>CM057451.1:368527500-371027500 GCA_016271365.2 Neoceratodus forsteri | reverse complement strand
CTCCAGACCAAGTCAAGTCAGACCTGCAAGTAACCCAGCAAGTGCTCACTTCTTTAGGATTTCTTCTCAACCTACCAAAGTCAGTTCTCGAACCAGTGCAGCTCCTCACCTTCTTAGGAGCAGAGCTGGATACGGTAAAAGCAAGAGCCTTCCTTCCCCTGGTAAATGCAAGAGCTCTCATGGAGCTGGCTTCTTCATTCAGCCTTCAGGTCTCTCGACCAGCAAGGCATTTCCTTCAGCTCTTGGGCCACATGGCAGCTTCTGCAGCAGTGGTCCAAGGTGCAAGATTCCAGATGAGGGACATTCACTTTCACTTGAGAGCTTTTTGGTCCTAAAGAAAGGATTCCCTTACCAAACTAATCCCAGTGACTTGAACTCTGATCCAAACCCTGCAATGGTGGCAGGATCAGGACAATTTGAGGCAAGGGGTTCCATTTGCCACTCAGTCTCATTCAGTGGTCCTTACCACAGATGCTTCCCTGCTGGACTGGGGAGCCCATTTTGGGGATCTCACCACCCAGGGACTGTGGTCTCCTCAGGAATCTCTTCTACACATCACTCTCCTGGAACTCAGAGCAGTGTTTCTGGCACTGCAAGCTTTTTCCCAGTCAGTACAGAACAAGGTGGTTCAGGTCAGAACGGACAACACCACCACCATGTGGTACATCAACAAGCTAGGAGGCACTCGGTCTACGGCCTTGTGCACAGAAGCAATGAAGTTGTGGTCCCTGGCTTATTGCCTGCAGACCTCTCTGATAGCAGTTCACCTTCCAGGGAAGGATAATGTCCTAGCAGATACACTGAGCAGAATATCTCAGGGCCATCACGAATGGGCCCTGGATCCTCTGGTATTGAAGGTGATTTTTTCAAGATGGAGCACTCCAGAGGTAGATCTTTTTACAGCCCCAGACAATCACCAGCTTCCTCTTTTTTGTTGCAGATCCCCAGTCTTGGGCTCAGTCCCCCTGGATGCTCTGATTCTGAACTGGGAAGTGAAATTTCTGTATGCTTTTCCCCCCTTCCCTCTTCTGTTCAAAGTTCTAGTCAAGATAAGGTCACAACCTTGCAAAGTGATTCTGATTGCTCCAGACTGGGCCAGGCAGCCATGGTACCCCTTGTAGCTGTCCTTAGCAGTCCATCTTCCCCTGTCTCTTCCCAGGAATTACAACCTGTTAACCTCCTCTCAGGGGAGGATTTGGTACCCCAATCTTCAGTCTATCAATCTTAAGACATGGCTCTTGAAGAGTGAGTTTGCAGATTTGCATCTGTCTTAGGGAGTTCTGGATATTCTCAAAGCTTCTCGAAAGCCTTCCACCAGAAAGTCTTATAACTCCAAATGGAAGAGATTCAGCATTTGGTGTTCCAAGAGGCATATCTCCCCAGATACTGCTGAGTTGCCTACAGTTCTGGATTATATGGTCCATCTTAATAGCCTGGGCCTCAGAACAGCTACTCTCAGGGTACACTTGTCTGCTGTTTCTGCTTTCCTGTCAGTAGGTAAGTCTTCTTCACTGTCATCCCACCCTGTATTCTGTAAATTTTTCAAAGGATTGCTTCATACCAATCCCCCCTTAAGGGTTCCTGCTCCTGCTTGGGATCTTAATGTTTGCATTGCTCAGCTTCTGCAACCTCCCTTTGAACCCATGTCCTCAGCAGAGCTTAAGTGCTTGACTTGGAAAACTGTGTTTTTGGTAGCCATTACTTCTGCTAGATGTATCGGTGAATTGCAGGCCCTGTCAGTAGAACCTGATTTCATCTCTTTTCACAGAGATAAAGTGGTCCTTAGAACTAACAGAAAGTTCTTGCCTAAAGTGGTTTCAGATTTCCACCTGAATCAGTCTGTCTCTCCCTGTTTACTTCACTGATCATTCTTCATCAGGGGAGAGGAGGCTACACAGTTTGGATGTTAAAAGAGCCGTTAGCTACTACATAGAGCGTGCCAAGGGTCACAGGTTTGATTCCCTCCAGTTGTTCCTCACTTATGGAGAGGTAGGAAAGGGCAAACCTGCCACCAAGAGAACTATTGCTAGGTGGATTGTGTCTTGTATACAATTCTGTTATGAGAAACTGGGAAAGATTCCACCCTCAGGCCTGAGGGCTCACTCTACAAGAGGTACAGCTGCTTCCTGCCTCTCTTAGAAATCTGTCAAGTAGCCACCTGGAAAACAGTACATAACTTTATCAGGCATTACTCTCTGGATATCTAGGCTAGGAGTGATGCTCGGTTTGGCACAGCAGTACTTCAGAGCCTATTCCCAAAGTAGGTTCTGTCCCTCCTCCATGGAGGTACTGCTTGGTAGTCTGCACTTGTCAGAATACAGCAAGACTTCATGCTGTTTGAAGAAAAAATTACTCACCTTAGTAATTATGTTTTTTCTAGTGGAGTCTTGCTGGGTTCTGACCTCCCCTCTCAGAACCTGGATTTTTTGGGATGTGGGTGGGCAGGCGCAGTGTTGGCACTCCAGGGGTGCCCCTTTGCACCCTCTGTTATTCATGGGGTGATATGTTATTTCAGTTTTAATTGTTTTTTGTGTTTTGTGTTTTGTGTTTCCTGACTTGAGTCTTCCCTTGGGAACCCAAAAGATTATTTTTCTGCCAGTTGGCTAGTAAAAATTTTACAGTTTCCACACAGAACACCTAGTGAGTTTTTGCTCGTAAAGATCTGACGGTTGCAGTTCAAAATACAACAGGCAGAGACATCAACCGAGCTCGAGATCAACATTCTATGCCCTGCATAAAAAAGTTAACCCATTGTTCTCCGGGGCAGTTTAAAGGCTGGGGCTAACTGCACTTGTCAGAATACAGCAAGACTCCACTAGAAGAAACATAATTTCTAAGGTGAGTAATTTTTTCCTGTCTCCCTTTGAGGTACAGTAGGCCTGCAGTATCAGTTCACTAAGCCTTCAAAAATATTTTATTTGAAATGGAAAAACTACTCGAGAAATCCACCTAAATTGCTAATGGAATACCACCTGTACAACTGTCAAGATGCCTGTGTATAATATCTTAATGCTCCTGACTACTTTGATGTGATGATCTTACTTTGAGGGGGCTCTTGCAGCAGGCAGTACAGTAGGACTGAAGCCGCCAGGTGCCAGGACTCCACAGAAAATGCCTTGATAGCAGCCTACAGCGAGGGACCACCCCTGCAGTTGTCAGCACACTGACGTCCACCTATCCTGTAAAAGGGGCGGCCCTCCCAGACCTACCTCATTTCTTTTCCTGTCGTGGACCCGTGCATGTCAGATCACCATGGATGCCTGCTTCTGTCGACCACCATTTTCTCATGTTTATCCATGGTTTCTTTTCTTTATTTCTTTACAGTGTTAATATCATTTTTCGGTGTTTTTACTTTCAGATTTATGTCTTCTTCTCCAGCCCTGTCTTCCGACTGGCCAGTGAAGTGTGCCTGTGGCAAGCAGATTCTTGCCAAGGATGGCCACTCTTCCTGCCTGATCTGCCTAGGCCCCAACCATAACATTGAGGCCTGCAAGGACTGCCAGGACTTCAAACAGGCCACACGGAGACGCCACTTGAAGACTTTCCAAAGTTACTTATTACAGCAAAAACTAGCCGCAGTGGAGAAGGAGCTTCAGACGAAAAGCTCTTCCACTTCCCTGGCCTCCAGGGCATCTTCCTCTTCTTCTTACCAGAAGGAGAAGAGGTCCAGTGAGAAGCACAGGCACCGGGACCGTCCACCGTCAGCTTCTCGTTCGCGGTTGCCACACAGACCAGCTTCCGCCTCAGGATCCTCCTCCCGCAGGGGGTCAGCTCCTCCGTTCTCGGCAGCCCTCACTCTCTCTGGGTTCCTGGTGGTCCACCCAACTACCCTCGTAGGTATCTCGGGTGGCAGCTCCTCCGGACAGTGGACCTTGTCCCTTGCCTCTCAGCCCCTGATGCTCAGGCCCTTCATCCCCACAGGTCCTCAGCCGGGTGGCTCGACTGGGGTTGGCTCCTCGGGTGGCAGGTCTTCACCTGTCATCCCCCCCCCCCCGGTCAAGGCGTTGCCTTCGTTGGTCCCTGACTCTGGGGCTGGTGCTAGCCCTTACAGACATCGCCCGGAGCAAGCGCTTGCCTCCTCCTCACAGGCAACGTTTCTGCCCCTGCCTTGGGGGAATCCCCCCCCCCCCACAGGCGCCAGTCTCACCTCAGGGGCCTGGTTGGCTGTTTCTTCAGACTGACTTCAGCCTTCACCTGATGCTCAGGCCGGCTCTGCTGATGCCTACACCAACGACTCCTCAGTTGTCATCACCTCTACCTCAGCCTGAGCCTCAACTAATGCCTGCTGGCCCTCCCAGGGATCTCCAACTGGCTCCTGCTGGTTCTATGCCAGGGTACCCTACGCTGCCTCCTCCACAGACATACACATACCCTTCTCCCCGGTACCCTTATCCACCATATCAGTCACCTCCACTGGTGGATCATAATGCCTTATTTACAACTTGGTGGACCGTTATGAAGGACAATGAAGCTCTTAGGCACCCGGCTTCCCCTCCTTCCTCCAGGCCCCCCCCCTCCCTGGGATTCAGACTGGGTAGGTCCCAGTAATACCTATGCTACTGGATCTTCTGGGGGTCACTAGGGGTCTTCTAACCAGCACAGAGAAGACCATCTCCCTCTGATGCTGATCCCAGACAGTGAACCATTGGGAGATGAGTCCTCCTGTTCCTCCTCGGATTTGTTAGAGGATTCTCAGGGATCCTCTGGTGATCATGAGCCTCCCCAGGAGACCCCTAAGTTTTCCCCAATGATCCCTCCTTCCTTGATGTGATGTGCCATATACAGTGCCTTATGGGATGGAGACCAAGGAGCTTGACCCGGAGTGCCGCCATCTGGCTATTTACCTGCGGAAAAAGGAGACCCTCCCTTTGGTGGTCCCTCCACTTATTGACTCATGTGATGATGTGACCAAAATGGTGTGGACTCACCCCTCGACCACCCCGGCCTTGGCAAAGCAGGCGGATCACCTTTACCATGCGCCAGTGGGCAAAGACTTCTTTGGCAAACACCCCGTGGCAGACTCAATGCGTTCATGACCATACTAAGAAACCCAAGCACCTCAGCACCCACCCTCCAAACAAGGAATCTCATCAACTGCACCAGTTGGCCAAGCGAGTGTATTCCTCTACCACTTTGGCCATCTGTGCCCAAAACTATCGGCCCATGTGGTGCAGTGTCAGAATGCCATTTGGGACCAGGCGAGGGATCTGGTTCATTCCCTTCCTGAAGATTCCACTAAAATGAAGTTAGTCCAGCTCTTGAAATCCGGTTCGGATGTGGGCAGCCATGTACTGAGGGCCGGTGCTTCTGGGCGTGGGGCAGTAAGAGGGATCTGTATACGCTGCCACTCTTGGCTCAGGGTATCTAGGTTTGCTCCTGATGTTTAGGCCAAAATCTTGGATGCCCCCTACGGGGTTCTGTGCTGTTCTTTCCGGGGGTGATGCCTAGGCCTTCAGGAATCTGGCAAGGCCCTGAAGTCGGTACATTCTATGTACTGCTCCCAGTTGCGGCCTCCCCAATGCTAGTCCTTTTGACGGTTCACTCGACAGCTCTCCAAGGGCCAAAAGTCAAAGGGTGCCTTTAAGCGCAAGGCCAACACCTCGTCAGCTAGTGGATCCACCCCTAGGGCCCCAAGAGTGCCCACAGGTGTTCTACCCACCCACGGCACCTCTGCCCGACTTCCTGCTTGACTCCACCCCCCCCCAGCGGAAGCCTTGTGGGAGGCGGTCAGGGGTCAGTTCTCCCTATACCTGGATGGGTGGCGCACAGTAATCTCAGACCAATGGATACTTCAGATTATCGAACGGGGTTATACCCTCGGGTCCCTGGAACCCCCTCCGGAAAACCTTCCCTAGCCCTCCCATTATTCTTGGGACCACGCCGCCCTGATCCGAGAAGAGATTCAGGCTCTCCTGCACAAAAGTACCATAGAGCCCCTTTTTCCTGGTCCCCCAAGAAGATGGGGGACCTGAGGCCAATTCTGGACCTCAGCCATCTTAACCTCTACAATAGAGTACAACCGATTCAGGATGATGACCCTTCAGGGATTATTGTCCCTCCTTCACCACTGGGGCTGGCTCTATTCTCTGGATATGCAGGATGCCTACTTCCATATCTAGGTTTTCTCTGCCCACCACTGCTTCCTCTGCTTCTGTTTTCAGGGGAACCACTTTCAGTTTCGTGCCCTCCCTTGTGGCCTTTCCTCGGCACCTTGGGTCTTTACCTAGTACCTGGCAGTTGTAACTGCGGCTCTGAGGAGGCAATGCTTTTCTGTGTTCCCATACCTGAACGACTGGCTGCTCACAGCCCCCTCTGGGATTCTCTTGCTGTGGACCCCGGAAGGCACCTTCCGGCTCTTCCAGATGCTAGGGATCACAATCAACCTGTCAGTGTCTTGTCTATGTCCGTGCCAGTGCCTCCAGTACATAGGTGCAATCCTGGACTCCATCGCAGGGCAAGGCTTTCCTGCCGGAGGACAGAGCAGAACACCTGATGACACAGGCGTGGCTGATATCCTCTAGTCATCAGGTTACAGCCAGGGTGTTTCTTTGTCTACTGGGACACACAGCGGTGGCTATAACCACAGTTCTCCTGGCCCGCCTCCACATGAGGGTTCCCCAGTGGACTCTTCAAACCCAGTGGAATCAGTGTACCGACAATCTGGATCAACTGGTTTCGGCTCCAGTGAAGAGGACTTTGGAGTGGTGGCAGAACCCTTCCAGTCTCCTGAAGGGGTCCCCCTCTGTGTTGTTCCTCCTCAGCAGATCCTCACCATGGACGCCTCTGGCCTGGGCTGGGAAGCTCATTTAACCGACCATCAGACCCAAGGCACTTGGTCCAAGACGGAGCAGCATCTCCACATCAATGTGCTAGAGATGAAAGAAGTTCTGTATGCTCTGCAGGCCTTCCAGACCCACATCCTTCCAGGCCCACTGCTGGTATAGACGGACAACATGTCTGTAGTCTTCATATCAACAAACAGTGGGGCACTCATTCTTACCCCCTTTGTCAGGAGTTCTTGAGGGTCTGGTATTGGGCCATTGAGCATGGGCAGGAACGCTCAGCTGTTCATGTTCCTGGCATCAAAAATGTCTTGGCCAACAGCCTAAGCTGGTCCAGGTTGAAGATGCACGAGTGGGAATTACTGTCCTCAGTAGTCGAAGACCTCTTTGACTGATGGGGACATCCAGAGTTGGACTTTTTTGTGTCCCCACTCCGTGCAAAACTGCCACTTTTCTGCTCGCTTGATCCAGGGCCTGGAGTTTTCTGGTGCGACGTGTTGTCCCTCTTCTGGAAAGGGAGGTTTTGGTTTCATGTCATAACAGCAATCGTAAAACAGTGATTGCTGTTACAGCTAGTGTACTTTACCGAAAAGCAGATCAATGATGTACACTTGTGGGTGACAAGATACTGTATATCTTAATATAATTTAATATAGTATGGGGTGCATATCGGGGAGGGAGAGACAGTCTGACAAAAAAAAAAACAGCAGCAGCAATAATAGGTTCCCAGCCCTGAACCCAGTACCTGCTGCACTGAAGCTAGCCACCCTCACCACCACACCACACAGCTAGCTTGGTAGCAGCACAGGACACTACCCCACACAAACCCTCTTCCCTATCCCTCCCCTTCCGGTCGCCCTCCTTCATCCCTACTGTCACAGGGTAGCCCAGAAGAACAGTGCTGTAAATGAGTCGCTGTTTTGACAGTCGCTATCATAACTGGATACCGGAGGTTCTAGGGACATGGATATGTTGTTCATCCACACTTATTGGCAGGTTCCTTGCCGCTTTAAATCTTGCCGGAAGGTCTTCAAGCTGGCTCCTCCCACCCACCGGGGTGGTAAAACTCTCGGCTCCGCCCCATGATGCCAGATCTTCCTTACCGCTTGGAAGCTCAGGTTCCCTCCTTAACACGTTGTGTTTAAGACTGGTTCCTAATTCTTCGAAAAGTTCGAAATTAAAAAGTTTTTTGCTAAAAAGACTTCGGTCTTCTTCTCCTCGCGGCTGCGATGGACAAATCGACTCCCGGTTTTCGGAGGTGCCCTTGCGGGTAGAAGATGTCTAGGACGGATCCGCACTCCACGTGCGTCTACTGCCTGGGCCTTGAGCACGACCCGCAGGCCTGCGACTTGTGCTCTTCCTTTTCGGCCTTCGTCCTTGAAGACCGTGCTGCCCGATTACAACTGGGGCCCGAGAAAGAATTCCACGGTGGGAAATCTAAAGGCCGTTGGCGGTGTCGGCGGTATCTCGGCGGATCAGCTAGAGCAGATGATCGCCCTCGAAGAGGAGGCGGCGGGCGCTTCTACCTCGGCTGCAGCATTTGTCCCGCTCTCTCTCGGTGCCTCGTACTCGACTTCTTTTAAGGAGCTTTGTCTGACCCTCTCGACCAAAGGTGAGGGTCCAACTTCTTCGGGACCTTTTTCCAGGTCCAAAAAGAGCAGAAGTAAGTCTCTCCGTTGACACTCTTGGGAGCGGGAAAGATCCCCCTCCCCTTGTTGACAGTCGACTTCGGTCGACCCCTCAGCTTCGGCCACTGGCTTCACGGTGTCCCCGTCGGGCCAGTTGACCGAGACTCCTGTCAACAGGGTCGAGATTTTTCTCGACCCGTTAGACGGGTTGTCGGCTGGAGAAGCTGAGAATCCTCTCCCGGTTCCCCGGTGGAGGTTGAGGATCCCGTCGGCTCGTCTGTGCCTCGGTTCCGGAGTCTTGGTGGGATCGTCGAGCCGAGAGTGCCGATTCCGACACTTCTCTCGCCACTCTTGGTCTCGGTCCGGACATCCTCACGGTCAAGCGATCCCGCCCGTCTTAGGCGAGTCTCGGCTCCATGACAAGCAGCGCCGCTCTTTCTCTTCCTCGGACGAGGGAAGCCCGGCGCAAGTTGTGTCGAGATGCGAGGAACTTATGTGGCAACAGCTCCTTTTGACTGGAAATAAGCCGACCCAGTCATCTTCCCCGGCCATTAAGTGGCTGTCACCGGAGCAGCCGAAACAACCCCTCGTTGTAGTCGAGGAGCCTGTTCTCAGGCTGGTTGTTTGGCCAATTCCAGCTGCCCCACCGATTCTGGTGGAACCTCTGCCCCCACAGCCATTAGTTGGGGCTCCGACCAAAAATTCTCGGTCGGCTTTGGGTTTGCCCCATAGGCTTTCGGTCACCCTCACTCCCGGTAAACCTCGGCAGGTGGAGGGTGGCTCAGGGCCGAGGCAGCTCTTTGAGGACTCTTCTGAGTCCGATGATGGTTCCTCCCTCTTCTCCAAGCGCATGGACTTGGAGTCCTCGGGAGGACAGTCAATGGACGATAGCCCTTCGTCCTTCTTAGGGTTGCTTTGACTCATCTCGGAGTCCACCGGGATGAAGCTCGAACCCGTTTCTAAACGGGCCAGGTATCCCCTCACGGAGATTCTGGACCGTAGGGATTCTCCTACGGAGGCCTTTCCGATGGCCGAAGCCATAGTGGGTCCGGCCTTGGAACTTTGGCAGCGTCCTGCTTCCTGCCCTGCGCCTTCGGCCAGGTTGGCCAGGAAGTATGCAGTCCCTACCGGTTCCCTGTCCGGTTTTTCGGAACACCCCTTGGCCGAGGGGTTGGTTACCGACAGCGTTTTCTGGCGTGCCAGGAACGCCAGGGATGTGGACAAACCTCCCGACAAGGAATCCAAGAAATTGGATTATGGTGGGCGAAAAGTCTATGCTGCGTCCTCTCTCGGCCTTCATCAGGCCAGTTCGGCCGTCCTCATGGCACATTTTTCTCATGCCCTGTTGGGCTCCCTGGATGAGGTTGTCCCTCATCTTCCTGCAGATCTGCAGACTACCGTCAGGCAGGTGCGGGACCAGGGCAGGGCAGTGGCTAAACAGCAGCTCCAGACTGCGTTAGACATTGGGGACTCATGTGCCAGGTCTGTGGCGGCCGCAGTGGCCATGCATTGTCGGGCTTGGCTGAGGATATCCACCTTTACCTCGGATACCCAGCACAAGTTGGCGGATGTTCCCTTTTTGGGGACTGACCTCTTCGGCCCTGGGGTGGAAGGTCACCTGCAGAGGATCAGAAGTCCAGTGCTACCTTGGACTCTGTCTCTTCCACTCAGAAGGACAAAAGGCAGCAAGCCACAGCCTAAGCCCTTTTCGTCCTTCTGCGTCCTTGTCCCGGCCCAATAGCGCCAGGGCCAGCAGGCTCGACACTGGTATCCCAAGCCCAAAGCGGCTTCCTCCAACAGGAAGCAGGGAGGTAAGGCCCAGGAGGTCCCTCGGCGGTCCTTCCTCCAAGCCTGCCCAGTGGACGGGCTGAGGGTGTCGCCCATCCGGTCACCTCACCCCTGGTTCCCCCCGTGGGGGGACGGCTCAGACACTTCCTTTCCGCCTGATCCGCTGTTACCATGGACAGGTGGGTACTGGAGGTGGTGGGAAAAGGCCTACTTCTGGAATTCGAGCAGGCCCCGCCCTTCAGAGCCGTCGCACCTCGGGGGGCCTCGGGTCCGCCAGCCTCACTGGTGGCTCGCCCGAGCCAACATCGCTCTCCTCCTCAAAGGAGGTGATCACGGAGGTGGAGGACCCCCTTCAGACCCGGGGTTCGTGTCCAGGTATTTCCTGGTTCCGAGACGGACGGGGGGCTGGCGCCCCATTCTCGACCTACACGACCTGAACAAGTTCCTAAGGTCTCGAACCTTCAGGATGGTCACTCTGGCGCAGATAATACCATCTCTGGAACACGGCGTGTGGTTCTGCTCTCTGGACCTACAGGACGTGTGTTTTCATGTCCCTATCCGTCCGTCACATCGGAGATTCCTCTGCTTTCAAGCGGAGGAATCCCTCTTCGAGTTCCGAGCCATGCCCTTCGGCTTATCTCCAGTTCCCAGGGTCTTCACCAAATGCATGGCAGTGGTGACAGCATTTCTGCGGCGCCGAGGGGTCCGGGTGTACACTTACCTGGATGATTGGCTGATAGCAGCCTCCTCCAGACGGGAGGTGGAGCGGTCCAGAGATCTGGCCCTCCAGGTTTGCTCTTGAGTTGGCCTTCTCATCAACGAGGCCAAGTCGGAACTCGAGCCAAAGCAGGTGATCCTGTTCATTGGGGCAGGCTCGACTCTCTTGAGCCAAACACGGCTCCCGCGGACAGGGCGAGTTCTTACCTCCTTTGCCCAATCATTTCTGGTTGGGCAATCGGGCCCTGCCCGGGACTTCCTGCGCCTTCTGGGTCTCATGGCGGCCTGTACCAGCGTGGTCCGTTGGGCCCGCTGGCACATGCGCCCCCTTCAGTGGGGACTGGCCAGCCAGTGGTCACAATGCTGCGATCCTTTGGACCAGCTAGTGATAGTGACCCAGGAGATGTGGAACGCTCTCCAGTGGTGGACCATTCCATTCCATCTGCAGGAGGGCATCCTGTTTGTCCGCCCCGAGCTGACGGTCTCTCTATCGACCGATACCTCTCTGATGGGTTGGGGTGCCCATCTGGGGGAACACCGAGTGCACGGTCTCTGGTCCCCGCGGGAGTCCCGATGCCACATCAGTCTGCTGGAGCTCCGAGCGGTCCGCCTAGCTCTCACCGCCTTTGCTCCGTTTCTCCGGGGTCAAGTGGTCCGAGTCCAGGCGGACAATACCCGACCATGTACTACCTGAACGCCAGGGCGGGGCGTGCTCCATACTTCTATGCAAGGAAGCTGTCCGCATTTGGTCACTGCGGCGCAACCTGGAGGCGGATCTCTAGCCATTCATGTGGCAGGAGCCTCCAACACCCTGGCGATGCCCTGAGCCGGATAGGGGCTGCATCTCCGCAGTGGTCTCTCCTGCCGGAGGTAGTACAAGATCTGTTCTCCCACTGGGGCACACCTCAGGTGGACCTGTTTGCCTCAGGAGAGCAGAGAGCTGAGAGCTGTTTCATGCCCGCCCCCCTCAGCAGGGCCTGCTGCAGGGGGACGCCTTCTCGAGGCTGTGGACCCCGGGCCTCTTCTACGCCTTTCCCCCATTTCCCTAGATTCACAGGGTGCTTCTCAAAGCAAGGAGGGACAAGGCGCAGGTGATCCTGATATCCCCAGACTGGCCCCGCCAGTTCTGGTACCCAGATCTCCTCAGCCTCAGCTCCAGGCTCCCGAGGCAGCTTCCAGCTCGCCTGGACCTGCTTTCAGTCAATCGGGGAAGGTGTTCCATCGGGACCTTCAATCCCTGCACCTGACGGCCTGGTTCCTGGCTGGCAGAGTTCCAGGCCTTGGGTCTTTCCGGCGAGGTCCTCAGCGTTGTTGAGGCGTCCCGTGAAGTCGACCAGAAAATGCTACGCCTTCAAATGGAAGAGATTCTCCATTTGGTGTCAGGGCAAGGGCTTGGACCCTTCCTCCTGTTCTGTGGCAAGCATTTTGGACTATTTATGGTCCCTTGCTAGTCAAGGGCTTAGGTCGGCTGACCCTAAAGGTGCACCTGGCAGCCATCTCTGCTTACCGGGCGCGGGCCGGGAAGCAGTCGTTGGCGCAGGAAAAGGTGGTCGGGCGCTTTTTCAAAGGCCTTGATCACATTTCCCCTCCGGTGCGAGAACCTCCACTTCCGTGGGATCTACTGCTGGTACTGGCAAAGCTCATGGGCAAGCCATTCGAACCAATACACAGGTGTGAACTCTCTCACCTGTCGTGGAAGACCGCCTTCTTGGTGGCTATCACGTCAGCCAGAAGGATGGGAGAGCTCCAGGCGCTTTGCATCGAGTCTTCTTACCTGGTCTTCCACAGGGACAAGGTTGTCCTGCGCCCCCACCCGAAATTCCTTCCGAAGGTGGTATGGGAGTTTCACCTTAACCAGGTGCTGACTCTGCGGTGTTCTACCCCAATCACACCTCGAGGCGAATATAGGCTCATGCACTCTGGACCCTAGAGAGGCTACCGCTTATTATAAAGGCGGCTGAAATTGAGGAGAGGTTCGCCAGCTGTTTGTCACCCTACGCTGAAGTCGCATCTGGCAGACCTGCAGCCAAGCGGACGATAGGCAGGTGGGTCACCTCCTGCATAGATCGCTGCTATAAGTTGGCGGGCATGGAGCCTCCCAGAGGATAAGAGCTCATTCTACCCGTCATACTGCTGCATCGGTGGCTGCTTCCAGGGGCGTCCCTATCCAGGAAATCTGCAGGGCTGCTACCTGGAAGTCAGCACACACCTTTATTACCATTACCACATCGACCTTGAGTCACGCGGGATGCTGGTTTTGGGGCCTCAGTTCTCAGTCCTTATTTCCCAAGTAAGTATTGGGGGTGTGCCTTGCCTCCCTCCTCCCGGAGAACTGCTAGGAGTCTGCCAGTAAGTGTGGATGAACAACATATCCATGTCTAAATACAGGTTACTCACCTGTAACAGGAGTTCTAGGAATGGTATATATTGTTCATCCACCACCGACCCGACCTCCCGACGACGCTGTGGAAGCTTCCAGTGGGCCAGATCTGGCGTCATGGGGGCCGAGTTTTACCACCCGGGTGGGTGGGAGGAGCCAGCTTGAAGACCTTCTGGCAAGATTTAAAGCGGCAAGGAACCTGCCAATAAGTGTGGATGAACAACATATACCATTCCTAGAACTCCTGTTACAGGTGAGTAACCTGTATTTTCTGTTTGTCTTCCCTCCCGTCCCACTTCTGCAGAGGGTTCTCTTCAAGCTCCAGTTGGAGGGGGCCACGATGATTCTCATTGCTCCGTTCTGGCCACGACAGATTTAGTGTTCTCTGCAGCAGCAGCTGGCAGTGGAACCTTCTGTTCCCTTGCCCCTGTGCACCGGCTTGCTGTCCCAGGAGCAGGGCACCCTGGTCCATCCAGACCTCAAGTCTGCATCTCCATGCGTGGGTCTGCAGACTTTGCTATCGCCTGCTTTGGAGTTTCTTCTGTGGTTGCTGATGTCTTGGTGGCTGCCAGGAAACTGTCCACGAGAGCCACCTATGCAATGAAGTGGAAGTGCTTCTCCATATTGGCCACCGCTTGCCACTGGGATCTCTTCACCTGCTCAGTGAATCTGATTCTGGAGTACCTCTTTTCCCTCTTGGACTCTGGTTTGGGGTATTCTTCGCTTAAGGTGCACCTTTCCACCATCTCTGCGTACCACGTACCTATTGAGGGCAAGGCTGTTGCCCAGCTGGAGGTATCCCGCACATTCTTGCGGGGTATCCTACATTTGAAACCTCCCATTTGGGATCCCTTCCCCCATGGGACCTTCTTTTTATGTTGGAAAAGCTCACTCTGCCTCCCTTTGAGCCGTCTGCAAGTTGTTAGCTATGCTTTCTGTCGTGGAAAGCATTGTTTTTAGTTGCTGTTTTCCCAGCTTGGAGGATTTCCAGGCTTCAGGCTCTGATGTGTAAAGAGTCTTACTTAGTTTTTCACAATGACAGGGTGTCTTTGCATGTTAATCCGAAGTTTCTTCCTAAAGTGGTGTCTGAGTTTATGCTACACCAGTCCATCTACCTACCTGTATTTCCCTGATTATTCTTATCAGGGGGAGGCCTTATTGCATACCTTGGATGTTCACAGGGTGCTACATTATTATACCAGTCATACCCAACCAGTTAGCAAGACTGATCAGTTGTTTGTTTTGTTCGCCCCCAAGAGAGAAGGGGCATCTGTTTCGAAACAGTGTTTGTCCAAATGGTTGGCAGATTGCATTGTGTACTGCTACTGTAAGTACAACAAGCCCTTACCTGGGGCAGTCAAGGGTCACTCCACCAGAGGTATGGCCGCCTGTACTGCCTGCTTCAGAAATGTGTCTGCTGTGGACATCTGTGCAGCTGCCACTTGGAGTTCAGTTCACACCTTTGTCCTCCATTACAGCTTGGATAGTGCTTCCAGGCGTATGGCCAGTTTCGGCCTAGCTGTTCTTCAGGGTCTTCTTTCTTGAGTAGCTTTCTCTTACCTGTTTACATTCTCCTGGCTGACTTACGGTCAGTTCTGATACTGCTTGGGACTCAAGGCAAGGTGAAGCTTATTTTTCAAGGTGCCCAATCCTAGAGGCTCTGGGTACCATACAAACAAAAAATAACTAATCATAACACTACAACATACAACATATGCATAAATAAAACACTGATAAATAAAACCAGATAAGCAGATAATGTGAAACAGTTAAAATACGGTAATCCTTAAAGAGTCAATCTCAAAAATGAATACTGCAGTGTCTGGGAAAGCTTGGCTAAACAGGAGGGCCTTGAGTCGGGCCTTAAATACTTTCACTGAGTGCACCTCCCTTACAGATGGTGGCAGTGAATTCCACAGGATGGGGCCAGCAATGCTAAAAGCTTTGTCATCGGTGGTCTGTAGCCTCGTCCTGAGAATCGCAAGGAGGCCCCCAGAGGAGGAACGGACTCAGTCCTACTGGTGGTGTCTGCTACAAGAGCTCCCTCAAAGTAAAAGAGTACAGTGACGTAAGAACTTACCATAACAGTAGATCTTGAAGAGGAGCTCTGGCAGCAGGTGCTGCTTTCCCTCCCTCCTTCCCCTCCGATAGCTGCTTCTCCTTTGCATTGCTTATTCCTTTTCTTGACTCTGAGGAACTGCCTTGGTTCTCCTTTCCTGTTTTGTGTGCTGGGCTCTCAGGTGGGAGAACTGAAGTAGGCCTGGGGACTGCCCCTTTATAGGATAGGTGGACGTCAGCGGGGCAGTCCCCCGCTGTAGACTGCTAGCCAGAAGTTTTCCGTGGGGTCCTGGCACCTGGTGGCTTCAGTCCTACCGGTGTTGCCTGCTGCAAGAGCTCCTCTCGAAGACTTACTGTGACGGTAAGTTCTTATGTAACTGTACTCTCCTACGGTATGTGTCTGCACTTTTGTGCTGTTTCTTATTGTAAGCAGACCTCTACAGGGATTACTGTTCTGTAGTAACAGTGGCAGTACTCTGTACCTGCCCAAATGTTTGAAGTTTTACAGACCTCTGCAGGGATTACTGTTCTGTAGTAACAGTGGCAGTACTCAGTACCTGTCCATATGTTTGCAGTTTTACTGCCTGGATCATTCCTGTAAATAGGTACTGTTACCCAGTATGCTTACACAGTAACTAAGAGCAAATAAGTAAATAGAAAAGTCAGTCAGGCAGCTGTATGCATGGGTGAGGGACAGAGCTCAGGGACATGGAGATTATAGTTAGATGTCCCTGCTCTACCCCTCCCCCCGAATTCCTTGGAGTGTTTTCAGATACTCTTATCAGCTGACATTGGTGTGACGCACAGCCTGCTGAACACCAGCTGGAGGTTTGTGATGCTGTGTACAAACTAGAGCTTTAGGACCTTCAGTTTGCTGCAGGTTGTACATGAGTGTCTCATGGCCACTTGTTATGTGCTGCTGGTTGTGCCAAATAGTGCCTTTATTTTATTATACACTTACTGGTAGACAACTTAACTGGAACTTTTTACTCCTACAGGGCTCTAAGCATATTATTAGTCAGTAGCCATTTGCTGCCAGCTGATTGCAATTACCCCATCGAATTTTAAGGAGCTGAGTCAATAAAAAAAGAAAAAAATTAAAGAATTGTCTAGCAGTGCTGGTGGTAGTTTATTGCGTTATGTTGTAGGGGGTCTGAGTTCATGCTGTGGATCCAACACTTTGCTCCAGGCTAGCAGAGTATGAGACTAACTGTGGAGGTAACCTATTCAGACTCCTTTGGGGAGGGTGTAGGGATTTGTGAGGGAGTAGGGAAGCCCATTTTGTGAGCTTCTCCTACGATGGTCAATGTCATGACCTTGGCTGGATTTGTGAAAAATCCTGCTGGCCATGACCTAGCTAAGAGACTGATGCTGTGGGTGTCCTGCCCCCAGCAGAGGGAGAGACAGGGAGAACAAATACGCAGATCTGGGATATCTGAAGTGGCTGCAGCCACCATGGCCATAAAGAGGCCTATCTGGTCACGTACCCCACCCCCTTGACAGGAGAACCTTAGATTAAGAGCGTTCCTAGACCTCTCAAGTGCTGACAGGGAGAATAAGTCTTCTGAGTATGTTCCCTTTTTTTAGTTTGCCTGGCATATACTGTGGAGATTAGGAGGGAGATTTTTTTTTTTTTGCATAATCTTTTTATTAGAAATTTTTGCAGGGGACTTCCGGTGCAGCTTCCGGGTATATGGCAGCATAGCTCTCGGTCCGCTCCCCTCTTTTCAGCTATCAAACTAGCCACAACGCAGCAATTTCAGTGGAAAATTCAGAACATTACATGGCTACTTGCAAACCGCGTGGGGGATCCAACAGATTTGCCACAATTCACCCAGATACCGAAAATTCCGACGGAGACGCGACTGATTCAGGGGCCTCCACGCTCTCCTTCCAGACATCCCAGACTAAGCCACGCAGAAGAAACAAATCCAAAACAAAACAACCTGCCAGCATGGATACCAAACTAGATCAAATACTATAGAAACTCAAGGAGTTTGAATCGGACTTTGTCATTTAAACAAATCCAAGAAACTTTTCAAAGGGAACTTACAGAGTTACATTCCACAGTGTCCTCTTTAGACTAACGGGTGCAAGAACAGGCCTTGACCACCTCCCAGCTGCAGGATACCTTCAACCAAGTTGCCTATTTATCCAGCTCATGGTTGAGCGCCAGGAGAATGCCGAAAAAAAGCAGCAGCCGCAAAAATATCCGCTTGTATGGGGTTCCTGAGAATAGAGAAGGTTCGAACTTACTAGCTTTTACAGAAACCCTTCTACGGGAGGCCCTCGGATTGGATTCGGATTTCAGTTTTGAGACTGAGAGATTACACAGAGCTCTGGGCCCAAAGCCTATCCAAGCTTCTGCCCGACCCAGATCAATAATTATAAGATTTCTCAGATTCCAAATAAGAGTCCATTTTAAAGCAGGCCTGGGCTAAACCTTGTATCTGTTATGGAGACACCTGCATTTTTGTGGATAACGACTATACCCCTGCCATGATGCAAAGAAGGTGGGAATACATCCCTCTGTTCTCCCTCCTCAGGCAACAAAAGCTTAAATTCAGAACCCCGTACCCCAGTAGATGAGTGATCCAGTTTCCATCGGGTCAGCAGTCGTATGACACCGCGGAGGACACTTGTATGGACCTTAAAATATGGGGTTACACATTGCCAGCCTCTATCCACCTACCTCGGAGAACATCGGAAGATAAAGACCTCTCTAAGGTGACATCCTCCAGACAACCACCAGATCAACAAGCAACTATCAATTTGATCAAAAAAATGTTGGCACAGTTTTCCAGGCAGACCAGCTGAAGTTCACCAGATCCAGGCCTTTTGGTTCACAGTGAGTAGTATGGTGGGGGATGGGGAGAGGTTCTGGGGATAGCTGTGTGGGAATTCGGGCCTTGGGTGGCTCTGTGGGGGATTTCCCTATTTTTCAGTTTGCTTTACCTAAGCAACTAAATAACATTTAGAGTGCTTTTCGGCGGGGGAGGGGGGCGGTCCCTGGGGAATCGGGTGGAAGACGGACCGTATACGTGGCTGTCGCATCAAGTTGTGGGGGGTGGGGATGAGGAGATCCCGTTGGGCCTTCTCTTCTTGTGGAAGCAGGGGAAACAAGCGGTGGACCGGCCCCACCTGGCCTTTTCGAATGTTCCTCGAGATGGATTATATACAAATTTGATCTGCTGCCGGGCTATACTG
Source organism: Neoceratodus forsteri (assembly GCA_016271365.2). Lineage (NCBI taxonomy): Eukaryota > Metazoa > Chordata > Ceratodontiformes > Ceratodontidae > Neoceratodus > Neoceratodus forsteri. The sequence goes on along the minus strand of CM057451.1, from coordinate 371,008,940 downwards.
GGTAGGAGAATATGGGCCCGGCTTTCTCCTATTTCTCTCTGAAATGGCCAGCAAGATGCTAGATTGACCAGTTTTGTCCCCGTTAAGGGCTTACAGAGGTCCCTGGACATGGTTTGAGGCTAGTGGGTCCTGAGCGGTCACCTGGCCTACCCGGACCTGGATGCTCACTAAAGTCTGAGACCACACTATTACAGATTAAACTGGCCTTGCTGCATTAGCCCGCTAAATAGGGTGCAGTCAACGGGTCTTCTTGGCTTGGTGTGGCCCGGCAGCAGCAGAAGACATCTAAGCTTTGAGAATCCACGAGTGAACTAAGAAGGGGATCCTATAATAAAAGGACCAGATACTTTTCTGACTGGGTGGGTTTAAGCCCTGTCTGCTCCGAACCCCAATACGAGAGGTTTTGATGATATATTAGGCCTGGGGTTGAGCTCCCTCCGTTGCTCTCTGATCCTTACAACCCTTACATGGGATTGAGCAGCCTGTGGTTTGGTGGGGATTCCAGGCCCGATACCCGGGCGAGCTTCCCTCTCCCTGGGGTATCTCCCCCTTGCACCCTCTGGGACTCGGGCCCGTGGAGCGGTCCCCTTGGGCCTTCTCGTTCCTCTGCTGTCTCTCAGATGCACTTAATTGTTGTCTTCCCCCACAAACTGAGACCCGAAGGGATGGCCACTCTCGAGTGCTTTGTGATCTGTAGGCCTAGGACTGCGTTACACCCATGTTTATTCTGTACGACCACACAGGAACCATGACCAAGACTGGAGGGTGCCCTAAATCTATTCAAGTTTTTCAAACGGTCATTTAATCATGGCTCCCTTTTTATTGGGAACACTTCTCTTTGCGTCTCTTGGATGGAGTGGCCAGAGTTTATTTACCCTGGACCTGGAATGTTTATATACTAAGGACTAGAATATATTTCAGGCCAGCTGTTTTCCATTTGATGGGGCTTTGGAGTATGTTCTCGGGATAATGCTCGAACATTTAACTCTACCTTTGATCCCTCCACCCCTGTGATCTCACGGAACTTTGATCCTTCATTACTCTCCTCCTGGGACTGATTTAAGGATATATAATTTGGAGCGGAATTATTTATTCTTATCTTCCTCCCCCTTTTACTATTCCTTACCCACAGGGGGTGGTCCCGTGTCTCCTATACCACTTGAGACTTAAGCCATGACGGAAATGCATCTTTTCTCCCCTCTACATTCCACACCTACACCATTACCTTTTCCTTTTTTGTTATTCCTGATATTAGTTTTCCCTACCTTAACCCTCCTCTTCCCAGAGTTAGGGGCAGGAGTTTCCCCAGGGCTCCATACCATTTTGGTGAAAGGGAGCCCACCCTTGGACGGTCAGATGACCAGTCCCAAATGTTTTCTCTCTTTGAGTATGTATTGGTGGAAGTCACAGATACTCCCCATAGTAGGGGCCTGTACCATTTTTCCTTACATAGTATATACTTATTTAGTTATGCCCAGTTGGCATACTAGGTATTATATAGCTCTCTCTCAAATGGTTCCCTTTCTTTTGTTTTTCTTTCTCTGTATATATTTCTTTTTGGATCACAGAGCATTTGAACACTGCAAATTGCATAGATATCATTTGTTGTACAGGACAGGACGACAGAGCTGTAGCTTTATTAGGGGGTCTTTTCTTCTTGGGGGGGGGCGGGAGGTCACGAAAAGTTTGTGTTTTAATTAAACATGCAGAATCTCTTTAAAATTATATTTCACAATGTAAATGGGTTGGCTGGCCCCATTAACAGGGATCGTACACTCCAGGCACTTAAAAAATTAAATTCAGGCATTCTTTTACTACAGGAGACCCATCTCTCCTTTCTCGAACACCAAAAGTTGCTCAATTTTGGTTTTAAACACATAATTGAATCCTCCTACCACAGGGGCAGGAGAAAGGGGTTCAGTGATTCTGATCCCCAGACGATCTAGATTACAACTCCTTGATCAGTATTCTGGTAAAGAGGGCAGGTTGGCACTGGCGGTAGTTAAATTAAATCAACAGGTTCTAACAATATGTAGCCTCTATTTTCCACCAGGCTCTGATGCTTCTACCATATAGCACTTAATAGACGCTATTCTGACTAGGAAGCAAGGAATTCTAATTGTGGGAGGGGACCTTAATTGTCAACTTAACCCTTCACTTGACTCATCAGCAACATGACCTTCCCCACAGTCCTCTGGACAAAAGCATCTCAGATGTCTGCTTCATGATGTGGGCTTGGTGGATGCGTGGAGACAATTTCATCCCTCACATCGGAAATTTACCTATTATTCCAGTGCCTTTAGACACTATTCCAGACTGGACTATTTCTGTTTAGGCAAGGAACATATTGACATGGTTCGGTCAGCGGATATTCTAAACATCCGTCTGTCCAATCATGCCCTTGTCACTTTAGAACTTAATATCCAGAAGGACAGGACGAAAACACAATGGCGTTTTAACCCATCTTTACTTACAGCCAAAGAATTTCGAGACATGTTGGAAAAATGTATCCCAGAGATTATAGGGGATAATGTTTCCCCTCAGACCTCTTCCCAGACTCTCTGGGACACAACTAAAGTGGTACTTGGAGGCCACATTATAGCTTATGCTTCCCATAAGAAAAAACAGGCCGAGTCTAATTTGATAGCCCTACAAGAAAAACTTAAGATTCCTCCAGGAGGCTCATACGCAAGGAGACATAGATTTTCTCCCCTTAATAACCCAAACACAGGTTAAGATTCAGCAGTTATTGACAGCTAAAACTGAACAAGCTCTGGCCTGGCTGAGGCAACGCTACTATGAGGGAGGAGCTAGGGCTTCTAAACTTTTAGCCTACCATCTTAGAAATCAAATACAACAGTGTACCTTTTCCAAAATGAAGGACCCCACGACTGTACAGTTTCGATACTCGACATCACATATACTAGATGCCTTTAGGAAGTACTATCAAACCCTTTATTCTTCTCCAATGGACCCCAGCCCGCACAAAATAACTTCTTTCTTTCTCAGCTTCATCTTCCCACTCTCTCAGCAGACAGAGATCGCGGCCCCGATTACTGAACTGGAGCTCCAGAATACAATTCAAGGTCTTAAAAATGGGAAATCCCAGGCCCAGATGATTTAGGAGAATTCTATAAAGGCACTTGAACCTGTTACGGACTCCTTCTGCAGGCTTTACAAACCGCCCACACAACTTCCTCCTTCCCTGTCTCATGGAGGCAAGCAACAATTACAGTGATCTTGAAACCCCAAAAACCTTCACATCTATGCGACTCATATCGTCCTATTTTGGTACTCAACCAAGACTATAAGATTTTTACAAGTATTTTAGCTCATAGGCTCGACCATATTCTCCCCTCAATAATACACTCAGATCAGTCAGGATTTATCAAAGGTAGGCAGATGACAGACAATATCAAAAAAACCTTATACCTTATAGATCATGCCCAGTCCACAAAATCCCCTCTCCTGATATTAAGTCTTGATGCACAGAAGGCTTTCGATGTGGTCTCTTGGGAATTTCTCCAGGCGGTCCTACAAAAATTCAAATTTCCTGTTTCCTTCACAGATGCTATTAGAGGAATATATACAGACCCAGGGGGCGGTAGTGAAACTAAATGGTTCACACTCCGACTGTTTCCCCTTACACAGAGGCACTCGTCAGTGCTGTCCCCTCTCTCCATGTCTGTTCGCCCTTTTCGTTGAACCTATAGCCCAATTACTTCGACAAACCACCAATCTTCAGGGATACAGAGTCTCTGAATCTTACCATAAAATAGCATATTATGCCGATGACCTCCTTCTTTATATTACCCGTCCCGAAGAATCATTACAGACCTTAACCTCCCTTCTGAAAGAAATAGAAACCCTTACAGGTTACACTATAAACCCAAATAAATCAGAAGTGTTGCTTATACAACCCTCTTTCCCCCCAAGATCTTATCCAGAAATACCCCTACAGGTGGGACACATCATACATAACCTACCTTGGAGTTTAAATCCCATCAAATCTATCAGATTTATACACTTTAAATTATTCCTCTACTTTTTCCCAAATATACTTGGACCTACTGAGATGGACCCCTCTTCCCCTCTCGCTGATGGCTAGCGTTCAATCTATCCAGATGAACTCCCTTCCAAAGATCCTATACGTAATGCAAAATATCCCCCTGCCCCTTTTAGTGAAAGACATTTGGAAGTGGGACAGCTCCACTAGCCGGTTTTTATGGGTGAACCAATGACCAAGACTCGCATTAGGCAAGCTTCAATGCTCTAAAGACAGAAGAGGATTATCTCTCCCTAATATATTCCATTACTGGATAGCACCTCTGCTCACCCATATAACTACTTGGCTTTTACCTCAAACCCATGCCCCACCTTGGCTGATCGTGGAACAGATTATGGCAACTAGTCCCTTACATTATTCCCGAGTGTTTCAGCCTAACAATATAGCCCAATTACAAGGGGGTTCCAGATTTACCAAAGAACTGCTCCATTCCTGGACAAAGTTTTTGGCATGTCCCTCCAGTGAGTTTTTCTCCTCCTGGTTGGGTATCCCGGGCGAGGACCCATATTGGACACTGGCACGACTGGATACCACCTTCCAGTCCTGGACCTGTAGGGGTTTACTGCACACATACCAATTTTATGATAATGCGGTGTTCAAATCATTAGACCAACTTAAGCAGGAATTCTCTTTAGGCAGGAGTGACTTCTGTAGATACTTACAAATCCGCCACTTCTTAAACTCAAAAATTGGACTAGAGTTTAATATCCCCCCCACTATGCCCCATACTACTTCAATTAGAGAGGGGTGGAGACCGGAGCCACTTGATTTCTCTCCTTAATAAGGCTGTACAAGGAGCACCAACACATATCATGGACGGTGCAGTTCCATTGGGGAGCTGAACTTCAGATTGAATTGACTCAAGAGGATTGGCTCCGGATATGGTGGAGACAACACAAAACTTTCAGCTCTTGTATCTGGAGAGAATATTCCTGGAAGGTGGTGTCTAGGTATTTTTGCACACCCCAGATCACTGCAAAATACCTGCCCGGGGGAGACTCTTCTTGCTGGAGTAAATGTGGGTGTGAGGTGGTCATGCATACACACATTTTATGGTACTGTCCGGTACTGACAGCGTACTGGTCCTCCATAGGCAGTAAGGTCACACATCTCTTCCCGGTGCTGGGTGATTTCTCTCCAGCAGTGGGACTCCTCCTTCATTACCCCCACTGTTTCAGAGACCCACACCAAATTTATTTTCTTAATATTTTATTGGAGGCAGCTAAGAAATGTATTACTAGACTGAGGCTCCGTCCGAACCCCCCCTTCCATCTCAGCTTGGGAAGACACAGTATATGATATCTGTGAATTAGAACATATGCCAGCCAGAATTCAAAATAAAGTCCCTGAATTAATGAATCGTTGGACCGTTTGGTTTCTTTACATTGCTCAATTCAGGACCAACCAGATACCTTAAATGTCTTGATTGGGGAAGGATGAATATGGTTATGCGGGCGGTGGGGTCAGGGCACCTCTCTGATCCCTAATCCTCTGCGCTGAGACTCTTCTTTACCCAGATGAGTGAAGCCCAGACTTGCTTATCTTTGTATTGGATTGAGTGACTCCCGGACCTCCCCCTTGTCTACCCCTGGGATTCAAGATAGAATGTACAAATAAGCTTAAAACACCTGTCTTAAGATGCCTTTTATTGATTTGATATTTTTATGACCTTTAAATTTATTTAAGAGGATGGTTATCATATATTATATTTATATCATGGCTTAAGTTCATATTTGTCCATGATCTTCTTCTGATGTGAAGTGATCAGCTACTGATTTTATTGTTTGCAATGTAGCGCACTTACAACTGTACTCATGTAAACATGCACTGTGGTGCCTTATAAGTTAAAACTTGAAATAAAAATACAGTTTTAAAAAAAAAAGAAATTTTTGCAGGATAAAACAACAAACAACATACACAAAGACAAGTTCATCAAACTATGTACAAGGGTCCATTTCATTAAAAAAATCATAATGGTAAAATAATGTCATCACTCAGTACACCTGACATGTTATGTGTCTTAGCTTAATGTAATGGTTTACATTTGAAGTGGTCAGACACCTAAATAGTGTGCCATAGCCATTCACATTAGCCTCATGGGGGTTTTCCAATCTCCAGTTGGCCATGTGACCCTCCGGGCACTCGCCCACTCTCCCCCAACATGAAAATCATCCCTCACTCAAAACCTGATTCTCCCCTGGTGATACAGAGGCAAGGAAGAGCTCCCTTACACGGTAAAAGTGCTCTCCTCTACCTTTTATTACGCAAGAGACCCTCTTCATTGTCAGTGCTTGTATAGACAGGTGACGCGTGTTCAGAATACAGTGACAGGCCAGTATCAGGAGCACTAGGGTCCAAAGCGGCAGGGGGCAGCACCCCTCTTCCCCCATATCCTCTATGCCAAACAAAAGCAACAAAGGGACCACCAGCAACACCCTCTCCATTATATTCCCCATCTCCGACGCAGCGTCGGCCCAAAAGGCCTGCAGGATTGGGCAGGCCCAGAAGTAGTGTTAATAGGAGCCCAGATCAGTACGACACCTCACACAGATGGGGGATATTGTTGGATTGAATTTGTGGACAGTTAGGGGTGGGCAGTAAAGAAGATGAATGAACTTCTAGAAAGACTCTTTATATTTGTTACAAATTAATATTCCCATGTGAAGTGTCAAAAATCATCCGCCAGTTCTCTTTGTCGACCGTTAAGCCCATGTCCCTTTCCCACAAAAGTCTAGTTTTCTGTGTACAGTCCGCAAAGAATTGTTTCCCCCACAGGGCTGTCTTATGGATAAGACCTCACAGATCCTTCCTACCAATGAACACCAACTACTCTATCTGTCCTAGGGTTGAGCCCCCTACCTGGTCTCTTCCCAGGCTGCGACTATATGCCCGGATCTGCAGATATCTGAAGAAGTGTGGTGGACCCAATCCAGTAAGTTCCTGGTGTTCTGCAAAGGAGCAGAAACCATCTTTGGAAAACAGATCCCCCACACACTTAACTTCCCTAGCCTCCCATTCGCTGAACCCCTTAGCACTAATTCCTGGTACAAAGAATGGGTTCCCCAACACCAAGAGTAGGAGCGTCTCCTCCTCTACCACCTTATGGATACAGCTGAGTTGTTCCCAGCTCTCCAGAACCAAAACCACCAGGGGATTAACCCAGCTGTGGCTGTTTATATGCCCTATGTCCTTTTTCCCCCCCCAGATAGACTGGCAGTCTCCCCGGGCACCCCATTTCCTCTAAGTCAACCCATCCCGCCTCAGGAGTCTGGTTAACCTAATCCTGTATATACCAGTGCTGGATCGCCAGATAGTAATTACGCAGATCTGGAAAGTTCAGACCCCCCACCGTTGACACTTGCCTTGAAGTGCTGCAAGCTGACCCTCAGGCGCTTCCCAAATAAAAGCTGTAAAGGCCCCCTCCACCCGCCTGATATCTACTTTAGTAAGGCCCACATATAACATTTGCATAACATGTAGTAACCTAGGCAAGATATTCATTTTTATTAAATTCATTCTTCCCAGCCAGGAGATGGGCAGGGAATGCCATCGGCGTAGCTCTGCCTCCACCGTTTTAATAATAGGGGTATAGTTCAGTTCGTATAGAGAACCACTATCCCTGCCCACCCGTATTCCCAGGTATACAAAGGATCTCTCCACCTCCTTAAGTTCGCGTCCAGCTGGTTGAGTCCCCTCCATCACCCCGGCACAACAGTTTTGATTTCCCCAAATTCACCTTGTAACCTGAGAACTGGGCGAAATTTTAAATTTCTTTAAGGAGGGTCGGCATCGACCTCTGCGGTTCTTCGACATATAACATATCATCTGCATATAGGATAACTTTGTGTGCATGGCCTGAGTGCCCCAGTATTACTACAATGTCTGGATGATCGTGGATACTGATTGCTAGTGCATCCAGTACAAGCACAAATAGCAAGGGGGAACCCCTGCCAAGTTCCCCTGCCAAGTGGAAATCTATCTGACAAAGACTCATTGACTAATATCTGCGCCTGTGGCGAGGTATACATTAACCAGTCCAGCCCCACGAATCCATCCCCCTTCTCGGCGTCCATGGTGAGCACACACGTGCCACCATGGCGCAGAGAAGCCCCCCACACCACATTCAACAGCTTACGTACATTGTGGTAGGAGACTCGTCCCCATATGAATTCAGTCTGATCTGGGTGGATTAGCTCCAGGAGCCCCTTGTTCAGTCGGTTTGCCGATACTTTTGCCAGTATCTTTAGGTCACAATTCAGAAGTGATATCTGTTGGTATGAGGCACAGTCCAAGGGAGCCTTGATGGGTTTTGGAATAACACAGACAACCGCATCTCTCCAGGAAGCAAGGAGCATTCTCTTCTCTCCCCCCGCTTCTTGGAGCGTCTCCCACAGAGGGTCCACCACATGGGCCACCATGGTTTTATCATATTCGGCAGGGAACCCATCTGGTCCACTTGCCTTCCCACTCTTTAACCCTACGATAGCTCTTCTAATTTCTTCTTTAGAGATCTCAGCCTCCAGTTGGCTTTTTTATGCTTCTGAGAGGTGCGGTATTTGAAGCCTATCAAGGAACCCTTGGCTGAAGTAAGTGTGTCCTGACATTCTGCCTGGTACAGTTTCTAACAGAAACTGTACCAGGTAGAATGGAAGGCAGTGAGTACCAATGCCTGTAGTTTGGGAAACAAGGTTCCTGATCTAGTAGCCCTGATGGAAGATGAAAAATTGGATATTGTGGCAGTCACGGAAACATGGTACATGGAGAACCATGACTGGGATGTCAACATACCGGGGTGCACAGTTTACAGAAGGGACAGGGAGGGAGGGTAAAAGAGGAGGTGGAGTAGCTCTATACATAAGGGAAGGGATCACAGCTACAGAACTAAAAAGTAAAGGGGGAGGACAAGAGGCACTCTGGGTCACCTTGGAGACAGGGAATGGCATCACAATCCGCACAGGGGTTGTATACAGACCCCCGTCTCAAGGGAAGGAAATGGACAAGAAAATGATAGAGATATTCTCAAAATGGCTGAAAAAGGGATACTGTTGATGGGGACCTGAATATGCCAGATGTTAGCTGGCTGACATACTGCAGCCACATCCAAGAGCAGGGTCATTCGTGCCCTGCGAAAGGCAGGCCTTAGACAGCTAGTGTTGGAACCCACTCGGGAGGGAGCAATACTAGACCTGGTACTCTCAAATGGAGAGAGGATCAGAAATTTAGAAGTCATTAGACATCTGGGAACAAGTGACCAATGCACAGTGTGCTTCACAATAAACACAACCATGGAGACAAGCCATACAGAAACAAGGATACTGGACTTTAGAAGGGCCGACTTTGGCAAAATGGGTGAATACCTAAGGAATGCACTAGCAAATGGCCAAAAAGGAGGGGGTGGAAGAAAATGGAGAAAAATCAAAACTGCTGTCATAGAGACAGCAAGCCTTTGTGTGAAACAAATAAAGAAAACAAAGCGGAGTAAAAAACCACTATGGTTCTCAAAAGAGGTGGCAGGGAAAGTTAAGGAAAAAAAGGCTGCATTCCAAAAGTATAAGGAATCACAGAAGGAGCACGACAGGGAACTGTATCAATTAAAGCAGAAAGAAGTGGGGAAGGCAGTGAGAATAGCAAAGGCCCAAACTGAGGGAAGAATAGCCAGCTCAGTTAAGAAGGATAAAACCTTTTATAGGTACATTAGGGAGCATAGAAAGGTTAAGGGAGGAATAGTGAAGATTAATAAAGGAGAGGGGAGGTGGGCAGAGGGAGACAGTGAAAAGGCAGAGATACTGAATGAATACTTTTGCTCAGTATTCACAAAAGAAGATGAGGAGGCGTTACCTAAACCAGACAATAGAAGCATTCTGGGTAGGGAGGTTGACACCAGTCCATTTACATAAGAAAGAGTCCTGAAAGAACTCCTAAAACTCAAGGTGGCCAAAGCAATGGGGCCTGACGGGATTCACCCCAGAATCCTAAAATAACTAAGGGAGGACCTAGTGACACCACTGACCACACTTTTTAACAAATCATGGGAGGATGGTGTGGTACCTGAGGACTGGAGGAGGGCAGATGTGATTCCCCTTCACAAAAGTGGGAGCAAGTCAGAAGCAGGAAACTACAGACCTGTAAGTTTGACCTCAGTGGTAGGGAAAATGATGGAATCACTTCTGAAAGAAAGAATTGTTGAGTACCTAGAGGCCAGCAGGGCACAGGACCCAAAGCAGCATGGATTCACAGCAGGAAGGTCATGTCAGACGACTCTTAATTGATTTCTTTGACTGGGTGACCAAAGTAATAGACCAGGGAAGAGCTGTGGATATGGCCTACATAGATTTTAGCAAAGCATTTGACACAGCCCCGCACAAAAGACTAATAATCAAGTTAGCTAGCCTGGGAGTGGGTTCCAGGTGGTAGCCTGGGTAGCAAAATGGCTGCACAACAGGACACAGAAAGTAATAGTGAATGGAACACATTCCGAAGAAGGGGTTTACTAGTGGAGTACCTCAGGGCTCAGTACTGGGTCCAGTCCTCTTTAACATCTTTATAGGTGACATTGCAGAGGGTCTGGAGGGAAAGGTATGCCTCTTTGCAGATGACACAAAGATCTGTAACAGAGTTGATACACAAGGGGGGTAGAAAGGATGAGAAGGGACTTGGCAAGGTTGGAGGAATGGTCAGACATATGGCAACTTAGATTCAGTGCAGAGAAGTGCAAATTAATGCACCTGGGAAACAGAAAACCAGGAGAAGAGTACACAATAGCAGGGGAGGTACTAACAACAACAAAAATGGAAAGGGACTTGGTAGTCATATCAGATGACCTAAAGGTGGGTAAGCAATGTGAGAAGTCAGTAAGGAGAGCCAGGGGGATACTGGGATGCATAGGATGGGGCATCACAAGTAGAAAAAGGGAAGTGGTTATCCCTCTGTACAGACAGTTGGTGAGACCCCATCTGGAATACTGTGTGCAGTTTTGGAGACCCCATCTACGCAAGGACATAGACAGGATGGAAGCAGTCCAGGGGAGGGCAACTAAAATGGTGCAGGGTCTGCATCAGAAACCATATGAAGAGAGACTGAGAGAGCTTAATATGTATACCCTTGATGAAAGGAGGGACGGGGGGGACATAGTAGAAGCTTTTAAGAACCTCAAGGGACTCAACAAAGTCCAGGAGGGTAGCATCTTTCAGAAAAAGAGATGTGTAAGAACAAGGGGGTACAATTTAAAGATAGAGGTTGGGACGGCTCAGGGGTAATGTGAGGAAATTTTTTTTCTCTGAGAGAGTGGTGGATGCATGGAACAGCCTTCCTGGGGAGGTTGTTGGGTCTGAAACAGTGGGGGAATTCAAACATGCATGGGACAGACATAAGGCAATTGTAGTGGGGGGTTGCAGGAAGTAGGCTGTTGATTAACTAGAATCTGCAACTTATCCAATAGGAAGGGAAATGGACAGACTGGGTGGGCCAAGTGGTCCTTATCTGCCGTCAAAGTCTATGTTTCTATGTATAAGTGTCTAAATCTCTCACAGATGTGTCCCTTTTCCTGCAGTATGCCCCCCTGAGTGTCCTTAATGACCGAGACCAGGGTAGACCCCTGACTCCCTCATATCAGTTTCGCCAGCATGGAGCCAGGTTTATTTTCCCATTCAAAGAATTGCTTTTTCAAAAACAACCAGGATTTTCGTGCCTCACCCAGCAATAAAGCATTCAGTGCCTCTCTAGTTGCCATCTGCCACTCTTCGTTCCAAATCTTTCAATTAGGATTCCAGATTCACCCTCTTCTCCTGTAATTGCCTCTTATAATGGGCTACAGAGGTCATTCAAACACCATGAAGTCTTGCTATATTATAACAGTAGCAGTCAGCCACTGCAGCTGAACTGCCCCGGAGAGGAAGGAGTTAACTCCAGAAGGTCTGGAGTTCTACAGCGCGAGGGCGCTGTGCCCAAAGCTCTATCTGGCAGTTTCAAATGAAACTGTCAGATTCTTTACTCCGCTTCACTGAACAGTCGCTCCGGAGATCAGCTCCTTCAGCTCGGTTCATTCTCGGTTCAGCGGTATTTTCGGTTCATTTGAACGGCAAAGTTATTATTTTACCGCATTTCGGTTTTAAAGCTCTATCTGGTAACCGTAAGTACTAAAATTTAAGTCTGTGTGGAAAATTAATTATCGGTTCGGTTTGAACCGATCGGTTTTTTTTCTGCATTTTAAAAGTGTACAGTGGGTTTTAGAGTGCGGTTCCGGTTCTTATCGGTTCTAAAAAGCGAATTATAACGTTTTTCAAATACCCGTGACACGGTTAGGAACCGATAAGGGGTGTCTTGCCTGTCACTGCCATCAAAAGGGCAAGTTTTGGTTAGGCTGGCATTATGTCGAGAAACCAAAAGAAAAACCGGGCCCACTGGGTTTCAACACTGTGATGTCTGTGGGGGCGCCTTTGCAAAGGCTGACCCACACACCACTGTGTTTATTGTCTGGGGCTGACCACCTCCTGTCAGACTGCCAGGTGTGTAAAATTTCCCTGCAGCCACCCTGGAGAAGAGATTGGGCCGCTCAGGGCGAGAGGCCAAAAAGTCCGCTGACCCGGATGGCCAGCCCGGTCCAGTACCCACTGGACCAGGAGGAGTGCCCTCTGACCAGGGCTAGGCGATCCTCGGGCAAAGGAAGGCTGGTTCAGAGGAACCAGTCCCAAGTAAAAGACAAGGAAATCAGTAGGTCTGAGTCCAAAATTGTGTCTCCAACTGCTGCAGAGATAGCTAAAGCCATTCAGATTGTCCAGTCACTGTCTCAGGGATCTGTAGAACCACCAACAGCTGGTAAAAGGTTGGTTCGTTCAGTCCCAGTGGTTCAGGATTTTGAAGTTGAGGAATTTTATGAACCACAGGAGGGAGGAGGAATTTGATCAATATATGTGTGGCTGGGGGTCTGGGCGTGCCCATTGAACGGACATTTCTCCAGACAGACCTTTAGAATCTCCTCCTTTTCTGTCTGAGTCCCTTCTTTCTTTAGTTTTTACAAAAGGTTGCAGAAACCCTCCAGCTTCCTTTAAGGAGGCTGTGGATGAGCAAGAGGAGCCTGGTTATGTGGAAATGATGGATATTCAGAGTCTAGGGGTTGTCTATTCCTTTGCATAAGTCATTTAGGAAGCAAACAACAAAGATTTTAAAAATCCTCACTCTGTCCCTCCTGTAGATAAAAAATGGACAGAAGGTATACTTTGTCAGGCTCGGATACAGACTTCCTTACTGAGCAGTGTAGTCATGTAGGTGTGGTACAAGCTGCAACCTGTGACAAGGCTAATATTCCTCTGGCCTCACATCCTCCTGATAAGGATTCCAGGAAGATTGATGCCATGGCGAAGAAACAGTATATGGCAGCTTCTTTGGGACTCAGGCAGGCAAATTATATAGGCATGTAGCTAGATATCAGAAATCTAGGTGGGACACAGTATTGCAGTTAGCCAAGCAGGCCCATGGCCAGCTGGCTAGTGAGTTGGAACAGGTGGCTGCTGATGGCATTGAAGCCTCTAAAGTTCAATTTCATACTGCTGTTGATGATGTTTCTTCTAGGGTCATGGCCACTTCTGTAGCTTCCCATAGGTTGGCATGGCTCAGATGCACTAATCTGTCCCAAGATACCCAGTCAAAGGCTATGGTTTTTCCTGTAGTGGGAAATTCTCTTTTTGGGGTGAATACAGAACTACCTACAAAAGTGCCCAGGCTAAGGAGAAGCATGCCATGCCACAAAGGCATGCTCCCAGAGGTAGGGGCAGGCCCTTTTCCAGGCCTTTTAACCAATTTCAAGCCTCCTCTGCTGTCTCGCAGAGGGGTTTCTTCAGAGGCAGGGGTAGACGTGGCACAAGTGGCCGTCCCCCTCCCTCAGCCTAAGGCTGCTGCTAAGCAGGCACCCTGATGGGGTGTCAGGGCCGATTCTCCTGTACCAGTGGGGGCAGGTTGGCCTATTTCAGCGGAACTGGCTGTCCCTAACTTCTGGACAGATGGGTTCTGGAGGTAATATAGGCCAGGGTCTGAGTTCTCAGCTTCAAACACTTTCCAAAGATGAGAGCCAGGCATTTCCACCTGCAAATCCTTCAGAATCCCTTGCTTTGGAAGCAGAGGTTTCTGCTCTGCTGGACTGCAAAGCAGTGGAAAGGGTTCCTCCTTGCCATCAGGGCAAGGGGCTTTATTCAAGATACTTTCTTACCCCAAAAAAGACAGGAGAATGGCGGCCCATTCTAGATTTAAGATACTTGAACAAGCATCTGTTGAACCAAAGTTCAAAATGTTGACTCTGGCAATGATATTGCCTTCCCCTAAGAGCCAGGGGACTGGCTAGCTTCCCTGGACCTCAAGGATACCCTATTTTCATGTTCTGATCAGGCCTTCTCACAGAAAGTACCTCAGGTTCGAACTGCCCTCAGGCCACTACCAGTTCAGGGCAATGCCCTTGACCTTACCTCTCGCCAAAGGGTTTTCACAAAATGTCTCGCTGTAGTAGTGGCTCACTTAAGAAGGCAAGGGGTTGCTGTGTTCCCTACCTGGACGACTGGCTCATTGTGGGTCAGTCTCCAGGTCAGGTGAATCCACTTGCAAGTCACCCAGCAGCTTCTCACTTCCCTGGATTCCTGCTAAACTTACCAAAGTCAGTTCTGGAACCAGTTCAGGTCCTAACTTTCATAGGCGCAGAATTGAACACAAGGTTAGCCAGGGCTTTTCTTCCCTCGGAAAGGGTGGACAGACTCATCGCCTGGCATCCTCCTTTACCCTCTGGTCCTCTCGACCAGCAAGGCATTTTCTGCAACTCCTCGGGCACATGGCTGCTTCCACAGCTGTCGTGCAGGAGCAAGATTCCAGATGAGGGACATTCAGTTCCATTTGAGGGCCTATTGGTCTCAAAGGAAGGACCCTTACCAAGTTGGTCCCAGTTACTCAAACTCTGATCCTAGCCCTCCACTGGTGGCAGGTCCAGAGCAATTTAAGACAGGGGTTCCTTCATTCCCATTTCTCACTCCCTCACCCTCACCACGGATGCCTCCCTGTTAGGGGTGGGGGCTCACCTAGGCGACCTTCCACTCAGGGGTATGGTCTCCTCAGGAGTCTCTGCTCCACATCAAGTCTTTTGGAACTCAGAGCTGTCTTTTTAGCTCTTCGGGTGTTTTCAGATTCTGTCCAGAACAAAGTGGTTCAAGTCAGGACAGACAATACCACCACAGTGTTGTACATCAACAAGCAAGGGGGCACTCGGTCTTCAGCCTTGTGCACCGAAGCAATGAAGTTGTGGTCTCTGGCTTACTCCCTGAACACCTCCCTGATAGCGGTTCATCTCCCAGGGAAGGACAATGTCCTGGCGGACGCCCTCAGCAGAATTTCTCAGGGCCATCACGAATGGGCTCTGAATCCACAAGTGCTGGGGTCTGTCTTTTGCCAGATGGGGCACTCCTCAGATAGATCTTTCGCAGCCCCAGACAACCACCAACTTCCTCTTTTCTGTTGCAGGCCTCAGTTCTGGGCTCAGTCCTCTGGACGCCTTTCTGTTGGACTGGAAAGGAAGTTCCTGTATGCCTTTCCCCTTTCCTCTCCTTTTCAGGGTACTAGTAAAAATCAGATCTCCAACCTTGCAGAGTGATTCTGATTGCCCCAGATTAGGCCAGACAGCCCTGGTACCCTCTGCTCCTGTCCTTGGCAGTCCACCCTGCCCTGAGCCTGCCCAGAGTCCACGACTTACTGGCCTGTGCACAGGGAGAGTGTGGTATCCGGACCTCAAATCCCTCCACCTCAAGGCTTGGCTCTTGAGGGCTAGAAATTGCTGACTTACACCTTTCTCAAGGTGTCATGGATATTTAAAGGCTTCAAGGAAGCCTTCCACTAGAACCACTTATAATTCTAAGTGGAAGGTTTTCCATCTGGTGCTCTGAGGGCAGATTATCCCAGAATCTGCTCATCTTCCCATTATACTGGACTATTTGGTCCATCTGAATTCCCTAGGCCTTAGACCAGCTACCTGAAGGTTCATCTGGCAGCTGTCTCTGTTTTGTGTCAAGCAGGAAGCCTGCCTCCCTTTCTTCTCACCGTTGTTCTCCAAGTTTTTAAAGGGTTACTTCATACTAACCCTCCTTTTGGGAACCAGCTCCCGCCTGGGACCTGAATATTTGCATTGCTCAGTTAATGCAACCCCCTTTGAGCCTCTGTCTTCTGCAGAGCTCAAGTATTTAACTTAAACCGTTTTCCTAGTAGCTATCACCTCTGCCAGGCATAAGTGAGCTACAGGCCCTGTCAGTGGAAGAAGATTTTATCTCTTTCCACAGAGATAAGGTAGTCCTTAGGACTAATAGAAAGTTTTTGCCTAAGGTGGTTTCTGATTTCCACCTGAATCAATCTATCTCTCTCCCAGTATTTTTCACTGAGCATTCTTCCTCAGGTGAGAGGAGACTGCACAGCTTGGATGTCAAAGAGCCTTAAGCTACTATTTAGAAGCGCACCAGAGGTCATAGGTTGAATCCCTCCAACTCTTTCTTACCTATGGCGAGGTTGGCAAGGAAACCTGCCACTAAGAGAACAATTGCAAGGTGGATTGTTTCTTGTATCCAATTCTGTTATCAGAAACTGGGTAGAGTACCCCCTCAGGATTGAGGCCCTCCACCAGGGTACAGCTCGTCTCTAGCGGCTGCTAGAGACATCCCATTCTGGAGATTTGTCAAGCTGCTACCTGGAAGACAGTTCACACCTTTACCAAGCATTATTCCCTGGATGTCCAGTCCAGGAGAGATGCTCGGTTTGGCACAGCTGTGCTTGAGTCTATTTCCTAAGTGAGGTTCTGACCTCCTCCATGGAGAGTACTGCTGTGTAATCTGCTATTGTTATAATATAGCAAGACTTCATGGTGTTTGAAGAAAAATTACTCACCTTAGTAATTGCTTTTCTTCTCATGGAGTCTTGCTATATATACCCCTCCTCCTACCCTCTCAGAACTTCTACTTGGGTAGGTGGCGAATTAGTGCAAGCACTGTGTCATGCCATTGTAGTTTTCCCTTACCCTCTTTTCCTTTGGGTTAGGGATCTAGATTGTTTCATTTAGGTTATTTATATTGCCCCTTCCTGGACTTGAGTCTTTGGGGAAGGGGGGTTCATATGTGCTTGTCAAGGGTGGTAAAGCGAACCATAATACCATCAATTTTGTTATTATGGCTCTGGTGTTTCTTTGTTCTTTATATTGTTGTTATTACTACTAGTAGGTAGCCATGGGCTAGTGTAGTTTTTCCACACAGACTTTCCGTCCTTTGATGTTAGCTTCGTAAAGATCTGACAGTTTCATTTGAAACTGCCAGATAGAGCTTTGGGCACAGCGCCCTCGCGCTGTAGAACTCCAGATCTTCTGGAGTTAACTCCTTCCTCTCCGGGGCAGTTCAGCTGCAGTGGCTGACTGCTATTGTTATAATATAGCAAGACTCCATGAGAAGAAAAGCAATTACTAAGGTGAGTAATTTTTTCTTGTCTCCCCACGCGTAAATGCTTTTCCTGCATCCTAGGATCGCCTTACTAGGAGCCATGTCTTGATTTGCCTGTAGATATTGTTTCCACTGGTCTGATAAACAGTTTTTAAAATCCATGTTTCCTAATAAGTAATTTGGGAATTTCAAGGGAGGAGGACCCTCCCTGGGTTCTTTCATTTTAGGGTCAAGATAGCCTTGGCATGGTCAGTTATATGGATAGGGCTGTGTTTAACATTTACCAAATTGAAAAACCAACCATGGGGAATATAAATCTAGTTAATATGGGTCCATGACTTATGTGGATGAGAGTAAAAGGTATACTTACATAGCCCTGGATTCGCCACACGCTAACTGCCTCATCGGATTGAGGTCACACATGCCCACTTGCCAGGTCCGCATGGCACTCCTTGTGGTGAGTTGCCCAGCTGCTAGCCCTTATTTGTAGATATTATTCTGTTACATGTATGTTTTTTTTATTGTAATTCTATGTACATGCCAGTGTCAGCAAAGGCACACAGAGAAAAGACTGAATTTTCTTTTCTTTTTTTTTTTTTTTAAAGGGGTTTGACCTTCTTCTGACCCAAGAGGCCAGCTGCTTGCAGGAATCTGACAAGTTCTTGTCAGAAACCTTGTGGATGCATGATCAAAGAGGTATTTCCAATAGGAACTGACCAAGGGAAACGGAAGTAATAAAATCACCTGTATAATCAAGCAAACAAGCAAGCAAAACTTTATTTATATAGCGCCTTTCATAATCAAGGCGCTGTACAGAACATAAAAATATAAATACAATATAAATCATTAAAATAATAACATTTTAAAAATCAATTAATTAATCAACTCATTAGGGAAGGCCAAAGAAAATAAATTTGTTTTCAGCATAGATTTAAAACTGCTGACAGTCAAGCATTCTCTTAACCGACGAGGTAGAGAATTCCACAGGGTTGGTGCTGCAAATGAATAAACATGCACTCCAGATGTTTTAAGACTAACCCTGGGAATCTCTAGCAGTCCCTCATTGGCGGATCGGAGAGGACGATTGGGGGAGTAGGGAGTCAGGAGATCTTTCAGATAGTCGGGTCCCTGTTCATGTAGAGCTTTAAAGGTAAGCAAGCCCACCTTGTAGGTGATCCGCCACCGAACTGGCAGCCAGTGCAGTTCACGCAGCACAGGTGTAATATCACTGGTCCTAGAGGTACCAGTCAACAGCCTGGCTGCAGCGTTCTGCTCTAGCTGCAGGCGGCGGATATCAGCCCCGGACAGCCCTAGGTAGAGGGCATTGCAGTAGTCAAGATGAGTGGTAATGAAGGCTTGGACCAATGTTGGGAGATCGCCTGCAGAAATCAAGTGTTTCACCTGGGCGATATTCCTCAGATGGTAAAATGAGGATTTGACCACAGCTGACACCTGAGACTTCAGGGTCAGACTGTCATCAAAAATAACTCCCAGGTTACATACCCGATCTGAGGTAGAGAGCTGGACACCATCAAGCTGCAGGCCTGACATGAGCCCAGCTCCAGAACCGGCCCCCCGGCGACCCAGATCCACAACCAACACCTTAGTATTATCCGGATTTAATCTCAGCCAACTCGAGCTCATCCAGTCTTTGATCTCAGAGAGGCAGCTATTTAGCATAGAGACTGCATCAACCTGTCCGGGCACAAAGAACATATCTCAATAACCATCCCCACAAAAGGAAGGTTAGAGACAGGTCGGTAGTTAGCTGGATCGACTGGATCCAAGGAGGTTTTTTTTTTTTTAAGGAGTGGTCGAATGACCGCCTCCTTTAGGGGTTCCGGAAGGATTCCCCTCTCCAAGGATCTCCATACAATTTACAGGATCTTTCTTATAACTGATTAAATTAAGGCAGTTCAAAGCCCAGGATGTTTTAACCAGGAAAGATCCTTCTAACAGGCCTGTGTGAGATAATAGAAAAAGAAACGCATCCTTACAGCATACCTGTGTCAGATTATAAACCTTGTGTTAACTATGGGAATCTGACACATCAGAGATTAGCAGGAAAACGAGATTTTTGGGAAGCGCAAGAGTGACAGCCGGTGGCCTAAAAAGAAAGGCCAACCTCCATTCACTGACCTGGAAGGGCCAGTCTTTATTCACAAACTTGGGGGAAGGGGGGTCTTCTATTTAAGCTCTCTAGCACAGACACTCAAGGCCATTTTTGCACATTTTGCTTGGACTCTTCTGACCACAGAGAACACCTGTGAGCACAGAGACTGCCCAAGAACCAAAGGCTACAGAAGGACTGCAGTAGTTTGCAAACCAGTGATTCACTGGACTTTGAAATCTTCGTACCTCAGGTAGACTTAGCTAACCTGTCTTAGTGTGTTTTTTTCTGTATACGTTTCCATTTTGTTTCTGGTACTGTAACCTAATTTAGTATATGTTCTCTTTTAGTTGTAACTACATTTATTTTATTTTTATTAGTTTAGCTGTATAAGATAAATAGTAGTGTACCTTGTTAGGCAGGCTTACAGAAATAAACAGTATCATAAGTGCTTACATCATTGCTACAGTAAGGAGTTGCTAAGCCCCTATGTGTGCACTATGGTGCATACCAGGGGGCAGTCCACCGTAAGAAGGCAGAATTTCTGTCCAGGGAGATTGCCGCTGGGAGGAACTGACCAACTGTGCTCTTTCGGACTGTGGACCGGCTTCTCCAGCCTTCCTGTCTACAGCTGAAGGTAGCTTTTTCTAACGCATTGTGCGAGAAGTTTGCTTGGTTCTTCTCGGACAGGGTGTCTGCCATCAGGCAGGGGGTTCCACCAGTGGGCCAGAGTTTGACTGACAGTGGTCATTACGGGTGACTGGAGAGCACTTCACTTGGTTGGGGTGAGTTTAGACTGCTGGAGGTGGATGAGGTCATTGAGATTGCTTCCAAGCTTCAGCACACCTTTTGCAAACTGGACCCGGTGCCAACTCGTTTCTTAATGAGATGTGTTGACTCCATTGGCCCGGTGTTTGCCTCAACTGTCCGGTGCTCTTTGTCGGAGGAGATTTTTCCCGATGTCTTGGAGGCATTGGTGAGACCACTCCTGAAAAAACATCGTTGGACCCTGAGATTAAGGCAAATAACCGTCCTATCTCCAGTCTTCCATTTTTGGGTAAGATTGTGGAGAAAGTGGTGTTGCTTCAGCTTGAGGAGCATCTCGTGACCCACGATTTATACAGTCCGCTCCAGTCTGGTTTTCATGCAAGGCATAGCGCAGAAACTGAGCTAGTTCGGGTGCGTAATGACCTCCTTAGGGCTAGAGATCGAGGGGAGGGGACAATTCTTGTTCTCCTTGATCTCTCCTCAGTGTTTGACATGGTGGACCATTGAGTGTTACTTGACCACCTCAGGGAATTCTGCGGACTTGCCGGCACTGTCATCTGCTGGTTTGACTCTTTTCTATCTAACCGGAGACAGAGGGTAGTGATGGGGAATTTCTCTTCCTCCCCTGGCCACCTGTCTTGCGGAGTTCCCCAGGGTTTGGTCTTGTTGCCGATGCTGTTTGCCGTCTATATGCTGCCCTTGGGGGAGCTCATTAGAAAGTACAATCTGGGTTTTCATTGTTATGCCGATGATACCTAGCTATGTCTTTCCTTTGCCCCTGGAACATCTTGTGCAGTAGAAGTGCTGAATAGCTGCCTTGCCAAGATCAAAGACTGGATGGCCTCCAGCTGGTTGCGACTGAATCCCAATAAGGTGAGGTACTGGTGGTGGAGTCGAACAGAGTGTGTGATAGGCTGGCCTCTGGTGCAGAAACAGGGATTTTTCTTGGCTCTGTACCATTGAAGGCCTCCTCTAGGGTACAGAATCTAGGTGTCATTCTTGACAGCGGACTGGCACTTGAGTCTCAGGTGGCGTCCTTTGTCCATACTAGTTTTTACCATCTGAGGAATAATGCCAGGATAAAGCCCTTAGTTCCGCTGGCAGGACCTCCCCACCTTGGTGCATGCCTTCGTGACGTCCAGGCTTGACTACTGTAATGTGCTCTATCTCGGGGTCTCTAGGGGTACCCTAACTCGACTGCAGCTGGTGCAGGACGCGGCAGCGAGGCTGTTGACTGGACAGCTTAAGTTTTGTCATATTACTCTGATGATGTGTCAACTGCACTGGCTGCCAGTGAGGTGGAGGGTCCTCTTTAAGATAGGTTTGCTCACCTTTAAGGTCCTACATGGTCTGGGCCCTGGTTACCTGAAGGACCTCCGTACACCTGCTGTCTTGGTCCGCTCCCTCCGCTCTTCCTCTGTGGGCCTCCTTGCGATTCCCAGGATGAGGTTAAAAACAGTTGGCGACAGAGCATTTAGTGTCGCTGCTCCTGTCCTGTGGAATTTGTTTTCTCCAGCTGTTAGGGAGGCCCCTTCTGTGGAAGTTTTTAAAGCTTGCCTCAAGGCCTTCTTATATATTCAGGCCTTCTCAGGCTGTATCTTATAGTCCTTGCGTATGTTTAGGTTAGTTTTGGTTTTCTGAGTAGTAGATGTCATTCTTAGGGTATTATTTAAATTTTGTTTAATTGTTGAATTGTTATATGTTTATGTTTAATCGTATTATTGTGATGTGCAATATGTATTTTTATTATGTTCGGCACCCGGAGACTCCGGGATGAGCATCTTCTAAATAAAATTTGCCTCGCCTTGCTATTTGCCTAAAAGTTGATACATCACTGGGTGATTACTAAGAAAGTTTAAACAATTTCAAACATTGGATTTACAAAAGGCCTTAGCTGCCAGGAGCAGGGAATACCCTCACATAGTTTTTTTTATTATTATCGGACACCCAATATTTCGGGTAGAACATCCCCAAACCATTCTCATTGGTTCAGCATTTGTAGACTAAAGCATTACTCCCCTTAAAGAGCACAACCCAATTTGCTGCCCATCTTAGGAACTTTCGACAAATGCTAGACGAAGATGCAAACATTTGATCCTACTTCGAGAGAGCTCTTGCAGTAGGTAATTACATATAGGTCTGATGCCGGCCAGCGTCAGGACCCGATGGAAACATTTCTAGCTAGCAGTCTCTGGCCGGGGACTGCCCCCACATCAGGTGACCGATGTCATGCGGCATCAGTATAAGGGGTGGTCCCCCATGCCCGCCTTCCAGTTCTTTCCCGCCATTAGCTGTTGTCAGCGCCTCGCGGTAAAGTTCAGCGCTTCGGTTCGGAAGGAGCTCGAATGATTTTGATCGCTCTTTTCTGGCCCAGGCAAGTTTGGTTCTCTCTTCTGCAACAGTACTCAGAGGAACCTCTTCCTCTGTCGCTAATTTTGCTGACCCAGGATCAGGGGACCCTGGTCCATCCAGGCCTCAAGTCCCTTCAGTTGCACGCGTGGCTTCTGCAGACGTAGCTCAAGCCCGATTCGGGGGCCCCCCCACCCCGGAGTAGTTGAGATTCTGGTGGAGGCCAGGAAACCCTCAACCAGATCTACTTATGCTATGAAATGGAAGCGATTCCCTATTTGCTCCGCCTCCAATGATGTTGAGCCCTTCTTGTGCTCTGTTGGCCGACTTCTGGATTACCTGCGACACCTCTTCAATCTGGGTCTCAGCCATTCATCCTTAAAGGTTCACATGGTGGCCATTTCAGCCTATCTTGTCCCCTTTGCAGACAGAACGTTTGCTCAGCTGGAGGTCTCTAAAACCTTTTTGAGAGGAGTCCTTCACTTACGACCCCCTATCCAGGTTCCTGCCCCTCCTTGGGATTTGAATTTCATTTTAGAGAAGCTTACTCTGCTGCCTTTCGAGACGGCAGCCTCAGCGGACCTAAAGTTCCTTTCTTGGAAGACTGTCTTCCTAGTGGCCATTACTTCTGCTTGATGGATTTCCGAGCTCCAGGCCCTGATGTGTAAAATCCCGTATTTGATTTTTACAAGGAACATGTGGCTCTGCATACCATCCCTAACTTTCTCCCTAGGGTGGTAGCGGAATCAACGCTGAATCAATCCATAGAGTTGCCTGCCTTTTTTACGCAGCACTCTAATCATGGAGAGTACCTCCTGCACACTTTGGATGTTCACTGAATTCTGAGATACTACACCAACAGGACGAAGGATCTCAGGAAGACTGATCAACTGTTTGTTTCTTTTGCTCATAAAAGAGAAGGCAATGTTGTTTCTAAGCAATGTCTATCGAAATAGTTGGCTCATTGTATCACTTTCTGTTATGACAAGTACAACAAGACCCTGCCGGGTCAAGTTAGATGCCACTTCACCAGAGGGGTCACTGTCTCTGCGGCTTGTTTCAAGAATGTGTCAGCGGCTGACATTTGTGCAGCTGCCACTTGGACTTCTGTCCATACCTTTACGAAACATTACAGTTTGGACATTGCCTCTCGCCGTAGAGCAGGCTTTGGGCTGGCTGTTTTGCAAGGCTTCCTTTCCTAAGGCCTTCACAACCAGGGGGTCTACTTCTGAATAACTTTCCTCCTCCCATTTGCTTCTCCTTGTTCCAGACTGCTTGGGACTCAGTCCTATATGTAATTACGTACTGCAAGAGCTCTCTCGAAGTAAGATAGTACAATTATGTAAGAACTTACCGTAACAGTAGATCTTCGAGAGAGGCTCTTGCAGTAGGTAATACCTTCCCGCCCTCCATACCCTAAGCTTTTTTAGCTCCTTTTCCAGGAGGGAAATATCTGCTTCTCTCTCGTCTTGCCTTTTGGCCTTTGGCGGGAAAGAACTGGAAGGTGGGCGTGGGGGACTGCCCCTTTATACTGACGCCGCATGACGTCAGTCACCTGATATGGGGGCGGTCCCCCACCAGAGACGGCTTGCTAGAAATTTTTCTGTCGGGTCCTGAAGCCGGCTGGCATCAGTCCTACTGCAAGAGCGTCTCTCGAAGATCTACTGTTAACGGTAAGTTCATACGTAACTGTACTTTAACTATAGTTGGTCACAAAAAACAACCGTCAACCTGCACCTTATGTGCGCTTTGCAGTGCGCATGTCTGGGAACTGGATGGCGCTGAGACAACCCCCTCCTACAATGGAAGAGTAGAAGTGGGCCATCAGAGCATGAGTATTCTAAAAAGACGCCATTTTAATTGCCACATTTTAGCCCACTCTGTGTCCTAGCCATCATCCCAGAACACATATAAGAAATTTAATCTGCAGTGTCCGATACTACCAGCACTAATATTCAGTTGCTGGGCATTGAGGTAGACAAAAATCAAAGATTATTGTAGATATAGCACAAACAGTGCAACTGTGATTCATATGTCCTTACTCACTGTCCCCAGAGTCACCCCCAGCGTCTCCTTTCACTCAAAATTCCCTTTCTATGCAGTCTACCAGTTTGGCCGGTTCCACTGAGTCTGCAGATTAATACGATTTTTCCCCATACTGGATCCTTCTAACTAGCTGGCATTAAAAGGACATGATAAACCCCCAGATGTCTCAGACAGGCTCTGATACCTTCAAAACTCTTCCGATGTCTGGTTGCGTAACTCAGATCAGGGAAAATGTGGACCTTGGCACCACCCCACTCCACTGATCCTAGCTTCTTAGCTTGTGCAGTAATTATATCTCTGTCCCAGACATTCCCCAGTGCCACTAGGAGAGTTCTAGGGTACAATTGGTTGGTAACTGTACGATTCCTTCCACCTCAGGGCTAATTTTGTACGCCTTTATGGTCATGACCATCTCCTGAAGTTGCAAGGTTTCCTCAAAGAATGTGGTTAGGAAAGGTAAAAAGGTCCTCTCCTTCAGTTCTTTCGGGTGTCCCCAGGATCCAGACATGAGTAGCTCGAGAGGCATTTTCTAAATTTTCCAAGCGTTGCCTTAATACTGTATTTTCTTTAGTAAGGCGTGAGGTGACCGTTAACGCTGTTGCTGCAGATTTTGAGGCAGCTTTAGTTTCTTCCTCAGTTATGTGCACTTTAGTGTCCAACACTGTAAAGTGGGTCGTAAATTCTTCCATTCTTTGATCCAGCCTCTGGATCACTTTTAATAATGCAGCATTAGAGGACTAAGGTGACGAGTCATCTCGTGCTGCTGTGGTCAGTTCTTTGCTGGTGCTCAGCTTCAGGTCTTTCGGCCTGGTTCCCTCTCCTCCAGTACCTGCTGTATTTGTTCATCCCATAACTTCAGAATTCGGATAGGTAGCGCTTCCAAAATTATATTATTTTGATTGTCAGACTTTCTCCTTTCAGGTATGTCAAAATTCCCTTCCAAAACAACCATTTATAAGAATTGGAATTTACAAATCAAGCTTACTCCAGAGCTCTGCTAGGTTGCTGTTGCAAGCTCGGCTGTTGGCCACACTCCCCCACTGCATTTATTTAATTATTTTAGTAAAAACCTTTGCTTCTCTTTGCAAAAACATAAGGCAGTTCTTGTGGGGGTAGGAAGAAATAGGCTATTGGTTAACTAGGATCTGCAGCTTGTCCTGTAGGTAGGGAAATGGGTAGACTAGGCAGGCCAAGCGGTCTTTATCTGCCATCAAAATCTATGTTTCTGTCTAGAAATTCTGCCTGTATGAGAGTTCTTGTATTGTATGTGTGACTGTAAAAGGTTTATTAATAATCTGTGACAACTGTTAATTGCTTAGAGTGGCCATCATAAGCAACCAAATTGAGAAAATGGTCTGTAAAGGGACATCCGGAAGGATAGGGAGAATACCAGAGTCTACAAAGATTTTGAAACAGCCTGTTGCATGTCCTGTAGGGAGAAGTCCAAATTGGGTGTTACGCTGGTACCCTGAAGAGAGTGTGATGCCTTGGTCTTCCTCCTTTGTGTAGTAGCCGAGGAAAGTTTCACATTTGGCCACAAGACTCGAGACTGGTATTGTGCCCTTCTCCAGAGCAAGAGGGATGCCTTGGATCCTTGCGGCAGAGGTGCAGTCGGGACCTCTGTGAGTATTCTAAAGTACGAGGAGGGTATCTCTGTCTCCCCC
Organism: Neoceratodus forsteri; assembly: GCA_016271365.2. Taxonomy (NCBI): domain Eukaryota; kingdom Metazoa; phylum Chordata; order Ceratodontiformes; family Ceratodontidae; genus Neoceratodus; species Neoceratodus forsteri. Next base: position 370,982,495 of record CM057451.1, on the reverse strand, counting down.
CCCCCATCATGGATTGCACTTAAAGGTGGGCACTGTGAGCTCAGTGGGCCTGATTCCCCAGGAGTGGGTTTGTGACACCCCTCACCCTCCCTTTCCTTTCTGAATGGTCCATTTCTGCGTTCATAATACTATTTACATCCCACCCCCCCAGAATCAATCCTCTAAATTGTTCCCGTACCAACACATCTAATAAGGATTGAAAAAATGTAGGGTCATATACAGCAGGGGCATAGACGCTGGCAAAGGTGACCCACTTACCATATAGCTCCTCCTCCACAAAAATATAACTTCTTTCGGTAGGGTCCGCAACAACTTGTCTAACTGATAAAGGGCGTTTTTTTTATGGATCAGCACTGCCACCCCTCTCTTGTGCAAGTTGTATGATGCAGCATGGCAGGCTCCCACCCAGCCGCTAGCCAGCTTAGCATATTCGCTATCAGTCAGATGGGTTTCTTTCAACAGGGCCGCCTGTGCACCCTGTCTCTTTATGACTGTGAGCAAACTGGTGTGCTTAACTGGAGAGAAAAACCCTCGGACATTCCACGTGACAATGGTGACATCTTTAGTGGCGGCCATGGCACCTTACACACATGTTCCCCTTCATAATAAATTCTCCAGCAAATTCTCCCCCTTCTCCCTCTTCTGTGGACCACTGTGAGCCCTCTTCTATGGACCACTGTGAGCATAGTCTTTGACATGTAAACTTGGACCCAGAATAACAAAAAGCAAACTTTTGGAATAGCCAAAATAGAAAAACATTTACAACAATAACATGAGTAAAACACTACTTTATAAACCTCCCGTGAATTGTAACTACATTTTCCCCTTTTTAAGTAATACCAATTGCAGTACATGCAAAAGATTACTCAAAGTCCCCAGCGGTAGAGCGTGTTCCCCCTGCCCCCCTTTACCCACTCTCCATGTAGCATCTCACACACTATGTTCCTGGTAGATGCAAGTACAAGAGGTGTTACTCATTTTCCCCAGAAAGTGATAATTTCAGAAGGAGTCTGCCGCACTGTGCCTATATGACTAGGGGATCTGTTGTCACCTTCCTCCAACAGATAATCCAGTATTTCCTGGACCACCCAGCTGTATCACCCTTTCTCACCAACATCTCTGCGCATCGATTTAAACATACATGAACCATTACTATGGTTTGATTCTACGTTTAGTTTCCCCTTTGTCCCCCAATGCGCTCCTAACCAAATACTGACAGAAAATATATGCAAACCCACCTAGCACAATGGACTCCGTCCTCCGACCCCACAGGGATCTCTCTCTCCAGGCGGCCTGGTCTGCTACGTGTTCCAAGGCCATAGGATCAAAAGAAAACTAATACTGTGGCAGCTGTCCCCATAACCCCCCCCGCCCATACTCCCCATCCCCAGTATATCCACACCCGCTTCCCTTCATCGCTCCTGCTGCATAAACATTTCATCCCCAGAGACATCCACCCTTCGAAGATGATCCAGGCGTGCAAATATTAATATATATATATTGGATCATGCAAGACCATATGGCAGGGCAAGCTTATGGTCTATCTCGAGGGACTGCCAAGGAAGTCCTTCAGTTTTAAGGAGCTGATCCCCGGGCGAGGGCTAGGGCAATGCAAAACAAAACCATGCGCAAGCACCTCACCCCCCCTCCCGGCAGCTTACCTCGTACTGGGGAACTTCTTACTTCAGTGTTCCGGTTTCAAGCCCACTTAAAGCCCACCGTGTGGTGTTGGTGCAGCAGTCCAGAGGCCTGTCATCAGTGTGGTAATCTTCCCCACAGGGCAGGGGTAGCTGATAAAGTCCGGGGACATCTTGTGCCATGTAGGGTCCCATATACCTCAGGTCGACAGACTTGCCAACAATGTCCAGTTCTGGTGCAGTCAGGCACAGAAAATGCTGCAGGCCTTCAGCGGGCGGGCGGAAAAGTGGATAGGAATCCAGGGAGGCCACCATCTAATTTTAACATATAGAGGAAGTCTGAATAGAGTCCAAACCACATTAAAATAAAGGTGTTTGTTGCTGGACGCCACACCTTGCACCATACTGGCAACCCTGGTTCAGGAATGGACTTGGGATGCTGGGGGCTGGCAGGGGAAGGAGAGGATTGAGCGTCCGCGGGACTGCTTTCCTCTCCTGGGGTGGGTAGTGGAGTAACATTGCTTGGCAGCAGCCCCCAGTGGAGACCGGGAGCACTGCATGAGTGACGCAACAGGGAACCACCAGAAAAATGGAAATGGCACCACGACTGGCTGGTTGACAGCTGCCAGTCCTCCGACACAACCGAAGCCCCGAGGAGCCATGCCCACCTCAGCAGCAGCCCGAAGCCAAGTAGTTGCGCTGGCCCCTCTACCGGCGCCCTCCCCTCAGAAGAGAGGGACCCATCCGGTGAACGATTAAGCCGGGTACCCTGGGGATGGCTGCCATATGAGGTAGGAGGTTCGAGTGGGGTGAAAGTGGGTCGGGGACCTTGGTGGCTCGGAGTGGCGGGTCGTCGAGCATGGTGGGGGAAGTGTCACATCATACTACATCAGTAAGCATATCACAGATTCACTCAGCCCATCTTCCTTTTTAGCTGCTGCACAAAGGTTGTAGCTTTTTCTGTCTCTCAGAAGGAGTATGTCCCCCCCTTCGTTTTTTTATCTTCAATGTAGTTGGGTACGCCAGGAAACGCTCCACTTTTAGCTCTCGGAACTGCGCCATCACTGGGTTAAACATTCTGTGTTTTTGAGTAAGCACACAGAATAGTCTTGGGACAAGAACAGATATTTGCCCTCGGATTGCAGGCTACCAATAGCTTGGTAGGCATTAAGGACAGCTTCCCTATCCTGGAAGCTATGAAAGTGTATGATAATTTGTCTGGGGGGTTGATCAGTACCTGGTTTGGGCATGACGGCCCTGTGGGCCCGTTTCAACTTGCAGCGGCCATTTTTCCGTGTCAGTCCTAGCATTTCTAGGAGTTTTGCTGCCCAGAAATTGAGAATATCAGGGCCTTCTTTCCCTTCGGGTAAGCCCTGCAGCCTGAGATTCAGTCTCCAGTGGTAGTCCTCCTGGTAGTCATATGGTTCTTTCTGCAGTCTGCCCAGGAACAGGGTTGACTGTGTCCTCGAAGTTGGAAAAACGCTTCTCTGCCTCTGCCAGTCAGGATGCCTGAGAAGTATATAAATCCAGCAGTTCTTGATGTTTATTATTGAACTTAGTCTCCATTTGCTCGAGGCATGGTGGCAGGGGAACAGAGCTAGGTAAAAACATGTCCTCACTCTTCAGTACTACTTATCCCCCCCCCACCCATGGAGAAAGAGTTTGAACAAGCCTAGAGCAATGAATTAAAGGGAGAGTGTAAGTCTCTCCATGCCTAGTGTCGTGTCAGGGAGTAAGGCATCTGGGACCAGATATTCAAAAAAGTGCAAAAACTGAGCTCAAAGATTTGTTCTACACTTGCGCCTGACCCGGCGGTGCTGTATAGATAAAGCACCGGCACTATTTGACTGAACATCGAGACGTGTCAGTGCAGTGCAAAGTCACTTTTCGTTGCTCTGACAGGGACCTAGGCTACATCCAGCCCATAGAATTGTGTCCCCAGACTGCACAGCGCCATGAGCCTGTTGCAGAATGCAAATTAGCCCATTGGGCATGCAAGGCACTGAGGGCCATATGTATGCTCATTATGGGCTCATTTGCATGGGAAGTGAGAGCAGGTGTGTGCCCATCTTGTGGCTGCTGCCTCATCCGTCCAGGCGGCGACCAGCCCCCCAACCCCCGAACGTCCATACCATCTATGATAATGTAGTTCCTGGTGTCTAGTGGCACCCTCCACCCTCCGATCCCCCGACTTGTACATACACCCGTAGATCTTACTTCGAGAAGGTTCCTTCAGTAGGTCATTACATATAGAACTGGCGCCACCTGGCGTCGGGCTGCACGGCAGACTTTTCTAGCAATCCCTTGTATCAGTTGCATGGTAGACTTCCATCAGCGATCGTCATGTTAGTTCTTGTGTCGGATTTTTTCATTCGCCAAATTTTTCTCTACGAATTCTACATTTGCTTAATGTCTTCACCCAAGAAGAAGTGCTTGTCCTGTGGCACACAGAAACATAGAATTTGATGGCAGTTAAGGACAACTTGGCCCACCCAGTCTGCCCATTTCCCTAACTGATGGATAAGCTGCAGATTCTAGTTAATCAACAGCTTATTTCCTTCTACCCCACCACTAGAATTGCCTTATGTCTGTCCCATGCATTCTTGAATTCTTCCACTGTTCCTGACTCCACAACCTCCACAGGAAGGCTGTTCCATGCATCCACAACCCTCTTCATGAAAAAATACTTCCTCACATTACCTCTGAGCCGTCCCCCCTCTGTCTCCAAATTGTGTCCCCTTGTTCTTGCACATCTCTTTTTCTGAAAGATACTACCCTTTTGTACTTTAATTCCCTTGAGATACTTGAACGTTTCTATCATGTCCCCCCCTCCCTCCTTTCCTCAAGGGTATACATATTAAGCTGCTTTAGTCTCTCCTCATATGTCTTCTGGTGCAGACCCTGCACCATTTTGGTTGCCCTCCTCTGAACAGCCTCCACTCTGTCTATGTCTTTGCGGAGATGGGGTCTCCAGAATTGCACGCAGTACTCTATATGGGGTCTCTCCAACTGTCTGTACAGGGGGATAACAACTTCCTGCTTTCTACTGTTGATGCCTCTCCCTATGCATCCCAGTATCCCCCCAGCCCTCCTTACTGCCTTCTCACATTGCTTGCCCACCTTTAGGTCATCTGATATAATTACACCTAGGTCTTTTTCGATTTTTTTTGTTGTTATTAACTCACCCCACATTGTGTACTCTTTCCCCTAGGTGTTTGTTTCCCAGATGCATTACCTTGCACTTCTTTGCATTGAGTCTGAGCTGCCATATATCTGACCATTCCTCCAACCTTGCCAAGTCCCTTTTCATCTTTTCCACCCCATCTTGTATATCAACCCTGTTGCAGATCTTTGTGTCATCTGCAAAGAGAGACACTTTTCCTTCCACGTGCTCTCCAATGTCACCTATAAAGACATTAAAGAGGACCATCCCAGTACCGAACCCTGTGGTACCTCGCTAGTTACCCTCCTTTCCTCACTGTAGACTCTGTGTACTATTACCCTTTACGTCCTCTTGTCCAGCCAGTTTTTTATCCAGGCTACCACCTTGGGACCCACTCCAAGGCTGACTAACTTGTATAGTAATCTTTTGTGTGAGACTGTGTCAAATGCCTTGCTAAAATCTAGGCAGACCATATCCACAGCCCCTCCCTGGTCTACTTCATTGGTCACCCAGTCAGAGAAATCTGTTAGGGTCATCTGACATGACCTTCCTGCTGTGAAACCATGCTACCTTGGGTCCTGTGCCCCACTGGCCTCTAGGTACTCAACAGTTCTTTCCTTCAGAAGTGAGTCCATCATTTTCCCTACCACTGAGGTCAAACTAACTGGTCTGTATTTTCCTGCCTCTGCCCTGCTCCCACTTTTGTGAAGTGGAATCACATCCGCCCTCCTCTAGTCCTCAGGTACCACCCCATCCTCCCATGATTTGTTAAAGAGAATAGTCAGTGGCATTACTAGTTCTACCCTTAGTTCTTTTAGAATTCTGGGGTGAATCCCGTCAGGCCCCATTGCTTTGTCCACCTTCAGTTTCAAGAGTTCTTTCAAAACCCTTTCTTCTGTGAATGGACTGGTATCGATCCCCCTATTCAGAGTGTTTTTCTTGTTTGGTTAAGGTACCTCCTCCTACTCTTCCGTTGTGAATACTGAGCAGAAATATTCATTCAGTATCCCTGCTTTTTCACTGTCACCCTCTGCCCACATTCCCTCCCCTTTATTAAGTCTCTGTATCCCTCCCTTGGTCTTTCTTCGCTCCCTAATGTACCTATGAAAGGTTTTATCCCCGCTTCTTAACAGAGTTGGCTATCTTTTCCTCAGTTTGTGCCTTTGCAGATTCCTCATAAGGACGGTCATCTGAAGTGCATTATCTGTCTGGGCCCAGACCATCCTATCTCATCCTGCTCGGAGTGCTAGACATTTAATCAGGCCACCAAAAAGCGGAGACAGCAGGCTTTGGAGTCCCACCTTCTAAAAGTCCACCTAGCTTCATTAGAGAAGCAAATGGACTGCACGAGGGAGTCCTCTTCCGAAACATTTTCTCCCTCCAAGAAACACCACAAGGAGAAATTTCAAGAGTGGGGAAACACCACAAGGAGAAATCTCAAGAGCGGGAGTGCTCCACGGACCAAACTGAGGCCTCGCGGCCCTCGATGAGCAAAGCTGCCTCTCAGCCGCCGCCTAAGAAGACTTCGGACGGTAAGTCTGAAAAATCTTCAACGGGTCAGTTGACCGTTGGCTCCTCTGACAGCCGCACCGCTACGGCCGTTAAGTCTGCCCCCAGCTCCTCCGGGGACCACCCGGCTACCGGGAAGACAGTTCCCCAGCCTTCAGGAACCCGCCCGGCAGCAGCCGATAAGTTGGCCGGGGGCTCCTCCCTTGCCCACCCGGCGCCGTCTGGTAAGACGTCCGTCTCTGACGGCTGCTCAGGCGTGGTTTTCCCGTTGGGGCCTAATGGCACCTCACCTGACGTCCAGCAGAACCAGGGGGAGAATGACCCTCTCCCCTCACCTATACCCTCCCCTTTTCAGGCGGGTACCTCGGGCAAAGACAGTGCAGAACCCCTCGACGTCGTAGACCATTCCTCGGGGTCAGTCCTGCGCTTCCTTGACGGGGGGTCACAGGGAAGGAGGCTCCTCCTCAGCCATCTAGCCTTACAGTGGAGGCCCCTCCTCCTCCTTCAGGTGGGATCCCTTTCGGACCTGATGAATATCCCGGTCCTGATCCCACCATCTGATCCGGCGATTCCAATTCCAATGCCAGAACTCCGATGACTCTCCCCCAGCCAGGGCCCAGTGGTCTGCCTCAGCCTCCGGCTCCAGCACCAGACCCAGTTTCACCATCAGGCCCCCCTCGTCCGGCCTCAATGCTAGCCCCTCCGACGCCGACTCCCTTTCCGGCGCCAGATTGGGCAGTGGCGGTCCCGATGTCGGACCCCCTGATGTTGGTTATCCCGACACTGGACCCCCCACCAATTTACACTACTGCAGGTCCAACATGGCCCCCTCCGTCAGACCCGATGGCGGGGATTTATACTAGACCCCGGACTGTCCCTCATTACCCCTTTGGGCACCCTGGGGACCATTTCCTGACTGGTCCTCCTCCTGAGTGTAGTTCCTTCGGACAGTACTACCCTGATTACAACCCCTACCACCATTTTCAGGGTTACCAGGGGTACCATTACCCACCCCCACTGGTAATACCGCCTCCTCCTCCTCCCCCTCAGCTGCAACCTCCTCCATCACCCCCTCCTTCGGCTATGGTTTCAAGACCTTAATCCAGTCTTGGTGGCAGGGGGCGCGCTTGGAGTTGGAGTCAGACCTGGAGACAAGACTCCCTCTTCCACACTCATTAATGTCTGTGTCCCCGAGGAGCTCTTCTCGTCCATGGTACCTGACTGCAGATGGCACATCAGGACATTGCCCTTCCGGAGATTCGTAATCTTTCTGACAAGGGGGGAGATGGTGATGGTGGTGGTGATGATGATGATCGTGATGATGAGGATGCGATCAGTCTGCTGAGGGTGCCTTGGAGGAACCCGAGGGTCCGAAAGGCAAGGTTTCTTACAAGTCCCCCCCCCCACCGAGGACCCTGCCTTCTCGGATCTTCTGAGGTCCATGAAATATTTATTTGACTGGGAGTCAGAGGATCAAGACCCCATGAGACAGAGATTAGCCGAACATCTGGACTTAGAGTCTCTGTCTCTGGTCCCCATTCCTTCCTGGATCGGACCTCACCCCTACGGTCTGGCAAATGCCTCATTCTCTCCTGGCTGTCCCCAAGAGGGTGGACAGGATATACCGTGCCAAAGGAAACTCCTTTTCTTAAGACGCATCATTAGATGGACTCTGTCATCATTTCGGCTGCTCATGATCGCTCCGCTGCACTCAAGCACATGAGCACCTCTTCTTCAGATAAAGAGTCAAGGCAGATGGACCAGTTCGGCAGAAAAGTTTATGCTTCGGCCACATCTGCGCTCAGATCCCTCAACTATGTGGCCCACATGGTGTCACACTAAAAGGCTACCTTAGCCTGGTTAGAGACCAGAGTCCCGTCAATGGAACCCTCGAGCCTTAAGGAGGAGCTTGCCAAGGATCTTCGCCTCTCTCGCTTCTCCTGTCCTCCAGGACAGAGGTCTCACCCTTAGATCAGTAAGGTCCATGTACCGATTGGGCACTCAGTAGCGGCAACAACCCTTTCGGAGGGGCAAACGCAAGGCCATGGGTTCCGCCACTCCTCCGGCCTCCAAGTACCAGAGACATTCAGGAGGTCCTGCCCCGAACATCTTGCCACTGCCTGACTCCCTGTCCCCACTAACTCCTCAGTCTCACGACGAAGAGCAGGTGAGGGGGAGGTTCACCTGCCATATGCAGGAATGGAAGGTGATAACTTCCAATGCATGGGTCCTGCAGTTGGTGTCCGTCGGATACACTATAGAGTTTCTGGAAATTCCTCCAGAATCTCCGCCAAAAATGCTTACTCCAGGGATCAGGCTCTTCTCATTCGAGAAGAAGTTCAAAGCCTCTTGCTCAAGGAAGCAATAGAGCGTGTTCCCCCTCTGGCAAAGGGGCAGGGGGTTCTACTCCCATTTTTTCTTGGTTCCAAAAAAGGTGGGAGACTTCAGGCCCATTCTCGACTTGAGCAGCCTCAACGCTTGTTGAGTACAGAACGCTCAGGATGCTGGACGCCCAGAGCCCGCCCACCCTTCTGGAAAATCATTGGTTGTGCGCTTGACATACAGGATGCTTACCTGCACATCCCGATCTTCCCAGCCACCGCTGTTTCCTGTGGTTCCAATTCAAGGGCGGCTTCAGTTGGGCACTCCCTTTTGGTCTGTCCTTGGCACCTCGGGTGTTTACCATGTGTCTGGTAGTGGTAAACGCTGCCATGGTGTTGCGGTTTTCCCTTACCTGGATGACTGGCTGATTTCAGCCCATCCAGGGACTCTTTACTGGAGGCAATCTCCTTTACCCTGGACCTCTTTGACAGACTGGGGATTACTGTCAGTATTGCCAAGTCATCCATGACACAGTCCCAGAGACTACAATAATTGGGGTGATTTTGGATATAGTCCAATGCAGAGCCTTCCTTCCTCCAGACAGGGCGGAGACCCTGATCCGTCAGACTTCGTGGGTGGCTTCGTCCAGGACCATCCCGGCCCGGAAGATCCTCCGCCTTCTTGGCCTGATGGCATCCTCCGTCATTACTGTTCCCCATGCGAGGCTCCACATGAGTTACTCGGTGGTCTTTCCAGGTGCAGTGGGATCAACTCCTGGACCATCTGGTCCTGGTGTCGTCAGCAGTTCACAAAGAATTGCTGTGGTGGAGGGACCACTGCAACCTTTCCTTGGGTCTTCCTTTCAGGAGCCCAGCTCCTTTGGCATCCGTAACTACAGATGCATCGAACATGGGATGGGGAGCACATACAGGGGAGCACCAAGCTCAAGGACTGTGGTCCAGCTTGGAGGCATCATTACACATCAACATTCTGGAGATGAGGGCGGTCTTGTACACCTTACAAGCCTTCCAGACCCTCCTTCCCAACGGATCACTGCTGGTCCAAACGGACAGTATGTCGGTAGTTTGGTACCTCAACAAACAAGGAGAAACTCGCTTGTACCTCTTGTGCAGAGAGGCGATGCAAGTGTGAACTGGGCAATCCAGCACGATCTGGCCCTAGTGGCCGTGCATGTTCCAGGCATTCAAAATGTCCTGGCAGATAGTCTCGGCAGGTCTCAGACCCTAACTCACGAATGGGAATTAAATCAGGAAGTGGCAGAATCTCTCTTCCTAAGATGGGGGCATCCGGAAATCGACCTTTTTGCTTCCCAATACAACGCAAAACTTCCAGTTTTTGCTCGCTCATTCCAGGGCATGGTGTTTTCTGACATGACGCACTGTCTGTCTTCTGGACAGGGAAATTTTTGTACGCCTTCCTTTCATTTCCCATTCTCCAGAGGGTCCTTGTCAAGCTTCAGGCAGAGAAGGTGAGGATGATTATCATCGCCCCTCTCTGGCCGAGATAAATTTGGTTCAGCTATCGAGGGACCCACTGGTTCCACTTCCAGTGACCCATGACCTCTTGACTCTGGATCAAGGTTGCCTTATTCTTCTGGGGCTAAGGACTCTGCATCTTCATGCATGGCTCCTGCAGACATAGTGATTTTTTGCTTTGGGGTCTCCTCTCGAGTAGCTCAGGGTCTTTTAGAGGCTAGAAAACCCTCTGCTTATTCCACTTATGCCATGAAGTGGAAATGTTTTTCCATCTGGGCAATCTCCAAGAAGTGGAACCCCTTTTCTTGTTCTGCCCCAGAAGTCATGGAATACCTCCTTCATCTGTCAGACTCAGGTCTGTCATATTCTTCCTTGAAGGTCCACATTTTGGCAGTTTTGGTGTACCACAAGATGGTAAACCCGTGGCTCAGTTGTAAGTCTCAAAAACCTTTCTGAAAGGGATCCTCCATCTGAAACTCCCATCCGCAGCCCAACCCCACCTTGGGATTTGAACCTTATGTTGGAGAAGCTCACTCTTCCTCCGTTTGAACCAGCCATGAGCTGTGACTTGCGGGTCCTTTTCTGGATGACATTATTTTTAGTTGCCATTACGTCAGCTCGAAAGATTTCGGAGCTTCACACTCTGATTTGTAAAGAGCCTTATCTTATTTTCCACAAGGACTGAGTGGTCCTCGGGACAAATCCTAAGTTTCTACCCAAGGTGGTGTCAGAAGCCACACTGAACCAATCAGTAGAGCTTCCAGTTTACTTTCCATCCCCTTTGAATAGAGGTGAGGCACTCCTGCACACCATGGACGTCCATCGGATCCTTTGGTGCCACATACACCGAACTAAGAAGTTCCGTAGCTGCGATCAGCTTTTTGTTTCTTTGGCCCCCAGGTCGAAGGGCAAAGCTGTTTCGAAGCAGTGCCTTTCCAAATGGTTAGGCAACTGTATTCGGTATTGTTACCAAAAGCACGAAAAACCTCTAATGGGTCCCATCAGAGGTCATTCTGCTAGGGGCATGGCGGCTTCCGCTGTTTTTTTGCAGAATGTCTCTGTGGCTGATATCTGCGCCACAGCTACTTGGAGTTTTTGCCACACTTTTACTAAACACTACAATCTGGACATTGCTTCTAGGCGGAGGGCTGGCTTCGGCCTAGATGTCTTGCAGGACCTTCTGTCCTAGGCTGGGTCCATTCTGGTTCCCAGTTTCCGTTGGAGTTTTTTTTTCTCCTCCTCCCTTGTTTCTCTCAGTTTCTCTTTGGAGGGACTGCTTAGGACTCTGTCCTATATGTAATGACCTACTGAAGGAACCCTCTCGATGTAAGTTAGTACAGTTACCTAGGAACTTAATGTAACAGTAGATCTCCGAGAGAGCTTCCTTCAGTAGGTTATATATTTCCCTTCCTCCTTCCCCTCATTTTATTTCTTACACAGGGACTCCAGATTGTTTCTGCTCCTGCTGTCAGGCCTCTTTCTGTGTCCGGCGGGAGAACTGGAGGGCGGGCGTGGGGACCGCCCACTATATACGGCCATGCTGACATCGGTCACGTAACGTCGGGTGGGTGGTCCCCCATCAGGGATTGCTAGAAAAGTCTGCTGTGCAGCCCGACGCCAGGGGCGCCAGTCCTATATGTTATGACCTACTGAAGGAACCTCTCTCGAAGAGCGACTGTTATGGTAAGTTCCTACGTAACTGTGCTTTCCTGGCGTCTAGTGGCACCCTGCCACCCTCCGATCACTCATTACAGTATGGCAGATGTAGTCCCTGGTGTCTAGTGGTACCCCCACCCTCCCGGTCACACATCTGGTATATATGGGGGCCGTCCCTGGTGTCCAGTGGCACCCTCATCCTCCAAGCACCTACCCTGTGTAGTCCCAGGTCATTACTGTTGTCTAGCAGCACTTTCCACCCCTCCTGGTCACCCGCCCCTATATAGTTTCAGGTCTACCCTGTGTATAACAGTAACCCCATCTCCTGAACTCCTGTCCCCTATATGTATACATATGCCCTGGTGGCTAGTGGTACCCCCCACTCGCCAGTCACCCATCCTGCTGATGCCATTGGGTTTGTGGTGGCTGTTGGATCCCGCACCCAGTGAGCACCCATCCCCATGATAATAGTGATGCCTTGGTGGTTGTAGATCCTCCACCTGCCAGGCACCCATCCTGGTACTACTGCAGAGGCCCTGGTGGCTAGCAGACCCCTTCCCCACTACTCCAGCCTCCAGGCCCTATTAGTTTCCTGACTCCCTATTGTCCGGTAACATTCCCCCTCAACCTCACAGCCCAGGTAGCTGAGCTGATCCCCGACAGCTAGTGATTACACGGGGGGCCGTGACTGCCAGTCACCACATGGAGTGGCGTACAGTGGCAGTTCGATGGAACCCGACCAACCTGTCCACACCCAGCACACCACCCAGCCAACCCTCCCATGTACCTCTGCTGCCAGGGCCATGTGGGGGCCCATGACAGTGACTGGCACAACCCTCTTCTCACCTGTCACTTCTGTGGCTGGCCGCTGTGTGGATTGGCCGCTCAACTAGTCTCCAGAGCATCGCTGGTATCACAGGGATGAGTGCTTGGTGGGGGGGGGGGGTTCCACAAGCCACCTCCAATCTGATGGTATCACCAGGATGAGTGATTGGCAGGTGGGGGATACTACTGGACATGAGGGCATCCATATGCATGTAGAGGGCAGCATTTGGGGTGGGGGTTGCTGCTACATACAAGGGATGGCCTGCAACAGTATGGGAAGGGTGATCAGGGGGTGCCACTAGACACCAAGGGATCATGCCTCAGTGCTGGAATGACTGATCAGTGGGTGGAGGGTGCAGGTTGCCACCAGGGAGTCTGTGGAATCACCGGGATGGGTAATAGGTGGGTGGGGGGTGCCATTAGGCACTAGGGCATGCAGTGACCTATAGAGGATGGGCGTTTGGGGGGGTGCCACAAGACACCAGGGCATGCATTCAGATATTTTGGTGGGGAGGGGGCACCGGTAGACATCGTGGTTGATGTGCCCACACTAGGATGGGTGCTTAGAGAATGGGGAGGGTTCCACTACTCACCAGGGTGCTGTCTGCCAGTCACTGGCAGGTGAGCTATGGTGGGCAGCTGCAATACGGCAATCCTGCCACCGGGGCTTTGCGGCCAGTTAAGGCTGGGTTTGTAAAGATGGTAAATAGTGCCACCTTGGGTGCCCTTTATAGCTGACACGAATTGCTGAATTTGCCACTGCACTTGTATGCAGGGGGACCCCCTTATTTGCATGGGTGCAGCGTAATGCTAGTGATGGGGGCTAGTGGGATTAGTTCATGCTATAGGGGTCTCTGAATATAGACCCCACCCACAAACTGGGTATAAAACCCAGTTAACGTGGGCAAACACCCATTAGCACCCGCTCTAACTTTTGAATATCTGGCCCCTGGTGTGCTAAGGGTTAAAAATCCTAGCATTGGGGGAGGATAAATAAAGATGAGCCTTGACACCTAAATATTGTTTTTTTTTTTAGCTGCCAACTTCATTTATTTTGTTGGTACTTGTGATCAAAATGGTTGCTGTTTAGAGATCTGCCTTTATATGGAGCCAGTGCACTTCACACACCCTGATTCAGTCCCTGCTTTTCCCCCTACAGACAGAACATTTTTACCATTGAGTGCTCTTTGTCTCCATCTCAAATAGCACTACAGCTACACAGCCCTGTAGGAAGCAAGTTCTTTCCTATATGTAGCATAAAGAACGCTGGACGCGTATCTTGCAAGGCAACTGCACACGGACTTCAGCTCAGAGTTGTATTTAAAAAAAATAACTATACATAAATTGAGTAAAAAGAAAATTGGAGAACTGCCCCATCACTGTTGTACTAGTTGTATTAGAAATGAGCTAATGTGGGTGCCTATGTTTCTACTGAATAGAGCACTTTTGCTAATTCCCCTGTAGCTTGCCTTTGGTGACCTCGGGTATAAACACATATGGCACCTTACTAGTTTTTCTCCTCTTTATTTATCCGCAGTTTAGTTATCCAGTCTTTCTCCACTTCCACCTAGGGCTGACACACACTGCTGATTCTTGTTAACTTTGATATATTTATTTACCAAGGTATTTTATCCTGCTTTCTCCTTGCCTAGCTCCTAGATTGACAAAGTTTGCTATATATTAGACTGCATACCTGCTTTGTTGATACTGTTGTTCTTTACTGGTAATTTCTGTATTTCTCTCTTTTCTCCAGTTATATCACCGCTGTCATTTTCTGCTCATTGATTTCTCTACTATATTATTTATTCAGATTGTAGTATTTTGTTCCTTCCTTTGATTATGTTTTGTTCTCTCAATTGCTGTGGAACCTTTGTAAAAGAACCCCAGTTCAAAGGTATTTGTAATCCTAGTTATGAAATAAATACAAATAAAATAAATGTATTTAAAATTTGATAACCGGGAAGGGCACCGTGAGCTGAAGCTCATTTCCAGGTGCGACCTGGGGGGGAAGGGGGAAAGGAGTAGGCATACACTGCAATTGCAATTATCAGAAGTGCAATAAGGGCAATTCCAAGTGCAAAAACAATAGGCAACAGTATAGACCAGCAGATGTACATGGGTGGCAAATGAGCTAAGGTGCTGACACTATGCAAGGGTAGGCAGTACAAAATCTAGTAGTTGAGATTGGGTGAGTTTAACCCTCGAGAGTGCAGACTGAGGGCCAGGAGTTCAGAGAACACCAGGAAAGAGATGTCTTTGGCGGGGGTGAAACAACGGTGAAAAGAGAACAGAGGAATCGGAAGGGGCTGACAGGTACGTGGACAGGGGAGATGAGAGCCTTAGTAGATGTTCTAGTGATTGAAGGGAGGGGGGAGCAGGTTTCAGAGGGAGGGGAGCCAGTAGGAGAAAGCAGCTTATTTATTGAAATGTTTCACCGGGAAGGCACACTGAACAACAAGTTGCTAGTCTCCCAGTGCGACCTGGGACCTGGTGCTTGACTGGTACATGAGCGAGGGTGAGGAATAGAGAAGAGGTGGGTGTCCCTGGAGCATAGGGAGTAAGAGGAGGGGGGGGAGCAAGGGGAGGAGAGATGAGTAGGAAGGAAGAGAACCAAACCAGTATTTGGCAATGAAGATAGATCAGTGGGACTGATGACGTAGGGGTAGAGGGAGGAGTAGAGGGAGCAATGGTGGGTGCAGAGAGGAAAGTTGGAGACAGAGTGACAGAAAGCGGGTATCCAGTCTGGCTAGAGAAGAGGGAGGGGCAGAGCTATAGACCATGTCCACATAGTCAAAGATAGGGAAGATCATTTTGGCTAGAAGTTCCTGGCGGACTTAGGTGGGGAAGCTGTCCTTGTTACTGTATAGGACGCCGAGTGTGGGGTGTATGTTAATGTGGACAGAGAAATCTAAGTCACTATCTAGCCACACACCAAGGTCTTCAAAGGCAGGGATGTGCCACCCAGGGTGGAGAAGACTGGGGAAGGCGAGAGCTTGGCATGTTTCTGGCTGGTGCCAAAGGGTATGGACACAGTCTTTTTGGTGTTAAGTTTGAGCTGGTTGGCATGGAACTAGTGCAGCAAATTGTAGAAGTTGCTCTGGAGTGAGGTTTCTACCGCAGGCATAGAGGGACCAGATGAATAAATGACCGTGTCATCTGCATACATGTGTATATGCAAAGAGACGCATGTGGAGGTGAGATTAAGAAAAAGGGAAAACAGTATAGGGCCTGAAATAAAGCCCTGGGGGCACCTGCTAAGATAGTGTGGGGGACAACACGTCACCCACCTGAACTGACTGTTGATGGCCTGTTAGGTATGAGCGGAACCATTCAACAGCAGGAGCAGAGAGGTCAGCTGAGTCCGGCTTGTCCAGGAGGAGGGTGAGACACTGAGTCAAACGCCTTTGCAAGGTCAGTGAATATGGCTGCAATGATATGTCCCTGATCCAGCCCAGTAAGGACGGAGTTAGTAACCTTCAGCAGGGAGATGATGAAATGATTCCTTCTAAAGCCAGATTGGAAAAGAGAGAGGAAAGATGACGCGTCTAGAAAGTCAGCAAGTCTGAAGTACACTAGGGACTCTTGAAGTTTAGCAAGGGTGGGAGGGAAGGAAAGTGAGATTGGCCTATAGTTTCCTGGGGAGTAGGAACCCCCCCCCCCTTGTGAAGAGGTATTACTTCGACAATTTTCCAGGCATGAGGGACAGCACATAGGGAGAAAGATATGTTCAGAAGGTAAGTGAGTGGATGGATGATAACAGGGGCAGATAAATGAAGAAGTTTAGGGTCCAAGCCATCAGTTTGTATTTCGAAGGGTTAAGAGACATAAGGGCAAGGAAAAGTTCCTGAGGGGAGACAGGAGGGAAGCTAAAGCTTTCTGATGAGATGAACAAAGGAGAGAGAGTGGGAGATCATTGGAGGACTGGCAGGGTAGTGCACAAGTCATAAAGAAGTTGTTAAAAAGGGAAGCAACAGCGAGGTTGTCTGAGACCAGCGAGTTGTCTGCTAGGAGGGTGGGGGGAGGAGGGTGGATTGGGCAGGGGGATCAAATAAGGAATGGATCACGTTCCATAATTTGGATGGGGAATTTAGGTTGGACTGGAAGTAAAGGGCCTTAGCTGTTTGAATTGTCTTTGTACAGGAGTTCCTTAAGGACCTGTAATGTCCGTGGTCATATATGGAGTGGGAGGTATTGAAATGGACCCATGCAAGGTCCCGAGTCTTGCACATTTCAGTAAGGTCCAGGAGTGATCCAAGGGTGGTGGGAGCATTTCACTCTGATCTTTCTAAGGGGACATGTGTGTATCAGGTGCTGATTAAGATGGCAATGAAAGGGCAATGTCAAAGTTTTGGGCAGAGTATACAGGGCACCAGTCTGAAGAGGCCAGGTCCTTTAAGAGGGTATCAGTGTCAAGTGATCTGAGAGACCTGTGCCAGATGTATTTGGGGGTGGATTGAGGGGGATGCACTTTCCTAACACAGTAGGTTAAGCAGTATTCGCTAAAGGCATCAGAAAGAATGCCTGCAGCCACAGTACTATGGGGGTGAGAGGAAAGCACCCAGTCCAAGAGGGAGTGGTTGGAGGAGTGAGGGTTGAGTCTGGTGGGTTTACTGATTAACTGTGTGAGGTTCAGGGACTCAGTAGTGTGGAGGATGGGTTTAGAGACGGGGAGAGCCAGTTGACATTGAAGTCTACAAGGAGGATGATCTCACTGGAGGCAGAAAGGGAGACAACAGAGAAGAGGGAGTTGAGGAGAGAGGAGGGCGAGATCTTAAGTAAGGCATAGAGAACACCAACAAAGATAGGGAGGGTGGAAAGGAGGGAAGGTTTAACTAGCAGGAGCTCATGAGAGGAGGATGGGACCTCCTTTAAAGAGATAGAGCAGGAGGTGGGTTGGCAGACGTATGAGAACTCCTCTACCATGCTTGCCTCTGTCCTGGTAAATGAGGTGAAAGTCTGGAAGGGCTCGATGTGAGTTAGGAACTCTAGAGGAAAGCCATGTTTCAGAAATACACAAGATGTCAGGAGAATGCAGGGGACCCATACTTTGAGGGAGTCAAGCTTAGGGAGGAGGCTTCTTGTGTTGAGATGGAAGATGCTAAGGCCTTTAGGTATAGAAGGGGAAGAGGGCCAGGGTTTGACTCCATGTCGCTAGCCAAAAGGAGGAGGATGAAAAGGGGGAAGAGAAAGGAGATGGTCTTCTGCCTCTTATGATGGGGGAGAGAGAGCGGAGGGGTGGAGAGGTAGGGAGAGAAAGAAGCGGTGGAGAAGTTCAGTGTTTAATGAGGGAGTATGAAGACGACCGGGGTGGATATAGAGGATAGAGGGTGGTGAGGCATTGGGGGGGTGATGAAAACAGGGATGAATTGGGGGAAGAGGAAGGGTAAGGGAAGTGAGAAGGAGGAGGGAGAGGGCAAGGGGAATGAGAGAGGGCCTAAGTAAGGGGGTAGGGGAGAAAAGGGGGAGAACGATAAGATATGTAGGAAGAGAAACATGGTAGGAGGGTTCCAATAGATGGGGAGGAAAGAGAATGGGGGTTGTAGGTGCTTAGGCACAAAGAGCAGTTGACCCAGAATAGTAGTGTGTAACAGGATGGGAAATACATATGTGTAAGCAGTCAGAAGTACAAGTAGACCAGTTTGGGAGAAGGTAGGTAAAAGAAACAATAGATGAGCGAGCACAGAAAATTACCAGCTAGAAGTAAGCAGCTGAGGAAGGGTGAATAGGTATCATACACAAGTAGACCCAGTTGCTATGCAGTTAGGAACAGTAAAATTTGTGCAAAAGCCTAGTACTAGGGCAGAAGCAACCCTGGGCTAGGGAGCTAACTAACAAAACAAAATTATATTTTGGGGCCTGCCTTTTTAGTACAGCAGTAGGGACTACACCTTGCAATGCTGGCGACCCAGGTTGGGAAATGATCCCAGGTCGCTGCCGGCTGGTGTGGTGAAGAGGCCCGAGCATCCTGGAGGAAGCTGTTCTTCTCCTGGGTGACCAAGGATGTTAGTGCAGCAATAGACAGATTAGACTGGGAGACCATCAATTGGGTACGCAGATGACACCGCGGTGCCCCTAGCATGCTGACAACTATAGGGGGAAAACCAAAAAAAAAATGGCCTCAGCACCCGAGGCACACAAAAGATCTCCATATATCTGGGCCCTATGTGTCCACTGCAGTTCCTGATGACCCAGCAGAGAACTCAAGGGGAGGATGTAAAATCTCCCATCCTCCAGGCCCACTTAGTGGGAAAACCACGGGCTCTGTGGAGGGGCACTCAACGGTTTTGAATCACAGAAGAGTCAGATGAGCCACTTGGGGATAAACTGCAAGTTCAGGCCAGAGCTGATTCGGCTGCAGCCGAGCTCACGGAGGTCACGGCAAAACACAGCACCAGCTGCCGTGTCCAAGAGGGCCACCAAACATTATTGCGCATGTGCAAAAACTCACGCATGTGTGACTTCACTTCCACAGTTGTGGTGAAGTCGCGCATGCACAATAATGTTCAGAGGCCATCTTGGACATGGCGGACTATGCCATGTTCCGCTGTGACCTCCATGGGTGACAACAGGAAAAGTAGTATGCCCATGGGGGGAGGGATGCGCGCACTGATTTGGAGTTGTGGAAGCAACTACTGCAACTCCAGATTTGTACTTTGGTATCCCCTTTTTCCCCAGTTGCAGCAAGACTGCAGCAGGCTCTGCCCACTGCAAACGTAAAAACTTCTATTGTGTCACTGTGAAGTGGAGATCTGGGTTAACTCTCAACCTCCGGACTTCTGCAACAAGCTGGTGAGGTCAGAACTGTGTCGCTAGTGTGATTTACTGTGGGTGTGGAATGCTATCTAGCAGATTGAGATCCCTTGCTGGCTGACCTTAAAGTAGCAGTATTTGTTAAGTCGTCAAAAATATTATAAATATTTTGGCATTCTTAGATGCTTGCTGAGTTCATTTTAAATTTCCTGAGCAGGACAAAACATTTGTCTGTGTCTTTGTTTCCAGCCTTTGCCATGTGCGTGAGGGGCCATTTGTCACTATGCACTCCTGCTTAATTTCATGGTGATTTGCAACTCGTCCCATGATGCTTTGCATTATTGGGGTATGTGTGATTTTGGTATTTCTTTAAATTTCCTCAGATATTTTCAAAACCGCTTTTATTTTTGTTGTGTGCAAATAGTGTAAAATGCAAAATACAAATAAATTAAACAAATAGCAATCTACTATGACATACTAAGTAATTAATCGTAACTGTAAAAGGGTGCAGAAGGCCTGGCTCAGCAGGCTTTCTTTTTTTTTTTTGACTGTCTGTTTTTGGGGCCCATAAAGTTTAAAGGCAGAACTGATGTTGAATTAGAAGAGCATTCCAGAGGATGTGTGGTCCTAATCAAGTATTCAGTCCCCCCAACCACCAAATTTTTAAATAAGATAATAGGGCCTGTAGCAGCCCATGTTCCAGTTCCATCTGGAGCATAAGGGGTCAAAAGTGTGTGGAAATACTGTGGGCCCTGATTGTTAACTAAAGCACCTTTAAGTCAGTTTGCTGCCTTATTTATTTAGTTTTTGTTGACCAGGTAGGTGCACTAGACAAAAGCATTGCCAGACAGTAAATGAACAGCTTTACAAAGACACAATAAATACAGTAACATCAACGTGGGCAGGCAAAATATAGGTGTAACAAGAAACAATGAGCAGCACAAAGAGATGTCAGAATTAAGAATACAACTACATTGTATGTGTCGAAATAAACAGAATCAAAGCTAGTCTATCCCCTGTTGGCGTTGGTGTTCCGCAAGGATCCATTCTCGGACCACTACTGTTCTCATTGTTTCTAAACAATCTACCTAAAATGGTTGATTCCTGTGCCTCCCTACTATACACTGACGACGTGGTGTTATACACTAGTGCTGCTGTTATAGATGACTTCAGCATAAAACTGCATAAGGATTGTGCTAATATCCAATCCTGGATAACACACAAAAAACTTATCATGAACTCCAAAAAGACACTCACAATGCTGTCTGGCTTGGCACCTGGACTTAAGGCATGGCCCTCCAGTCTAACTATATATGGTCCTGATGACTCCCCCATTTGAGGTTGTTTACTCGTTTAGATACCTTGGAATTACTTTGGACCCTTCCCTTGATTTTGACCTTCATATATCTTCGATCTGCAAATCTTAACACAAACTTGGTATTGCTTACAAGATTACACACAGTCTAACTGCTGACACCAGGCTTGCGATTGCTCAAGGTGTACTGAGACCCAGCCTCACTTATGGACTGATAACTTACTTGGAGGTGAAAAAGGGGTGTTAAGCAAATGGACCAGGTGCTATAATAGCATCTGTATATCTGCACTGTCTGTGCCTAGACTTACCCATCACTGTGTCCTCTATGCTAGCCTCGGCTGGCTCTCCCCATCCTCTTGTAGACTGTATACTGCTGGCTGTACAGTAGATATTATTAGAGCTGGTATCCCTACATCGCTTGTCAACATGCTTAAGCCCACATCACAGGGCTACTCCCTGAAGTCAATTAACAAGTCACTCCTTGACTTCCCTAAATGTGCCATTAGGATGGGTGAACAAGCATTTTCAGTGTTTGTACCCAAGTTATGGAATTCCCTACCAAAAACAATTAGAAGCACAAAGTCACACCAAGTTCTTAAGAATGATCTTAGGAAATGGCCTTCAGGAAATCGTCTGTGAAGAGAGGCTTGGGGCTCTGAAATTGTACTCACTAGAGACTAGGAGGGAGAGGGGGGATATGATTGAGACCTTGAAGTTCCTTAAAGGCATCAACAAGGTGCCAGAAGCACAGCTTTTTACCAGGAACGTCAATTCTACTACAATAGGGCACGAGCGGAAATTGAAGGGTGGAGTGTTCAAAAGGAACATCAGAAAGTGTTACTTCTCAGAGAGGGTGGTGGGACCTTGGAATAGATTACTTCCCGAGGTGGTGGCTGCAAAGTCGGTATCAAGCTTTAAGCATGGGTGGGACAAGGATTGGGAACAAACACATGGCACTGGCAAGGGCTAGGCTGGGTGTCTAGGAGGACAGAACACTGGTGCACAATAGATCCCGGGATACCTCGATTGGGCAGACTCGATGGACCACAGGTCCCCTTCTGCCATCATCTTCTATGTTTCCTTTTGGTCAGTGATAAATGCTTGTGTATCTGAGGTTCTGTATTTTGGAATTTATGATCTGTATATCTCTTGTTACTAGGCACTTATTCAATCTGCTTTTATATCCTCTGTACGGCTCAAAGTGTTGCATATTGCTCTAGTTATCTGTGCTTACCTTGTTTAAAGAGCTTCTGATGCAGTTGATGACAACTTCAAAAAAATGTAATATTCAGGCATAAATGTAGCTTATATTTTGTATTTTATTCTGTAATTCTCACCTATATTTTCTTAGTACTTAGGGGATTTGCATAGATACAGTATATCTGCCTTTTTAGCTCTGGCTGCCTGCCTACACCTGAGGTCATAATTCTGTTTATGACATCAAAAGATATTGCTGTGGAGATAGTTATGATGTCATAAACAGGATATTGTCAAGTGTAGAGAAGCAGCCTCAGTAGATATAGACTAAGGGACAGGGATCTTGTTTTAATGCAACTGTTTTCAGTAATAAAGAAAATGGGGAACTAATTACTAAAAATATATGAAGTAATGAAGACAATAGGATGGAGATGAATATAAATCTTACTTTTTTCAAAGTTTTCCTACTGCCGTCAGGGGCTCTTTAATGTCTGAACAATGCAATTTTGTGCTTAATCTGTATGTAATTTGTTCCCCACTTTGTAACCCTCCGGAGTCGTGCCTGAAAATGGACAATGTTTTTGTCTAGCGCACCTACTCGGTTAACATCAACAAAATAAATAAATAAAGTGCGAAACTGTCATGTGGTAAAATGATAAAGTCAAATTAAGTATGAATACAATGGATCAGTTATACATGCACTTATCGTTAGACTTGAGGAACTTATCAAGTTCATTTTTAAAAAACCTGGTGAGATTGAGAGCATTTTAGAAGCAGTGGAAAGGAGTTCCAGAGCTTGGGAGCAAATGCTGAGAAAGCCTGTTCACCCATCTTAGTAGAACATATAGGGACAGCTAGTAGTGACCTATCAGTAGACCACAAGGGGTAGGCCTGTGAAGCATGCTTTACCATGTTGGCCATGGTAGCTGGTATACATGTTCTGATAGTATTATCAATTATGCAGCCAGTGGTGAGAAGACGATAAGAAGATGGGGAGAGCCATCTCAGACTTGAGTAGAGGGCACAGTGATGGGTAAGCCTGAGCACAGAAAGATCAAAGCAACATATGTTCTTATAATATGTATTCCAGTTATTTAGAACCCCTTTGTTTGCCTCCAAGTAGGGTACCAGCCCATAGGTGAGACTAGGTCTTACAACATCCTGGTCAATAGCCAGTCTAGTGGCTGCGGTTAGAGCATACCTAATTTTATAGGCAAGACCAAGCTTAGTATTTACTGTCCTACAGATTGTTGACAGATGCAGGTTAAAATCCAGAGCAGGATCTAAGGTGACTCCAAGGTATTTGAAGGAGTCTATTACCTCTACTGGGGTGCCCGCTGAACAGTAGACAGTAAGGGCTGAAGGACAGGCCCTGATTGTAGGCGCTAAACAAATAGCATAGCGAGTGTTTTGTGTGTGTTCATGTGGAGCGTATTGTGAATTAACCAGGACTGAATGGAATCAAATCGACATTTAGCTTCAAGTTGATGTCAGCTATATCTGTGATAGTAGTATACAGTACCATGTCATCTGCATAAAGTAGGATTGAGCAAGAGCCAGCTGTTGTGGGCAGATTGTTGAGAAATGAACAGCAAAGGACCAAGTATGGATCCTTGAGGGACACCAACATTAGTGGGGGGTCGGTCAGATTTTACTCTTATTAATTTCTACAAACTGCTGCTGACCAGTGAGGTAGCCCGCAGACCAGGTAGTAGCAGTGGATGAGAACTCCAAGGTAGTCAGTTTGGATAGTAGCAAGGTGTGGTCCACAAGGTCAAACACCTTGGTTAGGTCAATGAAAACAGCCCTTGTAAGCATGCCTTTATCCATGGCCATCTTGACGTCACTTGTAAATTGGATGAAGGCAGTGGCTGTGCTGTGTGCATGCCTGAAACCATGCTGTGCTGGGGATGATAAATTATGCAGCTGGAGGTGTTCTGTTACCTGAGAGGCCACAAGTTTCTCAAGTAGCTTGCCGAGCACAGATAGGATGGCTATAGGGCGGTAATTATCCATACACTTGGCATCACCCTTTTTATGAATAGGTACCACTCTGGCAACCTTCCAGAGCTTAGGCACTACCCCAGTGGAAAGGGACAAGTTGAACAGCCTTGCGACTGGTGTAGCTTTGAGAGGAGCAGCAGTTTTGAGGATCCTGGATGATAGACCATCTGACCCTGCACTACTGCAGACTGTCATGGTCTTCAAGAGACATAGTACCTCAGTTTTTGTGACAGTCCTTCGGTTAAGAGGAGGCAAGTCTGGTTTCAGTACAGTGGAGCTAGGTTCAGGAACCATGCCGATCAGCTTTGTGTATTTGGAGAGGTCAGAGAAATGAGAGTTGAAGGCATTTGATACAATTTGTGCCATCAAGAGTCTTGTCAGATATGGTAGGGTTCATACCCTGTCCCATGAAAACCTTTATATGGCTCCAAAAGTTACGAGAGTCTCTTGATAGATGCCTGGAGGAGCTGTGTGCAGTAGACAATTTTGCAGCTTATATTGCTTTTTTACACTCATTTTTCTGTCTCCTGTAGTCTACCCAGTCAGCTAGAGACTTTGAATTTTTAAATTTGGCTCTGGTTTTGTCCCTCATTTTAACGAATGCAGGTAGTTCACTTTGCAACCATCTTGTCACTGTGCCTCTAACCCTATGCTTTGTGAGAGGAACATGCTTGTCTTGAAGGGCCTGGAGAGTGGATACGAAGAAATTGAAGGCATTAAGTCAGATGTCTGATATAGTGAGGACCAGTCAATTAGGTGTAAATCAGCATTAAGAGCCCCGATGCTCAGTTTAGAAAAAATCCTGAAATACTATTTCTTTGGGTGGGAGCTTCTGGGTTTGAGACTTCAAGATGCAGAAAACTGGAGAGTGGTCACTGATGGAGTCTGGCAGTGTACCAGCAATTAGGGCCCGCTCTTTTGTGTTGGTTAAAATCCAGTCTGTGGGGACTGGTGATTGCTATTTAGTGATACCCTAGTAGGACAAGAGACCAGCTGAGAAAGGTGGCGCTTCCCAGGTACAGTATCAAACATACCAGAGTTATTCCCAAGCCAGTTGAGATTGAAATCACCCAGGAGGAGAAATTCATTTTTCCCCTTCAGAGAGGCCAGGTATTGTGTGATGTTGAACTGGAAGAACATTCCAGAGGACATACGATCCTAATCAAACATTTAGCCCCCCCCCCACCACCACCACCACACACACACAACAGATTTTTAAATGAGATAATGGGGCCTGTAGCAGCCCATGTCCCAGTTCTGTTCTGAGCATAAGGGGTCAGAAGCTTGTGGAAATACTTTTGCTGCCTTATAGGTAGCTAGTTTAAAACTGGTAACGATGGAGTAATATGGTGTGATCTCTGGATAGATGTCAGAAGCCTCGCTGCTTCATTCGGCAGTAACTGTAGATGCTGAACCTGATTGATCCCCCAGGTAAGCCCTAGAGTGCATTGAAGAAATAAAATGTAAAAAATAAATAAAAAAAATGGGTACTACCTCACGGGGGTAAATAAGTTACAGGAGCGAGGTATTTTTCGGAAACAAAGTTGTTCAAGGACAATAGGACTGTAAAGCCAAAATGGGTACCCCCTCCAAAACAAACAGTTGTCATTCAGCATCCTTAACTCTGCTACCCATGTACAATTCAGAAATACTTTAAGGGCTCACCTGTTGGAACTGGTGTATAAGTGCTTGTTCCCCCCCCCAATCTGTTTTTCTGCCTTGTGGAACTGTCAGGCTGCTATGCCCCCCCCCCGGAGGGCTCCTCTTCTGAACCCAGCCGTCCTCGAGCCAGCAGGTACTGCCATGGATCCCCCTCCCTGTGGTGGGGCCGGAGGAGGAGCCCCCAGAGCACAATCCAGGAGCTGGCAGGCTGGCAACAAGGAGCGGGCAGCCCGTCATGGAGCCTGCCAATTCCATTTTCACCTTTTCCTGTACACCCCTCCCCTCACAGATGAACGTGGCATGTGAGGGCATGCACACCACGGCTCCCCGCGCCCAGTCTCCTCCCAGGGTCCGACGCCTGTCCCCTGGCCTTCAATCAGGGGTCAGCCAAGGAGCAGGATAACAACCCTTCCCTCCCGCGGAGAGGAGAGCAGCCCATCAGACACTCGATCCTCTCCCTCCCCTGCCGACCCCCGGCGGCCCGAGGTCTCTCCAAACCCCAGGTCACTGGCGTGGTGTCCAGCACCTCAGTCCTCGTGCCACCGGGCCGGCTTTAAGTGTCTGTTTCTAATATTTAAAGAATAATCCACGGTCAGGTGTAGGGCAGTAATTGTAATGATCTAACAACCTAGGTGGGTTGCAAAACAGAAGGCATGACCAAGGGCCTTCAGCCACCCAGCAAGTGAGGTAATTCCAGCATTGACACACACCCGGAGTGGATTAGTAAGGAATAATCCACAACAGGAAATGGGTTCACTGAGAATTAATGCATGCCGGAGGTGCATTGTGATGGCTGAGTTTCTTTAACCATCTGGGAAGTGCAGTAAATCTTAGTAAACCCATGCCCTGTGGTGGGTTATTCCGCCTATAGAATGTTGTTTTTTTTTCCCAGTTTGTCTTAAAATAGGTCCTCTGCATGCTGGAACTGTTTCTGCATGAATAGGTGTCTTAATGAGGACACTGCAGTTGTGGTTCTCTCTGTGGAAATGTTCTAATGAGGGTTCCATAGGTGTAGTTATGTGTATCTGTTCTGGTTTTACTCTTCACTTTATGTACTGTATTTTATTTATTAATGTACTGCAACCAGTTTCAAGGGTTGCTAGTTATAGAGCCGAATGGGCATGGAGCAGAACGGCTCATTACAGAGCTGATCGGGCACAGAGCAGCGCAACAGCAATTTTGTGTTGGGACTAGGAGCAGCACTACTGCTTACAGAGCTGAGTGAGTAGGGAGCAGAGCGGCAGCAGTTTCGCGTGGTGCAAGTGTTTGGGGACATAGAGAATCATTACTTTGGGGGTGGGGGATGGGGGTGGAGATTGGCGACGGATAGGGCCCTAGAGAGGCAGTAGGTCCCAGGGAACTCTGTCAGACTGTATGAACCGTGGGTCTTTTTCTGTTGTCATTGTCTATGTTTCTCCGTTTACTGTATTTCGGGACCAGCACCAACATCTTATTTGGGTACATGAAGTGCAGCTTCTCTTAAATGTGCTTGGCTATTAGAGAAGTAACGAGACAGAAAAAATGGCTACCAATTTGTATTTAAAACTCTCTACTGGTATAGTGATTTTTGTATTAAGGCTGTTACTGAGCAGGTTTACTGCTTCTGGTGACCAGCTATGCATTAATTGAAAATGAATGCATGGTCAGGTGATAGCACTACCCCAAACAGATTATTAGGTTTTGACCACCCATTTTATAGTTACACTTACAACATTTGTAAAATGGTCAGAAGTGTTGTATCATTTTATACGATGGCAAGAAAATTTCTTGCCATCTGATTGGTCAGTGCCTACCTTCACAAACAGATACTTTATTTGTATAGCGCTCCTTTCCAAGGACTTGGAGTGCTTTACAATCAATACAACACATTTTAGAAGTATACAATAATACAATTAAAATCAACACTGCTATCCAATCAGACACAGTAAATAAAATAGAACTATCTAATCAATCCCAGTAAACTCAATTATCTAAAAATTAAAAGCCTGGTTAAATAAATAAGTTTTTAAACCTTTTTTGAAGGTATCCACCGAGGGTGCCTCCCATAACTGTTTAGGTAGTAGATTCCATAGGGTAGGTGCAGCCACCGAGAACGCTTGATCACCCAAGTGGTGCAACCTCACTCTAGGAATATCCAGGAGACAACTCTTGGTGGAAAGGAGAGCTCGGGATGGTCCCCCTTCATGTAGGGCTTTATAGGTCAGTAACTTGACCTTGAAGGCAGTCATCCACCTAACCAGCAGCCACTGCAGTTCGTCAAGGACTGGTGCGATATGATCATACTTACGCACACCTATCAATAATCTTGCTGCATGAGCATAACATCACTGTATGAAGGTCCAGCACACATGACCATGCCAAAATTAAAAAAAAAAAATCACTGCGCCCCGTTTCCTGCCATTTCCCCTAGTCATTGTTAAACAAAAGCACCCAGTAACTTGCATAAACGTAAGTTCTACAATTATTTCCTTGCTTTATGGATTCTGTGTTTCCCAGGCTTTAAAAACAGTGATTGAGCAAGTGCTTCATAAAAATGACAGCACACGGCTGTCAGTTTTCCCCGACCGCTTGCTCTGTAGAATATTGTCCCCGTTTACTTTCAAAGAAATCAGCAAGAGTTTCAATTTAAACAGCCATCGATGCCTCAAGAACTTTGAAAAACATTATATTTTTTGGACACAAAGCAGCTTATATTTCTGATCAGCTCAGTATTTCTTTTCCCCATTACTTATTACTGAGATCATTTGCTCCAAAAGCAAGATTATTGTTTCTTGAGGGTTCATCAGCTCCGGAAAAAAAATGACCATGTTGCATTTTCAATAAAAGAAAAGTACTGTGGAAGAAACTGGCAGTAATACTGTCAAGAGGGGTGAGAGGAGTTGTCAACAAAAAGACACATAACCCTTACCAACCAGAAGGAGGGTTCGGGAGAAGCAGGCAGCAGCATCACCTAGTGGCAAAAAGTCATATTGTGCGCTATCTTTTTTTCTTAAATGTACCTCCACATGCAAAAAAAAGGTAAGGTAATGTTTTTTTTTTTTTTTGGTTTGTACTTTTTACAAAATGAGCCATTGTATAATGGCAGAAATGTACTTCAGGGTGTGTGTCATGCATGGATAATGTCACTTCTTGGGCATTGTGAAAGGGGCGATTATTCACAAATTATACTTGTGTCCAAAGGATGGTGCTATGTCTGCTGTCCCACATTGTTGACAGTGTTTTTTTTTTTTTTTACTGTAACCTGTAATGCATCTATTCCATGTCAACTGATCTATCCTAATTCTGTATCTCCTGTAATGCATTTATTCTTTGTCAGCTGCTCTGTCCTAGTGCTGTATCTCCTCCAGCTGATGTGTAAAGCTATTCTAATTGCTGTACATATTGTTATTTATTGTAAATTGTTATCTCCATCTCCCCCCCCCGATGCATCTGGAAACGAGCACTTTGCTCAGTATGCTTTCCTGGTGAACCGTTTCAATAAATAAATAAATCGGACACACTCTGCCTTCGACCTCTTGCCCAACCACCCAAGGCATGACATTATTCAAGCATGACACACACCCTGTTGTTCATTATTGCTTAATTGAATCTGTCTGCATCTTTTTCTGTTTTGTAACATTGCTGCTGTGTGTACAGTGTTGTAAAACTAACTGGTACGTGCCTGAAAATAAGCACTTATTTGTCTAATACACTTACCTGGTCAACAAAAACTAAACAAACAAACAAAAAAGTACGTTGCTGTGAATTTCTAAGTTGTTATATGGACTGCAAAAGTTTAATGCTGCTTTTCCAACTGCCATTTCAGCCATGACTGTACCCTAGTGAAACTTGGGAAACGTCCATGTATTTAATTTGGGTGGGTTGTCTGTTTTGTTTTACCTGAATTGCCATTAGCCTGTATTTTCAAGTCTACATTAAGCAATCAATCAGTTTTATTTCTGGTCTAATCACATTTGACTTGCACACTGTCTAACAGCACCATAAAAATTACAGTGCGTACGAACGTACGAATTTGCCAGCAGATAAAGGCCTTATGGTCTATTGAGTCTGCTCAAGTGTGCAGCTAGCAACCCTTATACTGCAGCTGCCCCTCCCTCCCTTGACTGTCCCTCTTACCCTATCCCATCCCCTTTTGAAGCAGTCCACTGTTCTACAGGATGCATTTCCTACAAATTATTGTTACCTTATGGTATGTCACCGCTGCTTACTTGGGCACCGGTTTCCAATCTGGTTTATTATTGTTTTTACTGACCATGTATGCACTTTTTTCTACCAATTATTGTACCTGTATGCTATGTCATCACTTTTATTGTACACTGTTTAACGTTGTCCTTACAGGACCTCCTTGAAAATGAGCGTGCTCAATGGAGTCTTCCTGCCAATAAACTAAACTTCTGCAGGCAACGCGTTCCACCAGACACCACTCACCGTAAAAAAAAACAAAAACAAAAAAAAACTGCTTCTCATTTCCTTCCTGAACCTCCCCCAATCTGAGATTTGACCTCGAAGTGTTTCTACCCACCCCTCCCCTTAACTTAAGTAGCTCTCCCGGCCTGTCTTGTTTATTCCCTTCATGTACTTGAAGGTTTCCATCATATCCCCACTGTCTCTCCTCTTCTCCAGTGAGTACATGTTCAACTCCCTCATCCTGCTCACGTAGGGTATGTCCCCTAGTCCCTAAATCATCTGTGTTGCCCTGAGCTGCATCACCTCCAGTAACTTAATGTCCATCTTCAGGTATGGGCGCCGGTACTGCACCCAGTACTCCAGGTGTGGCCTAACCAGTGACCTATACAACGGCAGGATCACTTCCCCTGTCCTTGAAGATATACCCCTGGCGATACAACCCAGCGTGTTGTTGGCCTTTGCAACTGCCTTCCTGCATTGTTCATTGAGCCTGTTATGATCACCCCCAGATCCTTCTCCTCCTCTGTCATGGCTAGCTGAACTCCCCCTAGCTGGTAGCTCCTTCTTGGTTTTTGTTTGCCCCGAAATGAAGCACCTTGCACTTATTGGCATTGAACCCCAACTGCCAGGTGTCTGACCAGGTCTCCAATTTTGACAGATCCTCCTGCAGCCAGTGCCACCCTCCTAGGTCATCCACTACTGCTCCCATCTTGGTGTCATCTGCAGATAAAGTGACCTTGCTCTTGATGCCCATTGAGATGTCTAACATGAACAACCCAAACAACACATGTCCCAGCACTTAGCCCTGCAGTAATCCGCTTGTCACTGCCCTCGGCGATGAGAGCACCCCTCCCACCACCACCCTCTACTGCCTTCCCTGTAACAGTTTACTACCCATCCCACCATTTTCGCCCCTGCACCTGTACCTGCCAGCTTACTACCCAGCCTCCCATGCGGCACCGAGTCGAATGCCTTGCTGAAGTCCAGAAGCAGGACATCCACTGCATGGCCCTTGTCCAACTGTCTAGTTACCCAGTTATAGTAATCCACCAGCTTGGTCTGACAGAATCTGCCCATGACAGACCCATGCTGCCTAACATCCTGCAGCCCACTGGTCTCCAGAAAGGACACCAGCCTCTCCTTCATAATTTTCTCCATCAGTTTTCCCAGGATGGACGTGAAGCTTACCAGCCTGTAGTTTCCTGGTTCGTCTTTGGGACTGCTTTTATGGAGGGGTACCACGTGGGCCATCCTCCAGTCCTGAGGTACACCTCCTGAGATCAGGGAGGCATTGAACAGGCCTGCCAAGGGCCCCACCAGGATTTCTGTCAGCTCTCTCAGCACCCTGGGGTGAATGCCATCCGGCCCTGGTGCTTTGTCCACCCTCAGTGTGCTTATTCCCTCCAACACCCTGTCCTCTCTGATTCCCTCATCTGTCACCTCCCCCCCTCGAGCCTGACCTCCCACTCCCCCTTGGTAGTGCCCCTCCTTTCTCCTTAGTAAACACCAAGCAGAAGTATTCATTAAATGCTTCTGCCTACTCTGCCCCTGTTTCCACCCACCCCATCCCTCTTAATCCTTACTATTTTGTCCCTATAACTCCTTTTCTCCCTGATGCACCTGAAGAATTCCTTCTCCCCCTTCTTGATGCTGGGCACCAGCCTGAGTTCCTTAGATGTCTTGGCTGCCCTTAGTGCCTTCGTCACCAAATTTGATTCCGTCAGGTAGTCCTTTCTGTCCTCCACTCTCCCTGGTTTTTTTTTTTTTTTGAACCTCCTAAAGGCAGCTCTTTTATTTCTTACTTTCTCCTTGACCCTCTTGCTCAACAAGCTGGGTTTCTTGGCCCCAGCTCTCTTACTCTGGACCCTGATGCAGGTTTTGGTTGCCTCCTCAATCCCCAGGTTTATGATCTCCCACCTCTGGTTAGTGTCCATATTAGTTTGTGTATGTGTGGGTGTGTTTGTATTTTACCTGAAAGTCCTATTTATTGCAAGAGTTAATGGTTAATATTGGTGGTGGTCTCTCTGTAGGTGGATTTGGATGTGACGTTACCAGGAGAAGGTGGGAAAGATCGTCCCTTCAAGGTGTCAATAAAGTTTGTGTCTCGAGTGAGCTGGCACTTGCTGCATGAAGTTCTAACAGGGCGGAGTATGCCAGAGCCGCTGGAACTTGACAAACCCATCAGCACAAACCCTGTACACGCAGTTGATGTGGTTCTACGACATCTGCCCTCTATGAAGTATGTATTTGAAATCTTGGTTTTATTTAAAGTAAATTTCTAACTTTATCTATTTGCGCTTCATAGCCCCATTACCTTAAGGCAGCAGTAGCCCATTTTGTGAAAAAATACAATTTTTAAGCATGTCCTTTTGAGGACGGAAGGGATCGTAACTAGAGCTGAACCCACAGCCAGCCGATCCCTTGTACTTCCCAGTCCACTGGCCCTACCCCCACACACTCACACATATTTTGACGTCCGAGCAGGGAGAACGCTGGGTGCATCCTATACAGGTCTATGGGGACATTTTCAGAGCATATGTATATATCTTTAAGCAACCTTGGAGAAAAATGATAGCCACCACTTAACTAATAGTTCCTCAGTTAGTTGAGTGATAACTTTCATTTTTCTTCAAGTGACTTTGTCATATTTGCCATAGCAAATAGGAGTAGTAACCTGTAGGAGTTGTGAATCAGTCTCTTACCATTCAGACTGCCAAAAAGTGCTGTTTTCCATGAAACAAATGCTTTTATGTCTGTGCTCTGCTTCATTTGCATAACCTTGACCCTTTTTATGTTGTCTTGTACGCAGGCGCAAGCAACATCTTGTAGTAGTACCACATTGAGAGGTTGTCAGTGTTGGCAAATGCAGGGCACACTTTAGTAGGTGCATCCCTCATCCCCCCAAATAGCGAGCACGCTGGTGCTGACATGGAAATTATGTAAAGTGCCACCAAGTTGAAAGAAATCTGCTGCTGCAATCAGAGATGAGCTCGTCATGCAGCGGCAGATGACATGCCTCTCCAACGTGCCTTTCCAGGTGAAACTTTTCAGTAAACATGGCGGCTCTTGCCATCCGCCACACACAGTTCCCATGCTGACATTGGGGGTGATCAGTCCCCCGTGTCAGCATGTTCCCCCACCCCACACACTTTTTTTGGCGATGGGGCCCAATCCCCTTCAGCATCAGCCCCCCCAAACTCACGGGGCACACTGGCAGCTCAGCCCAGTGTGCCCAACATTCGCTCCCCGGAAAGTCATGGGGCACACTGGGAGCCTGTCCCAGTGTGCCTAAATTTTTTTTTAGTTCACCTGTAAAGAAAGAAAAATATCCCTCAATGCCCGTTTTTGTTTTCCTATAAAGAAAACCGTCCTGCCCACCTCCCCAACCCGTGCCATCCTCTGTGCACCCTCCTTCCCTTACCCCCCCATACTTACCTCTGGAGGTCTGGCGCTGCAGTGGTCTGTGGAGCGGGATACGTCTGGACTCTTCAAAGCCAAACTGCAAAATGAAGAAATGCCGGTAAGCTATAAAATGTCATCAATTGGGGGAAGGGGGGGGTTCAACTTAGGTGGATATCTCAGCCATTTTTTTGAATTTGGGCTCCAGATTTTTCAACATGGGGTTCTTGTTACCCCACCTCATGAACACATGCTCTGTCATCTCGTTATTCAGTCTCAAAAGGTGATTTTGCGGTCTCTGCGCAGAATCACCTTTCAGGACTGATTAACGAAACGACAGTGCCACTGTTCATGGTGGAGGTCCAAAAGCCTATGTTGCAAATTGGTGAAAAAATTCCAAAATGACTTTTATTATTTAGTATGTGCTATGCAGTTTCCACGCACACCGTAATCTCCGATAATTTTTATATTTTCACCCAGATTTTCAGCATTGCCATTTTTCACACCCCTTTGTGAACAGTACAGCTGTCATTTTCACATCCTGCCCGAAATGTGTTTTCGCACATCTGGCACACAATGTCACGGTCACTGTGGGAAATCAACTTTCTGGATAGATTATTTATTTATTTATTTATTTAGTTTTTGTTGACCGGGTAAGTGCACTAGACAAATCCTGCCTATTTTCAGGCACGACCCGGGGGGAGGGGGATACAGATGAATGCCAACTGACCTTGAACCAGATTAAGCTGTCGGTGGTACTTTTAGTGAATAAGGGAAATTTGACCAGGACACTGGGAAAATTCCCCTACTCTTTTCGATAAGTGCCATGGGATCTTTAACATCCATCTGAACTACCACCAATCCAAGCAGATGGGACCTCGGTTTAACGTTTAACAAAATCACAGTGCCACTGTTCATGAGCAGAGATCTAAAAATGCCTATGTTGAAAATTTGGTTAAAAAAAATCCCACGAATAATTGCGTTACGCAGTTTCTATGCATGCGCGTGACTTCACCAGTTTTTCATATTTTTACTCCAGATTTTCAACATTGCCATTTTTACACCTTCTCATGAAAAGTATAGCTGTCATTTTTCACATCCTGCCCGAAATGTGTTTTTGCACCTGTGACGCCAAATGTTGCAGTCACTGTGCAAAATCACCTTACAGCTAACTAACTGATAGTGCCGCTGTTCATGAGGTGGGATCACAAAAAGCCCATGTTAAAAATTTGGAGTGAAAATACCAACAAACGCCTGGGGCATTAGGGTTTCCAACCATAACGCCCCATTCTGTAGAGACTGACAGGTGTCGGGGTGTGACTTGGGATCATCGGCTGTAATGTTCATGCCATTCCACCCCCCCCCCCAAGCCAGTGACTGGCATTGAGGTGTGCCTTGCAGTCTTCTGCCCCAAAGTTCACCCCATTCTGCTATACTGCACCCATCTCAGCGTATTTCTTTATGGAATGAGGTGAGCATAAGGCCCGAAGACCCCAAGGCACACTGCGACACTTGTCGGTGTCAGCAGGGTAGGATGAGGTGAAATGGCATGAGCGTTATGGCAGACGACCCAAAGGAACACCCCAATGCCTGTCAGTCTCTGCAAGGTGGGGTTGGGGTTGGCGTCAGTTCAGTACTTCACTTCCATTTCTATTATGCATCTCTCTAACTCCTGCGCTACCAATGCCAATGCCAGCAAGACAACATTCAGCATTGACAAATGCTTGTTTTCTCAGTGCTGCAACCCCCAACTGTGACATCATGCAAGAGAAACAAAGATTTTAAGCACTGTGTTGAAACAGAGACCTCTCTTGGTCAGTCTTGGTATTGCCAACATCTTTTTTTCTTTCACAATTGTGGACTTGTAGCAGAAGCTGGACACCAAAGAAAAAAAATAAAGTAGTCTGACCCATAATTAGACTCCTGAACTACTTATAGTCATTCACGGCTTATAACATAAACATAGGAAAGTATTGTCACGCTCCCACATTCTGACAAAAACTGCCACTTCAGACCTGTCACTTCATCAGCAGGCAGTAAAAGTCAAACAACATCTACACAGACTGGCAAATTATCTTTTTGGCCTATCTGCATCACAAAAACAGTTTTCCAGAAATTTTTCTTCAGACTGTACTGCTGTGAACACTACCGACATAGGAGACTGCTCTTTGATAAGGGATACAGAAAAATCAGCTATGTACTGCACCCACAATGCCATACTGCATATATATACATAGCTACATAGATGTTGACAACAGATAATGGCCTATGGCCCACCTAGTCTGCCCATGTGCATACATACTTAGTTTCTTCAAGATTCTCTAGAACTACTGTAGTTTATATGTCTACATATTAGGTGCTAGTGTGCAGTCCCCACTGCCAAAATAAGGGACTGCATCTCTGAGTAACAGTCATTTGTCAACTCTATAATTTACCTAGAATTTCTTTTTGCTGTGTATAAAAATTGATAGTTCTCTTGCATGACATCATTCTAGGGGTGTGACCACAGACAGAAAACTGGAGGGCGGGCAGAAACAAAAACATACAAAAAAATGACTGACAGATTTTTTTTTACAAAACAAACTATAGCTTCAGCATCTGAAGCATGGGTGGTAATGGCATGTTTTGTGAAACAGGCATTTGTAGCATGTGACTAAATCATTTTATTATGCAAGTGTACCATAACAAATGGGAGTAGTAACCTGTAGAAGTTGTGAATCGGTCTCCTACCATTCAAACTGCCAAAAAGTGCTGTTTTCCATGAAAAAATATTTAATCTTACTTTGAGAGGGTTCCTGCAGTAGGTCATAACATGTAGGACTAGCACCACCTGGCGTCTGGACTGCATAGCAGACTTTTCTAGCAATGCCTGACGAGGGATCGCCCACCTGATGTCGCGTGACCCTATGTAGTGGGCAGTCCCCATGCCCCCCTCTAGTTCTTTTCCACCATCGCCTCGTGCAGTTACTTCGTGGTAGACTTGCTCAGCGATCGCTGTTGATTTTGCTTATTTCCTAGTTTTTCGGTCTTTTTCAAATCTCTGTGTCTTCACCTACATTGAAGAAGAAGTGTGAAACTTGTGGTACCCAGATCCCGCACAAGGACGTCCACCATAAGTGCGTCTGTCTAGGCCCGGACCATCCTACGGCTACCTGCCCAGACTGCCAGGCCACCCAGAAACTGAGACAGCAGGCTCTAGAGGCCCATTTGCTGAAGTCTTGCTTGCCTTCGCTGGAGAAGCAAATGGAGTGGATCAGGGAATTGTCATCACCTTCTTCCACTTCTACTTCCAAACATAAAAAAAAGAAGAAACACCGGGAGCAGTCTTCAGAGGTTTCCAAGGCTGAGGCTTCTAGGCCCTCCTCCAGCAAGGCCTTACTCCCGCCGCCTGCAGTTAAGCTAGTCTAGGCCGCGTCTGGGGGATGTCAGTGGTACTACCGTAACCTTGCTCCTGGTCTTGGCAAGTAAGTCAGCCTCTGGCTCCTCCGGCGACCGCTCTACTTTAACCATAAAGTCGGCCCCCGGCTCCTCCGAATTACCGCCTGGCCAGCGATAAGTCAGCCCGCTCCTCAGGGACCGGCCCAGCTTCAGCTGTTAAGTCAGCAGGGGGCTCCTCCCCCTCCCACCTGACTCGGACGTGAGAGGTCTACCTCCTCTGGTGGTCGCACAGACGTGGCTCTCCCGTCGGGGACATCTGTCAGCCCACCCGATGTCCGGATGAGCCCGGGGAAGACTGCCCCTCTTCCCCCTTCTCCCCCGCCAGTAGCTCAGCCTTCAAGTCCAGCTGCCCCGGGTGGAGAGAGTGCTGGTCTCCTGGATGTGGTCCACACTCCAGTATCCAACACCCACTCCCTCTCTGGGGTTTCTGGGGAGGAGGTCCCTCCTAATCCATCTGAAGACACGGAGGCACCCCCCCCTTCCCCGAGGAGGATTAGCTCTCTTCCGGCTGCAGACCTGATGCGGGGCGCTCCTCCTCCGTTGGATCCGGTAAAATCTATCCCGACGCTGGACCCTCCGACTTCTGTCTCCTTGCTGGGACCTGCTCGTCTACACCTGCCCTCCAGCTCCTTTGGCAGACCAGGTTCTCCTGTTGGATACCCTGCATCGGGTTCCAACGCCAGATCAGTTTCTGATGCTGGGCCAGGCGGCACCGGTCCTGATGACTGCAGTTCCGAAGTCAGCTGTCGCTATGCCAGACCAGCCTTATATACACTATGGTTGGTCCTTCGTGGGCTCCCCCAACGTCAGCTGCTCCGACATTGGGGATTTTCTCAAGACCCCTTCCTGGGTATTCCTTGGAATACTTCCCGGCTGGTCCTCCACATGATTGGAGCTCTGCAGGGCAGTACTTCCCAGGATACTCCCCGTACCCAGGATTACTCTCATCAGGGATACCAGGGGTACCATTGTCCGCCACCTCATGCTATCCCTTCTCCTCCGCCTCCACCTCCTCCTCCTCTGACTTCACAGCCGGACTTCAAGACCTTCATCCAGTCCTGGTGGAAGGAGGCATGGTCTGAGTTGGTAACAGAGTTGGAGAGCACTCCCACCACCTTGTTCCCCTCCCATGTCCTTGTCCTCCTGAGCTCTCCTCCGTCTACAGTACATGTCAGGGGTACTAACTCTCAGGATATAGCTCTTCGGATTTTGGTGTAGGAGACTATCTGGATTCTGGGAAGGATTCATTGGAGGAGTCGTCGGGCCACGAATCCTCGGTCCCTAAAGGGAAGGCCTCTCCCAAGGATCCTTCCTTTTAGGACCTTTTGAGGTCCATACAGCCGTTTTATGAATGGGAGTCAGAGGAACAGGATCCCATGCGACAAAGACTTTCCGAGCATCTGGATCTTGAATGTTTGTCCCCCATTCCTGTTCCTTCATGGATTGGGCCTCATCAAGACCTCACCACAACCATCTGGCAACTGCTCCACTCTGTTCCGGCCATCTCCAAGAGAGCAGACAGAACTTACCGGGAGCCTAAGGATGCTCCCTTCCTGAGTTTGCATCTTAAGGCCGACTCTGTTGTCATTTCTGCGGCTCATGATCGCTCCTCTGCTCGCAAGCACATAAGCACTTCTCCAGTCAAAGAGTCAAGGCGGATTGACCAGTACGGGAAGAAAGTTTATTCCTCGGCTGTGTGTGCGTTGCGGTCCCTCAATTACAAAGCCCCCATGGTGTCCCACCAAAAGGTCACCCTAGCCAAGCCCGAGGCCTGTGTCCAGTCATTGGAACCTTCGGACCTCAAGGAGGATCTCACCAAGGACATTCGCCAGTCCAAGATTTCTTGCAGGCATGCCCTTCGGGCCACTTACGACTCTGTCGATGCAGTGGCCCAGACCTCGGCGACCACCGTCTCCCTTCAGCGGCACATTTGGCTTTGCATTTCTGGCCTCACTAATGAGGTCCAGTCTGTGATTCATGATGCTCCTTTCAGGGGCTCAGTGCTCTTTGGTGGAGACACCAAAGATATTATTACAGACCTACAGGACCGCGGCCAGGCCCTTAGGTCTGTCAAGTCCATGTACCAATTGGGCACTCAGGGTCAGCAGCCCTTTGGGAAAAGGACATGGAGGCAGCGTAAACGGGCCCAGAATTGCCGCCAGGGCAGATGCAAGGCCACGGGCACTTTCTCTACCCTGTCTGCCCCCAAAACCCAGAAATGCTCAGGGGGCCCGCCCCCTGCCCATCCTGCTACCTCCTGACTCACTAGCCCCACCCCCTCCTCAGCAGTAGTGCGAGAAGCCGGTGGAGGGAAGGTATGCTCATCACAAGCAGGAGTGGCAGAGCATCACCTCCGACGCTTGGGTCCCGCAGCTAGTGTCCCAAGGACACACTCTGGAGTTCCTGGAACCTCCTACAGAATCGCCACCAAGAAGGTCAGCCTACTCGTGAGACCAGATCCTTCTTGTAAGGGAAGAAATTCGAGCTCTCTTGTCAAAAGAAGCAATAGAACCAGTCCCTCTTTGGCACAGAGGGCTGGGGTTTTACTCCCACTTTTTTCTGGTTCCAAAAAAGACAGGCAACCTACGACCCATTCTGGACCTCAGCAGGCTCAAGCTGTTCGAGTACAAAAGTTCAGGATGCTAACCCTCTAGAGTCTCCTGCCCCTTCTTCAGGAGAACCATTGGTTGTGTGCTCTGGACATGCAGGATGCCTACCTGCACATCCCGATTTTCCCCAGCCACTGCCGCTTCCTGCGCTTTTCCTTCCAAGGGGAGCACTACCAGTTTCGAGCCCTCCCCTTTGGTCTTTCCTCGGCATCCAGAGTTTTTACTAGGTGCCTAGCAGTAGTGGCTGCGGCCCTGAGGTGTCAGGGCATATCGGTTTTCCCCTACCTGGATGATTGGCTGATTTCAGCTCCATCCAGGGATTCACTTTCAGAGGCTCTCTCAATCACCCTGGATTTGTTTTCCAGACTGGGGATCATGGTCAGTATCCCCAAGTCTTCCCTGGTTCCTTCTCGGAATCTGCAATTTACTAGAGCAGTTCTGGATACAATCCAGGGCAGAGCCTCCCCCCCCCCCCGACCGGAGGGAAACTCTGATTAAGCAGGCTACTCTGGTAGCCTCTTCCAGATCTCTCCCAGCCTGAGATGTTCTTCGGTTACTGAGTTTGATGGCGGCCTCCATCTCCATGGTTTCTCTGGCAAGGCTTCTAATGAGAATCACTCAGTGGTCCTTGTGAGTTCAGTGGGATCAACTTCAGGATGATTTGGACCATCCAGTCCTAATTTCCTCCCATCTTCAGAGAGACTTAATTTGGTGGAAGGATCCCTCAAACCTGTCTTTGGGTCTCTCATTTTGGGGCCCAGCCCCCCCCCCCCGAGTTTTAATCACAGATGCTTCCAGTCTGAGTTGGGGGGCTCATTTGGGGGACCATCAAGCTCAGGGGCTTTGTTTCTACTTGGAGATGTCCTTGCACATCAGTGTTCTGGAGATGAGAACAGTTCTGTACGCTCTTCAGGCGTTTTAATCCATCCTCCCAAGGGGATTACTGCTAGTCCAGACAGACAAAATGTCAGTAGTCTGGTACATCAACAAGCAGGGAGGCACTCGTTCATACCTCCTTTGCAGGGAAGCGATGAGAGTGTGGAACTGGGCAGTCCAGCATGATCTCTTTCTCACAGCAGTTCATGTTCCAGGAGTGCAAAACATCCGGGTGGACAGTCTGAGCAGATATCTCACCTTTGTTTATGAATGGGAACTAGATCAGGAAGTGGCAGAGTCACTATTTCAGAGATTGGGATGACCGGAACTTGATCTCTTTGCCTCCTTATCCAGCGCAAAGCTTCCCAGCTTTTGCTCGCTTGTTCCAGAGCATGGTGCTTTCTGGCACAACGCGCTGTCTCTCTCGGACAGGTAGATTCTTATTCGCTTTCCTCCCATTTCCCATTCTTCAGAGGGTACTCATCAAACTGCAGGCAGAAAGAGCACGAATGATCCTAAT
Source organism: Neoceratodus forsteri (assembly GCA_016271365.2). Classification (NCBI taxonomy): domain Eukaryota; kingdom Metazoa; phylum Chordata; order Ceratodontiformes; family Ceratodontidae; genus Neoceratodus; species Neoceratodus forsteri. The sequence continues at coordinate 370,941,710 of CM057451.1, read as the reverse complement.
TGCTCCTCTCTGGCCCAGACAAATTTGGTTCCCGCTTCTTCAACAATTGGTGAGGGAACCCCTGGTTCCTCTTCCACTGACGCACACCCTCCTCACTCAGAACCAAGGTCGGCTTGTGCACCCAGGGCTCAGGACCTTGCACCTTCATGCGTGGCTCCTGCAGACATAGTTTGGGGGTTTCAACCAAAGTAGCCCAAGTCATAGTGGAGGCTCAAAAGTCCTCTACCAGGTCTACTTACACCATGAAGTGGATGTGTTTTTCTGTTTGGGTGGCTTCCAAAGGTTGGGACCCTTTCAGTTGTTCAGCCCCTCAAGTCATAGAGTACCTGCTACATCTTTCTGATTCAGGGTTATCGTTTTCCTCTCTAAAAGTCCATTTGTGTGCCATTTCGGCCTATCACGTGTGCATAGATGGTAAGCCTGTGGCTCAGTTGGAGCTATCCAAAACCTTTCTGAAAGGGATTCTCCATCTGAAACCTCCCATCCGCAGCCCTACACCTCCTTGGGATTTAAATTTTGTGTTGGAGAAGATTTCTCTTCCTCCTTTTGAAACAGTGATGAGCTATGATTTGCGCTATCTTTCTTGGAAAGCGTTGTTTTTAGTTGCTTTTACTTCTGTTCGAAGAATTTCCGAGCTCCAGGCCCTAGCTTGTAAGGAGCCTTATCTTATTTTTCATAAGGACCACGCGGTCCTCAGAACTCATCCCAAGTTCATACCTAAGGAGGTGTTCACGCTGAACCAGACAGTGAAACTTCCGGTTATACTATCTGGCTTCAGTGAATAGGGGTGAGGCTCTACTTCACACCTTGAATGTGCACTGAATTCTGAGGTGCTATACCCACAGGACCAAAGATTCCTGTAAAGGCGATCAGCTCTTTGTTTCTTTTGCACCCCAAACTTTGGGGAAGGCTGTCTCTAAACAGTGCCTTTCTAAGTGGCTAGCAAACTGCATTCGCTTCTGTTATCAGAAGTACGACAGATCTCTGCCGAGGTCTGTTATTGGTCATTCCACTAGGGGCATGGCTGTTTCTGCAGCTGAGATTTTTATGGCAGCAACTTGGAGCTCCATCCATACCTTCACCAAGCATTAGTCTGGACGTTGCTTCTAGGCGAAGGGCTGGGTTCAGCCTAGCTGTTCTGCAGGGCCTTCTGTCCTAGGCTGGTTCCGTTGGACCCTCTTTTGTGTTTCTCTTCCTCTCGTGTTTCTCTCGGTCTCTCTTTGGAGGGACTGCTTGGGATTCAGTCCTACATGTTATGACCTACTGCAGGAATCCTCTCGAAGTAAGATAGTACAGATACGTAAGAACTTACTGTAACAGTAGATCTTCAAAAGAGGTTCCTGCAGTAGGTCATGTTTTTTCCCTCCCTCCTTCCCCCTATTTTTCTGTTGGGTCTCCAGATCCTGCTTTCTCTCCTATTGGGCTCCAGTGGGAAAACTGGAGGGTGGGCGTGGGGACCGCCCACTATATTGGGTCACACTTACGTCACGTGACGTTGAGTGGGCGGTACCCCCGTCAGGCACTGCTGGAAAAGTCTGCCGTGCGGTCCAGACGCCAGGTGGCACTAGTCCTACATGCTGTGACCTGCTGCAGGAATCTCTCTAAGATCTAAGTTCTTGCGTAACTATAATTTTCTGTGCTCTGCTTCATTTGCATAACCCTGCCCTTTTTTTCTTAGTGCTGCAACCCCGAATTGTGACATCATGCAAAGGAAACAAAGTTTTTAAAGAGAAACTGTCCGTTTTTAGTTTTAAATAGACAAATCAGCTATTTACTATATCCACAGTGCCTCACTATGTAAATTAGTATACCGCCTATTACAGTGGTAGTTGCACAAAAGTATACCGGAACTGAACGTCATTGCACTGTAGTGGTATACATGTTATGCAATGAGTACCGCGTTTGCGCAATGCTTGGTATACCGCGCTACAGGTAAACTTTTGCGTGATTACCACTGTATATTTCTGTGCTCACTACAGAAATAGGAGACTACATCACTCAGTAAAGAAATCTTGTCAGCTAAATACTATATGCACAATGCCTTGTTTTGAAAATAAACATATGAGAGCTTACATTGTTTAAGCCACTACAGAAATATGAGGCTGCACCGTTCAGTAAGGAAACTGGAAAACTGCTTCTTATTGTACCCACAATGCCTTGCTATGTATATCTACATAGTAGGTGCTATACTGCAGTCACCACTGCCAAAATAAGTGGTTACATTTCTGAGTAAGGAACATTTAAGTCAACGTTATATTTTACCCAGAATTCCTTGTTGCTGTATGTAAAACATTGACAGCTCCCTTGCATGACATCATTCTCAGGGTGTGACTGCACACAGAAAACTGGAGGGCGGGCAGAAACAAAGCACTGATAAAACATAAAAAAAAAAATTATTATGACAGATTTAAAAAAAAAGAAATTGCAGCTTAAACATCTGAAGCATGGCTGACAGTGGCATACTGTGTGAAAAAGGCATTTGGGAAACTTACATAAATCACTTGTACTTTCCGTAACACCTAAGCAGACAGGCAGGTTTTGAATTGTTTTCTGTACATCTAGCAATTATGATCTAAATCAAAACAAACTAAATTTTTTTGCTTTACTAAAATCAAGCGAGTACTGTGAACAGGGCTCCAGATAACAGTTTTTTGGGACGAGTACTATACTCCTCATTTTGAAAGTGAGGTGAGTAAAACCAAATTCAGATGCGTGCAAATGTCTGGATTGAGTGGAGTGAGGAGTACATTTTTAAAAACAGTGTTTTTTTGTAGACAAGAATTGATCAAGTGCCAACAATGGTCTAGATAATGTTGGCAGGCAGGAGTAATTAATTCACCAGTTTTACACTATAGTGAGTAAAACAAAATTAGGATGCATACGAGCGCTTTAACTCTGGAAAAAACTGCTTTTGAATCACCAGTTATGTTATGAAGCACTGTTCTTTGGAGTGTGGAGTATTTACAAATGTTGAGTGAGTACTGGTCATTAAAAACATTTTCTGAAGAGTATTTCCTAAAATGAGGTGAGTAAAATAGATCGGTACTCCCCTTATCTGGAGACCTGACAGTGAAGGAGGATAAACTGCCTATGTAGTGTTCTGTAGTTGTAAAATAACATGACAAGTCTTCACCATGATCAAACAAAGTGTATGACAGTAGGATTACATTTTGACAAGTTTTAAAAGTACGTGTAAGGTTTTTTGAATGTATGCTAGCTTTCAGGGACAGTACTGATGCCAATAACTCTGCACCTGTGGGAGCAGACTTGTTAAATCACTGTGTGGACACTAAGGTGAATGCTAAGGATAGCCACAGTAGCCAATTGCTAACGGTACAACAACTTGAATTCTTCCATAACTGCACTGACATCCGTTCTCAGTTTTAAAACAGCTTGTACACAGTATCTGTCGTTTCAATCCACTTGTAACTGTTCCTGACATTTGTAACTGTTCATTTGTACTGCATTGTTTTTTTTGTCTTGTACTGGGCACTTATGAAAAAGGGTCCTTGCCCATTAAGATTTTCCAGTATAATAAATAAAAATGAATGAATGAAGTCAATTGCAGTTGTCAAAAAATACAGTATGGTTAATGAAAAGTACTGCAGTTTACTGTATTATCACAAATACTGCAATTTGCAGTATGTGGCTAAACTTTTTTTTTTTTTACCTTCTAGTGTCAGTGTGACATAGGCGTAGCTTGGAAGGGGGGTCCTGGGTGCCCAGAAACCTCCTCCAATCTTGCTTTGATTATGTTTTCATTAAAAAATGTGTTTGTACACAGGGACTTAATAATGGGATTTCCTTGGTGGGGAAACCCCCTAGTCTGAAATCCTGGCTACGCCCTTGCGTGACTCAGTTGATAGCACTTCTGCCTCTGGGTAGAAAGGTTGTGGGTTTTAGTCCCACACTGAGATTGAGCTTAACCGTACTGACACCCAAGTGCTGTACTAAGTGGATGTGGTACTGTTATGGTGTGTCATCCTTTGGATGAGATGTTAAATGAAACCAAGGCCCTTTCTGTCTTTTCTGGTGGTTGTTTAAGATCCAATGGTGCTTCTTGAAAAGAATAGGAGAATTCCCTGGAGTCCTGGCTAAATTTCTCCCATCATTTACTTCTCATTGGGTTCAGTTTAATTTGTTTTGCATCTGTATCTCCCCCCCCGCCCCACGACCAAATGGGACAAGGCTGAAAATAGGCAGTATGGTATACTGTAACTCTTCTTTTCCAGTCAGCAACAAAATTGCCTCCCCCTCAGCTCACCCAATGTCATGTTAAAAAAAAATGTCTATTTTAATTTACTATTTCATGTTCACCTTGTTTCATCCTTTGTTACTGATAGTAAGGAGTAGTACATATGTTGAGAGATTTATTGTAGTATACATGGTATGAATGGGCAGTCCCTGGAGCTTGAGAAAACACTGAGAAAGATGCGGTCTAATTGCTGCTAATAAATTAGCTCACCCTGCTGAGTTTACAGGTTTTGGGCATCCTACAGCTGCTGAACTTGCAGAGGAAAACTGTTGTCTCCCGTAACTATTTCTTTGCATCATCCTTTCCCTTGGCTCACTCCCTGCAAAAGTCTTCCCACAAAGCCTGTAGTGTGGTTGTGCGAAAGAGGGGGGATGGAAGAAAGATCCTGTCCTTTACACTTGGTGGGGGGCACATGAGTAGGCAGTAGTCACCATAATTTCCCTCCCCACACCAATAACTGGAGCTGCCAAAGTTGTACCCTTCTGCTGAGAGGGTGCAACTTCTTTTATAGCAAGTGTCACTCATTGGTCATTTGACAGGGTCTGCCAAATTCCAGACAGCCTGTCCCTCCCTGGAGCTGAGCTGTTCATCGTCACAGTAGCTGAGTCCAGAGTGAGATTCTAGGGATTACCCATGAACACGAGACTTCCAAGATGGAGCAATGTGCACTGCTGATGCACCACTGCTTTGCAGCTCTTGAGTCGGAAGCGGCTACTGCCGCGGTGGGCACCTCCTCGGTCTCAGCACTGTTCCTGGCTGGGGTCAGCATTGGAGAGCCGCTCACTGGTGTCTTCCAGGACATGGGTTTGGTCCTCCAGACCATGGGGGAAGCTCTTCACCCCCCCGTGGGGGCAAGCACAAGCACCGCTGGCACCAGTCGTGGGACCGGGAGAGATCACAGCCTTCCCAGTCCCTTGACTCGCCTGACCGCTTCATGGTGGTTGAGCAGCCCTCGTCGAGGGGCAGGTCGGCAGGTTGAGGGATGTTCAATCTCCCCTATTGAGCTAGTTGACTTTAGACTGTGGTGGAGCAGGCCATGGTAATTTTCCTCGAGCCTGTTGTTGGTCGAGGAATCAATCTCACAAACTCTGGTGCTCCCAGTCCTCACTCAAGAGAATGTGGTTTGGTTTATGTCCTTCTCTAGCCCTCAGTGGGAGCATCCTCCACTAATGGTTGAGCCTTCCATGTCCATGCTGCTTAACGTGGTACGGTATACCACAACCACACAGACTGCTCCCCTCACCATTGTTCGTTCGGTTGATGGGTGAGGTTGCGGTCGAGATCTCTGACGAGGTGTTCATGCTGTCAGTCCCGCCCGACTGGGAGGCATCACTGTCGACGCTCCTCAACCTCGGATGAGGAGAGAGACTGTCACAAGCTGTGCTGGTGCTGTGAGGAGCTCCTCTGGCATCAGTGGACAATCACAGGGCATGGAAGGGGTATTCCTCCTTGACTTCCAGTCACCTGGCTGCTGTCAGTGGTGCTTTCGCTGGTCCACACTACGGAGGTGCTCCCTACTAGTGCTTCTTCACCCCTTCAGGTGGAGCTGCCACCACTGTAGCAGAATGTGTCCCTCTGACCAAAGAGGCTTGTTAGACCACCGGCTTGCCAGGTCACTTGTTGGTGAAGATAACCCCAGGAGAGTATGCCCGGGTGGTTTGTGGCAAGAAACAGTTGAGGGCTGTTTTGGAGGAGTCCTTGGATGACTCAGACCACAAGTCCATGGCCTACTCTGGGATTCTCCTCCTCGACCGGGGATCAGTCAAGGAGCTGTCCATCAAGCATGGCTTGGTGTCCTTTGGTGTAATTATCCACTTATTATTGGAGTCCATGGCAGTCCTGCTAGAGTTAGTCCATAAAAAGGCTAAGTACCTTTTTATGGACATTTTGGATAGGGACAAATCCTGGGGGTTGCCTTTCCTGTGGCTGAAGCCATTTTGGGACCGACCCTGGAATTTTGGCAGCATCCTGCCCAGCACTTTCTGTATGTATGGTTTGCAAGTATGTGGTTCCTACTGAGTCCCTTTCTGGGTTCTTGGTACCACCACTCCACAGAGGGGTTGGTAACTGAGTCAGTGTTCTGCAGATCTGAACACCAGGGAGTTGTGGACAAACCTTCAGACAAGGAGTCCCATAAGAATGACCATGCCGCTAAAAAAGGTGTATGCCATGGTGTCCTTGGGTCTCTTTCAGGTTAGCTATTTGGGTAACTCCCTGATGGGAGTTTTGATTCCCTCCTCCTTCAACTCCTGGTTGATCAGCAGTTGGTGATGATAGTCATTAAAGACCAAGGTCAGTCGCTGGCTAAACACCAGCTCTAGATGGCCTTGGACATGGGTGACTTGTGTACCCGAGCCATGGCAGTGGCCATCTCCATGTGTCATAGGGCCTGGCTGTGTCCATCCATCTTCATGGTGGACACCCATCATAAGCCGGCCAATTTTCCTTTTTTGGGCACCGACTTCTTTGGCCCTGGAGTGTAGGGATATCTCTTCAGGATTGAGAAATCCAGTGCCGCCCTACATTCTGTGGCATTGTCACAGAAGGACCCGAATGAGAAGCCTAAGAAACAGGCTTTTCAGTCCTTTCAGGCACAGCTTCCAGTGCAGCAGCCCTAGCAGGGGCAGTACAATGCCTGGCACCCCATGCAGAAGTCCGTAGGCCAGGATCCTAAGGAAGGAGGCTGCAGGTTAGTGGTGCCCCTGCAAAAGCTGCTCAGTGATGGATGCTTGGGGCATTATCCCTCCACCCGTCCTTTCACTGTGTGCATTTTCCATCAGAGGTCAGCTGCTTCACTTCTTGTCATGTTGGTCTGCTGTCACAAGTGACAAGTGGGTGTTGGACATAGTGGGCAGAGGTTTGCTTCTGGACTTCGAAGCTCTCCCGCCTTACTGCCTTCATGTGCTTTAAGAGCCCAGGATGTCACAGGACATGTCGGCCCCTAGGGAGGATATTGCTCAGTTCCTCACAAAAGGGGCAGTAGTCCATGTCCCAGATGCCCTGGCCAGTCAGTGTTATGTGTCCAGGTACTTCCTGGTCCCAAAATGGACGATGGTCTGACTACCCATACTGGATGTACACGATCTGAACCAGTTCATGTGGAAACACAAGTTCAGGATGGTCACACAGAATCAGATCATTCTATTGCTGGAGCAGAGCATGTGGTTCTGCTCCCCAGACCTCCAGGAGGCATTTTTTTTCACATCCCATCTGTCTGCCTCACTGCTGGTACCTCTGGTTCTGAATGGAAGAGGTTCTGTACCAGTTCCAGGTCATGATCTTCAGCCTGTCCTCAGCCCTCAAGCTCTTTGCGAATTATATGGTAGAGGTGGCAGCCCACCTACGGCACCTAGGGGTAAGGGTGTACTCCTGCTTAGACAGCTGGATGTTAGCCAGTCCATCCCGGGAGGCTGTGGAGGAGAGGTCCAGAGATCTGGCTTTCTAGACTTGTCAAGACTTGAGCATGTTAGTCATCCTGGGCAAGTCTGAACTGGTACTGAAGCAGGTGACCAGATACATCAGGGCAGAACTCAATTCTCTGTGGGCCAAGGCCTGCCTCTGTGTGGACCGAGCACTGGATCTTTCCTCTTTTGACCGATTATTTCAGGTTGGGCTGTCATGCCCTGCCTGAGATTTCCTAAGGCTGCTGGAGGTATATGATGTCCTCAACTAGTGTGGTCTTTTGGGCCTTCTGTTGAATGCACCACCTCCAGTGAGAGTTGGACTGTCAGTGGTCCCAGCACCTGGGACACTTTGACCAGCCGGTCACAGTGACCCAGCCAGTGTGGGATGCCATTCATTGGTGGCTGATCCAGAACACCTGGAGGAAGGAATCCCATTTATTCACCCAGAACTGACCGTCACGCTCATGACGGATGCTTCTCTGGTGGAGTGAGGAGTGCACCTGGTGGACCACAGAGCCCATGGGTTCTGGTCACCCAGGGAGTCTCATCACCACATAGACCTGCAGGAGCTCAGTGCAGTGCGTTTGTCACTGCTGGCATTCGCTCCACTAGTCACGGGTCAGCCATGCAGGTCCAGATAGACAACACCATGACCATGTTCTAGCCGAACATGCAGGGATGAACTCACTCCCTTCCCTTGTGTCAGGAGGCCTGCTGTACATGTACCCTTGTGCGCAGCCTGGTGCAGATCTTCTGGTGATTCATGTTGCAGGAGAGAAAAGTCAGCTAGCGGACACTCTCAGCTGTGTTGGAGAGATGTTGAATGAGTGGTCCCTGCATCAGGAGTTAGAGAACCACCTGTTCTACTGATGGGGCACTCCTCTGATGGATATGTTTGCCTCCTGGGGAAACGCCAATATGTCTGTTTTGTGCCTGCCCCCCACAGCCCTTGACATTGTTGGGGGATGCCTTTATGAGGCCCTGGACCCCAGACCTCATGTATGCTTTCCCTCCTTTCCCTTTGATCAACAAGGTAGTGGTCAAGGTGCAGGTGATCCTGATAGCTCCAGACTGGCCACTGCAGTTCTGGTACCCAGATTTCCTCAGCCTCAGCAGCAGACCCCTTTGGGGACTGCCTCTCCACTGAGATCTGCTGACCAGACTTCGGAGGGATGGTCCTGCAGTCCCAGCACCTCACAGCTTGGTTTTTGAGTGGCTAGAATTCCAGGCCTTGGGTCTTTTGGATGAAGTGCTCCATGCTGTGGAGGCCTTCTGGAAAGAGTCCATCAACTTGCTGGTGTTATGCCTTTAAATGGAAGAGATTCTCCATTTGGTTCCAGGGCAAGGCACTTGATCTCCTTGCCTGCCCTGTGACAAGCATCTTGGACTACCTCTGGTCTCTCTCTCAGCTGGAACTGTGAGTGATGACCCTTAAGGTGCACCTAGCAGCCGTCCCTGCTTGCTAGGTGCAGGTGGGTAAGCCAACAGTGGCACAGAAGAAGGTAGTCGGGCAGTTTTCCAAGGGTCTGGACCACCAGTCCCCTCCGGTACATGAACCACCTCCACTGTGGACTTACTGCTGGTATTGTCTTTGCTCATGGGCAGGCTTTTCAAGCCTGTACACTGGTCTGAGATATCTCATTTCTCGAGGAAAGATGGCCTTCCTGGTGGCCATCTCATCAACCAGAAGGATTACTGAGCTCCAGGCACTCTTGGTGGTGTTTCCTTATCTGGTCTTCCACAGGGACAGAGTCATCCTTCACGCCAACCTGAAGTTCTTCCTGAAGGATATATTGGTGTTTCACCTTAACCAGGTGATTAACTTACCAATATTCTTTACTAACCCATCTTCAGAGGCTGACCACAGGCTGCATACCAACTAATAGGAAAAGGGTGCACAAACAAAGCAGCAAAGGCACAAAAGTCAGATGCTCAGTGTTTAGTACAAAAACAGACAGAGTACAAAATGGGACTTTGTGAGGCAGTATAGCGCAGTGGTTTAAGGCTCTGAGCTGCAAATCTGGAGACCTGGGTTTGAATCCCACAGCCCCCACTTGCATACTGTGTGTCCCTGAGGAAGCCACTTAACTTCCCTGTGCTCCCAGGTTGCACCTGTAAACAAGCTTTCAGCTTAGTGAGTCTCACCTGGTTAAACAATTGGGGGAATAAAAATGCCCCAGCGTTTCGAACCTATGTTGGCTCTTCATCAGGGGGAGCCCGCACAAGTTCGAAGCGCCTGGGATATTTTGTTCCCTGCCTGTTTGTCGTTTTCGCACTGAATAAACACTGAGCATTTAACTTTTGTGCCTTTGCTGCTTTGTTTGTGTACCCTTTTCTTATTTTCCTTTAGTTGGTCTGATGTCTTTTTTTGGGTGTAGCATTAGCCTGAATGCCAACAAAATGTTTCCCTTTCCACAGGCTTCATACCCTGGATTTGCAGAAGGTGGTCCCTTATATAGAATGCACAGCAGGAGTTTGGGGAGAGGCTTGTCAGCCGTTTGTCACTTACACTGAAGCTGCGCCTTGCCAACCAGCAGCAAAGCAGATGATTAGCAGGTGGATCACTTACTACATCAACCTCTGTTTATAGGTTGGCTGCTAGGGAGTACCTTGTAGGGCTTAGAGCTCATTCTACATGACATACCGCCGCCTCGGTGGTTGCTTTCAAAAACATCCCTATGCAGGAAATATGCAAGTCTGCACACCGTCACTGCCGCATCGACCTTGAGTCATACCAGGATGCCAATATTGGAACCTCGGTTCTGTCATCTTTGTTTGCCAAGTAGGGGTGTGTGCCTTGCTCCCTTCTCCCGGAAAACTGCTAGGAGTCTGCCAGAATGTGGCTAGTGAACCATATCCACACCCCTAGAAAAATAGGTTACCCATCTGTAACTGTAGTTCTAGGAGTGGAGCGTAAATACGTCTGGCAAATCAGACTGTTCCAGTGTGGCTGTGAACTATGTACCACTCCTAGAACTACGGTTACAGAAGAGTAACTTTTTTTTGTTTTGTATCGCTACTATAATGGGTAGCCTTATCTGTAGCGCTGTCTGCCTTGTGTTGTACTGTCCTTAAGCACTACTGTTTGTGAGCTACTGATGGCCCCTTTGCCATTTTTATTTTTGCGCCTTTTCTCACACTAAAGCTTTTTTTTGGTTTGTTTTTATTGTACAGGTACACCCCTGTAGGACGTTCCTTTTTTTCTGCCCCTGAAGGGTACGATCACCCTTTAGGAGGGGGCAGGGAAGTCTGGTTCGGATTCCATCAGTCTGTTCGGCCTGCCATGTGGAAAATGATGCTTAATATTGACGGTAAGGGAGTGTGAATGTTGTAGATCCTTGTATCTTTACAGTTAAAAACCTTGGTGAAAAAAGATAAATTCCACTATTTGTTAACTGGAGGTGCATCTTTTAATAACTCTGTGCATAAGGTTATGGCCAGATTGTGATATGACATCTGTCTTAATGCTGGCTGTAGAGCCTAATGCTTTAATAACTCAGTTGATGCCTGGGACTTTAGATAATTTCCTCTTGAATCGTGCTCACACACCTGCTCATTGGGGCGTGATTTTTGGCGTTTCTGTATAGTGAGAAAATCTCTGATAGTCTTGCTTGCATCCCGGTGATTCTCCTAAACAGTGGTGAAACTGGAAATGCTTTAGGCGGAGGAATTTTTATGTCTAGATTTGTGTGTGTGTGTGTGTGTGGGGGGGGGGGGCAGGCATCATCTTTAGGTGGTGCAAATCAATTATAGTGTTCAATAGAAAAAGGAGACAAAATAGCTGGAACTGTCATACAAATCTTAAGAGAATGTGGCACAATTACATAAATGTAATCTAAGAGTTAGTTTAGGAGTCTCTGGTCTCGTGGATTCAAATTTAGTCAAAAGTTAAGCTTAGTGCCACATCAAGGTGATTCCAGTTGCCAAGACCCAATTCCATGCTGGTGAGCAGCAAATTTAAGAGCGCTACCAGGACACACTTTTTCAAAGTGTGGTAAAGGGGTGGAATAAGTGCAGAAAGAAGTGATTTGTGCAGAATCAGTGGGGGTATTCAGACATGGGGGAGTGCAGAGTCAGCAGACATACAAAGGCATGGTCAAGACCGTATCAGAAAGGGAGTGGTGGGAGGAGACTAGAGGTGAAGGCAGTGAACAGCTACTTTGGCTCTCACATTCCTCATCATATTGATAGGGAAGGCATGATGGACCAAAGGGCCTTTTTCTTATAGACAGAGTCTCTGTTTTCCTGTTCAAGTTAAAGCTACTCGAATAAAAAGCAATAGGTATTTTTTGATCAGCTGTATCTTGGACAGGAAGAGTTAGGTTTCAGCTGTTGGAGTTGCTTTGATGTGTAGCTGAGCTTAAACATTTGATTCAGTTTATGTCTATGCCCCCCCCCACCCCCACTCATGAAATTAGTTTTTAGCCTTTGATGGTAAGGGGTTAGGTATTTCTCTTTCTTCACATAAATCTGTAAATTTAGGTCCAGCATTGCTGATGTATGAAGCTGCTACTTAGATTCTTAGGGCTCTGCTCATCAACATTTTACAATCTAGTATCTTTTCTTTTTTAACTCGGCTTTATTGAGATTAAAATAAAATTATAAATCAGTTCATATCAATGAACATACATTTATTAAAGATGTTTTGCTTAGAACATTTTTTTCTGTTGTCTCAATCTTTACACAGTAAAAAAGTCCTCTGACTTGTACGTGTATCTCTAGAGTCTGTTTTCAATTTTTGGTGACTTCTCTCAATGCTTTATTACAATTCAACAAGGAGGGAAAAATAAATCAACAGCGTAGACGTGGCTCAACACAGTTCACACTGTTGACAGAGAGCTGGGTACAAACTGCGATTAAAGAGCAATGTGAGCAGTCAGTAATGTCAGTTTGATTTTTATAAGGCATCCAGGGTTTACAACTCTATTCCCTCAGTCCACCCAGATGCTTCTGCTGACCCAGGCTGGTCTCAGTCCTTCCCTGTATTCCATCTAGCCTACTAGCATTCTGTGTGCTTTTCTAGGGTTAATTTAACTTTAGATGTCATCTCCTTCATCCTCTTTATTTAGTTCTGAGGAGGTGTTGCTGTTTATAGTTCCCTGTTCTTTTCCCTTTTACATCTAAAATGAAAATGTTAAATTCCATAGGGAATGGGGAATGGGACATTACACATTTTGAGTTCTAAATAGACTTTTAACCAAAAGAGGGTAATCTTTGGGCACACCCAGAATATATGATGATGTAACCCTGTTTGACTACAGCCTCTCCAGCTTAAAAGTGTTACCCGCTTGAAAGTGGAATGTTCAAATCGAGTGGGGTGTGGAAAAATCTCACCATGCGTTTCTACCTGTACTCTCTCCACCCTGGAGAGGCTGTTACCTTCCAACCTCCCTTGTATGTCTTTTTCCACTCTTGGTCAGTTATATAAACACCTGCATCCAACTCTCACTGCGGTTTCCAATGTAAGGATTCTGGGTGATCCTCTTCTATTAGCATTTTGTATACCTTGGGTACTGGCCCCCCCGGCCAGTACAGAAAGTTTTCAAGGTGGTGAGATCTGTACTACTCCCGAAAGGCAGTAAAGTTTTGTTAGTAATCAGTTCCTGGTACCTGGCCAGCGATGCTGTCTTCCATCTTGTGAAGCCTGGGTCTTTGCATGGGAGGATGAAGTCAGGGTCCCCAGTAATGGTTGTGAGGGGACCCACTTCATTAGGAGTTTTTGTAATAGCTCTGACTTGTACCAGGATTCTGAGAGTATGTCTCATCTAGGGGTTCGAAATTTCCTTGCAAATTTTGTGGGAAAGGTTAGCATGCGGCAGGGCAAACAAGAGGATAGCTTGAAGTTGCTGGGCCTCAGTTTCCCTCCACCCTGTATCATTGCCCTGCTTAATCCGTGAAACAATTGGGGCCAGTTGTGCTGTGATATAGTATAGTTTGAGGTTGGGCATAGCCAATCCTCCTTTGTCCCTAGGAAGGGACAGCATTTTTTGCTCACCCTGTGTCTACCTTTGGCCCTCAAAAAGGACAGGAATAGTTTCTGCTCTGCCCCAGTAAGAAGCTGGAATACTGATAGGCAGTGCCTAGAATGGAAACAGGAATCGGGGAGAATATTTATTTTGAAAGTGGCTATTCGGCCCTGTAATGAGGGAGAGAAAATATTCCATCTTCATTTTTTTTTTTGAATTTTCATTTTTATTCAAGAAAGCACCACATAATAGTGTCACTTGGTACATGTCACATAGATAGACATAATGACTCAAACTTATACACTCAAGAGACTTCATCCCACATCTATTCATTTCTGATTTAACTTCCCCCAATAGCTTATCATAATTAAGCTTGAATAATGTGGAGAGCTTGCGTGAGTTTCTAACCTGTAAGTACCGCACTGTGGTGTTGGCTGCCCACTTGAAGGGGAAGCTGGCTAGGAATTATTGGCTACAGTAGCCTACTAATTCAATAGCGTCTGACTTTTCTAAATGATCTTATATCCAGAAACTACTCTGAAGATTTGCAGTTCATGAAGCAGTGCTGGAACTGAGGTCTCTGGTGAGGTGGAGGACTCAGTTATTCCAGCTCTTTAAGCTGCTATTTTAGGAGCTTTTTATTTTTACCGCTCTCTATGCCCTTAAATGTATTGAATCTCTTCTTATTGCATTTAATCAACGTTAGGAAAGTTACTGAAATTTGTTGATTTGCTAACCGACACTATGTGCTTGTAAAATATTGTTTTTACAGTAAGGAATTGTTGTTGATACAGGATTTTAGCGGAGTGCTTAAATCTATCTAAATTGCCTCTGCTTTCTTCACTATTAATCTCTCTCTCCTATCTGTCTCCCTGTACTCTATTTTTTCTGTTCCTCTCCACGTCTTGCCCCCTGCTGTGCTTGGCGCTGACCCACCCTGCTCCTGATTCCTCCTCTTTGCTGCTGGTGTTAAAGTTATTTCCCCTCCCTGGCTATCTCCGGCACCCTGCTACTACTTTCTCTTAGTCTCTGTCTACCCCCTGATCTCTGCTTACAACCCGCCCTTAGTTTCCAGACCTCTGAAAAGTACCCTCTTCTCTCTCCTATTTCCCTACAGCTGAAGCGGTCCCCTGACCGGACGTTCCTTTCTCCCCGGTTCGGCGCTTTTCATCGCAGCTCTGCTCCCTGCCCGAAGAACAGCCAGAAGCTGAAGATACGGTCCCTGCTAGCTGCGCCAAGAGCTTGAATTTATTTGGCACTGCAGACGTACTCCCATTGATTGGCTGCTCCTTTCAGCTGAACCCTCTCCCTTCTAGCCCTGTACTCTGCGGTTTGACTGCAAACTCTGACTCATTTTTTCCAGCTCTCTAAGCTGTTATTTTAGGGACTTTTTTGTCCCACCCTCCCTCTCTCCCCCAGGGCTCTAAATGCTCTCCCTTACTCGCTAAACTCCGCCTACAGCTTGAGCAGTCACTCACAGTGTTGCCTGACACTGACTTTTTCTGTAAGTTCCCCCGCGCTTCTGCCAGTCATGTCTATATACTGCCTAAAGATTTAGCTCATAGTCATCTACTACGTTTAGCCCAGAGCTGCTCTACAATCTGCCACAAAGGTCATCACTGTATAGCCTTAATTTACGCCACTTACTGGCCTTAAACAATTTTGAAGGCTTAACTCTAACCTCTATCTAGCTCCTTTTTATAAGTAACTTCTTTTACTCTACCCTTAAGTACCTTCCTTGACTACTGTAACCTTGGCAGCAGTTGTGAGCACCTCATCTTCTAAGTAGACTCCTAAATACTGAAAGTTCCTGTCTTTTCCCCGCTTATGCTCAATTCTTCTCTTGACTTTCTCCTCTTACGCTCAATTCCTAACCTGCTTCCACTGTGCTTTCACCCACGCTATTCCCTGTGCTCCTTCTTTTGTTCCTACCCACCCTCTCCCTCCTCATCCCCCCCAAATCCAATGCTAAGGACTCTTCTCCTGAGTACCGGAACGCAACATTCTCCTGCATTCACAACTATGCTATTACCCCTGCTCCTTTCCTCTAACACTGGTCCCACTCCTTCTCCCACCTGCAGCCTCTCTACAAACCATATCCTCCTCAACTGCTTTTATTAACTTAATACTTAGTCATGTCGCCCCCAAACCCCCCCATCCTGTATTCAAATACATTTTAGGTCTTGACCTTTCTATAAAAACCCCAAGTTACACTACTTTATCATAGTGCTCCTGCTCCTCACATCATGTAACATTTATCCTAATCCAGGCCCTGCACTTGTAATGTGCTGGGATCTCTCCCAAATAATGCCAGCCTTAACTCCTCAATCATCACTACCCTTCCTAGTGGCCTTAAACTGCTCCACCTAAATATCCGTAGTTTACTACCCAAACTAGATCTCGTTTAAGCCCTGGTTGTCTCACACACGCCAACAGCTTAGTCCTTTCTGAGACCTGGCTCAACAACAAGGTACCAGACCACGCCATCTCAATCCCAGGTTACTCTCTAGTCAGACAAAATAGATCCAGGAGAGGTGGTGGAGTGGCATTGTATACCACCTCCTCCCTGCAATACTCCATCACCCTTTCCACCTCCTCCCCAGCAAACTATGAGGCTCTCGTTATTCGTCTATCCCTGCCATACTCTATCCCAATTTTTATCGTGGACATCTACTGTTGCCCCAACCTTCACTCTGCCATGGCCGCTGAACTTATTACCTCCATCACCTCCCTGCCATACTCTATCCCAATTTTTATCGTGGACATCTACTGTTGCCTCAACCTTCACTCTGCCATGGCCACTGAACTTATTACCTCCATCACCTCCCACTCTCAAACAGATGAGCTGTTTATCATGGGCAATTTTAACTTAAATTGGCTATTGCCTTCATAAGCCATGGCTCGAAACTATATAACCTCCTAAAATTTAACCCAGCTCATCAAAGGAAGGACCCACCCATCTAAATATTAAAACCCAAAACCACACCCTGATTGACTGGGTCCTCACATCTCACCAGCATGCAGGTATTCTTCCCGACACCGTAAGTGATCATCACCTGATTTACCTAGTTAGGAAGGTACACAGGCCGAAAACGCCTCCCAAAAAAATTCTAACCCGGTCCTGTAGATCCCTTGACATCACCCTTCTCCTCCCAAGACTTAGCAAACACCGACTGGTCCCTGATAACCACGGCACCCCAAGTGGACGCTACCCTGGCCTACTTTAAGGATAAATTCCTCTCCATTTGGAATCACCTCTAAGATGTACCAGAGTACGAGGTAACCACATACAGCACCATGGATCACTCCAGAACTTCTGACCTGCCTCTGAGCACATGATCAGGCGTGGAGAATACACAAGGCTTCCAAATTACCTAGGGATCTTACTACTTACTGCAAACTTTACAACGTTTGCAGCAAAGTGGTTAGGTTAGCCAAAGCAGAGCATTTCCTCTCTACTTTCCACACCAACTCTAAATTCCCCATCTAAATTTTGGAAAGTTGTTCGTGTCTCTTCAATCCCCCTCCCACCCCCCAAACCTTAAATAAACACCACCCTTGTTACGGATCATGCATTAGTGGCCGAGGAATTCAACTCCTTCTTCACTTCATGCACTTCCGCCCTACTTGTCTCCCTCCCCCCTGCTCCCTACCCCCAACCAAAAGTACCAATTCTGACCTCCGTCAGTTGCCTGCTTCCCTTCCCATTTTCTTTAGTCTTCCGTGAAGACACACTCACTGCTCTGCTAACCATAAACTCGTCCAGAGGCAGCTCTCCAGATGAACTAGACCCAAAGCTACTCTACCTCTGTGCCCCTGCGATCGCCTGCCCAATTGCCAAAATTCTGAACCTCTCCTTCTTGCTAACTGAGGTCCCTACTCCCTGGAAGCACGCAATTGTTCTCCCCCTCCCCAAGGGTGGCAACTCCTCTTCTCCAGGGAATTATCATCTCATCTCCCTGCTCCCTACCCTGGCTAAACTTCAGGAGCAACTTGTCCTATCTCAAATCTCCTCCTTTCTCTCTGAATCCAACTTCTTCACCCCATTCCAATCTGGATTTAGGAAAAAATACTCTACCACCACCTCCTACTCAGGCTCACTGATACCATTCTCACCGGCATGGACAGTGGCTTGATCACCTCTGCCATCTTCGTCGACCTTGCCAAGGCCTTTGACACGGTTTCCCACAACCTCCTTCTCTATTCCCTCTCTGCAGCTGGCTTCTCACCAACTGCTACTAACTGGTTCAAGGCCTACATCACTGGAAGGACACAATCGGTTAGAACTGCCAGCTCATCTCCCTTCCACGCCAGATACATACTGGAGTGCCTCAGTGTTCGGTACTGGCCCCTTCCTGTTCTCTATATTCCTAAATAACTTACCGTCGGCTTGCTCCTCCTCCTACATTCACATGTATGCTGACAATACCGTCTTGTTCACCACTGGCCAATCTTCCTCTGATGTGGAAGCCAGACTCCAGCTCGTCTTCGATAAGATCTAGCATTGGCTTGCTTCCCATCAACTCTTCCTAAACGCCAAGAAAACAGTCTCTATGACCTTCGGCACTAGACAGAGACTTTCTCGGCTCCCCGTTCTGCCCACTTTCCACATCCTGGATGGGACTCAACTTGAGGATACCACCTCAATGAGATATCTTGGGGTTTGGCTGGCCCAACACCTCAACTTCTCTGGTCACATCGATGCTATCCTGAAAAAACTGTACCCCAAGCTCGGTGCCATTTACAGAAACTGTAATTGCATCTCTCTTATGGCCAGGCGCGCGTGGTTATCCAAATGATTCTCCCAATTTTCGACTACTGTGATGTAGTCTACAGTGCTGCTCCCAAATCCACCTTATCCAGATTGGACCCCCTCTTCAATTCTTTCTGCCATTTTACCCTTGATTCTCCAGTGTGTACTCAACACTGTGACCTTTATCACTCTCTCTCCTTCCCTTAATTTACTAACTGGCATCTTCCTCACTGCGCCAAACTCGTCTCTTAAATTCTGGCTAGGTTCTCTACTTCCATATCTTACCTCCTCCCTCTCTACCTCTCCTCCCCCTGCTTATTCTCTAAGGTCTTCTGACTCACGGACCCTTGTTGTCCCTCGTTGCTGCACACTTGCAGGTCAGTCTGCCTTCAAAAACCGCTTCCCCAAAATCTGGAATGCTCTCCCTCCTCAAATTCTGCACTCATTTTCCCTCTATTCCCTCTCCACCGCCCTTCAAAACTTCCTCTCCTCAAACTGTACCTGTTTACCGTAATCTTAATGCTGTTCCACACGTCTCTCCTGATCCCCTGTCTTTCAAGGTCTTAACTTATTAACTACTGTACTTATGGTTTGTAAATCTCTCACCTATAATTTAACCAATTATTATTTGTGTTATCACTCTGTGTTTACTGCATTGTTGTAATTCTGTGTTGCCTGTTTCAAATTGTTCTACCACACTTTTCTGTTCAATGTATTGCTTTAACTTGTACTTTGTGTATGTAGACTCCCTGTACCCTTCCCCCCAGGTCGCATGGGAGACGAGCAACTTGTTGTTCAGTGTGCCTTCCTGGTGAAACATTTCAGTAAATAAAATAAAAATAAATAAATGGGTGATAAAGAATTGGGAGTCATCTGCAAATAGTGATATTTTGTGGCTTCTGTCACCTGCATTGATTCCCTTTATAGTAGTGTTTGTGTGGACTGCAATAGCTAGTGGCTCCTGTACACAGAGAAAAGAGTAGGGGGGAAGAGGGGGCAGACCTATCTTGTACTGCTGGTCAGATGGAGACGCTGGTGCAGAACTCAATTTACTCTTATCATGGCTTGCGTCGAGGCATAACTCCAGCCTCACTTAAGACAGTCCCTGCACTTGTCTCTTTGAATACCTATTGAGTCTGTACTTCTTAGCTTTTTGCCAACACTACTCAGGACTTCTGTTTCCCTGCACACCACAAAGAGAGTGATTAGTAACACTGTTTACTGCCCATGCTGCATTTTAGTAGTAAATTAACATGACTGCAAAAGCTGATAGGTCCAGGCCCCTAGGTGCTGATTTTACAGTACGCGCTCCTTGACAGCTCAGTCGGTGGTCAGCCATGGTGGAGTGCAGAGGGCTGTGCCAGTCGCCAGCTCTGGGATGGGCTGGGGATAAAGGGGGTGGTGGGGCACTATCTGCTGAGGTGGGGGTGGTCCCCTAGACACCAGGAACTGTTGAGTATTGTTGGATGGGGCGCTCGAGGATGGGGAAGGGGGAAACGCTGGACACCAGGGCAGTGTTGACAGTTTCATATACGTGGGATTGGGGATGGGGAGGAGGACTGCTAGACACCAGGGAGGGGATGTATATTGTATGTTTTACAGGGATCGGGAGGAGGCGCCACTGGACACAAGGGAGTTCTGTTATTTAAGCATACAGGGGACATCTGGGATCGGGGGATTGCTAGCCACCAGGGAATTGTTTTATGTCATGCAATAAAGGATCAGAGTTTGGGAGTGGGGACAGTGGCCCGGTGCAATTGGGCCATTGCCCGACATGCAGATGAGCCCATAATGAACATGCAACAGGCCTGTTAGCACCATGCATGCTCAGTGAGCTCATTTGCATGTTTGGGCTGAATACTGCTGATAGGGCCCACGGCACTAACCAGTGTGTACCACGCTTTACCCCTCTGAGCAGTCTTCAGCCCAGCGCTCTGGTAGCGTGGCACACAGCATGGCGACTGATTGCTTTGCACACTATCATGGCCTGATATTCAGACTAATAGCGTGATCCGAACAGACCGTGCTATCTGTTTGAATAGTACGCTGGAGCCGGCTGGCCCTATTTTTATGCACAGTGCACCTTGAGCCGCACAGCCGGCCAGCTCTGAAAATGGGGCCTTCAATCTCCAAACCCTATAATGGATATAAGGTAATCCTGCAATGCTAAACACTTCGTGTGCATTCCAAACTCCCAAATAATTGTATTTATCTGTAAGAATTCAGAGGGGACAGTGATATTTTGGGAGGGGGGGTGAAGAAAAAGCGTCACATATCTGGTATTTCCTGGAGCACACTCGTGAAATAAAAATCATTTGTAGGAATCTGAACGTGGACAAGAGAGTGGGACCAGATAGGATACATCAAAGGATATTGAAGGAGCTCAGTGAAGTACTGACTACACCACTGACAGTCCTGTTCAGCCACTCACTGGAGATGGGAGTGATTCCAGAGGACTGGAGGAGGGCAGATGTAGTCTTACTTCACAGAAGTGGTAGCCAGGAGGAGGCTGGCAACTACAGGCCAGTCAGCCTGACTTCGGTGGTGGGGAAATTAATGGAATCACTACTGAAGGAAAGGATTGTCTAATATCTTGAATCCAGCAGCTTACAGGATCCGAGGCAGTGTAGATTCTCTGGGGGGAGGGCATGTCAAACAAATATGATAGATATGTTTGACTGGGTGACCAAGGAATTGGATCATGGTGGAGCGGTGGATGTGGCCTACCTAGATTTCAGTAAGGCCTTTGACACCATTCCACATAGGAGACTCGTAAACAAGCTGGGCAGCCTAGGAAGTGGGACCCAAGGTGGTAAACTGCGTAAGAAATTGGTTGGGGTATAGGCAACAGATGGTGGTAGTAAACGGAGTTCACACTGAGGAAGGGAGGGTGACCAGCAGGGTGCCATAGAGCTCTGCACTGGAACTGGTCCTGTTTAATGTCTTTATTAGCAACATTGCAGAAGGGCTAGAAGGGAAGGTATGCCTTTTTGCAGAGGACACAAAGATCTGCAACAGGGTAAACATTCCAGGGGGTGGAGAAAATGAAGAGGGATCTAAGAAAACTTGAGGAGTGGTCAAGAGCATAGCACCAAAGTTTCAGTACGAAGAAGTGGCAAAATCATGCACTTGGGGCACAGAAGTGCAGGAGTGGAGTACAAGATTTGTGTGTGGGGGGGTGGAATGGTACTGATGACCACCAAACAGGAAAGAGACCTGGGGGTAATCATATCTGATGACCTAAAGATGGCCAAACAGTGTGATAAGACAGTGGGGAGAGCCAGTAAGATGCTAGGGTGCATAGGGAGGGGTGTCACCAGCAGAAAGAGGTAGGTGGTAATACTGCTGTATAAATCATTGGGGAGATCTCATCTGGAGTACTGTGTCCAGTTCTGGAGATCATCTCTGGAATGACATAGAGAAAGTAGAGTCAATTCAGAGGAGGGCACCTAAAATGGTGCAGGGTCTGCACCAAAAGCCCTATGAGGCGAGACTAAAGGACCTCAATATGTACTACCTGGAGGAATGGAGGGAGAGGGGAGATATGATAGAGACTTTCAAATACCTCATGGGGTAAGGTATGAGGGGGAAGCATTTTTCAGCCAGAAAGATGCTCAAGAACAAGGGGGCATGCTGTAAAGCTGGAGGGGGTAGTTTCAGGGGAAACTTGAGAAAGTACTTCTTTACAGAAAGAGTGGTGGATGGATGGAACAGCCTCCCTGCCGAGGTGGTGGGGGCAAAAACTGTAACAGGATTCACAAATGCATGGGATACGCATAAGAACCTTAGTGGTTAGGAAAGGGAGGGTAAAGCCAGAGATCAAGTAGGGTCTGTGATATTACAGTATATAGGGAAAATGGGCAGACTGTGGGCGAAGCAGTCCTTATCTGCTGTCAAATTCTGTGTTTCTATGATTGGCGTTGAAATGCCCCTTGGAAACAAAAGAGTCCAGGTTAAAGGCGCATGTTGAAAGATCTAGCAGTCCAAGCAGCTATAAAATCGTACTAGATTCAGGTTTCTGTAAGGGATTCAGATACCGTGAGTTCCAGTATCATTTTTAGATATTTGCCATAGTCACAGAAAAAATGTCAGAGTCCAACTCCAGTGAGGGTGTGCCAGAGAATAGCAAGGGGTATCTTTCAAGAATCAGTCTTCTGCATAGAGCTTGCCATCCCAAAATAGCTTAAGCTATTCAATATCAAAAAGCAGGTAAGATTTAGAATTCTATGTTACCTTACAGCAGCATGGGTACTGACTGGTAAATTTACCACCTGCAGCAGTTACATTTGATCTTTAGAGTAAGGCATCTTCCGGCTTGTGTCATTAGGGAGACATCAGGGTGTATGTAGATTTTAATGTTTTTGTACTCAAACATACCCTTAGACCTAGCCCTTTTTATAATAGTGCCCCTGTCACAATCAACACCACCCTGCTAATCATTTTTTGCTGATTTTCTCTGAAAAGCTGCATCTACTGTCAGCATGTCTTGAACAACCACAGCTGCTTCTGCCACTGATTGCTCTCCACTTGTGTCTGGCAGAAGCCAAACAGGGACACAGAGTGCTTTAGATACTGAATGTAGTTTATCGGAAGGAAAGCTTAGTGCATTCCCTAGAAAGCCCCATACCTGGTCAAGAATTATGGGGGAAGATGGCATAACCACCTCCTTTTTCCTTCTGGTGATACCTCTCCCTGTGCACCCTAGCATCTCACTGTCTCTCCCTACAACCTTCTCACATTGTCGACTGAAGAGAAGCTGGATGGTTTAGGCCACAGTGGCATTCTCAGACCACTGATGCTTATTCTCAGTTAGAGTGACTTTCAGGCTGCGCCACTCTGGCAACCCAGGTTTGGTGATGGACTCTGGTGGCTGGGGGTCAGCAGGGGAGGGAGAGGATTGAGCGTCTGGAGGACTGCTCTCCTCTCCCTGGAGTGGGATCTGGGGATGCCCGGTGTCTTGGCAGCCCCCGATGGAGATCGGGGGCACTACAGGTCCACCGGTCGACGTAAAGGGTTGGAGTGCGGCAGATGCCAGTAGGGTAGCTGTGTGCAGGTGTCATTGCACACCGCACTCCTTGAGGAGAAAACAAGAAAAATCTCCATCCTTGGGGATAGGTGAAGGCACCTCTGCCCTGGACCATACTCCCAATACCGGGTGTTTTCCTCTCCGTGCCCCGCCTGCCCGACCGACACACTACACTTTAGATAGAGTGCCCTGGGTGGATAGAGTGGCACCTCCTCAGGGGTTCAGAGCTGGAGAATCTTTTGGGACGGCGTGAGGGAGAAAGAGTCTCAGGTAGGAGGTAGAGCCTGGAGGACAGAGGTTGCCGGAGAGAGTTCCCTGAGGGCGGTGCAGAAACAGAATTTAAAAAAAAAAGTGACTTTCAGGCCTAAACCATCCAGCTTCTCTTCAGTCGACAATGTGAGAAGGTTGTGGGGAGAGCCAGTGAGATGCTAGGGTGCACAGGGAGAGGTATCACCAGTAGGAAAAAGGAGGTGGTTATGCCACTGTACAGATCACCAGTGAGATCTCATCTGGAGTAGTGTGTCCAGTTTTGGAAGGACATAGACTAAACAGAGGCAGTCCAGAGAAGGGCAACAAAAATGGTGCAAGGACTGCACCAAACGTCATATGAGGAAAGACTAGAGGACCTCAGTGTGTATTCCCTGGAGATGAGAGGAGAGAGGGGGATATGATAGAGACATTCATGTACCTCAGGGGTATAAACAAAGTACAGGAGGGTAGCAACTTTCAGAAAAGAAGGTGTACAGAAACAAGGGGGCATGATATGAGGCTAGAGGGAAGGTAGGCTCAGGGGCAACGTGAGGAAGTACTTGTTTACAGAAAGAGTAGTGGATGCTTGGAACAGCCTCCCTGTGAGGTGGTGGGGCCAAAAATGGTAGGGAAATTCAAGAATGCATGGGATAGACATAAGAGTACTCTCATAATAGGGGAGAGAGGGTAAGTCGCAGATTAACTAGGGTCTGCAGTATTGCATTAGGTAGGGAAAAGGGTAAGACTGGGTGGGCCACACGGTCCTTATCTGCCGTCATCTTCTGTGTTTCTATGCGTGTTGCTATGGACTGAGGAAACCAAAATTTTATTTATTTATTTATTTATTGTTCACCAGGTACATACACTGGTCCCAGGGACCATTCTCAGGCATTACTGGGCCATCTAGATGGCATATACAATACAGACTATGTCCGAGAGTAACAGTACAGGTATAGAAAAGGAAGACTGTACCTTCCTGGTTTAAATTGACAGCATCTAGTTGACAGTTAAACAGTCCACTTTACAGAGATCACATACGATAGCAGTAGTTTACCCAAGTCTAGTACCCATTTCGGAGTAGTCAGCACCGAAACACACGATTTGTTGTATTTTCTTTCTGAGGCTTGATATAGAGGGGTAGAAATATTCAACACCACAATAGGGAGGCTCATTGCGTTGATTCAACTTGGATTTGCACCACATATTTCTGTTCACCCATAGGGATTGAGGGCTGAGGGCTGAGAGTCTGTAGTCTTAGATTTCACTACAGAGGGGTTAGCACATACCATAGGTGGAACAGTTCTGCCCAGGGCCTCAGCTGAGTTCTGCTTCTTCGCAAGTGAAGCACTGCAAGACATGGTTGATGGGACCTTTTTTCCACTGGTGTAGTATCTTCTGGGAGGTAAAATCAAAGCCCTTTCTCGTCTTCTTTTAGGTTCTTTCTAAGAGAACTTTTCAGTATATTATGATTCAAAAGTTCAGTAACACACTCCAGAGTGTGGGATCTGGAGAATATCTACACATTTAGGTTATGTTTAGAGGCACAAGCAGCATATCCATGGCATGGAAACTTTCTTCCAATAAGAGCATCCATTGTATGGAACACCTTGCCACAAGAATTGGTAGAGGCAACTAGTGCCACTGTCTTTAAAAACAAATTAGATGTTTGGTTGAGGGGTAACAGATAAATAATGTCCCACATAGTGTAGGGAACAGTCTCGATGGGCTCTGGCCTTCTTCTGTTCTTTCATACCAAGTAATGCATATATTCCCCAATGACTGCAGACCCTCTCATGTGCTGTTTACTTGTGTAACAAATCTGACAAGGGAAGGACTAGGCTATTTTCCTTCATTTTCCTGGATAACTTATTTTTGTTTTAAAATTTTCTAACTTGGTAGAACCCCAGGGGCATCAAATACCCATTTACAAGGGGGACCTGGGAACACAGTTAAATAAACATAAGAAATACGTAATATGTAAACTCTGTAACAAAAGTACACTCAAGAGTAACACAGACCAAGTTATCTAAACAGTATTTTTTCAGATTTGAATTGAAGACAGTGTGCAGGTTAACATTATGTAGTGCATCAGGCACGCTTACTTGCAGGAGCATTTGGCAGCAGCAGTCACTAACACTAAGGAATTACAGCTCTTTCCTTTATGCTTCTGGAGGGATAGGCATCTGATCCTTTTGTAATTTAACAGTAGGCTGATATGGTCCCCAGTGACTAGCACTAACATGAGAATTATTCAAAATCTGGCACTTGTGTAGGTCTAGGTCCGAACTTACAGGAATGTCAGTTAGTTTAGAAGTGCTGAAGACTGCAAAACATTTTCTTTACTGATGCAGAGAACGATTTAGTTTATTCTTCCTGCTCTTTTTATGCTGTATACTTACAAAGAATCTTCTTTAATTTTAAATACCTGCATTTATAAATCTGTAAATCATAAATAAGGGGGGGGGGTTCGACGAACCCACAAACTACTATGGAGTGCCAAAAGAATTCAGTCAGGAGCTCTGAAGCTGGCTGCGCAGCAGACCAACAAGGTCGGAGATCCTACAGGTCATGCAGGAACCGGCTTACTAGGGACGTCGACTGAACCCCCGTGGCAAACCATGCTTGACTCCATAAAAGCTGTGGATGCTAAAATAAAAAAGACTTTATCAAAACTGGAGTTGCATGATGCCGCTGTCAAGGAACTTGTAACTTCTGTAGCTGCGGTGGATAAAAGATTTGCTGCCATGCAAGCCACAGTTGCCACATTAACAAAAGAAAATACGCAGCTCAGGAGGTGCCTAGAAACCCTAGAGAATGAATTACAGGCTGGTAACCTACGCTTGGTAGGGATCCCGGAGGGAGTGGAGGGGCACTAACTTGCTTGGTTTCATAAAAGGCTGGCTGACCAACAAGATTTCTGTTCCCGAAGATTAGGGCACTAACCTGCTTGGTTTCATAAAAGGGTGTCTGACCAACAAGATTCCTGTTCCGGAAGATTTTGACTGGTCCCAGTTATATCTTGCTTACTGGGTTAATCCTCAGATCTGCCTTGACTCTCCAAATCAACCACATACTGTCCTGCTGTGGATGACGGGGACTGAAATCCGAGATGTTCTTATGTCTGCCATCCAGGTAGCATGTCCACTACTCATTCATGACCAGGACGTGAATTTTTTCCAGACCTCTCTTTTTATGAGAGCCAAAAGGAAGCACTTCAATGCAGTTCACCAGTGCTTTTGTGCTTTGGGAGTTGTGCACTCTTTTCTTTTGCCAGCAAGACTCCAGATTACCTATGGGGGAAAATCATGGCAGTTTTTTGACCCTAATGACACTGGCTGTTGACTTGAATGTACTAAGTCAGAATTGCAACGAGGACTTTTTTGGGACCTGCAGCTGAGGAGTCCGAGTCTGAAGATGACTGGAAGACTGCTCTGAAGGGGGCAAGAGAACTGTTTTTATTTAGTGCTTCACTGGGAAGTTCAGCATTGGAGTTCTGTGTCTTATTAATATGTTATTTTTTGTATGTTCCACTGAGGGTTTTGGTGTGGGTGGAAGGGCATATGGGTACTTTCAGCCTGCTGTGGTAGGCCTTCTAAATTGCTGCCCCTATAAGTATGCAATAGTTTTTCAGGAGATATTGCTCAGATCTCCGCCCTCACTGTTAGTGGCCAGTACTCTTTAAGGGAAGCAAAGTTTTTACAGTGGACTTTTCTTTGGACATTGTTTTCTTGCACCTCATTCCAGTTATTATTGTTACTACTGCTCTGCTTTGATATTGCATGCGAGTTGTGGGGTATTTGAGGAAGCCTAATTTCCCCTCGATGTTACCTTATCTGTTTATGGTTAACAGCACTTTTGTAAGTGTGTTTGCTTTTCCTTTGTATTCTACCACCATGGCCATTGAAACTGCTGGCACTTTTTGGGGCTCTATGGTATTCTTATTCATTTTTTAGTTTCCCCAATTCCTATTGTACAAGATTGCAGGATGCTTTACTGTGCATCATTTTCGCACCTGTAACGGCACTTGCTGCTGTTTTGCTATTGACTTCTTGCATGAGCATGTATTCTGTTTTGTTCGTCTATTTGATTTTTTTTTTTTTTTTTTTTATTGAATTTTGTTGACCCGGTAAGCTCACTAAGACTAGAAGTCCTTTTTTCAGGAGCGACCGGAGTTGGGGGGGGGGGATACAGATGGTAACCAACTGAAATTGAACCAGATTAAGCTGTTGGTGGTATTTTTAGTGAATGGGGGAAATTTGGCCAGGATACTGGGGAAATTCCCCATCTCTTTTCAAGAAGTGCCATGGGATCTTTAACATCCACCTGAACTACCACCAGAACAGGCAGGTTGGACCTCTGTTTAACGTCTCATCTGAAAGACGGCACCTCAGAAGTGCAGCATCCCCCTCATGCTGCACTGCAGTGTCAGTACTGGAATATTTACCCAAGTACCTGGTGTGGGGATAAAACCCACAGCCTTCTTATCTCCTGGCCTTCGCAATAAAGAGAAAGTATAAAAAAAGGAAAAATAGGACAAAGCAATGTGTGTAGCGAGAGCGTTACGATGGTAACACAAATGTAGAGGCCTTGGAGATGACGCATGTGGCAGTCCTTCCTGTCTCGGATGTGTCAGAAACAAATGCATGTTCTATTTGAGCCCTTTCCATTCACTCACGCCATTAGGGCCACAGAGGTGTGCTTTAAATAGTATTCTCAAGGATCCGAAATAGTTAAGCAAGTATTCAAGTGCCACATGCCTTAGAAAACATTCAAGGTCGTGGTTGAGTTACCCAAACAAGCTTTAATACTTTAGGAACAGAAAATTCTGCTTTTCATATACTTGATCAAATACAGTGAATCCAGATAATATATTCTAATTTCTTATGTGCATAATGTTTCAGTTTTCAGAATTTCAGGGTAAATCTAGTTTACTAAATTCAATACTAAACCTGTTCAGTGCCTCACTTATTGAAATACTAAAACATAAACAAAATTTCAGTGTGTGAGACATTGGAAAGGTTTAGTCTGATCGAGATGCAGCAAAAGCTTCTGGGAAAATCATTAAAACAGTGACATGGATGCCACCACCGATGTGAAAGAAACATTAGTCGCCTAGCATTTCACTGTTTTTATTGTATCAATGGGACATTAGTGTTTACAGTTATACTTACAGAAATGTTATGGTCAAACATTTCTGTAAGTATAATTTGGGAACACCAATACCTTCGTTGATACAGTGAAAATATGGTGTAATGCATTGCCACTGCTGTGTAGCACTGGTAGTATCTATGTCAGCATTCTGGCAATTTTCCCATCAGACCCTGCTGCCCCTTGATCTGACCATGCCAAGTTCCCTTGCTGATCATTGAGGTTCAGCAAAACTACCTTATTGTATTAAAAGTGACGAGGCATTGACAAATTATACTTCAAGCCTTTATGGACTCCAGGAACAGCCAACTGTAGCAGGTTACAGTTGGAGCCTCATTAGTAAATCCATTTATGTTCACCTTTAAAGAAGCATGTGTGTTCATATGGGCTTTTTACAGTGGCTCTAACTTGTCACCTGAGTTTTGAAAAAGATTAAAGTCATGTTTGGAGAATCCAACATGTCAGAAATCACTGTGTCCGTCACAGTGCACTGGAAACAAACTACCAGAGCTACCTCATTTTATTTATTTACTAAACTTCTTGACCAGAAAAGGCACACTGAGCCAGGGCTCGTCTCCAGGTGTGACTTTTTTTTGGGGGGGGGGGGACTACAATAGGGGAATGCAATAAAAATAACAGTCACAGTTTATAAAGAAATTAATAATGTACATGAATAACAGTAAAACCTGGGAAAACAATAATTAAAAGGGCAGAGAAGGAATATACGGGGTACCATGTGTACAGTTGAAGTTACTGAAGTAAAGTAAGGAGCATATACACAAATTGCCCTATGTAAACACAAGTACTGTAGGTGCCTAAAATGGTGAAGGTGGGGGGGATAAGCTTAAGCAAGTGGGGCATGAGAGAATGATGGAAGCTTGCCATAATTAGCACTGGGCAAAGAATGGGTGTCGAGAAGCAGTAAAATGGGCAAAGGTGGAGGTAAAGGGTTGGAGAGAGAACAGAGGCAAAAGAAATATATGGAGGCAGATTGAGGATGCAGTGTTAAACGGAACACACACTCTCGCCAGAAATGAATCGAGTGTCCACCAGAGATTATCAGGGCTTGTAGAAATGTTTATTTTCCAAGCTCCACAGCAAATCTAAATGTGAAAAGACAAACTGATGTTTCACCTCCTACGAGGCTTTGTCAAAGTTGCTACCCCCTACTGGTGGAACGCTTATAAAGTGAAAAAATCAATCACGTGACAGGTCTTTTTAAACATATACACCTTCAAAGACATTCATTTTATTCGTGCTCTGTGACTCCTATATGCAAACACATGAAATGGGTATTTAACCGAGTAGAAAACACAAAATCTAGTTTTAACACTGTTATATTCACATCCAAACAGTATTCCTAGCAAGTTCAAGGGCTTAAATTCATAGTTAAAGTATATCAACTTCATACTTTTTGTTTTCAGTGCCCTTTGAAAGATGCTACAGTTCATTGAATGTTTTATGTTTGGCAAGCTCTATCGTATAGCCAGAACTCAAGAAAGAAGGAATAACAGGATGGGGGTTCGGAGGGAGGGAAGAGGGGCCTGGGCAGCAGGATGGGTGCCCTTTGCATCAGAATAACCACACACAGGATATATGTTCCTGAAAAAGAGTTGCACTTAGCCCCTTGCTTGTGCTACCTCCTGCTAGTTCTCTCCCCCCCCCCCCAAACACACACCTTTCCCCCCTCTTATTCTGTTATTCCTTCTTTCTTGAGGCAGGCAGAATGCTGTTTGCTAGCAAAACATCATGGAGAGTGTTTTGGGGGGTATTACATGAGAGGTTGAGCTCAACCTTCACTAGATGTTGTTAAAGTCAGGTTGCAGTGTTAAATTGCTCTTGGGGACTGAGGCTCCAGAAGCAACTACTGAAGTGAAATGGCACAGTGTTTGCAACAAAGCATGAGTTTTTAGTTGTCTGAATGTCTTAGGACAATCAGCCATCAGCATACAGCCTCCCACAGAGGAGGAGTTGTGAAGATGAGAAAAAATAATTTACTAGATACATCTGCTGCTGTTTTTTTATTTATTCTAGTTGAGTTTATGTATTTCTCACCTTTCTGCCAAAGATATACATGTGGTAAATACTATATAGTAATCAGTTTAGCACACTTAGTGATTAAGCTAGATCATGGATACAGATATTAGAAAGGCAGAAAATGTGATTACAAAATTGGTGTAATGGTTGGAAGAGTGATAAATGGGGTTTAACACAAAGAAGTGCAAGATCATGCACATAGGGAAGAGAAACCCTGAAGCCACCTATAGGTTGGGAGGGGAATTGCTGGCAATCACAAGGGAAGAAAGAGACTTGGGCGTCATCATCACAGATGACCTGAAATCATCCAAGCAGACCACTAAAGCAGTAGGTAAGGCTAGGGGAATGTTGAGGTATATTAGTAGGGATATCGCAAGTCGTAAGAGGGAGGTAATGATCCCTCTTTACAAGACACTGGTTAGGCCCCATCTGGAGTGCTGCGTGCAGTACTGGATGCCACACCTGCACAAAGACTTTAACAAAATGGAGGCAGTCCAGAGAAGGTCAACCAGAATGGTGCAGGGACTGCATCAGAAAACATATGAGAACAGATTAACGGAGCTCAATATGTATACCCTAGAGCAAAGGTGGGAAAGAGGTGATATGATCGAAACATTCAAACATCTTAAGGGCATTAACAAGGTGAAAAAGTCTAACGTTTCAATATATGAAAAAAACCGGGACATGAGGAAACAGCATGACATTAAAGGGAGGCTGATTAAGGGTGGTGGATGCATGGAACGGCCTACCTGAGGAAGTGGTGGATATGAATACAGTGCAGGGCTTCAAACAAGCATGGGATAGGCATAAGGGAGCAATAAAGCTGAGTATGAATAGATAGGCCATTGACAGAGTACAGGCCTATGTCAAATTCATAAGGTAGAAAAAAATGGGCAGACTGGATAGGCCTTGCGGTCCTTATCTGCCGTCAGCTTCTATGTTTCTATGTGTCAGTGGATTAGATAGAGGGGGATGGGTATGGGATACAGATCGTGAACTACGATATGTAAATTGCAGCAGTACCAGCACCAAGAACCATTAACTCGGACTACACAAAACTGTCTGGTACTGGAAACTTCAAGATCTTCTTTGGGGATATCTCAGTCATCCGGTTACGCCGTAGGAACCTTCGCCATCGATGGAAGATTTTCAGCAGTACAACTGGGGCAGCCCACGCCGTTGACGTCCACTG
The DNA here is from genome assembly GCA_016271365.2 of Neoceratodus forsteri. NCBI lineage: Eukaryota > Metazoa > Chordata > Ceratodontiformes > Ceratodontidae > Neoceratodus > Neoceratodus forsteri. The sequence continues at coordinate 370,909,680 of CM057451.1, read as the reverse complement.
ACGTCGCCATCCCTGTATAGGCATGGTGGCCCGCTCCCTCCTCCCGCCATTGACTTGCAAGCACAGTCTCTGTGGAAGCTTCGTCACAGTGTTTGCACCATTTTTTGGCCTACAGACGCTTTTTCTGACAACCTTTACTGAAATCTCTTTTTAGAGACTTCTTTTTGTTTATGTTGAGAGGTAATCCTTCCTCTTCTCTTTTCTGTTGCTGCTGCTGCAGAAAGAAGATTGCCTCTACAGATGAATGCTCTGTTTGTGTCTACTGTCTTGGGCCTGACCATGACATCTCTGACTGTGAGCTCTGCCAGAAGTTTAATCAAACAACCCTCAGGCGGCACAGGAAGGCTGTAAAACAGGTAACCAGCTCCGGGCAGGGGTTCTCCAGGGCCCTGGCCACTTAGTCGCCCACCGGATCTTTGAGCTCGCAGGCCTCTCAAGGCCTGAGACAGGTCCTCGGGGGGGGGGGGAGATATCACAGAAAAGAACGGATCATGACCGCTCCTCACGGCAGCCATCCCATTCCCCATTAGTCTCTCCTTCATGGGGGGGGGGGGGCTCCTCGCGGCTGCCAAGATGAAGAGACCAGCTGTCCAGGTCTCTGTCCCTACCATACACATACTGACAGCTTCTCTGCTTGACTTGCAGAGCGCTTTGCCGTTGACCTTCGGGTCAATCTGCCCCATCTCCATCGATGTTGGGCTCATCGTTGATGACTACTCCTTCGAGACATGCCCCTTCCTCTCTGAGGGCTTTAGGCTCTCAGGTCAGAGGGTCGTCGGCTACTGGACAGAGGGCCATCGCTACTGTGGCGTCGACCCCCCCCCCCCGTCGAACATTGACCTAAGCGAAGTACTCATCAAGTTTACTAATGTATTAGTTCAGCAGCTAGGTGACTTCAATACACCCTCGTTGCTGGCAGCATCAACAACAGCTTCGTCATTGACACCTGTTCATCATCCGCGGGCGGCTCCCTGTGAGCCACTGATGACTACTCCGACGCCAGGCTCAGATGAGGAAGTAGACGTTGAGAAGAAATAACTTCCTGATCTCATCCTCCCTGATAATATAGAGGAGGACGAGGAAGAAATCCTTATCTCTGATAAGTTCACTGCCTCTTCAGTCAGGGAGGACTCAGTCAAGCATACTCCAAGGTCCCCTCCTGAGGATGCCACTTTTTTTCAGTGTCATGAAGCAATTGTCTGCCACTATGGGTTTCCAGACTGAGGTGGAGGATGTCACCAGGAAAGATCTGGTGGACTTCCTGAAGGTTCCTGAATCTCCCCCTAAGATTATTCCTCCTATGCTGCCAGCCCTGAAAAATGCCACTACGGCAGCCTGGCATAGGCCCGGACATGGTGCCAGCTATGCCACGCAGGGCAGATAAGCTTTATAATGCTCCCCAGGGCCTTCATCATTTTGCTTCCCAGGCCGAAACTGACTCTGAGGTTATCAAGGTAGCCCATGACAGGACTAAGGAGCCAAAGCACCTTAGTTTCCTCCCCCCAGACAAGGAATCCTGCAGGATTGACCTCTGGGGTAAATAAAATTTTACGCCACCTCTACATTGGGCCTGAGGATTGTAAACTATTTGTCACACATGGTTAAATTCCAGAATGCCAACTGGAGAAAGGGCAAGTCCACTGCTCAGGCCCTTCCCTATGGCACCCAGAAGCAGGAATTGCTCCCAGTGCCTGCAAATGGCAGAGGATGTCTGTAAACATCTCCTCAGAGCCCTGTATGATATTGCTGACACTGTGGCCAGGGCAGCTGCCACCAGCATATGCCTTCATTGACACTCCTGGCTCAGGGTCTCTGGTTTTGCAGCTGATGTGCAAAACAAGGTGCTTAACGCCCCTTTCAGTGGCACCAAGCTTTTAGGCCCTGATGTCCAGGACCTCATTAATGATCTGCAGGCCTCTGGCACAGCCATCAAGTCTGTCCATTCTCTCTACCACACTTAGCCCCATGGTAGAGGGTGGTCTACTTTTCATAGACAGGCTAATAGACCAGGCTTGGCCCCTGCTCCCAGATCAAGCGCAGAGCCCAGTCTTCCTTGCCAGACCTCCCCTCCTCTGGTCCAGACCCAGGAGGTGGTGGTCGGAGGTTGGTTCTCACTTCATCTGAATCAGTGGAGAACCATAACTTCAGATGCTTGGATCCTGCAGATCATAGAGAGCGGTAACACCCTGGAGCTCATTCAACAGCTTCCAGATACCCCTCCACCACCCTCAAACTGTACGCTGGCCCACTTGTCTGTTCTTCGGGAGGAGGTACAGTCAGTTCTACGCAAGCAGGCAATCGAGCTGGTGCCAAGGGGACAGAGAAACAAGTTTTTTTTTCCCCCAGGTTTTTCCTGGTCTGCAAAAAGATCGGAGATCTGAGACCCATTTTAAATCTCAAAAACCTCAATCTCTTTGTCCAGTACAAAAAGTTCCAGATGGTAACTTTGCCAGGCCTTATGCTCCTCCTCAAACTAGCTCTGCTTACTGGACATGCAGGACACTTACCTGCACATTTTGGTCTTTCCTCCTCACAGGAGTTTTCTTCATTTTGCCTTTCTGGGCAAGCATTACCAGTTCAAAGTGCTGCCCTTTGGGTTATCCTCTGTGCCGCATGTCTTTACCAAATGCTTAGCAGCGGGTGCAGCAGCTCTCAGAAGAAAGGGTCTGTATGTCATCCCATACCTGGATGATTGGCTTCTCAAGGCCCCATCCAGGGAACAACTCCTGCTGACTCTGGAGCATACTCTCCAGCTCTTCCACTCTCTGGGCATAATGGTCAGTCTGCCCAAGTCTGTTCTAGTACTGTCCCAAAGACTGCAGTACATAGGGGGTGGTCCTGGACTCTGAGCAGGGGAAGACCTTCTTATCCCAAAACAGAGCAGAATACCTAATGGCCGAGGCTCAAGAAGTCACTCAGAGTCCGTACATCCCTGCCAGGCTGTACCTAAGGCTATTGGACCTAATGGCAGCGGCCATTCCCACTGTCCCACTGGCCAGACTTCATTTGCGCACCCTTCATTGGACCCTCAGAGTGCAGTGGGACTGGCGCACGGATGAATTGGGCCAACTAGTCCTGGTCTCCTCCCCAGTTCGCAAGGTACTGCAGTGGCCCGCTTGGGTGGTCCTCTTGGATCGTCTTCAAGGGGTTCCTTTCCAGATTTCTTCCCCTTATCACATCCTAACCACAGATGCTTAGGGTCTATGCTGGGGACAACACCTGGGTCCCTTTCAAACCCAGGTCGCCTTGCCCCAGTGGGAGGCCGCCCTGCATATCAGTGTCCTGGAGATGAGAGTGGTGCTGAATGCTGTGCAAGCTTTTCAGGGGCACCTTGCTCCAGGCCAACTGCTGGTGCAGTCGGATAATCTTTTTTTATTACTATGCTTTCTTTCACATCAGCAGCCTGACCCCCTCAGCCCCCCGCTTCTGTGGACAGGCCCAGGATCCCCCGCCATCAGTACCCTCTGGATTACCTCCCAGGGCGGAGCCACTGGAGCCCTGCATTGCTAACCCCAGCGGATCTGTCTGGGATGCGACGGGCACCCTAGGTCCGCCACGGGTCGGGGGCCTCACCGGGGAGGATTTCCTTTTAGGTATGTGTGTGGGGGGGGCATGTCAGGTGGACGCAGCGGCATATCCACACCATGTGTCTGACACACCCTCCCCAGAGTTAACTGGTGCTCCGGTGCCGGGAATCTTGTGGTCACCCAGATCCCTAGGACTGAAGACACTCTACCCCCTTCCCCCCCTTGGAGGTGGAAAGTGTTCAATTGCCGCTTAGTCCACCTCTGTCCCAGCCAACCCTTGAGCGTCCTTAGTTCTTTACTGAACCCGGGCTGCTTGCATCACAGTGGTAAATCTTTTCACTGTGGCCTGCAGGCCAGCTTGCAGTCGGACAATCTGAGTGTAATCTACTACATCAGCAAGCAGGGCAGGACTCACTTGTACCCCCTTTGCAGGGAGGACATGAGAGTGTGGTATTGGGTACTGGAACAGTCTGACACTCTCTCTGGTCCACATGCCAGGCGTCCTAAACACCCTGGCGGACTGCCTCCGCAGGACTCAGTCCAGCATACACGAATGGGAGCTGCTCTCATCTGTAGCAGAAGACCTATTCGACAGATGGGGTCATCCAGAGTTGGACCTTTTTGCATCCATACTCAGTGCAAAACTGCCCAGTTTCTGCTCGCTAGATCCAGGTCCTGGAGTTTTCTAGCGAGACGTGTTGTCCTCCTCATGGAGCGGGAGATTTCTGTATGCATACCTTCTGTTTCCACTAATACAGAGGGTGCTGATCAAGCTACAAATGGAGGGGGCCAGCATGATTCTGGTAGCTCCATTCTGGCCTTGCCAGATATGGTTCACTCTGCTTCAGCAGCTGGCGGATGAACCTCTGGTCCCTCTGCCCCTTTGCAGGAATCTGCTGACAGGATTGGGAGACCATGGTGCATCCCAACCTCAGGTCCCTCCATCTGCATGCATGGCTCCTGAGGACATAGCCATCGCCAGGTTTGGGGTCTCTAACAGGGTTGTGGTCGTCTTGGTGTCCGCCCGCAAGCCTTCCACCTGCGCCACTTATGCCATGAAGTGGAAGCAGTTTGCCGTTGGAGCTGCCAGACATTCCCTAGACCCTTTCACCTGTCCTGTGAATCATGTCCTGGACTACCCGAGTTCTTTGTCTGACTCAGGTCTCCAGTATTCCTTCCTCAAGGTCCACCTTTTGGCTATTTCTGCCTTTCATGAGCCCGTGGGTGACCACACGATTGCTCAGCTGGATGTTTCCCATATCTTCATTAGGGGCACCCTGCATCTGAAACCCCCAATCCATTCCACGGTCCCAGCTTGGGACTTAAATTTTATTTCATAAAAGTTGACCCTGTCTCCTTTTGTGCCAGTCGTGACTTGCAGTTTGCGCTTTCTCTCTCAGAAAGCGCTCTTTTTAGTTGTAATTACTTCTTCCTGAAGAATTTCAGAGCTTCCGGCCCTCTGGTGCGAGGAGCCGTATTTGATTTTTCAGAAAGACAGGGTTTCTTTGTGCACAAATCGTAAGTTTCTCCCTAAGGTGGTCTCTGAGTTGATGCTTAATCAGTCTATTCACCTACCTGTTTTTTTTCCTTAGCGTGCCAATTTGCCAGTGTCAGTGGCTCAGTAGGTAGCACACTCGCCTCTGAGGCCAGGAGATCAGAGGGCTGTGGGTTCAGTTCCCACATCTGGCACTTGGGTTAATATTGCAATACTGACACTGTAGTGTAGCATGAGAGGGGTGCTGCACTTCTGAGGTGCCGTCTTTCGGATGAGACGTTAAACCGAGGTCCCATCATCCTGGATTGGTAGTAGTTCAGGTGGATGTTAAAGATCCCATGGCACTTACAGAGAAGAGCAGGGGAATTTCCCCAGTGCCCTGGCCAAATTTCCCTCATTCACTGAAAATACCACCAACAGCTTAATCTGGTTCAGGGTCAGTTGGCATCCATCTGTATCCCCCTCCCCTGGGTCGTGCCTGAAAATAGGCAGGATCTGTCTAGTGCACTTCCCAGTCAACAAAAACTTAAAAAAAATAAAAATAATTAAATAAAAAAAAATCCAGGGGACGCACTGCTCCATATGCTAGATGTGTGCAGAACTCTGAAGTATTATCTGCTTCAGACTAAGGAGACCAGAAAGTCTAAGCAGTTGTTTGTTTCTTTTGCCCCAGGTTCAGTTTCTAAGCAATGTTTATCCAAATGGTTGGCAAATTACAATCTGTTCTGCTACTACAAGTATGGCAAAAAGTTGCCTGGTGCTGTCAAAGCTCATTCCACCAGAGGCATGCCTACCTCAGTGGCTTGTTTCAAAGAGGTCTCAGCCGCTGATATTTGCAGTGCTGCCACCTGGAGTACAGTATACTCTTTCACCAAGCATTACAGTCTGGACATTGCTTCAAGAGCCCGTGCAGGATTTGGCAGGGCTGTGATACAAGAGCTCCTGTCTTAAGTTTATGAGATCCAGCCTCTCAGACTGTCTGTTTATTCTTGTCACTGCGTGGTATTCATTCCTGATGACTGAGATATCCCCAAAGAAGATAGAACAGTTATGTGAGAACTTACTGTAACAGTAGATCTTCAAGGAGATCTTAGTCATCAAGTCTGATTTCCCTCCCACCATCCCCCTTCTTGGGGATTCTGTTCAGGACCTGGCTATCTGCTATTTCCATCTTTTCTATCTAGAGCTGGGTCCCTTTGTCTCTCCTCGGTTTCCCAAGGCATGAGCCTTGCTCCCTTCATCTCTGGAGGGAAAGAACTGAGAAGGGAGTGGAGCCACCCACACCTGTATAGGGTTGGTGATGTCGACGGCTTGGGCGGCCCCAATTGTACTGCTGAAAATCTTCCATGTGGATTCCCCTTCGCCGATGGTGAAGGTTCCTACAGTGTAACCTGGTGTCTGAGATTCCCTCAAAGATCCACTGTTAAGGTAACTTTTTACATAACTGTTCTAGCTGCATGCGGTGGACAAAGAATCTGGATGCTTCACCCTTGGGCAGTAATTAGCTCTTTATTATTGAGTTACCTTCAGCTCCTCATGGTTTCTCCTGGGTCCCCTCTCCTAGATATTTTTTCGAAGCCATCCTCCAAGCCAGTTGGGTTTGTGGTTTTTGGGAGCGGCTGTAGATTCACATTGGCTGTCGGGGACGTGAGTGCTGCAGGGCTGTTGCACACCTTCCCCATCACCTGGACCCTTGGAGGCTTAAAGAGCCAGTGTTTACTGAATAATCTCCCTCCCCGTACCCGATTTGATACCTTACCCTCCGGTTCAGCGATTCTTCTGTATGCTGCATTTTTTTGTTTAGAATATTTTTTAGTATAAACACTCTTAAAATGCACTCCTGGGACCCGGAGCCGAAACGCTCATACTTCCTAAGTTTTAGGCACGCTCCCATGCTGCCTCGTTTTGTGACATCAGTACTAGAATTGCGCTGGGGCGCGCCACATAGGCTATAATGGGGCTGGTTTTGGCATGTGTTTTTATATACTTTTAAGTGCTGGACTTAAAAAAGAAGGCCACTGCTCAACTAACAAGGTCCTTGTTTGTTGAGCAGTGGCCTTCTTTTTTCATAACCATTTAGGCTATTCTGTCCACAGCTAAGGGGTGGCCGAGCCCTCTTTAAGGCACTAAGCCAAGCCTGAACCTCCCAAATTTATTATTATTCAATTGCTGTCAAATTTTACAGGTCAGTAATAAGAAGGTCATAGTTTTTTTTTTCTTCTAATCTACGCTAAGACTTACTGGATTTAAATTCAGATCTTAAAAACATACGGAAAAACTGATGTATGGTAATTGGACCAGTGGTGTGTTGACAGACCCATCCTGCTCACTCCAACTCTGTTGACTCTTATAAGGAACTAGAAAATGTTTTTAGTTTGATTAAATTTGGGGGGGAAATGAATGTGATTTACGAACTCTTGCTATGAACTTTTACTAAAAAAGTATCAAGTCCTGAACTTATGGCTTCCTGAAAAATGTTTAAACCCCTGTGGTGTTGCTGTTGGGCTTCCCTCTCCTGTACTTCTCCCTCCCAACTGAGTTCCTCCTTGGAGATGTGACAGTCCAGTCACACAATGCATTTCTTAATGATTTTAAATAATTTTCTGTTAAGTAGTAGCACACATCATGACTGTACCTGGCTCCTACATTCTAAAATTGTAATGCAGGTAGAAGTTTATCTAAAGAAGTCCACGTAGTGCCAACATACTCAAATTACTGTAATTATCTCTAACCATTGTGTTATTCTGCCCTCTGTCTGCTTACACTTAGCAGGGGATGGCAAGTTAAATCCTGGTCCACATCCCCTACCTGCATTATGCATTGTGCACTGTGCATCCTCCCTGGATTACTTCCGAAGGCCTTAAAATCATCTACTTAAACATCATCATCAAATCTTTATTTATTCAGGCGAACAACATTGAGCAAGGCTCATTTACAAGATGGACCTGATAAGGTCAAGGTTCAATAGTTGATACACAACAGATACATCATACACTTATATAAGACAGTTATACATACAGGGGAAAATAACCTTTATAAACACAGTGATGTACAGTAAATTCACATGATAAAAAACGGTTACAGGAAAGTTAAGCTAATATTTACAGTATGTACAGTATATACATATCCCAGTGGGGGGGCATGGCAGACACGCAACATAATGTAATACTAGGATGGTGAAGGTATTACTGGGTGCCATAAGATGGGGTGTCTGTCTGGAAGGAATATGCCATATATGGTTTGGAAGGGAGATTTGTGAGATGACAATGCTAGCTCTAGTGGTAGCAATTGCATTTCTCTTTGAAGAAGACTGTACAATGCTGTTTAAAGGATGCAATTGGAATGATATTGGACAGTTTTAGGGATTTTTGTAGGGTGTTCCATGCTATAGCTAGAGAATAGCTGATTGCTGCCCTCCCTAGCCTGGTGTTGAATTTGGGCATCAGAAGTCTTATAACAAGTGAGGATGAATTAATAGTGTAAGCCACCCATTATGAGCCAGATATCTTAGCAAGTAAGCAAAATTATTATTTTTATACAGGAATTACCTACTTGGGCCAAAACATATTTTCAGATTAATCCTGTTTCATATATACTTGCACAATGACCCATTCATTGTAATCAAAATAGAAGTATAAAACAATGCAGCATCCTTCTCCGGACAAACCTACATCGGTATTTAAAATGTATAGGAGGCGTGGAAAGGATGAGAAGGGACTTGGCAAGGTTGGAGAAATGGTCAGAAGTATGGCAGCTTGGATTCAATGCAAAGAAATGCAAACTAATGCACCTGGGAAACAAAACCCAGGTGAAGATTACACAGTGGGGGTGGGGGTGAGAGGGTGGGGAGTTAGTAACAACAACAAAAATGTAAAAGGACCTGGGTATAATCATACCGGATGACTTTAAGGTTAGCAAGCAATGTGAGAAGGCAGTAGGATGGGCTGGGGGATACTGGGATGTATAGGGAGAGGCATCACCAGCAGAAAACAAAGTTGTTATCCCTCTGTACAGACAGTTGGTGAGGACCCCATCTGGAGTACTGTGTCCAGTTCTGGATATCTAATCTCCGCAAGGACATAGACAGGAAGGAGGCGGTCCAGAGGAGGGCAACTAAAATGGTGCAGGGTCTGCAAGAGAAGCCACACGAGGAGAGACTAAAGGAACTTAATATGTATGCCCTTGAGGAAAGGAGGGAGAGGAGGGCTTGATAGAAACTTATAAGTACCTCAGTGGAATCAGCAAAGTTCAAGAGGGTAGCATCTTTCAGAAAAAGAGATGTGCAAGAACAAGGGGACACAATTTGAAGATAATGGGGGATTGCTCAGGGGTAATGTGAGGAAGTATTTTTTCACAGAAAGGGTGGTGGACGCATGGAACAGCCTTCCTGAGGAGGTTATGGGGTCTAAAACTGTGGGAGAATTCAAGAATGCATGGTACAGACTAAGGCAATTCTTGTGGGGGGTAGGTAGATATAGGCTGTTGGTTAACTAGGATCTGATGCTTATCCAGTAGGTAGGGAAATGGGCAGACTAGGTGGGCCAAGTGCTCCTTATCTGCTGTCAAATTCTGTGTTTCTGTTTTATATGTTTCTATAGTCATTTAACAGACACATGCAAAATTGAATTCATTTTGTAAACTTTTATTGGGAAAATGCTGAGTGTCTGCATCCTAGTGGCAACACTCAGCTATTCCACAGTCTAGCAGCAGTACTGCAGATTCCCATTTCCCCAAATCTAGTACAATTTCTGGGTACTTTCACCTCTTGGTATTTGAATGTCTGGCTTCATAAGTTCTATTTTCTTGATTCTCCAGGAACAGGCAATGAGAATGGATGATGCTTTCAGTTTTCAACATTTTAAAAATCATAATTAACCATTTCATTTCACGTCTGTTTCCTAAGGTTTTCTAACCTAATTGGTCATACAAATCACAGTGATGGGTTTGGTATTTAGCCTTCAAGACAAAATGTGCTAACTCATTGTATACTTTATCTAATTTTTCCATATCCTTTTTGTTTTCAGTTATGTAGGCATTACTCCAGGGTAATAAGCCAAAAAAAATTTGATTAGCAGTTTTACATGTGAAAGTGCCAATCATCTGTAAAAATGCATAGCACTTGGCCCAGACCGGTTAGCAAAATTAAAAACAATACATAGTTTTATTCATGGAGCCTTCTGTGCTATAAGGACAAACTCATAAAATGGTTAGAAGTCTGCTGCTGTGCGTTTCTGGAAATGGTTAGCATTACCCCGTTTTGCATAGCATCTTACTATGCTATACCATCTATTTAATACCTTGTTACTCCCATATTCCATCACTGGTAGTGAAATGATGCTAACAATTTTAAGGTCTGCCTCCCTTGTAAGACACCTTGAGACATAGATACATAGACAGTGTCAGCAGATAAGGGCCTATGGCCCATCCAGTCTGCCCATTTGAGCTTGTAAGTTCAGTTTATGTTTTCCTAGAAGTCTGTTGCCCCTTACCCCTGACATCCAGAATTCCTTTATGTCTATCCCATGCATTCTTAAATAGCGTGATTGTTTCAGCCCCCACCACTTCCTCTGGCAGGGTCTCAAAGCCCCCAGCTTTTTTGTTGTCTTGACAAATATTTTGAATATGACTAGAAAATGGCAGATGATCATCAGAGACAACACCCAAGTATTTGTACCGTTGAACCTGTACCAATTTTAAACCTTCAAAATAGTTTATACATAGTTTAATTTATTTTCTATCCACTACCCCCAAAACTAATACATTGGGTCTTCTTTATGCTCATGACTAGCTTCGATCTGGTGAGCCACTCCTGAGCAGTTTTAAAGTCGGCTTCTAATTTCTGCTGGAGTTCATCCATAGTATTATCACTTGTTACCAATACAGTATCATCGGCATACATCCTGATCGCAGAGTGGCACAGGACCTGTGGGAGACTGTATAAATCAGGAATAATAGAGGGCCTAGAATAGAACCTTGAGGCACTCCTCTGCAGAGGTTCCTGGGACCTGACAAACAGTCGGACTCCTGCATCCTGCTTTTGTCTTTGTACCCAATAGCTCCATTTGAAGTCCAAACCATCCATTGATTCTCCTGATGCAAAATGGCCGCCCAGGGTATAATGAGTTAAATAGGTCCTGAACGACTCCGCAGAATCAGGATGCATAGTATGCAGCCTGCGTACAGTATTAATGAAACCAGGTTTAAACCCTCCATTCCTGATAACGTTGTTTGCAAATTCTACTTCCTAATTGGTCAGGAGCTACTTTATTCTTTAGATAACTACCTGCTTGAGTCAGTATATAACAGGTCTCAGTATAACCATTTCAGGTCAGAAATGAAAACCATTTTATAAGTGGATTAACACATACCAGAAAGGAAATTGTGCTTGATAGTAACATCCCTCTTAAGTGTTTAGTTTCCTTCCCCTTTGGGCTTTGGCTATAAACCCACAGTCTGGATGTTACTATAGCATAATTTCTTGCCCCAAAATGTCTATGCCCTTTGGTACCAGCCAGAAATTGTCCTGGCTCACCACTCTTCCTGTTTTTTCCACGCTGGATGGCTCCCTGCTTGTGGTTGTCCTGACCTTCAAGTACTTCAGTGTGTGTTGGATAGCAGGCTTGACTTCTTTCCTCTCACCAATGCTATCCATGCCAAATTCTGTCCCACACTTAGGTGCCCTGTACTGGAGTAAGGACTGCCTCTCTCTCCACAGGTCCGCTGGAAGTTAGTCACCAAAATTGTTCTTCCAGACTTCAACTGTGTGGATGTGTGTGGTCTATGGCACTGCCCCCTCCAGCTCCCTTGCCAGACTGGACACCCTCTGTAGCTCCTGCTGCTTTGCTACCAACTCACTGTCTCGTACTCACCACTGCTCCCTATCCTTCCTCCTGCTCCCATCACATTGCCAGTCCCACTGTGCTTCCCTCGTCTCTAAATACTGGTTTGGATCCCTCCCCTCCTACTGATCCCTCCTCCTCCTCCTCCTCTTTGGGCTTCAGGGACCCATGTGTTCTTTCCCTTCCCCTTCCACACTCCCCATCTGGGAAATCTGCTTTCTCATAGCGTTTCCTCTACCTCTGGAACCAGCTACCTTCCTCTGTCTTCTCTCTCTCTCCCTCCCTCCCCAAGACACTAACTAAAACTTTGCCCCTTCCCCTTTGCTCCTCCCAACCCTCTTCCTGAAGCCTTCCCTACCTTTCCGGACGCTCATTCTCAGCACTAGTTCAGCATCTCATCATCTTGACACCTTGCACTTTTTGAATCTGCCCTATTTTGCACAGTTGTTTTTATCACTACTATTTTTCTCCTTGCTGTGACACACTCCAGCTTGGGGCATCCAGCCACCAGCTCCGCCCACCCGGAGAGCTGGGTAGCTCAAACTGCACCCAGGAGAATCCAGGATGGCCATCATGCCATCCTGCTGGAGGGCTCCCCTCTGCCTCTACCAACCAGGACAGCCCCAGACCCTCCCCGACAGGACTCTGCCAAAGTCCTTTGGGCAGTGCAGATCATGGCCATCAAGCTGCATGGTTGCGTCCAGCCATTTTTCCTCCTGTTGGCCCCTGGAGCGCGGATGTGCAATGACGTCCAGGCACAACGTGCCTACATCTGTCGTGCACCCCCTCTGTTGTCACCGACGCTAGTAGTGCCCCCTGGCATCCCCAGGGGCCACTACAGTGCAGTGAAGTTCCCCAGCCCACCCCAGGACTAGGAGAGCAGTCTGTGGACGCTCGATCCCAGTCCTCCCCTGCCGACCCCTGACAGCCCGGGCTCCTTCTTGAACCCAGATCGCCGGCGTGGCACAAGGTGTGGTGTCCAGTGCCTCAACCCTCAGTGCCACCGGGCCGGCCTGCACAGTTGTTTATATATGCTATTTTTCTCAGGGTGTAAATATAGTTCACTATCCACACTCTGGCAGATCCACTGGAACTGGTGATTTGTCGAATGTCTTCAAGCTAAGCTCCTCCCACCATCTGATCAGTATATCCTCAACTCCACCTGTGATGTCAGATCTTTCCCTCTGCTGGAAGAACAGGTCACCTCCGCAGCTCCCGCTTAGTATCTTAGTGCATCATAGGCAAACCTATGCTTCAGAATTTTGTAACTTCAGCATTTACTTTCCTCGGTCCCTTCGACTTTGTGCTGTCGCTAAAGATGGAGCAATGGAAGCTGGGGTTTAGATTTTGCATTTGGTGTCAGCAAAAGATGTCCATCAACGACCCACATGACATGTGCATGTCCTGCCTGGGCGGGCAGCACAAAGTGGCTAGGTACTTCCTTCGTCTAGACATGCTTCCCGAGTCCTTTGAAGTCAGAAAGCTCCAGCTATCTCTGCGTCGGCATTTGGAACAGGATCTGAAGGACTGCCCTATAGGCCATAAGAAGGTCTTGGCTGTGGCTGGGTCTGCTCAGCAGCATGCCGCCCTTGAGTCGGTAGCGGTGGGTGGATTGTAATGGCATGTTGGAGATTAAGGAAGGCTACCGCTTGACTAACAAGAACCTTGTTAGTCGAGTGGTGACCTTCATTAATCTCCAACTTGCCATCATGATGTATTAAATAGTAATACAAATTGAGTTCCATTCATTTCAGTGGGGGGGGGAGGCCCTCGTACTCTCCCTGCTGTATGTCATGACGTGCCTGATGTGTACATGAAGAGGAAAGTGGAATGGATCAGCTGGCTACCTTGTTGGGGCCAAACTATATCCCCTTCAAACTAAAGAAAGGCTGAGAATTGAAGTTTAAAAATGCCACAGAAGGACTATTACTGGCTTAAGGTACCATACATGAAAGTGGTACCTTAAGGGAAGAAAAGTACAACATTACTTTAGAAGTCAGCTTCTGCGGAGAAAAATGATCAATAGGTTTAGTGCAATTCTCCTTTAAAGAGCTAGTGTACTGCCTGGGATTAATAGTAATTTTCAGATGCAGTCAGCTATCACTTCCTATATCTGAATTTTTTTTTTTTCTTTTCTGTTTGCAGATTAGAAGATTTTCCACCTGGCAGTACCGGGCTGATGTGTGGAGCAGCACTTTGGAAGCTAAAAAGAGTTGGTTCTATTCCTCCCCCTACATCATCAGAAATGTGACCAAACGCATTGAGGCAGTACAATCCTTGCAGTCTGAGCAGTGACTTTTACAAGTTACCAATGAAAATGCAGGAAATTGTGACATCACTAGTGACCAAGAAGAGCCAGTCCCTGCTGCTTCCTGTGAAAGAGAATAATCTGGCAGTGAGAAATGGTTCTTTCTTGTTACTAGTGATGTCACAGCCAGTGTGGTCTCAGTGTTGCTGTAGTGGGAGGAACGGAACTGACTTTTTTTTTTTTAAGGCTCCAGACAGAGTGCTGCTCCATACATCACCCCAGTACTGGCAGGTGGAAAATCTTCTAATTAGCAAACAGAAAATAAAAAATACTTGAGATATAAGAAGTGATAGCTGGCTACATCTGAAAGTTACAAGTAATTCCAGGCAGTTTCCAGGCAGCACACTAGCTCTTTAAGCTAGATCAGAAAATACTGTAAAATCATCAGATCATGTTTCTGCCTCCACTACCCACTTGTACTCTCACCTTGCTACCCACTCACTGTTATTAGTCTCCATTCATGCATTCCTTGTCCCAGCTTGCTCAGTACTGGTCATGCAGTTTAGGTGCCAACAGTTAATTAGTCCCTGCTGTGAAAAGGAATAATGTACATCATCTTCAGGCACTGATCGTCTCCCTTAGCAGTTGTCACGTAACATTTTTTTAGTTCTGGATTACTGCTGCTTTCCTACTTTACATCTTCTTTTCCATGAGGAGCATACTTTTATCTTTGATGGTACTGTAGTTGCATTGATTTTAGACTGGCACGCATGGGCCCAGGGACTGCTCACCTTACACTCCAGGAAGTTTGGTGTCTGTACTAGCTTCAGATTATGCCCTGCATTCTACCAGAATTGGCATTTTATTATGTTCTGGGAGAGAAGTTGAGTGGTCTCTTACTACCTGTGCCAGTTCTGCTGTTTGAGCTGGCCAGAATAGGTGGTTGTTGAATTGATTCTTGGTGTCTCTGTGGATCATGTTTACAAAACTCAGTGCAGTTGTTTTTAGGTACATGTTAACTGCACAAGTTGAGTATCTTATTGCACCGCTCATATTATTGTACACTATAATTGTGTATTGTTATAACAGTATACAGCTGCATGATGTCTTCCCCAGGGCCACCATGGAAACAAGATGCAATATGTTAATGTGTTATTCCTCTGAATGAATAAATGTCATGCATTCTCAACACAAGGGCTTAGTGTGTCTCCTGGTGACGTTAAGGGAATGTGTATGAATCTGTATATGATTATTTTAACAGTCGTTTCAGATATTCACCAACTGAGTTACTAGATTAGATTTAGCATAACTTTTAACTAATGCATAAAAAAAATTTACATAGAGATTTGGAGGGAACCATTTTGTGGATATGAAGGGTGTTATGTTGGTGTCATTGTCTCAGAAGTCTTGTCTGTGTGCACTGGGATAGAGATGAGAGGCACGGAGTATAAGACTTTGGTTTATGCCGATAATACTTTGCTACATATCTTCCACCCCACTGCGTCCTTGTCTCATGTCCTTCATGTTATCTTGGAATTTGGTAAGCTATCCAGTTGCAGATCGAATGTAGACAAAATAGAGGTGATGCCCCTTAATGCTGATGTGAATAAAGAAGATATACTAACATTGGGGCTCAAATGGCACGCTAAAAGCTTAAAGTATCTAGGAATACAGGTAACACAAAATCCCAGTGGTCCACCAAGATTTAGATCCTTTACTTCGCCAGCTGAAACTGGACATAGACTGGTGGAGCCACTTCCCACTCACATTGTGGGGCAAAATCAGCCTCATAAAGTTGAATCTCTTGCCACGAGTTTTATGTCCCTCGAGTTTGTTAAATGTGGCTCTTCCCAAAAAGTGGTTCAATTCGCTACATCAACTTGTATCTAACTTTATTTGGAAAGGGAAAGCAGTTCACAGAGCTTAAGTTAGTTGCTCCTAGACTCCAAGTAGGGTTGACACTCCCTAACCTATGCGTATACCATCTTGCAGTTGACTGTGGCAGTTATCTACAGTGGCTTAAGGACCCCACCCCATGCCAAAAGGGAGTTACTACATATCCTTATGGCTCAGACTAGAACTGCCCTTATGTCAAAAAAACAGGTCTACATCCTAGGTCCCTGATCTATACCAGCGTTGGGCACCTTACAGAAAGCCTCATATCTACTCCCATTGCAGCCTCAGTTCATACACATAACCAACTCTGTGGTTTGCTCAAAGTATCAGGCAGTACAGATTGTGCCCAACCCTTGACTCATAACCCCAACTTCCAGGTAAATGGGAAGCCAATAAACTCTACCCTGTAGTCTGCTCTTAACATCGCCCAGGTAGAGCAGTTTTTCCTAGATAGTGAATTAATTACCCTTCACACATTCCAGCAAAGACATAAGGTTATGGACCAGGAAGTGTTCCCAGTTTTACAAATTATACATTTGGTCACAAAGCTCTTTAGAGGGTAACCCTGGTATTCGCACATAGTGGGGCTTATACTCCTCCTAGTAAACTGGACTGGCCTACCACATCCAATTTTACATAGAAACATAGAATTTGACGGCAGATAAGGACCGCTTGGTCCACCCAGTCTGCCCATTTCCCTACCTGATGGATAAGCTGCAGATCCTAGTTAACCAGCAGCCTACTTCTTCCTACCCCAACCCCCTAGAATTGCCTTATGACTGTCCCATGCATGCTTGAATTCCACCACTGTTTGTGACTCCACAACCTCCTCGGGAAGGCCGTTCCATACATCCACCACCCTCTCTGTGAAAAAATACTTCCTTAAATTACCTCTGAGCCGCCCCCTTGTTCTTGCACACCTCTTTTTTTGAAAGATGCTACCCTCTTGGACTTTGTTGATTCCCTTGAGGTACTTGAAAGTTTCTATCATGTCCCCCCTCTCCCTCCTTTCCTCGAGGCTATACATATTAAGCTCCTTAAGTCTCTCTTTTTTTTTTATTTTTAATTTATACAAGGGCATCTATGATTTTACAACTAACAAGCTAGATGGGTCAGCCCCCTACTGGCAGTGTTTACTCCCTAGACAGCAGGGGGACTATGATTGGAATCAGATTTAGACAGTCATATATAAGTACTTGAAGTTTGACACCTACAGGCTTATGCAGTTCAAGATACTTGGGGTTGTCTACAGGCCTCCAGACCAGGGGGAGGACATAGACACATTACTGTTAGAAGATATACAAGACGTGACAGCTAAAGGGGAGCTTCTGCTAATGGGAGACTTCAACATTCCAGATATAGATTGGTCAATGCCAGCAGGAACATCCGCCAGAACTAGACACATAGTGGATTCCCTGCAGTGGGAGGGCCTCCAACAATTGGTGCAACAACTCATGAGAGACGGGGCTATCCTTGATCTAGTACTGACTAACAGGGAAAGGATCACAGATCTCCAGGTAGAAGGTCACCTGGGGGCCAGTGACCATCACATGGTATGGTTCAATTTGGCCATTAGAACTAAATCGTCCCATTCCAAGGCAAAAATATGGTACTTTAGGGGAGCTGACTTTGATAAGATGGCCAACAGAGTTAAGCTAGCCCTGGCAAGACAAAATATAGATGAGGCGTTACAGGCAAAGTGGGCAAGCATTAAGGATGCAATACTTGAAGCAACATCTCATTGTGTTAGGGAGAAAAGCAAGAGCAAAAGAAAGAGGAAGCCACTTTGGTTCTCAAAAACAGTAGCAGAAAAGATCAGAGCCAAAAGGTTGGCCTTCAGGAAATATAAGGGCACACAGCGGGACGAAGATAGGGAGGCATACCAAAGTTCCCTAAGGAAGCCGAGAAGGCAGTAAGGCAGGCAGAGGCCCAAACTGAGGAAACAGTAGCACGAAGAGTAAAAGAAGGGGATAAGACTTTCTATAGCTACGTTAGTGAAAGGAGAAAGTCCAGAGAGGATATTGCTAAGATCAAAGGAGATACGGGGGAGTGTGTGGAGAAGGACCAAGGAAAAGCATCTATCCTTTTCTTTTTTCAAACTCTTGTTTTTGCCTCCAGCCTGTGGAACTCTCTCGGGCTTCCTGCATTGCCCCTGACTCTACCTCCGTACCTGAGAGGCCTCCTGAATCCTGGCACCAGCCCGGCTATTCCCCCGGCTCTGAGCCTCCCCCGAGGTAGGGCCCCCCATCCACCCAGGGCGCTCTATCTGTAAATTCGGGCTGGGCTGGGCTCGGCCCAGGTAAGGAGTGCCACCGGCGTTGGAGTGTGGTTGGGTGGATGCAGGTGCCATCGCCTATCCACAAGCTGGGTATTTTCTTGATTCCCCCCCTCGTTGCGCCCTCCCTCTCCCTGGCGGAGTCCCAACGTGCAGTGATGCCAGGGAACGTCTTGCCCGTGACTCTGCAACCCTCTATTTTGGTCCTGAAGCGTTATGGTACCTCCGGTCTCCACCAGAGGTCGCTGCGATGCCGGGCATAGCCCTTGGCCCTCCCGAGGAAGGAGAACTGTCCTCCGGACGTTCAATCCTTCCTCTCCCCTGCCGACCCCCAGCGATCCAGGCTCTTTCCTGAACCCGGGTCGCCGGCGTGGCACAAGGTGTGGTGTCCAGCGCCTCAACCCTCAGCACCACCGGGCCGGCGAAAAGCATCTGTCCTAAATAGATACTTCTGCTCAGTATTTACTGAGGAGAAGGTAGGGCAGGGCACACAGCTCAGCACCGTGGACACGGGGGGAGGAGGGAGGTGTGCACAAATCCCTTCACAAAAGAAAGGGTCCTACAAGAGCTTACTTAGCTCATGGTGAACAAGGCAATGGGACCTGATGGCATACATCCCAGGGTACTAAAGGAGCTAAGGGTGTAACTAGCAGAGCCATTATCAGAACTGTTTAGTGAGTCTCTGAGCACTGAAGAGGTCCCAGAAGACTGGAGAAGGGCTCACGTGATCCTGCTCCACAAGAGTGGCAGCAGGAAGGAGGCAGGGAACTACAGACCAGTCAGTCTTACCTCAGTAGTGGGCAAGATTATGGAGGCATTCCTTAAGGAAAGGATAGTGCAACACCTGGAATCCATAGCACAGGATCCAAGACAGCATGGGTTTACAACAGGAAGGTCCTGTCAAACTAATCTCATAAATTTCTTTGACTGGGTAGCCAGAGTGGTGGACCAAGGGGGTGCAGTAGATGTCACTTACCTTGACTTCAGCAAAGCTTTCGATACTGTTCCACATAGAAGATTGATTAATAAGCTGGGTAGGCTCAGGGCTGGTCAGAGGTTGGTCAACTGGGTGGCAAACTGGTTGGCAGGAAGAAATCAGAGTGGTGGTAAACGGTATACAGTCAGAAGAGAGGCAAGTCACAAGTGGGGTACTTCAGGGATCAGTCCTGGGGCCAGTCCTCTTCAATATCTTCATCAGTGACATTACAGATGGACTGGAGGGTAAGGTGTGCCTGTTTGTAGATGACACCAAGATCTGCAGCAGAGTAGATGATCCAGATGGGGTGGGCAGAATGAGAAGGTCTGGAAAAACTGGCAAAATGGTCAGAAGAGTGGCAACTGGGGTTTAATGCAAAGAAGTGCAAGATCATGCACATACGAAATTTGCCAGCAGATAAAGGCCTAGAGGTCTATCAAGTCTGCTCGAATGTGCAGCTAGCACGTAAGGAAGAGAACTCTGAAGCCACCTATAGGTTGGGAGGGGAGTTGCTGGCAATCACAAGGGAAGAAAGAGACTTGGGCATCATCATCACAGATGACCTGAAATCATTCAAGCAGACCACTAAAGCAGTAGGTAAGGGTCGAAGGATGTTGAGGTGTATTAGTAGGGGTATCAAAAGTCATAAGAGGGAGGTAGTAATCCCTCTTTACATGACTCTGTTTAGGCCTCATCTTGAGTACTGTGTGCAGTACTGGAGGCTGCACCTGTACAAGGACATTAACAAAATGGAGGCAGTCCAGAGAAGGGCAACCAAAATGGTGCAGGGACTGCATCAGA
This sequence comes from Neoceratodus forsteri, assembly GCA_016271365.2. NCBI lineage: Eukaryota > Metazoa > Chordata > Ceratodontiformes > Ceratodontidae > Neoceratodus > Neoceratodus forsteri. The sequence continues at coordinate 370,889,623 of CM057451.1, read as the reverse complement.
AAACCTATGAGGACATATTAACGGAGCTCAATATGTATACCCTAGAGCAAAGGAGGGAGAGAGGTGATATGATCGAAACATTCAAACATCTTAAGGGCATTAACAAGGTGAAAGAGTCTGACATTATTTTTCAATATAAGAAAAATAGCAGGACAAGAGGACAGAGCATGAGATTGGAAGGAGGCCGATTAAGGGGTAATGTGAGGAAGTTCTTTTTCACAGAAAGGGTGGTGGATGCATGGAACGGCCTACGTCAGGAAGTGGTGGATGTGAAAACAGTGTAGGGCTTCAAACAGGCATGGGATAGGCATAAAGGAGCTGTACAGATGAGTAGGCCATTGACAGAGTAAAGGCCTATGGCACATTCGTAAGACAGAAAAAATGGGCAGACTGGATGGGCCTTGCGGTCCTTATCTGCCACCAGCTTCTATGTTTCTATTTAATAATATGTACTGTACTCCTGAAAAATTATAAAAAATACAAAGATTACAGATAGGTGCACGAAATGTAGTGGAGGGCAGGGTACTCTCTTTCATATATTATGGTAATGTCCTAATGCACAACCCATTTGGCAAATAACTAAGAACAGGATGGACCTACTCCTGGGGCTGGATGAAGCCTTTACATCTTCTATTTGTATCCTTGGCGATTGTGGGCATCAGTTATTAAGGGAGCAAAAATATCACATGGCACGGATAGTGACCTGTGCTAAAAAAGTACTGCTACGTCTTTGGTTTAGCCAAGAAACACCCACTTATCAGGAATGGCATGCGGCAGACTTATTTGCCTTAAAAGTGGAGAAGTCAGTAGCAAGCATTAATAAAATGAAAAGCTAAGAAAAGAACAGGGAAAAGCTGTATGTACTTCTGACCCTAGAGTATTGTTAATGCCTAAAGGCCACGAGACGCAGCTGTGGCTGTTATGCTACATCAGGAGGTTATAAAGGAGGTAAGAAATGCTCATGATTATGCCCTGATGGAAAGTACACCCTAGTATATCAATGACATGTTGAATCAAGGTCATGTCTTCTTGAAAATCGCATTTTACTCGCTACCAGTTGTAAACAGCTTTGTGCCCTGTATGTTGATGTGCTGCTATTTGTTCATCTTGACTATTTCATATGTCAATGTTGCTGAAAAATCAGTGTAGTACATTGAATTAAATAAGAAGTCTTGTCCGTGTGAAGTGAAGCAAGTGAGAACAGATTGATGTGCTGACAGGAATCCTATTAAATTGTAGTGTGAAGACTAGATTTTATTTTCTGCTAAGTTTAACAAGACCATTAAGTGGTTTTCCTCATGATTTAACAGAATCTGCATCCACAAGAGCAGTTTGATCTCATCTCCATCACCTGTATGGGCTGAATAGGCAATAATGACATCTTTATAGCTGCCTTACTTTCACAAAATGGTGTCCACATCACAGTTTTTTTTCTGTGATTTACTGAAGACATTTGCAAAATCTAACCACTTCAGCTAAAGTATCCTCATACTAGCCTTTAAAATAATGACGTAGGGAATGGTACATATTCTCTAATTGTGCTGAGGCAGTCATATGTAAAAATTTCTAGGATGCCACAGTCCTTATTTGGCCAATACTTTTGGGGTGGATGAATCCTTTCAGTAGCAGCGGATTATCCAAATAATAAAAGACGAAGGCTGAACTCCTAGAATAGTGCAATTATTTTCTTTTCCACCGCTGCCACATTTCGTGGCGTTCACCACTTCCTCTGGAATGGTAGTAACTCAATAAGTGTGATGTCACTTAACTGGAAAGGCCATTTCCGGCTTGTTCATAAACTGTTACATGTTTTACAAGACCTCCCTGGTAAAGCTCAGCTCCTCAGACATAACTGCCACCGTAGTGTGCTTATCAGTAGTGTACAAATGCTCCTTGGGACCAGCCGATTTCCTGTCATTAGAGCTGATGAGTCATGTTTGTTGAGTTACCACCGTTTCGAAAGAAGTGGGGAATGCCACGAAACGTTGTTGCAGTGATGGAAGTAAATAAAAGGAATATATTTGTACTATTCCAGGAGTTAAGCCTTTGTTTTTTTTATTATCTTATGCTTTACATCCGAAAGCTGCAAAAGCGAGGAAGAATTGGTACTGCTGGAGAGGAGATAGAAATGTTAGCCACACAATTTAAGATCTAAGTTGAATGTTTATGGGTATTACACTTATATAGATACCAATTCAATTATGGGGACCAATACCAAAAATAGTGCAACATTTTTTTATTTTACTTTTTAAAACTGTCATGACATTTTCCATGTTGATATTACAAAAGTATATCAATAAACTTCATTGTTACGGAAAAAGTATATTGATAACATTTATGTTACAAAAATATTCTGTTGTGATACAAATATGTGTACTGATATAGCTAGAGAAACTGCCTGTTTTTTATATTGCTAACATAATTGCTGCTGGGCGAGGTGGTTGGACGTGCTAATATGAATGAGTTTAAAAGGAGATTTGACAGTTACTGTGTTACTAGCAACATAAGAGGGTATTTTTAAATGTGTAGGTGAGCATTGTGGACAATAGTCTAATCCAGTCTGAATCTACCTATGTAACATAATCATGATATAATGACACCATTTCTTAACGGCTGAACTCCAAGCCTTGGTTAACAAAAAAAAACAAAAAAAGTTTCTAGCCACAACAATTCCAGAGTTAGGCCTTTCAAAAAGTATTTTTTTTTAAATGTGAAAACTTTGAAACCATTAGGGCTAGAGTCTTAATGTTTTTGTTTTGGAGTCAGCTAAATAGCTATATCGTTACTATATCACTACAATGACTATATAAAAAATAAAATGTTTCATATCAATATAAAAAACAAAATGATTCACTGTATTTTTAAAGTCTTCCCATTTTAATATACTATATCAATGTATGTGTGTGTATGTATGTATATAGATAGATATATGTGTGTGTATATATATATATATATATATATATATATATGCATGTAGCAACAGAGAACTGTATTTCTCACCCCAGGAATCCCTCAGTATGCTTGACTTATGCAGGTTAGGCAGCTGGGTTAAGCTGCCTCGGAGATGGAATGTATGCTAATGAAGGAATGGCATTAGCTAATCAGGTTGTAGCTGAAGATTGCTGCCTGTAGTTATAGCTGTTGGTCAGTCATTTCTTCGCCTGACTGAACAAGTTGCCCCGGCGCTTTCTTCTACACTCATTGCTGGAGAAGTTTATTTCTTTAAAGTTACTTATTTTTCTGCTAAGTTCTGTTGCCTTTAGTGTTTTTTTTTTATGTTTACTGTTTTAGCATTTTTTCCCTCAGTTCCCATCGGTTCGCAGGAACCGAGGAAACTTCCCTTGACAGGGGTTTTCTGCGGTTCCTTCACTGACTGAAAAAGCATTTTCTTAGGTACGTTTTCTTTATAGTCGATACTTTACATTTATTTTTTATTGGTTTCCCTACTTTTGTGGGAACCATTTTTAGCTCTTGATTTTCTTTCCTTTTTTCTTGTACAGGAAACGATATTTGCGGTTCCATCGCACTTGGGAACCGACTGCGAACTTTATTCTTTTCCGTTTTGGGAACCAAATTTTAGGTCTTCTGACGAGATTGACATGTCAGGTAGACCCAAAAGAGGACTGGACCTACAGGATTAAAAAATTGTATAAAGTGTTTTAAAATCATCGCAAAGGTGGATGGTCACAATCTGTGTTTAAAGTGTCAAGGTCCAAGTTACATTTTTGCTTACTGTGAACTTTACGCTAAATTTTGCTCTAAAACAGTCAAGAAAAGGGCCAAAAAGGCTGGAAGTTATGGCCTCTCAGTGTGCCTCCCCCTCTCATAAACCCTCTGAAGAGGGTTCCTCCTCCCATCACAGATCCAAAGATAGGTCCTCCAAGGACCCCAGAGAATAAGTTTTCTGACAAAAATAATTCAGACCATGCTCGGGTCGCCACTGAAATAGGGACCTTCGGGGCTCAGTGGGCCTACCCGGTTAACAAAATTGAAATAAATTAAATAAATGCCAAGCAAAAAAGACATATAGAGTAGGTTACTGACCTGGTTCCTGCTCATAAGAAGCAAAAAGAAAAACATCACTGCCCCTCCTGCTGAAGAGCAAAGGGAGATGCCAGTGTTGCAACCACAAATGCTCTCACCTGAGGACATGGCAAAGGCTTGGCAATTGTATCAGATTTTTCAAGCTATGGGCAACCTTTTTGTGGGCCCTAGCTGGCCTTCCCATGCCTATCCCCACTAACCCTGACCAAGGCCAGGTTTTTTCTATGAAGAAGGTGATGATGATGAGGCGGGTAAACCCATAGAGCCTGATGTGTCCCCAGACCAGAAATTTGGCTCCCCTTCTCATGGTCAGGAGGATTTTTCCTCCCATTATACATTTGTCCAGCAGATGGTGGACACTCTCAGCCTCTCTATTTAGGAGACTACTGTGTATGATGAAGAGGCAGACTTCCTCGACATGATGGTCTTCCTTCCCCTAGGAATTTGCCTCTTTCCAGTACTCAAGGCCCTCCGTAAGGCCACCTTCATTTTTTTTTTTTTTTTATTTCATACATGAGTAAAAAATACATTATTATCCTGGGCATATATATCCATATGTGTCTTTCAATATACATTATACAGGATTGTGACGATATACCACAATTGGTACAGCTTTGAAGGGTATCAAGCAGTATTATTCAAAACCTATTACTAATCAACATCCAGGAGCTGTATTACAGCCAGTGCCCCAAATTATGAAACTCTAAAAGTGGGTGTAAACATACATTCCGTAACCGACCTAGTACAGGTCCTTTAAAGTAAAATTAGTAATTATTGAACTAAAATGGAATCGCATTTCAGAGCTTCCCTTAAGCTCATAATTGTATTTGCTGGTGTTTACCCCAATCAAATCAAGGCCTCAAGAGACTTACTTAACTACTTAAATTTAGTTTAAGTGATTATGTCCCCTCTAGTACCACCGTGAAGATGCAATCAGGCTAAAAGACCTGCTCCCAACCCGCATCTTTAGATAAACTATAATGTTTTAGGGACAATAAGGTTTGAAAGAAATTCTTTTAGATTTTTATTAGCCTTTAGTGTCATTGTATTCCTTTAATAAAGTAGTAATAAGGTACCCAGCATCATATAATCGAGGTATTTATAACAAATAAAATACCGTTGTAAAGTTGCCATGATATTTATCTCTGAGTTCCTCTAACTGTAGAGAACCTAAGGTTAACTGTCAGGACTATAAATGAGCTACTGTGTCTTGAAACAACGTTCTGCGCATCAGATTAATAATGAGAAAAACACAAAGTCTTATCTGTGTTGAGGAAGTCCTTATGAAGATACAGTAGCAGCAAAGCTTTGTTTTTCCGATAAAGAAACAATTATGTATATCATGACTTTTCCACTTCCCCATGTCACATTTATTTTATTTATACAAATCTAGCAGATGTTAACCCAAAGTACAGAGTAGCAAACCAGGCTGACAGTCCGAACTGTAAGTCCACTCATTTTTTCTTCTTTCAATCGTCCTCCAATTCCTCGTTTTCAGAAAGCTGATCCTCCTGGGCCTGACAAGCTGCAATCTTCTCTACGCACACTCCCGCCTTCTTTGGGTCTGTGAAATGGTACTGCTTTCTGCTGTCTGCAAAGCATAGGCGGGCAGGAAAGGCCATCGAGTAAGTAATACCCAAGTCTCTCAATTTGTGCTTCACCCCATCAGATGCCTTGCATTGCATCCTGGTAGTATAAGCGAGATCTGGGGAAAAAAGGATGTAGTTGTCCTGTAAATAGATCGGACTTTTGTTTCTTATAGCACCCAGGATTTGATCCCTCTCCACTGCTGAATTGAGGATAAGTAATACCGTGCGAGGATTTTCTACATTGGTGTTAGGCCTATGGGGAGTGATCCAGTAGGCCCGGATGATTTTAAAATCCGTTAGTCCCATTAGTTCTTATAGCCATGGGCCTAGAAATTGGATTATGCTTTCACCCTCAGTTCCTTCTAGGAGACCCAAAATGCGGAGGTTGGCCGTGCGAACGATATTCTCCAGCTATTCCACTCTGCTCCTAAGGGCCGCTTGCTCCTTCAGTGAAGTAGTGGTTGCTGTGAGGGCCTTCCCTGCTGTCGCCTCCGCAATCTTAGTGACCTCCCCCATAGCATCTAATCTGGTTTCCACCGCTTTAAATCGCTGAGAGAACGTGTCTAACTTTTGGTCTATTTGTTCTGCTGTTTTAGTTAAAGCGTTTACTGTAAAGTTTGGAGTGAGTTTAGGAAGGACGCAGGTTGCTTCGCGTTGGTTGAGGAGGACGCTCCATCTAGGTGATCTGGCGATTTTACTACAGAAGAATGTGGTTGAAAGAAGTCCTGTTTAGCTATCTTTGTTTGGTCCACTTTGATAGATTTTTATCTCTGGAGGTGCAGAAGAGTAAACTACAGATGGTAAAATGTCTGATTTAGCAAAATCTCTGTAGAAAATGGCAATTTTAGTGAAATTGTTGAGCTTATCCCGGGAGCTCCAAAAAGTTGCTGCTTCAGGTCTAGGCTGTTAGCTCTGCCCGTCCCCCCTCGCAAGGCCACCTTCAAACTTCTCTAGAATTGCACTACCATTCCTGGTGTGGACAAAAAAAATAATAGAAAAAAGTACCAGTTGGACAAAACAAATGCTGGGTACCTCTATACCCATGTTGGCCATGAATGTGTGATATAAGCTGCAGCTTGTGACAAGGCTAAAGTGCCTCTATCATCCCAGCCTCTAGATAAGGAGTCTGGAAAACTGGACAGCATGGATAAGAAGTCATACACCACAGCCTCTCTGTTGCTTTGCCTTTCTACTTACATGGCGTACACTGCACAGTACCAGAAGGTACTGTGGAACTCAGTTCTGGCTCTTAGCCAGAAAGCCCCAGATGACATAGCTCAAGACCTGGAAAAAACAGTCAGAACTGCCTTAGATGCCACAGAATACCAGCTTCATGTGGCTGTAGATGCCAGTGACACCGCCTCCAGATCCATGGCTAAGGTTCTCTTACTCAGGAGATTTGCATGGTTGAGAACCACCATCCTCTCCCAGGACACCCAAACAAAAGCTATGGACTTTCCCTGCAAGAAAAATTATTTCTTTGGGGACAAGACAGAGGCATACATGAAAAAGTGGAAGAATATAAAACCACCTACAAGAGTAATGCAGCAAAAGAGAAAGCCTCCAGTTTCTACAAACCCCAGGGAAGAGGGAGCAGAGGTAGGGGTTACTAAGGGCCTTTTATCCTGTGCCATGCTTATGGATTACTCCCAGATGAGAAGATACTTTAGAGGGAGGGATAGGAGGGCTCAGAAGCGCACTGACCCCACCCCCTCACCAAAAGCTCAGTCCAAGCAAAATCCCTGACTGGAATGCCCGAGTTGCCTCCCCTCTGCTAGTAGGGGGAAGGCTGGCCCACTACCTCCACCAGTGGCAACACATCACCACAGACAAGTGGTTGCTGGAGGTGGTGGGTCAAGGGCTAACCTTGCAGTTCAAGAGATTCCCCACACAGTTGGGCCACAGGAGTTTCAAACCTCTGACCCCCACAGAAAAGATTCTGTTGGAGTCAGAGGGCAAGTCTCTCCTTTTGGCAAACACAGTAGAAAAGGTGCCCCCTTCCCAGTGGGGAAGGGGCCTCTATTTAAGATGCTTTTTCACCCAAAGGAAAAACGGGTATTGGCGACCCATTCTAGAGCTCAGGTACCTGAACAAGCACCTGGTCAATCCCAGATTCAAGATGGTCACCCTGTCCGTGGTGATTCCCTCTTTGCAACAGGGGGAGACTGGCTAGCCTCCCTAGACCTCAGAGATGCCTACTTCCACGTTCCCATCAGGCCCTCTCACAGAAAGTACCTCAGATTCAGACTGCCCTCTGGCTGCTACCAGTTTGCAATACTTCCATTTGGCCTTTCCTCAGCCCCCAGAGTTTCCACGAAGTGTCTGGCAGTAGTTGCAGCCCATCTCAGAAGACAGGAGGTCTCTGTCTTTCCCTGTCTGGACAACTGGCTGATAACATGCAAGTCTCTCCCAAAACTCTGGAGTCTCTGGGCATCCTTATCAACACAGAAAAGTCCCAGCTAGAGCCAGTTCAACTTCTGGAGTTCATTGGGGGCGAAGCTGGACACTCAGCAAGGGAAAGCCCTACTGCCAGTAGACAGAGTAGAAAACCCCCAGAGGATGGCAGATGTGTTTGTCCTTGGCCAACCAAGGCCTGCCAGGCACTTCCTCAGACTCCTGGACCACATAGTCTCCACTACAGCAGTAGTTCCAGATACCAGGTTTCAGTTGAGGGACATTCAGTATTATTTGAGAGTTCATTGATCTCAAAAAAGGGATTCCCAATCAAAGCTGGTACCAGTCATAAGGACTCTTTTTCATGCCCTGAACTGGTGGAAAGACAGGCACAACCTAGGAGAAGGAATCCACTTCCAACAGAAGGAGCCCTCGAGAGTGCTTACTGTCACAAACGCACTCCGCTGGTCAGGCCCCCTGCTTCCACAGTGCCAACCTCAGAGCACGATAGTGTGAACAGGTAACAGACAGGGTAACCCTCCTGTCTGCTTTGGGTCTGAATCACCTTTAGTCTCATGTTCTAGGGGGATCCAAACTGTGAACCTTTTGCTAGCATACCCAAATGTACAAGCTCAGATAATATTCTCTTCGGGGGATGCAATTTATCTTTCGCCTAAGGGCACCTAACCAGGTATCCAAAATGAATCCTTAACACTCTGTAAGAGACCTTGGGTATATTCTTACCTTTTACCAAGCTTAGTAACACCATCAAGCCCTTGAACAGTCATCAGACTTAATATCTGTTCAGCAGTAACATGCAAAAAAATGACTGAGGAGACCCAGGCAGTATCTTAAGAAAATGTTTACTAAAAATGGATAAAAACAGTAAGATAAAATACAGAACGTATATCAGAGAGCATCACAATCACATAAAAGGAAAATAAAAAGGAAAACTACAGAACAGACTCCTACCACAATACATTTAGATTTTTTCTGTCTAATTTATTACCTCTGTAAGTGCAGTTACATTAGAGATCTTGTTTCTTAAGAGCCCCAAAAGAAATGACAAACATTCAGACACATATATCAGTTTAAACTCTGTGTCTCCACACCCCTTCTGTGAGTCATCTAGCTCCTCCTTTTAGAATCAAAGAAATACAAATATGATGTCCTATCAGGAGGTATATTAAATAACGTAACATCAGCAAAAAACATTTCCCAAATTGAGTCTTTGATCAACCTGTTCCTTTGAGGTTTACAACCCTGCAGTCCATCACCCAGGTGTGAGATATCCAACAGGAATCGGCTAAATGATGTCCTTTCCTAATGTAATAAAATGTATATTTAGTTTCCAACTTCAAAAGCATGAGGTCATAAAAAGGCCATAAAATGCAATTTCTCAAGGAAGTTAATTACATTACAGAGATCTCCTGGTCAGTGTAACATCCTGTGATTTCAGCTGCTGACACCTTGTAATTTAAAAGGGCCAAATCTCAGACTGATATTTCATACACTGACCATTTATTTATAATACCAGTATCATACAGTAATCATAACCAGTTGGCCAAGCATCAAACTCACCACAGATGCCTCCCTGCTAGGCTGGGGAGCACAGCTGGCAGGCCAGTCCATAAGTGGAGTGTGGTCTCCCAGAGTCTGAGTGTCACATAAATCATCTCGAACTCAGAGCTGTTTATCTGGTCATAAAAGCTTTCGCCTGCCAGCTCAAGGGTCAGTCTGTCCAGATCGGGACAGACAGCACTACCACCATGTTCTACCTCAAGTTCCCAAGGTTGTCCTTCACTCAAATTGAAAAAATCACCAGAACGTCTGCTCAGTATGAAGTTTAAATGCTTTTAATACAGAAAATAAAGGTACAGAAGTTTCTGTGTCGGACACCAGATGCCCACAACTAGCGCTTCGGGTCTCTAAAGCCTTCCTCAGGAGGCATGACGCCGGACAACCTTGGGAACTTGTTCATTGCTTCATGGGGTTTGCCAACCCCGTCCATGCACCACGCTACCTCTGAGTTTGCAGTCATCTCTTTTGGATATGTTCTACATCAACAAGCAAGGGGGCACAAGATCCTCAAAGCTCTGCACAGAGGCCATGAAGATCTGGTCACTGGCTTACTCCCTGGACATGCAACTAACTGCCATTCACCTGCTGGGCAAGGACAGTGTGCTGGCAGACTCCCTAAGTCGCATAAGCCAGGGCCACATGAGTGGACCCTAAACAAACAAGTGCTTGCTACAGTCTTCAGGAAGTAGGGCCCCCCCTGAGATAGACCTCTTCGCCTCCAAAGGCATTCATCAGATTCCCCTGTACTGTTGCAGGCCTCCGGCACTGGGCTCGGTGCTAGTGGATGCCCTGCCCCTCAGCTGGACAGGGAAGTTCCTGTATGCCTTTCCTCCATTTCCCCTTATCCTCAGAGTGCTACTCAAGCTCAAAAGGCAACCAGCAACAATGATCCTGGTGGCTCCAGACTGGGCAAGACAGCCATGGTACTCTACTCCTTGCCCTGACAGCCAAACAGCCCATTCACCTACCCTAGAGTCAGAGTCTTCTGACCATGCCTCAGGCAAGGATAACATTTCCTAACATAGGGTCACGTCACCTCAGGGCCTGGTACTTGAAGAGCTAGAGTTCCCAGACTCACAGCACTCAGAAGAAGTCCTGAGGATTCTTAGACTTGCCAAGAACTGAAAAGACTTATGCTTCCAAATGAAAGAGGTTCTCCTGGTGTAAAGACAGACAGATTGACCCTCTGCAAGCTAACCCGCCTCTGTACTGGACTATCTGGTTCACCTGCAAGCATCAGGCCTTAGGGCCTCATCCCTGAAAGTCCACCTGGAAGAGCTCTCAGCCTGCTTTTCAGCAGGCAAAGACACAACTGTAATTTCTCATCCTGTTTAAAAAAAATTCTTTAAATGCGTGCTGCACCTTCAACCCCCACTTAGGGAACCTGTTTCCCCCAAGGGACTTGAATCTGTGTATAGTGAAGTTAATGGCATCCCCATTCGAACCTACGGCTACAGCAGACTTAAAGTATGTCACCTGGAAAACAGTATTCCTGGTGGCTATCACATCTTCTGGGGGATATTAGAGCTGCAAGCCCGCTGCACTGAACCTAACTACATTATTTCCCACAGGGATAAAGTAGTTCTCAGGACCACCAGGAAATTTCTTCCTAAAGTGGTGTCTGAATTCCACTTCAACCAATCTATAACTCTCCCTGTCTTTTTTACAGACAGATCCACTCCAGGTGAGTGCAGGCTTCACAGCCTGGATGTCAAAAGGGAACTGACCTTCTACCTAGAGCACACCAAGCAGCTCAGGTCCTCTCACACCCAACTGTTCCTCACCTTTGGCGAGGTGGGCAAAGGCAGATCAGTCTCTAAAAGAACTCGCTCTCACTGGATAGTCTCTTGCATCCAGTTCTGCTACAGTAGAGCTGGCAGACAACCACCTCAAGGCCTCAGGGCCCACTCCACTAGGGGCACTGCACCCTCAGTGGCAGCAGTGAGGGACATACCTTTGTTCACCATCTGCAAAGCGCTACTTGGAAGACTGTACACACCTTCACAAAGCACTACTGCTTAGATGTACAGTCCAGATCAGATGTCTAATTTGGCACTGCAGTCCTGCAGAACCTTTTCCCAAAGTAGGTTTGGTTCCCTCCTCCCAACAACACTGGTTTATAGTCTGCATAAGTCAAGCATACTGAGGGATTCCAGGGGTGAGAAGAAAAAATTACTTACCATAGTAATGTTGTTTCTTCCAGGGGATCCATCAGTACAGTATGCTTGACCTCCCACCTGATCTCTCCTCACATAACCTTGCAGTAGAGAGTTCTGCCGTCCCTGCCACATACCAAATTTTTTGCTAAAGGGCCACAACATATGTGATGTGTGTATCACAGTGAAGCATTGTGCATATAGTTCGTCTATAGGCAGTTTATTTTTATTTTCCATAGTTCTAGAATAGGGTTATGGTTTGGGGCCTTTGCCCCTTAGGCTACAAAATAAATCTAACAGCTACACCTATAGGCAGCAGTCTTCAGCTACAACATGATTGGCTAATGCCATTCCTTCATTAGCATACATTCTATCTCCTGGCCAGCTTAACCCGGCTGGCTAACCTGCATAAGTCAAGTACACTGAGGGATCCCCTGGAAGAAAACAACATGATTAAGGTAAGTAATTTTTTCTGGAAAACACAAAATGTGGCACTGCATACATAGCTCAAAAATTACTTATTTTATTCAAGCTTCCACCGGCTGGGAACACGATTCTGATGTGGAAGCTTGAATAAAATAAGTAATTTTTGAGCCATGTGTGCAGCACTGCATTTTGTGTTTTTCTAATCGTATCTTAACTTATTGTGGCTGGCTGCTCCATGTTTTGCCATTAGCGCACCAGCCAGTGTGTTTGCTTTAAGTATTTTTTTCTAACTGCTCAAATCTTACAGCTTTCAAAATGTAACTTTAAGCATTATAACAATATAAGATTATATTTGGAAATAATCTGAAGATACTAGTGGTTGTTCTAAGAATAAACTCATTCTTTTCTGGTTGTTTAGTTTGTCTTGTATCTTTCCCCAGACTTTGGTATCTTATGTCACGGTGAACCCTTTGGTTGCCACCACATGCCTCGCTAAGACAGTCATGAAGTTCTGAAGTAAATAATTTGCTATTTTCTTATTTAAATGAGGCAGTGTAGTGGTTAAGGGCACTGAGCTGCAAATCTGGAGACCTGGGTTTGAATCCCACAGCCCCAACTTGCATACTGTGTGACCCTGAGCAAGTCACCTAACTTCCTTGTGCTCCCAGGTCGTGCTTGGAAACGAGCTCCGTCTTAGTGTGCATTTCCTGGTTAAACAGTTTCCCCTTTCCCTTAAATTGCTGAAATCTGTTATTAAAACCCATCTTCTTGGGGCCGACCCAGTGGCACTGAGGGTTGAGGCGCTTCACGTCACACCTTGCGCCATGCGCGTGACCCAGGTTCGGGAATGAGCCTGGGCCTTTAGGGGTCGGCAGGGGGGAGAGAGGATTGAGCGTCCAGAAGACTGCTCTCTTCTCTCGGGGAAGGGGAACTAGTTGTCCTGCTGGCTGACTGCCCTCTGGCAGTGGCTAGAGGGCAGTATTGGTCAGGAGACTTGAGGCCAATGTCCTTGCATCGGAAGAGAGAGGGGCCAGGCAGAAAAGGAAAAAACGAGCCTGGTAGGCTCAATGATGTTTCGCCGCTTCCGGGAGCAGTCCCACGGATTCTGAGTTGGATCCCTGGGAGGAGGAGAAGCCAGCAACCTTGTCCTGTTTCCAGTGTGGGGGGCAGTCCGTGGGGGAGCTACTGGGGGGCTGCCTAGCACGGGAGCGGCAGGACCGGAGAGAGAGTCCCTCCAATTGGAGGGCTGTAGCCGCCTGCCAGGGCTCCGGTGGTTAAAAGTACTTACTGAAAAAAAGAAAAAATTCAAATTCTTTAGTTTGGTATTGTAAAACACCAGACAGCGATACGGAAACATGGAGAAATAACATAATATATAAAAAGAGCCTCAAAGTGATACTTCAGGAAGCGGCACAGAGGTCCAGCGTGCGGCTTTTCTGGTGATCCAGTTTTGGACTTGAGGGGGTAGCACTCTCAGCAGTGTGATGTTTAGTGCCAGGTTCTGCCCTCATAGTGATCCTTGTGGCGGGCTTGAATGTTTGCTTTCCCACAGGGTCTCTTTATGTATACGTGAGGATACAGTGGCTATACCAGGTACCATTGGATGGTGGGAAGACAAGCTATAGAGGAAAAAAATCTGGGTGCAATCATAATGACAGTTGTAAGCACTCTTCGTCCTTGTTCCTCATTGACCCTGACCAGAGGCGCTAGGATGTGGCTGTGGGTACGACACACTCCAGACCTGATGATTGTGCGGATGATACCAGAGGAGAAAAACCTGTAATTAAAAAATGGTATACTGTGTATCATTGAGATTAGTTTTGTGTATTGCAGTGCAAGCCTTAATTTAAAAGGACATTGAATACCAGCCTAAATAGAGACATCAATATACTGTCTAGAAATTCAGAAAGGGAGTTCATTGTTGCCCTTGTCTTCAAAAATAGGAGGAAGAAGCCCGCCAGGTAGCATAGCAGTAGGGCCTCAGCTCGCTACTCCAGTGACCTGTGTTCGGGAATGGATTTAGGTTGCAGGGTGCCAGCTGTGGAATGAGCTGTGATCATCTCGCTGACTAGCACTGCTCCATTGTGGAGGGGCAACTCCATCCACTACTGTTAATAGTCACCCAGCGTGGGCTAGGTGATTGTGCAAGAGTTGACTAACACAGGGTTACAAGGGCTGCCACTGGACGTCAGTACGTGTCATGTGCCACTGCATGCACGCACGCACGCACAGCATGTCATTGCACACTGGCAAACCCCAGAGGAGAAAATGGTGGAAAAACCCACCAGATGGCAGGATGTCAACTGACCTTCCCCCAGGCCCCGCACAGCTGACCAGCCACCAGATCCAGATCCTGCTCCAGTTGGGAAAGCAGTGCTCCCTTGGGACCCTGTCATGGGTGGGCATGCCATATATGGAATGCCATGGGGGAACAAAGAGATTGGCAAAGGTAGCTTGAGATGGCAGGTGACTGGGCTGAGAGGGTCAGTCAGATGGGGGCCACACGGTAGTAGGTGGCATAAAGACAAGGTTGGATGGAATAAAAGGAAAAACAGGAGGAACATAGTTAAGTGTATTTCTGGCCCTAACCTTGTTGCCTCACAAAAAGGTATTATTCATGGTCTAAGTATGTAGGGGCGAAATGGGTTCTGGAGCGTGGTAACCCCGTTCTAGTTCCCATACCCAAGGGCACCTCTTCTCTTAGAGGGCAAGTGGTTGGGACACTTCATCACCCTCGTCCTACTCGGGCGCTGTTGTGCAATGCCAGATCTGTCTGCAATAAGACTGCTCTTATTGCGGACTTTGTTGCTAGGGCAGATCTGGCTTGCATTACAGAAACCTGGTTGGATGGGAATGCAGCCCCAGTTTTAGAGGCCGCTGTTCCCTCCGGGTTTTCGGTTATACATCGCCCGAGATTGGAGCGGGGTAGCGATCTGTTTCAAGACCGAACTGAAGTTCCAGTAGAGGAGGCCAGATCATTTGAGTGCACGGTGGTAGCTGGGGTGGGGTGCAGGATTGCTCTCATCTACCGTCCACCTGGGGATGAGAAGCTTTTCCTGCAGGAAATAGCAGATTTTGCCGCCGACATGGCCTTGGAATCGCCCAGATTGATGGTGCTGGGCGATTTCAATGCTTGGGTCGACGACGAATCTTCGCTTTTTAGTCAACATTTCCTCCAGGTGATGTCATCTCTTGGCTTCACCCAGGTTGTTTCCACAGCTACTCACAAGGGAGGTCACTCTCTTGACCTGGTCTTCCTCCTGGGGATTGAGGCATCTGACTTGGTGGTGGAACCGGTCGGTTGGTCTGACCATTACTCAGTTGGATTCAGTTTTGTGGCTTCCCTGGGTAGGTCGGCTCCTGTGGAGTTGGTCAAATACCGCCCATTGCGGGATGTTGTCCCTGAAGACCTGATGGCAGTTATTGACCTCTCGTTGTGTGACGAATTATGCTCTGATCCTGAGCGGCTGGTGGTGGCTTATAATGGGGCCATCTCAGCTGCTCTCGACCAGATTGCTCCATCCCGTGTTCACCCCCTTCCGCGCCGTCCCGCCGCCCCTTGGTTTGATGGGGTGTTGAGAGGGTTACGGAGGTTGGGGCGTAGGTTGGAGCGTCGCTGGAGGAAGACAGCCTCGGATGCCGACCATCTCATTTTGCTAGAGCATTATATGCTCTATCAATCAGAAATTTCCCGTAAGAAGGCAGAATTCCTGTCCAGGGAAATCTCTGTCGCTCTGAATCGACCGGCTCAGCTCTTCAGAACTGTCGACAGACTGTGCAGCCCAGCCTGTCGGCAGGTCCGTCGAGTTTTTACGCAGATTGACTGCGAGGAGATCGCTCGTTTCTTTGCAAATAAGGTGGAAGACATTCGGAGGCAGTGTCCCCAACCTCACTCCAAGGTTGTTGCAGTTGATCAGTGTGCTGTCCCTGAGCCTGGAGTTTCCTGGAGTTCCTTTGATCTTCCTGACCTCGTGGAGACTATGAGGATTGTCTCTGAGATGCGTCCAACCTGTTGTAGTTTGGATCCGGGTCCCACTTCCTTGATTATAGGATATAGTGAACTTATTGGCCCGGTCCTTGCTCGGATTATTCGGTGTTCTTTGGAGATGGGAGTTTTCCCTAGCTCTCTGAAAGAAGGGTGGTGACTCTTTGAAGAAAGCTTTCAGACCCGAATGACCTTCAACTACCATTCGATCTCTAACCTCCTTTTGTCTGGAAGGTTATTGAAAAGGTTGTGGCGGCTCAACTTGATAACCATTTGACCATCCATAGTTTATACGAGCCTCTCCAGTCAGGTTTTCGTAAGAGGCATAGCACCGAGACTACTCTGGTTCGGGTGCTCAATGATCTCCTGATGGCGAGAGATCGGAGACACCGCTCTATTCTGGTTCTCCTTGATCTGTCATCAGCTTTTGATACTGTGGATCATGGGGTTTTGCTTGAACGTCTGAGGTCCATCTGTGGGCTGTCTGGTGTTGTCCTCAGATGGTTTTAATCTTACCTCCTGGGGAGAACACAGAGAGTGGTCTCCGGTTTACATTCATCCGGGGCTTTCTCTCTCCCTGTGGGGTACCTCAGGGTTGATGCTTCCCATGTTATTATGATATATATGCTACCCTCGGAGACATTGTAAGACGGTATGAGCTGAGGTTTCATTGCATGCCGATGATACCCAGCTCTACCTGTCTTTCGCACCTGACCAGGTTAGTGCTAGCTCGTGCTGAATAACTGCCTCGCTGATATCCAAGACTGGATGAATATCAGTGGTTTAAAGTTGAACCCGGGAAAGACTGAGGTTATGGTGGTGGACCCCGGCCGCAGGGTTGAGGGTTTAGGGATAGGGTCCCCCTCTGGATTAGTTCTTGGGGTAGATCAGATCCCTACCTCTGATCGGGTGCGTAATCTGGGTGTGGAGCTTGACACTGGTTTGACCCTTCGTCATCAGGAGTCTGCAGTAGTCAAGACTTCATTTTTTCATCTTAGAAACATCTCCAGGATTAAGCACCTGGTTCCACCAGGCGATTTGCTGGTTTTGGTCCACGCCTTTGTGACATCTCGTCTTGATTATTGCAACTCCCTTTACCTAGGGCTTGCTGGGGTTGATATCTGCCGCTTGCAGCTTGTGCAGAATGCTGCAGCACGTTTGTTGACTGGGGTGTCTAGGAGATCCCATATTACCCCTGTGCTGCGCAGTCTGCACTGGCTGCCCATACAGTGGCGGATCACCTTCAAAGTGGGTCTTTTGACCTACAAAGCCCTACATGGGTTGGGTCCTGACTACTTGAAAGAGCTTCTGGTACCTTACATCCCTCTGAGACAGCTTCGCGCTCAGCTGACGAGGGGTTGCTAGAGATTCCGAGGGTGAATTTGAAGTCTTCTGGAGCCTGTGCTTTTAGCTTTGTGGCGCCCACCCTTTGGAATTCTCTGCCCCGTCAGCTCCGAGAAAGTACAACGGTGGATAGTTTTAAGAAGGCCTTAAAGTCATTTTTATGGAATCAGGCATTCCCTGCAGTATTTTAAACTGTTTTAATATTTTACTGGTTTTGTTGTTGTGTATGTACTGTTACATGGAATGTCATGATGATGTGTACAGCGCCTTGAAATATTTGAAAGACGCTTAATCAGATAAATTTTATTATTATTATTAGTAGTAGTAGTAGTAGTAGTAGTAGTAGACTCATTATTTTTCGACAGGATTGAACTGTTTGGACTTTAGCAGCCATGTTTACAAAGTTGTCCTGCTAAGTGCAGTTTTGGTCTAAGTACTGTATGTAGTCTAAGTCTAGTAACATTGAGTTTGTATTACAATTACATACAATCGATTGTCACAATATTCACAATATTTACTTCAGGCCTCTACATAGTGTGCATTTTCAGAAGACAGTCTGGCAATAACATAGGTATGTACAATTTGTGATCAAGAATCATATCGGGCAACATATGTTTGCTAGTTATAACATGCTGGACACTTGATTCAGATCATACATAGTTACAAGCAACTTAGGGTTTTTTTCAGTATACATTTAAAACTGTTTATCGTAGTTTCTTTCTTGAGCATGTCTACCAGTAAAATGTCTTTGGGATGTATGGGGGAGTTTGGACCTGCATACTCTAATATATCTCTGGAAACATCACTGGAAGAACTACTGCTTATAACTAGTTAGAAGTATTCTTATTTTAAAAGGCGATTTTGCCTAAATATGCACTATGTTTATCTGTCTTATTTGATTATATATTAGTCGTCCTGTAAGGTATTGACATTTCATTCTTTGTTTAAATAGGTTTGTAGAATAATGTCACCATTAGTTTTTGTTTTGTTTTCTCCACCAGTTTCTGCCACTGCCTTCTACAAAGCACAACCTGTGATCCAGTTCATGTGTGAGGTACTAGACATTCATAACATCGATGAACAACCACGGCCTCTGACTGATTCTCATCGGGTAAAATTCACCAAAGAGATAAAAGGTGAGTCCTGTAAATATTTGAGGGAGAGGGAAGAGAGGAGAGGAGACCCAGATGATTGTGAAGGTAGCCACAGCAGAGAGGAAACCTATACAACACAGAGAAGAAGTATTAGCTGATAAGCAAATGAAAATGGCTAACCACCACCAGGACAGTGGATGTGGGAGACTGTGGAGAGCCTCGGGGGGACAGAGTAAGTGTAGAGTGTGAATGAGGGAGGATCCTCTTCAGTCATATTTGTAGATTCTGAATCTGGAAAGCGAGCAAAACATCTTTTATGTTTTGAACTAATACAATGCCCTGTCTCAAATGAGTTAAATTACACACATACTCCAGCTAGTCAAGCGGGCCCTACGCAGATTTACAAAAACACTGCAAGATGTAATTCTTCACTGAGACCATTAGGTCTCATAGCATTCACTTTAAAGATCCAGGGTGCCTCTTGCTCTGTATGGTCTGTTCCCTATCTCCCCCCCCCCCCCCAAGGAGGCAGGTGCCTGGTCAGTTAGCCAAACCTCGAGATGGCCTGGATCTCAGAGATTTCCAACCTGTATCTGGTTCGGATGCAGATTAGTAAATCCTTGTGACTTTGTTCATTCCCAAAGTGGCAGAGAAACATGAGGTAACCAGGTATGAGATAGTAAACTAGTATTAAATAATTATTATATCATTCTATTTCTCATCCTTGCCACTGAAACCACTGGCTGGTCCTGCTACTCCAGCTGACCCACAAGTTCTCCTTCTAACCCTGTATGACTGCAGTCCAGACTTTCTTTGACCCTGGCATCCTTGCAGTAGTGCCTTGTTTGGCTCAGGATAGTCTTTGTTGGGGGAAGTAAATCCAGTAATTTAGGTCAGAAAGGAGGGCCCTGCGGCAGTTGCAGGCATGGATGTGGGTAGCAAACAGCCACCCTCATTTGTCTGGGGTGGGACTTTTAAAATGCTCCACACCAACCTTTCATAACTACCAGACACCCTGTACCTTACTCTGCAATGTCATGCTCTAGCCATGTCTACTCAGTGTATTGTCATGTAAAAACATTGGAGAAGGAATCCAGGGCAGGTTGTGTCTTTTCGCAGATGACACAAAACTATGTGGGAGGGTGGATTGTGGTGAGGGAATAAGTGAAATGCAGAGAGACCTACAATACCTAGAGGGTTGTTCAGAGGTCTGGCAGTTAAATTTCAGTGCTAAAAAGTGCAAGGTAATACACCTAGGGAAGAAGAACCCCAAGACAGAGTATTGGATGGAAGGAGAGAGACTTAGCACTACAAATGAGAAATGGGATCTGGGAGTTGTCATTAGCAACTCACTTAAGCAATTGAGTCAGTGCAGCAAGGCCTATAGCAAGGCTAACAGGATGCTGGGATGCATTGGGTGGGGTATTGATAGCAGAAGAAAAGAGGTAATACTTTCCCCTCTACAGATCCCTGGTGAGGCCTCCCTTAGAGTACTGCGCCCAGTTGTAGAGTCCTCACCTCAGAAAGGATATGGATAGATTGGAGACAGTGCAGCACGGAGTAACAAAAATGATTCACTGCCAGCAGGGCAGATCTTATGAGGAGCGCCTCAAGGCATTATATATGTACTCACTGGAGACCAGAAGGGAGATATGATAGAGACCTTCAGGTTCGTTAAAGGAATTAACAAAGTGAACTGCAGGGAACTATTTAGCCTGAGTACCAGTTCGCGGTCACGTGGACACGAATGGAAATTAACATGAGGTAGGTTCAGGAGGGATGTGGGGAAGTAGTACTTAATGGAAAGGGTGGTGGAACCTTGGAACAGTGTGTCGGCTGAGGTGATGGATGCAAAAACACTCAGGGGATTTAAACAGTGCTGGGACATAATAAAGGCAGTAGTGGTTATTGGGGGTGACAGGACCAGGGTGGAGAATAGAGAGATGAAGGGGAGGGTTAGTACCCTGGAGTAACAGTAGGTTCAAGGGATTATAGGGAACTTGGGAAGACTGGATGGACCTCTGATCTTTTTCTGCTGTCATTGTCTACATTTCTACATAAAATTCTCTTTGTAATTAACAGATCTGTATTTGATTTATGTAACTGGGTTGTATATATGTTCCTCTCCATACTGTATTTTGTAAAGCATTGTACGTTTGCGCCTCTGTATATATTGTATTTCAACATTGACTCCTATGTAAATTAACTCCAGGTCGCCCCTGAAAAAGGGACATTGTTTCGGTGGGCCTACCCGGTAAACAAAATCCAATATAGAGGATAATGTGTGGGCATGCATCGGTAACCGGTTTGTTGACTGGCGAAAGGTTGCCATGGTGACCATTTAAACCTTGAGAGCGAAGCTCAAGAGGTTTATGTTGCAATGGCAACCTCGAGCCGATTATTCAAACCGGTTGCCGATTGTATGACCATACATTATATTTTATAGTGTATGGCCATATATTTCAATTTATTTATTTTTTTATACTTTATTTTTATTTTTTCCATTGTGTACAGCACAAAATAACATTACATTCGAGTGAGAGTGATCTCAAATAGAATCATTTTAGTAATGTAAATACAGGATTTGTGCACTATCACTGTAGTTACCTCATAATGAGGGGTCTTAATTATCTTACTTTTAAGTAGATATCTAAATTAAATCCAAGAAGAGACCAATTGCAGCATGCTTATGGACTAAAACGATAATAATCCCTCAATAATCACCTAGGTGCAGAGCACCCATTAACACAACTTGTGTTTTATGAGTCCATATACATTCAATAATTTGATTCAACATAAACTTACTTGACTGCACTATTTATTACAAAGCACCCTCTTATTTTTATCTCATTCAAGTTTACTTTCAAAAGGTACTATTTAGTCCCAGTATTAAATCACAGGTTACTATATTATTTGAGCATGTGGACTTTAAACATTTTAAGAATGGGATAACTCCCCATCTCCTTTATGCCCATATGAGCCCCGTTTGGTCAGTTTTAAGCAACAAGCAACAAGTTATGCAACTTTGTTAAGGTTTAAATTTAAACCCGCTGATCAACTCAGTAAAATGCTGATGTAGTTTAACTTTTTGCTAGACCTTTAAACCCTAGGAGTATCTCTTCTCCTATTATTGATTGCTCAAACAATGAAAGAAAAAAACTCTTTTAAACAAATAAAAAGTCCAGCTGTTCACCACAAGAACGAGTTAGAGACTGTTATACTTGTAAGATATAGAGTCATTATGTCCCTCCAATCTCCATCGTCGTCCTCATCGGTAGACCTAGTGCGGTGAGCAAAATCTAGTTTAATCATTTCCAGTCTCTTGCCAGCTTCTGTCAGGTCTGAAAAAATGTAAGTCTTACCGGCATAATGCAGTCTCAGTCTCGCCGGTAATTGCAATGCATGGTAATTGCAACGCATGGTTGATCCCAAGTGCACAGAGACCCGCTCGCACAGCATCAAAGCTTTTCTGGTGTTGCCTCGTTGAGTAACTTAGGTCTGGGAAAAAGTAAATGCGCTCACCTGATTCCAACTTAAGTGGGCCCAGAGCTTTGGCTGCATCCATTACAGTGTCCCGAATATGTGCCCCAGCAGTTATGACCATGATAGTACAAGGAGTTTCCACCATTGGTTTCCTACGTGGGTTCAGATGGTAGGTTTTAATGAGTTGCCCGTGCAAATCCAAATTAAGCAGCTTCAGTAGTAAGTTCTGGACATAATCTTGTAGTGATTCACCCTCTGCAGCTTCCGGGACCTCTAAAAGCCGAAGATTGTTCGCTCGCATGTTATTTTCTAGGGTTTCAAGCCTGAGACGCATAGACTGGTTTTCGGCTAATATCCCTGCTACAGCAGCTGCCGATGTATTGGCCGAATCTACCGCTGTTTTGGCATCTGTGGCCACGATATCCATGCGGGATTCCAGTGTCGTAAAACGGGTACCCAGACTGTCAGTTTTTCTGTCCAGCTCCCTTATAGCCTGAAGAACCACGTTGTTGGAAGGCTCAGAGGCCTTGCTTCCCTCCACAGGTAGGCCGCTGCCGCATGTCGTTTCTGTTTGCTGTCTCACTTTGCTGGAATCAGCATGCTCCGTCTGGCGAGTTTTCCCCATTCCTGTTGACCAAGTTTTGCACCAGCTCTCTATAACAGCACTAGCGTTACCTTTATTTGAAAAAAGAAAGTAAATTTCTGAGTTTAGCTTGTTTTTTAGGTGTATTCTGGAGGACCTTCTGTAAAGTGTGTCTGTTCTGTCTGGCTGCTGGCCACGCCCCCCATACATTTCAATTTAAAAACTAAAGGCCGATCCTTACTGTTTAAATCTTAGTCACCGACACAGTCATTCCAAGTCATGCTTTCACCACCGGGACCGTTTCTGGAAGGCTGTCTGTTGTGTAGTACACATGTGCAAAGCGATCCCTGTTGTTAACCTATTGATGTGACATAGCATCAATAGGTTAACAACACTGGAACGGACGAACGATGGTTAACCTTAGGAAATGATGATTTTCTAAGGTTAACCGTGTTCTAACATGCATTATAAATGAATAAACCATTATATCCTCTTACCACCCAGTTGTCAGATAGGCTGCCCTTAGTAACACTCCTGTAAGTGGGGGAGGTGGCCAGCATTGTGCAGTCAGCCATAATATCAGTACCTTCAAGCTCCCTCTCCATAGGAGGCGCTGTAAAAACAGGCAGGTCTGCTCTCTTGCCCTGGTATTGAATGTGTGTGATGCCTCCACATTGCATTCAGAACCTCACTGGACCAACAGTGCAGCAAGCTACCAGACTGCAACCCGCTGGGCTGTCATCTGACTGGTGAAGTGATATGTCCGGAGCTTAATGAGGTCATAAGTCAGCTCCTGTGTGAGAATACTTCAACATAGAGTAGGGAATTATAGCTATTATAACATATTATCGTTCTTTATTATTTTGTTTACCCCTGTTTTTCACCTCTGTCTCACACCTTGGCAGATGGAATGTATTTATTTGTTTTTATTACACAAGGTAAGTACACTAAGCAGAAACTGCATTTTTTCAGGTACGACCTGGGAGAATAACAAACATTGATAATTCAAACAATGTATAGCCTAAAACCACCAGATACAGTATTCACAACGTGCAGAGTAATGGTATACAAAACAAAGTGCAAAGAGGATTAGACAATTAACTGTGACAACTCTTACAATGTACAGTATAACAATGAGATGAAGAATTAATGCCTAAAGTGATAAATACACAAATGGTGATAAACTGGATTCACCACTGCTACACCTTTCCTTTAGCCGGGTTGGAGTGTGGGCCTCGTAGCCAACACCAATACCGCTGTCTTGTTGGCTGGCATGGGGTGTGTGAATCCCGGGTGGCCTGCCCCCTTTCTTCCACAAGAGTCAAGTGCCTCACCTCTAACACACATTTGGCCCCTAGTCTGTTCCATTGTGGGATTCCAGGACATGCAGGCAAACCCCAGGCTCCCAGGTGGAAGCACAGTGAGTGCAGTGCTCTGCACCTCTGTATTGGCCAGCATTATTCAGCTTACTATGGGAGCAAGCAATCTAGCCAAACTCCTCAAAGTATAAAATGTTTTGGCTCCTAAATGGACAGTTATCTGCCTATTCTCTTACAACACTTTTGTAGGCTTAGCCTACAACAACTAGGAAGAGTAGGGATTACTAGAGGGGAGAATCTATCCACACATACAAACGGTATCAACATAGCTAATTCTTAACGTCTGCACTTCAAGCTTTCATCTAAAAATAAAAATTAAATTTCTAGCTCCAGTTGTTCAAATGTTAGACCTTTCAAAAGATAATTTCTTTACAGTGGGATAACTTTGGATGGGATCCCTTAGTGCTGGAAAGTTATTTTTTTTTAATGAAGGCTTGAAGTCAGTTTAGTTGATACATTGATACAAGACGGAGCTTCAGAAACCATATATTGATTTATAAAAACATAAAATGGTTCACTCAGTTTTTAAAGTCCTGTTAGTTTTTACCAACATATTATATTCACTTGTATAGACATATTGTGACACATAATAACTGTATACTTAGGATCTGTTCATGTTGATCGGATTCTAAGTTTTAATTTAAAAATAAAACTTAAATTTCTGTGCCTAACTGTCCAAACGTTATAGCATTCAAAAAATATCATAAAAGATTATTTATTGAAATGGTTGGAAGATACTAGTGGTTGTTCTATCTAAGAATAAACACATTATTTTCTAGTTGCTCTAGACTACTATTCAAATCTGTAACACTTTGCCTTTGTAGCCACACACTGTATCTTCTCTTACTTGTTTTAAACAGATATGTGACAGCTACCTTATATCCTTAACTGTATGTAATTTTTCTTAAGCTTCTGTTGCCTTCTTTTTCTTATTGCCAGTATACCAGCCCCCGGCCCCCCCCTTTCAAAAATGGGCAGTTTTGCCCATAGGTCCTTAGCCTGTTAAACATTTTTTTAAATAATTGAAAACAAAACAATGACCCCACCCAAAAAAAAAAAACCCAAAACAAATAAAATGATTGCTCTTGAGAGTGGTGAGGTTTGACAAAATTACGATGTCTGTGTACTTGGTGGTCTGTGAACTGGCACTTACAAAAGGCTCCTAGAAAGTGTTTTGCCCTGTTTATTCTGCTTGGTGGCTTTCATAAGAGGCTGCTCTCTTCCTTTTATCTAGCCTTGCCCTGTTCCCATGTATTTAATGAGTGTCTTCTTGACATTTGACCTACCACTGCAGGTGGCTCTTCAGATTTTCTCTTTGGAAAGTTTTCCCTTTGTTTTTCTCCTAATTTAAAGGTATGTTTTTCATAGTGCCATTGTTTTAACTATATAGTTTCCATTAAAGGCACCATACATTAAAGTCATCCTGATATTGACTCACACAGGAAA
Source organism: Neoceratodus forsteri (assembly GCA_016271365.2). Taxonomy (NCBI): domain Eukaryota; kingdom Metazoa; phylum Chordata; order Ceratodontiformes; family Ceratodontidae; genus Neoceratodus; species Neoceratodus forsteri. Next base: position 370,864,119 of record CM057451.1, on the reverse strand, counting down.
AACTTACCTTGCTTTTCACATTAGTTTTGTGATCACAGGATTAATTCTTTGGATTAGGCACATCTTACTTTTGTCCATCTGCTAGGAACAAATGAACTTTGCCCTACTTCCCAGCAGCACTGCCAGTTCAAGGGTAGCAAAGATTCTCCGACATCAGAACTGCTATGTGTGGCCCATATGGCCCTTGCCTTTGGGTTGATAATTGTATGCTTTTATATAGTCTGGCTACCAAATAGCCTTGGTTTCAGGCTTTAGGTAATAGAATTTGGCTATCCTTGATTCTTTAGACTTGAGCTATGACACAGACAAACATACTCCTAAACTGCACCAAAGCAAGGCTTAACAGACATAAAAACGTCGAAAAATATATTTGGTTTACAATGTATTTACCCAGAATAGCCAGATAAGATGTAGTATCTTGTTTCATTGGGATCCTGCTTCTACCCAGACTTCAGCCTTGTTGCCTTAGAGCCTGGTTTTTGTCAGATCTAAGAAGCTAATCAGGGTAGGGTCTTGTCTGTAACTATATGGAAGACCTCCTACAAACACCAGGTGCTGCAGGAAGTATTGTTGGTAGCTCTGCAGGAAACAATCTCACGGGCAATGTGCTTCCGTGAGGTGCCTTCTTTTGCATGGGATGTTAGCCTGATGTTCCGTGTGCCCATTGTTGTGGTTCTTCAGGTGGACGTTAAAGATCACAAGAAAAATGTCTCTCACAGGGTCTGGAGTAAGATCAGTCTCTTCGTAGATGACATCGAAGGGTGGAGGGGGCTGCAGGAGGATCTGACCAGACTACAGGAGTGATCGGAGGCATGGCAGTTTGGGTTTAATGCCAAAAAATGCAAGGTATTGCACTTCGGGGCTAAGAACCAGGGGAGGAGCTATCCGCTGGGGGGGGGGGGCATAGCTGGAATGCACTGAGGAGGAGAAGGATCTAGGGGTGCTCATAACGGGGAGTATGAACAACTTGGCTCAGTGCAGGAAGGTGGCAGCAAAAGCCAACAGGATGCTGAGGTGCGTAGCGAGGGGAATCTCCTCTAGAAATAGGGAGGTGATCCTGCCTCTCTACAGGTCGCTGATCAGGCCACACCTGGACTACTGTGTGCAGTTCTGGCACCCATTCCTGAAGAAGGACATTTAAATTGTTGAAGGGTGTGCAGCGTAGGATGACAAAGATGATTCAGAGACTAGAGGGATACTCCTATGAGGAGAGGTTGGGTGAGCTGAACATGTATTACCTGGTGGAGAGGAGGAATGGGGGGGACATGATCGAAACCTTTAAATACCTAAAAGGGATAAATAAGACTAGTACAGAAGGGATTTTCCAGATCAGAAGGGGGGGGGGTGTCACGAGAGGCATCAGCTGAGACTGGAGAGGGGGAAATTCAGGAGGGAAGTCAGGAGACAGTATTTCACAGAGAGGGAGATGGACAAGTGGAATATTCTGCCTAAGGAGGTAGTAGTCTGTAACACAGTGGACGGCTTGAAAGAGGGGATGGGACAGAGCGGGGGGGGTAATTATGAAGATGTGAGTGGGGCTAGCTGCACAATTGAGCAGACTCGATAACCGTGAGGCCTGTATCTGCTGGCGTTTTTGTATGTTCGTAAAAAGCTGGGCATCACAGCAAAACTGACAAACAGCTTCAAGATGAGTCACAATACAAAAATTGTTTTACAAAACATAGTTAAAAGCAGCAGCACTTCACTCCCAAACCACCAATATTTCACATCTTACGCAATGCTTTATCGAGGACGTTAAACATCCCAAGGCTTACCTAGAAAGAGAAGGGTAATTTCCTTGGTGTCTAGGACATTTCACTAAAAACTACCAAAAGCTTAACGTGGTTCAGTATCTTAAGTGCTTACAACATGTCCTTGCCCTCCTTCCCCAGCATGACTGAAATTAGAAAAATATTTTCCAGCCCCCTCCTTTCCCAGTGAGCAAAAGAAAAGAAAAAAAAAAACACCCAGCAACTTCACAGCTGGTTAAATTGGAGCATTCGGAGGGTGGGGAAAGTAACTTGCCCAGGGTCACACTGTGAGTATTTGGTTCAGGTGGATGTGAGCCTATAGTCTTTCAGTTCGCAAGCAATGACAGTAGCAGAGGGATTCTGAGCTCATTACTATGTAAATGTTTCTTCATTTTTACGTAGTTCTTTACTTTGTTGAAAATGTGACCACCAGGCGTGCCCAATTTAAGTATACCACTTAGTTTTCAAGAGGGTCCTAGGGCACCATTAAAAACAGCAGTAACACCAGATTTTACACAAGTCACTTAAATTACATGTGTACATTAGAGAGGTATGTAGAAACATGAAATTATACATCCCCAGTGCAAGGCACTGTGGGTAATATATACAAATGACTGTATGTTTTATAGTTTCGGTTCTGTGACTGTGAAGGTATGATTTGTACATCAGATACACACATGCACAGTTGCATCATCAGAACATTTGGAGGAAAAAATTGAGACATGGGGGCAGTGTAATCTAAGATCAGACTGAGCTAGGGCTTTCGTTATCCAGATAATACTGGTTCAAATCCCACCAGCGAACTGTGTGACCTTGAGCAAGTCACGTAACCTCCTGGTGCTCCAGTCTTCCCAGCTATGTGGATGAATTATGTACGTGCAGAGTCCCGCTGAAAACAAGTTGTTGCACCTTAGTTGGGTAAGCTAGGGTGAATAATTCTCGGGGGGGAAGGGGGGTGTTTTTACTGTAATGCTGTCATAGACCTAAGGGTCTGAGGTTACTGCACCTAAATGTTCAAAACCTCGTCTCTAAATTGACCGAAGTTCAGGCCTTCATCTGTATGCACAGTCCTCATATCCTAGTCATCACTGAGAGCCGGTTAAAGTCTTTATATCAGTGACTCTGAAATTTTGCGGTCCGATTGTATGATCCACCGTAAACATAAAGACAGCCCCCCTCTCCCCCCAAAAAGATGGGGGCATACTACTCTACATCAGGTCAGATCTGAACACCGAGTGCCTTTCCCCTAATTACTCAGCCTCTGCCTACTGTGAATGACTATTAATTCAAATGAGTTTGGGTATCAAAAACCTAAATTTTTGCTGCTTATCCAACCCTCCAAAGGTTGGAGCTGAGGGCCTCAAGGATTTGGTTCAACTGGTCTCTACCCTAACAGGGCTGAGTTAATTATTATGGGTGACTTTAATTTAACCTTTCCTGTGCCACTGACTGATATATCAGTCCAGAATTCCTATACATTCTAATTCTGTCGGCAGCCTAAAGGTTAAACTGGCTCAGTACCACAGCATTGTATAGAGCTATTCTTGATGTCTATGGCCTTACTCAGATCCTCACTGCATCTACAAGGCTCAACATCAAATCGGGAAACCACACCCTCTTGGAGTAGATATTGGTCAGCCACATTGACAGTCAGACTGTGTGGGCACCTGTCTGACTTAGTCAGCAACCACTCCGCTGTTTATTGCCAGTGCCATAGTAATCCAGTCCCAAAAGACGTCATGTACCGTGGTTGTAAAAACTTCAATTCCTCTGCATTCTTGCAAGAGTTCTCATGTATCAGCTGGTCCTTAATGGACACGATATCAGACATTGACTGTGCGCTGGACCTCCTTACTTCAGAGTTCTGGGCAGTACTTGATCACCTTGCCCCTGTCACCAGATGCAGGGTCAGAAATCTTAATTACAAATGGCTCACTAAAAGCCATTTCAAGTTAATGAAGGATAGAGACATTGCTTGGTGTACTTTCAAGAAAACAAACTTGCCCCCGGATTGGGTTGCATACAGATAATTACAGAATAAATGCAAATGTGAGCTCAGCATGGTCAAAAGTATATATATATCAAAGCTCAGCAGGCAGTCTTGGTGACCCCAAAAAATTCTGGAACTGCATAAACTCCTTACTCAGCCCCAGAACTGCCAGCTCCTCTCCCTTCCTTGAAGTGAACAGCCTCAAGCACAGTAATCCCAAATCTGTTGCTGATTTGTTCAATGACCACTTCTGCAGCCTCAAGTAATACAGATTCCCCTCATGTGGTACAGTATGTCCTTTGGATTCCAGCATGCCTAACTCATGGCCATGTCATCCCCAAAGTCCACAAACTGCTCTGTCATCTAAAAGGTGACAAATCGGCGGGATGCGTTGGCCTGCTTCCCAAAGTCCTTAAAATTGCAGCCACACAAATTGCTTTCCGTTTCCAATAGTTTTAGTTTTTCATTTTTCATTTGAGTCCCAAAAAGATCTCTTAACATCTGGAAATCAGCTTTGCTAGTACCTTTGTACAAAAAGGGCAAGCAAACTGTCCTGAACAACAACAGGCCTATTTCTATACTATCAGCTTTGGCTAAGGTGCAGAAGTGGATAGTAATACCATTGCACAAAAAAGGGCAAGCAAACTGTCCTGGACAACTACAGGCCCATTTCTGTACTGTCGGCTTTGGCTAAGGTGCAGGTGAAGATAGTACATAATCAGCTCACTTCCTACTTAGACCAGCATAGGTTACTCTGTGAGGGGCAGCAAGGCTTCAGGAAGGGTCACGGAACATGCCCAGCATTGGGGAGCTTCACAGACGCCATACACCATGCCAAGGACAATGGTCTGCTGACCAGTGCTGTGTTAGTGGACCTGGCCAAGGCCTTTGATTTGGTGGACCATGATTTGCTCATATAGAAGCTGACTGTGCTGGGACTGGGAGACAACGTACTCTGTGGTTCTTCAACTATCTGCAAGACAGGTCACAGTTTGTCACAATTTGTAAAATTTTGTCCAGGGCAAACACCGTCTCCTGTGGGATTCCCCAAGGGAGCCATCCTAGGTACCCTCCGATTTGCTGTTTTCATCAATAATCTACCCAGTATGTATAATACAGCCAAGACCCTTCTGTATGCAGACAACACAGTCATCTTTGTGCACGGGAAATACACCATCACTATCAGGAAGTCCTTGGGCACAAGTTCTGTTCCCTTCAACAGTGGTTAACAAATCAAGGTGGCCCATCTTGCAAAGTTTCTGCAGGAATTCTCAATCCTTCAGGGACTCTTAAGTCAGGCAACGATTCTGATTCGCTGACTGGATGTGTCACTGTGGTTTGGTCTTTATGCCCTGGTTGAGATTTTGTCAGTGTTAAAGGTGACTCTCCAGTAGTTTGTAGCCCCCCGCTGTCTCCTTATTGTCTTTCTGTGATGTTCACCGACTATGCCGGACAGCAAGTATCCGTGCTCATCATCTTGATCCTTGACACCCTTTAGTCAGTACTACAGTTTGCCCTGTGAGATTTTCTTGTTCCTGTTTCGGGGGTGGTAGTTCCACTGGCTGGTGATTGTCTTTGGCACAAACAGGCTGTCCCTTTCCTGGATGGTCTTTCCACATCCTCATCCTCACTTTTGATTTGGGAATTTGCTGCTGCTCCAGGTGACTTGATTTTGTGGCTTTCTTGTACTCTGGTCCGTTTTGGTCACCCTACAGTGACTCCTCCTGATTATGCCTCTGTCTCCCATCCTGCTACGAGTGGGTCTCCTTCAGCTTTCACAATGCTGTTTTTTTTAAGTTCTGTGCAGTTGTACAGACAGTTGGTGAGACCCCATCTGGAGTACGGCGTCCAGTTCTGGAGACCCCATCTCCACAAGGACATAGACAGGATAGATGCAGTCCAGAGGAGGGCAACTAGAATGGTGCAGGGTCTGCAAGAGAAGCCATACGAGGAGAGACTAAAAGAGCTTAATATGTATACCCTTGAGGAAAGAAGGGAGAGAGGGGACATGATAGAAACTTTCAAGTACCTCAGTGGAATCAACAAAGTCCAAAAGGGTAGCATCTTTCAGAAAAAGAGATGTGCAAGAACAAGGGGACACAATTTAAAGATAGAGGGGGGCGGGTCAGGGGCAATGTGAGGAAGTATTTTTTCACAGAGAGGGTGGTGGACGCATGGAACAGCCTTCCTGAGGAGGTTGTGGGGTCTAAAACTGTGGGAGAATTAAAAAATACATGGGACATACATAATGCAATTCTTTTGGGGGGGTGTAAAAATAGGCTGTTGGTTAACTAGGATCTACAGCTTATCCTGTAGGTAGGGAAATGGGCAGACTAGGTGGGCCAGGCGGTCCTTATCTGCCGTCAAAGTTAATGTTTCTATGAGATGTTTTCAGTATTTCTGGTTTTTTTTTTTTTTGCTTTAGAATGTTTATCCCTGGTGAAGTTCATCCTCAGGAATATATCCTGTTTCCAGGTATATACCCTGCCTAGGTCTGTGACCTCCAGGATCCCCCGCTCCCCAGTAACCCACTAGTTCTAGGGACGTGGATATTTTGTTCAGGCCACACTTTGTGGCAGGTTCCTTGACGCTTTAAATCTTGCCGGAAGGTCTTCAAGCTGGCTCCTTCCACCCACCTGGGTGTTAAAACCCTCGGTTCTGCCCCACGATGCCAGATCTTCCTTACCGCTTGGAAGCTCAGGTTCCCTCCTTAGCGCTCTGCGTTTTAGGCCTGGATCCTAACACTTTGGAATTTCCAAAAATAATTTTAAGGTTTACTAGACTACAGTCTTCATCTTCCCTCAAGGCTGCGATGGACAAATCCACGCCCGGCTTCCGTTGGTGCCCTTGCGGGCAGAAGATGTCCCGGACCTATCCGCACTCCACGTGCGTTTACTGCCTGGTTCTTGACTACGATCTGCAGGCCTGCGATATGTGCAAGTCCTAAACGGCTTCGGTTTTAGAGGACCGCACTGCCCGACTACAACTTTGGCGCCCCGAGAAATGGTACCCGCCGGTGAAGTCAAAGGAGGCCCATTCGGCGGTGTCCGCGGCTGTGGGCTCCACGGAGCAGCTGGAGAAGTTGATCGCCCTCGAGGAGGCGGCCCAGGCTGTTTCATCTTCCTCCTCAGCCGCGGCGTTTATCCCGCTCTCCTTGGGCTCCTCCTACACTGCTTCTTTTAAGGAGCTTTGCCAGTCCCTCTCCACCAAGGGAGAAGGGCCATTGGGACATACCAGTGGGTCGAAGAAAAAAGAACCGAAAGGTAAGTCCCACCGTCGACATTGGTGGAGCGGGAGAGATCCCCTTCACCGGACTGTCGGCTCTTGACTTCAGTCGAGGTTGTGGCTAAGGCCGCTGGCTTCACGGTGTCCCCGTCAGGTCAGCTCGCCGAGACACCTGTCAACGTGGTCGAGATTTCTCTCGACCCATTGGACAGGTTGTCGACTGGAGAAGCCAACAACCTTTCTTCACCGGTTCCCATGGTGGTAACCGAGGACTTGCCCGTGCCTCCTGTGCCGAAGTCCCCGGTCAAGGACCCTGAACCGAGGGTTGAGTGGGTTTCCCCCCACCCCCTCTCTGACCCACCCTCGGCGACCCGGAAGGTTTCGGTCTTCTTCCATGTCGGGTAGATCCCGCCGTCATCGGTGGTCTCAGTCTCGGCACCATGGAAAGTGACGTTGCTGCTCGTCCTCTTTGGAGGATAGGCTCCGACGTAAGTTACGCTGGCACTATGAGGACATGATGTGGCAGCAACTTTTGTTGGCCGGTAACAAGCCGACTCCCTCACCTTCTCCAGCCATTAAGTGGCTGTCACCAGAGCGACCGGAGCAACCCCTCGTAGTTGTCAAGGACCCGACCCCGGCACCGGTTGTTCGGCCCAAACCAGCTGCTCCGCCCATTGTGGTGGAACCACCGCCTCCCCAACCGAAGACTAGGGCCCCAACCAGGGATTCTCGGTTGGGTCAGGGCTTGCCCCACAGGTTGTCAGTCACCCTCACTCCCGATCAGCTTCGGCAGGTGGAGGGTGGCTCAGGCGCTCGGCAGCTGTTCGCAGACTCCTCGAAGTCTGACTACTTCTGTCTGTACTCCAGGCCCATTGACCTGGAATCTGCAGGGAGTCAGTCGGTGGACGAGAGTCCATCCTCATTCTTGGGAATACTTCAGCTCATCTCAGAGTCCACTGGGATGCAGCTCGAACCCGTTCAGAAATGGGCCAGGTATCCCCTCACGGAGATACTGGACCGAGGAGATTCCCCTATGGAGGCCTTCCCGGTGGCCGAAGCCATTGTCTGTCCGGCCCTGGAGTTGTGGCAGCAGCCTGCATCTTATCCCATGCCTTTGGCCAGGATGGCTCGCAAGTACACGGTCCCCACTGGTTCACTGTCCGGTTTCTCGGAGCACCCCTCTGCAGAAGGGCTGGTGACCGACAGTGTTTTCCGGCGTTCCGGGAATGCTAGGGACGTGGACAAACCGCCCAATAAAGAATCCAAAAAGCTGGATTATTCGGGACGGAAGGTTTACTCTACTTCCTCCCTAGGCCTTCGCCAGGCCAGCTCGGCTGTACTGATGGCACATTTTTCACACGCCCTTATGGATTCCCTAGATGAGGTGATTCCCCATCTCCCGGCTGACCTTCAGATGACAGTCAAGCAGGTGCGGGATCAGGGAAGGGCGGTGGCTGAACAGCAGCTCCAGACTTCTTTGGACATTGGTGACTCTTGTGCCCGGTCAGTAGTGGCCGCAGTAGCTGTGCGCCGCAGAGCTTGGCTGCGGCTCTCCACCTTCACAGTGGACACTCAGCACAAGCTGGCAGACGTTCCCTTCCTGGGCATGAACTTGTTCGGGCCAGGGGTGGAAGGCCATCTCCAGAGGATCGAGAAGTCCAATTGCCACCTTGGACTCTGTCACATCTGTCCATGAGGACAAAGGCCGCCAGGAGCAGCGTAAGCCCTTTCGTCCTTCCGCCCCTGTGGCACGTCTGGCCCAGCAGCACCAGCAACAGGGCCAGCAGGCTCACACTTGGTGCCCCAAGGCCAAGTCTGCCACATCCTCTAGTAGGAAGCCTGGAGGGAAAGGTCCAGGAGGCCCCTCGGCCGGCCCTTCCTCCAAGCCTGCCCAGTGACGGCTTGAGGAGTGTCGCCCTCAGCCTCGTCACTCGTCCCCGGGGTTCCCCCCGTGGGGGGACAGCTCCACCACTTCCTTTCTGCCTGGTCTGCTATCACCACGGACTGCTGGGTGCTAGAAGTGATTGGCAGGGGTCTGCCTCTGGAGTTCGAGCAGTCCCCTCCCTGTTGAGCCGTCGCCCCACGGGGGGGCAACAGGCTCCGCAGCCTCTCTGTTGGCTCGTCGAGACGACATTGCCCTGCTCCTCCAGAAGGAGGTGATCAGCGAGGTGACGGATCCTCCTCCAGACCCAGGGTTTGTGTCCAGGTACTTCCTGGTCCCAAAGTGGACAGCGGGCTGTCGCCCCATTCTTGACCTACACGACCTGAACAAGTTCCTAAGGCCGCGTACCTTCAGGATGGTCACTGGCTCAGATGATTCCATCCTTGGAACTAGGCTGTGGTTCTGTTCTCTAGACCTCCAGGATGCATTCTTTCACGTCCCAATCCATCTGTCTCATCAGCGATTCCTCCACTTCAGAGCAGATGGATCTCTTTACGAGTTCCGGGCCATGCCCTTCGGCCTTTCTCCAGCTCCTAGGGTCCTCACCAAATGCATGGCAGTGGTGACAGCATTCCTGCGGCACCGAGGGTCCAGGTGTACCCTTACCTGGATGACCGGCTGATTGCAGCCCCCTCCAGGTTGGAGGTGGAGCGGTCCAGGGATCTGGTCCTCCAGGTCTGCTCTCAGATTGGCCTCCTCATCAACGAGGCCAAATTGGAACTCGTGCCATTGCAGGTGATTCAGTTCATCGGGGCAGAGCTCGACTTGATTCGAGCCAGAGCCCGGCTCCCGGCGGACAGGGCCGAGGTCCTTTCCTCCTTTGCCCAGTCATTTCTGGTTGGGCAATTGTGCCCTGCCCGGGACTTTCTGCGCTTTCTGGGCCTCACGGCGGCCTGCACCAGTGTGGTCCATTGGGCCCACTGGCATATGCACCCCCTGCAATGGGGGCTGGCCAGCCAGTGGTCACAGCGCTCCGGTCCTCTGGACCAGCCGATGCTAGTGACCCAGGAGATGTGGGACGGCCTGCAGTGGTTGCTCGTCCCAGCTCATCTGCAGGAGAGTATCCCGTTTGTCCGCCCCGAGCCCACGGTCACTCTAACGACAGACGCCTCTCTGATAGGTTGGGGTGCCCATCTGGGGGATCTCCGGGCCCAAGGCCTCTGGTCCCCTTCAGGGCTGCTACCTGGAAGTCAACACACACCTTTATTTCCCATTACCACATTGGACCTAAAGTCACGCCGGGATGCTGGTTTTGGGACCTCAGTTATCCAGTCCTTATTTCCTAAGTAAGGGGTGCGCTCCTTGCCTCTCTCCTCCGAGAACTGCTAGGAGTCTGCCACAAAGTGTGGATTGAACAACATATCCACATCGCCCTTGAATATAGGTTATCACTCTGTAACAGAAGTCCCAGAGTGGTATATGTTGTTCATCCACGTGACCCACCCGACCTCCCTGGCTTCGACATGCAACCTGGCTTCCAGCGGGCTAGATCTGGCATCATGGGGAGGAGCCGAGGGTTTTACCACCCGGGTGGGTGGGAGGAGCCAGCTTGAAGACCTTCCGGCAAGATTTAAAGCGGCAAGGAACCTGTCACAAAGTGTGGATGAACAACATATACCACTCCTAGAACTCCTGTTACAGGTGAGTAACCTGTATTTACCCTACAGCTTACCCTTCATGGCAGGGGTTCCATGGAAGAGGGCCACCCTTGGCTCTGGGGCAGTTTTCTGTGGAATTGCTTGGCAGGCACTAGGACCTGGGGGATCCCAAGTGCCCAGCCATATTTCAGACAGACTTGGGTTTTTCATCCCTTTTTCTAAGTCCTCCCACTTTCCTGACATGAATGAAGCCTATGGCCTCACATGTACACATTGAGAGCAAGCTCTCTGGCCCTGCAACAGGGATCGCTGAGGTGGTGCTCGCTGTTGTCTCTCCCCAGCTGAGGTTCCCTGTCATGGGGCAGTTGCCCTGGTTGGGCCTGCCTCCCAACGCAGTGATGGCTGCTGAACCATCAGGTTGGCCCCATTTTCAGTATTTGATATGCCGCTCACTCCTTGGACCCTTATTCCTGTCCAGTTTAGCTGGTTGCAGGTCATCTTCTGTCCCTATAGGACTCTGACCTCCCGTACACTTATGTTATGGTACATCTCCCTGTCTTCTGCCTTTTCCCTCTTATGCCCATGTAGTGGTTATGTCTAGCCAATGGTCTTTCTGATAACTTTGTGCGTGCTAACTATACTGCACAAATGTGACTTTAGAAGGAATACTGTTAATGCAACATTAATAACAGGTGTATAACTTTGTCTTCTAACTGTTCATGACCTCTGGTTATCTAGGTTACCTATAATCCTAGGAATGAAAAAAATTTAAGATCTTGTAATCCTACCAGTGTGTGTTTTTTTTTTTTTAATCTTTTATTAGAACGTGCAACCTACAGGCTATTTCTGTCCAACATTAGACTCAAATATGGAAACGCTGAGATGGGTTAGATTATATTCATTGGTAGTTCCCTTTAATATGGGATTCCCCCCAACATATGTTTTCCTTCTGCTGCCCACTGACCTGAAGGCTCCTTCTGTCTCAGCCACTTGTGCCTCCTTTCTAGCCTTGGAGGTTCATGATGCTCCTCCAGGATCCTTGTACTTTACAAAACTGCCACCCCATTGTACATACTACAGTTATGGGCTGAGGAAGGGGCACTTCTTCTCATCTCTTTAGAAGGCACTGACTCAGAAACCAGCTGGATTGGGAGGGAAGAGGTGCCTGAAATCATTCAGGGAGCAGGAGAGTAGAGCGTGAATTGGCTTTGGGGGACAGACTGGATTTTATCCACCTAGTCAGTGGCTGTGTCCTGGTTTCTTGTCCTTCCCCAGAGGCATACAATGTGGCTTCATCCGATGATGGACTGACCTTCTCCTCCTCAATTCTGTTGGCTGCACCCCATCCTGTAGTTGTCCAGGTTACAGTACAGCAGTGGGCAGCAGAACTGCCTCTCCTCCTCGGAGGAGGAGAGCAGCTGTATGACGCTTGATGATCATCTCCTGCTGGTGCTCCAAGCTTGGGGTATGGACTTATCCTCCCGTGGCCTGCCCAGTGTCTGAGTTTCTCACAACTAGATGAATGTCCTCCTTTCATTTATGCTTACCGGGGATTAACAACACAAAGTTTATTATTGATTTCTAAATATTTAATCAAGTATACCTTAATGGTAACGCATTCTGTTTATCATAGTGGTCTCAGTGGAAGAAGATTAGTGTTACAGTCATACAGACAGCAGCCCTATAAGTATACACAAGAGTCATAGCTCATTATGTATTCTATCACCACCTGTCTTACGCTACTTGCACTGTATATTGCCTGCTGTTTTTGTTGACTCAATGTACCTAACCACAAAATGTATATGTACTTGTTCACCTACTATGCTGTATTGATGTACCCTGTAATACCTGTTGTACTCTCCCGGGTCGTTCCTGAAAATAGGCATATAACTTGTCTAGTGTACCTACTCGGTTAACAAAAGCTAAATAAAATAAATATCAAAACATAAGCAATCCTAGGGCAAACAGGGACAGGCTGTTTTTAAAATATCAAATGTTTGTTTCCTAAATAACCCATAGTTTTCCAAAGTTTGACGATACATAGGTAGTGGATTCCATTGCTTGGGTGCCTGATACTGTACTTGAAAACCTTTTTACTGCTGTGCAGTCTTACAAGAGTAAATTGTAACAACTCAGTATTGGTGCTAACAGTAAAGTTAGGAAGACTTTCATTTGGTTGTAATAAACAAGTTATATGGTGGCTGGCTTTTCTGAGATTTATGTATGAAAAAGAAAATAATAGTGTCCTCCTAGCCCATGCAAAAACTTACATGCTTGAGTACACACATTCATGTATAAGCGCGGATGCACAAAACAGTAAGTTGCTGCACTTGGTTTGTTTTTTGAGCCTTAAAGAATCACCATCACCTCAAGATAAACTTTGAAAACAAAACAGTATTTTGACACAAAGCAGCTTACATTGTTCATGCGCTTTGTATTTCTTATTCCTGTCATTTATTTCTGAGATCATATGTACGAAAACAGGAGAACTGTTCCTTGAGGATTCATGAACTCCTGTTGCTTCTTCTCAACTTGATGTCACAAGACTCTGCTTGTGACATCATAGTTATTCCCATGGCAACAGACAGTGATGTAACAACAGAGCATTATAATTTCAAGTAGAGAATATGCTTTAGAGGCAGATGAACTCTGAGGGATAAAGAACGAACAGTTACGTACTTACCGTAAGAGTAGATCTTTGAGAGAATCTCCATCATTAGTTCACACCTGTAGAACTATAGTTGTGAGGCACTAGGACCACATGGCAACTTTTGCTAGGTGGCGCCACCCATGATGATGTCATGCATCGGCATCTATATAAATTTGAGTGGTCCTATCATTCCTCAGTTCCCTGCTAGTGATTAGACTCTGAGGACCTCCAACCAGGGGGAGCCAGGAGATAAGACCAGCCTAGGCATACAGGTGGGCATCGGGCAGGACACATAATGCATATATCTGGTTCAGTTGCACAGCATCTGTTGCAGCGCTCCGTGAAGCAGAAGGGGGTGGAGAGAGGGATGGTATGGAATGATGGAGGATATTCTGTCAAAGATTTGCTGTTACAATAAATACATAACCGTTTTGTGTTCTTCGAGGATATCTCCTCCATTAGTTCACACCTTTGGAACGATTCCATAGCAGTCCCAAACACCAAGTGGGAGGTGGTTACAGTCTGAGAGATATTCAGGATAGCAGGCCTTGCTGTACAGCAAGCCCGAAACCAGCACATCTTTGAGAGACTATGTCCAGACTATAATGTTTAGTGAAAGTGTGGACGGTGCTCCATGTGGCTGCAGCACAAATGTCAGCCACAGAAGCATTTCTGAAACAAGCAACAGAAGTAGCCATTGCCCTGGTGGAGTGACCACGAACTGCACCATGAAGTTCTTTACCATATGTCTATAACAAAATGTAATACAATGTGCCAGCCATTTGGACAGGCATTCTTTAGACACAGGAGCACCCTCTTTCTCAGGGGTGAAAGAAACAGAAAGGTGAGAGGACTTTCTGCAGTTCTTGGTGTGATTCTCATACTATCTGAGTATTCTTGTGCATCTAAAGTATGGAGCAATGCCTCACCCTGGTTGGCATGCTCAGGGTGATAAACAGGAAGGTTTGTTATTTGATTCAGTGTAAATTCAGATACCACCTTTGGTTGAAACTTCGAATTTGTACTTCTAGGGACTCTAGGGAAATCGAATAAGGAGGCTCACACATTAGAGCCTGAAGCTCTGAAATCCTTTGAGGAGAAATGATTGCAAGAGGAAATAACATTTTCCATGACAGGAAGTATATGCCACAACTCACGGCCAGCTCAGAAGGAGTCATCAGTTTTCTCAAGCACACAATTCAGGTCTCAGGGTGGGACTGGATTGCAGATAGGCTGTTTCATATGAAGACTACCTCTTGGAAGAGGTAAAGTATGGGACACCTCTAATTGGGCCACCATATGACCATCAGTAGGGGTGTGGGAAGTTGATTTAGCAGCCAAATGCATCTAAAGTGAGAAATGCTGTAGACTAGACTGTTGACAAGTGACTGCAAATATCCCAGGACAACAACATTTACAGGTCATGTAAATGGGTGCAAATTCCTGGAAGCTGCCCAGAGGGTGAACCTCTTCCATTTCAAGAAATTGGTCTGTCTGGTAGAGGGCTTTCTAGCTGCAGTCAGAACATCAGTAGCTTTTGGGAATACCCCAAAATGTGCAATGGCTGTATCTTCAGAAGCCGTGCAGGCAGATGTAGGAACTTCAGTTCTGGATAGACCCAAGATCCCTTGTCCTGTGACAGAAGGCTCCCAACACTTTGTTTGGGGAACAGGAAGCTCCATTGTCATCTGGAGCAGAAGTGGAAAGCATATCTGGCAAGGCCATAATGGCACAATGAGGCTGAGAGCGGCACTCTCCCTCCACACCCTGAGCAGCACCCTCTGTATTAGTGGAATTGGGGGAATGCAGATATGAATTTACTTTTCCAAAAGAGGGGCAACTTATTTCACCAGAAACTCCAATTCCTTGAGTGAGCAAGGGGAAAATTATGCAGTTCTGCAGTGTGTGGGGATGCAAAAAGATCCCACTCTGGATGACCCCATCTTGTGAAGGGGTCATTTACCATGGAGATCAGGAGTTCCCATTTGTGAATTTTGAACTGTGACCTGCTTTATTCATCTGTGAAGAAATTTTGGAGATCTGGCAGATGTCCTGATGACACGTAGGCCATAAGACATATCCTGTGTTCATACTGTCATTGCCTGCTGGACCCTTAGTGTCCACTGAGGGATTCTGATATAAAGACTGGCCAGTGGCATTGTCCTCATGGCCATAGCCAGGAGACATAGGAGACTCCTGTATACGAGCTGCGCTGAGGCAATCGGGTTATCTGTTTTGACCTATGGCAAAAAAACATAACCCTTTTTTGTGTCAAAAATTGCTCCTATGTACTATAGTCCTTGCCAGGGAGTCATCACAGTCTTTGGCACAAGTACTGTGACCCCCAAAGTCTTCCAAAGTTATCTTGTCCGAGACAGTGTATGTAGGAGATGCTCCCTGGAACTGGCTTCCAGCAGCCAGTTGTCCACATAGTGAAAGACATACAGACCTTCCCTTTGAAGGGCTGCTGCCACTACTGCCAAGCAGTTTGTAAAGACCCACGTCGTAAAAGCCAACCCAAAGGGCCATACTCTGATCTGGTAGTACTCCTCCTCCAGACAAAGTGGAGGTGTTGCCAGTGAGGTTGTCTAATCTTGACATGATGGTATGCCTCCATAATGTCCAGTAAACAGTCAGTCCCCAGTTTATGATAGGGGAATGATAGATCTTACTTCGAGAGGGCTCTTGCAGTAGGTATTAACCATTAGGACTAAGCCGTCGGGCACTAGGACCACACAGAAAACTTTAGCTAGCAGTGTTTGGCGGGGGACCACCCACCTGATGTCACGTGACTGATGTCATTGTGACGCTATATAGTGAGCGGTCCCCATGCCCACCCTCTATTTTTTTTTTTCCCGCTGTCGACCTGTGCACATCAGACCTCATGGAGAATGTTGCTTTTATCAACCGCCATCTTGGATGACTATTTCTACTCACTTTTCTTTTATTTCTTAACAGTATTAGTATTTTTAAGTTTTGTGTATGTCATCTTCGATGCCTTCCGATTTGTATAAGCACAAGTGCGGCTCCTGTGGATCTCTGCTCCCTCACAAAGGCGGCTATTCCCTCTGCCTGGGCCCAGAGCACAAGATTGAGGACTGTGAGGCCTGTCACTTTCAACCATGCCACACAGAAATGCTGTCAACAGGCCCTGGAAACCCATATTTAAAAAAAAAATGGCCTCTGTGGAGAAGGAGCAGTAGAAACTCAGGAGTTCTTCCTCTGCCCCAGAGGGACATCGCAAGGAGAAGGACAAGGAGAGACATCGTGACTGGGATTGGTCTCCTTCCCACCTGCGACTCCCCTATGGGATCGTGGAAACTGAGCGGTCTTTCCCCCGGGGAAGCACCCCTCCCTCCATGTCTGCTTCTGCCGCTGTGGAGCAATCGTCTGCGCTCCCGCAAGAACTGGTCTCTGTTCTGGTGGGAGGCTCCGGGAAACCGGAGACACCTGCTACCATTAGACCCATCAAAACCACTGGGTCTGAGGTGAGTGGTAAGGCCCATAAGTCAACCGCTGGCTCCCCTGATGGCCGCCGGCCACGACTGAAAAGTTGGACGCTGGCTCCACTGGTGATCACCCAGTCATGGCTGATAAGTCAAACAACGGTCCCTCCGGCGATCGCCCAGCCCCGGAACCTCCGTCAGGCCCCGATAACAGGCCTGATGTCGAGGCTTCGGCCCAGCTGCCACCTGCATGCAGCCTTCCCGGGAGGGTTCGCCCTCTTGATATCCTCCAGCTCCGCCTCCTTTGGTGGACCCTCTAGTCCCCCCCTGCACTACCGATACCGGAGGGCGGAGTGTCCGCCTGTAGACACCATTTCGCTGCCAATGCCGGATTGCCCGGCGTCAGACCCTCATTCGGGCCTAGTGCCTCCGCCTATTGTTCCCCTGTCTGGACCTTCTGCCCCCCTCCGGACCACAGGGGAAACATCCGGTCCTCTGAGGCCAATGCTGGACCTTTTGTCTGGAGGCCCAACACCAGGTGCCCCTTTGCCGACATTGGGCCCACTGCCGGGTCCCTCGGTGCCACTATCAGGTCCTCAACCAGGGCCCTTGGCCCCTCCATTAGGCCCTCAGCCAGGCCCCCTGGCCCCTTCGAGTGGTCCTCCGCCGAACTACTCAACGCCCGGCTACATGGCACCACATTACCATCCTCAAGGGTATCAGTCGCCAGGATTTCTGATGCCAGGCTACCCACCACTGGGGTACCATACGCTGGATTATCCTATGTCTAACTATCCCATGACTGGATAACCTACACCAGAGTACTCATCATCGGTATACTTGATGAGTCAATACCCTGTGCCGGTTTACTCTTCTCCATGGTATCGCCCAACTTTCCAACCGCCTCCGCCACCCCAGCCTCAGGTGGATTTGCAGGCAGTGTTAAACTTTTGGTGGAAAAAAGCCAAGACTCAATTTGCCTCCAGATTAGACAGACGCCAGCAGGCGGCTACCCCTTCATCAGAACTGATGATAAGGTTCCTTTCTTCAGTAGAGTCTGGTCCACTGACCTTAAGTAGATCACAAGAGACTCTTACCCTGACTGATTGCCCCAGAGGACTCCCAATAGCCATTGTAAATCCTCTCCCCAGGGTTAGGCACTCTAATAGGAGTCCAGCATCAGAATCCTAGTCAGACTCTTTCCCATTGGGTTCGGATTATGAGTCTCCTATACCAGATAAACCGAAACCAAAGGAATTGCCTAAATCCCCTCCGGAGGACCATTCTTTGATAGAGCTCCTTGGGAATATTCAGGAGGCATATAACTGGAGGATGGAAGAACAAGATCCTCAGTGCCAGAGCAATGCTGAACACCTTGATCTAACACATCTGTCTCCAGTGCTTATTCCTCCATGGAAAAACCTGCATGAGGACATGGCCTCCACGATCTGGAAGCAGCCTTCTCCTCTGGTGGCCATAGCCAAAAAGGTGGACAGACTGTATTGCACCCCTGAGTGCAAGGACCACCTTGGTGTCCACCTGAAGGCTGACTCAGTGGTCATTAGTGCGGCTCACGACTGCTCGGCCATGCCTAAGCAGTTGAGAACCTCCCTTCCGGATAAGAAGTTGAGGCAGTTCGATCAGTTTGGACGTAAATTATATTCGTCCTCTACACTAGCCATCCAAGCCCTAAACTATGCGGCCCATATGGTGGTTTACCAGAAATACATTCTGGGTCGGTTAGAATCGAAAGCTGAGGCTTCACCTGACTTGGACCTGAAATCAGACATAGCTCAAATGGTCAGGACAGCCAGATCAGCCAGCTGTCATGCCCTTAGAGCCACCTACGATGCGGTGGATGCTTCTGCCTGCAGTACTGCGACTGCCTTGAGTCTACGAAGGCACTCATGGCCAAGAATTTCTGGTCTGGCACCAGAAGTTCAGTCCGCTATCCAGGACACTCTTTTCAGGGGCCGTGTCCTCTAAGTGGTCCTTATCTGCTATCAAATTCTATATTTCTGTGTAGAGAAAATGAGATGGGACCTAAGCAAGCTTGAGGAGTGGTGAAGGGGATGGCAGCTAAGATTCACTGCAAAGCCTGCGAAGTGTACCTGTGGCAAGCAGATAATCCACCAAAGACGGTCAGTCTTCCTGGCTGCTCTGCTTGGGCCCCAGCCACGACACCGAGGCCTGACAGCACAGCCAGGACTTCAACCAGGCCACATGGAAATGCCACTTGAAGACCCTCCAAAGCTATCTTCTACAGCAAAAATTGGCTATGATGGAGAAGGAGCTTCAGGCTAAAAGCTCCTCTACTTCCTCAACCTCCAGGGCATCTAATTCTTCTTCTTCCCAGAAAGAGGAGCCGTCCAACTGGAAGCATAAGCACTGGGACTGTCCTCAGTCAGCCTCTCACTCGCTGCATAGACTGGCCTCCACCTCTGGGTCTTCCTCCTGTAGGGGGGTGGGCCTTGCCTGACTCGGCAGCCCTCTCTTCCTCCTGGTTGCCAGTGGTATAGCCAACCACCCTTATTTCCAAAATGGGCGGCAGCTCCTCAGGGCAGCGGACTTTGTCAGGCCCTTAATCCCCACAGGACCTCAGCCTGGTAGCTCTACTGGGTTGGAACCTCCGTGGCGGGTCATCACTTGTTGCCCCGACCCCCCCCCCCGGTTAAGGCGCTGCCATCTGTCCCTGACTCCTGGGCTGGCGCTAGTTCTTCCAGGTCTTGCCTGGGACAAGTGCTCACCTCCTCCTCCTCCACGCAGGTGACGCCTCTGGCCCTGCCTCAGGGAACTGCTCTCTGCAGGTGCCAGCTTCGCCTCTGGGGCCTATGTCGGCTGTTTCGCCAGACCAACACCATGCTTTGCCTGTCAGGCCAGCACCAGCTACGCCGATGCCTACTCTAATGGCTCCCCAGTCATCGTCATCTCAACCCCAGCCTGTGCCACAACTGATCACCACTGGCCCTCCCAGGGATCCCCAGCCGGTGCCTGCTGGACCAACGCCGGGGTACCCTATGCCGACTCCTCCACCGATGTATCCGTACCCTCCTCCTCAGTATCCTTATCCACCTTACAAGCCACCTGTACCAGTGGATTATAACGCCTTATTTATGGTCTGGTGGATCTCTATGAAAGACAAGGATGCACCCAGGTGGCCTTTTCCCCCTCCCCCGATCCCAGCTGGGCAGGACTCAGCAACCCCTGTACCACAGAATCTTCTGGGGGTCACAAGGGGACCTTGGACCAGCATAGGGACTACTGTCGCCCTCAGACACCAGTCCCAGACACCGATCAGTTGGGGGATGATTCCTCCTCTTCCTCCTTGGAGTCATTGGAGGATTCAAGGGGCTCCTCTGATGGTCAGGAGCCTTCCAAGAGACCCCTAAGTCTCCCCCTGACGATCCCTCTTTCTTTGATATGATGCGCCATATCCAGTCCCTTATGGGATGGGAGACAGAGGACCTTGACCCGGAGCGCCTTGTCTGGCTATTTATCTCCGGAAGAAGGAGATCCTTCCTTTGGTGGTCCCTCCTCTTATTGATTCATATGATACCACCAAGGCAGTGTGGAACCACCCCTCGACCACCCCGGCCTTGGCCAAGAAGGCAGATCATCTTTACCATGCACCAGTGGGCAAACCTTTTTTTGGCAGACACCCCATTGCAGACTCAGTGGTCATGAACGGGGCCCATGACTGCACTAAAAAGCCCAAATATCTCCACACCCATCCTCCAGACAAGGAATCTCAGCTGGACCAATTGGGCAAGTGGGTATATTCCTCTGCCACTGTGGCCATTTGGGCACAGAACTACCTGACCCATATGGTTCAGTATCAGAATGCCCACTGGGATCAGGCAAGAGATTTGGTTCAAACCCTCCCTGAAGATTCCACTAAAACACAGTTGGCCGAACTCTTAAAATCTGGTTCGGGTGTGGGCAACCATGTGCTGAGGGCAACATATAACACTATGGATGCTTTCGGGCATGGGGTGGCAGCAGGGATCTGCATTCGTCGCCACTCGTGGCTCAGGGTGGATTTGTCCCTGATGTACAGGCCAAGATAATGGATGCCCTTTTCCGGGGCTCTGTCTTGTTTGGGGGAGATGCCTAGGATATCATCTCCCACCTCCAGGAATTGGGCAAGGCCCTGAGGTCAGTGCATTCCATGTACTGGTCCTAACCGAGGTCTTCCCAATGTCAGTCCATTCGCCGGTCCTCTCGCCAGCCTTCCAAGAGCCAACAGCCGAAGGGACCCTTTAAGCACAAGGCAAACACCCTGGCAGCTGGAGCGACTGCCCCTCGGACCCCCAGAGTGCCTGCAGCCACTCTGCCCACCCCCCGGTTCCACTGCCTGACTCCTTACCCCCCCCCCCAGCAGAGACCTTGGGGGAGGCGGTCTGGGGTCGATTCTCCCTATATCTGGATGGGTGGTGTACAGTAATCTCAAATCAGTGAGTGCTACAGATCATCAAACGGAGTCATACCCTCCTGAAAACCCATCCTCGCTCTCCCATTACCCTCAGGCCCAAATCACCCTCATCCAGGAAGAGATTCAGGCTCTCCTGTGCAAAAAGGTCATAGAGCCTGTTTTCCCAGCTCAAAGAAGAAAGGGGTCCTGCTCCTACTTCTTCCTCATCCCCAAGAAGTCAGGGGACCTGAGACCGATACTGGACCTCAGTCACCTGAACCTTTACATAGAGTACAAGTGGTTCAGGATGGTTACTTTTAAGGGGCTATTGTCCCTCCTTCATTAGGGGGACTGGCTCTGTTCCCTGGATATGCAGGATGCCTATCCCCGTATCCAGGTTTTCCGAGCCCACCACCGCTTCCTTCGATTCTGTTTCCAGGGGGATGACTTTCAGATCTTATCTGTGTCAGTCTTCACTATTCATCACTGTTGGGTATCTGCGGGAGCTTTTTTTTTTTTAAGGTAGGCGGAGCCGACACACCATCGGCGCCGCCCTCGAGGCCGGCCTTTTCTGGCGCTGCTGGTTGGCCGTTAGGCTGTCGACTCCACCTGCCTGCCAGTTCTTTGTCTCCCGCCGTAGAGGTCACCTCGTGGGACGCTGAGAGAAGATTGAGGCCTGCTTCGCAGTTTTCTTGCCTCTGTTACTATTTTCTTCAGTGTCGAAGTGCGTCGGTTCCTCGTGCCGATTCTGTGTTGCCATACTCTACGTTGCCCGGTAAGATCTTTCCATTATTATATTTTTCTGTGACGTCGAGTCTGTTTTTGGTGTTTTTTTTTCCCATAGGTCATGTCTCGGTAGGAGGACAAGAAATCTTCTAGGACAGGTCGGCCCCCCCCGTGCGACGGTACCCATGCGGCCAAAAGTATTCCGTCACCGACCAGCACGACCAGTATCTTTCATATCTTGGCCCGCTTCACAACATGGATTTGTGCGACGCCTGTTTCTCCATGGACCGCTGGGTCATCGAACAACGCGCGTGGAAAGTGGGGCAAGCTCCGCCGACTTTCGGGGGTCGGGTGCACACTTGTCGGGCTAAGCCATGCTTTCTCAGCCTTTCCTCCGGGTCCCCTCCCAGTTCTATATGGACCAAGGAGGAGGGAGCCTCGGCTATTAGTAGCCTAGCCATTGCCGAGGCTCTTCTGCGGCGCAGGAGGCCCGTCCCGGTCCTTCCGGGGGGCGGGCGGAAGGCACCGCCATGGCAGTCTCCCGGGGTGAAGGCTTCCGGTATCAGACTTGCTGTTTGCAAGGCCTGGGTGACGCCTGCCTCGGCGTTGTGGGCCTCGGTGCCATTGTGACGCCCGTGGGTTCCAGCGAGTCGTCGGTGCTGACTTATCACGCGTGGCACCTGGCCTCTGTCCGAGCTGTTCGTGGCACCGACACTGCTAGTGGCGCCGTGGGAGATGCTACAGGCGCCATCTTTTTCCATGTCTCGCCTTGGCACCGTCCTCGGCGCTGAGGTTGAGCACGGTGCCGTGTCCTCGGGGCTCAGCTCTGTGGGGCCTTCAGATTCCTCTGTTGGTGCAGTCGTCGGTGCCCCTCTGCCCTCGGCGCCGTTCGCGGCAGCGTGGAGCTGGGCGGCGCCATCCTCGGCGCCGTGTCTGCCATCGGCACCGTCGTCAGAGCTGTCCCTGCCCTCGGCGCCAGGGAGCGGTGGCACTGTCGGGCGGCAAGTTAAGAAGTAGGTCGGCGCTATCTCTCTGCTCTTGGCGCCGCACGCGTGCCATGGGACTGGATGGCGCCATGACTGGTCCCGGCTGTGGACCTCTTGTTCGAGCTGGGGCCGTGTCTCCTGTGGATTCCGCTCGTGGAGCTGCGGGGGGCGCTGGCACCTGCTCGGACACAGCTTTGGTTTCTGGGCCTATTGGCAAGGATGGCAGTGCCCACCCTCTGGTTTGGCACAGGGCTTCGGACTCTACCTCCTCGGAGTCGGAGTCAAGCTCTGAGTCAGACACGCAGTCTGACCCTTTGGGGTTGGCTGTTCAGGTGGGTAGCCCAGTAGTCTCCTCGACAAGCCGGAGTCAGCCCCCTTCTGAGGTGGGGTCGGTGGCTACCGAGACTAGGGTCAGGGGTGCTGACCAGCAGGCAGTGGTGCAGGCCTCCATAACTTTGCAGCCTGGTCTTGGCAGTTTCACTGCCCCTCAGTAGTGGTACCCCCACCTGTGGTGTGCCTAGATCACCCAACTTTGGGGCCGATCAGAGCACCTACAGGAGGGGAGGGTACCGTGCCCTGGATAGCCCCTTTGGGAGCTGCCCAGAGATGCCAGCTACGTAGGCTGGCCCTCTTGAGGAGGAGGGCTCTTTTGGACTCTGAGGGGTCGAGGGGTGTTGGGTCGGCACGTCTGCCTTTTTCGGGGTCCACCCGGCTCTGGGAGAAGCTGTAGCGCTGATCTCGGCTTCTTCCCCTCGGGTCTCTTTGAGAGAGTCCTGTTCTTTGAGGTAGGGGACCGCCCTTCTGGATCCGATACGGCCCCGTCGCCACAGGTGATTCTTCCGCGCAGCCAAGGCAGTACCGAAATGGTTGTTCAGCTGTCGGCTGTGGGGTCTTCCGGGGCACCTTCTTCCGTGGGTGCCCATGGTCCGCTCCTTAGCCCAGGCGGAGGTCAGCCGACATCTCTTCTCGGCTCTGTCCCCATCCCTCTGCCACACTCTCCTGTGCTCCCAGGTATCCTGGGTCCTAGCGGGCCTCTCACCTGGGAACAGTTCAGAGCGGTGGCTGCTCAGTTCCCTTCTTACATTAGGGCGATGGACAGCCAGGTTTTTCAACCTCCTCCCGTGCAGCCACCCACTGAACAGCCGGTGCCCTCCAGCTCCTCATCCCCCTCTTCTGAGGGAGAGGAAACTTCTGTCCACATCTCTCCAGCTGCTGATCTTGCTGAGTATCAGTGATTCCTCGTGAGGATGTTGGAGGACTTGCACCTTACTCTTTCCACTACCAGCAATCTTGAGCACTCGGCGCACGCCTTTCTAGGCAATTTTGGCGAGGCCACCCTTGTGGTGCCACCCTGTCGGGCTCCCTTTTGGGAAGCGTTGTTGCGTTCCTGGCGGAGGCCCTTCTCCGGAGTTCCTGCCCCAAGGGATCTCAGCCAGAGGTATTGCGCACCCCCGGAGTCTCCAGGTTCCATGCCTCATCCACAGTCTGGATTGACCTAGTTGGATACTCCTGATGGGCTTCGTGCCCTTCACCGTGACCGGCCCCCAGATCAAGACTCCTCGGATTTTGACTTCTGGGGTAGGAGGACTTTCTACCCGGCACGGTTACTTCTTTCTATTTCTGCACATCAGGCCCACTATGCAGCCTAAGACAGGTTCTTGTGGTCCAGGCTGGGTCAGCTCCTAGCCTCGTTGCCTGACACAGAGCAAACCAGACAAGCCATTGCACTCTCTGCGCGTGGCCTGGAGCTAGCAAGGCACCAAGCGAGGGCATCCTATGATGCCAACGAGGTAGCTACCAGGGTCTTAGGGACAGCAATCTGCACTAGGCGGACGGCATGGCTGCGTCTTTCCCAGTTGTCACCCTTGGCCCGGCGCAGGATGATTAACTCCGCTCACCAGGGAACCTGTCTCTTCTCCCGCAGAGTGAGACTGCACTTGTCGGGGCAACTTCCTTCCCCCTCCGGGGGGACTCCGTCTCACTTTCCCCACTGTCAGGACTCTCCAGGCCCTGAAGGTTCCCCCCCTTAGTGTGTCACCCACTGAGGGCTAAGGGATTTTATCCCTTAGGGTGTAAAAGAAAACCCCCTTTGGGGGGGCTCGGTACTCACCCAACAGTGATGAATGGTGAAGATTGACACAGATAAGATATGAAAATTACGTACCTACCGTGTTATGATCTGTCTGTATCTTCTCCATTCATCAACTCTCATCCTGGGGCCTCGGTCTCTGGGTCCCCTCCCTCTCTGTGCCCACCCCTCCCCCTCTCCTCCGTAGGAGTGGGGTAAGACGGGCACACAGGGGGATAATGTTCCAGGGAGAGTGGACAGCTCGAGGGGCACTCCTTCTCCAGTGCCTTGGCTCCACCGCTGTGGGGTGGGAGTTGACAGTTGCCCTCCTTTCTCTCCTCCTCCCCGTTTCCATCCAACCTATTTCTTCTGGGATGTGTTAACCTTCTCCCCTCTCTTCCTAAATTCTTTACCCACCGTACCTCCCTCTTCCTTTTCCAGAGATTGGGGCCCCTCCCAATCCCCTTTAGTTCTCAACTCTTCTCTTTTTTCTGTCCTTTCAGTCGTTATTTCTCCTTTTGGTTCATACATCTTTTACTTTTTCTGTCCCTTGGACTTCCTTGTCCCACCCTCCATTCCCTCCCTCTTGCCTCTCCAGCGACTCAGAACTGGCAGGCAGGCAAAGTCGACACAGCCTAACGGCCAGCCCGCGAGCGCCACGCAGTGTGTCAGCCTCGAGGGCGGCGCCGATGGTGTATCGGCTCTGCCTACCTTTAAAAAAAAAAAAAAAAGCTCCCGCGGGGTCCTGACCTCAGGCAGATACCCAACAGTGATGAATGGTGAAGATACACAGAAAGATAATTACGGTAGGTATGTAATTTTCATTTTTGGGTCTTCCCTTTGCACCTTACCTTGGATCCTTAGGTCTTTACCAAGTGCCTAGCAGTGGTAGCTGCAGCTCTGTGGAGATGGGGTTTTTATGTGTTCCCTTACCTGGATGATTGGCTGCTTACAGCCCCGTCCAGACATTTCTTACTGCAGACCCTGGAAGGCACCTTTCGGCTCTTCCAAGTCTTTGGGATCATGATAAACCTACGAAAGTCTTGTCTGTCCCCAAGCCAATGCCTCCAGTATGTAGGAGCGGTCCTGGACTTATCCCAGACAAAGCCTTCCTGCTGATGGACAGAGCAGAGCGCTTGATATCGCAGGCCTGGCTGGTATCCTCCAGGCGTCAGATACCAGCCAGAGTATTCCTTCATTTATTGAGGCACAAGGCGGCTGTAGTAACGGTTCCCTTAACCTGCCTGCATATGAGGGTTCCCCAATGGACCCTGTGGGTCCAATGGGAGCAACACACCGACGACCTGGATCAGCCGGTGCTGGTTTCTGGCTCTATGATCAGGACCTTGTAGTGGTGGCAGAACACTGCCAATCTTCCCCACAGCGGATTCTCAACACAGACACTTCAGGCTTGGGCTAGGGTGCTCACCTAGCTGACCATCAGACCCAGGGCATTTGGTCAGAGTTGGGACAGCATCTACACATCAGTGTGCTGGAGATGTGGGCAGTTCCTTATGCTCTGCAGGCCTTCCAGACCCACATTCTTCCCGGCCCGCTATTGGTACAGACAGACAACATGTCTGTAGCATTCTACATCAACAAACTGGGGAGGCACTCATTTCTGCCCCCTTTGTCGGGAGGCCTTGAGAGTCTGGTACTGGACCATTGAGCATGACCTGGAACTCTCAGCCATCCATGTTCCAGGCATCCAAAACGCCCTGGCCGACAGTCTGTCACTCCAGGTCGAGGACTCACGAGTGAGAACTCCTGTCCTCGGTAGTTGAAGATCTGTAGATGGGGCCGTCCAGAGTTGGACCTTTTTGCGTTCCCACTCAGTGCAGAACTGCTGCTTTTCTGCTTGCTTGATCCAGGGCCTGGAGTTTTCTGGTGTGATGTATTGTCCCTCTCCTGGAAAGGGAGGTTCCTGTATGCCTTCTCTCCCTTCCTGCTTCTGCAGAGGGTTCTCCTCAGGCTTCAGTCAGAGGGAGCAGAGACGATTCTCATAGCTCCCTACTGGCCGTGTTAGATCTGGTTCCCTCTGCTACACCAACTAGCAGTGGAACCTCCAGTACCCTTGTCCCTGTACACCTGCTTGCTTTCCCAGGAGCAGGGCACCCTGGTCCATCCAGACCTCAAGTCTCTGCATCTCCATGCGTGGCTCCTTCAGACTTAGCTATCATCTGTTTTGGGGTTTCTTCCAGGATTGCTGATGTTCTGGTGGCTGCCAGGAAACCTTCCACTAGCGCCATCTATGCCATGAAGTGGAAGCACTTGTCCCTATGGGCTTCAGCTCGCCACCTGGATCCCTTCACCTGCCTGGTGAATCTGATTCTAGAGTACCTCTTCTTCCTTTCGGACTCAGGCCTGGGGTACTCTTCTCTTAAGGTGTACCTTTCCGCCATCTCTGAGTACTGTGCATCTGTTGAGGGCAAAGCCGTCGCCCAGCTGGAGGTATCCCACACATTCTTGCAGGGTATACTGCATTTGAAACCTCCCATTTGGGACCCTGTCCCTCCATTGGACCTTCTTTTTATGTTGGAAATGCTCACTCTGCCTCCCTTTGAGTGGCTGCGAGTTGCAAGCTACACTTTCTATCGTGGAAAGCGTTGATCTTACTTCAGGATAGAGTTCTTGCATCAGGTAATAACCATTAGGACTATGCCACCAGGCACTAGGACCCCATGGAAAATCTCTAGCTAGCAGTGTAAAGCAGGGACCACCCCCTGACGTTGATCCTGCCCCCAATGTCACCAATTGTATAAATGGGTGCCCCCCAGCACCACCTCAGTTTGTTTTTGGTAGCTATTACTTCTGCTTGGAGGATTTCTGAGTTTCAGCTCTGTTGTGCAAAGAGTCTTACCTGTTTTTTCACAAAGATGGTGTCTTTTCGTACTAATACTCAGTTTCTGCCTAAGGTGGTGTCTGAGTTCACACTTAACCAGTCCATCCACGTACCAGTTTATTTTCTCACCCCAGGGGTCCTTTAGCATCAATATGTGCAGTAAGCTGACCAGGTTGAACTACCTCAGAGATGGAGCCATGAATAATTCATATATGAACTGGCCAGTCAGAAAAGAGCAGGAGGGTGTGCTGAGTGGAGTCTGCCCGGAGGGCACCAGAATTGTTTCTCTGACTGACTGAGAAACACTGCCTCTGAGGTGCTCTCTCTCTCTCATAGAGAAAACCACTCTTTTGACCCTAATTTTTCACTTTTGTACTGAGTCTGAATATTTTTTGGTCATTTTTTATTTTTAAAAGAGTTTTTAACAGTTTCCGACCAGTTCCTGGGAACCAAGTTTTTCTCTTTCTTCCGCAGTTTCCTTTTTTCTTTTCTGAAGTAAAATTTAATCACGTCTAGTATATTTTGACGGTTCTTTTCCTTATTTTAATAGCAGTTCCCCTTTTTTTTACCGGGAACCGCTATTTTCCTTGTTTTCTGTATGTTTTACTTTTGTTAAATTGCGGTTCTTTACTGCGAGGGAACCGACCACTTTTAATTTTATTCCCTATTGGGAACCAGTAGTCTACACCTTTTCTGACAAATCGGCATGTTAGGAAAGCCAAAAAAAGAGGACTGGACCCACAGATTTTAAACATTGTGTGAAGTGCCACAGAATAGTAACTAAAGCTGATACCCACAACCTGTGTTTACAGTGTTTAGGTCCAGCTCATTACTGTTCCCTTTGCTCTAAATTTTGTTCTAAGACTCTAAGGAACAGAGCAAAAAGATTAAGAGAAATGGCTGCTAAGGCTGTTGAGGGGCCATCTAAAAACAAGGGTGCTGATGAAGTACCTTCTAAATCTAAAGGTAATAGCAGCAAAGGTGCTGGTGAAGTACCATCTAAAGGGGAAGATGGAAGTAGAGGTGCTGATGAAGTACCTAACAAGCCTAGAACTTCCAAAGGCGTTGATGAATTGTCAAGTATGAAAAAAAAAAACAGACCAGGTCACTGATAAAGTGCCTGTGAAGAAGCCTTTAAATGATAAGCAGGCCACTGCCCCTCCCTCAGCAAGCAAAGGAGAGATGTCAGTAGGCAAAAAACACAAAGATAAATCTAAAAACATAGAGCCTCAGGGGCACAATCCCCCAGATTTTCAAGGGGATTTACCCTCTGCAGGAGAAATGGCCAAAGCATGGCATCTTTATCATACTCTGCAGGGCATGGGATCCATGTTCAGTACCCCTGCCACTCCTAGTCACCCCCCATCCCAGTTCAGTCTCTTCTCATGCAGGAGGCTTTCCTGGGGACAATGAAGATTATTATTGTGGCATGGACCCTGACAATGACTCAGAAGATAGCCCCCTGGAGCCTGATGTTTCTCCTGATCCTAATTTTGGAACTTCCCCCAGTGATCAGGAGGATATTTCCTCGATGCTAACCTTTTTGCAGCATATGGTGGACACCCTGGATCTTCCCTCACAGGACTCCACACAAGAGGAGGAGAAGGATGAAGACTACAGGAATATGATGGGTCTTCCCCTTCCAAAAAGATTGTACTCCCTATTTATAAGGCTTTCAGTAAAATACTATGAAACTCCTCCAGACACCTACTTCCCTGTCTGGAGTTGACAAGGAAATAGACAAAAAGTACCAGCTGCCTAGAACTGACAGTGACTTTCTGTATGTGTATCCCAATCATGAAGGAGCTGTACAGCAGGCAGTCTGTGATGAAGCTAATGTTCCCTTCTTCTCTCAGCCCCCTGAGAAGGAGTCTAGGAGACTTGACTTCATGGCTAAAAGATCATATACTTCAGCCTCTCTCCTCTTGCACCTTTCTTCCTACTTGGCGTATACTGCCATGTACCAGAAGGCTCTGTGGCAATCTGTCATGGCTATTGCGCATCATAACCAAGATACCATGGCCCAGGACAAAACAGAGACAGCTAAAACTGCCTTGGAAGCTACTAAATTTCAAGTCCACATGGCAGCAGATAATGGTGCAACTTTCTGGTTTATGGCCCAGGCCATTTCCCTTAGACGCTTCACTTGGTTAAGAACAACTAACCTGTCCCAGGACACACAGTCCAAAGCAATGGACTTTCCCTGTGACCAAAAATCCCCTCTTTGGTGATAGAACTGAGGCTTATGTATTGTTATATACACTGAGGATTCTATGGAGGGAGAGGGAGAGGCAGGAGAGGACAAAGGAGGGGTACTCCTACTCCTGCTCCTGCCACACAGTCTAAGCCCTGACTCTGCTGTCCAGGTCGCCTCTCCGCTACCAGTAGTGGGCGGGCTCTCCCAATACCTTCAGTCTTGGTCCCTAATAGCCTCAGACAGCTGGGTCCTGGGGGTAGTGGAAAAGGGCCTGCCACTTCAGCTCCACATGTTTCCACCTCTCGGGGTATTCTTTTCTGTCAAAACCCTAAACCCCCCTACGTAAAAACTTCTTCTGGAGCTGGAAGTAAAAAATCTGCTATCAGCAAAGGTAATAGAGAGAGTACCTCCTTCCCAGAGAGGGAAAGGTCTATATCCCAGATACTTCCTAGCAGAGAGGAAAAATGGGGAGTGGTGACCTATTCTAACCCTAGGAATCATTCATTATGATTAAACGAATGCAGTCAGCCTCCTGTGTTGGACTGCCCGGGAGAGATGAAATTATATGCAAATGATGGAACTCTCAATTGGCTTATGCCACTTTCAAACTGCTGCCATAGCAACTGTTGCACTCTGAGTGCTTCAGATTATTTACTCCACCTGCCTAGTGAAGACGTCCTGGAGAGCTCTCCATCAGCTTCTTCAAAAACTTGATTATCTGTTGATAAGTTGTGTTTTATTTTTATTTTTCAGATTGCTGCCTTAGTTTTAGTTTATTTGTGTAATTTTTATAGTATTTAGTGGTTCCCTCACGGTTCATTGGAACTGAGGATTCCGCTATTTCTTAGTGAGGGTTTTTATATCAAACTGTTATATTTATTTTTGTGGCAGGTTTCTAACCGCTTATAATTATTAATATCTTTTAAAGTATTTTTCTTAGTCTCGGTGTCAGGAACCGAGTAACGCTCGGTTCCAGGAACCGTTAGCGGTTGCTTATATCTGTTGTATTTGGTTCTCAGGAACTGATAATTTGTCTTATTTCATTTAACGATTCCTGCTCAATGTCAGAGGATCTTGCTGTTAAGCCTAAAAAACGCACAGGACCCACTGGTTTTAAATTGTGTGAGTCTTGTGGTCAGATAATAGCCAAAGCAGACAGGCATTCTTTGTGTATTTTTTGTCTAGGTACTAGCCATATATTTGCAAATTGTGACATTTGTAAAACTTTTTGCCCTAAAACTGCTTGCGACAAAGCCAGAATTCCCTTGTCTACCCGTCCCCCAGATGAGGATTCTCTGAAGATGGACACAATGGGAAAGAAAGGGTATATGGCTGCTTCCCTCATTCTTAGACAGGCCTATTATATGGCCTATGCAGTGCAGTACCAGAAGGCATTCTGGAATGCTGTGTTAGCTCTGGCTGACAAAGTGCTTGGTGAGGTGGCAGTGGACTTGCAGGATACAGCAAGGGCCGCTTTAGATGCCACTAAATATCAGTTTCACATGGCTGTGGACACTAATGACACCACAGCCAGGTTGATGGCACTTTCTGTCTCTCTTAGAAGATTTACCTGGCTCAGGGCCACAAACCTGACCCTTGACACCCAGGCTAAAGCAATGGATTTTCCTTTTGAGAAACATTCTCTGTTTGGAGATAAAACAGAGGCATATATGAAGAAGGTAGAGGAATATAAGGCAACCTACAGAAGCAATTCTAAGGATAGGCCATCCTCATCTTATAGGTCCCAGACCAGGGGAGGCAGGAGTAGAGGATCTTACTCCAGACCTTTTTCCCAGGCTCAGGTCTCTCAGCTGCAACAACAGCCTAGAGGATACTTCAGAGGGAGGGGCAGGAGAGCCACAAGGAGACCTTCTCCTTCCCCAGTGATTCAGGCACAGCCCACTCAGAACCCCTGATGGGCTAGTACAGGTCGCATCCCCTGCCAAAAATCCACCAGTGGGTGGCAGACTGGCTCATTTTCTTCAGGACTGGTATTCCATCACCACAGACAAGTGGGTCCTGGAGGTGGTGAGCCAGGGTCTGGCAGTCGGCTTCAAATCTCTCCCCATGCTGAGAGCAAGAAAATTTGCACCAGTCACATCTGCAGACAAGATACTGCTAGATGCAGAAGTGAAACACCTGCTAGCTATCAAGGCAGTGGAGCCTGTCCCCCTAAACCAGTGGGGCAAAGGCTTCCACTCCAGATACTTCCTCACAAAGATGAAAAATGGGGATTGGCGACCTATCCTGGATTTAAGACTCCTAAACAAACATATTCTGAAACCAAAATTCAAAATAGTCACTCTTGCTCTGATCATTCCCACTTTACAAAAGGGAGACTGGCTAGCTTCCCTAGATTTGAAGGACACTTATTTTCACATCCCCATCCAGACCCTCTCACAGAAAGTTTCTGAGGTTCAGACTGGCCTCAGGCCATTATCAGTTTGCAGCCCTTCCCTTTGGCCTGACTTCTGCACCAAGGGCATTCACAAAGTGTTTGGCCGTGGTAGTGGAGTTTCTGAGAAAACAGGGAGTATAATTCTTTCCCTACCTAGACGACTGGTTAGTGGTGGGCCCATCTATACATTTGGCAGAGCAGGCCTTAGCACTAACAAAGTCTACTCTGGAATCCCTGGGTTTCCTCATAAACGAACAGAAGTCACAGCAAGCACCAGTTCAGGTACTCGAGTTTATTGGAGCAGAACTGAACGCCAGTTTGGGCAGAGCTTTCTTGCCACAGGACAGTGTAAACAGTATTTTAACAATTGCAAACTCATTTGTACCGGGAAAACCCAAACCAGCCAGAGAGTTCCTCAGGCTTTGGGGCCACATGGCAGCTGCCACCACAGTGGTACGAGGCACCAGATTCAAAATGAGAGACATCCAGTTCCACCTGAGACAGTACTGGTCACAGCGGACAGATCCTCTGTCCAAGTTGGTGCCAGTTACACATGCTCTCCTGCAGGCACTGCAGTGGTGGCTGGACAAACAAAACCTTCGGGTAGGAGTTCCTTTCACAAAGGAATAACCCTCCCTGGTTCTTACAACAGATGCATCCCTTCTGGGTTGGGGAGCAAACATGCTGGATTATACAGCAAATGGCACATGGTCTACTCAAGAATCCACGCTACACATAAATCTGCTGGAGCTCAGAGCAGTGTACTTAGCCCTGCAGGCATTTGCTCCACATCTGCAAAACAAAGTGGTGCAGATCAGAACAGACAACACCACTACTATGTATTTACATAAACAAGGAGGAACCAGGTCAGCCCCATTGTGCACAGAAGCAATGAGGCTCTGGTCCCTGGCCTACTCCATGAAACTATCCCTTTCAGCCATACATCTTCCAGGAAAGGACAATGTACTGGCAGACTCTCGCAGCAGGATATGTCAGGATCACCACAAGTGGTGTCTGAATCCTCAAATTCTCATTTCAATTTTTAAGCGTTGGGGCATCCCAGTAATAGATCTTTTCGCCTCTGCAGAGAATCACCAGTTGCCAGTTTATTGTTGCAGGCCTCCTCTCAGGGGCACACTACCCCTAGATGCGTTGGCACTGGATTGGACAGGGAAGTTTCTGTATGCCTTCCCTCCTTTCCCACTGATATTCAGGACCCTACTGAAATTGAGGTCCCAATCAGCAACACTGATACTGGTGGCACCAGATTGGGTGAGACAGCACTGGCATTCGCTTCTGTTGACTTTATCAGTGGTACCTCCAATCCTTTTACCCAGGAAGCACAATCTGCTGACTTCCTCTCAGGGCAGGATACTGTACCCCAACCTGAAATCCCTAAGGCTCAAGGCTTGGCTCTTGAGGACTTAGAGTATGGGCATCTTAAACTGTCAGAACAAGTTTTGACAGTACTTAGGGGTTCCAGGAAACCTTCCACTAAGAAAGACATACTCTGCCAAGTGGAAAAGGTTCTCCATATGGTGTGCAGGTAAGAATATCGACCCATCCAGGGCTGATCTTGCCATTCTTCTGGATTACCTGACACACTTACATTCTTTAGCCCTGAAGCCCTCGACCCTCAAGGTTCATTTGGCTTCAGTCTCAGCTTACTTGTCAGTAGGTAAAGAGAGGTCCATGGCCTCTCATCCAGTCTTCAGGAAATATTTTAAGGGCCTTAACCTTTTGTACCCCCCTTTGAGGGAACCAATTTCGGCCTGGAATCTGAATATCTGCATTAACAAGTTTATGGATGCCCCATTTGAACCAATGGCAACAGCAGACCTGAAGTATATCACTTGGAAAACTGTGCTTTTGGTTGCTTTTACTTTAGCCAGAAGAATCAGTGAGTTACAAGCCCTATGTACTGATGCAGATTACATCTCATTCCACGGGGATAAAGTGATCCTCAGGACCAATAGAAAATTTCTTCCCAAAGTGGTGTCTAATTTCCATTTAAACCAGTCCATCACTTTATCTGTCTTTTTCACAGAGAACTCCAGTTCTCCAGAAAGGAGGCTTCACTCCCTTGATGTCAAAAGGGCACTTAGCCACTATATTGACAGAACTAAGTCTTACAGACCAGAACAGACACAGCTGCTTCTTACCTATGCAGAAGTAGGTAAGGGTAGACCTGCCACAAAATGTACAGTTGCTTGCTGGATAGTGGCATGTATTCAGTTTTGCTACAGAAAGTGGGTAAACAGGCCCCCCTGGGCCTCAGAGCACACTCCACCAGGGGTACAGCTGCTTCAGTGGCAGCTTCAATGGATATTCCACTCTTGGAAATCTGCAAAGCAGCTACAGGGAAAACAGTACACACCTTCACAAAGCATTACAGCCTGGATCTGCAATCCAGAAGTGATGCCAGGTTTGGTACAGCAGTGCTGCAGAACCTGTTTCCTAAATAGGTTTTTTGCCCAACCTCTGAAGGTACTGTTTGGTAGTTTGCATTCGTTTAATCATAATGAGTGATTCCTGGGGTTAGAAGAAAAAATGACTCACCATAGTAATCTTGTTTCTTCAAAGGGATCACTCATTATGATTAAAGCTCCCTCCCTGCCTCCCCTACTAAAAAAACTATGATCTCTGTTCTGCATCCCTGTTTTGAGATATGTATTCCATATAGGTTAGGTTAGAGACTCACCTTTTTGTTAACCAGTTGGCTCCTTTGTGGTCTCAAGTTTTTTTCTTTTTAGGTTTATCTATTGGGATGTTTTTTGACCTGAGAGGACAAAAAAATTATTTATATAAATATTATCATACTTAATGAGTCTTACACCCAGTTTAGGCTACGTAAGAATCTGAAGCACTCAGAGTGCAACAGTTGCTAGGGCAGCAGTTTGAAAGTGGCATGAGCCAACCGAGAGTTTCATCATTTGCATATAATTCCATCTCTCCGGGCAGTCCAACACAGGAGGCTGACTGCATTCATTTAATCATAATGAGTGATCCCTTTGAAGAAACAAGATTACTATGGTGAGTAATTTTTTTCTTCTCAACCTCAGGCACCTGAACAGGCACTTACTCAAATCCAAATTCAGAATGGTCACTCTCTCTACAGTGATTCATTCCCTTCAGCAGGAGACTGGCTAGTCTCCCTGGATCTCAAGGATGCCTATCTTCATATTCCAATAAGTCAGTCCCACAGAAAATTCCTAAGATTCAGGCTGCCATCAGGGCACTACCAGTTTGCAGCTGTGCCATTTTGCCTTTCTTCAGCCCCAAGTGTGTTCCCCAAATGCTTGGCCATGGTAGCAACTCATCTCAGAAAACAGGGCATTTCAGTCTACCCATACCTGGACAACTGGCTCCTGGTGGGCAAGACTCCTCTGCAGATGGCAGAGGCCCTCAACATTACAAAGTGAATCCTGCAATCTCTGTTCTTCCTTATAAACAAAAAGAAATCCCATCTTACCCCAACTCAGCTCCTTACCTTTATTGGGGCAGAGCTGGAAGCTCAACAAAGCAGGGCCTTCCTCCCTGCAGAAAGGCTGCAAAAGCTCCTGTCACCAGCAAACTCCCTTTCTTGGGCTAGCCCAGGCCAGCCAGACATTTTCTGAAATTCCTGGGACACATGGCGTCCATGACAGCTGTCATTCCAGGAGTCAGATTCCAGATGAGGGACACAGTACCACGTTTGGGCTTACTGGTCCCAAAGAAGAAATCCTCTGTCCAAGCTGGTTCCAGTCACAAAAACATTACCTCAAGCTTTGAACTGGTGGAAGGATCCTACCAACCTGTCAGTGGGAATCCCCTTCCAACTGCCTTCTCACACTAAAATCATTACTACAGATGCCTCCTTCCTGGGGTGGGGAGCTCATCTGGACCAGCCATTCTGTCAGTAGCATTTGGACTCACAAATAATCTGCAAGCCACATCAACATATTGGAACTCAGAGCCATTTACCTTGCTCTGAAATCCTTTGCCCTGCAGCTGAAAGGCCATTTAGTGCAAATCAGACAGCACCACTGCAGTGTTTTACATAAACAAGCAGGGTGGCACATGGTCCACAGTGCTTTGTAGAGAGGCAATGAAAATCTGGTCTCTGGCTTACTCCCTCGACGTACGCCTTTCAGCCATACACCTTCCAGGCAAGGACAATACTCTGGCAGATGCCCTCAGTCATATCAGCCAGGGGCGCAACGAATGGACTCTGGACAAGCAGGTCCTTGCCAGTTTTCAGACAATGGGGCACACCAGAAATAGATCTGTTTGCCTCTCACCTCAACCATCAGCTTCCTCTGTACTGCTGTAGGCCACCAGCACTAGGGACTCTTCCAACAGATGCCTTGTCTCTGGACTGGTCAGAGAAGTTCCCTTATGCCTCCCCTCCCTTTCTTCTCATTCACACAGTGTTGCTGAAGCTGAGGTCCCAGCCTACAACAATGATTCTGGTGGCACTGGATAGGCCAAGGCAGTCGTGGTACTCTCTCCTCCTGGCTGTGGCTTCCAGCAAGCCGATTCGGCTTCCCCTCTGTCACTCTCTCTTGACTCTTCTTCAGACAGAGGTAACTTATCCCATCCTGCAGTCTTTTCACCTCAAGGCCTGGCTCTTGAGGAGTTAGAGGACCCAGAATCCCAGTATTCGGAACAGGTCCGCAGCATCCTAAGAATGGCCAAGAAACCGAGTACCAAGAAAACTTATACAGCCAAGTGGAAAATATTCTGTTTATGGTACAAGACGAAGCACATAAACCCTCTGAAAGCATCAGTCCCCTGTCTTCTGGACTATTTGGCGCACTTACAGGCCTCAGGCCTCATCCTTAAAGATGTACCAGCTGCAATTTCTGCTTACCTGTCCATAGGCAAAGAGCAGTCTATCATTTCTTTACCTGTTATCAAAAAATTATTTAAATGCCTTCTCCACCTTCATCCCCCAATCAGGGAACCTGTTCTTCCTTCGGACCTTAATCTGTGCATTGCCAAGCTCATGGAGCCGCCTTTTGAGCCCATGGCTACTGCCCTTCTGAAATATGTCACTTTGAAGACAGTCTTCCTAGTTGCCATTACCTCTTCCAGAAGGATTTCAGAGTTACATGCACTCTTCACAGATCCTGACTACATTATCCCTCACAAGGACAAGGTAGAGCTCAGAACAAACAGGAAATTCCTGCCTAAGGTGGTCTCTGAATTTCACTTTAACCAGTCTGTCACTCTTCCTGTTTTCTGCACTGAGAAATCCACTCCTGGAGAAGAGAGACTCCTTAGTCTGGATGTGAAGAGAGCCCTATCCTACTACCTGGAGCATACCAAGCACTTCAGGGGCTCCACTATCCAGCTTTTCCTCACCTGTGGGAGGTAGGTAGAGGACGACCAGCCACTGAGAGAACTGTTTCTTGCTGGATAGTCTCCTGTATTCGGTTTTGCTACGACAAGGCTGGTAAACAGCTCCCTGAGGGCCTCAGTGCTCACTCTACCAGGGGCACTGTTGCCACAGTGGCAGCTGCTAGGGATATTCCCTTACTTGATGTCTGCAAAGCAGCCACATGGAAGACTGTATACACACTCACAAAGCATTATTGCCTGGATGTACAGTCCAGATCTGATGCCAAATTTGTCAGGGCGATCTTGCAGAGCCTCTTCCCTAAGTAGGTTCTGTACCCGCCTCCCAACTGCACTGCGTTGTAGTCTGCACATACTTACTGATGCTAAAGGACCCCTGGGGTGAGAAGAATAAATTACTCACTGTAGTAATGTTGTTTCTTCCAAGGTGTACTTTAGCATTAGTAAGCTCCCACCCTTCCTCCCCAGGAGACCTATCTGAAAAGGACTCTGCTTCCTCATTATTGCCAAATTTGTTCCTGAGTTTCGAATGTTATTTAGAGCAAACATTTCATGTTTTTAATGGTTTTCTGTTCATGCTGTTGCATGATTTTTAGATCCTGTTGGTTCACGCTAATACGGGCATGTTCCCATTCTTCGTTTGAAAAAATTCTGGTGCCCTCTGGGGAGACTACACTCAGCACACCCTGCTGCTGTTTTCTGATTGGCCATTTTATATATTAATTAATCATGGGTCCACCTCCGAGGCAGTTCAATCTGGTCAGCTTACTGCACATAGTTACTGATGCTAAAGGACGCCTTGGAAGAAACAATATTACTACGGTGACTAATTTTTCTGTTCCTGAGTATTTAAATTAGAGGGAGGCTTTACTGCATGCCTTAGATGTTCATAGGGTGCTCTGCTATTGCACGAATCGCACCCAACCAGTTAGAAAGACTTATCAGTTGTTTGTTTTGTTTGCCCCTAGGAGAGAAGGGGCATCTGTTTCAAAACAGTGTCTGTCCAAATGGTTGGCAAATTGCATTGTTTACTGTTAATGTAAGTACAACAAGCCCTTGCCTGGGGCGGTTAAGGGTCACTCCACCAGGTATGGCTGGCTCTACTGCCTGTTTCAGGAATGTGTATGCTGCGGACATCTGTGCAGCTGCCACTTGGAGCTCGGTTCACACCTTTGTCTGCCACTACAGTCTGGACATTGCTTCCAGACACAGGGCCAGTTTGACTAGCTGTCCTTCAGGGCCTTCTTTCATGAGCAGTCTGCTCTTGTTTTCTACCTCCTTCCAGCTGATTCTCGATCAGTTCTAGTACTCAGTCCTATCGATGTTGCCTACTGCAAGAGCCCCCTCAAAGTAAGATAGTACAGTTATGTAAGAACTTACTGTAACAGTATATCTTCGAGAGGAGCTCTTGCAGCAGGCGCTGCTTTCCCTTTCTCTTCATCCCTGATAGCTGCTTCTCCTTTGCATTTATTCTGCCTTTCCTTGGCCTTGAGGAACTGCCTCGATTCTTCATTTCTTTTGATTCTGCCCCGGGGTCTCTGGTGAGAGAACGGAGGTAGGTCTGGGGGACTGCCCCCTTTATAGGATAGGTGGACGTCAGCGTGCTGATGTCGGTGGGGGCGGTCCCCCAAGATAGACTGCTAGCTAGAAGTTTTCCGTGTGGTCCTGTCACCTGGTGGCTTCAGTCCAACCAGCGTTGCCTGCTGAAAGAGCTCCTCTCAAAGATCTACTGTTACAGTAAGTTCTTACGTAACTGTACTTTTTGTGTGGTAACGCCAGTATGATGGGTAGTCTGGTTTTACTTTGTAAAAGAAATCAGAATCAAACTACCAGCTACATCACTGGTCTCTGCAGAATGTAAACAGAATGTGTGTGTGTGTGTGTTTTTTTTTTCCCTTTCTTTTTTTAATCTAGGAACACTTTGCATCCAAAGTGGGTTGACAGTGCCCCTTTAAGAGCAGTGCAATCTGTTGCACTCGTGTAGGAAGGAGGCATCCCAAGGGGGTGGGATCAGGAGAAAAAGTAGAAAGATGGGGCCCCTCCCTGCAGATGAAACTGCACAACTCACTGGCCACCTAATTGGGGTGTCCAGACCTTGCCCCCACCCTTCTCTCCCCTTGTAATTATGACTCCTCCTAAGGGGATGTGGCAAGGAGCAGAAA
The DNA here is from genome assembly GCA_016271365.2 of Neoceratodus forsteri. Lineage (NCBI taxonomy): Eukaryota > Metazoa > Chordata > Ceratodontiformes > Ceratodontidae > Neoceratodus > Neoceratodus forsteri. The sequence continues at coordinate 370,824,387 of CM057451.1, read as the reverse complement.
GCCAGTGCTGAAGGCTAGCCAGTTAGAGGCCTTGCCTGGATAGAGACATATCCAGGAGCTTGGGAAGATAAGGAATTGGTGACTTGGGGTTAGTGGCAACTCATACAGACATGTAGCCTACTTAAGGGCCCTTTGGGTGACTGGAATTAGGTCTGTGAGGGTACTGTACAGGTGAGGCACTAGAAAAAGATCATAAAAAGAAGACAGTGCATTTTAAGAAGCAGTGCAGTTGGGATTTGGAGGAGCTTTAATTTTTTATTAATTGATTTGACTCACTATATACAGTAGTATCATTGGTTATTTTTTAGATAAATCCACTGGGTTAAGAATAACTTCTTTGGTCTGTTGTTGGGTCTTGAAAAAATATGGCAGCTTCCTGTATTTTATTAGTAGGACTTTTCACCTGCTTTTCTCCAGCCTGGTAACTTCAGCTTCCACTCCTGCCAGCTTTCATTTTTTCAAACTTTATTTTATTGTTTTCAAGTATTGCACATATACTACAACCTCGTACATAGAAACATAGAATGTGAGAGCAGAAAAAGACAGGTAGGCCCATCTCGTCTGCCCTTGTGTTCCCTGTCTGTTACAACACCCTGGACTCTATTCGATCACAGATGTCCCCCCTCCTCTCTTTCCTCTGCGTATTATGCCCCCGTGCCTATCCCACATATGCTTGAAGCTCCCCACTGTCTTCAACCCCACCATCTTTCCTGACAGACTGTTCCAGGTGTCCACCACTCTTTCTGTGAAGAAGTATTTCTTCACATCCCTCTTAAACTCCCCCCCCCGCCCCAAGCTTCACAGCATGCCCCTGTGTTCATGTGCTTCTCCTCTGACATAGACTCCTCTCTTGCACTTAGCTCGGCCACGTGAGGTACTGTAGATCTCAGTTATCCTCGCTTGCTCTCCTGTCTTCCAGAGAGTACATGCTGAGCTCCTGGAGCCTCTCCTTCTATGGTTTTCTATGCAGCCCCCGCACCATTTTGGTAGCCCTCCTCTGGACCGCTTCCACTCTGTCAATGTCCTTTCGGAGGTGTGGACTCCAGAACTGGACACAGTACTCCAGGTGGGGTCTCACTAGTGAGCAATACATTGGCAACACCATCTCCCTTCTCCTACTAGACATCCCCCTTCCTGTGCAACCCAGCATCCAGTTAGCCTTATCTTCTGCCTCGTGACACTGCCCTGCCACCTGTGAGCATTAGTTGTATAATTACCCCAATGTCCCTGTCTTGCTTGGTGACTGTAAGTTATCTCCCCCCCCATTTTACACACAGCCCCTGGGTTTCCCTGTCTTAGATGCATGACTGCTCTTTTTGCATTGAAATCTAGCTGCCACACCCTAGACCGCTCCTCTAGTTTACACAAATCTTTCTATATTCTCTTCACCACCTCCCATTTGTCCACCCTGTTGCAGATTTTTGTATCATCTGCAAAGAGACACCATCCCCTCCAGTTCCTCAGCAGTGTCACGTATGAAGACACTGAAGAGGACAGGATCCAATACTGGTGCCTGTGGTACTCCACTGGTCACTCTCCCATCCCCCGAGTGTTTGTCATTTACCATCACCTTTTCCCTCCTATCTGTCAGCCAGCTTACTAACCCAGCTCACTGTCTTCTTCCTCACCCACAGGTTGCTAAGTTTCTTAATCGTCATCCTGTGCAGTACAGTGTCAGAGTTCTTGCTGAAGTCCATATAGGCCACATCCACTGCTCTGCCCTGATCCATGTCCCTCGTAAAACAATCAAAGAAATCTGTGAAATTTGTTTGACATGACCCCCTGGAAATAAGTGAACAGTGCTGCCAGTTGGTCTGCAGCCCATTTGCATCTAGATACTCCATCAGGCTCTCCTTCGGCAGGGTTTCCATCAGTTTCCCCACCACTGATATGAAACTTATTAGTATGTAATTGCTAGCCTTCTCCCCAATGCCACTCTTCTGCGGAGGGACCATATTGTCCCTCCTCCAGTCCTTCAGAACCACTCCCTTTCTCCAGTGAGGTTCTGAATAGTGGTGCCGTAGGGGTGGCTAGCACTATGCTCAGTTCTTTCAACACCATAGAATGGATCCCGTCCAGCCCCATAGCTTGTTTTCTTTTAGGGCTGCCAGTCCCCGGTGGACTCTATCTTCTGAAAATGGACTTGTGTCCACTCCCCCCCCGGTGCTGATGCATGCTGGTCCATCACCCTCCTCCTTTCTCGGTAAAGACCGAACAGAAGTACTTGTATATTTCGGCTTTTTCTTGATCATCTTCTGCACAGTCTCCCCCCAGCCTACTCTCTTGATCCTCACTATCCCTCCCCTTCCTCTTTTTGCTCATGTACCTGAAGAAAGTCGTATCCCTTTTTTAACTCCTGGGCGATCCTCTCTTCTGTTTGAGTTTTTGCTGCCCTTACCTTCCTCCCTGTCTTCCTGTGTTTGTCAAGCTATACCTCCTTGTCCCCCCCTATTAGAGTCTCCTTGTACTTCCTGAAAGCTGTTTTTTTCTCTCCCTTACTGCATTAGCCACCTCCTTAGAGAACCATAGTGGCCTCTTCCTCTTCCTTCTCTTTCCCTTGCTTGTCTACTGCAAACAGCCTGCCATTGCCGTGGTTATTCCTCGGTCCTTCCCTTGTTATTATACAGGTATTTAGACATTATTTGGACAAGGAAAAACACCTTATACTTCTACTCAGAATGGTTGGTAATCACTGTTTGTAGTCCTGTAATCTTGAACAATAGGAGTCGGGGGGTAGAGGAGGATAGTGGACAAACGTAACTTTTAAAGTCAGTGCCAACCTTCTCTATGGCTGTGGTGTCTCCAATAGGGAAAATATGCAGGAAGAAAACGTACAGGTAACTATAACTGCTATTTAAAGCAAGTAGAGGAAACAAATGATTGTATTGTTTTGGTAAAAAGGGTAGTGGATAAGGTCCGTGCTGGCGATTTATTCTACTTTGATTTCAGCAACGCTTTTGATTTGGTGCTTAGAAGGTTGCTGAAGAAGCTAGTGGATCTGGGTACAACGAAAGACACAGATGGTGAGAAACTGGTTGGAAGGAAGACAGCAAAGATTTGTAGTTAATGGAGTCAGATCAGAAGAGAGGGAGGGAGGTCACCATGCTGGGACTAGTCCTTTTCTGTATGTTCATTAGTAACATGGGAGAAGGAATCTAGCGCATAAATGTATGTCTGCAGACGACACTAACGACACTATGCTCTGTGGCAGGGTAGATAGCAGAGAGGGGGGTTAGATGCAGAGAGACTTGCAAAAGTTAGAGTTGGCCAAAGGTTTGGCAGTTAAAATTCAATGCCAGAAAGTACAAGGTGAAGCACATAGGGAACAAGAACCCAAGAATAGAGTGCTGGGGGGGGGGGTTGTAAAGCTGTGTAAGACCTCTGAGGAAGGAGAGCTAGGGGTCATCATAATTGACTCCATAAAACAATCAAACTAGTGTAACAAGGCCTGCAGTAAGGCAAACAGGATGCTCAGGTGTATATGAAGGGATGCTGACAGGGAAAGAAAGGAACTATTACTTCCTCTGTAAAAATTACTGGTAAAGTCCCACCTGCAGTACTGTGCTCAGTTCTGGAGTCCTCACCCAAGGAAAAATAAGGACAAGCTGGAGACAGTGCAACATAGGGTGACCGAAATGATTGAGGGCCAGCAGGGCAGACCTTATGAGGATTGGCTCAAGGCACTGAATATGTACTCGCTAGAGGCCAGATGAGAGAGGGGGGATATGATAGAGACCTTCAAGTTCCTGAAAGGAATAAACAAGGTAAACTACAAGGAACTGCTTAGCATAAGTAGCAGGTCAAGAACACAGAGGCATGAGTGGAAAGTGATGGGGAAATTCAACAGGGAAGTGAAAGTTTTTTTTACAGGAACGGTGGTAGAGCCATGGAGCAGTCTGCCAGTTGATGTGGTGGGCACCAAAACTATCAGTGGTTTCAGACAAGGTTGGGACAGAGTGAAGGACTTAGTGGTAGCTACAGGTGATAGCAGTAGGGCAGGGAGCATGGGAGTGGATGGTATGGGTTAGAACCCTGTATGGACAGTAGGTCCTGGGTTTGTTAGGGTTTATATGCAGACTAGATGGAACAGTGGTTCTTTTCTCCCATCATTGTCTGTGTTTCTGTACTACAAGCAAAATCCATGTTTCTGCACTACAAGTGCATTAGGGTTCAGCATATAAGCCCTTGACAAGAACCCAGAAAGTTTTTCCCTTAATTATATTCTGATAAAAACATTGAACTTAAATGGCAAACTTGCTGAGAAAAGAACTAACTTCACTTGCAAAAATAGAGATAAATCCTGATTAAACAGTCAGTCTCCTGTGGACTGTTATTATAAGTTCTTCTCACACCTGATATTTACAACCAATGCAGCTTCACTGAGCGTGATAAAATACTTCAGTGCAGCCGACCATGCGGCGGATGCAATTTTGCAACTGGTAATGTCAAAGCCCCAAAATTGCCCGAAGCATGTGCCTCCCACAGTTGAAAGATAATAGTATTACAAGGGCCAACTAAGACCCAGACCCAAAGTCAATGCAGTATACATGCAGCATAACATATGATACAGTGGAATGCCAGATGGATAACAAGAGATGGTCCTTTAGGGAAATTAAAGTTCAGCTGTCTTTTAAAGTTCATCAAGCATCTCTATTTCAGTTGCACACTGAGCGAAAAACTCTGTTCCATTATAGAAACCCAGCAACCTGCTTCTAGAGAATCCAAGAATTCCCAAGTTTTACCCCCATAGACAATCCTCAGTATCGCAGGTAGAGGAAAAGATTGTACAGTACCAAGGGTTCACAACTTATGTCAAACGTTTATGGCGAGCCCTCATTTGAAAGGACAGATTAGATTAAATTTTAACATCTGCACCCTCTACAGTGAAAGGGTATGCTGCTTGGGCTGCCGAAAAAGTCACGTCCCATACTTCCACCCCAGCTGTGCACAGTAAGACTGTCCTGGATTGATTGTAGGATGATGGGGAAGAGCTCAGATTGACTTTATAGACACGCTGGAAGGAAGAAACATCAGATTGCTCTGGTAAAGTTACAGATGCTGTTAACCAAGTTGAAAGGAAACCCAACAGATTAGAGCCCTCAACACCTTCTAGCACCTTAGCCAACTGTAGATTGATTGCCCTCACCTCATTTTTCTGAGGCCTGTGTACTGCCGCCAGCTGGCTGTTCTCTTGGGCGAGACTGCAGCTGAAGCCAGTGTTGTAGATCTTTTGTCAGCATCCGCTACCCTTGTTGACAAGTCCCTTAATTGAGCATCATGAGCTTCAAGGCAAGCGAGTGTTGCCTCCATTTTGGAGTTCATGAACTCTAGATGTGCTTGCCAAGGTGTTGTCAAGCACGTGTCAGGGAGCATAGGAAAACCAGGGGCAGTTATAAAATCCACAAGTGGCTTTTTATTATTATCATCAATAACAGTCAAATAAAATATAAAATTATTCAGGATAGCTCTTTACAAAGGCAGTACAAACAAAGAAAACAAAGTCCTTCGTCTGAAGGTATCTCTAATGCTATATCTCAATCTCAATCTCTCTCTCTCTCTCTCTAACAAAAGATTGCTGTCTTTTTATAAGAAATATTTGCCTGGCAATTAATTTCTGCATTCTGAGCTTGTTAAGAAACATCCTGTTTCTCAGAACATGTATCAGAGTTCTTGTCAGTTTCTTTCCTAATCGGGGCTGCAAATAAAATTATAAGTCTAATTATTTATTCATGAGCTGAGCTAGCTCACTGATTGGCCACTGTGCCAGTCTGAAATCTCTTAGAAAAGACCGGCACAGCAGCAACACTCGGCTCTTGCACTGTAAGCTGACAGCAGCTATGTCAAAATAGAACTGTTTTCGGTAATACAGTCCCTACTAACAAAATTCTCATTATTGTAATTAGACTTATAATCACAATAATAACCTCACAGCCGGTCATTTCATTTGATTAACGACTGGCTGGGTGGGGTGGCCCCCCCCCCCCAAAGCTGGTCGTTAATCACCAGGAAATGACTGGCTGTTTGGTCATTATTGCTTAAATACGGTCCCAAGCTGGCCTCCTGCTGACAGTTTTGCAAACAAGCCTGAGTCAGTTAAACTGCATCTCAGAGTTAACCCCCTGAGTTCCAAATAGCTTTTGCAATCATTTCAACAATATAACCATATACATTTTCAAACCAGAGAACCCAATTTCACATAAAGATCCACATATGTTTTTATAATATAGGGATAGGAACTTTTTCCCATAGAAAAGACCATAATTTATTTCCCTGTATACCTGCTATACCTACACTAATCAAACAATTAAAAGTATATACCTGCAGCTGGCCTGGTGGTGTAGAGGGTAGAGGCGCTGGTGCTTTACCTCGACCCACGCCGATGACCCGGGTTCGGGAACAGACTCGGGGCACCGAGGGTCGGCAAGGGGAGGAGAGAATTGAGCGTCCAGAGGACTGCTCTCCTCTCTGGGGGTGGGATCAGGGGACGCATTGCTTGGCAGCGGCCCCCAGTGGAGACTGGAGGCACTACCTGAGCATGCACTAATGGGGACACTGAAGAAACCAGGGAAAAATAGCACTTGAAGCGAGCGGCTTGCTGGCTCTCCACAGTTTTGCCGTGGCACCCACCTGGATCCATGTTCCATGGGGAGTTGGGGGCTCCCTGCGGTCCCGCTGTGGGGCGGGGGGGAGCTGCAGGAGTCTGGGTGCCCATGGTAGAGGCAGTCGTCGGCTGGATGTCCCCGAGCTGGTTGCAAGGATGAGGTAAGGGGAGCAGGTCAGGCGGCCAAGGAGTGAAAAATAGACAACAAAAGTATATACCTGCACTAATAAAAAGTACACAGCTGCACTACATTAAACCCTTTGGGATACCACTAGTAACACCATTAACACAGCAGTAGGAAGCTAGCCAGAGCAATTAAGCTGTAAAAGAACCTGGAAAAAAGGCTGTAACACAAAACCCTCCCAAACTCAGAAATTTCCCAAACTCCTACCTGCACTCACTACACACTATTCTCTGATTGCTGCACGAGACCTTCATATGCCATCACATGATTGCTAATGCAATCTCCATAACAGTAGCCATTCTAATGTATTATAGTCAATGAACAGTGGGTAAGGGGGGAACCCTCGGAAGTATACTCATCTTGGGGGTTAATTAAGGCAATAAAGTCACTCACCTTTCGGGTTCATGGCCTTATAACCCTGATTAGCCCCCTTGGTAGTTATACATCCTTGTATACCACCCTTACCAATTATTTATTCTAGATACTGTATAACCACAGATAAGCAAGGGAGAATGATGGAAACAGCAAGTGAAGATAGGGAGGAGATAGCGGGGGAAGGGGGATTGTGAGACTGTCAGAGTGATCAGTTCCTAGGTTTCATAAAAAAAATGTGACTGCACAATCGGACAGATAAGAGACAGAAAAGGGGAGGGTAGAACAGATCTCTGCTTTTAACTCTTTCTGCATAAGAAATGGGACAGAGTCTTATTCAGCCCTGTCACACAAGGTGGTTCTTCAGTTGATGGCAGGCTTCCGGCTCCAGCACTACCTATGGCCTTGTTCTGCTGGGCAGACATGGGTTTGGAGGCACCTGCCTGCTGTCCCTTTGGGTGCATCATCGCAACCATTGGTATCTTTCTGTTCCTCTCCACACAAAGTGTAAAATTCTGCAAGTTAGGATCCGAAAAGTTCAGTATTTTTCACATAAAATAATTTTCTGCTGGGTTTCAAGGAGGAGTTCTTGCAGGATACGTCCTGCCAGGAAAATGGCTGTGTACTGCTTTAGAACTATAGGAGTAGCTGAGAGTGGAACCTTCCATTAGCGTATCGGATTGCTGTGGGGGTGAAAATGTATAAGAGCAGTACAGAGCGCTAAGCCACTTTTTGTGCATTTAAAAAAAAAAAAAAAATTCAAAGCATCAAGTGGCCACGTAATCAGTTATACTAGGCTAGAAGGCATTTTAAATACATAGAGAAAAAGGATAATGACACCTGTTTTTCACAACTGTTTTAAAACTTTCACATTAAGGGGCAGTGTCATGATTGTTGTCAGAACCTCAACCACACGTATACTGAATATGAGAAATAAAACTGTAGAGCCCTTTTAATTACGCTAGTATTCTGCCTCTGTCAAAAGTTTATCTGCACCCAAGACTGTTTTTTACCTTCCCTTGCAGATGTGCAAAATAGAGACATTGAGCCTTCAGTTTGTTTTTCCTAAAGACATATGTTTTTGGGTCAGCTTTTATTAAATTTTTCATTTCTGTCTGCCTACAGGTCTGAAGGTTGAAGTGACTCATTGTGGAACAATGAGGAGAAAATATCGTGTTTGTAATGTAACAAGAAGACCTGCCAGTCATCAAACGTAAGGGAAATAAAAAAATGTGCTACTGCTGTGTCATAGCGTGGGCTGCAAAAAGTGACAGCCCTGCTGCAGAGTGAAACCTCTAAAAAAGACTGCTTTTCCACTGGTAGTGTTCCTGTGATGTAAAGGGAGCAAATCTGAAACTTTCAGTTTTGCGCCTTTGGTAAAAAATATTTTTAGACAAGAGCCCTCACAATCTTCAATTTGTTTGACTACATCAGATCACAAGAGAATACATTTTTGTAATTTGTTACTTGTCTTTCTCAGAGTTCAGTCTGCAGTGCATGTTGCGAGCTTATTCCTGTAAACTGTGTAAAGAGATGCGATCAGGATGTTCTGACTTCATAGTGTGTTAATTAAGGCATGACAGTTTGTTATTTTAGGCTGATGTCATGCCTTGAGGTCCGCACTCGAGAATTACAGTTATCCTGTGTTTCTATGTTACTGTCCCACAGTTATGCTCAACATGGGGTGAATGCCTTATTCGATTATAAAATGATTTGCCTGTTTCTTTTTTTCAGAGGTACTGCAGTTCAGAAAGTCAGTTGTCTGATCTCCTGTGCTGTTGTGTCGAATAATACACTACATGTGATCACATTCGACAAACCCCATTTCTTCATTTATTTTGTGCATTTTGTAATCAGTGAAAACAGACTTCCGTCACACACTCTGTAATTGTGAGATCAGTTGTTGACAATTTTGATGTTTTGGTAAACAATCCTCAAGCTTAAAGAGCCTTCTATTTCACTGGGACACAGGATTTAGACACTGTTCAACATATAATTAAGATATGTCCTTATTTACATCACCTTCTAGCCACATGACTTAGAGCAGCCTAGTCAGACTTGCACGTCATCTCTGCAAGAGGCATGGTGCACCAGAATTTAAGATCTCTCTCACTTTGTGATCTTGAGCCTCCCAGCATTCCAACAGTAGATTTTTATGTTGCTTGCACGCATGTGCAAGAAACATAGTGCCATCATCCGAGTTTTCGGAGGTGTGGCACCCGTCCTCCAATTCAGTCAGTGAGTTTGCAGGTGCAGCCGCAGTTCTCCAATGACTGCTGCAGCTGTCTATGGCAGCAGTCGAAAATGCAGTGGCATACAGTTGAAAGGGAGAGCTCCGCTTCAGTGAGCAGAGCTCTCCCCAACACACACACACACACACACACACGCAAGCATGCATATTGCGTGCTGATGCGCCCTCCCCACGCACTCACTGTATGGCTGACGGGGTGCCCAATCCCCGCTGGCTCCACGCCCCCCACAAAGGCCCAGACACGCTGGGAGCCCACCCCAGCTGGCAAAAAATGTTATAGCCGACGGGGGTGCCCAATCCCCCTTGGCTCCACGGCTGCACGCCCCCCAAAGCTTTCCAGGTGCCACGCTGGGAGCCCACCCCAGCGTGGCAAATCTTGTTATAGCCTGACGGGGTGCCCAATCCCCGTCAGCTCCAGCCCCAGATAGTCTTTCCAGCTGCCACACTGGGAGCCCACCCCAGCGTGGCAAGCGTCCTTGATCGTCTTAATTAAAAACAAACAAAAAAACCCTGTAAATAAAAAAGCGGTTCCTCGCGGTCTCCTACCCCCACCGCACCCACCCACTGCGCACCCTGCCTCCCCACACCACCCCTCACCCCATACTTACCTCCGGAGCTCAGCGCGACGATCATCGGTGGACCGAACACGTCTGCACTCTTCAAAGCCGACCGCGAACTGAGGAAATGCCGGTAAGCTGTATAATGGAATAAATAGGGTTTTTTCAACTTTGTTGCATATCTCAGGCATTTTTGGGAATTTTGGGCCCAGATTTTCAACATGGGGTTTTTGGGACCCCTCCTCATGAGTTCTTGCACTGTCATGGTGTTAATAGGGCCCGCAGGGTGATTTCGCGGTCACTGTGCGAAATCACCTTCCGGGACCGATTAACGAAACAACACTGCCAGAGTTCATATGGTGGGCTCTCAAAAAGCCTATGTTGAAAATTTGGTGAAAACATTCCTAAAAATGACTGTTTTACGAGTGCGCGTTGCGCAGTTCCTACGCACGCTCATAAGTTTGCGAATTTTCAATATTTTCACTCCAGATTTCCAACATTGCCATTTTACCACACCTTCTTATGAGCAGTACAGCTGTCATTTTTCACATCTTGCCCAAAACGTGTTTCCGCCCATGTGGTGCACAATGGCGCAGTCGGTGTGTGATATCCATGTATGGGACACATTAAGAAAATCACAGTGACACTGTTAATGAGCAGAGGTCTTAAAATGGCTATGTTGAAAATTTGGTGAAAAAATTCCTAAAAATGACTGTTTTTGATAGCGTGTAGCAGTTCCTACGCACGCTCGTAAGTTCACGAATTTTCAATATTTGCACTCTATTGACTTCCAAATACCTAAACAGCACATACAAGCAAGCAACATTCGGCACTGACAAATGCTTGTTAGTTTCTACTAAAGATACAGGTTTCTACTAAAGAAGACAGCTCATTTAATGGATAAGTCCTAAAGAGTCGTTGTTTTATAAAGTATTTAGTTATTTTAGTTAATTTACAGTTGCTCTGTTTTCCAAACTGGTATTTTGTTAAGACCCCATCCTGCAGGTTTCCATAATGGTTCCAGGAACCATTGCCTAAACCACAAATACACCATGCTCACAGTGACTTTTGATGGAGTTAAGGTTTAGATTTACAGCCTAGCAAAAAAAGATAAGGTGCTTCTGCTCACCTTTTTTTTTTTTTTGTCACAGCACTTCAGGACATTTTCACCTAACAACCACTGTGATCTCAAATTAAATAATAAACTGGTTGGCTCACAAAAACAGTAGTTGGTATAAAAATACCATCTCTGAATGACTTTGGTCAATGATTCTACTATGGTGCCTCTTTTCTGGTTTCATATCTCAGTCAAAATTGAAAGAAAGCCTTAAAAAAAAAAAAAAAAAGTGGGCCCACAGGTTTAAAAAAAAATGCCAAACAGGTGGCCACTGTTTGCCTAGGCAGGGCCTTGCTAACAATTGTAAGTGGCTCCCTCCAAAATATTTTGCGGGGCCCTACCTCCCCACCAGTAAGTGTAAAATAACCGTTAGTGCATCTAACACGTTTATAGCATTGGTTCTTCTGTAGCAGTCCTGTAGAGCATCCGTAGTTTGTCTGTGTCCCCCCCCCCCCCTTGCTGGCACCATGATCAAGGAACCGAACAGTGCCATTTGTCCCTGCTCCTCCTGTGAAGACTAGCAGCGAGGTCATATGTTTTCAGTAATGGGTCCTGTTTGCTTCCTTGTTCTGTAACCACATCCCCTTAAACTGGAACTGGAATCTGCAGCACAGACCCCACTGCTGTGGCAGCCGGTTACAAATGGATAAGCAGTGTACACAAAGAAAGTTACAAGTTTGTCTGTGACAGTAAAAGGTTTTCTTAATGCTGACCTCTGAGGCAGTGAGTCACCTCACAGTCTGGGCCCTACTGCAACTGCATTTCTTGCCCCCCCCAAGTCATGGCCCTGTGCCTAAAGCAGATAGGCATGCGGGATGTTATAAGTGTTTTGGACCAGATCATGATTTGCTTAAGTGTAATCTGTACAGAGTATTTTATTCTAAGGCACAAAAACAGAGGCAAGTAAAAATGCAGTATTAAACCGGTTCAGCCTGTCTGTCTAGCTCCAAAGAATGTTTCCCTAGTGAAAAGGTAGAGAACATCTCTTTGATAATGTGTGAAGAAGCAGCTTCCCCTAAAGACCATTCCAAAGCAGAGCCTGCAGGGTAGCCCACCAGAGAGGATAAATCCTCAGCTGAGGAATGTTCAGATAAAAAGGACTCCCAATAAATGGCAGGCAGAGGAATCATCTTCTCATGCGAGCCTTAAAAACATCAAAAAAGAAAACTACTAGGGGCCAGAAACAGGAAAGACAAGCATTTGTCAATGCCAAATGTTTGCTTGTTGGCATTAGCAGTGGAAGTGCAGGAGTTAGACCTATGCAGTATAGAAATGGCATTGAAGTACTGAATTGATGCCAACTCCACCCTCACTCTGCAGAGCTGAACAGGCATTGGGGTGTGCCCTTGGGTCGTCGCCGATTATGGTCACGGCATTTCACCTCACCCTACCCATCAGACACTGACAAGTGTCAAGCTGTGCCTTGGGGTGTTTGGGCTTTACATTCACCTCATTCCATAAGGAAATACGCTGAAATGGGCACAGTGTAGGAGAATGGGGTGAACTCGGGGGGGCAGAGGGTCCAAGGCACACCTCGATGCCTGTCACTGGCTGTAGGGTGGGGGTGGGGTGGAATGGCATGAGCATTACTGTTGACAATCCCAAGTCACACCCCTGATGCCTGTCAGTCCCTACAGGGTAGGGCGTTATCGAAAACCCGAACGCCCTGGGCGTTTCTTGGTATTTTTACTCCAGGTTTTCCACATGGGCTGTTTGTGACCCCACTACATGAACAGTGACACTATCAGTTCATTAGGTGAAAGGTGATTTTGCACAGTGACTTTGCCATTTGGCGCCACAGGTGTGAAAACACATTTCAAACAGGATGTGAAAAGTGACAGGTATACTGTTCACGAGGAAGTGTAAAAAAAATGGCATTGTTGAAAATCTGGAGTGAAAATGTACAAAAACTGGTCACAAGCGTGCGTAAAACTGCGTATTGTACACCTGTAATGTAATTAGTTTGGCGATTTATTTATTTATTTTTTTTTTGGTTACAGCAGATTTTCAGCATAGGCATTTTGGGACCTCCGCTGATGAATAGTGTCACTGTGATTTTTGTAATCTGTCCGAACACTAATTTCCCACAGTGACCGCTAGTCTGCGCCGGAAGTGCAAAAACACATTTCGGCCAGGGTGTGAAAAATGACAGCTATACTGTTCATAAGGAGGTATGGAAAAATGTCAGTGTTGAAAATCTGGACTGCAAATATTACACATTCCTGAACTGACGAGGGTGCGTGGTGCATACTCGTAACTGAGTCATTTTATGGACTTTTGTCACCAAATTTTCAACATAGCCATTTTAACACCTCTGCTCATGAACAGTGTCAGTGTGATTTTCTTAATGTGTCCGGAACATTGATTTCACACACCGAACGCGCCACTGTGCGCTACATGTGCAAAAACGCATTTTGGGCAAGATATGAAAATTGACAGCTGTACTGTTCATAAGGAGGTGCAGTAAAATGGCAGTGTTGAAAATCTGGAGTGAAAATATTAAACATTCTCAAAGTTACGAGCATGCGTAGGAACTGCGCAATGCATACTCATAAAACAGTCATTTTTGGGAATTTTTTAACCAAATTTTCAACATAGGGTTTTTGGTGGCCTTCCTCATGAACTGTGACACTGTTGTTTCGTTACTCGGTCCCGAAAGGTGGTTCCGTGCAGTGACTGCGAAATCACCTTTCGGGACCGAATAACAAAATGACAGTGACTGAGTTCATGAGGTGGGGCCCCAAGAACCCCATGTTGAAAATTTGCTGAAACAATTCTTAAAAATGGCCGAGATATGAACTAAAGTTGTGAAAAACCCAGTTATGCCATTATACAGCTTACCGGTATTTCTTCAAGTTCGCAGTCGGCTTTGAAGAGTGCAGACATGTTCCCGGTCCACCGATGATCATTGTGCTGGGCTCCGGAGGTAAGTATGGGGTGGGGGTGGGGAGGTGGGTGCGCAGAGGGTGGGCACAGGTTGGGGGAGGGAGGCAAGACCTTCAATGAGGGACTGTTTTTTGTTTTCAGGTGTTTTTTTCTTTTTAGAAGATGACGTGGGACTCTTACCATGCTGGGGTGGGCTCCTAGTGTGGCAGCTGGAAGTTTTTTTTTGGGGGGGGCCAGTGGAGCTGACGGGGGATTGGGCACCCCCGTTGGCCAGACAGATGCTTGCCACGCTGGGGTGGGCTCCCAGCGTGGCAACTGGAAGTCTGTTGGGGGGGCAGCAGAGTCGATGGGGGATTGGGGCCCCCCCGCCCCCTCGGCCATACGGTGTACAGCGGGGTGGGCTCCCAGCGTGCTACTTGAGTGTTTGGGGAGGTGGGAAACTAGAAAACAAGAGAGCTGTCTATGACAGCTGTGTTCAGATGCAGTGCTGAGTGTAGGCACTTTGCATACTGATGACGGCAGTATGTAAACTGCCTGCCAACGGCAGTATGCAGATTGCGTACACGTTACCACTGCTGATTGCAGCGGTCTTTCGCTTTCAGCTGTACGCCACTGCATCAGAACTGCTGTCGTAGACAGCAGTGACATTTATTGGTAAGGTGAGACAGCACCTGCAAGAAGGAGTAGGGCATTGGAAGCTGAGTGGCACATCTTTGAAAATTCGTATGGTGGCACTATGTTTCTTGCACATGCGTGCAAGCAAACATAATAAATAAGAAAAGCATCCAGCCTGCTAGTGATGCTTAGATGCCCCCTCTGGAGGAGTTTAAATAAATGTGCAGTTCTTCCAAACCTTGACTGAATGGGCATTAAAATCCCTCCCTCAATTGCTACTAGTGTCACAGAGGAGGAAAGCTGTTCTGAGGAGGAGGAGACAGTATGTAATACTCCTGCAATCACAAGTAATGAAGAACTAGGTTCACTCCAATGTCCATTACAGCACTATTCATTTTTTATTCATTTATTCATTACAGATCGGGTTTACAACCGTTTGAGTCAGACACTCATTTACAAAGGCACCTCATCGCGGGGGGCAGACATCAAGACAGTCATTACAGTGCAGATTAAAACAGAGGATGACATTACAAGTGCAGTAAAAGGAACATTTAACATAGATACACTTAGGTTACACAATGTAGTAGTTTGTATGTTACTTAGGTTACATATTGTTACAAAATTGTGAGTTACACTTATGGATATAGTAGGTCCTCGGAGAAGACAGAGGGTTACATCCCTGTTTGGACCTAGTAGGGAAGGGGTAGGTCTGGGGGAGGGAGAGGCTGTCCAGTGGACGTTGTCGAGCCAGGGGGCAGATTACAACAGGGGTTAGTTGCACCTATAACAGCGGGTATTAAAGATATGGTTCCGAAGGGCTGTTTTGAAGGAGCCATTTTTTGGCAAGTCGAAAATACAGCTAGGAAGGGAGTTGAACCAGGTGGGGGCTTGGTATTGGAAGGATCTCTGGGCAAGAGAGGTCTTGGTTCTGTGCACCTTGAAAGTGGCTATGGGTGGTGACGGACGAAGGTGGCTGCTGTAGGGAGGTGGAGACCCGGGGAGTCCTAGCAGAGATTTCTTAGTGAGAAGGCAGGTCTGGTAGAGCAGTTGCTCCTCAAAGTTGAGAAGATTGGTGGTAGTATAGAGAAGGCAGGTGTGAGCACGGCTGGGGACACCTGTCAGGAGCCTACAGGCCTTATTGATGGAGAGTTGGATTTTGGAGAGGGCAGTGTTGTCAGCTGCAGCGTAGATGGGCAAGCCATAGTCCACGAAGGACAAGACAGAGGAGGTGATGGCCAGCCTGAGGGCAACCTGAGGCAGGCAGTCCCTGTGCTGGTATAGCAGGCCAATCTGAGAGTTAATGGCGGCTGACAGGGCATTAATGTGGGTGTGGAAGGAGAAGGCAGTATCAAATTTGATGCCTAGGTACCTGTATGTGGTCACTTGTTCTAGTGGGTGCAGAGTGCTGGGGATAATCAAGAGGGGGGTATTTTTAGCTTTATTTTGGTGGTGGGAGACGAACATTGATTTGATTTTCTATAGGTTAATGACCAATCTGCGGTCTCCGAACCACCTTTCGGCTTGGTTGTAAGCTTGCTGGAGGCATAATTGGAGGGAGGTGGGATTGGGATGTGAGGCAATGAGGACTGCATCGAGTGAGGCGTGAAGCATTTTACGGGTACATGAGCTGGGGAGGGTGTTGAGGTAGAGACTAAAAAGTATTGGACCCAAGATGGAGCCCTGAGGGACCCCGGAGTGAACGGGAAGAGTGCTGGAGAGGGAGCCGCTGATCTTGACACGCTGGGATCTAGCAGAGAGGTAGCTAGAGAACCAGGAAATGGGACCACCAGAGAAGCCAAGTTGGTGGAGAGAGTCGAGTAGAAGGGGATGACAGACAGTGTCAAAGGCCTTGGAGAGGTCAATGAACACTGCTCCTGCAAGACTGCCAGAGTCGAGAGCAGCATGCAGGTGTTGGGAGAATTCCAGGAGAGCCGTGGCTGTACTGTGTCCTGGGCGGAAGCCGTGCTGCTCTGGGCACATAATGTCATACTTGGTTAGGTAGTCAGAGAGCTGGATCAACACCACTTTTTCAAGGGCTTTAGAGAGTGGGGGAAGGATGGAGATGGGCCAGTAATTTTTGGGGGTGGATCGGTCCCCACTGTTATGCATGGGTGTGATTTCAGCAGTTTTCCAAGCACTTGGGAACTGACCCAGGCATAGAGACCGGTTTAGAAGGTCAGTCAGGGGGACTAGGACTTCGTCCAAGACCATATGGAGGATCCTGAAGTCGAGGGGGTCACTGCTGGGGCTATTGCTGCCTAAGGCTTTTAGCAGGTGCCGCCTGGCTTCTTGGGGGATAGGGGTGGGTAGAATGGTGGCGATGCAGGACCGGAGGAGAGAGGTGGGATTAGGTCAAAGAAGCTGCTGGGGAGGACCGAGCTTAGGTCAGAGAAGGCAGTGTTAAGGCAGTCGGCTATGAGGAGTGGATCTGTGGTGGGGGTGCCATTGATGGAGAGCTGAGATGGTTGGGGGGAGCGGGACTTCCCATTTAACTCTTTAATATTATCCCAGAAGGTCGGGGCTGAACCCCAAGTGGAAGTGAGGGTGGTCTGGTAATGCTCTGCCTTGGCCCGCATAATGGCCCAAGTGCACTTATTGCGTTCTGCATTGTAGGTCTGTCTGTCAGATGCCTTACCAGATTCTACAGCAGTGTGCCAGAGATTATCTTTGTTTTTGAGTCTCTGGAGGAGGGATGGGGTGATCCATGGGGCATTGCATTTTTTTGGAGCGGATCCTGGTGAGGGGGGCGAAAAGGTCACAAGCCTTACAGGAGGCATTTGTGAAGTGGTCAAGAGGTGAGTCAGTGTCAGGGGCATGCTGGATAGGGGGCCAGTCTAGCTGGGCTAGGCATTGTTTTAATTTTCTGAGGCCGCTGGGGTGTAAACGGCGGTGTAGAGTGGCCTGGGACACTGGCTTCAGAGTGGAGGATGACCAGAGACAGAGGACTGGGGAGTGATCACTAAGAGAGTTGGGGAGGACAGTGACATCCTGGATTTTGTAGGGGCGGTTAGATATAACAACATCTAGGAGAGTGCTGGTGCCAGTAGAGTGGTTGAATCTGGTGGGCTGGGTGACTAACTGGGACATATGCAGGGCAGCAAAGGAGTCCCTTATATGGGAGGCAGTGGAGGCAAGCCAGTTAACATTGAGATCACCTAGGATGACTTGCTCCACTTAGTGAGGGAGAGATGTGAGATAGTCAATGAGGGACTGGACCGCTTGGTTATGATTCCTCGGGGGTACGTAGGACACCGTGAGGAAGAAAGGGCCTCAGGCGGAGTCAGGTATGATTTTTAAGGTGGGGGCTTGGGCCCATAATCAAGTTTAGGAGCTGGGGTCCTGACCTATAAGGAAGTCCCGTGATACAGTGGTGCGCAACCACCACCGTTTGCTCACTCAGTCTTCCCAGATGGTATATCCAGGAGAGGATAGCAGAGTCGGTGGATTTGAGAGCCAAGTTCTACCAGTGCAGTTATGTCAGGTTGATGTTGAACGACCCAGCACTGGAGGGCAGCAGATTTCTTTAGGAGACTGCAAATGTTTAAGGATGCAAAGCGGAGGCCAGTTGCAGTACAGGGTTTAGAAGGGCTGGATGCAGTAGGTCCTGGGTTTGGGTGTACATTACCAGATAATAATAATAGAAGTGTAATTATTCTGGTTAGTGGCCGGTGGCGATGGAGACCCTTGGGTCGATACCCAGCTGAGGACTTTAGAATCAGGGTGTATGGGATAGATAAAGTGCGAAGGGTGGGAATGGTAGGGAGAGCTGGGTCCAGGTCAGGCCTTGGAGGGCAGAGGGAGTGGGGTGTTGGGGGTCACGGGTATGTTGAGGGTGGGGAGGCCGAAGCCACCGTGGGTAATTCATCATCTTTGTATTCTGCCTTGCTTAAAGGCAGAACAGCCATTATTTATTTATTTTTTAAAATCTCTTTTTGCCCCCCCAAAAAAAAAACTCCACTCCTTCGGGAGCACCTGTGGAGACTACCTCCGGCCTCTACCACCTACCTGAGACCTTCTCACTTACCCCATGGAGTTGCGGTCCCTCCCCCCGGTGGGGATGAGGTGGGGCAGCTGCACCCCGACAAATCCAGGTTGCATCGGGAGCTGGAACAGTAGACAGGTGTGAGGCCATGAGGGGTCTGCACCAGTGCTCCATCTTCCTGGAGCCTGGAGAGCATTGTTCCCCTGTACTGGAGGAGTGGCACGCACCCTGGCATCATGGCGTCACCACTCCCCAACCCCTTGCTGAATGCTTGTGCTTGCCGTGCCTCTGGCTTCCGCCAGAGGCCTGTCATGCACCAAGCATGGACCACCCTCCCTCCCAGGAGAGGAGAACTGTCTTCCAGATGCTCAATCCTCTCTCCTCGCCTCGGCGTCCTGTACTCATTCCCGAACCCAGCTTGCCGGCATGGCGTGAGGTGTGGCATCCAGCGCCTCAACCCTCAGCACCACCGGGCCGGCCCTTATGCCAGCCATTATTAATATTCCCACTCTGGAAACATTTTCTGACCTAGAGGACATCAGTTTGTTAAGCATATGTTGGGACTGACATCAACAGTCAGGATCCTCATCCATGACACTTTTAAAAAGATGAGTAAAAAATTCTATTGTTGCCTGCGTCAACAGCAGCAGTTGTTAAGAAAGTAGAGAAAAGCTATATAGTAACCAGGATTGGTTCAGAATATTATCAGCAGCCTAACCCTGATGGTGTAATACAGGCTGCTGCATGTGAAAAGGCAAAACCAACTAGTTCTACAGCAACGCCTGACAGATTTCAGAAAAATTTACTCATTTTGAAAAATGTTGTCTTACTTTTCTGCCACACTCATTTTGAGGGAGCCAGCATGTTTGAGTTAAACACCACACTACCAGGCAGCACTCTAGAAAGCTCTGCTACCCATTTGTGAAGATATGCCCTCAAATGAAAGGTCACAGATATTGCAGAATACGAAAGCTGGTCTTGATACAGCCAAAAACAATTGAAAATTGTTGTGAACATTTTTGACTTAAAAATCAGAACTCTGGCGAATGCATCATCTACCAAAATGATACCTGGTTAAGAACCATCGGGTTATCTCTGGATCTACAGAACATGGCTGCAGACTTCCCCTTTGCAAATTCATCTCTCTTTGGAGATCAGAGTTTTCATGTGTATGAATAAGACTGATAAAAACAAAACTACCTTAAAAAATCTATTAGAAAAAGAGAAGTCCTGGTGGGTACTGTCTGTGGCAGCATGGGAAGGGGATACGATCACAGGTAGTACTTTTCAGCCATGTAGTGCACCCAGAGGTGGAAACTGAGGTAGAGGTGAAAGAGGCAATCAGCAGCTCCAGGTCATCCACCACAAAGTCTAGCCCCTAATGTGTTTCAGGTCACCATTTCTCACCTTCTGTCGTGTGTGTGTGTGGGGGGGGGGGACACCTTTGAACGTTTCCAGTAGTGGCAGTCTGTTACAGCAGACAGATGGGTGCTGGATATTGTGAAAAAATACTTCAGTCTAACTTTTGTTTGTCGGTCCAAAACAAAAGAAATTCACAGTATTCAAACCAAGTTCATCAGAAGAGATGCAGCAATTAAACTTGGAAGTTCGAAATCTCTGGTATCTCAGTGCTGTAGAGAGGATGCCAACAAAGGAAATGAGAATATGATTTTCTCCAGGTACTTTCTAACAAAAGAAAAAATTAGGAGAGTGGCCACCAGTACTCAACCTACTGTAAGGATCTAAACAGATAAAAAGGGAAAGCTCAAAGTGGTTACCTTGCGAAGAGTAAGTCCATCTTTGCAGCAAGGCACTGGCTTTGTTCATTGAATCTGAAGAATGCATACCTTCACACTTCACTAAGACCAAGCCACAGAAAATGGTTACACTTCAGAGTAGGAATGGATAAGTAACAGTACAGGGCAGTACCCTTCAGACTGACCTTTGCTCCAAGAGTATTTACAAAGTGCCTGTCTGTAGTAGCATGAGCACTTTGAAGAAATGGTGGGACAGTCTGTCCATACTCAGATGACCAATTAGTTTGTGGGAGAACCAAGGAATAAGTCCTGCTATTAATTAAGTAGACTAGTCTGCGCTTCTGATAGAAAAAGCGGGGTTCATCCTGAATTTAGGCAAATCAAACTTAGAACCCACACAAAACCTGCACTTCACTGGAGCACACCTGGACACAGTTCAAGCAAAGGCCTTTTCCCCCCTATAGGAAAGGATCCAAACACTGGTACAGTATGCAGCCTCCTTCCACACTGGAACAAGAAGGACTGCACAAGATTTTCTCAAATTGTCAGGTTTCATGTTAGCCACAATCTGTGTGGTACTATGGGCAAGATAGCACATAAGAGCAGTTTGGTTATACCTGAAAAAAATGCTGCTCTCAAGTGGGGAATCCCATAACTGTGCTGATACTGATATAGAAAAGGCTCCAGTGCTACCTCCAGTGGTGGCAGCAGGTTCAGCACCTTAGAAACATAGAAACCTATAGAAACATAGAATTTGACTGCAGATAAGGACCGCTTGGCCCACCCAGTCTGCCCATTTCCCTACCTAATGGATAAGCTGCAGATCCTAGTTAACCAGCAGCCTACTTCTTTCTACCCCCACCCCCTAGAATTGCCTCATGACTGTCCCATGCACGCTTGAATTCAACCACTGTTTTTGACTCCACAACTTCCTCCGGAAGGCTGTTCCATGCATCCACAACCCTCTCTGTGAAAAAATACTTCCTTACATTACTTTGAGCCAGCCACCCCCATCTTCAAATTGTGCCCCCTTGTTCTTGCACACCTCTTTTTTTGAAAGATGCTACCCTCTTGACTTTGTTGATTCCTTGAGGTACTTGAAAGTTTTATCATGTCCCCCTCTCCCTCCTTTCCTCGAGGCTATACATATTAAGCTCCTTTAGTCTCCTCATATGTCTTCCGTGCAGACCCTGCACATTTTAGTTGCCCTCCTCTGGACAGCTTCCATCCTGTCTATGTCCTCATGGAGATTGGGTCTCCAGAACTGCACGTGAGTACTCCAGATGGGGTCTGACCAGCTGTCTGTACAGAGGGATAACAACTTCCTGTTTTCTACTGGTGATGCCTCTCCCTATGCATCCCAGTATCCCCCCAGCCCTCCTTACTGCCCTCTCACATTGCTTGCCCATCTTTAAGTCATCTGATATGACTACCCCCAGGTCCCTTTCCATTTTTGTTGTTAGTATCTCACCCTGCCATTGTGTACTCTTCCCCTGGGTTTTTGTTTCCCAGGTGCATTACCTTGCACTTCTTAGCATTGAATCTAAGCTGCCATACATTTGACCATTCCTCTAACCTTGCCAAGTCCCTTGTCATCCTTTCCACCCCACTTTGTGCATCAACTCTGTTGCAGATATTTGTTTCATCTGCAAAGAGACATACTTTTCCTTCTAGTCCCTCTACAATGTCGCTTATAAAGATATTGAAGAGGACCGGTCCTAATATTGAATCCTGCGGTACCCCAGTAGTAACTCTCCTTTCTTCAGAGTGGACTCCATTTACTATTACCCTCTGTGTCCTAGTCTCCTGCCAATTCTTTACCCAGGCTATCATCTTGGGACCCACTCCCAGGCTGGCTAACTTGTATATTAATCTTTCAAGTCTGGCACAATTTAGAGCTTATGACAGATACCTCAGGATGGGGAGGGCATATCTCACACCACACAATAAAGGGAGTATGGAACTCGGCAGAGATGAAAGAACGCATAAAGCTGCTGGACCTCAGAACAGTGTTTCTGTCCCTGAAGCCCTTCTCAACATTGATCAAGAACCACGTTCTACAGATGAGGGCAGACAGTAGCACAATAGCGTACTGTATTACGTAAACAAGGCCGTGCAGGATCCTTAAAACTGCAGGGCAGAACAAAAAAATTGGGATGCAGTCTTTACTCTCAGTGCATATGTCGCTGCAGTCCATGTTGCACAGAAAGGCAGTGTACTGTCAGACGCACTCAGCAGGCTGGCACATGTTACCCATGAGTGGTCCCTGTAACAAACTGCTATGGTCAGTTTTGAGGAAGTGGTGTGTTCCAGAAGTGGACCGTTTTGCCTCTTGGGAGCAGAAGCAGCAGCCACTGTTCTGCTGCAGAGCCCCATGTCTGGAAACAGTCCCAGAAAGGTGCTCTCAGCATATACTGGGTGAACAGCTTTCTCTTTGCTTTCCATTTCCTGTAATACAGGAAGTGCTTCTGAATATGATGGTGGAACATGTAACCATGGTCCTGACAGCACAAGAGTGTCCCAGAGAGCCTTGGTATTCACTGTTACTCCAGATGTCCCAAAGGACTCACACTCTGCCTCTGTTGAGATCTAACAATCTAAAGAGGCCAAATGAACCATTCAGACTTGGAATTCCTTCACCTGAAGGCATTGGCTCCTGAAAAAATTGCGTCTTATACACTAAATGTTTCTACCTGGGTTATAAAGGACCATCCATAAGAAAAACTTACAATTCAAAATGGAAAAGGTTCTGAATTTGTTTTGGGAACAATTCACAGTCAGCTGAAAATGCAGAGAGTGTATTAATCTTGGACTAGTTGTCACATTTAAATTCTTTTTGCTTAAGGCCAGCATCTCTAAAGGTTTTTTTTTCCTGCTATTTCTGAGTTTAGTTCCAGTGCCTAGCAGGATCCTTGTTTGCACATCCAAGGTTAGATTATTTAAAAGCCTCTCACATATGCACCCCCTTGGAGAAACATATTCCTGCTTAGGACCTGAACTTGGTGTTCAGCTCTGTTAATGAGGCAGTATAGCGCAGTGGTTTAACGCTCTGAGCTGCAAATCTGGTGACATCCAGCAGACCAGCCCTGGGTTTGAATCCCACAGCTTCCACTTGCATACTGTGTGACCCTGAGCAAGTCACTTGACTTCCCTGTGCTCCCAGGTCGCTCCTGTAAAAAAGCTTTCAGCCTTCAGGTCTTCAAGTACCTCAAGGGAATAAATAGGGTAAACATGGAGGGGATCTTTAGACTAAAGCAGGGAGGTATCACCAGAGGGCATGGTTTGAAGTTGGAAGGTGGAAGGGTGAGGGGGGAAAAGAGGAGGAGGTTTTTCACTGAGAGGGTGGTGGACCCTTGGAATGCACTGCCTGGTGAGCTGGTTCAGAGATCCACAGTGGAGGGCTTCAAGAGAGGGTGGGACAGACACAGAAAGTGGATTTATCAGATGATGGCCTGTCCCTGGGGGTGGGGATGGATGATAGGGGTTTCTGGAGCACAAGGGATGGGAGGGCCTCGGCACCCAACTAAAGATCTAAGGTTCGAGCAGACTCGATAGACCGTAAGGCCTAATCTGCTGGCAAATAGTATGTTAGTATGTTAGTGTGCTACTACCGGTTAAACAACCTAAAATAAAAAAATGACCTGCCCATTTGAGCATGTGGCCACTATTGAGTTAAAGTTCCTCACCTGGAAGACATTCCTGTTGGCTGTTATATCAACAAGAAGCGTCAGTGAGCTAAAAAACACTCAGCAGTGATCTCTCATACTTGATTTTACACAAGGAAAAGTGATGTTAAAGGGCAACTGAACCAGAATTTGTGGGAGTCTGTCGTTCTAAAGTCCCCCAAAAGGGCAGCTGTAACTGTTCATATAAGTATTACTTTAAAGGGGAACAGTCAGCTCCCCAGGAGCAACAAAGTGACCTTTAGGTCCCGATTAAGAAAACTGCAAACTGTTTGACTTTTTTTTAACTTACATTGCTGGAATCCTTAATTTTATTTGGTCCCCCCCCCCCCATTATTTTTCTATAGTCCCCAGCGGCCAGCCTGATGATTATGATGATGACGACACGACTGTTGGGCAAAGTCTCCTGTGTGCCAGTGTATGCTATAGGAATAATGAAAACATATACAACACGTGTTTGCACTTCCAATGCCAGTACCAGTTGACTGAGTAAAGGGTTTTCCTCTGTCGACTGGTACTGGCAGTAGAAGCGCAAACACACGCTGTATATGCTGTAATTATTCCTGTAGCGTATACTGGCACATAGGAGTCACTCGTGCCATAGCCTGTTGATTGCGTTATCAGAGGGCTGACCGTGGGGAACTCTGTGAAAATAAGAGCAGGTTGGGAGGGAGGTGGGGTCATAGGATCAACCAGGTAAACATAAGGATTCCAGCATTGTAAATTATTAAAAAAAAAAAAAAGTCAAACAATTCGCAGTTTTGCTAATCGAGACCTAAAGTTCCTGCTTCTTTGCTCCTGGGGAGCTGACAGACCCACCTTTAAACATCAAGACTTTGTCACATTTTAAATGTAGCCCAAAATGTAAACAACTACAAGCAAGTCCGGCATGATGAGTCAGCCACCGTCATTATGGAAGCCAGCATCATGCATGGTGACATATTTGAGCTGCCCTTGCTCTGCTTGCAGTAGTAAAATGTATGGGCATTGTTTTAAAACATGATATATTCATTAGCGCTATATGTGAATCTGATCATATGTATCAATATTTAACTTATGCGCCAGACTCTATGGAAAGAGTTACGATGTCAACTGTAGACAAGCAGTAAGAGCAGATGAGGACCTAGTGACAGAGAATCCTGTTTTTCATGAAAATGTTATAAGTTAAATGGTATGAGAAGAATGTAACCATACGAAATTTAAACTAAAATGTATTGCTTATGTATTTCTTAAAACTATACATGTGGTGTCAGAGGCTTTTTAAATGTGTCATAACAACAAATATATCACGTATAGTTGTAAGATAAGGATCAAAACATCCGTTGTTGGCCTTGCGTAGCAAAATCTTGTCTGCCACAAACCAGCTGTCTTTTTTGAGACTTAACTATGGGACAAAGTGAAACCCTAAAAACCATAAAAAGCAAATGCAGTTAATGTAATGGTTTTAAATGTTTTTTTTAATAGATACCACAGCTCTTGCATAGCTTGTTGGTATTACCTACATGACAGTATACTGTACTTTTGCAGACCACTAGTGGGATTCAGGTCCCAACCTTTTTCTGTACCACAGCAACAGGTATACTGCAGCAGCAATAGTTTATGAAAAGAACGGCATGTAGAAACATTTCCTTGGCCCACTTTTTGTTTTGGCCATTATTTTTAATTTTTTCATCTCCTTCACCACTAGGTGCTGCTCTCCTTCAGGCAAATGCAGTTAATGTAATGGTTTTAAACATAGGTATTTTTTGGGGATAGATAACACAGCTCTTACATAGCTTGTTGGTGTTATCTACATAACACTATACTGTAGGTGCAGAACACTAGTGGAATTCAGGGTTCAGCCTGTTCTGTACCGCTGTAACAAGTATACTGCAGTAGTAATAGAGTTTCTGAAAAAAGTGACACATGAAAATACAGCAGTTGCATAGAAACATTTCCACTGCCCACTTTTTTTTTCCATTACTTTTTTACCTCCTTCACCGCTGCTGCTCCTCTCCGTTAGGTCTTCCAGGTGGTTGCTCCAAATTCCCCCTAGACCCACTTCTGTGCTGGCATTGCCTGCTGTCAGATTGCAGGACGTCTTTGACTCCAGTTCTAGGTGTGTCCCTCCCTGGGAGGCCCCTTCATCTTCTCAGCTACTGAAGTGGAATGAGAAGCCCCTTGGTGTTTAGGTGCCAGATCTTGGTGACAGGCTGCTGTAGTTTGGTGGAGTGTGCACAAAAGCCATCATTCTAGGGATGTGGATATGTTGTTCAATCCACACTTACTGGCAGGTTCCTTGCCGCTTTAAATGTTGCTGGAAGGTCTTCAAGCTGTCTCCTCCCACCCACCCACCCGGTGGTAAAACTCTCCTTGTAAGCTCAGGTTCCTCCTTAGCTCTGTGTTTTAGGCTGGATTCACACTCTTCGGTTAATCCAAAACTTATTTTAAGATTTACAAGATTTCGGTCTGTATCTTCCCTTGTGGCTGCGATGGACAAATTGACTCCCGGATTTCATCGGTGCCCCTGTGGGCAGAAGATGTCCAGGACCGATCCGCACGCCACGTGTGTTTATTGCCTTGGACTCGGCCATGACTTACAGGCTTGTGAGCTGTGCAATCCTTTTCGCTTCGGGTCTGAGGACCGCGCTGTTCGGTTACTGTTGGGCACCCAAAAATGTTATCCTCGGTTAAGTCTAGTGAGGCAAGGTGTCCATGTCCGCGGCTGCAGGCTGGGCGGAACAGCTGTAGCAGATGATTGCCCTCGAGGAGGAGGCGGCCCAGGCCGCATCACCATCATCCTTGGTCGCGGCATTTATCCCGCTCTCCTTGGAATCCTCCTACACAGCTTCTTTCAAGGAGCTTTGCCAATCCCTCTCCACCAAGGGAGAACGCCCTTCGGGACATTCCTCTCTGTCCAAAAAGAAAGACCCCAAGGGTAAGTCCCACCGTCGACGTTCGTGGGAGCGGGAGAGGTCCCCTTCCCCAGAGAGTTGGCACTCGACTTCGGTCGAGGTTGCGGCTAAGGCCGCTGGCTTCACGGTGTCCCCGTCAGGTCAGCCGGCCGAGACACCCATCGACACGGTCGAGATTTTTCTCGGACGGTCTGTCGACTGGAGAAGCTGACAGCCCTTCTTCACCGGTTCCCCCGGTGGAAACCGAGGACTTGCCTGTGCCTCCTGAGCCGGAGTCCCCGGTTAAGGTCCCTGAACTGAGGGAGGAGCGGGTTTCCCCGGCCCCCTCTCAGACCCACCCTTGGAAACACTGAAGGTCTTGGTCTCGGACCTCTTCTCAGTCCAGCTGATCCCGCCGACATTGGCGGTCTTGGTCTCGGCACTGTGGAAAGCGGCGGCGCCGCTTATCCTCGTCTTCGTCCTCTTCAGAGGATAGGCTGTGGTGCAAATTGCGTCGGCGCTACGAGGAGCTCATGTGGCAGCAGCTCCTTTTGACCGGGAATAGGCCGACTTCGTCGTCTTCCTCGGCCATTAAGTGGCTATCACCGGGACGGCCGAAACAACCCCTCATAGTGGTCGAGGAGCCGAAGCTGGCACCGGTTGTTCGGCTGAAAGCAGCTGCGCAACCCATTGTGGTGGAACCCCCACCTCCACAACCAAAATTTGGGATCCTGACCAAAGATTCTCGGTCAGGTCAGGGCTTGCCCCATCGGTTGTTGGTCACCCCCACTCCTGATCGACCTCGGCAGGTGGAGGGTGGCTCAGGCGCTTGGCAGCAGTTCGCAGACTCCTCGGAGTCTGATGATGACTCCTCCTTGTTCTCCAGGCCACTTGACTTGGAGTCCATTGGGGGTCAGTCAGTGGACAAGAGCCCATCCTTGTTTTTGGGAATGCTTTGGCTCATCTCAGAGTCCACTGGGATGAAGCTCGAACCCGCTTGTAACGGGCCAGGTATCCTCACGGAGATACTGGACTGAGGGATTCTCCCACGGAGGCTTTTCCCCGTGGCCGGGCTATTGTTGGCCCGGCCCTGAGCTGTGGCAGTGGCCAGCTTCGTCTAGCACCTTCGGCCAGGATGGCTCGGAAGTATGCTGTCCCCACCAGTTCACTCTCCGGTTTCTCGGAGCACCCCTCTGCGGAGGGGCTCGTGACCGATAGCGTTTCCAGCATTCCGGGAACGCTCGGGACATGGACAAAACTCCTGACAAGGAGTCCAAGAAGCTGGACTACTCCAGGTGGAAAGTTTACACCGCTTCCTCTCTAGGCCTTCGTCAGGCCAGCTCGGCCGTCCTGATGGCACACTTTTCACATGCCCTTTTGGGCTCCCTGGATGAGGTGATTCCTCATCTCCCAGCTGACCTCCAAACTACTGTCAAGCAGGTGCGGGATCAGGGAAGGGCGGTGGCCAAACAGCAGCTTCAGACCTCCCTGGACATCGCTGATTTGTGTGCCCGGTCAGTAGTAGCCACAGTGGCCATACACCGCAGAGCTTGGCTGCGGATCTCCACTTTCATGGCAGATACCCAGCACAAGCTGGCAGACATTCCCTTCCTGGGTACTGACTTGTTTGGTCCCGAGGTTGAGGGGCATCTTCAACGGATCGAGAAGTCCAATGCCACCTTGGACTCGGTCACGTCTGCCCAGAAGGACAAAGGCTGCTATCAGCAGCGTAAGCCCTTTCGTCCTTCAGCCCCTGCGGCACATCTGGCCCAACAACACCAGCATCAGGGCCAGCAGGCTCGCACTTGGCACCCCAAAGCCAAGCCTGCTGCTGCTTCCTCCAACAGGAATCCGGGAGGGAAAGGTCCGGGAGGCTCCTCGGCTGTCCTTCCTCCAAGCCTGCCCAGTGATGGGTTGAGGGGTGTCGCCCCCAACCTCGTCGCTCCTCCCCGAGTTCCCCCCGTGGGGGGACGGCTCCGCCATTTCCTTTCTGCCTGGTCCGATATCACCACGGACTGCTGGGTGTTGGAAATGGTAGGAAAGGGTCTGCCGCTGGAATTCGAGCAGTCCCCACCCTGTCAAGCCGTCGCCCCACGGGGGGCTACGGGGTCCGCAGCCTCTCTGTCGGCCCGTCGAGCTGACATTGCCCTGCTCCTCCAGAAGGAGGTGATCAGGGAGGTGGCAGATCCTTCTTCAGACCCAGGGTTTGTGTCCAGGTACTTCCTGGTCCCAAAACGGACGGGGGGCTGGTGCCCCATTCTAGACCTCCACGACCTGAACAAATTCCTAAGGTCTCGAACCTTCAGGATGATCACTCTGGCGCAGATCATCCCATCCTTAGAACGAAGCGTGTGGTTCTGTTCTCTGGACTTTCAGGATGCGTTCTTTCACGTCCCAATCTGTCCGTCCCACTAGCGATTCCTCTGCTTCAGAGTGGAGGGATCCCTTTACGAGTTCCGGGCCATGCCCTTCGGCCTCTCTTCAGCTCCCAGGGTCTTCACCAAATGCATGGCAGTGGTGACAGCATTCCTGCGGTGCCAAAGGGTCCGGGGGTGTACCCTTTGCTGGACGACTGACTGATTGCAGCCTCCTCCAAGTCGGAGGTGGAGCGGTCCAGGGATCTGGCCCTCCAGGTCTACTCTCAGATTGGCCTCCTCATCAACGAAGCCAAATCGGAACTCATGCCAGCGCAGGTAATTCAGTTCATCGGGGCAGAGCGTGACTCTCTTCGAGCCAGAGCATGGCTCCTGGCGGACAGGGCCGAGGTTCTTTCCTCCTTTGCCCAGTCATTTCTGGTTGGGCAGTTGCGCCCTACCCGGGACTTCCTGCGCCTCCTGGGCCTCATGGCGGCCTGCGCCAGCGTGGTCCATTGGGCGAGCTGGCACATGCGTCTCCTGCAATGGGGACAGGCCCGCCAGTGGTCACAGTGTTCCAGTCCTCTGCACCAGCCAGTGATAGTGACCCAGGAGATGGGGAACGCTCTCCAGTGGTGGATCGTTCCTGCTCATCTGCAGGAGGGTATCCTGTTTGTCCACCTAGAGCCGATGGTCACTCTAACGACCGACGCGCCTCTGATGGGTTGGGGTGCCTGTCTGGGGGAGCTCAGAGCGCACGGCCTCTGGTCCCCCCAGGAGTCTCGATGCCACATCAGCCTGCTGGAGCTTTGAGCAGTCCGACTAGCCCTCACCGCCTTCGCTCCGTTTGTATGGGGTCAAGTGTTCCAGGTCCAGACGGAAAACACCACGACCATGTACTACCTAAACCGCCAGGGCGGGACGCGCTCCTTGCCTCTGTGCAAGGAAGCTGTCCGCACTTGGTCTCTCGTGGGCAGACCGGAGGCAGATCTCCTAGCCATTCATGTGGCGGGAGCATCCAACACTCTGCCCGATGCCCTAAGCTGGAGGTAGTACACGATCTGTTCTCCCACTGGGGCACACCTCAGGTGGACCTGTTTCCCTCCAGGGAGAATGCGAAGCTGAGGCTGTTTCATGCCCGCCCCCCTCAGCAGGGCTTGCTGCAGGGGGATGCCTTCTCGAGGCCGTGGACCCCGGGCCTCTTCTACGTCTTTCTCCCATTTCCCTTGATCCACAAGGCGCAGGTGATTCTGGTAGCCCCAGACTGGTCCCGTCAGTTCTGGTATCCAGATCTCCTCAGCCTCAGCTCCAGGCTCCCGAGATGGCTTCCATCCTGCCCGGGCCTGATCTCAGTCAACCAGGGGAAGGTATTCCACCCGGACCTTCAATCCCTGCACCTGACGGCCTGGTTCCTGAGTGGCTGGAGTTCCAGGCCTTGGATCTTTCCAACGAGGTCCTCAGCGTTGTTGAGGCATCCCGTAAGGAGTCGACCAGAAAATGCTATGCCTTTAAATGGAAGAGATTCTCCATTTGGTGTCAGGATTAGGGGTTGGACCCTTCCTCCTGTTCCTTGGCCAGCATTCTGGACTTCCTATGGTCCCTTTCTCAGCTAGGGCTTCAGTCGATGACCCTTAAGGTGCACCTGGCAGCCATCTCTGCTTACCGGGCGCGCGCCGGGAAGCAGTCGGTGGCACAGGAGAAGATGGTCGGGTGCTTTTTCAAAGGCCTTGATCACATATCCCTTCCGGTGCGAGAACCTCCACCTCCGAGGGATCTACTGCTGGTATTGGCTAAGCTCATGGACAAGCCATTCAAACTGATGCACAGGTGTGACATCTCTCACCTGTCATGGAAGACCGCCTTCTTGGTGGCTGTCACGTCAGCCAGAAGGATGGGAGAGCTCCAGGCGCTTTCCATCGAGTCTCCTTATCTGGTCTTCCACAGGGACAAGGTTGTCCTGCGCCCCACTCGAAATTCCTTCCGAAGGTTGTGTGGATTTCACCTTAACCAGGTGTTGACTCTGCGGTGTTCTACCCCCAATCACCTCGGAGGCCCGAATATAGGCTCCATACTTTGGACCCTAGAAGGCGCTTGATTACTATAAGGGCGGATGGCTGAGTTCGGGAGAGGTTCTCCAGCTGTTTGTCACCCACGCTGAAGCCGCACCTGGCAGACCTGCAGCCAAGCGGACGATAGCAGGTGGGTCACCTCCTGCATAGATCTCTGCTATAGGTTGGCAGGCATGGAGCCTCCCAGGTATAAGAGCTCATTCTACCCACCATACTGCTGCATCAGTGGCTGCTTCCAGGGATGTCCCTATCCAGGAAATCTGCAGGGCTGCTACCTGGAAGTCAGCACACACCTTCATCACCCACTACCACATCAACCTTGAGTCACGCCGGGATGCTGGTTTTGGGACCTCGGTTCTCCAGTCTTTATTTCCTAAGTAGGGGATGTGCGCCTTGCCTCCGTCCTCACAGAGAACTGCTAGGAGTCTGCCAGACAGTGTGGATGAACAACATATCCATGTCCCTAGAAATACAGGTTACTCACCTGTAACAGGAGTTCTAGGAATGGTATATGTTGTTCATCCACATGACCCACCCAGCCTCCCCAGCTTCGACGCACAACCTGGCTTCCAGCGGGCTAGATCTGGCGTCATGGGGCGGAGCCAAGAGTTTTACCACCCGGGTGGGTGGAAGGAGCCAGCTTGAAGACTTTCCGGCAAGATTTAAAGCGGCAAGGAACCTGCAAGACAGTGTGGATGAACAACATATACCATTCCTAGAACTCCTGTTACAGGTGAGTAACCTGTATTTCTGTGACATGGACCTGGGCCGGCTCAGCTACTAGTTGGCTGCATCGAAGCCCTGGGCCTGATCTTTGTCAGGATAGTTGGGAGTTTCCTTGTTGGTGGGTTTTTTTCCAGAGTCTTTAAAACAAGCTCTGGTTAAGCCCCTGCTGAAGAAACCATTGCTGGACCCTGACGTCCTGGAAAATTACTGGCCTATATCAAACCTTCCCTATTTGGGGAAGGTTCTTGAGAAGGTGGTAGCAGAACAGTTAGATGGCTGTCTCATAGACTTCCAAATTTATGAACCTTTCCAGTCTGGGTTTAGGGCCTTGCATAGCACAGAGACAGCATTGGTCAGGGTGTTGAATGACCTACTAACATACTAAAATGCCAGTAGAATAGGCCTAATGGTCTTTTACGTCTGCTTGTTTGGTCAGCCCCCACCCTGGGAGCTGACCTTGCTGCCCCCCCTCGCCTTCTCTGGCTTCTCCCTTCCCAGTTCCGGATATTCTCGCTGCATTGGATTTTGCTTCCAGAACCCTTCCCCTGTACCTGTCCCACCCCATTTTGAACCCCCTCCACCGTCTCTGCCTCCACCAGCCCCCTAGGCAGCGCATTCCATGGCTCCACCACCCTCTCAGTGAAGCAGCACCTCCTCCTTTCTCCCCTGAATCTTCCCCCCTGCGGCTTCCACCCATGCCCTCTAGTGGCCCCCTTCTCCTTCCTTCGAAGCACTGTGACTGTTCCTCCCCTATTTACCCCCTTCATGTACCTGAAGACCTCTATCATGTACCCCCGGTCCCTTCTCTCTTCCAATGTGTACATATTTAGCTCTTCGAGCCTCTCCTCATGGGTCCTGTCCCCCAAGCCCCAAATCATTTGGTTGCCCTCCTCTGGACCATCTCCAGGAGTTTAATATCCCTCTTTAAGTGTGGCCTCCAAAACTGTACGCAGTACTCAAGGTGCGGCCTCACCAAGCAGTTATGCAGAGGGAGTATCACATCCCTCCTTCTGGAGGTGATCCCCCTAGCGATGGATCCCAGCATCCTGTTGGCCTTGGCTGCTACCCTCCTACAAGTCTCCAAGTTGTTGGTCTTGACATCCACCACCACCCCCAGGTCCCTCTCAGCCATCGAGACTTGTAGCATTCCCCCCCAGGGTGTACACTTGGCCCGGGTTTCTGGCCCCCAGGTGCAGTACCTTGCATTTCCCTGCATTGAACCTCAGCGTCCACTTTCTAGACCATCTTTCCAGAGCCTCCAGTTCCCCCTGTAGGGCCACCCTCCCCATCCACCACCGCCCCCAGGTTTGAGTCATCCACAAAGAGACTCATCTCACTCCTGATACCTGTCCTTACATCAGAGACGTATGCGTTGAACAGGAGGGGCCCAAGGACTGATCCCTGTGGGACCCCACTAATGACCCTCCTTGGGGATGAGACTATCCCGCCAACTACGACCCTCTGGGTCCAGTCCTGGAGCCAATTTCCTATCCATCTAATCATCTGGTTCCCCACCTGCATTTCTTGCAGCTTATCCAACAGGCCCTCGTGATCAACAGAGTCCAATGCCTTGCTGAAGTCTAGACAGAGGACGTCCACTGGTCTACCCAGGTCCAAGGCACTCGTCACCCAGTCATAGAACTCCACAAGGTTTGTCTGACACGATTTCCCCAGGACGAATCCATGCTGTCTATCGTCCAGGCACTCTGACTTTCCAGGTCCCCCAGCCCTTCTTGACAATGCCCTCCATCACCTTGCCCACCACTGATGTCAGGCTGACAGGCCTGTAGTTCCCTGCCACCTCCCTTGATCCCCCCTTGTGGATAGGCACTATATGCACCACCTTTCAGTCCTGGGGCACCCACCCTGTCCTCAGAGAGATGGTGAAAAGCTCCTCCAGGGGTTTCACCAAGACATCCGCAAGCTCCTTCAGCACTCTGGGATGTAATTTATCTGGCTCCGGTGCTTCCTCTGTCTTAAGGGTCCTGAGGGCTTCTCTCACTCTCTCTGCTGTGATTTCCACTTCCACTACCTCTTCTTCCTGCTTAGCCTTCCCCCCTCCTGCCAGTGATGCCTCCCCCTCTCCCCAGACCCGCCGATCGGTAAGGGTCCCCCCTCCTCAGTATCACTGTCTCCTCCCATGTATGATGCAGCATCCCCATTTTCCTTGGTGAAAACTGAGGTGAAGTACTCATTTAGTACCTCAGCCTGCTCCCCCGGGTCTTGTGCCCATCTCTCCCCTGTTTTAATCCTGCTAATCTGCCCCTTCACCCTTCGTTTATCCCCAATGTATCTAAAGAACCCCTTGTTCCCTCTCCTGATTTCCCTGGCCAGGTTCTGCTCCTTCCTTGCCTTAGCTGCCCTTACCACCCTAGTGGCCCTTCTAGCCATCAGCTCGTACTCCCCTCGATCCCTTTCACTCCTTGAGCACTTGAATTGCCTATAGACTGCCTTCTTTCCCCGCACCACCTCCGGACCTCCCTGGTCCATCAGCAAGGTTTTCGGTCCCTACCGCATTTTCATCTTACCCTTGCACAGGTGCTGGTAGCACCCTGCACCCCTCTCCTGATGATTTCCCACCTACTATCAGCGTCCATGTCTGACCCAATCACATCCAAATGCTCCTTAAGGATCCTTCCCATT
This sequence comes from Neoceratodus forsteri, assembly GCA_016271365.2. Lineage (NCBI taxonomy): Eukaryota > Metazoa > Chordata > Ceratodontiformes > Ceratodontidae > Neoceratodus > Neoceratodus forsteri. The sequence continues at coordinate 370,789,717 of CM057451.1, read as the reverse complement.
TCCTTAAAATCATCCCCCCTGAAGTCAGTTACCTCCGTCTTTGTGCAGCCTTCTACCCCTCCTAGGTCCAGGGAGAACCAGACCTTGGCATGGTCGCTCCCCGCCAACGGGTCCCTTACCTCCAGGCCCCCAATCTGGTCACTGTCTGCCAGGACCACATCCAGTACCCGCGCCTCCCTGGTCGGTTCCTCCACCTGCTGAGTTAAGAATGCATCTTGAAAGACATCCAACAACCTCTGTTCCCTGGCCACCGAGGATGTCATAGTCTCCCAGTCTGTTCCTGGCATGTTTAAGTCCCCCAACACCACCACCACCACCCTTCCCCTGCCAATCTGCAGTGTCTCCCAACATCTGCCACCAGACTCTCCTCCAGCTCCTCCGCCAGTACAGGGGGTCTATACACCACTCCTATTTTTACTCTCTTGCCCCTTGTTATCAAGGTGACCCAAATCGCCTCCATGGTTCACTCCGCCTCCTCTACTACCCCTATGCCAATGCAGTTTTTGACTATCATTGCTACCCCTCCTCCCCTTCCTTCCCCCCTGTCCTTCCTGATCATAGTGTAACCCTCCAGGTTCAGGTCCCAGTCGTGTCCTGCGGTGGCCCAGGTCTCAGTGACCGCTGCCACATCCACCGCTCCCTCAGTTAGCATCTCCTGGAGCTCAGGCATTTTATTGCCTAAGCTCTTGGCATTTAGCAAGACTACCTTCCACCCTTTCCCTATACTTCCTTTTCCCCTGCTCGTGTTCCCATGGGGATTCTGTTTTCCCCTGTTCTGCACTTTACCAGTCGGCCTTTTCCCGCATTCCTCCAGCTCCCCAGGGGGGTGGAGACAGAGTCCCTCCTTTATCGGACCCCCCCTCGACAGCCTTTTCTCTCATCCCTCCCCTCTTCACAAGTTTAAACCCCACTTTTCACCAATGAACCCCTCTATCTTCAACTTAAGGACTCCCCTCCAAATTGAGATGGAGCCTATCTCTAGCATACAGCTTCTTATCCTCCCAGGTCTCCCCCAAATCCCCCATCAACCCATATCCTCTGGCCTCACACCACTCCCTGAGCCACTGGTTTATCTCCCTAATCTTCCTTTTGTGTTCGCCACTAGCCCTTGGCACCGGCAGGATTTCCGAGAAGGAAATTGTGCATCCTATGTCATGACAGACCCTGGCAAGCTTCCTGAACCTTGCCTGTATCTTTAGCACGCTATTTCCCTCAGTGTCATTTATACCCAGGTAGACCAGTATGTCCGGGGAACCCCCACAGTCCTTTGCCAGCTGATATACCTCAAGCTTAGCCCTGTGCACCGTTAGTCCAGGGAAGCATTTTGTTCTAACTGGCCAGGCTTCTCCCTCCCTATCCCATTTGATACTCCTGATCATAGAATCCCCCAACAGGAGCACTCTGACCGCTCTTTTTCCTCCATTTCCCCCCCTTCCATGTCCCTCATCCTTTCTACCGCCCTCCACCCAGCCGGCTTCTGTTCCTCCCCTATCTGGGTGCCACACCCCCCTCCTTATTTTCCCTGGCCACCCTCCTCCGATCCTATGCCTCTCTTCCTCCCGAGTATCCTTCTGTACCTCGTTAACTCCCCCCTCACTGCTCGCGACTGGTCCTTCTCCCCAATCCGCTAAACTAGCCTGGCTTGTCCTCCCTTCCTTCCTGTCTCCGTTTAGTCCCTCCTTGCTTGTCGTGCTCCCCTGGCCTAAACCCTCGGCTCCCTTTACTGTATCCTCCTTGTACTTCTGGTCCTTCTCCTTGCCCTTTCCTCCCAACTGGTCCTTCTCCTTGCGCTTTCCTCCCTCTTCCCCCTGCCGCTCTGATTCACTGCTCCCCCCATTTTCCTGCATTCCAGGTTCCCCCCTGTTCCTCCTGCTATCCGGCCCCTGCCTCCTGCCCCTCACTCCCTTTCCATCTCTAACCACCCCTGTCATGGCTATATCACCCCCCTCATCCTCAAGCAGAAGAAGAGAATTGAAGAGGTTACTGAGCGTAAGGTCTGATCCACCTCCCCGCCTTGCTTCCTTCTGTCCAGCCCCGGCCATCTGCCTACTTTCCTGAGACTGTTGTCCCTCTGGCCCCCCTTTGTGAGGGTCCCCAGTTACCTGCCTGCTTCCTTGGTAGTGTCCTTCTTTTGGGCCCCCTCTGCCAGGGTCCCTGTGTGACCCCAGAGTATTCTCCTGCACTCCTTTCCCTATGCCCCCTGTTGACCTGCTGAGGATGAGGGACCTGGGAGAGCGTATAATTCTTGTCCTGCTCGATCTCTCTTCTGTGTTTGAAACTGTGGACCATGGGGTGTTAGATAGGCTGAGGGAGTATGTGTAACTCACCGGCAAGGTGATCAGCTTGTTTAAGTCCTTTCTCTGGGGCAGGTCTCAGAGGGAGTGATGGGAACTTGTTTCTCGAACCTGAGAGACCTGCCCTGTGGAGTTCCCCGAGGTTTTGTCCTCTCCTAGTTGTTGTTCATAGTGTATATGCTGCCCCTGAGTGAGATCATAAGACGGTATGGGCTGAGTTTTCATTGTTAGGCTGATGATACTCAGCTCTACCTGTCTTTTACACCTGCTAGACCTGATGCTGTTGATGTGCTGAATAAATGCTTGGCCGAGATACAGGCTTGGATGGCGTCGAACTGGCTGGGACTAAACCCTGGGAAGACCGAGATATTGGTGGTAGAGCCAGGTTGGAGGGTTGGGCTTGGAGCCTCTGTTGACAGGTTGGGCCTTTATGTAGGCCCAAAAGAACTGGAGGTTTCATCAAGGGTGAAGAATCTGGGGGCTGTGTTTGACAGCAAGCTGACATTAGATGCTCACGTGTCGGCTGTTGTCTGAACCAAATTTTACTATCTGTGGAACTTCGCCCGGATCAAGCCCTTTATCCCGCCCAAAGACCTGGCCACACTGGTCCATGCTTTCGAGACCTCGAGACTCGACTACTGTAATGCACTCTAACATTGATACAGAGAATCTGATGGCAGATAAGAACCACCTGGCCCACCTAGTCTGCCCATTTCCCTACCTAACGGAGAAGCTGCAGATCCTAGTTAACCAACAACCTACTTCCTCCTACCCCCCACTAGAATTACCTTATGTCTGTCCCGTGCATTCTTGAATTCCCCCACTGTTGTTGACTCTACGACCTCCTCAGGAAGGCTGTTCCATGCATCTACAACTCTCTCTGTGAAGAAATACTTCCTGACATTACCTCTGAGCCATCCCCCTCTATCTTCAGATTGTGCCCCCTTGTTCTTGCTCATCTCTTTTTCTGAAAGATGCTACCCTCTTGGACTTTGTTGATTCCTTTGAAGTATTTGAAAGTTTCTGTCATGTCTCCCTCTCCCTCCTTTCCTTGAGGCTATACATCTTAAGCTCCTTTACTCTTTCTTCATATGTCTTCTGGTGCAGACCCTGCACCATTTTGGTTTTCCTCCTCTGGACAGCCTCCCCCCTGTCTATGTCTTTGTGGAGATGGGGTCTCCAGAACTGTACACAGTACTCCAGATGTGGTCTTACCAACTGTCTGTACACAGGGCCAACAACTTCCTGTTTTCTACTGTTGACACCTCTCCCTATGCATCCCAGTATCCCCCCCTTACTGTCTTCTTACATTGCTGGCCCACTTTTAGCTCATCTGCTATGACTACCTCCAGGTCCCTTTCCATTTTTGTTGTTGTCAGTATCTCACCCCCATTGTGTACTCTTCTTCTGGGTTTTTGTTTCCCAGGTGCATTACTTTGCACTTCTTTGCGTTGAATCTGAGCTGCAATACATTTAACCATTCCTCCAACCTTGCCAAGTCCCTTATCATCCTTTCCACCCCACCTTATGTATCAACCCTGTTGCAGATCCTGTTGATATACCTCAGGGTCAGAGGTGGTGCGCTGCGGCACCTGCAGCTGTTGCAGAATGCTGCGGCACGGGTGTTGACTGGTCATTCCAGATTCAGTCATATCACTCCAGTGCTGTGCAAAATGAACTGACTGCCAGTACGCTGGTGCATTACCTTCAGGGTAGGCCTTTTGACCAACAAGGCCCTACACGGTTCGGGTCCGGGCTACCTGAAGGAACTCCTACATCCCTTTGTCCCGTCTTGCTCCCTCAGATTAGCTACCGGTGCTCTCCTGGAGATTCCCAGTGTGAGATTAAACAGCTCTGGGGACCGAACATTTGATGTAGCTGCCCCAGCATTGTGGAATTCGTTGTCGGGGCACCCCGGGAGGCACCATCTGCTGACATTTTTAAACGACAACTTAAGACATTGTTTATACAAGTTTTTGGGGCCTGATGTGGGCCGTTTAAGACTTTGAACGGGTTCAGTTGTTTTAAGTATGTCTGAAATTTTACATGTATATGTTCTTATTACTGTTCCTGTTTTGTTATTTATGTATCTGTGTATTTGTAATCCTATTGTAAGGACACCCTAAACAAATAAAATAAACTACTACTACTAGCCACAGCATATGGTCACTTTTGTCACCAGCGACACCACCAGAGTGGCAGTAGTTTGTCCTCCCAAGAGGTGAGTGTCTGTGTGGATGCTTTCAGCACTCCTTGTCGGCCTCAGCTTCTGACATTCCTGGTTCTGAGCAGAGATCCAGGTTACCAGCGTACCAGCGAGGTCCTGTACCATTCAGCACCATGGAGCCAATTTCATCTTATTTATAAAGCAGACAGAAGTGACACTGTGATATAGATGCAGCAACCTTGGTATTTTACATGGCAGTGAATCGTGACATTTTGCACTGAAATATTCTAATCCATGCACTCTTCTGTGACTGAGATTGAGAAATGAACTGCCTTACAAATATATACCATGAATATTTTTTTCCAGCTTCCCTTTGCAGTTAGAAAATGGACAAACTGTGGAGCGGACAGTAGCGCAATATTTCAGAGAAAAATATAACCTTCAGCTGAAGTACCCTCATCTACCCTGTCTTCAGGTGGGACAGGAGCAGAAACACACCTACTTGCCTCTAGAAGTAAGTGATTGGAAGATCCCAAGACTCATAAATATGTATGCCTGTTATATTTCCATCAGAAACCAGGGGTCCTGAGATGTTTTTTGAAGGAGGGTGGGTAGAGTATGTGTTTGGTTGTATTAAAAGGGTCTGTTTGGGTATACTAAGACATAGCTGATCATAATTTACTTAGTATGTTTCAATGCTGAGTAGATGTATGGGTTATCAGAAGGAAAAATGAGTACTTAATGCATCTAGATTTATAATGTGTTGATACAGTATAGTTTATTGAATGCAAATTGCAGTGAAAAAGAAATAATGCTACCTACTGGGCTAAAACCTGGTATTTCTTTCTCACTTCCAGTTTGCCATTTAATTTGCTAAGCAGAAGCTAATACTGCACAAAAAAATCTAATTCTCATCTCTAATATTATATTGTGACATTGTCTGTATTTCTTCCATATTTGTAACATTTATAAGCTCTGTAGCTGTGTTCTTTGTTGTAAGTTATCCTGGGACACTACCAAAAATGAGCTATGGTCTTACCCTAATAAAATAAAATGAATGTATCATGATTTGACTACTTTGGAAACTCATTCTCATAACAAAAAGCATACCATTGTTGTTTGTTTTACTACTATAAAATGTTAGTGTTTTCAAAACTTTTTTGTCAATAAGGTATGTGTATAATTAATGTACTGATGTAGTATACTTCCACTGTATCAATATACTAAAACTACTTCCCGTCAGTATGTGGTGGGAATGCCTTATTAATGTATTGATACAGTAAATGTGCATTTCCAGTATGTCATTATGTTGAAAGGTTATCAATATGATGTAACCATGTAAACCTGATTCTAAGCTTTCTTTTAAAAACAAACAAAAAAATCCCTGAGTTTCTAGCCATAAACATTCACAAGTCAGGCATTTTTAAATGCATTATTTTTAGAATGGGCTCATTTGAAACTGTCAGGACTGGACTTCCAGTGGCATCACAACTGCAGTGGCTGCCTGAATCTTCAGTTCCATAAACCCACTCGAGTATAAGACCTCCCAGTGTGACCAGCTTACACCGAAAACCACAGTACATGTTTCTCGAGGGAAGTACTAAAGATGGGGAGGCAGTGACGTGAGGAGCCCCAGCGAAATCAGGTGATGGTAACAGACTATGTGGGGAGGAATTGGGAAATGAATCCTCACACTCTACAAACACTGCGGTGAATTGAGAAGGGGAGTACCCGACTATGAGCTGCAGTGCACTCAAACTGTACTTGCAGAACTCGGGACCTGTTGGAAAGAAATGGTCATTCTTCAAAACGACCTGCAAACTGAAGTAAGCAACTTGGGAGGCAAGGTAATTGAGCTTGAAGTGCACCTCACAGAAGTCTACCAGCGTTGGACCACATTATACTTAAGGTCCTACAAACTCAATCACAGCTGCAGGACAAATGCAATGACCTTGAAAGCTGTTGATGTTGCAGCAACATCAGACTGCATGGCCTTCAAAGGGGAGGATGTCAAGGGACCTCATACTATACAATTTATTAGTCTTTTTAATAGAAGCTTTGCACCTGGAACAGAAATGCAATTTTGAATTCAAGTACGTACCTGGAGTTCAAGATGGATGGGTTGCATTAAACAGAGCTGGGACAAGAATCCTGGGGAAAAAATAAATGCGGTTATTAAGTTTCATTTAAACTGGGCAAAGGGGGGAAGGTTCCACCAGAGATGACGGAAGAAAAAAAAAAAGACAAAAATAGACCGTGAGAAAGGATGGAATGGAGTTTTGCTAAATGCTAGGAGCTTGGTTAATAAATGTGAAGAATTCAGATATCTCCTAGACTCCCTGAATATACAGGTTGCTTTAGTAACGGGAACCTGGTGGGAGGAAACAGATCTATGGGGAAAAAAACATCAGGGGTTACAACCTATATTCCAAATCCAGATCCCTTAGGAGAGGTGGTGGAATAGCCATATACATCAAAGATTCCATAAAAAGTGAAGAGATACTATTGAAGCAGAATAACCTGGAAATGCTATGGGTTAAATTACTACCTAAAGCAACTACCAAAATAAAGTTTGGGCTAATTTATAGGCCCAGTCTGTCTCACCCAAAGAGGACAGATTGTTGTTAAATTATATATCAGACTTAGACCCAGCAGAAAACAATATTTTGGTAGGTGACTTTAACTTGCCTGGGATAGCCTGGCAGGATTTAAAGGATACCACTAGCATAGGAAACAACTGCCTAGAGGTCCTCGATCATACTGGGCTTGATCAGAAGGTGCACACAGAGACCGGGGGAGTAATATCTTGGATCTCGTCTTGTCAAATATGGGTGAGACTGTGGGCAGTATTAAGGTAGACAGTCCACTTGGGAACAGTGATCACTGCATTGTACTTTTTCAAATTATGGAGGAACAAACTAGTGAAATCAAAAAGGGTACTACATGCAAGCTAAATTTTAGTAGGGCTGACTTCAAACCCCAGTAAATCGTACTGTATTCTGACAATTGCAGTATGGTCTCACCATAGGACTGTCCTGGAGCCGAAATGGTTAATAAAAGCTATGCTAATGATATATGGAATGTTAGGCTCGAGCTTGGTTTTCAAATCACTGTCCCTGGTTGCACTTCCTGCAACCGTTAGATTCTTTACTCCGCTTGCCTCAGGAAGACGTCTCCGGAGAGCTCTCCTTCACTTCATCTGAAGAAGTTATTTTTCTTGGTTAAATTGTAGTCCGTTTTATTTTCCTTGATTTTTGAAGCACTGTCCTTGGTTCACAGGTAGAATTAGTTAGTGATAGCCTGGTAAGTGTTATTGGTTCCTCTCCGGTTTTTCCCTAACTGGGAAGGAACCGATGCTTTGATTTGGTTTGAATTTATTTATTTTAATTTTGGTACCTTCTAGTGAGGTGGTTTAGTTATTTTAAACTTCTTGATTTTACCGAGGTAATTCTTGGTTCACTTCGGTTCTAACCAACCGATACATGTCACAACCTAAGAAACGAATGGGCCCCACAGGTTTCCAACATTGTACAGAGTGTGGGGAACCGTTCACTAAAGCAGATCCTCATTTAATTTGTCTCATATTTTTGAGGTTTGACCACCTCAAGGAGGACTGTGAAATTTGTAAAAAAAAATTTCCCTCAGTCGACGCTTGATAGGCGTCTTAAACGACTGCAGGAGAAAATGTCTTGAGATAAACCACTGAACCGGTAGCAGACACTCATAAGAAACCGGGGGACGAGCCCTCTGACAAGGATGACTCCTTATCTGCTAAAAAGAGATCTGCCGAACCAGCCTCTGACCTGGCGCATTCAGGCAACAGAAAAAAGAAAGAAAGAAAAACACACAGCGGTTGAACTGCAACTGAAGGCACTGTTTCCAACCGCTGAGGAGATAGCGAACGCGATTCGCGTAATTCAGTCTTTGCAGGCCAGTCTGGTCCCGGTTGAAAAACGACGGCATTTTGCTACTGCAGGCTGTGCTTCAGTTCCCGGTTCAGGGGAACCCAAAGTGGAGGTTTGTGCAGAGGAATATTATGAAGTGGATGATGTTGATGAGGAAGAAGAGGACTATGGGGAGCCCATTGAACCAGATATCTCCCCAGATCCTCACAGACCTGACTCCTCTGATAAGGGAACTGAGGATTATACATCTCATTTTCAGTTTGTTAGGCAGTGGCTCTGTCTTTGGACCTTCCCACTCAAGAATCCACTGATGAGGAAGAACAAGATTACAAAGAGATGATGGATGTGCCAGCCTCTAAAAGGGTTTTGTTGCCCATCCACAAATCCCTAAAGAAACCGGTCCTGAAAGTACTGCATACCCCCACTTCCATTCCTCCCCTGGAAAGAAAAGTGGATAAGAAGTACGAGGTGGCTAAGGGTGGACCAGAGTTCTTGTTTGGGCACCCTAGCCATGAAGGAGTGGTGCAGGCTGCAGCCTGTGATAAGGCTGGCATTCCTTTAGCTTCACATCCTCCTGACAAAGACTCGAGGAGGATAGATTCCATTGCCAAAAAACAGTACCTGGAGTCTTCTCTTGCAGTAAGGCAGGCATCTTACATGGCCTATGTTGCAAGGTATCTGTGATGCTTGGCCAGCTGGTTATGATTGTTCTATAATATTTGTATATAGAATGTGGTATGTGAGTGTCTCTCATGAGACAGTCTGTGGGATGGGTGCCACCCCCCAATCCCCAAGGTTTTGGCTACAGAATATATTAACCTGAAACCAGGAGGTAATTAAAAGACCAGAGAGACTTAATCAGAACTGACCTAGCTACCAGGATATAGGGCTCGTAAACTGTTATGACGTCTCAGAGGAAAAACATGTTCTCTCACCCTCGTGCTAAAAGGTTATAAAATCTTTTGATTCCTTGGGAAAGCAGGTAACCACACAAGAGCAAAGGAAAGGCTTGGTTAAAGAGTGTCATAATTTGAGAAATTAGTTTTTGTTGAAGTCACAGTATTTAAAATATCTCCTGACAGGAAGATCGTTTGTATAATTTTTTATATTCCAAAAGGAGGAGCTAGATGACCTCATGGAAGGGGTGAAAACACAGAGTTTAAACTGAATACTGTGTCTGATCTGTTGGACATTTTGTTTTTGGACTCTTAAGAAACAAGACCTAAATAAGGCACTTATAGAGGTAATACATTAGATAGAAAAAGTCTAACTGTATGTTGGTAGGAGTTTGTAGTTTTCGTTGCCTTTCTTTTAAGCGATTGTATGCTCTGTGATACATTGTTCTGTGTTTCTATTTTGCATATTTTTATCCATTTTTAAGTAAACCTTTCATTTGAAAAGACTGCCTGGGTGTGTCTTCGAAGTTCTTTTTAATTTTTTTTGCATGTGATGTATACGTGGTTAAGTTGACAGCTGTTCTGAAGGGCTTGATGGTGTTACCAAACTGGGAAAAGGTGAGAATATACCTAAGGTCTTTTATATTGTTTTAGGAGTTCATTTTGGATACCTGGTTAGGTGCCCTTAGGCAAAAGATATGAGCCTCTACATTTGGGTATGCTAGCATAAGGTTCACAGTTTGAATCCCCCCAGAACTTGAGACTAAAGGTGATTCGGACCCACAAGCAGACAGGAGGATTACCCTGTCTGTTACCTGTTCACAGTGCTGCACTCGGAGGTTGGCACTGTGGGAGCAGAGGGCCTGACCTGCTGAGAGCGGTTGTGACAGGTTTCAGAGGACTTTGTGGAACACTGTGTTGGAAATCACACAGTCTGTGCCAGCCTCTATGACAATGGATTTGGAGGAAGCTGCAAAAAGGGGCATAGAGGCATCTAAAGTGCAGTTTCGTATGGCAGTAGACAGTAATGATACCGCTACCAGACAAATGGCCTCTTCCATATCTTTAAGAAGGTTTGCCTGGCTCAGGACAACTAACCTGTCTCAGGACACCCAGTCCAAAGCAGTGGACTTCCCCTGTGAGCCTCTATCTCTGTTTGGTGAGCAGACAGAGGCTTGCATGAAGAAAACTGATGAGTATAAAACAGCCTATCAAAGTGCTGCTACTAGAGAGAAGCCATCTACACCCCATAAGCAGCAAGCCAGGGGTCCCAGAGGCAGGCATTATAGGCCATTCTTTCAGCCCCAAGCTTACCCCCAGTACCAGCAGTACCGGCAACAGAGGGGCTACTTCAGAGGCAGGGTCAGAAGGGGTGGCAACCGGATAACCCCTAGCACTCTGCCAGCTTCCCAACCTAAGCAGACACCCTGAGAGGTTTGCTCGGGTCGCGTTGTGTTGTCTGTACTAGTAGGAGGCAGATTGGCCCACTACCTCCAGAAATGGAAATCCATTACTACAGACAAGTGGGTCCTGGAGGTAGTGGGCCAAGGTCTGGCCCTCAGTTTCAAATTAAAACCATGGCTGAGGGCAAAGGTTTTTCAACCATCATCCCAAGCAGAGACTCTGTTGCTAGAGAAGGAAGTATTAAATCTCCTATTCCTAGGGGCAATAGAGCCAGTTCCCCTGCAGCAGAGGAGGAAAGACCTCTATTCAAGGTACTTCCTCACTATCAAGAAAAGAGGGGAGTGGTGACCCATATTGGATCCCGGACATCTGAACAAGCATTTACTGAAACCAAAATTCAAAATGGTCACTCTGTCTAACATTCTGCCCATTTTAAAGCAAGGGGATTGGTTTGCATCCCTAGATGTCAAGGATGCGTACTTCCACATCCCAGTGAGGCAGTCGCACAGAAAATTTCTCAGGTTCAAACTGCCCTCAGGCCATTACCAGTTTAGGGCAATGCCTTTTGGTCTCACTTCTGCTCCAGGGTTATTTACAAAATGTCTGGCTGTAGTTATGGCACACCTAAGGAGACAAGGAGTGGCAGTATTCCCCTTCCTAGATGACTGGTTAGTCATAGGGCAACTCCTCAACAGGTCAAGCAGTCCCTGGCACTCACACAGGTCTCCTGCAGTCCCTGGGATTGTTAGTAAATCAGAAAAAGTCAGTGCTGCAACCAGTGCAGCTCCTAGAATTCATAGGGCCTCAACTGGATTCAGTGAAAGGAAAAGCGTTTCTTCCACAGGAAAGGGCAAGCATCTTGGTACAGTTGGCAAGCTCCTTCAGACCTTGCAGCCTCAGGCCTGCCAGGCATTTCCTATGGTTGTTGGGCCACATGGTAGCATCAACAACTACAGTGCTAGGAGCAAGGTTTCAGACAAGAGATATTCAGTGTCATCTAAGACAATATTGGCTCCAAAAGAAAGATTCACTGTCAAAGCTGGTCCCAGTAACCCAAACTTTTGTGCAGACTCTGCAGTGGTGGCTGGAAGAAGAGAACCTCAAACAGGGAGTTCCCTTCCTATACGTACAACCCTCCTGGGTGCTTACCACGGATGCATCCCTCCTAGGGTGGGGAGCACACTTGGAGGAGAATACTGTACACGGTTCGTGGTCCAAGCCAGAGCCCTATTTCACATCAGTATTCTGGAACTCAGGGCAGTCTTGTTAGCATTGCAGGCATTTGCCAGCATGCTTCAGGGGAATGTGGTACAGGTCAGAACAGACAACACAACCACAATGTACTACATCAACAAACAAGGAGGCACAAGGTCCACTCCTCTATGCACAGAGGCCATGAAGATATGGACCCTGGCTTATTCACTAAATATCCAGTTGTCAGCTGTTCATCTGCCAGGCAAAGACACTGTCTTGGCAGATGCACTGAGCAGATTATATCAGAGCCACTACGAATGGTCCCTGAACAGTCAGGTACTACAAGTGGTATTCAAAAGGTGGGGGATTTCAGAGATAGACCAATTCGCCTCACCAGACAATCACCAGCTTCCAATATATTGTTGCAGGCCACCACTGACAGGTTCAGTGCCACTGGATGCACTAATTCTGGACTGAACAGGGAAGTTTCTGTATGCCTTCCCTCCATTTCCCTTGTTACTAAGGGTTCCGATCAAGCTCAGATCCCAGTCTACCACAATGATTCTAATTGCTCCAGATTGGGTCAGGCAACCTTGGTACTCCATGGCACTGGATCTATCAATAGCCAAGCCGGTCAGCCTTCCCAGGAGGCACAACCTATTGACTTCATCCCAGGGCAGGATCCGGTATCCGAACCTGCGGTCCCTCAGGCTTAAGGCCTGGCTCTTGAGTACCTAGAGTATGCCAATTTGCATCTTTCAGAAAGTGTCATGGCAGTCCTCAGGGTTTCTAGAAAACCTGCTGCCAGAAAGATTTATTCTTCCAAGTGGAAAAGATTTTCTGTTTGGTGTCAGAATAAAAACCTGAACCATAATCCGGCAGGATTGCCTGTGGTTTTGGATTACCTTACCCACCTTCACTCTCTGGGCTTAATGCTATCCACATTGAAGGTGCATTTGGCTGCAGTCTCTGCTTACTTGTCAGCAGGTAAGACATATTCCCTGGCATCTAGCCCTGTGTTCAGGAGCTTCTTTAAGGGACTGATGCACTTGCATCCACCTCATAGAATTCCCGCTCCAGTATGGGGATCTTGCTATTTGCATAGCACTGCTTATGCAACCACCCTTTTAACCCTTGGCAACAGCTGATCTCAAGTATGTGACTTGGAAGACTGTGTTCCTGGTTGCCATTACGTCTGCCAGGAGGATAAGTGAACTCCAGGCTCTGTCCATGGAGCCTGATTATGTGGCATTTCATAGGGACAAAGTGGTCCTTAGGACAAATAATAAGATCTGTCTTTGAGGGTGGAGCTCTTGCAGCAGTAATACCATTAGGACTGAAGCCGTCAGGTGTTAGTCCCCCACAGAAAACTTGTAGCTAGCAGTCTGAGGCAGGGGACTGCCCCCAACGTCGGCTCTGCCTGACGTCAACGTCAGACGTGGTATAAAGGGGGCGGTCCCCTGACACCACCTCAGTTCTTTTTCCCGCTATCGACCCTCGTAGTTGGGCTCCATGGATGCCTCTCTTAGCAGTCTACAGCCTTCGAAAGTTAGAATCAGTCGTTATCCTTTAGAACTTCAAGTCAGTCGCCTTGTTTATGTCGTTGCCCGCACCACCGCAGCAAAAGTGAAAGTGTGCCTACGGGAAGCAGATCCTGGCCAAAGATGGCCACGCGGACTGCCTCCTCTGCCTAGGCCCGGAACACCAACCCAACGCCTGTACACATTGCCAGAAATTCAATCAAAAGACTCGTGCCAGAAGAGCCCACGCTCTCAAGACATTTCCTCCTGGAGAAGAAACTTGCGGCGATGCAGCGAGGATCAGGCAGCTCATCCTCTCCCGCCAGGGATTCCCCACCCAAGGCCAGGTCTTCAAGGGGGAAGCATCGCCACAAGGATAAGGATTGGGCCAGGTCTGAATTCCGCCCCAGGTCACCAGTGAAGCAGGCGCCATCTTCATCTTCCTCTGGTAAGAGATCTGGTTCGGTTCCGGCCCAGCCGTCCAACCCTCCCGTTTGACTAAATCTGCTCCCGCCTCTTCCCAGGGCAAACACCGGGAGTTGGCCTCATCGGGACACCATTCTTCCCTGGCTCATTGACCTGTCAAATCCTCAGGGTCGACCCAGAAAAGCCGGCCCTGGGCCTTCGACAGGCACAGCTCTTCGGAGAAGCGAAAAAGGGCAGAAGAACCCTCCGGTAGGCAGGAGGTCATCCGGGCTCGGACACCTCCCCCTCAGGCTAAGGTGTGCCCTTCTTCAGACAAGCGTAAACCGAGCCGACTGCCTACCCTGTCATCCTGCTCCCCAACGCCAGACACGGGGCGGTCGCCGGATGAGGACCAGCTGGATGCCCCTCCTGATGAGAGCAATACTGATCGTCAGCCTCTTGACGCTGGGGTCCCAGAGCTGACACCTGTCGGGCCAGAACCCCAGACGCCCGCACCTAAGGAACCGACGCCCAGTCCCTCAGACCAGACGCCGGCCCCTGCGGTCGTCCCGGTTGCAGAAATTGGTAACCTGTTCACCACTTGGTGGAATACTGCGAAAGGGGACCTCTTATACCGACCCCCAGACACGGTCCCTCCACCCGCACCTGTGGGTCCTCCCCCTCCAGAGCCTCAGGGGAATCAGGGTGAGCACCCAAGTCCACATCCCAAGGGGAAGAGGAGGAAAATGACCTTCATCTCCATCTCCTTCCTCTCCTCCTGCTACGTCCTCCTCGGATGAGGATGACGAGGATTCTGATTTTGGGGACAGGGAATTCCTTCCTCCCTCCCTCCCTGGAACCTAAGGACTTTCCTATGTCCCCTTCGGATGGTCCCTCCTTCTTGGACATCATGTGCCACATTCAGTCCATATATGAGTGGGACACAGAGGACCTGGACCCAGAGCGCACATGCCTGGCCAAGTTTCTAGGGGAGAAGGAACCCAAACCCTTGGTCATCTCACCATTTGTGGAACCATTCCAAGATGTCATGTGCCTGACCTGGAAGACTCCATCCTCCATTCTGGCCGGCCCTAGGAAACTGGACAGACTCTACAAGCCTCCTAAGTATGATCCTTTCCTAGCAGAACAGCCTAAGGCCAATTCGCTGGTCCTCATAGCTGCTCACGGCAAGGGGTCTCAACCCAAACATTTGAGTTCCCAACCTCCCGACCCCGTCTTTAAGAAGTTTGATTCCTGGGGTCACAAGGTCTTCTCCTCGGCAACTGGGGCCATCAGGTCGTTGAACTTTATGGCCCATATGATCACGTATCAGCAGTCACTGTGGAGTAAGACTATGGACCTTGTGGAAGCCCTGCCTGACTCCAGTTCTAAACAAGAGATCCTAGCCCTGTGCCCATTTGGGTCTGGATATGGACAAGCATGCTCTCCAGTGTTCGTATGATGCCGTAGATATGGCCTCCAGGGCAGCCGCCTCCGGAATTTGTATGAGACGGCAGTCTTGGCTCAGGCTTATGGGATTCCAGCCGGGCTTGCAGGAGTCCATCCTGGATTCCCCTTTTCAGGGTCCTATTTTGTTCTGCCCCAAAGTCAAACAAATGGTGAAACAACTGCAGGAGTCGGAGAGTGGTGGCCGATGTACACCACATGTACAGAACCCCGCCGGCGCCCTTTTCGTAGGGGTCAAGGGCAGGTGCAGGGGAGCAAGCAGTCCCACGGCAAGGGATTCAAGAGGCACGGGCACCCTGCCCCCAAGGTTCCCAGGGCCCCAAGCAGCCCAAAACTCCTAGGGTCCAGGCCCCCACTACCCCCTCAGCCTGACTCCCTCTGCCGCCCTTCTCCCCTAGCGGACAGGCAGAGCGAGAAGATAGGAGGGCGGTTTGTGCTTTACCCACTCGAATGGTCCAGTATCACTGCAGACCAATGGGTTCTGGATACCATTCGGAAAGGGTACACGATAGAGTTCACCTCTACCCCACCAGACAACCCCCCCCCCAATGTCCCGTTGTCCACCGGATCACAGCCTTCTCTTAGAAGTGGAGATCCAACAGCTCCTAGAGAAAAGTGACATTCAAAGGGTCCCACAGGCCCAGAAAGGGAGAAGTTATTACTCCCGTTTCTTCTCGTCCCGAAGAAAACAGGAGACCTTCATCCTGTTCTGGACCTGAGCCAGCTCAACCTCCCAGTAAAGTACCAGAGGTTTCGATTGGTCACCCTGGCAAGCCTCTTCCCCCTGCTTCAGAAAGTGCTGTGCTCCCTAGATATACAGGACGCCTACATGCATATCAAGTTCCTGAAGTCCCAGAGAAAGTTTCTTCGATTCAGCTTCAGAGACGAGCACTACCAATTCAGGGTTCTACCCTTTGGCCTTTCCTCAGCCCCCAGGGTTTTCACCAAATGCCTAGCGGTGGTAGCAGTGGCTCTCCGCAGGAGAGGCCTCTTCATCTACCCCTACCTGCATGGTTGGCTCCTCTCCGCTTGGTCGGAGGAGGAGGAGCTTCTAATCGCCCTAAGAGAGATGCAGGTTCTGTTTTCTTCCCTGGGCATTATGGTAAATTGACTGAAGTCGCATCCCTGGCCGACGCAACGGCTGCAATTCATCTGAACTGTCCTGGACACCGGACAGGGGAGAGCTTTTCTGCCTCCAGACAGGGCAGATCACCTTCAGGGTTTGGCCAGTGAGCTTCAAAGAACCCCCTCCTCCCCTGCCCGAGTTGTCCTGCAGCTGTTGGGACACATGGCGGCGGCCATTGCCACAGTACCCTTAGCCAGACTCCATATGAGGACTCTTCAGTGGCACTTCAGGGTTCAGAGGGACCAATCGGTGGATGATCTGGATCTCCGAATCTGGATCTCTCAAGTGGTTCATCGTTCTCTGGAATGGTGGCTCCACCAGGACAAACTACAGGGAGGAGTTCCTTTCCAGAGACCCCAACCTCTTCAGACTTTAACCACAGATGCCTCTCTGTCAGGTTGGGGGCTCATTTAGGGGATCACAGGACCTGGGGGTGCTAGCCTATCACAGAGAGCTCTCTACATATCAGTGTTCTGGAAATGAGAGCAGTGTTGAATGCGCTGACCGCATTCAGAGACCTACTTTCACTGGGTCCTCTTCTGGTGCAGACAGACAGTACATCAGTAGTCTTCTACATCAACAAACAAGGGGGAACTCACTTGTACCCTCTTTGCAGGGAGGCCATGAGAGTATGGGACTGGGTAGCAGAACACAGATTGGACCTCATCGCAGTTCATCTGCCCGAGGTCCAGAACATTCTCGCCGACAGTCACTTTACCTCTCAGAACCACAAGTGGAAACTACTCCAAGATGTCACAGACGACCTCTTCGACCATTAGGGCCATCCAGAGTTGGACCTCTTTGTGTCACCGTACAACGCCAAACTGCACAATTTTTTCTCGCTCATTCCAGGGCCTGATGTTTTCTGGTGAGAGGCATTGTCCCTCTCTTGGACAGGGAAGCACCTGTATGTTTTCCCTCCTTTTCCCCTCATTCTGCAAGTACTGCTCAAATTGCAGTCAGAGGGAGCCAGAATGATTCTGGTGGCTCCTCTATGGCCTCGTCAGATCTGGTATCCGTTGCTTCAGTAACTGTGTCTGGAACCTCCAGTTCAGTTGCCACTCTCCACCCACTTGCTTTCACAAGAAAAGGGGACTCTCGTCCATCCTACTCTTCAATCTCTTCACCTGCATGCGTGGCTTCTGCAGTCCTAGCGGGACAGCGTGTCGATCAGAGTGGCAATAATTCTGGTTGCAGTGAGGAAACCTTCCTCCAGAGCCACGTACGCTCTGAAATAGAAACGTTTCAATCTATGGGCTTCAGCCCGCACCTTAAACCCCTTGGGTTGTCCGGCCAGGCACGTGCTAGAGTATCTCCATCACCTTCTGGACTTAGGATTGAGTTACTCATCCATCAAGGTGCACATGTGTGTGGTCTCTGCATATCATGACCCAATAGGAGACAAATCTCTGGCACAGCTTAATGCCTGCAGAACCTTCCTTCGAGGGGTCTTACACATCAGGCCTCCCAAGGATGACATCGTTCCTCCTTGGGATCTTCTTTTTGTACTGGAGAAACTCACCCTTCCTCACTTTGAGCCAGCAGCTTCTTGTGAGCTGCACTTCCTCTCACGGAAGACCCTCCTCTTGGTAGCCATTACCTCTGCTTGAAGGGTTTCTGAGCTCCAGGCTCTGATGTGTAAAGAACCTTACATAGTCTTTCGCAGGGACAGGGTGAATCTGCGCACGAACCGTAAGTTTATGCCAAAGGTGGTGTCCATACTGACCCTTAACCAGGATATGAACCTACTAGCTGGAATTTACCAACCAAGGTGAAGCACTGTTGCACACTTTGGATGTTCACCGTATTTTGAGGTATTACTTCCACAGGATTCGTTCCTCAAGACAGTCAGACCAGTTGTTCATCTCTTTCGCTAAGCAAATGCTGGGAGCTCCTGTTTCTAAGCAGACACTAGCCCATTGGCTAGTACGGTGTATCTCATTCTGTTATCAGCACCATGACAGACCTCTTCCGGGTGCTGTTAGGGGCCATTCCACCAGAGCAGTGGCATCTTCCTTTGTAGCACTTAAGAACGTCTCATCAGCCGACATTTGTGCTGCTGCCACATGGACTTCAGTCCACACCTTTATCAGGCACTACAGCCTGGACATCGCATCCAGAAGGAGAGCAGGTTTTGGACTAGCAGTCCTGCAGGGTCTTCTCTCGTAGATGCTTTTCATTAGCTGTTTTTCAGCATATTTCCCACCACCTTCTCAGACCTGGGCCTATCCTTGGGTACTGCTTGGGACTCGGTCCTAATGGTATTACTTGCTGCAAGAGCTCCACCCTCAAAGATAGATAGTACAGTTACGTAAGAACTTACTGTAACAGTAGCTCTTTGAGAGGAGCTCTTGCAGCAGATGGCTTTCCCACCCTCCATCCCACAGGATAGTTTTTGTTGGGTATCTTATCACCAGACCATGGTGGGGAATTCCTGCTCGGTTCTCCAAGTTTGTTTCTAGCCGGGTCTCTGGCAGGAGAACTGAGGTGGCGCCAGGGGACCTCCCCCTTTATACCACATTTGACGTTGGGCTGAGCCAATGTCAGGGGTGGTTCCCTGCCTCAGACTGCTAGCTACAAGTTTTCCGTGTGGTCCTGATGCCTGACAGCTTCAGTTCTAATGGTATTACCTGCTGCAAGAGCTCCTATTGAGGATCTACTGTTACGGTAAGTTCTTACGTAACTGTACTTTCCTTCCAAAGGTGGTTTCAGATTTTCACATTAATCAATCCATCACACTTCCAGTCTTCTTTACTGACCATTCTACTTCAGGTGAACATAGACTGCATAGCTTGGATGTTAAAAGAGCTATCAACTACTACCTGAAACATACAAAAAGTCATAGAGGGGATAAAACCCAACTCTTTTTGACTTATGGGGAAGTGGGAAAAGGCAAACCTGCCACTAAGAGATCCATATCAAGATGGATTGTGACATGTATCCATTTCTGTTATGGCAAAATGGGCAAACAGCCCCCTCAAGGCATAGGGGGGCTCAAAGTTGAGCCCATGAAACTGTGGAGCAACTCCCGGCCACCCACACTGCAGGGCGCAGCACAGCAGCCGCCAGCTGTGGGTGGCCACCCACCGATCCAGAACACCATCCACAAGCACACACATATCCCTGGTAATCCAGTGGACCCCCCTCACTCCCATGTCCCTGATGGCCGGAATACTTCCATCATGTTATGCCCTGGTAGTCTAGTGGTACCCCCCCCCGCCCATTGCCGCGATTGCAGTAAAGCGCCAGAACACAATTCCCTGATGATCTAGTGGCACCCCCACCCCTCCCACCCACAGCACCCTTGCCCGCCCTGCTCCCCCACCGTCGTCGGTGGCTGCTCACCGCCCGAATGACAGGTATAGTATGTTAGCTGAGTATTGTACTAGACAGTCCCAAATATGTGAATGACTTCATTCACGTGATTTGGTACTGTCTAGTGTAGTATGCCCTGCAAGCCCATACTGTGCCTGTCATCGCGGCCGGGCGGTATACGGGCTGGCTTGCAGAACGGGGGAGGTGGCAAGGGGTGCTGTGTGGGTGGGGTGCCACTAGATCACCAAGGAATTGTGTTCTGGCGACATTGCATCGCTGCAGTGGGTGGGGGTACCACTAGACTACCGGGGCATACCATGACGGACGTTTTCCGGCGATCGGGGACACGGGAGGGAGGGGGTCCACTAGACTACCAGGCAAGGCTACCATTACGGTAATCGGGGACTTGGGAGGGTGGGGGAGCCAATAGACTACCAGGGATTGTGCCGCACCCGTTTCCCTGTTTGCGGTTATGGGCGGGGGTTGCCCCGGTATCCCCACCGCACAAGTCATGCTGAGCAGGGCGCCAGGTGCAAGTTGCTGGGCTGCCCTGTGCAAGGCATGCAAATGGGGCCATTTGCACCTTGCATATATTATGGCCTAATTTGCATGCCATTGCACTAACGCATTCCCTTGCTCCCTCTCCGTGACTTGCTCCATCCAGCGCAGTGCCACTGAGACGTGCGTAGTCTGTGCCATATTCAATGGTGCTGCGCCATGGCGCATCACCATTGAATATCACTTGGCCCCAGCGCATCCCAGTTGCCTTGCACCCAGGCTTGCGCCCCTGCCGGGCATAGTCTGAATATCTGGGCCTATATATTTAATAGAAATATGGGATTTTTGTTAACCTACTGTCCTTTGTTATAATTTAGCAGGTGACATTTTCTTCATAACCAGATTTTTAGTGGAGAAGAAAGAAAAGGAAATCCAATTATTGTTTAAAAATTGTAAATCATACAGTTGGACCACAGTAGTGCAAACATGTGAAAGTCAAAGTTTGTTGCTGAAAGAAGTATCCATTTCTTTTGAAAAAGACAGAAAAATATATATAGTTTCTCATTGAAATACATTGGGCTCCTGAGTAGCTGGCAGTTTCTGACATCACAGTACAAGAATGCCATTGGATTCTTTTTTACTAGCAGTGTGAAGAGCAAAGGTAAAAACCCACTTGTTTCACTGCCCTAACAAATATTTTATTATAAAAGTAACATGGTTGGATCATATTGATAAACTTTCATTGTATCAGTATACTTAAAATTTACTTTTGCTATATCAATATGCATTTCCCTATATTGATAGACAGTAATAGTTTTAGTTTATGTATGTAGTGGAAACGTACTACATCAGTATAGTAATTATATAACTAATAGTGGATCGTTTGAACAACTTTCATAAAAATGAAAACAATGTTCAAACATTTTCAAATTTTGTTATACTAATTACCAATATAAAATACTTTTTCATATTATGTACACATATTGACATATAATTAGTAAACATGTAATTGCATATAAAGAAAGCTTGCTTATGTAGTACACATCTGAAGATAATCATGATGTTCCATTAAAAAAAAAAAAAAGACCATTACCGTTTTCTGCAGGTGCACCAGGGAGGGGTTCATGGATCTGTTTTTTATTGACATGTGGAATGTTGGCCAGAGCAGCAGGGAAAATCCTGTATTCCTACAGTCCATGCTGTGGGATTTTCAACTTCCACATGGACAGCCGTCAGAGATGAGCAGAAAGAACTTTAGTTTCATGTCATGCTTGGTCTGCCAGTATAGCCTAGAGGTTAGAGCAGTGAGCTGTGAATGCGCTTGGTACATCCAGCAGACCTGGAGTTGATTCTCCAAATGTCTCATTGCATGCTGCGTGAACCTGAGCAAGTCACTTAACCTCCCTGTCACACCCATAAATGGGCCTTGTGCCCGGTGGGCCTTACCAATAAAGTAAAATAATCATGATAAAAAAAAAAATCTCATCTGAAGGACATACCTCACTAGTGTAGCACAGTGTCAGTGTGTGGTATTAGGCCAAGTTCCTGATGGGGGACTAGAACAAACAGCCTTCTCATCATCTGGCCCCAGAGGCAGCATGCAACGTACTAAGCCATTGACATTAAAGTCATTATGATGGAAATATATTCAGTACTTTGAGAGGCACAAGCTAAACCTGAATATAATTTATACATAAAGTGAAATGGTGTCTTGAATCAGCCAGATTTGGATAACTAGCACGTCTTACTAACTGGTAGGAGGTGTTTGAGTTCATCTGTGTGTCCCACCTTTTGGTGTTCCAAGGAACATTCCTAGTGGTGACTGCACATTTGGTACTCACAGAAAAGATACTACTGTGACTGTAAAAAAATAGTGCTTCTTGTGACTTATGGCAATCTGCTGTTTAGACTGGTTTAATTTATTTATTTTAAAATTGGCGACTGGGAAGGGCACACTGAGCCGAGGCTCATTTCCAGGTGCAACCAAGGGGAAGGGGATGGGATACAAAATACATATCACAGACATATTTTGCAGTTACAATAAAGTGCAATCAGAATAACATTATGAGTACAAAAGCTAGGCAAAAACAACCGTTAAGCACCTCAGCCACACCTGCACTGAGGTAGGATAGCAGTTGCAGGTAACATGTCAGGGAGAGAGAAAACGAGGTGGGGTGGGAAGGAGTTTCAGCTGATACCTCAGGGAGCTAGGGGAGGTAGTGACATGGAGTGATGTGGGGAGCTGTTTCTGAATTGTGGGAAGATGATAGGAAACTGCTGATCGCCCAGCAGAGGAATGGGGATGAGAAATGGTGATGGTATGAGGATACCTGGACTGGAGGGAGCAGGAAACAGAGGGGATTAGGGAGAGGAGTGATGAAAGGTATGGGGGAAGGGATCCAAACCAGTATTTGGATATGAAGGCGGTGCAGTTGATCTGGCAACATGAGGGCAGGGGCAGAACAGATAAGGAGAAGTAAAGTGAGCAGTGATGAGTACTGGGGGTGAGGGGGTGGGCGGTTTGGTGGTAAAGCGGCAAAAAGAATTGCAGAGAGTGTCTAGTCTGCACAGGGAAGTGGGACGTCTGCAAAGTCGAAGACTGGGAGCGCCATTTTGGCAACAAGCTCTCGGCAGACCTGTGGAGACAAACGATCTTTGTTGTGGTACAAGGCACCAAGTTTGGGGCAGAGTTTTGCATGGATGGCATCAGTGTGGGCAGAGAAGTCAAGCCTGCTATCTAACCACACACCAAGGTACCTGAAGGATTGAAATACTCCTAAAGGGGAGTCATCTAAAGTGCAGAAGACGGGCAGAGTAGAGAGTGCAGTTAGTTTCTGGGTGGTACCAAAGGTCATGGACACATTTTTTTTTTTTTTTTTTTTTGGTGTTGACCCAGAGATGGTTTGATTGAAATCGATGCAGGATGTTCTGGAATTCTTTCTGGAGCAAACCTTCCATGGCTGTAGTAAAGGGATCAGACATGTACAGTAGATGACTGTCATCTGCATGCATGTAAATATGTGAGTTGACAAATGTATTTATTTAAAAACTGGTAACTGGAAAAGGAACACTTGAGCCAAGGCTTGTTTCCAGGTGTGACCTGGGGTAGGGGGCTGGGAATACAACCAAGCAAATGCACTAGTATTGATGTGCATCATACAAATAAGGTGCAGACATACGTCGTCAACAAGGCCAAAACTTGCAAAAAAACAAAAGCGGATTTATGGAGCATGATTCACTCTGCATCCTGAGAACAAGTAAATCTTACTTCGAGAGGATTCCGTCGGAAGGTCATTACATATAGGACTGACTCCACCTGGCGTCGGGCCACACAGCAGACTTTTCTAGCAATCCCTGATGGGGGACCGCCCACCTGACGTCACGTGACCATATATAATGGGCGGTCCCCACGCCTATCTTCCAGTTCTTTCCTGCAGTCGCCTCGTGTCAGTCGCATAGCAGACTTCCAGTAGCGATTGTCATGTTAGTTCTTGCGTCGGATTTTTTCCTTCGCCATTCCTTTCCAGATTTTTGCTTATGTCTTCTCCTAAGAAGAAGTGCTCATTCTGCGGCACACAAATTCCTCATAAGGATGGTCATCTGAAGGGCCTGATCTGTCTGGGCCCAGACCACCCTGTCTCATCCTGCTCAGAGTGACAAACATTTAATTAGGCCAACAAAAGCAGAGACAGCAGGCTTTGGACGCCCATCGTTCAAAAGTCAGTCTTACTTCACTAGAAAAGCAAACGGACTGGATCTTCCTCAGAAAAATCTTCTCCCTCCAAGAAACACCACAAGGAGAAATCCCGGGAGCGGGAGCGCTCCATGGAGGCCCAGCCTGGCCTCGCGACCCTCGACGAGCAAGGCCACCTTACATCCGCCGCCTAAAAAGACTTCGGATGGTAAGTCTGATAAACCTTCCGCGGGTCAGTCGTCCGTCTCCTCCGACAGCGCACTGCCATAGATGCTAAGTCGGCCCCGGCTCCCCTGGGGCCCGCCGGTAAGTCGGCTCCCCAGGCTTCAGGGACCTGCCCGGCTACAACCGAGAAGTCGGCCAGGGACTCCTCCCCCACCCGCCCAGCTTCATCTGGTAGGTCACCTGTTTCCAGCCGCTCAGGGCATGGTTCTCCCATTGGGGCCTAATGGCGCCACCCCCGACATATGGCAGAACCAGGGGGAGACTGCCCCTCTTCTCCACCGCCAGTACCCTCCCCATCTCAGGTGGATGCCTCCAGCGAGGATAGTGCGGGACCCCTCAACATCGAAGACCATTCCTTGGGGTCAGTTCCACGCTCCCCTGATGGGGTTATGGAGAAGGCGGCTCCTCCTCAGCCATATGGCCTTATGGTGGAGGTCCCTCCTCCTCCATCTAGTGGGATCCCCCTCAGATCTGGGGACTATTCCGGTGCCGATCCCATCATTGGAACCGGCAACTCCCAACCCGATGCTGGAACCTCCAATGACTCTTCCTCATCCTGGGCCCAGTGGTCTGCCCCAGCCTTTGGCTCCGGCTCCAGACACGGTCCCTCCATCGTGTCCCCTTCGTCCGGCCCCGACGCCGGCCCCTCTGATGCCGGATTCCCTTGCAGCGCCGGATCGGGTGGTGCCGGTCCTGAAGTCGGTACCCCTGACGTTGGCTATCCCGACGCCGGATACCCCACTGATCCATACAACAGTGGGTCTGATTTGGATCCCCCCCCTCTGACAGACCCTCTGATGATGGGGATTTATTCCAGGCCCCGAACTGTTCCTCACTACCCACCAGGGTATCCTGGGGACCACTACTTGACTGATCCTCCTCCTGATTGGAGTTCCTTGGGACAGTACTACCCTGGCTACAATCCCTACCAGGGTTACCACGGGTTTCATTACCCCCCTCCACTGGTAATTCCACCTCCACCCCTCCCCCACCCCCTCAGCCTCCTTCTCCACCCCCTCCACCGGCTATGCTGGATTTCAAGATTTTAATACAGTCTTGATGGCAGGGGGTGCGCCCGGAGTTGTTCTCAGATCTGGAGAGTAGGCTCCCACTCCCAGATCTCCATCCCCGAGGAGCTCTTCTTCTTCCACGGTCCATGTCTCGGGGACGGCACCCCAAACCATTGTTCTTCCAGACTTTCGTGATCTTCTGGACGAGGGGGTGAATGATGATGATGGTGACAAGGATGCCGATGAGTCGTCGGATGTTTTGGAGGTACCCGAGGGTCCGAAAGGCAAGGTTTCCCCCAAGTCCCTCCCAAAGGACCATGCCTTTTTGGATCTGTTGAGGACTGGGAGTCAGAGGATCAGGACCCCATGAGTTAGAGGGTATCCGAACACCTGGACTTAGAGTCTCTGTCTCCGGTCCTCATTCCACCTTGAATCGGACCTTACCTCTGTGGTCTGGCAGATGCTTCATTCTTTCCAGCTGTCCCCAAGAGGGCGGACAGAGTGTACCGGGTGCCGAAGGAAGCTCCCTTTCTCAAGACGCATCCCAAGGTGGACTCTGTTGTTATTTCAGCTGGTCATGATCGCTCATCTGCACCCAAGCGCATGAGCACATCTCCTCCAAACAAAGGGTCGTGGCAGGTGAACCAGTTTGGCAGAAAGGTTTATGCTTTGGCCACATGTGCGCTCCAGTCCCTTAACTATGTGGCCCACATGGTGTCACACCAAAAAGCTACCATGGTCAGGCTAGAGGCCCGAATCCAAGCGATGGACCCCTCGAGCCTCAAGGAGGAGCTTGCCAGGGATCTTTGCGCCTCTCACTTCTACTGTAGGCATACTTTGCGGGCTACATACAACTCTGTCAATTCTGTAGCTCACGCCTCAGCGACTACCATAGCCTTAAGACTGCATTCCTGGCTTCGCATCTCTGGCTTCACCAACAAGGTACAGTCTGTGATTCAGGATGCCCCCTTCCGAGGCTCGGTGCTTTTTGGTGGGGTCACCAAAGATATTATTACTGATCTCCAGGACAGAGTCCTCTCCCTAAGATCAGTGAGGTCCATGTACCGATTGGGCACTCAACAACAGCAGCAGCCCTTTCAGAAAAGGACCTGGAGGCAGAGGAAGCAGGCCCTGTCTCGATGCCAGGGCAAGTGCAAGGCCACGGATTCTGCCACTCCTCCTCCTACCTCCAAAAACCAGAGATGTTCAGGAGGCCCTCCCCCTGAATGCCCTGCCACTTCCTGACTCCTTATCCCCACTACCTCCTCAGTCATGCGATGAGGAGCAGGTGGGGTGGGGAGGTTCGCCCACGATGCACAGGAATGGCAGGCAATAACCTCAGATGCATGGGTCCTGCAACTGGTGTCTGTCGGACACACTATAGAGTTTCTGGATATTCCTCCAGAATCTCCACCACAAAGGTCTTCCTACTCCATGGATCAGGCTCTTCTCGTTCAAGAAGAAATCCAAAACCTTTTGCTCAAGGAAGCAATAGAGTGCGTTCCCCTCCTCAAAGAGGCAGGGGGGTTTACTCCAATTTTTTTCTTGGTTCCAAAAAACACGGGAGACTTGAGACCCATGTCGAGTACAAAAAGTTCTGGATGGTAACACTCTAGAGACGCCTTCCACTCCTTTTGCAAAATCATTGGTTGTGCGCTCTGGACATGCAGGATGCTTACCTGCACATCCCGATCTTCTCCATCCACCGCTGATTCCTGTAGTTCCTATTTGAAGGGGAGCACTTCCAGTTTCGAGCCCTCCCCTTTGGTCTATCCTTAGTACCTCGGGTGTTTACCAAGTGCCTAGTGGTGGCGGCCGCCTTTTTGTGCCACCAGGGTATTGCAGTTTTCCCTTACTTGGACAACTGGCTGATCTCAGTCCCTTCCAGGGATTCCTTCCTGGAGACTCTGACCTTTACTCTGGACCTTTTTGGCAGACTGGGAATTGCCGTCAGTATTCTCAAGTCATCCATGACCCCATCCCAGAGAGTACAGTTCATTGGGGTGGTTTTGGATATGGTCCAATGTAGAGCCTGCCTTCCTCTAGACAGGGTGGAAACCCTGTTCCATCAGGCTTCTTTGGTGGCTTCATCCAGGACCATCCCGGCCCAGGAGATCCTCCGCCTTCTTGGCCTAATGGCAGCCTCCATCACTACCATTCCCCTGGTGAGGCTCCACATGAGTCACTCAGTGGTCCTTGCGGGTGCAGTGGGATCAACTCTTGGACAACCTAGACCATCTGGTCCTGGTGTCCTCAGCAGTTCAGAAAAAGTTGCTGTGGTGGAGAGACCCCTTCAGCCATTCCTTGGGTCTTCCTTTCAGGAGTCCAGCTCCCTTGGCATCTCTAACTACAGATGCATCGAACGTGGGATGGGGATTACCAAGCTCAAGGACTGTGATCCAGCTTGGAAACATCATTACACATCAACATTCTGGAGATGAGGGTGGCCTTGTACGCCTTCTAGACCTTTCTTCCCAAGAGATCACCGCTGGTCCAAACGGACAACATGTTGGTAGTTCGGTACTTCAACAAACAAGGAGGAACTCGCTCGTACCCCCTGTGCAGGGAGGTGATGTGGGTGTGGAACTGAGCGGTCCAGCAAATCTGGTCCTAGTGGCCATGCATGTTCCAGGTATTCAAAATGTCCTGGCGGACAGTCTCAGCAGATCTTGGACCCTAAATCAGGAAGTGGCAGAATTTCTCTTCCTAAGGTGGGGGCGTCCGGAAATCGACCTTTTCGCCTCCCACTGCAACGGAAAACTTCCTAGTTTTTGCTTGCTCGTTCCAGGGCATGGTGCTTTCTGGCATGATGCGCTGTCTCTCTCCTGGACACGGAAATTTTTGTACGTCTTCCCCCATTTCCCATTCTCCAGAGGGTCCTTCTCAAACTTCAGGCAGAGAAGGCGGGGACGATCCTCATCGCCCCTCTCTGGCCGAGACAAATTTGATTCCCGCTGCTATAACAGCTAACAAGGGATCCACCGGTTCCACTTCTAGTGACTCACAACCTCTTAACTCAGGATCGAGGTCGCCTTGTCCATCCAGGGCTCAGGACACTGCATTTTCATGTGCGGCTCCTGCAGACATAACGATGTCTCACTTTGGGGTCTCCTCTCGAGTCGCTCAGGTCCTAGTAGAGGCTAGAAAACCCTCTACTCATTCCGCGTATGCCATGAAGTTGAAATGTTTTTCCATCTGGGCGACTTCCAAGAATTGGAACCCTTTTTCTTGTTCTGCCCCACTAGTCATGGAATACCTTCTTCATCTTTCAGATTCAGGTTTGTCATATTCTTTCTTGAAGGTCCACCTTTCGGCAGTTTTGTCGTACCATGAGCTGGTGGATGGTAAACCCATGGCTCAGGTGGAGGTCTCAAGAACCTTTCTGAAAGGGATCCTCCATCTGAAACCCCCATCCGCAGCCCGACACCACCTTGGGATCTGAACTTTGTGTTGGGGAAACTTATTCTCCCCCCCATTTGAACCAACGATGAGCTGCGATTTACGCTTCCTTTCTTGGAAGACGTCATTTTTAGTTGCCATTATTTCAGCTTGAAGGACTTCGGAGCTTCAGGCTCTAGTCTATAAAGAGCCTTAACTTATTTTCCACAAGGACTGGGTGGTCCTCAGGACACGTCCTACGTTTTGGCCCAAGGTGGCGTCAGAAGCCACACTGAACCAGTCAGTAGAGCTTTCTGTTTTCTTTCTGTCCCCTATGAACGGAGGTGAGGCACTCCTGCACACCATGGACGTCCATCAGATCCTTAGGTGTTATTCACCGAACTAAGGATATTCGTAGATGTGATCACCTCTTAGTTTCCTTTGCTCCCAGGTCGGCGGGCAAAGCTGTTTCTAAGCAGTGCCTTTCTCATTGGTTAGGAAACTGCATTCGTTATTGTCACCAAAAATACGATCAACATCTGCCGTGTCACATCAGAGATCATTCTACAAGGGGCATGGCTGCTTCCGACGCTTTTTTGTGGAATGTTGCCACGGCCGATATTTGTGCCGCAGCAACTTGGAGTTCTGTCCATACCTTCACCACATACTACAGTCTGGACATTGCCTCTAGGCAGAGGGCAGGCTTCGGCCTAGCTGTCTTGCAGGGCCTTCTGTCCTAGGCTGGGTCCATTTCTGTTCCCAGTTTTGTTGGCGTTTATTTCTCCCCCTCCCTTGTTTCTCTCTGTCCCTCTTGTGAGGGACTGCTTGGGACTCAGTCCTATATGTAATGACCTACTGAAGGAACCCTCTCGAAGTAAGATAGTACAGTTATGTAGAAACTTACCGTAGCAGTAGATCTTCGAGAGAGGTTCCTTCAGTGGTTCACATTTTTCCTCCTCCTTCCCCCCTTCCCCCTTTTTTCAGTTCATACACAGGGACTCCAAATCCTGTTTACTCCTGCTGTCAGGCCTCTTCCTGGCTCTGGTGGAAGAACTGGAAGGCAGGTGTGGGGACCACCCGCTATATACGGTCATGCTGACTGTCACGTGATGTCAGGTTGGCGGTCCCCCATCAGGAATTGCTAGAAAAGTATGCCGTGCAGCCCGACGCCAGGTGGTGTCAGTCCTATATGTAATGACCTACTGAAGGAACCTCTCGCGAAGATCTACTATTACGGTAAGTTCCTACATAACTGTACTTTCAGCAAACAGTGCAGTGAAATTAGGAGACGTAAAACAGACCCTGGAGTGGGGGCCTGAACTAGAGAGGGAGAAGAACAAAGAGCAGATGAGGAACTGACAGCTGCAGGAGGGCAAGGGAAATAGTTTAAGGTGGTGCCTATGGAGAGGGTAAGAGATAGATGGAAGAGTGAAGGAGTTTCCAGAAGGAGGAAGCGATAGGAGAACACTGACTGCACTGGGGGGTATGGGGGAGGAATGGGAGAAATGACTGTAAAAAGTTAAAGGCAGAGTGGAGGTTAAGAAAAATGGAGAAAAGTATGGGACCTGAGATGGAGCCCTCTGGGACCCCAGCCTGGCTGGGAAGTGGGGTGACAGGGCACTAGCAGCCTATACCGACTGTAGACATCCCATGAGGTAAGAGTGGAACCTGTTGATGGGGAAGCTGAGTAGCTAGTAGCAGAACTCAGCTTATCTTGGAGTGGGAGGGACATCAAATCAAAGGCTTTGGCCAGATTGATAAAAGATGGCAGCTGTGATGTACCCGTGATCCATCCCTGAGAAGATAAGAATCAGTTACACACAGCAAAGAGGAGACGGTAGAGTGATGCTTCTGGAAGCCAGACTGGAGTGGGGAGAGGATATTGCTGGAGGAGAGGAGATTAGAGAGTCTGGTGAAGTCAATTTTCTCTTGCAATTTAGCAAGAGAGGGAGGGAGGGAAATTGACTGGTAGTTACCGGGGAGGAAGGTTCCCCCCCCCCCACCTTTGTGAAGTGGAAGAATTTTGGCTAACTTCCAAGCATGAGGAACAGCACTGAGGGAGAAGCAGAGGTTGAATAGGCAAGTCAGAGGATATGCTCTTGGAGATGTGGAGGAGCCTAGGATCCAGCCTGTATTTGGTGCTGGACTTGGACAGGTTGAGGGAGAAAGGGCAGTCAGAGCTTCCTAGCTAGTAGCAGAGGGCACCAGGGGAGAAGAAACATTGGAGGCGGAGGAGGCTGGAGAGAGTGGAAGAGAGTGCAAGTGGTGAAGAACTCAGTGAGCAGTGACAGAGGAGGGTCATACAGAGGTGACCCATTTACCAGAAGAAATGGTGTGTGTGTGTGGGGGAAGGGGGACGACTGGGTGATGAGGTTAAAAAGGGAGTGATTTACCTTCCAGAACTTAGATGAGGCATTAAGGTTGTTATGAAGGCTGGCCTTGAAACATTGTGTATTTGCAGCCCAGACCGCCTTTGTGCAGTTATTTCTACTAGTCCTATATAAGAGGAGGTCAGGAAGGGATTGTAATAATTTGCAGCATGCCCAGGCGGGATCACAGAGCTTGGATTGGTCAGTGATTCGGTGGTAATCTGAGGGTGATGGCAAAGTTTTACTCTGAATTGTCTAAGTGTTTTCTTCTGCAGTTCAGTAAAACTAGCATGGTAGAGGTACAGAGCTTGAGCATTCAGTCAAATGAACTTGTCATATAAGTAAACTTCTTTTGTTTATTTATTGTAAGTTGAATGAAAGCTGGGAAGGCAGTCAGAACAGCAAAGGCCCAAACCGAGGAAAAGATAGCCAACTCAGTTAAGAAGGGGGATAAAACCTTTTATAGGTATATCAGGGAGCGAAGGAAGACCAAGGGAGGGATAGTGAGGCTTAATAAAGGGAGGGAGGGTGGGCGGAGGTGACTGTGAAAAGGCAGAGATACTAAACAAATATTTTGCTCGGTATTTACAAATGAAGAGGGAGGTACCTAAAACAAACAGTAGAAACACTCTGGATACAGAAGTTGATACCAGCCCATTTACAGAAGAAAGGGTTATGAAAGAAACTCTTAAAACTGAAGGTGGACAAAGCAATGGGGCCTGATGGAATTCATCCCAGAATTCTAAAAGAACTAAGGGTAGAACTAGTGACACCACTGACTACCCTCTTTAACAAATCATGGGAGGATGGGGTGGTGCCCGAGGACTGGAGGAGGGCAGATGTGATTCCCTTCACAAAAGTGGGAGCAAGGCAGAAGCAGGAAACTACAGACCTGTTAGTTTAACCTCAGTGATAGGAAAATGATGGAATCACTTCTGAAGGAAAGAGATGGTCCGAGTATCTAGAGGCCAGAGGGCACAGGACCAAAGGCAGCATGGATTCTGTGGAAGGTCATGTCAGCGAATCTGATAGATTTCTTTGACTGGGTGACCAAAGTAGTAGATCAGGGAGGGGCTGTGGACATGGCCTACCTAGACTTTAGCAAGGCATTTGACGCAGTCCCACACAAAAGATTAATATACAGGTTAGCCAGCCTGGGAGTGAGTCCCAAGATGACAGCCTGGGTAAAGAATTGGCTGGAGAATAGGACACAGAAGTAATAGTAAATGGGTCCATTCTGAAGAAAGGGGGGTTGCTAGTGGGGTGGGTACCACAGGGTTCAGTATTAGGACCGGTCCTCTTCAGTGTCTTTATAAGCGACATTGCAGAGGGACTGGAAGGAAAAGTATGTCTCTTTGCAGATGACACAAAGATCTTCAACAGAGTTGATGCACAAGGTGGGGTGGAAAGGATGAGAAGGGACTTGGCAAGGTTAGAGGAATGGTCAAATGTATGGCAGCTTGATTCATTGCTAAGAATTGCAAGGTAATGCACCTGGGAAACAAAACCCCAGGGGAAGAGTACACAATGGGGGGTGAGATACTAACAACAACAAAAATGGAAAGAGACCTGGGGGTAGTCGTATCAGATAACCTAAAGGTGGGCAAGCAATGTGAGAGGGCAGCAAGGAGGGCTGGGGGATGCTGGGATGCATAGGGAGAGGCATCACCAGTAGAAAACAGGAAGTTATTATCCCTCTACAGACAGCTGGTCAGACCCCATCTGGAGTACTGCGTGCAGTTCTGGAGACCCAATCTCCGCAAAGACATAGACAGGATGGAAGCTGTCCAGAGGAGGGCAACTAAAATGGTGCAGGGTCTGCACTGGAAGACATATGAAGAGAGACTTAAGGAGCTTAATATGTATAGCCTCGAGGGAAGGAGGGAGAGGGGGGACATGATAGAAACTTTCAAGTACCTCAAGGGAATCAACAAAGTCCAAGAGGGTAGCATCTTTCAAAAAAAGAGGTGTGCAAGAACAAGGGGGCACAATTTGAAGATAGAGGGGGGGGCTCAGAGGTAATTTAAGGAAGTATTTTTTCACAGAGAGGGTTGTGGATGCATGGAACGGCCTTCTGGAGGAGGTTGTGGAGTCAAAAACTGTGGTGGAATTCAAGCATGCATGGGACAGTCATAAGGCAATTCTAGGGGGTGGGGGTAGGAAGAAGTAGGCTGCTGGTTAACTAGGATGTGCAGCTTATCCAGTAGGTAGGGAAATGGGCAGACTGGGTGGGCCAAGCGGTCCTTATCTGCCGTCAAATTCTTTGTTTCTATGAAATGTAGCTGGTATACATTTTAACACCAGGCAAGCTCAGTAGTCATGGCTTTAATCATATCTTTGCATGATTTAGATACTACTGTTAGTTTTCCATTTACAGGTTTGTAATATTGTAGCGGGTCAGCGATGCATCAAGAAACTGACAGACAATCAAACATCGACCATGATAAAAGCAACTGCGAGGTCTGCGCCCGACAGGCAGGAGGAGATCAGCCGGCTGGTGAGTACTTAAAATATTTATTCATCTCAGTGCTTACTAGTACTGACAGGAATGTAACTAAGTTTTATAACAGGTGGGCATTTCATAAACATGGGGGAAACTCAAATTTTCTAGAGAGTAAATCAGTAAAATGCCCCCCCCCCCTTCCTCCAAGGACATCTCTCTCCATAGAGCCACACCTTTGGAACTGTAAGCTGTGTGCATAAGGACCACTCAGAAACATGTGGCCTAGCTGGGACCCCCCACATTGATGTACTGTATGTTGATGCCCTCTATATAATTTGGGCAGTCCTATACTCCTACAGTTTATTCTCCCGCTGTTAGCCCGCTTGCTGGAGCATGGAAACCACCTTCATTGATTTTTGGCTGATTGAAGTTCAAATTTCTTTACTTTCACTACTTTTGTCATTATTGCATGCCGTCATTGGCTTCTCCGATAAAGTCTTTGCTTTTTCTGTTGGTACAGTTTGAAGATATTTTGATATGGCACTCACACACTTATATTTGCTGCCTGGGCCTTTCGCATAATGTGAATAATTGTGCTGTCCATCAAGACTTTAACCATGCCATGAGGAGACACTACCAGAAGGCTTTAGAAAATGTCCTGCAGAAAATGACTCATGCCTAGTGGTCATCATTGGCTTCTGCCTAGGGTGTCTGCAGCTCATTCTATTGGATCTGCCGCCAGGAACACTGCAGGTCTCCATGTTTAATGGCTGCAATATTGCCTTCATAGGGAAAAATACCATTCACCAAAGAAGTCAGAAAAAGGCCTCTCTGACAGACTGTCATGGAAAAAATATTCAAAGTTGCCTTACTGGTCCAGGTTGCTTCTGAATCCCTGTGGGGAAAAGTCCAGCAGTGTGTTAAGCATAGATTGGAGGCCTATACGCATTTACCATATTCCTTATACAACGCTTCTGATACTACCACTCATGCAGCAGCATCTGTCTTCGCCAGTATTCATTGCTGTGTGTTGCTGGTTTTGCTACCAGCATTCAGTAATCAGTCCTTAACTCACCTTTTCATGGCCAAAAATTATTTGGCCTTGATGTGGAGCTCACGTTGGGAGAGTTAATCTTAAACAGTGGACTCACAGCTGTTTAAATTCCTTCCCTGGCTCCCCAGCCTTCATGGAGGAGTGGTGGTGATGGTAAATTTCACTCCCATGCCTCCTGTGTGTGGGGTCTGGGTCTGTCTTCTTGTGGGCTCTCCTTTCATTATGCCTGTCACTTTCCCGGGCATTCAGGTATGAGGCAAGCTCTCTCTGTTTCTGACAAAATAGCTGGAGATCATGTCAGATGGGTGGGTCCTTGATATTACTCAGGAGTGTCATGCACTGGAATTAATAGCACCCCCTTCTGTGCCTCCTCCCAGCCTTTGTCATTATTCTTCGGAGCACTTCTAGGTACTATTGGCCAATGTCTTCTCTCCTTGGATAAGAGGGCTGTCAGCCTGTACCCCTGGTTGAACTGAACCAGCACTTCTGTTGGACAGGAGGGCTGTTCAGCATGTACCCCTGTTTGAAATGAACCAGGGTTTCTGTTTAAGAGATTTTCTAGTACTGATAAAAGACAGACAATCTACGCTACCTTGGACCTCAGAGGTCTGAATGAATACATTGCATACAAAACGTTTTTGCATGATCTCTTAAGGCTCTCCTCCATCTTCTTACACGGTGAGATCGACTTTGTGCTCTGGACATGCAGGATGAATATCTGCACAGCTATCAACAGTCTTTGGACTTCCTTTCAGAGGGCCAGTGCTATCAGTTTTATGTCTTGCTCTTTGGCTTATCCTTGGTGCTGCTTGTCTTCACCAACTGTCGGTCTAGTTGGGGTTCTACTGTCCCATTCCTGTTGGTGTGGTGCCACTCCATGCTTGTCTCAGATGGAAAGCTGAGGAGGTATGTGGCCATCCATGTTATATAAGTAGCACCAACCCATTGTGACAGAGTTGAATAGGACCCTGTCCCAGTTGTTTTTTTTTTTATTTATTGTTCCATAATAAAACTCTTCCTGAGAATTGTTCAACTGCTTCTGGTTTTTCCTGTGCCTCGATGACACCCATGTTATCGTGGGCAGCCCAGCAAGAGAAAAGTTTCTGAGTGGTCCTGATGCCAGTGGCTTACAGTTCAGTGGTGTGACTTCATGGAAGAGATTCTCTCACAGATCTGCTGTTACTGGCAAGCAACCTTTCTAAGGGCATGGATACAGCTCACTATGCACACTCTGGTAGTTCAACTGGAATGATGACATCAATCGGATATCTTTAAGCTAAGTTCCTCCCACTACCTGGATGGTGTATCTTCTGGCTCTGCCCCATGACATCAGATTGTTCTGCTGTAAGGGATAGAGCCCCCTCCTTTGCAGCTCTACAGCATTTGAGGGTTCTTAAAGTAGGGCTTTTGTGAAAAACTCTTCAAACTTCTTCAACTTCTAATTACTACTTACTCTTTCATTTTGGTTCTACCTCGTTGACTTGTCTTCGGCAGTGGAAGAAGGAAAGACATCTCATGGCTTCAAATTCTGTTACATGTCAACAAAAGATATTGAACACAGACCCCAGATGTCTCACCTCTGTTGCTTAGGCACGCAGCACAATGTGAAGGGTTTTGGCCCTTGTCAGGCAATGCTTCCTGTGTTGCTGGAGGATCGCAAGGCCAGGCTTCTCATCAGTCGACCAGTGGAGCGTGATCTGAAGATTCGATCAAAAAGCCGCAAGAAAGTCTTGCAGTGGCCAGGCCTGCAACTCAACTTATAATTTTCGAGGAGGAGGCGGCAGCTGCTACAGTGAGTACATTATAAGCCTTGGCATTGCTCCCAGTTGGGGCCAACGCCAGAGGGTCCTTCACGGAGGGGTTCTGTGAAATGTCAGTCCCTTCAGACCTTCAGCGAGAGCCGTTCTCACCATGGTAGGAAGCACAAGCACCACTGGTGCTGGTCATGGGAGTGGGGAGATAAAGTTCCTCCTGCTCTCTCAGCTCCCCTGACTGTTCAACTGTGGTAGAGCTTCCTTCTGGTTGGGTCAGTAACCTCTCGGTGGCCCTGTTGGGCATGCCAGACTTGACAACAGTTGAGCAGGCTGTCAAGATTTTTCTTAAGTCTGTCAATCGTTGTCAAAGGAGAGCAATGAGGTGTCGATCTCCCAGACCCCAGTTCTCCCATTCCTCTCTCAGAAGGATGTCACCCAGTCGGTGTCTCCAACCGGTTCCACACAGGATCACCTCCACCAGTGGTTGAACCTCCGAAACTGATGCTTGTCAACATGGCTCGGCATGTGGCCTTCTATGACTCTCCAGAGTCTTTCCCCTCAACTTTTTCCCTGAGGCCAGTGGTTGAGGCGCCGCTCCCAATCTCACTTGACAGGGAGTCTCTGCCATCGATGCTCCTCAGCCTCCTCATCCTTGGGCAAGGAGAGGCACTGCCACAAGATACAGAAGCAATATGATGAGCTCTTCTGGCAGCAGTGCACCATTTCGGAGCGGAGTAGGGTTCTACCTGTGGATCTCCATTACTGCCTTTGGTGGGAGTCCCATCCTTATGTTCCTGTTTGACCCCTCTGTTGTGCTAAGGAGGGCCTCCTGGTTGTCCCTAGGACCAGACTTAAAATGTCCAGGGACAGGGCCTTCAGAGTAGCTGGACTGCTACTATGGAATTCATTATTGAGGGCCTTGAGGGAGGTCCCCCTCAGTGGAAGTCTTTGAAAAAGATCTAAAACCTTTCTTTTTTGCTCAGGCTTTTGGTGTCTGAATTCTGTTATTTATGAAGAGCTTATTTATTTGGTGTGCAGTCCTGCTTTTTGTTGTTTATTTTTGGGTTAGGGTTTTAATCTGTATTTATATGTATTGTATGTCCATTATTATGTATTGGGGTGTTTGTTTATTTGCCATTTCCTCTTTGTACTGACGCCCTGGACCTCCAGGGAAAGGATGCCATACATAAAACTACTATTACTACTAGCTAAGGGCTCCCATGTTATGACTAGCTTGCCAGGTCAGCTGTCTGTGGAAATCACTCAGTTACAAGATACCAGGGTGCTTCAGAGCGGTAAATATTTGAGAGCAGTTTTCAAAGAGTTTGACGACTCAGATAGGTTGTCCATGTTGTCCTAGAGGACTCGTACATTCGACCATGCTTTAGTTGGGGAACTGTCCACTGACCGTGGGCTGGTGTCTTTTGGGACTCTCCTCCACCTTATGTTGGAAACCATGAGCGAGTTTTTGGAACCAGTTAAGAAGCGGGCTAAATACCCATTTTTTGACCTCCTGGAGAAAGACAGTTCCCCAAGGGTTGTCTTTCCTGTGGCTGAGGCCATTTTGGGACCAGCCCTATTGGTCTCAGACTCGGCCTTCCAGAAGTCCGGTGGCCAAGAGAACATGGACATTTCCTCCAGCAAAGAGTCGAAGAAGCTTGACCATGCAGTTAAAAAGGTCTGCGGTGCTTCCTTTCTGGGTCTTCATCAAGCCAGTTATGCTGTCCTGATGGCCAACTTTGGTCACTCCCTACTGGGAGTGCCGGATGAAATTCTCTCTCACTTCCCTGCCGACAAACAGTTCCTGAAGAAGCTGGTCAAGGACCATAGTCAAACGATGGCTAAACTCCAGCTCCAGACTGTTTTAGGCATGGATGACTCTGGTGCCTTTTGCTGTTGTAACAACCGTAGTGATTCATCGCAGGGCCTGGCTGAGACTTTCTATCTTCACAGCGGACACTTGGCACAAGTTGGCCAGTGTCCCCTTCTTGGGCACTGACCTCTTTGGCCCTGGGGTGGAAGGACATCTCACCATGGCAGAGAAGTCCATTGCCACCCTAGATTTTGTGGCTTCATCCAAGAAGGAACATAAGGCTCAGAAGCCTAAGAAAAATACATTCTAGGGACATGGATATGTTGTTCATCCACACTCATTGGCAGTATCCTTGCCGCTTTAAATCTTGCCGGAAGGTCTTCAAGCTTGCTCCTCCCACCCACCCGGGTGGTATAACTCTCGGCTCCGCCCCATGACGCCAGATCTTCCTTACCGCTTGGAAGCTCAGGTTCCCTCCTTAACGCTCTGCGTTTGTGACTGGTTCCTATTTCTCCGTTTGCGGATTTAAAAATAATATTTTGCAAAAAGACTTCAGTCTTCGATCCCTCGCGGCTGCGATGGATAATCGACTCCAGTTGGAGATGCCCATGCGGCGAAGATGTTCGACGGATCCACACTCACGTGTGTCTACTGCTTAGGCCTTGAACACGACCCGCGAGCTTGCGACCTGTGCTCATCTTTCTCGGCCTACGTCCTCGAGAACCGTGCTGCCCGATTGCAACTGGGCCGTCCGAAGCGTTTCCCTCGGTGAAGTCAAGGAGGCCGGTTGGCGGTGTCATGGCTCAGCTCGGCGGATCAGCTCCGGCGGATGTTCGCCCTCGAAGAGACGGCGCTGGCGTATCTTCCTCGGCCGCGGCATTTATCCGCTCTCTCTGGGTTCTTCCTACACGGCTTCCTTTAAGGAGCTTTGTCTGTCCCTCTCCACTAAAGGAGAAGGGCCTGCGTCTGCTGGACCTTTTTCTCGGTCCAAAAAGAGGGACAAGGGTAAGTCCCTCCGTCGACGCTCTTGGGAGGCGGGAAGGTCCCTCTCCGGCGTCGACCGTCGGCTCGGTCGACTGGGCCGGGCCGACCACTGGCCTCACGGTGTCCCCGCCAGGTCAGTTGACCGAGACTCCCACTGATGAAGTCGAGATTTTCTCGACCCATTGACAGGCTGTCGCCTTTAGCAGCAGATTCCCCTCCCCGGTTCCCGGGAGGAGTTGAGGATCCCGATGGGCTCGCCTGTGCCTCCGGTTCGGAGCCCTCGGATGGACCTTCCGAGCCGAAGGAGTGTCGGTTCCGGCCGACACCTCCCTGCACCGACCCGAAATTCCGGGACTCTCGGTCTCGGTCTCGGACCTCTTGCGGTCAGCCGTTCCACCGTCATAGGCGGTCTCGGTCTCGGCGCATGATGGCGGCGTCGCGCTAGGTCCTCGTCCTCCTCCTCGGATGAGGGAGGCTTCAGCGTAAATTAGTCGGCAGTGCGAGACCTTATGTTCTGCAACAACTCCTCCTGGCGAGAATAAGCCGCTCCGGCGCCTTCCCGGCCATTAAGTAACTGTCACGGGCAGCCGGCACAACCCCTCGACTTGCCGAGGCCTATACCCAGGCGGTTGTTCGGCCAAAACCAGCTGCTCCACGATTGCGGTGGAACCTCCGCCTCCACAGCCACCAATTGGGGCTCCGACCAAGATTCTCGGTCGGCTAAGGGTTTACCCAGGCTGTCAGTTACCCTCACTCCCGACCGACCTCGGCGGGTGAAGGGTGGCTCAGGCCAGAGCAGCTCTTCGAGGACTCTTCCGAGTCGAAGATGATTCCTCCTTCTTCTCCAAGCGACTGGACTTGGAGTCTTCAGGAGGTCAGCCAATGGACGATAGCCCGTCGTCCTTCCTAGGACTGCTTCGGCTCATCTCGGTCTACCGGGATGGGCCGAACCCGTTCCAAGCGGGCCAGGTATCCCCTCACGGAGATTCTGGACCGAGGGATTCTCGACGGAGGCCTTTCGGTGGCGAGGCCATAGTGGGTCCAGCACTGGAACTTTGGCAGCGCCCTGCTTCCTGCCCTCGCCTTGACCAGGATGGCCAGGAAGTATCACGGTCCCCGGTTCCTTGTCGGTTTTGAACACCCCTCTGCTGAGGGTTGGTTA
The DNA here is from genome assembly GCA_016271365.2 of Neoceratodus forsteri. Lineage (NCBI taxonomy): Eukaryota > Metazoa > Chordata > Ceratodontiformes > Ceratodontidae > Neoceratodus > Neoceratodus forsteri. The sequence continues at coordinate 370,749,640 of CM057451.1, read as the reverse complement.
CCGACAGCGTTTTCGGTAGCGCCCGGCTAGCGCCAGGGATGTGGACAAACCTCCTGACAGAGGTCAAGAAGTGGACTATGTCGGGCGAAAAGTCTCGCTGCGTCCTCTCTCGGCCTTCGTCCAGGCCAGTTCGGCCGTCCTCATGGCACATTTTCTCATGCCCTGTTGGGCTCCTGGATGAGGTCATCCCTCATCTTCCGCCGATCTGCAGACTACGGTTAAGCAGGTGCGGGACCAGAGAGCAGAGGCAGTGGCCAAACAGCTCAGACTGCTTTGGATGTAGGGGACTCATGCCCAGATCGTTGGCGGCCGCGGTAAGCTATCGTCGTGAGCTTGGCTGAGGATATCCACCTTTGCCGGATACCCAGCACAAGTTGGCGGATGTTCCCTTTTGGGGACTGACCTCTTGACCCTGGGGTGGAAGGTCACCTGCAGAGGATCGAGAGTCCAATGCCACCTTGGACTCGGTCTCTTCCGCTCAGAAGGACAAGGCGCAAACCACAGCCTAAGCCCTTTCGTCCTTCACAGCCCCCAGCCCGGCCCAGTAGCGTCAGGGCCAGCAGGCTCGACCTTGGCATCCCAAACCCAAGCCGGGCTTCCTCTAACAGGAGGCAGGAGGAAGGGCCCAGGAGGTCCCTCGGCGGTCCCTCCTCCAAGCCTGCCCAGTGACGGGCTGAGGGTGTCGCCCCATCCCGTCCCCTCACCCCTGGTCCCCGTGGAGAGGCGGCTCCGCACTTCCGTTCCGCCTGGTCGCTGTTACCACGGACAGGTGGGTCTTGGAGGTGGTGGGAAGAGCCTGCCTCTGGAATTCGAGCAGGCACCACCCTTCAGAGCCGTCGCCCCTCGGGAGCCGGGATCCCAGCCTCACTGGCGGCTCGTCGGCCGACATCTCCTCCTCCTCCAGAAGGAGGTGGTAAGAAGGTGGTGGACCCTCCTTCAGACCAGGGTTTGTGTCCAGGTACTTCCTGGTTCGAAGCAGACGAGGGCTGGCGCCCCATTCAAACCTACCACGACCTAAACAAGTTCCTAAGGTCTCGAACCTTCAGGATGGTCACTCTGGCTCAGATAATACCATCCTTGGAGCAGGGCGTGTGGTTCTGCTCTCTGGACTTGCAGGGCCAGCGTTTTCACGTCCCTATCCGTCCGTCTCACCAGAATTCCTTCGCTTCCAGCGGAAGGATCTCTCTTGATTCAAGCCATGCCCTTGACTTGTCTCCAGCTCCAGGGTCTTCACCAAATGCATGGCAGTGGTGACAGCATTCCCTCTTGAGCGAGTCGGGTGTACCCTTACCTGGACGACTGGCTGATAGCAGCTCCCTCCAGGAAGGGGCGGAGTGGTCCAGAGATCTGGCCTCCAGGTCTGCTCTCAACTGGGCCTCCTTGTCCAAGCAGAAGTCGGAACTCGAGCGAAGCAGGTGATTTTATTCATCGAGGCGCAGCTCGACTCTCTTGAGCCAGGCGCGGCTCGGCGGACAGGGCCGAGGTTCTTTCCTCCTTTGCCCGATCATTTCTGGTTGGGCAATGCGCCCTGCCGGGACTTCTGCGCCTCCTGGGTCTCATGGCGGCCTGTACCAGCGTGGTCCGTTGGGCCCGCTGGAACATCGTCCCCTTCAGTGGGGACTGGCCAGCCAGTGGTCCTGCGCTGCGATCCCTTGGACCAGCTTTGTCGGTGACACAGGGGATGTGAATGCTCTCCAGTGGTGGACGTTCCAGATCAATTGCAGGAGGGCATCCGTTAATCCGCCCAGCCGGCCGTCTCTCTGTCGACCGATGCCTCTCTGATGGGTTGGGGTGCCCATCTGGGGAACACCGGGCTCATGGCCTCTGGTCCCCGGGAGTCGATGCCACATCAACCTGCTGGAGCTCCGGCGGTCCGCCTAGCTCTCACCGCCTTTGCTCCGTTCCTCCGAGGTCAAGTGGTCCGAGTCAGGCGGACAATACCACGACCATGTACTATCTAAACCGCCAGAGACGGGGACGCTCCATGCTTCTATGCAAGGCTCTCCGCATTTGGTCACTCGTGCGCAGCCTGGAGGCGGATCTCCTAGCCATTCACGTGGCAGGAGCCTCCAACACCCTGGCCGATGCCCTGAGCGGATGGGGCTGCATCCCACGTGGTCTCTCCTCCGGAGGTAGTACAGCATCTGTTCTCCCTTTGGGGCACACCTCAGGTGGACCTGTTTGCCTCCACGGAGAGCAGGCTGAGTCTGTTCCATGCCCGCCCCCTCAGCAGGGCTCGCTGCAGGGGATGCCTTCTCGAGCAATGGACCCCGGGCCTCTTTACGCCTTTCCCCCATTTCCCTTGATCACAAGGTGCTTCTCAAGGCGAGAGGGACAAGGCAGGTGATTCTGATAGCCCCAGACTGGCCTGCCAGTTCTGGTACCAGATCTCCTCAGTCTCAGCTCCAGGACTCGCGGCAGCTTCCAGCTCGCCGGACCTGCTCTCAGTCAATCAGGGAAGGTGTTCCATCCGGACCTTCAATCCCTGCACCTGACGCCTGGTTCCTGGCTGGCTAGAGTTCCAGGCTTTGGGTCTTTCCGGCGAGGGTCCTCAATGTAGTTGAGGCGTCCCGTAGAGTCGACCAGAAAATGCTATGCCTTCAAATGGAAAAGGTTTTCCATTTGGTGTCAGAACAAGGGCTTGGACCCTTCCTCCTGTTCCTTGGCAAGCATCTTGGACTATTTATGGTCCCTTTCTAGTCAAGGGGCTTAGGTCGGCGACCCTAAGGGTGCACCTGGCTGCCATCTCTGCTTACCCGGTAGCGGGCAGGGAAGCAGTCGATGGCGGAGGAGAAGGTGGTCTGGCGCTTTTCAAAGGCCTTGATCACATCCCCTCCAGTCGGGAACCCCCACCTCCGTGGGATCTACTGCTGGTACTGGCAAAGCTCATGGGCAAGCCATTCGAACCTATGCACAGGTGTGCTCTCTCCTGTCGTGGAAGACCGCCTTCTTGGTGGCTATCCGTCAGCCAGAAGGATGGGAGAGCTCAGGCGCTTTCCATCGAGTCTCCTTACCTGGTCTTCCACACAGGGACAAGGTTGTCCCTCGCCCCACGAGAATTCCTTCCGAAGGTGGTGCCGGAGTTTCACCTTAACCAGGTGTTGACTCTGCGGTGTTCTACCCCAATCACACCTCGGAGGCGATATAGGCTCCATACTCTGGATCCTAGAGGCAGCTCGCTTATTATAAGGGCGCGGCTGAAATCGGGGAGGTTAGCCCAGCTGTTTGTCACCTACGCTGAACCGCATCTGGCAGACCTGCAGCCAAGCGGACGATAAGCAGGTGGGTAACCTCCTGCATAGATCTCTGCTATAAGTTAGCGGGCATGGAGCCTCCCAGAGGATAAGAGCTCATTCTACCCGCCATACTGCTGCGGTGGCTGCTTCCAGGGACGTCCCTATCCAGGAAATCTGCAGGGCTGCTACCTGGAAGTCAGCAAACACCTTCATTACCCACTACCATCGGCCTTGAGTCACGCGGGATGCTGGTTTTGGGCCTCGGTTCTCAGTCTCTCTTTCCCAAGTAAGTATATGGGGTGTCGTCTTGCCTCCCTCCTCCCGGAGAACTGCTAGGAGTCTGCCAATGAGTGTGGATGAACAACATATCCATGTCCTAGAAATACAGGTTACTCACCTGTAACAGGAGTTCTAGGAATGGTATATGTTGTTCATCCACCATTTCCATTTCTCCGGCTTCGACGCACAACCCTGAGCTTGCCGGAGCCCAGATCTGGCGTCATGGGGCGGGCGAGGATTATACCACCGGGTGGGTGGGAGGAGCAAGCTTGAAGACCTTCCGGCAAGATTTAAAGCGGCAAGGATACTGCCAATGAGTGTGGATGAACAACATATACCATTCCTAGAACTCCTGTTACAGGTGAGTAACCTGTATTTCCAGTATCAGTTCTTTCAGCCACAGCTGTCCAGTCCCACACCCGGGGGGGGGTGGCTGCGGCACTTCTGGCCACATTGGTGCATCATTACTACAGGTCAGTGGATTCTGGAGGTGGTAGGTAGAAGGTTTGCCTGTAGACTTCAGAGCTCTTTTACTTTAATGACTTCACCTTTCTCAGAAGTCCTTGGTGTCACAGGACATGCTGTCCACTCTAGGGAAGGATGTTGCTCAGCTCCATTAGATGGGGAACTATAGCTCGTGTCCCAGATGCCCTGACAGGTCAGGGGTACATGTTCAGACACGTCCTGGTCTCAAAATGGATGGGGGGGGTGGGCATTCCATACTGAATTTGCATGATCTGAACCAGTTCATTCAGAAGCACAAGTTCTGAATGGTCACTCTGAGACACATTATACTATCACTGGAGCAGAGCATGTTGTTATACTCCCTGGATCTCCAAAATGTGTTCTTCCATATCCCAGTCTGTCCATCCCACTTGGCAATACCTCAGGTTCCGCACAGAAGGGGTCCTTCATCAGTTCCAGATCATGCCCTTCAGCCTGTCTTCTGCACCTAGGGTCTTCACCAAGTTCGTGGGACTGGGGGAGTGGTGGTAGCCTTCCAACAATGTAAGGGCATCAGGTTGTATCCTTTCTGGACTACTAGCAGACAGCCGGGCCATCCAAAGAGGCTGTCGGGCGGTCTAGGGATCTGGCCCTCCGGACCTATAAGGACTTGGGCCTTCTGGCCAACTTGGACTAGTCCAAATTGATTCCCTAGCAACTTATTGAGTTAATCAGGGCAGAATTAGACTCCCTGCGAGCCAAGGCCCATCTCCCTGCGTACTGGGCTCAGGACCTTACCTCCTTTGCCCAGCCATTTCAGGATGGGTGCTTGCACCTTGCCTGTGATTTCCTGTGGCTGTTGGGGCAGAGGACCTCCACCACCAACTTGGCCGTTGGGCACTCTGGCAGATATGCACTTGCAATGGGAGGTGGGCTGTCAGTGGTCCTAGTACCTAGGTCATCTGGACCAGCCAGTCTTAGTGACCTAGCTGATGTGGGATGTCATCCAGTAGTGATGGCTAGTCCCTCAACATCTGGAAGAAGGAATCTTATTTGTCTGCTTAGAGTCTACTGTCGCTTACGACAGACGTGTCTGTTGGGGTGGGGAGCAGACCTGGGAGACTACAGGACCCACAGGTTCTGGTCCCCGTGGGAGTCCTTTCACCACATCAGCCTGCTGGAGCTCCAGGCAGTGCGGCTGGCTCTTGCAGAATTTGCTGTTCTGATATGGATTCAGGTCATGCAGGTCCAGACAGACAACACAACCATGTTTTACCTGAACAGGCCAGGGGGAACTCACTCCCTTTCTCTGTTTCTGGAGGCTCTCCAAATCTGGACCCTCGTGCGCAGCCTGGATGCAGATCTCCTGGTCATCCATGTCGTGGGAGTGAACAGTCAGCTGGCAGACACTCTAAGCCAGGTGGATGAGATGTCGCATGAGTGGACCTTCCATGAGGAGTTGTATGCCTCCTGTTCTTCCAGTGGGGCACCCCTCTGGTGGATCTGTTTGCTTCCTGGGAGAACAGAAAGCTGAGGCTGTTTTATGCCTGCCCCCCCAACAGTCCAGAACACTGTTGGGGGAATGCCTTCATGAGGCTGTGGACCCTGCACCTCATGTATGCTTTCCCTCCTTTCCCCTTGATCCACAAGGTGGTGGTCAAGGCCTGGAAGGACAGTGCTTGGATTATCCTGATAGCTGCAGACTGGTCCAGACAGTTCTGGTATCTAGAGCTCCTCAGCCTCCGCAGCTGGCTTCTGTGCTTGTTGCCTCTTTGCCCGGACCTGTTGACCTGAAAACAGGGGATGAGCCTGCACCTGGACCTTCACTCCCTAAACCCCACGGCCTGCTTCCTGAACAGCTAGTGTCCCAGGCCTTGGGTCTGTCGGAAGAAGTGCTCCATTATCTTCTTTGAGGATATCTCCTCTGTTAGGGCACACCTTTGGAACTACAGACATCAGGCACTAGGACCACACAGAAACTTTGCTAGCCAGGGACCGTCCATGATTATGTCCTCCATCAGTGTCTATACAAACATGGGTGGCCCCATCACTCCTTGGCTCTTTTCCTGCTGTTCATCGTTCTTGTTGGACCTGCTGAAGGAAACATCAAAAAGTCATTGCCGTTTATTCTTTTACTTTATTTGACAGTTTATTTTGTCATCTGTGCATGCTGCTGCAGTCGAAAGAGCTTTTATTTTGATACTGTATATGTGGAGAGAATATTTTACAAAGAAGACACACATGGTCTGTGTGTGTTGCTTGGGCCTATCTCACAATGTGAGGACTTGAGATTTGCCAGAGCCTCAGCTAGGCTACAAGACACTGCCGCAAGAAAGCTCTAGAAAATTTCCTTCTTCTTTAAAACTTTAAAAGCCATAGAGAAAGAACAGGGCCCAAAATCGGTCTTCCCCTCACTGTCTGCCAAGAAATGGCCGCCGAAGTTAGACCTGGACTTGGTGTTACAGTCCTTCTCATTGTAGGGCCACAAGCACAGACATAGAGGAAAAGAGAGATTTGCTTTTCGGGCAAGATCCCGGACAACGTTGAGAAAAGGTAACTTTCTAGGGACATGGATATGTTGTTCATCCACACTTATTGGCAGGTTCCTTGCCGCTTTAAATCTTGCCGGAAGGTCTTCAAGCTAGCTCCTCCCACCCACCCGGGTGGTAAAACTCTCGGCTCCGCCCCATGGCGTAGATCTTCCTTACGCTTGGAAGCTCAGGTTCCTCCTTAGCAGCTCTGCGATTAAGCTTTGGGGCCTAATTCTTCGACTTTAAAAATTTTCAAAACTTTTACCGCCGTTCTTCCCCCTCGCGGCTGCAATGGACCAAATCGACTCCGGTTTTCGGAGATGCCCTTGCGGGCAGAAGATGTCTCAGACGGATCCGCCTCCACGTGCATTTACTGCCCTAGGCCAGGTGCCGACTACGCGAGCCTGCGAACTGTGCTCATCTTTCTCGGTCCTCGTCCTTGAGGATCGCTGCCCGTCTCCAGCACTGGGCGCCCCAAAGGAGATTTCCCCGGTCCGTCCAAGGAGGCCCGACTGGGCGGTGTCCTGACTGCGGGCTCACTGGAGCTAACGAGCAGATGATCGCCCCTAGGAGGAGGCGGCTCATGCCGTTACATCTTCGGCTGCGGCATTCGTTCCGCTCTCGCTTGGGTCCTCCTATTCGGCTTCTTTTAAGGAGCTTTGCTTGACCCTCTCGACCAAAGGCGAGGGTCCAACTTCTTCTGGACCGTTTTATCGGTCGAAGAAAAGTAAGGGTAAGTCACATTCGGCGCTCTTGGGAATGGGAAAGATCTCCCTCCCTTGTCGACAGTCGGCTTGATTGAGTTTCGGCTTGACCACTGCTTTCACGGTGCCCCGTCAGGCCAGGTGACGAGACTCCGCCCGGCGTGGTCGAGATTTTCTCGACCCGTTAGGCGGGTTGTCGGCTGGAGAAGCGAAACCCTCCTCCCCGGTTCCCCGGCGAGGATTGTGGATACCGTCGGCTCATCTGTTCCTCTGGTTCCGAGCCGTCGGTTGTCAACCGAACGAGGATTCCCGATCCTCGGCTCCCGGCCGCGCCGACCTCGGCCTTGCCGAGATTCTCGGTCTCGGACATCTTCGCGGTCTAGCCGATCCCGTCGACACAGGCGGTCTCGGTCTCGGCACCGCGGTGAGCGGCGTCGCCGCTCTTCCTCATCTTCCTCCTCCTCGGACGAGGGGAGGCTTCGGCGTAAGTTGCGCCGAAAATATGAGGAACTTATGTGGCAACAACTAATTTTGGCTGGAAACAAGCCGGCTCAGGCCTCTTCTCCGGCCATAAAATGGTTGTCACCGGGACGGCCGAAACAACCCCTCGCGGTGGTCGAGGAGCCTGTTTCCAGGCGGTTGTTGGTCTACTCCTGCTGCCCACCAATACCGGTGGAACCGCCTCCGCCTCAACCGACGAGTGGGGCCCGACAAAAGTTATGACGGCTCATGGCCTTCCCCATGAGGCTGTTGGTCACCCTCACTCCCGATAAGCCTCGGCGCGTGGAGGTGGCGCGGGCTCTAGGCAGCTATTCAGCGACTCGTCTGAGTCGGACGGCGACTCCTCCCTGTTTTCCAAGCGCCTAGACTTGGAATCCTCTGAGGGCAGTCGATGAGCGATAACCCTAAGTCCTTCCTTGGACTACTCAGGCTCATCTCAGAATCCACTGGGATGAAGCTCGAACCCGTGTCCAAGCGGGCTGAATATCCCCTCACTGAGATTCTGGACCGAGGGATTCTCTCGGAGAGCCTTTCCAGTGGCTGAAGCCATTGTTGGCCGACCCTGGAATTGTGGCAGCGTCCGGCTGTCCTCGCCTTGGCCAGGATGGCCAGAAAGTATCTACGGTTCCCACAGGCTCTCTGTCCGGCTTTTCGAACACCCTTCGGCTGAGGGGTTGGTCACGGACCAGTGTTTTCGCGAGCGGAAATACCAGGGGCGATGGACAAACCGCCCGACAAAGTCAAGAAACTGGACTATACTGGGCGGAAAGTGTATGCTGCTTCCTCCCTCGGCCTTCGTCCAGGCCAGTTCGGCCCGTCTTGATGGCACATTTTCCCATGCCCTGTTGGGCTCCCTGGATGAGGTGTCCCTCATCTTCCTGCGGACCTGCAGACACAGTTAAGCAGGTGCGGGACCAGAGGGCAGGGCAGTAGCTAAGCAACAGCTCCAGACTGCGCTGGATATTGGAGATTCTTGTGCCGGTCAGTGGCGGCCGGTGGCTATGCGCCCGGCGGTGAGCTGAGGATATCCACTTTACCTCGGATACCCAGCACAAGCTCACGGATGTTCCTTTCCTGGGAACTGACCTCTTCGGCCCTGGAGTGGAAGGTCACCTCCAGAGGATCGAAAAGTCCAATGCCACCTTGGACTCGGTATCGTCCGCGCAGAGGGACAAGGGCCGTAAGCCCCAGCCTAAGCCCTTTCGCCCCTCTGCTCCCTGCGCCCGGCCCAACAACGTCAGGGCCAGCAGGCTAGACCTTGGTATTCCAAGCCCAAGCCGTCAGCTTCCTCTAATAGGAAGCAAGGAGGAAGAGGCCCTGGTGGTCCCTCGGCCGGTCCTTCCTCCAAGCCTGCACAGTGACGGGCTGAGGGTGTCGCCCTCATCCCGTCACCTCGCCCTAGTTCCCCATGAGAGGCAGCTCCGGCACTTCCTTTCTGCCTGGTCCGCTGTTACCACGGACAGGTGGGTTCTGGAGTGGTGGGAAGAGGCCTGCCTCTGGAATTGACGGGTTCCACCCTTCAGAGCCGTCGCCCAAGGGGCCGAATCCCAGACTCTCTGAAGGCTCGTCGAGCCGACGCCATGTCTCCTTCAGAAGGGGTGATAAAAGAGATAGAGGACCCCCATCAGAACCGAGGTTCGTGTCCAGGTACTTCCTGGTCCCGAAGCAGACCAGGGGCTGGCGCCCCATTCCCGAACCTGCGACCTGAACAAGTTCCTAAGGTCTCGAACCTTCAGAATGGTCACTCTGGCTCAGATAATACCATCTCTGGAACACGGTGTGGTTTTGTTCTCCGGACTTTCAGGGCCGCGTTCTTTCCGTCCCTATCCGTCCGTCTCATCAGAGATTCCTCCCGCTTCAGAGGCGGAGGATCCCTTCGAGTTCCAGGCCATGCCCTTGGCCTCTCTCCAGCTCCAGGGTCTTCACCAAGTGCATGGCAGTGGTGACAGCATTCCCTCGCGGCGCCCGAGGGTCAGGTGTACCCTTACCTGGGCGATTGGCTGTGTAGCCCCCAGGTCGGAGGTGGGCGGTCAGGGATCTGGCCTCAGGTTTGCTCTCAACTCGGCCTCCTGGTCAGCGGGGCCAAGTCCAGACTCGAGCCGAAGCAGGTGATAATTTTCATCGGGGCAGAGCTCGACTCTCTTCGAGCCAGAGCACGGCTCCCGGCGGACAGGGCCGAGGTTCTTACCTCCTTTGCCCAGTCATTTCTGGTTGGGCAATCGCGCCCTGCCCGGGACTTCCTGCGACTCCTGGGTCTCATGGCGGCCTGTACCAGCGTAGTCCGTTGGGCACGATGGCACATGCGCCCCCTCCAGTGGGGACTGGCCAGCCAGTGGTCACAGCGCTGCGATCCTCTGGACCAGCGTGTGTGGACGACCCAGGAGATGTGGAATGCTCTCCAGTGGTGGACCGTTCCGTCCCATCTGCAGGAGGGTATCCCGTTTGTCCGCCCCGAGCCAACGGTCTCTCTAACGACTGTCGCCTCTTTGATGGGTTGGGGTGCCCATCTGGGGGAACACCGAGTGCACGGCCTCTGGTCCGCAGGAGTCGATGCCATATCAACCTGCTGGAGCTCCGTGCGGTCCTTCAGCTCTCCGCCTTTGCTCCGTTTCTCCGGGTCAAGTGGTCCGAGTCCAGGCGGACAATACCACGACCATGTACTATCTAAACTGCCAGGGGCGGGCAGCGCTCCATGCTCTTATGCAAGGAAGCTCTCCGCATCTGGTCACTAGTCTTGCCAGCCTGGAGGCGGATCTCCTGGCCATTCATGTGGCAGGAGCCTCCAACACCCTGGCCGATGCACTGAGCCGGATAGGGGCTGCATCGCACGAGTGGTCTCTCCTGCTGGAGATAGTACAGGACCTGTTCTCCCGTTGGGGCACACCTCTGGTGGATCTGTTTGCCTCCAGGGAGAATGCGAAAATGAGGCTGTTTCATGCCCGCCACCCTCAGCAGGGCTCGCTGCAGGGGGATGCCTTCTCGAGGCCGTGGACCCCGGGCCTCTTTTACGCCTTTCCCCCCGTTCCCCTGATTCACAGGGTCCTGCTGAAAGCGAGGAGGACAAGCGCAGGTGATTCTGATAGCCCCAGACTGGCCTCGCCAGTTCTGGTACCAGATCTCCTCAGTCTCAGCTCCAGGACTCGCGGCAGCTTCCAGCTCGCCCGGACCTGCTCTCAGTCAATCAGGGAAGGTGTCCCATCCGGACCTTCAATCCCTGCACCCTGGCCCGGCCTGGTTCCTGAGGCTAGGATTCCAGGCCTTGGGTCTTTCCGGCCAGGGTCCTCAGCGTCGTTGGCGTCCCGTGAGAGTCGACCAGAAAATGCTATGCCTTCAAATGGAGGGTTCTCCATTTGGTGTCGGGAAAAAGGGTTGGACCCTTTCTCGTGTCCTGTGGCAAGCATTTTGGACTATTTATAGGTCCTTTCTAGTCAAGGGCTTGGGTTGGCGACCCTTAAGGTGCACCTGGCAGCCATCTCTGCTTACGAGGCGGCGGGCGGTCAGCAGTCAGTGGCGCCAGAAAAGGCAGTGAGGCTTCTTTAAAGGCCTTGATCATTTCCCCTCCAGTCAGGGAACCCCACCTCCGTGGGATTTACTGCTGGTACGGCAAAGCTTATGGGCAAGCCATTGAACCAATGCACAGGTGTGGTCTCCTCCACCTGTCGTGGAAGACCGCCTTCTTGGTGGCTATCACATCAGCCAGAAGGATGGGAGAACTCCAGGCGCTTAGCATCGAGTCTCCTTACCTGGTCTTCCACAGGGACAAGGTTGTCCTACGCCCCCACCCGAAATTCCTTCCGAAGGTGGTGTCGGAGTTTCACCTTAATCAGGTGTTGACTCTGCCGGTGTTCTACCCCAGTCACACCTCAGAGGCCGAATATAGGCTCCATACTCTGGACCCTAGAAGGAGCTCACTTATTATAAGGGCGCCGCGGCTGAAATCAGAGAGAGGTTAGCCAGCTGTTTGTCACCTATGCTGAAGCCGCACCTGGCAGACCTGCAGCCAAGCGGACGATAGGCAGATGGGTCACCTCCTGCATAAATCTCTGCTATGAGTTGGCGGGCATGGAGCCTCCCAGAGGGATAAGAGCTCATTCTACCCGCCATACTGCTGCATCGGTGGCTGCTTCCAGGGATGTCCCTATCCAGGAAATCTGCAGGGCTGCTACCTGGAAGTCAGCACACACCTTTATTTCCCACTACCACATCGACCTTGAGTCACGCCCGGGATGCTGGTTTTGGGGCCTTGGTTCTCAATCTCTGTTCCCCAAGTAAGTATGTAGGGGTGTATGCTTGCCTCCCTCCTCCTGGAGAACTGCTAGGAGTCTGCCAATAAGTGTGGATGAACAACATATCCATGTCCCTAGAAATACAGGTTACTCACCTGTAACAGGAGTTCTAGGAATGTTATATGTTGTTCATCCTACCAATTACCGACCTCCGGCCGACGCACAACCTGAGCTTCCAGCGGGCAGATCTGGCGTCATGGGGCGGAGCCGAGGTTTTACCACCGGTGGGTGGGAGGAGCTAGCTGAAGACCTTCCGGCAAGATTTAAAGCGGCAAGGAACCTGCCAATAAGTGTGGATGAACAACATATACCATTCCTAGAACTCCTGTTACAGGTGAGTAACCTGTATTTATTGTGCTACTGCCCGCTCCAGCAGCGTTGGTGACAGCCCCCCCCCCCCGGTCACTGACATGATACCAATGTTGGGGCTTGACTTAAACGCTGCCATACCTACTATGGATGGCACAACGCCATCGTCATTGGGCCAAGGCCTATTGACTCAAGAAGTCCTGGCCCTTTTATAGGGCACTATGAACTCTCAGGCTGTGCTGGCGTCATTCTCTGAAGTGGTTAGATGCGTTCTTCCTGGGTTAACACTCCAGGCAGTTGTTCCACTGATGAAGCCTCCTTTTATGTAGCCATTGATGATGGCCTGTGCTAGTACACCACATATTCCTTCCTCTCAGCTGCCACCAGTGTCACCGGTGCATTCTGTGGCACCTGTTGCAGATAAAAATGTCGATGACAAGGTTGAATATAATCCTGACCTCATTGTTAGAAGAGCATTTAGAGAACGAATATGAGAGAGAAAAATATGTTGCACCATGCTGTAGTTCTGCCTTTTCACCCAGCAGTGGGGACTCAGTGGTTTACACCCTGAGGTGTCCTTCTTAGGATCCCACTTTTCAAGCCACGATGCAGCAAATACAAACTGCCACGGGCTTTGCTGTGGAAGAGAAAGATTCCATACAAAACAATCTGATGGAATTTTTAGAGGTCCGTTGTACACCTTCCCTTATAATTCCACCTATATACCCTGCATTAGAGGATACTACCTTTGCTGCATGGTACAGACCAAATTTACTGCCTGCAGTTACCAGAAAGGCTGATGAGCAGTATCCTGCTTCGTCCACTAAGCCTTATTGTGCCAGCTAGCCATAAACTTACTCTAGTAATCATGGCTGCTCATATAGGTCCAGAGCACCTAAACGTATGAGTACTTTGCCTCCTGATAGAGCATCTAGGAGGCTGGATGTGATGGGCAAGCATATGTATGCCTCTGCCTCACTAGACCTTAAGATTGCAAACTACCGGAACCATATGATAAACTATCAGAACAGACTGTAGAAAGCTGCAAAAACTGCAGCCCAGGCTTTAATGGATGAATCTGTCAAGAATGAGTTAATTAAAACCTCAGGTTATGGGGCTGAGGTTGGCAAGCATTTTCTACGCTTAGCTGCTGCAAGGGTTTTTGCTTCTGGCATTTGCATGAGAAGATATTCTTCACTCAGAGTTGCAGGTTTTGCCAGTGATGTTTGTAAACAGGTTTTGAAAGCCCCTTATAGAGGGACAAAACTGTTTGACTGTGATGTTTAAGAGGCCTTCAGACCTCAAAAATGGCTCAAAGGTCTGTCAAATCCCTGTATCCCACTCCTGCCAGGAAGTCGTGTCCATACAAAAGCACCCAAAGCATTTGGTACCAGTGGCACTGAGACCACTGGTTCCACATGAATCTCTTCCAGACACCCCTACTTCCACTATTACCTCCAGGGGTGGTTATGGGGGCAGGCTCTCCCTGCATCTCAAACAATGGCAGGAGATTGCACTGGACAAGAGGATTGTAGAGATAATTGCAAGGGGTTATGCGTTGAGGTAGTCTCTCTCTGCATCTCAAACAATGGTGGGAGATTACAATGGACAAGTGGGTCCTAGAGATGAATGCAAGGGGACATGCTCTGTAGCTGCTAGAAATCCCTGCAGATCATCCTTCACCTCCTTCCTGTTATCTTCTGGGCCATTTGTCCTTTCTGAAGGAAGAAGTTCAATCATTATTACAAAAACATGTTATAGAACCAGTTCTTCTTTGACAGAGAAACAATGGGTTCTCACATTTAACATTTAACATTAGTAACAATAACGGTAAACTGGCTAGGTTGAACTACCTCAGAGGTGGAGATTATGGTAATGAGTTTAAGGAATTAGCCAATCAGAAGAGAGTTATAGGGTGTGCTGACTGGAGCTTGCCCAAAGGGCACCAGAATGTTTTCTCCGCTTGACTGAGCAACCCTGCCTCTGAGGTGCTCTCTCATTCCTGGCTGAAGAGAATTTCTACCTTATTTTCTTCTACTTTTTCTTCATATTTGTGCTGACTTTGTTTTAGTACATTTTTCATATATTTTCTTTGTTTTGTTCGGTTCCCTTTGGTTCCGGGGAACCCCAGATTTCTCTATACCTGCGGTTCCTTTCCCAGTTCCTGATCTTTTTCTGAGGTAGTGTTTTGATTGAGACTCCATAAAAACTTCAGATTTTTATTTATTTTTAATTTAAAACCTTAGCGGTTCCCAACCGTGTTTTTCCTTTACGGTTCTTTTATTTTTACCTCAATAACTCGTGTTTTTTCACAGGAAGGGAACAGACTGATTACAACTCTTTTTCCCTATTTGGGAACATTACTTTACAGGATTTTCTGACTAATTGCCATGTCAGAAAGACCAAAGAAAAGGACTGGACCTACAGGATTCAAGAATTGTCTGAAGTGCTTCAAAATAGTGGCTAAAGCAGACGGTCATGATTTGTGTTTAAAGTGTTTAGGTCTAGACCATTTTTGTGAGCTTTACTCTAAATACTGTTCAAAGACTATAAAGAAGAGGGCCAAAAGATTGGAAGATATGGCCTCTCGGTCTGTTCCCCCGCTACCAAAACTTCTGAAGAAGGGTCTTCCTCACAACATAAACATGAAGATAAGTCCCCTAGGGACTCCACTGAAAATAAGTCTGATAAGAATACTACTACTAATAATGGTAAGCAGCCTAAAAAGAGACATGCTGAGCAGGTCACTGATCCATTGCCTGCCAAAAAGAAATACAAAGAAAAACATATCACTGCCCCTCCCACTGAGAAGCAAAGGGAGATGCCAGTGACTCATAAAAAAAGGTATGCCCTCTGCTGAGGAAATGGCAAAGGCCTGGCACCTTTATCAGGCTATACAAAACATGGACACATTCTTTAACGCTTCTGCTGCCCCAGTTAACCCCCACAGTCCTGCTCTTTCCTACGGGCTAGACTATTATTATGGGGATGATGATGAGGATGAGGGAGAGGGCCAACCTTTGGAACCTGATGTGTCCCCTGAGCAGGAGTTTGGTAACTCTTCCAATGGCCAGGAGGATTTATTTTCCCATTTTACATTCATTCAGCATATGGTGGACACCCTGGACCTTTCAATCCAGGAGACCGCTGAGGAAGAGGAGGATGAAGACTACAGGGAGATGATGGGTCTTCCCCCTCCAAGAAAGATTATTCTGCCCACACATAAGTCTCTCAGAAGAGCTACTATGGAGCTGCTCCAGAACTCCACTTCGGCTCCTGTAGTGGACAAAAAGATTGACAAGAAATATCAACTGGTCAGAACTGAAGCTGATTTTCTTTATGTGCACCCTAGCCATGAAGGGAGTGGTACAGGCTGAGGCTTGTGATAAAACCAAAGTACCCCTTTCTTCGCAGCCTCCTGGGAAAGAATCCAGAAAACTGGATTCAGTGGCAAAGAAGTCTTATACCACAGCTTTTTTGCTTCTTCGCCTCTCTGTTTACTTGGCCTATACGGTCAAATATCAAAAGGCCCTCTGGAATTCAGTTCTGCAGCAGAACCCAGACAGCATGGTACAAGACATCACAGAGACAGTGAAAATTACTCTTGAGGCAACCAAGTGTTAATTCCACATGGCCGTGGACAATAATGACACTGCCTCCAGAGCCATGGCCCAGGCCATATCCTTAAGGCATTTTGCATGCTTAAGAACTACAAACTTTTCGCAGGATACTTGATCCAAGGCCATGGATTTCCACTGTGAAAACAGTTCTCTTTTCGGAGACAAAACTGAAGCCTATATGAAAAAGGTGGAGGAATATAGGACCACCTACCAGAGCAATGCGGCCAAGGAGAAGGCCTCTACTTTCCAGAAGCCGCAGTACAAGGAAATAGAGTCAAGGGTTATTTTTCAAGGGCTTTTTACTCTCTGCCTATGCCCATGGACTACTCTCAGATGAGAGGATTTTACAGAGGAAGGGGTAGTAGAGGCCAAAGAGAGCAAGTACCACTCCTGCTCCGTCCACCCAATCTAAACCCTGACTTCAACACCCAGGTCACCTTTCCTCTGCCAGTAGGGGGCAGGCTGTCCCATTACCTCCATCGTTAGGCTCTGATCACCACAGACAAGTGGGTATTGGAGGTAGTGGGCAAGGGCCTCACCTTACAATTCAAAAAGCTTCCTTCCCTTCAGGGTCCCAAAATGTCAAAACCTCTCACCCCAACAGAAAAGCTACTGTTGGAGTTAGAGGTCAAGACATTGCTGTCTGCAAAAATGGTGGCGAGAGTTCCCTTTTCTCAGTGGGGAAAAGGCCATCACTCCAGATACTTCCTGACACTAAAGAAAAATGAGAGTGGTGAGCTATCCTCAGCCTAAGGTATCTGAACAGGAACTTGCTAAAACCAAAATTCAAAATGGTCACTCTCACCGCTGTGATTCACTCTCTACAGCAGGGAGACTGGCTAGCCTCCCTGGATCGGAAGGACACCTATTTTTATATCCCAGTCCGGCAGTCCCACAGAAAGTACTTGAGATTCAGGCTGCCTTGCGGACACTACCAGTTCGCACCCATGCCTTCCGGTCCGACTTCGGCTCCAAGAGTGTTTACAAAGTGCCTGGCAGTGGTAGCTGCTCACTTAAGAAAGCACCACATATCAGTCTTCCCATACTTGGACGATTGGCTGCTGGTAGGCAAGACCCCTCAAAAAGTCAGAGAGGATCTCAGCCTCACAAAACACACTCTGGAATCATTGGGATTCCTGATCAACGAAAATAAGTCTCATCTGAAACCCTCACAGGTGTTGAACTTCATTGGTGCAGAATTGAACACCCTGCAGCTCAAGGCCTTTCTGCCAGCAGACAGGATCCAGAACTTTCTGTCTGTAGTGAACGCTCTTGTCCTACACCAGCCAGTGCCAGCCAGACATTTCCTTAGGCTGTTAGAACACATGGTCTCCATGACAGCTGTCATACCTGGTATAAGGTTCCAGATGAAGGACATATGGTACCGCTGGTGGGTACATTGGTACCAAAAAAGACATCCATTGTCAGAACTGGTACCAGTCACCAAGACACTCCTACAAGCTTTGGACTGGTAGAAGGAGACACAGTCTTTCAGTCGGAATTCCCTTCCGGCTTTCTCTTGCCACAAAAGATCCTCACTACAGATGCCTCCCTCCTTGGCTGGGGAGCTCATCTAGAGGACCAGTCCATAAGCGGCACATGGACCCCAATGAGTCTGCCTGTCACATCAGTCTGCTGGAACTCAGAGCTGTGTTCCTAGCCATAAAGGCCTTTGCCACACAGCTTAAAGGTCAAACTGTTCAAATTAAAACAGACAACACCACTGCCATATCTTACATACTGTACACGGGGGGGGCAGGGGTTGACATTGCTTTGTACATAAACCATGAAAGTCTGGTCCCTGCCGTACTCATTGGACATGAGTCTCTCACCCATACATCTTCTGGGCAAGGACAACACCTTAGCAGATGCTTTAATTCGCATCAGTCAAGGACACAACGAATGGACTCTGAACAAGCAGGTTCTTGCTAGAGTGTTCAGGAGTTGGGACACTGAAGAAATATACTTATTTGCTTCCTACCACAACCATCAGCTTCCACTGTATTGTTGCAGGCCTCCAACACTGGGCACATTGCCACTAGATGCCCTAACTTTGGCAGGAAGGTTTCTGTATGCCTTCCCTCCCTTCCCTCTAATTCACTGAGTCTTGCTGAAGCTGAGCAATCAGCCAGTAACCATGATCCTGGTTGATCCGGATTGGCCAAGACAACCTTAGTACCCTCTGCTTCTAGCCCTATCTCACAGGAAGTCCATCAGGCTTCCGCTGAGCAACAGTCTCCTGACTCTGCCACAGGTAGGGGTAGCTTACCCTAACATAACCTCTCTTCACCTCAAAGCCTGGTTCTTGAGGAGTTAGTTTGCAGAGACCCAGTACTCAGAACAGGTTCTAAAAACTCTATGTATGGCTAAAAAAACAAGTACTAGGAAAACCTATGCTTCCAAATGGAAGATATTTGCTCTGTGGTGTAAAGGAAAACAAATATATCCTCTTAAGGCTTCATCGCCCATTCTTGTGGACTATTTGGTACACTT
This sequence comes from Neoceratodus forsteri, assembly GCA_016271365.2. Taxonomy (NCBI): domain Eukaryota; kingdom Metazoa; phylum Chordata; order Ceratodontiformes; family Ceratodontidae; genus Neoceratodus; species Neoceratodus forsteri. Next base: position 370,731,237 of record CM057451.1, on the reverse strand, counting down.
GCAAGTCTCAGGTCTCAAGGCCACATCCCCTCAAGGAGCACTTGGCTGCTATTTCAGCATACCTTTCCACAGGAAAAGAGACATCAATTATTTCACAGCCCATTTTCAAAAAGTTTTTCAAAGGCTTGCTCCCCCTTCAACCCCCAACAAGAGAACCAGTGCCCCTTGGGACTCGAACCTCTGCATTGCCAAGCTCATGGAGCTCCCATTTGAGCTTATGGGTACTGCTCATTTAAAATGTCACCTCGAAAACGGTTTTCTTAGAGGCCATCACTTCTGCCAGAAGAATTTCAGAACTGCAGGTACTCTGTACTGAGCCTAACGACATCATTCCCCACATGGACAAAGTAGTGCTCAGAACAAATAGAAAATTCCTTCCCAAGGTGGTTTTTGAATTCCACCTAAACCAGTCCACTACCCTTCCCGTCTTCTTTACTGACAACTCCACTCCAGGGGAGCACAAGCTTCGTAGCTTAGACATGAAAAGATCCCTGTCCTACTACCTGGAGCACACCAAACATTTCAGAAACTACTACACAGCTTGTTCTCACCTATGGTGAGGTAGGTAGAGGGAAACCAGCCACCAAGTGAACTATCTCCCATTGGATAGTCCCCTGTATCCAATTTTGCTATGAGAAAGCTGGTAAACAGCCCCCTCAGGGCCCATTCCACTATGGGCACTGCTGCCACAGTGGCAGCTTCAAGGGATATTCTCCTACTTGATATCTGCAAAGCAGCCACTTGGAAAACTGTACATACATTCACAAAGCATTACTGCCTGGATGTACAGTCCAGATCTGATGCCATATTTGGCAGGGTGGTTCTACAGAGCCTCTTCCCTAAGTAGGTTCTGTACTCACCTCCCTACTGCACTGCTTTGTAGTTTGCTGTTGTTACTAATGCTAAAGGACCCCTGGGGTGAGAAGAAAAAATTACTCACTGTAGTAATATTGTTTCTTCCAAGATGTCCTTTAACATTAGTAACCTCCCACCCTTCCTCCCCTATATAACCTAACTGAGGAGGACTCTGCATTCCTAATACTTGGCCAAATTTGTTCTAGTTTTATAGGTATGTAAAGCAAAGTTCTAGTTCAATTATTGCTTTTCTATTTGGCGTGTTTTTGGATAATTTTTAATCCTGTTGGAACAGTATCTCATTGGGGCATGTTTGTCCATTGTAGCTTCGAAAAAATTCTGGTGCCTTCTGGGCAAGCTCGAGTCAGCACACCCTCTTAACTCTCTTCTGATTGGCTGATTCCTTCAACTCATTACTATAATCTCCACCTCTGAGGCAGTTCAATCTAGCCAGTTTACTGCTATTGTTACTAATGCTAAAGGACACCTTTGAAGAAACAATATTACTACGGTGAGTAATTGTTTCTTCTATTTCAGATACTTCCTGGTCCCAAAATGGACAGGTGATCTGCATCCTGTGTTAGATCTCAATGTTTGCATTGAAAACAAGAAGTTTTGACCGGTATCCCTGCAAACTCTGATTCCCCTTCTGCAAACAGGGGTATGGATTTGTTCTCTACACAAGAAGGATGCGTACTGTGATGTCACGATCAAAAAATCTCACTGGCAGTACCTCTGCGTAGTACTAGAGGGGAAACATTACCTGTTCAGAGTATTGCCCGTGGACTTTTCTTCTGTGCTGCAGGTCTTTACCAAATGCTCGACAATAACGACAGCTGCCCTACGTAGGGAAGGCCTATATGTGTTCCCCTGTCTGGATGACTGACTGCTGAAGACCAGCTCCAGTGAAGCTCTCGTTCTTGTCTCAGACAAGGCAGTTGGATTTCAGGGTCACGGTAAATGTGCAAAAATGTGTGCTGATTCCCTGCCAAAGACTGCAGTACATAGGGGCAGTCTCAGACACAGAGAAGGGTTGTGCTTTCTTTCCACAGGACAGAGCAAAAAATCTGATTGCCCAAGCACAGTTGGTATACAGGAGTCACTATGTCTCTGCAAGAACAATGTTACTTCTCCTGGGTCTCATGGCTGTGTCCATTGTAACGGTGCCATTGGCCCACCTACATATGAGCGTCCCTTAGTGGACACTCGGTGTCCAGTTGGACCAGTCAAGAGACGAGCTTGACCAAATAGTTCTTGTAACATCTCCACTTCACAGAGCACTGCTGTGGTGGATGGATCACAAAAACCCATTAAATTGTGTTCACTTACTGGTACCAGCTGCTGTATAGATCTCCACCCATGGATGCCTCGGGCACTGGATGGGATGCTCATCTTTGCCCTTACCAGATGCAGGGCTTGTGAACCAAGGTGGAGGCCAGGTTGTACATTAAATGTCCTGGAGATGAGAGTTATCTTGTACAGCTCCAGGCATTTCTGGAGCATATGTACCCCAGTCCTCTGTTACTACAGATGGACAACGCCAGTGTGATATATTAATCAATAAAAAAAAGGGAGCACTCATTCCTATCCTCTATGCCAGGATGCAATGAGAGTATGATACTGGGCTGTGTCCCACGACCTACAGTTGGCAGCTGCGCATATCCAAAATCTCCAAAACATCTTAGCAGACAGGCTAAGCAAGACACAGTCCAAGATTCATGAATGGGAACTGCTGACCTCCATGGTAGACCACTTCTTCGCAAGAAAGGGTTGTCCAGAGTTGGACCTTTTTGCATCCCCACGGAACACAAAAATGTGTGTTAATGCTTGCTCATTCCAGCGCTTGGAGTTTTCTGGCCAGATGCATTTTACCTCTCTTGGAAAGGAAAATTCCTATACACATTTCCACCAATTTCACTAATAAAGACGGTGTTACTCAAGCTGCAGATGGAGAGTGCCACTCTTATCCTTATTGCTCCATTATGGCCTCACCAGATATGGTTTCCACTACTACAGCAGATGGCAGTGAAGCCTCTTGTTCCCCTACCTTTGTGTCAGAGCCTGTTGTCACAGGATAAAGGATCACTGGTCCATCTGGACCTGAAATCACTACATCTGCATGCATGGCTTCTGAAGACCTAGGCATTGCAAGTTTTGGGTTATCACCTAAGGTTGCTGATGTACTGACTGCAGCTAGAAATCCTTCTATCAGACATACTTATTCCTTGAAATAGAAGCGGTTCACTTTGTGGGCTGCTTTGTAAATACTTTGTTGGAATACATGCTGGCCCTATCAGATTGTGGTTTGCAATATTCCTCTCTTGAGGTGCATTTGACTGCTTTATCAGTTTTCCAGTGCCCCTATTGAGGGTCGTACAGTGGCCCAATTAGAGGTGTCCTGTACTTTTCTGAGAGGTATTCTGCATATGAAACCTACTATCTGCAGTCCAGTCCCTCCTAGGGACTTGAATTTTGTGCTTCAGAAACTAAAGTTGTCTCCTTTTGAGCCAACTGCGAGTTGTGGTTTATGTTTCCTACAATGGAAAATGTTATTTTTAGTTGCAATCACTTCTGCTTGAAGGATTTCAGAGATTCAGGCTTTAAGAGCCTCATTTGATTTTTCACAAAGATGGAGTTTCAGTTTCTACTGAAGATGGTATCTGAATTTCCACTGAATCAAACAATACACTTTCTTGTTTACTACCCTGAAGATGCCAGTCAGCGTGAGGCACTGCTCCATACTTTAGATATACATAGAATACTCAGATACTATTTGAATCGCAACAAGGACTGCAGAAAATCCTGTCAGCGTTTTATTTCATTCGCCCTGGGAAAGAGGGCACTCCTGTGTCTAAACAGTGCCTTTCCAAATGGCTGGCACATGTATTACATTTTGTTGTAGGAAGTACAGTAAGGAACTTCCTGCCATGGTTTATGGTCACTCCACCAGGGGAATAGCTACTTCAGTTGCTTATTTCAGAAATGTTTCTGCTGTTGACATTTGTGCAGCAGCTACCTGTACATGGAGCACTATCCATACCTTCACTAAACATTACAGTCTGGACATAGTGTCTCGTAGACATGTTGGCTTTGGGCTTGCTGTACTGCAAGGCCTGCTGTCTTGAATACATATCGGACTGTAACCGCTTCTCAGTTATTATTTGGAACTGCTTTTGAATCGTTCCAGAGGCGTGGCCTAATAAAGGAGTATGGTTACATACTTACCATAGTAGTAGATCTTCAAGAGAATCTCCTCCATTAGGCTGTGCCTTCCCTCCCTCTGTCCCCTTTCTGCTTTAGTGAGGGTTACCTCATGTATTGTGCCTGAAACTAGTCCATGTTGCTCCATGCCTCTCCTTTATGTTTGCTGCTAGTCATATCTCCTGTTTCGTACGATTGGAGGTCCTCAGAGTCAAATCTCCGGCTGGCAACTGAGAGTGATTGGGTCACCCACATTTATATAGACACTGACTCAGGATGTCATGATGGGTGGCCCCCAGCTAGCAAACATTTCTGTGTGGTCCTAGTGCCTGACAGCTATAGTTTCAAAGGAGTGGTGGAGAGTCTCTCGCTGTTGCAGAAAATATATAAGTTCTTTGTGGAGGCCTCCCATAAAGAGTCACCTAGCTGGTGCTGTACCTTCAAATGGAAGATGTTCTCCATTTGTTGTATGGGTAAGGAGCTTGAGCCCTTTGCCTCCCTTGTGGTGAGCATCTTGGAGTACTTTTGGTCTTTCTCCCATGCGGGACTGCAAGCAGTGATACTCAAGGTGCATCTGGCAGCCATCTATACATGCCAGGCACTGGTTAGTATGCAGACGGCCCAGGAGAAGGTGGTCGGGTGATTTTTTTCAAGTGCCTGGACCACTTGTCCCTTCCAGTGCATGAACCTCCACCACCTTGGGAACTACTGCTGGTACTGGCTGTGCTCATAGGCAAGCTGTTTGAGCCTAGCAGAGGTGTGAAATATCACACCTGTTGGGAAGATGGCTTTCTTGGTGGCCATCATGTCAGCCAGAAGGACTGAGTTGTATGTGCTTTTGATGTAGTCTTCTTATCTGATCTTACAGAAGGACAGGGTCATTCCCCAAAAAAAAAGTTCCTTACAAAGGTCATGTCAAAGTTTCACCTTAACCAGGTGATTAATTTACTGGTATACTTTACTAACCCAACCTCGAAGGCTGAGTGAAGGCACCATCAATCAAGTCTTTATTTATCCAGGCGAACACCATTGAGCAAGCTCATTTACAAGGTGGACCTGCATCACACAGGGTCAAAGAAAAATACATACAGTTGTATACATGCATTAAATAGGCATTATTTATCATACAAGGCACTGAAAAGGAAAAATATATACAATCAAGGTAATATGATCATGGGATATCTTGACTGTAGGAAAACTAGAAAAGGTGAGAGGAAGGGAAGCAGTAGCAGGAGCAACAGAAGTAGGCCAGTTGTATTATCAGAACTTTGATGGATGCAAGTCAAGCTTTAGAATGTGTATATACGGAGCAAAGCACCACCAAGGGTGGGAAGTATAGTGCAGACACTCTGTGGCGACCGCTAGGGAAGTGGGCTAAGGGCACATTTAGGGGAGGTAGGGAGTCGGAAAGGGCAGTAAATTCTGGACTTGCAGAGGGTGCTCTCTTATTATAAAGAGCTCACAGCTCAAGTTTGGGATGAGGCTCGCCATCTGTTTGTGACATGTGTTGAAGCCACACCTGGCAGACTGGCAGTAAAGCAGACGATTGGCAGGTGGATAACATCCTGCATTGACCTCTGCTGTAGGTTGCCTGGCAGGTAGTCTCCCAGAGAGCTTAGGGCTCTCACTCCACCAAGCTTACTGCTGCCTTGGTGACTGCCTCTAGAGACATCCCTGTACAGGAGATCTGTAGTACTTCTTCCTGTATCAAGGCACACATCTTCATCTCCTGTTACAGTATTAACAGTATGTCACGTCAGGATGACGCTTTTGGGGCTTGGGTTCTCCAGTTTCTGTTTGCCAAATGGGATGTGCGCCTTGCCCCCTCCTCTTGGAGAACTGCTAGGAGTCTGCCAGAATGTGGATAGCAAACCATATCATTATCATATCATATGTACATCAGTGATATTGCTGAGTGTTTGTGGGGGAGGGTGTGCCTGTTTGCTGATGATACGAAAATATGCAATGTGGTGGACACCTGGGCGGGTGGAGGACTTAAAGACGCAGCTGAAATTTAATGCCAAGAAGTGCGCTGTGATGCACTTGGGGAGCAGGAACAGAAGAGCAGGGTGGCAGGGTACACCCTAGGTGGGGAGGAAATTACAGTAATAGAACAGGAGAGGGATCTGGGGATCATAGTCGCCTCGAACCTTAAGGTAGGAATCCAATGTAGCTGGGCGGTGGGAAAGGCAAATGGAATGTTGGCATGTATAGGCAGGGCATTACTAGCAGAAAGAGAGAGAGAGAGGTAATAATGCCCCTTTACAATGCCATGGTGAGGCCGCAGCTGGAGTATGAGGTTCAGTTCTGGAGGCCTCATCTCCACAAAGATATAGATGCGTTGGAGAGGGTTCAGAGAAGGGCTGCTAAGATGGTGCAGGGAAAGTCATACAAGCAGAGGTGTAAGGATTTTTATTTATTTATTTAGATTTTGGTAACCGGGTAAACCCACTGAGACCAGAGATCCCTTTTTCAGGGGCGACCCGGAGCTGGATCTGTACACGGTGGAGACGAGGGAAAGGGGAGACATGATTAAAACTTTTAAATATGTAAAGGGGATCAATAAAGTGGGAGAAAAGTGTTTACTTAAGAGTAAGGAGGGGGTCAAAACTAGAGGGCACAGCCTCAGACTGCAAGGAAAAAGATACGGGGCAGTGTGAGAGGGCATTTCTTCACTGAGAGGGTTGTGGAGCCCTGGAACAGACTACCAGATGGAGTGGTGGGGCTAAATCGGTGGAAGAATTCAGCAGGGCATGGGACAAGCATACAGGGCTGAGTATCGGGGTGGGGGCTGGCAGGGAGGGGAGATCTGGGGGGGGGGGCAGATTAGATGGGCCGTATGGTCCTTTTCTGCCATCAGGCTTCTGTGCTTCTATGATTCTATGATATCCACACCTTTAGAGGTATAGGGCACTCATCTGTAACCGTAGTTCTAAGAGTGGTATACAGTTCACAGCCACACAACCCTCCTGGACTCCTCTGGCAAGTGGCACATGGATCCCTGCTTCCAGCTTGCAAAGATCTGACATCATGGGGTGGAATCAGAGGTTATACTGCCCTGTTGGTGGGAGGAGCGTAGCTTAAAGATGTTCAACTGATTTCACTGTTCCAGTGGAACTGCCAGTGTGGATGTGAACTGTATATCACTCCTAGAACTATGGTTACAGGTGAGTAACCTATATTTTTGGACCCTTACATTGCCGAGAACTTTATCCATAATTGCAGGGTCCCCTCCACCCCCATCAGCACTTATTTACTTAATGATTGACTTTTTTTTTTTAATGTACAGTTTATGCCCTTTTCATTACCGCAACCTGCTGCTCTCCTTCCGGGTCTCCCAAGGCATCCGTAGGGCTCTGCCAGGCATCCAGGGGACTTCAGTAGGCCGTCCCCCATCCTGCCTTGCTTTATCCGCCCCCCGGGCGGGGAGGAGGGAGAGCCCAAGTCCTCCCCTCCAACTCACTGTAGCGTGTTGGGCGGTCTACATTGAGCCCACCCAGAGCCTGGTCTGTTTGCTTAGTCGCCGAGGCTCATCACCAGGAGCGGGTGCATGGCTTTTCCATTTTTGGTCTCCTCTAATCCCCGAGGATGTCGTCATACTGGGAAGTTCAAGGAGGTGGGGCACGCTGAGACGTGCCACCTCTCTGGACCTCATCTGACGTCCTCCCCTCCCACTGCATGCAGCCTGGCTGCATTGCCATCTGTGGTCACCCAGATGGCAGTATAGCAGCGGGACCCGCAGCCGACCTTTCCCAGAGGAGGAGAGCAGCCCCTAGGGCGCTCAGTCCTCCTTCCCCTGGCTGGCTCTCCAGCGACCTGAACGTGTTCCCAAACCCGGGTCGCTGGCGCCGCAAGCAGTGGGCTGGCTCAATGATTGACTTCTAAGAGTAGTATGACAGCCAGTGGATTTTTAGGTAATTTTTTAATGTAGCCCCAGGGTGATCTGTTGCACGCACCCTTACTGATTGAACTCCCACTCTGATACTAACTAGCTGGCTACTGTAGTCTTGGTACTGCTACCTTCACAGCCCTGTGCCCCCCTTCCCCCGGGCAACAAGGCCTCCTCCTGCCCTCCAGGATTTAGTGTGAGGTAAGGGGCCCTCAGAATGTAAGGAAAGTCGCTTGTAGATGACTGGATTTCAGGCATCATTCTGCTTTGCCCACAGCCCTCATTTTTTGGCCATTTAGTCCCTTTCCCCAACTGGCAAGTGTTCCCCAAGGATGCTTCCTAAGCACATCCCAAATACTTCTATCCCACTGATGGGAGTCTGCTTTGGGATGCAAATTCCAGGTCTCCCACATGATAGCAGAATGCACTTCCGCACCACCAATGGTTTAGTCATCTGTTCTAACAAAATCAGCTTTAACATAAACTTCAGGGTCATAGAAGGTCTGTCCCTTGTCAGATTTGCTTGTAGAAGTACATTAATTAAAGATCAACTTTGCGCTTTGTAAATGATGAAGTGAAGATATTTGGGTGACTGAATGGGCTGCTAGGTACTTATCTGCTGGCAGGATCTGTGCATCTATTTTTCACACATAAAAAACTGCTGGAGGCGCTACTCTTGTTGTATAAAGCGCTGTTGAAATCCGGTTGAGGCAGCATAATGACAGAACACCATCTCAACATTTTGCGTGTCAGTTACAGACACATAAAACCTTGAGACGACGTTCTGGTCCTGATGTTACATCATTATGCTGCCTCAACTGGAGTTCTGAAATAAATAGCACTGTGTACAGCAAGAGTGGTGCCTCCAGCAGTGTGGCATGCGCATGGTTCTCTGTTTCTGCAGTTGAGTTTTTACCGAGAGCACTGCCTTTCCTCTCTGAGCAGCCATCTTTGTTCTTGCTATCAATTTTTCAGCCATCACATTTCACTAGAGAATACATTTTTTTTTATTTTAGTTTTCTTTTCCAGAGTTTATATTATATCTTGGTATTCTAACCAGACGCCCTGTATAAACGCATTTACCTGTCCCCAACTGACCTCTGAGCATCTTTTTTCCCTCCCATATTTTTCTCCGACGCGGCGGCTGGGAGGCAAAGCTTTGGGGGTCTCAGTGAGAGGCTCCAGTCCACCTGTGTGTGTGTAACTAACTCGACTCTGACTCCAACCCAGGCAAGTCCTCAAGGATCCCCCCCCCCATGGTGGGGCCAGCAAGGTGGGCTATCATCTACCCCCCCAAGTGAGTAATCCAGATTCCTGGACGGAACTGTGAGTCAGGAGCATGGCCAGGGCTTCATGGAGCCTGCTAGTGACCCCGTTTCCATTTTCTCCCATCCCCGTTGCTGGGGCGTGCGCACTGCAGAGTCCTGCTGCACCCTCCCGCTTTGGTGCCCTTGGACCCACACTACCCTTGGGTCTCCACCCAGTGGCAGTCATTCAGTAGGAATGCCATTCCACCCTCCCTGGGAGAGGAGAGCAGTCCTCCAGATGCTTGATTCTCCCCCTCCCTGACTGACCCATTGCAACCCATGCCACCGAACACGGGTCACCAGTGTGGCAGGATGTAAGGCACCAGTACTTCAGCCTTCCACACCATTGGGCTGGCCTATCTGAGGCCATCTTTTTATGACAGCGTAGTGCTTAGCATAACAGACTGTTGTCCCAAGCAGCAAGTGTGAGGTCAGCTGGGGACAGACTGATGCTGTTCAAATGACTCTGTGTAATATGTAATGCAGTATCTGAAATACAGTATTTATTAGACCAAGAACAGGGGAAGAGTGTTAAAAAAACAGTCTATAAACACAAACGTTAAACATAATTGTACATCTTAATTATTTTAAGCTTTTTCATTTATTAGATAGTTGCCCTTTAATGAAGGTTGTGTGGTACATAGAAAATAACTTTATCGGGTACAGTATTTCATTCTCTGGAAGAGAGGTTCAAGAGGGGCATACTTCATAGCAGAATTAGTATGCATGGGAGAAAATTGCAAGTCACTTGGCCGGAGGGGGCCCAGAGGTTTCTGCCTATAGTATTTTTCCTCTCCATCGTGCCAAAAGTCATGAAATCTGGTAGCACTTCCCATTCAACAGTGACTAGAACTGTTTCTCATAGTGTTACAGTTTGCAGCTGCTTGGCTGGCCAAAGATGAACACACTGACCCCTCCCAGTCTTTTTTTCATATAACAGTTATTATGCTTTAAACTCTATAGGATGGGAGGGAGGGGGATAGTGAAGATGCATGGAACATGGACTGGGTCACTGGATCATGACTGAGCTGTTGGCAGAAATTACTCTGCTCTTAAAGGGAAAAAGTTACGAAGAAGAAAATCCTCAAAATTGCAAACTCATGGTATGGAAAAGCTTATCTGAGAAAGTTTTAGCTTTAGTATGACATGTTCTTCAGGTCTTTTGTGGTGAGGAATTTGGGTTTAGGTAGCACGTGACTGTAAAAATATATCAGCTGCTGCTCTTCTGATGTAAATCTCTACCTGTTAATGAGTTTCTCATTTCTGCAATGCACTTTAATAACGTTTAGGAATCTGTTTGTACAGAGGCAGAGGACCATTCATGTGTACTCTTTCTTCCATAGGTCAGAAGTGCAAACTATGATGCAGACCCCTTCGTTCAAGAATTTCAGTTCAAAGTGCGAGATGAGATGGCCCACGTGACAGGGCGGGTGCTACCTGCTCCCATGCTGCAGTATGGAGGACGGGTAATTATTTTCTCTTGAGTTCTGTTAGCTGGATTTTAATATACAACTACAGGTCTTAACCCCATATCTGGGATCCTAAAGTTAAAGCACAGAACTAAATTCAGCATTTTATGTTCAGTCTCTTAGGAAGAGCACTGTGAACCAGAGACTCAAACTCAGATCCCACCACAGCCTCATTGTGCGACCTTGAGCAAGTTGCTTGACCTCCCATTGCATCCGTTCTCCCAGCTGTACATTTAATAGAATCTGGATCCCACTGAAAGCAAGCGATTGCATTATCAGTTAGCCTATGGCTGGGTATTGTAATTTTAAAAAGTTCCTTTCCTAAACTGGCAGTAAATCAAGCGTTCAAAAAGGCACATCATTACACATATATCCCTAATATAGTACACCATGGTAAATATCTGTAAAGTGTCATGAAAGATCTTGGGCAGGCTTGGCTTTAAAGAGCTAGTATGCTAGCCCCATTTTGTAGCTTATGGATACAGTGATTCTCAGCCTAAGTAACTGATGAATCTGTTTTTAAAAATGATTTCTGTGGAGCTGGCCTGGTGGTGCTGAGGCACTGTTAAGGCACCTCACCTTGTGCCACACTGGTGACCGGAGTTCAGGAACGAGTTCTTGGCCCGGGGGGTGAGGTGCTGCTGCTGGGTGTCAGAGCAGAGGTCTGCAAGGCTGTTGTGACGTTGGGAGGGTAGATGGGGCTGTGGTTCCAAGAGTGCATGTGTGCCTCTGCACACATGCACCCGTTGTGCCATTATGAACATACGAAATTTGCCAGCAGATAAAGGCCTAGAGGTCTATCAAGTCTGCTCGAATGTGCAGCTAGCAACCCCTTTTTCTGCAGCTGCCCTTCCCTTCCACCCTTCCCCTTCATTAACCCTCCCCCTTGTCCTGTCCCATCCCCTTTTGAAGCAGTCCACTGTTCTACTGCATACCACTTAAGCAGGTAATGCATTCCACCCAGCCACCACCCTCTCTGTAAAAAAGTGTCTCCTCATCTCCCTCCTGAACCTTCCTCGCTCCAGTCTCATATCATGGCCCCTGGTGACCCTCCCCTCCCTTACTTTGAACAGCTCCTCTGTACCCATCTTGTTTATTCCTTTCACGTATTTAAAGGTTTCAGTCATGTCACCCCTGTCTCTCCTCTCCTCCAGTGAGTACATGTTCAACTCCTTCAACCTCCTCTCGTATGATAAGTCCCCCAGCCCCTTGATCATCTTTGTCGCTCTGCGTTGCACCCCCCTCCAGTAACTTAATGTCGCTCTTCAGGTACGGACGCCAGTACTGCACGCAGTACTCCAGGTGTGGTCTAACTAATGACCTATACAGTGGCAGAATCACCTCCTCCCTCCTCGAGGATATACCCCTTGCAATACAACCCAGCATTTTGTTGGCCTTTGCAGCTGCCTTCCTACATTGTGCCGAGTTGTTCATTGACCCTGTAATGAGCACACCCAGATCCTTCTCCTCCTCTGTCTGGGCTAGCTGCACTCCCCTAGCTGGTAACTCCTCCTTGGGCTCTTCATCCCAAAATGCAGCACCTTGCACTTTTTGACATTAAAGCCCAGTTGCCAGGTGTCTGACCAGGTTTCAAGCTTTGCCAGATCGTCCTGCAACCCCTGCCATCCCCCTAGGTCATCCACCACCGCGCCTACCTTGGTATCATCAGCAAACAGACTGATCTTGCTCTTGATGTCCCATGATATGTCTGCAATGAATATCCCAAACAACACTGGTCCCAACACGAGCCCTGTGGAACACCGCTCGTCACTGCCCTTGGGTGTGAGAGCTCCTCACCCACCACCACCCTCTGTTGCCTTCACTGCAGCCAGTTTCCTACCCATCTCACCAGCTTTGCACCCGCCCCATGCCTACTATCTTCCTTCCCAGCCTTCCATGTGGCACTGAGTCGAATGCCTTACCGAAGTCCAGATACAGGACATCCACTGCATGGCCCTGTCCAGTTGCCTAGTTACCCGGTCATAGAACTCGACCAGGTTGGTTTGGCAGGATCTGCCACATATGAAGCCATGCTGTCTGCTGTTCTGTAGTCCTTTGGCCTCTAGGAGGGCCACCAACCTCTCCTTCAGGATAGTCTCCATTAGCTTACCCACGATGGATGTGAGGCTCACTGGTCTGTATTTTCCTGGTTCATCCTTGGGGCCACTCTTGTGGAGGGCACCACATGAGCCATCCTCCAGTCCTGGGTACACACCCCGAATGTAGTGAGGCATTAACAGGTCTGCTAAAGGTCCTGCAAGGACCTCTGCCAGCTCCTTCAGTACCCTGGGGTGGATGCCATCTGGGCCTGGCGCCTTGTCCACCCTCATTGCCTTCAAACCCTCTCGAACTCTGCTCTCCATGATTTCCCCATCTGTCACCACTTCCCCCCCCTGCTTCTGCCATTTCTCCCACCTTGGGTGTCACCCCCCCTCTTCTCTTCACGGTTCTGGGTTCGGGAGAAAAACATATGCATTTCCACTGGCGTATGTGGCAGCCCTCCCCAGTGCTCTCAGGGCCCGTTCTGTGTAGATCCCCATTGGTGCAGCGGTGGGGGGAGTGGGAGACGGGGCTAGAAGCCACTGGATCGAGTGCCCGATGACAGCAGCAGGTGGCAGCGGAAGGCAAAAAGCTGTAGGAAAAGAAAAATTATTTCTTTGATATGGCACCATGTAATGGAGCTGGAGGGAAAAAGCCCCTTCTCAGTGATGACATTTCAGGAGGAAAAAAGTGAATGCTTGGTATAGGGGCCACCATAATGAAGCCCTGTGCTCCTTCACTTTTATTTAAAACAAAACAAAAAAAAAATTGATGCACTGTGTTACACTTCCCATTGTGCCTTAATTTTAAGTGAGCATGCAGCATAACTGTAGTGGGCCCTTTTGCTGACCCATTCACCTTTTTCCCCACGAAGTGGCATAACTGTGATGAGGTTAGGGCTCTGTCTCCATTTAATGATGCTCAGTGAATGCAAGGAAGGGACACCAGGGACTACCTTGGCAAACTTGAGTCCCCTACCAAAGAAACAATTTTTCTTTTTGTCACCTTACTTGTTCACCAACAACCAACTCCTTTGGGACCGCACAGCTGCTCCTCCAACCCTACCATGACACTCCATGCTGTCTGCCACTAGCCTGACCACCAGTACTACCAGCACCCAGGGCATCCCTGGTCTAGAGGAGAGCGCACTCAATGAATCTCTCGTGCCAGCTGGAGGGGTCCTGACAGTGTGCTAGAGGGCAGTGTGACATGGGAGGTAACTGCGGTCATGGTCTTAGGGTGCCGGTGCTCATGTGGCATTTCTGATGCTTTTCCCTTGCCCCATCTCCCACATCACACACTCGCTCACAGCTGGAACCGGGGATGCCTGATGACATGTGGCCACCCAGGTTTTCATTGGCACCTTCTCCACTCCACCAGCAGGAACCTCTATAAGACTGGAGTGTCCCTTGAATGCTTTTGAGCCCACCCTGCTGGGTTCTTCTCCCTGACATCCAGGGCCTGGCCACTCAGGTTGCCATTGAGCCAGAGCCATCCCCATTGCTAGGTGCCACAAAGCTAGCTCAGAAATAATTTTAATAATTATATTGATGTTTTCTGCATGGCAGTAACCATGTGTCAAAAAAAGTGAGCCGATACACTAGCTCTTCAGTAAGTCTGTAACAGCATGCCAAAAAAAAAAAGGGCTGAAATAGCTAACCACAGACATGTGGTTCACCCTGCATTGGGCTGTATTAGTGTGTTGTATTGTCTCTAATAAGCAAAGTATGTCTCAAAACTGTGAACATGATTTCCAGCTGATTTTTTTTGTGTGTGTGTGTGTAAATTCTAGCATCTTCCTTTAGTCAGGACACCAGCCAGCACTCAACTTTCTGCCACAGAAATTCCCAGGAGCTTACTCTGTCTCTTTCTCTGGGGTGCCACCTCTATAGCTCAAACAAGGGTGCACAGTCCAGTATCTCACTTATCAAAGGCGTAGGAGTCCAGTGGGCCCTAAGACTTGTTTTTCCTAACTGAGTGAGTGGGGAAGAAGGCATCATCCAGTGAGCCCCCCTCTCCTTTTCTCAGTCAGTCTCTTGCCCACCTCTGAAGGTGTAGTTGGAAGGGGTGGTATCTGTCAGTGCACCCAGCTGTGTCCAGCCTATTTCCTGAAAGCTCTACAACAGATGCCACCTCTCTTGGCCATTGCTGGCAGCAAGGGTCCCACTCTCCCTTCTGTTATCCTCGGGGAAGAGCACTGCATCTGCTGGAACACTAAATCCTGCCCTCTTGTTGCCAGCAGCTATGTCCCTGTCTCAGGACTCAAACTCAATTTGTCAGCATGGCAAGTGTCTCCCCTAGGTTTGTGCTATTAGGGTGACAGCCTTTTCAGTGGATTTATAATTAATGGTTCTTTATGACTTTATACAGTCGTAATTTGAAGTGTAAGCCACCTGCGGTTCATATCCCTCTGCTGGACCTGCACTGGCTCCTCCTAACTGAAGGGGTTCTGTTGCCCTCCTTGGGCAAGGAGTTCTCCCCTCGAACAAACTGCCACCTGTGGTTCATATCCCTCTGCTGGACCTGCCCTGGCTCCTACTGACTGAAGGTATGGAACTGCTCGAACCTGTGTCCCTTTTTGAATTCCTGACGCCTAAAGCAGGGTTGGCTAACTAGTGGCACAGACAAATTTAAAATGCAGAGCTGTGCCCTGACTGGATCCCAGCCCTCTGCTTGCTGCCTTCAAGTTTGCAGGCTCGGACAGAGAAATGCTGCTCCCAAGGCTAATTGAGCTACTTAACTGGGACTGCTGTGCTGTACTGTGGACAGAACTCAAATTATTTGGCCCTTGGCTGCTTTCAGAACTTGAACTTTGCATTGTTTTGTGCTAGAATTGTATGCATTCTTTGGGTAACACTTTGTATCTTACTATATTAATTTGCACCTAGCCACCTAAATGTTTAGTAAATTGCCAGTTTGCCTGTAGCAAATCACTGTTACATTTAGTGTTTATTTTTATGGCTAAGTCCCTGTTCTAATTCCAAGCCCCAACATCTTTTTATTTATTTATTTATTTTTTTGCTGACTTTTCCATTAGCAGATTATATCTTCTAGCCACTAGAGGGCTATATGTCTGGTAGGAGTGAAATTTACTGTGTCCACTCCACCATTAATAGGTTATACGTAGCTGCCACTAGGGGCTGCTGTCCTATCTGGCACATCAAGTACCTACCTAAATACAGTGATGCTGTCTCATCTGCTCCCTCGCTTATTTGTGCTCACATTGCTGATTTTGCACATGAGCATACCGGGAGCCTGCTACCCCTCCCAACCTCCCTGCTACATGCTCAATAAAATCTACCTTACTCCTGGTACTCTCGCCTCTGATCCTCTCTCTCAGCACATAGTAGCTCTGTGCCTTATGACTGGTTTGACGCTTACCATCAGGGATGGGTAACATGCACCCATACTATCACTCTCCCCTCTATCCCTCATGTCAACCCTCTGGGAATGCAGACAACAGCTAAACTGGGACACCAGACAGAGGTGGACGGCAAGACTTACCTACAGGCAGTTAAGATTATGCCTGCTCAAACTTATGTTGTTGCTGCTGTCGCAGAATATTCACCTAAACCCTGCCCCAGCCCACCACATAAGGCAGCCTCTTTAATGCGACCAGGGTTACTTACTTTAGCAGCTATGAACACCTGCCGTCTCCTCCCTAAAATGGATGCTCTACAAGTCTTTGTTAACCAACACAATCCAGATGTTCTGACAGTTGCTGAAACATGTCTCACACCAAAAATCCCTGACATGGCTATTGCCCTGCCAGGTTACACCATCTTCAGACTGGACAGGACTACCAAAAGAGGAGGGGGATGTGTAGTCTTTCTCAAAGAGTCCCTCATGGGACACCCCCTGCCGGTACCTACTGCTGGTTCAACCACACAAATAGTAGCCATCAAAATTCGGCTAGGTGCCCATAATAAGACACTTATTGTAGCATCAGTGTTCATCCCTCCTAAAGAACAGGGAAGGGGTCTCAATTCTGTCATGGACTTTATCAGAAACCAACCCCCTGGCTCGGAGTTAATTCTGATGGGAGATTTTAATATTAATTGGCTTGCACCTGAGAATGGGAGCTTTAGGGACACCATCTCTGCCACAAACATTTCCCAGCTGGTTAACTGACTAGATCCAACTACAAAATGGGATGAAGCAGCCTACTGGATTAGGTCCTAACCAGTCATCCTGATCGCATTACTAACACTACAGTCCTCCCGGTCACACTCAGTGACCATTCCCATCATCTGCGCATGGACAAACAAATTCTGCAAACCTCCACGAAAGACAGTCACCAGCAGG
This sequence comes from Neoceratodus forsteri, assembly GCA_016271365.2. Classification (NCBI taxonomy): domain Eukaryota; kingdom Metazoa; phylum Chordata; order Ceratodontiformes; family Ceratodontidae; genus Neoceratodus; species Neoceratodus forsteri. Next base: position 370,714,171 of record CM057451.1, on the reverse strand, counting down.
GTCCTTGCACGGGGTCATCTTGAACCCCTCAAATCCCTCCTTAGAGTGCAAGATTGTACTCCCTTCGACAGTGCAAAGGATGTCAACATGGCACTTGATTATTTCATCAACACCTTTAATGCTGCCTGCGACTCCCATGTACCCCTAAAAAAGCTGATAATCAAAGGCCCTTGCAACCTCTGGCTCTCTGCAGACTTATTAGCTCATTTGAAATCTAGGGACTACCTCTGGCATCGGGCTCAAGCCACCGGCACGCAATTGGACATTCAGAAATACAAAATAGCATGGAATGATTGCACACGGTCCAGCCACCTTGAGAAAAATAAATACTACAAAGGAGTGCTTACTGACACATGGGGCAGTGGTAAAGCTTTCTGGAATAATATCAGAGAGGTTACAGGGAAAAACCCAAAAACATCACCCACTTTACTTGAGGTTGATGGGACTACAACTATGGACCCCCTAACTGTTACCAATACCTTTAATAATGCATTCACGGACCTTAGCAGTGTTCTTCCACCAGATTTTTTTGATGCAGATGTCACCCCGGCCAGTCGTGTAACGATCTCCCCCAACGGCCAGTCACCCGCCATGCTACTTCAAAGAAGTCTCGCTGCATGAAGCTCGAAAATACATCCATAAATTAATTGGTAGATCTACACACAGTGGGGACTCCCTTGACCTCAAACTGCTGTCCCTCACCCTTGAGGAAGTGTTAGTGCCTTTAACCAGGATCTTTAACCTCTTACTCAGACTCTCACTGTTTCCCAGTAAATGGAAATCCAGCCACGGTTACCCCAGTGTACAAAAGTGGAGACAGGACTCTTCACGTGAACTACCGGCCTATCTCCATATTACCACCTCTCTTTAAGGCTCTTGAACGCATTGTAGCTGACCAGTCTACTGAATATCTTGATAAACATAAGATCCAGTGTGCCCAACAACATGGGTTAAAAAAGGGCATAGCACCATCTCAGCCGTTATGGAATTCACCGGTTCTATACGCAGCTCCCTGGACCATGGTCAGTTAGTTGGTGCTTCTTTCATCGATTTGACAAAAACATTCAGCATGGTCCATCACCCTCTACTACTGGAACAACTACTTAATGCAGGGTTCTCTCCTGACTCCACTGCCTGGTTTAAAAGTTATCTGGACAACCACACTCAGCAAGTCAAAATTGTCAACGTCCTCTCTGACTCAAGACCTGTTAGCTCTGGGGTTCCTCAAGAGTCCATCCTGGGCCCACTCTTTAGTCTCTTTCTAAACAGTCTCCCAAGCTCCTGCCCTAAACAAATCCTACTCTATGCAGATGATGCCGTAATTTACACAACTCTCCCAGAGCCTATACCCCTTGAGAACCAGCTACAACTCTGATTTGTTTCGGTAAAGAAATGGTTTAGTCATCACAAGTTGATAGTAAACTATAAAAAAAACTAAAATGATGCTCTTCAGCAGCTCCCATAACAAGCACAAGCAACATCCTCTAACTATCACTAACTGACGTGGTACTCCCCTCAAACAGGTACAATTCTTTAAGTATCTTGGAGTCACTATAGACAGCAACTTATCATATAGGATGCATATAAATGACGTTGCTAAAGCTATAAATATTCGTATTGGTCTACTCTACAGACACAAGTGATCTCTGACACCTGAAGCCTAAAGGATAGCTGTACAGAGCTCTCTTATTTCTATAATTGACTATGGACTGATCATCTATGGCTCTACGACTGATACCACCCTCCGACGTATCTCCACTGCTCTTAACAAGGCATGTCGTCTCATCTCAGGAGCCCACCATCTCACCCACACGTGTGACCTCTATGCTCTAACTGGTTGGCTACAGCTTCAAAATTGCATCAAATACCAAACGTGTCTGATCCAAGAAAATAACCTTAGGCCTCTTGCCATTTGGAGTACAAGATCTTCTAAGCCCCTTCATAATCCACGCTCTTCTGAATCTCAGCTCCTACAGGTCCCTCGTAGCCAAACCACCCAGGTGCAAAAATAATTCGCCTACAGGGCCCCCCTCTGGATTAATGCTTTTAACACCCCTAGCAACTTACATGTCATAGTCCTCGACAAGGCCCCTGGCTGCACTATCTCCACCCCCATATCCCACTCTGCCCCGTCCCAACTACCTCTCATACTCCCCTACCCCTGCACCTCCCCTGATCTCCTACCTCACTCCCCCCCCTTGTCTTGCTCATAGCTCAAGTCTTTGTACTGGTTATTACATGTCTTTAAGTCAATGACTATATGTTTGCAACTAAAAATGATGACTGTTGCACACTCTGACCTGGAACCTTTGTAAAAGAGCCTCTGCTGAAAGGTATTGTAATCCTAGATTGAAATAAATAAAAACAGTGACATCTCCTCCAAAACTAAGCTGAGCCCATTCAAATCCAAGCTACGGTCACTACCCTCTACAGCTAGCACCTGTGACTGTCTCCCTTAACCATGTTTTCCCAAACCTTGACCTTAGCATGCAACCTCTTTCATAGTAACTTAGCACTCTTGCCTCCTACCCCTCCTCCCTACCCCCGCCCTTGCCCCACTTTTCCTCACATCCTCCTCCACTCACTCCCTCTCTTACTCTTCCCACCCACCCTCCCACATCCCTTACTACACCTTGTGCCCGGTTTGTCTTGACAAAGCCTGCTGGCTCATATCAACGCACTGAATGCTTTTTCCTGTGCCTGAAACTGATTAGCATAATGCGTCTCTGTTGTTTTACGCTGACTGTCCATTATGATTTTGTGTCCATTATGATTTTTGTACCTCCTATTTACACTGTATTGTACCATACTTTATTGTCCGGTTTAATCTGTTGTCCTTTCCTACTGACATGGAACCTTTGTAAAAGAGCTCTTAGCTCAAAGGTATATGTAATCCGAGATGATTTTCTCCTAATAGTACCCCACAAAAGCTGTCCCAAGGATGACCCAGGAAATTACAGACCAGTTAGTCTGACCTGCATTGTGTGGAAAGCTCATGGAGACCATACTAAAGGAAAGGCTGGTGGAATACTGTATCTAGAGGAGCATGGTCTCCAGGATGCGAGGCAGCTGGGGTTCATGGGGGGGGGGGATTGTGTCAAATGAAGCCGATGTGACTTCTTTGACTGTGTCACTAAGACAGTAGATAGGGGCCAAGCGTAAACATCCTCTGTCTTGATTTCAGCAAGACCTTTCAATCTGTGCCCCACAAAAGGTTGATCAGGAAGTTGGTGGATCTTGGGGTTGAGGAAAAGATGGCCAGATGTGGAAAACTGGCTGAGGGACAGAACCCAGATGGCGGTTGTGGGCGGTGAGTTATCTGGCACCAGAGAGGTAACCAGTGGGATGCCACAGGGCTCAGTGCTGGGGCCGATGTTGTTCAGTGTCTTCATCAATGACATTGGGGATGGCATTAGGGGCAAAATGTGCCTATTCACAGATGACACCAAGCTCTGTAGGAGAGTAGACACAGCTGAAGAGATACAGGACCTACAGGAAGGAGGCAGTATGACACTGTGGTTTAGGGCACTAAGCTGCAAACTTTGAGACTTGGGTTTGAATCCCACAGCCCCCACTTGCATACTGTGTGACCCTGAGCAAGTCACTTAACTTCCTCGTGCTCCCAGGTCGCACCTGGAAACAAGCTTCGGCTTAGTGCACCTTTCCTGGTTAAACAGTTTCCCCTTCCCCTTCCAGGAAGATCTGGACAAGCTGGGGAGGTAGTCCAGGATCTGGCAGCTTGGCTTCAGTGCCAAGAAATGCAAAGTTATGCATATTGTAGCCAAGAATTCCAGGACAGAGTATTACCTGGGTGGAGTCCCGAGTATCTGCATCAGAGGAGGAGAAGGACCTGGGAGTGATCACTAGTAACCTGAAACATCCCATGCAGTGCAAGAAAGCAGCAGCAAAGGCAAACAGGATGCTGGGATGCATATCTAGGGGGATCAGTAGTAGAGAGGAGGTTATGCTGCCCTTGTACAGGTCACTGGTAAGGCCACATCTAGAGTATGGAGTTCAGTACTGGTGCCCACTCCTCAAAAAGGATGTTTACGTGCTGGAGAAGGTCCAGAGGAGGGCTACAAAGATGATAGCCAGTCAGCAGGCTAAGGCATATGAGGAGAGGTTAAAGGCACTGAACATATACTCCCTATAAGACAGGAGAGATAGAGGGGATATGATTGGGACCTTAAAGTACTTAAAAGGGATAAGTAAAATTGATAAGGAGAGTCTCTTTAAGCTGAGTGACAACCATAACACGAGGGGACACAGTCTTAAGCTGAAGGGCGGAAGGTTTAGGAGGGAGGTCAGGAAGCACTTCTTCACAGAGAGGGTGGTGGACACTTAGAATGCACTGCTGGAATCAGTCATCTCATTGAAGACAGTGGGCAGCTTTAAGAGAGGCTGGCATAGGTGTGGGGGAAGGTGAGGATCATGGGTAGCAAGGATGGGAGGAGTGGGAAGGGAGGGCAGAGACATTAGCTCAAACTGTGGACCTTGCAATACTAGCAGACTTGATAGAGCAAATGGCCTTCTTTTGCTGGCTTCTTTGTATGTTCGTATGTACAGTATGTACTAGATGTGATATATAGAACAGCCTGTACCTCTTAAGAAATCATGTAGTTTTATTCCCCTTCCTGTCTTATTAGTAATGTGACCTCAGACATGGTGACATCACAAGTGACCAGTCTGGCAGAAGGTGACAGGGTCCCCTTGGTTGTTAGTAATGTCATAACCAGAAAGGTCACAATGATGGTGAGATAAGGGGAATAGAACTAGATGTGTCAGCCTCCATGTAGACTGCTGTTCTACACATCACACCTAGTACTATTCGAAAGAACATCTTCTACATAGCAAATGGGTAAATAAAATGTGCTTCAGATATACAAAGTTACAGTTGACTACTTTTAGTTAATATTAATTTTAGGTGGTGTACTAGCTCTTTTAAGTACTTTGAATATATTGAGACCATATACATTATTAAACTTAAAAATATAAATAAAACACTTACTTACAGTATAATTATCCATATTGTGTTGTGTTTCTAGAATCGGACAGTGGCCACCCCAAGTCATGGAGTATGGGACATGCGAGGAAAACAGTTTCACACTGGTGTTGAGATCAAAATGTGGGCCATAGCCTGCTTTGCAACACAGCGGCAATGCAGAGAAGAGATCCTAAAGTAAGACAATTATTACTGTATGGTGTTGGAATGCAGTAACATTTGTAGACCACTTTGTTGACAGTTATGTCTGAAATACAAAAAAGGCAAGTTAGCTCAATGTAAAGGTACATCTTACTTTGAGGGGGCTCTTGCACTAGGCAACACCGTTAGGACTAAGCCACCAGGACCACACGGAAAATTTCTAGTTAGCAGTTTACAACAGGGAACTGCTTCCTGATGTCGGCATGTTGATGTCCACACTGGTTTAACAGGGATGGTCCCCTATGCCCACCCCAGTTCTTTCCCCCCCCATCGACCTGTGCTCCTCGGACCTTGCAGATCATTGCTTCAGTTGGCTGCCATTTTCTTTATTATTTTTACTAATGACTTCAGTTTTCCTCTCGCTCCATGTCGCTACAAGCAACTTCATGGACTCCCATAAGTCGCGTAGCCAGTGCAAGCAGCTCCCTGAAAAAGATGGCCACACTGGGTGTGTCATCTGTCTGGGCTCGGACCACAACACCGAAGCTTGCCAGGTGTGCCAGAAATTCAACAAGGTCACATGCAGAAGATGCCAGAAGGTTCTGGGAACCATCTCCTCCAGCAAAGATTGGCCATCTCGGAAAAGGAGCTTCAGACATGGGTCTCAGCGGGGACTTCTGTGTAGACTTCCTCATCCAAGAAGAAACATAAGAATCACTGGGACTGAGATCAGTCTGCTCCTGAGCCGCGGTCGCCTCGGGGGGCCATAGCAGAGTCTGTCTCTACCCCTCCCTTCGAGGGGGTCTACTTTAGCGACCACATCAGCCCCTTCCCTCTGAGCTGCCTGTGGATGAGCCTCCCACTGCTATTTCTGTGGCAGGCAGTGCTTGTGCAGGTTTGGACGATTCTTCCTCCCTCCCACTGCCCCTGTTGCTCAGGCCAGCTCTCCACCAGGTTGCTGAGCCAGGTGGCGGCCAGGCCAGTTCTTTGGGTGACGCTTTTGGCTGACACCATCCATCCGGCTTCGACGTCTTCGCCAGATCCTGGTTTGGGGTTCAGTGACGGTCAGTGGGACCGACGCTTGCTGTCACCCATTCTGTCTGGACTGCAGCCTTCTTCTGTAGCCCCCCACCCCCAATGGTACCTTCGGCTCCTCGGCTTCCGCCCGGTGGTCCCCTCTCAGAGTCCTTCCCACCAGACGCTGGCAGGGCCTCTTTCTGCCAGTCTTCTCTCTATGGGCCTGGCGCCGAGCCATCCTTCGCTGGAGCCGGTAGATCCTCCTTCCGTTGGTGGGATGCCTTTGATCACTGCTTCAGTTCACCAGGAGTCGGTTCCTACCTTGGTCCCCTCTGAGTCTTTGCCCAATCAGCAGCAACAGCCAGTTCTGATCTCAGGCCGTGCCTCGGACCCTCTGTGTCAGATGCTATGCTTGGTTGTGCCTGACTGATTTTACTTCAGAGGTTCAGGCTTCCATTATGGATGCTTCTTTCTGGGGCTGTTCGTCGTTTTGGGAGGACGTACAGGCATTGCTGTCCACCCTGCAAGAGTCCAGAGTGGTCCTTCGCGCTAGTTCCCATGCCCAGCGGAGCAGGTCGTATCTTCCTCCAGCCCACCATTCAGGACAGTGATCCCAGTGTCCTCAGCCCTCAGGGACTCTGGACAATTGCCAGGCCTCTTCAGTCCCCACTACCCCGGCCGTAAAGGCCCACAGGCCAGAGGCAGAGGTGCCGTCGGTGTCTTCCACTTCTCTTAAACCCCGATCACCCCCTCCCTTGCTATTTTATCAGTTGGGGAACCGGTGGAGGAATAGAATGGAGGGGCAAGGGTTCCCCTCTCCCCTTTTGTACTTTTCAGCTCTGTTTCATTCCAGTGTTTTTGTTCTACTAGGGATGTCTCATTGTGGGGCATTAGCCCAGGGTTCTGTCTTACGAGCGGGCCACTCCGGCTCTCTTTAGGTAAGGTGGTGTGACACCTTTCCTGTCCTTGCCATTCCCGGAGGGTTGGGTGCTGTGTTCTCTCCTCTAGGGCTTTAGGGCCTTGCTTCTTTCTTGGCCCCTGTTCTTTCCCACGCCTGGCTGTTCTGGGCCCGTTGCTAGGTCGGGATAGGGACACCTATTTAATTGCGTATGGACTTATTCCCTCATCCTCCTCCTTTTGGTAGGGGATGTCACCTTCCTCCATGGAGGTTAGGGCTGGAGTGGGAGTGTTTGGTCCTCCCAGTGCGCCCAGGCCTGGAGATTGCTCCGCACTGTCCATCTAGACCTTTCAAGGCCGCCCTTTCCAGCTACACCACGCCCAGAGACCCGGCGCTTGTCACATCACCTCTCATAGCCTCTTTTCTGTGGGGACGCAACGGTTCTGAGATGGCTGGGTCCCACCCCTCCTCGTAACGGAGGTCGCGGTCACTCAGGGAGCAAACTACAAGGAGTTCCTTTTATCCTCATATTACTGCGGAGGTTACTCTCTTTCTGGGCCAAGACACTTTTCGTCAGGGGCATCTCTAGCACACTCTCACTCTGACCGCTCCAGGGGCTCCCTTTCTTATTTAGGGAAGGCTCCTTTAGGTTTTGCTGACTGGAGGTCTGTCAGCTTCAGCCTTGGTTCACCCTTCTATACCCAGATAGGATCTCCATGGGTTTCCCCGGCCACTCCATGATGGGGAAAGCATCAAGCGCTCATGGGGCTCTTCTGCTCCCGGTTTCTTTAAACACTTCTGGGGCATGCCGATTGGTATTCAAGTGTCCTAGAGTCTCTCTTAAGTAGGAGACAACTAGCTCGGGTCTTCTTTCCTTGGTACTGGACAATTTTGGTCTCTGTCCCTGGGGTTAGGCTTTCAGCCATCAGCCTTTCTGTCGCTGGGTACCCAGGGTGGCTTGACCTGCCTCTCCTGGGGCTTGTATGGGTACTGTGTACAGAGCCCCTCCCCGTGTCTGTTTTTGGCAGCCTTTTGGGCTTGTCCTAACCTGGAGTTGCAGGATAGCCCAGTCTTGGGGCCCTGGGTTCCCGCTTAGCAGGCGTGTTCGTATGTTATCCGGCATTCAAAAGATGGCACCAAGACCCTTCGCCTCTGGACAGGGGTGTCAGTCTTTGTTTCCCTCTCCTGAGCTCTTCCTGTTGTCCCTGGTAGGGAATCAATCTGACCTTTGCTTTCACCGTTCCCTAAACCCCCCACTCCCCTACTTCCCCTGTGGGGGGTGGGGCAGTGAGCCTCTTCTTGGCACCCCTCCTTCGGGAGGAGATGAGTGTCTGTTTTTAATCCCTTTCCCAGCCTGCCACCTCCGAGCCTTGGAGGACAGTTAGCCATCCACTGCCCGGAACCCTACCCAGACAGACCTCCCGAGCCCCATGGAGGCCGCAGATTACCCCGGTGAGGCAGGGCCTGGGGCACAGGCGCCCCGTAACTTACAGTTTCATCGGTCTGACATCCGCTGGGTGGGCACAGGCAAATTGTGGGCATGGCCCGGTTTCCCCATCTTCCCGGCTGTGGCAAGCTCTTTTCACGTTTTCTCCCTCCTCGTACATCAAGTGAATCCCCTGACGTCATGATGCAAGTATCGACGTCCATCCCATCTCCGAATGGAGCTTGCAGTTCCCGAGCCTCCACTCGGGGGGGCATGCAAGTGGTGGGCATCGGCAGAATCCCTCCCGGGAGAAGGCGAGCTATCGTTGGACACTCCAGCCTATCTCCCCCAAGCTGACCCACTGACGACCCGAGTCTGCTCCTGAACTCGGGTCACCGGCGTGGTGTGGGGTGTGGCATCCAGCGCCTCAACCCTCAGCGCCACCGGTCTGGCCTCCGAGGATTGCCTCGAGCAGTCATCATGAGATTTCCTCCTGAATGGTCTAGGCCCCTCGCCTACCCTAGGCAGCCGGGGTCGGGCCATATTGGGGGTCCTCAGCATATTTGGGGGGGATAGGGTCTTCTGTCTAGTTAGTGCTTCGCTTAGGGCTTAACATCCCTTCCTTTCAGACGTGAGATGATACCTCCCCAGGTGATCCTTTTATTTACTCCTTTCAGAGGTACAGACTCTTTCCTCTTGCCAGAATGGTCTCCTCCCAGGGCTGTCTAGCCCTCTGGACATAATCATATGTCATCCTGGGGTTTTGTGTTGTTTCTTTGCACCAGTAGACACATCGGCTTGGCTGTTCTGTATGACTCACGTCAGTGGACATTATCTTGTCCCAGTTCAGTCCACCTGTGGTTGCTTGTTTCCTTGGAGGGACGGATAAGGTTATCTGCTCAGGGGAGGCTTCGCTGCATATTTGGCAGCTCCCAGGTTCAGGATGCTCGTAGGTATCCTGCCCCTTAGCCTTTTTATGTTTTTGCCCGGTTTCTCTGGGGAAGGGCATTCCTTCTACTACCCTCTAATTCAGAGGACTGACTTTGGACTAAGGACCTTCTTGGACCTTACTTTTTCCCTCTCTGCCTTCTGCAGTGATCCTTCCTCCTTCCCCTGTGGCACTGCTTGGGACTCCGTCCTAACAGTGTTGCCTACAGCAAGAGCCTTCTCAAAGTAAGATAATGCTGTTATGTAAGAACTTACTGTAACAGTAGATCTTTGAGAGGAGCTCTTGCAGCAGGTAGGTTTTTCCCTCCCTCCACCCCACTGCTCTTTTTCCATCTTGGCCTCTCTTGGCTCCAGGAGTCCTCTCTTCCTCTTGTTGGACCTTATCTCGGGATCTCCGGTTGGGGGGGGACTGAGGTGGACGTGGGGGACCGCCCTTTTATACCAGTGTGGATGTTGATGTGCTGTTATCAGGGTGGTGGTCCCCCATTGTAGACTGCTAGCTAGAAATTTTCCATGTGGTCCTGTTCCCTGGTGGCTTAGTCCTAATGGTGTTGCCTACTGCAAGACCTCCTCTCGAAGATCTACTGTTCTTACGTAACTGCATTTTTCTCTTACATAGATACTCCTTCACAAGGATGTCCTTTCATTACATGATGGAATTTTATGCAGGCAAGATAGTTGTCTGTGCTGTGTCAAGGACTGTTGGCTAGTAACTTGGGAAGCAATAGCAAAAATATTTTGGGGTAATACTTATAGGGGTTTGTACTCCAGGATTTTTGGGAAGTCACTTGGGAAATCTTAGCAAAACACTCATTTGCAGAACACTCACTTGAAGGACTGAGGTCTGGTGCTCCAAAAAAATGACTCCAACTCAAGGTACTGTAATACTGCTTGCCAGCACAGTACACTATTTATTGAGTACAAAATTTAACAACAAAGTCGGTGTCTGTGGTACTATGAAAGGAGACCAAAACTGAAGCACCCAGTGCTTCAGACCATCCAGGTCCTTTGTCGAAACAAAACCCAGTCTACAGTACCTCAAACGTAAGACTTTAAGGTACTATAAAAGAGAGAGTATCCCCATCATGGGTTTATCGATTTGAAGGTATTAATTACATAAAGGACCTAGAGTAGTCCTGTACTGTGAGCAGATGCTGGGACCTCGGGATAGGAATCTAGCTACAGACATTATTGCCTATCTGGGTATGAAAGTTCTGGCAATAATGTTGTTGGGAGCACTGAAGGCTAGCTTCAGGGTGCTGGGTTCCAGGCTTAAGGGGTTGACTGGTATTGTGATCTCCTCTGATGTCCTCACTGTGCACAGACGGCAGAAGGAAAGGAAGTTGAACATTTTCCAGTTTAGCAGTTGACTGAAGGAGTTTCCTGATAAGTGGTTTCATGTCAGTGTAGACTGGGGGTGCATTATGATGAGATAAAGACCTATTTGAACCAGATGGCATTCATCCTAATAGAGAGGGTACAGAGGCATTTTTGGCTGAGGTTTGAGACATACATTTTGGGGTATTTAAACCGGAGGGGGCTTGTACTAGGAACATCTGCGAGGAGAACTCAGATGAGGGAGATCTAGCTAGAACTCTCCAACTATTTGGGGCTGTTATGGGGAAGGATGATGTAAATAATGATTCTGAAAATGGCATACATCAGACATAGGGGGGTAATGATGGTGAAATAATGCGGGGAATGAGTATGATAGGTCTAATCCGTGAAAGGTGCTAGGGTAGGAGATGGGGGCCCTGGAGAGCGGTCTGCTTAAATACCAGAAGCCATGGAAACAAAATAGGTGAGCACCAGACATTGGCTGCAGAGGCTATGATGGCCATGTTATCCATAATGAAAACATGGGCAAAAGAAAACAATTGGGACCTTGCAGTACTGGGCTGTGCACAGTACAGGAGGGATCGACTAAAAGGCAGGCGGGAGGGGGCAATGGCACTCTCTATTAGGTAAGGTATAGAGGCCACAGAAGACACTACTCGGGGGCGGGGGTGGTGGCATGGAATAGAAGCAGTTTGGGTGCAGCCGACAACAGAATCTATCCAAAGATATGAATTGGAGTGATGTACATACCATTAAACAAGACGGGAGGAAGGCGACTGGGAACTAAGGGAGGAGATCAAGAAGGCATAAGCCAAAGGGCCGGTGGTGTTCGTAGATGACCTAGATATGCTTGTTGTGGACAAGGAAATCCTGGCAGCCAGCAGTGCAAGAAGTCAGGTGCTGATGGATATGTAATGCAAGACTGCTTTTTTCATGCAGTGGGTAAGGGAACTTACTATAGAAGGGCCACAGTTGATTTGGTTCTGTCAGATGCTTAGTCGAAGTAGAGGGGAGAGACCCACAGGAGTTCTGTGACCACAGTACATTGTGGTTCAGCATAACTCTGGGAACGCATCTTTCCAGTTCAAAAACTGTTTCTGGACTTCAGAAGGGTAGACTTTGGCAAGGTGAGGTAAATACTGAATGATAAGCTAGTAAGGATAAATGGAGCAGAGGGGACAGAAGCCAAATAGGGTGTCTTATAGAAAGGTGTAACAAAGGTGACAGCATCATGTACGACACCGGTCGGGAAGGGCAAAAAACTGAACTTGTTTTCCAGGGATGTAGGAGAAGCAGTAAGAGCAAAATGGGTTGCATTCTGAAAATACAAGTAAAAACAGAGTGAGGCCAATTTGGAGTATTATTTGAAAAAGCTGAGCGAGACCAAAATACTGGTAAGAAGAAAGTTGCAATCGTTGTAAACTCTGTACATGTTTCCTTGCTTCTCCCATTTCATAGTTTGTAACATTTCCAGTTTCCCCTGCTATGCTTTGATGACTGTACAATTTATGTTAACATGGAACCTTTGTAAACGAGCTTGTAGCTCAGTGGCGTACTCTGAAATAATAAATAAAAAATAAAAGAAAATAAAATGAAGACAGAGCTGAGACTTGCAGAGGGGATGGGGAGGACCTTTAGGTACATTAGGGGACAAAAAGGAAAGCTAAGGTGGTATTTATTAGCTTAAAATAGGGACATGGGTGGAGGAGGATGGAATAAAGACTGATACACTGAAGCATAACTTTTTTTTTATTTATGTTTCTTGGTTTTCATATAAAAACAGAGTATCTACCATATTATATTTAATAATATAGCAGTATGCTGTAGTTGTACAGCTCTACAAAGTACAGGTCTATTAGTAGATCATATGCATTGAATACAGGAACGATTCCTTTATCTGAGACTGGACAACCACAAATTCTAAGGATGCAAATACTATAGCAGGATAATATTGTAGGAGTGGACGCTCTCACTTAATCTGTGCCCTGCAGGACATTTACCAATATTTCCGCCCCCTGCAGGATGTTAAGATATATGTGTGGAGGGCTGAAAACCTTAGTATGGGGTAAAGTAACAGTGTAAATAACACCAGATAGCTTTAACTCAAACTGCTTTGTGCCCCCACCTCTAAAGTCAAACCTGCTGACCGGTAGGGAGATGGAATAAATCCCGGGAGTGTACAATACAGCTCACAAATTGAGTGGTTATTTCCCCCATCTATAGCAAGTTCCCTTATAAGCAGGAGCTTATTCATCAGAATTTCAAAGCTTTACAACCAACATGGGTAACACTGGAATAAAAGTAAATAAAAAGGAGAAAGACAAAAAATACAGTTTCATAGCCACCTCATAATTCCAACCATAAAAGTTCAAATACCCAAACAAATCCCACGACTGGGATAAAGAGCTGAGTCCACTAGAAAGCCACATTAAGCTCAGTCATCTGTATCAGAGTTCGACTCTGAGTCCCCTTCTTTTTCGGTCGAAGCCATCTGGGCTGCAGTAAGCTTAGAAGCAAAGGCTGCTTCTGCTGCTGGGTCTGACAGAATATGAGTCTTACCGGCATGATGTACTTGGAGTCTTGTGGGGAACAACAACTGAACTGCAATTCCATTTTCTAGGAGATTTGTTTTAGTAAGTTGGAGTGCCTTCTTCCGATTCTGCGATTGAGACGAAATGTCCGGAAAAAAAAGCAACTTTGCTGCCCGCCCACACTACAGTATATCTCCTCATTGTCTTGTGTTTCTGAGTAGAGGAATCCGCGCTTCGGGGCTCGACAGGGTTACTATGGCTGTTAGTGGTTGAGCATTCACAAGAGTCCTTTGATCTTGTCGGCTTGGGGATGGCAACAGCCTTAATCACTGTGATACCAGAATCACCAGGTAATAAGCCTAAATCATCGAATATCATTCTAGAGACTGCTGCAAGGATTTTGGTATTACTGGCGAGCCTAGGAGGGAAGCCTACAGTTCGTATATTGGGCTGTCGCTGTGCGTTCTCTAAGGCCTCTATTTTGGCCCTTAGGAAATTAAGGTTTTTCATGAATGCAGCGTTCCTTCCCTGTTGGCACTCGCCTTCTGCCCGGAGCTCGCTGAGGTCTGTAGCATTTGCCTGCACCTTATTGTCTAGTTCGGTGAATTGGGCTTCAACTGCTGCCATACGGCGGTTCGTCTCTTCCCCAGGCACCTGAATTTTTTGTAGTGTAGCCATCACCTGGGAATTCGGAGCTTCGTTTGCCTTGTCAGAAGAGGAGAGTAACCCAGCTCTGGTTTCTCTTGGGCCTTTCAGCGATGAAAGAAAGAAGTCTAGCTTCTGTGCCACTTGTTTATCTTTTTTAGGGCTCATATCTCAGCCTCCAGCTTTTCTGACACAGCTCAATACGTTTAGAAATGCACTCTTTATCAAGATAGCGCTAGGAAATGATAAATATATGAGGCTACTTCAGGAGAATAAAATCAGGCTACCGCCATGTTGGGTGCTCAAGTGTGCTTCCGAACCCAGGTCACCGGTGTGGTCCAAGGTGTGGTGTCCAGCACCTCAACCCTCAGCACCACCGGGCCTACAGAGTTAGTTCTAAAAGTAGAACTTCATGAATACAGTCAAGTCCTGGAATGAAATGTCAGGTTTCTATTCTGAAGAATCTGTTGTGAGAGTATTTGTTTGTCATGTGACCTGTAGTGAGAATAGTTGCTTGTTACTGTATGTGACCTGCCATGAGAATAACACGACATTCTCACTCTAAGGCCCTGGACACACTACATAACTGTTTTTGAAAACCATTTTTAAAACCAGTTTAGCTAAACCATTTCAGTGCAGCCACACTAATCAGTAACCATTTTTGATAATGGTTTAGTGTGGCCACACTGCTAGTGTTAAACCTGTTCTCCTTGTAACTATTTTGTGTTCAGTCCAACACACAAAACTGTGCTTGCATGGATAAACTGCAGCTAGAACTGTTTTAATTAAACCATTACAGCTTAAAACATTTTTACTCCTGGACAAACCTGTGAGTAAAACCATGTTAGCTCCAAAACGTTTTTAAAAGTGTTTTTAAGACTAGATATCTAGCAAGGTTTAGAAACACTTTCGTTAAAACGTTTTAAGGGTCTTGTAGTCTGTCTTCAAACAGTGCTAGGGGGATTTAAACCATTTTAAGGCACTTAAACCATTTTAAATTCCCCAGTGTGTCCAGGGCCTTAGTCACATGACACACAAAAAATTAATTTCTAGGGACATGGATATGTTGTTCATCCACACTTATAGGCAGGCTCCTTGCCGCTTTAAATCTTGCCGGAAGGTCTTCAAGCTGGCTCCTCCCACCCACCCGGGTGGTAAAACTCTCGGCTCCGCCCCATGACGCCAGATCTTCCTTACCGCTTGGAAGCTCAGGTCCCTCCTTAATGCTCTGCGTATAAGACTGGTTCCTAATTCTTGAAAGTTGAAATCAAAAAGTTTTGCTAAAAGACTTGGTCTTCTTTTCCTCAGCGGCTCGATGGACAAATCGATTCGGTTTCCGGAGGTGCCTTGCGGGCAGAATATGTACAGACGGATCCGCACTCACGTACGTCTACTGCTGGGCCTTGACCACGACCCGCAGCCTGCGACTTGTGCTCGTCCTTTCCGGCCTACGTCCTTGAAGACCGTGCTGCCCGATTACAGCTGGGGCGCCCCGAGAAGAGAATTCCACTGGTGAAATCTAAAGAGGCCCGGTTGGCGGTGTCCGCGGCGGCGGGCTCAGCGGATCAGCTCGAGCAGATGATCGCCCTCGAAGAGGAGGCGGCGCGGGCCGCTTCTACCTCGGCTGCGGCATTTGTCCCGCTCTCTCTCGGTGCCTCGTACTCGGCTTCTTTCAAGGAGCTTTGTCTGACCCTTTCGACAAAGGTGAGGGTCCAACTTCTTCTGGACCCTTTTAGGTCCAAAAAGAGCAAAAGTAAGTCTCACCGTCGACGCTCTTGGGAGCAGGAAAGATCCCCTCCCTTCTTGTCGGCAGTGGGCTTGATCCGACCCCTCGGCACTTCGGCCACTGGTCTCACGGTGTCCCGTCAGGCCAGTTGACGCGAGACTCCCGTCGGCAGCGGTCGAGATTTTCTCAATCCGTTAGGCGGGTTGTCGGCTGGAGCTGAAATCCCTCTCCCAGTTCCCCGGTGGGAGTTGAGGATCCCGTCGGCTCGACTGTGCCTCTGGTTCGGAGCCTTGGTGGGATCGTCCGAGCCGAGGGGAGTGCCGATTTCTGACACTTCTCCTCGCCTTCCTCGGCCTAGTCGAGACTCTCGGTCTCAGACATCCTCACGGTCCAGCCGATCCCGCCGTCATAGGCGGTCTCGGCACCGCGGCAAGCGGCGCCGCCGCTTTTCCTCTTCCTCCTCCTCGGACGAGGGGAGGCTTCGGCGCAAGTTGCGTCGGAGGTATGAGGAGCTCATGTGGCAACAGCTCCTTTTGACCAGGAATAAGCCGACCCAGTCGTCTTCCCCGGCCATTAAGTGGCTGTCACCGGAGCGGCCGAAACAACCCCTCGTTGTAGCCGAGGAGCCTGTTCCCAGGCCGGTTGTTCGGCCAATTCCAGCTGCCCCACCGATTCTGGTGGAACCTCCGCCTCCACAGCCGTTAGTTGGGGCTCCGACCAAAAATTCTCGGTCGGCTATGGGTTTGCCCCATAGGCTGTCTGTCACCCTCACTCCCGATAAACCTCGGCAGGTGGAGGGTGGCTCAGGCTCGAGGCAGCTCTTTGAGGACTCTTCCGGGTCCGAGGATGATTCCTCCCTTTTCTCCAAGCGCATGGACTTGGAGTCCTCGGGAGGACAGTCAGTGGACGATAGCCCTTCGTCCTTCTTAGGATTGCTCGGCTCATCTCGAGGTCCACGGGATGAAGCTCGAACCCGTTTCTAAACGGGCCAGGTATCCCCTCACGGAGATTCTGGACCGAGGGGATTCTCCTACGGAGGCCTTTCCAGTGTCCGAGGCCATAGTGGGTCCGGCCTTGGAGCTTTGGCAGCGCCCTGCTTCCTGCCCTGCGCCTTCGGCCAGGATGGCCAGGAAGTATGCGGTCCCTACCGGTTCCCTGTCCGGTTTTTCGGAACACCCCTCTGCTGAGGGGTTGGTTACCGACAGCGTTTTCCGGCGTGCTGGGGCAGCGGGATGTGGACAAACCTCCGACAAGGAATCAAGAAATTGGATTATCCGGGCGAAAAGTCTATGCTCGTCTCTCTCGGCCTTCGTCAGGCCAGTTCGGCCGTCCTCATGGCACATTTTTCTCATGCCCTGTTGGGCTCCCTGGATGAGGTCGTCCCTCATCTTCCCGCGGATCTGCAGACTACGGTCAGGCAGGTGCGGGACCAGGGCAGGGCAGTGGCCAGACAGCAGCTCCAGACTGCTTTAGACATCGGGGACTCATGTGCCAGGTCGGTGGCGGCCGCAGTGGCCATGCGTCATCGGGCTTGGCTGAGGATATCCACCTTTACCTCGGATACCCAGCACAAGTTGGCGGATGTTCCCTTTTTGGGGACTGACCTCTTCGGCCCTGGGGTGGAAGGTCACCTGAAGAGGATCGAGGAGTCCAGTGCTACCTTGGGCTCGGTCTCTTCCGCTCAGAAGGACAAAGGCAGCAAGCCACAGCCTAAGCCCTTTCGTCCTTCTGTGCCCGCGGCGTGCCCGGCCCAGCAACGTCAGGGCCAGCAGGCTCGACCTTGGCATCCCAAACCCAAGCCGTTGGCTTCCTCCAACAGGAAGCAAGGAGGAAAAGGCCCAGGAGGTTCCTCGGCCGGTCCCTCCTCCAAGCCTGCCCAGTGACAGGCTGAGGGGTGTCGCCCCCATCCCTGTCACCTTCCCTGGTTCCCGTGAGGCGGCTCCGACACTTCCTTTCCCGCCTGATCCACTGTTACCACGGACAGGTGGGTACTGGAGGTGGTGGGAAAAGGCCTGCCTCTGGGGCCGAGCAGGCCCCACCCTTCAGAGCCGTCGCACCTCGGGGCCTCGAGTCCGCAGCCTCACTGGCGGCTCGTCGAGCCATGCCGTCTCCTCCTCTCAAGCGGAGGTGATAAGGAGGTGGAGGACCCCCTCACGGACCTGGGTTCGTGTCCAGGTATTTCCTGGTTCCGAAGCGGACGAGGCTGGCGCCCCATTCTCGACCTGCACGACCTGAACAAGTTCCTAAGGTCTCGAACCTTCAGAATGGTCACTCTGGCACAGATAATACCATCTCTGGAACACGGCGTGTGGTTCTGCTCTCTGGACCTACAGGACGCGTTCTTTCACGTCCCTATCCGTCCATCACCGGAGATTCCTTAACGCTTTCGTCGGAGGGATCCTATAGTTCAAGCCATGCCCTTGACTTATCTCCAGCTCAGGGTCTTCACCAAATGCATGGCAGTGGTGACAGCATTCCCTGCGGCGGTCCCGGGTGTACCCTTACCTGGATGATTGGCTTGATAGCAGCCCCTCCAGACAGGAGGTGGAGGCGGTCCAGAGATCTGGCCCTCAGGTTTGCTCTCTAGTCAGCCTTCTCATCAACGAGGCCAAGTCGAACTCGAGGCAGGCAGGTGATCCTGTTCATCGGGCAGGCTCGACTCTCTTCGAGCCAGAGCACGGCTCGTGATCAGGGCCAAGGTTCTTACACTCCTTTGCCCAATCATTTCTGGGTTGGTCAGTCGCCCTGCCGGGGACTTCCTGCGCCTCCTGGGTCTCATGGCGCCTGTACCAGCGTGGTCCGTTAGGCACGCTGGCACATCGCCCCCTTCAGTGGGGACTGGCCAGCCAGTGGTCGAGCCTGCGATCCTTTGGACCAGCTAGTGATAGTGACCCAGGAGATGTGGGCAGCTCTCAATGGTGGACCGTTCCATCTCATCTGCAGGAGGCATCCCGTTTGTCACGCCCGAGCCGACAGTCTCTCTATCGACCGATGCCTCTCTGATGGGTTGGGGTGCCCATCTGGGAACACCGAGTGCACGGCCTCTGGTCCCAGCAGGGAGTCCGATGCCACATCAACCTGCTGGAGCTCGAGTGGTCCGCTAGCTCTCACCGCCTTTGCTCCGTTTCTCGGGGTCAAGTGGTCCGAGTCAGACGGACAATACCACGACCATGTACTACCTGAACCGCCAGGAGTGGACGCGCTCCATGCTTCTATGCAAGAAACTCTTCCGCATTTGGTCACTCGTGCGCAGCCTGGAGGCGGATCTCTAGCCATTCATGTGGCAGGAGCCTCCAACACCCTGGCCGATGCCCTGAGCGGATGGGGCTGCATCTCCGAGTGGTCTCTCCTGCCGGAGGTAGTACAAGATCTGTTCTCCCACTGGGGCACACCTCAGGTGGACCTGTTTGCCTCCAGGAGAGCAGCTGAGGCTGTTGCATGCCCGCCCCCTCAGCAGGGCTCGCTGCAGGGGATGCCTTCGAGGCTGTGGACCTGGCCTCTTCACGCCTTTCCCCATTTCCCTTGATTCACAAGGTGCTTCTCAAGGCAAGGAGGGACAAGGCGCAGGTGATTCTGATAGCCCCAGACTGGCCCGCCAGTTCTGGTACCCAGATCTCCTCAGCCTCAGCTCCAGGCTCCCGAGGCAGCTTCCAGCTCGCCCGGACCTGCTCTCAGTCAATCCGGGGAAGGTGTTCCATCCGGACCTTCAATCCCTGCACCTGTGACGGCCTGGTTCCTGAGCGGCTAGAGTTCCAGGCCTTGGGTCTTTCCGACGAGGTCCTCAATGTAGTTGAGGCGTCCCGTAAGGAGTCGACCAGAAAATGCTACGCCTTCAAATGGAAGAGATTCTCCATTTGGTGTCAGAGCAAGGGCTTGGACCCTTCCTCCTGTTCTGTGGCAAGCATTTTGGACTATTTATGGTCCCTTTCTAGTCAAGGGCTTAGGTCGGCGACCTAAGGTGCACCTGGCAGCCATCTCTGCTTCAGGCGCGGCCGGGAGCAGTCGGTGGCGCAGGAAAAGGTGGTCGGTGCTTTTTCAAGGCCTTGATCACATTCCCCTCGGTGCGAGAACCTCCACCTCCGTGGGATTTACTGCTGGTACTGGCAAAGCTCATGGGCAAGCCATTCGAACCAGTGCACAGGTGTGATCTCTCACCTGTCGTGGAAGACCGCCTTCTTGGTGGCTATCACGTCAGCCAGAAGGATGGGAGAGCTCCAGGCGCTTTCCATCGAGTCTCCTTACCTGGTCTTCCACACGGACAAGGTTGTCCTGCGCCCCCATCCGAAATTCCTTCCAAAGGTGGTGTCGGAGTTTCACCTTAGCCAGGTGCTGACGCTGCCGGTGTTCTACCCCAATCACACCTCGGAGGCCGAATATAGGCTCCATACTCTGGACCCTAGAAGGCCGCTTATTATATGATAGCGCACGCGGCTGAAATTGGAGAGGTTCGGCCAGCCGTTTGTCACCTACGCTTGAAGCCGCATCTGGCAGACCTGCAGCCAAGTGGACATAGGCAGTTGGGTCACCTCCTGCATAGATCGCTGCTATGAGTTGGCGGGCATGGAGCCTCCCAGAGGGATAGAGCTCATTCTACCCGTCCATACTGCTTGGTGGCTGGCTGCCTCCAGGACGTCCCTATCCAGAAATCTGCAGGGCTGCTACCTGGAAGTCAGCACACACCTTTATTACCCATTACCACATCGACCTTGAGTCACACGGATGCTGGTTTTGGGAGCCTCGGTTCTCCAGTCCTTATTTCCCAAGTAAGTATTATGAAGGGCTTTGCCTCCCTCCCTCCCGGAGAACTGCTAGAGTCTGCCAACAAGTGTGGATGAACAACATATCCATGTCCCTAGAAATACGGGTTACTCACCTGTAACAGGAGTTCTAGGAATGGTATATGTTGTTCATCCACCCGACCCACCCGACCTCCCCGGCTTCGATGCACAACCTGAGCTTCCAGCGGGCCAGATCTGGCGTCATGGGGCGGAGCCGAGAGTTTTACCACCTGGGTGGGTGGGAGGAGCCAGCTTGAAGACCTTCCGGCAAGATTTAAAGCGGCAAGGAGCCTGCATATAAGTGTGGATGAACAACATATACCATTCCTAGAACTCCTGTTACAGGTGAGTAACCTGTATATTTTGGTCATGTATACCCATTTCAGTAAAATACAAATACCTAAGGTAGGAGTATAGAGATTTAAACAAGGCACAAGGGAACAAAAATAGAAACAAACAAGAATGGCAAAAACTAGAAATGCCCTAGCAGGGGTAGGGGTACAAAAGTATTTCCTGGTACCACGGGGGAATAGAAATGCAGTGGACGTGGGGCAGTAGTTTTCAGAGAAACCTTCTGGAGTCTGTGGTACTGTCCCATCTATACACACCTCTTTTGGTTGATGGAGGAGGTTGCTAGACTCCAGGCCGCGTTGGTTAGGATTCACGGGATCTCTTTCCCACCCAGGGGCCACCAAATCTGCCACAGTTACCTCAGAGAATGCCAGGGAGGAAGAATGACTGGACTGTGGTAGGCTCTGGAAGGGTGGGGGTGGTGGGACAGAGGCACATTCTGCAACTGGTACCACTACATACTTCCTACACTGCACTGTTGGGGCGGGACTGCCAGGAGGAGGCTCCTGTGGTAGTGAACAGGGAGTATGTGGGGTCCCTGCCTAGTGGGAGACCCCAGAGAAGGAGGATGAAACTTTTGCTGGGGAACTTGATTGTGAAGGGGATAGATTTGGGAATAGGAAAGGAGGAGGAGGGGCAGGTTAGGTGCCTACATGGTGCCATGGTCAGGAGGAATGGGAAGCAGATACTAAGGATCACAGGACGGGAGGCAGAGCTGAATGTTGTCTACCTGGGGGCTAATGACTTGTCTATGGACAGGGCTGGAATAATGCAGGGGGAGTTTAGGAGCTAGAGAGGGGTCTTGGGTAGCGTACTCAGTGGCTTTTTCTGAAGTGCTGCCTGCCTATGATGGGGGGGGAGGAGAGGGATGTCTGCCTCAAGAGCTTCAACTCATGGTCGAAGGAATTGGGCAGACAGTAGGGGTTCGACTACATTGGGGACTGGGGACCCACCTTGGAGGATAAGGCCTCTGCAGGGGTGATGGCGTGCATCCATCTGGGATGGGAAGTGCAAGTCCTCAGTGGATGGCTTAAATGTTATTTCAGTGAATATTTAAACTAGCCAAAGGGCTGGCAGAAGGAATCGAGGAGGCAGAAACTGCCCCCAGGCTGAAGTGGAGAGTAGGGAAAACCTGAGGGAAGAGGAATCCTCCAGGATGCAGATTAATAAAGGAGACAGGGTGGTAGAGATAAAGGGGTAAGGGAACGGGAGCATTAAAAAGGGGGGGGAGGAGGAAGGGCAGAAGTTGAAAAAGGGGGGTAACAAGCAGATTGGAAACAAAATTGGGAAGGCCATGTAAATGAATACTAGAAGTCTAGGAAATAAGATTCTGGCCCTAGAGGCCATTATAGCAGAGGCTGACTTGGAGGCTGTGGCCGTTACCGAGTGCTGGTGCACTGAAAACCATGACTGAGACATGACCATATACTGGGCTGTACTCTCTCAGGAAGGACAGGATGGGAAAGAAAAGGGTATATATGTGGTGCTTTATATGAGGAGAAAACATAAAAGCAACTGCAGTACAGGGAATAAGGGGAGGTAGAGGTACAGTGAGTCACCCTGGAGACAGGGAGTGGAGCCATTGTTCGCACAGGAGTGATCTACAGACTCCAGCACAGGGGGAGGAATTAGGTGAGGCACTGGGGGAAGCCACTGGCTAGATGGCAGAAAAGTGTGAGGTGCTGCTGGTGGGAGACTTCAACCTGCCGGGTGTAGATTGGAACCTTCCAATAGTGGCTTCAGCTAGAAACAGGAACATCCTGGACTCTCTGTAGGGGATGTTCCTGGGGCAGCTAGTCAGTCAACCTACTTGTGATGGGGCAATACTGGACCTGGTACTCTCCAACAGGGACAGCGTTGCAGATGTCACGGTGGGAGGCCACCTAAGGACCAATGATGACCATATGGTGTTGTTCAGTATAAGGATGGCTATGGAATCGAACCACACAAGGTAAGGGTTACGGACTTCAGAAGGACAGATTTTATAAAGATGGGTGAATGTCTTCACGATGAACTGGCAGGAGATGATGACCTGGGCGGCATGGAGAAACAGTGGGCAAAGCTTTAGGGAACATAGGAAAGACAACAAACCTCTGAGTCAAACAAGTGAGCAAAAGCAAGAGGAAAAAAAGTGACCACTATGGTTCTCAAAAGAGGTGACTGAAAAGGTAAAGCTAAAAGTGTAGCATTCAGAAGGTAAAAGGAGACACACAGGGAGGAGGATAAGGAGGTGTATCAGGGAACAGAATAAAGCAGGGAAAGCAGTAAGGGGCACTGAGGCACAAACTGAAAAGAGAACAGCCCAGGAGATAACGAAAGGGGAGAAGACATTTTTTAGGTATGCAAGTGAAGAGGAAAACTGAGGCAGGGGGGATTGTAAGGTTAAACAGGGAAGGGGGGGGGCTGTGTAGAGGAGGACCAGGAAAAGGCAGACAGTCCTGAACAAGTACTTTTGTTTAGTGCTAACAGAGAAAGGAGAATGGGAGGGGACACAAAAAAGTAATGGAAGCTTTGGAAGGAGTGAGGTAGACACTAGTCCTTTTTTGGAGGAGAGAATCCTGAAGGGACTAGCTAGTCTGAAGGTGGACAGAGCAATGGGGCCAGACAGGGTGCATTCAGGGGTATTGAGGGAGCTGAGGGAGGTACTGGCTTCACCTCTGGCAGTCTGCAGCTCACGGGAAACAGGAGTGGTTCCAGAGGATTGAATGAGAACAGATCGAGAAGGCCATGTAAATGACAAATGACCACAAAAGTGCTAGCGGGGAGGAGGCTGGTAATTACAGGCTTTATAGGTCAATCAGCCTGACATCCGTGGGGGGCAAGTTTATTTGAATCACTGCTAAAGGAAAGGACTATGGTATATCTTTAATCCATTGGGTCACAAGACCCAAGGCAGCAGGGGAGCGAGGCGATCATGCCAACTGAATGTGACAGAGTTCTTTGAATGAGTGGCAAAGGAATTATTTATGTTATTTATTGAAGACTTTGGAGAGTACCTTTGTGTGAAAGTGCTGATTTACAAAGGTTCCATGTCAAATACATAGTCACAAAAAACCTTAGAAGTACAATAAGCAGTTCCAGAGTAAATGTGGTTGAGTCAGGCTCAAAGCACATAGGACAGAACAGTTACACACAGTTTTGGAAAAATACATACAGATCATTGTATAAAACGCTTTAGGTTATGTACATAGAAACGGAGTAAAACATTTTAATACTTTCAGTTGCATTGGACTGCAAAGATCTCTTAAACTGATTAAACTTGAGGAGAATCAGCAGTGTATCAGGCAGTTTGTGTAACCAGTTAGTGGCCCTGACAGTAGATGACTTCTTGCCCAGCTGAGTACACTGGAAAGGAGGTTTAAGACCATTCCTGGCCATGCTCCTGGTGTTGCATTGGTTGAAGGCAGTGCGGAGGCAGTTTGTTAAAACAGGGGGGTTAGGCCCAGGAGCAACTAATTTTTGCTAGCAAACATGACTGGAGCTTTATTCTGCTAGGTAGAGGTAGCCAGTTAGTGAGTGTGTAAAGGGTACAACTATGAGTGCAGTTATCTGCACCAAGTACAAAGAGGCATGCCTTATTACAAATCAACTTTACTATGTTTAGCACTGTGTCACAGGCAGCTGCACAGACAGGGAGGCCAAACTGTGCAAGTGACAGAATGGAGCTGGCCACAGTAAGGCATCTAGTATCCCTAGTGAGATTATTCCAGTTAACGGTACAGGGCACTCTGTCTTCTGTTAGCTATGGTCAACACAGGGGGCAAAATATAAGGTGTCATCCAAAGTTACTTCAAGGAATTTGAAGGTCTCCATCTGTTCAAAATTTTGATCTTGGCTGTTTTGGATGACAAAGGGTAGAACTTTCCATTTCTCTGGGAGGCTAGAGAAGATCATTTTCTTTGATATTTTTAATTTTTTTTTTTTGTAATTGAGGACCAGTTTTTGTTATAGGAGTGTCGTCGAGGCACAGGTCAGGAAGCACAGGGAAAACCAGGAGCAGTTGTAGAATTTGCAAAAAGTGTTTATTAATACTAGCAGTAACATAAAAAAAAAATAAACTTGTTCAGTATAACTATTTACAAAGGGAGAATCAACAGAGAAGATCCATCTGAGTTTTCCTTCAATTTCTGTGTCTCAAAACACTGTAGCTCTTTCTCTGTCTCTCTCTAAGTCTTTGCAGCCCCCCTGCTTAACAAGCATCCTGTTTGTTTTTTCTATAATGTTCATGTATGTTTCAGGCAGGTGCAGCAAGAACACAGTGTCCTGGAACTAATGCCCCTTTTCCATAGCTTCTGAAAAAGGGCTTAAAAACTGCTCTCAGGTTAATCCCTTGAGTTCTCAATAGCTTTTTTGCAATCATTTCAAACTATAATTCAAACCCCAGGAAATCTTACTGTATTCTGACAAATGCAGTATGGTCTCACCATAGGACTGCCCCAGGGCCGAAATGGTTAATAGAACCCATGCTAATGACGGAATGTTAGGCTCGAGCTCGGTTTTCAAATCACCGTCCCTGGTTGCACCTCCTGTAACCATCAGATTCTTTACTCTGCTTGCCTCAGTAAGACGTCTCTGGAGAGCTCTCCTTCATTTCATCTGAAGAAGTTTATTTTTCGGTCAAATTTAAAGTCTTTTTTATTTTATTTAATTTTTGAAGCACTGCCCTTGGTTCACAGGTAGATTTAATTAGTACGTTTTCTCGGTCCCTTTCCAGTTCTCCCTAACTGGGAGGGAACTGAGCCTTTATTTGGTATTGTAATTGTCTAATTACAACATTTGTACCATCCGGTAAAGCGGTTTAGTTAAATTTAGTTCTTGTTTTTTTAACCGAGGTAATTCTTGGTTCATTTCAGTTCTAACCAATCGATAAATGTCACTGCCTAAGAAATGAACGGGACCCACAAGTTTCCAACATTGTTCAGAGTGTGGGGAACCATTCACTAAAGCAGATCCTCATTTAATTTGTGTTATTTGTTTGGGGTTTGACGACCTCAAGGAGGTTTGTGAGATCTGTAAGAATTTCCCTCAGTCGACGCATGATAGGCGACTTAAACGACTGCAGGAGAAAATGTCTGAGAAAACCGCTGAACCAGTAGCAGACACTCATAAGGAACCAGGGGACCAGCCCTCTGACAGGGGTGACTCCTCCACTACAAGAAAAAGACTTGTCGAACCGGCTACTGACCCGGCTCACTCCAGCAAAAGAAAGAAGAAAGAGAAACACTCAGTGGTTGAACCGCAACCGAAGGCATCGGTTCCAACCGCTGAGGAGATAACGAACGTGATTCGCATTATTCAGTCCCTACAAACCAACCTGGTTCTGGTGGAAAAGAGACCACAGTTGGTGTCTGCAGGCCCTTCTTCGGTTCCTGTTTCAGGGGAACTTGAAGGGGACGTTGGAACGGGATTATTTTGATGATGATGATGATGGCGGGGATGACTATGGAAAACCGATTGAACCGGATATCTCTCCGGATCCTCTCAGACCTGATTTCCCTGATAAGGGAACTGAGGATTATACATCCCATTTTCAATTTAATAGACAGGTGGCTCTATCCTTGGACCTCCCCACTTGGGAATCTACTGATGTGGAGGAGGAGCAAGATTACAGAGAAATGATGGATGTGCCAACTTCAAGAAGAGTCCAGTTGCCCATCCACAAGTCCTTGCAGAAACAGGTATTGAAAGTACTGCATACACCCACTTCCATTCCACCCTGGAAAGAAAGGTGGATAAGTAGTACTAGGTAGCTAGGGGCGGGGCATAATGTTTGTTTGGCCACTCTAGCCATGAAGGAGTGGTACAGGCTGCAGCCTGTGATAAGGCTGGCATTCCTTTATCCTCACATCCTCCTGAGAAAGACTCCAGAAGGGTGGAATCTATTGCCAAAAAGAAGTATATTGGGTCTTCTCTTGCAATAAGACATGCTTCTTATATGGCCTGTGTGGCAAGGTGTCAAAGAACTTTGTGGAACACTGTTTTGGAGATCACAAAGTCAGTGCCAGCTCCCATGGCAGCGGATTTGGAAGAGGCTGCAAAGAGGTGCATAGAGGCATTTAAGGTGCAGTCTAGAATGGCAGTAGACATTAATGATACTGCTGCCAGGCAGATCTCCTCTTCTATATCTTTAACGCAGTTTTGCATGGCTCAGGACAACTAACCTGACACAGGACACTCAGTCCAAAGCAATGGACTTTCTCTGTGAGCCTCTCTCTCTGTTTGGTCAGCAGACAGAGGCTTACATGAAAAAAATGGACGATTGCAAGACAGCTTACCGAAGTGCTGCTGCAAAAGAGAAATCCTCTACACCCCATAAGAAACAGGTCAGGGGTTCCAGAGGTAGGCCTTATAGGCCATTCTTTTATCCCCAAGCATTTCCTCAGTACCAGCACCAGAGGGGCTACTTCAGAGGCAGGGGCAGAAGGGGGTGGTATCTGGATAACCCCTAGCACTCAGCCAGCTTCACAACCTAAGCATATCCCCTGAGGAGTCTGCTCGGGTTGTCTCCCCAGTACCAGTAGGAGGCAGGTTGGCCCACTACCTTCAGGAATGGATATCCATCACTACAGACAAGTGGGTCCTGGAGGTAGTGGGCCAAGGCCTGGCCCTCAGCTTCAAATTAAAACCAAGGCTGAGGGCAAGAGTTTTTCAACCCTCCTCCCTTGCAGAAAACCAGTTGCTGGAGAGGGAGGTAATAAACACTTTCTCTAAGGGCAGTAGAGCCAGTTCCTCTGCAACAGAGGGGCAAAGGCCTCTATTCAAGGTACTTTCTCACTATCAAGAAAACAGGAGTGGTGACTCATACTGGATCTCAGGTATCTGAACAAGGATTTACTGAAACCAAAATTCAAAATGGTTACTCTGGCTACAATTCTGCCCATTTTAAAGCAAGGGGGAGTGGTTTGCATCCTAGATCTCAAGGATGCTTACTTCCACATCCCAATAAAGCAGTCACACAGAAAATTTCTCAGGTTCAAGCTGCCTCAGGCCATTACTAGTTCAAGGCAATGCCTTTTGATCTCACTTCTGCTCCAAGGGTGTTCACAAAATGCTTGGCTGTGATTGTGGCACACCTAAGGAGAATAGGAGTGGTAGTATTTCCCTACCTGGATGATTGGTTACTGGTAGGGAAAAATCCTCTCCAGACCAAACAGTCCCTGGCACTTGCACAGGATCTCCTGCATTCCCTGGGATTCCTAATAAATCAGAAAAAGTCAGTGCTCCAACCAGTGCAGCTCCTAGAGTTTATAGGGGCTCAACTCGATTCAGTAAAAGGAAAAGCTTTCCTTCCACAGGAAAGAGCAAGCAACTTGGTGCAGTTGGCAAACTCCTTTCAACCCGGCAGTCTCAGGCCGGCCAGGCATTTTCTGCCGCTGCTGGGCCATATAGCAGCATCAACAGCTGCAGTGCTAGGAGCAAGATTTCAAATGAGACATTCAATATCATTTGAAACAGTACTGGCTCCAAAAGAAGGATTCCCTGTCAAAGCTGATTCCAGAGACCCAAACACTTCTACAGGCTCTGCAGTGGTGGATAGAAGAAGAGAACCTCAGGCAAGGGGTTCCCTTCCTGCAGGTACAACCCTCCAGGGTGCTGACCACGCACGCATCCCTCCTAGGTTGGGGAGCACACTTAGAGGAGCATACCATCCATGGTTCGTGATCCAAGCAAGAGTCCCTGCTTCACATCAGTCTGCTGGAACTCAGGGCAGTCTTGTTAGCACTGCAGGCATTTGCCAGCATGCTTCAAGGGCAAATGGTACAGGTCCGGACTGACAACACTACCACAATGTACTTTATCAACAAACAGCTAGGCACAAGGTCTACTCCTCTGTGCACAAAGGCTATGTCAATATGGACCCTGGCCTTCTCACTAAATATCCAGTTGTCAGCTGTTCATTTGCCAGGCAAGGACAATGTTCTGGCAGATGCACTAAGCAGAATACATCAGGGCCACCATGACTGGTCCCAGAACAGTCTGGTATTACAAATAGTTTTCAAAAGGTGGAGGACTCCAGAAATATATCTCTTTGCCTCACCAGAAAGCTACCAGCAACCAAGGTATTGTTGCAGACCACCAGTGGCAGGGTCAGTACCACTGGATGCCCTAGCCCTGGATTGATCGGGGAAGTTTCTGTATGCCTTCCCACCATTTCCATTACTACTAAGGGTTCTGATCAAGCTCAGATCCTGTCCTGCTACAATGATCCTAATTGCTTCAGATTGGGCCAGGCAACCTTGGTACTTCATGGTACTGGACATGTCAATAGCTAGACCGGTCAGCCTTCCCACGACACACAACGTACTGACCTCATCCTAGAGCAGGATCCTGTACCCGAACCTTCAGTTTCTCAGACTCGGGGTCTGGCTGTTGAGGACCTAGAGTATGCCAATCTACATCTTTCAGAGTGTTATGCAGGTCCTCAGGGTTTCTAGAAAACTTTCTACCAGAAAGATTTATACTTCCAAGTGGAAAAGATTTTATATATGGTGCAAAAATAGAAAGCTGAACCACAATCAGGCAGGACTGCCTTTGGTTCTGGACTACCTTACTCATTTGCATTCTCTAGGCTTATTGCCTTCCACACTGAAGGTGCACTTGGCCGCAGTCTCAGCTTACCCATCAGCAGGTAAGTCATCATCCCTGGCCTCTAATCCAGTGTTTAGGAGATTCTTCAAGGGATTGAAGCATTTGCATCCACCCCACAGAACTTCCACTCCAGTATGGGATCTCAATATTTGCATAGCACAGCTTATGCAACCATCTTTTGAACCTATGACAACAGCTGATCTTAAGTATGTGACTTGGAAGACTGTGTTTTTGGTTGCCATTACTTCTGCCAGAAGGATCAGTGAACTCCAGGCTTTGTCCATGGAGCCTGATTATGTGGCGTTGCATAGGGATAAGGTGGTCCTTAGGACTAATAATAAATTCCTTCCAAAGGTGGTTTCAGATTTTCATATTAATCAGTTCATCACACTTCCAGTCTTCATTACTGACCATTCTACTTCAGGGGAATGTAGGCTGCATAGCTGTGATGTTA
This sequence comes from Neoceratodus forsteri, assembly GCA_016271365.2. Classification (NCBI taxonomy): domain Eukaryota; kingdom Metazoa; phylum Chordata; order Ceratodontiformes; family Ceratodontidae; genus Neoceratodus; species Neoceratodus forsteri. The sequence continues at coordinate 370,684,327 of CM057451.1, read as the reverse complement.
AGAGGACTGTCAGCTACTACTTGGAACATATAAAAAGTCATAGAGGGGATAAGACACAACTTTTTCTGACTTACGGGGAAGTTGGGAAAAGGCAAACCTGCCACAAAAAGGTCCATAGCAAGATGGATTGTGGCATGTATTCAGTTCTGTTATAGCAAGGGGGGTAAACAGCCCCCTCAAGGGCTCAGGGCCCACTCTACCAGGGGGACAGCTGCATCTATAGCAGCTTCAAGAGATATCCCTCTGCTGTAAATCTGTAAAGCACCTACCTGGAAAACAGTCCATACATCCACTAAGCACCATTGTCTGGACACATAAGCTAGGAGTGATGCCAGGTTTGCCACAGCAGTTTTGCAGAGCTTGTTTCCTAAATAGGTCCTCTGCCCACCTCCAGAGGCACTGCTTGGGTAGTCTGCATTTGTCAGAATACAGTAAGATTTCCTTGAGCTTGAATAAAACATTACTTACCATAGTAATCTTGTTTCTTCTAAGGAAATCTTATTGTATTCTGAGCTCCAACCCTTCCTCCCTTGCTAGGACCTTCAGGACCCTGCACACTGCTGTTTGTTATGTTGGAAACCTGTGGGTACCTAGTAGTTTGTTGAGCATCTGCTGACTTGAGTCTTAATGATGCCCTGGTTATATGAGGGTATTTGTTCTTACCCTGTTCGGGATATTTAGCATAGTTAAGTAAACTTAGGGTTTTTGCTTCTGCATGCTTCATAAGAATCTGACGATTGCAGGAGGTGCAACCAGGAAAAGTGATTTGAAAACCGAGCTCGAGCCTAGCCTTCCATCATTCGCATAGGTTCTATTAACCATTTCGGCTACGGGGCAGTCCCATGGTGAGACCATACTGCATTTGTCAGAATACAGTAAGATTCCCTTAGAAGAAACAAGATCACTATGGTAAGTAATGTTTTCTTACATATATTTCAACAGTAACACTATATAATTTCTAAACAAAGGGATCCCAATATCCATTACATTTCCACATAAAGATTTGTGTTAATTTTTATACCAGCAGATATGTAAGGGAGGAAAAGACAGAAGCAGCAAGGGGAGGCTGAGAGACAGTGAGAGGCAAAGAATTGCGAGACTGTCGGGGTGATCGAGTCCTAGGTCTCACGGGAAAATTTGGTTGTACAACCAAGACAGACAGGAGACAGGGAAGAAAAGAACAGAACAGATCCCTGCATTCAAACTCTTCATAACAACTGGGACAGGGTCCTATTCAACCCTGTCACAAGGAGACCCAGCTTTCTTATGACCTAAAGTTACTTTGGAGAGAAGCAGTAAGGCTGTTATTGTCAGGGTTTTTGGAATAGGTGAATGCATCATCAGCATAGAGGAGTACATTTGCTGTCTGACAGGCATAGGAATTTGATCAGGGTAGAGCGTTGGACATGGCCTGTCTAGATTTCAGTAAGACTTTCAACACCGTTCCACTTGGGAGACTAATAAGCAAACTGGGTAGCTCAGGAGTGGGTCCAAAGGTGGTAAGCTGGATAAGAAATTGGTTACGGGATAAGTGACAGAGGGCGGTGGTAAACAGAGTTCACTCCAGGAAAAGAAGGGTGACCAGCTGGATGCCTCAGGGATCAGTGCCTGGGATCAGTATTCTTTTATGTCTTTATAAGTCACATTGCAGAGGAGCTGGAAGGGAAGGTCTGCCTCTTAGCAGATGACACCAAAATTTGCAGTTGGGTGGACACTTCAGGGGGTGGAAAGGATGAGCAGAGACCTGAGAGAACTAGGGGATTGATCAAGGATACGGCAGCTGGGTTTCAGAGCAAGACAGTGCAGAATAATGCACTTAGGGCACAGAAACCCTGGGGTGGAGTACAGAATGGGTGGAGTGATATTGATGACCACCAAGCAGGAAAGAGACCTGGGAGTAAGCATATCTAATAACCTAAAGTTGGCCTGATGGTACGACAAGGCACTCGGGGAAAGCCAGTGGGATGCCAGGGTGCATAGAAAGGAGTATCACAAGCAGAAAGAGGAAGGTGGTGTTGCCTCTGTATTGATAGCGGGTAAGGCCCCCACCTAGAGGATTGTGCTCTGGAGCGTACATCTCCAGAAGGATGTAGACAGAGTGGAAGCAATCCAGAGGAGGGCAGCTAAACTGGTACAAGGTCTGCATTAGAAGTCCTATCAATATTTACACTCTGGAAGAGAGGAGGGGGTGGGATATGACAGAGACCTTTAAATACCTTACAGGGTAAATAAGGTACAGAAGGGAAGTATTTTTCAGAAAAAGAGGGGCTCAAGAACAAGGGGATATGCTATGAAGCTGGAAGGGGTAGATTCAGGAGAGCTGAGAGGAAGTACTTTTTCACAGAACGAGTGGTGGATTGCTGGAACAGCCTTTCAGTGGAGGAGGAGGGGCAAACACAGTGGTGGTGGTGTTCAAGAATGCATGGCATAGGCACATGAAAATCGGAGTGAATTGGTCGACCCAGTGGTGCTGAGGGTTGATGGTGGGACCAGTGGTGCTGAGGGTTGGGGCGCTGGACGCCACACCTCGTGCCACACCGGTGACCCGGGTTCGGGAATGGACTCGGGTCATCTGGGGTCGGCAGGGAAGGGGGAGGATGGAGTGTCCCACGACAGCTCTCCTCTCTCAGGGATGGGTAAAGGGAGTCGCGTCACTCTGCAGCGGCGCCTGACGGAAGTCAGGGGCACTACAGGTGTGGCACACAGCAGGGGGTTGGAGCGTGGCGAACGTCATTGCACATTCAGCTCCAGGGTAAAAACCAGGAAGAAAATCGTGGTGCAGTTGCGGCAGCTGATGGCCGTGTACCACGCCCCCGGGATCTAGAGACGTGTGCCCCCCAGGTATGGATCCGGGACACTGTGCACACCAGCCTGCATGGAGGAGGGCAAGTCACTGACCAGACACGGGTCCAGGGGTGTGGGTGCCAGGTGGCTGGACGACCTGCCAGCCCGCTCCACAGAGGAGGAGGTAAAAATAACTTTAAAAGAAAAGAAAATCAAAGTGGAAAGGAAGGGGGTGGAAAAAAAAGCTGTAGATCAAGTAGGGTCTGCGGTGATACTATAGGTAAGTAATAATGGGCAGACTGGCTGGGCCAAATAGTTCTTATCTGCTGTCAAATTCTATGTTCTGTGTTCTGCCATAGTTCATTTTCCCCAAATTCTTAGACTTATGATATCACAAGTGATGTCAAAGGGCAAAGTTCACAAAGGAGAAATAGCTATATCATCTGTAGTGGGGCTACAGCATATTTGTTTTTGCAAAGCCCTGACTTTTATGTAAATATTTCTGGTTCTCCATTTTCATATATTTTGTGGGGAGGTTTTTGAATGGCAAGTGGTTTCAGAATGCCCGATACCAAGTGATTCCCTCCATGATTTGACGCACATGACGCTGCATCACTGTGTCATCACGTCATACTGCAGCCTTGCTGTTTCGATGCTTCTGTGCCAGGTGGTGGAGGATTAGAGTATGTGGGTGAATGCAAACAGGATGTGGCGAGGAGTCATTTGGAACGCCCCTTGGATCGGGAGCATAGCGTGTGCTGGTCAGGATTCTAATGTGTGTGCCACTTGGGATTGTATTTAAACTGTGAGTGGTAAGAACGATTGTAAGTGCTGCTGGATTTTGAGGGGGGATAAAATGTCAGGGGATTTAAAACATTGATTTTTGGCAGTGGGGTTTGTATGTGCTCTTCGTAGCACTGTGGGAAAGAGCAGGTTGAAAGTAATTCTGAAGTAGCCATTCATGACCTACTGTGTGCATAAATTTGGCCATGGGGACCTAGGAGAAGGATAAGCATGATATTCTCACTTTAGATCCCCTGTGTGCGTGCAAACGTGTGCGTGTGTGCAGTACATGTATTCATCTAGGAATTCCATAAAGATACTAGTTTACGTTTAGATTTGATCTGCAATTTATCATACCTTACAAGCTCAAATCCTTCCAGAAATAGCCTGAAACCCAGTGTTTTTGTCTTTTGACCATACATGGTCACTTCTGTTTCAGATGATTGATGTTTTCATACTCTGAGTGAACATGATTTTTTGCATGCTAAAATGGAATCACTACATGTAAAGCAGGCGCATAAGGTGGCTTGCACCGTTTTTAATTTTCTGTATTTGATAACTCTAACAGGTTAAAGCAGTTTGTTTCCATAAATTAGAGGAAGTTGATACTGATTGTGATATTCCTCATCTCCTAGGGGTTTCACAGACCAGCTACGCAAGATCTCTAAAGATGCAGGGATGCCAATCCAGGGCCAGCCTTGTTTTTGTAAATATGCTCAGGGTGCTGACAGTGTGGAGCCCATGTTCCGGCACCTTAAGAACACCTATTCGGGGCTTCAGCTCATCATAGTCATCCTGCCAGGGAAAACACCTGTATATGGTAAGGGGCCATTGCAAAGGCATGGCCTTTGCTTCAAAATGTGTAATCAAGTCTTCATATTGAAAGAATCTTCTATAAAGGATTGCCATATCCGGGGTCGAGCCAGATGGCTCAGTGCTGCCATCCCCCAATGTTGCAGTCCATGAGTGGAGGGCTGTGGAGCTTTCTTCCCCATCGAGGGCAAGGGGTGTGTGTGTGTGTGTGTGTGTGTGACCGTGTATGGGTTAAATACTGTGTGTGTGTGTGTATGTGTGTGTGTGACCATGTATGAGCTAAATACTGTGTCTGGGATGCTTGGTGATTCAAGGGTCATGGGGGGAGAGCTAAAGTTTTGAGACAAAATTGTATGGGCTACTATACGCTCATGTCCAGCACTCCCAGCCTCTCTTCACCAGATTATGGCAGCTAGCAGTGAAACCAATGAACCGGAGGAGTGGCTGTCTCTACAAAGCAGTGTGCAAAAGATGGAGATTAGCGCCCAAGAGGTGGATAGGCAGAAAAGGGGCAAAATTCAGCAGAAGGGCAGAGACAGCAAGGAGAACCAGGGATAAAGGACAACCAAGGAAGGGTCTGGAGTAGAACAGCGAAACAGTCTAGGGAGATCAAATCATGGAAAGCCATGTGTGCCAATGCCAGGAGCCTTAGCAACAAGATGGAAGATCTGGAGGCTGTCATAGTGCAGTCTGACCTGGACATTGTAGCCATCACTGAAACCTGGTGTAATGATAACCACAACTGGGAGGTGGCCATACCTGGCTACAACATATTCAGAAGAGACAGAACAGGTAGGAAGGGAGGAGGAGTGGCACTGTATGTGAAAAATGACATAAGGGCCACAGATATCCAGGAGGAACAAAATGGTGGAGAGGTAGTGTGGGTTAAGCTGAAAAGGAAAATGGGGCCAGCCATCCACACAGGTGTGGTCTATAGACCACCAGCCCAGGAGGAAAAAACAGGAGCTGATGCTAGTCATCCGAAGGATGGCAGACAAGGGTGAGGTAGTACTGGTTGGAGACTTCAATATTCCAGACATGGATTGGAGCATCCCGGTAGCAGCATCAACTAGGAGCAGATTTATCCTATACTTCCTTCAGGGTGCCTTCCTCAAGCAACTGATCATGGAACCAACTCGGCAGAAGGCAATACTGGACCTTATGCTCACAAACAGGGACAGTGTGATGGGGGTAACAGTGGGGGAGCAGCTGGGGAACAGTGACCACCAGTCATTGTGGTTTGAAGTCACAGAAAGAGCAGAACCAAAACGCAAAAACATGTATCGTGGATTTTAGGGGGGCAGACTTTGGGAAAATGGGGAGATACTTGAAAAAGGCATTAATGGGAATGGAGCAGGAATCAGGGGTTGAGGAACAGTGGGCAGTATTTAAAATGGGGATTACAAGAGCAACAGAATTATACATTAAGCAGGTTAGCAAGAGGAAAAGGAAGAGGAGACCATTATGGTTTTCCAAAAAGGTAGCAAAGAAAGTGAAAGCCAAAAAGATTGCATTCAGGCAATACAAAAAGACACAGGCAGAAGGGGATAGGGAGAAATACCAGGAGAAGCAAAGGGAGGCAGGGAGGTCAGTAAGGGAAGCCAAAGCTCAGACAGAAGAACACATTACAAAATCAGTGGGTAAAGGGGACAAAACATTTTACAGGTACACAAGTGAAAAAAGAAAGGCAAAGGGAGGGATAGTGAGACTGAAGGGGGAGGATGACACCAGTAGAGCTGACATATTGAACAGGTATTTCTGCTCAGTCTTTACTGAGGAAGAGGAGGGTAATGGGTCTGAAGGGAGTACAAGGGGCAAGAATGGTGCAGAAATGGACACAAGTCCCTTTACACGAGAAAGGGTCCTGAAGGAACTGGAAGTAATAAGAGTTGATAAAGCAATGGGGCCAGATGGGGTGCACCCCAGGGTACTTAAAGAACTAAAAGAGATAGTGGCTGAACCTCTGGCTATCCTGTTTAGCCGATCACTGGAAACAGGGGAGGTACCCAAAGACTGGAGGACAGCAGATGTAGTCCCCTTATACAAAAGTGGGAACAAAGAAGAAGCGGGGAACTACAGACCAGTCAGCCTCACCTCGGTAGTGGGAAAGATCATGGAAGCACTACTGAAGGAGAGATTGGTGGAACATCTGGTTGTCAGTGGACTACAGGACCCAAGGCAGCATGGTTTCACCAGGGGGAGGTCATGTCAGACCAACCTCTTTGAATTTTTTGACTGAGTGACTAGGGAGTTGGATCAGGGGAGGGCAGTGGACATGGCATATCTGGACTTCAGCAAGGCCTTTTACACTGTACCACATAGAAGACTATTACACAAACTGGGGAATATGGGTGTGGGCAGGACAGTAGTGTGGTGGGTAGGTAACTGGCTGGGTGGCAGGACACAGAGGGTGGCGGTAAATGGCTGTCACTCCACAGAGAGAAGAGTGACCAGTGGGGTACCACAGAGATCAGTGCTGGGACCGGTCCTATTCAACATCTTCATCAGTGACATTGCGCAGGACCTAGAAGGCAGAATTTCACTGTTCACTGATGACACAAAGCTCTGTAACAGAGTAGACACACCAGAGCGTGTAGACAGAATGAGAAGGGACCTGCAGAAACTTGAAGAATGGTCAGGGGATTAGCGGTTGAAATTCAATGCAAAGTAGTGCAAGATAATGCATATGGGGCACAAAAACCCTGGCACAACATATCAGTTGGGGGGTGAGGATATAGCATGCACCAAGCAGGAAAGGGATCTCGGGGTTAACATCTCTGATGACCTCAAGGTAGGGAAACAGTGTGACAAGGCAGCAGGTAAAGCAAATAGGGTGCTGGGATGCATAGGCAGGGGCATCACCAGCAGGAAAAGGGAGGTCATAATTCCACTATACAAGACACTAGCGAGGTCCCACCTGGAATACAGTGTACAGTTCTGGGGACCTTACCTACGTAAGGACATAGACAGGGTAGAGAAGGTTCAGAGGAGGGCAACAAAGATGGTGCATGGATTGCATCACAAGTCCTATCAGGACAGGTTGAAGGAACTGAATATGTACTCCCTGGAGGAGAGGAGGGAGAGAGGGGATATGATAGAGACATACAAGTATCTTACAGGGAGGAACAGGGTGCAGGAATACACTATTTTTAAGTGAAAAGAGGACTAGAGGCATGGGATGAAGTTGGAGGAGAACGATTCAGAGGAAATGTGAGGAAGAATTTCTTCACAGAACAGGTGGTGGACAAGGGGAACACCCCTGCAAGAGGAAGTGGTGGGGCTGAAACAATCACAGGATTTAAGAATGCATGGGATAGACATAGAGGAATTCTGGAGGTCAGGGGTGAGGGGCAACAGACTTCTAGGAAAACATAAACTGAACTTACAAGCTCAAATGGGCAGACTGGGTGGGCCATAGGCCCTTATCTGCCGACACTGTCTATGTATCTATGGTGCCAATTTGGGAGCTGGGACATCCTGATGACTTTTGCATAGCAAGAAATTGTGGCACAATATATGTACTGTATATTGAAAGGGACCCATTGAAATGAACATCCTGTTTTCAGCTGTGTTCTGTTTATAGTAGCAGTTGCAACAGCAGTGTTATTTTAGACTTCTAGGGGCATGGATATAGTTTCCACCACACATTAGCAGTTCACTGGAAGTGCTGATTCATTGGAATGTCTTCAAGTTAAGCTCTACCCACCAACTGGGCGTCATATCCATTGGTACCATCCTGTGACATCAGATATTCCTGTCTGCTGGAAAAATCAGGTCTCCTCTTTCGCAGCTCTGCAGCACTGTAGGCTACCAAAGTGAGTAATTGGCAAAGTTGTTAAACTTTCTACAAGATTTGTAGTGTTCCTCGACAGCTTTCCTCTCCCTTGCTGTGGCTGTGCCTCATCGATAGAAGATGGACTCAGAGGAAGCAAAGCCAATATGCAGCTTCAAATTCTGCGTCACATGTTGGCAGAAAATGCTGGAAACTGACCCACATATGTCTTGCTATGACAGCCTAGGGGCAGAGCATGACATTTCTGGCTGTGGCCTGTCGTAATATTTCCCTCCTCTCCAAAAGATCCTGTGGCCTGGCTTCTTCTCAGATGGCTGACAAGGATCCTAAACTCTGGCCAAAGGTTCTCAAGACAGCCTCTACAGCTGCGGTGGTGGCTGCCATGGTAGGCACCTCATCGCTCTCATCACTTCTTCCTGCTGGACCAGTGCTGGAGAGTCTTTAATGGAAGACTTCTGTGAAATGTTTCGGGCCCTTAAGGCCTATGGGGAGAACTCTGTCTACTACAGTAATCATAAGTGCTGCCGATGCCAGTTGTGGCATTGGGAGAGATTGCGGTCCTCCCACTGCTTTGACTCCCCTGATCACTCAGTGTGTGTAGAGCACTCAGCTCTGGTCAAGCAGCACTTGGCTGAGAGTTCATTTGACGGCTCCTCAGAACCCTAGTGGGCTTGTGGATATTGACAGTGGTCGAGAAGGTTGTTGAGATTTTTTTAGACATGTTCAACTGACTGTCGGAGGAGGTCGACGAGGAGTCGAACTCCAAACCCCTGAATCTCCCAGTTCTTTCCCGAGAGGAAGTGGATCAGTCAGTCTCCGCTATCAATCCCATTCAGGACACATCTCCACTGGTGGTCATGCTGCTAAAGCTCATTAGTGTAACTCGACATGTGCTGTACCAACACTCTGGAGGCTTCTTCTTGGCGTCAGCCTTCAGGTCGCCAGTTTTCATCCCACTCGATAGGAAGGCACCGCCTTCATTCCTCGATGTCATAAGATGAGGAGAGGCACCGCTGCAAGATTCAGCGGCACTAAAGAGGAACTCCTATGGCAGCAGTGGAACACCGTGGGGTAGGGTTGGGCTCTAATTCCTGGACCTCTGATCAACTGGCAGGGGCCAGTACTGCCCACACTGATCCCCACCCTCAACTGATGTCTCTGGCATCTACCTCTACCTTTGCGAGTGGTGCATCTCCACTGCAGCCACTGGTGGGAGCCCTGATCAAGGACTCGTGCTGTAGCTTGCTTGCCTGACCCGCTCAGCTATTTGTGGAGATCACTCAGTCAGAAGACTCCAGGGTGGTCAGAGGTGTTAGGCAGCCACGGGCCATGTTCAGAGAGTCATCGGATGACTCAGACAGGCCACCCATGTTGTCTTCAAGGACCTACACCTTCAACCATGCCTTGGTTGAAGACCTAGCCACTGAACGTGGTCTGGTGTTCTTTGGGGTCGTCCTCCATTTGATGTCATAGTCCATGCAGTTGTACTTGGAACCAGTCCAGAAGAGGGCAGAATACCCCTTCACGGGCATTTTTGGACAAGGATGACTCCCCTTAGGTTGCCTTTCCCATGGCTGAGGCAGTCTTGGGACCAGTACTGAAGCTCTGACAGCATCCAGCATCCTGCCTATATCCTCCACCCGTATGGTATGCAAGCATGCGGTCCCTGCTGGGTCCCTTTTTGGAGATCTTGGACCATCCCTCAGCTGAGGTTTTAGTCTGGAACTCGACCTTCTGGAAGTCTGGGTGCCAAGGGGATATGTATAGGCCCCCCCCCCCCCCGACAAGCAATCTGAAGAAGTTTGACCACGTGGCCAAGAAGGTCACTGCTGCTTCTTCTCTGACTGCCGTTGATCAGGGACCAGGGTCAAGCGCTGGCTAAACACCAGCTCTGGGTGGCCTTGGATGTCAATGATTCCTGCACCCGTGCCATGGCAGCGGCCGTTGAGATGATTTGTGGGGGTTGGCTGAGTTTGCCACCTTCACTGCAGACACTCGGCATGAGTTGACCGATGTCCCCTTCTTGGGCATCAACTTCTTTGGCCTGGGGTGAAAGGAAATCTCAAGAGGATTGAGAAGTCCAGTGCCATCCTGGACTCAGTGGCTTTGTCCCAAGGCCTAGAAACTTAAAAAGAAGCCTTTTCAGTTTCAGTCCTTTCAGCCACAGGAACCCCAGCAGCAGGAGCCCAGCAGGGGTAATACCAAGCCTGGTGTCCCAAGGACAAGTTCTCTGGTCAGGTCCGGAAAAGAGGTGGGCATAAGGGAAGAGGTACCCCTCCGGCCCCAGGGCCATTGGCTCCTCCAAGGCTGCCCAGTGAGAAGTCAGCGGGTGTCAACCTCCCACCTGTCCAGCTCCTGACTCAACTCCCTTCTGGGGGATCAGCTTCATCACTTCTGGCCATGTTGGTCTATCATTACCACAGACAAGTGGGTCCCAGAGGTGGTAGGCAAAGGGTTGCCTCTTCAATATTGAGGCTCTGCCGCCTTACTGATCCCAGGCTTCTTGGGAGTCCTCAGTGTCACAGGACACAATGTCCACCCTAAGTTAGGACATCACTCATCTTCTTGCAAAAGAATCCTTAGCCCATGTCCCACACTCCCTAGCAAGTCAGGGGGACGTGACCAGGCACTTCCTGTTCCTGAAATGGACCGGGGGTGGGGATTGGCGCCCCATATGGATCTGCATGACCTGCGTCAGTTCATGCGGAGGCACAAGTTCAGGATGGTCACTCTGAACCAGATCACACCACCTCAGTGAGTAGGGTATGTGGTTCTGCTCCCTGGACCTTCAGGATGCGTTCTTCCACATTCTGGTTGGCCCGTCCCACTGGCAATATCTTCAGTTCCTCGCAGAAGGAGTTATTTAGCAGTTCCAGGTCATTCCCTTTGGCCTCTTGTCCATGCCCAGGGTCTTCACCAAGTGCACGGCAGTGGTGGCAGCCTTCCTATGGCACAAGGGTGTCAGAATGTATTCTTACCTGGATGACTGGCTGATAAGTGGACCATCCAGGAAGGCCATGTAATGGCCTAGGGATCTGGCCCTCCAGACCTGCAGAAACTTGGGCCTGTTGGTCAAACCATGAAAAAGCCCGAACTGATCCCCTTGCAGGTTATCAGATTCATCAGGGCAGAGCTAGATTCCCTGTGGGCCAAGGTCCGCCACCCTGCCTGCAGACTGTGCTCTGGACCTTACCTCCTTTACCAGTTGTTTCAGGCTGGGTGCTCATGCCCTACCCCAGATTTCCTGCAGCTGCTGGGGTACCTAGCATCCACCAGCAGTGTGTTCCATTGGACATGCTGGTGGATGTGCAACCTACAGTGGGAGTTGGGCCATTAGTGATCCCAGTGCCTAGGACACTTGGACTAGCCGCTCCTTGTGACCCAGCTGTTGTGGGACGCCATCTAGTAGTGGCTGATCCCAAAACATCTGGAGGAAAGAATCTTGCTTGTCTGCCCAGAATCAGCCATCACGCTCATGACAGACATGTTTCTTGTGGGGTGGGGAGCACACCTAGAAAACCGTAGAGCCAGCAGGTTCTGGCCACCCTGCGAGTCCTATCGCTGCACCAGTCTGCTGGAGCTCCATGCCGTGCGTTTTGCTCTGACGGAATTCTTTCCTCTAGTCAGGGGTCAGGTTGTGCAGATCCAGATGTACAAAAGCACAGCTATGTTCTACCTGAACAGGCGGGATGGAACCTGCTTCCTTCCCCTGTGTCAGGAGGCCCTCTGCACCTGGACCTTCATGCACAGCCTGAGTGCAGATCTCCTGGCGATCCATGTCGCATGAGTGAACAGTCAGCAGGAAGATGCTCTCAGCTGGGTGGGAGAGACATCGCACAATAGTCCTTGCATCATGAGGTGGTACACCAGCTGTTCTGCTAGTGGGACACCCCTGTGGTGGATCTGTTTGCCTCCTAGGAGAATGACAAACTGATGCTGTTTTGTGCCTGCCCCTCACAGTTCAGTACACTGATGGGGATGCCTTCACGAGGCCCTGCACCTCAGGCCTTGTGTATGCCTTTCCTCCCTTCCCCTTAATCCACAAGTTGGTGGTCAAGGGCCAGAGGGTCAAGGCACAGATGATCCCGATATCTCCAGACTGGCCCTGGCAGTTCTGGTTCCCAGATCAGTATTGAAACAAAGGATGGTTAGCTATTTGGAAGAGGAGGGAGCTGCAAGACATTCAGCAACGTGGCTTCAGTTGGGGATGGTCATGTCAGACAGACTTGGTCGAATTCTTCGATGAGGTGACGAGGGTGGTTGATTGGGGTGGGGCAATGGATGTGGCCTACCTGGACTTCGGGAAGGTCTTTGACACAGTGCCCCGCAGAGGGCTAGTTAATAAGTTGGGGAGTCTAGGGGTAGGGCAGAAAATCATATGATGGGTGGAGAGCTGGCTGTTGGGGAGAAGCCAGAGGGTGGTGGTCAATGGGGTGCACTCTGGGGAGATTGGGGTGTCGAGCGGGGTCTCTCGGGTCAGTGCTGGGGCCCATTCTGTTTAACATATCCGTCGGCGATGTAGCAGAGAGGCTTCAGGGGAAGGTCTGCCTTTTCACAGCTGACACAAAACTCAGTAACAGGGTGGACACCCCAGTGGTAGTGGAGGCAGTGAAGAATGATAAAAAGTTGCGGGAAGAGTGGTCGGAAACATGGCAGCTGAAATTCAGTGCCAGGAAATGCAAAGTGATGCACTTATGGAGGAGGAATCCAAATACCACATGCACACTAGGGGGGCAAAAATGGCAGCAACCAGGCAGGAGAAGGATCTCTAGGGATTATAATCACAAATAACCTTAAGATGGTGACCCAGTGCAGCAAAGCAGTGGGCAAGGCTAACAGGATGCTGGCTTGCATATGGAGAGGGATAACCAGCAGAAGGAGGGAGGTGCTGATCCACTTTACAGCTCCATGGTGAGGCCGCATCTGGAATATGGGGTACAGTTCTGGAGGCCCCATCTAAGGAAAGACATAGATAGCATTGAAAGGGTGCAGAGAAGGGCCACTGAAATGGTGCATGGGTTAAGAGGGATGGCATATGAGGAGAGATTGAGGGAACTGGATTTGTATCCTCTGGGGATAAGAGAAAGAGGGGACATGGTTGAAACATTCAAGTATGTGAAGGGGATCAATAAAGTAGGGAGGAGCTTATTTACAGGGAAGGTAGATACAAGAACTAGGGGGCATGGACTGAAGGTGCAGGAGGAAAGATTTAGGGGAAGTGTTAGGAAGTATTACTTCACAGAGAGAGTAGTTGAGCCCTGGAACAGACTGCCGGAGAAGGTGGTGAATGCCAGTACAGTGGAGGGATTCAAGAGGGCCTGGGACAAACACAGAGGGTTGTCAAGGGGAGGACGAAGGAAATCTGGGGGAGGAGGATGACAGGGTTGAATAGGACCTTGTCCCAGTTGTTTTGGAGAGTTAGAATGCAGGGAATCTGTTCTGTTCTTTCCTTTCCTTTCCTGTCTCTTGTCTGAATGGTTGCACAACCAAATTTCCCTGTGAGACCTGGGACTTGATCACCCAACAGTCTTGCAGTTCTCTGTCTCTCAGTTTTCCCTTGCTGTTTGTGTTTTTTCCTCCCTTGCATATCTGTTGGTATAAAAATATATATGAATCATTATGTAGAAATATATATTTGATACTGGGCTCCCTTTGTTTAGAAATTATATAGTGTTACTGTTGAAATGTATATAATTATAGTTTGAGATGATTGCAGAAAGCTATTGGGAACTCAAGGGGTTAACCTGAGAGCAGTTTTTAAGCCCTTTTTCAGAAGCCATGGAGAAGGGGCCTCGGTTCTGGGACATTATATTCTTGCTGTACCTGCGTGACACAACAACACTGGAAATTTACAGGAACATTTTAGAAAAAAACAGGCTGCTTGTTAGGAAGGGGGGTTGCAAGGACTTACAAAACAGCGTTGCAGTTTCTTGCAAGAGAGACACAGAGATTGAAGAAAGATGGAACTTCTCTGTTTATTCTGCCTTTGTAAATAGTTACACTGAACAAGTTTTTCTTTGTTACTGCTAGTACTAATAAAACACTTCTTGTGAATTCTGCAACTGCTCCTGATCTTTCCTATGCTTCCTGACCTGTGCCTCGATAACAGGTGGTGTCAGCCTAAGTGGGATTATGCCATGCATCCTCTAAGCCAGGAGTTTTGTGCGTGGGTACTGGACCTAGTACTAGGGAAGCATAGAGAAAGGTATGGATTCTGCAGCAGCAAGCCCAGGAGTGGTTACCAGGAGAATGGCAGCCAGACTAGCAGAGACAGAAGTCCAAGATGAGACTGTACAGCCAGCACCAGTTATGGAAAACGAACAGGCAGTGAAAGAAACTGAAAGCCTGACTGCCTTTTTCAAATGGTGGGCTATACAGCAAAAAGAGGCGGAGAAGCAGAGAGAAAAAGAGCTTCAACGTTTTGAAGCACAGAGAAAAGAAGAAATGCAACAACACGAACAGCAGAGAAAAGTAGAGATGCAGTGACAGGAGCAGCAGAGGAGAGAAGAGATGCAGCGACAGGAGAGTAGATGAGAGGAGATGCAGCAACAGGAGCAACGATGTCTGAATGCCTTGCAAGCTATCAAGGGCAGAGGATCTGGCACAGATCTAGATGAGCAACAAAACACAAACAACTTAAAAGCCATTAAACTTACTAAATTTTGTCCCTCTGATGATATCGAGGCATACCTGACAACTTTTGAAAGAGTTGTCACAGCCTGCTAATAGCCAAAGCAGCAGTGAACAATCAGATTGGTACCCTACCTGACAAGGAAAGCCCAACTTGCCTACAACAGTATGGACACTGCACAGTCAGAAAACTATGGCCTGGTAAAAAGTGAAATCCTGAATAGTTGTGACATCTCAGGAGAGACCTACAGGCAGAGATTTCGATCTCTGAAGTAAAACTCATTTGGAAATCCTCGAGAAGCCTTCACCTGACTCAGAGAACTCGTGATAAAATGGCTCCAACCAGAGAGCAAAACAGTCCCACATATCATTGACACATTTGCAATGGAGCAATTCATCAACATCCTCCTACAGATGTGCAGCTTTGGGTAAAGGAATACCGACCAGAAAGTGGGGACAAGGCTGTTTCTTTGGCTGAAGACTGCCAAGTGGCCAGACAGATGCCACAGCAGCGAGGTAACAGGCAAGCACCGGTAAGACATTTTTCCCATGTAAACTCCAGGTCACTTCTTGTAGGCATCAGCTGAAGCTCCTTGCTAAAGTTGCTCATTATTTTTTAATTTTTTTTTTACCTGACCCCCGACATCTGATCCTATTGTGTCACTTCCCCCTGCAGACTTAGCTGGTGCCTTGCTCGCTGTCTGTGCACCCCCCCCCCCCATTTAGCCCCTAGTTGCGATTCAGCTCTTTTGTGCCCTTTGTCTAACTTGAACCCTCCCACCATTCCCTGCTATCTAATCCCTGTCTATCCCTCTTCTGCAGGCATCCTGTTAGTCCCTCTGGGTTTTTACCATCCCCCACCCTCCCTAAGCCCCCTTAGATGCACGATAACCCTATCCACTTCCTTGTACAGTTCCCTTATTGGCCTAGTTCCTCTAGTGGACTTATTAAGGAGATGCACCACAATTGTTAAGCCGGTAGTTCAGTTATGAATTATTGGCCATCCTCTGCACATTGTTTTTAGAGCTACTGTATCTTGCTATCCTGTACACTGTTTTAGGACCAGGGAAGTTAGCACATGGTGCACTCTCCCCAAGGTACTGGGAGTGCGCAAGAAATGCTGTAGTATGCCCTCTTCTGGTTTGAAGAATCAGGATTAGTCATAGCATTTCGGCACACCCCCGGACTAGACTTCAGTATGTGGGCAGTTTACTTGTTCCCCTATCTATCCCTCCTCCTACTGTGCCACATAGACTTTCTCATGAACAACCAGCTACCTCCTGTTGGTGCATTTGAATCTAGTAACAAAGTAGACTGCAAGGGCGTTTTTGACTACCATGATTGGTATTTATGTTCATTCAAGTTCCCCATTTTGGAACTGGTTACTCACATACCCTGGCGGGCGGGAATGCTTACAGTATTAACTAAAGAAGGTACGGCATTATCTTCCACCACCCACATTCTCCAAACTTCTCTGTTACTTATGGTGAGAGTTCTTGTGACATTAGGTCGCCAAGGCTATCTTTACAAGGATCCACCAGTTTCACCTTATAAGCCACGCAAGCGAGAACGGACTAGAACTTTCAAGTTTCTAATAGGGGCCATCAGGAAACTTTTGCTTCTTCTTTTGTTGTGCTCTAGCAATGTAGAGCTCAACCCTGGTCTTCCGGCAGCTGTCACATCCCCTTCTGACTTATCTAGCTGTAAAGGTGTGAGCTATATACATGTCAGTGCGTGTAGCCTACTAAAAAATGACTTCTATTCAGGCCTGGGTTTGTCATACCATGCCTGATGTCTTGGTGGTCAAGCAGTGTGAGAAGGCAGTAGGGAAGGCTGGGGGGATACTAGGATGTATAGGAAGAGGCATCACCAGCAGAAAACAGGAAGCTGTTATCCCTCTGTACAGACAGTTGGTGAGACCCCATCTGGAGTACTGCGTCCAGTTCTGGAGACCCCATCTCCGCAAGGACATAGACAGGATAGAGGCAGTCCAGAGAAGGGCAATTAAAATGGTGCAGGGTTTGCAAGAGAAGCCTTACGAGGAGAGACTAAAGGAGCTTAATATGTATACCCTTGAGGAAAGGGGGGAGAAGGGGTACATGATAGAGACTTTTAAGTACTTCAGTGGAATCAAAGTCCAAGAGGGTAGCATCTTTCAGAAAAAGAGATGTGCAAGAACAAGGGGACACAATTTGAAGATGGAGTGGCGGTTCAGGGGCAATGTGAGGAAGTATTTTTCCACAGAAAGGGTGGTGGACGCATGGAACAGCCTTCCTGAGGAGGTTGTGGGATCTAAAATTGTGGGAGAATTCAAGAATGCATGGGACAGACATGAGGCAATTTTTGTGGGGGATAAGAAGAAATAGGCTGTTGGTTAACTAGGATCTGCAGCTTATCCTGTAGGTAAAGAAATGGGCAGACTAGGTGGGCCAAGCGGTCCTTATCTGCTGTCAAAGACTATGTTTCTATGTCACCATGACTTGGCTTAGACCTGGAACTGCCGATTGTGAGATAAATATCCCTTCTTACTCCCTGTTTAGAACTGACGGGCAGTCTAGAGGAGGAGGAGGAGTTGCCATATATGTTAAGGACAGATTCCCTGCCACAGTTATTGACTCGACATCACTTCATGAAGAATTTGAAAGTCTGTCTCTTAAAGTTGAGATTTCCCCCATTGTCTCTCTGTGTGTAATAGGATGCTTTAGACCTCCGTCAGCAGGACATAGAAACATAGAAGTTGACGGCAGATAAGGACCGCAAGGCCCATCCAGTCTGCCAGTTTCTTTTTCTGCTTTATAAATGTGCCATCTGCCTTTGTTCTATCAATGGCCTATCTATTCATACTCCTCTGTATTGCTCCCTTATGCCTATCCCATGCCTGTTTGAAGCCCTGCACTGTATTCATATCCACCACTTCCTGAGGTAGGCCGTTCATGCATCTACCACTCTTTCTGTGAAAAAGAACTTCCTCACATTATCCCTTAATCGGCCTCCCTCTAATCTCATGCAGTGTCCTCTTGTTCTGCTATTTTTCTTATATTGAAACATGTTAGACTCTTTCACCTTGTTAATGCCCTTATGATGTTTGAATGTTTTGATCATATCACCTCTCTCCCTCCTTTGCTCCAATGTATACATATTGAGCTCCGTTAATCTGCCCTCGTATGTTTTCTGATGCAGTCCCTGGCTGCCCTTCTCTGGACTGCCTCAATTGTCAGTTGTCAGTGGCTCAGTAGGTAGCACACTTGCCTCTGAGGCTGGGAGATCAGAGGGCTGTGGGTTCAGTTCCCACATCTGGTACTTGGGTTAATATCCCAGTACTGACACTGTAGTGCAGCATGAGAGGGGTGCTGCACTTCTGAGGTACCGTCTTTCGGATGAGACGTTAAACCAAGGTCCCATCTGCCTGGATTGGTGGTCGTTCAGGTGGATGTTAAAGATCCCATGGCAGTTATCGAAAAGAGTAGGGGAATTTCCCCGGTGTCCTGGCCAAATTTCCCTCATTCACTAAAAATACTACCAACAGCTTAATCTGGTTCAAGGTCTGTTGGCATTCATCTGTATCCCCCTCCCCCGGGTCGTGCCTGAAAATAGGCAGGATTTGTCTAGTGCACTTACCCGGTCAACAAAAACTAAATAAATAAATAAAATAAAAATTTGGTTAATGTCCTTGTGAAGGTGTGGCCTCCAGTACTGCACGCAGTACCATACCTCTCAACTGTCCCGGATTTTGCGGGAAATCCCGTTTTTCTGCCGTTTGTCCCGCCGTCCCGAACTGACTGGCCATCTGCACGATTTTTGTAGCCCATGCGGTCCACGCCAGATGCCACCTTCGCCACGCTCGCCGTCGCCGAGTCGCCATTGTCTCAGCCTCACCAGAAGAAATCCCCACGTCCCCATATTCGAGCTGCAGCAGTGACGCTACGTAGCCTGCCCTTGTAGCCAATCGCATGCCTCCATGCTGTCCATCGCTGTTTTCGCACCCCACCCACACACAGACCCGATTTTTGTGTCCCCTCAGGTCCGAATGAGGAGCATATAAACAGGACCACTCGGGCTCTGAGCTCACACCAACTGAGCCAGAAGAGTTCCAGCGCATCGGGGAGAATTAGCGTGATCGCCGCTGCTGGGAGGAGGAGAGAGAGACAGAGCTGCCAGGAGAGGAGACAGGACAGCTAAGTGTGCCGCGCCACCGCCCGATTGAATCGCCGCCAGCCCGGTTTTAGTTCTACTTACTGGCCTGGCTGCTGTCTGCTGCTATAAATCACTTCAATCAGTAAACAAACAAGAACTAAGCAGCAGCAGTGCTGGCAGCAGGTACCGATCGCGATCGATCGATTAGGGCAGGCGCTAGTAAAAATACCGACTGCCAGCAGGCCCAGCACCACCAGCACAGCAGGAGCATTGCTTGGATCGAAGGGTCGAAAAGCAGCTTAGCAGCACAGGAGGAGCAGCAGCAGCGAAGCACAGCAGGACGAGGACGACCTGAGACTGACCCAGTGTGCCTGAAACTCTGCCAGAAGGTCCACCACACCAGTGACTGCCTGCCTTTACAAGGTAAGTAATAATGATTGCCACCATATCGTTGTCTGTTGCCAAACTTGCCACAACAATTAATGCCAACTTGCCAAATGCCAACTAGTACTCTGACAGTATCAGACACAGACCAGTGCAGTGCCAGTCACTGTGTATATAAACAGGGGAATGGGGATAGGAGAAGGACTATTGGTCTGTAATCTGTTGGCCAGACTAGAGAAGTCCAGAAGTTCTGTCTGTGTTCTTCTGTGTGGGACACTTAGTGAAGTTAATGTTACACACAAAACGGAGGGTGAAGAATTAACTAATAATTATGTATATGGCTATGCTAAGGAGATGAATTGTTAATAAATAACTGTAAAGGGCCCTTTTTTTATGTAGCAACACATGTGGGTATCAAAGTGCAGTTACCTGTGATATTTCCTTCCTGAGAGCTAGACTGCATCACTTAGTCATTTATATGTAGGTTCTGTCCTGCTCCTCTGGGAAAGCTAGTTTTTGTATTGTGAAATTTAAAATATAGTTCAAACTTCAGTTACTTAAAATGGGGGGTCAGAACCTACATATAACAAGTAAGAGAACCTAAAAGAGATGGCATGGCAAGACAAATTGAGGTGGTGATTTGATTAATGCCTACATTGTAAAAATATAATACAGTATAGTATACAGAAAGGTTTTCCTTAAGTTTTTGTATGTAGTTGGTTCTGTGTTCTTCTCTCCGTTCCACACTCTGGGTGGGACAGTCAGAACTCAGAACAGAAGTGTCTTAGTCATTTATATGTAGGTTCTGTCCTGCTCCCTCTGGGAAAGCTAGTTTTGTATTGTGAAATTTAAAATTACAGTTCAGTCACTTAAAATTGGGGCAGAACCTCCATGTAACTGAGTAAGAGAACCAAAGAGAGCGATGGTACTACTGTCCTATTTTCTTCTACTGCCGTGCCTTATAAATCAGAATTTGTTTAATTTTGTTGACCCAGTAAGCCCACTGGGCCTAGAAGTCCTTTTCAGGGGTAACTGGGGAGGGGTATACAGATGATAAGCAACTGACCTTGAACCAGATTAAGCTGTAGGTGGTATTTTTAGTGAATGAGGGAAATTTGGCCAGGGCACTGGGGAAATTCCCTTACACTCATTAACATCCACCTGAACTTCCACCAGTCCAGCCAGTTGGGACCTTGGTTTAATGTCTCATCTGAAAGACGGCACCTCAGGAGTGCAGCACCCCCCCATCCTCATGCTGTAGAACTGAACCCACAGCCCTGTAATCTCCTGGGCTCAGAGGCCAGTGTGCTACCTGAGTCACTGAAACTTGTCTTGGACAATGTCTGAATTTCTGTCTATTGCTATTTGCTACTGTCTGGATGGAGTTGTCACAACACCATCCAGCTAGTAGCAATAGACAAACATAGACTCTTTGATTTTCTTATGTTTAACCCACATACTGCATCTGAAAAGGGATATTATCGGGCTTAGAGAGAGAGAGAGAGAGTGTGTGTGTGTGTGTGTATATAATACACACGACACACCTATTCACTCCGCAGTACAGCAGCTCATTTCAAAATTAATATGTTGGCCAGGCCTGGAGTTGAGGAGAGAACTCTCACTCAGGTCCTGTGATTGTGAACTGGGTAGGGGAGCTTTGGTTAAAAGCAGTGCCGCTACGACAAAGCCCTCCCCTGTGGGCACTGGTTAAAATATAAATGTATATTGCTTGTTTTGCCTGCCTTTTGCTTGCTGTGGTTGACAAGGTCTAGAAGTTTCAGACCTGGTGGGAGGACTTTTAAAATAGCATGCTTAAACTGTTTCAGACTTGGCAGGAGGACTTTTACAAAAGTGTGGGTCATGACCCGAACCATTAAGCTAGATCTGGCAGGAAGATTTTTACAGAAGTGTGATTCAGCTAAGTAATGACTCATTAGCAGCTCTTTATGTGTGCCTGAGAGAATGTGTTGGAGCCAGGCAAGATGGAAAACATGCATATAGATGAGGATATATTAGCAGCTCATCAGTGCACCTGGTAGAATTTGTAGGACATATGAAAAAAAAAAAAAAATGGGGATAGCTTAAGCTGATTTGGACTCATTAACTACTGAGTGCTTAGGTATACTTGGTAATGCATGTCAAAGGTGGACCGTGGACACTGAAGGTGTTATCCAGCGATCTAGAACTGATGCTGCTCTACCTCTTTGCCTCTGCCAAATAAATGTTACGGACTACCCGTCCATCTTGCCTGAAGTCAGTGTTACATATTTTTCTTGATTGCCGTCCTCAATAGGAGATGGATTGCGAACAGATGCTTCAAATGCGAGCTGACTGCACTGCCAGTGGTAACTCCGTCTCCACACCAACCAAGAAGAAGAGGAATTCAGTGTTCCAAAGTTCCTGGAAGGCTTCCTTTGAGTGGATCGCACAGAGCAAGAAAGGGCCACTGTATGCATTCTGCAAGTCCTGTGGATGTGACATCAGCATCAGCCATGGAGGACCTAAACGACATACAGAGACACGAATCTTCGCAGAAACATCTCCAGAGTAGGAAGCATGCAGAAGGGAAGAAGCTGACCCAATTCTTCCAAGCACAGAGTACCTCAAAAGTTTTGGAGGCAGAGGTGGCATTTGTGAACATGTTGGCGGAGCACAATTTGTCATTTTCTTGTGCAGACCACCTCCTGAAATTTATGAAGAAGTACTGCACAGATCCAGAGGTAGTCAAGAAGATGTGCTGTGGAGCAACCAAATCCACCTGCATTGCCAGAGATGTGCTTGGTCCCAGCTACCAGGAGACTGCAGCTTCCCTTTGCCGTCGGTGCCATTTGCCTCTATGTTGACCAAAGCACGGACATGGGGGATGAGAAACTTCTGGTCATCCTTGCAGGTTGCTATGACATTCGACAGGGAAAATGTCATACAGTTTCTTGACATGCCGGCATGCACTTCAGGGACTGGACAAGCAGTGTTTGACTGCATGATGAGAACTCTGGAGCAGCTGGACATCCCTGTAAAAAACCTTGTGGCATTTTCATCTGACAATGCTGCAGCAATGATTGGAAAGCACAACTCTGTGTTTTCCAGATTAAGGCAGGTGAACCCAAACCTCATAAATATGGGATGCTTGTGCCATCTGCTAGACCTGTGCTCCAATCAGGGGTCAAGGCCTTGTCCTCACCTGTTGAGGAACTAATTTCTGACATTTATTGCCATTTCTCTTCCAGCTCATTACGGCAACAGCAGCTGAAAGAGTTTGCTCTCTTTGTCGATATTGACCCATTAAAAATCATTAAGCATGCACCCACAAGATGGCTCAGTTTGAGTAAAGTTGTTAAACGAATAACTGACATGTGGCCCGCTCTGCTGTCTTATTTTAGGTCTGTGGAACCCAGAGGTGCCAAAGTCAACCATTATGTGACCGCCTGAGCCCCAAGAAATTCAAATGACCTTTCTTTTCTAAAATATGCCCTTGAGCCACTGTGCAATTTTAATAAGAAACTGCAGAGCAGGGAGAGCCAGCTGATGACTCTGCAGGGTGACATCAGCAAAGTCATACAGTTGTATGCCAGCAGGGTTTTGCAACCTCAGGCTGCAGTTGCCTTGTACAAAGAAGGTGTTTTGGACCTAAAGAGCGAAGCAAACTTTCTTGCACTAAAAGATGTACGTGTTGCCCTGAAGTGCAAGAATTCATTCAAGCAAATGATGATATGGTAGGGACATCAGTGGAACTAAGTATTTATAAAAGGCCAAATCCTTTTACTGTGCTGTGCTGCAAAAATGTTAACAAAGCTCCCACTGAAATGCAGTGTCCTGAAGCAGGTCTCCACATTGCTGAACCCAGCACTAAAACTACACGTAAGTGGAAGCTCTGTAGTGAACCTTGCCAAGGAACTTGGCGATGCAGTTCACACCTGACTGTGACCAGCTTTTGGATGAGTTTGAAACATACCAGTTTGCAGAAACTGGATCTGCCCAGGCCTTTGAAACTAACAGTTCTGCACTAAAGTATTGGGCGTGATGCTCTCCAGCTATGCACCAGTGGTGACGATCTGCCCCTATTCAGGCGCCTGATGGAGACAGTCTATGCCTCCCTCACTCCAATGCAGAGCCAGAGCGGGCCTTCAGTATGGTCGAAAAGTGAAGACTGAGCTAAGACAGTCACTGAATGTAAAGACTTTGAACTCCATTATCGCTATAAAGATGAATGAAGAAAGACACTGCTATGAGGTAACTCATACAAAGGGAGTCTTAGAGGCTGCAGGAAAAGCAACTGTGCTTTACAACCGAGAGCACCTTGCAGCGAAAGACAAATGACTCTTCCAAACCAATTGTTTGTGTATAGGTACATAGGTTTAAATTTGTAGTGTACAGTAGATAGCATGATTTCATTTTTAGTATACAATAGCATGTATATGATATAGAGTAGATATGTAAAATATTGTGTGTGTGTGTGTGTGTGTGTGTGTGTTTTGTATAGATGAGATAAAATATTGCGTGTTTGTTTTTAGTGTAAACTATTGTATCATGTTTTTTTTAGTATAGGGTACAAATAAGTAAAATGTGTGTAGATAGGTTTTCAATTTTAGTTAGTGCATAGACTAGATAGCATGTACAATACTGTATATAGGTAAGTAGGTTTTCATTTAATCTGTTTGTTATATGTCATTAAATGTATGTAATACCCTATAAATAGCCCAAAATAAAGTTTTTAAAAGTAAAACTATCATGCTCTATGTTGTATTCTTAATGTAGTATTCAATAACTTTGAATTTCACGCATTTTAAAGATGCGAACCCTGTGACGCAGCTCTTTACGTGGCGCGAAAAACGGTGTCCCTGATTTTGAGTATTTGTCCCTGATTTTAAAGGGTAGTGTCCCTGATTTGCGGCCTTGGAGGTTGAGAGGTATGCGCAGTACTCCAGATGGGGCCTAACCAGCCTCTTGTAAAGAGGGATTGTTACCTCCCTCTTCCGACTTGTGATACCCCTACAATACGCCCCAACACCCCCTAGCCTTACCTACTGCTTTGGTGTTCTGCTTGGATGATTTCAGGTCATCGGTGGTGATGATGCCCAAGTCTCTTTCTTCCCTTGTGACTGCCAGCAACTCCCCTCCCAGCCTATAGATGGCTTCAGGGTTTCTCTTCCCTATGTGCATGATTTTGCACTTCTTTGCATTAAACCTCAGTTGCTGCTCTTCTGACCATTTTGCTAGTTTATCCAGATCTCTTCTCATTCTGCCCACCCCATGTGGTTCATCTACTCTGTTGCAGATCTTGGTGTCATATGCAGACAGACAAGCCTTACCCTCCAGTCCATCTGCAGTGTCACTGATGAAGATATTGAAGAGGACTGGCCCCAGGACTGACCCCTGATGTACCCCACTTGTGACTTGCATCTCTTCTGACTGTATACCATTTACCACCACTCTCTGTTTTCTGCCCGTCAACCAGTTTGCCACCCAGTTGACCAACTTCTGCCCCACCCCGAGCCTACCCAGCTTATTAATCAGTCTTCTGTGTGGAACAGTGTCAAAAGCTTTGCTGAAGTCAAGGTAGGCGACATCAACTGCTCCCCATTGGTCCACCACTCTGGTTACCCAGTCAAAGAAATCTATGAGATTAGTTTGACAGGACCTTCCTTTTGTAAACCCATGCTGTCTTGGATCCCGTGCTCCTGTGGATTCCAGGTGTTGCACTATCCTTTCCTTAAGGAGTGCCGCCATAATCTTGCCCACTACTGAGGTAAGACTGACTGGTCTGTAGTTCCCTGCCTCCTCCCTGCTACCACTCTTGTGGAGCGGGATCACATGAGCCCTTCTCCAGTCTTTTGGGACCTCTCCTGTGCTGAGAGACTCACTAAACAGTTCTGCTAATGGCTCTGCTAGTTCCACCCTTAGCTCCTTTAGTACCCTGGGATGTATGCCATCAGGTCCCATTGCCTGATCCACTCTGAGCTTATCGAGCTCTTGCAGAACCCTTTCTTTTGTGAAGGGACTAGTGCTCACCTCCCTCCCCCCGTGTCCATGGTGCTGAGCTGTGGGCCCTACCCTACCTTCTCTTCAGTAAATACTGAGCAGAAGTATCTATTTAGAATAAATGCTTTTACGTGGTCCTCCTCCTCACACACCCCTTTATCTCTTTTGATCTTAGCAATACCTCTTCTGGACTTTCTCCTTTCACTAATGTATTTATAGAAAGTCTTGTCACCTTCTTTTACTGTCTGTGCTAGTGTTTCCTCGGTTTGGGCCTGAATCACCTAAGTAATTCTCTGGCATCTTTGTCCTCTGAGATATCATACTGGGAGACCTTAACCTGGAGTGACTTACCAGTGCCTCCACTCCCCCTAAATCCATCTGCGACTCCTTCAGGTTGACACAACTAATTACTGAAGCTACGCGTCCAAATAAGAAGAACCCCAATAATAGTTCACTGTTGGACCTTATTATAGTAAGCAAACCTCGTCTATTTTCCCACGCTGGTGTTTTTTTCTCGGATATTAGTGACCACTTTTTTATCACCTGCGTAAGATCAAACCCAAAGTTATCATCTGCTCCTAAATTTACTATGAAGAGGTGTCCACGTAACTTTGATCCCTAAGCTTTCATCTCTGGACTGTGAGATTCTTTGCGTTGGCAAAAACTTTACATAGCAAAAACTGTAAGCATGGCCCACAACATCTTTCAGGAAATTGTAGTAGGGGTACTGGACAAGCATGCACCGTTGGCTAATGTCCGGGGCAAGACAAAATCATGTTGATGGCTTATGGCGGATCTGAAGGCCCTACTGCTAAAGAGAGACCTGCTTTGGAAAACTGCCTGGAAAACTAAGTTACCATCTGACTGGGCTCTATTTAGGAGTACGAAGAACTTTTGCGCCAAGATGGTCAGAGAGGCTATGGCAAACGTTTACCATTCTGAACTTGACTCTTCCTCAAAATGTTCCTCCAAATTCTGGAAAACCCTAAAGGATCTAGAAGGTTACTCCCCCGGAAATTTCTTGCCTACAAAAATTATGGTTGGTACCTCTATAGTCTCTGATAGGCTAACAATCCTTGACTCTCTTAACAACCATTTTCCTACCACTGGTCTAGCCTTTGATGCCTCCCCTGCCAGCAATCTTCGCTCACAGCTTGGTTTACCACATCACGTAGTCCCTGATACTAGCACTACATTCTCTCTTTAGCCTGCATCCTTGAAAGAAGTCGAAGACCTTCTACTACAGCTGGACACCAGGAAAAGTGCTGGTGCAGACCTAATAGACCCTTTCTCCCTGAAAATCAGTTTCCATCTCTCGGCAGTACTACTTACGCATCTCTTTAATTCATCTCTTTCACAGGGTGATCTCCCTCCTTCATGGAAAACTGCCCAAGTGATCTCTCTTTTCAAATCCGGAGACCCTAGTGACCTCAATGACTATAGGCCTATCTCCCTACTCCCTATCCTGTCCAAACTGCTGGAAAAAATTGTGATAACTCCGCTCAAGAACTACTTGGACTCTGCACATCTGCTTAACCTGTTACAATCAGTCTTCAGACCATGACACAGTACCATTTCGGCACTAACTAAAGTAACTAATGACTGGCACTGTGAATTGGACACAAAGAGCTTTGTTTGCGCAGTATTTTTAGATCCAAGTAAGACCTTCGATACTGTTGACCATGTCTTGCTCCTTTCTTCTTTTCAGAACATTGGCCTATGGATCTCTAATTACCTCTCAGGTCGGCTCCAACAGGTTAAAGTGGAAGGAGAATAATCGCCTCAAAAACCCTTATTGAGAGGCGTACCACAGGGCTCTGTACTGGGTCTGTTGCTTTTTGAAATCTATATAAAAGATGCTGTCATACATTTGTTTGCAGATGATACAGTGCTTTACACTAGCAAACCTACCCCCGAAGCAGCTTGTAGTGGTCTACAGCAGGAATTCGATCAGTTGCAGCTACAGCTTTTAAACCAGAAATGTCTCCTAAATGCCAAAAAAACTAACGCAGTGTTATTTTCACCCCTTGCTCATGCGAAGAATCCTGCCATCCATGGAACAAAACCTCAGATTACTACACTGCTAGGCGAACCATTAGAGTATGTAACAAAGTTCAAATATCTGGGGGTTTGGATTGACCTTAAACTTTTGTTTAATGACCGCATTGAAGAACTTTTAAAAAAACTCAGAGACTTGGTCTCTTTTACAGGATCAGACACCACCTTATAGGGGAAGCTAAGAAGAGACTGGTTCAAACCACCTTTCTTTCCTTGCTGGACTACTGCCTTTTGCCTGCTCTAGGGTAGTGATATAGAAGTTAGACTTCGCGGCTCGTATGAGTTTGATGCAGGCATTCCTTGCAGCTCTGAAGATCTGCTAGTCAGATGGTGATTTGGTGTGTCTGGCACGAGACCAGAGCTTATAGTAATCCTGCTTTGAATTCATTACTGCATGATGCATTTGTGGCATTCAGTAGTAATGCAACATGCATCCTGTAGTAATGAATGATACACGTAGCATATGAAAACTCACTGGCCCTCTTGAAATATTGCATTTTTCAACACTTCTGTCTGCCATTCTCTAAGGCCTCAGATAACACTCAGAAGCAAATGCCAGTAATTGTGTAATTTCAGAGGAAATGAGCATTCAGTGATGTTGATTCAGAAGGAAGTGGTGCTACCCAGCTGGGAATCTTGTTTTGTAATAAGCAGCATTTAGGTCTACCCATTGGCACAGTGGCTAAGTCCCACTGCCAACTGGGAAACCAGGATTCTTGTGCTAGCCCTGGAATCCCACACTGTGGTCTACTGGGATCAGGACATGTTGTCAAGGTGACACATTCGGCTCCCAGGAAGGGAGGGTGGATGTAGGTGGTCTGACATTCACCCATCCTCTGCCGGCCAGCCGAGGAAATACATTGGCATCATCTGTGATGGTCATCCTTGCCGCCCTACTGACCAATCAAGTGGTTTTATTGTTTGGCAATTTCCATTACAATGTGCTGTTAACAGCATAAAATAAAAAGATATTCCATACAAATATACAGTATAAGAATAAAAGAAATATAACAATGTACAAAAGTAAATCACAAAGTCAGTATCATGAATCACATGTTTAACATACATTGGAGCTAATGTCACCCTATTTAAAAACTGCCATATTATTGACTTATGAAGCTGTCCCATAAATCACCACTTTTCATCTATATATTTCTGTTGGTTGAAATCTTTAAATTGTATAGTGAAATTTATACTGTTAGCAACTTGATTTTAAGTATAACAACACTATTATTGATAAATGATCCTCTAATAATGAGACATAATAATTTTTTTTTTTTTTTTTTTTTACAGCTGTTACTTTTTCTTTTTGCCGGTTGATATCCAGAGGACACCCCCAGCCCCGTCCCCTGACATCCACCATCCGGCACTGACCCGGCCCCAGGTCTTACCCCCCACAGGAACCGGAGTCAAGGGGCCAGTGCCGTGGCTGGCCGGGAGCGGAGTCTGCGAGGCCCCTCCAACATTCTGCTGTGGCAAGTGGTTTTCTATGTTACTCCCCTAGGAGTCAAGGCATGCAATGACTCCTGCGGAGTAGAGCGTGCACCCATCCGCACTCCCTCCAAGCGTCTGCCCCGACTACTCCCCTGTCTTTACCGCAGCAGCCGTGTTACCCAGCCTCCGCTAGGGGACAGACAGGCGCCGACAGCTGGAAACCCCCCCCCGGAGAAGGACGGCAGTCCGTCAGACGCTCAATCCTTCTCCGCCCCTGCCGATCCCCGGCAGCCCGTGCTCACTCCTGAACACAGGATGCCGGCGTTGCACGAGGCAAGGCGACCTGTGCCTCAGCCCTCAACGCCACTGGGCCAGTGTGAAAAGACATAATATTTAATAGGAGACATGGTGGTGTCGAATACAAAGGACCCACTTTGGCTAAGAATGCTGCAAATCAGAAAAAGGCCTATTGAACTCTCCTGAGTTGCAGTTGGGAGCACTATCCACCAGCCTTCCCATACAACAACCCACCCCTAAGTCTCCTCCAAGAATGAAACTGAGCTACTATATTTGAGCCCTATTTGGGGTACCAGGTCAACTCGCAAAGTACTATGACACAAACAAAGATAGCAGAAGCTCGGTCACTAAGCCCACATTAGGTCATGTTGTATTTCCAGGAATACCTGCGCCTTTTTGGTGAGTACCAAGGAGCATCCTACAGCGCATGCTGCTCTGTGCCCCTGTTGTCACCAAGTAGGTCAGGAATTGTATACCGGCTGCAGTTTAAAAACCGTATACAAGTCTCTGTGGACCATGCCTGCTTTCATAAGTCCACACATTTCGCTCCACTTTCAGACCCATTAACTCCTTTATTGAGCCCACCTGTGACTCCCTGTGCAAGCCTCAGTAGAAAGTCATAAACGACTTCCTGCAGGGTTGTAATGTCAGGTGCACTGACTAAGCTCCCAGGTCATCTCTCTGGTCCCAGCTGTCTCACTGCACCTCAACGTTTGTGTGAATTTCCTTTTAAATTTTTGCCAATCTGTCTCCTTAGTTTATTTCTCTGTCATAAGTTATCCAATAACATTATAATATATGGGATAAGACAAAGGCCCCATATGAGGATAATTTGAATAATAAATATGTAATCTATAAATTTCACTATTTACAATGCAGTATAATGGATTCTTAAAAAGTTATAATCGAAACCTAATACAAAATAAATCAAAGTAAAACAGATAACACCAACACAAATCAAACATCTGGAAGTTAAAGACAGTGTTCTTTATACAAGTTTTAAGCCACTCCCAGGCTTATAAAAAAGCATCTCTGTGTTCACTGCATGTCCCTTAAGGAGAAAACCAACAGTCTGTCCAGCCTTTAATATGTGAGGAATACTGCTCCTAACAGTTGCAGTCAGGATGTAAAGCTGTGAAATATTAAAAAATTACAGAGTATCATCCTCCAGTCTCCTCCGTGGACAGCTGCTAAGTACCAAACAAGGAGAGCAGTTAATTCAGAAGCAGCAGAACAAATGCACAGCTGCTCATAAACTGTGTAGTATGGTAAGGAAGAAAAAAGCACTTAACGAGGCCACATTTTTCAAATTGTCCACGGCACAAGCTAAAAATCCAACGATTACTTCTCAAGTACCTCCGTTTCTAAGTTCCATGGTTCAAAGTAAGTAAAATTACAGCAAGGACTTTTCATTTTGGGAGAAGTCATCGGTATGAAATTGCTAAATGAATGTTTTAGAAAGGTGTTTTACCTCAAAACAGAAGTTATTTCAGGCAACTCACCACAAGGCACCCTTGTTTAAAGCATCTGCATTTGCTTTTGCTGATTGTAAAATCACTTATTAGCTCTTCTGGGGAGTTACACAAATCTCTGCAATCTGGGAGTCCGTAAAACATTTCCAGTGACTCCCTGCAATCCTGGGGGGGTTACCTCCACCAGTCTTTCTTCTCAAACTCTAGATCCACACAAATAGATGATTTGATATAATTTATTGGACCAACAGAGTTGTTAAAAAAGAAAATAGGTGCTTTGAGCTTTCGGACTACACAGAATCCTTCATCAGAAAACAATGACAGTTGGGTTGGAAGAATACACTTTCTTAAAGTCCAGATCATACATAAATAAAATGGATAAAAAGTTGTTAAAAATCCCATTGGCCTAAACTGCTTTTAAAAATCAACGCAGGACCATATAAAGACAACTGAGTTCCATCAATTCACAATCTATTGGATGCATTAGTAATCACGCTCCTCCTACAAGCCACATACCTGTATTAAAAGCCTTTCTCTTCCTTTCCGCGGCCGCATGAAGTCGGGTCGCGAGGGCAAGAGTCCCCAAGCCCTCCCCACAGACAAGCGAGACCCCGGACCATGCCGAGGAATCCTGAAGCCAGGTAGCCGGAGTTCTTGCAGCTGCTCACTGATTGAATAGGAGCTCTACCACGCCACAGATTTAAACTTGGCGCCTTTTTAGACACAGTACTGACTTGTAATTAATCTGCCGTTGTGCATCAAACGTTACACAGCTCCCTGCCTCCAATCTTTATCTGCCTAAATAATTGTAAAATAGGAGAAGTCTGCTAATCTGGGCAAAGTGTTTTAACTAGGGATTTATTTATTTTTTTACCAAACTGCACAACTTTACACAGGGGTAGGATTGCTTGTGTGAGTAAAGGCTGCTGTACCCAGGGGAGTTGTTAGAATCCACGACTGCAGTTTGCTGCTATCTAGGGGAATTCCTACTAAAATGGGTTGACTGTAAATGTAATAGGACCCCAGGCTGCTGCAATTTACAGCGCCATATCTCCTACTCAAAAAGGCTTACTTTTTTCACAATCTATTGGATGCATTAGTAATCACGCTTCTCCTACAAGCCACATACCTGTATTAAAAGCCTTTCTCTTCCTTTCCACAGCACTGAGGTCGGGTCGCGAGGGCAGGAGTCCCCAAGCCCTCCCCACAGACAAGCGAGACCCCCCCCCCCCACGGACCACGCCGAGGAATCCTGAAGTCAGGTAGGCGGAGTTCTTGCAGCTGCTCACTGACTGAATAGGAGTTCTAGCCCCGCCTGCGCTACGCGCAGGCTCCATCGCCCCCACCACCACCCTTGGTCGGCTTCTCTTTATATAGTGGTGTTTCCAGACCCCCACCACCACCCTTGGTTGGCTTCTCTTTATATAGTGGTGTTCCCAGACCTCGTGAGCTTGTGAACCAATCAGCCCACTTTCCCATTAGTCCCTTATATTTTTCCACCACTAGCAGCCACCGCAGAGCATACTGACAAATCCTCCTCTGCACAAAAGGAACTTACTTCAAAAATAATGCAGTTTCTCACTGCAGTTATCACTATGCTTTGCATAGCCTCATCCTCCCTCCCGCCCTCAGTCAATCCTAGGCTACCAGACCCCTTGCCACTTCCCACCTTAACTCCCAAGCCTACACCCCACTCCTCCTCGGCACCAGTAAAACATAACCTGCACCATGGGCACAACTGGACCCTGGGGGCCTCTATCCTCCCCCCCCCTCTTTCCACGCTGCAACACCTGCCTTATATCTCCCACTCTTTTCAGCCCCAAAGGCAAACTTAACTCCCTCTAATCACCCCACCCGCAAGGGTGCACCAGTAAAGATCATGCACCTGTTAAGGCACGCCCTGGTATTCCTACTTCTTGTAGCAGGGGACGTTGAACAGAACCATGGACCACAGGCACTCATTGCTGCCCAGCCAGCAGCACCACCTACTCACCTTCCCAAAGGTCTCAAAATTGTCCACCTTAATATATGTAGCATCCTAAATAAAATGGCTGCCCTACAAACAACTGTCCTGGCCCTTCGCCCTGATATTATAATCATCACAGAGTCATGGCTGAAGCCCCATCACCGGGACGAGGAATTCTCAATACCCGACTTCTTACTAATCCGCCAAGACAGGCAGGGGGAGGAAGAAGGGTGGCAGCACTGCCATGTATGTCACCTCAAATCTCCAGTTTTCTCTAATCACTCCGCCAACACTCTTACCATAGATTCCCTCCTGATCAAAATCCCCCTGCCCCACTCTATCCCAGTATATATATCTGGGTCATACTGTCCGCCGGACACACCGCTAATCAGCATCCTCGAACACCTAGGCAACCTGAGGGCCCTTACAGAAGGCAGAGAACTCCACATCCTTGTTGATTTCAGTCAGAACTGGCTGGGATGCGCAGCATCAAAGACACGTTGCCAAATAAACGTGCTAAAAAGCAAATAGGGGAACCCACCCACCTAAACCACAAATCCAATAAACACACACTACTGGACTGGGCACTCACTACCCACCCACATAGGATACTTAAAGCCGGCCTTCTACTGGACTCCCTTAGCGACCACCATATGATTTTTATAGTGCACAAAATCTTCCGTCCCCCGGCCCCTCCACCCCCGTGTGCTGCACAGCAGAGCTTACAAATCACTGGATCTGTCTGCTGTCCTAAACGACCTGACCACCATTGACTGGTCTCCCATCCCTAGTGCCACCTCCATGGACGAGGCCCTGAGCTATTTCTCTATTAATTTCCTCGCTATCTGGGACATACATGCCCCGCTAAGGAGATCCAGAGTCAGAGGTTCCCACTTTCCGTGGGTAATTTCAAACCTCATGGAACAACTCCGAGCCAGAGACCATGCCTGGAAATCCTTCAAGGCCACAGGTTCTCATCCGGCCCAGCAACAATACCGGTCACTTCAAAATGCCTGCACAAGACTCATACGGCAGTCCAAATCAAACTACTTCAAAATGG
Source organism: Neoceratodus forsteri (assembly GCA_016271365.2). NCBI lineage: Eukaryota > Metazoa > Chordata > Ceratodontiformes > Ceratodontidae > Neoceratodus > Neoceratodus forsteri. The sequence continues at coordinate 370,650,740 of CM057451.1, read as the reverse complement.
CGTTCAACAAAAACCACACCCACCCTTCTCAATTCTGGAAGTCCATAAAATCCCTTCTCACCCCACCGACCAACCCCCCACCCCCACTCTCAACCTCGCAGGCAAAATCATCAATGATCCTTGTCTGGTTGCCACGGAGTTTAATGCCTACTTCTCCACCACTACTGCCTCCCTACTCTCCTCCCACCCCACCCCCACCTTCGTTCTCCCCAAAGTTCCCCCTTCTCCCTAATGCACCCCGGCCTCCTTTTCTGCCCACCCAGTCACTCCAGACCAGGTGCTAAAATACTACACTCACTAAACACATCCAAGGTAAATGTCCATCGGGCCTAGATTCTAAAATGCTCCTACTCTCTGCCCCGGCTATAGCCCACCCCCAACCATGCTCTATAATCTGTCTTTCAAATTAGGGGCAGTCCCACACAAAAACAAGCCACAGTCATTCCTCTTCCCAAGGAAGGGGACCTCTCCTCCCCATCAAACTATCGGCCTATATCTCTGCTCCTCATCCTAGCCAAAATTCAAGAGCGCCTTGTTCTATCCCAGCTACACCTCTATCTAGATGCAGTCTCCTTTTTCACCCCCTTCCAAGCCGGTTTCAGGAAAAATCACTCCACTACCACATCCCTCCTTTGCCTCACTAACTCCATCCTTACAGGCATTGACAAAGGGGAAATAACTGCAGCTATTTTTATAGACCTGGCAAAAGCCTTCGACATGGTCTCTCACCCCCTGTTGCTGTCTAAACTTGCCCAAACTGGTCTGTCGGCGGCAGCACTCAACTGGTTCCACTCATACCTGTCAGGCAGGTCTCAATCAGTCCACATCGGTACGGCTCTATCCACCCCTCTCCCCGTCACCAGTGGCGTACCTCAAGGGTCCGTACTTGGCCCGCTGCTTTTCTCAGTCTTCCTCAATGATTTGCCTGCTGTCTGCACACAAACTGACATCCATATGTACGCGGACGATTCGGTGCTGTTCGCCTCTGGCCCATCCAGAACCGCCGTGGCAGCATGCCTTCAGAAGGATTTCGACTCCATCCAATGCTGGTTCCTTGAGAACCAACTATTCCTAAACTCAAAAAAAACTGTCTCCCTCACCTTCGGCTCCCGAGCCAAACTAACCCGGCTTACTGACGCACCCACATTCTATACCTTGGACAGAACTCCGCTTGAGGCCTGCTCCACATATCGCTATCTTGGCGTCTGGCTAGATCAGTACCTTGACTTCTCAGCGCACGTAGACGCACTGCACAAAAAACTGCATCCCATGCTGGGAGCTCTCCATCGTAACAAGTATTGCATCCCTCTACCGACCAGACTAGCAATTGTCCAAAAAATGATCCTCCCAATTTTGGACTACGGCGATGTCGTCTGCGGTGCCGCCCCCCAAACGTCCTTAGCCAGGCTCGACCCCCTATACAACTCCTTCTGCCAGTTTGCCTTGGACCGTTCTCCCAATACCCACCACTGCGACCTATACCAGTCCTTTGACCTCCCCTCACTCCAAAACCGGTGATTGCTGCACAGTGCTAGAATTACTGCTAAGTTCTGGTCTCATACGCTGCCCTCTTACCTATCAACATCCCTAACCGCCATCTCCCCACCCACCTACCTACGATCTCAGGAACACTGACTCCAGGCTCCTGCACATTCCCCACAGATCCACCCAATCAGGTCAGGTAGCTTTCAGTTTCAGGCTGCCCAAATTATGGAACTCACTGGCAGCCGACATCAGACTCACCACAAGTACTCCCCAATGTAATGCCCTTCTCAAAGCACATTTCGCTACCAACTGCTCATGCTTTCCCCATCGCTGACTTCCCTGCACAACTCCTATCAGCTACTCGCACAACCACTCCCCATTCTAACATGCTACTTGCTCCAGTCTGGGCTCCGTTTTCGCATTCATCACATAATGGTACTATATGCTACTAAACCTGCTACTGTTGCTGTATTATACGCACGCCTTACCCATATTGTATGTAATCAACTTTTGTTCAAACTATGTAATTGTTGTAATTCTTCCATTCTACTACACCACTGTCTGATATACTCTTCATATTTGTATGAACCGTCTTTCATCTTAGTTACTGCAACCATCCTACTGTACCACTGTCTGTTATTATCTGCTAATTATGTATGAACTGTTTTTGTTTTATTACTGCACTCTTGTAACCCCCTACCCCAGGGCCGCATCTGGAATCGAGCGGTACTCCGCTCAGTATGCCTTTCCTGGTAAATCTCTTAAATAAATAAATAAATAAAGGAAAGGTATTTCAAGATCAAATGTCACAGAATAGATAGCTTCTTCCCTGAGAACAACCATAAAACATACCAAAGCTACATTTGTGCGTCTATGCGTACATTAGTACGTCTGTGATTTTAAACCGCAAGATAAAATAAACTGAAAAAATACATAGTATAAAATGTTAAAAGTCTGCTAAATAAGAAATATGTTTGTGTTCAACACAAGAGTGGGTTTAAAGACAACCTGTCCTGGTGTAAATTAAGCAATAGCCAGCTGTTTCCCACATTTATACAGTGCAGGTACACTTCAGATATGTATGTCTTAAAACCTGTGCACAATAAGTAATATTCATGAATATTCAAACTTGTACTGTTTAAACGTGATCTATCTACAACTCTATAACAAGTGACTAGTGTTTCTGCACATTTGACACCCAAACCTAACACAGACCCCCCCTTGTAATTGAGATACTGTTTTCCTAATATGTCCATGTATCAACATGTGTCCATATATACCTAATATTCTGTACTATTAAATTACAGTTCTAGCAATCTGAATCAAAAACTGAGGGAATCAACACTCTGCCACCAGGCATCCCCCACCCCCAGGGTGAATCCAATGTATAGATAACCAGTAAAAAGGAATCCATATACCCATTTTGTATCCAAACACATTGCAGTGCCACCATGTACCACAATTATATGTCCATGTGTTGTCCCTGAAAGAGCATCTTTCCCAGTCTTTTTGACTTTCATGCATAAATTACCCCTTTTTGCATTGATTCTAGAATTGTATTTCATTACTGTTTTCTGCAGTTCGTTTTTGCATTCAGATCTACTGAAAACTGCAGGGTGTTCCAGAGCTTCTTCTATAGCAAGCCTGGTGTTGCTGTGGCCCCAGGGCTGTACTGCTGACATCACTATATGACAGAGGAGTGACTCTCACTGCAGTGCAGTGAAGTTGTAGCAGTTTTGCAAGGGAAAACTACATTACTAGGTGTACATACTGTGGTTCTTCTTCACCAAGACACCTTGTTAGCAGTTCGTTATGCCAGAATCTAAATGCCTTGTCAGTATGTTTTTTTGTCAAACTGACTTACTTCTGCCTCTATAACAAAGCATGGGGATTGAGAAATCATCAGGTTGCTATCAGCATTTTTCCCAGTCCTTTTGACTTTCATGCATATGTTACCCCTTCTTGTATTGATTCTGGAATTGTATTTCATTACTGTCTTCTGTAGTTACAGTAGTTTTTGCATTCTGAGCTACTAAAAACTGCCGGGCGTACTAGAGCTTCTATAGCAAGCCTGATATTGATGTGGACCCAGGGATGTACTGCTGACATCACTATATGGCAGAGGAGTGACTCACACTGCAGTACAGTAAAGTTGCATCAGTTTTGCAAAGGAAAACTACATTACTAATTGTACATACTGTGGTCCCTCTTCACCAAGACACTCTGTTAGCAATGCATTATGCTAAAATCCAAATACCCTGTCAGCATGTTGTAAAACTGATTTCTACCTCTGTAACAAAGCATGGGAGTGAGAGAAGATTGAGTTGCTGTCAGCCGAGACAGCTGTCAGTGTATGCATCGGTGTGATTAATGTCTATACCTTAATCATTTGAAAGCAGTAATGCCACCTTACCTATGCCATACTGGTGCCTTCCTTGTCTTTCTGTAGTAAAGTGCATGGCAGTCATCCCTGTCGAAAATCCCTTACTGTTCCTCTGTCCTGCGCCTCCCTGACATCAGCATGGCACCACAGAACGCCGAAGACTAATTTTGTTACTATATAATACAAACACTGTGTTTAGATGTGCTATATGCACTGTAGAGGTGGTTTTAAAAATTGAGGGTTATTTCCAGAGAAATTGTTTGAAAGTGAAACTGAAATTCCACACATGCGCGGACCAGCAGTATTATATTGTACCAGAATTAGTCTTTGGCATTCCGCGGTGCCATGTTGATGTCAAGGAGGCATGGGACGGAGGAGCAGTAAGGGATTTTCGACTCGTGTGACTGGCAGGTGCTTTACTACAGAAAGACATGGAAGGCGCCAGTATGGAATGGGTAAGGAGGCATTACTGCTTTCAAATGATCAGGGTATAGACTTTAATCACACTGATGCATAAACTGGCAGCTGTCTTGGCTGACAGCAACTTGATCTTCTCTTACTCCCCATGCTTTGTTTCAGAGGCAGAAGTAAGTCAGTTTTACAAAAAACATGCTGACAAGGCATATGGATTTTGGCATAATGCATTGCTAACGGGGTGTCTTGGTGAAGAGGGACCACGGTATGTACACCTAATAATGTGGTCTTCCCTTGCAAAACTGCTGTAACTTCACTGTACTGCAGTTTTAGTCACTCCTCTACCATATAATGACAGCAGCACAGCCCTGGGTCCACAGCAACACCAGGCTTGCTGCAGAAGCTCTGGTACACCCTGCAGTTTTTAGGAACTCAGAATGCAAAAACTAACTGCAGAGGACAGTAATGAAATGCAATTCCAGAATCAATGCACGGAGGAGTAATTTATGCATGAAAGTTATAAGGGCTGGGAAAGGTGCTGACAGCAACTCTTATCTTCTCTCAGTCCCCATGTTTTGTTACAGAGGCAGAAGTAAATCAGTTTTACAAAAAAACGTACTGACATGGCATTTGGATTTTGGCATAATGCATTGCTAACAGGGTGCCTTGGGGAAGGGGGAACACAGTATGTACACCTAGTACTGGTACTTTTCCCTTGCAAAACTGTTGCCACTGTACTGTATGTACAGTGTGAGTCACTCCTCCGCCATATAGTGATTTCAACGGGAGCCAGCAGCTGAACAGCAAAGACAAGTGCAGCAGAGCTAAAGCAGGGCTCAAAAACAAATGCAAACTATGGAAGGAAGAGTAAACCGTGGCCAAAAATAACAAATGCACACACCCTTTCAGGTCTAGTATTGCATATAATGACAAGCTGTAACTTTCTGGACCATCAAGAAAGGTGCTCTTGAAGCAGGTGAAGAAACAGGAGCTGTTTAAGCAGTGTAATGTACAAATCTATATTCATCCCGTTCTCCACCATGTTCAAAAGTAGAATGAGTCTGTCCTCAAAAGCCCATCTTTGTTGTGTATTTTTGAAATGTCCTTTCAAAACCAGTACCGACGTATCGGAGATGGAGTAAGAGAAGTGTTGAGCCACTGGAATTTCTGTGTTCTCAAACTCTGAAAGCAGACACACCAAAATGACTGTAATTCGGGGAAATGCAAATTTTGACAGTCTGTTCAACCTTTCTCCATTCTCCTATTCACCAATTTTCCCTTATTCAAGGCACAAATTCACACACCTGAAATGCGGAAAAGAAAATCACTTCAAACAACATGAAGTCTTGCTATATTATAGACATTAGCAGTTTGTTCCAGCTCTAGAACTGCCCCGGAGTGAAATGGTTAAAACCATTCCAAAATAGAATTTTGGCACGAGAGCAGCTCTATCTGTGTCATTTCAAACTTGAACTGTCAGATTCTTTACTCCGCCTCAGTGAACAGTCGCTCCGGAGATTTCTCCTTCTGCTTGGTTCATTTCTCGGTTTAAAAGTGTTTTCTAGGTTGGATTTAACGAGAATAATTTTATTTAACAGCAAAACCGCTCGGTTCAAGCTCTATCTGTGGTAACTGTACGTAAATGAAGGTTTTGTCTGTGTGGAACTTGTAAGTTATCGGTTCGGTTTTGAACCGATCAGTGGGTTAAAACACATTTAAAACTAAAAGTTACTATTTTAGAGTGCGGTTCCGGTTTTATCGGTTCTAAAAACCGGATTTATTACGGTTTCCAATACCCTGTGACACAGTTAGGAACCGATAAGGGTGTCTTGCCTGGCACCGTCAAGTAAAAGGGCAAGTTTTTGGTTAGGGCTGGCATTATGTCTGAGAAACCCAAAAGAAAAACCGGCCCACTGGGTTTCAACACTGTGATGGTTGTGGGAAGTCTTTGCAAGGCTGACCCACACACCACATGTGTTTATTCTCTGGGTTTGACCACCTCCAGTCAGACTGCCAGGTATGTAAGAATTTCCTGCAGTCACCCTGGAAAAGATTGGGCAGGCTCCAGGGAACAGAGGCCAAAAGTCCACTGACCGGATGGCCAGCCCGGTTCGGTGCCAACCGAACCAGAGGGAGTGCCCTCTGACCAGGGCCAGACTTTCTCGGCAAAAAAGCTGGTTCTGAGGAACCAATTCCAGTAAAGAAAACAAGAAAATCAGCAGGTCTGGAGTCCAAAATTCCTTCTCCAACTGCTGCAGAGATAGCAAAAGCCATACAAATTGTCCAGTCACTGTCTCAGGGTCCGTCAGAACCACCACTATCTGGTAAAAGGTCGGTTCGTCCGGTCCCAGTGGTTCAGGATTATGATATTGAGGAATTTTATGAACCAGAGGAGGGGGAGGAGGATTATGAACAGTATGAATGTGGCTGGGAAGGTCTGGGTGTGCCCATTGAATCGGTCATCTCCCCAGACAGACCTTGAGAATCTCCCCCTATGCTGTCTGAGTCCCCATCTCATTTTATGTTTTATAAAAAAGTTGCTGAAACCCTCCAGCTTCCTTTAGAAGAGGCTGTGGATGAGCAAGAGGAGCCTGATTTTTGTAGAAATGATGGATATTCCAGAGTCTAGGAGATTGTCTATTCCTTTACATAAGTCTTTTAGGAAACAAACAATTAAAATTTTAAAAGCTCCTAATTCTGTGCCTCCTGTAGATAAAAAGATGGACAGAAGGTATGCATTTTCAGGCCCTGATACAGAATTCCTTTCTCAGCAATGCAGTCATGTTGGGGTAGTTCAGGCTGCTGCCTGTGATAAAGCTAATATTCCCTTGGCTTCACATCCTCCTGACAAGAATTCCAGGAAGATTGATGCCATGGCAAAAACAGTATATGGCAGCCTCTGGGACTCAGGCAAGCAAATTATATGGCTTATGTAGCTAGGTATCAGAAATCTAGATGAGATACTGTTATGCAATTGGCCAAGCAGGCCCATGGCCAGCTGGCTAGTGAACTAGAACAGGTGGCTGCTGATGGCATTGAAGCCTCTAAGGTTCAGTTTCATGCTGCTGTGGATGTTAATGATGTTTCCTCTAGGGTCATGGCCACATCTGTAGCTTTTCGTGAGTTGGCCTGGCTCAGGTGTACTAGTTTGTCACAGGATACCCAGACTAAGGCTATGGATTTTCCTGTGGTGGGAAATCTCTGTTTGGAGAGCAGACAGAGAATTACATGAAGAAGATGGATGAATATAGGACTACTTACAAGAGTGCCCAGGCTAGGCGGCAAGCCACTCCTCAAAGGCATGCCCAGGGGGGTAGGGGTAGGCCTTTTCGCAGAGCCTTTCTACCAGACTCAGGCCTCCTCTGCCTTTGCTCATAGGGGCTTCTTCAGAGGCAGGGGCAGGCGAGGTGGGCAGATCTGCTCCACCCCCAGCCTAAAGCTCATGAAACAGGCACCCTGATGGGGTGCCCAGGGCCGATTCTCCTGTACCAGTGGGGGCAGGCTGGCTTACTTCAGTCAGAATTGGGCTTCTTAACCTCAGACAAGTGGGTTCTGGAAGTAGTAAGCCAGGGTCTGGTTCTCAGCTTCAAAAGTTTCCCAAGTTAAGAAGCAGACTTTTTCTACCTGCAAGTGCTTCAGAGACCTCGCTCTGAAACAGAGGTCTCATCCTGTTAGCTCTCAGAGCAGTAGAAAGGGTTCCTCCACTGCATCAGGGCAGGGGTCTGTACTCCAGATACTTCCTTACCCCAAAAAGACAGGAGAATGGCGGCCCATTTTAGATCTCAGATATCTGAACAAGCATCTTTTGAAACCAAAGTTCAAAATGGTAACTCTGGCAATGATTTTACCTTCCCTAAGGCCAGGGGACTGGCTAGCCTCCTGGACCTCAAGGATGCCTATTTCATGTCCTAATCAGAAGATCCCATCGAAAGTACCTCAGATTCGAACTGCCCTCAGGTCATTACCAGTTCAGAGCAATGCCCTTCAGCCTTACCTCTGCTCCAAGGGTATTCACAAAGTGTCTAGCAGTGGCCCACTTAAGGAGGCAGAGGATTGCTGTTTTTCCCTATCTAGACGACTGGCTCATTGTAGGCCAGTCCCCAGAACAGGTAAAATCTCACCTGCAGGTGACCCAGCAGCTTCTCACCTACCTGGGTTTTCTGCTAAACCTACCAAAGTCGGTTCTGGAACCAGTCCAGGTACTCACCTTTATAGGGGCAGAATTGGACACAAAGCTAGCCAGAGCCTTTCTTCCCCAGAAAGGGTAAGGAATTTAGTGGCTCTGGCCTCTTCCTTCACTCTGCAGGTCTCGACCAGCAAGACACTTTCTGCAGCTCCTGGGGCACATGGCTGCATCCACAGCTGTTGTGCAGGAGCCAGATTTCAGATGAGAGACATTCAGTTTCACTTGAGAACCTTTTGGTCTCAGAGAAGAGACCCCTTTCCAAGTTGGTCCCAGTGACTCAAACCTTGATCCTAGCTCTCCAGTGGTGGCAGGATCAGAGCAATTTAAGAGCGGGGTCCCTTCATTTCCCCTTCTCACGACTTGACTCTCACTACAGATGCTTTCCTTCTGGGTTGGGGAGCCCACATGGGCGACCTTTCCACTCAGGGAGTTTGGTCCCCCCAGGAATCTCTGCTCCACATCAATTTGCTGGAACTCAGAGCTGTCTTTTTAGCTCTTCAAGCTTTTCTGCATCTGTCCACAACAAGGTGATACAAGTCAGAACAGACAACACCACAACAATGTGGTACATCAACAAACAGGGGGCACTCGGTCTTGACCTTGTGCACCGAGGCAATGAAGTTGTGGTCTCTGGCCTATTCCTGAACACTTCCCTCATAGCAGTTCATCTTCCAGGAAGGACAATGTCCTAGCGGATGCCCTCAGCAGGATTTCCCAGGGCCATCACGAATGGTCCCTGGATCCTCAAGTGCTGGGGATAGTTTTGCCAGGTGGGGCATCCTCAGATAGATCTTTTGCAGCCCCAGACAATCACAGACTTCCTCTGTTCTGTTGCAGGCCTCCAGTGCTGGGCTCAGTTCCCCTGGATGCCCTTCTTCTGGATTGGGAGGGGAAGTTCCTCTATGCTTCCCCTCCTCTCCTATTCAAAGTACTAGTCAAAATCAGATCTCAGCCTTGCAGGGTGATTCTGATTGCCCCGGATTGGGCCAGGCAGCCCTGGTACCCACTCCTTCTGTCTCTGACAGTCCATCTTCCCCTGAGCCTCCCCAGGAATCACAATCTGTTGACTTGTGCCCAGGGAAGGGTTTGGTATCCGGACCTCAAATCCCTCAACCTCAAGGCCTGGCTCTTGAGGAGTTAGAGTTTGCTGATTTACACCTCTCTCAGGGTGTTCTTGAGATCCTAAAGGCTTCAGAAAGCCTTCCACTAGGGCTACTTATAGTTCTAAATGGAAAAGGTTTTCCATTTGGTGTGCTGGGAAAAATATTTCCCCAGAATCTGCTGAATTGCCCTTTTTGTTAGATTACATGGTACATCTTAATTCCTTGGGTCTCAGACCAGCTACCCTGAGAGTTCATTTGGCAGCTGTGTCTGCTTTTGTGTCAGCAGGAAAGTCATCCCCTCTTTCCTCTCATCCTGTGTTTTCCAAGTTTTTTAAGGAGTTACTCCATACTAATCCTCCTTTTCGGGAACCGGCCCCTGCTTGGGACCTTAATGTTTGCATTGCCCAGTTAATGCAACCCCCTTTTGAACCTCTGTCTTCTGCAGAGCTTAAGTACCTAACTTGGAAAACTGTTTTTCTAGTGGCTATCACTTCTGCCAGACGATAAGTGAATTGCAAGCCTTGTCAGTGGAGACTGACTTTATTTCTTTCCACAGGGATAAGGTAGTCCTTAGGACTTAGGAAGTTTTTGCCTAAGGTGGTTTCAGATTTCCATCTTAATCAATCTATCTCCTTCAGTATTTTTCACTGATCACTCCTCTTGGGTGAGAGGAGGTTGCACAACCTGGATGTTAAGAGAGCTCTTAGTTATTATATAGAGGCGTGCCTAAAGGTCACAGGTTGAATCCTCCAACTTTTCCTTACCTATGGTGAAGTTGGAAAGGCAGACCTGCCACTAAGAGATCAATAGCCAGGTGGATTGTCTCTTGTATCCAATTTTGTTATCAGAAAGTGGGAGAGCCCCCGGTTTGAGGGCTCATTCTACCAGGGGTACAGCTCGTCTCTAGCTGCTGCCAGAGATATCCTTTATTAGAGATTTGCCAGGCTGCTACTTGGAAAACGGTACACACTTTTACCAAGCATTACTCCCTGGATGTCCAGGCCAGAGAGATGCCTGCTTGGCACAGCTGTTCTTCAGAGCCTATTCCTAGTAGGTTCTGCCCTCCTCCATGGAGGTACTGCTGTGTATTCTACATGTCTATAATATAGCAAGACTTCATGTTGTTTGAAGAAAATTACTCACCTAGTAATGTTGTTTCTTCTAATGGAGTCTTGCATATTATAGACCTCCCAACCTACCCCTCTCAGAACCTCTACTTGGTGGGGTGCGGGCAACTAGTGTGGGCACTACTTATGTCCTGTTAGCATTTTGTCCCTTTGGGACTTTGGGGTGTGTATGTAGCAGCGTGTGTGTTTTTATTATACTTATGTTCCATTTTCATATTATTAGAATGGTGTTAGTATTTCTGGTCCCCTGACTTGAGTCTTGGGTGTTGGGACCATCAATGGTTGTTATTATTTAGGTAGCCATTTGGCTAGTGTAGGTTACAGCTTCCACACAGACCTTAGTGAGTTTGGCTCGTAAAGATCTGACAGTTCAAGTTTGAAATGACACAGATGGAGCTGCTCTCGTGCCAAAATTCTATTTTAGAATGGTTTTAACCATTTCACTCCGGGGCAGTTCTAGAGCTGGAACAAACTGCTAATGTCTATAATATAGCAAGACTCCATTAGAAGAAACAACATTACTAAGGTGAGTAATTTTTTCTTTTTGAGCATAGTAGGTAATTTCAGGAATTTTAAAATCAGTCGCCGGCTCCCCTTGGCAAAGTTAGCATACCTATAAAAATGTTAGGACTTGCATATAGCACCCCATGGTGCAGCCTCCGCTGTAGCTCGGCAGAACTTGCTCGTCTTCCTCCTTGGACCTCCAGACAGATCACTAGTTGCAGTTCTAGGTAGCCGAGCTGCAAAGCTGTTTCAACTCCAAACCACCAAACACCATCAGTGTGGCAACACTCCCGACCGGACTTTCCCAGAGGAGCTGTAGCCTGCAGCCGTGTACTGCAAATGGTACTTTACGACGTTGACCAACTCAGAAAAAATAGATGAAATATTTAAAAGGTAACATTAGCAGTAGTGCCTAAGTGAAAACTCCTAAACACAATGAAGAGAGCAAGCAACAAAGAGTGGAGCAGTGTTACGACCATCTTGCTGCTCTGCACCCCCACCGATTTGTCATGTGTGAAACTTCTCACTTGTGTATCCCCTACTGACCAGAGTAAGGCTGCAGGCATGGTAACCCCGATGTTTAGAATGGGGGGCATGGGACAAAAGGTTGAACCACAGGAAGATTAAAGGAAATATATAAACATTTCTGTTGACAGATGCAGGTAAAAACGATGAATGCTCAGTCTTGTAATTTTATGGTTCAGTTATAATTAAAATATTCTGCATGTAACCGATGTATAATAAAAGGTGAGAGAAACAACATTTGTAATGCTTTAATGTGATTCTTTATTCATTTGCATATTCTAGCGGAAGTGAAACGTGTAGGGGACACCCTCCTTGGCATGGCCACTCAGTGTGTCCAGGTGAAGAATGTGATGAAAACATCACCCCAGACTCTTTCTAACCTCTGCCTGAAGATCAATGTCAAACTGGGAGGCATCAACAATATCCTCGTACCTCATCAGCGGTAAGGGAGGGGTTACTGTGATTTGTTGCAGTAAGATGCATAGCTTGTTCTGCTGTATATGTCTGTAGAAAGGGTGCCAACATATCAGTATCATTGATTTATGTACCTTCTGTAAGGCTGCTTGGATTGCAGGATGTTGTTTTGGGCTGGTCAGTGTGCTAAAGGAATAGACTAATCTGTATGAAACACACTATTAAAACCACAAATTATTCCTGATTATTTTCTGAGAAGGAATGCCACCGGGTCTGAGGTTATGTTTCTATTCTTGCCCAGTCACTGCATTTCTCTGGGGGTTTGCATTGCAGGTGGGGCCCAGACATGCAGCAGTGACTTTGTGGCACAGGGTCTCTCCTTTACTCCCTCATCTGAGGATCTTAACAGAGATGAGAGCAGGGCACTCGGGCTGATAGTCGAGTGAAAGAAATAGCAGTTATGTTTGACATATGCTGTAGAACACTGGGCCAGGGCAATAGCACAGACAAACTGGGAGGAGGGGATTCCTAAGACCAGTCCAAGTAGATGATTTTTGCATACTACGAACAACTTATTTCTCTATTATACAATATGTCAAGGGTGACCCTATAGAGCAAGCAGTACTGGATCTTACTTAGAGTAATAAGAATGTTGGTCAGAGATGTTAAAACTGGAGAGATGCTAGGAAACAGTGACAGAGATAGTAACATCCTCCAACTCACCATCGGAAAGAACATGGGAAGAACTAAGGCAGGGACAAACGCCATGCTCCTGCACATGGTGAAGGAGGAAATATGAGGAAACTCACATTGCAGGTGCCTTGGAAAGCAAGCCAATGGGCAGAAATGTTCAGCAACAATGAGACACCCTCAAGATCCCTTTAGACTGATTAAAACAACAATATATCCTACAGAGGAGAAAGAACAACAGTAGGCAGTGTAAACCTATGATATAGCAAAGGAGGTACTTATATCAGAAAGAAAGAGGCATTCAAGATGCAAGTTGCAAGAGACCAGACAAAACAGGTATACAGGGACAGATTATGAGAAGGTAATCCCAGAATTGGGTGCAAAAGAAAAATGGCAAGAGGAGCAGATCATACTTGAATTCATATCCAGTAATAACTAGATTTGGCTGATTCCAATGGTACCTGATTCTATGCTTGTGAAAATGGTATAAAGAAGTGGTTCTGTGTCTGCTGGATAGGAGGCCAGTCCAGGGTGATACATCTGTTTGGAGATACTGTCACTCCACTGGTGTGTACTGAACACACCGGAGTGCAAAACAAGATGATAATCAAATGTATTGACATTTGCTTATTGTGATTAACCAAAAAGGCGCTTATTGTATTCCTAAAAAATATGTAAGAACGAAATGTGATTTGATGAAATAATAAATACAAATATTTTAAATCCGCTTCTCAGTGGACCGCTGCACTTTAGAGAACTACTCGTTGAGGTGGGGTTGTCTGAACCCCACCTTCAGACGCAGGCTTCACATGCATGCAGCCAAGACTAGGTCTTTGGACCCCCTGGAGTGCATACATCTCTCTATAAATGCACACCCTGTCATCTGTTATTACATAGAAGCATAGACAGTGACGACAAAAAGACCAGAGGTCCATCCAGTCTGCCCAAGTTCCCTATAATCCCTGGAACCTACTGTTCCTCCAGGGTACTAACCCTCCCCGTCCTCTCTCTATTCTCCTCCTTGGTCCTGTCACCCCCGGTAACCACTGTTCCCTTCATTATGTCCCAGCCTTGCTTGAATCCCCTGACTGTTTTGCACCCACCACTTCAACCGACAGACTGTTTCAAGGTTCCACCACCCTTTCCATAAAGTAGTACCTTCCCACATCTCTCCTGAATCTACCTCCTATTAATTTCCAGTCGTGTCCACATGACCGCAAATTGGTAGTCAGGCTAAATAGTTCCCCGCAGTTCACTTTGTTAATTCTTTTAAGGAACTTGAAGTTCTCTATGATATCTCCCCTCTCCCTCCTGGTCTCCAGAGAGTACATATTTAGTGCCTTGAGGCACTTCTCATAGGATATGTCCTGCTGGCCCGAATCATTTTTGTTACTCTGTGCTGTCTCCAACCTTTCCTTATCCTTTCTGAGGTGAGGATTCCAGAACTGGGCGCAGTACTCTAGGGGAGGCCCTCACCAGGGATCTGTAGAGGGGACATATTACCTCCTTTCTTCTGCTGTCAATACCCCTCCCGACACATCCCAGCATCCTACATACAGTGGAGCAGGCCAGAATGCAATGCAGTTGTGCAATAGAGTTACTGCAGTAAACAAGGCAATTTCAATGGTAGTTAATGCCATTTGTTATGCAGTAAATCGAGACACTGCATTGCATCCTGGACAGCTCCGCTCTAGTGTATATGTATAATATATAATATACTCACAGGTGCATAGTGGTGTATTTTTACATATTTTTGTTCACTTTCCTAACCGATTAAAGAAATTGCGATACTGCAAGTAAATGCTTGTTTACACTAAGAATTCTGCAGCTCTGTGAGTAGTGCAGAGCTGCTGATTCACCAGAAGTGGATAGGTTGAGATATGTCTTGAAGCGTTGTAAGTTTATCCTTTACAGCTCCTGTGAGATGCTGCAGTGGTGTGGTGCTGAAATGCTGCAGGAGTTTTCATTCCTTGTATGGACACTTCCCACCACACACAGCAATGTAGTTACAGAGTTGGGAGTCGGTAGATTCCCTAGGCAGACTGACAACTAAACAGATGATTAGCTGATGGCTCCTGCATCAATTTGTGTTACAGATTGACTGCATAGGAGTCCCACATTGGGTTGAAGGTTCACTCCAGCAGACATACTGCTGCCTCTGTTACTGCTGCCAGGCACATTCTCATTTCTGAAATATGTAGGACTGCTAACTGGTCCAGTGAAAACAAGTTCATATCCCACTACAGCATCGATGATCTTTCAAGAATCAGTCTTCACCATTGATTCACACTTTTGGGTCTGTGATCAGAGACATTAGGATCCTGTGAAGCAAATGATCTTACTTTTAACCTTGAGAACTGTGCCCCCTGACATCAGGATGACACAGAAACTTTAGCTAGCAGTGTCTGGCAGGGGACCGCCCACCCGATGTCACGCAACCAATGTCAGTGTAACACTGTATAGTGGGCGGTACCCATGTCCGCCTTTCAGTTCTTCCCCACCGTCGACCTGTGCACATCGGACCTTGCAGATTCCTTGCTTCATTTCGACCACCATTTCTCGGATGACTGTCCATTTGTTTTTTTTCTTTCTTTATTTTGCAAAAACTTAATCTTTGTGTATGTCTTCTCCATCTTCCGTTGAGTCACATAAAAACAAGTGCGATTCCTGCAGTACGCAGCTCCCACATAAGGGCTCTCACACCCTGTACCTCTTCTGCCTAGACCCAGAGCACAAGATCGAGGATTGTGAGGCCTGCTGCTTTTCAACCAGGCCGCATGGAAGTGCTGCCAGCAGGCCCACGAGGCCCACTTGCTAAAAAAAGATGACCACCATAGAAAAAGAGCTGCAGAAGCTGAGGAGCATGCTTCATCTTCTCCTTCTGACTCCCACAAACGCAAGAAGAAGAGGGACAAGGAGAAGCACTGGGACCAGGATAGGTCTCCCTCTCACCCTCGGGCCCCTCAGGTGATCAGCGGCCCTCTTCCTCTGGGAAGACAGCTGCCATCGGAGGACACCACCACTGATCATAGCCTCAGGCGCCTCGGTTGAGTCCGAGGCCTCCGCCACTCTTAGACCCTTTTCCTCCAAGGGGTCTAAGCAGCCAGGCAGGGCCGATTAGTCGCTCATTGGACACCCTGACAAGTGCCCAGGCCGATAAGTTGGGCACCGGGAACTCCGATGCCAGCACGGCCACAGTGGATAAGCTGGTCGTTGGGTCCTCCGATGACCACCCGTCCAAAACACTCACATCGGGTCCCGGCGTTGGACCCACCAATGTCCAGCCGGACAAGAGCCTGCTGCTGGTCCTAACACAGCCTTCCCCGGTTGGGTCTCTCTACTGGGATACCCCCTTCTCTCCTTTTGTGGAACTTCTATGCCCTCCCCAGATCAGAGGGAGCCAGGGGATGGGGGTCGTCAGTTAGGTAACATCCCTGTCGGGTCGCCTCCTGTCCTCATGTTGGACACTCTGTGCAACCTTCTGGACTCCTTCCCTCTGGTTCTTCCGGTGGAGTCGTCAGTGCCGACGCCAAGCTAACCGTCTGCCGGTCCCATGCCTGACACTGTCATTCCGGGTCCTGAGTCGATTTTCAGGCCCCCCACAGGATCCCCCACCAGGCCCTACGGCACCGCCGTCTCCGTCAGGCTACCCTCTGCCCAGTTACCCGGTGCCACATTATACACCCGGTTACCCTCCGGGTTACCCGATGTCAGGCTTTACGATGCTGGGGTATACGTTGGCTTACTCTGTGCCGGGTTACTTGACGCATGGGTATCATACACTTGGGTACCTGATGCAGGGGTTCATTTCGGGGTTTCAACCCATCTGCCAGTCCCCTCTGCCGCCTCCTCAGCCTCAGGTGGATTTCTGGGCCATCCTCCAGTTCTGGTGGGTAGAAACCAAGTCGCAGCTCATCTCGGAGCTGGATAGCTGGCACCCTGTGGGGGCAGTTACCCCGGTTCACCCGGAGCAGATTCTCAGGTCTGCCTGTCAGCTGGAACCACGCCAGTCTTCATCAGACCTGACGAAAGGGCCTTTGATGGGGCCGACAACGGACAGTATCCCTCTTGGACCTCGAGAGGCATCTCGCCCTGACGTCAGGTCTCCAGAGTCCTCAGATTCGGACTCCGAATCTGGGTCCTCCTCCTCGGTTTTGGGCTATGAGACTCCCCCTCCAGAAGAGCCCAAGCCCAAGGAGTCCCCCAAATTGCCTCTGGAGTACTCCTCATTCACAGACCTCTTGAAAAAGATTGCAAAGGTCTAGGAGTGGAAATCTTAACGCCCAAGACCCCAAGCATCAGAGACTAGCTTAACACCTGGATATTCAGGAGGCTGCACCTGTCCTGACGCCCCCGTGGTTAGAGCCTCACGAGGACTTGGCCTCTACTATTTGGATGCTGCCTTCCTCTATCCCAGCGGTGGCAAAGAAGGCAAACAGAACATACAGGACACCAGAGGATAAAGACCATCTCAGCATCCACCCAAATGCCGACTTAGTGGTTATTACGGTGGCTCATGACAGGTCCACCAAACCAAAGCACACGAGCACCTCCCCTCCAGACAAGGAGTCGAGGCAGCTGGATCAATTCAGGAGGAAATTCTATTCTTCCTCCACATTGGCTGTGCATGCCCTCACTTGTGTGGTGCACGTACTGGTGTACCAGAAGTCCTTTTTTTGTCAATTGGAGCCTGTCATTGAGGCCATGCCAGACTCAAGAGTCCAAGACCGTCCTGGCTGACACCATCAGGTCTGCTAAGGTCACCTGTTGTCACTCTTCAAGGGCGATATATGATACTGTGGACTCCTTGGCCAGGGGCACTGCTACAGCTGTTTGTCTCAGAAGGTATTCGTGGTTAAGGGTGTCAGGCTTGGCACCTGATGTCCAAGCAGCCATCCAGGATGCCCCCTTCTGGGGTTCTGTCCTCTTTGGGAGGGATGCTCAGGACATCACCAGCTTTCAGGATAAGGGCAAGGCTTTACAGTCGGTCCATGCAGTGTACCACCCCAGATTTAAGGCCAAGCATCCTTTTCGTCGCCAGACCAAGTGGCAGATGAAACAGCAACAGACAGCCAGACGTCAAACCAAACGTCCGGCCTTCAGCCGCAGCCACCCCTCTGGCTAAAACTCAGGGCACTTCGGGGCAGCCTTCCCCAACCCTCCCTCCACCTCCTGACTCTCGACCCACCCACCCCCTTTCCGTTGAGGGAGCCGGTGGGTGGAAGATTCACCAGTCCCCTGCTGGGGTGGGAGGCAGTCACCACAGATTCGTGTGTCCTTCAGATGGTGGCTCAAGGCCACACATTGGAACTTCAGCAGAGACCCCCAAACAAACCCCAAGGGGTATCTTGCTATCCAAAGGCGCACATCCCTCTCATAAGGGAGGAAATTGAGGTTTTTCTGTGAAAAGAAGTCATAGAGCCCGTCCCGGTAAACCAGGTAGGAAAGGGGTTTCTACTCCCACTTCTTCCTGGTTCCAAAGAAGCCGGGAGATTCGTGTCCAATTCTGGACCTCAGCACTCTGAACCTGCACATAGAGTATAAATGGTTTTGTATGCTGACTCTCCCAGGTCTGTTGCCCCTCCTGCACAAGAGACAGTGGCTTTCTGCCCTTGACATGCAGGATGCCTACCTGCATATCCTGTTTTTTCCGACCCACTGCTGCTACCTCAGGTTCTCCTTTCAGGGGGTACGTTATCAGTTCAAGGCCCTCCCCTTTGACCTGTCCTCGGCACCCCGGGTTTTTACCAAGTGCCTTGTGATAGCCTCTGGCAGGTGGGTTTTGGCCAGTTTGGTTCTCTGGCTTCTTGGCCTTATGGCTGTGGCTATCCCCACTGTCCCTCTGGCCAGGCTCCACATGCATATTTCGCAGTGGATGCTCAGGGTGCAGTGGGATCAGAGGTCGGGCGACCTAGACCACATGGTCATGGTCTCCAACTTGATGCATAAAGATCTCCTGTGGTGGCAGGATCTCAGCAACCTTACCGGGGGGGGTTCCTTCCCAGCCCCCCCCCCATCCAAACCCTTACTACAGATGCTTCAAGGATGGGTTGGGGGGCTTATCTGGAGACCCACAGGACTCAAGGGCTGTGGTCTCAGTCAGAACTCTTTCTAAATGTGTTGGAGATGAGGGCAGTGCTGTGTGCTCTTAAAGCCTTCCAGCACTTGCTGTGCCAGGGCCCACTTTTAGTCCAGTCAGACAATATGTGTGTGGTCAGGTACCTAAACAAGCAAGGGAGCACTTGTTCGTATCCGCTCTGCAGGAAGGCAGTGTGGGTTTGGAACTGGGCAATTCTGCATCAAATACACCTCACGGCTGTCCACATTCCGGATGTGCAAAACGTCCTAGCGGAAGGTCTCAGCCGCACCAGAGTAATAACTCATGAATCGGAGCTCAAGTAAAAGGTGGTCAAAGACATATTCGACCTGTGGGGTCGTCCAGACCTGGATCTGTTTGTCTCCCCATACAACACAAAACTACCCAGATTTTGCTCACTCGCTCCCGGGCATGGTGCTTTCTGGTGAGACATGTGATCTCCTTGTTGAACAGGTAGGGTTTTGAATGCCTTTCCTCCATTTCCAGTTCTGCAGAAGGTGCTGCTCAAGCTTCAAGTGGAAGGGACTCTCATGATTCTGATCGCCCTGTATGGGCCTTGCCAGATATGGTTACCGCTTCTCCAACAGCTTGCAGTATAACCTCTGGTTCCCCTGCCCCTCTGCCACAATCTCCTGACCCAGGAGAGAGGCACACTGGTCCATCCAGGGCTGAAGTCCCTTCACCTTTACGAGTGGCACCTTCTGACATAGCTTCTTCATGCTATGGAGTCTTCTCCAGAGTGTCTCAGGTTCTTGTGGGGGCTAGAAAGCCTTCCACGAGGACGACCTATGCTATGAAATGGAAGTGTTTCTCCATTTGGGCCACTTCGAAGGGTTGAACTCTTTTTCATGCCCTGTTCCTCAGGTCATGTAGTACTTGCTGCATCTCTCCGACCTGGGCCTGAGTTACTCTTCGTTGAAGGTTCACCTGTCTGCTATCTCTGCCTACCACACCTTGGTGGCGGACAAAGCTGTGGCTCAGCTGGAGGTTTCCAAAACTTTTCTGAAAGGGATCCTCTACCTGAAACCCTCGGTGTGCAGTCCCGTGCCACCCTCGGATCTGATTTTATTTTAGTGAAACTTACCCCGCCTCCTTTTGAACCAGCTGGTAGTTGTGATATGTGCAATTTGTCCTGGAAAGCGCTCTTTTTAGTTGCAGTTACTTCCGCTCAAATGATTTCTGAGCTTCAGGCCCTGATGTTCACAGAGCCTTATTTGATTTTTCATAGAGCCCAGGTGGCTCTGCGTACTAGTCCTCAGTTTTTGCCAAAAGTGGTTTCTTAGTTCGCGTTGAACCAGTCAAGTTCAACTTCCAGTATACTACCCTGAGCATTCCAGTCAGGGGAAGCTATTCTGCATACTTTGGATAGGGGGGGACAGCTCAGGGGCAATGTGAGGAAGTATATTTTCACAGAGAGGGTGGTGGATGCATGGAACCGCCTTCCTGAGGAGGTTGTGGGGTCAAAAACAGTGGGGGAATTCAAGAATGCATGGGACAGACATAAGGCAATTCTGGGGGGTGGTAAGAAGAAGTAGGGTGTTGGTTAACTAGGATCTGCAGCTTCTCCAGTAGGTAGGGAAATGGGCAGACTAAGTGGGCCAAGCGGTCCTTATCTGCCATAAAAGTCTATGTTTCTATGTTTCACAGAGTTTTGCGTTACTACACTAACCAAATCCGAAAATCAAATCAGCTTTTTGTTTCTTTTGCACCCAAAAAGGAGGGTGCAGCAGTTTCCAAACAGTGTTTATCAGAGTGGTTGGCAATCTGTATTGTGTTCTGTTACCAGAAGTATGGTAAAACCCTCCTTGGGGAGGTTAAGGGGCATTCTACTAGTGGCATGGCTGCTTCTACTGCTTATTTCAGGAATGTGTCTGCCACTGACATCTGTGCAGTGGCCACTTGGAGTTTCATCCACACTTTCACTAAGCATTACAGTCTAGACATTACCCTAGGCGCAGGGTTAGCTTTGGACTAGCCGTTCTCCATGGCCTTCTGTCCTAATTTCTCTGCCTCTCTGCAGATCTTTTCTGCCTCCTGTGTTTCAGTTCCTTCTGATTCACACTGCTTGGGACTTAGTCCTCAAGGTTGTTACCTACTGCAAGAACCCTCTCAAAGTAAGATAGTACAGTTACGTAAGAACTTAACATAACAGTACATCTTCGAGAGAGGCTTTTGCAGTATATAACCTTTTTCCCCTGCCCTCCTTCCCCCAACTTCTGCTGCTCTTCCTCTATGAGCTTATTTTGGCTCCAGGAGCCTCTTTTCCATTCTCCTGTCACTCCGTTCGGAGGTCTACGGTGGGAGAACGGAAAGGCGGGTGTGGGAACCACCCACTTTAGAGTGCCCGACTGATATTGCTCACATGACATTGGTTGGGCGGTCCCCTGCTAAACACTGCTAGCTAAAGTTTCTGTATGGTCCTGATGCCAGGGGAGCAGTCCTCAAGATTATTACCTACTGCAAAAGCCTCTCTCGAAGATCTACTGCTATGGTAAGTTCTTACTTACCTGTACCTTTAGGGATGTGGATATGTTGTTCTTATCCACACTTGTTGGCATGTCCCGTTCCCCTTTAATTCTTGCTGGAAGGTCTTCAAGCTGGCTCCTCCCAGCCGGCCTGGTGGCGCTGAGGGTTGAGGCACTGGACCCACACCTCGCGCCACGCCGGCGACCCGAGTTCGGGAGCTGGCTTGGGAGTCGGGGGTCGGCAGAGGAGGGACTGGATTGAGCACTTGCTGGGGTGCTCTTCCGTCCTGGGGGAGGCATTGGGAGCTGGCGCTCGGCGACCCCTGGTGGAGATCGGGCGCCGCGTGGCGTGGAAGCTGCGTGAGGCGTGCCAGGCTTCAAGACAGGGTTGCTGTGGCGTCGAACTGCATCAGGGGTGCACACGCGGTGGGGGCTGGGCGGAACAGAACACAGGAAAAACCCTGCTTAGGGTAGGCGACGGCACTGGTCCCCATGCCCTTCGCCGGGTTCCTCCTCAGATGGCCTTCCAACATCCTCCCTCCAGGGCCCATCAGTCTGCCTTGTCAAGGAGCCCAAGAGGCGTAGGGCTACCCTCCCCGGATGGGTGATAACGGGGGTGCCAACTCGGGGGCGAGGAGGTACAGTCTGGGGGGAGTTTCTGGCGGGCGTGACCAGAGCAAAAGAAAGTTGAAGAAAAAAAAAAAAAGCTGGCTCCTCCCACCCACCTGGGTGGCATAACCCTTAGCTCCGCCCCATGATGCCAGATCTTCCTTTCTGCTGGAAGATTCAGGTTGTCTCCTCTTTGCTCACGCTTTTTGTAGGCCCTGGCTTCAAAACCTTCGGTTCTTCCTAAACTTCGGCTCATTTGATCTAGCCACTGTGCTCTTTCTTATTCGATCGTGGAAGATAAATCTTCCCCTGGATTTCGTCGGTGCACGTGCAGCCAAAAAATGTCATGCACCAGTCTGCATACTGCGTGCGTCTACTGCCTGGGTGTTGGCCATGACACCCAGACTTGCGAGATGTGTCTCGTGTTCCACCCGAACATCCTCGACGATCATCTCACACGCCTTAAGTTGGGCAGACTCGAGAAACAGAATCCTCCGGTGAAATCCAAAGAGGCCTGGTGGGCGGTCTCCACAGCTGTGGGGTCCGCCGAGCAGCTGGAACACTTGCAGGCCTTCAAAGAAGAAGCGGCGGGGGCCGCAGAATCCTCATCTCAGTCGTTTTTGTTCACCTCAACCTGGGCTCCACGTTTTAGGATTCCTTCCGAGAGCTGGTGTCAGTCCCTCCCCACTACAGGCGAGGGACCTGCGGGCTCACATTCCTCTTGGTCCCGTAAAAGGGAAAAGGATCCGACATCATCTTTGTCTCCATGAAGACGCTCTTGGGATCGTGAGCGATCTCGGTCCCAGGAGTCGGCAGTATCGATTTCGGTCAAAATTGCTTTCTCGTCCGCTGACTTCTCTGCCCTGCTGTCTGGCCAGTTGACCAAGGTCTCGATCAACGAGATTGAGATAATTCTCGATCCCCATTGACCCGTTGTTGCCCGATGAGGCTGACAACTCTTTGACAAGGACGCCAGTCCTGCCTCGTCTTGATGAGGAGACCCGGTCAGCTGGGAATCCCATCGAGGAATCGGTTCCTGATGCGGGTAAATCACTGGTTCCTCCGGTGTCTCCTGAGCGACTGAATCGGCCAGTCCGATCGAGGTCGACATCTAGGACCCCCTCGACTGACAGGCCAAGAAAGGCGCATAAGCGCTCTAAAAAGAGGCGACGCCATCAGTCATTCTTATCCTCCTCGGATGAGGGGAGGCTTCGGCGGAAACTCCGTAAGTGCTACAAGGATTTGATGTGGCAGCAACTGCTTCTGTCTGGACAGAAGCCGGCCATGGTTTCTGCTCCAGCCATTACTTGGCTTTCGCTTTCTAGGCCAAAGCAGACTCCTTTGGAACCAGTCATATCGGTTCCTCCACCCGCAGAGCCAGCCAAACCCTCTCTGATTTGGCCAGAATCGGTCTCTCCGCTGACTGTGGTAGAGCCGCCGCCTAAAAAGCCTTTGGGAGGGGCTCCTACGAAGGATTCTCAGATGATTCAGGGACTCTCACGTCGGTTGTCGGTCACCCTTATGCCTGATTGCCCCAGGAGTGTTGAAGAGGACCTTGGTGGCTGACCGATCTATCCGGATTCTTCAGATATGGAAGACACTGACTTACACTTTCACCTGCTGGATGATGAGTCTGTCGGTAGTCTGTTGATGGAGGAGGGCCCTTCGTCTTTTCAAGGGATTCTCCGCCTTATCTCTGAATCCACAGGGATGCCCCTGGAGCCTGTCCAGAAAAGGGCAGAGTGCCCTCTTACAGATATTCTTAAAAGATGGGTGCACCCACGGAAGCCTTTCCGGTGTCCGAAGCCATTGTTGGCCCACTCTTGGAGCTCTGGCAGCATCCTGCCTCCTGCCCAGCGCTGTCTGCCCCGGATGGCCCGCACTGAGCACCCCTTGGCCAAGGGGTTGGTGACTGTCTCAGTGTTCAGATGCACAGGCAGCTCTACTGACACTGATAGACCTCCTGACAAGGAGTATAAAAAACTGGACCACAGGAAGGTCTATGCAGCCTCCTCTTTAGGCCTCCATCAGGCAAGCTCGGCTGTCATCATGGCGCACTTCTCATATGCCCTGTTGGGCTCCTTAAATGAAGTTCTCCCACATCTCCCCACAGACCAGACTACGGTCAAGCAGGTCTGGGACCAGGGCAGTGACGTTGCCAAGCAGCAGCTTCAGACAGCTTTGGACCCTGGGGACTCTTGCGCCCGTTCAGTGGCAGCTACGATTGCCTCACGCCGCAGGGCTTGGCTGAGGCTTTCCACCTTTACGGTGGACACCCAGCACAAACTCACTGATGTTCCTTTCCTGGATACCAGTCTCTTCAGCCCAGGTGTGGATGGGCACCTTCAGCGAATCGAGCAGTCCAGTGCCACCTTAGACTCAGCAACTTCTGCTCAAAGTACCCCTGGCACCAAGAAGCAGCAGAAAAAGAAAAAGCCTTTTTGGAACCCTGCTCCTGCGGCAAAGCAGCCCTTCTTTCATGGCGGGCAGCAACAGCAGGCACAGACTTGGTGCCCTTGGCCCAAGTCCAGGCCTCCACCGGCCCACAGACAGGGAGGTCTGGGTTCAGGCCCTGGACCCTCTTCCTCCAGGCCTGCCCAATGACGGGATAGGGATTGCCACCCCATTCCCTTCACCCCAGCTCTGGGTCCTCCCATTGAGGGTCAGCTCTGCCACTTTCTTTACGCCTGGTCTGCTGTTACCACGGACAGGTGGGTCTTAGCAGTGGTCGGCCAGGGTCTGCCTCTGAAATTCGAGCAGTACCCTCTCAGCCGAGCCCATGCCCCACAGGAGTAGGAAGAATCAACCCACACTTGGTCGGCTCTGAGAGATGACATAGCCTAGCTCCTCCTCAAGGAGGCAGGGGTTTGAGTGGCAGATCCTCCAGTCAACCCAGGGTTCATTTCCAGGTTCTTACTGGTCCCGAAATGGACGGCGGGGGGCTGGCGCGCCATTCTAGATCTGCACAACCTGAATCAAAATCTCAGGCCACGCACCTTCAGGATGATAACTCTGTCCCAGATCATACCATCCCTGGAGCAAAACATGTGGTTCTGCTCACTGGATATCCAGGATGCGTTCTTTCACATCCCGATCCATCCGTCTCACCAGCAGTTCATCCACTTCAGAGCAGAAGGAACCCTATACGAGTTCCGAGCCATGCCATTCGGCCTGTCATTGGCCCCAAGGGTCTTCACCAAATGCATTGCAGTGGTAGCAGCCCATCTCAGGCGTCGAGGGGTCAGAGTGTACCCCTACCACGACAATTTGCTCTTGGCAGGTTCCACCCAGCAAAAGGAGGAGGGGTCCAGGGACCTGGCCCTCCAGACCTGCTCTCAACTTGGCTTCCTGATCAATGAGGCCAAGTCAGAGCTCGTGCCTTCTCAGGTGATATGCTTCATCGGGGCAGAGCTCGGCTCCCAGCGGACAGGGCAGAGGTTCTCTCCTCCTTTGCCCAGTCATTTCTGATTGGGCAGTTGCACCCTGCCCAGGACTTTCTGCGCCTTCTGGGCTACATGGCGGCCTAGGTCATTTCGACCAGCTGATCACTGTGACCCAGACGATGTGGGACGTTCCCAGTGGTGGACCGTCCTAGACCGGTTGCAGGAAGGGATCCCATTTGTCCGCCCCAAACCGACGGTCATCCTCACGACTGACGTCTCTCTCATGGGCTGGGGAGCCCACATGGGGAACAGCAGGGCCTGTGGGTTCTGAACCCCCAAGGAATCCCAATACCATATCAACCTGTTGGAGCTCAGAACGGCATTGTCAGCATTCGTTCATTAGCTTCGGGGTCAAGTGGTTGAAGTCCAGACGGACAGTACCACGACTGTGTACTACCTCGCACGCATTCCCGGCTGTTGGCATCTGGACACTCGTGAGCCGACTGGAGGCGGATCTCCTAGCCATCTATGTGACAGGAGCCTCAAATCATCTTGCGGATGCTCTCAGCCGCATAGGCAAGACATCCCATAAGTGATCTCTACATCCAGAGGTAGCTTACAGCCTGTTCTCCCACTGGTGCAAACCTATGGTGGACCTGTTTGCCTCAAGGGAAAACACCAAGCTGAGTCTGTTTTATGCCCACTCCCCTCAGTGGAGATCACTGCAAGGGGATGCCTTCTCGAGGCCGTGAACCCCAGGCCTCTTCTACACCTTCCCTCCATTTCCCTTGGTCCACAGGGTACTTCTCAAGGTGAGGCGGGACAGGGCGCAGGTGATCCTGGTAGCCCCAGACTGGCCCTGCCAGTTCTGGTAGTCAGATCTCCTCAGCATCAGGCTCCCAAGGTGTCTTCCAGCATGCCCAGACCTGATATCAGTCAATCGGGGAAGGTATTCCATCCGGACCTTCAATTCCTGCACCTGACAGCCTGGTACCTGAGCGGCTAGAGTTCCAGGCTTTGGGTGTCTCTGAGGAGGTACTCACAGTAGTGGAAGCATCCAGAAAGGAGTCGACCAGAAAGTGCTACACCTTCAAATGGAAAAGGTTTTCCATTTGGTGCCAGGGCAAGGCCTGGACCCTCTGTCCTGAGGCAAGCATTTTAGACTAGCTTTGGTCTCTGTCCAAAGGGGATCTTCAGTCTTCGACCCTTAAGGTGCACCTGGCAGCCATCTCTGCTCACTGGGCGCAGGCCGGTCAGTAGACGGTGGCACAGGTGAAGGTGGTCTAGTGCTTTTTCAGAGGCCTCGATCACATATCCCCTCCGGTGCATGAACCTCCACCTCCGTAAGATTCACTACTGGTTTTGGCAAAGCTTGTTGTCAAGCCATTCGAACCAGTGCACAAGTGTGAGCTGCCTTCCTGGGGGGCTCCAGGCTCTTTCGGTGGAGTCTCCTTATCTGGTCTTCCACAGGGACAAGGTTGTCCTGTGTCCCCACCCAAAATTCCTCCCGAAGGTGGTGCCAGAGTTTCACCTTTATCAGGTGTTGACTCTGCCTGTGTTCTACCCGAACTACATATCGGATGCTGAGCACAGACTCCATACTCTGGACCTGAGAAGTGCTCTCTCCTATTTTAAGGAGAGGACAGTGGAAGTTCGGGGAGAGGTTCGCCAGCTGTTTGTTAATTACGCTGAAGTCGCACCTGGCAGGCCTGTAGCAAAGCGGACGATTGGCAAATGGATTACATCATACATTGATTTCTGCTATAGGTTGGTGGGCAAGGAGCCTCCCAGAGGGATAAGAGCTCATGCCACCCGCCATACTGCTGCATCGGTGGCTGCTTCCAGAGACATCCCTATGCAGGAAGTCTGCAGGGCTGCTACCTGGAAGATGGTGAACACCTTCACGCATTACCACATCGACCTTGAGTCATGCCAGGATGCTGGTTTTGGGGCCTCAGTTCTCCAGTCTCTGTTCCCTTAGTAGGGGGTGTGCGCCTTGCCTCCCTTCTCCCGGAGAACTACTAGGAGTCTGCCAATAAGTGTAGATAAGAACAACATATCCACATTCCAGGAAAAACAGGCTACTCGCCTGTAACAGTAGTAGTTCTAGGAGTGGTATATGTTGTTCATCCACACTGACCCACCCGACCTCCCTGGCTGCGATGTACAACCTGGGTTGCAGCGGGCTAAGATCTGGCATCATGGGGCGGAGCCGAAGGTTATACCACCCAGGTGGGTGGTAGGAGCCAGCTTGAAGACCTTCCAGCAAGATTTAAAGGAGAAAGGGACATGCCAACAAGTGTGGATGAACAACATATACCATTCCTAGAACTACTGTTACAGGTGAGTAACCTGGTTTTTTTGCTCGTAAGGAGCCAGCCCTGGCTACTGAGCATGTCACTCACGCACCCTTATGTGATGTCACACGCCACCTAATAACTGTTGCCAGCTATCTCACTCATCTGGGTTCCATTCTTCCCACTATCGGGTGCACACTGGGAGCGACAGCTCCTCAGTTCAACTATTCCCCATATTTTTCTAGCGTGTCACTGTTATTTTTTCCCTATCGTTCACATGGTATACAC
This sequence comes from Neoceratodus forsteri, assembly GCA_016271365.2. NCBI lineage: Eukaryota > Metazoa > Chordata > Ceratodontiformes > Ceratodontidae > Neoceratodus > Neoceratodus forsteri. The sequence goes on along the minus strand of CM057451.1, from coordinate 370,622,770 downwards.
CAGTGGACACCTCAGTGTTGTCTTCTGATGCTGCCTGTGCTGTTGTCACCATTCGCAGTGTCAGTGTGGCGGGTGGCACCGGGGATGCTGCTGGGTCCACTACTGACACCGTTCACTGTCAGGAGAGGGACCAGCACTGGGGCCATTTGTTGTACTGATTTTCCTTGACATAAAGGCTCCACCACTCATTCACACTAATAGGACTACGCCGGAGGCGCTAGGACCAAGTGGAGCCAAAATCTTCAGGAGGGCCAAGCGTGAGGTAGGGCCCAGCAAGCGGCATCCGCGAGACCGGCTTGCGCCATATAGGCTACTTCGGCGCCGACTCTCCAACCGCCTCAGTACCTTTTTTCCTGTCGTCAAGTGTGCTTCAGTGACAACGTCGGTCACCCACCGGGAGTCAAATCTTCACGTCTATACGACAGCAGCATTAGTCGTTCAGTATTTGATTTGTATTTATGTATTTAGCTAGGGAAAAAAAGTTTTTCATTTTTTCTTCGAAAGAACACAGAAGTCCTCTTCAGCCTGGCCTCGATGGAGTCGATCATGAATGGGGCCGGTGACAGTAGGGAGACTTCTCATGAAAGCTGTGTTTCCAGCATTCCTGGGTCTGATCCGCCACCCTCTAGGGAGAGGTCTGTTCCTGAGACATTCTGAGTGCTTCGGGAGGAAGGTCGGTCCTCCGAAAGCACAAAAAGAAGAGGCCCATTATCAATTGTCGCCAAGAACCCGGCACCGCTTGGCCTCGAGCTCTTCTTCATCTCACCGTCGAAAAAGAAATTGTACCACTCGAGGTCGCCCTCTGGTATGTCTGCATGTCGATCATCAGTAACAGGAGACAGAAGGCCGACTCCATCAGGGTCACCTGCAGCCTCTGTTCCTTGTTATCGGCATCCTTGACTCTGTAGTCCCTCCCCGCCCCCTGGGGGTCCTCTGATGAGCAGTTTCATCATTGGGTCACTCTTATGGAGCAGTGGGTTCAGCGGTTGTCCCAACATTATGAACCTGCGGAGTCAACCCCAAGGCCTTCGGGCCTAGGGGCTTTGAACCTGCAGGCAGGGCGGTTGGGTCTAGCTAGTTGCGTGGCACCTTCTCTGGTGCCGTCGACACTGTGCTCTTGTGCTTTCCCCCTCGCATGGCTGCGGCACAGGGGCCAGCACATGTACCATTTATTCCTACTCATGTTTTCTGATCTTCTTCCTTGGGTACACTGAGAGTTGGGTTGGGGTCTCCGGGTGCTCACGTGGTGCCGGTTGCGGTGCCACCTTCGACTCCAGTCTTGGTGGTGCTGCACCCAGCGCCGGCACCACCTCGGGTGCTGAGATTCTTGACTCCGATTCAAGGGGCAACTCCTCCTGCTCTCTTTCCTCCCTTTCCTTTATATACTATCCCTCCAGGGTTAGTAGGAGACGATATTGAGCCTGATCCTGAGCTGCGATTAGGAGATAACTTCAGCGGAGCTTCTGGTCAAGGACCTGTCCTTTAAGTCTCTACTGAGGAATATGAATTCCACCCTCTCTCTCTCCTCCCTTCAGTGGTTGATCCGGGGAGATTGTTGCACCTTCAATATCTGCATGTCCCAGAGATCCCTGTGGAATTGATTCCTCCGGTACAGTCCTCTCTTGAGACTCTCACAAATGGTGTAGAACAATTTGGCGCTTATTCCTTGCATGGCTAAGTCCAAAGACAGGAAGTATGCTCCCCCTAAGGATCAACCGATCCTGGCTTCTCAAGCTTTTGCTGATGCCTTAGTAGTCTTGGCAGAAAATGATGAAGCCATTCTCCTTCAGGAGTCTACAGCTTGTCCAGTAAACAAAGAATCTCATAAGATTGACACATTGAGGAAGCGAGTCTTCACCACTGCTACCCTAGGTATGCGTATTGCTAGCTACCATTGCTGTTTCTCACAATATGAGTATACCCTTTGGCATTCGCTAAAAGCCACTGTGGAGACTCTCCCAGAGTCAGATGTTACCTCAGAGCTTCTCCAAACTATCACTAGAGGTATTGAGTCCAAAAAATCAGCAACTTAAGACTGCTATGGAAGCCTTTGACACTGCTTCTAGAGCAGAAGCAGCTGTGATATGCAGCCGACGCCACTCATGGTTATGAACCTCGGGTTCACAAATGATGCCCAGTAAAGAGTCATGAATTTGACATTTGATGGGGCTTATCTGTTTGGCCCACAGGTGGAGCAGGCACTTGAGGCCACACAGAAAACTAATACAGCTATCAAAACGGCCAGACCGGTCCCTGCTGCCCTTCAACGGGGCGGGAGCCACCGGCTGTTTCATAACCGTCAGTTCTTTCATGGTAAAGGCAGAGGGATCTTCAACAAAAACCAAGTCCCTCAGCCACAAAAGAAAATGCAGCAGAAGGCACAGGGCCCGAAAGCACCTAGTGCCACCCTCTGAAATTCCGGCCCAGGTCCCTCTTCAGCTGTCCGAGGGGGACTCTTCTTCAGAAGTAAGGGGGCATCTGACTCAGTTTTACAATCAGTGGAAGTCAGTCACTTCAGACAAATGGGTTCTCAGGATAGTTCACGAGGGTTATTCTCTGAATTTTTCAGATAACCCTCTGGATCATCCACCCAAACTATAGCCCAGGCTGTTGGTTACTCAGTCAAACCTCCTTGCTTCCGAGATTCAAGGCCTTCTGAACAACAGGGCAGTAGACATAGTTCCACAGGAGCAACAGAACACAGGTTTCTACTCCCACTACTTCCTAGTTCCAAAGAAAACAGGCGGTATGTGCCCTATTCTAGACCAAAGGAAGTTAAACAAATTTCTCTTCAAGGAAAAATTCAAGATGATATCACTCAGTACGCTTCTACCTTTCATTCATCGAAACGATTGGCTGGCCTCCCTGGATGTGCAGGATGCCTGCCAGCACGTTCCCGTATACCCAATCTGCCCCAAGTACCTTCGATTTGTAACCCTGGGTCAGCACCATCAATTCAGAGTACTGCCCTGTGGGCTGTCCTCAGCGCCGCAAGTTTTTACAAAATGCTTTGCAGTTCTCCCAGCGCACCTAAGGAAACACAGAATTCAAGTCTTCCCATATCTGGATGACTGGCTCCTAGCAAGCTTCTCCAGACAAGGGACACAGGAAGCAGTGACCAGAGCTTCCAGGTTTCTCACATCTATGGGAGTTCTGTTAAATCTGGAAACATCGCAGCTACAGCCCTCCCAGCAACTCCTCTTCATAGGAGCCCTACTGGATACCTCCAACACAAGGACCTTCTTCCTGGAGGAACGATATCCTCCAGCTGGCTCACTTCATCAAAGAGAACGATTCAGTCCAAGCTCTCTCAATGCAGCGGATGCTGGTTCTCATGGCGTCATCGGTGTTCACGGTGCCCTTGGCTCGTCTTCACATGAGGACCACTCAGCGGATGCTCAGTGATCCCCTACCACACATCCCCAGTCCTTTCACATCAAGGTGACGGCACCTCTAAAACGATCACTCACCTGGTGGACTCAAGAGGATAACCTTCTGAAAGGCTATCCCTTTGCCGCACTGGAGACACAGATCACCATCACCACAGATGCATCTCTACTTGGATAGGAAGCTCACTGTCAAGATTGCCACACCCAAGGTCTGTGGAGTCAGGACAAGTTGTGACTCCACATAAATGTCCTGGAAATGAGAGCTGTCCTGCTCGCAGTCCGAGCCCTGAAGGACATCCTCTGTCACAAAATAATTCTCCTTCAGATGGACAACAAAGCGGTGATATGCTACATCAGCAGGCAGGGCGGGGCACACTATTGTCCCCTGTGCAGGGAAGCAATGAGAGTGTGGGAATGGTGCCTAGAGCATGAAGCCCTGATTCAGGCAGTCTTCCTGCCTGGAGTCCAGAACGATCCAGCGGATCACCTCAGTAGAACAGAGGTGGATCCTCACGAGTGGTCTTTCAACGTAAAAGTCATGCTGTGGCTCTTCAAAGAGTGGGGCTTACCGGATCTGGACCTTTTTGCATCCCCACTCAACACAAAACTGCCTCTATTCTGCTACAGAAATCCAGAACCTGGCATTTTCAGTCAGGATGCATTCAGACTGCGGTGGATAAGACGCTTTCTGTACGCATTTCCTCCTCTTCCCTTAGTTCAGAGGGTACTGCTCAAGCTGGAGGCACAGGGAGGCGGAATGATCCTCATCACCCCATTCTGTCCTTGTCATATTTGGTTTCCGTTGATCAACAGATTATCGGAAATTCCACCGAGACAACTACCACTTCAAACGGACCTTCTGACCCAGGGCCCAGTGGTCCATCCCAACCTGAGATCCCTTCATCTCTACGCATGGCTCCTGAGGAGATAGAAGTGAGTAGATTTGATGTCTCACGAAGAGTCTCAGACATTCTCCTAGTAGTGCGCAAGCCAGCTACTAGGCAAACTTGCACGGCAAAGTTGAAGCGTTTCTCCATCTGGTGTGCAAAATCCTTCCTGGATCCCTTTTCTTGCCCACCAAACAAAGTCCTGGAGTATCTACTAGACCAGTCAAATACAGGGCTACAATACTCAGCCATGAAGGTCCATCTTTGCGCGATCTCAGCTTATCACGAGCCTATGCACTCTGTCTCTGGCTCAGTTACCCTTGGTTAAGTGGTTCCTTAAAGGTATACTCCACACTAGGCCACCAGTCAGGAGACTAGTAGCCGCTTGGGATATTAACCTTGTGCTAGACATGCTCACCCATAAACCCTTGGAGCCTCTAGCAAGATGTGAGCTGAAGTTCCTGACCTGGAAGGCGCCTTCCTCGTAGCCATTACCTCGGCTCGCAGAGTGCCTGAAATACATGCCCTGATCACACACCCTCCTTATACAGTATTTCACAAAGACAGTGTGGTTCTCGTAACTCACCCTAAGTTTCCACTTAAACTAGTCTCGGAATTCCATCTGAACCAGCCCTTGTTTCTTCCAGCCTACTTCGCGAACTTCTAAAATGAGGGAGAGCGTACCCTACATTCTCTGGATGTTAAAAGGGTTTTGCGGTTCTACATAGACAGAACTAGAGAGATCCGCAAGTCAAAGCAACTCTGTCTCATTCAGCATGGCCCGGCTGGGTCAGCCTGTTGCCGTCAGGTGTATTTCAGTGTGGTTGGTGGCATGTCTTCACCATTACTATTCCATGGCACAGGTTAGGCTGGGTGGCAGGGTATATGCCTATTCTACCGGAGCCATCATGGCATCTCTGGCAGAAATATGGAATGTGCCCACTGCAGACATCTGCGGTGCAGCTACCTGGAGCTCCATGCACACTTCTGTGAAGCACTACGCTTTGGATGTCCATGCTAGACAGCATCAATCCTTTGGCAGGACAAGCCTTAATGGACTCCTGTCCCAAGTGAGCTCATCTCTCCTGCCCCCTTCTCAGGAGATTATTTTAGAGCGGTGGAGATTTTGTGTCCAGGCAGATATGAAAATTACGTACCTATCGTAATTCTTGATCTTCCTGGATGAAGTCTCCACCACTCATTCACACGCCCACCCTCCATCCCCTGAGCTCACTTATCTGTTTTTGGTCTTCACTCCCTCGATGGCTGGGCTGTGAAGACTCTGATCTTCCTGGACATAAAGTCTCCACCACTCATTCACACTAATGGGACTACGCCGGAGGGCTAGGACCCAGCGGGGGCCAAAAATCTTCTGGAGGGCCAGCGCCTGGGTAGGGCCTCAAGGAAGTGACACCGCGAGCTCGGCTCACGCTGTATAGACTACCTCGGTGTTGACCCTCCAACTGCCTCAGTTCTTTTTTCCCCGCCATTGAGTGCGCTTCAGTGACGATGTCGCTCACGCGCGAGGAGTCAAAACTTCACGTCTATACGACAGCAGCTATAGAGTTTCAGTATTAATTAGTTTTATTATTTTTATCAGTTTAAAGAAAAATAAGTAATAAGTTTAATAAGTAAATTTTTTGACAGAGAAGTCTTCAGCCCTCCTTCGACTGATTCAACCATGGGCGGGGCAGGTGACGGTAGGGAGACTTCGCATGAAAGCTGTGTTGTCAGCAGGGCTGAGTCTGGTCTGCCACCCTCTGTGGAGGGGGGGGGGTCTGACTACAGGGAGCCCAGTGCTCGGAGGGGATGGGCAGTCTTCCCAAAAGCACAAAAAGAAGTGGTCCCATTCTCCATCCTCATCAAGGACTCGGCACCGCTCGGCTTCAAGTTCTTCGGCCTCCCAGCTAAAAAAGAAACTGTACCACTTGAGGTTGCCTTCTGGTACGTCTGCGTGTCGATCATCAGTTATCGGCGGCAGGGGCCTGACTCAGTCTCCTCTGGTATCTCCTCCGGCTTCTGTTTCTGGTGACCGGCATCCTCGACTCCGGAGTCCCTCCCAACCCCCTGGGGGGTCCTCTGGTGAGCAGTTTCACCATTGGGCCGCTCTTGTGGAGCAGTGGGTTCAATGGTTGTCCCATCTGCCTGAGCCAGTGAGTGAGTCGCTGAGGCCTTCAGGCCTTTCGGTTTCGGATCTGCGGGCAGCGCTGTTGGGGCTGCACTCTGGTGTTTCCCCCCCCTCACAGGGCTGTGGCACAGGGGTTTACACCAGTGCCTTTATCTCCTGCTGAATTTCTCAGACTTTCCTCAGCAAGTTGGGGGTTGGGGACCTTGGGTTTGGCACCGCCAGCGCTGCGTCCTGTACTGGTGCCGCCTGTGTTCTTGGCACTGCCTTCTGTTCCGGCGCCGGGATCGCCCACAGTGCCGCATGCTACACCGGGGTTTTTGACTCCGATTCGCGGTGCTGTTCCTCCTCCTCTTTTTCCACCCTTTCCTGTCTATACAGTCCACTCGGGACCAGTCAGAGATGATATTGAGTCTGATCCTGATCTTCAGTTGGAAGATGACTTTGACGACGATTCCTCCCTGGGGTGGTGAATAAGCCTTCTCTTACAGCAGAGCTTCTGGTCGAGGACCTTTCCTTTAAGTCTCTGCTTAGAAACGTGAATACCACTCTCTCTCTCTCTCTCTCTAGACTTGGGAAATCGATCCTGGGAAATTGCTGTGTCTGCAGTACCTGCACATTCTGGACATTCCTGCAGAATCGACTCCCTCGTACAAGCCTCTTTTGAGACTCTCTCACAAATTATGTGGGATAATCCAGCGCTTATTCCCTCTGTGGCTAAGTCCATAGATGGGAAATGTGCCCCTCCCAAGGATCGGCCCATTCTGGCCTCGCAAGCCTTTGCTGATTCCATAGTTGTCCTGGCAGAGAAATGACAAGGCCATTCTTCCACAAGAATCTTATGGCACGTCTGATAAATAAGAAATCTTACAAAACCGACACTTTGGGAAAGCGAGTCTTTGCTGCTTCCACCCTGGGCATGTGCATTGTTAGCTACCAGGGTTGTTTCTCTGAGTTTGAGTATGCACTCTGGCATTCGCTCAAAGCCATGGTAGAAGCTCTCCTACATTCGAATGTTAACACAGAGCTTCTTCACACCATTACTAGAGGCATTGAATCCAATAACCAGCAGCTTAAAGCTACCATGGATGCCTTTGACACTGCCTCCAGAGCAGCAGCTGCTGGTATATGCACCCAGCGCCACTCTTGGTTGCGCACATCGGGATTCACAAATGATGCCCAGCAGAGAGTTATGGCTTTGCCTTTTGATGGTATGTACCTGTTTGGTCCTCAGGTCGAGCAGGCTCTAGAGGCCACACAGAAGACTAGAACGGCTATAAAAAAGGCCAGACTGCCATCCGTAGCACCTCAGTGGGGTGGGAACCGGCGTCAGTTTCATAACCATCAGTCCTTTCATGGTAAAGGCAGAGGGGGTTTCAGCAGAAACCAAACCCCTCAGCTGCAAAAGAAAATGCAGCAGAAGGCACAGGGTTCCAAAGCGCCTAGTGCCACTCTCTGAGATTCTGGCACAAGTGCCACCACAGCTGTCCAAGGGGGAGTCTTCCTCGGCAGTAGGAGGGTGTCTGACTCAGTTTTACAGCCAGTGGAAGTCAATCACATCAGACAAGTGGGTACTCAAGATAATCTGTGAGGGGTACTCTCTAAATCTTTCAGAAACCCCTCTGGATCACCCACCCAAATGACAGCCCAAGCTGTCTGTCTCTCAGTCTGACTTTCTTGCTTCTGAGATTCAAGGTCTTCTAAACAACAGGGCAGTAGAAGTAGTCCCATTGGATCAGCAGAACACAGGTTTCTACTCCCATTACTTCCTAGTTCCAAAGAAGACAGGCAGCATGCGCCCAATTCTCGATCTCAGGATGTTAAACAAATTCCTTTACAAGGAAAAGTGCAAGATGATATCACCCGGGACACTTTTACCTCTGATTCATCAAAACAATTGGCTGGCCTCCCTGGATATGTAGGACGCCTATCAGCATGTTCTCATACACCCAAACCACCACAAATACCTGAGATTTGTGGCATTGGGTCAATACTACCAGTTCAGAGTCCTGCACTTTGGGCTATCCTCAGTACCTCGAGTCTTTACAAAGTGCTTTGCAGTTCTTGTAGCATATCTCAGGAAGCTCAGAATTCCAGTGTTCCTGTATCTGGACGATTGGCTTCTATCAAGTCCCTCCAGACATGAGACTCCGGAAGCCATGACTATGGCCTCAAAATTCCTCACATCAATGGGAGTCCTGCTAAATTTGGGGAAGTCAGAGCTACAGCCCTCCCAATGGCTCCTCTTCACAGGAGCCCTTCTGGATACCTTCAGTGCAAAAGCCTTTCTTCCGGAGGACAGAAGGGACGACATCCTTCAGATGGCCCACTTCATCAGAGAGAACGATTCGGTTCAAGATTTCTTGATGCAGTGGATGCTGGGTCTCATGGCATACTCAGTGTTTACTGTGCCCCTGGCACGTCTTCAGATGAGGACTACTCAGTGGATGCTCAACACTCTCTGGTCACCGACCACGCACCGACAGTCCTTTCACATCAAGGTGACGGAACCTCTGAAATGGTCACTTACCTGGTGAACTCAAGAAGACAACCTTCTGGAAGGTTATCCATTCACCCCTCTAGAATCCCAGATCTCCATTACCACGGATGTGTCCCGTCTGGGATGGAGAGTTCACTTCCAGGATCTCCACACCCAGGGTCGATGGAGTCAAGATGATTCTCAGCTTCACATAAATGTTCTAGAAATGAGAGCCGTCCTGTGTGCAGTCCAAGCCTTGAAGGACATACTCTGTCACAAGATCATTCTCCTTCAAATGGACAACAAAGCTGTGATGTACTACATCAATGAGCAGGGCGGAGCACACTCTTACCCCTTATGCAGGGAAGTGATAAGATTGTGGGAGTGGTGCCTGGAGCACAAAGCACTAATGCAGGTTGTCTACCTGCCAGGAGTGCAGAACGGAGACGGACCCTCATGAGTGGTCTCTCAACACACACGTCGTGCATTCATTCTTCGAAGAGTGGGGAACTCCAGACCTGGACCTTTTTGCATCCCCACTCAACGCAAAACTGCCTCTCTACTGCTCCAGAAATCCAGAACCTGACGTTTTTTGTCAGAATGCATTCAGACTGCAGTGGAAAAGACGCTTTCTATACGCATTTCCTCCTCTTCCCCTAGTTCAGAGGGTGCTGCTCAAACTGGAGGCTCAGGGGGGTATAATGATCCTCATTTCCCCATTCTAGCCTCATCAGATCTGTTTTCCATTAATCAACAGATTGTCGGAAACCTCTGCGAGACAGCTTCCACTTCATATGAACCTGCTAACCCAGAGCCCTGTGGTCCACCGCAACCTAAAGTCCCTTCACCAAGATGCCTGGTTCCTGAAGAGATGTAGTTGAACAGGGTTAACGTTTCACATAGGGTCTCAGATATTCTTTTAGCTGCATGCAAGCCAGCTACTTGAAAAACGTACACGGCTACGTGGAAGCGGTTCTCCATCTGGTGCACAAACTCCTCCTGGAATCCTTTCTGTTGCCCACCAAACAAACTCCTAGAGTATCTTCTAGATCTCCCAAACACAGGACTGCAATACTCAACCGTGAAGGTTCACCTTTGCGCTATTTCAGCGTACCATGAGCCCGTACACTCCGTGTCTCTGGCTCAGCTACCTGTGGTCAAGAGGCTTCTTAAGGGCATACTGCATACTAGGCCACCGGTCAGATGACTGGTAGCCATTTGGGACATTAGTCTTGTGCTAGACATGCTCACCCATAAGTCTTTCAAGCCCCTAGCTACTTGTGAGCTGAAGTTTCTGACTTGGAAGACCGCCTTCCTTGTAGCCATTACCTCCGCTTGCAGAGTGTCTGAAATACATACTTTGGTCACAGACCCTCCGTACACTGTATTTCACAAAGACAAGGTGGTTCTTAGGACCCACCCTACGTTTCTCCCCAAGGTTGTCTCATAATTTCATCTGAATCAGCCCTTGGTCCCTCCAGCCTACTTCGTGAACTTTCAGAATGAGGGGGAGCGTACCCTACATTCTGTGGATGTGAAGAGAGGTTTGTTGTTCTATTTAGACAGAACTAAAGAAATCCGCATGTCAAAACGATTATTTATCTCCATCAGCATGGCCCGGCTGGGTCAGCCTGTTACTATCAGATGCATTTCAGCATGGCTAGTGGCATGCCTTCACCAGTGCTACTCCATGGCACAAGTTAAAGCTGGAAGGCAGAGTGTATGCGCATTTTACCCGAGCAGTTGCGTCATCTCTGGCAGAAATCCAGAACGTGCCCATAGCGGACATCTGCAGTGCAGCCACTTTGAGCTCTGTGCACACTTTGGTGAAGCAGTACGCTTTGAACGTCCATGCCAGGCAGCATCAGGACAGGACAATCCTTAATGGACTTCTGTCCTAAGTGAGCTCCTCTCTCCTGTTGCCTATCTCGGGTTTATTTTAGCTCAGTACTCTCTCATTAGTATGAATGAGTGGTGGAGACTTTATGTCCAGGAAGATATGGAAATTACATACCTAAGGTAGTTCTTGATCTTCTTGGCAAGACCCCCTACGTAGTTCCATAGCCTAAGCAGAGGCCCTCGAGACCAGGAACCTCGCCCTCTCTAGCAAGGCCTCGCCACTTCCTGGAGAGATTACTCATGTTCATAGGTCCTGAGGGGCTGCTAATGTGGAACCAACACAGGAAATTTGTTGTTGCCTTCAACATTTGTCGATAGGGGCCAGTTCAGGCCCTTCTGTCCAGCAGTAGAAGTCCCTGAGGCCAGTGCCTCATCTCCATCAATGTCTCCCTCAGAGGACAATGAACTATCAATCCACCTGCCTTCGGCTGCTGAGTACACTCTGTACCAGAGATTCTTGATGGAGATGCTCGAGGCACTCGACCTGAATGCATTCACAAGTTGTGATCCGGCACCCTGCCATTGGGACTGCTTGAAGTTCCCAGTGTTGACTCCGCTGTCATTACTTTATGGCCTAGAACCTTTGAGGAGGCATCCAGGGCAGTGCAGATGTGTCCTTTCTCCTGTCCAGCCATCCTCGTGGACCTCCTCATGGGTATCAGGCACCCACATGGTCTGTAGGCGAACCTTTCTGCTTGGGGCATGGAGGTAGCTCTGCACCAGTCGAGGGCATTGTAAAATACCAATGAAATGGCCTCCAGGTTACTTGCAGAGGAAGAGTTGAGCTACACGGAGCTGAAAAAATACCAAAAGCTTTCACTAGGTTGAAAAGCAGTTCTGTGTAACTGCTTAACTAATAAAACTGGTAAAACTCATTGCAGCAGCACTCACCCACTGCAGTGAGTTTTAACAGGTTTTATAATTAAATAAAATTGCTTTTTAACCTTGCCAAAGCTTTGGGTATTTTTTTGGTTCCACGTAGCCCAGCTTTCTTTCTGCAGTCCTCCTGTTGTCACGTCAAGGCTGTGGTTCAGTTGGGGCAGCCGTCTCCAGGTTTGCAGGAACTGCAGTCTGCATCAAGCAGATGGCATGGCTTCACCCGTTACTGTTTCCTGCATGTTTAGAGGAATTAATGTATTTTTTTTTTTAAGAGTTTACAGCTAGAATTCTTTGTGCTTGTATAATCAGCTATACAGTGAATGTTACAGTGATTTTGCTACTATAATTTCTGCTCAGTCTTTCTGCTTTCTCTTTCCTTCCAGCCACGCCCTTTCTACTCATTTTTTGTTTCCTCCTGTTGAAATTCGAACTGTGTTATCTACCTCTCCCTACCCCATATAATCAGTCTGCCCATCCTTTTCTCTCGCCTTAGCCCCCAGGCCAGAACAGGGCATCCCGCCCATGGAGCTGCTCCCCCACCCGCTCGTTGGGACCTGAAAGGTACAGATCTCAGGACACCCACGGAGGCCACGCCACTGCCTCTATTGTTCATTTTAAACTTGGCGCCTTTTCACTTCCTTAGCCCCACAGCTCCTGCCGTTTGTTGGCAGTGCTACCTGTTAACTCTGAATCTCTGTTTTAATGAACCTGCACACAGAGCTTGCTGCCTACAGTCCTCTACAAGCTGAAATTGTTTAAATTGCAAGCAGAACACATGGACCTAAAAACCCAACAACCTGCTGCTCCCAGAGTACTTACTTCATTATTCACTTTTCACCAGAGCCTTCAGCAGCTGCAGTTGTTATTTAACTAAGGCATCTCAGCTGGAAACTTAAAATCTGGCTTTTCAGCTTTGAATTAATTTCTTTACAGCTTACAAGCTTTGAATTCATTTTGGTACACTTACTCAGGCTTTTCAGCTTGGAAGCTTTGAATCAGGCTTTTTGGCCCAAACCCCAACCCCCCGGCACTCTTTAAGTACTCAAGAAGCCCCACCTCTCTGTGACATTCGTCTATAAGGAGGAACAGAGGGCAGCCAGCCCTCTTAAAAGGCCGGGCACTCTCCTTTTTTTGTTCTATTAGTAAGCCCAACTCCCTCCCCCTGCCACATTCCTATTGCCTAATATACCTCTCTTTTCTAGCCTCTTTCACTTACAAACATTATTGACTTATCCCCTCTCTTTCTTCAGTGCTGGTCTCATCTTCCTTGAGAACTAGGGCTCGAACACCATACCTTTGGCCTCACAGGCCAGCACACCTCCCCTAAGCTCACATGCTCTCCTATTTTACCTCCCCTGCAACAACATCTTGTATTTGAGGATATCCTCAGTTCCTTTCATCCGCGTCTCTTACTTTCACCTTATCATGCTGCTCCATCTGCTAATCCTCTTAGCATTTGCGTCATGCCTTACTAGGGATATCTCTACTGCCGTACCCGCATGGCACCCCCATCCTTTGCCCCCCACCCCCTATTTCCTAAATTCCACAAAGTTTTTTACCTCTTCAACTTCTTCACTCTCCCAGTGCTTCACGGCACCACACCTACCCCATGACCATTAAAGCGCTCTGTACTCTCAATTAATTGTCACGTTTGTCTCTCCCCCCCCGCCCTCTAAACCTCTGTTTCCATACCCACACTTTACTCGTTGCGAGAGGAAGAAAACGCTTGCCTCAGTAAGGTGTTACATAAAACAGCTCATCCTGCTACTCCTTTTGTGCTCGGGAAATGTCAAGTCCAACCCCGGTCCTCCTACTTTTCTTGCCTCTCCCTCAGAATTCACAACTGCACGAGGTTTAAACCTGGTGTTAACATGTGAAGTCTGGTAAATAAATTTGATCAGCTCCAAGCTTGGGCTACCCGTGCCAATCCAGACATCATTATCATCATGATTCAATCATGACTTACAAGTACCATACTTGACCAGCAGGTTGCCCTCCCTGGCTATAAACATTTTAGAGCAGATAGAGCAACCAGGGGAGTTGGAGTGGTCAAATACTCCAAAGACAAGTTCAATATCTCTGACATACTTATCATGACAAAGCCAAAAGAATTTGAACTTGTGTCCCTAAAAATCCACCTGCCCTTGTCGGAAAACCTTAACATCATAGGTTGCTACAGACCCCCCACTGGGGGCCATGACAGTATTCCAACCCTGAAATCCCTAGTCACCTACAACAAGACCATCATTCTAGGGGACCTAAACATGGATTGACTTTTCCCCAAATCTAATGGCCCCAAAGGCCTTTGCGATGAACTTGGCTTCGCCCAACTCATCACAGAGCCTACTAGGACAGACACCAAAAACAATGCACACAGCTCTATTCTAGACGTCATTTTATCAAACCACCCTCATAAAATCCTACATTCCGCCATTTTCATAATGACCTAAGTGATCACGGATTGTGGTCTGTACCAGAACCAACCCAAAGAGACCATTCTCGTCCAGATTCATCACAAAATGGTCCATCTGCAAATTCAACCCAGACAGCTACCTAGCCAAAGCAGTGGACGAGGCCGTAGACATCCTTAATGATAATTTAACCCTGCTGGCAAATAAGCACGCCCCTTTTATCAAGATTAGAGTTCGTAAACTTTCCCACCCGTGATTTGCACCCAACCTTAAAGCCGTGCTGTCCAACTGCGATAAACTCTGGGCCCGTGCAAGGGACACTGAGTGTCCATCTGACTGGCAGGCATTTAGAGCTGCCAGGAATGCATGCGTCAAACTCTCATGCACTGCCAAGTCTAACTTTTGCATCGCTTCACTTGAACAAGCCAAAGAGAACTCGGCAAAGATCTGGCAGACCATTAAGTCTGTTGAAGGATGTAAAGCTGCTCCCTCCATTCCCACCAAGATCCATGCCAACGGAGTGGTAATCGAAGAATGAGGCTGGATCCTCAAGGAACTCAATTCACATTTCGCCACCGCCGGGTTGGCATTTGATCCTCTCCCAATGCCGAGCTACTCAGCCCCCTCCTCTGTCAATTAATCTTCACCTGCTCTGCCTCTACCACATCCCTTCCAACTCTGTCCTGTTTTCTTCAAGGACGTGGAAGACCAACTTAAAAAACTAGGCACCAGAAGGGGTGGTGGTGCGGATGGATTGGAACCATTCTTCATCAAATTAGTTTATTATTACCTTATAGCTCCCTTACTCCACACATTCAATTTTTCTATCGCCACTTCCTCAGTACCAACTTATTTATTTATTTATTGAATTTTGATGACCAGGTAGGCCCACTGGGCCCCGAAGGTCCCTTTTTCAGGGGCGACCCGGGAATAACAGTACAAAAAATTATAGACAGTTGAAAACGTATAGAAGTACAGGTTATCATGGGTATACAGTATTCGGCTGTTTACACATAGCAGTTGTTATATAGGTTTGATATATCTGAATTGGTCAGTTGTTCATTACATCATCCATTGACAGAGACATTAGAGAGGCAGTACTGTAGATTCATTAGGTGACATAGTTCAAGAGCATTAGTAGGTTCAGATAGGGGGAGGAAAGAGTTAGTGCAACATTGTTAGGGGCTAAAGATTGTAGTTAGCTGAGCAGGCTATTGAGGTCGCTGCTGTAGTGTCAAGGGCGGAGGCATTGGCATACGCTTGTTGATAGAAGATGGGTCTTGAGTCTTGTGCGGAAGCACGGCAATGATGAGGTTTCTCGTATCTCCAAAGGGAGGTTATTCCACAAGAAAGGGGCAGCATGAGAGAAAGATTTTTGGCCTGCCTTAGTCCTGACCTTGGGACATCTAGTAGCGTGTGGCCGAGGATCTAAGGCTGCGCTGGTTTATTTTGCTGTGAGGAGT
Source organism: Neoceratodus forsteri (assembly GCA_016271365.2). Classification (NCBI taxonomy): domain Eukaryota; kingdom Metazoa; phylum Chordata; order Ceratodontiformes; family Ceratodontidae; genus Neoceratodus; species Neoceratodus forsteri. The sequence goes on along the minus strand of CM057451.1, from coordinate 370,607,238 downwards.
CCCCAAGACTGCGGGAGGTGAAGGCCAATATCCTTTCGCCAAGCAGAGTACAGGGTAACTGAGGCGAGATTCAAGATGGCCAGTTGCTTTCTACAACGCCGCAATGGTGGCTCTCGAGTGGGATAAGGTGGCAAAGCGGGCCACCTTGTTGTATAGGGTCTGTAGTTTACCGAACTCTAGCTTTTCGATACCCTGAATGACCGGGGCAGCATATGTTAGAGTTGGAAGTAGGACACTAGTTGCAATAGCAGTCCTAGCTTCTGGGGTCAGCAGTTCCTTGAGCCGATACAGTAATCCGAGTTTAGTATGGATTACTCTCGTGACTTGGTCCACATGTTGTTTGCACGTGAGACCTTGGTCAATGGTAAGGCCAAGGTACTTAGTTGAAGAGACCACTTTTAGCTTGTTGCCCTCCAGGGACGAGAGTTGGAGTAGATGTGATCTATCTAGTCCAAGGGCTTTTGATCCGAACAGCATGGCTTTGGTTTTGCTGGTGTTAAGGACCATTTTATTCTTGATAAGCCACTTCTCCATGATGTGAATATCCTTTTGGAGAGAGGTGCTAAGGTCATCCAGGTTGACCGAGGTTTTGTAGATGACAGCATCATCAGCATATTGGATAGCATTGCTACTTCCGCAGTGTTTGCACAGTTCATTTACGAACAGCTAGAACATTAGTGACCCAAGTATAGACCCTTGGGGTACACCATCCTTTAGGGATTGTGGTTTGGAGAGTTTCTCCTGCCACCTGACCCTCTGTGAGCGACCAGAGAGGTAGCTTTCCACCCATTTGAGGGCGTGGGCATCGAGGCCTATGTCGCGGAGTTTTTGGAGTAGTAATCCGTGATCCACCCAGTCAAAGGCCTTAGAGAGGTCTATAAAAACTGCCCCTGTATAGGATTCCGAGTCTAGGTTTCTGAGTACATCAGTAGGGAATTTGGTTAGGGCAGTGTCTGTTCCGTGTTTGGCTCTAAAGCCATGTTGGGATGGGGACAACGGCAATTGTGCCTCCAGGTATTCCTTAAGTTGGGCATAGACGAGTTTCTCCTGAATTTTTGCCAGGGCACACAGCAGGGAGATAGGCCTGTAGTTCTCAATGGGTTCTACAGGCCCACCCTTATGAATTGGGAACACATGCGCCTGCTTCCACAACTCCGGGACAGATCCTTCAAGTAAGGACCTATTGATCAACCAGGTGAGTGGTCGCAGAGGGTGGCCCCATCTTTTAGCAACCTGGCTTTGAGTCCATCCGGCCTCCTGAACCTCTTGTTTAAGGATTTTTAAGGTGGCTAGACCTCTTTGACCTTAACCAGCCTTAAATGAAAGGGTGGGCGGTCAAGAGTAGAGGGATCCAGTGGAGCAGACTGGTAGTTGGGTACTGATAACCCTGCCTGATGTTTATCAGGGTTTATGAAGTAGGAATTGAGGGTCTCAGCGATTAGTGCCTCGTCATGTAGTACCTGTCCATTAGCTGTGATAGGGCCCGTGGCAGTCTTTTTATTCCCCTTAATCAGTTCGTTGATGTGGGACCAGAAAGTCCTAGGGTTGCTGAGGTTTGCTTTCTGGAGGTGGTTTAGATACTCCTTTTGCTAGTTTGGTGGCCTTTTACATTGGTTTGCGAGAGCCTCTGAGACAACCTGGTCTGCTAGGAAGCCGGTCTTTGGACTTTTCCAGGCTTTGTCTCGGCTGGTCATCAGGGCTTTTGGGGGTAAGCCACTTATAGCAGTGGCCTTTACCCGGTAGGTTTTGGTTATGGCCAGGAGGTCCGCGGCCCACATGATAGACCTGTTAAAGAAGTCAACTGCCCCCTCCAAGGTAGGAAGACTTCTTATTGGGCTCCAATCCAGGTTGCCCAGGAGAGTGTTGTAGTGCTCCAGGGAGAACTTAGAGAAGTCCCGGGAAGTGAGTGTTCTAGGCGGGACCTTTACCGCTCTGTTTTTCCAGACACAGAAGATTGGCGAGTGGTCGCTGAGAGCATCCACCAAGGTGCCAGCAGCTTGAACGTTTTTAGGGTTGGACACCAGTACCCAGTCAATGATTGAGTGGCTACCGGTTTTGTAGTTCAGCCTTGTGGGCAGGGTGTTTATCTGGGAGAGGTTAGCTTCTTGTAGCAAACCTGTTATTGAGGACCTTGCCTCTTTGACCCAGTTCAGGTTGAAGTCTCCAAGGATGATGAGTTCAGTTGCAAACTCAGCTGTTAGGGTTCTTGAGAGTGTCCCGAGGGATTGGAGAGCATCCTTTGGTAGACTATATACACACCCTACGTTTAGGTGTTTGGCACTGCCGAGGGTGATGCGTACAAAGATAGCTTCAGTTTCAGGGGGCAGAGTTACTTGCAGTTTGATTTGTGAAGAGATCAGGGAAGCCTTCACGTAGACGAGTACCCAACCCCCTCTTTTCAGGAGTCTGTCTTTCCGGTAACAGATGTATCCTGGGGCAGCAAATTCGTGGTCTAGGATCGATGGTTTTAACCCAGTCTCAGAGACCGCAAGCACATCCGGAAATCTGCTCATATTTTGCCTCTGTTCAAATCAGGTGACCCTTGCAACCCAAACAATTATAGGCCCATGTCCATCTTGCCTATTCTCTTCAAAATTCTCGAAAAATTAATCTACACTCAACTAAAAGCGCACATTGAAAGCTATTCTCTGTTCAACCCTGCCCAATCTGGTCACCACTTCCTTCTCGTTCTAACAGGGTCACTATGCTACAACACACTTATTATAATGCTGAGCTTTAAACATGTAGTATGACTGTTCTCCATTGCACTGTATTTGCACATATTCTTGTAGTTGTAATGTGTTAGTACACGTTCAGAATGTATTGCTTTGTATATTTTCATTCACTGTCATGCCTTCATCTCATTTATTTTAATCCCTGTTATAGTACTGTTTCTTGTTGTTATGTTTCCCATTTAATGTCTGTGTTTTTTGTACATTTCCGGTATATGTTCAGGATCTCCTTGTGAATGAGCCTGCTCAATGGAGCTTTCCTGCAATGAACTTGAACTCACCTCTCCAGACTGACATCTTTGGCCAGCGTAAGGTACTTAACTTGCACTTCCAGAGTGGCTCATTTTTTCTCCCCTAGGGTCAAGTGGGAGCCCTTGGGAAACCCACCTCCTCCTCCTGTAGCACAGGAGCCCCCTCCTGATCCTGGCCAGTCTCTGGTCTCGCCAGACCTGTAAGGAGCCCTTGCCCGCAGGTGTTCTCCCCCATACAGAGAACTGACTGTATCTGTTACCCTCAGAGTGAGCGAGCTTCTCCCTCAGAAAAAAAGAAAAGCTTGATACTCTGACACATACGTAGAAACATAGACTTTAATGGCAGATAAGGACCGCTTGGCCCACCCAGTCTGCCCATTTCCCTACCTATTTGATAAGCTGCAGATCCTAGTTAACCAACAGCCTACTTCTTCCTACCCCCCACCAGAATTGCCTTATGTCTGTTTCATGCATTCTTGAATTCCCCCACTGTTTTTGACCCCACAACCTCCTCAGGAAGGCGGTTCCATGCATCCACCACCTCTCCATGAAAAATACTTCCTCACATTGCCCCTGAGCCGTCCCCCATCTTTAAATTTGCCCCTTAAAATTAATGGTGAAGACTGATTCTTGGAAGATATGAAAATTACATCCATAACCTAATTGTTGATCTTCTAGAATATCTTCACCATTGATTACCACACCTGTCTACCATCCCCCTGTGTAGCGGAGCCAGGGCCTTTGAGCAGCTCACCCTGACAATGCCACCAGCCCCACAGTGCTAGGGCATCTCCCCAGTCTCACTCCCTTGGAGTGGCTTTTCAGAAAATACAAAAAGGGGGGTTTGGAAGCTCATTTCTGGGCCCCCACTCACCAAAAAAACTCAAAAACTGGGGTGAGGGTCCTTACAGAGCCCTAATGCCAACCAAAAAAAGGGAGGAAGGTAGCTCCCTTCCATTCTTATCTTTCTCCCTGCCCAGATTGTATCACCTTCTTGGGGTATATTCCTGTTACTTTATGAGTGCAATCTATGCCTCTGGTCACTAGCCATTCAAACTTCACTGGGCAGTTACACTGTTTGTGGGAGGTGCTGTGCACTGAGACAGATCAAATACACTAACTCTTATACCGGGTACGTTCTGTGGTTGCAGGAGAAGCAGGTCATTTTCTCTGATATCTCTTTCTTCTGACTGTGTCAAACTATTTTTGGTTGTATACCCCTTTTTCTTTCCTTACACCAGCTGAGCTATTAGCCCACTACTCTTAGGAGTGCCTGAGGAGATGAACACATCTCGGCTCCTTGGGCTATCCTGTCTTACAACTCCACATACACTTGAAATTCCCTTTTTCCTTCCCTAGCAGGGAAAACAAGGGACATATTAACTGACTATCCAATCAATCCTCTGTCCGGTAGCATGGGATTGTTTTTTCTGGGAGTTCATGTGTTTAAATCCTATTTTGGCACATTATGCCATCTCGCTTACAAGGGGTCCCAGTTCTGGGTATCAACCTCATGCCTTCTGCCAGAGCCACATGCTTCAAGACTGCTGCCATTAAGATCGCTATCACCTCCTGTCTGGCAAAGGGGGGAGGGGCTCTGACTCCATACCCAGCTACCCCTTTGTGCCACGTGGTGTGCCCTGTTTTTCTATTAAAAACTGGTAGTCAGGTTTTATTTTGTTTATTTTCCTTTACAAAATGGCAAGAAAAAATCTACAAATCTCATTGGCCAAGAGACATCAGCTGACTGTACATTAAATCTCTTTGTACGCACAGTCATCCTGGTCCTAAAGCACATCACACAATGAACAAATCAGTCCTCCTACAGCCAGAACTATCTTCCATCAGTCCTCCTGCAACCAGAACTGGTCTTCCATCACAAACATGGCTGCCGCCTTTACACTGTAAAAACCTTCAACCTAAAAATAAAACTACCTTAAATAAAAAATAAAACAAATTAATTAAATGTTGTTTCCCTGATTATCACTCTCTCCTTATACACGTAAACAAATTAGAAACATGAAGTATTGTTTATAGTTTTCATTACAACTGTTTCTTTACTAACAGTGAAAAATCCTCTTTCTGTCTTTACCTGCTCATCAGGGAAATCTCTTCTGCTTACCGTGACAGTGAGATAATTGAATCTGTGGCTCTAAAACAGGCATTTATTGTCTGTGTGTATAGTATGTTAGGAGAACAACATTCTACCAGTGGAACAGAGCAGAATTTTGAATCCCTGTATTCTGTGGTAAACATTCCATGAAAAGCATTCTATGTCTTGAATGTGGGGAAACACAGAGGAAAAAAAAACAGGATGAAGAAAGTAGGCAATACAGTAATACTTTATAAACAAAGAGAAAAGGTGGGAAAACACACTGTACATAGGCAGACTCAAACTGCTCAAATATATTGCTGATGTTTATAAAAGCATATACATTTGAATAATATAGAGGTGTGTTCAGGTGAAATGTACCCCCTTCCCCACCAAAAAAAAATGCAACTTGGCAGGTTTAAATTTTTTTTTTTTTTTTTTACTAACCTTTCACCTCAATCCTATAGCAGTTTTCCTTTTATGTACTGGACCATAACACATAAGTAAAAAAAAAACAAAAATAAAGAAAAGGTTGCCTTCAATGAAACTATATAACTACAGTGTAATGAAAATTAAGTTTTAAACACTGATTATGTTTTACAAATGTACATATATTACAGTGCATTTATATCATAAAATGTATTTGTCACATAGAAAATATTTATTTTCAACCAACTCTACTAATAAATACTTTAACTGCAAAGTACTGCAGTAGTTAACCTATTGCTGATATATGCTATTTTACGCAGTCATAGAGACTACTTTTTCCATTGTTAGATGTTTTAGAGGTAATGTATTGTACACTCTTGAAAATAGTAAATACGTTTTAATCCCTATCAGAGTAAATCAAACTAATTCTTTTATGATGATGGCCCATTTTATAAGTGTGAAAAGCCACTCCAGGGTGTGCATTAAAGGATTTTAATGCACTTCCCACCGGGCGTAAGGACACTCAGCATTTGGCCTCATGCCTTAGCACACCCCCGGGGCGTGCATTAAAATCCTTTAATGCACACCCTGTCGTGGCTTATTACTTACTTACTTATGTATCCTTTCCCAGTCCCTTTGAGTTAGGAAACATCTTAGCTCTCACTCCCCCCGCCCCCTTTGTTTCTCTCCTGGCAAACAGAACTGAGGTGAGTGTGGGAACTGGCAAGTTATTGGCTGGCACATGACACCACGTGGTGGTGCACAGGTGCCTTGCTCAGTAGTTGTGTCCATACCCTCCCAACAAAATATTTGCTGCTATGGGGGTCCTGGTGTCTCCCGCCCCAGAACCACAATAGTAATCAGTGGAGAAGACATTCAGAAAGACCAACAATTACAGTAAGTACATAATTTTCATTTCAAACAACATGAAGTCTTGCTATATTATGACAATTGCAGTATGACCGCAGTTTAGAACTGCTCCGGAGGTGAAGTAGTTAACTTTTCCATGCAGGCATGGAACTTAGAGCGCGAGCTCAGTTGAAAACTCTGTCTGTTGTGCTTCAGAGGTAAACTGTCAGATTCTTTACTCCGCCTCACTGAACAGTCGCTCCAGAGATTTCTCCTTCTGCTCGGTTCATTTTGTCGGTTTAAAAGTATTATTTTACGGTTTTTAGCTGAAATTAAACCGCAACCGGTCGGTTCAAGCTCTGTCTGTGGTAATGTAAGTAATAGATAGGTTTTACATTAGATTCTCTGTGTGGAACTTGTAATTTGTTATCGGTTCGGTTTGAACCGATCAGGTTGTATTTAAATCTACTAGCCTTTTTTTAGAGTGCGGTTCCCGGTTCTTATCGGTTCTAAAAGAAACGGATTTCATTACGGTTTTTTCCACGACCCGTGACACTGTTGGGAACCGATAAGGGTGTCTTGCTTGGTGGATTGCCATAAACAGGCAAGTTGGTTAGGCTGGCATTATGTCTGAGAAACCCAAAAGAAAACCGGACCCACTGGGTTTCAGCACTGTAGTGTTTGTGGGAAGCTTTTGCCAAGCCTGACCACACACCCATGTGTCTATTGTCTGGGTTTGACCACCTCAATTCAGACTGCCAGATTTGTCACAATTTCCTGCTGCCACCATAGATAAGAAGTTGGTAGGCTCAGGAAAGGGAGACAAAAAGTCCGCTGACCGGATGGCCAGCCGGTTCGGTACCAACGGGAACCGGAGGAATACCCTCTGACCAGGGCGATACTTTCTCGAGCAAGCGAAGAGCCGGTTCTGAGGGAGCGGTTCCATCAAAAAGGGCTAGAAAGTCAGGTAGTTTAGAGCCAAAAGTTCTCTCCCCAACTGCTGAGGAAATAGCTAAAGCAATTAAAATTGTCCAGTCTCTCTCTCCGGTTCCGACCAAACCGACACCTTCTGGTAAGCGTTCAGTTCGGTCGGTTCCACCAGTTCAAGACTATGATTTTGAGGATTTTTATGAACCAGGGGAGAGGGAAGAGGAATATGAGGAGAGTGAATATGGTTTTCAAGATCTGGATGTGCCCATTGATCCGGACATCTCTCCAGATAGACCCCTAGGGGTTTCTCCTCCAAGACTTTCTGAGTCCCCTTCTCATTTCATGTTTTATAAAAAAAGTTGCTGAAACTCTCCAGCTCCCTGTTGAGGAAGCTGTTGATGACCAGGAGGAGCCAGACTATGTAGAAATGATGGATATTCCAGAGTCTAGGAGACTGTCTATTCCTTTGCATAAATCTTTTCGAAACAGACAGTAAAAGTTTAAAACTCCTCCACTATACCTCCTGTGGATAAAGGGATGGACAAGAGGTATACCTTATCAGGCTCTGACACTGATTTCCTCACTCAGCAATGCAGCCATGTGGGGTAGTGCAGGCTGCAGCCTGTGACAAGGCTAATATTCCCCTAGCTTCACACCCCTAGAAGGACTCCAGGAAGATTGATGCTATGGCAAAGAAACAGTACATGGCAGCATCTTTGGGGCTCAGACAAGCAAATTATATGGCTTATGCTGCTAGGTACCAGAAATCCAGATGGGATACTGTGCTGGCCCTAGCAAAACAAGTCCTGACCAGCTTGCCAGAGCTGGAGCAGGTGGCTATGGATGGTATTGAGGCATCCAAAGTGCAGTTTCATGCTGCAGTGGACTCTAATGATGTTTCATCAAGAGTCATGGCTACATCTGTGGCACTACGTAGGCTGGCTTGGCTCAGGTGTACTACCCTGTCTCAGGACACCCAGTCCAAGGCCATGGATTTTCCTGTTGTGGGAAATTCTCTGTTTGGGGAGCAAACAGAGAATTACATGAAGAAAATGGTTGAATATAGGACCACCTATAGGAGTGCACAGGCCAAGGAAAGGCAGGCCACTTCTCAAAAGCAGCTTCCTAGAGGCAGGGGCAGGCCTTTTCATAGGCCTTTTTACCAAGCCCAAGCTTCCTCCTCCTCCACCTATGCTCAGAGGGGGTTCTTTAGAGGAAGAGGCAGATGGGGTACAAGCAGGTCTGCTTCTACCCCTCAGCCCAAAGCCCCTGTCAAACAGGCACCCTGATGGGATTGCCAGGGCCGATTCTCCTCTACCTGTAGGGGGCAGGCTGGCTTACTTTGTCCAGGACTGGAAGTCTTTAACATCAGACAAGTGGGTCCTGGAAGTAGTAAGCCAGGGACTGGTTCTCAGTTTCAAAAAATTTCCAAAGCTGAGAACCAGATCTTTACCACCTGCAACTCCATCAAAGGCTCTTGCCTTAGAGGCAGAGGTCTCTACCCTCCTGGCTCTCAGAGCTGTGGAAAGGGTTCCTCCCCTACACCAGGGCAAAGGTTTGTACTCCAGGTTCTTCCTTACCCCAAAAAAGACAGGAGAATGGCAGCCCATCCTGGATCTCAGATATTTAAACAAGCACCTTTTAAAGCCAAAGTTCAAAATGGTGACTCTGGGAATTATCTTACCCTCTCTAAGGCCAGGGGACTGGCTAGCTTCCCTGGACCTCAAGGATGCCTACTTCCATATTCCCATCAGAGGCTCCCATCGAAAGTACCTCAGGTTCGAGCTGCCCTCAGGCCACTACCAGTTCAGAGCAATGCCCTTCAGCCTCACTTCTGCCCCAGGGGTATTTACCAAATGTCTGGCAGTAGCAGTTGCCTACCTAAGAAGGCAAAGATTGCCATCTTTCCTTACCTGGACGATTGGCTCATAGTAGGCCAGTCCCCAGACCAGGTCAAATTACATCTCCAGATAGCAGCAACTGCTTACCTCTCTAGGTTTCCTTCTGAATCTCTCAAAGTCAGTTCTAGAGCCTGTCCAGCTTCTTACCTTCATAGACGCAGAGCTGAACACACAGGAAGCCAGGGCTTTCCTTCCCCTAGACAGGGCAAAGACCCTGGTCTCCCTGGCCTCCTCATTTACCCTGCAGGTCTCCCGGCCAGCAAGGCATTTTCTGCAGCTCCTAGGGCACATGGCTGCTTCCACAGCGGTTATGCAGGGAGCAAGATTTCAGATGAGGGACATCCAGTTCCATTTGAGAGCCTTTTGGTCTCAAAGAAAGGATCCTCTTACCAAGTTGATCCCAGTAACTCTAACCCTGATCCAAGTCCTACAGTGGTGGCAGGATCAGACCAACCTGAGACAAGGGGTTCCTTTTGTCACTCAGTCTCATTCTCTAATCCTTACTACAGATGCGTCCCTCTTGGGCTGGGGAGCTCACATGGGCGATCTCACCACCCAGGGTCTGTGGTCTCCCCAGGAATCCCTGCTCCACATCAACCTGTTGGAGCTCAGAGCAGTTTTTCTAGCACTTCAAGTTTTTTCCAAATCTGTTCAGAACAAGAGTATTCAGGTCAGAACAGACAACACCACTACAATGTGGTACATCAACAAGCAAGGGGGCACTCGGTCTACGGCCTTGTGCACCGAAGCGATGAGATTGTGGTCTCTGGCTTACTCCCTGAACACCTCTCTTCGGCAGCTCACCTCCCAGGCAAGGACAATGTCCTGGCAGATGCTCTCAGCAGGATTTCCCAGGGCCACCACGAATGGTCACTGGATCCCCTGGTCTTGGGAGTAGTATTTGCCAGATGGGGCACCCCGCAGATAGATCTTTTTGCAGCCCCAGACAATCACCAACTTCCTCTTTTGTGTTGCAGGCCCCCAGTGTTGGGCTCTCTGCCGCTGGATGCCTTAGCCCTCAATTGGGAGGGGAAGTTTCTCTATGCCTTTCCCCCCTTTCCACTCCTGTTCAAAGTGCTAGTCAAAATCAGATCCCAATCCTGCAAAGTCATTCTGATAGCTCCGGATTGGGCCAGGCAGCCCTGGTATCCACTCCTGCTGTCCTTAGCAGTCCATCCTCCCCTGTGCCTTCCCAAGAATCACAATCTGTTAACCTGTGCCCAGGGAAGGGTCTGGTACCCGAATCTCACATCTCTCAATCTCAAGGCTTGGTTCTTGAAGAGTTAGAGTTTGCTGATTTACACATTTCCCAAGGTGTAATGGATATATTGAAGGTCTCAAGGAAGCCTTCCACCAGGGCTACTTACAATTCCAAATGGAAAAGGTTTTCCATATGGTGCTCGGAAAAGCATATTTCCCCAGTCTCTGCTGATCTACCCACAGTCCTGGATTATATGGTCCACCTGAATTCTTTGGGGCTGAGACCAGCTACCCTCAAGGTGCATTTGGCAGCTGTGTCTGCTTTATTTCAGCAGGTAAATCCTCTTCTCTTTCAGCTCATCCCTATTTTCCAAGTTTTTTAAGGGGTTGTTGCACACCAACCCTCCATTCAGAGATCCTGCCCCTGCCTGGGATCTTAATGTTTGCATTGCTCAGCTTATGCAACCCCCTTTCGAGCCCTTGTCTTCAGCTGAGCTCAAGTACTTGACTTGGAAAACTGTGTTTCTGGTAGCCATCACCTCTGCCAGACGCATAAGTGAATTACAAGCGTTGTCAGTGGAGCAGGAGTTTATCTCTTTTCACAGAGATAAGGTGGTCCTTCGGACTAACAGAAAGTTCCTGCCTAAGGTGGTTTCAGATTTCTACCCTAATCAATCTATTTCTCTTCCAGTGTACTTCACTGACCACTCCTCCTCTGGGGAGAGGAGGCTGCACAGCCTAGATGTGAAGAGAGCCCTTAGTTACTACATAGAGCGTACCAAGGGTCATAGGTTTGACTCCTTCCAACTGTTCCTTACCTATGGCGAAGTTGGGAAAGGAAGCCAGCCACTAAAAGATCCATTGCCAGGTGGATTGTCTCTTGTATCCAATTCTGCTACGAGAAGTTTGGTAAAGTTCCTCCCTCAGGCCTGAGGGCTAACTCTACCAGAGGTACAGCTGCTTCTCTGGCTCCTGCCAGAGACATCCCTATTCTAGAAATATGTCAAGCAGCTACCTGGAAAACAGTTCACACTTTTACCAAGCATTACTCCTTGGACATCCAGGCTAGGAGTGATGCTCGGTTTGGCACAGACGTGCTTCAGAGCCTATTTCCTAAGTAGGTTCTGTCCCTCCTCCGTGGGGGTACTGCTGTGTAGTTCAATTGTCAAATACAGCAAGACTTCATGTTGTTTGAAGAAAAATTACTCACCTTAGTAATGTTGTTTCTTCTAATGGAGTCTTGCTATATTATGACCTCCTCCCTGCCTGCCCCTCTCAGAACCTCTGTTTTGGGATGTGGGTGGGCAGTACAGGGATGGCACTTTTTGATGCCCACCTTGTTGTTTTCATCTTCCTTTTGGGTGAATTGGTGTTGTGTTTTGCATTTTTGGGTCTCCTGACTTGAGTCTTTGTTTTAGACCAAAAATGAGTGTTTATGTTAGTAGCCAGTTGGCTAGTGTGGTTTACAGCTTCCACACAGAACCTTAGTGAGTTTTAGCTCATAAAGATCTGACAGTTTACCTTTGAAGCACAACAGACAGAGTTTTCCACCGAGCTCACGTTCTAAGTTCCATGCCTGCATGGAAAAGTTAACTATTTCACCTCCGGAGCAGTTCTACCCTGCGGTCATACTGCAATTGTCATAATATAGCAAGACTCCATTAGAAGAAACAACATTACTAAGCTGAGTAATTTTTTCTTCTCTGCCATCATCTGCTGTGTTTGGGTCCTCCATTCTCCAGTCTCTTTCTGCCTTATTTGGGATGTGCGCCTTGCCATTGCTTCTAGAGGACTGCTAGGAGTCTGCTTAAGTGTTATAGTGAACTGCATCTAGGTTTTTAGAAATAGTTTTTTATTTTACTTTTTTCTCCTGCTTTGGGCCAGATTGGAACCTCCTTCATTCTATTGCCAATTGCCCTGATCCCATCCTATCCTCCTGAGATCCTGCCTTCCAATCCATTGGGACCACCAGCCAACCCATAAAACACTGCTATGTGGCCCTCCCCCCCCGGGCTGGGTATGCATTTGGCTCCTTCGGCATTTCTTCCCCACAGACATCTGGCCACCCATGGCAGAAGTAAAGATTGGTAGTTTTCCCCCATAGGATAGAGGTGCAGAACCAGCGTTGGATGTGGTGGGCTGGCAGAGGCTTCATCTTTCTGTGTCTGTGCCTCCATTTTTCGGTAGTGTTCTGCCTCTTGCTTGGAGTGCGCAGCAGGATTGGCTGCTGGCGAAGCCAGATGCAGCCAACCTGAGAACTCGCTTCAGTGGCTCCCGTCTGAGCCATAGCTGCCTTACACCACCACCTGTGGTCACCCAGGTGGTGGTGACGCAGCGGATCACAACACTCTTCCTCCCCAGAGGAAGAGAGCATCCTATGGGCCGCTTGATTCTTCTTCCCCCGGCTGGCCCTCCAGTGGCTCAGGCTTGATTTTCCAGGACTTAGTCTTCACCATTAATTCATACTGCTGTGTACTACACCAGAGGCACTAGGACCCTGTGGGGGCCAAAACTTCTCAGGAGAGTCGGCTCTGAGGTAGGACCACACATGTGTGGCACCACGAGGCTGGCTTACACCTGTGTAGGCTATCTTGGCATCGACCCTCCAACTGCCTCAGTTTCTTTTTTCCCTGTCGTCAAGTGCGCTTCAGTGATGACGTTGCTCACCCGCCAGGAGTCAAATCTTCCCATCTATACGACATCAGCTATATAGTCATTAATTTTCAGTTAGTTTCAATTGTTTAATATTATTTATTTAAAAAGAAGAAATTCTCTCAGCCTGTCATCAACAGAGTTGACCTTGGACTGTATCAGTGACGGTAGGGAGACTTCGCTGGAAAGCTGTTCTGGCAGTGGAGCTGTGTCCAGTCAGCCGCCCTTTGCGTGGGGGGGGGGTCTGACCATGGGCAGTCTGGTGCTCAGGAAGGAGGACAGTCCTCCCAAAAGCACAAAAAGAAACAGGCCCATTCCCGATCCTGGTTGGGGATCCAGCACCGCTCGGCCTTGAGTTGTTCTTCCCACCGGACGAAGAAGAAACGTTACCACTTGAGGTTGCCCTCTGGTAGGTCTGCAAGGGAATCTTCAGTTGTAGAGAGTGGTAGGCAAGGTCTTTGGTGGTCCCCGTCTTAATGGCCGAGATTTCCGACACAGGAGCCACTCTATGTTCTCTGATGGGGCTTCCGGTGAGCAGTTCCCTCACTGGGCCGCTCTTATGGAGCAGTGGATGCGGCGGCTATCCTAGTTACTCTTGCCGGTGGATCCGTTTCCTGAGTCTTTGGGTCTTGGAGCTCTGGGCCGTGGCTGGGTCAGGATGTGCATGCAGTGCCCTCTCCAGTTCCAACGCCATTGACGCTGACTCCACATGCCTTACCCCCTCACCTTGTTTCCTTGCAGCAGCTATCACAGGTACCGCTTCCTCCTCCCCTTTCTTTCAGGTCTGACAGCCCCGGTGACACCACACCCTTCGACAATATCGCAGGCAGCGTTGGGGGCCTCGGTCAGTGCCAGCTTTGTCTTTGGTGCTGCGTGCGGTGCCGGTGGTGGTGTGAGCACCTCGTGTAGCATCATTGGTGCCACTTGTGGTGCCAGGGTCCTCGATGCTGATACAGGTTTCAGTGTCTCCCGTGTTTACCTGGCCTACACATGCCTTCGGTGGTCTTTCCGGGGTAGAATTGGATCATGAGTCTGACCCTGACCTGCTGTTGTCTGAACACATGGAAGATGACTCCTTTTACGGGGTGGAAAGCAAGCCTTCTGTATTAGCTGAACCCTTGATTGAAGACCTTTCTTTCAAATCACTCCTCAAGAATATGGGGTGAACCCTAGCCCTACAAACTTCCTCTGTGGACTCAGGCAGACTTTTATGTCTTGAGTTCCTTCACATCTCTAACATTCCTGTGGACCTTTCTCCACGGTGCCCCCCCCCCCCCTTTGAAACTCTGTCTCAAGCAGTGTGGGACAGGCTGGCATTTAATCCTTCTGTGGCCAAGCCCATAGATGGGAAGCATACCCCCCCAAAGACAGACCTATCCTGGCATCACAGCCTTTGGGGATGCCCTTGTAGTGCTTGCGGAGAACAATAAAGCCGTCCTCCCTCAGGAGTCCACAACACGGCCTATAAATAAGGAGTCGTGCAAGACTGACACTGTGGGGAAATGGGCATTTGCAGCCACAACCGTGGGCATGCGTATTGCTAGTTACCAGGGCCATTACTCTCAGTATGAGTACACCCTGTGTGACACTCTTAAATCAATGGTTGAGAACCTCCCAGAGTCTGACATTAACATGGAGCTTCTCCATACTATTATCGGGGGCATAGAATCTAATAATAATCAGCTAAAAGCTTCTATGGATGCCTGTGACGCTGTGGCTAGGGTGGCTGCCACTGGGATCTGTATCAGGTGGCACTCCTGGCTCAGAACATCAGGCTTCTCACCCGATACTCAACAGCAGGTGATGAATGTCCCCTTTAATGGTGCTTACCTGTTTGGCCTCCAAGCTGAGCAAGCGCTGGATTCCGCTCAGAAAACCAGGACTGACAGCCCGGTGGTACTGAGGGCTGAGGTGCTGGACACCTTGCCTCGCGCCATGCCTGCTACCCAGGTTCAGGAATGACCTCAGGTCATCGGGGTGCCGACATGGGAGGAAGGGAGGGAGCGGAATCGAGCAGCCTACGGCAGCTCTCCCCTCCTGGGGGTGGTTGTCCACCCTCCCTGTAGTTCCACTCCCATCGGGTGGAGTCCGATGGGAAGCGTGAGGCGGGAGGGTGTGGCGTTGCCAAGGGTGAGGCGAGCGATTACCAGCGTGCATGTTCACCAGTGTCCCGGATCGGGGGGAGGAAAGGTAAAAAAGTGGTGAAAACTAGTACTTCCATTAAAACAGCCAGGCCGGCTCCTGTGGTCCCGCAAAGGGGCAGGAACCGTCAACAATTTCGTAAAAGACAGTCGTTTCGGGGTGGTCTGCTTGAACAAGTGTCTCAATTTAAGTATTTGAGCACACTATTGGGTCCCAGTTTGACCTTTTCACCTCAGATTCAGTCTATGGTTAAGAAAGTAAATCAAAGAATAGGGGTGTTACACAAATTCATGTCATTCTTCTCACAAGCAACTAGATTAGCAATTGCTATTGGTTCTCTTCTTCCATATTTTGATTACAGTTCTTTTTTATATTATGACATAGGTACAAAAGAAATGCAAGCACTAACTGTGGCCTATAATAATATTTGTAGATATATTTTAGGAGCCCCCAATAGGACACACCGGTGTAATCTTTATTCTCGGTTGAGGTGGTTTTCCCCTAGTTGCAGAATAGAATATTTTGTTGGCTGTCTGATGTATAAATGTTTTTACTTTGGCTCCCTTTTTTCTCTTTCTGATCTTGTTGTAATGAGAGAATTGCTTCCCAGCCTGAGGTCGACTGACAGCCTCCTATATTTTGTCCCCAGGTCTCCGCTTAGATTAAGCTCTAGAACTTTTTCAGTAGCAGCACCCTTGTATTGGAATTCACTCTCACTTGATGTTAGGATTGCTCCCTCTGTTTTAACTTTTAAACAAAGGTTAAAAAGTTATTTATTACATAAATCTGTTTGTAACTGCAATTTGTAATTTGTAATTTTTTGATTTTGTATTGCTGTTGATTGAATTTGTGTATTTGTGTGTGTTTTTTGCCTGGATTGGACCTGAAAAGGGACCTTTGGTCCAGTACCTTTACCCGGTTACCAAAGAATAAATGAAAAATGAAATGAAGGCTGAGGAGCCTTTTAATAAAAAACAAACTAATTAGCCGCAAAAGAAAATGCTGCAAAAGACACAGGGCTCGAAAGCACCCAGTGCCACCCTCTGATAATCCAGCCCATGTCCCACCTCAGCTGCCCGAGGTGGACACCGCTACAGCAGTGGGGGGTCGTCTGACTCAGTTTCACAACCAGTGGAACTCCATCACAGTAGACAAATGGATCCTCAAGCTTATCCGAGAGGGATACTGTCTCAGTTTCGCAGAGATCTCTCCGGATCTTCCCCACAAGCGGCAGCACAGTCTGTCCTCCGCTCAGTCAGACCTTCTTACTTCCAAGGAACAGAGCAGTAGAAGTTGTTCCCTGGGCAGAGCGGAACACAGAGTTCTACTCCCACTACTTTCTGGTTCTAAAGAAGATGGGCAGCATGTGCCCAATTCTCGACCTCAGAAAGTTAAACAAGTACCTGTTCAGGGAGAAGTTAAAGATGATCTCCCTAGGAACACTACTACCGCTGACTCATCAGTACAACTGGCTGGCATCCCTGGATATGCAGGATGCTTACCAGCACTTCCCAGTGCACCCAAGTCACCTCAAATATCTACACTTTTGTAGCCCTGGGTCAGCACTACCAGTTCCGAGTCCTGCCCTTTGGGCTCTCCTCGGTGCCTCGAGTCTTTACAAAGTGTTTTGCAGTTCTCACGACGCAGCTCAGAAAACTTGGCATTCAAGTCATCCCTTAGCTGGACGATTGGCGCTTAGCAAGCCCATCCAGGCAGGAGAAACAGGAAGCAGTCACCATGGCTTCTCAGTTCTTCGCATTGATGGGGTTTCTACTGAATCTGGAAAATTCCCAGCTTCAACCCTCCCAGTAGCTCCTCTTCTTAGGAGCCCTCCTGGATACCTCAAGGGTAAGGGAAGGGCTTTCCTTCCGAAGGACAGGAGGAACGACATTCTCCAGATGGTTCGCTACATCAGGGAGAACAACTCTGTTCAAGCTCTTTCATTGCAGCTGATGTTGGGCCTCAGGGCATCGTCCGTATTTATGATGCCTACGTCCCTTCTACACATGAGGACCACAGAATGGATGCTCAGCACTTTGTGGTCACTAACCACACATCCATTGTCCTTCCACATAAAGTTGACAGAGCCTCTGATGTCGTGCAATTGCTATTCGACGAGTTGGGCAGTCCAGACCTGGACCTTTTTGCATCCCTACTCAGTGCAAAACTGCCTCTGTTCTGCTGCAGAAATCCAGAACCTGGTGTTTTCTGTCAGGATGCATTCAGACTGCGGTGGACAAGATACTTTCTGTATGCATTTCCTCCTCTTCCCTTAGTTCATAGGGTGCTGCTCAAATTGGAGGCACAGGGGAGCAGGATGATTCTAATCACCCCATACTGGCCTCGACAGTTATGGTTTTCATTGATCAACAGATTGTCGCAAGTTCCTTTGAGGCAACTTCCTCTTCGAATGGACCTCTTAACACAGGGGCCTTTGGTCCATCCCAGCCTGCGCTCACTCCATCTCCATGCCTGGCTTCTGAGGAGATAGAAGTGGGTATGTTTAAGGTTTCCCAGAGAATCTCAGAAATCCTCTTTGGCAATGCATAAACCCTCCACTAGGAAGACTTACATGGCTAAATGGAAGCACTTCTCAATCTGATGTGCGAAGTCCCTTCTGGACCTTTTCTGTTGCCCACCAAATAAAGTGTTGGAGTTCCTCTTAGACCTGCCAAATGCAGGACTGCAGTAATTAACAGTGAAGGTACACCTCTGCGCAATTTCCGCCTGTCATGAGCCAGTACAGAACATGACACTAGCTCAGTTACCTCTAGTCAAGAGAGTCCTCAAGGGCATCCTGCACACTAGACCCCCGGTAATGAAACTGGTGGCCGCGTGAGATATTAACGTCTTGTTAGATATGCTTACTCATAAACCTTTGAGCCTCTAGCCACCTGTGACTTGAAGTTTCTGGCCTGGAAGACTGCCTTCCTGGTGGCCATTACTTTCGCTTGAAGGGGCTCCGAAATACATACCTTGGTCACAGAACCTCTGTATACTGTCTTTCACAAGGGCAAAGTGGTACTTCGTATTTACCCTAAGTTCCTACTCAAGGTGGTTTCAGATTTTTACCTCAGTCAGCCCTTGGTTCTCCCCACTTACGGTACTTTGCTAACTTCCAGAATGTAGGAGAACACACCCTTCACTCTCTGGGCGTCAAGAGGGCTTTACAATTCTGCATCGACAGAATGGGGGATTCACAAATCTAAGCAACTCTTTGTATCGTTCAGCATGACCTGGCCTGGCCAGCCAGCTGCCATTAGATGCATTTCCTCTTGGATAGTGGCATGCCTTCACCATTGCTACTCGATGGTGCAAGTCAAGTTGGAAGACTGTGTCTACGCTCACTCTACCAGAGCAGTGGCGGCATCCCTAGTGGAGATCCATAACATGCCCATTACAGAGATTTGCAAAGTGGCTACTTGGAACTCAGTGCATACCTTCATGAAGCACTATGCTTTAGATGTTCATGCCAGACAGCACACTTCCTTTGGCAGAACAATCCTTAATGGACTTCTGTCCTGAGTGAGCTCTGTCTCCTGCTGCCCACCTCAAGACTTGCTTCAGATTCTTGTTCTAGCATGCATATCTAGGGGCAAAGGAGGCAGTGCTGGAGGACCACATGTTTGGGTGGTAGGAAGAGTCAAGCTTGAAGATTGTTTTGGTGACTGAACGTATTCGGTGGAAGACTGCCTAAGTGTGGATTTGGACTGAATACTAGTAGTAGAACCATGATTACAGGTGAGTAACCTGTATTTTGAGAGTAATAGTCTGCTAAGCAGATGTTACTATAGGTGAGGACGTCATGGTTCATTCATTCTGCAGCAGGACACTGAAGAGTGATGACATCTTGCTCCAGTGCAGGATGGATGAATATTAGTTTGTTTATTCCAGGTTATGTATCGTCTTTGGCTACTTTGGGGCTTCTAAGAGAGGAAAAGAGGTTGCATTCTAGAAGATGGTAGGGCAGGGTTATTATTTCTGTGACTCTTGAGCAGTGATGGGGTTGGGAGAGATGGGTGGTGCAGTGGTGTTTATGTGTTAATGATGTTCGGGGGGGTGGAGAAAGGTGGGCTGTATTTGTTTAAAAACAAACACTTATAGCTGGCCTGGTGGCACTGACGGTTGAGGTGCTGAACACCATACCTTGCGCCACACCGAAGTTTGGGAATGGATCTGGGTTGTCGGAAGTCGGCAGGGGAGGGAGAGGATGTAGCATCCCATGATGGCTCTCCTCACTCTGGGGTGGATAAGGGGGTTTGCATTGCTCTGCAGCGGCTCCCAACAGTAGTCGGGAGCACTACAGGAGCAGCTCGCAGAAGAGGGTTGGAGCGCAGGGTACTTTGGCACGTTAGTGCGCTGACATCATTGCACGCCTGGCTTCAAGGAGCGAAAACCTAACTTGAAAAATTTTGGGGCAGTCATGGCAGCTGATGGCCATGCACTGCACCCCCTGGACCTAGAAAGGTGCACCTCCCAGGTAATGGATCTGGGTCCCATGGGGGGGGGACTGTGCGTGCCAGCCTGCATGGGGAGAGCAAGTAGCTGACCAGATCCAGGTAAGGGGGTGCGGGTGCTGGGGGCCGGATGACTGCCAGCCACTCCACAATGGAGAACGAAAGAGTGCCGATATAAAAACAAACACTGATGGGATGGGGAAGAGAGTAGAGAGGTTGGGATACGTGACAGTGAAAGAGTTGGGGGACACAATATGTCACAGTGAGGGGGGTAGGTTCATGCAATTGTTATGCTTGCATCTGACGTGCTGCGACAGAAGATGCAGAGTAAGCTAAAATGAACACAAAATGGTGCTGTGTTGGGAGTAGCACGATGTGGAACTAAATAAAAAAAATATATATATTTTGCCACAACTAATTAAATGGTGCAACTACACTTGGTTCCAAATCCACTGGCGGAGGTCTTAAATATGCAAACAGCAACTAAAAAGTAAAGATTTGCTTCAAGAAGAATGTTAGGAAGTACTTCTTTATGTAACAGACGATGGAAAGGTGGAATAATCTACAAACTCCACTGGTCAGTGCAAAAACTGTAGAGCGATTCAAGAGAGGGCGGGATAGACATAAAGGGCCGGTCAGAGGAGGTCTGGATGGACGTAGGTTGGTCATGAACCCATAGATGACTGGTACCACCGCATAGGGAAAACTAGATATACTGTCAGGCCTTCTTATGCTGTCAGTTTTCTTTCTTTTTTCTTTTATTTAGTATGTTTTTTCCACCCTCCAGCCCACTCTATTCAGCCTATCCACTCCCCTAGCTGCGACACCTCACCGTCTACGACACTTACCTGCTGGTCTGTAGTGCCCCACTGTCTACACTCACCCCCCCACCCCACTGTGGCGGAGCCCCCAGGTCCGTCCCCTTTATCCCGGGAGGAGTTTAATTCAGTTGTGACCGGAGAGCCCAGTAGGTGGGGCCTGCAGGGTGGGAGGCATCATCCTGCAGGTTGAGGATTTTCGGCCCTTCCCCCCCGAGGGGCATGGTGTGCAGTGACGTGAGTGGCGCGTATGCCGAATATCTGGAATGCCTCCCGCTAGAGCCAGCCTGGCAGGTCGGACTCCCTGGTGCCACAAGGGGTCAGTACCATGCCAGTGATATCCCCCCTCCCCCCGTGCAGGAGGAGAGCAGTCCATGGGACGCTTGATTTCCCCCCCTCCCCAGCCTTCCGAGACCTGAGATAGTTTGTGATCCCAGACCGTCAGCATCACAAGAGGTAGCACTACCACTGTGCCAGCAGACCAGTCTGCTGGTAGTTTTCTGTGTTTCTAGGAAACCAGAAACTCAAAAACATGGAGTGAAAAAAAAAAAAGTTTTTGTCGTTTGCAGTTCCAGAATGTCACAGAACTTTTGGACTTCAGGGGCTGCAACAGCAGGATTCAGAATGCTGCGGAGGTGTGCAGTGGGTGGGGTGGGGGTGAGAGGCTGAAATGGAAAAGAACAAAAAGGAATATGTATGTGTCTTGGCACAAGTACATTAGTAATGTACATCTAAAGGGGAGTTTCACCTCAGCTGGTTTTACTGTATTACAGGTTTCATACAGTTAAAAAAATATGTAATACACTCTGTGACGTCATCAGTGGAAGATAGCTTTGCATTACCCAATTGCCATGTTGTGTAGTAGGCTCTTGCATTAGGAAAGGGAAACTCCATAGGCGAAGAGGTTCCTTTGACGACCCCCAGCTATACGTCATTTTAAAAGATGAGTGAGCCACTCAGTTACTTTCAGTGGGAACTTTTGGAATTTTTTATACCTTAAAAGGGACACTGTCAGCCCCCTTAGGCCTCAGAGAGCTCTTAGTTAAAAAAACAAACACATATTATGATTGTTCACATTCTGTAAAGACTGCTTGTGTAGCTGGTAGTTTGATTCTGATTATTTGTTTTCTTTTAAAAAGTGAAAAACAGGCTGACCGCCTTACTGGTATTACGATACAAAAACACGTTTGTTCACATTCCGTGATCAACTCCCACTGCATCTTTTCTGGACTGGGGAACACTGAACACAGTTTGGCCATTAATTAATGCATTGGGAGTAGAGGAGACCATTGCCTCATGAGTGGCTGCACTGTTTGGGGGTGATTCTAGTGTTCAGGAATTATGCAGTAGGAGTAGATCAAGGATTTGCAACAAAACAAGGATGGTTATGACTATACATTGGCATGCATTTCAGTTCTACTAAGCAAGGCGGCAGATAAAACAACCAGCAGCATTAATACATTTTAGAGAAGGCAAGCAGTCACAGAATGTGGGTTTTTAACTACAAATATATGATGCTTTGAGGGTTGACAGTGTCCCTTTAATTTCAGAATAGAGCTGGGACACCTTCCTATAATAAGTTCTTATGTAAATGAGAAGAGGAAAACTCAGACACCTGTTAAGACTACTGAAGGATCAGAAAAGTAGGAGACAAAATAACCAACAAGGAACAAACAGCTGAATTGTTATTCTTACAAAAGACATCTGCAGGGATCTTGCTTTTGACAGCGACAAACTCCGACAATGTCCCCAGGTTCACCCACTTACACTACCTTTATAACCTGATGCCATCTGGATGTGTTGCAATATTTTTTGATAATGTCACAAATGAGCTTGATGAGAAAGCCTGTAGAAGTTGTGTATGTGGATTTCTGCAACGTCTTCGACACTGTACCACACAGGAAACTGATCCAAAAATAGAGAACTGAGGTGTGACTGGTCATTTAATCCAGTTCTAGAGACTAGTTGCTGCAGAAGAAGCAAATGGTTATAATAAATGGTAATCTAGCCACTTAGAAGTAACCAACAGAGTCACGTAAAGTTCTCTATTGTGGCCAACTTTTTTCAGTAAAGTGATCTGGAGTTGACACCAGTTAGCTGGGTTACCATGTTTGCGTTTGACACCAAAATAGGAAGGGTAGTCACATTTTACAGGAGGTAAATGAAATGCAAAGGCAACTAGAAATGCCCATAAAGTGAGTAGAAAAATGGCAGATGAATTTCAGTGTTGAGAAATGCAAAGAGATGAATCCAGGTAAGGAGAATACAAAGGTAAAATACAATCTGAATAATACTGAGATTACCAAAACTACGCAGGAAAAGGACCTTGGGCTAATGATCAGCCGTAGCTTGAAATGGAGACAGCAGTGTGGGGCAGCAGGTAGCAAAGCAAATAAAATCATGTTGTGCATGAAGAGAAACTTCGTAGGCAGGTCAAGCAGTATTGTAATGCCACTGTACAGATTAATAGTCTGACCCTGTCTTGAGTATTGTGTGCAATCTGGATATGCCTGAAGAAATCCAAAGGATTGAGAAAGGTGTAGAAGAAAGTACCGTAAGTGGTTTAAGGCTCAGAAAACATGGGCTGTGAGGTTTGTGAGGCAGAACTGAGACTGTCCATGGAAAAGAGAAGACTCGAGACATGATTGCAATATTCAGACATCTAAATGGGGTAACACAGTCAGTCCAAATGCAGCTTTTCAGGACATTCAAGGTTGAATGGACAAGGGGACAGTTAGTGTCTTTAAAAGGAGGACAATCCAAAGGAAATATCAGGAAGATCTACTGTACTTGAACAAATGAGTACTGGACACTTGGAACAGACTTCCAGAACAAATGGAGTCAGATAACACCTTACTTACATTCAAGCTCAAACTAGACAATTACCTTGAAGAAAAAGAGGGATCAGGTATTCCTTCTGAGTTTGTGGCGGAAAGAACTTGATTGGCTAGATCTTTCCATCCTAAATTCATATGCCATTCAGTTTTTTCCCCTTCCAAGTACCTGTTATGCAGACCACATTTAAGCATCTTACACCAGCACGACAGTTCACTACATAAATATTTTAATCAGCTAGACTATGTTTTTTTAAGTGTGGTCGCCTCACTGATCTCAGATTTGTCCTGTAGCTGGGATGTCTGTTGAATGCACTCCGATAGTGCAGTGGCATGGGTACTGCTTGCCATCCTAGTGATTTGAGACTATGTCCTGATTTTCAGCTATCGGCCAGCAGAAGCATCTGCATGTACACTTTTTTGGGGGGGGGAGGGGGTCCTGTTGTTTCACTTACCTCTTAGTAGTTGATTGCATGGGAGAACATGGCTGTTGTGAGGAGGTGGTGGCTCCCTTTTGCCCTCGTGCCACATGGACCTGTTGTTCTGCTTTCCTACCAGCATTCCTGTGAGAGGAAGAAAAATACAACAGTTGGTGGAGATTTTGGCAGATGACATCACCATGTTTTCCACTTCCCAATCAAGCTCTTCCAGGCCTAAGCTCCCACTCGCCAGGTCCTGTTTGCTAGGGGGAGGGGGGTTCTTGTAGATTTAGATTCAAGATGGAGGCTCTGGGGGTTGAGGGCGAGTTCTCTGGGGAGGATATTGATTGGGTCAGGCTGAAAAAAGACCTGCGCTCCATATGAATACAGAACATAAATAGAATGTAAGATAAAATGCAATATGCTGAATTCTGCAGAATCTAGATGTGTCTTCATCTGAGCTTGGAGTTTGTTATTGCCAGACACACTGAAAATTCTGCATGTTTTTACCAAGATGAGTAATAACCTGGTTCAGATCATGTTCAAACAATAAAATCTGAGTGCCTTTATCTTGTTTTGACTTTGTAGTACTCCCTTAAACTATTGACAAGCAGGCTGATACCATTTGTTCTGCTAGAGAATACATCTAACCAAGGAAGGCATAAAAGATTAAAAACTTTCACCCAACTTTAGTTAAAAAAAAAAAAAAAGTAATGAAAATGCCTTTACAAAGGAATGAACATTGCAAGTTATCAATGCACAAACTGGTGTACAACTACAAAAAATGTGTGCCCTGTAACTGGAGTGTGAGTTTAACAGTGCCGTGTTCAATTCTCTGGCTGCCCACAGACCGTCAGTGTTCCAGCAACCAGTGATTTTCTTGGGAGCCGATGTCACCCATCCACCTGCTGGGGACGGAAAGAAACCCTCCATTGCTGCCGTAAGTCTTCTCTTGCAGCTTTTCTGTCTTTTGTAGTGTTAAGTAGGTGGAAATGAAAGGACTGTTACTGTATTTTAAAATGTCACTTTCTTTTTTCATTTTAAACTGTGGGGATACCTAAATAGAGTAGAGTATAAACTATAGAAATGTTGTACTTAGAAGTGAGACAGGCTTTTGTTTAGAACTGCTCTGGCTGAAATTAGCTTTCAAACATAGAAAATATTTTTTTGGGTCATTTCTTCTCTACCTAGAATAGAACCACAATGTGTCTTTTATTTTTTGGGGGGGGAGGGGTATTAGTACTCGAACTGGTATTAGAAATACTACTGAGATAGGTGTGCTGATGTGCAGAATTAAATCTGATGTGCTGTACCTTGGGTTGTGAAGTAGATCTAGTTCAGAGTGTTTATCATGTAATGGCATGAAATGTGACCTGTTAGTCCAGTCGGACAACAGTACTACTACTACTGCCAGCAGCCAACTTCTATGTTCTCTTCCACCTCTTAGACTTCTAATGCTTTCTTCTGCTCTATCTACTTATCTGGCATGTTTACTGGTGCCAGGAGTCTCTGATACAGGTCCTTTTCATCCTCACCGGGACTCCACAGCTTTCCTACAAACTGTGGGCGTGGTCAGCCAGCTGTGTGCTCACAGAGCCACCACCACCACCACCTTCCTGAGGGGTTGAGGCTGAGAACAGGTAGTCGGTGGCTCTGATGTTTGTCGAACAGTGGTGCTGTCATGCAGGCAGGTAGTTCCCCCTGCAATGGTCCCACCACCCTCCCAGCATGGTCACCCATAGCGTCGAAAGCAACAAGACCAGGTCTCCCTTGGTGTTGCCATGTGAGCAGCTCAAGGAACCCCCCACCCCCACCACCACCACTACCACTCTGACAGAAAAACATCCAGCAGATGCTGCAAGCCATCCCTGCTGGCCTCCACCCCTGATGTCCCAAGCTTGGTTGCGTGAACATGTGACAGAACAGTCTCCCACCACAGAGTCAGCTTAAAAAATGTTATATACTGTATATAGGGGATTTGCAGTGGCTTGACTCAAAATATGGAATTTATCTTCAAGTGTGAAGGGGAAGGGTCCATGACTTTTCCAAGTGTTGGAGCCATGAGTGAGTTACAAAATTCCTTCTCCTCATAGGCGAGCATATACTGCGTATTTTGAGTCAGACGATTGCATGCTGAATTTATGCAGTGTTAGTTTACTAGTTACAATTTTTAAATCTGCTGTTCGTTTGAAAATTTAACTGTTTCTCTTTGATTTCAGCTGTTGGCGTCAGTGCTGTACTGGGCTATTGTGTTTTCATCAGCAATTTGAAGGTTGCCCTCTGATTGGTTCAGTTCTATGATGATACTGATCTTCAAGATATCAATTATGGCAACACTTATAACAAAAATATTTCTATTAGTGCTATCATGAGCAAATATATCACTTTTGTCTTGTCAGTTATAACCCCACTCCTGTTGTACACACATGGATTGGCCATCTTCGCCATAGAGAAAGCCATTGTTCATGTCCTCTTAAACATACCCACCCATTTAACTGCTACCTTTTCATCAGCAACTTACAAGCATTGTAATTACATATTAATACCTGACACACACACACTTCAGAACCCCTTATTACACCTAATTAACACATATTACAACTGCCTTATTAACACAAGTCACAGCTACCATAAACACCTCACTACCTCACAGGACCAGAGATGCCATACTACCGCTGAGCATTATCCTGAACACACAAGGGCAGCTCACCACAGACATGCCTTCTTTTATAGAAGGACTTTACACTATGGGAAGAAAGAAAAAAACTCTTAAAACAAAACATGGAAACATAGAATTTGATGGCAGATAAGGACTGCTTGGCCCATCCAGTCTGCCCATTCTTCCCTACCTACAGTATCACTGCAGACCCTATTTGCTCTCCCTCACCCCTTCATTTCCACTAAGATTCCTTTTATGCCTGTCCCATGCATTCTTGAACCCCGTCACTATTTTGCCCCCCACTACCTCCACTGGAAGGCTGTACCAGGAATCAATCACTCTTTCTCTGAAGAAGTACTTCCTCATATCTCTCCTAAATCTAACCCTTCCAGCTTCATAGCATGTCTCCTTCTTCCTGACCACCTTTATTTCTGAAAAATACTTCCTTTCTGTACCTTATTTACTCCATGAGGTATTAAAAGGTCTCTAAAATAGCCCCCCTCCCTACTCTCTTCCAGGGTGTACATATTGAGATATTTTAGTCTCTCCTCGTAGGGTTTTTGATGCAGTCCTGCCCCATTTTAGTTACAGTCCTCTGGGCTTTCTCCACTCTGTGACCTTCTGAAGATGTAGTCTCCAGAATGGGACAGTACTGTAGGTGGGGTCTTACCAGCAGTATATACAGACACAACACGACATCCCTCTTTCTGCAGGTGATAGCCTTCTCTATGCACCCCAGCATCCCACTAGCCCTCCCAACTGCCTTGTTGCACTGCTTGGGCATCTTTAGGTCATCAAATGTAGTTCCCCCCACCGATCTTATTTCCTGCTTTGTGTCATCAGTACCACTGCATCAATTTTGTCCTCTGCCCCCAGGTTTCTGTGCCCTAAGTGCATTATTTTGCACTTTTTCACATTGAAACCTATCTGTCATACCCTTGAACACTCCTCAAGTTTTCTCCAGTCTCTACTCATCCTTTCCACCTCAACCCCCAGAGTGTCTACCCTATTGCAAATTTTGGTGTTCTCCACAAAGAGGCAGAGCTTCCCTTCCAGCTCCTCTGCAATTTTGCTTATAAAAATATTAAAGAGTACTGGTCCCAGCACTGATCCCTGAAGCACCCCACTAGTCACCCTCCCTTCCTCTGAGTCAACTCTGTGTACCTCAACCCTCTGTCCCCTATCCCCTACCCAATTTCTTAACCCAGTTTACCACTTTTAGATCCACTCCTAAGATACCCAGTTTGCTTACTAGTCTCCTATGTGAAACAATGCTGAAAGCCTTACTGAAATGTAGGCTGGTCATCTCCACTACTCCACCCTGATCTAAATCCTTGGTCATCCAGTCAAAGAACTGTGTCAGATTCATTTGACATGGCCTACCCTTTCCCCCATGAAGCCATGCTGCCTGGGATCTTGTAACCCATTTGATTCAAGATATTCCACAATCCTTTCCTGCAGCAGTGATTACATTAACTTTCCCATCTCCGATGTCAGGCTGACTAGCCTTAATTGCCAGCCTCCTTCCTGAAACATAGAAACATAGACTTTGATGGCAGATAAGGACCGCTAGGCCCATCTAGTCTGCCCATTTCCCTACCTACAGGATAGGCCGCAGTTCCTAGTTAACCAACAGCCTATATCTTCCTGCCCCCCACAAGAATTGCCTTATGTCTGTCCCATGCATTCTTGAATTCTCCCACAGTTTTAGACCCCACAACTTCCTCAGGAAGGCTGTTCCGTGCATCCACTACCCTTTCTGTGAAATAATACTTCCTCACATTGCCCCTGAACCGCCCTCCTTCTATCTTTAAATTGTGTCCCCTTGTTCTTGCAAGTCTCTTTTTCTGAAAGATGCTGCCCTCTTGGACTTTGTTGATTCCCTTGAGGTACTTGAAAGTTTCTATCATGTCCCCCCTCTCCCTTCTTTCCTCAAGGGTATACAAGTTAAGCTCCTTTAGTCTCTCCTCATACGGCTTCTCTTGCAGACCCTGCACCATTTTAGTTGCCCTCCTCTGGACTGCCTCTATCCTGTCTATGTCCTTGCAGAGATGGGGTCTCCATAACTGGACACAGTATTCCAGATGGGGTCTCACCAACTGTCTGTACAGAGGGATAACAACTTCCTGTTTTCTACTGCTGATGCCTCTCCCTATACATCCCAGTATACCCCCGGCCCTCCCTACTGCCTTCTCACATTGCTTGCTAACCTTAAGGTCATCTGATATGATTACCCCCAGGTCCCTTTCCTGTTTTGTTGTTGTTACTACCTCCCCACCCATTGTGTATTCTTCCCCTGGGTTCTTGTTTCCCAGGTGCATTATTTTGCACTTTTTTGCATTGAATCCTAGCTGCCATACGTCTGACCATTCCTCCAACCTTGCCAAGTCCTGCTACTACTTTGGTGAAGTGGGACTACATCTGCCCTCCTCCAGTCTTCCTGAACAACTTCTTTTTCTAGTGAACTGTCAAATAAGACTGTCGAAGGTACAGCTCCCTCAGTACCCTTGGATGTACCCCGTCTGGCACTGTTTCTCTGTCCACTTTCAGATCAGCAAGTCCCTTCAGGACTCTCTCCTCTGAAAAAAAGAATGGTGTCCACCTCCCTCCAAAGCTCCTGTTACTTCTTGTGGCCTCTCCATTTCTCCTTCCTTTGTGAACACTGAGCAAAAGTATTTTTTCATGATGTCTTCCTTTTCCTGGTCCCCCCTTTCACTTTTTAACCTTACTGTCCCTCTGGTCTTCCTCTTTTCACTTACATACCTAAAAAATGTCTTACCCCATTTGTTACTGCCTGGGCTATTCTCTCTTCAGTTTGTGCCTTTGCAATCCTTACTGCTTTCCTTTGTTTCTCGTGATACACTGCCCTGTCCTCCTCCCTCTGCACCTCATTATGCCTTCTGAGTGCTACACTTTTACCTCTTCAGTCACCTCTTTCTAGAACCACAGTGGTCTCTTTTTCCTCTTGCTTTTGCTCTCTTGCTTGGCGCAGTGGTTTGTTGTCTTCACTACGCCCCCTATTAATTTTGCCTATTGTTCCTCCACCCCACCCAGGTCACCCCTGAGCCATTCACCCATCTTTATACACTCTGCCATCCTGCAGTCCAGTACCCTTGCTCTTATGTGGGTCAGTTCCTCAGCCTTCCTTATATTAAACCACACTGCATGGTGATCAGTGGTCCCCAGGTGGCCTCCCACTTTGACATCTGTAACACCACCCCCATTAGTGAGTACCAGTCCAGTATTGCCCTATCAGGAGTGGGTTCACTGACCAGTTGCCCGAGGAATGCCCCCTGCAGAGAGAGTCCAGGATGTCCATGCTTCTAACTGAAACTGCTGCTGGGATGCTGCAGTCTATATGCGGCAGATTGAAGTCATCCACTAGCAGCACCTCTCTCTTTTCTGCCATCTTGCCAATGGCTTCCAAAAGTACCTTATCTAATGCCTCCCCAGGTCTGCAGATCACGCCGGTGTGAATTGTGGCTCTGTCCCCCGATTCCAGTGTGACACATAGTACCTCTGCCCTCCTGTATTCCCTGTATCTCCTTCTCTTTTATGCTTACCCTCACTTAAAGCACCACACCCTCTTCTTTCCCGCCCCGTTCTTCCTGAACTTAGTATAGCCTGGTATGGCCATGTCCTAGTCATGGTTGTCAGTGCACTATGACTCTGTAATGGCCACAGTATCCGGGTCAGCTTCTGCCGTGATGTGCTCTAGGTCTGGAATCTTATTTCCTAGACTTCTAGCATTTGACACATGGCCATCCAGATTTTGTTAGCACTCTGCTTTTTAGCCCCCTATTTTCCCTACCTCCTTCACCCCTCTCTTTTTAATGCTGTCTTTCTCATCCCTGTTTGTTTCTTTTTTTATACTTCAAGTTTATTGAAAGCTTACATCTATTCATACAGTTATCGACAATAAACAAACTGCAAATCAAAACCATTCCAGTTTTATACATAAAAGACTAATAGCTGATCTCCTACACTCAGCTACACATTTTTAGGAAATAGCCATTTGTCTGTTTCTGCCTTACGGCATTTCTCTAAGAACCCAATATGAACAGTTTCTTAGAACTTTATAGTAACTTTAGAGAGTTAACCTTCACTCTCTGTATCTTTTCTATGTCATTAACTTAAAATATTATGCCTAAGCATACCTTAATAAAATCTAAATCATAATACTGTAAAATGATACTAAGTAGTGCTATAAAAGACTCTGTACCAGGACTTACAAAAAGAAGAGAAGGAAAAATGTAAGTTTTCATGGCATATCTTCAATATCTCATGGCCCCCCCCATAGTTGCTTTCCAGTTACCTTCCCATGCACAAATTATATGTGTTCCAATTATAGGACCCAACCCCCTCTCGCTCATGTTACAGTGGTCAGGGGCAGGGGCTGATTCACCCCCATCTGACTAATCTAGTTGTTATGTTCCTTCGTAATCCCTGTTTGTTTCTACCACTGCACTTCCTTTATTGATTTGCATCCTGGGGTACCCCTCTCCCCTCAGATTCTCCTTACTCTCTCCTTCAGCCTGCGGGAAGAAGTAAGTTTCTGCCTCCCCGATTCTTTCCACCACCACCCTCGGCTAGTTCAAATGTTCATCAAAGTAAATTTAAATCATGCATTAATGACTAATGTCCATCAGACTCCTATGTTATGATAAAAGACACACCCATATAACAGGACCATCTCTCATTACACAGTGGGCACCTAGGATTAAGAGGAAACGTTCTGGTCACTCTCTATCCCTTTCCCTTGGTGCCCTTCTCAAATGAATCGTTTACCTCCTTTTCTGCATTGGCACTATAGAGATTAATCCTGGCCCCATTGTAAGTTTATCTTCCCCTGCTGATCTGACCTCCATAAAAGGCCTAAGCTTCATACACTTTAATGCTTGCAGCCTCCTAAAAAAGTTCACCTTAATACAGGCTTGGGTGGCACATACTCTTCCAGATTTCCTGGTCATTTCTGAATCTTGGCTCAGGCCTACAACAGAAGACAGTGTTGTAAACCTTCCTAATTATCAGCTCTTCAGAGCAGATCGCCCATCCAGGGGTGGTGGGGTGGCCATATACATTAAGGACACTTTCTCTGCAACCTGCCTCATCAGCACATCGAGGCCAAATGAATTTGAATGTCTGTCAATCAAATTGTCCCTTCCTAATTCATCTTCATTTAAACTGATTGGATGCTATAGACCTCCCTCTGCAGGCCTTAAACTGCTTTCTCACCTAGGGTCAATTCTCAACCTAGGCCCTGAAGATACCATTATCCTTGGTGATTTGAATTTAAACTGGCTGTCTAATGTATCTGCACCTCTGATAACCTTTTTGTGACACCTATGGATTCACACAGCTGATTAAAGACCCAACTAGGATCAACCTAAGAAATTCCAGCAATAGCTCACTCCTGGATATTATGTTGGTAAACAAACCTCAATTATATTCACATGCAGGTGTACTGCCGAGTGATGTGAGTGACCATTACCCTATAGCGCGGCAAAGATCCACACCCAAACTACCAAATCCTGCAGAATTTGTCCTCAAAAGGTCAAAAGAACTTTGATATCTCAGGCTACCTCCATGACCTGAGTTATACAATACATTGGCAAGATTTCTATCTTACAACCTCTGTTGAAACAGCTCTCCAGACTTTAAAGGATATTATCAATAATGCCCTCAATATTCATGCACCTATCACCAGTATCAGAACTAGGTAAAATCCTGCCTTGGTTCACCTCTGAGCTTAAAGCAGCCTTGAGAACCAGAGACAAACTGTGGAAAAAGGCAAGAAAAACAAAGGACATCAGAGATTGGCTAAATTTCAGAAAAGCAAGGAATTCATGTACAAAAAATAAGAACTGCCAAACTGCCTACTATACAGCTGAATTGGATGCCTCCTACAATAACCCATCCAGACTCTGGGGTACAATAAAAGGACTCCTGGGCCAAAGTCTACTCCTGCCTTAACCTCCAAACTGATACTAAATGATACAGAAATTACAGGTAAACAAGAAATCTTAAATACCTTCAATGCTCACTTCACCACAGCTGGCCTAGCATTTGACTCTTCACCAGCAAATATCCTGAGATCTTCCTTGAACCTGCAAACTACTGTGGGGCAAATGACCACTTCAACTTTTCCTTCATCCCAATATCCGTGAAAGAAGTGGAAGATCTCCTCTCTAATTTAGACACTAATAAGAGTGCAGGTGCAGACTCCTGGATCCCTATTTCCTGAAAATTGCTTCACATGTCTTATCTGTCCCCTCACTCATCTCTTCAATCTTTCCTAACTACTGGATCCATTCCCTCTACTTGGAAAACAGCTCAAGTGGTTCCATTACTCAAATCTGGTGATACTAGAGATCTCAACAATTACAGACCTATCTCCATTCTACCAGTTTTATCCAAGTTGCTCGAAAAACTAGTAAACTCTCAGTTAAGGGACTATTTGGATAACAACAACCTTCTAAACTCTGCACAATCTGGATTTAGATCAAAGCATAGCACCATTACTGCCTTAGCTAAGGTAACCAACGTTGGCAGACTACCTTGGATAAGAAAAATTGTACCTGTGCTGTGTTTCTGGATTTGAGTAAAGCCTTTGACACTGTGGATCACGACTTATTAATCACCTCCCTTAACTCAATAGGCCTGGATTCCCTGTCACTCAACTGGTTTAGGATTACCTTTCAAATAGGTCACAACTGGTTAAAATGGAAATTACCTATCCACCTCAAAACCACTGCTAAGGGGTGTACCACAGGTTCTATTCTTGGCCTATCCTCTTTGCTATTTATATAAACAATATTGATGCCAACCTCACTCAATCTAACATTCATCTGTTTGCTGATGATACTGTATTATATGTCAGCAATCCTCACCTTCCAAAGCCTGTGAACTGTTACAATCCGAATTTTCCATTCTGCAGCAACCTCCTTGACAAAAACTACTTCTAAATGCAAAAAGACAAAAGCCATGTTCTTTGCCACAAGAGTTGCTCTACCCATACCTTAGCATCCACCACCCTACATTTATCCACCTTACTTGGAAGAAACTTGAATTTGTTGATAATTTCAAATATCTTGGAGTCTGGGTAGATAACAGGCTTGACTATTCAGTCCATATTGAAGAGCTACTTAAAAGCTAAGACAGAGGCTTGGACTATTCTTTAGAATAAAGCATTACCTAAACAGTGACTCCAAAAAAAGGTTAATTCAGGCCTCATTCCTATCCCTCATTGATTATGCTGATTTTATCTACTGCCATTGTCCAGGTCATCTCTTACAAAACTGGACACCCTGTATCCTGGGGCCATAAGATTTATTACTGACCTTCCCCAGCACCCATCATTGCTCCCTTTATATGGCAGTCAATTGGACATCATTACAGCACAGAAGGACTAGGAATGCTGTTATCTGGACATTCAAAGCGTTAACAGACAAACTACCTACCTATATCACTGATTGCTTTACCCAAATTACAACTAGGCCATACACTTTAAGGATCAGTAAACTCATCATGTTACAGGTCCCCATTGCCTGCACCGGTATGGGAGGCTGCTTTCAGCTATACTTTAGCAGTTGCATGGAACTCTCTCCAAAAATCCATGAAGCTAGATAGCCTTCTACCTCTGACATCCTTCAAAAGACTGTTTCTCCGCCCTTTTCCAGAGCTCTGCAATTGCTTTTATAAACCATAATCCCTACCCTACCCGCCCACCTTTCTTTTCCGTCCATTATATTGTTTCATATTCTATCTTCCGACTCACCTATCTATTCTCACAAAAGCTAGTTAGACCCTATAATTTTATATTGTATTCCTGCTGTACCCTTTGCCCACATTTTTCTTGCAGGCAAAATGGTTCTACTGCTCCTTGTATATATGTAAATTGTTGTATACATTCATTTCTTGCCATTATATTGTTATTTATGCTATTCTTGTCTATGTAATAATATTTGTATCCTCATTTGTATGACCACTCAGGTCCATCTTGTAAATGAGCTTTGCTCAATGATGTTCGCCTGAATAAATAAAGATTTTGATTGATTTTGATTGATTGATTGATTGACTGTGTTTCCCCTTTCGGATGGATGCAGGCCATCACATCTGTATAGGCCTTTATCTCTCCAGATGGATCCCCCAGTCCCAGTTGTAGCCAAACCTCTCCTCTCTGCACCATTCCTTCAACCATGAGTTGAAGCTCCCATGTGAAGCTCCGTCCCCCTCAGACAGGCAGCACCTCAGCAAAAGCAAGCCACTGAGCGTGCTACCTAAGACCCTTCCCAAGCTCCCTAAACTCCCCCTGCACTATACCAGCTCAACCCCAGCCCATCCCTAGCCAGGTCATTAGACAGTGACATCCAGATCTCCCTTCTGTCCTAAATGCCACTACACTAAAGAAAAAAACAAGGACACAAAATGCAAAGAAAAAACAAGGAAATAATCACCAAACAAATTTAGGTTAAACAAAAAGAAAACAGATCATCGTAATGTTTTATAAAATAAATGACGGGTAAGTGTACCATAGGAAATCTGTCATTAGGGGGGTATTTAGTTCAGTAAACCTAGTCCCCCTTTTGGGCTTGTGGTTTCTTGAGCTAATTAGCCCCTCTCAATTGTATACTTCCTATCATTTATTCTCTTTATATCTAGTGGGTTAAGATGGCCACTTCAAATACTGCTGTCTTACTGAACGAACCAGGCCACTCGCTGTGCCTATATGTATTCCCAAATGCAGTGTGTCCTGCATTTTTGAAGCCAGCCTTTAAATACCAGGCCATTTCATAAGTGTAATAATATACTCCAGGGTGCTGCATTCGTTGACGTACTCCTGTGGTGTGTGCTGAGGAGCATGCAGCCTTGTGCCTCAGTATGTATTGAAGGGAGTGCCTATAGCTTCCAACAAACATACACCCATCCCTATGTTATTGCCCACATATAGGGTATATGCACTGGCTGGACTCTGAATATGCAAGAGGGGGCAGGACCCCATGAAAGTCCTTCACGCTAACAAATGTTGATAAAGATTGTATTTTGAGTCCAACCATTGTGTAGTTGATTTATAGAACATCATTGTAAAAGCTATAACGTTTAAATCAGCCGTATGTGTGATGTTATAAATGGGCTCGAGATACTGTGCTTTAATTGGACTGACCAGGTCACCTGATATGCCTATAGGTGCCCTAAAAGGCAAAATGTTCCATACAAGGCGATTTTATTTTTTTATTTTTACTGTCCCTTTCCCAGCCGGCCCTTCTCCTTGCCAGTCCTCCCAGCCCCCATCACCCCGGCTTTTCGCAGGACTTACCTCTCCTTATATCCCCCACGGCTTGCCCTCTATGGCAGGGGGCGGGGACTCCCTCGACCTGCCAGACTGGATCCAGATTGAGGAAGCACCTTGAGTCAGTGGCCTGCAGAGGCCGGCGGTCATCATGCGCGACAGAAATTTTTCCTGCTTTCATCCCCCGAGAGACATGATGTCAAGGCACGCATGCCAATGTCTGCCACATCTCCCTACCTCCGTAATTTGGACTGTGTCTTTTCCCTGACCTTCGCCAAGGTTCAGTCAAGCCCCGAGCTCTTGACCACCCTCCTCTCCGGAGGAGGAGAGTAGTCCTGCAGACTCTCAATCCTCCTCCCCCCTCCAGCCAGCCTTCTGATGCCTAGAGCTCGCTTCCGAACCCGGGACATCGGCGCTGCAAGTGGTAGTGCCATCCCTGCATCATCAGTCCGGTATATACTTGGCAGCCCCAGTGACCAGAATCATCAGTTTGTCTGTTTCCTCCAACACTGTACCATCCACCTGGAAAATATCCAACATAGTTTCTGTATTCAGAAAAGGAAACAACAAACTTATCTCTAATTATAGGCCTATCGCCATCCTTCCTGTACTCGGTAAACTCCTAGAAAAAGCTATTGCTGACCAACTAACCTCTTATCTTGCTAAATATGACCTCCTTTGTCCCACCTAATTCGGTTTCCGAAAAGGTCACTGCACCACGTCAGCACTCCTGACATTAACCAACAGTATATTTGCCTCTTTTGACAGGGGCGACTACACTGGAGCTGTATTCATAGGCCTCATGAATGCCTTTGACACAGTCGATCACCCCTTCCTCCTCAGTAATCTAAGTGCCGTGGGAATTTCAGGTAGTGCCCTATCCTGGTTCTCCAGCTACTTATCCCACAGAAAACAATTATTCCGGTTCAGTGCAGCATTTTCAGAGTTCCTCCCTTCCCTCCTAGGCATCCCTCAAGGTTCTATGCTCGGACCTTTGCTTTTCTCACTGTATATCAATTCTATACAATGCTGTTTTAAACACAGTACCACTCTTCTTTATGCGGATGATCTGGTATTCTTCAATAATGCTGCCAAAGTGGATGACATCAGTAAAGCCTTAACCTCTGACCTAAGGACCGTCCAGGCCTGGCTAAAAGATAATAAACTTATCCTGAACCACACCAAGACACAAGCAGTGCTATTTGGAACCCCACATTGACTTAAAGTTAACTGCCCCCGTTAACAGTATTGTGCGATGACAGTTCCCCCTTGGAAGCAGTCTCTGTCTTTAAGTACCTCGAGGTCACTCTCGACCCCTCCTTGGATTTCTCTCTGCATCTCACTTCCATTTGTAAGGCAGTAAACTCTAGCCTCAGGCTAGTATACCATGCCAGCCCTTATCTTTCTTCATCAGCATGTAAGACAGTTGGCAACAGTCTTTTCCTCCCCAAGCTTACCTATGGTCTCCCTGTCTTCTCTTGCACCCCCACTACCCTCCTTGCAAAGGGGAAGTGGGATATAATATTTGTAGTTTTGCACTGGCATGTAATTGTCTCACCCACCATTGCACTCTTTATAACAAGCTGGGCTGGCTCCCCCCCTCAGTCTTGTATGACCTTACCATAGGGAGAATTATATATAGAACCTTACATAACCAGATGCCTCAATCCCTACTATCCCTCCTCATACCCAACAATAACCATTACTCCCCAAGATCCTCCAACTGTGGCCTCCTGTCCATTCCTAGGGCAAAATCCAAATATGGCACTGTGGCTTTTACAATTGTAGCCCCCAAACTCTGTAATAGCACCCCCCTAAATGTATGTTGGTGCCATTCACCCATCTCTTTTAGACAACAACTCCATACCCTATTGTTCCAACGTTCTCAATGCACTTGCTCAACATAATATTAGTCCTAATTCCTTCACCTTGAAATGTCTTGCTGTCCATCTTCCTACTCCAAAGCTGTTGCTCTCGCTCCTATATAGGGCTGATTCAGGTGCATGATGTGTAAATGTGATGTGGAAATATTCACCATCTAGATTATTGCATTTGTCTGTATTTTATGTTTACGAGCCTCTTTGGGCAATTGTCACATGTAATTGAAAATTCTCTTGGAATGTACTTTGTATTCCTGTCCCTTAACTGTATTGTTAAACTGTGTACTGTACCAGTCGAAACCCCATGTTCATGCTGTGTGTCTAATACCAACCCTGTCTGTAACCTCCTGGGTCGTGCCTGAAAATAGGCAACTATCTGCCTAGTGTATCCCTACCTGATTAACAAAAACAAAATAAAATAAAAAATAAAATATTAGACCATTTTATAAGTGCTGTAACACACTTCGGGGTGCTCTCTTTGTTAAGAGATACAAGCATGCCTTCATTATATATTTGGAAAGATTTTTGCTCAGCTAGTGTTGCATAAATACAACAATTTATGGTAAACATTCTGTACAGTTCTCTTCATGGAACCAGTAATTTAGAGTTTTGACCGTGTGTACAAAAATCTGAATATTTTGATGGTTTATGCTTAGAGTTATGTACATAGACTGTGACATAATGGACATTTCACGTTCCCAGTTCCTTGAAGAGAACTATCTAGAACATTGTTTATATAAAAAAATGCAAAATGTAGCCTTTTCACTTAAGTGTTTAGAAACATAGAATGTGTCAGCAGAAAAGGACTGCCTGGCCCACTCAGTCTGCCCAGTTTACTCTAATACAGTTAAATATAGATCACGTGAATGTGTGAATTTCATTTTTATGTTTGCTTCGCATGCGCAAAAAACATTTTTGTTAGAATGAATGACTTTTCAGAGGTGTGTTAGTGTCGTGTCCAATGCAGGGCAAGCTGCATTGGGCTCGACCTTGACAGACCAATGACCATGCAAGCTGTCTGTGACAGTGGTCAGAGTTTTATGGGTGGAAACTTCATGTAGTTGAAAGGACTGACACACTCCAATGAGAGAGAGCTTCAGTTCTTTCATTTGCATAAAGCCGACTGGCAGTCACTGAGCAGCTTTGTGACATCGTGTTCTCACCGTGTACCCTGAATGAACTCCTGAATGACTTGATTCTGGCAACAAAATCCCAAACCAAATGTACTAATTTTAACACAAAGTAGTGAGATTATAAGTACCTGTGTGGCTTATTTTTCCTGCTGAAGGTACCTCAGCTTTTGTGGGACAGAGACTTCTTTCTCTTGTTTTCTTCAAGCAGTGCTGAGACCATGCCCCCCCTCCCCCAACACACACACATATGTTCCTCCTTCCCAATTTCCACCTGAACAGAAAAAGTTTCTTACTAGTTCTGTGTCTCCTACCGTCTGTGGCTGGCTCTCCTACAGTCCACTCTGACCCAGCTCGTTTGGAAGTAACTGATCTTCCCTTGTCAATCTTCACCATTCATTACTTCCTGGGTGTAAGCGAGGCCAGCGCACCGTCCAGGAAACTTTTTTTTTTTTAAAAAAGTTGCCTATGACCCGCCCTGGGAAACACATCCGTCGTCATGCGGCGGCCGTTAGTAGCGACCGACTCCTCCTCCAACTCAGTTCTGTTTCTCCGCCCGTCGAGGCAGCACCTGTTTCGGACGTCCATTCTCCACTGCGTCAAGCTCCTCTTTCCACACCTCGGCGCGATCAGTGAAGCGTTCTTTCCTTTAATAGCGCGGGTGTGTTTCCTACTATTTTTCTTGTTGATTTGGCGTTATGTCGGGTCGGGCTAAGCGTGTTTGAAGACAGGCGCCCCTATGCGTCGGTGTTACTGTGGCGGCATTTCTCCGTCTCGGACCGGCGCAGCGTTTGTCTTCGTTGCCTGGGACCCAACCGCGGCATGGATTACGTGCGACCTGTTTCTCCATGGACCGCCGTGTCCTCGAGTCCAGCGCATTCAAGCTCGGCAAAGCCCGCCGACCTTGAGGGGCGGCGTCGCTCAAGGGATTCTCAGGTAAGTCTCTAGGCCCTTCCCGGGTCCCCTCCGGGCCTACTCTGATCTGAGAGGAGGTCTCCTCGTCTTTTCTTGCCGAGAGGCCCTTCTCTTGGTGTCGGCGGGGGCGTCGTAGTCCTTCGGGGCCTTGGCGGCACGCCTCGGCAGTCACCTCTTGAGTGCAGGCTCCCCCGTGGCGAGGCCCTCGTCTTTGCAGGCCTGCTTCGGGTGGACCCTGACGCCCGCCGTCAGCGCCCGTTCGGATCCTGGCGCCGTTCGCGGTGCCGGTGATTCGAGCAGCGCGTTCTAACGCCGTTTTGAGTCAGCGCCCGTTAAGCGGCGCCGGTGATCAGGCGCCGTTAGCGGTCGCTTGGATCAGCGCCCGTTGGCGCGGCCGGTCAGCGCGCGCCGTTGCGATCCGCTTTGGGCCTTGGCGCCGTTCGCGGCGTCGATGGACAGGGCGGCGCCGTCGGCGGTGCCGCCTCGCCTTCCGACGCGCCCGGCGCCGTGGGCCTGGTCCTTCCTCCAGGCGGTGCCGGCCTCGCCGGCGCCGTTGGGGGTGTGGAGCTAGGCCTGGCTGCTACCGGCGTGAGGGAGGCGAGCGGCGCCTCACTGACGGGGCGTTCGGCCCGTAGCCTCGAGGACCCCTGGGGTGGCCAGCATTGAGGTCCTGCTGGTCTCGTCCTCCTGGGGGCGATGATTCAGCGTGGACCCATCCTGGCACCCCACTCTTGGAGTCTGGGTCCCCGGTGGCTAGAGGTGCCAGGTGGCGCAGCCGCTCCCTCTCTGTCCCCCTTTCGTCGCCTCCTGAGGGTTCCCGGCTGGGGTGGCCGGGAGCCCCTGGGGCAGGCGCGGGGTGACGGGGGAGGCTCCCTCTCTGAGGCCCGTGACAGCTACCTTCACGGGTGCTGTCACCTCTCTTAGGACAGGGGGCGTTGTGGTCGGGAGGAGGCCTCTCCTGAGTCCGAGGGGTCGAGGGGCAGGGGTCTGCTGCTCGGTCTTCCTTGGCCACCTCAGGGGGTGGCCAGGAGCAAGTGCAGAGCCTGCGCCCCTCCCTCCAGGGTTCTAGGGTGTCCCCGGCGGGCGTTTGTGCGGACTGCCCTTCTGGATCCATGCAGTCCCGGCGTGCGTCACGGGAGGTTCTCCCCCAGGGCTCTTCCAGGCTCCGCTTCCCCAGAGTTCCGTTCTGCGGCCTGGTCTGATTTCCGGGATCCCCCTCTCCAGGGCTCCTTTCCCCGGATTCCAGAGCCCTCGCAGAGAGCAGTTGCCTCCGCGGAGGTGCCCCTCTCCCATCTCTCTGCCTTCACCACCCCCACTCCCAGGCCATGTCGGCCCTACGGGTCCGTTATCCTGGGAGCAGTTCAGGGGTTCTGCGGCGGCCTTCCCCTCATACGTTAGGTACATGCATGAGCGGGTCTTTCGGCTCTCCCCACCGCCGCAGGAATCCTCTGGGCATTCCAGTTCCCCATCATCCTCGTCTCCCTCCTCCGAGGGAGAGGAACCCCCTGCTCATCTGTCCTCCGATGCTGATTTCACAGAATATCAGCGTTTCCTCTCGAGGATGGTGAGGGATCTCCGGATTTCCTACGTTGAAAGAGACAATACCGAACGGGAGACGCGTGAATTCCTTGGTGAGTTCAGTGCCCAGCATCTGGTGGTACCTTCCTGGCCTATCCCCTTCCAGGAGGCGTCTATCCGGTCATGGCAGTCCCCTGCCGCTTCTTCCCCAGCCCCGGCGGACTGCCAGCGTAGGTATTGTGCCCCCTCTGAGTCTCTAGGTTCCCTTCCCAACCCGTCCTCAGGTTTGGTATACCTGGATACTCCTTCTGGGCGCCGTTGCCTGGCGCACGACCGCCCACCGGATTCGGACTCTCTCCAGTTCGACCGTTGGGGGCGAAGAGTGTTCTCTTCTGCTCGTGCGAGTGCTTGTATTGCATCACATCAGGCTCACCACGCTGCCTACAACCGGCATCTGTGGTCGATGATGTCCCAGCTGCTGGCATCTATGCCTGATACGGAGCAAACCAGACAAGCCGTTGCCCTCTCCGCGGTAGGCCTGGAGCTGGCAAGACACCAAGCAAGGGCATCTTACGACGCCAATGAGGTGGCTTCCAGGCTTGCGGGGACAGCGATCTGCATCAGGCGGACGGCATGGCTTCGTCTTTCCAGGTTGTCACCCCTGGCCCGGCGTAGGGTGATTCGCTCCGCCTTCCGGGGGACCCGTCTTTTCTCTTCCAGAGCTAGGAGACTTTTACAGGGGCTCCCTCCGTCTCCTCGTCCTCGGGAGGCACCTCCTAGCTCTTCTCCCTCTTAGGCTTTCTGAATAAGCCAGGGTCTTCTCCTTCTGTTTCTCACCAGCAGAAGGCTGGGGGTCTTGTTCCCTCAGGGTATGGCCTCTTCCCCCTCCAGGGGAAGAGGAGCTTGGTACTCACCCAGGAAGTAATGAATGGTGAAGATTGACAAGGGAAGATAGGAAAATTACGTACCTACCGTAATTCTTGATCTTCTCTTGTATCTTCACCATTCATTACCTACACCCGCCCACCATCCCCTCAGTGCCTCTTCCTGTGGCTTCTCCACCTCCCGTCTCCTTCCTCTCTCTGCATTTATATGAAATATAGGGAAAATTTCCTTAAATTTTCCAAAAAAAAAAAAAAAGACAAAAGTAAAAAAAAAAAAAAAATCTTTTTTGAGGGGGGGGGTTCTAAAATCCAGAAAAATTACTTACTCTAAGATTCATGGGCCATCTCGTGGATTGCATTGGCGATCAGACTGCACAACTATCTCTTGCTATTCTTTATGGCACGATACCTCTGGGTTTTTGGCCTGGCTCAGGCTATTCAGTTTTGATCCTGCAATCCCGTGTTCAGATAGTTGCCCTGAAATCTGTTTCCCCTCTATTCTTATCTTGCAGAGCAGAGGAACGAGTACGTCTGTTCCTTTCTCTTTTAAAAAAAAAAAAAAATGCTGAGGGAACTCTCTCCGACTGCTGTAGGCATCTTGGTATCTGGGTCATGCATCTACTAAAAAAAAAATGGAGAAATCAAACAAGAAAGCAAATGAGAAGGTAGGCTATCCTCTCGCTGTTTTGCTAGTGGTTTCTCCTTTAAGTGTCCTCCTGGACAATTTTACAGTAGAGCTCTGCTGACCATATCCAATTTTAGCCAGCCTAAGCCTTGCCCGGCCTTAGCCAGTCAGTCTGAGTCCCATTTCTATCTTGAAACGCCTGAAAGGCTTACATTTTCTATTCTAAACCCTGAGCAAGCTCTCATGCTGCTGGTTTTATTCTTCCCACCGGCTGTCCTCCACTTAAAGGCCTCCCGCCGCGCCAGGAGCCGAGGTGGGTGTCAAACAATGGCATGTTGAAGATGAGGACTATGCCCTCCTGAGTCTGTCTAGCGGTTGGTGAACCTTCTCTTCAGCTCTATCTCCGGGATTCTTGCTTCCCCTTTAGTCGAGCCTTCAGCTACAAGCTAACTATGCTCGTTGGGCCTTCTGGTCCCTTCAACATCCCATCTCTCTCTTCTCTTTCTTCTTCTTCTTCTGTTTTCTCATTTCCTTACTCATCTCTCCTCCTAGAGTCGCCCAGGTAAGGAGGCCCTGCACTCCCTAGGCTAGGGATGTTCTTATCTCCTCTGTCCTTCCTCCATCGGCTTATTCCTTTTTCAGTTCATTCTTCCTTGCTTTGCTATCCCTCGGCTATCTTGCCTCGCTATCTATATTTTCTGCTTTCACTTTGCTCTCCGGCTCACAGAACTGAGTTGGAGGAGGAGTCGGTCGCTT
Organism: Neoceratodus forsteri; assembly: GCA_016271365.2. NCBI lineage: Eukaryota > Metazoa > Chordata > Ceratodontiformes > Ceratodontidae > Neoceratodus > Neoceratodus forsteri. The sequence goes on along the minus strand of CM057451.1, from coordinate 370,563,876 downwards.
TAACGGCCGCCTCGCCGCATGACGATGATGTCGCCTTGTATGGGCCGTTAGGCAACTTTTAAAAAAAAAAAAAAGCTCAGGTGACGGGTACGCGCCTCCGGCTTACACCCAGGAAGTAATGAATGGTGAAGATACAAGAGAAGATCAAGAATTACGGTAGGTACGTAATTTTCCTTTTCCTGCTTTGCCCCCATTGCCTTTATAGCCATGCAGAGCACAGACACTGAAATTTTCTCTTTTTTCAGGAAAATGGACTGATCAGGGGATCCCTACCTGCCTCATTGACCGTGTTACTGGTGTAAGCGAGAAAAAGAAACGTTCCCTGTCCAGTGGAGAGCTGTTCTCCCCAGTCCTTTCTCGGCCACTTGATGGTCTGCAGACAGTATTTCTTCTGTGCTAAAACAAAACAAAAGTGGCCTGCTTCCCTGAAGTTGCTTTATGCCTCTCCAGGACACCCAACCGCCTGTTATAGGCAGTGCAGCAGACTGCAAGCCCCCAGCGTCATTCCACTATAACTGGGTATTCTTACCTTGTTCAAAATCAGTCTTCCCACAACCACCCAAAGCGTTGCAGTCAGTGCAGGTCTGTCTCTATGCAATGTATTTGTATCGCGTTCTTAAGATACAAAACAAGTTTTTTAGTTCGAATTCAGAATCTTCACTAGTGTACACAGGTAACATTCATATTTCATTGGGTTAAGATAGTTAATGACACGCATTATGTCTCACAGTGAATGAGATAGTCATGTGTATTACAACCATATCAGTCATACAGTATGATAACATTTTACTGTCGAGTGGTGGTCTATTTTCTCTCTGCAGGAACATTTAACAGTCAGAGTTAAAAAATAATCTGTTCTGCTGGAATTCGCGAACTCCGTCAGGTTCGCTGAACTTAAGACTAAGCTTAACAACACAGTTAAACAACTGGATAAAAGAACCCGTGCGTAAAAACATCACAAATGTCTGCAGGACGAGCAGAACTCCAAGACTATTTGTGTTTTTGATTGGAAAAAGAAGAGAGTGGCCAAACAACCAAAAGTCATTTTCAAAAACACAGACTGTTCTTCTGTACAAACAGATAGTGAGTCAGAGGGTGCTTTTTCAGTCACCACAAAAAAGACCTGCACTGAGTTGCAGGCTAAGTAAACAGGTATTCTTTATTAGAAGGCAAAGAAAACCATCTCATTTACAAGTGTATTCCCATCGAGGCAGTGCAAATGCATTAACATAGTGCTATTAAAAGCCGCGGGACTGGCAACTTTATTTTCATATACTACAGATTTTTATCATCTTTTTCTCCTCATTTTCTCCCCATCCCCAGGCATGTGCACATATGTGGAGGCATGCACATGCTACTCAGGGTGTCCCTCCTCCCGCGAGTGCCTCCTTCCACTTCTATACTACTCCACCAGGCCTCCACCTGGTGGGAGTGGAACTACGGGAGGGGGCGCATGACCACTCCGGGGAGACGAGAGCAGCCTTCAGCTTCTCAGTTCTGCTCTCCCCCCTCTGCTGGCTCTCCAACGACCCGAGGTCATTCCCAAACCCAGGTCACTGGTGTGGTGCAAAGTAAAGCATCCAGTGCCTCAACCCTCAGTGCCACTGGGCCGGCCTAGGACTGGCGATTTTTTTTTTTTTTTTTTTTTTATAGCACTCCCTGTCTTCATGCATTTGCACTACCTTGATGGGAATTAATAGCACTTTGTATACATTTGCACTGCCTCGATGGGAACGCACTTGTAAGTGGGATTGTTTTCTAATAAAGAGTACATGTCTGCTTAGCCTGCAGCTCAGTGCTGGTCTTTTTTGTGATGATTGATGAAGTGCTGGTCTTTTCTGTGGTGGTTAGTCTGGCTTGTCCCAGGCACGGGCATCTGAGTGGAGATGCGGGTGTGTTGCGAAATTTAGAGAAAACAGCAGGGTTACTGAGGGAAAACACTGAGTGATCCTTGTTGCACCGAGTGTCCACCACTGCTTTCCATTTCCAAGCTTCCATTGCTAAAGGTACAGAGCATAGGCATGAATAAATGGAACAATGAGCCCCACTCTGTATGGGTCACAGCGACAGGATACCCTTTGTTCTGATGGGGACTTCAGGCAAGTCTTGGCTCGCTGGCAAATTCCCAGCCACAAACCATGCCCCTGTTCCCATTCAATCAGGCACTGACACTGACCATCAGTCACCTCTTGTGCGAAATGTAGTTTCCATAATGAAAGCCACCATAATAAAGCAAAATTAGTTGGTTTGAAAAATTCCGTCTATACACTGAACAACGTTCCTGTAGACGAATTGAACCACAGCTGCTTTTTACTAGCCGATAATATCCTGTGGAGAGAAGCACGTCTGGTGAGGGTTTACCCAAGTCTTAGAGCGCGTGCTACATATAGGTTCTCAATACATCCTGTGAAAGCCTCTGTTACCAGACAGAAACATTTATGTGTGTTGTATGGAAAATTATTTCCTTCATCTAAACATGTTTATAAGAACAAGACTGGGGCCTATATCAGTCAGCATGTGTGGATGCATACATCACACAGCAGCTCTAGCTTTTTTTATGCTGCTATTCATGGATCACTTTACGGTGTTAATTGTGCTTCATTTGACCTTATTTTATTCTTTGTTGCTTATTTCACTGTACTGCTAAAAGAAAATACTGACCCAAGAATGGGTTGAAACTTGGGAGTAAACCCCCTAAAAATTGAGAAAATAAGTCACATATAGCAGGGTATTACAATTCTTAATTGCATGGAACCCTGTTTAATAAATATTGATCAGGGGCCAATTTCTTATGAAAAGTTACTATTAAATATGATGCCTTTACAATGTAAGACTGACATATATTTCAGCGGAAGCTTACATAGATCAGTCACACACACACGCACACTGGATTAAAGTGGAATAACGGGGTATATCCACTAGTGTGTGTTAAGACCCATAAGAAAGAAAGACAGACAGACAGACACTGTCGATAAATAGACAGATGTAGCCGGAAGTTCAAGGGAGCAATATATATCAATAAATAACAATATTTTATCCCTGCTAATATATGTATTTTACTGGTACAGCAACTCTGATTCTTTCTAGTTCATCTGTACACTAACTTCGAGAAACTGTACCATGAAATCAGTTTCTTGTATTACATATAAGCAGCTGAACCTATGAAAACTGGCTTGAAATGGTGGAGACTAGCGCATGCACACTAATTTATTAAAATCTTTTCAAATGTAGCCCAATAACTGATCACATTACGCTACTTCCTTCCTCTATATCTGTTTTTCACATTTGTCTATATATTAAACACACAAACTGGTTTCAAATACAGGTAAAGGATGCTTGTGAGTGGAGTTGGCAGGCAGTCAGGCGAGTGGAGAGAGAAATGTTTCACCTATGGTGTTAGTTGTTTTGAATGTTATCCTGTTAACCATAGTAACATTTGAATGCAGTACAATTTTTACTATGGCAAATAAGCTGGTGGCGTGTCTTTCATTTATGTGAAAGCTGTTTTCTGCTGAGTTCGTATATTTAACATCCTTACTAGTGCATCTATTGCCTTACATACAGTACCTTAAAACAAAATGCTAATCCGCACAAGTAGACTTTGAGTTATTGTTTGGCATAAAAATTGTGCATTACATTCTCTGAGTGGGTAACATGTCAAAACCTCTCTTGGAAGTGCATTTCTATGTGCATGTGATAATAGACTTGACAAAACCTTTTCGTAAATATGTAATGTATACATGGTGATGAATCACATGCAGATTTTTAATTTATTTATTACTTTTTTCTTGCTCTGTGCATAAAATACAGTGTGCAACAGTTTCAAGACTGTCATTATAAGGAAATAAAAAATACACTATGAGATAGTGAACTGGAGAAGATGCATTGAAATAGTGTATATACAATGTCCTAATCTATATGCAGCACACACTCCTGTAACCCCACCCTCAAAACCACCATCACCACCACACAGATCAGGAAAAAATAACTGAATGAAGTAAATGTCACTGCAGATGTATAAAACTCACTGACTACAAATACTGTGTGTGTGTGTGTGTGTGTGTGTGTATATATATATATATATATACACATATATATACATACAGTATATACCCTTGAACAGGGCTGCTTCAGCTCCCCCATGGTCGGCTGGCACCCAGCCAGCCACCGACCGAGACCAGGACACCTGCCTGCCCTTGAACAGGGCTGCTTCAGCTCCTCCACAGTCGGCCGGCACCCAGCCAGCCACCGACCGAGACCAGGACGCCTGTCTGCAGCTCCTTGGAAGCTGCCTGCCCTTGAACAGGGCTGCTTCAGCTCCCCCATGGTCGGCCGGCACCCAGCCAGCCACCAGCCGAGACCAGGATGCCCGCCTGCAGCTCCTTGGAAGCTGCCTGCCCTTGAACAGGGCTGCTTCACCTCCCCCACGGTCGGCCGGCACCCAGCCAGCCACTGACCGAGACCAGGACGCCCGCCTGCAGCTCCTTGGAAGCTGCCTGCCCTTGAACAGGGCTGGTTCAGCTCCCCCACGGTCGGCCGGCACCCAGCCAGCCACCGACCGAGACCGCAGATCGCCCCGCTTCGCAGCTCCTTGGAAGGTACGGGACAGCGCAGCCAATCGGAACACGGGTGCTTCCAGCAAACCCGCTCTGATTGGCCAGGACTTTTCCCCTGCTTCAGTCACCTGGCACTTTTTTGCACATTTCAACTGTGTAATAGAAGTTTTTTTTTTTTGTTTTGTTTTTTTTGAAGTGGCTAGTTTTCCATTAGCAAGTTATACAGACCTGCCACTAGAGGGATTCTTGGTCTTTCTACACTAATCACTGTACTCAGTCGTGGGCAATATGGCCTGCATTATCATTCTGCTTCTTTCCTGGTGCTGCTACAAGTGGAGGTTGTAGTTTGAGGTTCCCCTAAGCTTCACTGAACAGGCTGACAACTTCCTTAAAACTGCCTGTGTGACAGTTCTACAGCTGAAAACAGGAAGCCCTCAGTGTCTGCCATCCACCCTTCAGACACAAGTCAGATAGACTCTGAGCACCCTATTCTTACCTACGCTACGCTGACATCATCCAGTAATAATGCCTTACTTAGTATATGCTTCCTTCCGCCCTCCTTGGTGTGCTAGGAACCCAAGTGTCCCTCCCCCTAATAGGGGTGTACTACTTGCCATAATCTACTCACTGACCCTACTCTGGGTGGACAGGCTCATAGACCCATTCCCCCCAGAACCAGTGAGCAATCTACATAATATCCCCCCACACGACTTCCTTAGCAGCTATCCTATCTCAAGTATATCTAGTGTCTTAACAGAGCATGAGATCATAAAAAAGAGTGTATGCTATGACCTGCTTTACTATATGAGCAGGACGCATCAAAGACACCTCATCTCAATACCTAGCACTAAACTGCTCAGGTTACTAGTCTTGCTACTTCTCCTATCAGATATCCAACCCAACCCTGCCCATCTCGTACCCAATACCTTGGTAGCATCCCCCAGGACCATCAATGGGTGGCCACCAAGGGTCTGAAGATAGCACATATGAACATATGTAGTCTTAGACCAAAAATACACGAAGTCCAGGCCTGGTTGGACCTCTACAAACTGGACTTACTAGCCAGCTCTGAAACCTGGCTAAAAGCCCACATCCATGACCACGAGATTCAGGTCATGGGCTACAATAGCTACCGCAATGACAGAGAAACCAAAAAAGGGGGTGGGGTCCTAATCTATGCTAAGGATGACCTCTCTGTGTGTCTCCTCTACCCCTACAGACTAATCCTACTGCTGAGGGAGAGAGCATATACATCCAGATAATCCTAGGGCATGCCAAACAACTAACAATTGGCTGCGTCTACCACCCACCAAAATCAGCCCTCAAATCCCTCGAAGCCATCACAAACGATACGGCTATCAAGGTAACAACGGAGCAACTAATCCTGGGCGACTTCAACATTAACTGGGCCCAGGACCCTGGTCATGCCTCGAAGTCACTTACCCATGAAGCAGGTCTGACCCAGGTCATCTCTTAAACGACCAGACTTAATTACAAAAGTGGGAACCACACCACCCTTGACTGGGCTCTGGTGTCTAACCCCACTAATATACAGAGTGCAGGCACAATGGCAGACTCACTGAGTGACCATTCCCCAATCTTCTGTATATGGAAAAACCAATCACCCAAGGTCCAACCTAGAATTCTCTCTGCCCGTGATTTCTTCAAGTTCTCTGAACTACAATGCAATCGCTACCTAGGTAGTCTGGACTGGAACCCCATAAATCTTCTCCCTACTGTTACTGAGGCTGCGCAATACTTCCAGGACGAACTAACCACAGCGGCCAGCCTCTTTGCTCCAATGAAGAGAATGAGGGCTAAAGGCAGCTGCTACAAGTGGATCTCTCCCTCCCTCAAAGCCCTAATGGCTACTCGGGGGGGAAAAAGCCTGGAAAAAGTTTAGGCTCTCCTCCCTCCTGGCAGATCTCGCTGAATACAAAGCCCTGAGGAACAAAGCCAAGAGAACCATAAAACTCGCTAAGAGAGATTACTTAACACACCTCCAGAAAACCGCCTGGGCAACCCCAAGCAATTCTGGAATCATATCAGTGACCTGATCAAGGGCAGCAAAAAGACTGAGTCCTGTCCCATGGAGATTAACGGTCAGCTCACAACTGACCCTTCTCAAATATCGGCTGCCCTTAACAGGCACTTCTCAGACCTCGAGGCCTACAAGACCTGCCTGTCTTCCCCAGACTCTCTCCCCCCCACCTCAGATGAACCACCTCACATGGAAAGACCCCCATTTCACCCGAGACTGGCTAAACGCACTGAAGTACTAAACCTCTTAAGGAACCTGAAACCGAAGGTCAGGGGACCACGGTATCAACCTCGGCTACTCAAGGCAGGAGCTATGTCCTTAGCCTGGCCTATAACCATGCTCCTCAATCAATCACTGAGGAAGGGCAGTCCCTAACCCATGGAAACATGCCAATGTTGTCCCTATTCACAAAGGGGGGCTCAGGGAAAAGCTCAACAACTACAGGCCCATCTCCCTCCTCTGCTCACATGCTAAGGTGCAAGAAAGAGTCATCTACAATCAACTCAGGGACTACCTGGAAGCTCATCAGCTCCTTGCCCCCTCCCAACATGGATATCGAACAAACCATGGTACTGACACTGCCCTCATTAACTTCACGGATGAAGTTCTCATGGCAGTGGACAAAGGGATACCCACTGGTGCAGTCTTTATAGACTTATCCAAGGCGTTCGACCTCATCGACCACAACTTGCTGCTACAGAAGCTGCAAAATATAGGCCTAGACAATCATGCCCTGAAGTGGTTTGGGAGCTACTTATCAGGCATGGCACAGAGGGTCTCATGGAAAGGGACCATGTCTGACCCACTACCCCTAAACCAGGGTGTACCTCAGGGCTCAAATCTAGGCCCCCTTCTATTTTCCTTGTTTACCAACGACCTGCGTACCCACTGCGGGGAGAGCTCGGTTGTGCAGTACGCTGATGATACTGTCATCTTCCTACCCCTGCGTGACGTGGTTGCCCTAGGCACTTTACTCCAAAAGGATCTCACTTCACTAGAGACTTGGCTATGTAAGAACAGAATGGTACTAAATGCCGACAAGACCAAGGCAATGCTATTCGGGCCAAGATCCCTGGGATTTGACAGGTCCTCATCCCTCTCCTTAACCTCACTGTCTGGTAAAGCCATTGACGTAGTCCCCTCCCTTAAATACTTAGGCCTCACGTTGGATCAGAATATCACATACAAGGAAGACGTGGCCAGGTCACCAGGACCCTACATCGGAAACCTGGCACCCTGTACTGACTCAGGGACCAACTCATTCCTGAAGCCAGGCTCTCCATAGATACCAGCATCCTTCTACCCAACCTGACCTTTGCGGCCCCTATTATACAGGGCGTGGCTAAACGAGATTACCAGGATACAAACCCTATATAATAAAATAGCTCATTTCGCAAACTTAGACCACCCGAGACATCACCACTGTGACACTTTGGCCAGTCTTCGGTGGCCCACATTGGTCGCCCGCCTCCAACACCCCTTGCTTGTCCAGGCCTACAAGCTTCTCAAACCCCAAGCTCCGCCAAGCATTGCTGGGACCATAACCCTCAAATACAACCCAAGGAACCTAAGGACCTCAGATAGAACATATTAGAAGTTCCTAGGGTAAGGACAAACGCTGGCGGAAGATCCTTTTCCTCCCAAGCAGCCTGCCAATGGAACAAGCTCCCTCCCCAGGTGCAGGCCTTCTCCTCACTCATGAACTTCCACCAGGCTTAAGTCCCATCTGCTGACCTCAAGCGCATGCTACTGTCATGGCAAAGCTCCTAAGGTACTCCTCTCCTCTCAGCTCCCGTCTCCCTAGCTTAACCTTCCTACTACCTGCCTTATGCAGACTGCTGCCAGAGGCCACATGTAACCCTGAATAAACTATATGCAAGTACTACCAACTGTTTACATGTCATGATGATAACCAAGCCTGTACCCATGCCTGCATCTACTGCTTTTCTTTTACCGTGCCTGTAAGCCATGCCTGTATCCACTGCTTTTCTTTTACCGTGCCTGTAAGCCATGCCTGTATCCACTGCTTTTCTTTTACCATGCCTGTAACCATGCCTGTATCCACTATTTTTCTTTACTGTAACCACCTCATGATGTAACTCACAATGCCTCAAATGTTCCTTATGTCCTTGTTCATTCTTATAACTTGTATTGTTATCCCGGGTCGCCCCTGAAAAAGGGACCTTCGGGGCTCAGTGGGCCTACCCGGTCACCAAAATTTAATAAATAATAAATAAATATATTTGTTCAGTTTGGAAAGCAAATAAATGAAAACAGAATGATTAACTATTGTGACAGCACTAAGGAAACACATCAGATTCAGGGTTCTCTGTAATAGGTCACTACACAGAAAGAAAACACTACAAACTGACTGGAAAATTGCAGTAATTCTATATCCATTTGGAGATATCTGCCATCATCTCTGATGACCACCTCTCCCCACACACACATACATGCCGTCACAACTACAGGTGCATTTTCAAAGCATGTAGTAGAAAAAAGCAGCACATAAGAACACACAGTACCATGTCGAACTCCAAATGGTGGATTACTGTTGTAAATGCTTGATGGTGGGTCAGTGCTTGCTCCCAACTCAGTATCCTGCTCACTAAGGTTATGGCGATGACGTTCCAAATGATAGGGTAAGATAGTAATGTTAGAACCAGAAATATCTTCTGTGTTTGGGTAAACTGTTGCCATTGCTATTAACTACCACATCAGTCACTTCATTCATACTGATAGGACAATAATACACATCACTTCCGTTCATGTGGTTACTAAACATGGATCCCCAACTGACAGAATGCACGGGCAGGGACTAAACGAAAAACAAAACACCAGTACACAGTTGTTATGTAGTCAAACAATGTTTATTATAGGAACAAAATATGGCAATTCATAGCAGTTCTCCTTTAAGACTCTTTTGTCTGATCTGGCCATAAAAGGGCCGTGCTATCAGGCATGAAGTCATATCCTTTAATTCAGTTGCAGTCTAATTGCCTGTTCCCTTTAAAGGACATTTAACAAAACCTTTCTTTCAGGTCTCACAGTATGCTGCTTGGGGGGGGGGGGTCACTGTAATACACTGTGGTTGCTAAAAATATAGCTGTCTGTCTCCAGACCTTCAGCTAAAATATGTGGTAGTTTATTTTTTCCTTTTCATTATCAGCCCTCACAGATCCGAACACCATAATGAGAAGGAACATAGGCCTGCTATTGTGGGGGTGGGTCACTCTAATATACAGTGGTTGCCGGAAATATGACTGTCTGTCTGTCTCCAGATCTTCAGCTAAAATACGTGGTCATTTTTTTCCCCTTTCATTATCAGCCTTCCCAGATCCAAACCCCATGATGAGAAGGAACACAGGCCTGCTAGATAAGGCAAGCCAAATTTTATTAAAAGAGACGCCCATCTCGGAGGCTTTGGGTGCCGAACATATTAAAATTTCATACAAAACTAAATCAAAAAATTATATATACACAAACAACACAATGTGAAACGTAAGTATACAATACTACAACAATTATTACAAAATTTATAAATACTACCCTCAACGATAGCTACTATAGCCATGGACCAGTTAAGGCATAAAGGTCAGGAGCCAAAATAAGACTATACAGCAAAGTCTGGGAAGGCCTGATTATACAAGAAGGCCTTGAGGCTGGCTTTGAATACCTCAACATAAGGAGCCTCTCTAATAGCTGGAGAAAGCGAATTCCACAGAATGGGTTCGGCGACACTAAATGCTCTGTACCTCATGTGTACTCTGTGTGGGGCACTTGAGTACAATAATTCTGCACATCTTATGTTTTGGTTAATATTTCTGCATGGCAGTGCAGCAGTGACGTCTCCATAGTTTTGCCACAAGTCCATCGCAACCATTGTCGCCTCGCATGTTTGACCAGCCCTAGACTGTCCGTGCAGCTTCAGGTACGTCTTCACTGGTGCCTGTCTGTTTGTAGTAGCTGAGTCTGGCCATCTGCTGTTCAGCATTCACTCGGCCTCTCACCAGCGCCATCCCTCCTCCTTCCAATGAGGTATTACCTCCACCCCAGCTGACATCCCCTCAGGGTATTCCTGTCCTATATGGTCACACTCTGTTTCTAACGGCCGGTTGGGGGGGGGGTGTATGTGGTGTAGAATCCAATAGCTAATTAACCTGTGTTGAGCAGGGGCTCAGGCTGGGATTGACCCACGTTGTTGCTGTTGACGATGAGCAGTGATTATTGTGTGTCTCTTATAGTGGGTCAAGCCGCAGCCACATCTCCTCTGGAATGCATTGAGCAGTGTAGCTGCTGCCCGGGCCCCTAGCCCCAAACGGTGCCAGCCTCAGCAGCATTGAGTTGACATGCTGTCCACCTGACCGGGAATGTTTTTTTTCTAGGGACGTGGATGTGTTGTTCAATCCACACTGTCTAGAAGGTTCCTTGCCGCTTTAAGTTGGGCCAGAAAGTCTTCAAGCTGGCTCCCGGGTGGTAAAACCCTCGGCTCTGCCCCATGACGTCAGATCTTCCTTACCGCTTGGAAGCTCAGGTTTCCTCCTTAGAGCTCTTGCCACTTTAGGCCTGGAACCTAATCCTTTGGTTTTACCAAAAATCATCTTAAAATTTACAAGACTTAAGTCTTCTCCTTCCTTCGCAGCTGCGATGGGTTCGAAATCTACTCCCGGCTTCCGTTGGTGCCCTTGTGGGCAGAAGATGTCTCGGACTGACCCGCATACCACATGCGTTTACTGCCTGGGGCTTGCCCATGATCCACAGACCTGCGATCTCTGCAAGTTTTTTTCGGCTTCGGTTCTGGAAGACCACGCTGCCCGACTCCAACTGGGGTGCCCCGAAAAACGGTTTCTGCCGGTGAAGTCAAGGGAGGCCTGTTGGGCAGTGTCCGTGGCTGTGGGCTCTGTGGAGCAGCTGGAGCAGTTAATTGCCCTTGAGGAGGAGGCGGCCCAGGCCGCTTTTTCTGCTTCCTCGGCATCTGCGTTTATCCCGCTGTCCTTGGGATCCTCCTATACTGCTTCCTTTAAGGAATTTTGTCAGCCCCTCTCCACCAAAGGAGAAGGGTCCTCAGGGACTCACTTCAGTAGGTCGAACAAAAAGGAACTGAAAGGTAAGTCACACCAACCTGCTAGAGCTTCGAGCAGTACGGCTAGCCCTCAACGCCTTCTCTCCGTTTGTACGGGGTCAAGTGGTTAAGGTCCAGACAGACAACACCACGACCATATACTGTCTCAACCGTCAGGGCGGAACCCACTCCTTGCCTCTGTGCAAGGAAGCTCTCCGCATTTGGTCTCTCGTGATCAGCCTGGAGGCGGATCTCCTAGCCATCCATGTGGCAAGAGCCTCAAACAGTTTGGCTGATGCCCTCGGCCGGATAGGCGCTGCATCTCACGAGTGGTCTCTCCTGCCGGAGGTAGTTCAAGACCTGTTCTCCCCTTGGGGCATCCCTCAGGTGGACCTGTTCGCATCTAAGGAGAATGCGAAGCTGAGGCTGTTTCATGCCCGCCTCCCCTCAGCAGTACTTGCTTGCTCGAGGCCGTGGACCCCTGGCCTCTTCTGCATCCTCCTCCATTTCCCTTGATCCACAAGGTGCTTCTCAAGGTGAAGAGGGACAAGTGGCAGGTGATTCTGCTAGCCCCAGACTGGCCTCGCCAGTTCTGGTACCCAGATCTCTTCAGCCTCGGCTCCGGACTCCCGAGGCGGCTTCCAGCCTGCCTGGACCTGATCCCAATCAACAAGGGGAAGGTGCTCCATCTGGACTTTCAGTCCTTGCATCTGATGGCCTGGTTCCTGAATGGCTAGAGTTCCAGGCCTTGGGTCTTTCCAGCGAGGTCCTCAACGTCATTGAGGCATCCCTTAAGGAGACGACCAGAAAATGCTATGCCTTTAAATGGAAGAGATTCTCCATTTGGTGTCAGGACGAGGGGTTGGACCCCTCTTCCTGTCCATTGGCTAGCATTCCGGACTACCTGTGGTCCCTTTCTTAGCTAGGGCTTCGGTCGTCGACCCTTAAGGTGCGCCTGGCAGCCATCTCTGCTTACCGGGCACGGGCCGGCAAGCAGTTGGTGGTGCAGGAGAAGGTGATCTGGCGCTTTTTCAAAGGCCTCTATCAGATATCCCCTCCAGTGCGAGAACCTCCACCTCCGTGGGATCTACTGCTGGTACTGGCCAAGCTCATGGGCAAGTCATTCTAATGGATGCACAGGTGCGATATCTCCCTTCTGTCATGGAAGACCACCTTCTTGGTGGCTATGACATCAGCCAGAGGGATGGGAGAGGTCCAGGTGCTTTCCATCGAGTCTCCTTATCTAGTCTTCCACAGGGATAAGGTTGTCCTTTGCCCCCACCCAAAATTCCTTCCCGAAGGTGGTGTCAGAGTTTCACCTTAACCAGGTGTTGGCTCTGCCAGTGTTCTACCCCAGTCACACCTCAGAGACCGAATATAGGCTCCATGCTTTGGACCCTAGAAGAGCGCTCGCTTATTACAAGTAGCGGACAGCTGAAGTTCGGGGAGAGATTCACCAGCTGTTTGTCACCTGCGCTGAAGTCGCACCTGGCAGACCTGCAGCCAAGCGGACGATTAGCAGGTGGTTCACCTCCTGCATAGATCTCTGCTATAGGTTGGCGGGCATGGAGCTACCCAAAGAGGTAAGAGCCCATTCTACCCGCCATACTGCTGCATCGGTGGCTGCTTCTAGGGGATGTCCCTATCCAGGAAATCTGCAGGGCTGCTACCTGGAAGTCAGTACACCTTTATTTCCCATTACCACATTGACCTAGAGTCACGCCGGGATGCTGGTTTTGGGACCTCGGTTCTTCAGTCCTTATTCCCCAAGTAAGTATCGGGGGTGCGCGCCTTGCCTCCCTCCTCCTGGAGGACTGCTAGGAGTCTGCCAGACAATGTGGATTGAATAACATATCCACATCCCTAGAAATACAGGTTACTCACCTGTAACAGGAGTTCCAGGAGTGGTATATCCTGTTCATTCACCCAGCCTCCCCGGCTTCGACACGCAACCTGGCTTCCAGCGGGCTAGATCTGGCATCATGGGGCGGCGCTGAGGGTTTTACCACCCAGGTGGGTGGGTGGGAGGAGCCAGTTTGAATACTTTCCGGCCCAACTTAAAGCGTCATGGAGCCTGCCAGATAGTATGGATGAACAACATATACCACTCTTAGATCTCCTGTTACAGGTGAGTAACCTGTATTTTCAGGAGGTTACCTGTGCCAGCTGCCTTGGTGGGGTCGCTACTTTGCTTCCAATCTGGATAGCATGGAGCCTCCTTTGGTAAGGGGGGATCAGAGCTCAGCAATGCTTGCTGCCATTTTGAAGGGGAGTTGTGTTGACAACAGTCTGAAGGCTACTCTTTTCTTACAAACAAAAGCTACAAAGGCAATGTCTCATTTGAACACTTCAGCTATCATCATTTCTTTAAAAGTGTTACATTGTTCAGGCATTTTGTGAGTCTATCTGTAACAGGAGCCTTTTCGATGTGCAGCATTTCCTCAGAAACATCCCAATATTCTGATACTACTATTTAATTTGCTTAACTTAATTTAAATGTTTGTGTAACAATCATTAACATGTCAATTGACCTAGAAATGCATTTCACTGGTCAATATTCTGTGCACATTTATTATATCTTAACTTCTTTACCTTTGAAGTTGCTGTTTGCAAGCATAGTGCATCATTTCTAAAATGGATACGAGTCTGAAGTTGGGAATCGGATTATGGTTAAGTTACACCAACTTATTTGGCTGTAATACTGGTGCAGATACAGTATAAATCATCACTGTAGTATTAAACCATTGAACTGTGAATTTGTGAACATGGTATACTACAATACTACAGTATAAGCATCAGTAAACCTGACCAGTTGTTACAGTAGCAGCTTTAACATATATTTTTAAATTTCCTGAAAAAATAAATTAATGCAGAGCTCCAAGCAGTGTTCTTGAAAGTCGTAAAACAAAAAGTTGAATTGTGTTTTCCCTTGGCTATCACCATTCCACTCTCTGGTATATAGCAGGGACAGTCCATGTCAAGTTAACATTATAAAGTATCTCTCATCCCTTTAGCTATTACATGCACCCAGAATATTACTGATGAGTGAAGGTCAGCTCTCTCTCCTGGCAGCTTCTGTATCCTTGAATGGCAATGCCTGTGCCAGACACGGACAGCATGGATGGTCGTTTCATTGTAAATAGATGCTTCAGGGATTTATTAACATTTCTTACTGTTCTGGTATGTTTTGAATTATGCTTGTTAACACCAACGGCAGGTTTAACCAATTGTATTATTTAATGTCACATATATATTTATACAGTGGGGTGAAATGATATCTCCTGCAATAAAAACTTGTATTCTCACCCCAGTATCTGCTATGTGTTTAAATGTAAAATCTGACATATATACACATAGTAGATACGTCATTCGCCTTTTATCCACACAGTGAACATGTCCGCTCCACCACCACCCCACCAGCTGGCACTCCTTACATTCCTTCACAGTGATACTCCTGGGTCCATCTGCAGTACAAAAACGTACACCTCTGTTGTTATTATTCTGTGGCACAAATCCCATGTTTTCTAGTCAGAGATGTAGCAGTACATAAAAGCGTCAGTTTGTTTGAAACACTAACCTTTGCAACCGCTAAGGTACTGCAGCAGTGTCCGATGGCTCCTGGAAAGCTCCCTGAACTGTTCAGTGGCTTCATAATACCACCCGCCTGTCACAAACCCACTCAGCAGGTCAGGCCTTCCACTCCCACAGTGCCAACCTATGAACGCAGTATTGTGAACAGTTAACAGAACAGGGTAACCCTCCTGTCTGTTTTGTGGGTTCTAATCAAACTTTGGTCTCAAGTTGTGGAGGGATTCAAACTGTGAACCTCTTGCTAATGTACAGGCTCAGATAATTCTGCTCTTTGGGGGGGGGAGATATCTTTCGCCTACGGGTACCTAACCAGGTGTACAAAATAAACCCTTAAAAACTCTGTGAAAGACCTCAGAATAAACTCTTACCTTTTCCCAGTTTGGTAAAACCAGTAAGCTTTGTACATTGTCTGCTTTAACCATATATGCTTCCCTTGTCAAAGAAGGAATTCAAAGGCACACCAGGTAGTCTATAAAAATAGAGGTTTACTTAAAATAAATAACAATGTAAACTGTAAAGCACAGAACCATATATCACAAAACATACAATCTTTTAAAACAATAAGGTTTAAAAAGTGCAAATTCCTACCAGTAATACACTTAGACCTGTCTACCTAATGTATTCTTATCTTCTTATAGTGCTGTAGATGTTTCTTTTTTCAGAGTCCAAACATGTGCGTCTCTAAAGGTCTGTCACAGCATAATTAAAACACTGTCTTGAACCTGCCTTCTCCATGATGTTACCCAGCTCCTCCTTTGTTTATTAAAAATTATACAGTCAGGATGTCTTGTGTCAGGAGGTAAATGAATAGGTGACATCAGCAGAAAAAACTTGTTTCCCCATATGACTTCCCAATTAAGTCTGCAATTTTCCAAGTCCTTTCTTTCATCCATGAGCAGCATCCTGTCTCAAGGACATCAAAGGACCTTTCATGACTTCGCACCACCATGACATAACCTGTATTCTTTTTCTAAACATCATAAAAGTTTATGATTTTCCAGCCTAGTAGCTGGCAGCTACAGTTAAGCTAGATAAACAGGAGATCCTTACTTTGTCTCTTCTAGCCTGTAATTATCTCCTGGCTTTTATCTTTTAGCTGTAACAGCATGTCTCATGAGAGACACTAAATAACACATTTTTATATTACAAAAAGCATAGATTAATCAGAACCAGCTGTACAGGCATCACACCGCCCACGGATGCCACCACAGCCTTCCTTACTCAGGCACGCACAGAAACGAACATTAAACAACTAAGAAACTTTACCGCAAACTGCAATATAGGTAGTAAGAAACAGTGCACCAGTTCAGTCTCACAAACCGACAGATGTAGCCACCATATATAAGAAAAGCTATAGCTCTCCCACATACATATCACACCCTATCAAACTGCATGCTTTCCCATGACATCAAAAAACCAGCCAATAGAAACATACAACACCAAGCTCATTAACAGAAACCTAACAATGCAGAATACCCATTTACACACGAAAAAAGAACACTCAGATCAAATTTTTTTCTAACAAAAAAAAAAACGCACGCTACTAAGAAAGTAAAAACAGCAGAATACAGTGCCCTATTGGATAAATCGAATACATGATGGGTGGGAGTGGAATAGAAAAAATGTCTAAACTCATGAACAGTGACCGCAGGAATCATCACTCATGGCTCCGCTACACCACCCATGAGGTATCTCAAGGTCACTGTTCACTCATTTAGATATGTTCCATATTCCACTCCTGCCTATCATGTATCCCCTATTTATATTATAGGGGCGTGGTCATGCCCCTATAGTTGGGGTTCAATGGTCGCTTCTATGTTAAATTCAAAATTTTGCACTTTAATAACTTTGCAACTGTTCTGCCGTTTGCATGACATTTTACATGCGCCATCAGGGACCAAAGATCTCTTGATGTGGCAAGTTTATTTTCTGTTGGATATGTGGGTACGGAGACATGGAGTGTCGAAAAATGTGACGATTACCATTTTTATGGAAGTTCTTTGTCATGTCCTTTTTCAGAAACTGTGTGGAGTTGTGGTGTGAAATTTGCAGGGTATACAGATATTGGGTCACATATATGCCTTTTGGAGGTTTGGTGAAAAAATATTAATCCATTCAAAATTTATTAAATGTAAAATTTCCCATTATTTTCTGTGGGGAAACGTTAAATGTCCTGCTCGAACAAACTTTTTTTTTTTTTTACTGTGAATGCAGTATTTTTTTGTGCAAATGTGGATTATTTTTCCATGCTGCTGCCATCTTATTTCCAGTTAGCTAGGAAAACAGTTAAATATTTGAAAAAATGCTTTCACTTGATAAACGGCAACAGTTTTGTTTACCTATTCGGGGTCCGAGGAAGCAGATTCTGGGGTCAGTTTTTTACAAGAATGCCCAGAAATCTGTTTTATTTTATATGAGGCACTCTTTTGCCACAAATTGCAGTGCTTTGTTTCATGGAACAAGCATCTTTATGTCACAGATTGCGGGAAAGGGATCTGTTTCACTACGAAACATGGATCTTTTCCCGCAATTTGCGACAATACATTTTTCTTGTGAGCAGTAATTATGCCCTCTTGAATTATCACTGTGCATCAGGTGCAGTAGAAACAAAATGTCACTGATTGAACTTATTAGTGGTATTACGTCAGTTCCCCACCTTAGGCAAAGACTATTCCACCAGATAAAATTTGACTCGCCAATATTATTAGTTCCTCTGGTGCCATCGCTCACGGGTGTAGTTGGTGAACAGTTAAATCAGACAAAAACAGTACTGCTCATGTCTCGCAGCCCTCTAATTGCCTAATTCTGACCCTAATGTCCAGGGTATTGTCTGCCTTCTGTGGATTCATATTACCATGTGACACAATCCTGATAATATTTACATCAACTGAGGGGGCTCTGCCATAGACAAGCAGGTAATTAGTTAAAATTAGTCATCCCACATGTGAAGATAGTGTCAGGTGCTGAGGGCTCTCTGTCCTTCTGTATATCTGTTTCTCTTTGTCCCAGTCCCCCATCGCTATGTGTAACCCCCCAAAACCCCAATGTTGTTTGTTTTTTTTATACGCATTTACCTGGTGGTCTAGTGGCCCTCCTTCCCAATCCCTGAGATTACTGTTATTATCTATGAATAAAACGTCCTGGTGGTCTAGTGGCCCTCCCCGATGCCCTAGTTGGCATTTTGTTGGTGGTTAGTGGCATCCACCCACCCTCCCAAGATGGTTTTGTGCTGAAAATAAGAAAACCATCCCTCATTGTCTTTTTTTTTTTTATATTTTTTAACCTGTAGAAAAAAGTCCATCACTGATGACACCTGCACTCCCAACCCTACCTCCCACTGTGAATCCACCACCCCGCACCCCTTGACACCCGCACACACACCCACTCACCTGAAGAAGTCCCAGGTTCGAGATCTCTCCTAATTGAAGACACATCTTGCTGCTGGAACTGACGACTGCAATACGAGAAACTAAAGTAAATGTGCTGCAGTGTATTTCAATGGAGGTTTCAACTTTTATGCATAACTTTGGCATTTCTTGAGATTTTGATCCCAAATTTTCATCATGGCCTTTTGGGGACCCCGCCTCATGAACAAATATAACTACCTTTACACAACTCCCACTGGAACGGTGATTTTGTGGTTGGTTGGTGAAATCACCTTTCTGGCAGGATTTGTGTAATAAGTCATATTGTTCATGAGGTGAGGTCATAAGACAGCTGTGTAGAAAATTTGGGGTCAGAATTATTAAAAATGGCAACGTCAAGACCATGCGTTGCAGTTTCGCTATGCACACACATAACGTTGGAAATTTTCAGTATTTTACCCCATATTTACAACATAGCCTTCTTATTACCCCACCTCATGTATGTCACAGCTGTAATTTTTCAAATCCTAGCCAAAACGTGTTTTCAGACCTGTGGTGCAGAATGGTGTTGCAGTTGCGTAGAAGTACGTTTTTGTCGGGGATTTGAACATTTTCTGTACTGGGTACATATGGTGGGATCATAAGAAGGCTATATTGAAAATTTGGGGTCAGAGTTATTAAAATTGGGACACTTATGACCATTTGTTGCAGTTTCGCTACACGCTCTTGTAACTGGGAATTTTAAATATTTTGACCCCACATTTTCAACATAGCCGTCTTATAACCCCACCTCATGTATGTCACAGCTGTCATTTTTCAATTCCTAGTTAAAATGTATTATCGCACCTGTAGCGTGGAATGGCGTAGCACTTGTGCAGAATTATGTTTTGGCGAGGATTCAAAAATTTTCTGTACCAGATACATGAGGTGGAGGTAATAAGATGGATAAGCTGACAATCTGGTCACAGTTTTAATTTTTTGTAGTTAGTACTTTTTACCTGTGTGGCCCATCGGTCTGCATTTTCACGTCCTGGCATCCGTCCATCTCCAGCCGCCGGCTAGTCCTACCCCAGCCCCCAGTGAAGCCCCCACTGCCTTCTACCCCTGTAGCTTGTCCCCCGCTGTGGGGCGGCAGAGTGTCCCCCTCACTCCCCACCGACACAGGATCCAGTATCAGGCAGTTGTGCCCCCAAGGCCAGGCATTCCCTCAGACGGCCATCAAGATGCCGCGACCGAGCGCCATGCTTTTCCTGGCTTGATATGGGCTAGGGTGTGCAATGATGCCAATGGAGGGAGCGCGCATGCGTCCACACGCACTCCCTCCCAGTGCTGTGCCCCAGGCTCACCTCTTCCATGCAGTGCCAGTGCACGGCCCCCCGCCTCCACCAGAGGTCGCTAGTGCGCCAACAGCTGGGAGTCCTCCTCCTCCTCCGGAGAGGGAGAGCAGTCCACAGATGCTAAATCCCTCTCCACCCCTGCCGACCCTTGGGGACCCGAGTCCATTCCCGAACTTGTCACCAGTGTGGAGCGAGGTGTGGTGTCCAGCACCTCAACCCTCAGCACCAGCGGGCCGGCTCAAATTGGTCACTGTTGTCATATGACTGGAGTTGCATGGCCCCGAGGGCCCTATGCTTCCCCAACTACATACATATACACCTCTATGGAGGGATGGGAGTGCAGGGCCTGGAGGGCCATGCGTTCTCACAGGAAAATAAGGATATGATTATACTATCTGACAGAATAAGGAAATTAGTTGCAAAAAACTCTGTCAGTGCATAAGTTAGGGTTAAAGTGATAAAAACAAGGAAATGTGGCATTAGGGTTTCCAACTCTAACACCCCAACCCCACCCTGTACACACCAACAGGCATAGGGGATGTGCCTTGGGGCCGTCATCCCTAACACTCACCCCATTCTCCTATACTGTGCCCATCTCAGCTTATTTACATGTGGAATGGGGGAGTATTAGGGCTGATGACCCCAAGGAACACCCCCCGATACCTGTTGTTGTGTGTAGGGTGGGATGTTAGGGTTGGAAACCCTAATGCCACATTTTCCTACTTTTGTCACTGTTACCCTAACTTGTGCATTAACAAAGTTTTTTTTTTTTTGCAGCTGATATATATTACAGTGGCACAACAGCGCCACTGTGGTTAGGGTTGATCAGGACTTTCTATGTTAAGCTCCAAATTTTGCACTTTTATAACTTCACAACCAATCAAGTGATTTGCAAAAAGTTTGCATGCACAATCTCATGGGGTAGGTCTCTTGATGTGTCAAATTTGGTTCTGGTTGGATGTCCGGATTTCGAGATGTGGATAGTGAAACAACGTAAACAAAAAAATCGCTGTTTTTGTGAGTTCCTTTGTCATCGCGCTGCATTCAGACGGTTTGGAATTTCAGTCTGAAATTTTCAGGCTAGACAGGGCTTGCCCAACAGATGTGCATTTCACTGGTTTGGTGAGAAAATATTGGTACGTTCCAAAGTTATTAAATTTTAAAATTTTGTGTTCTAAGCATGCTCAGTACAGTCTTTTGGGTAGCTTCCTGGAACGAAAAAAGAATTTGCTTCACATGAAACAGGATCCTTTTTCATTTGGGCCAATCCTTTTTTGTGAGTAAAAAATCCTTTTTCATATGGCCGCCATCTTGTTTTGTGTTTTCAGTTAAAAAAACTGAAAACCCACAATAATGGCATTCTGCAGACACACGAACACGTATATCTTGCTCATCAGGACTCCGTTAGGTGGACTCTGCAGTCATCTAGTGTACAAATGACCCAGTAATGTGTTGTTCTTTTTCGTATTTAAAATCCTTTTTCGTGACTTGCAAATTTCTTTTTTCGTGTGTTTTTTGTTCATACAAAAAAGGATTCTCACGAAAAATAATTTTGAACTTAGTTATGGCATTAATTTGTATTTTAATGGGGTTTTCAACTTTGATGCTTAACTTTGTAATTTTTGCACATTTTGACCCCAGATTTTCAACATGGCCTTTTTGCGACAACACCTCATTGACAGTGCTGATGAAATTGTGGAAATCCAGCCCGAAAGCAGATTCATGGTCACTTGTCAAAATCACCGTTTGGGTGGGATTTGAAAATTTCCACTGCCCGTGTTCATGAGGTGGGATCATTAGAAGGACATGTTGAAAAATTTTGATCTAAATATGTAAAACTGGCAGAGTCATGTGCATACTTTGACAGTTTGCTATGCTCGCTTGTAACTTTGGTAATTTTAAAGATTTTGACAAAACATTTTCAGCATATATGTTCTCTTATACCACCTCATGAATGTGACAGCTGTCATTGTTAAAATCTTGCCAGAACTATCTTTTCATACCTGTGGCGTACAGTGACATTGCAGTGGTGCAGGATCACATTGTGCTGGAGATTTCGAATGTTTCACTACTGCGTACAGGAGGTGGAGTAATAAAAAGACTATGCTGACAATTTGGTTGTTGTGGTCCTACAAATGGAAGAGCAGGGCCCTAACTTGTTCTCATGCCTAATGCTCACCCCATTCTCGTACACTGTATACATCTCAGCTTATTTATTGATGGAGTGGAGTGAGCGTTAGGCTTCAGAACCCAAGACACACCCCTCGCTTGGTTTGCTTCCTGCAAGGCAGGGGGTGGGGTGTTAGGGTTGGAAACCCTAATGCCATATATACCTAATTTTTCGCTTTAACCCTAACTAGTGCATTAACAGCGTTCTTTGCAATGAATGCATATATGTTGAGCTAGAGTGGGCTCAGCAGTGCAGACCAATAACCAGGCACTCTGGTCATGACACTACTCCCTGTTTGCTGGGCACACAGACATACACATGGGTGTGCTCAGACAGACACACACCCCTCTCCAGACTTAATAGACTTGCTCAACAGTGATTGGTTTGTTCTATTTCTTGCTTTCTTTATACAACCCTCCCTCAGTTTTTTACTTTTATCAAAAAATTTTAACACTACTTCTATGCATTAATTTCAGATAAATTACGCATATGGCGATGCATCCCTGAAACGTATACTATGCAAGCAAATCTTCGGTATTGACAAATGCTTGTTTGTAACCAGGAACATTGCAAACAGCTAATAATTCGCACACATTTATTTTCCCCATTAAACACTGAATCAAGATTCCTGATGAAAAAGTAGTGCTGTTAAAAAAATGTCATTCAGAAAACATCCAAAATAGCCTCAGTCATTGATCATTAACAGAAACAGAGGGGTGGTCAACAGAGATCATAACAGAACTAGAAAGCTAAGCAGGAGACATTTAAATAGGATCTGCTGGAAGAACCAACTGCAAACTGGCTGGCAGTATAGCCTAGAGGTTAGAGTAACAAGCTGTGAATGAGTTTGGTACTTCCAGCAGACCTGGGGTTGGCCCTCTTCAACCTCCACTTGCATACTGTGCGACTCCGATCATCTCATTTAACCACTCCAGTGCTCCCGGTCACCCCTGAAACAGGCACTTGTGCCTAGTGGTCCTTACCTGGTTACCAAAGAATAAAATAAACAAACTTGGGTATCCATATACACAATTCCACCCCCCTCCCGAAAATGTGTCTATAGAAAATCCCATTCATTTACCTAATCAAGGCTGTTTGCAGTTCACACATTGGACTTGATAGAGCTAGCATTCTAGTTCTGTTATGCTGATATGGGGCTTCTAGTGGTGAGAGGCTCTGAGTGAGGGAGTGAAACTTTTGTATGGTCTCACATACTGAATCTTGGAATACATTCCATACTTAGAGTGATTTAATTGCATATTCCTGATATGTACGTGTTGAACTTCAAACCCCAGGAAATCTTACTATATTCTGACATACGCAGTATGGTCACACCATAGGACTGCCCCGGAGACGAAATGGTTAATAGAACCTATGCTAATGCTGAAATGCTAGGCTCAAGCTTGATTTACAAACCACTGTCCCTGGAATGCATCATGTAACTGTCAGATTCTTTACTCCGCTTGCCTAAGTAAGACGTCTCAGAGAGCGTTCCTTCCTCTTTCTTGAAGATTTTTATCTTCTTGGTTTTTTAAGGTAGCAATTATTTCTTTTCATTTTTTAAGCACTGTCCTTGGTATTACAGGTAGAGTGGCCTAGATTTAGTGTTGTTTCTGTAGCTTTTTCGGTTCTTTGGCAGTTTTTCACAACCAGGAAGAAACTGAACTTTTGTTTCAAACAACATGAAGTCTTGCTGTATTCTGACTATCTGCAGTTAGCTCCAGGCTTTAAACTGCCCTGGAGAACAAAGGGTTAACTTTCTATGCAGTGCATAGAATGCTGAGCTCGAGCTCGGTTGAGGTCTCTGTCTGCAGCCCTTTGAAACCTAACCATCAGATTCTTTACTCCACCTCATTGAACAGTCGCTCTGGAGATTTCTCCTTCAGCTCGGTTCAGAAGTCGGTTAAAGTGTCAGTTTTAAGCCAAAATTAGTCCAAATTTAATCCGCATAGTTGGTTTCAGGCTCTGTCTGCGGTACCGAGAGTACTAGATAGTGGTTTCTGATTATTGTGTGGAAATTGTAAGTTTGTTCGATCAGTTCGGCTGAACCGATCCCTTATACTGATTTTCTGTGCTTTAATTTAGTGTGTGGTTACCGGTTCTAAAAAAAACATACTTTAGATGTTTTTTTCCAACACCCGTGACACGGTTAGGAACCGATAAGGGAGTCTTACCTGGTGGTAGCCTAAAAAAACGGGTAAGTTTGAGTAGGTTGGCCATGTCTGAGAAACCCAAGAAAAAAACGGGCCCACTGGGTTTCAACACTGCAGCGAGTGTGGGGAAGTCTTTGCCAAGGCCGACCCCCACACCACCTGTGTTTATTGTCTGGGGTTTGAACACTTCGATACAGACTGCCAAATTTGTAAACATTTTCCTAAAACTACCCTAGAAAAGAGATTCGGTAGACTTAGGGAAAAGGAAGCCGAGAAGTCCGCTGACCTGGATGGCCAGCCCGGTTCGGTTCCGAACGAACCAGAAGGAATGCCCTCTGACCAGGGCGATACTTATTCGGGCAAGAGGAGAGCCAATCCTGAGGGATCGGTTCCTACAAAAAGAAAAAGAAAAGACAAGTCAGCTGGTTAAGATCCAGAGGTTCATGTTCCGACCGCTAATGAGATTGCCCAAGCGATTCGGATTGTTGAATCGCTTCACCCGCTTCCGTCCGATCTGGCTCCGTTAGCGAGGGACTCGGTTTCGTCAGTTCCACCAGTTCAGGAGTATGCTCCTGAAGATTTTTATGAACTGGAATTTGAGGAGGAGGGGGATTTTGAACAAGATGATTATTATGATGGAGCAGAAAGTCTGGCTGTGCCCATTGAACCGGACATCTCCCCAGACAGACCTTCTGGTGTTTCCCCTCCTAGGCTCTCTGAGTCCCCCTCCCCACTATTTGTTTCACAGGAAAGTGGCTGAAACTCTTCATCTTCCTATGGAGGAAGCTAAAGAGGATCAAGAGGAGCCTGATTTTGTAGAGATGATGGACATCCCAGAGTCCAGGAGGCTGTCTATTCCCTTGCACAAATCTTTTGGGAAACAGACTCAAAAAATGTTAGTTTCCTAATTCTGTACCTCCTGTTGATAGAAGGATGGATAAGAGGTACACCTTATCAGGCTCAGACACGGAGTTTTTCTTCCAACAATGCAGCCATGTTGGGGTCATGCAAGCTGCAGCCTGTGACAGGGCTAATGTCCCCTTGGCTTCACACCCCCCAGATAAAGACTCCAGGAAGATGGATGCCTTGGCTAAGAAGCAGTACATGGCATCCTCTTTGGGACTCAGGCAGGCTAATTATATGGCCTATACAGCCAGGTACCAGAAGTCCTGGTGGGACACTGTACTGGCTCTGGCTAAACAGGCCTCCCCCCAGCTTTCCAAGGAGCTGGAGGAGGTGTCTGCAGATGGGATTGAGGCATCTAAGGTACAGTTCCATGCTGCTGTGGACTCCAATGATGTCATCAAGAGTCATGGCTACATCTGTTGCTCTTCAGAGAATGGCTTGGCTCAGATGTACCTACCTCTCACAGGACACCCAGGCTAAAGTCATGGATTTCCCTGTGGAAGGTAATTCTCTGTTTGGGGAGCAGACAGAGAATTACATGGAGAAAATGGAGGAATATAGGATCACTTATAGGAGTGCACAGGCCAAGGAGAGGCAAGCAACTCCTCAAAGGCAGCATTCTAGGGGCAGGGGCAGGCCTTTTCATAGGCCTTTCTACCAAGCACACGCCTCTTCTCCCTTTTCACAGAGGGGGTTCTTCAGAGGGAGAGACAGAAGGGGGATAAGCAGGGCTGCATCCACTCCTCAGCCTAAGGCGCCTGCCAAGCAGACACCCTGATGAGTCTGCCCGGGTCGATTCTGCTATCCCTGTAGGGGCAGGCTGACTTACTTCATCCAGGACTTGGTGTCTTTTACTTCAGACAAGTGGGTCCTGGAAGTGGTAAGCCAGGGACTGGTTCTCAGCTTCAAAAAATTTCCGAAGATGAGAGCCAGATCTTTTCTACCTGCAAGTCTCTCCGAAAGCCTTGCCCTAGAGGCAGAGGTTTCTGGCCATAGAGAGAGTTCCTACCTTACACTGGGGTAAAGGTCTGTACTCCAGGTACTTCCTTACCCCAAAAAATACAGGGGAGTGGCGACCCATCCTAGATTTAAGATACCTGAACAAACATCTTTTAAAACCAAGGTTCAAGATGGTGACTCTGGGAATAATTATTCCCTCTCTAAGGCCAGGGGACTGGCTAGCTTCTCTGGACCTAAAAGATGCCTATTTTCACATTCCCATCAGGTGCTCCCACAGAAAGTACCTCAGGTTCAAGGTGCCCTCCGGTCATTATCAGTTAAAAGCAATGCCCTTCAGCCTTAACATCAGCTCCAAGGGTTTTCACAAAGTGCCTGGCAGTAGTAGTGGCCTTTTTAAGAAGGCAGAAGATTTCCATCTTTCCATATCTAGACGACTGGCTCATAGTGGGTCAGTCTCCAGACCAAGTCAAGTCAGACCTGCAAGTGACCCAGCAAGGGCTGTCTTCCCTGGGGTTTCTTCTCAACCTTCCCAAGTCGGTCCTCGAACCAGTGCAGCTCCTTACCCTTATGGGCAGAGCTAGATACTGTCAAAGCAAGAGCCTTTCTTCCCCTGGAAAGGGCAAGAGTTCTTGTGGAGCTGGCTTCTTCCTTCAGCCTTCAGGTGTCTCGACCAGCAAGGCACTTCCTTCAGCTCTTGGGCCACATGGCAGATTCTACAGCAGTGGTCCAAGGGGCAAGATTTCAGATGAGGGACATTCAGTTCCATCTGAGGGCCTTTTGGTCCCAAAAGAAGGACCCTCTTACCAAATTGATTCCAGTGACTCGGACGCTGATCCAAGCCCTCCAGTGGTGGCAGGATCAGGACAGTTTGAGGCAAGGGGTCCCATTTGTCCCTCAGTCTCATTCAGTGGTCCTTACCATGGATGCTTCCCTTTTGGGGTGGGGAGCTCATCTGGGAGCTCTCACAGCCGCCCAGGAACTGTGGTCCCCTCAGGAGTCCCTTCTTCATATCAGTCTCCTGGAACTCAGGGCCAGAGCCTTTTCTCAGACTGCAGAACAAGGTGGTTCAGGTCAGAACAGACAATACCACAACCATGTGGTACATCAACAAGTAAGGAGGCACTCGGTCTATGGCCTTGTGCATGGAAGCCATAAAATTGTGGTCCCTGGCTTATTCCTTGCAGACCTCTCTGATAGCAGTCCACCTTTCAGGAAAGGACAACGTGCTGGCAGATGCACTAAGCAGGACCTTCCAGGGCCATCACGAATGGTCCCTGGACCCCCTGGTGTTGAAAGTGATTTTTTCAAAGTGGGGCACTCCAGAGATAGATCTCTTTGCAGCCCCAGACAATCACCAACTTCCTCTGTTTTGTTGCAGACCCCCAGTCTTGGGTTCAGTCCCTCTGGATGCTCTGATTCTGAACTGGGAAGAGAAATTTCTGTATGCCTTCCCTCCCTTTCCTCTTCTGCTCAAAGTTCTAGTCAAAATAAGGTTGCAACCTTGCAAAGTGATTCTGATTGCTCCAGACTGGGCCAGACAGCCTTGGTACCCCCTGTTGCTGTCTCTAGCAGTCCATCTTCCACTATCTCTTCCCAGGAATTACAACCTGTTAACCTCCTCTCAGGGGAGGATTTGGTACCCCAATGTTCGATCTCTCAATCTCAAGGCATGGCTCTTGAGGAGTTAGAGTATGCAGATTTGCATCTGTCTCAGGAGGTTCTGGATGTTCTCAAAGCTTCTCGAAAACCCTCCACCAGAAAGACTTATAACTTCAAATGGAAAAGATTCAGCATTTGGTGTTCCAAGAAGCATATTTCCCCAGACACTGCTGAATTGCCTACAGTTCTGGATTATATGGTCCATCTTAATGACCAAGGCCTCAGGCCAGCTACTCTCAAGGTACACTTTTCAGCTGTTTCTGCTTTTCTGTCAGTGGGGAAGTCTTCCTCACTATCCTCTCATCCTGTGTTATATAAATCTTTCAAGGGATTGCTTCATACCAATCTCCCTTCAGGAATTCTGCCCCTGCCTTGGACTGGAATGTTTGCATTGCTCAACTGATTTGACCTCCCTTTGAGCCTATGTCTCCAGCAGAGCTTAAGTACTTGACTTGGAAAACTGTGTATTTGGTAGCCATTACCTCTGCCAGATGTATCAGTAAACTGCAAGCCCTGTCAGTGGAACCTGATTTTATCTCTTTCCATAGAGATAAGGTGGTCCTTAGAACCAGTAGGAGGTTCTTGCCCAAAGTGGTTTCAGACTTCCACTTGAATCAGTCCATGTCTCTCCCTATCTTCTTCACTGATCATTCTTCCTCAGGAGAGAGGAGGCTACACAGTCTGGATGTTAAAAGAGCCCTTAGCTACTACATAGAGCATACCAAATGGTCACAGGTTTGATTCCCTCCAGTTATTCCTCACTTATGGAGAAGTGGGAAAGGGCAAACCTGCTACCAAGAGAACTATTGCCAGATGGATTGTGTCTTGTATACAATTCTGCTATGAGACACTGGGAAAGATTCCACCCTCAGGCCTGAGGGCTTACTCTACAAGAAGTACAGCTGCTTCCTTGGCTGCTGCCAGGGATATCCCTCTGTTAGAAATTTATCAAGCAGCCACCTGGAAAACAGTCAGTACTTTAGCCAAGCGTTACTCTCTGGATATCCAGGCTAGAAGTGATGCTTGGTTTGGCACAGCAGTACTTCAGAGCTTGTCCCCAAAGTAGGTTCTCTCCCTCCTCCATGGAGGTACTGCTTGGTAGTCTGCAGATAGTCAGAATACAGCAAGACTTCATGTTGTTTGAAGAAAAATTACTCACCTTAGTAAATGTGTTTCTTCTAATGGAGTCTTGCTGTATTCTGACCACCCTCCCTACCTCCCCTCTCAGAACCTGTTTTTTGGGAAGTGGGTGGGCAGGTGCAGTGTTGCACCCCAAGGGTGCTTCTGGCACACCCTCCCTTTTATTTGGGTGTTTTATTGTATTGTTATCCTTTTTGAATTGGTTTTTAGTTTTGGGTTTCTAGACTTGAATCTTCCTGGGGAATCCAAAACTCTTTACCAGTTGGCTTGTTAAAAATTTAACAATTTCCACATAATATAGTTAGTGAGTTTTTGCTCGTAAGAATCTGACGTATGGGTTTCAAAGGGTTGCAGACAGAGACCTCAACCAAGCTCGAGCTCAGCATTCTATGCACTGCATAGAAAGTTAACCCTTTGTTCTCCGGGGCAGTTTAAAGGCTGGAGCTAACTGCAGAGAGTCAGAATACAGCAAGACTCCATTAGTAGAAACACAGTTACTAAGGTGAGTAATTTTTTCTTACATTTTCTTAGGTAAATGTCTTAAAAACCCGACTTCTCTGGGCTGATTTCTTATTTACATTTAATTTGTGTTAGGAACCAGGATAACTCTCGGTTTTCTCCTCGGTTGCTGAACTGACTGCAAAAAAACAAAAAAAACAGAGATGTCTTTGTTTACAAGTGTGCGTGTTTGACTCAGAGAAACCCAGTTCAAGTTTTTTTTTTGTTATGTCACAACTCAAGAAAAGAACTGGCCCAATGGGTTTTCAGCATTGTACAGAGTGTGGTGAACCATTTGCTAAAGCTGATCCGCACTTAATTTGTGTTTTCTGCCTAGGGTTTGACCACTTGAACGCAGATTGTGAAATTTGTAAAAACTTTCCCCAGTCTATGCTTGATAGGCGATTGAACCGACTGAGGGAACAGATGTCTGATATGGCTGCTGACCCGGCCTCGGATAAACTGACTCCTCCTCACTCTAAAGAAAAACCCAAGGAACCGGATGAACAGCCCTCTGACAAGGGTGAAGGGTCCCTGGGAAAAAAGTGAACTGCAGAGACTGCCACTGAACCAGCAATATCTGCTAAAAAGGAGAAGCACTCGGGGAAGGAACCGCAACCGACACATCCGCTGGTTCCTATCACTGGGGAGATTGTTAATGCCATCCGGATAATCCAGTCACTGCAAACTGGTACCTCGGTTCTGGTTCCGAGACCCAGTTCACATCATCCACCAGATCAAACTTCGGTCCCTACTCAGTTCCCGGTTCCTTTGAACATTACCCTGGTATTTATGGTAGGCATGATGGTGAGGACTTTGGGGAGCTCCCTGAACTGGATGTTTCCCCTGATCCTTAACGCCCTGGCTCCCCTGATAAGGGACCTGAGGGTTTTACCTCACAATTTTTGCTTTCATGACTTATGGAGAGGTGGGCAAGGGCAAACCTGCCTCGAAGAGGACTATTGCACAACGGATTGTTGTCTGTATTCAATTCTGCTACAGCAAAGTAGGCAAAGAGCCTCTTAGGACCCACTCTACAAGGGAGAAAGCTGATTCTATAGCAGCTGCAAGAGATATTCCTTTGTTGGAAATTTGTAAAGCAGCTACCTGGAAAACTGTTAACACATTTGCCAAACACTATTGCCTGGATACCCAGGCAAGAAGTGATGCCAGATTTGATACAGCAGTACTGCAGAGCTTGTTTTCTAAATAGATTCTCTGCCCTCCTCTAAAGGTACCGCTTGGGTATTCTACATATGTCAGAATACAGTAAGATTTCCTGGGGTTTGAAGAAAACATTACTTATAGTAATCTTGTTTCTTCCAAGGGAATCTTACTATATTCTGAGATCCTACCCTACCTCCCCTACTAGAACCTATGGGCACTGCACTACGGTTGTCCATGCTGTTTGAAACTTGTGAGTGTTTCTTGATTGGGGCCTTTGTGACTTGAGTTTTAGTGATGCCCACACTGCTAATAAAAGGGGACTGTTTGTTTTTGGGGTGAGGTATTTATTAGGATAGTTTAGATAGCTTGTTATTATGCATGTTGCATAAGAATCTGATGGTTACAGGATATATTCCAGGGACAGTGGTTTGAAAACCAAGCTCAAGCCTAACATTCCATCATTAACATAGGTTCTAGTAACCATTTTGGCTCCAGGGCCGTCCTACGGTGAGACCATACTGCATATGTCAGAATACAGTAAGATTCCCTTGGAAGAAACAAGATTACTATGGTAAGTAATTTTTTCTTGGTGTAATGTGACATTTCATCTAGAGTGCTGACAGCACCCCAAAATAGATATATTGTGACAGAAGCTGCATTGCAGCCACACATTGATGTCTGCTAGGCCACAAGACAATACAGTCTTTGCTATCGATGTGCAGGTCTTCATGTTTGGTACTTAACAGGTTTTATATTCATAGGTTGTAGGCAGTATGGATGCCCATCCAAGTCGGTACTGTGCCACAGTGCGAGTACAGAGACCCCGTCAGGAAATCATCCAAGACTTGGCCTCTATGGTGCGGGAGCTGCTCATCCAGTTCTATAAGTCAACCCGCTTTAAACCCACTCGCATCATCTTCTACCGTGATGGTGTATCCGAGGGACAGTTCCGTCAGGTAAGCATTTTCCATAACGCTTCTGTTGTATCTGTTTGTCATCTTTCCATTTGTTAAAAAAAAACTTTTCCCTCTGGGATCCCGCAGACCAGGCAGCTGGTTTAGTAGCTTTCTGTAACATTTGGTACCCCAGCTAGGTTATAGAAGTACAACATGGCTTGAGTGGTCTACTGTGTTTTTCTATTTAAAATACTTTGGTGATCAAATCAGATTAATCATTCACTAAAGTTATGCTTGAGTTTGTTTTTTGTAAATGTGGTAAGTGCTGTAAGATATAACAGGTGGAAAACAGGCTACCATCTTAAATGTTTTAGCAGTCAGAGTTGTATTTTGATAGTCTGCTACTACAAATCACAACATTTCTGCATGTCTTTTGAGACTTCAGTGAGAAACCTATCAAGTGTACGAACTGTTTGCTTTAGTGAAAGAAATGTATTTTTAATTCACAAAAATCAGCATTAAGCAGCATATTTTAAATAGATTAAATCAAATGAATGGCTGTCTGGTAGGCACAGCAGCAGTGCTACCGTTCATGATTCCAAAGACCCAGGATTGTGCCACAAGCACTGGGAGGCTGGAATGAGGAGGACTGGTCAGTCCATCAGATGCTTTCCTCCTCATTGTGGGGTAAGAAGTGCCTCCCACTGCTGTTCTTCCATCTGGGTGACCACAGGTGGCAGTGCAGTGTGATTTTGTGCTTTGGGAGGGGAGAACACCCTAACAGTGGTATGACTTGTGTTCGTTCTGGCACCTACTGTATACGTTGATAATGCGTTTGCAGGGGAAGTAAAAATACTTAAAAATACCAAAACACTAAAAATACCACCAACAGCTTAATCTGGTTCAAGGTCAGTTGGCATTCATCTGTATCCCCCTGCCCTGGGTTGTGTCTGAAAATAGGCAGAATTTGTCTAGTGCACTTGCCCGGTCAACAAAAACTAAATAAAGAAAAAGAAAGAAAGAAAGAGGAGGAAAAGGCCAGTACAGGTGATCGGTGGATGAGGTCCTTACTGGCTTGCCACAAGCTCCCAAGCCATTTTGCAATAACTTGCCTGATATGGGGTGCATGATGCCTTCCAAGGAGCTGAAGTGGAGGGTTCCTGCTCAGGGATGTGTCTGTGGAAGCTGGCTGGGCTGCAGCAAACTGGGACTTTTGGAACTGTGACTGAATACGACTCCATGACTAGAAAGGTGGTACATGGTGGTGGTAGAAGGAGGTCCAAAGGGGAGGAAAAAGTACATTTAAAAATCAAAACAAATCAAATCCGGAAATTTCCAAAGGGTAATGACTTTTGCATTGTACTGTGCATACTCATATTACTGTGTATGACCTTGCAAATCACAACACCAAAATCTGTTCACTAGCCTTGAAAATCGGGGCAGTGTCCACTTATACAAGGCTAGAATCAAACAACACTTTTATTGTGTTTTTTTCTTTGTGGTCTTGCTGCTGTTTGTTGTTGCTCTCCCTTTCCACGGGATACATCTGTATACAAGATGTCCTTTGTATGTGTGTTTCTTCTGTATTAAACAACTTTGCACAAAAAAAAAAAAGAGTGGTCATTAAAAGTAACAGATTGACAGCATTGAAAACTGAAGTCATCTGTCCACATTACAGATAGAGCATGGGCGATCACCAAAAATAATGCCCGTTATATTGGAGATTTTGTGATACATGGTTACCTGTCCACTATGAACTGAGCTAAGACCAGCACAGTTAGGCCACCAAGCAGCCATCCAATGATTAGGAATGGATAAGGCTCAAATATTATTTCCATAATACCACAGATAATAGCGTAGCGACCACTTGGGACTGAATACCTAGTATTTTTCCTTTTTTTGGTGATATCCTGGGACAGTATTCATAGGAACAGAATTTGCCTGCAGTAAAAAGGCCGCTTTGCCCATAAAGTCTGCCCCGCCCTGTCTATCTAATGTGGAATGTAAGAGCTACTATGGTTGTGGCTCTTCACATCTCCTCTCCTCTCCCTTTTTGACGGTGCATTGACCAAGCCCTTCTGCCTGGCCCTGCAATGTTTGAATCCCCCCACTGTTTTGCACAGACCTCCTCTTTTGGCAGATTGTTCCAGCCTTTCACCACTCCGTGAAAAAATACGTTCTGGTGTCCCTCTTAAAATTGCCTCCCACCGGCAGCTTCATGGGGTTACCCTGGTATTTTGGTTTGTTCAAAAATAAAAAAAGAAGTGTCCCTCCCCTGTTGGTCAGAACTAGTTTCTCATCCATCCCTCCCCAATGTAGAGAGTTCCCAGTTTCCACCCTCCCCAAAGCAGAAATTTTCAGAATTGCAGCCCTCTCTACAGTGCAGAGATTTCCTAATCTCCAAACCCCTTCCCAGTCTCTACCCCACCTTACTGCAGAGATTTCCCAATCTCCACTCCCCCACACTGCAGAGATTTTCCAAACTCCACACCCTTCCCAATGCAAAGATTTCCCCATCTTTACACCCTTCCAGCCACAGAGGTTTCCCAGTCTCTTACCCCTGCTCCCTGTAGAGATTTCCCAATTTCCAGCCCTTTCCACTATAGGCATTTTCCAGTCTCCACCCCCTTCCTACTGTAGAGGTTTTCCAGTCTCCACCCCCCATCACAAATATTGGAAGCTGCAGGGAAAGGAGAGGTGGTAATTATGGGGGACTTCAACCTGCCCAAGGTGGACTGGAGTATACCATCCACAACATGTGCTAAGAGTCAGGTGATCCTGGAAGGACTGCAGAGTTGGTTCCTGACTCAGGGCGTCACTGAACCAACAAGAGCTGAGGCAATTCTTGATCTGGTGCTCACAAATGGGGACATGTACAGGAAATAATGGTGAGGGAGCCACTGGGGGAAAGTGACCATGGCACAGTATGGCTCCATTTGGATATGGGCAGGGAAAGCATCCCAACTAAAACCAAAATCTTGGATTTCAGCAGGGTGGACTTCAGGAAAATGGGTGAGGTTCTAAAGAGCCATCTGGTGGGCATCAGAGCAGATATGGGGGTGGACCTAAAGTGGTCTGTCATTAAGGAAGAAATAGTGGTTGCCACAGATGAGTGTGTTAGGCTCAGGGGGAAGAACACAAGGGCCAAAGCACCCAGCTGGTTCAGTTCCAGGGTTGCCAAGGCAGTAAGGGAAAAGAGGTTGGCCGATGGAAAATTCAGGAAGGCCAAGAGACAGGTGGATAGGGAAAATTACCTAAGGTTGGCAAGTAAGGAAGTCCAGCGAACAAAGGCACAGAAGGAACTTCAAATAGCTGAAGGAATTAAGGAGGGGGAGAAGGCTTTCTTTCACTATGTAAGTGAGAAAAGGGACTAGAAGGAAGGGATTTAGGCTTAAGAAAGGTGTGGAGTGGATGGAGGATAATGGAGGAAAAGCAGAGATACTAAATGAATACTTATGTTCTGTCTTCACCAGGGAGAAGGATGGACCAGTGCCTTCAGGAGGGAAAAGAGGAGCAGGGTGGAGGGGAACACAGACATGGCGATAGAGGAGGGTAGCGTGAGGAAGGGTCTGCTGGCATTGAAAGTGGACAAATCACCAGGCCCAGGCAGAGTACATCCAAGGGTACTAAAGGAACTGGCTGAGGAGCTGGCAGGGCCACTAGCAGACCTATTTAATAGTTCACTAGAGTCAGGCGTGGTACCACAGGACTGGAGAACAGCACATGTAGTGCCCCTTCACAAAAGCGTTCCCAGGGATGATCCAGGGAATTACATACCAGTCAGTCTGACCTTCATTGTGGGCAAGCTCATGGAGACCATACTAAATGAAAGGTTGGTGGAATATCTAGAGGAACAATGTCTCCAGGATGAGAGGCAGCATGGGTTCATGGGGGAGATCATGTAAAACAAATCTGATTGACTTCTTTGACTGTGTCACTAAGACAGTAGACGGGCCAAGTGGTAGACATCCTCTATCTTGATTTCAGCAAGTCCTTTGACTCTGTGCCTCACAAAAGGTTGATCAGGAAGTTGGTAGATCTTGGGAGTTGGGGAAAAGATGGTCAGTTGGGTGGAAAACTGGCTGAGGGACAGAACCCAGAGGGTGGTCGTGGGGGGAAAGTTATCTGGCACCAGAGAGGTAAGCAGTGGGATCCCACAGGGCTCTGTGCTGGGGCCGGTGATGTTCAATGCCTTCATCAATGACATTGGGGATGGCATTAAAGGCAAAATGTGCCTATTCGCAGATGACACCAAGCTCTGTGGGAGAGTGGACACAGCTGAAGGCATACGGGACCTTCAGGAAGATCTGGAAAAGCTGGGGAGGTGTTCTAGGATCTGGCAACTTGGCTTCAATGCCAAGAAATGCAAAGTTATGCATATTGGAGCCAAGAATCCCAGGACAGAGTATTACCTGGGTGGAGTCAGAGTATCTGCATCAGAGGAGGAGAAGGACCTGGGAGTGATGATCACCAGTGACCTGAAGCACTCCACACAGTGCAAGAAAGCAGCAGCAAAGGCAAACAAGATGCTGGGATGCATAGCTAGGGGGATCAGTAGTAGGAGAGAGGAGGTTATACTGCCCTTGTACAGGTCACTGGTAAGGCCGCATCTAGAGTATGGAGTTCAGTACTGGTGCCAACACCTCAAAGAGGGCATTAACTTGCTGGAGAAGGTACAGAGGAGGGCTACAAAGATGATAGCTGGTCAGCAGGGCAAGGCATACTGGGAGAGGTTGAGGGCACTGAACATGTACTCCCTGGAAGACAGAAGAGAGAGAGAAGACATGATTGGGACCTTCAAGTACTTGAAAGGGATAAATAAGGTTGATGAGAGTCTTTTTAAGCTAAGTGGCAAACATATCACAAGGGGGGTGCAGTCTTAAGCTGGAGAGTGGGAGGTTTCGGAGGGAGGTCAGGAAGCACGTCTTCACAGAGAGGGTGGTGGACACTTGGAATGTGCTGCTGGAAGAGGTCACCTCGTTGGAGACAGTGGGCAGCTTTAAGAGGGGCTGGGATAAGCATAGGGGGAAGGTAAGAATCTTTGGCAGGGAGGATGGGAGGAGTGGGGAGGAAGGGCAGGGACATTAGCTCAAGCTGTGGACCCTGCAATACGAGCAGACTTGATAGACCAAATGGCCTTCTTCTGCTGGCGACTTCTGCAGAGATTTCCAAGTCTCTACCCCCCCCCATCCACTGCAGAGATTTCCCAATCCCCACCCTCTATCCACTACAAAGATTTCCTAGTCTCTGCCCCCTGGCTCACTACAAAGATTTCCCAATCCTTATACCCCATCCACTGCAGAGATTTCCTAGTCTCCACTCCCTGGCCCACTACAGAGATTTCCTAGTCCCCTTCCCCTATCCACTGCAGAGATTTCCCAATCCCCCCCAATCCACTGCAGAGATTTCCCAATCCCACCCCCCTATCCACTGCAAAGCTTTCCTAGTCTCCATCTCCTGGCCCACTGCAGAGATTTCCAATCCCACCTCCCCCATTCACTGCAGAGGTTTCCAGCCTCCACCCGGCCCACCGAGATTTCCCAGTCCCACCTGCCATTCACTGCAGAGATTTCCAACCCCCTCCCCCCAATCCACTGCAGAGATTTCTAGTCTCTACCCCTGGCCCACTGCAGAGGTTTCCCAATCCCGCCCCCTATCCACAGCAGAGGTTTCCAGTCTCCTCCACCTTGCCCACTGCAAAGCTTTCCTAGTCTCCATCTCCTGGCCCACTGCAGAGATTTCCCAATCCCACCTCCCCCCATTCACTGCAGAGGTTTCCCAGCCTCCACCCCCGGGCCCACCGCAGAGATTTCCCAGTCCCCACCTGCCATTCACTGCAGAGATTTCCCAACCTCCCCAATCCACTGCAGAGATTTCCTAGTCTCTACCCCCTGGCCCACTGCAGAGGTTTCCCAATCCCGGCCCCCTATCCACAGCAGAGGTTTCCCAGTCTCCTCCACCTTGCCCACTGCAGAGATTTCCCAGTCCCCTCCTGCCATCCACTGCAGAGATTTTGCAATCCCCCCCCAGCCACTGCAGAGCTTTCCCAATCTCCACCCCACACTGTTTACCAACAGTACTTTTTAAATAAAAAAAAAAGTGCCTGATATTGGTGTGACAGGGCTGAATGCGGCCCTGTCCCAGTTGTTATGGAGAAAGAGTTTAAATGCAAGGATCTGTTGTATTCTCGCCTTTTCTGTCTCTTCTCTGTCTGGCTGCCCAACCAAATTATCTCGTGAGACCTAGGACTTGATCACCCCGATGGTCTTGCAGTTCTCTGCCTCTCGCTGTCTCCCTACTCTAACGTGCTGTTCTGTCTTTTCTCCCTCCTCGTGCATCTTCTGGCATAAAAATATGTGTGAATCATTTTGTGGAAATATAAGTGATATTGGGATCCCTTTGTTTAAAACTGTATATAGTTATAGTGTTGAAATGATTACAAAAAGCTATTTGGAACTTAAGGGGTTAACCTGAAATGCAGTTTTTAAGCCTTTTGCAGAGATGTAAACAAAAGGTCAGCACAAGGTCGAGGACTGTGAGGCCTGTGCCATTTTCAACCCAGCCACATGGAAGCGCCGCAAGCAGGCCCTCAAAGCTCACCTCCTGAAGCAGCGAATGGCCACCATGGAAAAAGAGCTCCAAAAAGCTTTGCAGCGCTTCATCCTCACCAACTGAATCCAGGCATAAAGAGAAGGAGGAGAAGAACCAGGACAGGTCCCCTCTTGCCCAAGGCCGACTGCAGGCCCTTTGGGCGAGCGGCGGCCCTCTTCCTCAGGGAAGTCAGCCACTGCAGCCCAGCCTGCCCCACCTAAGGAGCAGTACTCTGGCCTCCCACTGCTACTAGCCTTAGTGACCGTGGGCACCTCGGCCGAGGGCTCGGCTGCGTTTAGTCCCATTTCCTCAGTTGGGCCTATTGTGCCGAAAAGGGCCGGTAAGTTGCTCGTCGGCCCCCCCGATGACTGCTCTGCTCAGGCTGTTCTGTCAGGCTCTGGATATTCCGGAGTCCGCACAACTTCAGCTGATAAGTTGGGCATTTGCTTGTCCGACATCCGCACAGTCACCATCCAATGCCCACGCGACCGACCTGACAGAGTCTGGCGATGGCCCTGATGAATCCCAGTTGCCGGACCTTTTGCAGCCTCCCCCGAAGAGTTCTCCCATAACAGCCTACTCCCCCTCACCACTGGAAGTGGTTCCTCCACCCTCTCCTATTCCAAGAGGGATGCAGAATGAGGGTCCTCAGTCAGGCGGCTTACCAAGTTCGCCTCCGGACTTGGGGTTAGGAGCTGGCAATCCTAATGGAACCCAGCCGCTCTCTTCCCCCGTCAGAGACTCCCTTGCCTCCACCACATCTGCCTCCTACAAGCCCAACGTCGGAACCGGTTCTTCTGGGCCCCTTAAGCACAGACTTAGGCGCTCCACACAGTCCCCCACCAGGGTCTCTGCACCACCGTCAGGTCCTAAGCCGGGTCACCCTCCATCAGGCCCCCTGTTGGGGTTCCCGCCAGGGTATCCCATAATTCTATTTCACGCATACAACCCTCGGGCTACCTTAGTCAGTGTTTCATGAGCCAGGCACACACCTACCTACCCTTCGCCAGGGTACCCGACGACTTATTTCCATACGCCAGGATACCCAGCACCAGGCTTTGCCACAGGCTATATGCCGGCCTACCAGTACCCACAGCCTCCTCCTCAGGCCCCGATGGACTTTAAGGCTATTCTTCAGTCCTGATGATCCAAAACTAAGGCGCTGCTCATTTCGGAGCTGGAGAGCTGCCAACCTCCTAGGGAAGTCCCTAGGGGTCCAACCAATTAGGCCTCTTCCAGCTCTGTGGCATCCCCCAACACTGGCCCTTCCGAAGGAGCTTTTGTCAGGCCAGATGCTAGAAAGGCTGCCTCTGGATTCAGGTGAACCGAGTCGCCCTGATGTCCATTCATCAGATTTGGTCCAGGATTTTGAATCAGACTCTCCCTTATCGGGGGCTTCAGGGTTTCAAACCCCACTCATTGGAGAACCTCAGCCGAAAGAATCCTCAAGGCCCCCGCCCACCCACCCAGAGGACCCCTCATTCACAGTCCTGCTCCATAAAATAGCAGAGGTCTATGACTGGAAAACGGACACCCAGGATCCAAAACGACAAAGATTGGCAGAACACCTGGACATGCAAGAGGCGGACCCTCTTCTTACACCCCCCTGGCTGGAGCCGCATGAGGACCTGGCATCTACCATATGGATGATGCCTTCCTCAATCTCTGCAGTGGCCAAGAAGGCAGACTGCACTTTCTGGATGCCAGAGGGTAAAGACCACCTGAGTGTCCACCCAAACGTGGACTTGGTGATTATTGCAGCGGCCCATGATCGATTTTCCAAGCCCCAACACATGAGCCCCTCTCCTCCCAGCAGGGAGTCGAGACCACTAGATCAATTAGGAAGAAAATGTTATTCCTCTTCCACACTGGCCATGAGGGCACTGTACTATGTAGGCGACATGGTGGTCTATCAAAAGTCACTTTCTGCCCAGCTAGAACCGGGTATAGAGGCTCTCCGGACTCTGATTCAAAGTCCATGTTAGGAGACTCCATCTGATTCGCCAAAGTGGCTTGCAGGTACTCCCTCGTGGCCACATACAATGCGTTGGACTCCTCAGCAAGAGGGGCCATAACAGCCGTTATCCTCCACTTCTCATGACTGAGGGTGTTGAGCCTAGCTCAGGACATCCAAACGGCCATCCAGGATGCACCTTTCAGAGGTTGGTCCTGTTTTGGGGGAGATGCACAGGACATCATTAGTGGTCTGCAAGACAAAGGCCAGGCCCTCAGATCAGTACATACCATGTACGATCCAAGTTCCAGGCCAAGGAGCCTTTTCGTCGGCAAGGCAAAAGGCAGACGAAACAGCAGCAGACAGCCAGACATCAGCTCAAATGTTGGGCTCCATCAGCCACAGCCAATTCTCCTGCAGAAGCCTAGAGAACTTCAGGAGCAGCCCTTCCACATCCCCCGCCTCTCTTGCTTGGGTTACGGTCCACCCTCCCTCCCTCCTCAAGGTTCATTAGAGGAGCCAGTGGGCGGAAGATTTGCCTGTCATCTGCCAGGGTGGAGAGCAGTGACAACGACATGTGGGTCCTTCAGCTTATAGAACAAGGTCACACTCTGGAGTTTGTGGACAAACCCCCAGACAGGCCTCCGGTGAAGTCACATTACCCAAAGGCACACATCCCACTTCTGCGAGAGGACATTCAGGCTTTGTTACAAAAGGAAGCAATAGAGCCCATTCCATGCCTCCAGGAAGGAAAGGGGTATTACTCCCACTTCTCTCTGGTTCCCAAAAAGATGAGAGATCTACGTCCCATTCTAGACCTCAGTGCTCTCAGCCTGTACGTAGAGTACAAAAGGTTTTGGATGCTGACCCTCCCAGGCCTGCTGCCCCACCTGCACAAGGGACAGTGGTTCTGCACTCCGGATATGCAGGATGCCTACCTGCATATTCCAGTCTTTCAGGCCCATCGTCGCTACCTCCAGTTCTTCTTTCAGAGGGAACATTACCAATTCAGGGCTCTTACCTTTGGCCTATCCTCGGCACATCGGATTTTCATCAAGTGCTGGGCAGTAGTGGCGGCAGCCCTGAGGCATCGGGGCCACTGTGTGTTCCCCTACCTCGACAACTGGCTTCTGTCAGCCCCGTTGAGGGAGCAACTGGAACTATCCCTATCGGCTACCCTGGATGTTTTTTTACAAGTTGGGATTGCAGTGAATTTCCCAAAATCCCAACTTGCCCCTTCACAATGCTGCTATAATTTATTGGAGCAGTGATGGATACTGTACAGGGTATGGCTTTCCTCCCTCTAGACAGGGTGGACACCTTGAAGAGATGCACCGGTTTAGTGGCCTCCAACAGGAAGGTCTCGGCCATGTCGGTTCTTGGACTGTTGGGCCTTATGGCGGCAACCATCCCCACAATGCCTTTAGCTAGGCTCCACATGTGAGTCTCGCAGTGGACGCTCAGGGCACAGTGGGATCAGAGACTGAATGACCGGGACCCAGATGGTCATGGTCTCCGATTTGATGCAGAGGGATCTCTTGTGGTGGCAAGATCTTCCCAATATCACCAAGGGGGTCCCTTTCCAGTGCCCTCCTCTCTCCCAGACTCTGACAACAGATGCGTCAGGGATGGTGGGGTACTCATCTGAGGGACCACAAAATCCAAGGGATGTGGTCCCAGGCAGGCATTTCTTTTCACATAAATGTGTTGGAGATGAGGGTGGTGCTGTACGCTCTTCAGACATTTCAGCACCTGCTTCACCAGGGCACACTGTTAGTGCAATCAGACAAACTGTGTGTATTCTGGTACCGCAACAAGCAAGGAGGCACTTGCTCGTATCCCCTGTGCAGGGAGGCGATGTGGGTATGGAACTGGGCTATTCTGCACCAAATTCACCTTACAGCCATTCATGTGCCGGGCAAACAAAACATCCTAGTGGACAGTCTCAGCCGCACCAGAGTAAGAGCCCACAAATGGGAGCTCAGGCAACATGTGGTGGACCACGTATTCGACCTGTGGGGTCGGCCAGAACGGGATCTGTTTGCCTCCCCATACAGTGCAAAACTACCCAGGTTTTGCTTGCTCGCTTCAGGGCATGGTGTTTTCTGGTAAGACGCGCTATCTCTTTGTTGGACAGGGAGGCTTTTGTATGCCTTCCCTCCCTTTCCAGTTCTGCAGAGGGTGCTGCTCAAGCTCCAGGCGGAGGGGGCCCATATGGTTCTGATCGCCCGGTTTTGGCCCCGCCAAGTTTGATTTGCACTACTTCAGCATCTAGCAGTGGAACCCCTGGTTCCCCTGCCCCTCTGCACAGATCTCCTGACTCAGGAGGAGGGCACGCTGGTCCATCCGGGATCGGCGTCCCTTCACCTTCATGCGTGGCACCTCAAGACGTAGCAGTTTCAGGCTTTGGAGTTTCCTCCAGAGTGGCACAAGTTCTCATAGAGGCTAGAAAACCTTCTACAAGAACAAAATATGCTATGAAGTGGAAGCATTTTTCCATTTGGGCTACCTCGAAGGGTTGGGACCTTTTTTCGTGCCCTGCTTCATCTGTCTTGGAGTATCTCCTGCACCTGTACGATTTGGGCCTGAGTTACTAATTTTTAAAGGTCCATCTGTCGGCTGTCTCTGCCTATCATTCATTGGTAGATGGTAGGACAGTGGCCCAACTGACAGTTTCTAAAATGTTCTTGAAGGGAATTCTGCATCTCGACCCCATGGTGCATAGTCCCACTCCACCTTGGGATCTTAATTTTGTCTTAGAAAAATTGTCTTTGCCTCCATTTGAACGTACTGGTTCCTCTGATATGCACTACTTGCCACAGAAGGCACTTTTCTTGGTGGCAGTTACTTCAGCGCGAAGGGTTTCAGAGCTTCAGGCCCTGATATATAAGGAGCCTTATTTGACTTTTTATAGAGACTGGGTGGCTCTTTGTACCAACCCCAAGTTCTTACTGAAGGTGGTTTCTGAATTTACTTTAAACCAGTCGATTCAACTTTCAGGGTATTACCTTGAGCATTTGAATTGGGGAGACGTGATTCTTCATACCTTAGATGTACACAGAATCTTACATTATTACAGTAACAGGATAAAGTCTGTCCGGAAAGTGGATCAACTTTTTGTTTCTTTTGCACCCAAGAGAGAAGGTGCAGCTGTTTCCAAACAGTGTTTATCCAAATGGCTGGCAAACTGCATTACTTTCTGTTACCAGAAGCATGGTAAGACCCTCCCGGGGGAGGTTAAGGGGCATTCCACCAGGAGTATGTCTGCCTTTACCACTTGTTTCAGGAATGTTTCAGCCGTTGACATCTGCACCGCAGCTACCTGGAGTTCTGTTCACACTTTCACCAAGGATTACAGTCTGGACATCGCTTCTAGGCACAGGGCAGTTTTTGGCCTAGCAGTGCTTCAAGGCCTCCTGTCATGATTTTCTGTGCCTTTAGTGGACTTTTTTCCTCCTGATTCACACTGCTTAGGACTCAGTCCTCAAGGTGATTACCTACAGCAAGAGCCCTCTCGAAGTAAGATATTATAGTTATGTAAGAACTTACCATAACAGTAGATCTTCGAGAGTGGCTCTTGCAGTAGGTAACATTTTTCCCTCCCTCCATCCCCCAAATTTATTTGGTTTATTGCTCTTTTCTTATGAGCTCATTCTGGGCTCCAGAAGCCTCTGTTTCTTTTTCTCCTGTCGCTCCTCTTCTGGGGTCTCCCATGGGAGAACTGGAAGGCCTGTGTGGGGACCGCCCACTATATAGGGTCACATGTTGTCGGGTGGGCGGTCCCCCATCAGATACTGCTGGCTAAAGTTTCTGTGTGGTCCTGACGCCAGGGGGTGCTTGGTCCTCAAGGTGATTACCTACTGCAAGAGCCTCTCTCGAAGATCTACCGTTACGGTAAGTTCTTACATAACTGTACTGTCTGACAGGAATCTGGGGATATGTGTCTTCATTACCCAGTATGTTGCATTTTTACACTTTTTTAAGTCAATTTTATGCTTTTAGGGGTGTGCATTGTACATAGAAGCAGTCCCTCCTCATTTTACTCCTGGAACCGAGTCAGGTGTTTCGTTTCACTCCGGAAACGAGTTTTCCTG
This sequence comes from Neoceratodus forsteri, assembly GCA_016271365.2. NCBI lineage: Eukaryota > Metazoa > Chordata > Ceratodontiformes > Ceratodontidae > Neoceratodus > Neoceratodus forsteri. The sequence goes on along the minus strand of CM057451.1, from coordinate 370,519,736 downwards.
GGTTCCTTCCCATTTCCACTACTGTCTGTTCTACACTTCACTAAGCAGCTTTACAGATGTGACAGAGTTGATGGTACTGTGCTCTGGTGGTTAGATCACAGGCTTTTGGGTACCAGCAAGTTCAGGTTCAGATTTAAATCCCACCAGAGCCACTTAATCACTGTTACTCTGAGCAAGGTGCAGTAGCTCTAAGAGTAAGAGCAAAGCTCACGAGATATCAGGAATTCTGACGATGTTTTGCAACAGGTTAAACTGGGTTTTGTTCTGCATGTGTGTGTGTGTTTTTTTTTTAATCTATTCTGATGTAAAGCAGTGACATTACTTGTAACATCTTTGCTGCCTCCTGTATAACACTACCAGTAGACTGCATACTGTTTCACTTATTGCTTGTACCTGGACTGCTATATGCTGGAGGGTAGGGGGCTTACAGGAGCCTGCCATCAGTAAATAGGTAACGGGGACAGGGCTTCAGCCCTTTAATAGCCCACACCGCTTGCTAATGCAAGCGTAGCACGAACAGGAGTGGCACTCGGGAGAAAAATAAATGAAAAACGCTGTTAAGTCAGGTAAAACGGTAGTTTCTTTAAACAGTGTTTTGATTTTAAGATTAAAGTCTGTTACAAGATAGTACGAGTCTTACTGAAATAGTAAATTGTGGATCTTAATGTAGGTTAGCTGGGGCCTTAAAGGTTATTTTAGAAAGAAGTTTTAATTCCGACCTGATTACATAGTACCTTGGGAAAGTGTTTTTATTACAGAAAAATAACCAAGTATATACTAGCCCAAGTGCCATCCACAATCCACTGTTCTGCCCCACTGACATTTGCACTTCTACTCATCCCCTGAATACAGCACTTCCACCCTGCCACCTTCTCCTTATGCCTTCTACCCCCCCAGTCTATCCCTTACTCTTTTCCCCTACCCTCCTTCCCCTTTAACCCACCTCTCCTCCTTTTCCACATCCCCCTCAACTGCAACCTATCAACGGATACCCCTCTTCCTATTTTCTGCCCTGTCTCATCTGTTCCCCTCTCCCTACTCTGCTTAAGTATCTTGACTCCTCTCCCTTACCATTGGCTGACAGTGGAAACCTATGTAGGTCTCTGGCATTGTCTCATCTGTTCCACCTCTCCCTTTCTGCTCTTTCCATCTGACCCTACCCAAAACTTAATCTTAACGCTTGTTATCTCGCATGCAATTTTCATGTACTTTAATTTGTAACACAGTGTTAATCATTCTGCAGCAATCATGTTTGAATTGTACTTGTGTATAGTACTTGTTTTCTAATTGTCTTTTTTATTTTTTGCTGATGTGGAACCTATGTAAATTAGCTTTAGCTCATAGGTTGTAATTCTGAAATTTAAATAAATAAATAAAGAAGTACAATGTTTTTATTTTAGAAAGCAGCAGTGTTCAGAACAAACAGCAATTTTAACAGTTCAGTTGACTTAAAAATTTAGGTGTATATATAAATTAGTCATTTTCAAAAAAGAAAAGTAACTTGAGACAGGCCCAGATTTGTAAATTATTCTAGCTTGCATTTATTTATTTAAACATTTCATCATGGCTCATTTCCATATTAGTCCTTGGGGAAGGGGAAGTGGAAGTACAAGCAGAACAGTGCAAAATACAGCACAAGCATAGTGCAGTACGGTAATTCATAGGCAAGGTAAATGACAAGATACAAGAAAAAATGAATGCAGGGGAACAATAGATACAATAAGTGCAATAGCATATAAAACAGTGAAGATACACTATAGGGCTGTACAGCAAAGGGAGAAAACATGTAGTTGTTCGGATTGTTTATGGTGACACTGGCTTGTTGTCTGGTTGGTGTATACTCAATACACTATGATAACAAGCATTTGTCAATGCTGAATGTTGGCTTGCTGGCATTGGTAGTGCAGGAGTTAGAGAGATGCATAATAGGAACGGCAGTGAAGTATTGAACTGACGCCAACCCCACCCTCACCCTGCAGAAACTGAAAGGCATTGGGGGGCGTGGCTTTGGGCCATCGGCCATAACGCTCATGCCTTTTCACCTCATCCTGCCCTGCAGACACTGACCGGTGTCGCGGTGTGCCTTGGGGTCTTTGGGCCTTACACTCAACCCATTCCATAAGGAAATACTCTGAGATTTATTTAGTTTTTGTTGACCAGGTACGTGCACTAGACAAATTCTGCCTATTTTCAGGCACGACCCCAGGGAAGGGGGATACAGATGAATGTCAACTGACCTTGAACCAGATTAAGCTGTTAGTAGTATTTTTAGTGAATGGGGGGGAAACTTGGCCAAGGCACTGTGGAAATTCCCCATCTCTTTTCGAGAAGTGCCATAGGATCTTTAATATCCACCTGAACTACCATCAGAATGGGCAGAGGGGACCTCGGTTGAACGTCTTATCCGAAAGAGAGATGGGTGTGGTATAGGAGAATGTGGTGAACACTGGGGCCGAAGACTCCAAGGCACGCCTTGATGCCTGTCACTGGCTGCAGGGTGGGGGGCATTATGGCAGACGATCCCAAGTCACACCCAGATGCCTGTCAGTCTCCACAGAGTAGGGCGTTATGGTTGGAAACACTAATGCCCCTGCTGTTTGTTTGTATTTTTGCTCCAGATGTTCAAAATGGGCTTTTTGTAACCCCACCTCATCAACAGTGGCACTATCATTTCGTTACTCAATCCTGAAAGGTGGTTCTAGGGACGTGGATATGTTGTTCAATCCACACTGTCTGGCAGGTTCCTTGCTGCTTTAAGATGGTCCAGAAAGGCTTCAAGCTGGCTCCTCCCACCCACCCAGGTTGTAAAACCCTCAGCTCCGCCTCATGACACCAGATCTTCCTTACCGCTTGGAAGCTCAGGTTCCCTCCTTAGCGCTCTGCGTTTGTAGGCCTGGATCCTAATCCTTCGTTTTTTCCGAAAATTGTTTTAAAGTTTACAAGACTTAAGTCGTCTTCTTCCTCGCGGCTGCGATGGGTTAAATCTACTCGGCTTTCCCGCCAGTTGCTCTGCGGACAGAAGATGTCTCGGACCGACCGCATGCCACGTGCATTTACTGCCTGGGGCTTGCCACGATCCCGCAGGCCTCTGCGATCTCTGCAAGTCTTTTGTAACCGGTTGGCGGAAGACCACGCTGCCCGACTTCAACTGGGGTGCCCGAAACAGTTTCTGCCAGTGAAGTCGAAGGAGGCCCGTTGGGCAGTGTCCGCGGAGTAGCTGGAGCAGTTAATCGCCCTCGCGGAGGAGGCGGCCCAGACTGCTGCTTCTACTTCTTCGGCGTCTGCGTTTATCCCACTCTCCTTGGGCTCTTCCTACACTGCTTCTTTTGGGAGCTTTGTCAGTCCCTCTCCACCAAGGAGAAGGGCCCTCAGGGACTCACAAGTAGGTCGAAGAAAATGGAACCGAAAGCTAAGTCCCACTGTCGACGTTCGTGGGAGCGGGAGAGATCTTGTTCCCCGGAGCGTCTGCATTCGACTTCAGTCAAGGTTGCGGCTAAGGCCACTGGCTTCACTGTGTCCCCGTTAGGTCAGCTGGCCGAGACACCCGTCGATGCAGTCGAGATTTTTCTCGACCCGTTGGACGGGCTGTCGACTGGCGGAGCCGTTAACCCCCTCTCACCGGTTCCCCCAGTGGTTACCGAGGACTTGCCTCGGCCTCTCGAGCCAAGTCCCGGTCAGGGACCTGAACCGAGGATGGCGGGTTTCCCCACCTCTCTTGACCCACCATTGGCAACCCCGACGGTCTCGGCATCACGCAAAGCGGCATCGCGGTTCGTCCTCTTTGGAGGACAGGCTGCGGCGCAAGTTGCGTCGGCGCTATGAGGACATGATGTGGCAGCAGCTCTTATTAGATGGCAACAAGCCGACTCCGTCACCTTCACCGGCCATTAAGTGGCTGTCACTGGAATGGCCGAAGCAACCTCTTGCCATTGGCTTCTTCGTCGAGGAACCGACTCTGGTGCCGATTGCTCGGCCAAAACCAGCTGCTCCACCCATTATGGTTGAACCACCACCCCCACAACCGAAGACTAGGGCCTCGACCAAGGATTCTCAGTCAGGTCAGGGCCTGCCCCACAGGTTGTCAGTCACCCTCACCCCCAATAGGCCTTGGCGAGTGGAGGGTGGCTCAGGCGCTCGGCAGCTGTTCGCGGACTCCTCGGAGTCTGACAACTCCTCCTTGTATTCCAGGCCCCCTGACCTGGAATCTTCGAGGTCTGTCAGTGGACGAGAGCCCATCCTCATTCCTGGGAATTCTTCGGCTCATCTCAGAGTCCACTGGGATGCAGCTCGAACCCGTACAAAAACGGGCCCGATATGCCCTCACGGAGATTCTTGACTGAGGGGATTCCCCCATGGAGGCCTTCCCTGTGGTCTTGGCCATTGTTGGTCCGGCCCTGGAGTTGTGGCAGCGGCCTGCATCCAGTCCTGTGCCTTCGGCCAGGATGGCTTACAAATACGCAGTCCCCACTGGTTCCCTTTCCATTTTTTCAGAGTACCCCTCGGCTGAAGGTTTGGTAACCGATAGCGTCTTCCGGCGCTCCGGAAATGCTAGGGACGTTGAAAGGCCCCCGGACAAGGAGTCCAAAAAGCTGGACTACTTTAGGCGCAAAGTTTACGCTGCCTCCTCCCTAGGTCTTCGACAGGTTAGCTCGGCTTTGCTGATGGCACATTTTTCACACGTCCTTATGGGTTCCCTGGATGAGGTGCTCCCTCATCTCCCGGCTGACCTTCAAACGACGGTCAAGCAGGTGCGGGACCAGGGAAGGGCAGTGGCCAAACAGCTCCAAACTGCCTTGGACACTGGAGACTCTTGTGCCAGGTCAGTAGCGGCCGCAGTTGCCATGCGCCGCAGGGCATGGCTGTGGATCTCCACCTTCACGGCGGATACCCAGCACAAGCTGACAGACATTCCCTTCCTGGGCATCGACTTCTTCAGGCCTGGGGTGGAGGGCCATCTCCAAAGAATCGAGAAGTCCAACACCACCTTGGACTCAGTCACGTCTGCCCAGAAGGACAAAGGCTACCAGCAGCAGCATAAGCCCTTTCGCCCTTCCACCCCTGCATCACGTCCGGCCCAGCAGCACCAGCAACAGGGCCAGCAGGTTCACGCTTGGTGCCCCAAGGCCAAGCCTGCCACTTCCTCCAGCAGGAGGGAAAGGTTCAGGCAGCTCCTCGGCCGGCCCTTCCTCCAAGCCTGCCCAGTGACGGATTGAGGGGTGCTGCCCCCAACCTTGTCACTCCTCCCCAGGTGGATGGCTCCGTCACTTATCACCATGGACCGTTTGGTGCTAGAAGTGGTCGGCAGGGGTCTGCCTCTGGAATTCGAGCAGACCCCTCCCTATCAAGCCGTCGCCCCTCGGGGGGGGGGGGATACTGGTTCCTCAACCTCTCTGTCGGCTCATTTAGCAGACATAGCTCTGCTCCTCCGGGGTTTGTGTCCAGGTACTTCCTGGTCCCAAAGCAGATGGGGGGGCTGGCACCCCATTCTCGATCTGCACAACCTGAACAAGTTACTAAGACCGCGCACTTTGAGGATGGTCACTCTGGCTCAGATCATACCATCCTTGGAACTAGGCATGTGGTTTTGCTCTCTGGATCTCCAGGATGCGTTCTTTCATGTCCCAATCCGTCTGTCTCATCAGCGATTCCTCTGCTTCAGAGCAGAGGGATCACTTTACGAGTTCTGGGCCATGCCCTTCGGCCTTTCTCCAGCTCCCAGGGTCTTCACCAAATGCATGGCAGTGGTGACAGCATTCCTGTGGTGCCAAGGGGTCCGGGTGTACTCCAGGGAGAACGCGAAGCTGAGGCTGTTTCATGCCTGCCCCCCTCAGCAGGGCTCGCTGCAGAGGGATGCCTTCTCGAGGCCATGGACCCCGGGCCTCTTCTACACCTTCCCTCCATTTCTCTTGATCCACAAGGTGCTTCTCAAGGCGAAGAGGGACAAGGCGCAGGTGATTCTGGTAGCCCCAGACTGGCCTCGCCAGTTCTGCTACCCAGATCTCCTCAGCCTCAGCTCCAGGCTCCCGAGGTGGCTTCCAGCCCCGCCCAGACCTGATCTCAGTCAACAAGGGGAAGGTTCTTCATCCGGACCTTCAATCCCTGCACCTGATGGCCTGGTTCCTGAGCGGCTAGAGTTCCAGGCCTTGGGTCTTTCCGACGAGGTCCTCAACATTGTTGAGGTGTCCCGTAAAGAGTTGACCAGAAAGTGCTATGCCTTTAAATGGAAGAGATTCTCTGTTTGGTGTCAGGAGAAGGGGTTGGACCCCTCTGCCTGTCCATTGGCTAGCATTTTGGACTACCTATGGCCCTTGTCTCAGCTAGGGCTTCGGTTGACGACCCTCAAGGTGCACCTGGCAGCCATCTCTGCTTACCGGGCGCAGGCCAGCAAGCAGTCGGCGCAGGAGAAGGTGGTCAGGCACTTTTTCAAAGGCTTTGATCACATATCCCTTCCGGTGCAAGAACCTCCACCTCTGTGTGATCTGCTGCTGGTATTGGCTAAGCTCATAGGCAAGCCATTCAAACCGATGCACAGGTGCGATATCTCCCACCTGTCGTGGAAGACTGCCTTCTTGGTGGCTATTATGTCAGCCAGAAGGATGGGAGAGCCCCAGGCACTTTCCAGCGAGTCTCCTTATATGGTCTTCCACAGGGACAAGGATGTCCTTCGCTCCCACCCAAAATTCCTTCCGAAAGTGATGTCAGAGTTTCACCTGAATCAGGTGTTGACTCTGCCGGTGTTCTACCCCAGTCACACCTCGGAGGCCGAATATAGGCTTCATACTTTGGACCCTAGAAGAGCGCTCGCTTATTATAAGGCATGGATGGCTGAAGTTCGGGGAAAGGTTCTCCAGCTGTTTGTCACCTACGCTGAAGCCACACCTGGCAGACCTGCAGCCAAGCGGACGATAAGCAGGTGGGTCACCTCCTGCATAGATCTCTGCTATAGGTTGGTGGACATGGAGCCACCCAAAGGGATAACAGCTCATTCTACCTGCCATACTGCTGCTTCAGTGGCTGCTTTTAGGGACGTCCCTATCCAGAAAATCTGCAGGGCTGCTACCCGGAAGTCAGCACACACCTTTATTTCCCATTACCACATTGACCTAGAGTCACGCCGGGATGCTGGTTTTGGGACCTCAGTTCTCCAGTCCTTATTTCCCAAGTAAGTTTGGATGTGCGTCCTTGCCTCCCTCCTCCCGGAGAACTGCCAGGGGTCTGCCAAACAGTGTGGATTGAACAACATATCCACATCCCTAGAAATACAGGTTACTCATCTGTAACAGGAGTTCTAGGAGTGGTATATGTTGTTCATCCACACGACCAACCCGACCTCACCGGCTTTGACGTGCAACCTGGCTTCCAGCGGGCTAGATCTGGCGTCATGGGGCAGAGCTGAGGGTTTTACCACCTGGGTGGGAGGAGCCAGCTTGAAGACTTTCCGACCCATCTTAAAGTGGCAAGGAACCTGCCAGACAGTGTGGATGAACAACATATACCACTCCTAGAATTCCTGTTACAGGTGAGTAACCTGTATTTTTGCACTGCAGCTGCACCATTGAGTGCCACAGGTTTGAAAAAACATTTCTGGCTAGATGTGAAAAATGACAGCTGTACTGTTAATGAGGCGGTGTGAAAAAATGGCAGTAGTGAAAATATGAAAAATTGGCGAAGTTACGAGTGTGCGTAGAAGCTGTGCAACGCATGCCTGTAACGCAATCATTTTTTGGAATTTTTTCAACAAATTTTCAACATGGCCATTTTTTGAGCCTCTTCTCATGAACAATGGCACTCTGATTTTGTTAATCTGTCCCAAAAGTTGATTTCCCACTACGACCACTCCATTCTGCGCTACAGATGTGTAAACATGTTACAGGAAGGATGTGAAGAACGACAGCTATACTGTTCATAAGGAGGTGTGAAAAAATGGCAATGTTGAAAATCTGGAGAAAATATTAAAAACTGGCAAAGTTACGGCGTCCATGAAACTGCGCAATGCACTCTTGTAACACAGTCATTTTTGGAATTTTTCACCAGATTTGTAACATAAGCTTTAATGGGACCTCCCTTATGAACAGTGGCACTGTTGTTTGATTAGTCAAACCGAAGGTGATTCCTACCAGCGACACTTAAGAGTCACTTTAGGGACCGAGAAATAAATGACAGTGATGTATTCACAAGGTGGGGTCCCAAGAACTCAGGTTGAAAATCTGGGGCGAAATTCCTAAAATGGCTGAGATATCTACCTAAGTTGAAACCACCCCATTATAAAGCTTACCGTCATTTCTTCAGTTCGGTTATGAAGAGTGCAGATGTGTCCGTTTCAGAGAAGATCGCGGCTCCTGATCTTTGGAGGGTAAGTATGGGTGAGGGGTGCAGGGAGGTGGATGCACAGAGGAGGGTGGGGAGGGATGAAGGAGACACGGTGGACTGTTTTTTGTTTGTGGGGGAGACTGCGAGGAAGGTTTTCTTTATTTTGAGTTACACAAAAAAAAAAGCACACTGGGGTGGGCTCTTAGTGTCCACAATTTTTTGGGGGGATTCTGACATGGGGATTAGGCACCCCAATGTCAGAAAGCCATATAGAGCAGGTTTGGGGGCGTGCATCCAAAACTGGGAGTGGGCATCCCAGTGTCGGAAAGGAAAGGGGAAACTGTTTAACCAGGAAAGACACACTAAGAAGGGGGGATGCTGACATGGGGATTGGGCAACCCAATGTCGACTTTTCGGGAGTGTGTGACAGGCGGCAGGAGCCACCATGTTACAGCGTGCCACATAATGTGTGTGGGGGGGCATACCAACACAGGGATTGGGCACCCTGATGACGGCTTTGTGGGAATTGTGTGTCGGATGGCAGGAGCCACCATATTTATTGAAATGTTTCACCATGAAAGGCATGTAATGGAGGCGTGTCATCTGCCGCCACAGTGACGAGCCTGTCTCTGAATGCAGCGGCAGATTTCTTTCAACTCGGTGGCTTGCTCTGAAACTGCTATCAGCAGCAACATACTCACTGGTTGGCGACTGAAGGACGCATCAACTAAAGCATCCCCTGCATTTGCCACAACACTGACACACTTCTGAAAGTGCCACTACCGCAAGATGTTGCTTGCGCATGCATGCAAACCAGCATAAAAATGAACAAATTGGAGTTTATTGGCCAACTCAGTTGCTAACCAACAAACAGAAGGACATAGAATCCTGTTCTAATACTAGCAGTAACATTTTCATGAGAAGTTGGAAAGACTTTTGTTCAACCAACCAGGCAAAAGCAGTCAACCCATATGGCATACATAAAAAGCCTTATAGAGATTATACTTTGTATTTCATGCTTTTAATTTTAGGGGGAGATGTTGAGTTAAATCCAGGACCTCAAGTTGATATGAAAACAAATGTAAAAATACTGCATGATAACACTTGAAGCACAGCCCCAGAAATGGATCAGATACAGACCATGATCCAAGAATTTGGGCCTGGAATAATTGTATTACTGAGACATGGCTAACAGGGAACACAGACAACAATTAAATCACCATCCCAGAATATCAACATCTTAGATCAGATAGGGTAAAAAAAAAGGGGGTTGTTATCTTGTACATAAAACACTCTTTGGGTCACGCTGAAATTCTGCTGAAAGGTAGTACTAATAGTATAGAATATATGCAGGTTAATCTGCTGAGCCTTAAGATGGTACTAGGAGTAGTGTATTCCCCAACAAATATTAAAATAGAAAAATTAGAAGAAGTAATAAATAAAATTCATGACAGTGTTGGGGAAAGGCTGCTTGTATTCATGGGAGACATGAATGCAGACTGGTACATATCTAGGGGAAGAAATTTAAAAGAATCAGTATCAGTACTAGGATTAAAACAGCATATAAAAAATAAACTAGATTCACCAATACTTTAACTAAAGGAGGTATCTTGGATCTTATATTCACATCTCCTCAGATTGACGTACAAGAAATAGGCATTCTACCACATTACCTGGGTGATCGCAACCCGGTCTGGATAAAGATAGGGTGTGATAATCTATACCAAATACATAGTAACACAAATTGGTTTAGGGACATGCAACATTTTTCAGTTGATAAGTTTAAACTAGACCTGCAGAAAGAAAGGTGGGACAGGTGTAGTAAGCTCATCCCTGATCTAGAAACAACAGTCGAATATTTTTTGGACGTATTTAATAATATATGTTATTCGCATGCCCCTTAATGTAAACAGTGTAAAAGAAACACCAAAGTTCCCTGGATAAATGAAAACAATTTAAAAATGATTAGAATTAAAAAGACTGATATATAGCCAGAAAAACCAAACAGTCAAAAGATTGAATGAACTTTAAAATTAAGAGAAATGCATGTAAGGAACAAATAAAACAAGCAAAAGCTAGATACTATAAATGTAAATTGGAAAATAATAAAGAGCTAAAAGGTTTTTGGCAAACTATAAGTAAATTAACAAGCCCTGGTAAAGAGGGAACTCAAAAGATTTTGCAGTTGCTCCATGAAGGCAAATTGATATACCCAAAAGAAATATCTAACATGTTAGACGAATATTTTGTTAACTTACCAGATCTAGGAAAAACTGGTCGTTCAAATCATCAGGAAATAATGAAATCAAATTGTAATAGAAGTGATTCAACACTCCCCTTCTGCTTTAAGTTTTTGTCCATTTCTTAAGTAAAAAAGGTTTAAAGAGAATCAAAAGTTTATGTAGAAGTTTTATCCATGTTTTATGATTTCTTGTTGCAAGTGTTGTCGACCCTAATCTTAGCAACATATCACAGTGGTGTGTGTTATAGCTGCATCTAAGCATGTACCTTGCCATTCTATAGTGTGTCATCTACTTTGTCCAGTAGATTCTTATTTGTAACCCTGTATATTAAGTTTCCATACTCTAAGGATGGCAATATCGTTTGTTCTACTATTGTTTTTCGTGCCTGTCTGTTAATACATTTTGTAGTGTGCCTGAGGGCTCCTGTCTTTTTGTTTGTGTTAGAAATCAATGTAGTAATGTGCTCAGAGAAACTTAATTTTGCACTGAATATTACACCTAGGTAACAGTATTTCTTTGCCTGTTCAATTTGCTCTTTATTTTTGGTGTAGATATGTACTTTAGACTCCCCCTTTATTCCAAAGTGCAGAACTTAGTTTTTTCTTGAGTTCATCCAAAGCCTCAGCCTGGTGAACCACTCCCTTATCCTGTCAAAATCTGACTGCAGATTTGTTTCTAAATCTTGCAGATTTGCTCCAATGGCAATAAGTGCTGTATGGTCCGCATGTTATGGCCTTACTGCTGAATGTTGCACCACCTCTAGAAGGTCATTGTTAAATAGTAAAAACAGCAGGGGTCCAAGTACGGGCCACTGAGGGACTCCATGGATTACACTTTTGCTGGATGACAAAATCTGGGATGCAGGCACCCTCTGTGATCTTCCTGTCAGGTAAGGCCCTGTCCACACTGCACACGGTTGAGCGGTAACAGTTTTAAAACTGGTATGGTATGTACCGTTACCATCCGTCCGCATTGACGCTGAACCGTTTCTTGAAACGGTCACCTCCCATCCACACTGCTGCTCTTCTTTGGAGCTCCATGCAAACCGAATCAAGGGGCAATCCCACAGTGCCTTGCAGGGCGTCCTCATACACACATACATAAAGCATAGAAATCAGTACAGTCACGCGTCCGCACTGGTGAGAGAAACATTATAGAAAATGAACCCTTTCAGATTCCGACCTAAAGACCACATCTTGACAGGTCTAAAGAATGGTTTTAAAATCGCATGGTAAACCGTTACCAGTGTGGATGCGACACGTTTTTGGAGTTCACGATAACGGTTCAAAGCACCGGTAACGGTTTATCATGTGCAGTGTGGACAGGGCCTAAGATCTCACCCATTCCCAGGGGCCATCTGCTATTCCCAGTGCCCTGATTTTTTTCAAAAGCAGGGAGTGGTCCACCAGGTCAAAGGCCTTTGATAAATCCACAAACTGAACTGCTGATCTTACTTTGAGAGGGTTCCTTCAGTAGGTCATCACATATAGGACTGGCGCCACCTGGCGTCGGGCCGCACGGCAGACTTTTCTAGCATTACCTGACGGGGGACCGCCAACCCGGCATCACGTGACTGACGTCAGCATGCCTGTATATAGTGGGCGGTCCCCACACCCGCCCTCAGGTTCTTTCCCGCTGTCGCCTCATGTCAGTCGCATTGCAGACTTCCATATAGCAATCGTAAAAGTTCATTGCATTGGTTTATCCCTCGCTGCTTTCTTCTCAAAATATTCATGTTCTTTATTGATGTCTTCTCCCAAGAAGAAGTGCTCGTCCTGTGGCACGCAGATCCCGCACAAAGATGGTCACCTTAAGTGCATCCTTTGCTTGGGCCCGGACCATCCAGTCTCCTCTTGCCCTGAGTGCCAGACCTTCAACCAGGCCATAAAAAAGAGGAGACAGCAGGCTTTGGAGGCCCATCTGCTAAAAGCCCGCCTGGCTTCCCTCGAGAAGAAAATGGATTGTCTCAGAGATTCATCCGAAAAATCTTCTCCTTCAAAGAAACATAAGGAGAAATATAGGGAGCGGGACTGCTCCACGGACGACACCAGGCCCTCAACAAGCAAGGCCCAGCTGCCGCCCAGAAAATCGGACGGTAAGTCTGGCAAAACTTCAGTGCATCAGTCAGCTGTCAGCTCCAACGACGACCGCATCGCCTCGGCCGATAAGTCTGCTCCTTCGGGGACTGCACGGTGGCCGGTAAGTCTTCTACCCAGGCAGTGGGTACTCGCCCGGCTCCGGTCGATAAGCCAGCTGGGAGCTCCTCCCCTAACCGCCCGACCCCTCCCACTAAGTCGGCCGTCCCTGACGACGGCTTAGGTTCAGTTCCCCTGTTGGGGCCTGACGGCACCTCACTTGACGTCTGGCGGAATCAGATGAAGAAAGCCCCTCTCACTCCTCCTCCTTCCTCACCCATACCTTCCAATCCCCCGACGGGTACGTCCGGCGATGGTAGCGGAGAGCTCATCGACCCTGTCATTGCTTCGGGTTCTACTCCGCCTTCCCCTTCTGGGGTCAAGGAGAAGGAGGCTCCTCCTCGGCCTACAGGCCCTACTGTGGAGGCCCCTCCTCCGCCTTCCGGCGGGCTTCCGGCACCTCCTCTGACGCCGGTTATCCCGACGACAGTCCCGCAGCCGGGATCGGTTGGCCGGCCTCTGCCTTTGTCCCCGGCGCTGGATCTGATCCCGATGCCAGAGCCGCCGTCCAGCTCAGGCGCCCGGCCCTTCCAGCGCCAGATCCCCTTCCGGCACGGATTGGGTGGTACCGGTTCGATTTTGGTTCCCCTGACGTGGGCTGTCCCGATGCCGGACCCTCAGCCTGTCTACACAACGGCAGGTCCGACGTAGGTTCCCCCGATGCCAGAGCTGACGGGGATTTATACCCCCCGAACTGTCCCACATTACCCGTTAGGGTATCCTGGGGCCACTATCCGGGGGGTTCCACACCGGACTGGAGTCATTGTGGGCAGTTCTACCCTGGATTCAGTCCCTAGTCCCACTTTACGGGATTCTAGGGCTATTACCCACCACGGTTGTCCTCCACCCCAGCCTCTGCCTACTCACCCCGGTCACCCCAGATTTCAAGACTTTAATCCAGTCTTGGTGGCAGGGGGCTCGGTCAGAGTTGGTCTCGGACCTGAAGACTAGGTTCCCACAACCATGGTTTCCTAGGTCCCCTTCCCCGAGCAGTTCATCTATAGCCACTGTCCACATCTCGGGGAAGACTGGCAGGACGTTCCCTTCCGGATAGCAGGCCGTCCTTGCCGAGGCGGGCCAGCGACAGTTCAGAGGGAGAAGATTCCTCAGAGGAGATCCTGGAGGACCATGAGACGAAAGGCAAGGTCTCTCCAAAGTCTCCACCAGAAGACCCTGCCTTCTCGGACCTCTTGAGGGCCATGAAGGATTACCTCGACTGGGAGTCGGAGGAACAGGACCCTATGAGACAGAGGCTCGCGGAACACCTAGACTTAGAGTCTCTGTCTCCAATTCCCATTCCTCCCTGGATGGCACCTCACAAGACCTCACCACTACTGTCTGGCAGATGCTTCATTCTATCCCGGCTGTCCCCAAGCGGGCAGACAGGCTCTACTGGGCGCTGAAGGATGCCCCATTCTTAAAGGCTCATCCCAAGGCTGACTCTGTGGTCATTTCTGCAGCTCACGATCGCTCTTCAGCACCCAAGCACAAGAGCACTACTCCTCCGGACAAAGAGTTGAGGCAGATGGACCAGTTCGGGAAAAAGATATATTCATCGGCCACATGGGCCCTCCGGTCCCTCAGTTACGTAGCCCACATGGTGTCCCATCAAAAAGCAACCCTGGCCAGGCTGGAAGCGTGAGTCCAGTCCATGGATCCCTTGCCTTTGAAGGAGGAACTTGCCAAGGATCTCCGCCTCTTCAAGGTTTCCTGTAGGCACGCTTTACGCGCCACATACAGCTCCGTCAACTCACTGGCCCATACCTCAGCAACTGCTGTTGCCCTCAGACGGCATTCCTGGCTTCAGCTTTCTGGACTCGCCAACAAGGTCCAGTCGGTGATTCAGGACGCCCCTTTCAGGGGCTCGGTCCTTTTTGGTTGAGATACCAAGGATATTATCACAGACCTACAGGACAAGGGTGTTGCACTTAGGTCTGTCAGGTCAGTGTACCGATCGGGCTCCCAGCAGCAGCAGCCCTTTCGGAAAAGGACCTGAGGCAGAGAAAGAATGCACTGGCGCGCCTCCAAGGGAAGCATAAGGCCACAGGTACAGCCACTCCTCCTGCCTCCAAAAATCAGAGACGTTTAGGAGGTCCTCCCCCTGAACGTCCCGCCACTTCTTGACTCCCTGACCCCACTGCCTCCTTAGTCTCGCGACAGGGAGCAGGTGGTGGGGAGGTTCGCCCGCCACATGCAGGAGTGGAGGGCGAATACCTCTGATGAGTGGATCCTGCAGCTAGTGTCCGTCGGACGCACCATAGAACTTCTGGATGTTCCCCTAGAAACTCCACTGCAGAAGTCCTCCTACTCTCGTGACCAGGCCCTTCTCGTTTGCGAGGAGGTAAATTCGCTCTTGCGCAGAGATGCAACTGAGCGCATCCCCTTTGGGCAAAGGGGAAGGGGATTTTACTCCCACTTTTTCCTGGTTCCAAAAAAGACTGGGGACTTCAGACCCATACTCTACCTAAGTCACCTAAATCAGTTTGTCGAGTACAAAACATTTTGAATGTTGACACTCCAGAGCCTCCTCCCTCTCCTCATGGAGACCCACTGGCTCTATGCCCTGGATATGCAGGATGCCTACCTGCACATTCCTATTTTTCCCAGCCACCGCCAATTCCTGCGCTTTCGTTCCCAAGAGGTACACTTCCAGTTCCGGATGCTCCCTTTTGATCTGTCTTCGGCACCTCAGGTTTTTACCAAGTGCCTGGCAGTGGTCACGACGTTCCTACGCCGCAGTGGTATTGCAGTCTTCCCTTACCTGGACGACTGGTTGATCTCAGCCCCTGTCAAGGGATTCTTTGCTGGAGACTCTTTCCTTTACTCTGGACCTTTTCAGCAGACTAGGGATCAAGGTCAGTGTTCCCAAGTCATCCCTTATCCCTGCCCAGAGAATTCAGTTTATTGGGGCAGTCCTGGATATGGTCCAGTGCAGAGCCTTCCTTTCTCCAGACAGGGTGGAGGCCCTTATCTGTCAGGCCTCCAAAGTGACCTCCCTCAGGACCATCCCAGCTCAGTATGTCCTTCGCATTCTGGGCCTGATGGCGGCCTCCATCACTACCGTTCCCCTAGCAAGGCTTCACATGATCACTCAGTGGTCGTTGCGGGTGCAGTGGGATCAGCTCTTGGATGACCTGGACCATCCTGTTCTAGTCTCGTCAGCAGTTCAGAAAGATTTGCAGCGGTGGACGGATTCTCGCAATCTTTCTTTGGGACTTCCCTTTCGGTATCCTGAACCAGTAGCCACCCTCACCACGGATGCCTCGAATATGGGGTGGGGAGCTCACCTCAGGGAACATCAAGCCCAAGGACTGTGGTCCGGCTTGGAGATTTTACTCCACATCAATGTTCTGGAGCTGAGGGCAGTCCTGTATGCATTACAGGCCTTCCAGACCCTCCTTCCAAAGGGATCAATGCTAATCCAAACAGACAATATGTCGGTAGTTTGGTATGTCAACAAACAAGGAGGAACCCGGTCATACCCCCTATGCAGAGAGGCGATGCGGTTATGGAACTGGGCAGTCCAGCACCATCTGGAACTGGTGGCTATGCACATTCCAGGTGTTCTAAACGTCCTGGCGGACCATCTCAGCAGATCTCGGACCCTAGCTCACGAATGGGAACTGCATCAGGAAGTGGCGGAATCCATCTTCCAAAGGTGGGGGCGTCCGGAAATCGACCTCTTCGCCTCCCAATCCAGCACAAAACTTCCCAAGTTTTGCTCGCTCGTTCCAGAGCAAGGTGCTTTTTGGAGCGACGCATTATCTCTATCTTGTACAGGGAAATTTTTGTACGCTTTCCCTCCGTTTCCCATTCTGCAGAGGGTTCTTCTCAAGCTTCAGGCAGAGAGGACAAAGAGTATCCTCATTGCTTCTCTCTGGCCGAGACAGATCTGGTTCCTGTTGCTACAGCAGCTTTCCCGGGAACCACCGGTTCCACTTCCAGTGACTCACGACCTCCTGACCCAGGATCAGTGTCGACTGGTGCACCTGGGGCTCAGGGCCCTGCATCTTCATGCGTGGCTCCTGCAGACATAGCGATATCCTGTTTTGGGGTTTCCTCAAGGGTTGCTCAAGTCTTCATTGAGGTCAGAAAACCTTCTATCCGTTCCACTTATGCCATGAAGTAGAAGCGGTTTTCCATTTGGGCGACCGCTAAGGGCTGGAACCGCTTCTCTTGCTCGGTCCCACAAGTCATGGAATACCTCCTTCACTTGTCTGTCCTACTCTTCCTTAAAGGTCCATATCTCAGCTATTTCAGCGTACCATGAGCTAGTGGATGGTAAACCTGTGGCTCAGTTGGATGTCTCAAAAACCTTTCTGAAAGGGATTCTCCATCTGAAACCCCCCATCTGCAGTCCAACTCCACCTTGGGACTTGAACCTCGTACTGGAAAAGCTCACCCTTCCTCCTTTCGAGCCAGCTATGAGCTGTGATTTGCGATTTCTGTCCTGGAAGGCACTTTTTCCTTGTGGCTATCACGTCAGCCTGAAGGATTTCGGAGCTTCATGCTCTAGTCTGCAAGGAGCCATACTTGATTTTCCATCTGGACCGGGCGGTCCTCAGAACTCATCTGTGGTTTCTTCCCAAGGTGGTGTCAGAAGTCACGCTGAATCAGTCAGTAGAACTTCCAGTATATTACCCGTCCTCCTCTAACAGAGGTGAGGCACTCCTTAATACGGTGGATGTCCATAGGATTCTCTGGTGTTACACCCGCCGGACCAAAGAGTTTCGCTCTTGCGACCAGTTGTTTGTCTCCTTTGCCCCGAGATCGAAGGGAAAACTGGTTTCTAAGCAGGGCCTTTCCAAATGGTTAGGCAACTGCATTCGATACTGTTACCAGAAGTACGATAAACCTCTGCCGGGTACCATCAGAGGTCATTTTACTAGGGGCATGGCTGCCTCTGCACAGAACGTTTCTGCGGCTGACATTTGTGCTGCCGCTACTTGGAATTCTGTCCATACCTTTACTGAACATTACAGTGTGGACATTGCTTCTAGACGGAAGGCTGGCTTTGGCCTAGCCGTTCTACAGGGCTTTCTGTACTAGACTGGGTCCTTTCTGGACCTCAGTTTTTTCCATTGGAGTTAGTTTTCCTCCTCCCTAGTTTCTCTCGGTCTCTCCTTGAAAGGACTGCTTGGGAGTCTTTTTTTTTTGTTGTTGTTGGTTTTACCAGGGCTAGCACACTAAGATGAAAGCTTTTTTACAGGTGCGACCTGGGGGCACAGGGAAGTTAAGTGACTTGCTCAGGGTCACACAATCTGCAAGTGGAAGCTGTGGGATTCAAATCCAGGTCTGGTCTGCTGGATGTCACCAGATTTGCAGCTGAGAGCCTTAAACTACTGCGCTAAACTGCCTCCTCTGTCCTCTGTGATGACCTACTGAAGGGACCTCTCAGTAAGATAGTACAGTTATGCGGGAACTTACCGTAATGGTAGATCTTGAGAGAGGTTCCTTCAGTAAATCATATTTCCCTCCCTCCTTCCCCTCATTTTATGTTTTACAGGGACTCAAATCCTGTTTGCTCCTGCTGTCAGGCCTCTTCCTGGCTCAGCCCAGAGAACTGGAGGGCGGGCGTGAGGACTGCCCACTATACAATCGCTGGCGTCCAGTCACGTGGCGCCGGCTGGGCGGTCCCCCATCAGATATTGCTAGAAAAGTCTGTCATGCGGCCCGATGCCAGCTGGTGTCAGTCCTATATGTTATGAACTACTGAAGGAAGCTCTCGCGAAGATCTATTGTTACGGTAAGTTCCTACGTAACTGTACTTTTCCAGCTTAACATCAAGTGAGGAGGCCACCAGATCATTAAATTCTACCGGTGCCGTAGTGGTGTAATATCCTCCCCTAAACCATGACTGATACGGTGTCAATATACTGTATTTGTCTAAGTATTCTGTTATTTGTTGGTGAACATGCTTCTCTAGACATTTAGACATTATTGATAGAAGGGCTACTGGTCAGTAGTTCCCAGAGTCATGAGCACTCCCGTGAAAATTGGGACTACCTTGCTTTGCTTCTAGATGGACAGAAAGTATCCAGAACATAAGCTCCAATTAAATATATATGTTATTATAGGTGCTGTGTAATCAGCTGCCAGTTGTAGGAGTGTTCCCTTCACTCCATCCAACCCTGCGGTTTTATGTGTTAATTTTCCTTAAAGGAATTGTCCAAGATAATGCATGTTAGTAATAGTTTCTGTGAGTGCTCTCATGTTCCTAATGGGAATGTTGTATTTAACGTATGGGATCATTTCAAATTTCATGTGAAAGTTAATAAAACCTTTTTTAAAACCTTTTTCTGGCTGTGTTATGTCTCTGGCTGCAAGGATGTAACAGATGATCTTACTTCAAGAGGGCTCTTACAGTAGGTATTCACATATAGGACTGACCCGTCAGGCATCAGGACCCCACGGGAAAATGTCTAGCTAGCAGTCTCTGGCGGGGGACCGCCTCCACGTCAGTTGACCGGCGTCATATGACGTCAGTATAAAGGGGCGGTCCCCCACGCCCGCCTTCCAGTTCTTTTCCACTGTCAGCTTGTGAAAGTTCCTTGCGGTAGAATCAGTGCTCGTCAGTCTTTCGTCGGTCCATTAGTTTTCAAACTTTTCAATCTAATTTCTCTGTTTTTTAGTTCTTCTCATCGATTCGCTGTGTATATCGTCCCCGATGCCCTCCGAATCGCATAAAAATAACTACGACTCGTGTGGTTCCCAACTTCCACACAAGGATGGCCACTCTTTTTACCTCTTCAGTTTGGGCCTAGACCACCCTGTGGAGAAGTGCCAGCACTGCCAGAAATTTAACTCCGCTACCCGCAAAAGAAGGCAGCAGTCCCTGGAAGCCTATATCCTAAAGGAAAGAATGGCCTCCATGGAAAAAGTGCTAAAGAAACTAAGGTAGGCGTCCACTTCCCCCGACGGTCACAAGAAGAAGCGTGACAAGGAGAAGCACCTGGGAGTGGGAAACTGCTTCCACAGCAGCCACGACTCCTGCCGGCATGGCGGCACTTAAATAACGCCCTCCTGGGATCGCTTCACGACAGCTGTCTTGGTGTAGACCAAGAAGGCGCTTCTCCCTGTCTGGCTCGCGCTCGGGCCCTTTGGGAACCTCCGGGGCAAAGGAGGCCTGCGCTCCCAGGAAGTCCGCTTTTACCTCGCAGCCTTTGGGTTAGTGGGGTTCTGGTAAGTCAGATGTCGGCCCCACCGATGCCCGCCCGGACAAGGCTGCTAAGCCATTTACCCCTTCGGGGGAGCGCCCAGCCAAATCTCCGCCCGACAAGGCCGCATCCCCAGCGCGGCCTTCCTCAGGCAGGGAACCTGATAAGTCGAACGTCCGCTCCTCTGACACCCGCCCGGATTTGGCTGATAAATTGGACGCCGGTTCCACCAATGCCTGCCAGGCCAAGAAGCCTGCGCCAGACCCTAAGGATCAGTCCGACGCCCCAGGCTCTCTGCAACATGCTATGTTGCCTTCTGAGGTCCCCGCATCTCCTCAGCTGACCCCTGGGGATTTTAATCCTCCTTCCCTGGTCGTCACGGGGGATACTGAGATGCTACCGTCAGGGAACCCTCCTTAGGAGCCTGATACCCTGACGACGGACCCTCAGACGCCGGTCCTGATGTGGCATACCTGACACCATCCAGCGTCCCCTTGCCATCGGGTCCTTAGGACCCTGTCAGAGGCGTACCCACACCAGGCCTGATGCCCGTGGGGCTAGCATTACTGCCTGGCCCACCAGCGGGGCCTCTGCCAGGTCCCTCTGCTTCATCAGAGCCCCTGGCACCAGGGTATCCGACACCGCAATATCCGGTGCCATAGTATCCGGCGCCGCAGTACCCAATGCCCCAATAACTAATGCCAGGTTACCTGCCATCAGGTTGTGGATACTCCTTCTACAGATATCCATATCCCCCTCCTCCTCCGCTGCCCACTCCCCAGCCGCCGATGGATCTGAAGGAGACACTGGCCTCCTGACACCACGGAGGTCGAGAGTCTGCCAACGCCGGACCCTGCACAGGATCCCCTACGTCTGAGATGGGAGACTCCTTCCCCCCTTCCCGACACCAGAGGAGAGCCCTCTGGCGCCCGAGAGGAAGGATCGCACGAGGAACTCACCAAGGGGCCATCCTCCCCATCATGGGAGAGTCTTCCTCCTCATCATCAGACACGTCTGACTCGGACTCAGAGACGGGACACTCTGATCCCGAAGACGAGCCACATACTCCAGATCGCCCCAGGCCAAGGACCCCTCCGAAGTCCCTTCCAGAGGATACCTCCTTTCTGGAGTTACTGAGAAAAATCCAGGCATTCCATCAGTGGCAATCACTGGAGCCAGACCCGCAGTGTAAGAAACTTGCTACTCATCCGGATCTGCTCGAGACCGCTCCTTTGCTGATTCCACCCTGGATAGAGCCTCACGCGGATCTTGTTTCCACCATTTGGAAACCACCTTCTGAATTAGCCCCCCTTCTGAGGAAAGCGAACAGGCTATATCAGGCTCCGGAGGGTGTAGATTTACTTAATCTACACCCCAAGGTGGACTCGGTCATTATTAGCACCGCTCACGGCTGCTCTGCAAATCCTAAACACCTCAGCTCGTCTCCGCCTGATAAGGAATGCCGGCTTCTGGACCAATATGGGAAGATCATCTATTCCTCTTCTACCCTGGCTATTAGGGCCCTAAATTATGTGGCACATATGAGAGATTACCAGAAGACCGTCCTTAGTCAGGTGGAATCCAAATTGGACTCACTTCCTGAGTCTCAGACTAAGCAGGAAGTGGCAGATCTTGTCCGTTCTGCTCGTTCGGCCAGTCGGCACATGCTTCGTGCCACTTACGACGCAGTGGACACAGCTGGAAGGAGCTCAGCTTTTGCCGTAGGCCTACAGCATCATACCTGGCTCCATGTGTCAGGTTGGTCCCTGAAGTGCAATCCGCTATCCAGGATGCCCCCTTCAGGAGTTCGGTGCTGTTTGGGGGGATGTCAAGGACATCATTATCGAACTGCAAGAGAAGGGCACTGCACTCAAGTCTGTCAGCTCTGTGTACAGGCCCCCTCAAGGGCAGTAGCGTCCTTTTTGTAGGCAAAAACCACAGGGCAAATGGGCCAACAAGCGCTGGGCCTCCAGCAACCAAGACTCCCCAGCAAAAAGCCATGGGGCCTATTTCTGCTGCTGCCCCACACCTCCTGACTCCTTCCCCTCCCTCTCCCATTGCCTCTGGAGGATCCAGAGGAACCGGTAGGGGGGAGATTCTCCTTCCATCTACCGGGCTGGGAGAGAGTAATGTCAGATGCTTGGGTGCTCCAGTTGATATCAGCAGGACACTCTAAAATAGAGTTTCTTCAGAAACCCCCCGAAGACCACCATCCCCAGTCGTCTTACTCCCTGCAACATCTTCCTCTGGTCTTAGAAGAAATCACCTCCCTTCTCTCAAAGACGGCGATAGAACCTGTCCTCACTCATCTTTGGGGGACAGGTTACTATTCCCATTTCTTTCTAGTTGCAAAGAAGACGGAAGACGTGAGGCCTATCCTAGACCTCAGCTCCCTGAACATGTTCGTGAAGTACAGGTGCTTCAGAATGCTCTCCTTGCAGAACCTTTTACCGCTTCTTCGACAGGGGCAGTGGCTGTGTGCTCTGGACATGCAGGATGCTTACCTGCATATCCCAATTTGCCCTCCCCACCACAAAGTCCTTTGGTTTTGTTTTCTGGGGCACCACTACCAATTCAAGGCCCTCCCATTTGGTCGTTCCTTGGCCCCCTGAGTTTTTACCAAATGCCTGTCTGTAGTAACGGCCCACTTGCATACCCAGGGAGTTCAGGTTTTCCCGTACCTGGACGATTGGCTCCTGGCGGCCTCATCCCGGGAGGAACTCCGGCACTCCCTTTCCCTTACCCTGCAGGTTTTCACCAACCTGGATATCACCTTCAACCGGGCAAAGTCCCATTTGGTCCCTCGCCAACACCTCCAATTTATAGGGGCGATTCTGGACACGACCATCGACAAAGCCTTTTTGCCTCTGGACAGGGTGGACACCCTTCAGACTCTAGCCCTTTTTCTGTCTAGTCGCAGGAGGGTCGGAGCCAGGTCAGTCCTTCGCCTTCTCGGGCTAATGGCGGCTGCCATTCTGACAGTCCCACACACTCGGCTCCATATGAGAATCTCTCAGTGGACGCTTCGGTCACAATGGGACCAGACCAGGGACAATCTAGACCAAGAGGTGCTAGTTTCTAATCCCATGATCAGGGACTTACAGTGGTGGATGGTGCAGGAGAACCTATGCCTGGGAGTTCACTTCAGTATCGAACCCCCCCTCCCAGACGTTGATGACAGATGCGTCAGGAGAAGGCTGTGGAGCCCATCTCGGGTCTCACCGGACTCAGGGCAGCTGGTCCAAGTTTGAAGAAAACCTGAACATAAATGTGCTCGAACCGAGAACAGTCCTTTGTGCCCTTCAGGCTCTACACTCCATTATCCTTCCCGGTCATCTCCTCATACAAACAGACAACATGTGTGTAGTCTGGTATCTCAACAAGCAGGGAGGAGCACACTTCTACCCTCTGTGCTGGGAAGCGATGAGAGTCTAGATTTGGGCAACCCAGCATCACCTTTACTTGACTGCGATTCATGTTCCGGGAGTGGAAAACATGCTGGCGGACCAGCTCAGTCGGTTCTCAGCCAGGGTCCACGAATGGGAGCTGGATCAAGAAGTCGTAAGCGACATCTTTCTGCAATGGGGAACGTCTCAGGTAGACCTCTTCGCTTCTCCCCAAAATGCATAACTTCCTGCCTTCTGCTCGCTCTGTCCAGGGCGAGACATTTTTTGGCGGGACACTGTCTCTCATTTGAAGGGACAGATTCGGATATGCCTTCCCTCCTATTACCTTAATTCCGAGGGTCCTGAACAAACTCAGATCGGAGGGAGCTCGAATTATTCTCATTGCTCCCTTCTGGCCCAGGAAAGTTTGGTTTTCTCTTCTGCAGCAGTTTTCAGAGGAACCTCCACTTCCTCTTCCTCTGTCGCAACAGTTATTGACCCAGGATCAGGGAACCATTGTTTATCCAGGTCTCAAATCCCTTTATTTACATGCGTGACTCCTGCAAACGTAGCAAAAGCCCACTTCGGAGTTTCTCCACTCGTAGCGGACATCTTGGTAGAGGCCAGAAAGCCTTCCACCAGGTCCACCTACACCATGAAGTGAAAACAGTTTTTGATTTGGGCCACTTCGAAAGACTTTGAACCATTCTCGTGCCCAGCCAATAAAGTCCTGGACTACATGAGTCACCTCTTCAATCTGGGTCTCAGCCATTCCTCATTAAAAGTCCACATGGCTGCTGTTTCAGCCTACCATATTCCCTTCAGGGACAGGACTTTTGCTCAGTTGGAAGTCTCTGAGACCTTCGACAGAGGGGTTCTCCATTTGAGGCCCCCCATCCGCATTCCTGCCCCTCCTTGGGACTTGAATTTTATTTTGGAGACGCTTACCCTGTCTCCCTTTGAGCCGGCAGCTACAGCCGATTTAAAGTTCCTTTCTTGGAAGACACTCTTCCTAGTGGCCATTACTTCTGCTCAACGCATTTCCGAGCTTCAGGACTTGATGTGCAAAATCCCATACTTGATTTTCCACAAGGAACATGTGGCTGTACGCACCAACCCTAAGTTTCTCCCTAAGGTGGTAGCTGAATCTATGCTGAATCAATCCATTGAGCTACCCGCTTTCTTTGCCTAACACTCCAGTCAAGGGGAGTACCTCTTTCATACTTTGGATATTCACAGAATACTGAGATACTACACCACTCTGACTAAGGATCTCAGGAAAACTGATCATTTCTAGGGACATGGATATGTTGTTCATCCACACTTTCTGGCAGGTATCCTTGCTGCTTTAAATCTTGCTGGAAGGTCTTCAAGCTGGCTCCTCCCACCCACCCGTGTGGTAAAACTCTCGGCTCCACCCCATGATGCCAGATCTTCAAACAACATGAAGTCTTGCTATATTATGACATATGCAGTGAGTCCCAACCTTCGAACTGCTCCGGAGGTGAAAGAGTTAACTTTCCATGCCAGGCATGGAACTTTGAGCGCGAGCTCAGTTGAAAAAAACTGTCTGTTGTTAATCAAACTCAAACTGTCAGATTCTTTACTCCGCCTCACTGAACAGTCGCTCCGGAGATTTCTCCTTCTGCTCGGTTCATTTTGTCGGTTAAAGTGTTATTTTATCGTTTTTTTGACTGAAATTAAACCGCAACCGGTCGGTTCAAGCTCTGTCTGTGGTATTGTAAGTAATAGATAGGCTTACATTTATTTTATTCTGTGTGGAACTTGTAAACATCTTTGGTTCGGTTTGAACCGATCAGGTTGTTCTAAAACTTTACTAGTCCTTATTTAGAGTGCGGTTCCGGTTCTTATCGGTTCTAAAAAACAGATTTCATTACAGTTTTTCCACGACCCGTGACGGTTGGGAACCGATAAAGGAGTCTTGCTGGCGGATTGCCATAAGCAGACAAATTGGTTAGGCTGGCACTATGTCTAGAAATCCAAAAAAAAACCGGGCCCCTGGGTTTCAGCACTGTGGTGTTTGTGAGGAAGCCTTTGCTAAGAGCTGACCCACACCACCTAATAATATGTGTCTGGGAGTTTGACCACCTCAATGCAGACTGCCAGATGTGTAGTAATTTTCCTGCTGCCACCATTGAGAAGAGAGTTGGTAGGCTCAGGGAAGGGAGGCCAAAAGTCCGCTGACCGGATGGCCAGCCAGTTCGGTTCCAACCGAACCGGAGAGTGCCCTCTGACCAGGCGATACTTCCTCGGGCAAAGAAACCAGCTCTGAGGCCGGTTCCAACTAAAGGACTAGAAAGTCAGCTAGTGTGCCAAAAGTTTTCTCCAACCGCTGAGAAATCGCTAAAGCAATTCAATTGTCCAGTCACTTTCCCGGTTCGACCAAACCCGATACCGTCAGGGAAGAGCTTCAGTCGGCGGTTCCACAGTTCAAGATTATGATTTTGAGGATTTTTATGAACCGGAGGAGGGAGAAGAGGAGTATGAGGAGAGTGAATGTGGGTTTGAAAGTCTGGATGTGCCCATTGAACCAGACATCTCTTCAGACAGACCGCCAGGGGTTTCTTCTCCTAGGCTATCTGAATCCCCTTCTCATTTTATGTTTTATAAGAAAGTTGCTGAAACTCTCCAGCTCCCTGTTGAGGAAGCTGTTGATGACCAAGAGGAGCCTGATTATGTAGAAATGATGGATATTCCAGAGTCTAGGAGACTGTCTATTCCTCTGCATAAATCTTTTAGGAAACAGACAGTAAAAATTCTAAAACTCTCACACTATACCTCCTGTTGATAAAAGGATGGACAAGAGGTATACATTATCAGGCTCTGATATGGAGCTCCTCACACAGCAATGCAGCCATGTGGGGGAGTGGTGCAGGCTGCAGCCTGCGACAAGGCAAATATTCCTCTAACCCGCACCCCCTGAAAAGGACTCCAGGAGGGTTGATGCCATGGCAAAGAAACAGTACATGGCAGCATCCTTTGGGACTCAGACAGGCAAATTATATGGCTTATGCTGCTAGATACCAGAAATCCAGATGGGATACTGTGCTGGCTCTGTAAAACAGGTCCCTGACCAGCTTGCCGAGGAGCTGGAACAGGTGGCTGTGGATGGTATTGAGGCATCTAAGGTGCAATTTCATGCTGCAGTAGACTCTAATGATGTGTCATCAGGGTCATGGCTACATCTGTGGCACCGCGCGAATGGCTTGGCTCAGATGCACTACCCTGTCACAGGATACCCAGTCTAAGGCCATGGATTTTCCTGTTGTGGGCAGTTCTCTGTTTGGGGAGCAGACAGAAATTACATGAAGAAAATGGATGAATATAGGACCACCTATGGGGTGCACAGGCCAAGGAAAGGCAGGCCACTCCTCAAGGCAGCATCCAGGGGCAGGGGCAGGCCTTTTCATAGGCCTTTTACAAGCAGGCCTCCTCTTCTGCTTATGCCCACAGGGGGTTCTTTAGAGGGAGAGGAGGACGGGGTGCAAGCAAGCCTGCTTCCACCCCTCAGCCCAAAGCCCCTGCCAAGCAGGCACCCTGATGGGGTAGCCAGGGCCGATACTCCTCTACCTGTAGGGGGCAGGCTGGCTTACTTTGTCCAGGACTGGAAGTCTCTAACATCAGACAAGTGGGTCCTGGAAGTAGTAAGCCAGGGACTGGTTCTCAGCTTCAGAAAATTTCCGAAGATGAGAGCCAGGTCCTCACCTGCAAATCCATCAGAGGCACTTGCCTAGAAAGAGTTTCTACCCTCCTGGCTCTCAGAGTTGTGAAGGGTTCCACCCTACACCAGGGCAAAGGGTTGTACTCCAGGTACTTCCTTACCCCAAAAAAGACAGGAGAATGGCGGCCCATCCTGGATCTCAGATACCTAAACAAGCACCTTTTAAAACTGAAATTCAAAATGGTGACTCTGGGAGTTATTTTACCCGCTCTAAGGCCAGGGGACTGGCTAGCGTCCCTGGACCTCAAGGATGCCTACTTCCATGTTCTTATCAGAAGCTCCCATCGAAAGTACCTCAGATTCGAACTGCCTTCAGGCCATTACCAGTTCAGAGCAATGCCCTTGACCTTACCTCTGCCCGAGGGTATTCACAAAATGCCTGGCAGTAGCAGTTGCCCACTTAAGAAGGCAAAGATTGCCATTTTCCTTACCTGGACGACTGGCTCATAGTAGGCCAGTCTCAGAACAAAGTCAGACTACACCTTCAGGTAACTCAGCAACTGCTCACATCTCTAGGTTTCCTTCTCAATCTTCCAAGTCAGTTCTAGAGCCTGTCCAGCTTCTCACCTTCATGGGTGCAGAACTGAACACAGAAGAGGCCAGAGCCTTCCTTCCTCTGGAAAGAGCAAGGACCTTGGTCTCTCTGGCCTCCTCTTTCACCCTGCAGGTCTCTCAACCAGCAAGGCATTTTCTGCAGCTCCTGGGGCACATTGCTGCTTCTACAGCAATGGTGCAGGGAGCAAGATTTCAGATGAGGGACATCCAGTTCCATTTGAGAGCCTTTTGGTCTCAAAGGAGAGACCCTCTGACCAAATTGATCCCAGTGACTCGAACCCTGATCCAAGCCCTCCAGTGGTGGCGGGACCAGAGCAATCTGAGACGGGGGTCCCCTTCACCCCTCAGTCTCACTCCTTAATCCTTACTACAGATGCATCCCTCTTGGGGTGGAGAGCTCACATGGGCGATCTCACTATCCAGGGATTGTGGTCCCCTCAGGAATCTCTGCTCCACATCAATCTGTTGGAACTCAGAGCAGTTTTTCTAGCACTTCAAGTTTTTTCCACCTCTGTTCAGAACAAAGTTGTACAGATCAGAACAGACAACACCACTACAATGTGGTACAGCAGCAAGCAAGGAGGCACTCGGTCTACAGCCTTGTGCAGCGAAGCAATGAAGTTGTGGTCTCTGACGTATTCCCTGAACTCCTCCCTTACGGCAGTTCACCTCCCAGGCAAGGACAATGTCCTTCCAGATGCTCTCAGCAGGATTTCCCAGGGCCATCACGAATGGTCACTGGATCCCCTAGTATTGGAGGTAGTATTTGCCAGATGGGGCACCCCGCAGATAGATCTTTTTGCAGCCCCAGACAATCACCAACTTCCCCTTTTTTGTTGCAGGCCCCCAGTGTTGGGTTCAGTCCCTCTGGATGCCTTCCTTCTCAGTTGGGAAGGGAAGTTTCTCTATGCCTTCCCCTTCCCTCTTCTGTTCAAGGTGCTAGTCAAAATCAGATCTCAACCCTGCAAGATGATCCTGATTGCACCAGATTGGGCCAGACAGCCCTGGTACCCACTCATTATGTCCTTAGCAGTCCACCTTCCCCTGTGTCTTCCCAGGAATCACAACCTGTTAACCTGTGCTCAGGGGAGGGTTTGGTACCCGAATCTCAAATCTCTCAATCTCAAGGCCTGGCTGTTGAAGAGTTAGAGTTTGCTGACCTACCTCTCCCAAGGTGTATGGATATATTGAAGGCTTCTAGGAAGCCATCCACCAGAGCTACTTATAATTCCAAATGGAAGAGATTTTCCATTTGGTGCTCTGCAACATATTTCCCAGAATCTGCTGACTTACCCACAGTCCTGGATTATATGGTGCATTTGAATACTTTGGGGCTGAGGCCAGCTACCCAAAAGTGCACCTGGCAGCCGTGTCTGCTTTCTTATCAACAGGTAAACCCTCTTCTCTTCGGCCCATCCTGTATTCTCCAAGTTTTCAAGGGTTTGCTTCACCCAAACCCTCCATTCAGGGACCCTGCCCCTGCCTGGGATCTTAATATTTGCATTGCTCAGCTTATGCAACCCCCTTTTGAGCCCTTGTCTTCAGCAGAGCTTAAGTACTTGACTTGGAAAACTGTGTTTTTGGTAGCCATCACTTCTGCCAGGCGCATAAGTGAGTTACAAGCATTGTCAGTGGAACCTGATTTTATCTCCTTTCCATAGAGATAAGGTGGTCCTCAGGACTAACAGAAAGTTCTTGCCTAAGGTGGTTTCAGACTTCCACCTTAATCAATCTATGTCTCTCCTGTTGTGCTTCACTGACCATTCCTCCTCTGGCGAGAGGAGACTACACAGTTTAGATGTCAAAGAGCCCTTAGTTACTACATAGAGCATTACCAAGGGTCTGGGTTTGACTCCCTCAACTGTTCTCACTTATGGTGAGGTTGGTAAAGAAACCTGCCACTAAAGATCCATTGCCAGGTGGATTGTCTCTTGTATCAATTTTGCTATGAAAACTGAGTGCGGTTCCTCCCTCAGGCCTGAGGGCTCACTCTACCAGAGGTACAGCTGCGTCTCTGGCTGCTGCCAGGGACATCCCTATCCTAGAGATATGTCAAGCAGCTACCTGGAAAACAGTTCACACTTTTACAAGCATTACTCCCTGGACATCCAGGCTAGGAGTGATGCTCGGTTTATACACAACTGTAGCTTCAGAGCCTATTTCCCAAGTAGGTTCTGTCCCTCCTCCATGGAGGTACTGCTG
The DNA here is from genome assembly GCA_016271365.2 of Neoceratodus forsteri. NCBI lineage: Eukaryota > Metazoa > Chordata > Ceratodontiformes > Ceratodontidae > Neoceratodus > Neoceratodus forsteri. The sequence continues at coordinate 370,489,946 of CM057451.1, read as the reverse complement.
TGTAAGTCTGCATATGTCATAATATAGCAAGACTTCATGTTGTTTGAAGAAAAATTACTCACTTTAGTAATGTTGTTTCTTCTAATGGAGTCTTGCTATATTATGACCTCCACCCCTACCTGCCCCTCTCAGAACCTCTACTTTTGGGATGTGGGTGGGCAGTGCAGTGTTGGCACTTAGTAGATGCCCACCTTATTTTTTCACCCCTCCTTTTTGGGGTTTTGGGTGTTATGTTTTTAATATTTTTAGATCCCCTGACTTGAGTCTTTGTTTTGAGACCAAGAAAAATGTGTTCTTATATTTAGTAGCCAGTTGGCTAGTGTAGGTTTACGGCTTCCACACAGAACCTTAGTGAGTTTTGCTCGTAAAGATCTGCCAGTTTGAGTTTGATTAACAACAGACTGAGTTTTCAACCGAGCTCGCGCTCAAAGTTCCATGCCTGGCATGGAAAGTTAACTCTTTCACCTCCGGAGCAGTTCGAAGGTTGGGACTCACTGCATATGTCATAATATAGCAAGACTCCATTAGAAGAAACAACATTACTAAGGTGAGTAATTTTTTCTTCCTTGCCGCTTGGAGAAGCTCAGGTTCCCTCCTTAACGCTCTGCATATAAGACTGGTTCCTATTTCTTTGGTTTACCGAAATAACTTTTAAGGTTTTCAAGACTTGGTCATTTATTTCCCTCACGGCTGCGATGGACAAATCGACTCCCGGTTTCGGAGGTGCCCATGCGAGCAGAAGATGTCTCGGACGGACCTGCACTCCACGTCGTCTACTTAGGCCTTGAGCGACCTGCAGGCCTGCGACCTGTGTTCTTCCTTCTCGGTCCGTCCTCGAGAGACGCTCGCGCCATTACAATTTGAGCGAGCGTTTGCCGCCAGTATAGTCGAAGGAAGCCGTTTGGCAGTTTCGCATGACTGGCTCGGGGCCGGAACAGTCGAGCAGATGATCGCCCTCGAGGAGGAGGCGGGCGCGGGCGCATCTTCGTCTTCCTCGGCTGCGGCCTTTATCCCTCTCCTTGGGATCCTCCTATTCAGCTTCTTTTAGGGCTGTCAGTCCCTTTCCACCAAGGGAGAGGGACCAACATCAGGACTTCCTCTCAGTCAAGAAGAAGGACTCCAAAGGTAAGTCCCTCCGTCGACGCTCTTGGGTGCGGGAGAGGTCCCCCTCCCCGAGTAGTCGACCATCGACTTTGGTCGACCCTTCGGCCTCGGCCACTGGCCTCACGGTGTCCCCGTCAGGTCAGTTGACCGAGACACCCGTTGACACAGTCAAGATTTTTCTCAACCCGTCGGACGGGTTGTCGACTGGTGAAGCCGAAAACCCTCACTCCCTGGTTCCCCCGGCGGAGAACGAGGTTACCGTGGGCTTGCCTGTGCCTCTGGTTCCGGAGTCCACGGTCGACTCTTCCGAGCCGAGGGGAGTGCGGATTTCACCCGCCCTGCCCCAGAACCCTCCTCGGAAACGCCGAGGTTCTCGGTCTCAGACATCTTCTCGGTCCAGCCGATCCCACCGACATAGGCGGTCTCGGTCTCGGTACCATAGTAAGCGGCGTCGCCGCTCATCCTCATCTTCCTCCTCGGACGAGGAGAGGCTTCGACGCAAGTTGCATCGGCGCTACAAGGACCTCATGGCAGCAGCTCCTTCTGTCTGGGAGCAAGCCGGCGTCGTGCGCCTTCCCGGCCATCAAGTGGCTGTCACGGGCGGCGAAGCAACCTCGCCCTAACCCGGGTACCCCTGCCTCCGGGCCTGTTGCTGACGAGAGCGGCTGCCCCACCGATTCTGGTGGAACCTCCGCCTCCACAGCGAAATTTGGGGCCCGACCAAGAATTCTCAGCGGGCCAGGGCCTACCCCCATAGGCTGTCTGTCACCCTCACTCCCGACTGCCCTCGGCAGGTGGAGGTGGCTCAGGCCCAAGGCAGCTCTTTGCGGACTCGTCCGAGGTCCGGCGGGCCAGTTCTCCCTGTTCTCCAGGCAGGTCGACTTGGAGTCCTCCGGAGGTCAGTCGCTGGACGATAGCCCATAATCCTTCATAGGTTTGCTTAGGCTCATCTCGGAGTCCACCGGGATGCAGCTCGAGCCCGTATCCAAGCGGGCCAAGTATTCCCTCAGGGAGATATTGGACTGAGGGTATTCTCCCACGGAGGCCTTTCGAGTGGCCGAGGCCATTGTCGGCCCGGCCTTGGAGCTCTGGCAGCGTCCTGCTTCCTGCCCTGCGCCTTCGGCCAGGATGGCGAGGAAGTATGCCGTCCCTACCGGTTCCCTGTCCGGGTTTTTGGAACACCCTTCAGCCGAGGGGTTGGTTGCCGACAGTGTCTTCCGGCGTGTCGGAAGCACCAGGGACATGGACAAGCCTCCAGACAAGGAGTCCAAGAAGTTGGACTATGCCGGGCGTAAAGTCTACGCTACGTCCTCCCTTGACCATCTTCAGGCCAGCTCGGCCGTGCTGATGGCACACTTTTCTCACGCCCTGTTGGGCTCCCTGGATGAGTAGTCCCTCATCTCCCGGCTGACCTGCAGACCACGGTCAAGCAGGTGCGGGACCAGGGCAGGGCAGTGGCGACAGCAGCACTTCAGACTGCTCTGGTTCAGCGACTCATGTGCCAGGTCAGTCGCGGCCGCGAGTGGCTATGCTTGCCGTCGGGCATGGTTGAGGATATCCACCTTCACAGCGGATACCCAGCACAAGTTGGTGGATGTCCCCTTCTTGGGGACCGACCCCTTTGGCCCTGGAGTGGAAGGTCACCTCCAGAGGATCGAAAAGTCCAGTGCCACTCTGGACTCTGTCTCATCCGTCCAGAGGGACAAGGGCCGCAGACAGCAACCCAAGCCCTTTCGTCCGTCTGCGCCCACGGCACGTCCGGCCCAGCAGCATCAGGGCCAGCAGGCTCACACTTGGCATCCCAAACCCAAGCCTGCGGCTTCCTCTTCCAGGAAGCAGGGAGGTAAAGGCCCAGGAGGTCCCTCGGCCGGTCCCTCCTCCAAGCCTGCCCAGTGACGGGTTGAGGGGTGTCGCCCCCAATCTCGTCACTCCACCCCAGGTTCACCCCGTGGGGGGACGGCTCCGCCACTTCCTTTCTGCCTGGTCCGCTATCACCACAGACCGGTGGGTGCTGGAAGTGGTACGAAAGGGCCTGCCTCTGGAGTTCGAGCAGGTCCCGCCCTTCCGGGCCGTCGCCCCCCCCGGGGGCCTCGGGGTCCGCAGCCTCGCTGTCGGCTCGCCGAGCCGACATTGCTCTGCTCCTTGAGAAAGAGGTGATCAGAGAGGTGGTGGACCCTCCCTCAGACCCGGGGTTTGTGTCCAGGTACTTCCTGGTCCCAAAACGGACGGGGGGGCTGGCGCCCCCATTCTCGACCTGCACAACCTAAACAAGTTCCTAAGGTCTCGGACTTTCAGGATGGTCACTCTGGCTCAGATAATACCATCCCTGGAACAAGGCATGTGGTTCTGTTCTCTGGACCTACAGGACGCGTTCTTTCACGTCCCTATCCGTCCGTCTCACCAGAGATTCCTTCGCTTTCGAGCGGAGGGATCCCTTTACGAGTTCCGAGCCATGCCCTTCGGCCTTTCTCTTGCTCCCAGGGTCTTCACCAAATGCATGGCAGTGGTGACAGCATTCCTGCGGCGCTGAGGGGTCCGGGTGTACCCTTACCTGGACGATTGGCTGATAGCAGCCCCCTCCAGACAGGAGGTGGAGCGGTCCAGAGATCTGGCCCTCCAGGTTTGCTCTCAGATCAGCCTTCTCATCAACGAGGCCAAGTCGGAACTCGGACCGAAGCAGGTGATTCTTTTCATCGGGGCAGAGCTCTACTCTCTTCGAGCCAGAGCATGGCTCCCGGCAGACAGGGCCGAGGTTCTTTCCTCCTTTGCCCAATCATTTCTGGTTGGGCAATCGCGCCCTGCCCGGGACTTCCTGCGCTTCCTGGGTCTCATGGCGGCCTGCACCAGTGTGGTCCGTTGGGGCCCGCTGGCACATGCGTCCCCTTCAGTGGGGATTGGCGAGCCAGTGGTCACAACGCTGCGATCCATTGGACCAGCTAGTGACGGTGACCCAGGGGATGTGGAACGCTCTCCAGTGGTGGACTGTTCCAGCTCATTTGCAAGAGGGCATCCCGTTTGTCCGTCCCGAGCCGACGGTCTCTCTATCAACCGATGCCTTTCTGATGGGTTGGGGTGCCCATCTGGGGGAGCACAGAGCGCACGGCCTCTGGTCCCCTCGGGAGTCCCGATGCCATATCAACCTGCTGGAGCTTCGGGTGGTTCGTCTAGCCCTCACCGCCTTTGCTCCGTTTCTATGGGGTCAAGTGGTTCAGGTCCAGACGGACAGTATCACGACCATGTACTACCTAAACCGCCAGGGGGGCACGCGCTCCATGCCTCTGTGCAAGGAAGCTCTCCGCGTTTGGTCACTCGTGCGCAGCCTGGAGGCGGATCTCCTAGCCATCCATGTGGCAGGAGCCTCAACACCCTGGCCGATGCCCTAAGCCGGATAGGGGCTGTGTCCCACGAGTGGTCTCTCCTGCTGGAGGTAGTACAAGATCTGTTCTCCCACTGGGGCACACCTCAGGTGGACCTGTTTGCCTCCAGGGAGAATGCAAAGCCGAGGCTGTTTCATGCCCACACCCCTCAGTAGGGCTCACTGCAGGGGGATGCCTTCTCGAGGTCGTGGACCCCAGGCCTCTTCTACGCCTTTCCCCCATTTCCATTGATCCACAAGGTGCTTCTCAAGGCGAGGAGGGACAAGGCGCAGGTGATTCTGGTAGCCCCAGACTGGCCCCGCCAGTGCTGGTATCCAGATCTCCTCAGCCTCAGCTCCAGGTTCCTGAGGCAGCTTCCAGCTCGCCCAGACCTGTTATCAGTCAGTCAGGGGAAGGTGTTCCATCCGGACCTTCAGTCCATGCACCTGACGGCCTGGTTCCTGAGCGGCTAGAGTTCCAGGCCTTGGGTCTTTCCGACGAGGTCCTCAATGTAGTTGAGGCGTCCCGTAAGGAGTCGACCAGAAAATGCTATGCCTTCAAATGGAAGAGATTCTTCATTTGGTGTCAGGGCAAGGGCCTGGACCCTTCCTCCTGTTCCTTGGCAAGCATCTTGGACTACCTGTGGTCCCTTTCTCAGCAAGGGCTTAGGTCGACGACCCTAAAGATGCACCTGGCAGCCAACTCTGCTTACCGGGCACGGGCCGGGAAGCAGTTGGTGTCGCAGGAGAAGGTGGTCTGGCGCTTTTTCAAAGGCCTTGATCACATTTCCCCTCCAGTGTGAGAACCTCCATCTCCATGGGAAGCCATTCGAACCACTGCACAGGTGTGACATCTCTTACCTGTCGTGGAAGGCCGCCTTCTTGGTGGCTATCACATCAGCCAGAAGGATGGGAGAGCTCCAGGCGCTTTCCATCGAGTCTCCTTACCTGGTCTTCCACAGGGACAAGGTTGTCCTGCGCCCCAACCCGAAATTCCGTCCGAAGGTGGTGTCGGAGTTTCACCTTAACCAGGTGTTGACTCTGCCGGTGTTCTACCCCAATCACACCTCGGAGGCCGAATATAGGCTCCATACTCTGGACCCTAGAAGGGCGCTCGCTTACTATAAGGAGCGCACGGCTGAAATTCGGGGAGAGGTTCGCCAGCTGTATGTCACCTACGCTGAAGCCGCACCTGGCAGACCTACAGCCAAGCGGACAATAAGCAGGTGGGTCACCTCCTGCATAGATCTCTGCTATAGGTTGGCGGGCATGGAGCCTCCCAGAGGGATAAGAGCTCATTCTACCCGCCATACTGCTGCATCGGTAGCTGCTTCCAGGGACGTCCCTATCCAGGATATCTGCAGGGCTGCTACCTGGAAGTCGGCACATACCTTCATAACCCACTACCACATCGACCTTGAGTCACGCCGGGATGCCGGTTTTGGGGCCTCGGTTCTCCAATCTCTATTCCCTAAGTAGGGGGTGTGCGCCTTGCCTCCCTCCTCCCGGAGAACAGCTAGGAGTCTGCAAGAAAGTGTGGATGAACAACATATCCATGTCCCTAGAAATACAGGTTACTCACCTGTAACAGGAGTTCTAGGAATGGTATATGTTGTTCATCCTACCCACCCGACCTCCCCGGCTTCGACGCACAACCTGAGCTTCCAGCGGGTCAGATCTGGCGTCATGGGGCGGAGCCGAGAGTTTTACCACCTGGGTGGGTGGGAGGAGCCAGCTTGAAGACCTTCCGGCAAGATTTAAAGCGGCAAAGATACCTGCCAGAAAGTGTGGATGAACAACATATACCATTCCTAGAACTCCTGTTACAGGTGAGTAACCTGTATTTCTTGTCTCCTTTGCTCTCAAAATAGAAGGCAATGCTGTTTCTAGGCAATGCCTATCAAAATGGTTGGCTCTTTGTATCACCTTCTGTTACGACAAGTACAACAAGACCCTGCTGGGTCAAGTCAGAGATCACTCCACCAGAAGAGTAGCTGCCTCTGCAGCTTGTTTCAAGAATGTGTCAGCGGCAGACATCTGTGCAGCCGCAACTTGAACTTCTGTCCATACCTTTGCGAAACACTGCAGTTTGGACATTGCCTCTCGCCACAGAGCAGGCTTCGGGTTGGCTGTGCTACAAGGTCTCCTTTCATAAGACCCTTTTCAGCCTGAGGTTCCATGCTATGGATGTCTGTCCTCCTCCTGAGTGCTTTTCCTTGTTCCAGACTGCTTGGGACTCAGTCCTATATGTGAATACCTACTGCAAGAGCCCTCTCGAAGTAAGATAGTACAGTTACGTAAGAACTTACCGTAACAGTAGATCTTCGAGAGAGGCTCTTGCAGTAGGTATTGCCTTCCCGCCCTCCATCTCCCTAAGCATTTTTGGCTCCGTTTCCAGGGGGGAATATCCTCTTCTCTCTCGTCTTGCCTCTTTTGGCCCTTGGCGGGAAAGAACTAGAAGGCGGGTGTGGGGGCTGTCCCTTTATACTGACGTTATATGACGCTGGTCATCTGATGTGGGGGTGGTCCCCCACCAAAGACTGCTAGCTATAAATTTTTCCGTGGGGTCCTGAAGCCTGGCGGATCAGTCTCATATGTGAATACCTACTACAAGAGCCTCTCTTGAAGATCGGCTGTCACGGTAAATTCTTACATAACTGTACTTTTCCACTGACCTACCTCTTCCTGTGATGTTAAAACAGGCACTCTGAGAAGTAGGAAGTTTGAGTGTGGCAATGGTAGCCGTTGCTGGTTCTGTCGTCGAGGCACCGATCAGTAAGCATAGAAAAAAACAGGAACAGTTGTAGAATTTGCCAAAAGTGTTTATTAGTACTAGCAGTGACATGAAAAAAATAAAATTGTTCAGAATAACTATATCTTACTTCGAGAGGGCTCTTGCAGTAGGTAATTACATAAGGACTGACGCCGGCAGGCGCCAGGACCCCACTGAAAAATTTCTAGCTAGCAGTCCCTGGCAAAGGACCGCCCCCGTCAGGTGACGGCATCAGGAGGCGGTGGTATAAAGGGGCGTCCCACGCCCCAGTTCTTTTCCTCCATTAGCTCGCGTAGCCGCTCACGGAAAAGTTTGTGCTTCATCGGCCCTACTGCCGGTTTTTACTGAAAATCTTTATTTTTTTCGACTAACGTCAGTACTAGCATCGGTGTATGTCGTCCCCTACACCCTCCGAGCACAAAAATAAATGCGATTCATGCGGCGCCCAACTACCGCACAAGGGTGGCCACTCCCTATGCCTGTTCTGCCTAGGCCCCGATCACCCGGTCGAGAAGTGCCAGCACTGCCTCAGTTTCAACGCGGCTACCCGGAAAAGGTGGCAGCAATCCCTAGAAGCCCATATTCTAAAGAAGAAAATGAATTCTATGGAGAAGGAGCTCAAAAAACTGAGGCAGGCGTCCACTTCCCCCGAAGGCCATCGGAAGGAGAAGGAGAGGCACCGGGACAAGGGCTCCTCCACCGCGTCTTCCTCGGGAGTCGCTGGGACGCAGGTAACATCCCCTCCGGGGGATCGGTCGACGGCTGCCTCGGAGGTTTCCAAGGGGGGTGTCAGCCCGCCCGTCTGGCTCACGCTCGGGCCTTGCGGGCGCCTCCGGGCAGTCGAAGGCCTCCGCCCCTGGTTTGGCCGCAGGCTCGCAGCCTACCACTATGGGTGACTCCAGTAAGCCGGGCGCGGCTCCTCTGACGTCCGCCCGGAGAGGGCCAGTAAGGCGTCCGACCCTCCGGGGCGACGCGCAGCCTCCTCTCCACCGGACCAGGCCAATCACGCTACTTGGCCTGCCTCTGGTGATGGCTCTCGTAAGTCGGACGTCTGCTCCTCCGGCGCCCACCGAGAGCTCGCCAGTAAGCCTCACGTCGGCTTGTCCGACGTCCGGCCGGCGAAGGAACCAACGACAGACCCCCCACGTCTGTCGTACACGGTTCCCTGCAGCCTTCGCTGCCATCTGGGGAACCAGAGTCTCCCCAGCCCGACCCCGGAGACTTTTCCCCTCCGTCCCCCGGCGAAGCTGGGGATCTTTTGCCTCCATCAGTCCTTCCTCCCCCTGGAGCGCTGGACCTGACATTGGCTCTCCGGACGCCGGCTCCAACGCCGGCCCCTCAGACGTCGGTACCTCCGGCGCCAGGGCCTCTGCCATCAGCCTTACCGACTCCGGGAGACATTCTGCTCCTATCGGGCCCTCCGGGCTCTCTACTGTGGACCCGCCCATGAGGCCTCCGGCTGGGCCGCCTGCTTCGGCAGCCCCCCGGCTCCCGGGTATCCTCCGTCCTATTCGACGCCAGTGTACCCGGGACCGCAGTAGCCGGTGCCACAGTACCCGATGCCGGGCTTCCCGACACCGCAGTACTCGATGCCACAATACCCGACGCCGGGCTACCCACAGCTGGGTTTTGGATATGCTCCATACGGTTAAACCCATATCCTTATCCCCCGCCTCCTCCTCCTCCACCGCCCTCGCGGCCACCGGTGGACCTGCAGGAGACTCTGGCCTCCTGGTGGGCTGAGGCCAAGGCTCAGCTCACCAAAGAGGTCGAGAGCCGCCTTCCGGCGACGGTGCCATCCCAGGTTCCCGTACGCCCGAGGTAGCACACTCCCTCACCACCTCCAGACTCCAGGATTCTTTCCGTCTGGATCCAGAGAAGGGCAGGACATGCTTCCCCAGGGACTTCCTAAGAGGTCCGTTCCTCCCCCAGGTCGGGAAAGGGAGTCTTTCTCTTCTTCATCCTCCTCTTCACTCTTGGACTCTTCCGACGGCTGCTCCAAGAGAGACGACGAGCCTTGCTCTCCGTCGAAGCCCAGGCCAAGGACTCTTCCGAAGTCTCCTCCGGAGGATCCTCCTTTTACGGAGTTGCTTAGGAAAATCCAGGAGGTTCATCAGTGGCACTCCCTGGAACCAGATCCTCAGCATCTGAAACTCGCTGAACATCTGGATCTGCCCGTGACAGCTCCTACCTTGGTGCCACCCTGGATAGAGCCTCACGCCGACCTTGTTACCACAATATGGAAACAGCCATTGGCCTTAGCCCCACTTCTAGGAAGTTGAACCAGCTATATCAGGCTCCAGAGGGTGTTGATTTCCTGGATTCTCACCCTCGTGCCAACTCGGTCATGATTAGCGCCGCTCACGGCCGGTCGTCGAACCCTAAACATTTTAGCTCGTCACCTCCTGATAAGGAATCTCGCCTTCTAGACCAGTATGGGAGAAAGATTTACGCTTCCTCCACACTGGGAATCAGGGCCCTAAACTATGTCGGCCACATGGGGGACTACCAGAAGGCCATCCTGACTCAGGCAGAAGCCAAACTGGACTCCTTGCCTGACTCCCAAGTCAAGCAGGAGTTGGCTGATCTCGTCCGCTCTACTCGTTCGGCCAGTCGACACATGCTACGTGTGACATATGATGCAGTGGACACTGCTGGGCAGAGCTCAGCTTTTGCTGTAGGCCTACGGTGTCATGCTTCGCTCCGCGTGTCAGGTTTGGTCCCGGAGGTGCAATCTGCTATCCAGGAAGCACCCTTCCGGGGTCGGTGCTTTTCGGGGGTGATGTCAAGGACATCATCACCGATTTGCAAGAGAAGGGGACGGCTCTGAAGTAAGTTGATTCCATGTACCGTCCCCATCGGCAGCAGCGCTGTCCCTTTTGCAGACGGAATCGGCCAAAGGCAAAACCCCAGGGAAGGTGGGCCACAGAACGCCGGGCCCCCGCAGCTGCCAAGCCCTCCCCATCCAAAAAAACAGTGGGTGCTTCAGCTACGGCGCTGCCCCACACCACCTGACTCCTTTCCTCTCCCACTGCCTCCGGACTCCCCGGAGGAACCGGTAGGAGGGAGGTTTTCCCTCCACCTTCCGGGATGGGAGAGGATAACCACAGATTCTTGGGTGCTCCAGCTCATAGCAGAAGGACACTCCATAGAGTTTCTTCAGAAACCACCCCGCCACCCCCCTCTGAAGTCGTCATATTCACGGGAACATCTTCTCTTGGTCCAGGAAGAAATCTCGGCTCTTCTGCTGAAGCAAGCGATAAAGCCTGTCCCCCTTCATCTACAGGGCAGGGGTTACTATTCCCATTTCTTCCTGGTCCCAAAGAAGACAGGAGATCTCAGACCAATTTTGGATCTCAGTTCCCTGAATCTTTATGTAGAGTACAAAAGGTTCAGGATGCTCTCTTTGCAGAGCCTTCTGCCCCTCCTCCGGCCGGGTCAATGGCTTTGTGCTCTGGATATGCTGGATGCTTATCTGCAAATTCCCATTCGCCCATCTCATCACAATACCTTTGTTTTGCATTCAGGGGACCACTACCAGTTCAAGGCGCTCCCGTTTGGTCTATCCTCGGCCCCCCGAGTATTTACCAAATCCCTGGCAGTGGTGGCGGCCCACCTGCGTACCAAGGGAGTGCAGGTTTTCCCGTACCTGGACGACTGGCTCCTGGCGGCCTCGTCCAGGGAGGAACTCCTGCGTTTCCTCTCCCTTACCCAGTGGGTTTTTGCCTGCCTGGGTATTACCATCAACCATTCCAAGTCTCATCTGGACCCATCCCAGAGGCTACAGTTTATTGGGGCGATCCTCTATACAACCATGGGCAAGGCCTTCCTGCTTCCAGACAGGGCGATCACCCTTCAGACCCAAATAAGTCTGTTGTCCGACCGCAGGATGGTCCCTGCGAGGTTGGTCCGTCACCTTCTTGGGCTCATGGTGGCTGCTATTCTGACGGTACCTCGTGCTCAACTCCACATGAGGATCTCTCAGTGGACTCTACGCTCTCAGTGGGATCAGCTAGTGGACGACCTAGATCACTCAGTTCTGATCTCCTCGCTGATGATGCGAGACTTGCAATGGTGGATGGTTCGAGAGAACCTGTTTCGGGGAGTTCCTTTCTTTCATCCTCCCCCCTCCCAGACTCTAACCACAGACGCCTCAGGCGAAGGTTGGGGAGCCCATCTAGGCCCTCATCGGACCCAGGGGTCCTGGTCCAAGCTAGAACAGCTCTCCACATCAGTGTGCTCGAGCTTCGGACAGTGTTGTACACTGTCCAAGCCCTTCACCAATGCATCCTTCCTGGCCACCTAGCCATCCAGATGGACAACATGTGCGTGGTGTGGTATATCAACAAGCAGGGAGGGACTTGGTCCTATCCTCTATGCAGGGAGGCAATGAGGGTTTGGGATTGGGCAACACAACACAACCTTCACCTCACGGCGATTCACATCCCGGGAGTCGACAGCACCCTGGCAGACAAGCTAAGTCGCTCTTCTGCTCTGACTCATGAGTGGGAACTGGACCAAGGGGTCCTATACAATATCTTCCAACTTTGGGGAACACCACAGGTCGACCTGTTCGCATCCCCCCTGAACGCAAAACTTCCCATCTTCTGCTCGCTCGTTCCAGAGCGAGGCGCTTTTTGGAGTGACGCTCTCTCTCTAGACTGGAAGGACAGATTTGTCTATGCCTTTCCCCCAATTCCACTTATCCCACGAGTCTTGCAGAAACTAGCTTCAGAAGGAGCCAGAATGATTCTGATCGCTCCTTTCTGGCCCAGGCAAATCTGGTTCTCTCTTCTACAACAATATTCAGAGGATCCTCCTCTTCCTCTTCCGCTATCTCAAGGTTTGTTGACCCAGGATCCGGGGACCCTGGTCCATCCAGGCCTCAAATCCCTTCAACTGCATGCATGGCTCCTGCAGACCTAGCCCAGTCCCGTTTTGGAGTGTCTCCCAAAGTGGCAGAGATTTTAGTGGAGGCCAGAAAACCCTCCACCAGATCCACTTATGCCATGAAGTTGAAAAGATTCACTATTTGGGCCGCTTCCAAGAATGTGGAACCTTTCTCCTGTTCAGCGGGGCTTCTGCTGGAGTATCTACATCTGTTTGACCTGGGTCTCAGCCATTCCTCTCTGAAGGTACACATGGCGGCCATTTCGGCCTATCATGTTTCCTTGGCAGACAAGGTTTTTGCTCAACTGGAGGTCTCCAAGACCTTTCTCAGAGGGGTCCTCCATCTGAGGCCCCCCATCCATACTCCTGCTCCCCCTTGGGACTTAAACTTTGTTCTCGAGAAACTTACTCTTCCTCCCTTCGAACCTGCAACTTCTACGGATTTGAGGTTCCTTTCGTGGAAGACGCTCTTCTTGGTGGCCATTACTTCGGCTCGAAGAATCTCTGAGCTCCAGGCCCTGATGTGTAAAATCTCCTACTTGATTTTTCACAAGGAACGACTTGCTCTTCGCACGAATTCTAAGTTTCTACCAAAAGTAGTAGCAGAGTCTACCTTAAATCAGTCCATAGAGTTACCTGCCTTTTTTACGCAGTACTCTTAATCAAGGGGAGTATTTACTCCAAACTATGGATGTTCACTGGATTCTGAGATACTACACCAACAGGACGAAAGATCTCAGAAAGACTGATCAGTTGTTCATCTCTCTTGCTCACAAAAGGGAAGGCAATGCTGTTTCCAAGTAATGCCTGTCTAAGTGGTTGGCTCATTGCATCACTTTCTGTTATGACAAATACAACAAGACCCTCTCGGGTCAAGTCAGAGGCCACTCCACAAGAGGAGTAGCTGCCTCTGCGGCTTGTTTCAAGAATGTGTCTGTGGCAGACATCTGTGCTGCCGCCACCTGGACTTCCGTCCATACCTTTACGAAACACTACAGTTTGGATGTTGCCTCTCGCCGTAGAGCAGGCTTCGGGCTGGCTGTTTTGCAAGGCCTCCTATCTTGAGACTTGCACAACCAGAACTACCTTTTGGATAGTTTTCCTCCTCCTGGTGCCTCTCTTTGTTCCAGACTGCTTGGGATTCAGTCCTGTATGTAATTACCTACCGCAAGAGCCTCTCGAGTAAGATAATACAGTTACGTGAAGAACTTACCGTAACAGTAGGTCTCCAGAGAGGCTCTGTGCAGTAGACCTTCCCGCCTCCATCCCCCTAGGCTTTTAAGCTCCTTTCCATTGGAGGAAAATATCCGCCTCCTCTCGTCCGCCTCTTTTGGCCTGTGGGGTAGAAAGAACTGAGCAGTGGGTGTCCGACCGCCCCTTTATACCGACATCTCCTGACGCCGGTCACCTGACATGGGGGCTGTCCCTCGCCAGGGACTGCTAGCTAGAAATTTTTCCATGGGGTCCTGCTGCCTGCCGGCATCAGTCCTATATGTAATTACCTACTGCAAGAGCCTCTCTCGAAGATCTACTGTTACGGTAAGTTCTTACGTAACTGTACTTTACAAAGGCAGAATAAACAGAGGAGATCCATCTGCATTTTCCTTCAATCTGTGTCTCTCTCTTGCAAGAAGTTGCAGCTCTGTTTTTATGTCTTTGCAACCCCGCTCCTTAACAAGAATCCTGTTTTTGTTTTTTTTTTCTAAAATGTTCTTGCATGTTTCAGGCAGGTGCAGCAAGAACACAGTGTCCCAGAGCTGAGGCCCATTCTCCGCAACTTCTGAAAAAAAAGGCTTAAAAACTGCTCTCAGGTTAACCCTTGCGTTCCCAATAGCTTTTTGCAATCATCTCAAACTATAATTATATACATTTCAACAGTGACACTATATAATTTCTAAACAAAGGGATCCCACTATCAATTACATTTCCACATAATGATTTGTATACATTTTTATACCAGCAGATATGTAAAGGAGGAAATGAGACAGAACAGCAAGGGAAGACTGAGAGGCAGAGAATTACGAGACTGTCGGGGTGATCAAATCCTAGGTCTCACAGGAAAATTTGGTTGTGCAACCAGACAGACAGGAGAGACAAAAGGAAAGAACAGAACAGATCCCTGCATTCAAACTCTCTATAACAACTGGGACCGGGTCCTATTCAACCCTGTCACATACACCCCCTCCTTAAGAGAGAACCTGTTTTATCAAACAGGTTTCCAATAATTCTCTAACATTAGCTTCTAACTTTCATAAATTAAGCACATGTGCAGTATCCTTTTTTCTATGACAGTACAACAAACAGTAAAGTTTAAACTCATACATTTGTTTTTTGACCTTCAGAACCCTCATTTCATGATCCATATCTTGACAGAAAATTAGTATTGCTATTCTCTCTACCAGATTTGTGTATCACCTTGAATTTAAATGGCTGTAATGCCAAGTACCACCTTGTGATTCTGGAATTTTTATCTTTCATTTGGTTAAGCCAACAGAGAGAGAATTGTAATCTGTTATAAGTACAAAGTCAGTTCCTAGCAAATAAAACTTAAGGGACTCCAGGGCCCACTTTGCTGCTAAATATTACTTTTCAATGGTGGAGTACCTTTTCTCTTTGTCATGCACCTTCCTGCTTATGTGCAGAATAGGATGTTCCATCCCATCTATATTTTGACTCAGGACTGTACCTAGACCTACCTCTGATGCATCTGTTTGTAACAAAAAGGTTTCTCAAAGTCTGGGCTTCTTAAAACAGGGGCCGAACATAATGCAGCCTTAATGGCTTGAAAAGCTTCCTCACCATTTCACATTATTCGGGTACCATTTTTTCGTGAGTTAAGTGAGGGGAGTAACTAACTCAGCAAAGTTTGGAACAAATCTCTGATAATAACCAGCCAGCCCTAAAAAATTACCCAACATGTTTCTTCATTTTAGGGACAGGGCTGTTAGCTATAGCTTCTGTTTTAGAAATTTCTGGCTTAACTTCTCCATTCTCCAACACATAGCCCAAATATCTGGTTTCCTGCATGCCGAATGCACATTTGGTAGGATGAATAGTCAGACCTGCATTTTTGATAGCTTGGATAACTGCTCATAGGTGTTCCAGGTGGCTTTTCCAGTCTGGACTGTACACCACGACATCATTCAGGTATGCAGCACAGTAACCAGTGTGAGGTGATAAAATAACATCCATGTACCGCTGGAATGTAGCTGGCGCACCATGTAAACCAAATGGCATAGTGGTGAACTGATAGACTCCAACAGGAGTTGCAAATGCAGTTTTGTCTCTGGATTATTTAGCTAAAGGGATTTGCCACTGACCTTTGATGAGTTTGAGGGTACTGATATACTTTGCACTCCCCAGTCTGTCCACCAAATCATCTATTCTTGCATAGGATAACTGTCAGAGTCTGACACTTGATTAAGTTTCCTAAAACCAAGGCAGATTCTAACATCCCCTTCTTTTTTGTTTACAGTTACCATTGGATATGACCAAGCACTCCTCGACTCTTCTGTGATACTCAGTTCTTTCATTTTTTGTATTTCCTTAACCACAGCGGCTCTTTACTGCCCTGGTAACCTGTATGTCTTTTGCCTAATAGGGCGAGCATTCCTTGGCACTGTTACGTGCTCGTCCCCTTTTGCTCGGCCTGGTAGTGTGGTGAAAGTACTGTTAAATGTCTTTAGCAGGTTACAAATTTCTGCAGTTTGTTCTGAGGTTAAGGAAACATTAACCTTTACAGCATCAGCACAGTTTGTTCCAGTCTGTCATAAGCTGCATTAATATCTTCTTTATCAGTGTCTGGTAAAACTAGCAAAGCAGCTTTTGGTATTTTTTCGACCCATTTCTTGAGGAGGTTAGCATGGTGTATCTTAGTAGGATTTTTCCTGTTAGGAGTCTCAATCTCGTAGTTAACGGTGCGAGTACGTCTAAGCATTCTGTAAAGCCCTTGCCACTTCATTAAGAGTTTATTTTCTTTTGTGGGTAACAGTAGCAAAACCTTTTCTCCTGGCTCAAAACCTTTTTTACCCCATGGTCATAATATACCTTTTGCTGGTTTTGGGCCTCTTCCTAATTACTATGGGCAATTTCAACATATTTTGCCAGCTTCTTTCTTAGGGCACACATATAAGACATTATAGATTGTTTCTGAGTGGGGTTATCTTCCCATGTTTCTTTTATCACATCCCGTGGCCCTCTTGGCTGCCTACCATACATAATTTCAGATGGTGAAAACCCTGTTGATGCGTGTGACACTTCTCTGTAAGCAAAAAGTAGGTAAGGCAAGTATTGGTCCCAATCTTTCCCTTCCCCTTTTACAAACCTTTTTAACATGTGTTTTAAGGTTTGGCTAAAATGCTCAACAAGACCATCTGTCTGAGGGTGATAGGGGGAGGTTCTTATGGCAGTAATACCTAGTAGTCTGTACAGCTCCTTAAGAAATGCAGCACCAAAATTATTACCCTGATCAATAATAATTTCTTTTAGGCATGCCCACTCTGCTGCTAATTTTTGCAAGCTCTGCTGCCACTTTTGAAGCTATGACAATACGCATTGGAACTACTTCTGGGTATCGAGTAGCATAGTCGCATACTAGCAGGATAAATCTATTACCCTTTTTATTTTTGTCTAAAAGACCAACCACATCCATTGCAATTCTCTCAAAAGGCACATCTATAAGGGTAGGGGCACCAGGGGCACCTTGTCTTTTCTAGTGACCGGAGCTACTTTTTGACACTCAGCACAGGTATTACAATAGGTAGCAACATCTTCATGAATTCCAGGCCAGTAAAATCTGTATAACAATTTGGCAAGGGTGCGATCCCTCCCCAAGTGACCAGCCATAGGACTATCATGTGCTATCTGTAACAACTCTGTTCTATACTTCTGTGGTATAACCAATTGTTCTGTCTGTTCCTGTGTCTGAGGTTTAACCCAAACTCTGTACAGTAACCCATTACATTTTTTTCTCATCATTGGTCCACCGTGTTTTGGTTTCACCCCCAACTGCTTAAAATAACCCTAGAAACATCATTAGCTTGCGCTGAACGAAAATCACAATCGGTTATCAGCTTAGTTTCAGCATTTTCATATGATAACCTCTCATGTCCATCAGTCATTTGTTGCCACAGTTTCTCCAGGCATCATCTTTCTTTCCTGGATTTCTGGATCTTGGAGCTGTGCTCAGACAAGTCTGAATCAAAATCGGCGAAAGGAAAGAAGTCCCCACCATCTGAGATTTTCTTTGCCTGAGCTCTTGTTACCACTGCTGCTGAAACTGGAGGGTTCAGTTCCTCGGAGATTAACTCAGTAAATCTTGGACAGTCATTTGCAATAATCATGGGTACAGGTAACTTAGGTACTACCCACACTTTCATTTGGCGGTGACACACCCTTAATGGTCAGAGTCACTTGGGTGGTGGGATAGTATCGAGTGTCCCCGTGGATGCAGATGACACCAGTACCTGATCCTTTTGCACAGTGTTTTCCAAGCACTTCAACATGCACTAGGATCTGTTCTTATCCCCCACCTTCACAACGGTTAAGTACTTGCCCCAATTTGCCGAGGTCAAATCTGCTTCAGTATCAGTCTTCTTATGGCAATTTCTTGCAATGTGACCTGGCTTATTACACTTCTAGCAAACAATGTCTTTGGGCACAGATTTGTTATCCCCACCAGAGTTCTTATCAGACTTGGAGTTTAATTGGGGGAAAAAGAGTGTCTTATTAGTGCTTGGCTGTTACCTCTCCGCTGTGGCATCTGTCTGGCCATTTGGTAGTCCTCAACCAAATAAACAGCCTTTTCCCCATTTTCTGGTAGGTATTCCTATACCCAAAGCTGCATATATGTAGGCACGATGTTGATGAATTGTTCCATTGCAAATGTGTTGATGATCTGTGGGACTGTTTTGCCCTCTGGTTGGAGTGCTCTGAGTTGGGTGAAGGCTTCTCGAGGATTGTCGACTGAATAGTACTTCAGAGATCAAAATCTCTGCCTGTAGGTCTCTCCTGAGATGTCATGCCTTTTCAGGATGTTTTATTTATTTATTTTTTATTTTAACTTTTGTTTACTAGGTGAGCAATATGAGCCAAAGGCTCGTTTTCAAATGTGACTCGAGACTGTTATAACAATAGTCAAGTTGTTAAATACAGAACAGTTACAATACAAACATATACAAAAACAATACAGATAATGTATTAATAACAATCACATTTCAACATATTTAGAAAATACTGTTAGACAATTTAAAAACTTCCTAACAATTTGCTGCAAGGAAGGGGGTAATTTATTCCAATACACTGGTCCATAGTAAAAAGTGCATGCATTCCCAATTTTAATGTGGTTTTAGGAATAACCAACCTTATAGATTTTGTAGAACGCAAATTACTATCCGAAGACATTTTATCCATTAAGGCAAATAAAGGAGAAACTGGACCCAAGGCCAAATTATTATGAATTAAACAAATTGAGCTATATTGTGAACGTAAACCAGGAGGAAGCCAAGCTGTCAAAGAATAGAGGTTACAATGATGAGTCCAAAATGGTACTTTTAAGGCAAATCTACAGATTGCATGAAAAGTAGTTGTAATGAGAATGGTCTCAGACTTTAACAGATTTGAAAACAGAAATGAAATTTTGCTTTTCACCAGGTCATAGTTTTCTGACTGTGCAGTGTCCATATTGCTGTAGGCAAGTTGGGCTTTCCCTGTCAGGTAGGATACCAGTCTGATTGTCCATTGCTGCTTTGGCCATTGGCAGGCTGTCACAACTCTTTCAGAAGTTGTCAGGTATGCCTCAGTATCATCCGAGGGACACAACTTTGTAAGTTTAATGGTTTTTAAGTTGTTTGTGTTTTGTTGCTCATCTGGATCTGTGCCAGATCCTCTGCCTTTGATAGCTTGCAAGGCCTCCAGCCATCGCTGCTCCTGTCACTGCATCTCTTCTCTCATCTGCTGCTTCTCTTATCTCCTCTGTTTCTCCATCTCTTTTTGTTGTATAGCCCACCATTTGAAAAAGTCCATCAGGCTTTCGGGTTCTGTCACTGCCTGTTCTTTTTCCATAACTTGTACTGTCTGTACAATCTCAGCTTGGACTTCTGTCTCTGCTAGTTGGGTGCCGTTCTCCTGGTAACCACTCCTGGACTTGATGCTGCAGAATCCATGCCTTTCTCTATGTTTCCCTGGTACTAGGTCCAGTACCCACGTACAAAACTCCTGGCTTAGAGTATGCATGGCGTAAATCCCACTTAGGCTGACACCATCTGTCGTCCAGGCACAGGTCAGGAAGCATAGGAAAACCAGGAGCAGTTGTAGAATTCGCAAAAAGTGTTTATCAGTACTAGCAGTAACATAAAAAAAATAAACTTGTTCAGAATAACTATTTACAAAGGCCAAATAAACAGAGAAGATCCATCTGTTTTTTCCTTTAATCTCTGTGTGTCTGTGTCTGTCTCTCTCTCTTGCAAGAAGTTGCAGCTCTGTTTTTATAAGTCCTTGCAACCCTGCTCCTTAACAAGCATCCTTTTTTTTTCCCTAAAATGTTCTTGTATGTTTCAGGTAGGTGCAGCAAGAACACTATGTTGTGTTCACTAGGGAGGGGGGTGGGATATCTACAAAGCAAGGCATGATGGGGATAGAAGCGGTAGTGAGTGGGATCAGGGGAGCAACAGAAGTGGAGCAAGAGGGAGGGAGAGGTACCCCAGGGTTGTCACATCAGGATAAGGATAAAAAGGCCAGTAAGGTGGAGGGGACGGATGATGCTATCTCCACCAAAATGGTGTGGTTAGCCCTTAAGGCCCTAAAGAAAGATAAATCTCCATGGCCGGATGGCATTCATCCTAGAGTACTATGGGAATTGGCGGACATACGGGATGCACTCCTGGTGGAGCTGTTCAACTGGTCGCTTGAGACGGGGGGGTACCTAGGGATTGGCGAGAGGCACACTTGCGACTTTGTTTTAAAAATGACATACATCTTCTATACCATAGACCCCCCCCCAAAAAAAAACACACAAACACTGCCCTCAACACAGCAAGTTAAGGGAAAAAAGTGCATAAAAAACAATTAGGTAGCAATGCTTGTTGGCTGCCGGTGCATACAGTATCACAGAGACTGACAGTAATGATGAGATTCGGAGATTACAACAAATATCATCATACATTGCATACGCAAGGAACTGTATCCTGCTGCCGAACATGCTTCCCAGTGCCACAAATGCTAAGGAGAGACACTGAGGTCTCCACAATTGAAAACACCTGTAACACCAGTCTGGTGATTTTTCAAGGTGGCGGCCACGCTGGGCTAGTTATCTAGCAGGATGATTTGTTTTTGGATTTTTGTTAGTTTTAGTCGTTTTGCCTTACTTTGTTATCCTGTTTATTTTGTCTATGTGTTTCATTTTATTTCTGTCCAAGAGTGCTTTATGGCCCAGAGGGTATAAGTTTAAAAAACTTCGAAGACACTCTTTACTGCAAGACCCGTCCTAAATTCAATTCTGAGGGGTTGAGGAAACTTTGTCATTAATCCCCTTACCTGCACAGACGTCGCTGTTGGACAAGAGGCCGTTGATGCGAGTGGCCTGGAGTGTGGGTCGGCTGCTCGGGAGCGTTGGGTGCTGTATTGAGAGCGTGGAGCTGGCTGTGAGAGGAACTTAAGGAGACTGTGCAACATGCTGCCCTGGAGCTAGGGTCATTTTGGTCCGAGGGAGTTCGTCTGCAGGGGGACCAGTCTGGAAATCGTCATGTGGACTGTTGGTTCCTGATGGTGGCTTTCGGTTCGTCCTGGAGCATGGATTCTGGAATGTGGTCTTCCTGGATTGTTGAACTGCAGCGGATCTTGGTCTCCCGAGTTAGTTTTGAGCCCCCAAAGGAAAACTAGAATACTTTGCTTATAATCCAGCTTGAACCCAGGGGGTTTGCTGGGGTATCAGCCGTGGGTGGGGAGTTGGGTCCAGTGTCCTCGGAAGACGGTCACAGTTTTCCCGGGAATCCCTAGGCTTGGCCGGCTGGACTGGAAGGCCTTCCCGTTCTGAGCTGGCCACGGGTAGTGTCTCTGGCGGCTCTTGGGGGACGGCTGGGCAGGCAAATTTGTCTTCGGGGGCTCCAGGAGTGTAAATCTGGAGTTTGGTTGGAAAGAGCGCTGATTGTGGTGGATGCTTTGGATTATTTCTATCTCCCTAAGGTCTGGCAGTAGTGGATACTTCTCCCTAAGGACTGGCAGTGGTGGATGTTTGGATTATTTCTATCTCCCTAAGGACTGGCAGTGGTGGATACTTGGATTATTTCTATCTCCCTAAGGACTGGCAGTGGTGGATGCTTGGATTATTTCTATCTCCCTAAGGACTGGCAGTGGTGGATACTTTTGATTATTTCTGTCTCCCTAAGGACTGGCATGCAGTGAGAGTGTTTTTAATTTTTATTTAATTCCTTTGATCTGTTGTTATTCTAGCCTGCCTATGTGAGAGATAGTTTGGAAGATTAATTTTCCTTTTCTCTGGTGGGGTGAGAGCTCTCCAAATGGACTAGTTATACTCATCAGTGAAAGACTCTGAGCTAGGTATCTGACATCAGTTTGCTCTCGGACATTGTTAATTCTGCTGGACTTTAACTTTATAATTTATTTAATGTAATTTTAGTATAGGATCATGTGTATGGTTGTATGGATGGGTATATTTGATTGTTTATTGTAAGGGCTGTACATATGGTGAGTGAGTTTATTTTTTGGTTTATTTTGTTGTAAGACAGTTTTTATATTATTTGTTCATCACTCCTCAAGTGAGAGTTGTGGGTGTGCCGAACTGTTTCATTTATTTTTGGGGTTTTTGATTTTGTTGTTCTGTGTTTATTTTGTTAGGCTTTTTCTTATACTAGCCTGGCGTGTCCTTTGTTGGACAGCATTATGCGTTGGAGGCCTGCCCCCCCCATGCCCTCTGCCCTTTTTCTCCACCCCCCCCCCTTGAAATGTTTAATCTATCAGCACTGCAGAGCGCTGGACGTTGCCCGTGGTCGGGGCGGGGGGGTGCGAACGACAGTGGATGAATGAGCGGGGTGCTCCCATCAGGGTTGTTAGGTCTGGAAGACTCCCTGGGGTGAATTGGATTCTGGAACATGGTCCGCCATGCCTGGTCTCCATACCCAAGGGCATCACCATGAGTGGTGGGCAAGTAGCTCGTACGGCCCTAGAGACCCGTCCAACTCGAGCGGTGTTACGCAATGCCAGATCCATTAAGAATAAGACTGCAATTATTGCAGATCTTGTTGGGTCAGCTAATCTGGCTTGCATCACCGAGACCTGGCTGGATGAAAATGCTGGCCCCATATTGGCGGCTGCGATTCCTGCCGGGTACTCTGTGATACACCGCCTGAGATTGGACCGCGGTGGTGGTGGGGGGGGGGGTTTGCTGCCTTTTTCAAGACTGAATTGGGCCTCACGAGCATACCAGTTGAGGAGGCCAGGTCATTAGGGTGTACTGTAGTAGCAGGTGTAGATTGTAGGATAGTCCTCATCTACCGTCCACCAGGGGATGAGAAGCGATTCCTGCATGAAGTTGCACACTTCGTGATCGACATGGCGTTTGAGTCGCCCAGGCTAATGGTCCTGGGTGACTTCAGTGCCTGGGTCAATGACGAACTCTCGCAATTTGGACAACACTTCCTCCAGTTGATGACATCTCTGGGCGTTACACAGATTGTTTCCTCTGCTACTCATAAACACGGTCACTCTCTTGACCTGGTCTTCCTCCTGGGGATCGAAGCCTCTGATTTGGGGGTGGAACCTGTTGGATGGTCCAGTCACTACACTGTGGGATTCAGTTTCTGCTCCCCCATTCGTAGGCCTGCACCTGTGGAGATGGTCAGATACTGCCTTTTACGGGATGTGACCCCTGAAGGCTTAGCGGTGGTACTTGACCTATCGGAGTTTCCTGGGGCAAGCAGGAGCCCAGAGGCTTTGGTGTTGGCCTATAATAAGGTCATTACTACAGCCCTGGACTCTATTGCTCCCATCCGTGTTTGGCCTCTCTCCCTTCACTCTCGGTCCCCTTGGTTTGATGGGACCTTGAGGGAGATGCAGTGACTTGGACGAAGGCTAGAGCACTGGTGGCGGAAATCTGCCCTGGAGGCCGACCATCTTAGATTGCTAGATCATTATCAAGTCTATCAATCAACAATCTCCCGTAAGAAGGCAGAGTTCCTGTCTGGGGAGATTGCTGCTGCTCAGAACCGACCCGCTCAGCTCTTTCGAACTGTGGACAGGCTGTGCAACCCGGGTTGTCTGCAGTCTCGAAGAGCTTTTTCACAATCGGAGTGTGATGAATTGGCGCGGTTCTCTGCAGAGAAGGTGGCTGACAGGGCGGAGATCCAACCAGCACACTCTATGGGGGCTGCTGTTGATAGGCACTGGGTCGCTTTCCCCGCGTTTTTCCTGGAGTACCTTTGACCAGCTTGAGTTCGTGGATGTTATGCGGATTATCCACGGTGTGCGCTCTATGTGCTGTAGTTTGGATCCGTTCCGAACTTCCCTGATTGTGGGTTGTTGTGACATCCTTGGCCTGGTCCTGGCACAGATAGTCTGGTGCTCCCTTGAGTTAGGTGAGTTTCATAGCTCCCCGAAGGAGGCGGTGGTGACACCCAGACTGCCTTGCCAACTATAGACCTATCTCTAACCTTCCCTTTGTTGGGAAGGTGATTGAGAATGTAGTGGCCATACAGTTGGAGAACCACTTGACCATCCATAGCATTTACAAACCTCTCCAATCCGGTTTTCACAAGAGGCATAGTACCGAGACTGCGCTGGTTCGGGTACTCAATGATCTCCTCATGGCGAGAGATCGGAAAAGCCGCTCCATCTTGGTACTTCTAGATCTCTCCTCAGCATTTGACACCGTGAACCATGGGGTGCTGCTTGAGTGCCTGAGGTTCATCTCTGGCCTGTCTGGTACAGTCCTCAGGTGGTTTAAGTCCTTTCTCACTGGCAGAACTCAGAGGGTGGTGTTGGTTATCTAGTCCTCCGAGCCTCCCTCTCTGTCTTGTGGGGTCCCTCAGGGTTCGGTGCTATCCCCCACGTTGTTTGCGGTGTACATGCAGCCCTTTGGAGTCGTTGTAAGACTGAATGGGCTGAGGTTTCTCTGCTATGCTGATGATACCCAGCTCTACCTGTCTTTCGCACCTGACCAGGATAGTGCACTCTTGGTATTTAATAACTGCCTCGCTCAAATCCAGGATTGGCTGAAGTTGAACTTGAATAAGACGGAGGTGATGGTTGTGGATCCAAGTCACTGGACAGCGGGGTTGGGGGCTGGTCAGCCCACAGGATATTTCTTGGGGGGCTCCCAGCTTCTTACCTCCAAACGAGTGCGGGACCTGGGGGTGTTGCTTGACGATGGGCTGACACTTCGATCTTGGGTGTCGGCAGTCGTCTGAGGAACATTGCTAGGGTCAAGCACCTTGTTCCATCTGGTGATCTTCCCACACTGGTCCATGCCTTTGTGACCTCCCGCCTTGATTATTGCAACTCCCTTTACCTAGGGCTACCGAGGCTTGATATCCGCTGCCTGCAGCTAGTGCAGAATGCAGTAGCATAGTTGTTGACAGGGACTTTGCGGTCATGTCCTATCACACCGGTGCTGCATGAACTGCACTGGCTGCCGATTCAGTGGCAGATCACCATCAAAGTTGGACTTCTGACATAAAGCCCTACACAGACTGGGCCCAGACTACTTGCAGAAGAGCTTCTGTTCTCCACCGCCCCAAGCGATTGCTCCGCTCTGCTGACGAGAGGTTGCTAGAGATTCCAAGGGTGTCTTTAAAATCTTCAGGGACCTGTGCATTCATATATGCAGCCCCAGCCCTTTGGAATTCTTTACCCCATCAGCTACGGGAGTGTCTGACCTTGGGGGAGCTTAAGCAGGCACTAAAACATTTCTATGGCACCAAGCATTTGCTGCCTAATCTGTTAGTTTTACTGTTATTTGTTTAATAATGTTTTTACATTTTATTCTGTTTTATAACATGTTTTTATGTAAAGTGTCTTGATGCTTTGAAAGGCGCTAAATAAATAGCTTTGTTATTATTGAGTTGCCTGCAGAGAAAGACGTATACACCCAGTAGTGGTGAACAATTTACTGAATATGCATTTTACATGTAAACTAACAACATGCATCCTTGTGCAATTGAGGTACGTCTCCAATATGCAACAGGGAAGTAAGATTGCCACATACTTTGACAGACATACATAGAGAGGTGCAACATAAAGTATTGAACAATTTGCAGTACTCACCCCCCCCTCGCCACACACACACAAAGAAAACATTTAGGAATATTACTCAAAACATGCCTTCTAATTGATGGATATTTATTATGCCCGCCTTGGTACTGACCACAGTGCGATCAGTCAAATAGACATTGTGGGCAGTCATGAACAGCCAGGGATAATCTGGGACAGGATATTGGGAGTGGGTACTT
Source organism: Neoceratodus forsteri (assembly GCA_016271365.2). Lineage (NCBI taxonomy): Eukaryota > Metazoa > Chordata > Ceratodontiformes > Ceratodontidae > Neoceratodus > Neoceratodus forsteri. Next base: position 370,464,364 of record CM057451.1, on the reverse strand, counting down.
CACAGCGAGATAGATATCTTAAACATACAAAGTGTGAAGACTATGGTGAGAGACCATAATAATAAAAGCACTACAGTCTTTCTCTACTGTTTTGTTTGTAACTGCTGCTACATCTGAGAAAAACTCACACTGCAGAAATAATTGACTCGCAATGTTGCCAGCTTGGTTACCAAGAACGCGGGTGCCTGGTATGACGCGAGCCACACTACGTGCCACGGTGGATTATAGATAAAGTCGGGTCAGAAGACCAATGAACTGAAAGACAGCATGGCAAAGAAAAATAACAATTATTTTACAAAATAAAGTATTAAAAAGGAGGAAAATCAGACGGGCAGCTCCTAAAGGCAGCATGCACAGCACGATCTACAGTACAGGTACAATGATTAATTATAATTCAGAACACTATGTTCATAGAGTAGCCTTTGGTAGAGAAGTACAGCCAGTTTGTGTGTCTACCAGATCTGTCCATATAAACAAGATAATTCCGAGCATATGTAAGACTAGATCTGATTGTAGTACCTTGGCAGAAGACACCAGGAGGAAGGAGTGCTGTGTGACTGGACTTCTCTACTGGGACTAAAGAAGTAGAACTCTTGTACTTGGACCTTTAATTTAGGGTAAAAAAACAAACAAAACAAAAAAAATGAGTGTGTTTGTCTGAGTTAACTGAACTGAATGGTTATCTGAACAGTTAGCTAGGTGTAAATCTCAGGTGATTGAAAAGGCTCGATAGCTGTGCAGTTTAAATTACTTGTAGAAAGATCCAGTAAGTAGAGGGATTGGCTTAGCTAGAAGGAAGCTTAAATTTAAACACTGCCTTAGAAAGACTCTGTTAGTAGCTTGGCAGAAGACACCAGGAGGAAGGAGTGCTGTGTGACTGGACTTCTCTACTGGGACTATATTGCCCTCCACCCTCCCACGCAAAACTAGTTCTACTTTTATAGGCACAGGATTTGACTGACAACAGGAACTTCCTGTTTGGGAGCAGGAAGTGAGTGATCACAGAGCCACCAAAGATCCACCATCCTAGAAGGGCAAGAGTAGCTCTCCGGCCCCCTCTAGCTGTTGGAGGCCTGCCTCTTGAGCAAGTAATGGGTCTACTGAGAAATATAGGATATTCTTGTCTCAGAACAGGACAGTCAGGAGCTTAAAGGGCACAGAGGCAGAAAGTAAGTAGAGAGAGAAGAGAAAGAAAAAAAAAACAAAAAAACAACAGAGGAAATAGTAAGGATTCCAAACAGTTAAGGGGCCAGAAATAAGACATGATGGGAGTGGTGCAGTGCAGTGGCTGTGGAGCAGCAGTCTTCCGGGAGACGTTCTGGAGGATGCAGTGTTGTCCCATCTGTAGGTACCTCTCTGGGCTAAGGGAGGAGGTTGCTCATCTCCAGGCTGAGTTGGCCAGGATTTGTGGGACCTCCTCTTCCATCCAGGGACCACCAGTGCCACTGCTGTTGCCTCAGAGGTTGCCAAGAAGAGGAGCGGTTGGACCACAGTGGGCTCAGGGAGGGTGAGGGTGGTGGAAAAGAGGCGCATACCTCCAGTTGTATCTCTCCACAATTCCTATGCCATTTTGGCAAAGTGTGGTTCCTCTATGCAGGCACCTGCAGTGGAGACCAAGGAGGATGCTGGGAACCTCCACAAAGAAGACCCACAGGAAGGTGGCATGGGACCCCACAGGGGAAGGAAACAACTCCTGGTGGGGGACTCCATCGTTAGGAAGGTAGAACTGGGGGAAGAAGGGGAGAGGGAGGTAAGGTGCCTTCCTGGCACCGTGGCTTGGAGGGACAGGGAGCAAATCCTCAGGATTGCCGAAGCAGCTGCACAGGGGAGGCAACTGGATGTCATTGTCCACCTAGGGACAAATGACCTGGCTAAGAAAGGGATTAGAGCAGTGCAGGAAGAGTTTGTGGAATTGGGGAGGGGCCTTAGACAAGTAGCACGCAAGGTAACCTTCTCGGAGGTGCTGCCCATCTATGGCGTAGGAGAGGCTAGGGTGTTCTGCACCATGGGATTCAATCAGTGGTTGAAAAGCTGGTGCAGAGCTCAGGGATTTGGCTTCATTGGGGACTGGGGGTCCATCTGGAGTGATGCAAGCCTATACTGGCATGATGGGCTGCATTTGTCAGGAGGGGAACCAGGATCCTAGGTAAATAGGTTTAAATGCTTCGTGGCAAGCATTTCCAGCTAGCCAAGGGGAGGCACTGGAAAGGGCAGAAATCGCCCCAAAAAAAAATTACAGTGATAAAGTGTGGTAAACACCAACATAGAGGTGGCGATAGGGAGAAGGGCAGGGGTAAATGGGAAAAGTGACAAAGGCAAGAAGAACAGGGATGGGGCAAAAAGGAGCAAGGCCATCAGGAAATGGAGGGTAAGGAGTACCAATGCCCATAGTCTGGGCAACAAGCTCCCTGAGCTGGTGGCCTTGATGGAAGAGGGATGCCTGGATATCGTAGCAGTCACAGAAACATGGTACACAGAGAGCCATGACTGGGATGTTAACATACCAGGGTACATAACCTACAGGAGAGACAGGCAGGGGAGAAGAGGGGGAGGAGTAGCTCTCTATGTAAAGGAAGGGATAAAAGCAGCTGAACAAAAGAGTAAACGGGGAGGAGAGGAGGCACTGTGGGTCACCTTGGAGACTGAAAAGAGCACCACAATCTGCACTGGGGTTGTGTACAGACCCCCATGTCAGGGGAAGGGAATAGAGAAGGATATGATAGAAGGCATTCTTAGGATGGCAGAGAAAGGGGAGATACTGTTAATGGGAGACCTGAATATGCCAGATGTTAACTGGAGCACACTTGCTGCAGCCACATCCAAGAGCAGGGCCATTGTCGATGCCCTGCAGGTGGCAGGCCTCAGACAGCTAGTTTGGAACCCACTCGTGAGGAGCAATCTTAGACCTCGTGCTCTCAAATGGGAGCAGTGAGAGGATCAGATCTAGAAGTGGGTTGCCATCTGGGAACAAGTGACCATCAAACAGTGTGGTTCACGTTAAACTCAGCTACAGAGTCAAGCCATACAAAAGTGAGGTACTGGACTTCAGGAGGGCTGACTTTGGCAAGATGGGAGAGTGCCTCAGAAAGCACTAGCAAACTGGCTAGAAGGAGGGGTGGAGCAACAATGGGGAATCATCAAAACTGCCATCACAGAGGCAACAAGCCTTTGTGTGAAGCAAATAAACAAATCAAAATGAAAGAAAAAGCCACTATGGTTCTCAAAAGGTGGCTGGGAAAGTCAGGGAGAAAAGATAGCACTCAGGAAGTATAAGGAAACACAGAGGAGCAGGACAGAGAGCTGTACCAGTTAAGGCAGAGGAAGCAGGAGGAAGTCAGAAAGCAAAGGCCCAAACTGAGGAAAGATATCCAACTCTGTTAAGAAGGGGGATAAAACCTTTTATAGGTGCATCAGAGAGCGTAGAAAGACAAAGGGAGGGATAGTGAGGCTGAATAGAATGAATGGTGGGTGGGCAGAGGGGGACAGTGAAAAAGCCGGGATACTGAACGAATATTTCTGCTCAGTATTCACAAAAGAGGAGGGGGAAGTGTCTAATTCAGTTAACAGAAGCACTCTTGATAGGGAGTCGATCCCAGCCCTTTCACTGAAGAAAGGGTTCTGCAAGAACTCCTAAAACTGAAGGTGGACAAAGCAATGGGGCCTGTTGGAATTCACCCAAATATTCTAAAAGAATTAAGGGGGGAACTAGTGAAACCACTGACTACTCTTTTTAATAAATCATGGGAGGATGGTGTGGTACCCAAGGACTGGAGGAAGGCAGATGTGATTCCCCTTCACAAAAGTGGGACCAAGATAGAGGCAGGAAACTACAGACCTCTTAGTTTGACCTCTGTGGTAGGGAAATGATGGAGTCACTTCTGAAGGAAAGAATTGTTGAGTACCTAGAGGCCAGTGGGGCACAGGACCCAAGGCAGCATGGATTCACAGCGGGAAGGTCATGTTAGACGAATGTAATAGATTTCTTTGACTGTGTGACCAAAAGTAGTAGACCAGGGAGGGCTGTGGTGTGGATATGGCCTACCTAGACTTTAGCAAGGCATTTGACACAGTCCCACACAAAAGATTAATAGTGAAATTAACCAGCCTGGGAGTGGGTCCCAGGGTGGTAGCCTGGGTAAAACATTGGCTGGATAACAGGACACAGAAGGTAATTGTAAATGGAGTCCACTCTGAAGAAAGAGGGGTTACTAGTGGGGTATCGCAGGGTTCAGTACTGGTTCCAGTCCTTTTTAATCTTTATAAGTGACATTGCAGAGGGACTGGAAGGAAAAGTATACCTCTTTGCAGATGACACAAAGATCTGCAACAGGGTTGATACACAAGGAGGCGTGGAAAGGATGAGAAGGGACTTGGCAAGGTTGGAGGAATGGTCAGAAGTATGGCAGCTAGGATTCAATGCAAAGAAGTGCAAAATAATGCACCTGGGAAACAAGAACCCAGGGGAAGATTACACAATGGGGGGGAGGTAGTAACAACAACAAAAAAGGAAAGGGACCTGGGGGGTAATCATATCAGATGACCTTAAGGTTAGCAAGCAATGTGAGAAGGCAGTAGGGAGGGCTGGGGGTATACTGGGATGCATAGGGAGAGGCATCACCAGCAGAAAACAGGAAGTTGTTATCCCTCTGTACAGACAGTTGGTGAGACCCCATCTGGAGTACTGCATCCAGTTCTGGAGACCCCATCTCTGCAAGGACATAGACAGGATAGAGGCAGTCCAGAGGAGAGCAACTAAAATGGTGCAGGGTCTGCAAGAGAAGCCGTACGAGGAGAGACTAAAGGAGCTTAATATGTATACCCTTGAGGAAAGAAGGAGAGGGGACATGATAGAAACTTTTAAGTACCTCAGTGGAATCAACAGAGTCCAAGAGGGTAGCATCTTTCAGAAAAAGAGACCTGCAAGAACAAGGGGACACAATTTAAAGATAGAGGGGGGGCGGTTCCGGGGCAGTGTGAGGAAGTATTTTTTCACAGAGAGGGTAGTGGATGCATGGGACAACCTTTCTGAGGAGGTTGTGGGGTCTAAAACTGTGGGAGAATTCAAGAATGCATGGGACAGACGTAAGGCAGTTCTTGTGGGGGGTAGGAAGAAATAGGCTGTTGGTTAACTAGGATCTGCGGCCTATCCTGTAGGTAGGAAAATGGGCAGACTAGGTGGGCCAAGCGGTCCTTATCTGCCGTCAAAGTCTATGTTTCTATGATTAAAAAAAAAAAAATTTCCAGGCAGCCCAATATTGGAATATTCTTCCCTTTGAAATGCGCACAGCTACCTGCCATTACAAATTTGCCACTGCTGTGAATAACTACTTTCCATTGATTTGTACAGTTGGCACAACTCAGAATATTTTTTTTTCCCATATTGGTGTTTGTAGCTCCTTCGGCGGGCCGGAACTGCCGTCCACCAACCTGCCACACTCTGGGGGGTCTTTCAGGATCTTATTAAGCTGTGCATGTTCCAGCGGAGCCCTGGAACCGGCCCAGAGGCATCATTCTGCCACAGCCCCAACCTTTTTCCTAGTTTACTCTCATGTTACCCTAGGTCCCCAGACAGAGAGGTGCATGTGCATGGAGGTGCGCATGCGCCCTCTTGCTCCGGTGAGGGCCCCATCCTCCCACCCCATTGGCCTAGCGCCCCTGGCTCCCTCGGCTGCCCTGCCCCCTAGCCTCCACCGCGAGGCAGCCAAGCACCGAGGTTCCTCCCCAGAGAGGAGATCTGCCTGTCGGCAGCTCATCCTGCACCACCGTGCCCCCCCCGTGCCAACCTCCGGCAACCCACGCTCGCTCCTGAACATGGGTCATGGGTTTGGCGAGAGGTAAGGCATCCAGTGCCTCAGCGCTCTGCGCCACCAGGCCTGTATTCAACTGAGAATAATTAGTCTCATTTGTACTGTTGTTTACAGAAAAACTGAATGACAATTTGTATATATGTTGTTTAGTGTACTATTTAATTGATTCTGATTTTTATTCCTAGTGATAGCTTGTAAGTTTTCTACACAGGACTGTCTTGCAAACAGGTATTTTTTCCCCTAATGATAGGTATTATCCTGTATAAAAATAACAATTGTATCTATCTAATGTGGTCTTGAATTGGTATAATTCCTTGCTAAGGGTCTGACATGCTGCAGTCACAGTTCTGAGCTCAGGTTTCAATTTACATTGCCACCCTTTGCATACCTAAGTAAACTGAAATTATTAGCATGCCTGTGCTTGTGTCAGTTCTCTCAGTAAGGCTATGGAGATAACATGTTTCTGCTCTGTCAGATCTGCATTAGTTGATGACAGAATTGTTCTTTAGTCACTGACACCTGCCCTGGCTATTTATTTATTAAATTTTTGTAACCTGGTGAGCCCACTGGGCCCCGAAGGTCCCTTTTTCAGGGGCGACCCGGGTTTACATGGTAAAAATTACAACATAATACATTACAAAGAAGGCATGCAAACATGGCTATGTTGAGTTTTGTGTGTGATCAGCTGCATTCTTCCAGCTGTGGCCTGGAAATTAAGAGCCACAACCATAGATTTGTGAATAAAGCAGATTCTGTAGAGGCATTTGGGGGCTGCACAGACAGACACAGAGCATGCATCTCATGTATGCCAGTGAGATGAACTGTGGAAGTAGAAGGTAATTTTGGTCAGTTTATGTTCCTGTCTGCCTTGTTCTTATGCTCTTGTAAGCAATATGTTGCATATCTTTCGTTATGCAGCTGTAAAAATCTGTTGTTAAGCAGATAATTGCAAGTTGTGTTGCAAACAGTTAAGCTCAAGCAACTAAAGACACTTTTAATGGAATCCCCCTGTTTATGCCGTCCTCAACTACAGGTGTTGTACTATGAGCTGTTAGCCATTCGTGAGGCCTGCATCAGTTTGGAGAAGGATTACCAACCTGGAATCACATACGTTGTAGTGCAGAAGCGCCATCACACTCGACTGTTTTGTGCCGATAGGACTGAGAGGGTAATTTCCAAGATACAATCATACACTTGATAACTCTGTAACAAGAAATGATTGAGAGTTACAGCTGATATGTAACTTATAATAGATGGTTAGCCCATTTTGCTGGTAGCTTCTGAAAGCCACTCCTCATGCTGAACTGTGCAGAAGGACTTTTTCAGAACTTAGAACAATGCAGAGTGTCTTGGAATGTGAAGAATGGGTCTCTGTGGAGACAAGGACATGTAAGCATTAATCCCCGCTGAAGGTGACATCTGATGGGGAGTTAATGCATGGTTGGGGCCGTTGTGTCACGAGGCTGAGGACAGACAACGGCCCCACCATCCATTAACACCCCACTAGATGCCACCCTCAGCGGGAATTAATGCGCTCGTAACACGGACATACTCGGTGGTGGTGCAGGCTACACAGTGTGCTAGTTCATTCACAGTAAAGACAATGGCAGTTGCAGAAATTCCTGTCATCTTTAATCTTACTTTCAGAGTTCGTGACAGTGCTCTCTTACATACAGATGTCGTTCAAAACTGTTTTGGGTGCACAGACATACAGTTGCTAGCTTAACGATCGCAACACATGCCCCGTGCTTTGGAGCGGCCGTTTCCCTGCAAGTGTGCCTCGGAGGACTGCAGTTCGGTGGTTCCCTGCGCACGACCGGCAGGTCTCTCATTTGCATAAGTGTGTCGACACTAAGGGTGTGTGTTTCTGCTGCTTGCCCTGCTCCCCCCGCCCCCTTGGCAGCAGCACCCTCGCCTACCTCTCCCCGGATACTGCTGATCTCCGGTGCAGTGTCCGTGGCTCCCAATCCTCCATAATTAAAGTGTGGTCCCTGTCCCCCTTCCTTCCTCTGCTGCATCTCGCTTGTAGCTGAGTGTGTAGCTCTTTGTGTCACGGTGTCGGGCTCACACACGCTGTTTAACTTCTGCTGGCTAGTTTCGGCACTGCAAGAGCAATACGGCATTATCGTCTCATAATGCCGTGTTGCTCCTGCACCACGTGATGCCGTCGCGCGTATCACCGTCTCCGCTCCTGGGGCTCTGAATAGTGCCGTGTTACAACACCTTATTACAAGCAGTGACTTTTTTCCTCATTAACTTTGGAACTTTCGCTGTTGGATACTCATTGGCGTTGGCAGCCCCCCACCCCTTAGTAGTATGTAGGACCTCCAGAAGAGTTGGAGTTTAAATAGATGGGTTTTGTGTTGTCACATGAACACCTCAGTGTCCATCAACCCTGTTCTTAACTGTCAGGTTTTATTATTATGCACATTGGCAATGATTCCCCTACCTAATGAGTAATAGTCTTCCACAGATCCACATGAACTGCACTGTGCCACATGCTGTGTACATAACCAACATTTGAACATCTGTGCATCCTTTTGTACTGCACTACAAGCTAAGCACATTTTGTACCCTGCTGTACCATGGTATCCCACTTAAGAAAACAATATAAACTTATAAAGAGACCATTATTATACCTTTTGTTTGCAAATTTCAAGTAGCTTAATATTGGGGGAGGGGTGCGTAGCATTACTGCTTGCTTGTTTTCAAAGTCTAGAATTTAAAACAGATTACATTTCTTCGCTTGATGCAGTAGTTTTTACTCATTTCTGATTTTTGTTGTTGAAACAATCTTGGTTATTTTCTGAAATGTAGCCCTCAAACCATTGTGTCCCTGACAGTGATATGTCGCTGTGTCACTCGAGCAATTGTAGCCCAATTATACAAGCAGAAGGAAATACTTGCCTTTTGAAATGCCGTGATTTGTCATTTCCATCAATCAATCAATATTTTATTTGTATAAGGCGCCCTTCCCATGCTCAGAGCGCCTTTACAGTACAAAATAAAAACACACAGTATTACAGTTTAAAACAGATAAAAACATAACAGTGTGCACATTAATAGATTACTGGGAAAGCCTGGTTAAATAAGTGGGTCTTCAACAGCTTTTTAGAACCCCCTACGGTCTGGCTGTTGTGTATCTGGTGAGGTAGAGAATTCCACAGGGTAGGTGCCATAAAGGCAAACGATCTTCCTCCTGATGTTTTTAGGGATACCCTGGGAATCTCTAGCAATCCCTCACCAGAGGATCTGAGTGAATGGGTGGGGCAGTAAGGACATAAGAGTTCTTTCAGCTAGTGGGGTCCCTGCTCGTGTAGGGCTGTATAGATCAGCCACACGACCTTGAAGGTAATCGGCCACTGTATTGGCAGCCAGTGCAATTCACGCAGCACAGGTGTTATATGACTGGATCTAGAAGTTCCAGTCAGCAACCTGGCCGTCGCATTCTGCACTAGCTGCAAGCGGCAGATGTCTACCCCTGGGAGCCCTAGGTAGAGAGCATTGCAGTAATCAAACCGACTAGTGACAAAGGCATGACCAAGGTAGGAAGATCTTCGGGCAGGCCCACATGCTTCACCTGGGCTATGTTCCTTAGACAGTAATAGGAAGATTTGACTACAGCTGAAACCTGCACCCTCAGGGTCAAGCCTTTGTCAAATACCACGCCCAGGTTTTTCGCACCTGGCCCGAGGCAATAAGCGGGGTTCCCCCAAGATTTAATCCTGAGGGTTTTCCCGCCCATGCCCCAGTTGTCCCATAACCAGGGTCCACCACCAATATCTCTGTTTTTCCTAAGTTCAGCCGAAGCCAGCTGGCACTCATCCAGTTCTGAATCTCCAGTAGGCAGTTGTTAAACACCGCAGCAGAATCTAATTCCTGTTCGGGCACAAAAGGCATGTACAGTTGAGAATCATCAGAATAGCAATGAAAACTCAACCCGTACCATCTTATAATGTCCCCTAATGGGAGCATCTACGCCGCGAATAACAAGGGGGAACAGCACTGAGCCCTGTGGAACCCCGCAGGATAGCCCATGAGGGGCCGAGGAATAAATCCCCGATACCACTTTTTGGAATCTACTCTCGAGGAAAGACCAAAACCAACTGGGGACCACCCCTCTCAGTCCACAGAAGAACCACAGGCGCTGGAGCAGCACCACATGATCCACGGTGTCAAATGCTACTGAGAGATCAAGGAGAACCAAGATTGAACGGGTTCGCCGATCTCTTGCCATCAGAAGGTCATTATGTACCCGTACCAGGGCTGTTTCGGTGCTATGCCTTTTTCTGAAGCCAGACTGGAGAGGGTCGTAGATATTGTGGATAGTAAAATGGTCTTACAGCTGCAGAGCGACCACCTTCTCAATAACTTTCACTACAAAGGGTAAGTTTGAGATCGGCCTGTAGTTAGCTGGGCAGTCGGGGTCAAGGGAGATTTTTTTAAAAGGAGGCATACTACTGCCTCCTTTAAGGGATCTGGAAAGATCCCTCTCTCCAATGAAACCCCCACTGTCCCATCAAGGACCAGGCCGATAACTCCTATACACCCCACTAGTAAGCGTGTAGGGCCCGGATCCAAAATACAGTAGGTTGGTCGCAGAGTCTGGATGATCCTCACTATATCCATGACTACCGGCTGACTAAAGGTGGACCAGGTCTGACGGACATTAGTACCACCTGATTGATCAATGCAAGGCTCAATGGGAAGGCACTCACTGATCACAACCCTGATGGTGGACATTTTGTCAGCAAAGAACTGCGCAAACTCCTCACACTGCACTTGTGACAACGCTCGACCAGAGTGAAGACAGGCTGGATTGCACAGTCTGTCCACAGTCCGGAAGAGCTGGGCTGGCCTGTTCTTTGCCATAGCTATTTCCCTGGACAGGAACTCTGCCTTCTTACGGGGAAATTGCTGATTGATAGGTCTGATAATGATCAGTCTAAGTCTGTCTGCGTCCAGGTGAGTTTTCCGTCAGTGTCTTTCCAACCTTCGCCCCTGCCTCTTCATCTCACAGATTTCCCCGTCAAACCAAAGAGCACCCGGGTGAGAGGTAGGAGGGCGAACACGAGCAGGAGCAGTGATATCCAAGGCCTCAGTAACAGCCCTGTTATAGGCTGCCACTAGAGGCCCCAGATCAGTGCAATCCCCTGGAAAACCCGAGAGGTCCAGCACCGTCATTAGGCCTTCTGAGGTCACTCCTCTCAAGGACGGTACTGTACCAACTCCTTTGGGGCAGGCCTATTTCGGGGTGGCTGCGAAACTGAATCTCAGGACGTGATGGTCAGACCAGCCAAGTGGCTCCACCTCCACATCGGAGATCTCCATCCCCAGGTGGAACACCAAGTCCAGTGAGTGCCCTTTCTCATGGGTAGCAGTGGTAATAAACCGTGTTAGGCCCAATGAATCCATCGGCTGGAGGAGGTTTTGTTCAACTGGCGAGAGTTCATCATCAACCCAGGCATTGAAATCCCCCAGAACCAACCATCTGGGGATTCCCGTACCACCTCAGCGATGAAGTCCACAACCTCCTTCAGGAACTCTCTCCCATCACCTGGTGGACGGTAAATGAGAAGGGTCCTGTAGCCTACACCTGCACCCACTATACACTCAAAGGAGTTGGTCGTTCCCAGTGGCACCTCCCTGAGACCCAGTTCCTGTCTAAAACAGACAGCACCCCTGCTTGACAGTGGTCTTCTCTTGGGCGGTGAATCACCGAGAAACTGGCCAGAATGGCAGCCTCCAAAATGGGGCCAGCACTATCGTCCAGCCAGGTCTCGGTGATACAAGCCAGGTCAGCAGATGCCACAAGATCTGCAACCACTGCAGTCTTATTTTTAATTGACCTGGCATTGCTTAACACCGCCCGAAAGGGACTGGGGTCCAAGGGTGGCCCCTCTTTCTGCCTGACCAGGTCAGAACCCTTGGGTATCGGCACAAGGCAAGGATAATCTCATTCCTGTGTCCATTTTACCCCAGGGCGCCTCCTAGTCCTCACTGTCCCAATCCATCCACTCCTTTCCCATCCTCCTCGAGAGTTCCAGGACCCCCCGCTCCTTTCACTCCCTCGTCTCCTCAAGATGCCGAAAGTACGACATCTAGAGTAAACTTCAAACCAGAGTGGTGGATGATCAAATGAGCAGAGGTACCTTAATCTTGAGGTGGAGTACTGCCTGACTATATTCTGAACTCCTCAGCACATATCGCAGTTACTGTCATACACACTAGTATTGACTCAGTCACACTACCACTCACTCACCCCCTCCCACCTAATCTAATTCTTCTTAAAACTCTTACAAATAAATACACCCCTATTCTGAACCAAAATTAACCCTTATTTCAGTCACTTTCTAACCCCTCACAGTGCTCTCACTGCTGTGGGGTGAACTTTAGAACCCCCCAGCCCCCTCCCATGAGGCTGAACTTTAAAGTCACTAGAAGTCCTTGAAGCACTATAATCGGCTTGTCAGAGGCCTTTACTGAAAGTATATTTCATCAGCTCCACGTGCCGAGTAAGCAGTCAAAATCCAAATTTCATAATAGTGTGTGGTGACTTGATCATTTAAAACTGTGCTGACAAGCTACCTACTTTTCATCAAGAACCCATTACAGTTTCTATGCTGTTTACATTCTGTTAACGCTTGAGGAAACTACGAGTAGCAAGTATACACTGACAGTTGTTTTGTAAGGTCTACTGGGAAGTAAGCTTAAAATTAAGTTTCAGATTTAGGAAAAAGAACTAGACATTAAAAAGTTGTTTCCTCTGCATTTCCTCATGAATTCATGTAAACTGCAGTTAATTGTGGCTGTGAAATTATACCTCCATAGGTTGGTAGAAGTGGCAACATCCCTGCAGGAACAACTGTAGACACCGACATCACTCACCCCTACGAGTTTGATTTTTACCTCTGCAGCCATGCTGGAATACAGGTACAGTGTACTTACTCGAATATTGAATTGTACCTTCATTTAAATGCTAGATGTTTTAATAGTAGTGCCAGGAAGTTTGTGTTATCTGTATGTATGTGTGCATGCATCCATCCGTCCATCTATCCATCCATCATCTGTCTGTCTCAATCCATTCATTCATCCATCTACATTTTTAACAGCCTACATTCAGTTCACTGCCCACACTTAGGTAGAATCACGGAGCACACACAGTCACCAGAAACAGGCTTGACTCCTCCTACCTCAGTCCCATATCCTGTGGTCTATACCCACGCTGCTCTCAGATCTTTCTTTTAGCTGGAAGAAATAGATCTTACTTCGAGAGGGCTCTTGTAGTAGGCAACACCAGAAGGACTGTGCTGTCAGGTGCTAGGACCACACGGAAGGATTAGCTAGCAGTGTCTGGTGGGGGACCGCCCACCTGGAGTCACGTGGCTGACGTCGGCCCAGTGCTGTATAATGGATGGTCCCCCACGCCCACCTGAAGTTCTTTACCACCGTCGACCAGCGCACATCGGACCTTGCAGAATGCTGCTACAGTCAACAGCCATTTTTCGATAAGTATATCTTTAGAAATTTCTCATTTTCTACAAAAAATTTGTATTTTTAACATCGGATTGCATGTTTTCTCCTACTGAATCCCACAAGAACAAGTGTGCCTGCGGAAAGCAGGTCCTGGAGAAAGATGGCCATACTTTGTGTCTCCTCTGCCTGGGGCCTGACCACAACACCGAGGACTGTGAGGCCTGCCAGCTTCATCCAGGCCACAAACAAACGCTGTCAAAAAGTCCTGGAAGCCCATCTTTTGAAACAAAAATGGGCTTCAGTGGAAAAGGAGCTGCAGCAGATGTGGAGCGCTTCTTCATTTCCTGGAAGCTCTTCTGGCTCCCACTTCTCCAAGCAGAAGAAGCACAAGCGGAACAAAGACAAGCACCGGGATCGGTCTCCCTCCCAAGCCGCGGACCTCCTCGGAGGCCACATCCGATGAGCGGCTGTCTACCAGTAAGAGAGGCACCTCTCCAGCCAGACCTGCTCCTCCTGCTTCGGAACAGCCTCCCTTCCCCCCACCGAGCTGGTAACTGTTCCAGTGGGGACCTCTGGGGATTCGGAGGCTAATCCCACCTTTAGGCCATTCAAATCTCAGCCAGGACCTAAGTCAGGTGGGTTGGCTGGTAAGTCAGATGTTGGCTCTGCCGACATCTGCACAGCCCCGGCGCACATATTGGACCCCGATTCAATGTCTGACATCGGTCCTCGGTTCAGCACCGCTGCCACTTTTGCGCGGCCCGACTTGAGAATCCCCAGGACAAACTTCGTCTCCTCCATTGGGGCCTGCAGACTCTTCCCTCCCCCCCCACACAGAGCCGGAGGAACTGCCACCTGCTGGCCCGATCACCCAGCCAGCACCGGGTCGCCCTACGTTGGACCCTCCCGGGGGCCTTCCGGCTACTCTGCCTGTGATCCCTCTGTCTGGGCCCCCTCCCTCACCCCATACTCTGGAGACGCCAGCCGCCTGGGCCAGCGCCGGCACCGCTGCCCTCCATGGGTCCGGCGTCGGTTCCCCCTGCAGGTCCACAGAAAGATACTCAGCCTGGGCCTTCTGGCATCCATTCGCGGTCTCAGCCAGGTCCCTCAGCCCTGCTGTCGGGTCCTTCTCCAGGTTACCCGACACTGGGCTACCCTACTCCAGGCCTTCCTATGCCAGGGTTTCCGACACTGAGGTATCCAACACCCGGGTAACCGATGCCAGGCTATCCACAATCGGGGTATCCGACGCCTGTCTATCAGCATCCTCCACCGCCTCCTCCACAGCTGCTGGTGGATTACGATGCTCTTTTTGCTTCATGGTGGAACTGAGCCAAGCACCAGCTCGTGTCAGAGCTGGACCGATGTCAGCCGGCTGTGCCTCCCCCCGCCGGTCCAGCCAGCCCCTACTCCATGTTCCCCCTCACCTATCGAGACACGTCCCTCCACATCCGGACGCACGTTTGGTGCCTCTGCGGGAGAGGACCAGGGTCATGAGCAGGCTGATCCTCAGAAGGAGGTCCTCCAGTGAAGTTCCCTGTCCTCGGACAGGAGCCCTTCGTGAGACTCTGATTCGGACTCTGCCTCTTCTTCCTTGGGCTCTGAGTCCCCTCCACCGAAGGATCCCAAGCCTAAGGAGACCTCTAAGTCTCCCCCAGAGGACCCCTTCTTCATGGTTATCCTCTGAAAAATTCAAGAGGCCAACGGTTGGAAGACAGAGGAGCGGGATCCTCAGTGTTGGAGATTGGCAGAGCACCTTGACCTCCTGGAGCTGAGCCCCCTTCTTATCCCCCTTTGGACAGGGTCCCATGACGATTTGGACATCACAACATGGCAGCAACCATCATCTGTTGCGGCCATTTCCAAGAAGGTGGACAGACTGTATCAAGCCCCTGAGGGGAAAGACCATTTGGTCAACCACCCTAAAGCTGATTCAGTGGTTATCAATGTGGCGCACGACTGCTGAACTAAGCCTAAACGTATGAGTACCTCCCCTCCTGACAAGGAGTCGAGGCAACATGACCAGTTTGGTCGCAGGGTTTATTCATCCTCTACTCTGGCCCTGCAGGCTCTGAATTATGTAACCCACATGGTTTGCTACCAGAAGGCCATTCTAGGTCAACTAAAAGTTGAATTTGCGGCCTTGCCAGAATCTGAAGCCAAGACCAAAATTGAACATATGGTTATGATGGCAGAGATACCTGCCGCCACACCCTATGAGCGACTTACATGCCGTGATGCGCCTCTGCCAGAAGCACAGGACAGCGATCTGTCTGACACTTCTGGCTGTGGGTATCTGGTTTCGCCCAGGATGTTCAAGCGTCCATCCTGGACACCCCCTTCAGCGGCTCGGTGCTTTTGGAGGGGACGTTCAGGACATCATGACTGACCTGCAGGAGCGAGGAAAGGCACTTCCTTCGATGCAGTCCCTCTATCACACCAATCCCAAGTCTCAGCCACAATTTTGCCATCAACGAGGGTGCCAGACAGGGCAGCAGCCCACCAAATGTCAGGGCAAGCGTTGGGCTACCTCTTCTGCCGCCACCTCCCCACCCCACCCCTGCCAAGTTGCACAGACCTTCCGGGTGGCACTCCCCAACCCTCCATCTCTTGACTCAGTCCCCCAAATCTTCATCCTTAGTTCTGGAGGAGCCAGTCGGGGGCAGATTCGCCAGTCACCTGTCCGGGCGGGAGGTGTGTGTGTTGCTGCCTGTCACGACAGACTCTTGGCTTCTTCAGCTAATAGTTCAGGGTCGCATGATAGAGTTCATAGAGAGATCTCCAGAAAATCCTCCAGGTCACTCTCATTAGCCGCAAGGTCATATTCCACTCATCAGAAAGGAGATTCGGGCTCTGTTGCTAAAGTCCGCCATAGAACCCGTTCCTCAGGGCCAAGTAGGAAGAGGGTATTACTACCACTTCTTCCTGGTCCCAAAAAAGACAGGAGACCTCCAGCCGATACTGGACCTCAGCACGCTCAACCTCTTTGTAGAATACAAGAGGTTTTGTATTCTGACCCTCCTGGGACTGTTGCCATTGCTCCACCAGGGACACTGTCTCTATTCCCTGGATATTCACAATGCATACCTACATATTCCTATCTTCCCGGCCCACCACCGCTTCCTCAGGTTTACATTCCAGGGGGAGCATTTCCAATTTAAGGCCCTCCTCTTTGGCCTTTTGTCAGCACCCAGGGTGTTCACAAAGTGCCTAGCAGTGGTGGCAGCGGCTTTACAGCATCAGGGTCACTATGTGTTTCTGTATCTCGACGACTGACTTCTGTGAGCCCCGTCAAAGGGCAACCTAGAAGTTTCTTTGGCAGTCACCCTGGATCTGTTCCACAGGGTGCGGGGTCACAGCAAATGACCCCAAGTCTCACCTTACCCCTTCCCAGCACTCCCAATTTATTGTGGCGGTACTGGATACTACCCAGGGTCAAGCCTTCCTCCCCTTGGACAGGGCAGAAATGCTGCGGAGGCAAGCTTGACTCGTGGCCTCAAGCCATTGGATAACAGCCAGAATGGTCCTCCACCTCCTGGGTCTCATGGCGGCAACTATCCCCACATTACCCCTGGCCTTGCTCCACATGCGAGTCATGCAGTGGATGCTCCGGGTACAGTGGGATCAAAGGTCAGACAACCTGAATCACAGGGTTCTAGTGTCCAACCCTATGCAAAGGGATCTTCTTTGGTGGCAGTATCTGGAAAATATCTGCCCCGGGGGGTCCCCTTCCAGCCTTCCCTGCCTCCTCAGACCCTAACGATGGATGCATCAGGTCAGGGTTGACGAGCGCATCTGGGAGATCGCAGAACCCGGGGATCCTGGTCTCAGTGGGAGCTCTCACTGCACATCAACGTGCTTGAGATGCGTGCTGTGCTGTATGCCCTCCAGGCATTCCAGTCCCTTCTCATCCCAGGACCACTCCTGATCCAGTCGGACAACATGTGTGTGGTCTGGTATCTAAACAAACAGGAAGCCATTCAGGCATACTCCTTATGCAGAGAATCGATGCAAGTGTGGTACTGGGCAGTTCAGCATCAGCTCCAGCTAATGGCAGTACTCGTCCCGGGCGTCCAGAACGTCCTGGCGGACAGTCTCAGCTGCACCCAGGCAAGGGTTCACTAGTGGGAACTGCATTAGTCGGTGGTCGAGGACATCTCTGACCTCTGGGGTCTTCCAGATCTCAGTCTTTTTGCCTCCCCATACAATGCCAGATTACCCTGTTTTGCTCCCTCATTCCCAGACCTGGTGTCTTTTGGAGAGACGCATTGTCTCTTTGCTGGACAGGGAGATTCCTGTACGCTTTCCCTCCCTTCCCGCTCTTGCAAAGGGTCCTCCTCAGACTGCAAGCGGAGGGAACTCAGATGATTCTCATTGTTCCATATGGCCTCGCCAAACATGGTTCCAGCCTCCGGTTCCTCTTCCCCTCTGCCAGGACCTTCTGACTTAGGATCAGGGCAGGCTGGTCCACCCAGACCTCAAGTCCCTTCACCTTCATGCGTGGCACCTTCAGATATAGCTGTCTTTTGCTTTGGGGTCTCCTCCAGAGTAGCTGAAGTCCTTGTAGAGGCCAGAAGGCCATCTAAAAGAACCACCTATGCGACGAAAATGGAAGAGATTTTTTTTTTTTAGTTATTTAACCAGGTATAGCACACTAAGCTGAAAGCTTTTTTACAGGAGCGACCTGGGAGCACAAGGAGGTTAAGTGACTTGCTCAGAGTCACACAGTATGCAAGTGGAAGCTGTGGGATTCAAACCCAGGTCTGGTCTGCTGGATGTCACCAGATATGCAGCTCAGAGCCTTAGACCACTGCGCTATACTGCCTCATTTTCCATCTGGGTAGCCTCCAAGGGCTGGTACCCCTTTTCGTGCCCTGTTCCTCAGTATCTCCTGCACTTCACTGGCCTGGGACTTAGTTATTTCTTGCTGAAGGTCCACTTGTCTGCCATATCTGCCTACCACACTGTGGTGGAAGGCAAAACTTTGGCTCAATTGGAGGTCACCCATACATTTCTGAAGGGAATTCTCCACATGAAACCCCCAGTTAGGAACCCTGTGTCCCCTTGGAATCTGAACTTTATCCTTGAGAAACTCACTCTGCCTCCCTTTGAACTGGCTGTGTTGCGACCTGCGCTATCTGTCTTGGAAAGAACTGTTTTTAGTTGCTATTACTTCTGCTCGAAGGATTTCCGAGCTTCAGGCCCTTATATGCAAGGAGCCCTATTTGATTTTCCTCAGAGACTGGGTGGCTCTGCTTACAAATCCAGTGTTGGGTAAGTTAATTTTTCTATTACTTTCTATTATTTTTGAAAACTTGTTCCAGAAAGCTATGTGCAGTCACTAGCACGGATGGAGAAGTACTGGAAAATGTAATATACCTTACAGTTACATTTACTTATGTCTTTTTATACAAAAGAAATGCGTAACTGTAACTGATTATATTTATTTGAAAGTAACTAACCTATTACTTTCAAAAAATGTAATCTTTTATAGTTATTTATTTTTCTATTGTTTTTGTATAAAAATAAATGAGTAACTGTAAGGTGTATTACTTTTTCTAGTACTTCTCCATCCTTGCTAGTGACTGCACAGAGCTTCCTGGAACAAGTTTCCAAACGTAATAGAAAAATTAACTTAGCCAACACTGTCCAAATCCTACGTTTTTACCAAAGGTTGTTTCTGAGTTCTCTTTAAATCAGACTATCCCCTTGCCAGTGTATTATCCTGAGCACTGTAATCAAGGGGAGGCGATTCTGCACACTCTGGGCATGCACAGATTTTGCTTTATTACACTAATTGGAAGAAGTCAGTCTGTAAACGGATCAACTTTTTTCTTTTCTGCCCAAAAGAAAGGGTGCCGCAGTTTCAAAACAGTGTTTTTCCAAATGGTTAGCAAACTGCATTCTGTACTGTTATCAGAAGTACAGCAAACCTCTTCCGGGGGAAGTCAAAGGGCATTCAGCCATAGACATGGCTGCATCTACTGCTTGTTTCAGAAATGTTTATGCCGCTGAGATCTGTGCAGCAGCCACTTGGAGCTCTGTCCACACCTTTACTACACACTACAGTCTGGACATTGCCCCTAGACGCGGGGCAGGCTTTGGACTGGCCGTCCTTCAGGGCCTTCTCTCTTAGCTCCCTGTCTACTGCAGACCTTTTCCTGCTTCCCGTGTTTAGTCTTTGCTTGACTTACACAGCTTGAGACTCAGTCCTTATGGTGTAGCATACTGCAAGAGCCCTCTCGAAGTAAGATAGTACAGTTACGTAAGAACTCACCATAAGAGCAGATCTTCGAGAGAGGCTCTTGCAGTAGGCAACGGTTTCCCTTCCCCCTGCTGCTGCTTCTTTCTATTTAGCCTTTCTCGGGGCTCCAGCAGCCCAC
Organism: Neoceratodus forsteri; assembly: GCA_016271365.2. NCBI lineage: Eukaryota > Metazoa > Chordata > Ceratodontiformes > Ceratodontidae > Neoceratodus > Neoceratodus forsteri. Next base: position 370,444,698 of record CM057451.1, on the reverse strand, counting down.
TCCTTCTCCTGTCATACCTCTTCACAGGTCTCCTGTGGGAGGATTGGAGGCAGGCATGGGGGATCGCCCATTATATAGCGCCGGGCTGATGGCCACGTGACGCCAGGTGGGCAGTCCCCCACCAGACACTGCTAGCTAATTTTTCATGTGGTCCTAGCGCTTGATGGCTCAGTCCTTATGGTGTTGTCTTCTGCAAGAGCCTCTCTCGATGATCTGCTGTTACGGTAAGTTCTCACGAAACTGTACTTTCCAACTACTGTACCTGGATTCAGTTCACTTTCCACACTTGGGCAGTCTTCTGCTGAACATGCTTAGTCACCGGAACAGTCTTCAAGCTTGACCCCGCTCCACCCACTTTGCACTTAAATTTTTCTTCCATTGGAAGGGACAGGCTTCCTCCCTCAATGCTCTAGCTCTGTTAGAGTATTCTGCTAGTTTTTGAGCATTTTTTCAAATATTTTTCAACATTTTTCTATGTTTTTTTTTTACTTCCCTACATAACCCAGTCCTGTGGTTACCACTTCAGTGTGGGCCTGGCCATGGATTGGAGCATAAGCCAAGAATTGAACCATGTCTTGTGTGCAGGCAGATGTCCGTGAGCTGGCTTGATACCTGTGTCTGTTGCCTAGGCCCTAGCCACAGTATGGCACACTGTGCATAGTGCCAGGCCATGCATCCATCATCTCTCATGGAACAGAAGGTGTGGCTCCTACAAGGTAGGTCCCGACCATAAGCCATCCATCTGCAGAGCTGGCGGCAAAGTTAAGGGTTCCAGAGAGGAGGTGGCAGCCACTGAGGCCATCCTAGTACTGGAATTGCTTTTAGCTGAGGAGCACAACTTTAATAATCTGTGACTATTTAGGAGTATGAGGGGTTTCATAATTTTCTCCCCCCCTCCCCTCCCTCCATTCTTTTGGGGATGGTCACCTCCCTGCCACTATAATCACAAAAATAAAAGTCACCATCAATCGTGGGAGTGCAGTCATCATGGGACTGCTCCCTTTCATTATATTAAGGGCCTCCCAAGGGCAGTTACCTCCAGTGGAGGTCATACCACCAGTGGAGCTGCCGGTCTGCTGATGAAATTGCCGCTGGAGCAGTTAACCGATCCGGCATGGGCTGACAACCCAGTTGATGACCCCTTAGAGTGGAGATGGATGTGGTTAAAAATTCATCCCTTACTTAGATGCCGGTGCTGACTTGAGACCCAGCCCAAGAGTGGAATGATCTCCACTGAGCTCCCCCACCCCACCTGATGCAGTTTCCACTGGTTGTTAGTACTCCAGTGCAGCTTCTAGCCCAGCTGGTATCCAAGCAGGCAGTGCACATGGAGCCACAGACACCAGCACCATATTGACCAAGCAGTTGACGCTTGAGATTGTAATCTCTGTCTCAACGCCGCCACCAACACCGTCAGTGGTCAACATTGTGCTTTTCATCTGTCTGCCATCATCCATACCAAGGTTGTTGCAGGTGGAAGAGGATGATCTGGCAGCAATGGGTACTTGGAGCTGTAGCCCAGGGTCGACGTCAACTGATGTGGCCGATCAACTTGACCCAGCCATGGCTGCCTTCACCAATGCTGGCTCCAGTTTGGTGTCTGGTGGTCTCCCCCTCTAGCTCTGCCAGCAGTGCCACATGCAACCACTTTAGGTGGAGCCCCAACACCCACATTTGAGGAAGGGTGCTCCATCAAAGGACACAAGGCTAGTGTTCTGACATCTTAATGTCTTGTTGGTGGTTGTCATTCTATCAGAGGGTGTGGTGCACTCCACTTATCAAAATGCCTTTTCCCGGATTCAGACATGGGGACATTTTGTCCGCTTTGCCACCCTTGTTTCAAGCCGTCTCCAGGACTTACCTTCCATTTCCTGGTCCTCCCTGGTTTGCATCTCCCAGGGTGGGACCGCCCAGGGGGTTCCGGTTCCCCCAGCAAAGTGTATCAGTGTCAGCAGTTGGTTCCACAGTTAGCCTTGTGGGGACTGCGGTATGGAGGTGACTTTGCACTGCACGTCCAGGTTTTTATCCACTTTTGTCCACCCAAGACTCCAGTAGTGGGCCCAAGGACACGTATGCACGCAGATGCTTGACCTCACACATCAGCTGCCATTGACATCCTCCCTCCCTTGATTCAAACAACATGAAGTCTTGCTATATTATGACACATGCAGTATAACCCCAGGTTAGAACTGCTCCGGAGGTGAAAGAGTTAACTTTCCATGCAGGGCATGGAATCTTGAGCGCGAGCTCGGTTGAACACTCTGTCTGTTGAAGCTCAAACTTAAACTGTCAGATTCTTTACTCCGCCTCACTGAAAAGTCGCTCCGGAGATTCCTCCTGCTGCTTGGTTTGTTTGTCGGTTTAAAAGTGTAATTCTCGGTTTATTTTACCGAAATTTAACCGCAATCGTCGGTTCAAGCTCTGTCTGTGGTATTGTAAGTAATAGATAGGCTTTTGTTTATTTTCTTCCGTGTGGAACTTGTAAACGTCTTTTCGGGTCGGTTTGAACCGATCAGATTGGGTTTAAAATTATTTTCTAGTCCTTTAGAGTGCGGTTCCCGGTTCTTATCGGTTCTAAAAAAAATGGATTTTATTACGTTTTTTTTCCACGACCCGTGACACGGTTGGGAACCGATAAGAGAGTCTTGCTTGGCGGATTGCCATTAACGGGCAAATTTTGGTTAGGCTGGCACTATGTCTGAGAAACCCAAAAGAAAAACCGGACCCACTGGGTTTCAGCACTGTGGCCTCTGTGGGGAAGCCTTTGCTAAGGCTGACCCACACACCACTTGTGTATATTGTCTGGGGTTTGACCACCTCAATGCAGACTGCCAGATTTGTAAGAATTTTCCTGCTGCCACCGTGGAAAAGAGAGTTGGTAGGCTCAGGGAAAGGGAGGCCAAAAAGTCCGCTGACCCGGATGGCCAGCCCGGTTCGGTTCCAACCGAACCTGAGGGAGTGCCCTCTGACCAGGGCGATACTTCCTTGGGCAAATGAAGAGCCAGCTCTGAGGAGCCGGTTCCAACTAAAAGGACTAGAAAGTCAGCTAGTTTGGGGCCAAAAGTTCTTTCTCCAACCGCTGAGGAAATAGCCAAAGCTATTCAAATTGTCCAGTCTCTTTCCCAGTTCCGTCGAACCAACATTAGGAGAGCGCTCGGTTTGGACGGTTCCCGGTTCAAGATTATGATTTGAGGATTTTATGAACCAGAGGAAGGGAGGAGGGGTATGAGGAGAGCGAGTGTGATTTTGAAAGTCTGGATGTGCCCATTGAACCGGACATCTCTCCAGACAGACCCTCAGGGTGTCCCTCCCAGGCTATCTGAGTCCCTTCTCATTTTTGTTTTACAAGAAAGTTGCTGAGACTCTGCAACCCCTGTTGAGGAAGCTGTTGATGATCAAGAAGAGCCTGATTTTGTGGAAATGATGGATATTCCAGAGTCTAGGAGACTGTCTATTCCCTTGCACAAATCTTTTAGGAAACAGTAAAAATTCTGAAAACTCCTCATTCTATCCTCCCTGTGGATAAAAGCATGGACAAGAGGTATGCTTTATCAGGCTCTGATACGGAGTTCCTTTCCCAGCAGTGCAGCCATGTGGGGGTAGTGCAGGCTGCAGCCTGTGACAAGGCTAATATTCCTCTAACCTCTCACCCTCCTGAAAAGGATTCCAGGAGGATGGATGCCATGGCAAAGAAACAGTACATGGCAGCATCTTTGGGACTCAGACAGGCAAATTATGTAGGCTTACGCGGCTAGGTACCAGAAATCCAGATGGGATACTGTCCTGGCCCTAGCAAAACAGGCCCCTGACCAGCTTGCCAGGGAGCTGGAGCAGGTGGCTGCGGATGGTATTGAGGCATCCAAGGTGCAGTTTCATGCTGCAGTAGACTCTAATGATGTTTCATCAAGAGTCATGGCTACATCTGTGTCTCTTCGCAGAATGGCCTGGCTGAGATATACTGCCCTGTCACAGGATACTCAGTCTAAGGCTATGGATTTTCCTGTTGTGGGCAATTCTCTGTTTGGGGAGCAGACAGAGAATTATATGAAGAAAATGGATGAGTATAGGACCACCTATAGGAGTGCACAGGCCAAAGAAAGGCAAGCCACTCCTCAAAGGCAGCATGTCAGGGGCAGGGCAGGCCTTTTCATGAGGCCTTTTACCAAGCCCAGGCCTCCTCTTCTGCTTATGCCCAGAGGGGTTCTTTAGGGAAGGGGCAGAGGGGTTCTAGTAAGCCTGCTTCTGCCCTCAACCCAAAGCCCCTGCAAAACAGGCTCCTGATGGGGTAGCCAGGGCGATTCTCCTCTACCGGTGGGGGCAGGCTGGCTTACTTTGTCCAGGACTGGAAGTCTTTAACATCAGACAAGTGGGTCCTAGGTAGTAAGCCAGGGACTGGTTCTCAGCTTCAAAAAATTTCCGAAGATGAGAGCCAGGTCTTTTCCACCTGCAAACCCATCAGAGGCACTTGCCCTGGAAGCAGAAGTTTCTTCCCTCCTGGCTCTCAGAGCTGTGGAAAGGGTGCCTCCCATACACCAGGGCAAAGGGTTGTACTCCAGGTACTTCCTTACCCCAAAAAAGACAGGAGAATGGCGGCCCATCCTGGATCTCAGGTATCTAAACAAGCACCTTTTAAAACCAAAGTTCAAAATGGTGACTCTGGGAATTATTTTACCCTCTCTAAGGCCAGGGGACTGGCTAGCCTCCCTGGACCTCAAGGATGCCTACTTCCATGTTCTCATCAGAAGCTCCCATCGAAAAGTACCTCAGATTCTTATGCCCTCAGGCCATTACCAGTTCAGAGCAATGCCCTTCGGCCTCACCTCGGCCCGAGGTGTTCTAAAATGCCTGGCAGTAGCAGTTGCTCATTTAAGAAGGCAAAAGATTGCCATCTTTCCTTATCTGGACGACTGGCTCATTGTAGGCCAGTCTCCAGAACAAGAATCAAACTACAGTTACAAGTAACCCAGCAACTGTTGACATCCCTAGGTTTCCTTCTCAATCTTCCAAAGTCAGTTCTGGAGCCTGTCCAGCTTCTCACCTTCATAGGCGCAGAACTAAACACAAAAGAAGCCAGAGCCTTCCTCACTCTGGAAAGAGCAAGGACCTTGGTCTCTCTGGCCTCTTCTTTCACCCTGCAGGTCTCTCGACCAGCAAGGCATTTTCTACAGCTCCTGGGGCACATGGCTGCTTCTACAGCAGTAGTGCAGGGAGCAAAATTTCAGATGAGGGACATCCAGTTCCATTTGAGAGCCTTTTGGTCTGAAAGGACAGATCCTCTAACCAAGTTGATCCCAGTGACTCGAACCCTGATCCAGGCCCGTCAGTGGTGGCAGGATCAGAGCAATCTGAGACAGGGGGTTCCCTTCACTCCCCAGTCTCATTCCTTGACCCTTACTACAGATGCATCCCTCTTGGGGTGGGGAGCTCACATGGGCGACCTTTCCACCCAAGGGCTGTGGTCCCCTCAGGAATCTCTGCTCCACATCAATTTGCTGGAACTCAGAGCAGTTTTTCTAGCACTCCAGGTTTTTTCCACATCTCTTCAGAACAAGGTTGTTCAGATCAGACAGACAATACCACTACAATGGTACATCAACAAGCAAGGAGGCACTCGGTCTACGACCTTGTGCACAGAAGCAATGAAGTTGTGGTCTCTGGCTTATTCTCTGAGCGCCTCCTCACGCTGTTCACCTCCCAGGCAAGGACAATGTCCTAGCGGATGCTCTCAGCAGGATTTCCCAGGGCCATCACGAATGGGCACTGGATCCCCTAGTACTGGAGGTAGTATTTGCCAGATGGGGCACCCGGCAGATAGATCTCTTTGCAGCCCCAGACAATCACCAACTTCCCCTTTTTTGCTGCAGGCCCCCAGTGTTGGGCTCAGTCCCTCTGGATGCCTTCCTACTCAGTTGGGAAGGGAAGTTTCTCTGTGCTTTTCCCCCCTTCCCCCTCCTTTTCAAGGTGCTAGTCAGAATCAGATCTCAACCCTGCAAGATGATGCTGATTGCTCCAGATTGGGCCAGGCAGCCCTGGTACCCACTCCTCATGTCCTTAACAGTCCACCTTCCCCTGTGTCTTCCCAGGAATCACAACCAGTTAACCTGTGCCCAGGGGAGAGTTTGGTATCCGAACCTCAAATCTCTCAGTCTCAAGGCATGGCTCTTGAAGAGTTAGAGTTTGCTGACCTACACCTTTCCCAAGGTGTATTGGATATATTGAAGGCCTCTAGGAAGCCTTCCACCAGAGCTACTTATAATTCAAAATGGAAAAGATTTTCCATATGGTGTGCTGGTAAGCATATTTCCCCAGAATCTGCTGGCGTGCCCACGATCCTGGATTATTTGGTGCATTTGAATTCCTTGGGCCTGAGACCAGCTACTCTAAAAGTGCACTTGGCAGCTGTGTCTGTCTTCTTATCAGCAGGTAAGCCCTCTTCTTTTTCAGCTCACTCTGTGTTCTCCCAAGTTTTTTAAAGGGTTGCTTCACACCAACCCTCCGTTCAGGGACCCTGCCCCTGCTTGGGATCTTAATATTTGCATTGCTCAGCTTATGCAACCCCCTTTTGAGCCATTGTCTTCAGCAGAGCTTAAGTACTTGACTTGGAAAACTGTGTTTCTGGTAGCCATCACCTCTGCCAGGCGCATAAGTGAGCTACAAGCATTGTCAGTGGAGCCTGATTTTTATCTCCTTTCATAGAGATAAGGTGGTCCTCAGGACTAATAGGAAGTTTTGCCTAAGGTGGTTTCAGACTTCCACCTTAATCAATCCATGTCTCTTCCTGTGTGCTTCACTGACCATTCCTCCTCTGAGTGAGGAGAGATTGCACAGTTTAGATGTCAAAAGAGCCCTTAGTTACTATAGAAAGTACCAAGGGTCACAGGTTGAATCCCTCCAGTTGTTCCTCACTTGTGGTGAGGTTGGTAAAGGAAACCTGCCACTAAAAGATCCATTGCCAGGTGGATTGTCTCTTGTATCCAATTCTGCTATGAAAAACTGGGTAGGTTCTCCCTCAGGCCTGAGGGCTCACTCTACCAGAGGTACAGCTGCATCTCTAGCTGCTGCGGGGACATACCTATCCTAGAGATATGTCAAGCAGCTACCTGGAAAACAGTTCCTGGGTTTACTAAGCATTACTCCCTGGATATCCAGGCTAGGGTGATGCTTTCGATTTAACACCAGCTGTCTTCAGAGCCTATTCCCAAGTAGGTTCTGTCCCTCCTCCATGGAGGTACTGCTGTGTAGTCTCATGATGTCATAATATAGCAAGACTTCATGTCGTTTGAAGAAAAAATTACTCACCTTAGTAATGTTGTTTCTTCTAATGGAGTCTTGCTATATTATGACCTCCCCCCCAGCCTGCCCCTCTCAGAACCTCTTTTTTGGGATGTGGGTGGGCAGTGCAATGTTGGCACTTCATAGATGCCCACTTTATTTTCACCCTTTCTTTGGGTGCTTAGGTGTTATGCTTATTTTTTCTTTCTTGAATCCCCTGACTTGTCTTTGTTTTGGGATCAAGATCAAAAATGTGTTTTTGTAGTTAGTAGCCAGTGTCTAGTGTAGGTTTACGGCTTCCACACAGAACCTTAGTGAGTTTTTGCTCGTAAAGATCTGACAGCTTAAGTTTGAGCTTCAACAGACAGTGTGTTCAACTGAGCTCGCGCTCAAGATTCCATGCCCTTCATGGAAAGTTAACTCTTTCACCTCCGGAGCAGTTCTAACCTGGGGTTATACTGCATATGTCATAATATAGCAAGACTCCATTAGAAGAAACAACATTACTAAGGTGAGTAATTTTTTCTTCCCAGCTCCAGTTTGCACTGCCACCTGTTGTCAATCAGCTGTCAGTGGCGCGGCGCAGTCTGTCGTTCCACCTGCCCCTTAAGAGGAGGCATCGCTGTGATGCTCAGTCGCGCCCGCCCTCTGATGATTTAGGCTTGTTCCTAAATCTGTGTCTTCAGCTGCAAGCAGTAGCACTAATGCAGCACCAGTGGCTCAGCTTGGTGTGGAACACATTAAAAGCGGATTTATGCCACCGGGAGCCTGTCGCTAATGCAAAAAAGTCCCCTGAGCTTTGGTGAATCTGCATCATGGTGTTTTGGAGAGTTTGAATGATGCAGCATTAGTTTTAACCTCACTTCTGCACCTTTTCTATAAGCACTAGTGTGTATTTTTCTGCGCATGGAAAAGTAATTCTGAAGTTTGGGCAATGCCAGCATTTCATCATGCGATCGTTCAAACCCCCAGAAACACCATACCACAGATTCATGAATGCTAAGGGGTCTTTTTTGCCATAACTTCGCATTTCTTTCCTTATATGGTGTTAAGCTTCAACTGATGCTTTTAATTATTTTAATTTTTTTTTGCATTAACTGTACATACAGTATGTACAGACCTGCAACAAATTAAAATCATTATGAAAACTAGTTAGACCATGTTTAAAGGGACACTGTCAATCCCTCTTAGAGCTCAAACTGTCCCTACTTAAAATACACATTTTATGATTGTTCACATTCTATAGAATGTGCTGATGTAGCTGGTAATTTGGTAATTTCAGTCTGATCACTTATTTCAATTTAAAGGTGAAAAACAGCCCACTATACTGGTGTTACGACAGCAAAATGTGTTTGTTTACATTCCTTAATCAACTTCCACTGCTTCTTTCCTGGACTTGGGAACACCCCAATACAGTTTAGCCACTCCAGATACAGTGGGAGGAGGCTGTTGCATTACGAATGGCTGCTCTGTTTGGGGATGTTCCTAATGTTCAGGAAGTGTTCAGTTAAAATAGATCAAGGATTTGAAACAAAACAAGGTTGAGTATAATTATACCATTAGCATGCATTTTAGTTCTACTATGAAAGGAGACAGATTAAACAACTAACACCACTACTGAATTTTAGAGAAGGTAAGCAGTCAAAAAATGTGGATTTTCAATTAGAAATAGTATGATGCAAAAACGGTTGACAAGGTCCCTTTAACTTCTGGATATGAGCCTGGGTGGGCACCACTGTTTGTGAGGTTTCCCAGGATAACAAAACCAATACTCAAAGGGGAACAGTCCTCACTAAGAGCTCCATACCCAAGTGTGGGTCTGGTACCGATTTGCAGTTGGTGTGCAATGACATTTATTTATTCTTTTTTAACTTTCTGATTACTGCAGTGTGTAGTAGATTGTATCAGGCTGACTCTGCTGACTTCCAAGCTGACATTTTCTGTAACTACGAATCCCCTTGCAGCTGACGTCAGAGCAGGGCTGCAGCAGATGGAGATTCAATAGCCTGTAGAACATGTTAAGAGTTTTTATAAGCTCTGACCTTTTGTTTGCGGGTCCTGCCATCCTCTTGTCCTCCCTGAGCTTAGTACGGTCACAGAGGACTCTACTTAGCCTCAAGAGATCAGTGAAACTGGCACACATCTGACTGAAATGTGTAAAAGTCTAGCATGCACTGCAGGCTCTTGAATCTCCCACTGCTTCAGCCCTGCTCTGATGTTAGCTTCAATGAACAAAACATAATCAGACACATAAAACATTGAAAAATGTATCTATATAATGCATAATGGTTTACTTTGAAACAACAAAATGTTCTAATACAAGTGATGAAATAATTATAATTAACTTGTGGCTGTGTCACGCTTGAGTTACGTCTTGCCTGTCACAGTCTGTATTTCAGAACATCTTTCAGTTCAGCTGCTTTAGGTTATAATTCAAAGCTTATTAATTTATGGTGTTTTAATTTGTACAGTAATACTAAAAGGAATTATTTGTGTAGTTTTATGTAACCTGGAAGAAATGTCATTTCTAGGGGCGTGACTATAGTTCACTGTCCACACTCTGGCAGTTCCACTTGAACAGTCTGATTTGTCAGATGTCTTTCAGTTAAGCTTCTCCCACCACCTGGGCAATATATTCCCCAACTCTGTCCTGTGATGTCAAAGCTTTCTTTCCGCTGGAAGAACAGGTCACCTCCTTCGCTCCAGTCACTTAGTATTTAGTGTGACATAGGTGAACTTTGTTATTGAAAGTTTTCAAGTTATTTGGATTTCTTTCCTCAATTCCTTTGACTTCCTTCTTGGACCTTTGATGGAGCAGTGGCAGTTGGGGTTCATATTCTGAATTTGGTGCTGCAGATGTTGGTCACCAACCTGCAAAACACGTGCATATATGCCTGTGTGGGCAGCATGCTAATCCCTCAAGGACAGGAAGCTCTGGTTCTTGCTGGGTTGACTTTTGGAACAGGATCCTAAGGACCACTCTAAGGGCCGCAAGAAGGCCTTGGCTGTGGCCGGGTCTGCTCAGCAGCTTACAGCTCTGGAGGCAGATGCGGCAGCTACCACACCAGGCACCTGCTTGGTCTAAGCACTGTTCTCAGCTGGGGGCAGCATCTGAGGGTGATTCAGCAGAGGCTTCCGAGACATGTGTTTGGCCTTCCAGACCCTGGGGGAGAGCTCTGCCCACCATGGTTACAAGCATAAGCACCGCTGGTGCTGGTAGTAGAACCTGGAGAGACTGAGGTCCCTGCTGGTCCCTCGACGCACCTGACTGCTTGACAGTGGTCTAGCTCACTTTGGTCGAGTGGCTGGTCGGCCAGGTTGAGGGCTTTTCTGTTCCCCCATTGAGCCATTTAACTTCATCTCCAGTCGAGCAGGCCAATGAAGTTTTTCTCGAGCCTGTTGACCACTTGTTGGACGAGTCTGAGGAATTGATCTCATAGACCCTGATGCTCCCGCTCCTCAGTCGAGAGCAAGTGGTTCAGTCAGTGTACCTGTCCATTCCTGGGGAGCAGCCTGCATGGGTGATTTGGCCTTCCTCTCCCATGCTGCGTAATGTGGGCAGGCACGTGGTATACCACAGCCAGCAAGAAGGCTCCCCTTGCTGTCAATCATCCAATTGATGGTCGATGTCAAGGTATAAGTCGAGGCATTCCTGCTCTCGACCTCGCTCGACTGGGTAGTGTTGCCGTTGATGCTTCTTGATCTCCTCACCATCGGGTGAGGAGAACCACCATTGCAAGCTGTGCTGGTGCTTCGTGGCGCTCATCTAGCAATAGTGGGCCATTGTGGAGCAGGATAGGTCTATAATCCCTGGACCTCTAGTCACCTGGCAGCCACCAGTGGTGCTCATGCTGGTCCATGCTATGCAACTGCTTCTACACCTCTGTGTGTGGAGCTGCCACCACCGCAGCCAAAGGTGGGTGCTTTGACCAAGGAGGCCCATTTTGTCACTGGCTAAACAGGCTGGTTGTCAGTGCAGGTCACACTGGGGAAGATACCTGGGCGGTTTGCGGTGAGAAACCGTCGAGGGCCACTTTTTGAGGAGTCCTTGGATGACTCTTACCAGTAGTCCATGGCCTCCTCTGAGACTGTGCTCCTTGACCGGGGATCAGTCGAGGAGCTGTCCACCAAGCATAGCCCAGTGTCCTTCAGTGCATGTCTTCGCTTAATATTGGAGTCCATGTCAGTCTCGCTAAAGCTAGCCAAAAAAAAAAAAAGGCTATGTATCCCTTCATGCACATTTTGGATAGAGATGAATCCCCGGAGGTTGTCTTTCCTGTGGTTGAAGTTATTTTGAGACCGGCCCTGGAACTTTGGCAGTATCCAGTATCCTGCCTGGCACCCTGTACCCATGTGGTCTGCAAGTACGTGGTCCATACTGGGTCACTTTCTGGATTCTCAGACCACTGCTCCGTAGAGGGGTTGGTAACTGACTCTGTGCTCCGTAGGTCCAGACACCGGGGGATGTGGACAAGCCTCTGGACAAGGAGTCCCATAAGACTGACCATGACACTAAAAAGGTGCATGCATTGGTATCTTTTTGGGTCTCCGTCAGACTAGCTACGCCATGATGATGGCTAATTTTGGTCACTCCCTGATAGGAGTTTTTGATTCCATCCTTCCTCACCTCCTAGCTGATCAGCAGCTGATGGTGATAGTCATCAGAAACCAAGGTCAATTGCTGCCTGAACACCAGCTGGAGACCGCCTTGAACATGGGTGATTCATGTGCCCATGCCATGGCAGCAGCCATCTCCATGTGTCACAGTTCCTGGCTCATCTGTTCGCCATCATGGCAGACACCCAGAACATGCTGGCTGATGTCCCTTTCTTGGGCACTGACCTATTTGTCCCTGGGGTGGCAGGACATCTTAACCATATTGAGACGTCCAGTACCACAGTAGACTCTGTTGCATCATCCCGGAAGGACCCAAAAAAGAAGTCTAAGAAACAGGCTTTCCAGTATCAGTCCTTTCAGCCACAGACTTCTCGGCAGCAGCCCCAGCAGGGACAGTACCAGGCCTGGAGCCCCAAGCCCATGTCAGGGGGCCAGGGTCCTGAAAAGGGGGTCAGAGTGGTGGTGCCATCCGCCTGCAGATGCCAGTGCACCCGCAAAAGCTCCCAGTGATGGGTTAGGGGGTGTCATCCTTCCATCAGTCCTGTCCCTGTCTGCACTCCCCATAGGAAGTTGGCTATGTCACTTCTTGCCACGTTGGTCCACTTTCACAATGGGCAAGTGGGTGTTGGACATAGTGGGCAGAGGATTGCCTCTGGACTTTAAGACTCTCCAGCCTCCATGTGCCTTGGGACTCCAGGGCATCACAGGACACACTCACTGCCCTTTGAGAGGACATTGCTCAGCTCCTTGCAAATAGGGCAATAGCATGTGTCCCAGACACCCTGGCCAGTCAGGTTTACATGTCAATTTACTTCCTAGTCCTGATTGGGGGGGGGGGGCTGGCACCCCGTATTGGATCTGCACGATATGATCCAGTTAATGCAGAAACACAAGATCTTACTTCGAGAGGGCTCTTGCAGTAGCTAATCACCTTGAGGACTGCACCCCCTGGCGTCAGGACCACACAGAAACTATAGCCAGCAGTATCTGAAGGGGGACTGCCCATTGAACGTCACGTGGCTAACATCAGCATGACCCTATATAGTGGGCGGTCCCCATGCCCGCCTTTCAGTTCTTTCCCTCCTTCGACCTGAATAGTCAGACCTCACAGAGATCGTATGCTGCAGTTCGACCGCTATTCGGATGAGTATCCGTCTTTCTTTCCTTCAGAATTCAGTTATTTAGTTTATTTGTGCATGTCATCATCTTCCAGCGTCGAGCACAAGATGTGCTCCTCCTACTACGCAACTACCGCACAAGGATCCATACTCCCTCTGCCTCTTCTGCTTAGGCCTGGAGCACAAGGTCGAGGACTGTGAGGCCTGTGCCAGCTTTAATCCGGCCACACGGAAGCACCGCTAGCGGGCCCTAGAAGCCCATTTACTCAAAAAGAGAATGGCCACCATGGAGAAAGAGTTCCAAAAATTACACAGCGCTTCCACCTCGCCCACCAAGTCCAAACATGAGAAAAAGAGGAAGAAGGAGAAGCATAGGGATCAGGACCAGTCCCCATCGTGTCCAAAGCCACCTGCGGGCCCTTTGGACGAGCGATGGATGGCTTCCTCTGGGAAGTTGGCTGCAACTGCCCAGCCTGCTCCCCCAAAGAGCAGTCCTCAGCCCCCCGCCGCCACTGGTCCTAGTGGCTTCGGGAACCTTGCCTGAGGCCTCGGCCATGCTTAGACCCATTTCCATTTTGGGGGGGGGGTCTAACATGCCAAGGGGAGAGCCGCTAAGTCGCTAGTCTGGCCCTACGACGAATGCCCGGCTCTGGCTGTGGTGTTGGGCTCCAGAGGTTCCAAAGCCCGCCCAGCTTCGACCGCTATGTCAAGCGTTGGTCAGTCCTACATTCTCACGGTCCTCTTGGCCGACAAGTCGGACACCGGCTCTGCCAGTGCCCGGCCAACTGACCTGGCGTCAGAGTCAGGCGATGGCCCCAACAATTCCCAGCTGCCCGATTTACCTCAGCTTTCCCCGGAGAGTTCTTCCCATTGGGCTTCTCCCACTACACTTGACATGGTCCTCTCTCACTCACCTGTCGATCGATGGATGGGAATCAAGGAGCTTCCATCAGGTAACCTTACAGGTACACCTGCAGATCTGGTGATGGGAGCTGGCACTGTACCGGATGGGTCTCAGCCACCTCCCCCACCGTCAGGGGCTGTCATGCCACTGGCACACCCTCCACTGGACCTAACCTTATCAGGGCCGATGGGGTTTAGCATGCTGCAGGGGCCTCCATCAGGGCCTTCAGCCCCACCGTCAGGCCCTCCGATGGATTTGCCCCCGTCAGAGTTTCTCCAGTTGGGCTTTCCATCAGGGTACCCTCTGTCTGGGCCTCCTTCAGGGTTCCTGCCATCAGGATATCTGACATCTCAGGTACCAGTGTATAACCCACCAGACCACCAGACTACCCCATTAGAGTTTCATACACCAAGGTATACTCCAGCCTACCCCCCAAATCAGGCTGCCGCCACCACATTTTCTCGATGAGTTTCCTGCAGCCAGGCTTTGCTACGGCTATTCGCCAGCTTACTGGCCTCTTCCTCAGCCTGCAGTGGACTTTCAGTCCATTTTACAGGCTTGGTGGTCAGAGACCATGGCCCAACTGGTAACGGTGTTGGACAACCGTCAGCCTCCCAGAGAATCTCTTAGGAGCCCTGATGTTCAGCAACCGAGGCAGATTCCAGTCCCTTCTCCTCAGCCGACGCCAACCCCTTGGAAGGCTGTGACGCTGGCTGTGCCCTCAGGCAAACCAGCGCCAGAATCCCGGCAGTCTTCAGACTCAGATTCTTCCGAGTTGTTAGGGTCGGGTTTTGAAACCCCGCCTATAGGGGAACCCCAGTCCAAAGAATCCAAGTCTCTTCTGAAGGATCATTCCTTCATGGACCTCCTCAGAAAAATAGCGGAGGTGTACGACTGGAAGTCAGATGTCCAGGATCCACCTCGCAGAACACCTGGACGTGCAGGAGGCGGCCTTGATCCTTACTCCACCCTGGCTCGAGCCTCATGAGGACCTGGCATCAGCGATCTGGATGATGCCCTCCTCCATTCCAGTGGTGGCCAAGAAAGCAGACCACACATATCATATGCCAGAGGGAAAGGACCACCTCAGTGTGCAGCCAAAGGCCAATTCAGTCATTACAGTGGCTGCTCATGACTGGTCTTCTAAGCCCTGGCATATGAGTACCTCTCCACCAGACAAGGAGTCTCGGCAACTGGACCAGTTTAGTAGGAAATGTTATTCTTCCTCCACTCTGGCTATGAGGGACCTCAACTATGTCGGGCACATGTTGGTATACCAGAAATCCTTGTTTGCCCAGCTAGAGCCGACCATTCAGGCACTCCCAGATTTGGAATCAAAATCCCTGTTGGTGGATTCGATCCATTCAGCAAAAGTGGCCTGCGGGCATTCGCTGTGAGCCACATACGGTGCAGTAGATTCTTCCGCCAGGGGAGCTGCCACAGCCGTTAGCCTCCATCGGTTCTCATGGCTGAGGGTGTCTGGTTTGCACAGGATGCACAGAATGCCTTAATGCACAGAAAGGTAGCCTTAATCCTACCACCTACATTACTGCCATATCCGACTGCCTAACTTCTCTCAGTCTTCAAGAACGTGCCATGTATGATAGAATCTTAATATACTGCTTGCTAAATTGTCCTACTAGTATGCACTACTGTAACCAAATCAAACTATCTGCTATGTTGCCCTTGTCGCATGTTCTGCTAACTCTGTAACATATACCATGGAACTTGTTACGACTGTTTCTTTTTGCAAGTGTCATACATTTATGCTGCTAAACTCTGTAACCAATCTTTTTGTCTACAGTGTCTGAATCTGCACCTTATAATGCAATCAATGTAACCTGTTACCCTGGATCCATGTATGCCTGCATCTTTGTGCATTATGTTCTCTTATATTATGTATTTGTATATGTGTTATCTTCTCTTCTCTTTCGACCACTCCTGACGAGGTACCTTTGGAAATGAGCCTCTGGCTCAAAGGTTGTAAACTGATTGCAGTATAAAATAAAAAATAAATAAATGCCATCCAGGATGCTCCTTTCCCAGGATCCGTCCTCTTCGGGGGTGATGCACAACACATCATTACCACCCTGCAGGATAAAGGCACGGCACTTTGGTCAGTACAAATAATGTGCTATCAAAATTTCAGGCAAGGCGCCATTTTGATTGCCAAAGGCAATGACAGCCAACAACAACATATGACATCCCAGCGTCAAAACAAACGTAGGCGTCTTCAGCCTCAGCTGCTCCCAGGCCAAGTCCCGGAGAGCTTCAGGTGCAGCTCTCCCCAACCCCCTCCCTCGCATAACTTGCCATCCTCTCTCTCCCCTCAAAATCTTGCAGGAGAGCAGGTGGGCGGTAGATTTGCTTATCATCTGCCAGGGTGGTGGGTGGTGACAACCAACTCATGGGTCCTTCAGCTCATAGAGCACAGCCATACTCTGGAATTTCTCATGAAACCTCCAGACAGGCCTCCAGCCCATTCTCATTACCCGAAGGTGCATTCTCATTACCCGAAGAAGGCGCACATCCCTCTCCTCAGAGAGGAAATTCAGGCTTAATTACAGAAGAGAGCAATAGAACCTGTTCCCGTGCACCAGGTAGGAAAGGGGTATTACTCTAACTTCTTCCTGGTCCCCAGAAAGACAGGAGATCTGTGTCCCATTCTGGGTCTCAGCACCCTAAATCTGTACATAAGAGTACAAAAAGTTCCAGATGCTGCCCCTCCCAGGTCTGCTGCCCCTCCTGTGCAAGGGTCAGTGGCTCTGCGCTCTAGATATGCAGGATGCCTACCTGCACATCCCTATATTTAGGGCTCATTGTCGCTACCTACGGTTTTCCTTCCAGGGGGGACATTACCAATTCAGGGCTCTGCCCTTTGGCCTTTCTTCTGCACCCCGCGTTTTCCCAAAGTGCCCAGATATAGTGGTGGCAGCCTTAGGCGTCAGGGTCACTGTGTGTTCCCTTACCTCAATGACTGACTTCTGTCAACCCCGTCAAGGGAACAGTTGGAACTCTCCCTATCTGCAACCCTGGACCTGTTTCATCAGGTTGGGATTACTGTAAACTTTCCCAAGTCCCAGCTTGTTCCTTCCCAGCACCTGCAATTTATTGGGGCGGTGTTGGACACGGTCCAGGGTATGGCTTTCCTCCCCTCAGAACAGGGCAGAAGTCCTGCAGAGGCAGGCTCATTTGATGGCCTTCAGCTGGAAGATCTCGGCCAGGTCGATTCTTTGACTGTTGGGCCTGATGGCAGCAGCCATCCCCACAGTACCTTTGGCCAAGCTTCATATGTGTATCTCGCAGTTGACGCTCATGGCACAGTGGGATCAGAGGTCCGATGACCTAGACCAGATGGTCATGGTCTCCAATTCCATGCAGAGGGATCTCTCGTGGTGGCAGGAACTTTACAATCTCACTAAGGAGGTCCTTTTTCAATCCCGTCCTTCCTCTCAGACCCTGACAACGGATGCATTGGGAACTGAATAGGGTGCTCTTCTGGGAGACCTCAGGACTCAAGGCACGTAGTCCCTAGTGGAGTCCTGTCTACACATCAGTGTGTTGGAGATGAGAGCAGTGTTGTATGCACTTCAAGCTTTTGAACACCGGCTTCCCCAGGGTACTGTGCTAGTCCAATCAGAGAACATGTGCGTGGTCTGGTATCTCAGCAAGCAAGGAGGTCACCCGTTTGTACCCCCTTTGCAGGGAGGAGATGTGTGGTGTGGAACTGGGCTGTTCTGCATTGGATTCACCTCACAGCTGTACATGTTCTGGCATGCAGAACATCCTAGCGGTCAGTCTCAGCTGCACCATGGTCAAAGCCCATGAGTGGGAACTAAAACAAGTGGTGGTCAACTCCATCTTTGACTTG
This sequence comes from Neoceratodus forsteri, assembly GCA_016271365.2. Classification (NCBI taxonomy): domain Eukaryota; kingdom Metazoa; phylum Chordata; order Ceratodontiformes; family Ceratodontidae; genus Neoceratodus; species Neoceratodus forsteri. Next base: position 370,426,916 of record CM057451.1, on the reverse strand, counting down.
TGGGGTCAGCTGGAACTGGATCTGTTCTCCTCCCTATACAACGCAAAACTTAGCAAGTTTTGCTCACTCGCTTCAGGGCATGATGTTTTCTGGCGAGGTGTGCTATCTCTTTGCTGGACAGGGAGGTTCTTGTACACCTTCCTTCCCTTTCTAGTTCTGCAGAGGGTGCTGCTCAAGCTACGGGTGGAAGGGGCAACATGATTTTGATTGCCCCGCCCTCGAGACCGACAGACTGCGTGGCGCTCGTGGGTTGGCCGTTATGTGTTGTCAACTCAGTCCTCTCGCCAGTTATTCATCTCCCACCATTGAGGTCGCACCTCATGGGTGGCTCTGCTGCGTGAGAGGCCTGCTGTTGATCTTGAAGCCTTCGGCTATGTTTACATAGTCTGTCGACTCCATCCATTGAATTCTTTCCTGCCGGTTCAGTTTCGCTCCACTCGACGTCGCCTGGGATTAAAGTAAGACTGTTCCTTTCTTTATTTTGTGACGTCGGGTCTTGTTTGGTGTTGTTTTTTCCATAGGTCATGTCTTGATCAGGGGGCAAGAAAACTATGAAGACGTGAATGGCCCCCTATGCGTTGGTGCCCATGCGGCCGTAAGTACTCCATCACCGACCAAGATGACCGCTGCCTCGCGTGTCTTGGCCCGCTACACGACATGGATCCGTGCAATGCCTGCTTCTCCATGGACCGTCATGTCATTGAACAACGTGCGTGGAAAGTTGGACGAGCTCTGCCAACTTTCGGGGGCCGGGCGCTCACTCGTCAGACCAAGGCACATTCTCTCGGCCTTTCCTCCGGGTTCCCTCCCGGTTCCATATGGACCGAGGAGGAGGGGGCTTCTGCTTCTTGTAGCCTCGCCTCTTTGTGGTGCAGGAGGCCCAGTCCATTCCCCTTGGGGGGATGGGCAGGAGGCAGTGCTTTGGCAATCGCCCCTTCGGGGGTGAAGGCTCCCCCGGTGTCGTACCCTCGGCTCGGAAGGCCTGGGTCGGCGCCGCCCTCGACAGTGTCTGTCGGCATCTTCTTGGGCCTCGGCGTCATTCGCGGTGCCGTGGGCACTGATGGCGCCGTTGCTCAGCACCGTTGCGGCCGTTGGCTCCATTCGCAACATCGATGGTGCTCACGGCGCCATAGGAGGCTCTACAGCGCCGTCCTTGACTGTTTCGCCCGGTGCCATGTTTGAGCATGGTGCCGTGTACAGCTCTGGAGCCACTTGCGTCGCCGAGCGAGGACATGGCACCGTTGGGGTTTCCGACCATGGTGCGAGGAAACGCAGTCGGGCCGTCAGCATCTCTGGCACCCGGCGCCACTCATGGTGCCATGGGTCGGGATGGCGCCATGGGGATTTCCAACCTGGTGGCATTCACAGTGCCGAGAGTGCAGTTGGAGCCATCTCTGGCCAAGGCGCCGCTTGCGGCGCCAAGGGTCGGGCGGCACCATGACAGGCTCCGGCTCTGATGCTGCTGCCGTCGTTGGAGCTGTGTCGTCTTCCCGCACCATTTGCGGTGCTGCTAAGGATGTCGGCGCTGATGCTGGTGCAGTCTCTGGGTCTGTTGCCCTTTTCAGTCGGGATGGCAGCAGACGTCCACGTACCGTTTGGCACAGAACTTCGATCTCCACCTCCTCGGAGGAGGAATCGGACTCTTTAGAGTTGGCTGCTCACGTGGACACCTTGATAGTGTCCTCGACAGGCCGGAACCAGCCCCCCTCTGAGGAGAGGACAGTGGCTCCCAGGACCAGGGTCAGGGGTGCTGACCAGCAGGCGGTGGTGCAGGCCACCATTGCGCTGCAGCCTGGACTCTGAGGGTTTTCTGACCCCTAAGTGGTGGTACCCCCTCAGGTGGTGTGCCTGGATCGCCCAACTTTGGGACCAATTGGATCACCTACAGGATGGGAGGGTACTGCTCCCTGGATAGCCCCTTCGGGGGCCGACCAGGGTTGCCAGCTGCTTAGGCTGGCTCTTTCAAGGAGGAGGGCACTTTCGGATTCCGAGGGGTCGAGGGGTATGGGTTCGATGCGGTGACCTTTTTCTGGAGCCCACCCGAGCTGTGGGAGAAGTCGTAGTGCAGACCCTCACCCTTCCTTTTCGGTTTTCTCGAGAGGGCCCCATTCTTTGGAGGTAGGGGACCATCTTTCTGGACTTTCACACCCCCAGGCACCTCACTGAGGAGATTCTTCAGGGCACAGCCTAGGCAGTTCCAGTATGGTTGACCAGCTGTCGGCCTATGGAGTTTTCCAGAGCTACCTCTTCTCTTGGGGCTCCAGGTGTGCTCTCTAGCCCAAGAGGAGGACAGCCGAATCCTGTTGTCAGCTCTGCCCTCTCTCCTGTGCCACATTCTCCTGCTCTCCCAGGTGTCCTTGGTCCTAGCGGTCCTCTCTCCTGGGAGCAGTTCAGAGCTCTGGCTGCTCAGTTTCCCTTGTATGTTAGGGCTATGGACAGACAGGTTTTGCAACCTCTCCCTGAGCAGCCAACCTCTGAGGTCCTCTGACTCCTCATCCTCCTCTTCAGGAGGTGAGGAACCGTCTGTCCACATCTCCCCAGCTGCTGATCTCACTGAGTATCAGCGTTTTCTTGTGAGGATGTTGGAGGACCTGCATGTCATCCCACCCACTCAACACATTCCAGAGCATTCGACGCGTGCCTTTTTGGGCAATTTCAGTGTGGACACCTTTGTGGTGCCCCCCCGGCCTGCTCCCTTTAGGGAGGCATCGATGCGCTTCTGGCAGAGACTCTTTTCCAGAGTCCCAGCCCCTAGGGATCTCCGCCAGAGGTATTGTGCCCCCCCCTACCCCGGAGTCTCCAGGTAACCTGCCTCATCCTAGCTCAGGATTGACGCAACTAGCTACCCCCAATGGGCTTTGCGCCCTTCACCGTGACTGGCCCCCAGATGCAGACTCCATGGATTTTGACTTCCGGGGTAGGAGGACTTTTTACTCTGCACAGTTGCTGCTTTCTATATCTGCTCATCAGGCCCACTATGCTACTTGTGATAGGTTCCTGTGGTCCAGGCTAGGTCAACTCCTAGCCTTGATGCCTGACACGGAGGAAACCAGACAAGCCATTGCTTTCTCTGCACATGGCCTGGAGCTAGCAAGGCACCAATCAAGGGCATCGTATGATACCAGTGAAGTAGCTACCAGGGTCATAGGGACAGCGATCTGCACCAGATGGATGGCATGGCTATGTCTCTCCCGGTTTTCACCCTTGGCCCGGTGTTGGGTGATTAACTCTGCTCACTAGAGAACCTACCTTTTCTCCCATAGAGTGAGACGGCATCTGTCGGGGCAACTTCCTACCCCCTCTGGGGGTCCCCATCTCATTCTCCCCACTCTTGGGCCTCTCCAGACCTGTGAAGGTTCTCTCTCTTGGTGTGCCACCCACTGGGAGCTAAGGGACTTAGTCCCTTAGGGTTAAAGCCCCCTTGCGGGGGCTCGGCACTCACCCAAAGGTGATGAATGGTGAAGATTGACACAGATAAGATATGAAAATTACATACCTACCGTAATATTCATCTTTCTGTGTATCTTCACCATTCATCAGAATCCTACCCTCCATCCCCCTGGGGACTCAGTCTCTGGGTTCCCCGTCCCTCTCTGTGCCCTCTTTCACCCCCTCCTTTCTGTTAGTCAGGAGTAGGGTGACCTTGGGCACATGGAGGATGTTGTTCTGTAAGGAGAGAGTGGTCTGGACGGGGGGGCGCTCCTCCCTCAGTGCCTTGGCTCCACCCCCGTGGGGTGGAGGTTGGTAGTTGCCCTCTTTCTATTCTTTCTCCCCTTCTCCCTGTTAGCTTTACTTTGATTTCCTTGTCCATTGGACACAACCTCAATTTAATTTAAGAAACTAGGTTTCTTACACCAAAAATGTAATTTGGGGGGGGGGATTCCCTGTATCCTGTCTTTTTTTTCCAGAATAGCCGATTCTGCTTATGTTGGAGTTATTGCCAGTGATTCTGTGCCTTGAATTCTGGCAGTTTAATCTGCTGGCTACTCCTTAGCAGTTCCTATACAATCTGGAGACAGGTCAAGGTTCCCAGGTGTGTCCCCCCAAACATCTCTATCCCTAATTTCCTTAACCTCCCTCCCTCCCTCCTCCTTTTCTACTTTCCAGAGATTGGGGCCCCTCCCAATCCCCTTAGTTTTTCAACTTATTCTGTATTCTCAGTCGTTTATTTCTCCTTTTATTTATATATCTTTTCCTTTCTCTGTCCCTTTGGACTCTCTTGTCCCTCCAAACCCTTCTTACTCTACGGCGACTCAGAACTGGCGGGAGGGCGGAGTCGACAACACCTAATGGCCAACCCGTGAGCGTCACGCAGTGCGTCGGCCTCGCGGGCGGCGCCAGTGGTGCGTCGACACTGCTCATCCCACCCCCCAAAAAAAAAAAAAAAAGCTCCTGCGGGGTCGTGACCTCTGGCCAATACCCAAAGGTGATTAATGGTGAAGATGCACAGAAAGGTCAGAATTATAGTAGGTATGTAATTTTCATTTCCCGTGCCTCTCTGCAACGACCTCCTGACCCAGGAGGTGGGCATGCTGGTCCATCTGGGACTGAAGTCCCTTCACCTTCGTGCATGGCACCTCAGGACATAGCCGCTTCATGCTTTGGGGTTTCTTCCAAAGTGGCTCAGGTTCTAGTGGAGGCCAGAAAGCCGTGCACAAGGACCACTTATGCCATGGAGTGGAAGCATTTTTCAATTTGGGCTACTGCTAAGGGTTGGGATCCTTTCTCGTGTCCCCCTCCATCGGTCATGAAATATCTTCTGCACCTCTGAGTTAGGCCTAAGCTGTTCATTGCTGAAGGTCCATTTGTCGGCTGTCTCTGCCTATACCTTGGTTGATGGCAGGACACTGGCCCACTTAGAAGTCTCAAAGACTTTCCTTAAAGAAATTTTACACCTGAAACCCCCGGTGCGCAGCCCCGCGCCACCGTGGGACCCTAATTTTATTTTGGGAAAATTGACCCTGCCTTCTTTTGAACCGGCTGGTTCTTGTGACATGCGCTGTTTATCTTTGAAAGCGCTGTTCTTAGTGGCAGTCACTTCAGCTCGAAGGATTTCGGAGCTTCAGGCCCTGCAGGGTTTTAAATAATTGATTAGCAGTTTTTTTTTCTTGGGACGATACTAACTCCACAGAAAATATTTATATAGATTTTCTAGAAGTGCTGTGTTTTGTTTAACACAGTGAGGCAAGAGCTATGCATTTTCACAAAGATTTAGCACTTTTATAAGCAAAACGCTAATCAGTTTTTAGAGTTAAATAAAACCCTGCCCTGAGTTGTAAGGAACCTGATTTAATTTTTCACAGAGACTGGGTGGATCTTTGTACCAACTCTAAGTTTTTACCTAAAGTGGTTTCTGAGTTTACGTTGAACCAGTCGATTAAACTACCAGTGTACTTCCCCAAGTATTCTGTTCTGGGAGAAGCTTTTTTTTACATGTTAGATGTTCACAGAATTTTGCGCTATTACACAAATAGGATAGTCTGTCTGAAAAACGGATCAGCTTTTCGTTTCTTTTGCACCCAGGAGAGAAGGTGCAGCAGTTACCAAACAGTGTTTATCCAAATGGCGGGCAAACTGCATTACTTTTTCTTACCAGAAGTATGGTAAAACCCTCCCGGGGGAAGTCAAGGGCCATTGCACTAGGGGCATGGCTGCCTCCACTGCTTGTTTCAGGAATGTGTCTGTCGCTGACATCTGTGCCATGGCTACTTGGAGTTCGGTCTACACTTTCACAAAGCATTGCAGTCTGGACATTGCTTCTAGGCACGGGGCAGGTTTTGACCTAGCTGTACTTCGGGGCCTCCTGCCATAATGTTCCTGTGCCAGTAGCAGGTTTGTAGCTCCTGTCTACCGTGTTTCAGTTTTTTCTTCTGATACACACTGCTTGGGACTCCGTCCTCAAGGTGATTACCTTCTGCAAGAGCCCTCTCAGAGTAAGATAGTACAGTTACATAAGAACTTACCGTAACAGTAGATCTTTGAGAGAGGCTCTTGCAATAGGTAACCTTTTTCCCTCCCTCCATCACCCTACTATATTCTGCTTTCTCTATGGTCTCATTCTGAACTCCAGGAGCCTCCTATCCTTTCTCTTGTCGCACCTCCTTGTAGGTCTCCAGCGGGAGAAGTGGAAGGCAGGTGTGGGGACTGCCCACTATATAGGGTCACACTGACGTCAGCCACGTGATGTCTGGTAAGCAGTCCCCTGTGAGATACTACTGGCTAAAGTTTCAGTGTGGTCTTGATGCCAGGGGGCGCAGTCCTCAAGGTGATTACCTGTTGCAAGAGCCTCTCTCTCGAAGATCTACTGTTATGGTAAGTTCTTACTAACTGTACTTTCTGGATGGTCACTCTGAATCAGATCATTCAGTTGCTGGAGAAGAACATGTGATTTTGTTCCCTAGACCTCCAGGATGCTTTCTTCCACCTCCTAGTAGTCCGTCCGTCCATCCCACCATTGGTACCTTCGGTTCCAAGTGGAAGGAATCCTATTCCAGTTCATGCCTTTTGGCCCCTCCTTGGCACCCATGATCTTTACCTGGTTCATGGCAGTATACCTGTGGCTCCTAGCTGTGAGGGTGTACCCTTACTTGGACAACTGGCTGTTAGCCGGTTCATCCAGAGAGTCTGTGGAGAGGTCCAGAGATTTGTCTCTCCAAACTTTGAGAGACTTAAGCCTTTTGTTCAACCTGGACAAGTCTGAACTGGTACCCACACAGGTGATCAAGTTCATTGGGGCAGAATTAGGCTCCCTGCAGGCCAAGGCCCCTCTCCCTGTGGACGGGGGCACTGTATCTTACCTCTTTTGCTTGATTGTTTCAGGTTGGGCTCTCCTACCCTGCCCGTGATTTCCTAAGGCCACTGGGTACGTGGCATCCTGCACTAGCATGGTCCATTGAGCATGCTGGTGGATTCGCCACTTTCAGTGAGAGTTGGGCTGTCAGTGGTCCCAGCACCTCGGCCATGTGGACTAGCAGGTCACAGTGATCCAACTGATGTAGATGCCATCCAGTGGTGGCTGATCCCAGAATACATGGAGGAAAGAGTCCCATTTGTTTGCTCAGAACCAACTATAACACTCATGACAGACGCGTCCTTGGTAGTGTGAGGAGCACACCTGGGATACCACAGAGCTCAGTGGTTCTGGGCACCCTGGGAGTCCCATCACCATGTAAACCTGCTCAAGCTCCGTGCAGTGCGACATGTGCTGACAGAATTTGCTCCTGTAGTTGGGTCAGATTATGCAGGTCCACTCCAGACGGACAACACCATGACCATGTCCTGCCTGAACAGGTAGGGCAGTAACTCGCTCCCTTCCCATGTGTCTGGGGGCCCTCCGTACCTGGACCCTTGTGCGCAGCTTGGGTGCAGATTTTCTAGTGATTCATGTCACAGGAGAGAACAGTCAGCAGGCGGACGCCCCTCAGTTGGGTAGGAGATGTCACGGGAGTGGTCCCTGAATCAGGAGGTGGTGAACCACCTGATCTTCTTCAGGGGTATCTCAGTCATCAGGTTACACCATAGAAACCTTTGCCATCGGAGACGGGGAATCCACATAGAAGATTTTTAGCAGTACAACTAGGGCCACCCTCACCATCCGCCGATGTCACCAACTGTTTATAGGCGTGGGCGGCCCCACTCCCTCCTCAGTTCTTTCCCACCTTCGACTTGCAAGCGTAGTCTCTGCGGAAGAGCTGTCGCAGTGTTTGTGCCTTTTTCAGCCTATGGCCATTTTTCTTCAATTTCTCCGCAAAATCTCTTTTAGAGATTTTTTTCCATTTTTTGTTTATGTCGAGAGTTAATCCGTCCTCTTCTTCTCTTTTCCGGTGCTGCCGCTGTGGGAAAAAGATTGCTTCTACAGACGAACACTCCATTTGTGTCTGCTGTCTTGGACCAAACCACGAAGTCTCTGACTGTGAGCTCTGCCAGAAATTCAATCAAACAACCCTTAGGCAATGCAAGAAGGCTCTCAAGAAATTCCTGATGGAGCAGCAGGTAGCCAGCTCTGGGCTGGGGTCCTCTAAGGCCCCGGCCGCTTCATCACCCACCTGGTCCACAAGCTCCCAGGCTTCCAAGACAAGTCCTCGTGGAAAAGTCACAACAAAGACTGGGATCGTGACCGCCCCAGCGCCATCCCATTCCCTGGCGGCCTCTGTTTCTTCAGGGGGCTCTTTTCTACGGCAGCTGCCCCAACAAATAGACCAGTTGTCCTGGTCTCTATTCCTATCAGACTCGTACCAACAGCTTCTCCTCCCGAATCTCAGGGCACACTGCTGTCGATCTTCAGGTCATCGGCCTCTCCTCTGTTGATGTCGGGCTCGTTATCGACGGCCACCCCATCATTGCCTGTCCCTTCATCTCCGAGGGTTACAGGCTCATTGGGCTCTCAGGTCGGCAGGTCACTGGCATCTGTGCCATCAAACCCTCCTCCATCGACAATGACCATGGACCTGAACGAGGTCTTGTTTAAATTTACCAATGTTCTGGTCCAGCAGTTTAACACCTTCAAAAGGCCTTCATCGCCGGCACCATTGACAGTGGCTTCATTGTTGATGCCCATTCATCATCCAAGGGAACTTCCCCACGGGACTCCAACAACTGTTCCGACGCCAGACCCAGATGAGGAGGTCAACGTCAAGGAGGAGTACCACCTGGACCTCATCCTCCCTGATGACATTGATGATGAAGAAGGGGAGGAGGAGGAGGAATAAATCCTCCTTTCTGACAAGTCCATTGCCTCTTCGGTTAGTGAAGACTCGGTTAAACATACTCCAAAGTCTACCCTTGAAGATGCTGCTTTTTATAATGTCATGAAATAGCTGTCTGCCACTATGGGCTTCCAGACTGAGAAGGAGGTCACCAGAAAGGACCTGACTGGCCAGCTGTGTGGTGCTGAATGAAGGGGTTCACTCAGCACGCTGGCAACCCGGGTTCACGCCCCGTGCCTGGGTGTCAGTAGCGGAGGCCAGCAGGGATGGATTCCAGAGCATCCATTGGACGCTTCCCTCCCAGTGGGGGAGTGCAGGGCCTTGGCACCTGGAAGTGGATTAGCTGATGTGCAAGGCGGCGTGCAGCCTCAACATGCCCCCGGACGTCCCCGCCTCAGGTCGCCGTCTCGCTTGGGCCCAATTAGGGTGGCGGTGAGAGGGCAGAAAATGTAAAAATGACCACCCATGCCAGCCGGATGACAGCAGCCTGCCTCCTCTCGCTGCGAAGCCCCGAACTGCAACCTCGCCACCCAACACAGATGCAAGGAAGTGCCTACAGGCACTTCGATCTCCCCTCCCAGTTGCCCCTATGGGTAGGGCCCCCCCGCCCTCCAGCGAATGGCTATGTTGGGTCAGTTGGGATAGTAGTTGAGAAAGCAGCGGACAGCAGAATGGGGAGAAGCAGCAGAGATGAGTGTTGTCTGCCCAAAGGAGTGGGCAGCTGGGTTGGTAGAGATAAAAAAAAGGAAAGGACTTGGCAGACTACTTGGACATCGCTGACTCTCCGCCCAAAATTATCCCTCCTATGCTGCCAGCCCTGAGAAATGCCACTGCGGCAGCCTGGCACAGGCCAGACATGGTGTCAGCTATGCACACGAGGGCAGACAGATTGTATAATGCCCCGGCGTTCCTTACTTTGCAGCAGCCCAGGCTGAAACTGACTCTTGTCATTAAGGCAGCCCATGACAGGTCTAAGGCGCCCAAGCACCGTAGCTTCCTTCCCCAGACAATGAATCCCGCAGGATTGACCTCTGGGGTAAGAGGGTCTATGCCTCCTCTACCTTAAATCTGAGGATTAACTATCTTTCACATATGATCAAGTTCCAAAATGCCAATTGGAGGAAGGGCTAGGTGGCTTCCCAAGTCCTCCTTGATGGCACCCAGAAGCAGGAATTGCTACAGTGTCTGTCAACTGCAGAGGATGTCAGCAAACACCTTCTTCGGGCCCTCTGTGATTTGGCCGACACGGTGGTCAGGGCTGCTACCACAGGCATTTGCTTTTATAGGCATTCCTGGCTGAGGGTTTCTGGCTTTGCAGCTGATATGCAAAATAAGGTGCTCAACGCCCCACTCAGTGACACCAAGCTCTTCAGCCATCATGTCCACAATCTCATTAATGATCTGAAGGCCTCTGGCACGGCCCTTAAGTCAGTCCACTCTCTCTACTGTACTCAACCCCATTGTAGGGATGATCTGGTTTTCATAGACAGACCAGTAGACCAGGCTCCACCCCCGCACCCAGGGGAAGTGCAGAGCCCAGTCTTTCTTGCTTGCTTCCTCTAACTCTGGAGTAGCAGTCAAGTGTCCCTGGAACGATGGACCAGCTTCCACAGCTGGTCCTGCCTCAGCTTGACTCCATGCCAGATCCCCTTCCTCTGGCCCAGACCCAGGAGGTGGTGGTCGGAGGTTGGTTCTCCCATCATCTGAATTAGTGAAGAACCATAACTTCAGATGCGTGGATCCTATTGATTCTAGAGAGTGATCATACTCTGGAGCTCATTCAACAACCTCCAGATACCTCTCCTCCACCTATCCCCCGGCCCACTTGTCTGTTCTCCAGGAGGAAGTGCAGTCTCTGTTGTGCAAGCAGGCAATTCGAGCTGGTGCCAACGCGTCAGAGAAATCAGGGGTTATACTCTAGGTTCTTTCTGGTCCCCGAAAAGACCGGAGGTCTGAAGCCCATTTTGGATCTCAAGGAGCTCAATCTCTTTGTCCAGTACAAAAAGTTTCAGATGGTAATTTTGCCAGGCCTCTTGCCCCTCCTCAGGACCGGGGACTGGCTTTGCTCACTGGACATGCAGTACGCTTACCAACACATTTCGGTCTTCCCTTCTCACAGGAGGTTTCTTCACTTCGCCTTTCAGGGCAAGCATTACCAATTCAAGGTGCTGCCCTTTGGCATATCCTCTGCTCCACGTGTCTTTACCAATGCTTAGCAGCTGTCACAGCAGCTCTCAGAAGAGAGGGACTGTATGTCTTCCCTTACCTGGACGATTGGCTTCTCGAGGCCCCATACAGGGACCAGCTGTGACTGAATCTGGAGTGCACTCTCCAGCTTTTCCACTCTTTGGGCATAACAGTCAGCCTGCCCAAACCTGTTCTACTACCATCCCAAAGACTGCAATACATCAGGGCGGTTCTGGACTCTGTGCTGGCGAAGGCCTTCTTACTCAAGAACAGGGCAGAATCTCTTACAGCTCAGGCTTAGGAAGTAGCTCAGAGTCGGTACATTCCTGCCAGGCTGTATCTCAGACTCTTGGGTCAAATGGCTGAGGCCATTCCCACCGTTCCACTGGCCAGGCTTCACATGCGCATTGCTCAGTGGATCCTCAGAGTGCAGTGGGACCAGCGCAGGAACGAGCTGGACCAACCAGTCCTGGTCTCCTCCCCAGTTTGCAGAGTTTTGTAGTGGTGGATGGACTCCTCAAATCTTCTTCAGGGATTCCCATTTCTGGTCTCCTTTTCCCAACAGATCCTCACCACGGATGCATCAGGCCTGGGCTGGGAAGCCCACCTGGGTCCCTTTCAACCCAGGGCTCCTGATCCCAATGGGAAGCCGCCCTGCAGATCAACGTCCTGCAAATGAGTGGTGCTGTATGCCATGCAGGCATTTCAGGAACACCTTGCTTCAGACCAACTACTGGTACAGTCAGACAATCTGAGTGTAGTCTACTACATCGACAAGCAGGGTGGGTCTCACTCATACCCCCTTTGCAGGGAGGCCATGCGAGTGTGGTACTGGACACTACAGCACAGTCTGACACTCTCTGTGGTCCACGTCCAGGTGTTCTCAACACCCTGGTGGAAAGTCTCAGCAGGACTCAGGCCAGCATGCATGAATGAGAGCTTCTCTCATCCGTAGCAGATCTGTTTGACAGATGGGGTCACCCAGAGTTGGATCTTTTTGCGTCCCCACCCAACACAAAACTGCCCAGTTTCTGTTCGCCAGATCCAGGGCCTGGAGTTTTCTGTCCCTCTCTTGGAGCGGGAGATTTCTGTATGCATTCACTCCATTTCCTTTAATACAGAGGGTGCTGATCAAGGGTTCAGATGGAGGGGGCCAGCATGATTCTGGTAGCTCCATTCTGCCCTTGTCAGATATGGTTCCCTCAACTTCAGCAGCCGGCGGAGGAACCTCCAATCCCTCTACCCCTTTGCAGGAATCTGCTGACCCAGGATTGGGGGACCTGATCCATCTGAACCTTGGGTCCCTCCTTCTGCATGCGTGGCTCCTGAGGACGTAGCCATCGTCAGGTTTGGGGTCTCTAACAGGGTGGGTGGACATCCTCTTGGCTGCCCGCAAGCCTTCCACATGTGCCAATTATTCCATGAAGTGGAAGCGATTTCCCATATGGGCTGCCAGGCATTCCCTAGACCCTTTCACCTGTCCTGTGAAGTATATCCTGAACTACCTGATTTCTTTGTCTGACTCAGGCCTCTGGTATTCCTCCCTCAAGGTCCACCTTTCAGCTGTTTCTGCCTTTCATGAGCCCATAGGTCACGGCACTATTGCTCAGCTGGATGTCTCCCATACATTTCTCAGGGGCATCCTGCATCTGAAACCCCCAATCCATTCCCCGATCCCTGCTTGTGACTTAAATTTTATATTGGAAAAGTTGACCCTGTCTTCTTTTGAGCCAAGCACAAATTGTGATTTGCGCTGCCTCTCTTGGATAGCACTATTTTTAGTTGCCATTACTTCTGCTCAAAGAATTTCAGAGCTTCAGGCCCTCTGGTGCAGGGCCCCGAGTTTTCCGCGATGCTGCGGGTGCGGCAAACCGCGGAAATATCCACGGAATTTGCCGTCACCCATGGAATTCGCAGCCACCCGCGGAACAATGTCCTTTGCTGACGGGGGTGCCCAGTCCCCCGTCGGCTTCACTGCCCCCTGAAATGTCTGTATGCCATGCCAGGAGCCCACCCCAGCATGGCAAAAGCTTCCGTTGCCGATGGGTGCCCAATCCCCCATCGGCTTCACGTCCCCCAAAGCTGCCTGGTGCCATGCTGGGAGCCCACCCCAGCGTGGCAAAGCTTCCTTTACCCGGCAGGGTGCCCAATCCCCTAATAAACTGTCCCCAAAGCTGCCTGGTGCCCACGCTGAGAGCCCACCCAGCGTGAGAAAAGCTTCCCGTTGCCGACTGGGATGCCCAATCCCCGTCGGCTTCGTTCCGCCCCCAAGCTGCCTGGTGCCACGCTGGGGCCCACCCCAGCGTGGCAGAAACTCCGTTGCCGAGGGTGCCCAGTCCCCCGTCGGCTTCACGTTCTCCCCAAGCTGCCTGGTGCCACGCTGGGAGCCCACCCCAGCATGGCAAAAGTCCTCGTTGAGTCTAAAAAAACTGAAACAAAAAACCTTCCTTGTTGATTCTTTTGCCCCCCAACCCGCACCCACCCTCTGCTTACCCAGCTCCCCACATCCCCACCTCAACCCATACTTACCTCCGGAGCCCAGCGCGATGATTTTCGGTGGACCAGGAACACGTCTGAACTCTTCAAAGCCGACCGTGGACTAAAGAAATGCTGGTAAGCTGTATAATGGCATAAATGGATTTTTTCCAACTTTAGTGCATATCTCAGCCATTTCTGGGAATTTTTTCACCAAATTTTCAACATGGGGTTTTTGGGGCCCCACCTCATGAACTGTGACACTGTTATTTCGTTAATCAGTCCCGAAAGGTGGTTCTGCAGTCACTGTGCGCAACCACCTTTCCGGAATGATTAACGAAATGACAGTGTCACAGTTAATGAAGAAGGCTCCCAAATGTTGAAAATTTTGTGAAAATATTCCTCAAAATGACTGTTTTACGAGCGTGCATTGCGCAGTTGCTACGTACGCTCGTAACTTCAAGCATTTTTAATATTTTCATTCCAGATTTTCAGTATTGCCATTTTACCACACCTCCTTATGAACAGTACAACTGTCATTTTTCACATCTCACCCGAAATGTGTTTTTGCACATGTAGCGCACAATGGCGCGGTCGGTGAGCGAAATGAATGTTTGGGACAGATTAGGAAAATCGCAGTGATACTGTTCCTGAGCAGAGGTCTTAAACTGGCTATGTTTAAAATTTGGTGACAAACGTCCATAAAATGACTATGTTATGAGCGTGCATTGTGTCAGATATGGCAAAAAAATTAAGGGTAAAAATGTGCCACAGAAATTGGTGTTGAGTGCTGCAGCAGTTCTGCGGCAAATGAGAACCCTGCCGCAGAACTTAGCTCCAATGTGCCGCAGAAAAATCGGGGCCCTGCTCTGGTGCAAGGAGCCTTATTTGATTTTTCACAGACACGATATCTTTGCGCACAAATCCTAAGTTTTTACCTAAGGTGGTTTCTAAGTTCTCACTTAATCTGTCCACCTTCCTGTTTATTTTCCTTAGTGTGCCAGTCCAGGGGAAGCACTGCTCCATGCGCTAGATGTGCGCAGGATTTTGAAGTATTATCTGCTTTGGACTAGGGAGTCCAGAAAGTCTAAGCAGTTGTTTGTTTCTTTCACCCCAGGTAGAGAGGGTGCTTCAGTTTCTAAGCAGCCAATGTTTATCCAGATAGTTTGCAGATTGCATTGTGTTCTGCTACAACATGTACAGCAAAGAAACTGCCAAGTGCTGTCAAAGCCCATTCCACTAGAGGCATGGCTACCTTGGTGGCTTGGTTCAAAGGGGTATCAGCAGCTGCTATTTGTGCAGCTGCCACTTGGTGCACAGTCCACACTTTCACCAAGAGTTACAGTCTGGACGTTGCCTCAAGAACCCATGCAGGTTTTGGCAGGGCTGTGTTACAAGGACTCCTGTCTTAAATTTATGGAGATCCATCCTTCCAGACTGTTTGTTTTTCACTTGTCACTGCTTGGTACTCGTTCCTGCGGTGTAACCTGATGACTGAGATTCCCCCAAAGAAGATAGAACAATTACATAAGAACTTACCATAACAGTAGATCTTTGAGGGGATCTCAGTCATCCGGTATGATTTCCCTCCCACCATCCCCCTTCTTGGGGCTCCTGTTCAGGACCCAGCTGTCTGCTGTATTCCATCATTTCTGTCTAGAGCCGGGTCCCTCGGTCTCTTCTCGATTCCCCAGGATGTTAGCCTTGCTCCCTTCATCTCCGGAGAGAAAGAACCGAGGAGGGAGTGGGGCCAACCATGCCTATATAGGGTTAGTAGTGTCGGCAGATGGTGTGGGCGGCCCCAGTTGTACTGCTGAAGATCTTACATGTGGATTCCCAGTCTCTGACGGTGAAGGTTCCTACGGTGTTATCTGATGACTGAGATCCCCTTGAAGATCTCCTGTTGCGGTAAGTTCTTTCATAACTGTTCTTTCTCCCAGTGTGGCTGTCCTCTGGTAGATCTGATTGCTTCCTGGGAGGATGCCAAACTGAAGCTGTTTTATGCACACCTGTCACAGTCCAGGACACTACTGGATGCCTTTGCGAGACCCTGGACCCAGGCCTCGTGTACGCCATCCCTCCCCTCACATTGATTCCCAAGGCAGCGGTCAAGTCCCAAAAGTTGCCTCGGTGGTTACTTCCAGAGATGTCCCTGTCCAGCAAATCTGCAGGGCTTCTACCCGAAAGTCAGCACAACACCTTCAGCACCCACTACAGCATCAATCATGAGTCTTGTCGGGATGCTGGTTTTGGGGCCTTGGTTCTCCAGTCTCTGTTTGCCAAATAGGGTGCACCCCTTATCCCCTCCTCCCAGAGAACTGCCAGGAATTTGCCAGAGTGTGGACAGTAAACTGTATCCATGCTCCTAGAAAAATAGGTTACTAACCTGTAATGGTAGTTCTAGGAGTGGTATATAGCTCACATCCGCACAACCCACCCAGCCGCCCCTGGCAAGTGGCATATGGGTCTTTGCTTCCATCATGCAAGATCTGATGTCAAGGGGCGGAGTCAGGGCTTATACCGTCCAGCTGGTGGAAGGAGCGTAGCTTAGCAAATCAGACTGTTCCAGTGGAACTGCCAGTGTGTGGATGTGAACTGTATACCACTCCTAGAATTATGGTTACAGGTGAGTAACCTATTTTTTCTGTTTTATTTTAATGAGGATAATAGTGGCTTTTTTTTTTTCTTGCCTGCTAGCAACTGTGAATAGCTTTGTGAGGAAACTATTAAACATGACTTTCCCTCCTTTGACAGGGTACCAGCCGTCCTTCGCACTATCATGTCTTGTGGGATGACAACTGTTTCACCGCAGACGAGCTGCAGCTGCTGACCTACCAGCTCTGTCACACGTATGTGCGCTGCACACGCTCAGTATCTATCCCAGCGCCAGCATATTATGCTCATCTGGTGGCATTCAGGGCAAGATACCACCTTGTGGACAAAGAACATGACAGGTAACAGTCGTTGACAGATTTTATGCACGTTAATAGCCACGTATGAATTTGGACACTAATATAAATATAGGTTACTCACCTATAACCATAGTTCTGTTAAGGTCATTCAGTTCACATCCACCCACTGTCAGTTACTAGTGCAACTCAGTTCAATGGGTGTCTTCAAGCTAGACTCCTCCCACCACCCATGGTGTCATTCTCTAGCTCTGCCACATCAATGTCAGATCTTGCACACTGGAAGTAGCGAGCCATGCGTCATCTGCCAGGGGAGGTCGAGTGGATTACGTGGATGTACACTAAATATCCTTCTTAGTAGTAGTAGTTTTATTTATTTACGTGCCCTTCTCTGGAGATCCAGGGTGCCATTACAAGAGGAAATAGCAAAATAAATATCCCAATGCATAATAACAATAAAATATCATGATGAAACATTAAACCCATATATGCCAATATAACAATAAAAATAAATTAAGTGATCAAATAAGTCACGCAAAACAATTCAAACGCCAAACGCCCGTGCTAACAGAAAAGTTCTAAGGCTCTTTTTAAACACTTACACTGAGGGGACCTCCCTTGGAGCCTTCAGTAATGAATTCCACAGTATCGGAACAGCCACTTGGAAGGCTCTGTTCCCGCACATCTTACGTCTAGTCCTGGAGGCAACCAGGAGGCCCTGCTTGGGAGGCCTTCCTCTCCTCCCTCCTCGAGCTTTGACAAAGATATATTTCTCTGATTAAGTACTTTATGTTGTGTAACCCTGTGCTCAAATTTTTTGTAACTGTGCATTCTCCTGTATGATTAACTGTACCTTGTAACACTACACTTTACTGTTTACTCTGTTCCAGTGAGGACATGTATGTGCTGTTCTGTTATTTTGTTTGATATGGAACCTTTGTAAATGAGCTTCTAGCTCAAAGGTATTTTCTGAGGTTTCAATAAAATAAAATACGAACGGAGGGGACGAGCGGGAAGATAAGGATGCGGAAGTTCACACAGGTAGCCTGGACACAGACCATGTAGGGCCTTATAGGTAAGTAGACCAACCTTATAGGAGATATGCAATTTAACTGGCAACCATTGCAGTTCCCACAGTGCAGAGATAATGTGACTCGTCCTCTAAAGGCCAGTCAGCAACTTTGCAGCCACATTCCGCACTTGCTGCAGGTGTCTCAGCATACCTCCATTGACCCCAAGGTGGGGGGCATTGCAGCAGTCAAAGTGAGACGTCACAAAAACATGTACTAGAAAGAGCAAGTTCTCAGGGGGGATAAGGGAATGAATCCAGCTAATACTTCTAAAGTGGTAGATGTCATTCTGGACGACTGCTGACACCTGAGCCTCAAATGTCAGCCCTTCATCCAGGATGACACCAAATTCTTCACCTTTATGGCAGCGTCAGATCTGGAGGTACCGAGACAGAGGCCCGATTTCCACCCAGATCCTGCAGTTCCCCCACTTGGCTCAATCACCAGTACTTCAGGTTTGTGCTGGTCGAGTCTCAGTCAGCTCGAAGAGATCCAGCTCTAGATCTTAGCCAGACACTGTTCATCACATCCACCGCTCCCTGGTCCTGGGGTGCAAAAGACAGATAGAGCAGGGTGTTATCAACATAGCAGTGAAACCTAACTTATACGACCGAACCTTGGGACACATCACAGTACAGGTCCATTGGTTGCAATGAAACCTGCCCCTGAGGTAGGACTCAAACCAGCTAATGACTGCCGATGAGTCGCATGTACTCCCTGAGATGGTACAGTAATAGCCCATGGTCAATGATGTCAGATGCTGAGGAGAGATCCAGAGAACAAGAATTGACCACTCTCTTCTATCCCTTGCCATGAGCAAGTCATTATTTACCCTGACCAGAGCAGTCTCAGTGCTGAACTTTGACCGAAATCCCAACTGGAGAGGTTCATATATGTCGAAGGTTACCAAGTGAGTCTCCAGCTACAACAAAACGACCTTCTCAGTAACCTTGCCTAAGAAGAGCAGGTTAGGGACAGGCCTATAGCTCGACAGTACATTCAGGTCCAAAGTAGTTTTTTCCACCCTAAAAGGGGCGCCACCAGCGCACTTTTCAGTTAGGCAGGAAGATCCCCTCCGACATGGAACACCGAAAAATCCCAGCAAACATGGAGCCCAGCTGCTCAGCACAGCCCACCAAGAGTCATGTTGGGCATGGGTCCAATTCACATTACGTTGGTCGCAGCCCTGAGATCACATCAACGACCTCCTAGAGAACTACAGTAACAGGTAGTTGAACTACACTAACAGTTGAGTAACCTATATTTTTACCAGCAAGAATTCAGTTCAGTATCAACACTCTGGCATACTCATAGCAGTCATCTGGGAGAAAGGGGCATGGCACGCATCTCTATTCGGTGAACAGAAACTGGAGGACTGTGGTTCCAAACACAGCATCCTGATGACTGAACAGGTCAGTGCTGTAATGGGAGATGAAAGTGTGAGCTTTCGACCAGATCTCCTTAGTCGGGACATACCTGGCTGCAGTCACAGAGGCAGTGGTATGGCAGATGGAATAAGCCTTCAACCCCTTGTGCGGGTCCCTACCAGCCAACCTGTAGCACAGATCAGTACAGAATGTTATCTATCTGCCAGTTGTATGTTTAGCTGCTGGTCTGCCAGAGGCTGCTTCAGTATATCTTACAAACAGCTGTCAAGCCTTGCCGCGAATCCCTGCTGTCCTCTTTTTATAATAGCAGAGTGCCCATCATAGATGCAGGACCCCCAGTGTTGCAGGTTGGCGAAGCACCTGCATCTCCCTGAGGTTTCGTCGGTGGCCATCCCTTCTTTGGTGGTTCCATACAATGACATTACATTGACAGTGTGACAGCAACTGGCTTTTCTTCCTCCTACTTCCAAAAAGGCTGACCGCTTATACTGCACCCCGGATGGTAAGCTCCACTTTGCCTCCCACCCCCTGGTCGACCTCTCAATTTTATTGGAGGCCTCTGGAGTCTACTCAGGATACAAGCATCAGGGTGATTTCCCTCCGGACAGGGAGTCCAAGCATCTGGATTCCCTGGGAATCAATAAGTCAATCAAATTTATTGGAAAGCAAGATGAGAAGATTTCTCATTTACAATTGCATCACATTTAAGGAGCTTTTATGATTCGGTTACCTTGGCCTTGTGTGCCCAGAACTATCTGATGCACATGGTCATGCATCAGCAGTCCCTGTTGGACCAAGAGAAGATCTGCTTCGTTCACTGCCCAACTCCCCAGTTACATCCCAGCTGGAACAGATCCTGTCTTCCTCCTCCAGTGTGGGGTTCCATGTCCTTCATGCTTCCTACGATACAGTGGACGCCTCAGCTCGGGGCACGGTGGCAGCTGTGTGCCTCCGACACCATTCCTGGATTCATCTGTTTCCATTTTCCCTGCGCGTCCAGGTCTCTATCCTGGATGCCCC
Organism: Neoceratodus forsteri; assembly: GCA_016271365.2. Lineage (NCBI taxonomy): Eukaryota > Metazoa > Chordata > Ceratodontiformes > Ceratodontidae > Neoceratodus > Neoceratodus forsteri. Next base: position 370,407,162 of record CM057451.1, on the reverse strand, counting down.
ATTTCGAAGTCCTTCCCTGTTTGAGGAAGACATGCACAAGCTGCTCGCCTCCTTACAGGCGTTGGGTGTAACCCTCTGTTCTTCAACTCTGGGTCTGTGGAGCAGGGCCCAGCACTCCGCTTCTCAGAGCTTTAAATGACAGTCCCTCCACCAGAGTTCCTCTGAATCCCGGAGCAAGCGCCGAGCAGGATCCACAAAGGCAGCACCAATCCTCAAAACCCACGGGGTAGAAGAGGTGGCGATGACATTTTCCAAACTGCGTGACCCGTCTTAAGGATACAACCCCTCCCCACTATCCTCTCACCACCACCCTCCCCAGCCAGGTGTCGGGAGGGATGTTTGGAGGGAAGACTTCTGTCATTTTTTTTCAATCAGTGTCTTCAGCTCTGTCTTTGATCCTTTCCCTGGATTTTCTCAATAGGTTTATTGTGGGCCTGTAGCCCACTTCTGTCATCCTGAGCTGGTTCTTTCTCCCCTTATTTTGGGTGGCCGCTTTTGGCCTTCCCTTCCTCCCTTAGGAGACCCTCTGCAGAGGTTAGCAATTTTCTCGGCCAGGCCCCATTGGTTCTTCCAGCCCACTGGAGGACGTCTGGTCTGGAGCTACCAGCCTCAATTGTCCCTAGCTTTTTCAGGTGTGGAGAGAGACCCCTCCCCCTTCCCAGAGGGTCTTTTCTCCCAGAGGAGACCTCTCAGGGCCCACGGTGCTCAGGGGGCCGACATCTCTCTTCCACCTTCCAGTTAGGCTTCCCCTTTCCACTCCCGGGGGAGCGGTTCCTCCCAACCCTTATATTGGCTGGTGCCGGTTCTCAATCCTTGTCGGTGAGCCCCCCACTCTCTTTTTTGGTCTCTCTCCCTTTCATTCTTCTCTTTTCCTTCAACTCTGACTTTCCCCATGAGCTCTCCACTCTGTTAAAGGGAATCCAGCCAGACTTCCGTCACCGGCGTCCCATTTGGGAGTGCCAGGCTGACGTTAAATTGCTCTGTGCAGGCCTATGTTCCCAGTCTGGGAGTCCATCCTCCTCCCAATCCTTCTTGGGGCTTAATTTAAAAGGAGGCAGGTCTCCCTTGCCAGTTCCCTTCCAGGCCAGCGACAGCTGGGCTGGGCCACTGTTTCTTACCTCTCAAAAAAAAAAAAAGCTTGAGTGATGTTTGAGTGAAGAGAAAAGGGCAAATGCCATGGAAAACATTCATATGAGGAGAGTCTGTGGAAGAGAGGGTTGGGGTTATATCCGTTAGGCCCTGTTCTCTTCAGGGCTGTTCAGTAAAATGAAGCAGCTTAGTGGAACTGGAGCAGGAGCAAGACGGTCTTGGGGGTCCCCCTTCCCCCTACTTTTCTGGGGCCTGATTCAGTGTGCTTCCGCCGTCATAGGAGTCTTTGGGGGGGGGGGGTGCTCGCCACCTTTTTTTGGCGGGTGAGCGGTGGTAGAAAAGGGAATCTACAGTCCTTGCTCTTCAACCCCATTACTCATCTCTCTTGCTCCCCTCTAAAGGGACATACTCTGGTCTGGGGGAGTCCTCTTCCCTCCCTTTCCTCCCGGCGTTCCTGCTTGGCCCAGAACCCCTTTTGTGTTTCGGGGTTCCCCCTGGTTTTCCCCTAAGCGGGCTGCTAATTGCGGTAAGGACCCCCCCCCCACGGTTTTGGATAAGGGGAGGCGGTGTTCCTTGCACATCAAGTCAGTCTTCCTTGGCCAAGGATTCCTCTACTTTTCTTTGGGGCAGACTTCTTGTTGTTCTCGGTTCTCCCTTATTCTTTTGGGGCTTCCTTAGCAACACCCTTTTTCCCCTTAGAGGTGACCTTCTTGATGGGGACCCCCCATTGCACCCCCTAGCTCTGGAACTGTTGTTTGCGGAGGCCCCTCCTTGGGAGCATGCTTTATCTGCTCCTCTTCTAGCCTGTCCCCAGGCTGAAGGGTGCAACTGCCTCCTTCCTATTTCCAGTGGATGCCTGATAGCTATCATGCTTATAGGGTCTTCTCTTGATAGAGAGCTGCCCATTGGTGTCTTGGTGGACCAGGCACCTTTTGGTTTCTGCCTTTTGATGCGGACCTTCCTTTAGGTAGTTTGTTTTTCCCTTGGGGACCCCGCCCCCCGCTCCCTTCTGAGGATCCAGAGGGCCACATGTCAGAAGTATTTTGGGGGAGTTGTTGGTTTCCTGCAAGAGCTGTTCTCGAAGATCTACTGTTACAGTAAGATCTTACTCGAGACACAGCTCTTGCAGCAGAACCCTGTAGGACTGAAGCCAGCAGGCGTCAGGACCTGGAAAAATTCTAGCTAGCTATCTTCAGCGAGGACCGCCCCGATGTCGGTCCGCCTCCGGCGTCAGGCGTAGTACATAAGGGTGGTCCGCCAGATTCTCAGTTCTTTCCGCCGTCGACTTGCAAGTCTCGACCCTTCAGTTCACAGTTCTAGCGCTAGCGCATGGTAAAGTTTTTCTTGGGAAAATTTGTTTTCTTGGTCAGTTTACTGTCTGATGTCCTCTCAACCTCGGTCATTCTTCAAAGTCGCCTGTAGAAGCAGATCCCCTTCAAGGATCCGCGTCGGCCCTGCGTCCGGTGCTTAGGCCCAGACCACGACACCGGTCCTGCTCTCCTTTTGCCTAGGCTTCAACAGCAGAACCGGATCCATCGCCATGAAAGCCCTACAGGCGTTCCTGCTGAAGAGCAACTCAAGACCATGGCCTCCAAGGGGGATTCTTCGGAGAAGGCCCGTAAGCATTCGGAGAAGCATAGAGAGAAGGCCCCTTCCCGGTCCCCGTCTAGGGCCTCTGATTCACGTAGCTCCGGCTCCAGGTCCGACCGCTCGCCTTCCCGGGCCAGTTCTCAGCCTCCCCCTGCTGTGCTTCTCCGGATGACCCTTCGTTCTCGGACATCATGAGACGCATCCAAGAGAACATGGGATGGGATGCGGAAGAGTTAGACCCGGAAAGGCTACGCCTTGTGAAATATCTTCGGCAGAAGGACCCCAAGCCTGTGGTGGTGTGCCACCCTTGGTAGACACTTTCGTGGACGTCACCAAGGCAGCGTGGAAGCGTCCACGTTCACTCCCGGCGATGCCGAAGAAAACTGACCACCTGTACAAGGCTCCAAGGGAAGACCAGTACTTGGCTCAGCATCCTCAGGCTGACTCTCTGGTCATAACAGCCTCTCATGACCGGTCCCAGAGACCGTAACATTTGAGCACTCTGCCACCGGACCCAGAGTCCAAACAGCTGGACGCTATGGGTAGGCGCACGTATGCTTCCGCTACTTGCGCCATCAGATCCCTGAATTACTTGACCCACATGGTGCAGTTCCAAGTCTGGATCTGGCTTAGAAGTTGCCAGAAGGTGAGCAGAAGGAGGAGATGTTGCAGCTCCTCCGGACGGGTTCGGACGTGGGGACCCAAGTGCTACGAGCCGCGTACGACTCCGCGGACTCCTCAGCCCGAGCAGCAGCTTCAGGTGTATGCCTCCAGAGACACTCTTGGCTCTGTGTCTCCGGCTTTACTCCGGACGTCACAAAAATATCATGGGCGCCCATTTGAGGAGAAGTTCTCTTTGGTGAGCCCTCTGGAGGGTCATCACCAAGCTTCAGAGGCCGGGAAGGCGGTGAGGTCGGTCCAGGCAATGTACCGACCGAGGCTTAGTTCCTTTCGTAGGAACCAAAGCCATTTTCGTGGACGGGCACAGAGACAACAGTCCCACACCGGTCCACAACAGAGGGGCTCCGGTTCCTGTAGAGCCCAGGGTAGACAGCCCGCGGGCCGAGGTCAACGCCCAGCTAAACCGGCCCAGCCCGCAGGCCCCTCCGCCGCCACAGCCTGACTCTTTTATGGCCCCCGCCCCTCAGGATCAACGGGAAATCAAGGTCGGGGGTCGCATTGCGAAGTACCTGCCAGGATGGCAGTCCATAGCCACTGACCGGTGGGTTCTCCAGTTGGTCGAAAGAGGCCACTTTATAGAATTCGCAGAAAAGTCACCCTCGAGGCCTCCTCTGCTCTCCCGTTACTCGGGTCAGCACAAACCTCTGATCAGGCAAGAAATACTCGCGCTCCTGCAAAAGGGGGCGACAGAGTATGTCCCAGAGAACCAGAGAGGATACGGGTACTACTCCCACTTCTTCCTGGTTCCTAAGAAAACAGGGGACCTCCGTCCGATTCTGGACCTCAACAACCTCAATATGTTGAGTAGCCTACAAAAGATTTACATGGTGACTCTTCCGGGTCTTATTCCCATGCTAAAGAGGGACGCATTTTTAGCGTCCCTAGACATGCAGGATGCATACCTGCACATCCCTGTAGCTCAGGCACACAGGAGGTTCCTGCGCTTCGAGTTTCTCGGCCACCACTTTCAGTTCCGAGCACTTCCATTCGGACTGTCATCGGCTCCCAGGGTCTTTACCAAATGCATGGCAGTCGTGGCCGCGTCTCTAAGGAGACAGGGCCATTATGTGTTCCCGTACTTGGACAATTGGCTTCTCATGGCCGCCTCCAGAGAGGCGTTGTTATTGGCTATCCAGAGTACCCAGGATCTGTTTCAGTCTCTGGGCATCTTGATCAATTACGAGAAGTCTCTCCTGGTACCATCGCAGAAACTGCAGTTCATAGGCGCAGTCCTGGACACCGTTCAGGGAAGAGCATTTCTTCCAGACGACAGAGCGGAGCGCATCAGATCCCTCATCAGGGAGCTTTTAGTCGAACAAGACCGTCCCAGCCAGGTCGGTCCTTAAGCCTCTTTCGGACACATGGCTGCGGCCATTCCGACCGTCCCTTCATGAGGCTCCACATGCGGGTAATTCAGCCGGATGCTCAAGGTGCAATGGGACCAAAGGCAAGACCATATGCAGCATCTGGTCAGAATCACGAACGCCGTGATTCGAGACTGGCAATGGTGGCTAGACCCAGGGACACTCTCTACGGGTGTCCCATTTATAGCGCCGTCCCCGGAGGTAATCCTCACCACAGATGCCTCAGGACTAGGGTGGGGAGCACACCTGAACGGGGTGAAGTCCCAGGGAACGTGGACCCCTCAGGAGGCTCACCTTCATATCAACGTTCTGGAGATGAGGGCGGTCCTTTATGCCCTGCAGGCATTTCAGTCAGAGATCCCGCTGAGTACTCTCCTGCTACAGACAGACAACACGTCGGTGATGTATTACCTCAACAAACAAGGAGGCGCACACTCTTACCCCCTTTGCAGGGAAGCCATGAGGGTGTGGGATTGGGTAATCTGACACGGCGCGAACCTGATCACAGTACATGTTCCCGGGGTGGACAACACAATTGCAGACGGCCTGAGTCACTCCCAGGCCAGAGTCCACGAGTGGGAACTTCTTCAGGAGGTAGCAGAGGATCTGTTTCTTCAATGGGGAACTCCAGAATTGGACTTGTTCGCTTCCCCATCCAACACAAAACTGCCCAATTTTTGCTCGCTAGATCCAGGGCCTGGTGTTTTCTGGTGAGACGCATTGTCCCTCTCCTGGGCAGACAGATTCCTCTATGCTTTCCCTCCCTTCCCGTTGATCCAGAGAGTTCTTCTCAAACTGTGCAGGGAGCATGCAACAATGATCCTGGTGGCCCTTTCTGACCCAGACAGATCTGGTTCCCTTTGCTAATACAGCTATCCCGGGAACCTCCGCTCCCGTTGCCATTCAGCTCCCATCTCTTGTCTCAGGAGGAGGGTTCACTGGTCCACCCGGACTTACGCTCACTGAACATGCATGCATGGCTCCTAGAGACATAGCCATTTTGCGACACAGGGTCTCGCAAGAGGTTGCGGAAGTTCTTTCTGCAGCCAGAAAGCCGACAACGCATGCGACGTACGCCATGAAATGGCGCCGTTTCTGTCTATGGTCGCAAACATGCAGCCTTTCCCCTTTAGGTTGTCCGGTGAAAGCAGTGTTATAGTACCTGCTCTCCCTTTTCCGTTCAGGTCTCGCCTACTCCTCTATTAAGGTGCGCCTCTGTGCCATTTCAGCTTATCACCTCCCAGTGGGACAGCGCACAGTGGCACAATTAGATGCCTGTCGAGAATTCTTGAGGGGGTGTTACACCTTAGGCCGCCCATTAAGGACCCAGTGCCTCCATGGGACTTGCTCTTTGTCCTGGAGCAACTCACGCTCCCCGCCTTTGAACCTGCCGCGGATTGTGAGCTGCGACCGAAAACGTTGTTTTAGTTGCTGTCACGTCAGCGAGAAGAGTTTCTGAGCTTCACGTTCTCATGTGTAAGGAGCCTTATCTAATTTTCCACCGGGACAGAGTATCCCTGAGGACGAATCCTAAATTCTTGCCTAAGGTGGTTTCCACACTCACTCTCAGTCAGGACATTGACCTGCCTGTCTACTTCCCTAATTATTCTAATAGAGGAGAGGCGCTGCTCCACACCTTGGATGTTCACCGCAGCTTAAGGTACTACCTGAGCAGAACTAAGCAGCTTCAGAATCGGAGCAACTTTCGTTCCCTTACTGAAAGATGATGGGCCAACCAGTATCCAAACAGTCCCTGTCTCTCTGGCTTGTCCAGTGCATATCATACTGTTATGATATCAAACAAAAGCCCCTCCAGGATCAGTCCGGAAGCCATTCCACTGGGGAGTGGCCACCTCCTTCAACACTTGACGTCTCCACTTCTGCCATTTGTGCTGCAGCCACTTGAGCTCTGTACATACCTTTATCAGGCATTATAGCCTGGACATCCACGGCGAAGAGCCGGCTTCGGCCTGGCTGTGCTACAGGGTCTCCTGTCCTAGAATCAGGACCTGGAATGAACTTTCTACTTTCCTCCTCCCAGAGTGTTTGCAAGCGCTACTGCTTGGGAATCAGTCCTAATGGTGTAACCTGCTGCAAGAGCTGTGTCTCGAAGTAAGATAGTACAGTTACGTAAGAACTTACCATAACAGTAGATCTTCGAGAACAGCTCTTGCAGGTGCCTTCCCGCCCACCTTCCCCCTTGGAGGAGGCATGGCTTCAGCCTTTCTTAACAGGGTTTTATACCCTTCTGTCTTCTGACGGTGGATCCTCGGTCTCCCATTTCGATGTCAGCCTGCGGCCGGAAGTCTCCGGCGGGAGAACTGGGGAATCTGGCGGGACCGCCCCCTTATGTACTATGCCTGACGTCGGAGGCGGGACCGACATCGGGCGGTCCCCGCTGAAGATAGCTAGCTAGAATTTTTCCGTGGGGTCCTGACGCCTGCCGGCTTCAGTCCTAATGGTGTAACCTGCTGCAAGAGCTGTTCTTGAACATCTACTGTTACGGTAAGTTCTTACGTAACTGTACTTTCTTACGTAACTATACTTTCCCTTTGAGTAATTGTACGTTTTACGTTTTGAACGTTTTGAACGTTTTAAAATTTTGTACCTTTTAATTTTGGTGCGAGCCCCATTGACATTCCATGAAATAAGTCTCTGTTTAGCCATGATATGACTTTGACCTTAGGGTTGTTCATCTGATCCCAGTTATGTTTCCATACCCAGTGTTTTCTGTGTAGTGGCAGCAGATGAATGACCATCTTTAATAGCCCTACTATAACGAATGCGAGTAATCCAGAGCGCCCCCCCCCCCACCAACTAAACCCCTTTAGCACCTGATATCCGGCCTCCCGTCAATCCTCCTTCCCAAAATTACCCCAAACAATCAGCAATCTTAATACAATCCCAACATCCCCATTACTCCCCCTGTCTGCCAACCAAAACTGTTCACAGTGCATGATAGAAGCTCAACCGCAGTAACCAACCCCCACCCTCCCTGACCCTCGATATGATAGTCGAAACCCGAGTTTATCTATGTTACTGTTCTATAACATAGGCCACTCAGTGTGCATCACTGGTACCCATAGTTGAACACTAGTCTATGTATTACATGAGCGGAGGCTCCCAGCTCCACTGTTGGAATCAAGTCTGGCCCCCCTCGGCTTCATACCTGCCATCCTTGTGGCATAGGACTGCTGTGCCGATTCAGGTTGTGCCCTCTTACTGAGGTGGGATCAGCTATATGTGTGACCAGCAGAGTATGTCACAAGCTCATTAATCCTCGCCAGCAGTCAGGAATACACCCTAAAGTGGAGCAGAATACTAGAGCCTGCTATTTTACACTAGCAGAGTATTCTTCTAGTTAGGACAAATGCCCCGGGGTGGGGAGAGAGGGAGCCGTAACAAGCGTTGACAAAATTACCCCGCTACACATCAATTTCTTAATTAAACAGTTCCCCCAAGGTAAACTCAGGAAAGTTCTTTTCGTCCTATCCGGCCCAACTCTGAATATCAAACTCTAACCCTTTTAATCAGGGTTAGTCACGATCAAATGAAATACCACTTTACGATCAAGTCCATGGCAATCAGTCCTTAAGTAAAGAAGTGTCCATAGTGATTTGAGTAAATTTAAAAAAATAAAAAACTTACTGGACCTTTGGTCTATCCGGCCCTTTCCTGATGAGCATTCTCTGACCTTGGCTACCAGAGCATATACAGATCAGTTAGCCCTCTAGATTAACAACCAAAACCACAATAAAAGACCCAAACTGTGCTTCCCATAACTGTAGGCCACAGACGACATCCTGGACTCCTCAGCAATCTTTAAAGAGGGCAGGAAGCGCTGCCTTGAGCTCGACTTCTGCTGCCTTCGGGTCTTCATATGTTGCCCAGGCCCTGTCTACAAACACCTGGAGACGGGCCGGATACCCCATTTTGAACGTGATTCCAGCCTGAATGAGTTTTGACTTATGGGATGAAAGGCGGTGCGTTTCTGTCGAACGGTGAGCTGTAGATCTTGTGCCACTCTGAGCTTTGCACCCTCCCAAGAAATCTCCTGTAGTTCCTTCACTTTGGTAAGAAAATGCTGTTTTCTAGAAAATTTAAAAGTGAAATATCAGCATATGAGGTGCGCTTCCGGGGTGGGGGTGTCATTGTATCAGGGCCCTGTGAGATCACTACAGGGTGTAGGCCGGACCAAATGAAGAAGGAGCATCCAATTTGGTGATCAACTTTTGTGTGAATATCAGCATGTCTGTGCCCTCTGCCTTTTCGGGGAGACCAGTTATAACAGTGTTATTCCATTGGCTCCTTCCCTCGAGGTCTTCGATTTAGGATTCTAGTTTGGTGATGCGCTGCTTTGTGGCTATTAAATCTTGTGCCGTGCAATCCTCTTTCTTTTCTTTCGAGATCACCCTGACCTCCACATCCCCCGTGCATTTAGTGAGCTCCTCCTTTGCACCAGCTATAGTTTTAACTTTGTCTGTTAGGGATCTGAGCTCGTCTCTGAAAGGTCGGAATTTGTCAAGAAAGCACTCCAATGTGAGGATGTGTTGGTCAGGAGGTAGAGAAATGGCCTTTGGGGCTGTAGCTTGCTGAGCCTGGGTCTTTTTAGCAGCCTTCTCGGGCATGGATGGTGGAGTGTGCTGGGGCAAGGCCACCCACATCTCCGATTCCATACTGGATCGCCGGAGTTTCCAAAAACATTTCTACGGTTAGCACGACCCTGGGTGAGTAGTATTCTGCAAATATAATGTGATGGGCTTCACAAAACTTGGTAAATTAAACGTTAAATGAGCAGAGATAGCAGAGCACTCATTACAAGCTGCTACTCAGTGTGCCTCATCACGTGATCCTCCAGGATCCGTCATTCTTACCCATGGAGCAGGACATGCAGGCTACCATGAGGTTTAGCCTGGAGGAGGAGGAGGGAGACTGCCATGAGGTTTAGCCTGGAGGAGGGAGACTCCAATAAATGATCTCTTATGGACTTTTTGGAACTACAAGAGATTCCATCGGTGGTCATCCCTCCACTGTACCCAGTATTGTAGGATGCCACATGTGTCACCTGGTATAGGCCTAGCACAGTACCAGTGGTTCCGTGAAAGGCAGACAAGATGTACCCTGCCCCATCCAATAAAACTTATTATGCCCAGGCACCAGCCTGAGATTGACTCAGCAGTGCTTACAACTACCCACTATAGTTCAAGGGCACCTAGCCACTTAAGTTCCCTCCCTCCTACTATGGAATCCAGAAGCTTGGAAGCTTTAGGCAAGCACACGTGTGCCCCATCCTTCCTGGGCCTGCATATTACTAACTACCAGGCTCACATGATGAAATATCAACAAACACTTTGGAGGAAGGCACAGGTTGCTGCGTGGACATTACTGGAGGGTGCTGCTAAGCAAGACTTGTTACATTCTCTTGAGGCAAGGGCAGAAGGGGGCAAACACTGCGCTCAGTTTACGATGCCTCAGATGCCTATGTCATGGCTGTGGCTACTCATGGTCACAGGTTTCACTAGACGTGTAGCAAATAGTGCTAAATGTCCTTTTCAGAGGCCCAAAATTGTTTGGCCTTCATGTGAAAGAAGCCTTAAGAAGCCTCCAGTCTTCGGGAGTGAAAATGAAGTCAGCCAGATCTTTGTCACGTAACGCAAGGAGACATAAAGACAATGGACATGCTCGCTTGCCTGCAACCAAACAAGCAGGCCAAGTCTCTAAACACCAAAGCAAAAGCAGGGATGGGAGCATCTTGCCATGCCCGAGTACACATCCAGTAATACCCAGAGACAGGGGAACCAGGGCTATTGCCCCTACAGGCTCAGCTTAATCCCTTTGCATTATCAGAACTAGGGGCAGTTGTAGGGAGTCATATCACCCTCCGGATAAATTAGAGGAGAGTGATCACTTAGGGTAACTGGATACTATTGCAGTAGGTCATGATCTGGGGCCATGGACATTCCTCCAGATTTTTGCCACCTTTTCTGTCTATGCCAGAGGCACAGGTGCTTGTTGCAATAAGGGCCAAAGAAAATTGAGGCAAATATAGGCCAGAGATCCTGCTGCTCCTAATCACAAATCATAGGGCTTTAGGTCAGATAGTTCCTTATCCTTCAACTAGACAAGGCATTCAGGGTTTCTGGTGGACCTAAGTACTATACCATCTGCTTTCACTACTAGCGGTAGCGCAGACGATATCTGAAGAATCCCCCTTTCCTTGTTACCATGAACAACATTGCCCAGTGCAGGAGAGCGGCTGCAAAAGCTAACAAAATGCTGGGGTGCTAGCGAGGGGGTTTTCATCCAGGCGAAAAGAGGTGATCTTGCCCCTCTACAGGTCACTGGTAAGGCTGCACTTAGAGTATTTTGTGCAGTTTTGGAGGCCATACCTAAAACGTGATATCAGGCTACTGGAGGGGGTGCAGAGGAGAGCAACAAAGATGATATGTGGAATGGAGGGGAGAGACTATGACAGCTGTCTGAGAGACCTGAATATGTACACCCTGGAGGATAGAAGGGATGGGGGGGACATGATAGAGACATTCAAGTATCTGAGGGGAATCAATAAGGATGGGGTAGATAGGGTCTTTAAGTTAAGGAGGGGGAGGGTCACCAGGGGGCACTGGCTAAGAATAGAGGGGGAAGATTTAGGAAGGAAATGAGGAGACACTATTTCACAGAGAGGGTGGTAGCAAAATGGAACACCCTACCAGACTGCATGGTATCATGTAAACATGTGAACAGCTTCAAAAGGGCATGGGACAGGAAACGGGAGAGTGAGGGTGGGGGAGGTGGGGGTGGCAGGATGACAAGGAGGTGGAAGAAGCAAAATCATAGGGGTGTTGGCTGCACACTCGAGCAGACTTAGACCGGTGGTCTGTTTCTGCTGGCACATTCATATGTTCGTATGACAAGCTTCTGTGGTAAAATGAACTGCGCAGGCAATTGCAAAATGGGAAAATATAGTCGGGGAGTTGTGTGTCGGGACGAGAGTCGAGCATTTGTACTAGACCCTAATTTATTGGGAGAGGTATATTACATTTAATTCCTCTCACGTGCTTTACAGTCTGGGATATGGACTTGTATTTTGTTTTGCAGACACTTAAGATGGCTCTGTGAGGTAGCCGTGACTTGCGGTTTTCACTTCCTGTTATATCCGTTGGGGAATTTTACAGCTATTGACTCTTATATAGGAACCTTATTTTGGGCTCTGTCTAAAGAAGGAGTGTTCTAACTTTGCACTCCTCACTTTTTCTTTTTTTTTTTTTTTTTTTTTTTGCATAAGATGGGGTCAGAGGTTATATTAAACCAAGCCATCCACCTTCTGGTCTAGTTCTGGGAGCCTGCCAATCCAAGGGAAGCATTGCTGCACTCTTTGAATGTGGGGGAAAAAAATATTTCCTCTTGTTTAGATTGATGAAAGAGAGCCTCTCGAAGATCTACTGTTACAGTAAGTATATAACTGTTCCATCTTCGAGGATACAGTATCTCTTTCATCATGCCATACCTTTGGAAATGAGTCCCAGGCAGTACTGAAAGCTAAGAGTCTGGGCAGCTGGAGCCTATAGACTTCTGTTAATAGGCCTTGTAGCACAGCTAGGCCTAACCCAGCTTGTCTACAAGAAGGAATGTCCAGACTGTAGTGATGTTTTTTTTTTTTTGTTTTGTTTTTTTTTTTTTGTCGATTCTATTTATGCTCCCTACCTTTGGGGCATCTCTCAGGTTCCCAAGCTCAGCTCTGCAGCCTGTCTGAACCGTCCTCCGTGATTCAGGATACTGGACTCTCCCATCCCCACGGAGAGGCCCAAGGATCCCCATTGAGAGGTGAAGGTACGGCTGACATTGGACGCGTGGCCTTGGGCTCCTGATGGTCTCCATCGCCTCACCCACTGATAGGGGAATTTTTTTACTTTTTGCTTGTTTCCCCTGAAGCTTGGGACGTGCAATGACGTCCAGCTCAGCTGGTGCATGCTTCCATACACCCCCGAAAGACATCCGCTGCAGCTTCACTCCCCTGCAATCTTGCAGCCGTGCACTGCAGCACCTCCAGCCACAGCTAGAGGTCGCCAGTGCATCAGCTGGTGGAAACCCCCCTCCCCGGGGAAGGAGAGCTGTCCGAGGATGCTCAGTCTTTCCCCATCCCTGCCAACCCCCAACGACCCGGGCTCGTTCCCGAACCCGGGTCACCGCCGTGGTGTGAGGTGTGGCATCCAGCGCCTCAACCCTCAGCGCCACCAGGCCAGCCACAGACTGTAGTGTTTAGTGAAGGTATGGACAGTACTCCAGGTAGCAGCCTGCACAGATCTCTGCAGCAGAAACATTCTAGAAACAAGCAAAAGAGGTGGTCATTCCTCTGGTGGAATGACCATGAACCACACCAGGAAGTTCCTTACCGTACTTCCTGTAACAAAATGTAATACAGTTTGCTAGCCATTTGGACAAGCACTGTGAAATGGAGCAACGTCTTTCTTGGCGAACAAAACAAAGCTATGAAGACTTTCTGCAGTCCTTTGTGTGGTTTATATAGTACCCGAGTATACTATGCACATCTGGCCTCTCAAGAATGTATGGGTTACCTCCAGCTGAGTAACCGTACGGCCATCTACAGGCACATGGAAAGCTGATATGGCAGCCAAGTGCACTTTGATTGAGGAATACTGCAGGCCCGAATCCAGTAAGGACAGTAGTTCTCTAGATCCTGATTAAGTGGACAGGTAAACAGATCCAGGTGGTGAGAAGAGGCCCATAAAGTAAACCTCTTCCACTTCATGGAATAAGTATATCAGGTGAACGGTTTTCTACCAGCCACCAGAACTTCCAGCACTTTCTTTGAAACTCCAAAGCGAGCTTTCGCTATGTCTTGAGGAGCCATGCATGCAGCTGCAGAGACTTCAGGTGTGCAGTATTCCTCAGTCATAGTGCACCTGGCTCCCATATCAGCTTTCCATGTGCCTGTAGATGGCCGGACAGTTGCTCAGCTGGAAGTAACCTGTATTTTCTTAGAAGGCATTTTACACATAAAGCCTTCTGTTTGCATTCCAGTCCCAGCTTGGGACCTGAATTTTGTTTTGGAGAAGCTGACTTTGGCTCCTTTTGAGCCAACTGAGACTTGTGGCTTACGCTTTCTCTCCTTGAAATTGTTACTTTTACTTGCCATCACTTCTGCTTGAAGGATTTCAGAGCTGCAGGCTCTAATGTGTGAGCCTCTTTGTTTGATTTTTCACAAAGACAGGGTAGGGTGTCTTTACATACTAATCTTAAGTTTCTCCCAAAGGTGGTGTCTGAGTTTACTCTAAATCGAACTATCCACCTGCCAGTTTACTATCCAGAGCATGCCAATCCAGGGGAAGCATTGCTCCACATTTTAGATGTGCATACAATACAGGCTGTTTGCTTTTGGTACTGCTTGGGACTCATTCCCAAGGTGTTACCTGATGAGAGAGATATCCATGAAGAAGATGGAACAGTTATGTAAAAAGTTACCAAGACAGTAGATCTTTGAGAGAATCTCTTTCATCAGGTCATGCCGTCCCACCCTCCAAACCCTGTATGGGCTCTGACTATGGTTTGCAGACTCTGCTTTCCATAGCTGCTTCCACAGCACCATATCACATGGTAGCTGAGGCACTGGCATGACCTTCGGTTCCCTGAACAGCAGTCTTCCAAGCATAGTCTCTGATGGAGAACTGAAGAAAGAGGGGACCGCTCATGCCTTATATGAACGGAGGTTGCATGACGTTGTCGTGGGTGGCTTCTGGCTGACTGCTTGCAAAAGTTTCCATGTGGTCTTAGCGCTGATGCGGTATACATTCTCAAGGTGTAACCTGATGAGAGATTGTCTTAAAGAACTACTGTTACGGTAAGTTCTTACGTAACTGTTCGTTCCAAAGGTGTGGCCTAACAGAGGAGATTCTTTCTAAAGTCTACTGTTATGGTAAGTTCTTACGTAACTTCTTTACAGAGGACACCCAGCATCTAAGAGGTACATTGCAAGGTGTATTGTAGCCTGTATAGAATATTGCTACAATAAGGCAGGTAGGATTCACCCTGAAGGAATAAGGGCCCATTCCACTAGGGGAACAGCTACGTCATTAACCACTATATGTCCCACTGGTAGAGGTTTTTATAAAGCTGCTATATAAGCTTTGACGCACTCATTTATCTCCCATTTTTGCCTAGATATTTAGGTGAAGAGGGTTGTTAGGTTTAGGATATTTGTACTTCAGAACCCATTCCCTAAATTGTGTTCTAGAACCCTCCTTCCAGGTGCTGCTTGGAGTCTGCTAATAGTGTGACCTCATACATCACATTCCTGTTGTTTGAAGTAAAGGTTATTCACCCTGTTGACCGTGTTGTTTCTAAATGCTGTGATTTATGGTCACACTAGTCAATTCCCTTGTAGGACAATAGTACATTGTTCTGTTTTAAATAATTATTAGAATACACTTCTTCCATTGCTTGAGTGTTTTTTTAAAAGGCTTGTTTTCTTTCTCTTTAATGCATTTTTTTTGTTTGAAAATATAACATATTGTAGCAAATAAGTTATTTTTGAGTCACAACACATAAGTCTCTTAAGCCTAAACATCTGTCGTTGGAGGGCTTGGTGGTTTGTGACCAGCACAGTACAGAATGCATCCTTTGAAATCATTCCAAAGTTTCTCTGAATAAATTCTGGGACATCATGCAAGAGCTGGCTTTTGTAAAAATAGCGTAAATATATTACATATCACTTAAAAGAAACACAGTTACTACAGTGACTGCAACCAACTGTCCTCTCACGTAAACCTGACGTCCTGATCATCACAGAGTCATGGCTAAAACCAAAAACTCTTAAATTGCCATACCAGGATACACAGTCATCTGCCAGGACCAACTGGGTTGCAGATGAGGTGGTGGCATTGCCATGTATATCGTGACTACACTACAGTTCTCTATTATCTCTCTTTCTCATCCCACACAGTCCATCGACGCAGTCCTAATAAACCTTGCCCTTCCCCAAACTGCACCGGTATTCGTTGCAGGCTGTTACTGCACACCCAACACCTCACTGCCCGCCATTTTGGACCACCTCAGAGGCCTAAAAACACTGGCCTCAGGGGGAGAACTCCATATTCTAGGGGTTTTAACCAAAATTGGCTCTCCCGTGCAAACTCCAAACTACTGAATAAAGTAGGAGCCCTAAATCTTTCCCAAATGATAACAGAGCCCACTTATCTGCATCACAAAATGCTCAACCACTTTCTCATTGACTGGTCACTTACCTCCCACCCACACAGGATATTAGCCGCAGGCCTACTCCCCAATTCCCTTGTTGACCACCACATGACTTATATGGTTAGGAAAATCTTCAGGGAGGGATACAGAGACTTAATAAAGAGGAGGGAATGTGGGCAGAGGGTGACAGTGAAAAAGCAGGGGTACTGAATGATTATTTCTGCTCAGTATTCACAATGAAAGAGGAGGGGGAGGTACCTAAACCAAACAAGAGAAACACTCTGGATAGGGGGGTCGATACCAGCATTCACAGAAGAAAGGGTTTTGAAAGAACTCTTGTAGAGAAAAAATACCACAAATATGTTGCAGATGATACCTTTTATTGGACTAACAAATTTATTTTTAAGACTAGCTTTCGAGAGGTGAAACTCTCTTCCTCAGGTCAAAAAAGAAAACTCTTGAAACTGAGGGTGGACAAAGCAGTGGGGCCTGATGGGATTCACCCCAGAATTCTAAAAGAACTAAGGGTAGAACTAGTAACACCACTGACTACTCTCTTTAACAAATCATGGGAGGATGGGGTGGTACCTGAGGACTGGAGGAGGGCAGATGTGATTGCACTTCACAAAAGTGGGAGCAGGGCAGAGGCAGGAAACTACAGACCAGTTAGTTTGACCTCAGTGGTAGGAAAAATGATGGAATCACTTCTGAAGGAAATAATTGATGAGTACCTAGAGGCCAGTGGGTCAGAGGACCCAAGGCAGCATGGTTTCACAGCAGAAGGGTCATGTCAGATGAACCTAATAGATTTCTTTGACTTGGTGATGAAAGTAGTAGACCGGGGAGGGGCTGTGGATATGGCATACCTAGATTTTAGCAAGGCATTTGACACAGTCTCACACGAAAGATTAATATACAAGTTAGCAAGTCTTGGAGTGGGTCCCAAGGTGGTAGCCTGGATAAAAAACGCTCTGGACAACAGTACACAAAGGGTAACAGTAAATGGAGTCCACAGTGAAGAATGGAAGGTAACTAGCGGGGTACCACAGGGTTCGGTACTGGGATCGGTCCTCTTTAATGTCTTTATAAGTGACATTGGAGAGCACCTCTAAGGAAAAGTATGTCTCTTTGCAGATGGCACAAAAAGATCTGCAACAGGATTGATACACAGGGTAGAGTGGAAAGGATGAAAAGGTACTTGGCAAGGTTGGATGAATGGTCAAATATATGGCAGCTCAGATTCAGTGCAAAGAAGTGCAAGGTAATGCACCTGGGAAACAAAAACCCAGTGGAAGAGTACACAATGGGGGGTGAGATAATAAAAATTGAGAGAGACCTAGGAGTAATTATATCAGATGACCTAAAGGTGGGCAAGCAATGTGAGAAGGCAGTAAGGAGGGCTGGGGGGAATACTGGGATGTATAGGGAGAGGTATCAACAGTAGAAAACAGGAAGTTGTTATCCCTCTGTACAGACAGTTGGTGAGGCCCCATCTGGAGTACTACGTGTAGTTCTGGAGACCCCATCTTCATAAAGACATAGACAGAGTGGAGGCTGTTCAGAGGAGGACAACTAAAATGGTGCAGGGTCTGCACCAGAAGACATACGAGGAGAGACTAAAGCAGCTTAATATGTACACCCTTGAGGAAAGAAAGGGAGAGAGGGGACATGATAGAAACTTTCAAGTATCTCAAGGGAATTAAAAAAGTACAAGAGAGTAGCATCTTTCAGAAAAAGAGATGTACAAGAACAAGTGGGCACAATTTGAAGATAGAGGGGGGACGGCTCAGAGGTAATGTTAGAAAGTATTCACAGAGAGGGTTGTGGATGCATGGGAACAGCCTTTATGAGGAGGTTGTGGAGTCGGGAACAGTGGGAGAATTCAAGAATGCATGGGACAGACATAAGGCAATTCTATTGGGGGGTAGGAGGAAGTAAGCTGTTGGATTAATTAGAATCTGCAGCTTATCAATCAGGTAGGGAAATGGGCAGACTAGGTTGGCCAAGCGGTTCTCATCTGCCGTCAAATTCTGTTTCTGTGGTCTATGTTCAGGCCCAAGGTGCCCCCGCACATTCTGCTGACCAGGTCCTACAAATCCCTGGACCTCCACTCTCTCCTTCAGGACCTGTCCTGTACAGACTGGTCCTTCATACATCGAGCATCCTCAACCGAAGCAGCTCTGGAGGGCTTCAAAACTAGGTTCCTTGCCATTTGGAATCACTATGTCCCACTTAGACGGTCTAGGGTGCGGGGTGCCCACCTCCCCTGGATTACTCCCAGTGTCAATTCCCACCTCAAAGCGAGAGACACTGCCTGGAAAGCGTTTTAAGAATCCAGCCTACCCCAAGTTCACGTAAAGTACCATGCTCTGCGTAATGCATGCACTAGGTTAATCCACCAGGCAAAAGCAAAGTATTTCAACACTGCCCTTCCCACAGACATAAACCATCCAGCCAAATTCTGGAAGGTCCTCAAATCGCTCTTTACTCCCCCCCTCCCTGCCTCCAGTGCCTACCTTAAACTTAGGCACATCCACGGTTTCATTAATTGCACTGCTACCCTCTTTCCCTTCACTCCTACTCACCTCCTGTCCCATAGTGACTGACCAAGACCCGCTACCTGAATACACCTTCTCCTCCCACCCGGTTACTTCACTTGAAGTGTACCACGCCCTACTTGCCCTCAATCCAACCAAGTGCAAATGCCCCTCCTCCCTCGATGCTAAAATGCTATACCTATCAGCCCCTACAATTGCCTTCCCTCTGGCGGCATTTTTCAACTTATCCTTCTCTCTAGCCTCGGTACTGGCGGAGTGGAAGCACTCCACAGTTATCCCCTTCCCCAAAGGAGGCGACCCCTCTGTCCCGGGAATCTACTGCCCTATTTCCCTTCTTCACATTCTGACTAAAATCCAAGAAAAACTTGTACTCTCTCAACTCTCCTCCTTCCTCGATACCACCTCTTTCTACACCCCATACCAGTCTGGTTTCAGGAAGCTCTGTTCCACCACCACCTCCCTGCTGAGGCTCACGGACTCCATCCTGTCTGCAATGGACAAAGGGGCATATCACCTCAGCCATCTTTGTCAACCTAGCAAAAGCATTCGACACTGTATCCCACTGTCTCCTCCTGACTAAGCTCTCCTGCTCAGGGCTATCTAGCTTAGCCACTGACTGGTTCCAATCCTACCTGGTTGGCCGAATGCAGTCTGTCAGGATTGGCAAATCCACCTCTGATCCTCTCCGTATCTCATCGGGGGTGCCTCAGGGCTCAGTCCAGGGGCCACGCCTGTTCTCTATCTTCCTAAATGACCTGCCCTCTGCCTGCCCACATACCTCCATTCACATGTATGCAGACAACACTGTGCTGTACACATCCTGTCCCTCCCCTGCTAATGTGGCAACCACCTTGCAGCTGGACTTCAGTAGTGTCCAGCTTTGGTTTTGCACCAGTCAGCTTCACCTCAATGCCAAGAATTCAGTCTCCATGACCTTCGGCACTAGGCAGAAATTCTCACAGCTTCCCCCCAGCCCAACTTCCCACACCCTTGATGGGACTTCTTTGGAGGCCTGCACCTCCTTCAGATACCTTGGGGTCTGGCTTGACCAATACCTGGACTTTTCTGTACA
The DNA here is from genome assembly GCA_016271365.2 of Neoceratodus forsteri. NCBI lineage: Eukaryota > Metazoa > Chordata > Ceratodontiformes > Ceratodontidae > Neoceratodus > Neoceratodus forsteri. The sequence continues at coordinate 370,387,594 of CM057451.1, read as the reverse complement.
TATCGATGACACCCACAGAAAACTCCACCTCAGACTGGGTGCAGTGTACCGTAACCGTGGTTGCATCCCGCTGCCAGCCCACCGAGCAATTGTACAGAAAACTATTCTGCCAGTATTTGACTACGGAGACGTGGTCTACACTGCCACCCCCAAGTCCATCCTGACCAGACCGGACTCCCTCTTCCATTCCTTCTGTCACTTTGCCCTTCAGTGCCCCTACTCCACCCATCATTGTACCTTCTACCAGTCCATGGGACTACCCTTCCTTCAAAACCGCAGATCATCTCACTGCATACGCCTTGCAGCTAAGTTCTGGCATCAGTCCTTGCCGTCCTACCTCTCTTCGGTCCGGTCCGCCCACTCCCCCCCGCCCCAGCCAGTGGGCTTAGGCAAAATACCTGTCTGCTAGATATTCCCCTCAAATCCACCTCGACTGGCCAAGCAGCTTTCAGCTACCGCTTGCCAAAACTATGGAACTCACTCCCCCTGGACATTCGGTTCACCTCTCCATCATGGCACCTAAATGGTCTTCTGTCAGTGCATTTCTCACCCACCTGCTCATGCATCTAACACTTCAGCAGCTCCAGGCCACCTATCCCTCCCCTGACCTACTCTGTGCCACTCATTATTTCAAACCTTTTACCAATCTCTTGAGGTCAAGTGCTGGTCTCATGACCCCACCCCATGTTAGTGCATCATTGTAAAGGCTGCGCTACTTGCTTGTATAAATCCTGCCTAATGTACACTGCTATACTGTACTAATGTCACCATGATTCTTTTTCTATGGCTGTATTAGTGTATCTTTATTGTTGTCGTCCTTATTCATTTGTACTGTCCCTAGGACGCATCTGGAATCGAGCAGTACTCTGCTCAGCATGCCTACCTGGTAAAACTCTTAAATAAATAAATAGTGAGTAATATTTTCTTACAGCTAATGGGCCTGTGTGGCTTATAGTTCCATAGGTGTATAGCTAACAAGGCGTACTGGTTCACTTTTGGCTATGTTTGAAGTTTTTGATTCCTGTTTTTTCAGTTCTGTTTGCTCTCTAATGGTGTTCTTCTTCTTTCTTCATTTCACAGTGCCGAAGGAAGTCACGTGTCCGGACAGAGTAATGGCCGTGACCCACAAGCCCTTGCCAAGGCAGTGCAGATTCACCAAGACACCTTACGTACCATGTACTTCGCTTGAAAAAAAAAAAAAAGCAAACAAACAAAAAAAAAAGGTCAGAGAAAAATATTCACTGAAAGAAGGAAGAACCAAGAAATAAAGCCACATACAGCCTATGTTTCCAGTGGGGTCAGTTTATGAAGGGCACACCCCCGGTCATGCTGTAACCGTCACTGTGCGGGGGCAAAGGGCTTTTTCATAAACTGGCACAAGAAGGATTGTTTACGTCATTAAGGAACACAGCACTATTATGCAATATGAAACCAGCCAACTGCTTTTGGGTGCTTTCTTATGGGAAGCACCGCTGTCATTTTATTTTGTAGTTTTTATTTCTTGTAGTTTAACCCTTTATACCTTTACCTCAAGTTGCTTGGCAGCACAACTCTGTCTTTGCAAAAAAAAAGTAAACAGTAAACAATGTTTCAGAATTGTAAGGAACAATCATGTTGATTGGTTACAGAAGTGTGCAAGACATTTGGGTACCTTTTTAGTTCCCCTCCAATAACCTACACCCAGAAGTTGCTGTTTCATCTGATCAGCACTGCTACATAAGCCCATCCTTTTAATTTTTGCACACCTCTGTTCTGCAGTCAAAAAAGTCTAGCCAACTGCTGCCTTGATATCATTTATTCACAAATTGAGAGTCCTCAACTGCAGAGGCTAGGCCCCCCTCCGCCCTGCCGGGGTCCTACCTGTCGACTGTCTAGTAGTTACATTAACATTTCTTGTTAAGACTCCATTACTGACTGAATTCGTAGGAGTCGGAAATGCTCCATTATTGCCTGAATTCTTAGGAGTCTGGGTTGAAATAGGATTTCTGATTGACGTACGTGTCATAGAACCTGGGTGAGCATAAATTACTGTAGCTGTAAAACAATGAAACAGTTGCCTTCAGAATCTTACGAGCCCATCATTAAATAAAAACTAGTTGCGCGATCTCTCTCTCTAGTTGAGGACTCTTAAAAGAAAAACAAAAAAATAGAAACCTATTTGCCAGTTTGGTGTTTACTTGCTGCCTCTCACACCTAAATGTGATTTCATTTATGTTTGTGTTTTGGAGTTTTAGCTTCCTTTTTTCTTTATATTTATTAGAGTAATAATAATGCTTATTAATTTAATTATAATTACAGAACATATTATTGGCAACTTCAATTTTTATTAGTTGTTTTTTTTATTTTATGAAAGTATAACCGAATTTCTTTTAAAAACTGACAACATTTTTGCTATCTTTTAGTGCAATAAGCTGTTGTAAAGGAAAGAGCCGTGTCCGCTTTAGCTGTATTAGAAGCAGCGTTTGTACCACTAGTCGTGGAAGAATAGACACCTCCACAATTTAAAAGGACAGAATGAAAAAGCCTTAATTTGAAAAGGAAAGTCTTTTTTCCCTTCCTGAGGTTTGGTGTACTTTGTAACAGTGGAAATAATGCAAACTGAGACTGTAGATGTCTACTACATTAAAAAAAACTTGTATCATGACAGCATTTTGCTTTACTGATCATTCGTTTGATCACAAATAATGCAAAAAAAAAAATACTTAGAATGCTGCAACTTATCTGATGGGATGACCATACTAATAAAATAGTATCTGCTCTACTAAGAGTAAACCTGGAGTCTGTGTGAAAAGATTGCCTACCTGTTATCAGTTATTGGACGGGCATTTGAAACACATTCTTTCAGGTCCGAGTTCAGCTGCTGATGGCATAAAGCCAGTAAGGTCTCTGCAACAACAACAAAAAGAACAACCAAACTTGTTTACAAAAGAAGTGGACTTTCCTTTTTAAATTAAGCTGTTGACAAAAAATAACATTACAAAAATCATCTAAAGCGAACTGTAGGGCTGGGACAATGTTAGTATGTTTAAATTAAATCACTGAAATGTGAAGCTATTTGAAATACCGCTGAACTACTCTTCATCCATTCCACTTTGAAATCTGAAAATAAACTCTATACAGTAGTGCTGTCACACAGCATACACTGATAACTTCAGTTTAAAGGAATCTGGAGAACTTTGCACTTTGTAACTTTCCAAAACTGCATTCTTTTACTCTTGCTGACTGTTTATTTTTTTTTTTATTTGCACTGGTTTAAATTGAAATGCTGCAGATAGTTGTTGCAATGGGCATTGTGTCTGTCCCAGCCCTACTACCCTTCTTCACAAGAAAACCTAAATGAGTTATATATAAAACCAAAAGATTTTACAAACTACTGTAGAACAAGTCCTGCTGCATAGTATGTTACATGTAACTACCCCCAGATAATTTAGGGTGTAAAACTTGGTATTTTTTTAATGATCCAGAAATGGAATAACACTAATTTTTTTGTCGTATGCTATTGCCGTGTTTGTATGTACTTTTTTTATGAAGATAATTAAAATGGAGACTAGTCAGTCTCAAATGCAAGTAGTCCTGAACATTCAAAAACGTGACAACCACGGTATTAGAAGACTTGATGAAGGTGCTTTGTTACTAGAATATCACTTAGTGTTATGGTAGCAGGAGCAGGGTAGCAGGTTTCCGTACCGTAACAATGCCACATCTACTGCTACCTGCCCAGCTAATTAATTTTGTCAGTCCCTGAACTATAAAGCAATTGAAGTAGTTACTAAAGCCTTTTCTGAAATCTTTTTTTTTTTTTTCTAAATTTCCATTTCTGTGTGGGAAACTGCACAGAGTTTCGCAATCAAGACTGGGTGTGTGTGTGTGTGTATACACTGTGGACATACAAATACATTTTGACCACTTGGCAAAGTAGCATGCATTGGTAATATTAAAATGCACAAAAACATAAATTGTCTTTGGCCTTAAAGGTGATTGGCAAGGATATTTATTACAGGGATGCCAGTTTAACATCACTTACCCTGTTATCTGAGGTCTCCATTCTGCTGTAATTCATAATTTTCTGCTTAGTGCTTATTTAGTAGTTTAACTTTGCAGTGTGATAGCAAATGCGGAAGCAGAGGCAGCTCACCAAGCAGCCCAACCTAGCGCCACCTAACACTTACAGGAAACATCCTCTTGTTAGTGACGTAGATACCGCTATTGCTGTCTTGAACACAGCAAGGAGTGGGTATTCATTCTAAGTTTTGATAGCATCAGAAAGAGGGTCATTGACACTATGCTCGCAGATAAAGTCTCAAACTAGCTGTAAGTTTATTTTTAAACAGTAACCTTATTATCGATGCTATCAAAACTTAAAATGAATACCTGAGATCTGCATGACTAAAATGGTGATTTTTTTCCCCCCGAAAAGTCTTAGGTGGCGCACTGTCAGACTCTTCATGGAGCCACCTCATGTCCACATTTGCTGAAAATCTGCAAAGTTAAACTACAAAATAAGTACTAAGCAGAATGGAGACCTCAGCTAGCAGGGTAAGTGATGTGAGAGTGGCAGCTCTGTAGTAAATATCCTTGCCAATCACCTTTAAGAACAAGGACTTGTGCTTTAGTTTACACCAGAAAAGGCCAACATAAAACAATACAATAAAATATTTTCCAACAGTTTTGCTGTACATTTTTACTCAGACATTTATCTAAAGTTCCATATGAAATTTTAGTTTAGCTATATTTTTATTAATTTTCCATTTAATTCACGAACTTAAAAAACATTTAGAAAACTAACATGGAATTCCAGTTTAACTCAAACATTTGGTCCTACCACTAAGTAAAAGTTTCTCTGCTGGTGAAAACAGCTTTTTTTTTTTTTTTTTGAAATAAAAAACTAGTTCTGGTTACCAGTACTTGTAAGAGAGACAGACCTGTATCATTGTTGAGTTACATACTCGTCAGTGGTTCTCAGTATTTGGGACTTTCTCCCTGAGCCCAGACTTCATTCGCTCGAACATGGTTTTCACGTGAAGAAGGGTTTATTGGTTGATCTATGGTCTAGGTCTGCAAATGCGCTTGCATAGAAGTACCGATCCATGCCTTTGCAAGTGGCTGTATTATATAATATCAAGTTACATGCATTGTGAGGGCCACAGTACACCACAATAGCTGCTATATTTATTTAAGTGAGAAGAGACAGATAATTATTACTGCACTAGGGAATTTAAAGAGGATCAGGAGTATAGGCTTGGTGTCAAAGATGCAGGATCCCCTTTTCAAAGAAAATCACTGATCAACATCGTAACAGAAACATCAAAGTATATGTAGGGATTTTGAATTCTAGATCAAGACCGGGACATCCAGGACGTCTCTAAATTGATGAGTGTAAGGTTTTGGAAAAGTGTACCTCGTGAATGCTCCATTGTTCTTTTCAGTTTCCTGTGTTCTCACAAGATGACAGTACTTTGGATTTCTTCCTTAGGAGACAGTAACTCCGATTCTGCCCTCTTAGTTATTTTTAATAGATAGAAAATTAAAAGTTGTTTCGTGAGAATGCTGAAAACTGATAAATCCAATTATAACTGTAAATAAGTAGGGATGTGGACAAAGGTTAAAATGTTTACACTGCTTTTAAAGGAGACAGGTAATAAGGATTTATTTCCAGGGATGCAGGAGGCATTGCCGTAGTACAAGAAGCTGATCTGAAGACTTTATTGCAATAAAGAAGTTGCTGGTTTCAGTAATGTCTGTCATATAATACTCCTAAATGAAAAGTGACTGTTAGGTCAGACATTTTCATAAACTGGATATCAATGATTTTTTTCTGTTTTTTTATTTAATAAACTGATAGATGACATCTTGCAAATAGCTAGACTGACAGAGTGAATTTAGTTTATTTCATAATCACCCCACCAGCCCAAAACCTTTGTCTCAGGAGTACTAGATAAATTTCTAGTAGCTGCAACTAGAAGCAATTTATTTAATAAAAAAAACACAGGTTCCAAATTTTAGACCTCCCAGAATGCATTTTGCCACAGCTTTCGTTCTTTGAAAAGTTTTGTGGTGAAGATACTGTTTCTAAAACAGTAACCATTATGTAACTGCCAGTTCTGCGTGGTTCAGAGGAAGATATGTTGATCAAGCTATTTTAAGATGTCATGATGTCCTGAAAGAATGTTTGGACTTGAACTTTTGTAGTCCTGTGAAATGTTTTGACATAATACTGTCAAAGGTTAAAAAGTAGCCTGTGTAAACATCCCCACTGGTTATAATGGTTTTCTACTAGCACTCAAGTATTTTTACACTGGATGTTTCACATTATAATGTCTCTAGTCTGGTGGGTTGCTTACTTTAAGACATGCCAAAGTTACCCCCAAGGTTTTGCAGAAAGTCATTGTGTACTGTATTTAAATAGTTTAACACCTGTGCCAGGAAATTTGTGTCTGCTGCTTAGTCTTAAGAAAAGGTGATGCTGACCTTTTGAAGATACGTTTGGATGGATTGGTGACGGATCTAAAATTAATGCGTTGGTGTACTTGTGCATATTTCACACATACAACACATTGACTGTCAAATAACAGTGGCAGTAATGGTCATTCTTTGACCCATTTTAATATCAGTATTTTTGCTAGTAGAAAATCTTTGTAACTTTGCAGTAGCTTTGCCGTGCAAAACTGAAAGTAAATGCAGGTTACAAAGTGAGCAGGACTCTACATTAACTGTGTTCAGAGCAGCTGCAGTGATCCCAGAGGTCTCCCCTCTTTCCCATTTTGTGGGCTATTTGGGTTGAAGATATGTAGGAGCTTGGGACCAGACCAGTAAAAAGAACAAGGAACAAGAATCTTGTGTGTTTAGTGAAACTTCAGTGGTTGTTTCCTAAAGCCATCTCCAGTTTCAAGAACTGGCATCTGAAGATGGTGTCAATCTTCTTTTGATTTTTATGTCAAAATGCTGATGTTAAGAGAAAAAAAAACAGCAGTGCTTCAAGATGCAAAAAGAATGGGTAAATACACCAGCTAATGTGGAGTCTTGTTGAATTGTCAATCCTTTTTTTTTTTTTCCTTTTTGGAGGATTTTGTTTTAGTAGGTCAGTCCTCAGAAAGTGCCTTTTCAGAAGATGGTGCTGTAGAAAAATTTTATTTTCAATCCTTATGTGGCGGAAATAAAAAAAATAAGTTATAAAAATGCCAAGAGTTCAACAGTATCACTTAGCTAGTACTTAACAGTTTCTGTGAGTTAGGACCAAGATAAAGATTAATGGAAGCCTTTCCAGAATGATCACCAAACCCAACTTTACAGATTTTAAACAATTCCAGTTGATAAAAATATTTTTTTAACAAAATATACAATAGTTATTTAAATGTGAAATGTGTATTTCCAGAAATGTTCAGTTTAAAATAAATATTTGCTTTATTGTTTTTAAACAGTGATGCAGCTTTTATGAGATGAAATAGCTTTTTATGTCGCTCTTATGTCGGGTATACCAGTTATATGTGACCTGAGTGCTGTTCATGTGTGTTGCAAGGATGCAGGTCTCACCCTAAGTCATTAGGCATTTCTACTAACTTTAGATATTGGAGGCAAATTATTTATAATTATAATAACGTTGTACTTATGTTCTTGTTTGGGGGAAGGGGCTTCTTAATGGATACAAAATTAAAATCCTTTCTAACCGCAAGAATGTCAGCAGTATCCCTAGTTTACTTAATGGATTTTATAAGCTGTTTTTACTTGTCTTTGGAAGGGACTTGATTAAGTTATCCCCAGTTCATTTTTTTGTCCTCATGAACAAGTATACTGTAAAAAAATTACAACTTGGAAAAAAAATTGCAAAAATCCAAAGAAAACCATGACCCAGACCTGCCTGTTTGAACTCTGTTGCACCCTGTGAAGGCGATCGATCAACCAATAGCCAACATAGGGAGCCTCTTCCTAGTTTGCTCTTCGGTTGAGTTTGGTGAGCATTCCTATATCTGAGAGGAGAATAGACTAGATTTATGAACACTGCACCTCAGAATCCTTGTAATGCTGCATTAAGTAATAAATAATAATAAGTACTGCTTTGGTAACATTGTATTACGCTGCACATGCGTGCAAAAACATTCACCTTAAACTGTTTCAGATATGTAAAAAAGTTGTCTTAAAAGCATTTATCAGACATAGATGTTTTTCTTTTTTTTTTTTTTTTTACAAATGAGCCTTTATTTTTGTGATCCCTTCCCCATATTTATTGTTTCTGTGTTTGTTTTTTTAGCCCTGGTTTCAACATATGTTTAGCTTTTGTGTTTGCCAGGGCTGGGGTTGGGGTGGAAGGAAGTTTGTAAATCTTGTTTCCCCACGTATTTGCTTCAGTGTATTAATAAAAAAAAGACTGATTATAATTCCATTTTTACATTGTAGGAAGCCCTAAAATAAAACAGAGTATAGCAAAGCAGCATTTTGCTGGATGGATGAGCGAGAGGAAAAAAGGAGAGAGGGAGAGGATGGTTTTGGTTGAGATACATCAGAAGGACTTAATTTTGGGCAGGTGTGTACTGAGAGAGAGAGAGAAAGAGATAGGACTCCCTCAGATTGCTTAACCGGTAATGCTCTGGTGCTTTTGAGTGAAGAAGAAAGTAACTTATGTAGTTTCAGTATTTTTATTTCATTTGGTCAACTTTAGGTACACTCATCAATTATCTTTACAGTGTGTAATAAAATATATTCCTTAAGTTTACTGTTCAGTGTGCAGCATTGGTTTGTCCCCTTTTTTGTAAAGGGGGGGGGGCTGTGCTTTCTGTTCATTCATAGACCTCATTTGCTTCTCCAGCACATATTCGCTTCTTCCTCCCTTTCCAGGGGAGCTACAAAAACTCATCCCCCTTCCTCAGAATCCAGAGTTGAGAGTTCACCATCATGAACCTAATTTAACTGCTGCAGTGGAGGCTTGAAACCTGAGCCTTGACTGCATCAGGTTAACATTTTGTACAGCTTACATGGTTTGTACGGCATGATATAATGCTGGTGGAAGTGGTGCAAATTGCTCCTGTCCTTCGCCTAGAAGGCCTGGGTTTCAGTTCAGGTTGAAGTTGAGATGTGCAGCTGATTGCCCTTGTATTTGTATCAAGCTAATGTGGCCTTTGTACACCATGTAAAGAAGTTGTCCTACAAATAATGAAACTTGCTGGACCCTACCCTGCTGGTAGCATGTGCAGCGTTACCAATTGACCCGACTGCATACATTTGAAGTAGGACTTTTACACCAAGAATAGTAGCATGCTATCAAGTTAATTCTGTTCTCCCACAGTGGCAGGTATGTTTGGAAGAAGAATCAAAATAAAATAGATTTATTTTTTTCTATATACAGTTTGTTTGGAATTTTTCCCCAACCCGGGACCTCTGCAATCGCGGCAGTGTGTGCGTGTGGAGATGCGCACACACACTCAGGGTGCGGGCTCGGCCCCTTCCACCCCACCCCTGTCAATTGCCACCACCCCCTCCCACCTGTACCACCCATTGGACCTCCATCTGATGGGAGTGGAAGTACGGGGGGGGCAGACAACCTCCCAGGGAGAGGAGAGCTGCCGTTCAGCTGCTCACGCCTGCTCCCCCCCCCGCATCCGTCCGACGATCCGAGGTTGTTCCCAAACCCGGGTTACCAGTGTGATGCAAGGTAAGGTGTCTAGCGCCTTAGCCCTCTGCGCCACCGGGCCGGCTAAAATAAAATAGATTTCAAGGCTGAGAAAAGACCTAACAATCCAATGTATGGAATCTCAGGAGCTGTTTAAGCTTGAGTGACTGACATCCATCACTGAGTGCGCAAGAATGAACAGCTTAAAAGCTGCAATATTTGTTAGTCGTCAAGTAGTTTTGTTTTTTCCAGCAGCAATGTATTTCTGGCAAAAATATTAATATAACCTTTTTTCCTTTCATTGTCTTTCATTCCCAAACTAAGATTCAGGAATTTGAACTTTTTTAAAGTTTCTGCTTCTATGACACACCTGCTGTGAAAAAAATTAAATATCTTGATGTGGGACTATGGTGTTTACAGTCTGAAATATGTGGTAGTACCATCCTAATGCAGTTATACAGGTATGTTCGAAACGCAACCTCAGTGGAAGAGATTTTTTAAAACTGCGAGTTGCAGCCATCTTTAACAACACAAATCATTAATTACGAAAACGAGTTATAAAAGCCATTTTCAGAATGTCTGTGTGAATTAAAAATTGCTCTGAGGATAACTCTATTGAGGTCAGAAATACATTTTTGTAAAAACCAAAAAATGACATGCTGAATCATATTGCAGACTAACAAATACGGCTCTTTTAAAGGGGTTGTTACAAATCTAGGAGAGCTAATGGGGAAAAAGAAACATGATTTAAAGCAGAGATGCAATGCACAAAGGTTTCCCATTGGCAGTGTGACTTACTAGATGCTGCTTGGCATTTTCACTTGACGCTGATAAATGGTGTCTGGTATCATGCCATGGACAGATAGACATATCATGCTATGGCTCTGTTGTCTGTCTGATAAAGCCATTTGGAACCTGTTTTCAACAGTCTTTATCTGCAAAAAATGGCTACAATTGTCATATGTAAAAACTTCAGTTAACTGCCACACCAGTCTAAATGAATTAACTTTTTTGAATACCCACATTACAAGTTGCTTTAATTAATCAGTTTTAATATTTACTCTTATCTTTTTGTCCTGTCCTTTTTTTGTTTTAAAGAAATATGTAATACATTGTAACTATATATATATAATGAAGAGAAGTTATTTTTCATTGAATGACTGACCTTTTAAAGTGGCTTACACATTTTTTCTCTTATTAGCTTAGCCTACATCTGGCAAATCTATTTGAGCCTAAACTCAAATGCTGAACAGTATTAAGGTCAATGTTCTTCAGTTGTGGTCTAATTATAATTGCCAAAACAGCAGCCTAACAGGTTTGACCTAGGCAATATACGTATAGGGCCCAATTGCAAGAAGGATTCTCCCATTCTAAGCCTCTGGGGGAAAAAAATCTTTTGAAAATAGGGTCCTTCTTGTCCAGCTGCATTCCAGGCCTGTCAGGGAATGCTGGGCAAGGACCATTTTGCAACCAATGAAGAAAAATACAACTTCAGAGTAACTCTGAATGGAAACCAAGAAATTCAGCATGTGCTACAGTAACTTAAAGCATCTGTATGTGTTACCCCGGAATTGTCCATCACTTCCTTGTTTTTTTTTTAATTGCCTGCTACTTTAACCATTCCAGTTATTTTTTTTTTTGTGGGGGGGGGGTTACTGCTTTGTGATTATTTCTTTAGATTTTTAAAACATTTATAATGTAGGTAGTATCCACATGAAACATGACCAGATCCATACCATTTCCTAATTCTTTGCCCTTTATTTACAAAACTTGCACCTGTGAACAGTCGGTATGCAGAGAAAGAGGCAGTGCATGCCTGTTGCATCAGACAAAGCAACAAAATGGCAGAATGGTACTGCCCAATTTCCCTCAGAATCCACTGTGGCACACCTGGCAAGAATCTGTTCAAAACTGTCCAAAAAAAATACAGAATAAAAGAAATCTGAATAATACTGGATACGATTAAGTTTTTTTTTTTTTTAGTTGTGCTCACATCCGATGCAGTGGTTGATAACCAGAAACTTTTAATGACTAGTATCACTGCTTTAGAGTATTTTAAGTGTTCTAATCACCTCGAGAAAAATCGAGGTCCAGACAAAATGAAAATTGAAGCAGTGACAAAAAGTAGCCATTATTTGCTGTCTTTTTCTCACTGGATCCTATTTTGACTCCTCTAGTTATAGTGTGTATCTCAAGCTGCTGTTGTCCTCGAGGCGTCTCCCTCATATTACAGCAGCATTTCTCCCCCGTCCCCCTTCAAATAGACACTGTAAACATATCTGCACTGGCTAATTTTGACCCTAATGAACTCAAGGGGTGGATAATACATCAAAACACAATTGCCCATTTAATTGTACGGAGTACACTCCTGATATGCTAACATAGAAACAGACAATGACGACAGAAAAAGACCATTGGTCCCTCCAGTCTTCCCATAATACCCTATCATATCCCGAGTCCTGTTGTCTTTACAGGGTTTTTGTTCACACTACTTGCCCCATATTACCTGCTATACTGCACCCCCCCAAGCAAATACTAAGCCCTTAAATCTGTCCCACCTGTACTTGAAACCATTAATGGTTTTGGAGCCCAGCACTTCAGGTGGCAGACTGTTGCATGGCACAACCACTGTCTCTAACAAAAAAGAAAAAAGCCTGCCTTATCTCTCCAGAATTCCTCCTCCCTTTCCAGCTTCCACTCACATCCCCGAGTTCTAGATCCGCTGCTCCTGTTGAATGGTTCCTCGTAGTTTACCTTGTTCATTCCTTTTAGGGACTTGGTCTGTATCATATCGCCCTCCTCTCTTCTGATCTCCAGCCAGTACATGTTTAGTACCCTAAGCTGATCCTTGTAGGATCTGTTCTGCTGGCCCTGAATTATTTTTGTCACCATATGCCGCACAGTGTTAGTGCTTCAGTGTTTGATTTATTTTGTGTTTTGCCATTCTGCTTCTGCCTTCACTACTTCTTGGGAGTACCTGAGTCCTCCTTCAGTTAGCCCTGCTGGCCAGGCCTGAAACCCACAGAGAATGGTTGGGAGAAGAAACTGGTAAGGGAGGCAGTGGAGCGCCCACCCCAAGAGAACACCCCATTGAATGTGGCGGATACAGAAATGACATCTGCCCACTCCATCTTTGTCCTCCCTGACCTTCCCCTCCAGTTAGTTTGGGCATAACAGATCAGTGTGCTGATGCTACACAAGAGTCTGTTGCCTCCCTAGGATGCTTCCAGTTGCACTGCCACCTGTGGTCACCTAGGTGGCATTGTTTCAGTGGAAGCCCTCTGCCACCTTCCTCTGAGGAGGGAATGTATCTCCTGGGATTCTCAGTCTTCTCCCTGCCAGCCCACAATGACATCCAGAGGCTGGGGTGCAAACCGGAGTAATTGGAGTCACACGTGACACCCCCCAGCTCGGTGCTACTGGGACAGCCTGACTTGTTTTCAAATGAAAAAGTGAGATCATTTTTTTTGAAGCACAGATTTAAATTCTGTGTTTCGGACTGTTTAAAAGTTGACAGTGTCTTTTTACCCCCCCCCCCCCCATCCCTAGGATGTTTAGTCACAATTATATGTTCCTCATTTTGGTGTTGTGTATCTTTAGTCTTCAGCTTCCAAAAGGTTGAGAATGGTGGCTTATACCGTAGTTGCTTTTCATGGTGAACATATGATCACTGATAGAATGAATAGTGTTGAATCACCCGAGTTGGTAGGAGGGTCTTTGCTGTTAGTACAACCAGATTTAGATGTCTTAATGTAACCCTCAACGTCCACACTGTTTAGAACACTTCCAGTTGTTGTTTTTATAAAGCAGCACTGCGTGATAGCAAAAAATCATCATTCAGTTTAACAATAATGTATTTCTGACATCCATAGATTCACTGCAGATATTTTTAAAATCATTGTTACTACTAGTTTTGTAACTGAGTCAAGTAATCAAAGAACCAGTATTTGTTAGTCACTATACAGCTCTTCAAAGAACCAATATTCACCATTTATTCCCACTTACGGGTTTAAGCAAAAGGTGCCACAACTCAGTGGGAGCAAAGTCTTTTGCAGCCTAGAGGACCTTTGTCGGTGCCAGCACTGCCCACTAGGCAGACGAAGTGACATCACAGTTGTGAGTTGGCCAGTAACCGACGCTGGCCTCTACCTTCCTCAGTTCATTTGTTCCCGCTGTCGAGTGCATACTGTAGGAGCTTTGTCATCATAACTGTCATATACATTTCCTGAGTTCCTTGCCACTTCAGTTTGACACCATTCTTTCTCGGCATGTTTTTCTTGGTGCCATTTACTATTTTAATGTTTCCCCTCATTATAGTTTGGCACCATACGATTTTCTTTCCTGTTTTTTGTTAATTTTTCCATGTCGCCATGTCTGGTCCTGAAGAACGTAAGGGCAAGAAGGCCCAACAGAAGAAGAAGAATAGCAGCAGCCCTCCTGAGCATCGGTTCTCCTGTGGGGGCCATGTTGCGATTCAGGACTGGCATGATGACTGCTGGGCATTCCTTGGCTGTGATCACGAATATGGACATGTGCAACACCTGCTTTTACATGGATTACCACATCCCTGAGAAGCACACATGGAGGTGGCACCATGATCCACCCACCTTCAGAGGCAGGCATTGCAACAGGGACGAAAAGGTGAGGTCCCTGGGCTCTTCCCCTGAGCCCCTTCCCAGTACTATACATACTAAGGAAAGGCCAGTGCTCTCCACGCACTCACTTCGCCAAGACATCAGAGGCACTCGACAGCCTTCTTCCTCCTGGAGGCCGGCTGAGCACCCTCCTAGTCTATCGGCCCTTCAGGGTAGTGGACGCCCTAGTGATGAGGCTGAAGTGATATGCTCGGTCTGCACCATTGGGCATCTCAACATTGCAGCCAGTGCTGACCACATGACCAGGTCCCCCTCTAGCACCATTCATGGTGCCAGAGGAGGGAAGGGTTCCAGAGCCAGTCCTCCTTAGACCTCAGGGTTATTGTAATTTCTTCCCCCAAGCTGTCGGATGACCTGGGAAGGGTGATGGCACTGACGTTAAGCTTGCAGATGGGACCAGTGAAGATGGAGGCCTTCCTAGGCCTGGTTCTGAGGCTGTCTAGGGGCTCTGAGCCTGTCTCAAGGCTGGGAGCCTCCTCTTGAGTTGCCCCTTGGGCCAATGCCAGGGATGGTGGCACAACCCCTTCTGGCACCATTTGCAGTGCTGGTTCAGGTTCTGGTGCCATCCATAATGCCAAGGACGGGCTGGTGCCGTCCACAGTGCCAGTTTCAGGGCTGACTCTTCTGGAGGCCCTGGCCTGGAGTCTGGGCATGACCAGCGGGGGCAGGGTTAGTGCTGGTGAGGTAATGAGGGAGGACATTGGGCCTTTGGCTCACTCCTTGCCTGGGGGTGGTGGAAGCTCTGGCAGAGGTCACAGCGCTAGTTTGGGGTCCAGCTTCTCTCCAGAACTGTCTAGCCCTGTCACGGGGAACAGGGCCGCCCTCCGAGATGCATAAGGCTCCACTTTCCCCAGCTGGGGATTCTGCCCCAAGGGCACCGGACCAGTCCACAGATGTTGGTTGTTCACAGATGGGTGAGTTTGCTGGGTTCTCCCTCTCGCAAGGTCCCCTATGAACACTTGCAGCCCTGGTAGAAGACTTAGCCTGGTCACCCATGGCACTCCTCCTCCTCCTCGCCTTCCTTTCCTTCTCTTTCAGGTATTTCAGGTTCTCTGGGGCCCATGACCTGGGAACAGTTCAGGTCTGCAGGTGGGGTGTTCTACCAATACCACATCAGAGCTGATCTGGCTGTTTTGGGGTCTGTGGTCCCTGCGCCACCACTAACTGAATCCAGCTCTTTCTCTTCTACTTCCTCCTCTGAAGAAGAGAATGTTTCGGTGCATCTCTTCTCTGACGCTGAGTACCTTTCAGAGATGATGCAGGAGCTGTCTCCATCATTTTACAGGTCACAGTACTGCTACCCAGCACTGTCGTCCCTTGGAGAATACAGCAGTGACAGTACTGTCATCCTTTCATGGCCCCAGCCATTTATGGAGGTGCAGTTCCAAAAGGGGTGTCCATGCGCTCCAGTAATACCAGGCAGTGCACCCACAGGGACGGCCAGTCCCAGAAACAGCTTACCAAATCCAGTATGGATGCACTGCTGAAAGAATCACAGTGATGCAAAATTCCAGTTCAAAGTTTTATTTGGCAATTGCCAAGTGTGGCTGCTAGCCAATAACCTCAGTGAAGTAGTCGTCCACCCCAGCACTTCACCTGTAAATGAGGCTTTGTCAGGGGTTTATGGAGGTGTCCAGGAATGTCTAGCTGCATCCCTTTGCCCCTTCTCCAACCCCTAGGGACATCCAGCACAGGTATTGCATTCCCGTGGGTCTCCAGGTTTTATCCCTTATCCCGCCTCAGGGATTTAGTTTTTTTCTTCTTTTGTCTTTGTATCATTTTAATATAGGTTTTTTTTTTTTTGTTCATTTTTTTTTTTTAATTTAGGTTTATATTCTCCTACATCCAGGGGTGGCTGCATCAGCCTGATCCCCAGTCTCCCAGGCCAGCTGTCTGCCTCTCTCAATAAGCGCCTGGTCAGAAGTATCCAGAGTTCCCCTTTTGTGGCAGGGCCGAGGAGAGAGAGCCACCCCCCCCCATACATCAAGTCCAAGGCAGACCACATCGCTCACTGAGCAGGGGCATGGGTACGGAGGCAGCTGGGCTGGGCTTCATGATGCCCTCTGATATTCATTTTTCCACTTTTTTGTCACACCCTTCTTGTGGCGCGTAGGACTTGAGGAGGTGCACCCTTCCTATGTACCCCCACAGTACCCTCCCATGGTTTGCCTTCCGGACCTGCTCTACCCCCAGACCTCCACCTGGGGGGCAGTTGAGGCTTGGATGACAAGCCACCCCTCTCCGGATAAGGAGAGCAGTCCCTTGGATGCTCAATCCTCTCCCTCCTCAGCTGACCCAGATGACCGGGGTCCTTTCCCAAACCCGGGTTGCCGGCATGGCAGGAGGTAAAGCACTTTGCGGCACATCAGCCCTCCATGCCACTGGGCCTGCATCACCTTGGGATTTTGGTGCTGTAGACCCCCTCTGGGTCTAGGTGCCCAGTGCATGACTACCCCACGAACACCAACTCTGTGGAGATCGATGCTTGGATCGGGAGTGTTTTTGTGGCTGCATGCACCAGGATGTTCCTTTCTGCACATCAGAGACACCAGGCAGCTATGTTAAGCACCTGTGGACAACCCTAAATCGATTCTTGGTGTCCATGCCAGATTACAAGGCAACCAGGCAGGCCATTGGCCTTTTTGCCCAGGGCCTAGAGCTGGTGAGGCACCAAGGTAGCTTCCAGGCTTATGGGAGCTACAGTCTGCATTTGGCAGACAGCATGGCTTCACCTCTTCCGGTTGGCACCCCTGGCCTGGCATAGGATGCTTAACTCACATTTATTTATTTAGATAGTTTTTAATTACCAGGTAACTGCACTAGACAGTAATGTGTCTATTTTCAGTCATAACCGGGGAGAGTACGTTTTCAGGCATAATGGAGTACAAATACAGTAAAGAAATAATGGCATTAAGAATATTAATAGTTTCACAATGTAATGCATAATCAGAAGCTTTACAGTATGATACATGATCGAGGTAGCAAGGAGACAGTACATTGCAACAGAAAGCAACAGGAGCATAAGGTGCATCAAGATAATTAAACAAATTGAGCAAACGCTTTCTTAGCACGAATAACATAAATTGCACATAGATATAGTAGAGCTCCCTTTTGAAACGGGCATGGGAAGAGGAGTGCTGGAGAGCTCCTGGGAAAGAGTTCCAGTAATTGTGTGCAAATGGGAGAAGGCTTGAACCTCTATATTGGTAGTATGTCTAGAAGTGATTAGAAGGGACAGGTCACCTGATCGGAGGAGGTAAGCCAGGTCAGGGGGTGTCGGCACAGCAGCTAAGAAGGAAGGTACCCCAGTCCTAAGAATTGTGTCCGTAAGGGAACCCAAAGCAAGAGACGACATGCCTTAGGAGATAGCCAGTTTAACCTAGAATACAGCTGGCAGTGGTGACTAAGTCAGTTTGAGGCCGGGGCAAAGCGACAAATGCTATTGTGTGTAACATCCCATTTATGGAGGTTTGCTTTGGAAGTGTAGGAATAAGCAACAGAGCCATAGATAAGACTGGGAAGAAGACTGCTGTGAGCAGTGGCAATACGGGTGGAGGGCGTGAGAGCATATTTGGTTCTGTAGGCCAAGCCAAGCTTGATATTCACTGATTTACAGGTATTAGATATGTGCAGTGTGAAATCTAGAGAAGGGTCAAGGGTTATACCGAGGTACTTGTAAGAGTTAACATTCTCAAGCAGGGTATCATCTGTACTGGAGATTGCCAGGCAGCTGGGACACTTTTTCACCCAAGGGGCAGAACCGAATAGTATGGAATGAGATTTACTGGCATTGAGGAGCAGTTTGTTTTGGAAGAGCCAGGAGTGGACCTTACAGAAATCAGAGTTAAGGCTGGAGTTAATGTCAGACAGATTTTTTGAGCTTGAATAGAGTACCAGGTCCCCCGCATAAAGCAAAGAGGAGCAGGACATGGGGTTAACGGAGAGGTAATTTACAAAGATAGTGAAGCGAAGGGGACCCAAGATAGAGCCTTGAGGAACACCAGTGTTTTATAGAAGTAAGATCAGAAATAGCTGTATTGAATTTGACAAACTGTTTTCTGTTCTTGGGGTAGCTATCAAAACAGAGGAGATGTCCAGAGATTGCAGTTTTGTCTTAAGTAAGTTGTTGGTCCACTAAATTAGAGGACTTAGTAAGGTCAAGAAACACTGCCCCTGTAAACATGCCTTTATCCATGGCTACCTTGGTATCATTTGTGAATTGAAGGAGAGCCGTGGTGGTACTGTGACCATTTCTAAAACCATGCTGGGCATCAGAGGATAGATTATGATCATGGAGATAATTGATTGTCTAGACAGCAACAAGTTTCTCTTAAGATTTTGCTCAGAACAGGGATTCTGGCAGTTTAGTGATAACTTGTAATAAGTAATACAGTGGGGTCATGTTTCTTGAGAACAGTCACAGTTCTGGCAGCTTTCAAGATCTCTGGTACAATCCCAGAGCAAAAGAACAGAGTGTAAATTCTGGCCTATGGGGGAGCCAAGTAACAGGAAGCAGTCCTGCACAACCTAGGCTCAAGGCCATTAGAACCAACACTACTACAGACAGAGATAGATTGCAGTAGTCAACGCACCTCCATGTTTGTGACAGCACGTAGCTAGATATGGGGGTGGTGGGTTGAAGGATTGAGGGCAAAGGAGCATCCATATGGGGTGAAATGGTGGGAGCAAGGGGTACTTGGGTGGGGAAGGTGTATTTAGACAAATCTGAGAAATGATAGTTGAAGGCATTGGCGATAGTAACAGGGTTATTACATTTAATGCCATTCAGCACAATATAATTCGTGAAATGGGTGCACCCACATGCCATAAAGCCCTTAATGTAGTTCCAGAGTTTTTGAGAGTATCCAATAGCAGATCCTTATAGCAGGTGCTCTTGGCGAAACTATGGCCTTTTTGCAAGAGTTCCTATTAGTCCTGTAAGCAACACTGAATGGGAGACTATAGGATTTAAACTTGGCCCAGCTGTTGTCCTTATTGCTCGGTAAAGCCAGGAGGAGGTCCTTGTGCAGACAGCTGGTGGGAGAGCCTCTGATCCTGCACCACATCAAAGGGATATGCCGGTCTTGGAGGGCACTGATGCATCAGGTGAAATAATTTAGGGCCTCAGTAACATCATTGATACAGTAAAATAGTAACCAGTCAATGACTGCCAGGTCACGGAAGAAGGTAGTTGAATCAAGCCTCAAGAAATCCCAGAGGGAGATTCTTTAGGAGGGTGCTGAAGCCCTCCAGATACAATAAACAGGGCAGTGGTCACTAATAGCATCTGCAAGAATGCCCACTCCATGATCCTATCCTTTCTGCTAGTAGGATCCAGTCAGTTATTGTATGACTACCTATAGCAAGAGAAATCCTGGTCGAGTCTGAGATAAGTTGAGAAATTTAGATGATTGTACCACACCAGTCAAGATTGAGGTCACCTAGTAAGATAACTTCATTATTACCAGTAGAGGAGGCAATATGTTTAAGGAGTTCAGTTACTCTGGTTACCCCTCCTGTGGGAGGGTTGCACGCACATATAATGCGGAGCTTCTTTGTACCCCCCAGCAGTAGAACAGAGTGCAGTGCCTCACATGATGGCAGCTCAAGGACAGGTACTGCCTGGAGATTCAGGTGCTCCTTATAGTAGATTACTGTACCACCTCCCCTTTTAGAGGAGGGGTTGTCACACCTTACTAGGCTGTAATTTGTCAAGGAGCAAGCAGAGTCGGGTGTAGAATGCTTGAGCCAGGATTCTAACATACCTAGTATATCCGATTTGTACTGGGACACTCAAGCCTCTAATTCAGAATAGTTACCTGGTAGAATTCGGACATTTAGGTGGGCAATTTTTAGCCCCTTAGAAACAGCCCAGTGAAGGTCAGAGCTACTAAGAGGAGCTGAGGGGCCAGGGTTTAATTCAACATCTAACTGATAAGCTGGGGGTAATAAAGAAATGAGACCATATGCCACAAATGGCAGCAGTAATGGGGCAGACTCACAGGGTATAGAAGCTGTACTTATCCTCAAATCTCAGTAGTAAGTATAAATATCTTGATTTTAGGAGTGAGGTCAGGTTAGATGAGACACCCAAACTACTATGGTGTCGAGTACATAAAATCATATGGTTCAAGCGAGGCAGCAACCTTAGACAGCTGGAAGGGGGGGAGGGATACTGTCTGAAAAGTGGAGTAGGGATAGCAGAACAGTGCTGCACAGGACTGCAAATGAGAGGAATGTCATTTGGGAGGTAGAATTTGGTGCTGGGAAGAAACTACTGAGGGGTAAACAACATGATCAAGCAATAGTGGTTAATAGAAATATAGAGGGACTCACTTTTTCTCCTGTGGGGTCATGCATGAGTTGTCAGGCACCCTCTTGCTCCAAGGCCATGGGAGCCTCTGCCTGCCCCTGACCAGTCTCGTGTCCTGCTGGACGTGCAACGAGTCCCTGCCCTCCTTTAATTATCCCCCACCAAGGGCTGAGGGAACTTTTCTTTCCCCTCAAGGTGAGCCAACTCCTCCCTTTTTTGGTGAAAGCTTGGTCCTTTAACGCATAAGTGGGAATAAATGGTGAAGATTAATTCTTGGAAGATATGAAAATTACATACTCACCATAATTTTTTTCTTCCAGAATATCTCAACCATTTCTTCACAGGCCTGCCCACCATCCCCTGCTCATATAGGAGCCCAAGTCTCTGGGCAGCTCACCCTGTATTTGGGCACCTCACATCCTCTTGCCACTCCTTCAGGGCTTTCCTCACCCTTGAAGGGACATTCCTATCTTTCTAGCTGGAATTGAGCTATGTTGCTGTTTCCATTCTCTTGTTTTTGTGGTGGGGAAAAAAGGGTGGGGGTTCCATCTTTTCCTAAACAAAAAAAAGGAAGGAAAGTCTATAAACAAAAAAAAAAAGGCTTTCTTTTCAAGTTTTTATATACACCTTTTCTCTCCCTCTCTTTTTCCTTCCAAGGAGGCTAGCTGGTTCCCCTTAAAGCTGTAGTGCCTAGGTTTCAACCTTTGCAGATCCTCAAGCCTCTGCTAACTGGTAGCATAGCCTCACTACTAGGCACAACCTTCACCTCCATTACCTAGGAGGGAAAGATGTTAGGGAGTGTTGGGTACCCCTTTTCTGTTTTCTTAACTTGTCCAGCTGCTTACGGCCCCACACCTAGATGGTGGGTCTTTTTCTTTCTCGTCACTCTCTGGAGTGGCTAGAGGATGATGGCAGTCCTTTTGGTCTTCTCCAACCTCTGCTGTCTTATGGATTTTGTTTTTGCTCCTGAGCCCCTGGATCTCTCTCTTTAGACCAGTCAGAGCTGTATGCCAGGGCTGCTGCCCTCCCTCCACCTTCCTGTCCAGGTGGTTAGTAGGCTTTGTGCCATTTAGGACCATCCCTTAACTTCTCTGAGTTGGTAGTCTGATTTTATTATTTCTTGACTTTATATCCTTTTCCTATCCATTTTGGCTAGACATCTGTAGCACTCTCTTTTTTTTTTTTTTTTACACCCACTAGTTTGTCTCCTAGCTAATATAACTGAGGAGGGTAGGAGGCCGGCGTCAGTTACTGGCCAACCCATGCGTGCAATATCACTACATCTGCCTCATGGGTGGTGCTGGCACTAATGTCGGTCCCCATGGCTGCAAAAGATTTTGCTTCCACTGGGTCTTTGCACCTCCAGCTTAGGCCCCATAATTGAGAATAAAAGAGGAAGAAATTCTGAAAGATCAATGGTTACGGTGAGTACGTAACTTTCATTTTTTTTTTTTTCAGCAATCATCTTTTTTTCTGGCAAAAACATCAGTATACCCATTTTTCCTTTTGTTTTCTTTCCTCAACAAAGATACAGGATGTTGACGTTTTTAAAAGATTCCATTCTCATGCCATGTCCACCATGAAAAAATTAAATATCTTGGTACACTGCTGTGCTGTACCATCAGGCACATAGTAATACCATCCTAATAAGTCCACAGTATGAATTTAGTATGTGCATTTAACAGGTATTTCATGGGAAGAAATTGTTATAAATTGCAAGTGCCACCATCTTTAAATTGTGAGTCATTAGTTACAAAACTAGTGATAAAAACTGTTTTGAAAATATCTGAGCATACTAAAGATACCCCAAGGATGAATATAAGGGTATCAGAAATACATTTTTGCAATCAAAAAAACAGTGATGTAATTTTTTGCTGACTTACAAATACTACTACAACTTAAATGTGGCTGCTACTCACAGTTTTTATTCTTTTACTCTGAGGCTGCTTTTTGACAAACTAGAGTCATACCGTGGCTGGTTTAGTATGGTGCTAGCACACATGTCTGATGATAAACAGTATGGCATCACACTAAGATGTTGAATTTTTTTCCCATAGTGGTTGTGGCAAAGGAGTGGAAACTTTTTAAACATTTCAAAACCATACATCTCAGTTCAGGAATAAAACAAAATGTAATGAAAAATGTGTATAAATATATTTTTTGCTAGAAATATATTTTTATTTAAAAAAAGTGAAGAAAATTTTTGCTGATCAACAAATACTGCTTTAAAATACATTTTTGGGACTTCGGGTGTAGCTTAATCAGTGAAGTAAAAAGCTTGTGGGCAGCAGCACCAGAGCAGCTCAAAATTATAATGGGAGGAAGGGGGAAGTCAAATTAATGTTGTTGGATCTTTATTTTTTCCTTTATTCTCACTGGTCTCCACTCCTAGAGTAATTTTCTAACGTCACCCCTTCCCCCATACTGCTAAAAGTTGCTCTGAAGGTGTTCTGTAGCAGTGTGGGATCTCTGTTTCAGCTGGGGAGTGTCTAGGTTTGTATACTAGTACCTTGCATCACTCTGTTCACTAGTCTCTGTCAGCAGTGATGAAATTAGCATAAAACTGGAAAAGCTACTGTTTCATTTCACCTTCAGTTTCTTGCACCATGTTGTTTATAATGGATGAGTAATTCAGTAGATACAGGTCTCCAAATATAAGCATTTGACTTGTTTTGATGGAGAACAGTGCAAGGGTTTGTATGTTTTTAAGGTGCTACAAAAGGGATTGATGGTCTAATTTCACCACTGAATCTGAGCAAGAGATTTATTGATTCATTTAAAGACTTAGTATTCTGTAAACGTAACCACTTTACTGTCAGACAGTATATGGCCATTTTAATTTACTTCTCTGTGACAAGCTAGGTCATGCCATACAGTTTTCAGCATTCATGCCAGACCACTTTTTCTACATATTTGATAACTGGAGTATCTTAGTTCTGTTTAATCCAAGTTGTGAAATGGCTTTCTGTTAATGGCAACGTGGCTGCCAAGGCTAAGAACTGTATGTGGTGGACAGTCTTGGTGTCATTGTGGTTATTTTATATAGACAACACTCATACAGTCATCTTTAAGTGACACCATAGTCACTGGTAATTGTAACATGGACCATGGGGTCACATGACCACTGGAGGTTTCTGCATTGTTTTAATCTTTCATTTAGATTTGATTTTTCAGGTATTAATGCTCAGTTTTCTGCTAGGTTTCTATAAAAGTAAGTAAAATACTCCTCTATATTTGAAATTCACAGCCTTAACAAAGATTTCTCTGTCCTTTATAGTTTGATGTGTGCATAGACATAGATCTCTTTTCATCATGTTCTCTTGTCAATTTTTAATTCACGGATAACCTTTATATCACGAATACCCAATGAAGCATTCTCAACAACTTATGACTGGCAATATGTAATACTTTCGCTGCACTTTATTACATGCTTATCCTCTGTGCTGTGCCTCTCTCTTTCCTTGTTAGACATCAATACGCAGTTTCTATGTTGCCCACCGGGACAGTACATCCTGCATCTATCTTTTTCATGAACAGCTTTAGAAGTCTTCAGAGGTGAAGGTGGCACATGTTAATTTGCATAGGACGGGTGTGCTAGAAATGGCGAATGTGTTGCTAATAGGCCAGCCAGTTGGCATGGACTATCATCCACACTCCAGCCTGTTATTGTGTGACCAGCAGGGGCAGCGTGTATCACAGAGATGCACTCGGGGAAGGGGGGCAGGCCACCTGGTGCTCGTGCTTCATCTGATGTCCAGTCATGGAGCTATAGTGATTGCAAAGGCAGCTGTTTGCCTGGTTGGAGGATATGATGCAGCTTCAGTGAGCCCAATAGTGAGAACGGGGACGAGAAATGAAGGAGGTACATTGCCCTCTTCACACAAATGGATCTCTATATAAAGTCATATACAAGGAAAAGGTTTTACAATTTGAAAGCCTGGCTTTTCAACTAAAATCAGGCATTTTCCCTGTGCTGTTACCTGGTGGCTTTTGAGTACTCATGTACTGTTGAATGTACAGTACGTATACATACATGAGGCACAGTGCATAGAATAATGGAGGTTACCCTGTGGCTATTGGAGAGTGCTGGTATATATGCTGTCACCCTTAGTCTGTCATGGTCCCTAACCATTGGAGCATTGATTTTCTTTTCTTTGCACATAATTCCTTGAAAAAAGCTGTCTCTAATAATAGAGTTAAATGTTCTATTCCATTTTAAAACAAATAAAGACTGAGATAACTTACTGCAGATTTGGAATTGTATAAAGCCTGGCTAAAGAAAAACGATCTTTCATATCTGTTTTTGAATTTTCTTCTTTCCATTCTTAATGGGCATTTGCCTGTTAAGAGGGTCTTTGTCTCTTGAGCGTTATCTGCTTGATGTAGCTTGTCAACAGGTGAAATCATCATCCTTTCCTTCTGTTATAACAAGTATGTTGCAGAAACAGATTATGATGTCATAAACGGGGTTGTGGCATCACATGTAGATCATCTGCAAAAGCAGAGAAACCCAGAGGGACAAACATCCTGTTTCATGGAGATGTCTTTAGTAATAAAGAGTGAGCGGAACAGATACACAGTAAATGTAAGAAATTTTTTTTTTTTTTACAGTTTATTTACCCAGCTGAGCTGCAACATCTTGTTTCCAGTGGTGTCCTGCTTTTACCTTTTTCTTCAGCAGTATAGACTGGAGCAGTGAGAGGTTAAATGACTTGCCCAGTCACACCTTGAGTATTGGGTTCTATCTGGGTTTTTAATTATAGGAGATTTACCATTGAACTTGTGATCTCCCCAGTTTCTAAGCTAGTGATAAATAGCTATTATTTCCATGTTTTTTTCCATGGCTGCGTCAATAACTCTTTATTATGTATGTTAATGCAGTTGCTGTGACTGCTCTTACGGTTATGAGAGTGGTCTCATGCACATTCTTAGGGTATGAGAACTGCTCACTGAAGATGAGCAGTTCTTATACCCTAAGGATGTAAGTGAGACCACTTTTATAACCGTAAGGTGGTCTTGGCAGCTGTATTAATATATTGTTGATCAAGCTTGACCAGTAATATAAAAAAATAAACCCAGATCCGAACGTGCTTGTTTCCACAGCTGCGCATGGTACACGTTTCACAGAATTACTGTCTCGCACGCAGAGGAAAGGAGTGCTCCAATGGGCTGAGGGCACTTCCTCGATCTTGTAGGACTAATAGTATCCCCTTCAGTCAGTACCATTAAGATCAGGGTTCCGATGACCACAATGTCCCCTTCTTGGGTAGATGAGTGGCTGCCTTCACAGCTGAAGCCAGTACCACTTTTTGGCCAGCCAGCGGAGTATGTGGAAATGCTGAGTGTCCCATGTCCAGTGCCCCCCCAGAGCCAAATACCTTGCCTCAGTCACACACTCCACTTCAGCATGGGATTCAGGGTAACGTGCGAAACCCCATCTCCTGCCACACAGCTCATTGGTGGCCAAAACTGAGGCATATATACATTGTGGGTATGCCTATGAGTGTTGTCTCTTTTTTTAATAGTATTAGTTCTTGAAGTTCAGAATTTACTAGCCTTATGGCCAGCTATAGTACCTCTCATTTCCTCCTGTGATTGATTTTAGTTACAGAACTAAAAGCTGGTACTGAAGTAGAAGTAGGAAACATTTCTAACCAATACATGGTTTCTCAGCTTGAAATGCCCATGGTTTTAATGTTTTTCCCCCATACAGAATGTGTCTATAATAGGAGAAAATTTGATGATTGCTTTGATTGATTTGCGTATCATAGATTGGTTCACTGAGAAGGGGTGGGAGGAGGTTTTGAAAACTGATGTGGCATGTACTGCCCAAAGAAAAGTAAGAGATAAGTGATCTTAACGGCAGTTTTACTTAGCTTAAAGTCCAAAAGTATAATATTAAAAAAAATACAAACCCATTTTTAATGCTTATCAGATCATTCTTGAAATATATGTTGTTTTTTTTTTGTTTGGGGTTTTTTTAGCATTAAATGGTGAATAAAGATACGGTACCCCTGGTTGACTCATACAAGTGATTTTTAACACTAATAGTTAATCCATTAGGTCATGAAAGAAAGATTTCATAGAAGAAAGTCTCAAGCTGGACATCTGTTTCATCATGAAGCTTTGTGCTCAAGCTATTAGTAGTCCAATGCCGTATGTAAAACTCAGTTTAAATGGCCGTGGTATCCTGTAGGTTTGAAACCTAGATTAAATTAGGTTTTCAAACTGGGATGCAGTATCATTACCCGTCTTATACTATAGCAGTTTTATTGCCATTTTTCTCCACAAATAGTAAGGTAAGATCTATGGTACAGTATAATAGGGTGATAAAACTGTTAACGGGCGCGGGCACATTGCCTACATTACCCGGTTATAATACACTGAATGTGTCCGCTTCATTTCCTGAGTACTAGAGTATAGGTACATGTGTTTTGAACATTGAACTGCAAAATCCATGAGTGCAACTAAAAATGCCGGTTTTATTTTTTGATTACTTTATCTTGAAATGAGGTACTGTACCTTCTGCCCAGTCTACGCTGTGGCAAAATATATAACCTAACCTATGCCTTAGACCAGGTTAAGAGCAACGGATACAAAGTAAAGCTTTACTTTCACAATACTATTTATTTGGAACACAACAGAACTCTTTCTGAGCCAACACTGTTTTAACGTTTTCCCCTTGATATGTTCCATTCTTCCCTTCTTCTCTGTTATATTATCATTCTGTATACTGGAAGGATTATGTGTTGTATTTGTTTTAACTTCCTTATTTTTATTGGATTTATTGTCGCTTTGCTTCAGTTTGATGTGTAACTTTCACTAATACTTGCAATAAAAGGCTTTGCTTCAGAATTTACTGACTCTTATGATCATGTTTGCCTTCTAGTTTCTTTTTTAATTCATGTTCTTGTGGTGCATTTTTAATGACCATCAGTGTGCTTGTTGCAGTTTTTGCTACAGAGCCATTGATTTGTGAGTGATAATGCTTACAAATAAAAAGTTTCTGGTGCCCACAGAATTCTCATTTATGTTTTTTCATAGAATTTTGGGGTTATATAAAAGTGACTTGTGGACTCCTGTGATGCAGCCAGGAAGACCACTGTTCACATGTAGGCACCAGCATACCCACTTTGTAAGTTAATAGGGCATCCGAGGGATGTCTGTTGTGATATAAGAGTCTCCACGTGCGAGGTTTGTGCAGGAGAACTGCAAAGCGAATCTGAGCAGTTCTGTCTGCCCAAACCTCATGAGAGGAGTCCCTTACACCAAAACCATAAGAGAGATCCCTCGGAGGTCCTATTATCTTATTATAAATCACTCACATTTAGCTTGAGTGATTTATAAGTTTAAAGTATTTTTATTTTCTGGGGGCTTGGATACAGTTCACTATCCACACTCTGCAGTTCCACTGGAAGTGCTGGTTCATCTGACGTCTTGAAGCTAAGCTTCTCCCATCACCCAGGCAGTATGTCACCCAACTCCGCCTGTGACATCAGATCATTCTGCTGGAAGAACAGGTCATCTTCGCAGTCCTTGCGCCGTTGGTGAACTGTTTACTTTTTAAGTTTTTGAAGGTAACTATTCTTTATTCTCAACCCCTTCAACTCCTCAGTGCAAGCGGTGATGGAGTAATGGAAGACAGGCTTCAAATCTTGCGTCCAGTGCCATCAGAAGATGTTAGTTATCAACCCACAAGACAAGTGCCTCTACTGCCTGGGCAGGCAGCACATTGTGGCTGGGTGCAGTCTTTGTTTATTGATGCTTCCGTTATCTCTTGAGGATCGGACGCACCAGCTGGCCCTTGTCCGGCCCTTGGAGCGAGATCCAAAGGACAGGTCTGAGTGCTATAAGAAGGCCTTGGCAGCTGCCAGGTCTGTGTTGTTGCTTGTGGTCTTAGAGGAGGAAGTGGCAGCTGCTGCAGAGGGTGTCTCTTCAGTCTAAGCACTGCTTCTAGCTCGGGTCAGTGTTGGAGGGTCTTTCGTGGAGGCATTCCATGAAATATGCTTGGCCATCATGACCATAGGGGAGAGCCCTGCCCACCACAGCAAGAAACACAAGTGCTGGCACTTGTCGGACCAGGAGAGATTGAGATCCTCCCTATCCCTCAACTCCCCTGACCGCTCAGCTACGGAGGAGACCCCTTCAGTTCAGAGGCAGGTCGAGAGCTCCTCTGTACCTCCATCAGGCTTGTTGACCTCTGCGTCGGTCGGGCTGGATATGGAAATCTTTCTCGAGCTTGACCAGTTGTCAGACAAGATCAAGGACTCTATCTCTCAGACCCCGGTGCTCCCGGTCCTCCCTCAGGAGGATGTAGACCAGTCGGTGTCCCTGGCTGGTTCATTTCAGGAGTGGCCTCCACCAGCAGTTCAGCCTTCCAAGCCTGTCCTTTTCAGTGTGGTCTGTCTCAACCAGCCAGGAGGTGCTCCTTGGTGTTGACTGGTCATGGTCAAGGTCTCAATCGAGGCATTCCTGCTCTCGATCCTGCGCAACTGCTCGACATCACTGTCGAAGCTTCTCGACCTCTTTATCTTCAGGTAAGGAGAGACATCAACAAAAGATGCACCAGTCTTATGAGGAACTTCTGGGGCAGCAGTGGGCCATTGCGGGACAGCGTATGGCTTCTAGTGATGTCCATGAAGGTCCATGCATTGCAAGTGCTTCCAGCAACTTTATCCCCACCCTTGTGGGTGGAGCTGCCACTACTGCAACTGAAGGTGGGCACTCCAACTAAGCTGTCTCAGTCAGCGACCAACTTGCCAGACCAGTTCTCGGTGTAGATCACCTAATCTGAGGATATTCGGGTGGTCTGGCGAGAAACAGTTGAGGGCCATTTTAAAAGGGTCCTCAGATGACTCTGATCTTTCTTCCATGGCCTCCCCTTGAACTGACATCCTCAACCAGGGTTTGGTCAAGGAGCTGATTACCAGCCATGGGCTGGTGTTGATTGGAGCCCTCATGTGAGTAATCTCAGAGTCCATGAGTGTTCCTCTAGGGCCTGTCCAGAAAAGGGCCAGGTACCCTTTCATGGATACATTGGACAGGGATGAATTCCTTGGAGGACACCTTTCCCATGGCTGAGGCCATATTGGGACTAGCCCTGGAGCTTTGACAACATCCAGCATCCTGTCCAGCACCCTCCACCCATGTGATCTGCAAGTACACGGTCCCTCTTGGGTCCCTCTCTGAGTTCTTGGACCTCCCTTCAGCTGAAGGGCTGGTCTCTGACACAGCCTTCTGCAAAGCGAAGGCCAAGGGGACACGGATAAGTCTCTAGATGACTTCAGAAAGATTGACCACACTGCTAAAAAGGTTTATGGTGTGGCATCCTTGGATCTCTGTCAGACAAGTTATTCCACCTTGATGGCCAGCTTTGGTTACTCTCTGTTGGGAGTCTTTGGTGCAATCTTCCCTCACCTCCCTGCTGACCAGTAGTTGCCGGTGAAGATGGTCCAAGACCAGGGGCAGTCGCAGGATGAACACAAACTTAAGATAGACATGGGCAACTCCTGTACCCGGTCCATGGCAGCAAATGTCACTGTGTGTTGCAGGACCTGGCTGTGCCTGTTCACCTTTACGGTTGACACCCAGCACAAGCTGGTCAATGACCCCTTTCTGGGCACTGACTTTGGCCCAGGGGTGGAAGGTCAACTCAGCAGTACAGAGAAGTCCAGTGCCACCCTTGACTCTGAATTCATCCCAGAAGGACCAGCAAAAGCCTAAGAAAAAGGCTTTTTACTACTGGCCCTTTCAGCACCAGTAGGGGCAGTACCAGGCCTGATGACCAAAACCCAGTATCTTCTTCGAGGATATCTCTCATCAGGGCACATTTTTGGAACTGATAGCTGCCAGGCACTAGGACCACAAGGAAACTTTTGCAAGTAGTCTGACAGGGACCACCCACAATGACATCAGACATCAGCATATACATAAACATGGGCAGCCCCATCTCTCATTTCTTTTCCCGCCATCGATCTGAACTCGGCAGACCACTAAGAAAATGTTGTTGCATATTGTTGTTCTCTTTTCTAAAAAGTTATCACTTTTAGGGTGATTTTCGGTGACCTGTATGTCATTGAAAGAACCATCTAAACTTTTCCGGTACTGTGAATGCGGAGACAAGCTCTACACCATGACTTCCACGACGTCTGTGTCTGCTGCCTAGGCCTAGATCACAATGTGAAGGCCTGCAAAATCTGCCTCGGGTTTAATTCTGCAACCAGACGATGCCGAAAAGTACCTTTGGAGAAATTCTTGCTCCAAAACACTGTGGAAAGAATGGAGAAGGACCTCCAACTGAAGTCTGCATTGCTGGCCCCATCGACCAAATCACTATCATTGAAATCCCAGGAGAAAATGCCTGGGAGTTACAAACACAAGCAGCAGGACAAGGAGAAGGCTTCCCTGGTATGATCCAGGTCACCCCTATGCCCTACAGGTACGACTTCCTCTTCTACGTTGTCCGCCCTGGTACTACCAACCACCCCCCTGACCGTCGACATGACACCAAGGGCGATGCTTGGTGTAAGCACTACTGGATCTATTACAGCCAGTACATCATGTTAACATTGGGGACTCAGCCTCCCCCGTTGACTCCTCCAGTCACCCTATTGA
Source organism: Neoceratodus forsteri (assembly GCA_016271365.2). Lineage (NCBI taxonomy): Eukaryota > Metazoa > Chordata > Ceratodontiformes > Ceratodontidae > Neoceratodus > Neoceratodus forsteri. The sequence continues at coordinate 370,356,411 of CM057451.1, read as the reverse complement.
CCAAAGGGGTGCCAACGCTCAGGCAGTTTTCATGTCCTTCTCATACACGATCAGACATTTTCTGCCTGGCCTCCATCTTCCAGGGGGCTTGTTGACAGGGGCTACTGCCAATTCCCCATCGGTGCTGCAAGGAACTCCCTTGCCACAACCACCTCTCATGCCACCATCAAACTCATAGGCCTGGGCCCACCATCCCATCAAGCTGGTCGACGACTAATATGAATACAGTCCTGATCCAATGATGTAGGGAGAGGAGGAAGAGCTGAAGATAATGCTGAGAGCTAATATGAGCTTGGTGCCAGCTCTACAGTCTCTACATGCAGTAAAGACTCTGGTGAACACATCATTTTTTTCACCATGGTGCAGCACATGCAGGGTGCCATGGGTTTTGCATTAGAAGAGAATGATACCACTAAGAAGAACCTGCTGGAGTTCTTGGAGCTCCCAGAAATGATAGAAGGCATCCTCAGAATGGCAGAAAAAGGGGAGGTATTGTTAATGGGTGACCTGAATATGCCAAATGTTAACCAGAACACATTTACTGCAGCCACATCCAAGAGCAGGGTCATTCCTGATGCCCTACAAGGGGCATGCCTCAGACAGCTAGTATTGGAACCCACTCGGGAGGGAGCAATCTTGGACCTGGTACTCTCAAATGGAGAGAGGATCACAGATTCAGAAGTAGGTAGCCACCTGGGAACAAGCGATCACCACACAGTGTGGTTCAGGATTAACACAACCGTGGAGTCAAGCCATACAAAAGCAAGGGTACTGGACTTTAGAAGGGCTGACTTTGGCAAAATGAGTGAGTACCTAAGGAATGTACTAGCAAATGGGCAGGAAGGAGGAGTGGAAGAACAATGGGGAAAAATCAAAACTGCCATTATAGAGGCAATAAGCCTTTGTGTGATGCAAATAAAACAAAATGAAGTAAAAACCACTATGGTTCTCAAAGGAGGTGGCGGGGAAGGTTAGTGAGAAAAAGATAGCATTTAGGAAGTATAAGGAATCACAGAATGAGGAAGACAGAGAACTGTATCAGTTAAAGCAGAAGGAAGCGGAGAAGACAGAATAGCGAAGGCCCAAACCAAGGAAAAGATAGCCAACTCAGTTAAAAAAGGGGATAAAACCATTTATAGGTACATCAGGGAGAGAAGAAACTCCAAGGGAGGGATACTGAAGCTTAATAAAGGGAAGGGGAGGTGGGCAGAGGGTGACAGTGAAAAGGCAGAGATACTGAACAAATACTTTTGCTCAGTATTCACAAAAGAAGAAGGAAGGGGAGGTACCTAAACCAAACAATAGAAGCACTCTGGCAGGAGTGTTGACACCAGTCCATTCACAGAAAAATGGGTCCTGAAATAACTCCTAAAACTCAAGGTGGACAGAGCACTGGGGCCTGACGGGATTCTCCCCAGAATTCTAAAAGAACTAAGGAGAGGCCTAGTGACACCACTGACTACCTTTTTTAACATATCATGGTTGGGATGGGGAGGTACCCGAGGACTGGAGGAGGGTGAATGTGATCCCCCTTCACAAAAGTGGGAGCAAGGCAGAGGCAGGAAACTACAGACCTGTTAATTTGACCTCAATGGTAGGGAAAATGATGGAATCACTTCTGAAAGAAAGAATTGTTGAGTACCTAGAGGCCAGCGGGGCACAGGACCCAAGGCAGTATGGATCCACAGTGGGAAGGTCATGTTAGACTAATTGATTTGTTGGACTGGGTGACCAAAGAAGTAGACCAGGGAGGGGCTGTGGATATGCCCTACCTAGACTTTAGCAAGGCATTTGGCACAGTCCCACACAAAAGATTAATAAACAAGTTAGCCAGCCTGGGAGTGGGTTGTAGGGTGGTAGCCTGCGTAACAAACTGGCTGCACAACAGGACACAGAGGGTGATAATAAGCGGAGTACACTCTGAAGAAAGGTTGATTACTAGTGGGGTACCACAGGGTTCAGTATTGGGACCGGTCCTCTTTAATGTCTTTATAGGAGACATTGCAGAGGGGCTGGAAGGAAAAGTATGCCTCTGCAGATGACACAAAGATCTGCAATAGGGTTGATACAGAAGGTAGGATGGAAAGGATGAGAAGGGACTTACCAAGGTTGGAGAAATGGTCAAAAGTATGTTAGATTCAATGCAAAGAAGTGCAAAGTAATGCACCTGGGAAACAAAAACCCAGGTGAAGAGTACACAGTGGAAGGGGGGAGGTACTAACAACAACAAAAATGGAAAGGGACCTGGGGGGGTAGTCATATCAGATGACCTTAAGGTAGGCAAGCAAAGTGAGAAGGCAGTAAGGAGAGCAGGGGGATACTGGGATGCGTAGGGAGAGGCATCACCAGTAGAAAACAAGAAGTTGTTATCCCTCTGTACAGACAGTGGGTGAAACCCCATCTGGAGTACTGCGTGTAGATCTCATCTATGTCAGTCTTCACCATTCATCACATCTGGGTACTGGCCAGAGGTCATGACCCTGCGGGAGCTTCTTTTTTTTTTTTTTTTTGGATGGGTGGAGTCGATGCAGCATCGGTGCCACCCTCGAGGCCGACGCACTGCATGGCGCTTGTGGGTTGGCCGTTATGTGCTGTCGACTCCGCCTTCCCGCCAGTTCTTCATCTCCCGCCATCAAGGTCACCTCATGAGAGCTTCGAGAAGAATTTGAGGCCTACCTGCTTCGCATTTATTATCCTTCGACTCTGTGTCACTTCTTCGGTGCCGTAGTCCGTCGGCTCCCTCCTGCCGTTCTGTTCGCCACACTCAACGTCGCCCGGTAAGATCTTTCCATTACTTTATTATAACTGCGACGTTGAGTCTTTTTTTGTGTTTATTTTCTCCATAGGTCATGTCTCTGTTGGAGGGCAAGAAAACTTCAAAGACAGGACGGACCCCCATGCGACTGACCAGCACGACTGTTGCCTTACGTGTCTTGGCCCGCTTCACGACATGGATTCGTACGACGCCTGTTTCTCCATGGACCGCCGGGTCATCAAGCAATGCGCATGGAAAGTGAGGCGAGCTCCGCCGACTTTCGGGGGTCGGGCGTGCACTCGTCAGGCCAAGCCACGTTCTCTCAGCCTTTCCTCCGGGTCCCCTCCCAGTTCTATACGGGCCGAGGAGGAGGGAGCCTCAGCCTCTTGTAGCCTAGCCGTGGCCGAGGCTTCTCCCGCAGTGCAGGAGGCCCAGTCCGTTTCCTCCACGAGACAGACGGGAGGCATCGCACTGGCAATCGTCCCTTTGGGGGCGAAGGCTCCCCTGGTGTCGGACCCACAGCTCGGAAGTCCCGGGTTGGCGTCATCCTCGATTTCCGTCTGTCAGCGCCATTTTGCCTTGGACCCTGACGGAGTCGTCATCTGCGCCGGTCCATCGCTCGGTGCCGTGGCTACTGCCAGCGCCACTCGCAGAGCTGTTGGTGCTAGTGGCACCGTGGGAGGTTCTACGGTGCTGTCTCTGTTTCTCGCCTCAGTGCTGTCCTCGGTGCCGGAGTTGAGCATGGCGCCATGTCCAGTTCTGGGGCCGTTCATGGTTCTGGGCTTGGGTGCAGCATCGTGGGGTGTTGGATCAGTGCGAGCGCTGTTGGTGCCGCTCTGTTCTCACGCGGCCACGGCACGGGCGCAGTGGGTGTTTCTGGCCTCAGTGTTGCTCGTGGTAATCAGAGCGCTGTCGAGCCATCGCCAGTGCCATCTCTGTCCTTGGTGCCGTTCGCGGTGCCGTGGGATGGGACGGCGCCATGTCGGATTTTGGCTCAGAGACTGCTGCCCTGGTTGGAGCCGTGTCTTCTTCTGCCACCATTCGCGGTGCTGCAGAGGGCACTGGTACCGACTTGGGTGCGGTCTGTTTCTGGTGCCCTATTTGGTCGAGATGGCAGCAGGTGTCCGCCAACTGTTTGACACAGGGCTTCCATCTCTACCCCTTCTGAAGAGGAGTCAGACGGGCAGTCTGGCTCTTTGGAGTTAGCTGCTGGCGTGGGCACCCTTGTAGTTTCCTCGACAGGCCAGAGTCAGCCCTCCTCTGAGGAGAGGGCAGGGACTACCGGGGCTGGGGTCAGGGATTCAGACCAGCAGACAGCGGTGCAGGCCACCATTGCACTGCAGCCCAGCCTCAGAGGGTTCTCTGACCCCTCAGCGGTGGTACCCCCTCAGGTGATGTGCCTAGATTGCCCAACTTTGGGGCCGATCAGAGCACCCACAGGAGGGGAGGGTGCTGCGCCCTGGATAGCTCCTTCGGAGGCCGACCAGGGCTGTCATTTGCCTAGGCTGGCTCTCTCGAGGAGGATGGCACTTTCGAATGTCGAGGGGCATGGGCTCTGTGCGGCGACCTTTTTCTGGAGTCCACCCGGGCTCTGGGAGAAGCCGTAGCACAGATCTCCGCTCTTCCCCTTCGGTTTCTTTGAGAGGGCCCCTTTCTTTAGAGGTTGGGGACCATCCTTCTGAACCTACATGGCCCTGGTCACCTCACAGTGGGGATTCTTCCGGACGCAGCCAAGGCAGTTCCGAAATGGTTGTTCAGCTGTCGGCTGTGGGGTCTTCCGGAGCACCTTCTTCTGCTGGTGCTCCTGGTGCACTCCCTATCCCAGGCGGAGGTCAGTCGATTTCTCTTGTTGGCTCTGCCCCGTCCCTCTGCCACATTCTCCGGCGCTCCCAGGCATCCTTGGTCCTAGCTGGCCTCTCTCCTGGGAGTAGTTCAGGGCCATGGCTGCTCGATTCCCCACTTATGTCAGGGCAATGGACAGACAGGTTTTTCAACCTCCCTCTGAGCAGCCACCCTGTGAGCAGTTGAGGTCCTCTGACTCCTCATCCCCCTCTTCTGGGGGAGAGGAGAGGAGACTTCTGTCCGCATCTTCCCAGCTGCTGATCTCGCCGAGTATCAGCGATTCCTCGTGAGGATGTTGGAGGACCTGCACATCACCCGTCCCACTCAAAGCAATCCAGAGCACTTGGCTCAATCCTTTCTAGGCGACTTCAGCGAGGATACCCTTGTGGTGCCCCCCTGGCCTGCTCCCTTTTGGGAGGCGTCGTTGCGTTCCTGACAGAGACCCTTCTCCAGAGTTCCCGCCCCTAGGGATCTCTGCCAGCGGTATTGCACCCCCCCCCCAGAGTCTCCAGGTTCCATGCTTCATCCTCAGTCAGGATTGATGCAGCTGGACACTCCTGATGGGCTTCGCACCTTCCACCGTGACCGGCCCCCGGATCAAGATTCCTTGGATTTTGACTTCTGGGGGAGGAGGACGTTCTACTCGGCACGGTTGCTGCTTTCCATCGCAGCACATAAGGCCCACTTTGCATCCTATGATAGGTTCTTGTAGTCCAGGCTGGGTCAACTCCTAGCCTCTTTTCCTGACACGGACCAAACCAGACAAGACATCGCACTCTGCACATGGCCTGGAGCTAGCAAGGCACCAAGCAAGGGCATTGTACGATGCCAATGAGGTAGCTACCAGGGTCGTAGGGACAGCGATCTGCACTAGGCGGGCAGCATGGCTACGTCTTTCCCAGTTTTCCCCCTTGGCCCGGCGTAGGATGATTAACTCCGCTCACCAGAGAACCTATCTCTTCTCCCCTAGAGCGAGACGGCGTTAGTCGGGGGGAAAACTTCCTTCCTCCTCTGGGGGTGTCCCTTTCTCACTCTCCCCACACTCAGGCCTCCCCAGGCCCTGAAGGTTCTCCCTCTTAGTATGTCACCCACTGAGAGCTAAGGGACTCTGTTCTTTAGGGTTAAAACCCCCTTCGGGAGGCTCGGTACTGGCCCAGATGTGATGAATGGTGAAGATTGACACAGATAAGATATGAAAATCACTTACCTATCATAATTATGATCTTTCTGTGTATCTTCGCCATTCATCACGATTCCGCCCGCCATCCCCCAGGGCCTCAGTCTCTGGGTTCCCCTCCCTCTCTGTGCCTTCCCTTGCCCCCCTCCTTTCTCTGTCAGGAGTGGGATAAACAGGGGCACATAGGGGAATTATATTTCTAAGGGGAGAGTGGTCAGCGTGGTATTCATTCCTTCTCCAGTGCTTTGGCTCCACCCCTGTGGGGTGGGAGTTGGCAGTTGCCCTCCATTCTCTACTCTTCCTTTGTTCCCGTTAATCCTTAATTTTCTTTGTCCGATGGACATATCCCTCCTTATTAAAAAAAAACAAAAAAAAACTAATTTTTCTTACACCAAAAATCCTTTCCCTGAGGGGGTAGAATCCCTGTGTCCTATCTTTCTTCCAGAATATCCGTTTTCTGCCTTTGGAGTTATTGCCAGTAGTTCCATGCCTTGAATTCTGTCATTAAGCCTTTTGGCTACTCCTTGCAGTTCCTATACAATCTGGAGACAAGTCAAAGTCCAGGGTATGGTTGCTACCTCCCCGTTTTATCAAACTTTCCTAAATTCCTCCTCTCTCCTTTTGCCTATTTCCAGAGATTGGGCCCCTACCAATCCCCTTAGTTTTCTTCTTCTGTCCTCTTAGTCATTTATTTCTCCTTTTGGTTTATATATCTTTTCCTTTGTCTGTGCCTTGGACTTCCTTGTCCCACCCTCCCCTCCTTTTCCTCACCTCTCCGGCGACTCAGAACTGGTGGAAGGGCGGAGTCGACAGCACATAACGGCCAACCCATGAGCGCCACGCAGTGCGTTGGCCTCAAGGCCGGCGCCGATGCTGCATCGACCGCCTTCCCCCCAAAAAGCTCCCATCGGGTCATGACCTCAAGCTAGTACCCAGATTGTGATGAATGGTGAAGATGCACAGAAAGATCTTAATTACAGTAGATACATAATTTTCATTTCTGGAGACCCCATCTCCGCAAGGACGTAGACAGGATGGAGGCAGTCCAGAGAAGGACAACTAAAATGGTGCAGGGTCTGCAACAGAAGCCATACAAAGTGAGACTAAAAGAGCTTAATAATGTATATCCTTGAGGAAAGGAGGGAGAGGGGGGACATGATAGAAACTTTCAAGTACCTCAAGGGAATCAACGAAGTCCAAGAAGGTAGCATCTTTCAGAAAAAGAGATGTGCAAGAACAAGGGGACACAGTTTGAAGATAGAGGGGGAATGGCTCGGGGCAACGTGAAGAAATATATTTTCATGGAGAGAGTGGTGGGCACATGGGACCGCCTTCCTGAGGAGGTTGTGGGGTCAAAGACAGTGGGGGAATTCAATAATGCATGGAACAGCCATAAGGCAATTATAGTGGGGGTAGGAGGAAGTAGGCTGTTGGTTAACTAGAATCTGCAGCTTATCCAATAGGTAGAGAAATGGGCAGACTGGGTGGGCCAAGTGGTCCATATCTGCCTTCAAAGTCTATGTTTCTAATCTCCTGCCATTGTGGTACCTCCTCTGTTACCAGCATTAGAGGATGACACTTATGCAGCTTGGTACCGACCAAACAATATACTGTAACAACTGTCCCCAGGAAAACAGATAAAATGTATTTTGCCCTTTCTGGGAAACCCTTTCATGCCATACAACCTGAGGCAGACTCAGTGGTGATTAATGCTGCCCATGACAGGTCTAGGGCACCTAAACCCCCGAGTTCCCATCTTCCTGATAATGAATCTAGAAGGCTGGATGTCACTGGCAAGAGAATTTATGCATGTGCATCACTGGGTCTTGGTATTGCTAACTGCCAGGCCCATATGATGAAATATCAGGACACACTCTGGAAGAAGGCTAAGGCTGCTGCACAGGCCTTGCCTTCGGGCACCTTGAAGCAAGAACTGTTGAAAGCTTTGATGGCTGGTGCTGATGTGGGCAAACATTTGCTCCACACAGCTTATGATGTTTCTGATGCTCCTGAGGGCTGCAGCTTCTGGCCTCTGTCTCCGTAGGTATTCTTGGCTCAGGGTGGCAGACTTCACCATAGATGTACAACAATCCATTCTCAGTGCCCCATTAGAGGACAGAAGTTGTTTGGGCATGATTTGCAGGAAACTGACAAAGATCTCCAAGCCTCGGGCAGGACTTTGACATCAGTGTACTCCCTCTACCATACCCAGCCTAGGGGTAGGAGTAAGAGCGCCTTTTGCCCAGCTGGTGTTAGGGGTCAATGCCCACACCCCAGACAGTAGGGCAGGGGTAAAGGAGCCGGGACCTTACCACTCCCCACCACTACTGGAGGTGCTCATACAAAAGCACCTAGGGGGGTGGAGCTGCCCCCACTGGTTCAGCCTATTTGTACACCCCCTAACCACTTTTATCTCCAGGGGTGGTTGTATGGGTCAAACTCTTCCTTCATTTAGACCAGTGGAGGGAAGTGACTACAGATGCCTAGGTTCTGGAAATCATAGAAAAGGGGCATGCTCTGGAACTTCTGGACAACACTGCAGATCATTCCCCACATGTCACAACATATCCCCCAGGGCACCTGCCCCTGTTGCTGGAGGAATTGCAGACATTACCACAAAAGCGGGCCATGGAACCTTTGCCTCTAGAGCAAAGGAACACATTTTTACTCCCAGTACTTCCTTGTCCCAAAGTGGTCAGAAGAGCTGAGGCCTATCCTGGATCTCAGGGATTTTAATTTCCTTATAGAATACAAAAAGTTCAGTATGGTCACTTTGCAGGGTCTCTTTCCGTTACTGCAAATGGGATTGGATATTCTCCCTAGATATGAAGGACTCACACCTTCATATCAAGATTCAGAAGCCTCACCAAGAATACTTGAGGTCCCTTTTTCAAGGGGAACATTACCAGTTCAGAGTGTTGCCCTTTGGCTTGTCTTCTGCATCACAGGTCTTTACCAAATGCTTGTCAGTGGTGGTAGCAGCCCTATGAAGAGGTCTGTATGTGTTCCCTTACCTGGATGACTGGCTATGAAAAGCCCACTCTAGGGACTAGCTCACAAAGACCTTCGCTCAAACCAGACAGCTGTTCGATGCTCTGGGAGTGACAGCATACCAAAATCAGTGTTGACACCTTGCCAGAGACTGCAGTATGTAGGGGCAGTCCTGGACATGGCCTCTGCCTTTCTAACTGTGAACAGAGCTGACTACATGATTGTCCAGATTAGTGCATAGCAGTCATTGTGTCTCAGCAAGTATGTTCCTATGTCTGCTGGGCCTTATGACAAGTTATTATCACAGTGCCACTAGTCAGATCGCACATGCGGATACACCACTGGACCCTAAGAATACAATGGAATCAGCTCAGAGACGACCTAGAATAGATGAATCTTATCTGTGTCAATCTTCACCATTCATCACATTTGGGGTACTCGGCAGGTCAGGACCCAGCTTTTGGTAAGTGGACTGACGCTGTCGGCGCTGCCCTCGAGAAGCCGACATTCTTAGGCCCTTCCAATTTGCCGTAAGCACCGCTAACTCCGCCTGCCTACCAGTTTTTCGCCTCCCGCCGTCGAGGTCACTACGTGGGACACTTTCTCCAGTATTTTGAGTTCGGGCTTACCTGTGTCGTAGTTCGTTCTCATCAGAAAATTTAGACGCCAAGTCAGTCGGTTCCTCCTGCCGGTTCTGCTAGCCACTCGACATTGCCGGTAAGTTCCTTCCATATTACTATTTTCCAGCGACATCGAGTCTTGTTTTGTATTTTTTCCAAAGGTCATGTCTAGGTTGGAGGGCAAGAAGATTTCAAAGATGGGTCGGCCCCCCATGCGGCCGAAAATTTTCCATCACAGAAAAGCATGACCGTTGCCTTTTGTGTCTTGGCCTGCTTCATGACATGGATTCGTGTGACGCCTGCTTCTCCATGGACCACCGGGTCTTTGAACAGCGTGCGTGGAAAGTGGGGCGAGCGCCACCGACTTTCGGGAGTCGGATGTGCACTCGTCGGGCCAAGCTACACTCTCTCAGCCTTTCCTCTGGGTCCCCTCCCGGTTCTATACGGACCGAGGAGGAGGGAGCCTCAGCTTCCAATAGCCTAGCCATGGCGAGCTCCTCCGCGCCAGTCTGGAGCTGAGTCCGTTCCTTAGAAGTGGCGGAGGCACCACCATGGCAATCGCCCCTTCAGAGGAGAAGGCTCCCCTGTGTCGGACATGCGGTTCGCAAGGCCTGGGTCGGTGCCATCCTCGACACCGTCGGTCAGCGCCATTTCGTGCCTTGGCGCCGTTCACAGCGCCATGGGCCCTGCCGGAGTCAGCGCCGGTCCGTCATGCAGTGCCATGGCTGCTGTCAGTGCCATTTGCGGCACCGATACTACTAGCAGCCCCGTGGGAGACTCTACGGCACCGTCCCTTTCTTCTTCTCGCCTCGGTGCTGTCTACGGATCCAAGGTTGAACACGACGCCATGTCCAGTTCTGGAGCTGTTCACGGCACCAGACATGGAAATGGCACCATGGGGAGTTCAGATGGCACTGTCGGAGCCGTCATTGACGCGGTTTCTGCTCGCGGCACCATGGAGCGGGTTGCTGCCATGGGGGTTTCTGACTTAGGCGCCATCGGAGCCGTCGTCAGTGCTGTCTCTGCCCTTGGTGCTGCTTGTGGCACCATGGGGCACAATGGTACTGTGGCAGGTTCCAACTCCGAGGCTGCTGTTCGGGCTGGAGCCGTGTCCTGTTCACCCGCCGTTCGTGGTGCTGCGGAGGGCACTGGCATCGGCTCGGTTGCAGTCTCCATTTCTGCTACCCTGTTTGGTAGGAATGGCAGAAGGCACCCACCTACGGTTTGGCACAGGGCTTTGGCCTCCACCTACTTGGAGGAGGAGTTGGACTCTGAGTCAGATGAGCAATCTGGCTCCTTGGAACTAGCTGCTAGTGTGGGTAGCCTTGTAGTGTCTTAGACAGACCGGAGTCAGCCTCCCTGTGAGGAGTGGCTGGTGACTTCCGAGGCTTGGGTTGGGGCGCGGCAGTGGTGCATGCCACCATTGCACTGCAGCCCGGCCTTGGAGGATTCGCTGACCCCTCAGCGGTGGTACCCCCTCATGTGGTGTGCCTGGATCGTCCAACTTTGGGGTCGATCTGAGCACCTACGAGAGGGGAGGGTACTGTGCCTTGGATAGCTCCTTCGGGTGCTGACCAGGGCTGTCAGTTACCTAAGCTGGCCAACTCGAGGAGGAGGGCACTCTAAGATTCCGAGGGGTCAAGGGGCATGGGGTATGCACGGAGGCCTTTTTCAGGGTCCCATCCGGGCTCTGGAAGAAGCTGCAGTGTGGATCTCCACTCTTCCTGTTTGCTTTCTTTGAGAGAGCCCCGTTCTTTGGAGGTAGGGGACCGTCCCTCTGGACCTATATGGCCCCAGTCGCATCACGGGGGATTCGTCTGGGCACAGCCAAGGCAGTGCCGATATAGTTGTTCAACTGTCGGCTGTGGAGTCTTCCGGAGCACCTTCATCTTCTGGCACTCCTGGTTGGCTCCCTAGCCCAGGCGGAGGTCAGCCAACTTCTCTTCTTGGCTCTGTCCCCATCCCTCTGCCACACTCTCCTGTGCTCCCAGGCATCCTTGGTCCTAGCGGGCCTCTCTCCTGGGAGCAGTTTAGAGCTGTAGCTACTCGCTTCCCCGCTCACGTCAGGGCAATGGACAGACAGGTTTTTTAACCTCCCTCCCCCGAGCAGCCACCCTCTGAACAGTTGAGGTCCTCTAACTCTTCATCCCCCTCTTCTGGGGGACAGGAGCCTTCTGTCCACATCTCCCTAGCCGCTGATCTCGCGGAGTATCAGCGATTCCTTGTGAGGATGTTGGAGGACCTACATCTCTCTCCTGCCACTCAGAGCAATCCAGAGCACTCAGCGCTCGCCTTTTTAGGTGACTTCAGTGAGGACACCCTTGTGGTGCCCCCCTGGCCTGCTTCCTTTAGGGAGGCATCGTTGTGTTCCTGGCAGAGACCCTTTTCCGGAGTTCCCGCCCCTAGGGATCTTTGCCAGTGGTATTGTGCCCCCACCCGGAGTCTCCAGGTTCCATGCCTCATCCTCAGTCAGGATTGACACAGCTGGACATTCCCGATGGGCTTTGTGCCCTTCACCGTGACCGGCCCCCAGATCAAGACTCCTCGGATTTTGACTTCTGGGGTAGGAGGACTTTCTACTCTGCACGGTTGCTGCTTTCTATTTCTGCACATCAGGCCCACTATGCAGCCTATGATAGGTTCTTGTGGTCCAGGCTGGGTCAGCTCCTAGCCTCTTTGCCTGACATGGAGCAAACCAGACAAGCCATTGCTCTCCCTGCGCGTGGCTTGGAGCTAGCAAGGCACCAAGCAAGAGCATCGTACGACGCCAATGAGGTAGCTACCAGGGTCGTAGGGGCAGTGATCTGCACCAGGTGGACGGCATGGCTACATCTTTCCCAGTTGTCACCCTTGGCCCGGCGTAGGGTGGTTAACTCCGCACACCAGAGGACCTATCTTTTTTCCACAGGGTGAGGCGGCATCTGTCAGGGCAAATTCCTTCCCCCTCCGGGGGGTCCCCGTCTCACTCTCCCCACTCTCGGGCCTCTCCAGGCTCAGAAGGTTCTCCCTCTTAGTGTGTCACCCACTGAGAGCTAAGGGACTCTGTCCTTTAGGGTTTTTAAAGCCCCCTTCGGGGTGGCTCTGCACTCACCCAAATGTGATGAATGGTGAAGATTGACACAGATAAGATATGAAAATTACGTACCTACCGTAATTATGATCTTTCTATGTATCTTCACCATTCATCACAACCTCACCCGCCATCCCCCAGGGGCCTCAGTCTCTAGATCCCCCTCCCTCTCTCTGCCTTTCCTTGCCCCCCCCATCTCTGTCGGAGGGGGTAATCTGGGGCACATGGTAGGATGGTATATCTGGGGGAGAGTGGTCAGGATGGGGCGGCACTCCCTCTCTAGTGCTCTGGCTCCACTCCTTTGGAGTGGGAGTGGGCAGTTGCCCTCCATCCTCGCCTCCTTCTTTTCCTCTTCAACCTCAGTTTACTTGTCCGCTGGACATGTTTTAAAGTTCTTTTTTATCCCTACTAAAAAAAAATTTTTTTTTTTTTTTAAACATGTGAGGGGGGGCAGGACCTGTCCTCTTAGAATATCCGTTCTTCTGCCATAAAGGAGTTCTTTGCCAGTGATTCTGTGCCTTGAATTCTGGTAATTAAGCCTCTTGGCTACTTCTTGCAGTTCCTATACAATCTAGAGACAGGGCAGAATCCAGCATGTTCTGCTATTTTGTTCCCCCCTCATGCTAAACATTTACGTTTCAAAAATTCCCTATCCCTCCCTAACTCCCACCCTTTCTGTTTTCCAGAGATTGGGACCCCCTTCCCTATCTCCCTAGCATTTCATTATTTCTCTTGCTGTGTCCTTTCAGTCATTTATTTCTCCTTTTGTTTTTTATATCTTTTCCTTTTTCTGTCCCTTGGACTCTCTTGTCCCACCCTCCCAACCCTCTTTTTCCTCACCTCTCCAGCAACTCAGAACTGGCAGGCAGGTGGAGTCGACGGCATCTAACGGCAACATGCAAGCACCACGTAGAACGCCAACAGCGTGTCAGCTTCGCCTACCAAAAAAATAAAGCTCCCTCGGGGTCCTGACCTCTGGCCGAGTACCCCAAATGTGATGAATGGTGAAGATACACAGAAAGATCATAATTACAGTAGGTACGTAATTTTCATTTCTAGTCACATTCCCTGTGTGCAAACTGCTCAAGGGGTGGATGGAATGCAGCAATCTACTCTAGGGGGTACCATTCCTAATCCCTTCCCTTTCCCAGATCCTCATCACAGATGCCTCAGGACTGGGTTGGGGAGTTCACTTGGGGCCTCACCAGGTAGGGCATGTGGACCCAAGTGGTGAGCACTTTACACATTAATATTCTGGAAATGTGAGCTGTCCTGTACAGACTCCAGGACTTCCAGAACTACTTGTTCCCAGGTCTTCTGCTAATATAGACGGACAAGGTCATTGTGATGCATTATATAAACAAGCAGGGGAGACTCATTCTTATCTGCTGCATAGGGAAGCAATGAGAGTTTGGTACTGGGCTCTGAAACATGGTCTAGAACTATCAGCAGTGCATGTTCCAGAAGTTTAATTTTCTTTTTTTATATACACTTTCTGCTGCTGTCATTTCCAGCTGCCCCCTTTCTGACCAACCCTCCCAGCCCTGTCACCCTGGAATCACCGGGACTTAGCTTCCTGCCCAATCCAGGTGTGGAGCCTGCAAAGGGTCAGGCCATCATTCTTCAGCCAAAGGGATTTTTCCACCATTTTTCTCCTGTTTCCCCTGCTGGGGCGCACACAGCCTAATGTGCATACGCAGAGGCGCGCACATGTCTGCGGAAGTCCTGCAGCACCCTCCCTTCTGCTGACATCCCCTCAGACCCACACTACCCTCTGGCCTCCACCTGGGAGCAGTCGTTTGGCAGGAGCACCAGTCCTCCCTCCTTCCCCAGGAGAGGAGAGCTGTCCTCTGGACACTCTATCCTCTCCTTCCCCTGCTGACCCCTGGTGGCCCGCACTCGTTCCTGAACACAGGTCGCCAGCATGACGCAAGGTGTGGCATTCAGCACCTCAACCTTCAGTGCCAATGGGCCGGGTTTCCTTATTTGATTTTCCACAAAGACAGGGTGTCTTTGTGTACTAATCCTAAGTTTCCACCATAGGTGGTGTCTGAGTTTACTTTAAATCAAACCATCTACCTGCCAGAGTATTATCCAGAGCACGCCAATCCAAGGGAAGCATCGCTCCATACTTAAGATATGCATAAAATACTCAGGTACTGTAGACACCATACCAAGGACTGCAGAAAGTCCTCAAAGTTTTTGTTTTGTTCGCCTCGGGGAAAGTGAGCACCCCAGTTTCAAAACAGTGTTTGTCTAAATGGCTAGCAAACTATATTACTTTTTGTTACAGGTCCCAGAGGGTGTCCGTATCCCAGTCTCTCTCCTCTAGCAAACAGGTGATCTGTGGAGTTCGGCAGGGGTCAATTTTAGGACTCCTGTTGTTCCTAATGTGCAATAATGATTTACCACAAGCAGTAAAACGTTCAAAAATTAGACTCTTTGCAGTTGACACGGTGCTGATAACTACGGAAGACAGTCACACGGATTTGAAACACAGATTACAAAAGGACTTTGATGGATTGAGCAAGTGGTTCACCAGGCCAAGGCTTTTAATGAACATTAAGAAAAAGATTCTTTATTTTGGTGCCAAAAACAAACCTAAACTGAACATTTATATAAATGACTCGGAACAATTAGAGCAAGTGACTGAATATTGTTATGTAGGTATAACTTTTGACAGTGAATTAACTTTCATTGAACACATAAAACTGGTGACTAAAACAAACATGAAGCTGGGAGCTCTTAGATGCACCACCAGGTGTTTAGATCAAAGGGCTAGGAAAACTAATAGAACAGATGATAATGCCATCTGTTGATTATGGCAGCTTAATTTACAGGGCAGCTAATAAAAGGATGTTAAACTGGATAAGATACAGTACAAATTGGCCAGATTTATATTAAAATGTAGTTTCAATACACATCGTGTTATGCTGAAAACACTGGGGTGGCAAACACTAGGAATAAGAAACACTGTAGCATGGTCTAAGCTGCTTCATGATGTCTTGATAAAACCTCCTGATCATTACATTTCAACAGTTGTTTTTGGTAAGAAAGATCAGACCACACATGCATTAACTAGATCTGTCCATATAAACAAAATAAATCTCCACCCATGCAAAACCAAGTATGGATCCAAAACCATAGGTTATCAGGCCGGACTTATATGGAAAACTCTTTCTTATACTTTGCATACAGCTACATCATGCAGTAGGTTTGTAACATAATTGAAAAACAGCTTCCCATTGATATGTAACTGTTAACCTTTGTTTTTCTGGAAGTGTGTTGTATGTATGGCCTATTTAGACGTAGATGGAATATTTTATGTATGAAATGTTTTTATGAATTTTTGTATTGTTACTATCTTCTCCTTTTTAGTAACTGCAAATTTTTCAAACAGGACGGTCTTGTAAACAAGGATCATTCCCGAGACATATATCATCCTGTAAACATTTTATCTAAATCTAAATATCTAAAAATACAGTACGGAACTTCTGGTGTGGTTCATGGTCATTCCACAGGAGGCATGGCCACTTCTGTAGCTGTTTTCAGAATGTATCTGCTGCTATGATCTGTGCAGCTTCTACTTAGAGTACTGTCCACACTTTCCCTGAGCACTGCAGTTAGGGAAAGGGAACATTGTTTAACCAGGAGTAGCACACTAAGTCAAAGCTTGTTTTCAGATGTGACCTGGGAGCATAAAGAAGTTAAGTGACTTGCTCAGGATCACACAGTATGCACCTAGGTGGCTGTGGGATTCAAACCCAGGTCTCCAGATCTGCAGCTCAGAGCCTTAACCCACTGCGCTATACTGCCTCCATAGACAGATGAACTTTGGCCAAGCTGTGCTACAAGATCTGCTGTCATAAGCCTATAGGCTGCAGCCCCCACTGACTCTCAGCTTTTGGTACTACTTGAGACTCATTCCAAAGGTGTGGCCTGATGAAAGAGAGATCCTTGAAGAAGACAGAACAGTTACATACTTACTATAACAGTAGATCTTCAAGAGAGTTTCTTTCATCAGGCCATGCCATTCCACTCTCCTTCCACCTGTTGGGTCTGCAACACTGGACTTACACCATGATGACTGTTCTTTCATTTTCTAGCCCTCTGTCTTGCCTGGTTTATAGAGTGCTGTATTCTCTCCTGGTTCCTTAGAGGGAGGTCCTCCAAACAGATCTCTGGCAGAGAATTGGGGAAAGGGTGGGCTATCCACGTTTATGTATACGCTAACGTCTAACATTGTTGTTGTGGGCAGCCCCTAGCAGACTGCTTGCAAAAGTTTCCATGTAGTCCTAGTGCCTGGCTGCTATTAGCTCCAAAGGTGTGTCCTGATGAGAGATTCTCCCAAAGATCTACTGTTGCAGTAAGCACATAACTCTTCTTTCAGTGGTCAGGGCCCCAAAAGAGGTGGGGGCAGGGATGTTGGTGCCCCTCCAACTGCAGCGGCCGGTGCCACTGCAAAAGCTGCATAGTGACAGTTTGGGGGAGTCATCCCTCCTGTCTTGTTCCTGTCTATGCTTCCTGTCAGGAGTCAGTGAAGTCAGTTCTTGCCACGGTGGCCTGCTATCATAATGGACAAGTGGGTGCTAGAAGTTGTGAGCAGAGGACAGCCTCTGGACTTCGAAGCTCTCCCACTTTATCTACTCCATGCACTGCAGGAGTCCAGGGTGACCCAGGACACGCTGTCCACCCTTCCGGAGGACATTGCTCAACTCCTCACAAAAGGAGCCATAGCCCATGTCCTGGATGCCTTGGCCAGTCAGGGGTATGTGTCCAGGTACTTCCTGGTTCTGAAACAGATGGGGGGATGATGCCCCATGATGAATCTGCATGATCTGAACCTGTTCAAAATGGAAGATCTTTCCTTGTCAATCTTCACCATTCATTACTGCTGGGTGTAAGCCACCATGGGAGGTTTTTTTTTTATTTTTTTATTTAGAGGAGTCGGCACTGACGGCGCTGCCCCAAGTGACGCGCTGCATGATGCGCCGTTATGCACACGCAGACTCCTCCTCCATCCCAGTTCTGTTTTTCCTTCCATCGAGGCTGCACCTGATGCGCAGAGTCATTTGTATTACTGCGTCATAGGCCGCATTTTTCTTGAAGTCGTCAAGCTCCTTCATCCCAGTTTTTCTCGACGTCGTCGACCGGTAAGACCATTCTGTTTCCTATTATATTCGACGATGTCGAGAGCTGTACTGTGTTTTTTCCTTAATTGTTTCACATCATGTCAGGTTCAGGGGCAAAACGCAAGTCTAAGGTGAGCCGTGCCCCTATGCGTCGGTGCCCTTGTGGCCGGCAGTTTTTCATCACGGACCGCCATGATGTTTGTTTTCGGTGCCTGGGACCCTACCGTGATATGGATCGTTGCGACGCCTGCTTCTCCATGGATTACCATGTGTTAGAAGTCCGCGTTGTTTAAAGTCAGAAGAGCCCCGCTGAATTTCGGAGGATGGCGTCACCCGCAGGCCTCCCAGGCCAGATCTCTTTACCCTTCCTCCGAGTCCCCTCACAGGTTTATACGGCCCGGCGAAGAGGGAACCTCTTCCACCTCCAGCCTTGCCGAGGAGGAGGTTTCTTCTTCGACGCAGGAGGAACGGTGTGATCCCTCCCGGGGTCATGCCATTGGCGCCGTCCTGGCAGTCATCTCCATGGAGGTGCAGACTCCCCTGGTGTCACGGCACCCAGTTGCAGGGCCTGGCTCTGGTGGACCATCGTTCTCATCTGCCCTTGTCGCCATGGAGTCTGGCACATGCGCAGTACTGGTGACTGGGCGGCCATTAGGCGGTGCCGTTCTGGGTCACCGTGGCAGATTCGCAGCACGGGGACTCCGGCGGCGCTGCTCTTGGGTCTGGTCAGAGCAGCACTGCAGACTGGACATCATCAGTGGCAGTGCCGCACTGGTTCTCGGCGCCGTTCGCAGGGCCGGGGACTTGGGTGACGCCATCGGCAGTGCCATTCTGGATCTCGGCACTGTCCATGGTGCCGGGGACTCTGGAGGTGCCGTTCACGATGCGGCCCAGGTTCCTGGCGCCGACGGAGGTGCGGTTGACTCTGCTAGTGTCGTTGGCGTCGCAGCCTTTGGCTGTACCAGGCCTGGTGGCGCCTCTGGGGAGGTTCCTACAGTTGTTGCAATGGAGTCTTCCCTTGTCGTCCCCTCCTCCTCGGAGGATGATTCAAGTGAGGACCCAGACCAGCGACTGGAGTCTTCTGACTCGGAGCCTCCTGTAGGTTGCAGGGCTAGACATTCCAGTGTTCCTCTCCCCGAGTCCCCGGAGTTGGTTAACCAGGATGATTCCATGGTTAGTGGTGGCCTGGAGGCTTCTGTGGTGGACCCTTCTGGAGTTCTGGAGAGGATGCCCTCTTCTCAGAGGTCCCAGGCAGCTACCATCCCCGGTGCTGCTGGGGTCCTTCGGCAGAGGAGAGAGGACTCTGACTCCATGAGTTCCCTTTGGGGTCTCGCTCAGCAGGGACCTCCACTACTGGTTACAAGGAAGAGGGCTGCTTCGGAGTCTGAAGGATTGAGGAGTAGAGGTCAGGAGCGGCGACAATCCCCCACCACCCTGCGGGGAGTGGGGAGGAGTCGCAGCACCGATCCTCGCCTTTCTCTTAAGGTCTTTACAGCACCTTCTGGTGGCTGTTCTGAGGATTGCCCTTCTGGACTCATGCAATCCCAGGCGCGTCTCAGAGGAGATTCCCCTTCAGGGCTCTTCCCGGAGTTGCCTCTTTCCCTCTCTACTACGCAACCCGGCATGATCTCAGGGTCCCCAGTCTTGGCGGCATCGCTACCTGGATCCCAGAGCCCTGGCAGAGGCCAGGCACATGTTATTAGGTGCCCCTCACCCATCCCTCTGCAACCATCTCCCTCTCTCTCCCAGGCCACGTAGGGCCCGCTGGGCCATTAATTTGGGAGACGTTCAGAGCTACTGCGGCGGCCTTCCCGTCCTATGTCAGGGCCATGGACGAACAGGTTTTCCGCCTGTCTCCCCCGCTGCAGGAGTCTTCTGGGCATTTGAGCCCCACTTCCTCCTCATCTTCCTCCTCTGAGGAAGAGGAACCTTCTGTCCACCTTTCCTCTGACGCTGATTTCACTGACTATCAGCGTTTCCTTTCGAGGATAGTTTTGGAGCTTCGTATTTCCCTCGTCTGTTGGGACAATACCGAGCATGAGACCGTCTTTCCTTGGTAGATTCAGCTCGCCATCTGGTGGCGCCTTCCTGGCCGATCCCCTTCCAGGAGGCATCTATCCGCACCTGGCAGTCTCCAGCCACTCCTTCTCCAGCCCCGGGAGACTGCAGGAGATGGTATTGTGTCCCCCATGAGTCTCTAGGTTCTCTGTCTCACCTGCCTTCGGGTTTGACATCTCTAGACACTCCTTCCTGGCCTTGACGCCTGGTGCACGACAGGCCTCCGGATTCGGATTCTGCTGAATTCGACTGGTGGGGACGAAGGGTTTTCTCTTCTGGTCGTGCGTTCATATGCATCTCATCTCACCAGGCTCACCACGCTGCTTACAGCAGTCATCTGTGGTCAACGCTGGCTCAGGTCTTAGCCTCTTTGCCTGACTTGGAGCAGTCTAGACAAGCCATTGCCCTCTCTGCACAGGGTCTGGAGCTTGCAAGGCACCAAGCGAGAGCATCCTACGATGCTAACGTGGTGGTGTCCAGACTAGCAGGAACAACAATCTGCATTAGGTGGACGGCATGGATTCATCTCTCCAGACTGTCACCTATTGCCCGCTGAAGGGTGGCTAACTCTGCTTTCCTGAGGACCCGCCTTTTTTCCTGCAGGGCGAGGAGGCTTCTTCAGGGGCAACCTCCCTCCTCCAACCCACGGGGGACACCTCCTCCTCCTCCTCACCCACCTTAGACTTCTTAGCCTATTGGTTAGGGCCTCCCCCTTCCTACTTCTCACCAGTAGGAGGCTGAGGGATCTGTTCCCTCAGGATCTATCCACACCCCCTTCGGGGGGGGCTTGGTACTCACCCAGCAGTAATGAATGGTGAAGACTGACAAGGAAAGATATGAAAATTACATACCTACCGTGATTCTTGATCTTCTCTTGTATCTTCACCATTCATTACTGATTGCCGCCCACCATCCACTCACGGGCCTCCTTCTTCGGCGTCTCCCGCTCCCTGCTTGTTCCTCCTCCTCCTTCTTCGTTGGCCTTTAAGCCAAAAAAAAAATAAACCCTATCTTGATTTTTCCATTCTTTTCTGAACGGATCCTATTTCCTCAAGGTAAAGAGGGAAAGAGTGGAATTTATTCTATCCTGAGGGAACTCTTTCTGATTGCCCTTAGGGGTGACCCCTTGGCTTTCTTAACCATGTTGTTCAAGTCACAGTTAAAGGACCATCCCTCTATGGCTCGGTTCCTTTTTGTCCTGGTCCCTCTGGCAGGTCTTAATCTTCTTTGTATCAGTTCTTCTGGTTGGTGCTTTCATGGCACTTCAATTACCTTGAGCTGATACTATTGCCTTGCCTTCAGGGAGTCCGATTGAGTTCCCACTCTATCCTTTTCATAAAGGGGTGCCCTCTGTAGAGCTCACCCCTTCCCCTCACACATCTGTGTTAGTACTTAACAAGGTGCTAGAGGACCTCTCCCTCTTCCTAGCTGGGTGCTCTCTTTCTGGAACAGAATTTCTGCCTCGGCAGTCTGTGAGCTCTCAGCTAGAGTTTAGGGGGTTGGGATGACGGGAGGATAGAGAATCTGCCCTCTGTGTCCAACCTGTGCAGGCAGTTCGGTTAAACCTTCTTTTCAGTCCTATCAAGCGGGATCCTTGCTGCCTTGTTTTCCGAACTTATAAGCCTTAAACTGATATATCAGTGGGCAGTGTTCTCCCCTTCCAACATCCCTTGTTTTCTTCCCGCTCTTCTTCTTCTTCCCTTCCTTGGAGCCGCCCCAGAAGTGAGGCCCTGCGGTCCCTTGGGGTAGGCATTTTCTTCTCTTCTCTTCTGTCCTTTTCCGGCTTATGCCTTTTTCGGTTTATATCCTTTCCTTTTTCTATCCCTCAGCTCTCTTGCCTCGCTGTCTTTTTCTTTTTTTTTTGAACTTGCATAATTTTTTATTAAGAGTTTAAAAAAGCTTCCATAAATTCAGTGTACAATGTACATTCCTTTGAAGGATTACAATACATCCAGTATTCACGGCTTAAAAACCACTTATATCTTTTTCACAGTATATAAGTTTCAGTGTGACTTCCAGGAATACTTCCCACCTGTTACTACTGTAAGTGAAGGTGCAAATAACCCACCAACACTTAAAAAGTGCTATGGGGAAATGCACTCCTGCTTCTCCTACCATTTAAATCCTTCATTGTACAATCTGTTTTAAACTATTTAACAATTACATAGGTTCTACTTAATTAACCATACTTGTAATGAACCATTCTTAATTACTTGATTTTTCACATGAGTGCTCTAGTCATGTTCTAACAGAAACAATAAAGCCAAAGCAAAGGTAAAAAGGAAAATTAACTTTCTGGTCGACATGAGTGCAAAGTGTTTTTTTTTTTTTTTAAATTGATTATTTATTTATTTAACCCCTCCTCAGATTTTCTCTTAATAATCCCTAATCGCCTGGATTGAGCCTTGC
Organism: Neoceratodus forsteri; assembly: GCA_016271365.2. Lineage (NCBI taxonomy): Eukaryota > Metazoa > Chordata > Ceratodontiformes > Ceratodontidae > Neoceratodus > Neoceratodus forsteri. The sequence goes on along the minus strand of CM057451.1, from coordinate 370,334,357 downwards.
TCGCCCTAATAGGGCCAAAAGTAGGTTCATCCTCTCTTTGACCCAGAAAAACCTGGTTTCATCAGGGTAGCAAATATTGGTCTAATATGGGAGTGCCTTCCAAATTTTCAATGTATTCACAGACTGGAAGCCATTTTGCATTGAATTGATCTATTTTTGTTCTTAACCGGGCCATTATGGCCTCCATCTCTTTAATTCTGCTAATATTGGCCCTCCACATTGAAATGGATAACTGGTCAGGGCTTAACCAGTGTTGGGTAATCACTTTTAGAGCAGTTGCTACTAATATATAATATAAGTATCTCTGATTTTTAGTTCTCCCCTCACTGGGTGGAAGACCCAGGATCAGGTGAGAACTAGTCAGCGCACAGTTCCACTGAACAATTTTCTGTAAGGCCTGTGCTACCAGCTTCCAGTAATTGGTTATCTGGGGGCACTCCCAGAATATGTGGGCATAAGAACCAACTCCTCCACATCTCCTCCAACACTCCTGAGATGTCCCCTTTGAATAATGTGCAGAGACGACTGGAGGAATGAAATACCTAGTAACCACTCTCCACCTAAAATCCCCCCAACTTGGAGAGCTGGAGGTGCTAGGAATCCCTGCCCAAATTATTACCCAATCATCCTCTGTAAGATGTAAAGCTAGCTCCTCCTCCCATTTTTGTTCAATTTGTTGCTTCAGTACTTTACCCACCTCTTCCTGAAGTGACTTATAAATATATGATATATATCCCCTTGAGTCTATCCCTCTGCTTTTGAGGAACGTGGTTCTCACTGGGACCAGTGGGTCTGAAAAAATTTCCCCTATGCCCACAGTTGTCAAGATGTAATGCCGACATTGTAGGTATCTATAAAAGTCCTGTCTTGGAAGGTTATATTCCCCCTGCATTTCCAAAAAGGATCTCAACGTGTCCCTCTGAAAAAATTGAGTAAGAAAAAACAATCCCTTTTCCTGCCACCTCTTAAAGCAAGGGTCTCCTGGGGAGGCTGGAAATCCTGGCAGAGAACAAAGGGGAACATATCTCCAGACTGGAGTCAACATCCCCCAGTGCTGCCACACCTCCAGCCATACTTTGAGGGTATGTTTTGTCCATTTATTATTAATTTAAGATCCGAATATGTGGCAACCCAAGCCAGCATCCCAAGCAGTATGTTCCGATGCGCCTCTTGTTCCATAAGAGACCACCCCCCTCTCTGGCCTGGATTTAGTATACTTAGGGTAGGCACCACTTGAGCTGCTTTATAATAGTTATATAGATCAGGAACTCCCTTGCACGCCCCTTGTCTTTGTCTCTATAAGGAGATCCCATCGCTTTATGGGTTTCCTTCCCGCCCAAATAAATCTTGAGATCTTTTGTTTTAGTTCTTTCCAATCCTTTCTGGAGAAGGACAGGGGTAAATTAGTGAACAAAAAAAGATATCTAGGAAGGATGTTCATCTTCACCGTGTCTATCCTATGAGTAAAAGTAAGAGGTAATGAGTGCCACCTATTTATATCTGCAAAAACAGCTTTCTGGAGTGCACCATAATTAACTTGATGCAGTCTTGATAATTTGATCGGAATTTGAATCCCTAAATACCTTACCTTTTCTCTTACCCAGTTAAACGGAATCAGCTTGTACAAATTCTGTGTAATTTTACCCCTTATGGGCAGGATCTCGGACTTGTCCATATTAATTTTAAAGCCCAAAAGCTTCCCAAACTGATCCAGAAGGGCCATCAAGGGTGGGATCGACTTCCCAGGGTCCTGCATATATATCACCGTATTGTCTGCATAAAGTGACACTTTATTCTGGGCCTGTGCTATATTAATGCCCTGTATTTTGCTCTCCTCCCTTATAGCCTGGGCAAGGGGCTCCATGGCCAGTGCAAAAAGTAAGGGTGACAGGGGGCATCCCTGCCTGGTACCCCTCCTAACCGGAAAGGCCTCAGACAGAGTCCCATTAACCCTGACCCTAGCCGAAGGGTTCTGATAGGCCAGTGTGGCCCATTGCAGAAAGGCACCTTCAAACACCATTTTTGAGAGAACCGCTTTTAAGTATGATCAGTTTAGCCTATCAAAGGTGTTTTCTGCGTCCAAAAAAATGGCAATCTGGATGTTCTGGGAGGCATTCTTGTGGTCTAGGATATTTAGCAAGCGCCTGATATTGTCAGACATATGTCTGTTTGGTATGAATCTGGATGTATCAAATTTTCAATATGCTTTTGTAGTCGATTGGCTAGGATTTTTGTAAGAATTTTATAATCTTGGTTTAACAGACAGATGGGCCTGTATGATTCACAAAACTCTGGGGGATTTACCTTGTTTCGGGATAACCGTGATTATGGCTTCATTCCATGAATTTGGGGGTTTATTATTTTCTTGGATGGCATTTAGCACCATAGCCAATTTGGGTGCTAATGTTTTTTTTAAATTTTTTATAAAACTCGGCTGGATATCCGTCAGGACCCGGAGATTTGCCCGAGGGAAGCTTATCTATAACTGCTGTTATCTCCTTTTCTGTGATGGGGCAGAAAGCTCTTGCTACATTCCTGGGGACAACTTGGGTAGTCTCAAGGCCTTTAAAAAGGATTCTGCATCTTGCTCTCTTTTTCTCATCCTTTTTTCATCTCTCCGGCTAACAGAACTGGGATGGAGGAGGAGTCTGCGGCGCCTAATGGCCGCCCCTTGCGCATCACGCAACACGTCACTCTCGGGGGCGGCGCCGTCGGTGCCGACTCCTCTAAATAAAAACAAAAAACTCTCATGGCGGGTGCGCGCATCTGGCTTATACCCAGCAGTAATGAATGGTGAAGATACAAGAGAAGATCAAGAATTACGGTAGGTACGAATTTTCATTTCTAGATGGTCACGCTGAATCAGATCATTCCTCCTTATGGAGGAAAACGTGGTTTTGCTCCCTGGACCTCCAGGATGCATTCTTCACATCCCAGTCTGTCCTACCGCCGGTGCCTCCAGTTACATACAGATGGGGTTCTGTACCAGTTCCATGCCATGTCCTTCATTTTCTCCTCTGCATCCAAGGTCTTCGCCACGTGCATTGTAGTTGTGGCAGCCTTCCTGCAGTGTCAAAGGTGTCAGGGTGTATTCCTACCTGGATGACTGACCGCTGGCCAGGCCATCCAAAAAAGACCATTAAGAGGTCCAGAGATGTGACTCTCCAGACCTGCCGAGACTTATGCCTGCTTGTCAACCCAGACAAGTCCCAACTGGTACCTTTGCAGGTGATCAAGTTCATCAGGGCAGAAATGAAAATTACGTATTCACCATATTTCTTGATCTTCCAGGATATCTTCACCATTTGGCACTGGTGGGGTTCTGGCCAGAGGAGCAGGACTCTGCTGGAGTGATAGCTCTAGGATTTTAGGAGTGGGGAGCCGATGTTTGAGACGGTGCTGCCCACGAAGCTAAGGTATGACACGCTTGTGGACTGGCCTGTAACCAACACCAGCTCCCTATCCTCCTCAGTTCTGTCCACAAGAGAAGAAAGAAAGAGTAAGAGAAAATAAGGATGCGGCAAGGGAGCCCAAGGGATTAAGAAAAAGAAAAAAAGAAACTCTTGGCAGAGGGATTTTAAAGGCTAGGGATGACCAGGACCAAAGGGCAGGCCAAGGAGACAGGGTGAGAGAGAGAGAGAGAGAGAGAGATGAACCCAGGATCTTGGTGAAAAGGAGTGTGCAGAAGAGCTGGCTCACTGTCGCACCAGATCTGGAGTGACTGACACTAAAGGGAGTGCAATCCAGGTCAGGTAGGAAAACTGAGCCATAAAAGGGCACAGCTAAGAGGGGGGTGCAAGAAATGAAGTACTTCTCTGAGGCAATAGAATAATCTTTAGTAGTTTAAGCCCTGTGGGGACATTGCTTGCCTGTAGGCAGTCTCTGAGGAGGTCATCAGCGTCAAGTGCCCTATATGAGCAAGGATTATAGGAGCACTATACTGGACATAGTAGCAATTAGCGAGACGTGGTTTACCAGTAACCACACTTGGGAGACTTCAGTACCTGGCTATGTACTGTTCAGAAGAGACCGAGTGCATAAAGGGGGGGGTGAAGTGGCCCTGTATGTCAATGAAAATATCAAAGCTACAGAAATTCAGAATACAAATAAGGAGCCAGAAGAACTGTGGGTCACCCTGGAAACAGGAAATAGGACAGCTATAAGAACTGGGTTGTCTACAGGCCCCAGACCAGGGGAGGACATACACATTACTGTTAGAAGATATACAAAACATGACAACTAAAGGGAGGTTCTGATAATGGGAGACTTAACATGCGGATACAGATTGGTCAATACCAGCAGGAACATCTGCCAGAACTAAACACATGGTGGATTCCCTGCAGGGGAGGGCCTCAAACAATGGGTACAACAACCCACAAGAGACAGGGCTATCCTAGATCTAGTACTGACTAACAGGGAAGGGATCACAGATCTCCAGGTAGAAGGTCACCTGGGGGCCAGTAACCATCACATGGTATGGTTCAGTTTGGCCACTACAACTAAATCATCCCATTCCAAAGGCAAAAATATGGGACTTCAGAGGTGCTGACTTTGATAAGATGGTCAACAGAGTTAAGCTAGCCCTGGCAAAAAGAAATACAGGTGAGGGGGTACAGGCAAAGTGGGCAAGGATTAAGGATGCAATACTTGAAGCAACATCCCATTGTGTTAGAGAGAAAAGGAAGTGCAAAAGAAGAAGGAAACCACTTTGGTTCTCAAAGACAGTAGCAGAAAAGATCAGAGCCAAAAGGCTGGCCTTCAGGAAATATAAGGGAACGCAGCGGGATGAAGATAGGGAGACATACCAAACTTCCCTAAAGGAAGCAGGAAAGGCCCAAACCGAGGAAACACTAGCACAGACAGTAAAAGAAGGTGACGACTTTCTATAGATACATTAGTGAAAGGAGAAAGTCCAGAGGGGTATGGCTAAGATCAAAGGAGATAAGGGGGCGTGTGAGGAGGAGGACCATGTAAAAGCATCTATCCCAAATAGATACCTCTGCTCAGTATTTACTGAAGAGAAGGAAGGGCAGGGCCCACAGCTCAGCACCATGGACATGGGGGAGAGAGGTGAGCACTAGTCCCTTCACAAAAGAAAGGGTCCTGCAATAGCTCGGTAAGCTCAGGGTGGACAAGGCAATGAGACCTGATGGCCTACATCCCAGGGTACTAAAGGAGCTAAGGGTGGAACTAGCAGAGCCATTATCAGAACTGTTTAGTGAGTCTCTGAGCACAGGAGAGGTCCCAGAAGACTGGAGAAGGGCTCATGTGATCCCACTCCACAAGAGTGGTAGCAGAGAGGAGGCAGGGAACTACAGACCAGTTAGTCTTACCTCAGTAGTGGGCAAGATTATGGAGGCACTCCTTATTTATTTATTTTATTTATTTATTTGCACATCGGTTTACAACCTTTGAGCCAGAGGCTCATTTCCAAAGGTACCTCAAGTATGAAGAGCAGTTGGACCACAGTGGGTTCTGGGAGGGTGCGGGTGGTGGACCAGAGGCGAAGCCCCCTGGTTGTACCTCTACACAAATCATATGCCATTCTGGCACAGCAAGGTTCCTCTTTGATGGCACCCTCAGTGGAGACCAGAAGAATGCTGAGGACATCACAAGGGAGACCCACAAAGGGTGGCAAGGGACACCACAGGGAAGGAAACAGCTTCCTGATAGGGGACTCATTTGTTAGGGGGGTAAAACTGGGAAAGGGAGAGGAGAAGGAAGTAAGGTGCCTGCCTGGTGCCATGGCTTAGAGAGACAGGAAGCGAATCCTCAGGATTGCAGAAGCAGCATCACAGGAGAGGGAACTAGATATCATAGTCCACCTTGGGACAAATGACCTAGCTAGGCATGGGATCAGTGCAGTGCAGAATGAATTTGTGGAGTTGGGAAGGGGCCTCAGATGGGTAACAAGCATGGTAACCTTCTCAGAGGTGCTACCAGTCCATGGCAGGAGTGAGGCTGAGGGTACTGCACACCATGCAGTTTAATGAATGTTGCAAAACTGGTGCAAACACAGGGCTTTGGCTTCATTGGGGACTGGGGCCACCTGGAGAGATAAAGGTCTATACTGGCATGATGGTCTGCATCTGTCCAACGAAGGAACCAAGCTCTAGGTGATAGTTTTAATGCTTCTTGGCAAGTTTTAAACAGCTAAGGGGAGGTGCTGATAAAAGGCAGGAAATTTCAAGCCTCCCCACAAAACATGGAAGGTAGTAAGGTAAACACTGAGGTACAGAGCTCAACACAGGCAGGACAGGGTAAATGGAAAAATAGACAAGGACAATAAGAGCAGGGATGGGGAAAAGGATAAAGCCAGATTAAATGGAGGGGCAATGAGTACCAATGCCCGTAGTCTGGGAAACAAGCTTCCTGAGCTAGTAGCCCTGATGGAAGATGAACAATTGGATATTGTGGCAGTCATGAAACATGGTACACCGAGAACCATGACTGGGATGTCAACATACAAGGGTACACAATCTACAGAAGGGACAGGGAAGGTAAAAGAGGAGGTGGAGTAGCTCTATACATAAGGGAAGGGATCAAAGCTGCAGAACTAAAAAGTAAAGGGGGAGGACAAGAGGCACTCTGGGTCACCTTGGAGACAGGGAATGGCATCACAATCCGCACAGGGGTTGTATACAGACCCCTGTCTCAAGGGGAGGAAATGGACAACAAAATGATAGAGGACATTCTCAAAATGGCTAAAAAGGGGAGATACTGTTGATGGGGGACCTGAATATGCCAGATGTTAACTGGATAACATGTACTGCAGCCACATCCAAGAGCAGGGTCATTCCTCGATGCCCTGCAGGCAAGTTTTAGACAGCTAGTATTGGAACCCACCGGGAGGAGCAATACTAGACCTGGTACTCTCAAATGGAGAGAGGATCACAATTTAGATGCAGTAGACATCTGAGAACAAGCGACCACTGCACAATGTGCTTCACAATGAGCACAACCATGAGATAAGCCATACAAAAACAAGGATACTGGACTTTAGAAGGGCTGACTTTGGCAAAATGGGTGTATACCTGAAAAATGCACCAGCAAATGACCAAAAAGGAGGGGTGGAAGAACAATGGAGAAAAATCAAAACTGCCATCATAGAGGCAACAAGCCTTTGTGTGAAACAAAGAAAACAAAGGGGAGTAAAAAACCACTATGGTTCTCAAAAGAGGTGGCAGGGAAGGTTAAGGAGAAAAAGACTGCATTCAAAAAGTATAAAGAATCGCAGAAGGAGCACACGACAGGGAACTGAACTCATTAAAGCAGAAAGAAGTGGGAAGGCAGTCAGACTAGCAAAGGCCCAAACCGAGGGAAAAAATAGCCAACCCAGTTAAGAAGGGATAAAACCTTTCAGGCAGGTACATTAGGGAGCATAGAAAGGTTAAGGAGGGATAGTGAAGATTAATAAAGGAGAGGGAGGTGGGCAGAGGGAGACAGTGAAAAGGCAGAGATACTTAAATGAATACTTTGCTCAGTATTCACAAAAGAAGATGAGGAGGAGTTACCTAAACCAGACAATAGAAGCACTCTGGGTAGGGGAGGTTGACACCAGTCCATTTACAGAAGAAAGAGTCCTGAAAGAACTCCTAAAACTCAAGGTGGACAAAGCAATGGGGCCTGACGGGATTCACCCCAGAATCCTAAAAGAACTAAGGGAGGACCTAGTGACACCACTGACTACGCTTTTTAACAAATCACGGCAGGATGGGGTGGCACCTGAGGACTGGAGAGGGCAGATGTGATTCCCCTTCACAAAAGTGGGAGCAAGGCAGAAGCAGGAAACTACAGACCTGTAAGTTTGACCTCAGTGGTAGGGAAAATGATGGAATCACTTCTGAAAGAAAGAATTGTTGAGTGCCTAGAGGTCAGTGCGTGTGACGACCAAAGCAGCATGGATTTACAGCAGGAAGTTCATGTCAGATGAATCTAATTGATTTCTTTGACTGGGTGACCAAAGTAATAGACCAGGGAGGGGCTGTGGATAGCCTACCTAGACTTTAGCAAGGCATTTGACACAGTCCCACAAAAGATTAATAATAGTTAGCCAGCCTGGAGTGGGTCCCAGGTGGTAGCCTGGTAGCAAACTGGCTGCACAACAGGACACAGAAGGTAATAGTGAATGGAACACATTCCAAGAAAGGGGGTTACTAGTGGAGTACCTCAGGGTTCAGTACTGGGTCCAGTCCTCTTTAACATCTTTATAGGTGACATTGCAGAGGGTCTGAGGGAAAGGTATGCCTCTTTGTAGATGACACAAAGATCTGTAACAGGAGTTGATACACAAGAGGGGTAGAAAAGATGAGAAGGACTTGTGAAGTTGGAGGAATGGTCAGACATATGGCAACTTAGATTCAATGCAAAGAAGTGCAAAGTAATGCACCTGGGGAAACAAAAACCCAGGAGAAGAGTACACAATAGCAGGGGAGGTACTAACAACAACAAAAATGGAAAGGGACCTGGGGGTAGTCATATCAGATGACCTAAAGGTGGGTAAGCAATGTGAAAAGTCGGTAAGCCAGGGAGATACTGGGATGCATAGGAAGGGGCATCACAAATAGAAAAAGGGAAGTGGTTATCCCTCATATACAGACCCCATCTGGAGTACTGTGTGCAGTTTTGGAGACCTCATCTACGCAAGGACATAGACCTGATGGAAGCAGTCCAGAGGAGGGCAACTAAAATGGTGCAGGGTCTGCAGCAGAAACCATATGAAGATAGACTGAGAGAGCTTAATATGTATACTCGTGAAAGGAGGGACGAGGGGACATGATAGAAACGTTCAAGTACCTCAAGGGAATCAACAAAGTCCAGGAGGGTAGCATCTTTCAGAAAAAGAGATGTGTAAGAACAAGGGGGCACAATTTAAAGATAGAGGGGGGACGACTCAGGGCTAATGTGAGGAAATTTTTTTTCACGGAGAGAGTGGTGGATACATGGAACAGCCCTCCTGAGGAGGTCGTTGGGTCTAAAACAGTGGGGGAATTCAAACATGCATGGGACAGACACAAGGCAATTATAGTGGGGGGTTGCAGGAAGTAGGCTGTTGGTTAACTAAAATCTGCAGCTTATCCAGTAGGTAGGGAAATGGTCAGACTGGGTGGGCCAAGTGGTCCTTATCTGCCATCAAAGTCTTTGTTACCTCGTCACATTGAGGACAAATACAAATACAAGCATTCTCGGTTCCAGGATATAGGTTACATAGTTTGCAGGCACATGTGATAATGACAATGACAAATACAAATACAAGCATTATAGGTTCCAGGATATGGGTTACTTAGTTAGCAAGCACATGTGATAAAGACAATTATACAGAGAGGCCAGTTTGGTTACAATGGCGCATACTAGTACGTCAGTAAGAGAAGGCAACAGTATAATAGCAGTTTAATCAGAAATGGTACATACTTCCACGGAGGAAGGGGCAAGCAACAGGATAATGGCAGTATAAACAGAAAAGGGTTAGGATTTAAAGAGGTGTGGTATGGATGCTGCCCAGCGGGCATTGTCAGGGCACAGAGTGTTGCACCTCAAATTATAGACAGGTGCAACTACGCATGTTGAATAGTTCACTTGAGTGCAGTTTTGAATTTGGAAATCGTGGGGGCATCCAAGATGGGGAGAGGGAGCGAGTTGTACCAGGATGGAGCTCTATGTCGGAATGACCTCTGTCCATGGGAGGTCCTAGATCTTGGTACCAGAAAAGTGGCCTTGCAGGAGGTCCGTATACAGACCAAGGGTTGGGCTAGGTGGAGGGAGGCTGTCAGCCCGGCCGGGGATAGCACTATAAGAGTTTTTTTTTGCTATTAGGCATGTTTGATATCGTAGCTGTCTGCTCGGTTCAGCAATGCTGCATCATAGAGCTAGCATGCAGTGTGTGAGCCGAGGGGCCCCAGTGATTAGCCTGCATGCCTTATTTAGGATGAGGTGAATTTTATTGAGGGAAGTTGTGTCGGTAGCACTGTAGACCGGTAGTCCATAATCAACCAGGGATAATATAGAGGATGTCACCGCAAGCCGGAGGGCAACGGGGGGAGATAGTTTTTGTAGCGGTATAAGATACCTAGCCACACAATATACTATCCTTAGGGAAAGGATAGTGCAACACCTGGAATCCATAGGATCACAGTATCCAAGACAGCATGGGTTTACAACAGGAAGGTCCTGTCAAACTAATCTCATAGATTTCTTTGACTGGGTAACCAGAGTGGTGGACCAAGCGGGAGCAAGTTGATGTCGCCTACCTTGACTTCAGCAAAGCTTTCGATACTGTTCCACATAGAAGATTGATTAATAAGCTGGGTAGGCTCAGGGTGGGGCAGAAGAAAAAATTACTCACCTTAGTAATGTTCCTTCTTCTAATGAAGTCTTGCTGTATTCTGACTATTGCAGTTAGGTCCTGCCTTTCAACTGCCCTGGAGAACAAAGAGTTAAACTTTCCATGGCCAGCAAGGAATGTTGACCTCAAGCTCAGTTGAAGCCCCTGTCTGCTGTTGTTTAAACTCCAACCGTCAGATCTTTACGAGCAATACTCACTAGAAGTTTTGTGTGGAAACTGTAAAACTCACACTAGCCAACTGGCAACTAAATTTATATAAAAGGTTTTTTGGTTTCAAAGCAAAGACTCAAGTCAGGAAACCCAAAACACAAAACACATCCCAAAACACAACACTCACCCAAAATAAAGGAGGGTGAAAAAGGGACACCCCTAGGGTGCCAACACTGCTCCTTCCCACCCACATCCCAAAAAACAGGTTCTGAGAGGGCAGGTGGGGGAGGAGGTCAGAATACAGCAAGACTCCATTAGAACAACATGAAGTCTTGCTGTATTCTGACTATTGCAGACTACCAAGCACTACCTCCATGGAGAAGGGACAGAACCTACTTTGGAAACAGGCTCTGAAGTACTGCTGTGCCAAACCGAGCATCACTCCTAGCCTGGATATCCAGAGAGTAATGCTTGGTGAATGTATGGACCGTTTTCCAGGTGGCTGCTTGACAAATTTCTAAGATAGGAATATCCCTGGCAGCAGCCAGAGAAGCAGCTGTACCTCTAGTAGAGTGAGCCCTCAGGCCTGAGGGTGGAGTTCTACCCAGTTTTTCATAGCAGAATTGTATACAAGAAACAATCCACCTGGCAATAGATCTCTTAGTGGCAGGTTTGCCCTTACCAACCTCTCCATATGTGAGGAGCAATTGGAGGGACTCAAACCTGTGACCCTCGGTGCGCTCTATGTAGTAGCTGAGGGCCCTTTTAATATCCAAGCTGTGCAGCCTCCTCTCTCCAGAGGAGGAATGGTCAGTGAAGAAAACAGGGAGAGACATAGACTGGTTAAGGTGGAAATCTTGAAACCACCTTAGGCAAAAACTTCCTGTTAGTTCTTAGGACCACTTTATCTCTATGGAAAGAGATGAAATCAGGCTCCACTGACAGGGCTTGCAATTCACTGATACACCTGGCAGAGGTAATGGCTACCAAAACACAGTTTTTCCAAGTCAAGTACTTAAGCTCTGCAGAGGACAAAGGCTCAAAGGGTGGTTGCATAAGCTGAGCAATGCAAACATTAAGGTCCCAAGCAGGAGCAGGATCCCTAAGGGGGGATTGGTGTGCAGCAGTACCTTGAAGAACTTACAAAACACAGGATGGGCTGACAGAGAAGAGGGCTTGCCTACTGACAAGAAGGCAGAAGCAGCTGCCAAATGCACTTTTAAGTGTAGCTGGCGTAAGGCCTAGGCCATTGAGATGGACCATATAGTCCAGAACCATAGGCAATCCAGCAGATTCTGGAGAAATATCCTTAGTAGAACACCAAATAGTGAACCTTTTCCATTTGGAATTGTAAGTCTTTCTAGTGGAAGGCTTTTGAGAAGCCTTAAGGATATCCAGAACCCCTTGAGAAAGATGCAGATCAGCAAACTCTTAACTCTTCAAGAGCCATGCCTTGAGATTGAGAGACCTGAGGTTCGGGTACCAGATCCTCCCCTGAGAGGATGTCAACAGGTTGTAATTCCTGGGAAGATACAGGAAGGTGGACTGCTAAGGACACAACAGGGGTACCAGGGCTGTCTGGCCCAGTCTGGAGCAATCAGAATCACTTTGCATGGTTGTGACCTTATCTTGACTAACACCTTGAACAGGAGAGGGAAGGGGGGAAAAGCATACAGAAATGTCCCTTCCCAATTCAGAATCAGAGCATCCAGGGGGACTGAGTCCAAGACGGGGGGTCTGCAACAAAAGAGAGGAAGTTGGTGATTGTCTGGGGCTGCAAAAAGATCTATCTGTGGACTGCCCCATCTTGAGAAAATCACTAGGGGATCTAGGGTCCATTCGTGATGGCCCTGGGATATCCTGCTGATAGCATCTGCTAGGACATTGTCCTTCCCTGGGAGGTGAACTGCTATCAGAGAGGTTTGCAGGGAATAGGCCAGGGACCACAACTTCATTGCTTCTGTGCACAAGGCCATAGACCGAGTGCCTCCTTGCATGTTGATGTACCACATTGTGGTGGTGTTGTCTGTTCTGATCTGGACCACCTTGTTCTGTACAGATTTGGAAAAGGCTTGCAGTGCCAGAAACACTGCTCTGAGTTCCAAGAGATTGATGTGAAGCAGAGATTCTTGAGGTGACCACAGGACTTGGGTGGTAAGATCCCCTAGGTGGGCTCCCCAGCCCAGCAGGGAGGCATCTGTGGTGAGTATCACTGAATGAGACTGAGTGACAAAAGGAACTCCTTGTCTCAAATTGTCCTGATCCTGCCACCATTGCAAAGCCTGGATCAGGGTTCGAGTCACTGGGACTAGTTTGGTAAGGGAATCCTTTCTTTGGGACCATAAGGCTCTTAAGTGGAACTGAATGTCCCTCATCTGGAATCTTGCTCCCTGGACCACTGCTGTGGAGGCTGCCATGTGGCCCAGAAGCTGAAGGAAATGCCTTGCAGGTCGAGACACCTGTAGGGTGAATGAAGAGGCCAGTTCCATAAGGGTCCTTGCCCTGTCCAGGGGAAGGAAGGCTCTGGCCCTTACTGTATCCAGCTCTGCCCCTATGAAGGTGAGGAGCTGTACTGGCTCGAGAACTGACTTTGGAAGGTTGAGGAGGAATCCTAAGGAAGTGAGCACTTGCTGAGTTATTTGCAAATGTGACTTGACTTGGTCTGGAGACTGACCCACTATGAGCCAGTCGTCCAAGTATGGAAAGATGGAGATATTTTTTCTCCTTAGGAAAGCAACCACTACTGCCAGGCACTTTGTGAAACCCTTGGGGCTGATGTTAGGCCAAGGGGCATTGCTCTGAATTGATAGTGGCCTGAGGGCAACTAGAACCTGAGGTACTTTCTGTGGGAGCACCTGATGGGAATGTGAAAATAGGCATCTTTGAGGTCCAGGGAGGCTAGCCAGTCCCCTGGCCTTAGAGAGGGAAGGATTATTCCCAGAGTCACCATTTTGAACTTTGGTTTTAAAAGGTGCTTGTTCAGATATCTTAGGTCCAGGATGGGCCGCCATTCTCCTGTCTTTTTGGGGGTTAGGAAGTACCTGTAGTACAATCCTTTGCCCTTGTGTAGGGTGGGAACCCTCTCTATGGCTCTGAGAGCCAGGAGGGAAGAAACCTCTGCCTCTAGGGCAAGGGTCTCTGATGGATTTGCAGGTGGAAAGGATCTGGTTCTCATCTTGGGAAATTTTTTGAAGCTGAGAACCAGTCCCTGGCTTACTACTTCCAGGACCCACTTGTCTGATGTCAGAGACTTCCAGTCCTGGACAAAGTAAGCCAGCCTGCCCCCTACAGGTATTGGAGAATCAGCCCGGGCAGACCCATCAGGGTGTCTGCTTGGCAGGGGCTTTAGGCTGAGGGGTGGATGCAGGCCTGCTCATTCCCCATCTGCCTCTCCCTCTGAGGAACCCCCTCTGAGCATAAGAAGAAGAGGAGGCCTGGGCTTGGTAAAAAGGCCTTTGGAAAGGCCTGCCCCTGGACTGCTGCCTTTGAGGAGTGGCTTGCCTTTCTTAGGCCTGAGCACTCCTGTAGGTGGTCCTGTACTCGTCCATCTTTTTCATGTAGTTCTCTGTCTGCTCCCCAAACAGAGAATTACCAATAACAGGGAAATCCATGGCCTTAGCCTGGGTATCCTGTGATAGGCTAGTACATCTGAGCCAAGCCATCCTCCAAAGGGCCACAGATGTAGCCATGACTCTTGATGAAACATCATTGGAGTCCACAGCAGCATGAAATTGCACCTTGGATGCCTCAATCCCATCTGCAGCCACCTGCTCCAGCTCCTTGGCAAGCTGGCCAGGGGCCTGTTTAGCCAGAGCCAGCACAGTGTCCCATCTGGACTTCTGGTATCTAGCTGTGTAGGCCATATAGTTAGCCTGCCTGAGTCCCAAAGATGCTGCCATGTACTGTTTCTTTGCCATGGCATCAATCCTCCTGGAGTCCTTATCTGGGGGATGTGATGCCAAGGGGATAGTTGCCTTATCACAGACAGCAGCCTGCACTTCCCCAACATGGCTGCATTGCTGAGAAAGGAACTCCGTGTCTGAGCCTGAAAGAGTGTACTTCTTGTCCATTCGTCTGTCCACAGGAGGTATGGAGTTAGGAGTCTTAAGAATTTTATTTGTCTGTTTCCCAAAAGAGTTATGGAGGGTAATAAACAGTTTCCTGGACTCTGGGATGTCCATCATTTCAACAAAATCAGGCCCTCCTGATCCTCTACTGCTTCTTCCATAGGAAGCTGAGGGTTTCAGCCACTTTTGTAAAACATAAAGTGGGAAGGGGACTTAGAAAGCCTAGGAGGAGAAACACCTGAAGGTCTGTCTGGGGAGATGTCCGGGTCAATAGGCACATCCAGACTTTCATAATCACCATCATCATCCTCATACTCTCCCTCCTCCTCATCCGGTTCATAAAATTCTTCTGAAGTATTATCTGGAACCGGGGGAACCGACTGAACCGAACCCCTGCCAGATGGTGCCGGTTCGGCCGGAACCGGGCGGTGATTGCACTATTCTTATCGCCTTGGCTATCTCATCAGCGGTCGGAGTATGAATTTCTGGATCCGAACCGACGATTATCTTTTCTTTCTTTTAACTGGAACCGACTCTCAGAATCAGCTCTCTCTCGGTTCAAGAAGCACGCTCTGGTCAGAGGGCACCTCTGGTTTGGTCGGACCGAACGGCTGGCCATCCGGTAAGTGGACTTCTCGGCCTCCTTTCCTCAGTCTACCTACTCTCTTATCCAGGGTAGCTTTGGGAAAATTCTTACAAATTTGGTAGTCTGAATCGGTGGTCAAACCCCAGATAATAAACACAGGTGGTGTGAGGATCAGCCTTAGCAAAGCTTCCCCCACACACTGCAGTGTTGAAACCCAGTGGCCCGTTTTTTCTTGGTTTCTCAGACATGGCCAATCCTATCCAAAACTTACCCTTTTTCGGCAATCCAGCCAGGCAAGACTGGTTTCTGACCGTGTTCAGGTCTTGGAAAAAAAACGTAATAAAATCCGTTTTTTTTAGAACCGATACGGACCGGTTACCACATTCTAAGTAAATTCACAAACTTTTCTTTTCCTAAACTGATCGGTTCAGTTGAACCGATCCAACATTTACAAGCTCCACACAGAAACTAAATGCAAAACCTATCTAGTACTCACGGTACCACAGACAGAGACTTAAACCGACAGATTCGGTAGCAGAAATTCGGTAGAAACCGAGCGAAAAACGACACTTTAACTGGACTTTTTGAACCGAGCAAAGGAGAAATCTCCAGAGCGACTGTTCAGTGAGACGGAGTAAAGAATCTGATGGTTGGAGTTTAAACAACAGCAGACAGGGGCTTCAACCAAGCTCGTGGTGAACATTCCATGCTGGCCATGGAAAGTTTAACTCTTTGTTCTCCGAGGCAGTTGAAAGGCAGGACCTAACTGCAATAGTCAGAATACAGCAAGACTTCATGTTGTTTGAAGTTGGTCAACTGGGTGGCCAACTGGTTGATGGTCAGAAAACAGAGAGTGGTGGTAAATGGTATACAGTCAGAAGAGACGCAAGTCACAAGTGGGGTACCTCAGGGATCAGTACTGGGGCCAGTCCTCTTCAATATCTTCATCAGTGACATTGCAGATGGACTGGAGGGTAAGGTTTGTCTGTTTGCAGATGACACCAAGATCTGCAACAGAGTAGATGATCCAGATGGGGTGGCCAGAATGAGAAGAGATCTGGATAAACTAGCAAAATGGTCAGAAGAGTGGCAACTGGGGTTTAATACAAATAAGTGCAAGATCATGCACATAGGGAAGAGAAACCCTGAAGCCACCTATAGACTGGGAGGGGACTTGCTGGCAGTCACAAAGGAAGAAAGAGACTTGGGCATCATCATCACAGATGACCCGAAATCATCCAAGAAGACCACTAAAGCAGTAGGTAAGGCTAGGGGGATGTTAGGGTGTATTAGTAGAGATATCACAAGTCAGAAGAGGGAGGTAATAATCCCTCTTTACAAGACACTGGTTAGGCCCCATCTGGAGTAGTGTGTGCAGTACTGGAGGCCACACCTTCACAAGGACATTAACCAAATTGAGGCAGTCCAGAGAAGGGCAACCAAAATGATGCAGGGACTGCATCAGAAAACATGTGAGGACAGATTAACGGAGCTCAATATGTATACTCCTACAGCAAAGGAGGGGAGAGGTGATATGATCGAAACATTCAAATACCTTAAGGGCATTAACAAGGTGAAAGAGTCTAATATGTTCAATATAAGAAAAATAGCAGGACAAGAGGACACAGCATGAGATTAGAGAGAGGCCGATTAAGGGGTAATGTGAGGAAGTTCTTTTTCACAGAAAGGGTGGTGGATGCATGGAATGGCCTACCTCAGGAAGTGATGGATATGAATACAGTGCAGGGCTTCAAACAGGCATGGGTAGGCATAAGGGAGCAATACAGAGGAGTATGAATAGATATGCCATTGACAGAGCAAAGGCCGATGGAACATTTATAAGGTAGAAAAAGAAATGGGCAGACTGGATGGGCCTGGCGGTCCTTATCTGCCGTCAACTTCTATGTTTCACTATGCCTACGAGTCCCAAAGTCTGGGGACAGACAAGGTGCAGACTTTTGAAAACTGATTGCAGGATGTATAACGGAGAGAAGTATCTCTAAAATTAGACCGAGAACAGGGATCCCATCAGACTAGAAGAAACAGATATGTTAGGAAGGTTCCCCTTCCCTCAAAGGCAAGTCTGTGGGAGGATGCTAAGCTGTATGGCTGAAGCAGCAGACTAAGGGTCAGCGGACATACAGACTGGCTGAGTTGGAGGTGGGTAACTGTAAACACTGGTATATCCACAAGCCAAGATTCATTGCAAGCTCTGTCCCTGGAGGGATCAGAACACAGTCCAATGGCAACAGAGGTCCTCCAACTGATGAGAAGTGGTGAGGGGGGAGGAAAAACACCAGGGGCCAAAAAGAGCATCTCCTGTCTGACTCCCCTCTCTTTTTTTTTTTTGAGAAGGACCAATGGGTCCGGAGAAGAGGAAGGTCATAGACCTACACAGAAATGTATGCCCATGTTCCTATAATGGATTTAAAAGAAATCTCTTCTTTTCACTGCAGTGAAGATTCAGAAAGAAGTAGGGTCAAATGCCCCAGCATCAGTTGCCTTCCCCCTAAAAGGAGAATGGACAAGAAGCCCTACAGAAGTTTATTTTATTTTTTTTGTTTTTTGTTTAAGGTCGGAAGGAAAAATTTCCCTCAGGAGTAGCTTGCTGACAGCTAGCACCTCCTTTTCAAGTTTTTTTTTTTTTTTTAAGGGGCAGGCACGAGGGGGGAGTCACTGCTCAGAAGCCTGGTCATGAGAGGGAAGGTGGGTGGGTAGCAGTGCTGGATGGTGAAGATATCCTGGACGATCAAGAATTACTGTGAGTACGTAATTTTCATATCTTCCAAGGATCAGTCTTCACCATTCAGCACTGGTGGGCGAGTACCAGGCCACCACCAAAGGTGGTGTTGGCAAACCCTGAGTGAAATGGTTGTTCCCTCAGTCTCCTGTGGGGGAAGGAAACACAGA
Organism: Neoceratodus forsteri; assembly: GCA_016271365.2. NCBI lineage: Eukaryota > Metazoa > Chordata > Ceratodontiformes > Ceratodontidae > Neoceratodus > Neoceratodus forsteri. Next base: position 370,316,302 of record CM057451.1, on the reverse strand, counting down.
GAGGCAGGGGCCCTTACAGGTCTGGCGAGATCCATTACTGGTCAGGGGCAGGCGGCAGCTCCCTTGGTCTGGGAGAAGGAAGACATCCCACAAGCTCACACCTGGCCCCATGAGAAAAGAAATAGGCCCCCTGTAATCGTGAGATGACTACCCTACACTGGGCCAGGTGATAACCTTGATAGGTGAAGATATGCCATCCGCCAAATGCAGACGGCAGTTCCCACCAACCTGAATGCTACCTCACTGGCATCGTAAGATGCCCTTGACTGGTGTCTCTCCAGCTCCAGACCCTGGGTGGAAAGATGAATGGCTTGCCTGGTTGTCTCACAATCGGGCATGGATGCCAGGAGCTGTCCCGGCATCAACAGCAGGTACCTGCCATAGGTAGCCATGTGGGCCTTTTGTGCAGCAATTCACAGCATAGTGCATGTCACCGAGAAAACTTTGTGACCCCAATGGTCGAATTTGGCAAAATCAGAGTCAGGGGGACGGTCGCGCTCTGGGTAACAATGCCCTGAAGAGGGGTATCCAGGAGCTCCACATCTGAAGTGGGGTAGAGTATGGCTCCTGGAGATCCCAGGGGTGAGCAGTACCTGTTCTTGGAGTCCCTCTGGGCTGGAGAAGGGGCAGAGGGATGGCACCAGATGTTCGATGACGCCTCCATAAATTGCTGGGACCACGGAGGGGTGATGGTAGCATCAGCACTGTATTCTCTAAGGAAGGACAGCATCAATCGAGCAGGATTGCATGCAGTGAAATGGTCCAGATGCAGGTCCTGCAATATTCCTGAAAGGAACTGCTGATAACTGGAAAAATTAGTGTCAGAGGAGATGTGGACTGATGAATCCTTGGAGGAGGAAGACTGGGATGAAGAGGAGCTACTGTCAGTGGGTGGCAGTGCAGGGGTTTCTGGCCAAAAGATTGCCTGGTCCATGGTCCTAAGGTATGTGGGAAACATATTCGTCAATGCCCTGAACTAATCCTAAGTCAAGGGCCCCATAGGGCCAGAAATACCTGGGGGGGGGAAGAGGAGGAGGATGGTCATGATGGACCAAGTTAGGCCCTCTGTCATGGCTCCGAGAGTGGGCAAGGGACCCCTTCCAGGGGAAGGCGCTGCTCAATTCAGGCATCCCTGAATGCCCAACCATAGAGGAGCAGACAGGGTGGTGCCCTTGGGGGGGTTAACCCCGTGGTGGAGAAGCCAGAGCCATACAGTTCCCAAAAGGCAGCTCTGTCCCCACCTGCTACAGGCCCAGACCATTCTGGACAGGAGACCCAAGTCAGCGCTACAATTACTGGCTGAGATCCCAGCAACTCTAGCCATGGAGCACGGCACTGACCTAGGTCTTCTGACCCCCACCTCACCAGAAAAAGACCTGTCTCTCGAAGAAGGCCCAGCAGATGAAGGAGAGCCAGGGGAGTGCAAGGAATGGGGGGTTGGCACTGTGAATGGCACCAACAACCCCCTGGGCACTGCCAACGACACCAGAATCAGGCTCGGCACTATGAACAGCGCCGGAAGTGGTACGAATCCCCAACATGGCACCGCCATCCCCTCCAGCACAGGAGTCAGCGCCGGAGGCATCCCTGGTACTGCAAGCAGCACCTTGGGACACAAGAGGCAGCACTGTGGTCATCACCAAGAGGAGAACTACCAGGCTCTACAGACAACAAAGGTCTTGATCTGGGCCTAGAAGGGCCTCAAGGCTCCAAGAAGCCCAGGGACCAATCAGGATCATCCCGATCCCCATTCTCTGAGCCGGAGGATGAGATCAGGGAGACTGCCAAAGTGGCCACTTCCAAGACCTTTCCTGTCACTGCAAGCAGCAGCAGGAGGGGACCTAGATGTGCGGTCTACGTCACCTTGCTCACTGGCTCCAGTTAAAAGGCCAGGAGCCAAAGCCACACCAGACTGCAGCATCGAGGGATCCTCCGGTGTGGGCCCAGCATATAGCTGCAGCACTGCCACCATGGGTTTCCAGGCCCCCGAAGAGGCATCAGGCTGTGAAGGGTGCTCAACTGCCCCCCCCCCAAGGAGGCCAGCTGTCCCACCGACCCTTCATGCAGGCCTCTCATCTCAGACTAGGAACAGTGGAGGCCTGCTCTCTCTCGATATGTATAGTACCGGGGACGGGCTCAGGAGAAGAGCCCACTTGGACCTGGAGTCCAGAGTGCGAAATCACCCTCCGAAGGTTGGGGGGGGGGGGTCTGCCCCAGCCTCATCGCATGCAATTCAAAGGTGTGGTAGTCCATGGAAATGCAAGCTTCACAAGAATCAATGTAGTAGTCTTGACACAGGCAGGTGAAACATCAGTCTTGATGGTCAGCAGTCGACGTATTCTTCCCGTAGGGGCACTGATGTATGGAGGAAGATCTGCCTTGGACTGCACTGATTTCCTAGGCCCAGGACCAGACATGACTGACAATGGTAAATAAAACAAAACACACAAAAAAGACTGAGCACCATACTAAGGAGACAGAAAACAAAAAAGTGAGTCACCTGAAGCAGTAAACTGAAGTACAGCGTCAAGTGAAGCAGTGCAGAACTGCTTTTGAAGCAGAAATTCAGCTCCTACGAAGTGCAGATGCAGCCTTGATGGCAGGAAAAACAGAACTGAGGAGAGGGAGCCGGTGTAGGTTACTGGCCAGTCCAGAAGTGCCATGTTGTGTGTCACATTCTCAGATATCGGCACCCTACTCCTAAAATCTTAAAGCTATTGCTCCCACAGAGTCCTGCACCTCCAGCCAGAACCTACCAGTGCTGAACGGTGAGGATTAATCCTTGTTAGATCTAGACTCCCTACCAGTCAAGGCCTGTTTCCGTGTAGACCGAGCACTGGAGCTTACTTTCTTTGTCTGATCATTTCAGCTTGGGCTGTCATGCCCTGCCTTGGATTGCCTGCATCAGTTGGGGTACATGGCATCTTGAACCAGCATGGTCCATTGGGCCCACTGGCGGATGTGCCAGCAGCACTGGAGTTGGGCCATCAGTAGTCCCAGCACCTAGGCCACTTGGACTGTCCAGTAACCATGACCCAGCTGATGTTGGATGCCATCCAGTGGTGGCTTGCTATGAAACATTTGGAGGAAGGAATCCCCATTTGTCCACTAAGATCCAACTGTCACACTGTTGACGGCTGCGTCTTTGGTGGGGTGGGAGCACATCTGGGGGACCACAGAACCTATGGGTTCTTGTCACTCTGGGGCTCCCACCACCACATAAAACCTGTTGGAGCTCTGTGCAGTGTGGATAGCTGTGGTGGAATTCCCTCCTCTTGTCAGGGGTCAGGTCATGCAGGTCAAGGCAGACAACACCTTAATCATGTTCTACCAGAACAGGCAGGGCAGAACACACTCCCTTCCCCTGTGTTGGGAGGCCCTCCACACCTGGACCCTCATGCTCAGCCTGGGTGCAGATCTTGAACAGTAAGCTGGAAGATGCTCTCAACTGGGTAGGAGAGATATTACACAAGTGATTCCTGAACCAGGAGGTGGGGAACAACCTGTTCTTCATGTGGGGCACTCTTCTGGTGGATCTCTTTGCCTCCTGGGAGAACGCCAATCTGAGGCTGTTTTGTGCCTGCATAGTCTGGGTCACAGTCATGGGATGCCTTCACAGGGCCCTGGACTCCAGGCCTCGTGTACACCTTCCCTCCTTTCTGCTTGATCCATAAGGTGGTGATCAAGGCTTGGAAGGACAATTCACGGATGATCTTGATAGCTTCAGACTGGCTAAGGAAGTTCTGGTACCCAGACCACCTCAGCCTCAGCAACAGACCTCTATAGCAGCTGCTTCAGCATCCAGATCTGCTTAACAGACAATGGGATGGACCAGCACCTAGACAATAAATCTGTGCACTTCTGGGCCTGGTTCCTGAACAGCCAGAGTTTCAGGTCTTAGGTTTGTCTGTAGCTGTGCTCCATGTTGTGGAGGCCTCCCGAAAAGTGTGGACTTGCAAATACTATGCATTTAAATGGAAGAGGCTTTCTATATGGTACCAGGGCAAGGAACTTGATCCCCGTGCCTGCCCTGTGGTGAGCATCTTGGAGTACCTCTGGTCCCTCTCTCAGCTGGAATTTTGAGCGACGACCCTTGAAGTGCACATGGCAGCCATCTCTGATTACTGGGCATGGGCTGCTAAGCTGATGGTGGCCCAGGAGAAGATAATTGGGTACTCTTTCAATGGCCTTGACCACCTGTCCTCTCCAGTACATGGACCACCACCACCACCACCACGGGACCTACTGCTGGTGCTGGCTGTGCTTATAAGGAAGCCATTTGAGTCTGTGCACAAGTGTGAGATGTCTCACCTGTCATGGAAGAAGATCTTCTTAGAGGCTATCACATCAGCCAGAAGGATCAGTGAGCTTCAGGTGCACTCAGTGGAGTCTCCTTACTTGGTCTTCCACAAGGATAAGATTGTCCCCGCTACACACACATGCACATATACATACACACACTCAAAGTTCGTCCTGAGGGTATTATCAGAGTTTCATAGCCTCGTGATTAACTTACCAGTATACTTTACCAACCCTTCTTCAGAGGCCGACTGCAGGCTCCATACTTTGGACCTAAGGAGGTGCTCTCCTATTATAAGGAGCACATGACTGGAGTTCAGGGTGAGGCTAGCCAGTTGTTCATTACATACACTGAAGCCGAGCCTGGCAGACCAGCAGCAAAGCAGATGATTGGCAAGTGCATCATGTTCTGCTTAGACCTCTGCTATAGGTTGGCTGGGACGGAGCCTCCAGTAAGGTTTAGGTCTTATCTCACTAGACATACAGCTGCCTCAGTGGCTGCTTACAAAGACATCCCTATTCAGGAAATCTGCAGGGCTGCTACCTAGAAGTAAGCACACACGTTCATTTTCCACTACAGCATCAACTTTGGATCTCATTGAGATGCTGTATTTAGGACCTCGGTTCTCCTGTCTGTTCACCAAATAGAGGTGGGCACCTTGCCTCCTCATCCTGGAGAACTATTGTGAGTCTGCCAGAGTTTGGATAGTGAACTGTATCTACACCCCTAGAATCACAGGTTACTCACTTGTAACCATAGTTCTAGGAGTGGTGTAAAGTTCACATCCACATAACCCACCCGGCATCTCCTGGCATGTGGCACATGGATCCCTGCTTCCACTGTGCGGTGATCTGATGCCATGCGGCAGAGTTGGGGGATATACTGCCCAGGTGGTGGAAGGAACTTAGCTTCAAGACATCTGATGAATTATCACTTTGAGTGGAACTGCCATAGCATGGATGTGAACTGTATACCACTCCTAGACCTATGGTTACAGGTGAGTAACCTATTTTTATTGTGCCTTTCTCCCCTCTGGTGCCGAAGTGGAACACCACTCCAAATGCTCATGCACGAGAGCACACTGTACACCAAATAAGCTATACAGTGGTTCTGCATGTTGATTTGCTGAAATCACATTAGTGATTTATAATGGAACTAAGTGCACTGTGACGTGCAGACACTTGACTCTCAGGGAGGGAGAGAGAGTAGGCCACCCAACGATTGTTGCACACTCCCTTCCAGAGGACCAAGGAGAGCCATGGCATTGGCTGTAAAGGCAATTGCTCACCCACTTGTTCAGCCAAAGGCAGAGTACAGCTACAGCAAACCCAGCTTCATTGTAGTGGGGATTAAAGATAAATAAAATTTTAAAATGACAAACTTTGATGTCGGTCAGACTTTAAAACCTTAATTTGCTTTTTAATGTTAAATTTCAAAATACAAAAATATGCCAGCCTGGTGGCACTGAGGGTTGAGGTGCTGGACACCACACTTCATGCTGCGCCGGTGACCTGGGTTCAGGAATGAGCCCTGGTTGTCGGTGGGTCGGCCGGGGGAGGGCGGGGAGTGAGATCGAGCCAATGCAAGGCAGCTCTCTCCTCCTGAAAGGGACTGGAGGCTCCCTGTCCACTGGTTGCCACTTGGTGGAGGATGGATGGCAGTGCTGACCTGCCGAGCTCCAGCGGTAGCCATTGGAGGGGCAGAAGAGGCTGAGCCGGTGTCATGGGGTGTACGTGCTCCTCCACACACGCATGACGCCTGTGTGCTGGGGCCCCAGGAAACTGGAGAAAATGGAGTACAAAAAAGCCCAGAAAATATAAAATAAATAAATACATCAGAGGGCTGTAAGGATAGTCTCTTTTAAATTCATTCCTTCCAATAGGGCTTTTAGAAGTTCAAGCATTCCATTGCTTAACCTTGATAAAAAAAAAAAAAATGTCCATCTCTGCAAAACTGACAGCCTAACTCAGGACAAGTTATAGTGAAAATGAACATTTCGTACTTACCATAATTGTTGATCTTCCAGAATGTCTTCACCATTGATTACAAATTACGGGTCCAAGCCAGAGGAACTAGGACCCTGTGAGAGAAAATTTTTTTGCAGGGAGGGAGACAATGTTGGCTATTGAGCGCAGCTCCTGCACTGCACACCTTATGAGGTGTCATGCACCAGTCAATAACCATCGCAGGCTCCCTCATGCAGCTCAGTTCTGTTTGCCAGGAGAGAAAGAAAGTGAAAGAAAATAAAAGAGGGCTAGAGATTTTCTAGCCCAAAAGGATAGGGAAAGGATACAGGAAACAAAAATAAACAACAAATTTAAACCAGATTACCATCCTAGAATAAGAAACAGGGCACACTAGGTGGCACAAGGGATAGCAGGATATAGAGCCAGAGCCTCTCACCACAAGCTAGACAGGAGATGGATAATGGTCTAGAAAAAGGACAGCAGCCCTTAGCATGTGGGTCTGGCAGAAGCATGAGGGGAATGCCCAGAATCAGGATCCCCTTACAAGTGAGATGACACAATGTGCCAAAAAAAGAATGAGACACAGACTCCTGGAAAAGGGGCAACTCTGTGCTACCAGACAGTGGATTGGCTGACTTGTCAGTTAAGTATGTACCTCTGTTCTACATCAGAGAGGAATAAAGGTGGGGGGCATCTAAGTGCATATGGATTTACAGAACTAGACATTCCAAGGGAGTCAAAATGTTGATATTCACAGGCACTCCTAAGGGTAGTGGTCTAACAGCCCAGATCTTATCTGTGTCAATATTCACCATTCATCACTGGTGGGTTCTGGCTGGAGGGTCAGGACCCCGTGGGAGCATTTTTTTGTTGTGTGGGAAAAGCTGGTGCTGACACGGTGCCACCCTCGAGGCTGACGTACTATGTGGCGCTTGATAGATGGCCACTAAACGCCGTCAACTCCTCCCTTACTTCAATTCTGCTTCTTCTGCCATTGAGTGAGAATGACCTCGTGAGAGGGCGCTTCTGAATGATGACATTGCGGGCCTAGTCCATTCCGACCTTTTACTGTGTTTTAAGTTTCTGTCCGATCATGTCTTGTTCGGGAGATGGCCGGCAGTATTCTGTCTTGGACCGACATGATCGTTGCCTGAGCTGCCTGGGCCTCAGCCATGACATGGACCATTATAATGCTTGTTTCTCCATGGACCACAGAGTTTTGAAAAGCCGTGCATTTAAAGTCGGTCGTATGCCTCCGTCTTTCAGAAGACAGTCGTGCACTAAGGATGCCGGATGCAGGCTCTTTCTTTCTCCAGGTCCCCTCCTGGTTCTGTATGGACCACAGAGGAGGGGGCCTCCACTTCTTCAAGGCTTGCCATGGTGGAGGCCCCCTCTTAAGGTGCTGGAGGCCCGGTCTGACTCTTCCAGGGGTCGGGCTGGAGACACCGTTCTGGCAATCACTTCCTTGGAGGTGAGGGCTCTCCCGGTGTCATGGCCTGTGTCTGCCAGGCTGAGCCCAGTGGTTTCTGGATCCTGGAGCTGTTTGCTGCACCGATGATCGGGGCAGCACTGTGGGCAGTGCTGGGCCAGCTCGCGTGTGTCACTTGCAGCACTGGGAGCAGGAGGGCCCTGGGACTGGCTTCTCTTGAGGTCCTCCAGATAAATTCCTTTTCGGAGGAGGATGATTCAGAGGTGGCTTCCCAACTCTTCGGATTCTGAGGTCTTTCCTCCACCCAGCACTCCTGTGCTGGACCAGCCTTTCCCCCCTTAGAAGCCGGTGGTTCTAGCCGGCACTGGCATCAGGGCTGCTTGTGGTGCTGATAAGCCTTACGGTGCTGGGGGTGGCATCAGAGGGCCTCTGTTCTTGGGGGAGGTGAGTCCTCTGTCCTGAGTGTCCAGTCTGGATCCATTTCTGGAGACACTCAGACATCTAGGGCTGGGGCAGAGGCTCCTTCACCGGCTGCCCTTCGAGGGCTGGCAGATGAGATGGAGACTTCTCGGTTGGTGTTGAGGAAGAGGTCCCTCACAGAGTCTGAAGGGTTGAGGGATGAGTCCAGGAGCAGCACCCTTCCCTAGCACCCTGCAAGGGTTTGGGAAGAATTCGCAGCACGGGTCTGTCTTCTCCCCTGAGGTCTCCTGGGGGTGGGAATCTAGTCACACGAGGCTAGGGGCCACCCTTCTGGACCCACGTGGCCCTGTTCACCTCACGGGAAGGGGGGATCCCCTTCAGGGCTCAGTTCTGACCATTTCAGGATGGTTGACTGGCCAGTGTCTGACTCGACCAGTAGATTGTTCCGGGTACTGAATTGTCTGTACAGTCCGTTGGTCCTGGCAGAGGGCGTCCTCTTTGCCAGAGATGTTCGGCCCCCTTACTTCTGCCTACCCTACCACCTCTTCCGGGTCACGCTGGTCCTAGAGGGCCTCTAACCTGGGAGCAGTTTAGAGCCATGGCTGCTCATTTTCCAGTTTACGTCAGATCCATGGACGAGCAGGTATTTCACCAGTCTCCCCTGCAGCAGCCGGACTCTGACTTCTCAGACTTGTCTGCCTCCTTGTCCTCCTCACCAGAGGAGGAGGAGGAGGATCCTTACGTCCACCTGTGCTCAGTTGCTGACCAGACCAGCTATCATCGTTTCCTTTTGGGGTTGGTTGATGAGCTTCACATTTCACGGTTGACAAGACTCAATTCTGAGCTGGCGATGCACGCTTTTCTAAACGAATTCAGTGCGGACCACTTGGTGGTTCCCACCTGGCCTTCCCCTTTTATGGAAGCATTGTACTGCATCTGGCAACATCTATCAGTCCCCTCCCCAGCCCCGGTGAACTGCTGTCACAGGTACTGTGCACTCCAGGGATCCCCAGGAGACCTTCCTCACCCCTCTTCGGGTGTAACACTCCTGGACACTTCCTCCAGGCATAGAAGCCCAAGGCACAACCGACCCCCAGAGGTGGACTCTGCAGAGTCCAACCACTGTGGGAGGAGAGTCTTCTCTTCAGCGCGCCTCTCTTTTTCTCTTGCAGCACATCAGGCCCATTATGCTGCCTGTAACAGGCACTTATGGTCCATGCTGGGGAAACTCCTAGCATCTATGCCTGATATGGAGGCAACCAAGTAAGCCATTGCCCTCTCCGCACGTGGTCTGGAGCTTGTGAGGCACCAAATAAGGGCATCCTATGACACCAATGAGGTGGCATCCAGGCTAATGAGGACAGTGATCTGTGTTAGCAGATGGCATGGCTTCATCTTTCCCGGTTATCACCCGTGGCCTGGCATAGGGTGATCACCTCCTCCTTCTGGGGGACCCACCTTTTTTCCCCATAGAGTAAGGCAGGAACTTCAGGGGTGACTTCCATCTCCCAGACAGAGGGAGACCCTGCCTCACCCTGACCAGTCCCAGGCCTAACTCGGCCTGTGAGAGTCTCCTCCTCCTGTGTTTTTTTCCCCCTCATGGGAGGCTGAGGAATTTTCTCAGGAAGTGTGTCCTCTCGGGGGGCTTTGTAATCACCCACCACTGATGGTACCTTCACCATTCATCACTGCTTTTCTCCCACCGTCCCCTCTTGGGCCTCATACTCTGGGCTGTACCTCCTCCCCCTTGTGGTGTGGTGAATTCACCTAGTACCTCTGGTGCTTCGATCCTCTAGCAAAGATCACACTCTATGTGGGGGGGAGGGGCAGGCGGAACTGCCCTTCATAGGGAGGGCTTCCTGAGGCTCTGTTCCTGGGACCGGGGTGTGGATCTCCCTTGGAGCCTTAGCTCCATTAAGGTCAAGGTTCCCCCTGCCCCTTGTTTTGGGAGTGGGGAGCTCTTCACCCAGGCTGCAGGGTTGTAGGGCCTTGGTGACCCCCCCTTCCCTTACCACTCTTCAGTGGTTGCTAAATTCACTCATTTACCTTCTTCTCCCTCCTCCTCCTCCCTAGTTAAGGATGGGGGTAGTCCTTCTAGACCTTCCCCTTTAGGAGGTAGGTTGAAATCTCCTACTGCACTCCTCATGCCATAGTACTGGGAGTGGGGGAAAGATACCCCATAACTTCTCGGCTTTGAATTAGAGGAAGAGGCCTGTGCTAATGACCTTCTGCTTTCTCAACTCTAATTCCTCCCTGGAGGTAATATGCTCCTGCTGCAGGTGGGTTGTTTAGTGCCTGCAGAAGGTAATCCCTTCAAGGGAGCCCTATGGGTGTCCTTCCCTTGGCCTCTGTCATCCTATGAGGAGTCATTAGGGGGGTCTTCTCCCTCATTTCCTTTCCTTTTTACTTTTTTCTTTCTTTTCTTCTTTCCTCCCTGTCCTTTCTGTCTATTCTCATATGCCCAGAGGATGGGGCCCTACATTCCACACCCCTAGAGTTGTCCTGTCTTCTTCCTTTGGCTTTTACCTTTTTCAGTTTATATCCTTTCCTTTTAGCTATCCCTTGCCCTCCCTTTTCTTTTCCCTATCCCCTGCTTTCATAACACTCTCCAGCCGTGCAGAACTGAGGTAAGGGAGGAGTTGACACTGTTTACTGGCCATCCCTCAAGCACCACATAGTACATCGGCCTCGAGGGTGATGCCAGCTCCTCCCACACAAAAAGAAAAAATGCTCTCTCAGGGTCCTGATCCTCTGGCCAGAACCCACCAGTTATGAATGGTGAAGATACACAGAAAAATCAAGAATTATGGTAGGTACGTAATTTTCATATCTTCTTTGAGGATATCTCTTCCATTAGGCCACACCTTTGGAACTATAAGCCATCAACGTTAGGACCACATGGAAACTTTTGCTAGCTGGGGACCACCCACAGTAGCGTGCCACGCCTACATATCTATATAAACATGGGCAGCCCCATCATTCCCTCAGCTCTTTTCCTGCTGTCAGTTATCCTCATCAGATCTGCAGAAGGAAATGTCATCAACATAGCCATCGCCATTTTTTTTATTTTACTTAGTTTTTTAATACGTCTTGGTATTGTAAGTGTGGAGAAGAAATTTACAAAGAAGACACACACGCAGTTTGTGTGTGCTGTCTGAGCCTGTCTCACAGCATGATGACTTGTGAGAGTTGCCAGAGCTTCAACCAGGCTACACGAGAACCCATAAGAAAGCTCTAGAAAATTTCCTTCTTCTCAAGACATTGAAGGCCACAGAGAAGAAACAGGGCTCAAAATCTGTGTCTCCCTCATTGTTGTCCAAAAAGCGGCAACCAAAGTGTAAAGTTCAAGACAGGGAATGGTCATCATCACGGGCGGCCTCCTTGTCTGGCCATAAGCACAGAAACAGAGCTGAGGCCAAGTTTGCTTTGCTGGTGAGTTTCTAGTTGCTGCTGAGAAAAGGTTTGTCCTCATCAGTGTCTGCTCCAGCAGCATTGACAGAAGCTTCCCCAACTGTCGCTGAGATATCAATGTCGGGGCTTTGACTTAGGCACTGCCATAGCTACATGTGACAGGGTAGAATAGGACCATGTCCCATTTGTTATGGAGATAGTGTTTAAATGCAAGGATCTTTCTTTTTCTGTCTTTTCTCTGGTTGCACAACCCAATTTTCCTGTGAGACCTTGGACTTGATCAACCCAAACAGACTCGCAATTCTTTGCCTCTCACTGTCTCTCACTTTTCTCTTGCTGTCTGTTTTTCCTCCCTTGCATATCTATATCTGCTAATATAAAAATATATGCAAATCAATGTATGGAATGAAACTGATAATGGGATCGCTTTTGTTTAGAAAATATTTAGTATTACTGTTGAAATGTATATTAATTGTAGAAAACTAGAGGTTACTTTGAGTGCAAATGCTTGAGTCTTTTGCAAAAGCTGGAGGAACCTCAGGAAGCTCACTGTTCTAGCAGCTCCTGATATTTACGAGAACAGAACATTTTGCAAAAACAGGATGTTTGCTACAGGTGAGGGATTGAAAAAGACATAAAAAGGCTAAGCTGCTACTGCAAGAGGTTTTATTTACAAAAAATATTTATTTTGCCTGTGTACATAGTTATTATGAACAAGTTTATATATTTTTTTATGTTACTCCTACTATAAATAAAGTTTTGGTGAATTCTACAATTGCTCCTGGGTTTTCCCTATGCTTCCTGACCTGTGTTTCGACAACACTACTATGGACAGTTGGATGCCATTGTCATTGTGCTAAGGCCTGCCAATGCTGATAGTCCCTGTCACTTTACTAGGTGCCATTGACTTTCAAGGTGTGCTGGTGTCTTTTTCAGAAATGATGCAACATGTTCAGCCAGGGTTACCAATGCAGGCATTTATTCCCCCCACCAGAGCCTACTGGTACCCACCCTTTGTTGAAGGGTTCAATTAGCATGCTGCAGATTCCTCCCTCTCAGTTGCTGCTGGCGTCACTGGTTTGTTCTGTAGTTCTGGCCTTGCTGATGATGACAAAGTGGAATATAATTCTGACCTCATGGATTTAGAGGAGGATTATGACAAAGAACAATTTAAGGCACCTCACTCTAATGATACCCTATCATCCTGTAGTGAGGACTTGGTGGTTTACACCCTGAGGATCCATCTTTCCAAGACACGATGCAGCAAATACAGTCTACCTTGGGCTTTGCTATGGAAGAGGAAGATCCCACAAAAAGGGATTTTATGGAATTTTTGGAGGTGCAGTGCCCCCGTCCCTTATAATTCCACCTGTATGTCCTGCATTTGAGGATGCTACCTTTCCTGCATGGTACAGACCAAACTCATTGCCTGCAGTTCCTAGAAAGGCTGATAAGCAGTATGCTGTACCATCTGCTAAGCCTTATGATGCTAACCAGCCAGAAACTGACTCTGTGGTCATCATGGCTACTCATGATAGTCTTGGACCCCTAGATACATGAGTACTTTGCTTCCTTGATAAAGAATCTAGGAGGCTGGATGTGATGGGCAAATTGTACATATGCCTCTGCAGCATTGGGCCAAGGGCCTACATTGCAAACACCAGGTCCACAAGAAAAAAAATATCAGGACAGCCTGTGGAAAGCTACTCAGTATCGCTGCACAGGCTTTGCCTGTTGGCTCTGCAAAGGATGATCTACTTAAAACATTGTGTACTGGTGCTGAGGTTGATAAACATTTGCTACACTCAGATTATGATGTCTCTGATGCTGCTGTCAGGGCTGCTACTTCTGGAATTTGCATGAGGAGATATTCTTGGCTTAGAGTTGCTGGCTTTGCCAAGGATGTGCAACAGGCAGTTCTGAATGCCCCTTTTAAAGGGATACAACTGTTTGACTATGATGTTGAAGATACCCTACATACCCTTCAAACTTCAAATATGACTCTAAGGTCTGTAAAGTCCCTGTATCCCATTCCTGCTAGAGGTTGTAGCCAGGGCTCTTTTTGTCCACCTGCTGGCTGAGGTAGCTGTGCCTGCCATAAGTAAGGCCTTGGTTGAGGAGGTGGCACCCTTCTGGGCCCCCCTCCTCCTTGTGCCCATACAAAAGCACCCAAAATGATCGGTTTCAGTGGCACTGCTGCCACTGGTTCTGCCTGACTCTCTTCCATCTCTCCTCCCACCTCCACTGTTACCTCTAGGGGTGAGTGTGGGGTTATGTTCCAAGGGGGAGAGTGTTATTGAAATACTTTTGGTGCTGGACTGGTGCTCAGAAAAGGGGGAGGCCAGCCCGTACAGAACAAGAACAGGTCCAAAGGATTCAAGTGCTTAACAGGAGGAAAAAACATGCTTCGACCAATCGAGGGTATATTAGTGACCCTCAAACCACATGGTGATTGCTCCCTTTCTAAATACTTTTTTTAATGTTGTGATGTCATAAGTCCAAATCCAGTTCTTTGCAAAGCAGTTTTTCATGTTTATTAAACAGAGCTTTTACATCACCTTTTCCAGTTCTTTAAGGTTCACTGTTCTGCAGCCTCTTCTTTGCCATCTATCATTTGTTTTGTAGTGTTTCTGATTTCTCCCAACTGAACTCACTCCATGCATCAGATGTGGACACTGACTCTTCTTCTGTTAGCATACTTTGACTGTTGCCTCTCATTTGAGATTACAGCTCCTTGGTGCACATTCAAAGTTCAGAATGCAGCCTGAGTTTTTTTTTTTAAACTTTTCTACAAAGCCCCAGTGTTGCAAGCAATACCCGATATCTGCAGTTTCCCAGAGGCTACAGTAGTAAGTTCCCAGGGAAGGGGGGGGTTACTGCGATACTCCCATTGCTGGACTGATGCTCGAAAAAGGGGTCAGCCAGCCCCTGCAGAACAAGAACAAGTCAAAAGGATTCAAGAACAATAGGAGGAAAATCCATACTGGAGTTGCAGATGATGTTCCAGATTGATTTATTTAACCAGCGGACACACACTGCATTCCAAATGTGGATGAAACAGCATACAACATATTGAAAGTATAAACTTGCTATTGCATCAAAAAACTTAAACCCAGCAGTGTCAAAAAATAAACAAGACAGCTGGCTGTTGCAAAAAAGTCCCAGCACTCAACTGCTGCTTTGCCAAATCATCCCAGCTGAGTATTAAAAACGATTACTTGCCATCAGCCATGATCCTGAGAAAGACTCATTTAGAGTCAAAGTGCTGGGACTTTTTAGCAACAGTCAGCTGTCTTGTTTAATTCTTTGCCATATTTAACGTTTCTGAAGTTATGAGTGGGTGTAGCGAAATTGCAATGAATGGTCATAACTTTGGTATTTTTTCATATTTTGACCCTGAATTTTCAACATAGTCTTCAACAGATTTGCATGCTCCATCTGCCAGGGTAGATCTCTGGATGTGGCAAATTATATGTTCTGGTCGGATGTGCAATTTCCGAGTTCCAGAGTGGTGAAAAACACTTTTCTTTTCACTCATTGACTTTGCTGGGATTTTTCTTTGAACTTGCTTACAGCCCAGATGGTTTGGAATCTTGATCTGAAATTTTCATGGCAGAAAGGCACTAGCCCACAAATGTGCCTTTCGGTAGTCTGGTGAAAAAAATAATAAAGTAGCAAGAAGCCCTGCACTGCCTCAAGGATCAGTCAGTATGCCACGTTAATTTTAGAAGTAAACAATTTTATTTTTATTGAATTATCAAAATAACAAAGAAGTATAGGAGAAAAAATGTCTGGCAGCTAGTACACCAGTCACCCCAGCGCTTCAACACTGGGTCTTTGTCAGGGTGTGTGACTCCGGTGTAAAACCCCTTCCATTAAATAGCATATCTCAACCAGCCAAATTGCTTCAGTTTCATTTAAATTGCAACAAAAAGCATTTAAGGGATAACATAAAAAAGACACATTTAAATTCAAACATTATATTAAAAAATCTTGAACACATGAACACTCAATTTAAAAAGAATTATTTGTTACTGCACTACTCTTCAAATTTCGTATTTTAAAGCATTCATTTTTGTTATATATTGTATTAGTGCAGTTAAACTTTAATTTATTCTGAATGCATTAGAACAAGCTTAACAACACATTACTGTACTTGTTTACAAGGAATTGAATTGATGTCTTCACGCCAAAAAATGTGTCCATTTATAAATATGGTTTTAAGTCCCATTCCTTGTTCAAACCCTTCATTTTTAATGATTTTAAGCAGGCTATCCAGTATGTTTCTTTTTGGAGTAGTTTATCCTGCCTATTACCCCCTCTCCAATCAGCTCTTATATGTTCGATTCCCACGAATTTAGGAATATCTGAGTCACTACCATGAGCTCTGCAAAAATGTTTTGCTACAGGCAAATACACAATGAGATTCTATATGTCCCTTATGTGTTCTCATATCCTTTGCCGTAATGGTCTTATTGTTTTACCTACATAAATTTTACGGCAAGGACACCACAGGACATAAACTACAAATTCTGTACTGCAAGTGATAAATTGCCTTATTTCCGTTGTTTCTGCAGAGCTCATTGGACCAAAGATTCTGTCTTGGTAGCAGTTTTTGCTTACAGTACACTTCCCACATCTAAACATCCCCAAAGGTTTGGGAGGCAGCCAGTTGTATGCCACTGGAAGGCTTTGAGTATTAATAAACCTACTATACACAATTTGTCCCCAGTACTTGGTGGTCTTTTAAATGATAATCATCAGACTGTCCCCCACTACTTTTTAAAGATTCAAATCACTGGTCAAAATTAGCCAGTATTTTTTAATTATTGAGCCAACTTGCCCAGCAGTAGTTTTGTAGTCAGTTACAAAACATATTTTTTTCTTTTTTGTTTGGGGATCAATAGTCTTTCTCTTTGCAGTTCACATGCTTTCTGGAAACCTTCTCAGATATCTCTTTCCCTATTTCCTCTCTCCCTAAAACGTTCTTTTAGTGCTTATGCCTGCTCCAAAAATATGTCATCATTTGAACAATTGTACCTCAATCTAATAAATTGTCCATATGGAATTGATTTTATTAAATAATGTGTAATACAAACTGCCTGCTCATAGCAGGGCATTTGTTGCAGTATCTTTCCTAAATGTTTTAGTTTCAACAAACTCTCCAGGTGTTGCACTTAATGTTATATCTAAAAAATTTAAGACTGTGTCATTTATGTGAGCTGTGAATTTTGATCCAAAATCATTAATGTTTAACCAGTCAATAAATTCTTCAGCTTGTTCTAAACCCCCTTCCCATACAAAGACCACATCAATAAAATGTAACCATTTTATGATATGATCGGTGAAGGGATTCCTGTTACTATTCTGCACCACCATTTGAAAAAAATTATTTGTTTCAAAGTTATTTGATATTTAAATTTTGAAAAAAATGTTTTTGAGCATGTTCAGTAAGCACTTCAGAACAGCTGTATGAAACAAAAAAGGAATCCTTTGTTGTGTTGCAATAATCCTTTTTCATTTGCTGCTGTCTTGTTCCCATTTTATTTTGTTTTAATTTTCAAAAGCCACAAAAATGACATCCTGGAAAGAGACCAACACACCTAGCTGGCTGATTGGGACCCCATTAGGTGTAATCTGCACTTCAGTGTTAGAGATATGCCCTTTAAATGCTATTTTTTAAAATATTTTAAAGCTTTTTTCGTGACGTGTGATACGAAAAAAGAATCTTTTTTTCGTATCACGAGTCACGAAAAAATATACTTTTTCGTGAAGGGAAAATCCAGGTAATGTGCAAAGAATTCACAACTGTTTATATATCAGTAGCACTTTGTTTAACTAAAAATATAATTTTAAAAGTGCTTTGTTTCATACGCTCCCAATTCACTCACAGCAGTGTCAGTCTCCAGTGGCGATCACTACAGAGCATCACAGAGACAATGTAATAGTAATCATGTCTGTTTTGTTAGTGCTGAAATGTCATCAGAGGAAAAGAATGATTTATCTGCATTATCATGCAGAATGCTGTTTAATGACAATATCCAGTCTTACTGCTGTGAGCCTTTAGCCAGGTCATCATCCTCAGCATCACTGGAGTAAATATAGTTAAATGTCTGAACACACAGCCACCATAGCGGTAAAGGTCAGCACATCTCATTAAACTGGCTTACCACAGTTTGTGTAGACTCACAGATATATTTATTTACCAAAAGCAGCAACAATAACCATAATCTCAAGCTCAGGAACAAGCATTGTTAAATCATTTTGCAGGCTTGGTCCATATTGCAATATTACAAACTTAAAACTTGCAACCACCGACCGTTGCTCAAGTATATTTCCCTGGTGTCTAGTGTCACCCCCCCCCCACCTGCCGATCATTCTTCCCCTCAAAAACCTGTATTTCCCTGGTGTCTAGAGGCAACCCCCACTCACCAATCACTGTCCCAGCATTAAAGCATACTGCCCTGGTGTCTAGTGGTATGCCCCACCCGCCAATTGCTGTCCCCCCTTCTTTAAACATATTGCCCTGGTGTCTAGTGGCACCCCCCACCTACTGATCACTGTCCCCCTTCTTTAAACATATTGCTCAGGTGTCTAGTGTAACCCCCACCCACTGATCACTGTCTCCATACCTGAAATAAAGAAAACTATCCTTGATGTGTTTTTTTTATTAAAAACATAAAACAGTCCCTCACTGATCTGACCCCCACCACTCCCACCTCCCACTCAGCAGCCACCAACCCACACCCCCAGTTCACCCCCACACACTCTCATTCACCTGAACAGATCCCAGGGTCAAGATCCACTGTCCAATTTAAGACATGTCTTCCTGCTGGAACCAGCGACTGCAATATGAGAAATTAAGGTAAATGTGGTATATAAAATGGGCAGAGAAAATGCTGTTTCTGATTGGTTATTACCTGTGCATGAAATCTGTTCCAAGCAGAGGTAATGACAAGTTCCTACAAGCAGGATCATATTGAAAAAAAATAACCAATGTGCTGTTGGAACATTGACTTTTTAAAAGCCCGCCATTTTTTCCTCTTGTTAACATGGCTCACCCGAACCTGCGGACAATCATGCAGACCTGGTGCTGATTGCTGAGTTTGTGCAAATAAAGGCTAGCCCTGCTGATGTCTTCATGGTTTACCTGCTGTAAACCCCCCCGAGAAAGCTGCTAACTGAAATTGCTGATTTATTGACCATGCTGCAGCACATCTCTCTTTCTAACTGCCATTTTGTGTGTCTGCTTGCTGCCCATTCTACTCACTGCCTGCAACCTTGTCGTAACATTGCTAACTCAACTGAATGATAAAAACCCCTCTTCCTCATAACATATCTCAGGTGATTCCCTGAGTCCTGCTGCTGCTTCTAAGTCTTTGACTCCTCTGGCTGGCCCACAGTCAAGTCAACCAAAACTTGATCGATGCTCTTTTTATTATTACACACAGTTTGACTTCCTCCTCTTGATTGGGGCGCTGACTCCAAAATGGGAACTGGAGGGATGTTGCCTCAATTTTTCTTCCTTTTTTTTTATTCTGTATATGTTTCCCCCATTTCCCCCATCATCGTCCTCATTTAATTATAGTCTGTTGTTGGGATGGACAAAAGATGGGACCTCTAGCTGCTGTGTTAGTCTTTGTGTGTCACTGCTGCCTCTGCAGTCCCTGCCTGATCCTGCCATGCTGCCAAAGGTCCCATTCACAAACAAAAATGCTGCTCTTTCAACTGTTCCACAGTACATACCAGAGTTCCTTCCCATTAAACACACACAAATCACAACAGTGCAAAAGGATACATGCCAGCAAAGGACAAACTTTGTCCTGTACTTAAATAATGATGTCACTTTATTTTAAGCAGAATGCTTATTTTATCATAAATTTACATAATCAAATCTTTTTTCTCTGCCTGTAAAACTGATTGTTCTAACTGTAAAACCTTTTTTTAAAAACAGGGGCCCGTTTTATAAGTGCAATAAGACACTCCGGGGATGTGCATGAAACAGATTTTACTGCACTTCCAGGGGCTGAAGGCACTTGGCCTGCAGCCTCATGCTTCACTGTGCCCCTGGGCATGCAGTAAAATATATTCCATGCACACCCTGTCATGTCTTATTGCTTACTCAATGCATTTCAATGGGAGTTTCAACTTTGATGTATAACTCAGCTATTTTTTGACATTTTGACCCCAACTTTTAAACATGGCCTTTTGGGGGAACCCATCTCATGAACAATATGACTGTCATTATACAAGTCCTACTTGAAAGGTGATTTTGTGGTTGCTTGGCAAATTCATGTTTCATGTGGGATTGAGAATTTTTTCTGCACTTGTTCATGAAGTGGGTTCATAAGAAGGCTATGTTGAACATTTGGGGTCAAAATATGTAAAAATGGCACAGTTATGTACATGTGTTGCAGTTTTGCTATGCACACTTGTAACTTTGAAAATTTTAAATATTTTGACCCCAAATTTCCAATGGAACTTTCTTATTACCCCACCTCATGTATGTCACAGCTGTCATTTTTAAATCTTGTCCAAAATGTGTTTTCTCACATGTGGAGCAGTATGGCATTGCAGTTGCACAGAATTACATTTTGGAAGGTATTTGCAAATTTTCTGTACCAGGTGCATGAGGTGGGGTAATAAGATGGGTATGAAGACAATTTGGTCACTGTTGTCCATAATAATGGAAGCACGGCACCCTTCCACAGCTACATACTTATCTGCATCTATTAAGGGATGGTAGTGCAGAGCCCTTCCACAGGTAAATAAGGATACAATTACTCTATCTCAAAAACTATAGGTGGGTGGGAGCTCAGGACCCTCTGGGCCCTGCATTTCCATAGACAAATAAGACTATGATTACACTATCTCAAAAAGAAAGGAAATTCTTTGCAAAAAACTACTGTACAATAATACACCAGTTAGGGTTGATATTAGACCATAAAAAGGAGGGAAATGCAACCTTGGGGTTTCCAACGCTAACACCCACCCCTACCCTGCACACAACAACAGGTGTTGGGGATGTGCCCTAGGGTCGTCAGCCCTAACACCCACCCCATTCCATAAGTAAATGAGCTGAGATGTGTACAGTATAGGAGAATGGGGTGAGCATTAGGCCTGACTAACCCAAGACACACCCCAACACCTGTTGGTGTGTGCAGGTTGGGGGTGGAGTGTTAGAGTTGAAACCCCTAACACCACATTTCCCTACTTTTGTCACTTTAACCCTAACTAATGCATTAAAGGAGTTTTTTGCAACTAATTTCCTTACTTTTTGAGACAGTATACTCGTATTCTTATATGGATGTGGGCTCCCATCCCTCCATAAATGCGTATATGTACATAGCTGTGGAAGCACAGGGCCTTCCGGCCCCTGCACTTACAATTATGGAACAACAGTGACCAAATTTTCTAAATAGCCATGGTATTTCCCCACCTCATTTACCTGGTGCAGAAAATATTCAAATCCCCGCCAAAATGTAACTCTGCGCAACTGCAATGCCATTCCATGTCACATGTGCGAAAAGACATTTTGGCCAGGATTTGAAAAATGACAGCTGTGACATACATGAGATTGGGTAATAAGAAGGGTATGCTGAAAATTCGGGGTCAAAATAGTTAAAATTCACAAAGTTACAAGCATGCTTATCGAAATTGCAACAAATGGGCATGACTCTACCATTTTTAATAATTGTGACCCCAAATTTTCAACATAGCCTTCTTATGACCCCACCTCATGAACAATATGACTGTTACCACAAAAATACCACTGGAAAGGTGATTTTACCAGTCAACCACAAAATCACCTTTCCAGCAGGAGTCGCATAATGACAGCCATATTGTTCAAGAGATGGGGTCCCCAAAAGACCATGTTTAAAATTTGGGGTCAAAAATCTCAAAAAATGCCAAAGTTATGCATAAAACTTCAACCACCCATTCAAATACATTGGACTGCATTTACCTTAGTTTTTCATAGTGCAGTCGCCTAGTTCCAGCAGCAAGACATGTCTTTGATCGGGAGAGTGGATCTCAAACTTGGGACTTCTTCAGGTGAGTGAGGGGGGTGTGAGGGTGTCAAGGAGGGGTGTGGGTAGGTAAGAGCACAGTAGGAGGTTGGGTGGGGATGCGGGTGTGATTGGTGATGGAATTTTTTTTTCAGTTAAAAAAACATAAAAAGACATTGAGAGATGGTTTTCTTATTTTTAGCAGCAGAAAAACATGGGACTGTGGGGGATGCCACTAGTCACCAATGAAGTGCCAAAAACAGCATTGGGAGAGGAGGGTCACTAGCCCACCAGGAAATTTGAATGATTAATAATGAAAAATACTAAGATCAGGGACTGGGGAGGGAGGGCCACTAGACCACCAGGAAAATCTAGGCTATTATATATATATATATATATATATATATATATATATAAAAATTATTAAGAATATTATTTTATTATATAGAGGATTGTGTATGAGCAGTCATACACAACAAGGATATTCTTGTATCAAGAGGTTTCCTTAGTAACAGATGACTTCTAAAGCACAGCTCGAGAGGTGCACTGTTACCAAGGGAACCTTGATGTATACAATAGGGGTTGAAAAATAACACTCTCAATAAAAGTAGTTATTTTGCCTAGTATTGAATATCACTGAGCTGATGTAGAGAGTGAGGAATATCACCACGAATATTCCACAATGTCTATGTCACCTAAAAATATCCCACACTGACTACGTCAGAAAACCTAAGTGCACATGAAACAGAACAGAACTTATTTCCTCAATAACATATGATTAAACAAATAGAAAACACCTGAAGACATGATCCCAGAAATAACTCATGCTACCTGTAGTCTCGCAAATGCTGCATTCCACGTTGAAAAAATGATCCCTTGGAGATAGTGCACACAATCGAAAGACACAGCAGAAGTCCTTAAACAACCTGTGAAAGAAACAAAAAAGCAAAATAAAAAAATGGCCACAAGTGAAATAATGAAGAAAGCTGATAAAAAAATGGACAACAGACAAGAACAACAACACTGGGTAAATAAATTATCATTAAAAAGGCCGTGCAGCAAAGTTAACGTGTATGAAGAAATCAGACTCAGCTGTAGTCAATTCGAAGCTGATCTAGAGCCACTCGAAGATTCAAACTTAAAGAACGAAACAATTATAACAAAAATAAGTGCCGAAAAGGAACCACAAGCACAGGAAAAACAAGAAATAGACACAGACATAATAAACTCATTCATCGGAAGCACAAAAAATGAAAACACAAGAAAAAAGTCAGAAAATGATGCGAACCATTTTCAACAGTATTTACTGGAAAAACACAACATAACCGATTTATTCCACTATGTGCCAGGACAAAAACTAGATATGTTATCATGCCAGTACTTTATGTCTATGCATCGAGCAGATGGAAAGGAATATGAACCTTTAACCATCATATCCAAACTACAAAGCATAGAACATTACCTAAAAGAAATGGAATACCTACACAACCTGTCAACCTCAAGCTACTTCATTAAAACAAGACAAGTTCTTTCAAAACAAAAATTGTTAAAAGAACAAGACAAAGGCAATCGGCCACAAGCAGCTGACAACCCCACAGATACAATTATCGAAGAGCTATTTGACAAAGACATTCTCAGCCCTAAAAATCCACAATCATTCCTCAATACAATGTGACTTGTAGTTACAATGCTCTTTGGATTAAGGGGAACAACTGAAACCCATGCTCTCCAGTGGGGAGATGTTAAAATAGGGAAGGATGAACATAATACCCTATACCTTGAGTATATACGAGAAAGACAAACTAAAACTCGAACGGGAACTGATCCAAAAGATGTGAGACAACTAAAACCAAGAGCATACCAAACAAACAATCCGAAAAAAAATGCCCAGTGAATAATTATTTGATCTATAAAAGCAAAAGACCTATAAAATGCAACCAGGAAGATGCACCATTTTTCTTAGCCATCAATCACATCACAAAATCAGACTATCCAACTTACTGGTATAAAATACAACCACTTGGTGTTAATTATATCAGCAAAATTGTGAAAACCATGATCACCAGTGCTGGAATCCACACTGAAAAACTGCTAACAAACCACTCTATACATAAACACTTGGTACAAAAGTTAACCAACTCCAACGTTCCTGCAAATGAAATAATTCAAATTTCAGGACATAAAAAAATCCAGTCTATCAATACATATTCAAAGCTAAGTGATGAAAAGCACAAAAATATATCTAACATACTCAGTAATACCACGGAACCTGTACCATCTGCACCTTCTGAACAATACAAACAAAATGTAGTAACATGTAACATTTTCTCGAGCACCACAGAAGAACAGAAAGCCACTGCTGATATAAACAAAAAGCCACAGACAAGCAGCACCTTTTGTTCACATAATTACAGGTGTACAACAAAGCCGCATGAAAACACCCCATTTTCCTTCCCAAACAGCATGCTTTAACTACCCCATCATACATGTGGAAAAGATCACCTTCAACATCATACAAGGTATTGAACTTATATTTAGATACCGTATAACTGTTAGCAGTAAAGGTAGTAAAACATTAACATATGCCTTTTCCCTCTTTATAACAGGACCACAACACGAACATAGAAGGAAGCGCAAAGCACCTCTGATCTCATCAGATAGCTACTCGGACTAAAACAGAACCACCATAACTGAAGAACGAACCAGCTGCAATAAATGAAACAATTACAAATGAAAAAACTACATGGAGCAATGTTTAGTTTTATTTCATTTCTTCTGAGTATCATAACAGTTACAATAACAGAAAAAAAAAATGTTGTGCAGAAAAGTATACAAGCTATCCAAGCAATAAATAAAAAAAATGTAGTTATACTGCAGAAGTAAGCAGAACACATGTATATAATTTATTCCACATTTCGTTTTAGTAAAACTCTGTAAAACGTATGTGCAACTCACAAATAAATGCTGTGTTACGTATCACAACAGAGTATTGAATGAAAATGGAACACATATAGCAATACAGTACTATCAGCACACAAAATATCCACAGCATCAACTCTACGGTACATTGCCAATCTATGACTGTCCCTACAAAAATAAAATATATCACATTCGAGTAACATACAGCAGTAAAGACTGTAAAAGTATAAGTGATACCAGCCACACACAAACCTCCACGAAACGTTGAAACTCTGCCGCAAATGACAACTCCACCCCTAAACCACAACAACCAATAGAACAAAACAAATCAAGCACCGAAACGAACCAAAACCAATTGCACCCTCGAGAAACACTATTCAGAAAACTAAACCAATGACTAAATCGACACTACAGAAACCAATTGGAGCAAACCTCCCCCACATACTAGTTCATTCATAAAAAAACAAACAATGGCGGCATGACACAGCAACACTAAATAACACCACAACACTCTACACCAAAAAGAACATTACCACACATACCCTATTGTATAAATCACACACATGATGTGCGACTTGTGGAATTTGTACAATATTAGCAGTCGTGCAGAGTGCACTGCGATAATATCACTCGTGGCTTCACCACTAATGATATTATCACAGTGCACTCTGCACTGTGATAATATTATCCATATTCCACAGTTGCCCATCATGTATCCATATATACATATATACATATATATATATATATATATATATAATTTATAAAATGGGGAAAAGAATCAAATACAAATCCAATGTTCTGATTGCATAAAACACATCACATGACTGTGTGTACATCAGAGCACGACCACACACCTGCACTTTTACCTCCTCCAAAACAATTTTCACATTGTATAAGATAGATAAACCACTCTGAGGTGTGCGGTCACACTCTGATATAGGCATGCCTTGGGTGGTTGATGCACTTGGCCTGCAGCCTCATGCATAACAACGCACACCAAGGTGTGCGTATATCAGAATGCGACTGTACACCTCAGAGTGGTTTATCTATTATATAATGCAGTAGGTGTGCTGATAAATACTGTGTGATAAACCAGGTTATTTTGAGCTACTATATGTATAAATGTGAGATTTCACATTTATACACATAGTAGACACATCATACCCTGGTTATACATACAGTGGACACATCATCGAGAGCCCCAAAACAGCTGAACACTCCAATATCGACGGAACTACTTGCCGTCCGTTTAAAAAAAAAAAAAAAAGAGAGAGATAGATTGCATGCCCAAAAGCAAATCTCAACCCACCACAGGACATACAGAACCCTAAAAAAAAACCTCTCAGAAAATGGCAATTCTGTCAGAACAGAGTATTCTTGTGTTAAATGGTAGCAGCTCAGCATGTCTGTTAGAACCACTTTTGTAAATTTTTTTTTTACATGCATCTCTATTAGATTTGTCAATAAAAATAACAAGAGACAAGTAGAAGTGCAGGAAAACAATGACAATCAAAGTGCAAATAACAGTTTTTCCTTAGAACTGACTGAAATCCTCACACAAATAAAAATGGTTAATGAACCCTTGGAGGATCTGGAGACCACCGGTCAAAGTAACACAACAACGGAGCAGACCAATCAGGAAAGCGCAAGTACCATAAAAAAAGACTGTACTAGACGTAGAGCAGATTGACTAATTTATAGACAGAGCAAAGAATTTAAACACCAGCAGAAAAACACAGGCAGATGTTACGCTTTTCACTAGGTATTTAGTTGAAGCACTAAGTGTAAATGATCCACTAACAGACATAGCCCCCACAGACCTTCAAACATACTTGTGCTATTATTTTATTTATTGCAAGAAAAAAGATGACACTTCGTATGAGCCCTGTACATTGCGGCCTATGTTTCAGAACCTAGAGAGGCATCTCTGTGGCAAAAGCTACCCCTGTTCTCTGTCAACCTGTCTTGTTGGAAAAGTGCAGGCAGGTGTTAATGTCACGCCAGTAAAATCTAAAATGTGAAGGTAAGGGAAGTAAGCCCAAGGCTGCTGATGAGCTCACAAACAGCATCACTGATATACTCGATGAAAAAAAAAAAGCAGCTCGGTCCCCACACCCCTGATTCCTTACTCAACACTTTGTGGTTTGTGATCAGCACCTACTTTGGAGTCGGGTAATACAGAGATGCACAACATCAAATGGAGTGACGTAGACCTGCACCAAGATGAAAACGGGAAATAGTACATCCAATACGTGCAGGAAAGACAGACAAAGACTAGGACAGGGAGTAATCCTAAGGACACCATGAAAATTAAGCCAAGGGCATATGAAATACAGCAAAAAATAAATCAATGCCCAGTGAAAAAACTACTTAATTTACAAAGAAAAAAGGCCACAACAGACACTACTACTAGATTCACCATTTTTCCTAGCAGTAAACAATTACCTAAAAATACTATTACCCCACTGCCTGGTTCAAAAAACAGCCAGTGGGCGACAACTAGCTATTCACAATCGTCTAAACAAAGGTGCAGAAAACAAGCATTAATATTGACAAACGTCTAACAAATTAGTGGGCAAGGAAGCACCTAATACAAAAATTAACAGATTCTGGCATATCCCCCAATGAAATAATTCAAGTAATAGGGCATAAGCAATTAAGAAGCCTTAATGATTATTCAAAGTTGAATGACAACAAGCAGGAAAAGATTTCATGGATTCTTACTGGAGAAACACCTACGGCTGTACATCAGGATAAACCCAAAGTGCCTACATTCACTACCATATCTGAAAACAGCCATGAAATCCAGGGAACTTGTTTTAATCGACCAAATATCACAGCAAAGAATATAACATTTAGTATTGTCCAAGGTACACTAGCCAACCTAAACCCATATTCTATGCTAAAAATGTAATCCGATCCATGTATGAAATATTACAAAAAAAAAAAATGTCTACATAAAAGCTGTTTTCCATTGTCCCATAACTGTACCTAGGTCACAACTATGAAGCAAAGAAAAGAAAACATTCTCAAGTCCTGGACACATTCTCAGACTCAAATTAGCAAGTAAGCATCTCTCCCCCCATTGCCTTTTGACAGCAAGTTTAAAAAAGTTGTTAATCCTTTAACTTTACAGTGTTATAAACATAGCAAGACAGAAATAAATGAATACTGTATGTAGGTATTTAAAAAGGAATAATAAAAGTACAGGTAAAATGCAACACAAACAGTCTCATTTTCATTGCAAAGGTGATGACCATATGAGCCCAATAAAAAGACAGCCACGCCAGTAAATGTTTGTTGAGCTGTCCTTGAAACATTTCATTAAATAGTAAAATAAATGCCTTGTTTTGTATCAATCAATAGATGAACTGATCACCAGTTGTTCTCTCCCTATCTCTAAAAATGATGTTTTCCAGCTAGGCCTCAAAATGACCCTGGCCCAGATATTCAAAAGGGTTGCGCCATGTGCAATAGGGTTGCTCCAGCGCAAGTCTGAAAATGCGCCATTCTGCAATATTCAGCGGGAGGCAGATGCGCCCCCCAAATCACACTGAGCAAGAGCACAATGATAATGAATGCATGCACAACTGAAGGGGGAGGAACCATGCATAAATGGCGCAGTGTGATATTCAACAACATGCTCCATGCGCAATAGGGGAGCAAGCGGAAGTTGCGCGATAGCAGAAATGAGCCAAAATAAAAAGGAACAAGGGAGAGGCGCAAGAACGCTACAGGGAAGGCACATGTGGTTGACCTCTAGGCAGACACACAGGGCAGGACAGACACACAGGGCAGGACAGGGAAAGGGCACCCTGAACCCACAGGCAAAGGGAAGGTGTGGGGAGCCACAGCCAAACACAGTGCAGAAGGGGGAAGTGCCACACAGCACTGAGGCCATCACAGGAAGGTGTTCCCGGTGCAGGGGAAGTAGCAGCCAGGACAGTGGAGGGAACACAGAAATAGCTGCGGGGGAACACAAGCCAGGGACATGGCCAGTGCCACCATCCAGATGGAGGCAGTAATGAGGGGGTGAGAAGGTAGGCAGCAGAGGCGCGGCCGTGGAAGGGCCCATTGGCGGTATGCCCCCAACGGGCAGTACCGAGCCCGCACCAGCTTCGAGCTGTACAGCGACACCAAGATCGTAGGCTGGTACCGCCTGAATCGGGCAATTCTGAGGCGGTTCTATGAGCTGTGTAGTGATGTGATGCAGGCACCCACACGACGGAGCCATGCAATGTCAGTGGAGACTAAAGTGACAGCTTGCATGTGCCTGCTCACCACAGGTACCTTCCAGAGACCAACAGGGGACACCACAGGCATAACCCAGTTGGCCACGACATGCCACCTCACCCAATTCCTCAGTGCACTGCTGCCACATGCTGTGGAGTACCTCTATTTCCCCAGCACACCGGCGGAGCGCACAGCAAACATACAGGAGTTCCACAGGGTAGCATGTATGCCTGGCGTGCTAGGGGCAATAGACTGCACCCATATGACCATCCGCACACCACCTGGCCCCAAAGGGGCCGCATATATCAATCGGAAGGGCTATGCAAGCATCAACTGCCAGGTGGTGTGCGATGCCAGGGGGCGCATAATCAATGTCTGTGCCACACACCCTGGGGGAGCACATGATGCCTTCATCTGGCACCAGTCAGCACTGTGCCACAGATTCGAGAGTGGGGACATCCCCACTGGCCACTTAGTGGGTGAGTATGCAAACCACGTGGAAAAACATAGAGCTTGGGAGGGACATGGTCAGAGGTGACATGGGTATTGGCCTAGATGGCCCAAGGCAGGGCGACGCTGAACACCAAACTAACCTCCACCCTCTACACACAGGTGACAGTGGCTACCCACTCTATCCCTGGCTGCTCACACCATACCGGAGTCCCGTGACCCCATCGCAGCAACGCTACAATGAGGCACATGCCACCACACGCAGTGTCATCGAGCGGGTATTCGGGATGCTGAAGGCACGTTTCCGTTGCCTGGACACGTCTGGCAGTGCCCTACAGTACAGCCCCTCAAAGGCCTGTGGGCTATTCCTGGCCTGTTGCATCCTAAACAACATGGCCAATGACTGTGGGATAGCCGTACAGGTCAAAGAGGGGAACAGCGATGGGAATGATAAGGATGTTGGTGAAGATGGTGATGGGCAGCCCCCCCCCTTGGGCGACGAAACCCCCGACTGCTCCGGCTGGCACAGCTGCACTGGGACACCATCACAGAGGAGCACTTCAGCCAACCCAGGTTAGTCATGGGGCCATGTGCAACCACCAGTGGCAAAGGCACAACCCACAAACACGCATGGACACACCAGGGGTGCATGCTGTCAAGGGAAGAGGCCGAGCATGGAACCGCACACACTGCCAGGGATGGGCGAGGTCTAACATGGCACGTGGTCATACACACACACACACACACACACACACACACACACACCTCACAAGACATGCACAAAGGGTAGGAGGCACACCGACCCAGACCGCCACCCCTAGCCACACACAGACGTCCACAGACCACCACGCCCACTGCCTGTCATTGTGCGTGTGTCAGACGCTGGGCATCATTGCACAGTGGCATACAGCGCAACGCAGGAATCATCATGCACACACCACAGCGGACATCAGCCAGGAGGGTGTGCAGATGGAACATGTGTGTGCATGCAGGGCTGGGTACCCCACCCGTGCATTGTCCACTGAACGAAACAATGCACATAGGGCAGCATCAGACAGTAGCCATGCTGGGAGACAGGTCAGTCACGTGCCACAGTGCCACGGCCGCCATGGATGCATGGGCGGCCCCGCCGAGACCCGCCAGCAGTGACAGGCTAACCACTGGCCTCATGGGGTGGCACCGACAGTCCCCCAGGGGTTCCACTGCATGAACGCGACCGTGCTCATGCAGGGGTCTGCAGCACACCGAACATGCCTGCGTCAGTTGTGCTTGGGATGCCCACAGCTGAACCCGGTGTTGATAAGGATGGTGTCGCATGACACCGGGAACGGGGGGTGGACATTGCACTGCGCAGTGTCTGCGATGCATGGGCAAATAACTGTGTGCCCATTGTGGCCATGACAGCTGTGAATGCCTGTGTCTGTCTGTCAATGGCAGCGGTCACATCCTCCCACAAACGGTCCATCCCTGCCAGGAGCAGAGCAGTGTCTCTGCTGTGCTGCTCCTCTGCCTGGCGCAGAGCCATACTCAGTGCATCCACAGCCCTCACAAGCCACATCTGCTGATTGACTGATGCTTGCAGTATGCGGGTGTACTCATCTAAGAGGTCATCTGCCTGATCGGCATGCTGTCCCTCATGGTGTTCGCTGCCCTGATGGTCATCACCCCTTGAGGGTGGGTGCTGCACACCAGGGCCAGGCCTGGGCATGTCCACAGGTGGTGCACTGATGCCGCCCCCTGACACTGTACCCCCATGGCCATTGGCAGACTGCTGATACTGCCCCTCCGGCTGCCGCTCTCCAGGGCTCAATGGTGCCACCGCAGTGGCTGCAACAGTCCCACTGTCCTGGACACACACCAGTGCTGCCCCACTGGTGCAGACAGGCATAGGCTGGGACTGTGATGTCACGCAGGCCTCCACGGTGGCACCACCCACAGCCATGGCCGCGATGTCACCTGCTATGTGGCCCATATGTCTCACTGCCCATAATGCTAGCTCCATCATCATCGGTGACGGATCTGGCACCAGCCCGAGTCTCAGCATGCTGGCATCCATGGACACTGGGACATGGGCAGGGTCTTCTCCGCACCTGCTCCACCAACATCAGTCCGGACATCCAGGCAGACCCACTGTTGCCCTGACCCCCGTATGCCTGTGGAGGTGGATGGCCCCTCCTCCATCTCCATGATACTGCCCTCAGTGGAGAAGCCCACCACCGCTGACCCATGTAGATGCTCAGGAGCTGTAAGGGAAAAACAGTAACATTACTGCATGTGCCCTACCCTGTCCCCCCCCAATCGACAGACCATGACCTACCATGCAGTGATGGGCTACCACCCATCTGGGATCCACAACCCGGAACACCCTTAATGGCGCAACGCTGCATGCTGCCAGCAACCCGCTCTTCCTGTGGGTTAAGGCGTTGCACCTCCGGCTGTCCCCCACCAGTCACAGACTGTGCTGCCCTGATGGCAGCCACCTTCTCTTTAATTCTCCGCCTGTCCATGCCCATCTTCTTTTTGCACTCCGGCGTGGAGTGCTGGTGGCTGCCATACAGGTTGACAGCATGTGCCACCTCCTCCCATGCAGCAGCATGGGCCTGTGGTGTTCCCTGGCGTCCACTGAGCAGTGGCTCTTGGTTGAGGTAGGCCTCAAACAGGGCATCTGTCTCTGCCTTAGTGAAGTTTGGCCTCCTCTTCCTCCCACGTCTCTGTTCCTTGTCCTCCACCTCATGCTCGGTCATGATTCATCCTGTAAGAATGACAGGTGTTACCTGTGACTGTGCAGTCCCATGCATGTCCCAAACACCACAGTCCACACTCCCAAACAGCATGCAACTCACCGCAATAGACTGCAGTAACTGACTATGGCCAGTGCAGCCCAATGTCGCATTTTTATAGCGCAACCCATGCAAATGAGGCGAGGCGCATCTTTAAGTGGATGCAAATGCAGTGACTGCGCCATTGAATGGCTGATTAGATGATTTGCATTTGCTGGCTGAATATCACGCTGTTGCGCTTTGTGCAATTGTGTTGAACGTGCTGAGTCAAGGGTGCAGTTCTGTGACATGCACAGTACACACCTAACTGTGCATGCCCGGGTTGATGACGCAGGTGCCTGCTGCGCTGCTGACGTGCTGTGCACAGGAGGTAATGTAGGGTATGGCCACCATTGTGCCAGTGGCACTACAGCGCTGTTCACATATATGGTGCTGTGGCACTGGAGCATCATAGGTGCACTGGGGCAACAGCGCTGTAGGCTGCTACAGGAGGTGGCACACAGGCACCCAATCACGCTACATGCATTGGGTTCCAATCACGCTGTGGCTGTCCGTGCGCCAGAGGCCCTTGACCCTGTGCCTGACCTTTGCCCCCTAGGCACCATGCATCAGGCATGGGTGCACCACTATCGCACTGTTCAGTGACAGTGCGATAGGGAATGGCAGCGCTGTACCGCACAGCATCTGCACGTGGCAGGACCGAGCTGCTGAGCGCCATTTTGATTCAACCACACTGAAGAGATGGCATGGAGGCATGCGGTTATTTTGAGCCAGGTTGAGCTAGCCAACCTGGTGACAATAGTTGAGCCCCATGCTGGGGCTTTGTATGGAGATGCACCCCTGGACAGGGCCAGGAGTGCAGTGTGGCAGGAGGTGGTCGACGCCCTGGAGGAAGCCACTGGTATGGGGCACACGGTGGAGCAGTGTCGCCATCGTTACGGGGACCTGAGGCGCAGGGACCCAGACCTGCTTGCCCACATGTGGGCACATGCCAGGAGGGGCACGGTGCCATGGCCAGGTAGGTGCAACATCCATTCACTATTATCATCCATACAGGTATCACAGTTGCATGTGTCCGGCACATGGGGGGGCATCCGGTGTTGGCCGTGGTGGTGGTATAGGGGTGTGGGGTGGATGGGTGTGGCTGTGTGGGACTGCACACACATGGGGGCGGGGGGACTTTGCTACCGGATTGTACTGATGTTCCTCTCTCCATGTTTGCACCTTAGGGCCTGAAGAACACCGGCAGAACAGAGACCGGAGGCGCCACCTGGAGGAGCAGCAGGCCAGGAGGGATAATGGTGGTCAGCGGCGCATGGACCAGCCTGATGATGGTGAGTGCCTTACATCCATGATTACTATTGCATGCTGTATAACTGGAGGGGCTGCGGGGCATGGCCACCATCCATTGACACCACTGCCATGCAAGCAACTTATTACAGTCAGCACTGTCCATTGGCACTGCATATCTGGGAGTGCATCAATGGTGGTCCATGCGTGCACCGGGTACATGGCTGTGGCACTGCCTTCACACCGCATAGCCAGGTCACTGTACGGCCACGGTGGTGCTGTGCAGGACATGGGCGGTGGGTGTGTGCAGTGGTCCACATGGCTGTGGCTGCCTGGGTGGGCAGGTCTTGTGGACACGGTCACTGTGGGTGGTCACACACCATCACAGGGGCGTGGCACATGGCTGTATGCCATGCACAATGGGTGGGCTGCAGGGGGCTGGACAGTCACACTTATTGACTCTGCTCCCTTGTCCTAGGTGGAAGGCGACTCCAGGCAATTGAGAGGGGTGTTCATGAGCTGCTCCAGGTGGCAAGGGAGACATTGGAGCTGCTTCACAGGATCCACCGCCACAGGGTGAGGAGGAGGAGGAGCGGCAGATGTCGGCGCCATGTTGAGGAGGACAGGGGCACGCGTTAATGTCCCCATGCCCCTACTACCACCTTCCCCCCTTTGACCCACCCTCACACCTCTTCTTCCCTCTCCCATATGTTCATCCCTGCCCCTTACCCGCCCCCACCTGTTATGTGGCCCTTCCCCCCTCTTGTAAATAGTTTTTTGTTACTTCTTTTAGATATATGCATTTTGTTATGACAACTGTGGTGGTCTCTGATTTGCAGCGGGTTACAGGTGCTCAGTTGCAGTGGTGTGCATGGCATCAGGGGTGGTGCACGCATGGGCATGTGTGTGTGTGCAGAGGTGAACCGCCTATGGTGTGGGCAAGAGGATCAGTCACTATCTGTGGTTTGCGTGTTGTACTCTGTGCACTGGATGCCTGTGTGCAGTGGTCCACGGGGCCTGCACTGTGTGCATGGCACCCCTGTCAGACCGTCCATAGCCTGTGCAGCTGACACCCTTGCATGTCTGTGATATGCATGGTCTGCTGGCGTGTCAGTGGTGGCTGTTCATGCTGGATAACAACTGTACCCGGCACAATGCCAGGTTGCCTTCCATCACCAGTATGGTGCACTTCTGCCCCCAGTGGCACTGTGACCTCTGCTGTTGTTGTTCCCCCTCCATGCTGTAGCTTGTGTCTGTTGCAGGGGATGTGCTCCAGTGTCTGTCACCTGTGCTCCGGCGGCATGCTGGTGGCATACAGCTCCATGGTGCCTACGCAGGGTGACTGGCACACCTGTGCAATGTAGGGGTGCTGGCCATGTGTACACGTCAGCAGTGGCCACATGCCAGTGGCTTGGTTGACCCGCTACTGTGTCCTTGTGTTGGTGTGCCCTTGGGTATGGGTGGGTGTTTGCCCATGCACTGTGTTGCATCCTGTGTGGTGCATGCTTCCATGCTACACTGTGCGTGTCTGTGCTGGCTGTTGTGGCCAGTGCTGGGACAGGATATGTCCTTGGGAGGGTGTGCAGGGTGCTGTACTGCTGGAGGTGGGGTCTGGGGCATGCCCTGTCGCATGTGGAGTACCTCATGTGGCAATGCATGGTCGGTCTCTCAGCTGTACCTCTGAGGGGGACGTGCAGGGTGGCACTGTGTATGCTGTTGTTGTACTGCTGTCTGCTGCCACCCGCAGCAGGGTGCACATGGTGGGGATGCCTTGCACGGCTCCATGGTGCACAGGGTTGCTTTGTCACAGTGGGGGTGGTGGCATGCATAGGGTGTCCTGCGCTGTTGGGTGCTACTCCTGGGAAGGGGTGTATGGTGATTGTGGTGCAGCGTGTGCTCTGCATTGGTGGGATGGGGTGCTACGGGGTGGTCGGCCCTCCTTGTGTGCCGGTCACAGCTTGCCAGGGGGTGTACTGGGGCACCATGGCCTGGCTGTGGGTTGGTTGCTGGTATCCATGGGCCGGTGGTTATTCCAGCTCTCCTCTGGTTGTGCAGTGCATGGGGTGTGGGGGACGATGTCTGTTCTGATGTGTGCTCCTCTGCCCATCTGTGGCATGGGTGGTGAACTCCTGTATCCTTGGTTGTGCTGTTGTTGCATTGCTGCCCTGCTGCAGGGGTTGTCCCTGGTTGTGCTATGGCGCATCTGGACTGCTCCGCTGAGCATCCCTTGTTGCGCTATGGTGCATCAGATATGCTCAGCTTCACATCCCTAGTTGCGCTATGCGCAGGTGGTGTGATATTCAGTCATCGGCCGTAGGAGCATCTTGGCCTGTGCAGTTTTTGAATATCACACTTCTTGCGCATGGGCACAGTGGACTTGCACTTGCTCCTGCTGTTGCGCACTTTTTGGGTGCAGTTTGAATATCTGGACCCCTGTGTAAACAGCACTGTCAAATTGAATGATGACATCTTTTCTTATCCATTTTCTCATAGATCTTGAACAGAATTCATCTGCAAGAAAAAGAATTAGCTCTGCAAAAGTATTTTTTTTTCTATTGACTGTTTAATAGGACGCAGCAATCACTGTTATTTTTTTTGTGCACCCTGTAGGAAGAAAACTGGCCAAAAGAAATCCAAGAAGGAAAGCATCCCAAAATCTCAACTTTTGCTGAAGAAGCAGTAGAAACACATGGAAAAACACAGAAGACAGAAGTCAAAAGTCCAACACCTCACTCTTTATTTACCTTACTTTATTTCTTTTTTAACTCTGTTCTACTGTGCCATCAATAAAAAAATATTCACCACTTTTAAGCTCAACTCTATCCTTTGTTTTCACCTGAATAGCTGTTCATTTAAGAAGAATATTTTAAATAAAGTGTTAAAACTAATTTACCTTGATGCAGTCTTCTTTACTGTAGATATTGGTAGTAGAACAGAGAACAGTAAAATGTGAACTCTTCTTGTCCTATTTCAAGTGATTAGACCCCTTCCCCCCAAATAAAAAGATAAAGTGTGCAACCAAACACCTTCCAGTAATAATGAAATGTAACATGAAATCCACTCTTCAATGTGGTAATCTGCAGTAAAAAAAAAAAACTAAAATAACAGTCAGATTTATAAAGGCATAATATGTTCACTCTTCAGTGAAAGGAGAATATCGAAAGTACCACAAGTACAATAAGGGTAAAAAATAAGTGTGCATCTAAAACAAAGTTCTAAAAATGAGTAATTCAAGAGAATTGAGACGTCCACTCTTGCAAGTGGTAATCCAATCCAGCACCTGACAGAATCCAAGACAAGGCCCACCATAAGTGCAGCTGAGGACTGTCCACCACAAACTCCAAGATCCCTCGATACCACTCTCCAGAAGGTCCATCTCTGCAACAAGTCTCACCAGAGGCTGACGCTCCTGTGTTGTAGTC
This sequence comes from Neoceratodus forsteri, assembly GCA_016271365.2. Lineage (NCBI taxonomy): Eukaryota > Metazoa > Chordata > Ceratodontiformes > Ceratodontidae > Neoceratodus > Neoceratodus forsteri. Next base: position 370,279,671 of record CM057451.1, on the reverse strand, counting down.
CGCTGCTCCTGGCCTTCCCAACGATGGTTTCTCCAGCTCCCCAATTGTCAGAAGCAGCTCCTTGTGTAATCCAGCACTTCTTCATGCTCCTTAAGTGTGCTGTTCCATCACGCTAACTCCAGATCCTCCTCCATTGACACCTGACACTATACTGAGTCAAAACTGCACCACAGCAAACAGCCACGCCCCTCGCACATCAATCCACACCCATCCACCAATCACATACATTTTCCCATGCCACTTTAACCAATCATGACTCGTCCATTCACCATGCGTCATCCAATCAAAAGTCACACACTATCCACACATAACCAATCACGATGTACTATCTGACCAATTGAGAAAAAAATAACATCGAGGCAGAGTAACATGAGAAAAACGGTTATTCTCAGAAAAAAATATCCCCTGTAAACAATAAAAAAAAGATTATTTAAAAAAAATGTCTCAATCTACAGGCAACACTCATCCAAGCTATGGCACCTATTGAATAAGTCGAACATGTAGGAGTCTGATGTGTGATATGATATTTATCTTTACTCATAATCATCGACCGCAGTGCCCTCACTCATGGCTATGCTTCACTCCACCAGTCATAAGGCAACCTGCAGTCAATAATTACTCGTAAAGATAAATATCGTATCACACATCAGACCCCATATCCCATATATATATATATATATATACACATACATATGTATATATATATATATATATACATATTATATATACAAGTTACATTGGGGATATGGGGGGTTAAAAAGCATATTCTAGACATGGAATTCCATGCATACTAGCATTCCACCATACTATATATATAATACACACACACACACACACACACACACTATGTTACATTGGGGATATGGGGATTAACATATAGGGATGGGGAATTGGGGCTTGAGGGAGTGAAACAGTCCACTACCTTGCTGCAACCTGCTTCTTCCACAGGTGGCACTGTGCTTTTGCAAATTGTGGCAAAGCATAGAGGTTGTGTGGTACAACTGAATGCTGTACTATTTGTGGCACAAAGATGGTTGTTTCATGAAAGAAAGTGCCACAGTTTGTGGCAAAACAGTGCCTCAGAGAAAATAAACAAATTTCTGTACAAAACTGACCCCAGAATCAGATTCCTCAGGCCCCATGTAGGTAAACACAGATATTGGTGTTTAAAAAGTACCAGCAGTTTTTAAAATATTTAAGTTTGTTTTCCTCATTAACTGAAAAGAAGATGGTGGCAGCATGAAAGAACATACCCCATTTGAGAAAGAGAATGACACTTTCGCGAAAGAGAAACACACTATCGCACTGCACATCTAATTTTTCCCATAGGAAATAATGGGAAACTTTGAAATGTAATAACTTTTGAATTGAGTAATATTTTTTCACCAAACCTTGAAAAGACACATCTGCAACCCAAACTTGATATACCCTGCAAATGTCAGATCAAACACCCAAGACATTTCTGAGAAACAGCGTGACAAAGAATTTACATTAAAATGGTGATTTTCACATTTTTTGACACACCACATCTCCGCACCCACACATCCAACTGGAACAAAACCTGCCACATCAAGAGATCTTTGGTCCCCAATGGCTCATGCAACATTTCTTGCAAACTGGTCAAATGGTTGCAAAGTTATTAAAGTGCAAAATTTTGGGTTTAAGATAGAAGTGAATGTTGAACCCTATCTGTAGGGGTATGACCGCACCCCTATACTATAAATGTTACATGTATCTATATATACAGTAGTTAGGGTTGAGCAGCAGTTTCTATGTTAAACCTCAAACTTTGCACTTTAATAGCTTTGCAACTGTTCAACAGATTTACACAAAATTTTCTCATGCGTGGTCTTGGGGGGTAGATCTCTTGTCATACCAAGTTTCATTCTGGTTGGATATGCAAATACCGAGATGCAGATAGCCAAAAAAAGTGGAATAAACTTAGTGTGTTTTGCTGCTTCATTTTTTTTGTGTGTGTGTCATTTCCTAGCGCCCAGACAGTTTGGAATTTTGGTCTGAAATTTTCAGGGAGGAAAGGGCTTGGGCCACAGTGGTGCCTTTCACTGGTTTGGTGAAAAAATATTAATCCGTTCCCTAGTTATTACCTTAAAAATTTCAGTTCTGAGCATGCACAGTATGGTCTTTTGGAAAGCTGCTTGGAATGAAAAAAAGAATTTGGTGCATATGAAAAAGGATCATTTTTTCATATGGGGGCAAGTCTTTTTTCATTAGGAAAAAACCCACAGAAATGACATCCTGCACACACACTAACACATGTATCTTGCTCATTAGTGCCTGTAAGGGATTCTGTACTTAGTTCTTGAAAAATGACCCCAAAATGTGGGGTTTTTTTTTCATTTTTAAATCCCTTTTTGTGATTCAATTTTCTTTTTTTCACATGGCCATATGAAAAAGGAACTTGACCATATGAAAAAGTATGCCTTCACACAAAAAAATAATTTGGAGTTAGTTTTTTCCTGATTCTTTTTTCATATGATGGCATCCTTTTTAGTATGAATGCAAAAGCACATGAAAGGATCCTTCATACAAAAAGGAATTGTGGGGGGACTAAGTCCAAATTATTTTTGTCGTATGAAAGGATCCTTTTTAAATATGTTTTGTTAAGTATGAAAAGGATGCCCTCATACAAAAAATGTTTGGACTTAGTTTTTTCCAATTCTTTTTCATATGAAAGGAATCGTTCTCATATGCTTTTTGATCATACAAAAGGTGGCCCTTATCGAAAAAAGATTTGGACATCATTTTTTTCCCCTAATTCTTTTTTTGAATGAAGGAATCCATTTTTATTTGTTTTTATTTATATGAAAAAGAATGCCCTCATATGAAAAAAGATTTTGGAGTTATTTTTTTTTCCTGAGTCTTTTTTCATATGAAGGAATCGTTTTTCATATGGGTTTTTCATTTGATACAAAAAAGGATCCCCTCATATGAAAAAAAGATTTAGGACTTGGTGTTTTTGCCGATTTGTTTTTCATATGAAGGAATCATTTTTTGTAAGGTGCTTTTGTCTGATACGAAAAAATGATCTCTTCATATGAAAAAAGATTCTGGGCTTAGTTTTTTAATCACATTTCAACTTCAACAAGCCATAAATCCCTTAGTATTTGGAATTAAAGGACAATCTATATCTCAAAACAAAGGTCTTAATGAGTACTGCAAGAATAACACATAAAATTCCTCCAGCAATTTAGGAAAAAAACTGTAAAACATAAAAATTCCCATAGACTAACACTGGAAGTTAAGCAACCCATACAGCCAAGCAGCTACATTGTTTTTGGCACAAATGCAAGCGCAGGGCCTGTATGCATCCATGCAGGGATGGAATCACAGGGCCTTCCACAGGCAAGTGGATATGTTCACACAAGTTCTGAAGGGACCTAGTGAATAAGGATATGGGTATACTATACTCAGAAAGTAAGGAAATTCAGTGCAGAAAACTTTGTTATTGCACCAGTTAGGATTAAAGTGACAGAAACAGGGAAATGAGGTGTTAGGGTTGCCAACCCTAACACCTCATCCCCACCCTGCAGGCAACAACAGGAAAAACTGTTATGGTGTTACCTCTCCAGAGTTTCTGCAAATCAGGCGTCCAGTGTACCTTAGGGTTGTCAGCCCTAATGCTAACCCCCTTCTCGTATACTCTACACATCTCAGCTTATTTATTGATGGAATGGGGTGAATGTTGGGGTTGACAACTGAAAAGTACATCCCATACCTGATTTGCGAAGACTCAGAAGAGGTGACACTGTAATGTTTTTTTTGTGTTGCTGCCTGCAGGGTGGGGTATTAGGGTTGGGAACCCTGACTCCACATTTCCCTACTTATATTGCTTTAACCATAACTGATGTATTATTTCTTTTGCAATGAATAGCTCATTATATATATATATATATATATATATATATATATATTTATGCAACAGGTATCAGTACAAAAAAAGTGATAAATCCATTAATCTGAGTCACTGTGTGTGTGGATTTATTTATACACAAAACAATTACATCATGCTCCATTTATACACAGTTATTTTATTTATGTATTTATTGAAATGTTTTACCAGGAAGGCACACTGAGCAACAAGTTGCTCATCTCCCAGTGCAACCTGGGGGGAGGGGATCAAGGGGGAGTGAAATAATATATACATGCATACACTCACTAACTACAACAATACCAGTTACATAAGTCAACCTTGCAACATTTTGCAGGGACATGTGAATGTACAGAAATCTCTACATTAAAATACAGACATGTGAACAATACAGTGCTTATTGTATTAAGGAGGCTGGATAGAGCAGGAATTTGCATGCTCTCACTAAATACAAACATTCAAATTACATAGGACCACACTGCAAACATTTGCAAGACATGTGAACATATGGAGATTGTTACATTGATATTACATACAAATGCTCATTCCAGTGATTGCTACATTTAGGTGCATTGCTAGAGTAGGGATTAGCAAAGAATGGGTGGAAGATTGTGCAGTATAATAAATTTATTGTAAGAGTATGGGCATAGGAGAAAGTAGAGGTTTGGGAGGGTAGCAGAGGCATGGACAAAGGAGGGGAAGGGAGGAGATGGAGTAAGTGCATACAGAGGAATGGAGAAGAGAGGAATAGAGGAACCTAGTTCTGGGTACCCTTCAGGATGCTGTGAACCCCAAGGGACTGAGAAAACTAGGATGTGATGAGAGGGTGGGGTTAGAGGAAGGGCTCAGGCTCATTAAGGGTAGGGGGAGTGGGAGGAAGGGAGGTTTAGAGGGACAGATAAGAGTAGGAAGGAGAGGAGAAGGTTCTAGGGAGTTCTGGGGGAAGGAAAAAGAAGTGGCATTTGGGTATGATGTAGAAGGAACAGTTGGGAGAGAGGTTGTTTTGAAGTGCAGAACTGGTGGAGTACATTGAGGGTAGGGGGAGTGGGAAGGAGTAGAGGGTAGGGGTAGAGGGTGGGGGGAAGAATTGGGAGGAGGTCTAGAGGAAGGGAAAGGAAATTTAGGAGTTTGTAGGGGATGGGAGATGGAAGGGAATCTACGGTAGGATGTAGCAGAAACAGGTGGGTGAGAGGTAGTTGTGAAGTGCAGAATTGGTGGAGTATTAGGAGGAGGAGTGATGAATTTGAGGAGGGAGAGAATTCCATAGTTTTGGTAGGTGATAGGAGAAGCTCGTTTGGCCAATAAGGGTGGACGGGTAGGAGACAAACAATGTACAGTGATCAACTGATCTTAGGGAGTGGGATGAGGGTGTAGGAGATATAAATGAGGAGGAGAGGTAGGAAGGGAGTCCAGCTAACCACTGCTTGGAGGTGAATTTAGCACAGTGGGAAAGGCGTCTATTTGTCAGAGAGGGGGTGGAAAGGGCTTGACACAGAATGCAGTGGTGTGTGCAAGAAGGAACATTGAGGGCAAAGCATCAGAAGGATTTGAATAGAGTGTCCAGTCTGGTCAGGGAGGACTTTGGAGTAGCATTATAGACTACATTGCAGTAGTTGAAAATGGGGAGGATCATCTTTTGGACAAGTTCTCGCCTAGCCGCAGGATGGATGCAGCTGTGGTTCTGAAACAGGACACTGAGTTTGGGGTGCAGTTTTTTATGGATGACAACGATGTGTCCAGAGAAGTTTAGGTGTTGGTCAATTCAGACACCTAGATACCTGAAGGAGGAAGTGTCCTCCAGTAAAGTCCCATCTAAGGTGTGGAAAGAGGGCAGTGAGGGGGGCCTAGAGAGTCTCTCCCTTGTGCCGAAGGTCACAGAGATTGTCTTTTTGGCATTGAGGAATAGTTGATGGTTAGCCGACTAGAGCTGAACTTTGTCAAAGTCATGTTGCAAGGTGGATGTAACCATGGTTGGGCATGAACCAGATGCATACAGGACAGTATCATCAGTGTACATATGTATGGCAGTGGAGTTGGAGCAAACAGAAGGGAGGTCATTTAGGAAGATGGAAAATAAAAGTGGGGCCTAGTACGTAGCCCTGAGGGACTCTGGTGCTAATCAGGAGTGGGGATGAAATGGTATCACTGATTTTTACAGATTGGGATCTTCCAGTGAGATAGGCCTTGAACCAGCTAGTGGCTAGGGGGGGAGATGCCAGCTGATGAGAGGGGATTGAGGAGGAGGGAGTGGGAGACAGTGTGGAAAGCTTTGGCTAAGTTGACAAAGATAGCTGAGGTGATTTGACCATTGTCCGTCCCTGTAAGGAAGAGTCAGAGTAGGAAGGTGGTAGTGGAGTGATTTTTTCCTGAAACCAGATTGGAAAGAGGTGAAGAAGGAGGTGTCTGATAGGAAAGAAGTAAGCTGGGAGAGAACAAGGTGTTCCTGTAACTTAGCTAGGGTCAGGAGAAGAGAGATAGGGTGATAGTTACCAGGGGATGCAGGGTCACTACCTTTGGGTAGGGGATGACCACTGCGTGTTTCCATGGGGAAGGAACTGAGGCCGTTGCGAATGATAGGTTTAGAATTAAAGAGAGGGGGTAGGCAATGGCTGGTGCTGAGAGGGACAGGAGTTTAGGGTCAAGGCCATCTGGGGAGGAGCCTTTTGAAAGATTGATAGTGAGCAGGGCTTTAGAGTATCATTTGGGAGATATAAGTGAAGGAGAAAGGGTGGGAGGGAGGTAGAAGGAGGATATGGAAGGAGTGGGGGCAGATGGAAAGGTAGGGAGGGACTTTAAAAGCTCATTTACACATGAGGTGTAGTAGGAGTTAAATTCTGCAGCAACGGCAGACTGATCATCCAATAGTGTGCCATTTATTTTAAGCACAGGGGCAGGGGGATGGGATGAAGGCATAAAGAAGGTGTGGACCACCTGCCAGAACTTGGAGGGAGAATTTAAGTTTGTGTGGAAGGCAGATTTGAAATACTCAGACTTGGCTAGCCTTGTAGCCCTGGTGCAGGTGTTTTGAAGCTTACGGAACAATTTTTGGTCATTTGAGAGCTGAGTTGCTTTGTGGCACTTCCAGGTATGATCACTGGCTCTGTGGCAGGCCAATAGTTCAAGTGTAATCCAGTGTAGATAGTTGTCTCGGACCCTGATTTGTTTAAATGGTGCAAAGGTGTTCCAATCTTCCATGAAAATGTCTTTAAAGTATTCAAGGGCTTTATCAACTGGGGGGATGGAGGCTAAAGGAGACCAGTCAGAGTGGGCAAGGTTGCACAGGAGTGGCTCGAGATCAGTGGATTTGAAAGAGCGTAATTGTAATGTTTTATGCAGGGACATTGGCCTGTGTACTTTCCTGACTATGAATACTGGGTTGTGATCACTGAGTACGTCAGGAAGGATGCCAGAGCTGATGATTCGATGAGGGTGGGAGGTAAGGGCCCAGTCCAGAAGGGAGTGATTTTGTGACTTATGGTTTGGGCGGGTGGGTTCAGAGATCAGCTGACATAGGTTGAGTGCTACAATTTCATTTTGTGTTTTGAATGATTTTGGAGACAACCAATTTAAATTGAAGTCACCTAGGATGTACAGCTCTCCAGAGTGGAAAAGGGTAGTGATAGAAGTTAATAGGTCGTTCATGATAGGGGGCTGGAGGTTTGGGCGACTGTAAATGCCAGCTATAAAGATAGGAAGAGTGAAGGGTAGGGATACTTGAATGGTAAGGGAGTCATGGGTAGTTGGGTTACAGGAAGAGTATATAATGGAGTAGCAGAGGAAGGAGAGAATGTAGATAGACACCCTGCCACCCCTGCCCGCTTGGTCTTGTCTTAGGATGGTCAGGAATGCTGACTGAATTGTCTGGGATTGAGCTCTTAAACCACATTTCCGTGATTATTAAAATGTCTGGTTTTAGAGTAACCACTAAAGCTTGAAGGAGTACTATTCTGGGCAGCAAACTGCGGATATTTAGATGTATGTCGTAGGATGTGGGCATCTTCCATGGACTTAACAAACTGCATGGTAGTGTGACACGATTCCAGGTAGAAAGAATCAGCAGATTTTATTTTTACTTCAGCATTTTTCTTCTTTTTAGCAAGACATATTTAAACAGCGAACTGGTACTAACATACTATAATACCAGCAGAATAGGCCTAACGGTATTTCGTGACTGCTCGTTTGGTCAGCCCCGACCCTGGGAGCTGACCTTGTTGCCCTCCCCCAGCTTCTGCCTTCCCAGTCCCGGATATTCTCACTGCACTGGTTTTTGCTTCCAGAACCCTTCTCCTGTACCTGTCCCACCCCCTCTTGAACCCCTCCACCGTTTCTGCCTCCACCAGCCCCCTGGGCAGTGCATTCCATGGCTCCACCACCCTCTCAGTGAACTAGCACCTCCTGCTTTCTCCCCTGAATCCCCCCCTCCAGCTTTCACCCATGCCTCTAGTTGCCCCCCTTCCTTCCAGACACACTGGCTGCTCCTCCCCTATTACCCCCTTCATGTACCTGAAGACCTCTATCCTTATCAGAGATCCCTTCTCTCTTCCAATGTGTACATATTTAGCTCTTGAGCCTCTCCCATAGGTCCTATCCCCAAGCCCCAAATCATTTTGGTTGCCCTCCTCTGGACCTCTCCAGGAGTTCAAAGTCCCTCTTTAAATGTGGCCTCCAAAACTGCCACGCCAGTACTTCAGTGTGACCTCACCAAAGCAGTTATACGGTGGGAGCATCACTTCCCTCCTTCTAGAGGTGAGCCCCCTAGCGATGCATCCAAGCATCCTGTTGGCCTTTGCCGCTGCCCTCCTACAAGTCTCCGAGTTGTTCATCTTGGCATCCACCACCACCCCTAGGTCCCTCTCAGCCATCTAGACTTGTAGCATCCCCCCCCCCGGGTCCCTCTCAGCCATCGAGACTTGTAGCATTTCCCACCTCAGGTATGACATAAATAAAAACATAAATGGCAACCACAACTCATAACGGTCACTTGGAACACATGGCCAGAAAGGGCTAGCCAACCCAGGTGTTCTACTTTACTACCTGGGAGCAATGCTCAGAGCTCCCTGCTAGAGTCTGTCTCCAGACCCAACACTTATCTGAAGTAGCTTGCATTAACTGCCCTTATATACTTGCTTACAAACCCATGTGACTCTGAGCCCACCCCAGCTAAAGTTTCAAACTTTTATTTACACAATACAAATTGTTTTTACTTCAATCTTCATTTAACAGTATTGTTATAACAGTTATATAACATAACACTAGAAACAAATGCTTTCTAATTTGCATTTTACAAGAAAACCCCAGAGACTTCATGAATAATTAATGGGCTCCACTTTCATTCAAACGGTCCTGCCTTAGGCTGTATACATTTAGTAGCTACAGGCCAGCAGGCTCCTAAAGGAGTCCTGAATTTACACAGGGAAGACCAGACCAGAGAGAGGGGTAAGTGGAGTTCCTTTCCCTTAGGACCATTGTTTCACCTAACTGTAAACGTTTGAACAAGTAGTAACAAAACTCACTTGCTTCAGTTTCTTTGGCAGTTTCTATGTCAGCATTTTAAAGCCCTTTAAGTAAATTATACAAAGGTGACGTGGAAACAGGAAACAAACCTCCTCACAGCATTCTAACCAAGCCCCAGCCAGAAAACCAACAGTAAGTGCAAATACAGCAGTTTTATTCCCAATACCTTTTATTTTCTGTACTGAGAAAAGAGGAAATGTAAAAGATATATCCTTAAACTATGTTTCAGTCTAACCTTAACACTACTATGCCTTGTGACCCTTTTGCAGCATAGTTAAATAGTAATGTCCACGAAGGGTGAGGAAGTGCAGCTCCCGACCTGAGAAACCACATTTGCTAGCAGCACCCTACAAGAAATAATCACCTAGGAAGTGCAAACCTACACCGGCGCATTATCCCCAGCAGCAAAAATGTGCCTAAAGTCATGGTGGTCCGCCACCCCCAGCACTGAAGCGAAGGGAACTAGTCAGGAATCAGAACACAACACACCAAGCTGCACTGCCACAGAGCAACTGGACCATGTCCTTGCAGTTATCCGGGTGGCGGCTCTACTGCTCCCAACCCTGCGCTCCCTCACCAAAGTCACGGCAACACAGGCAAATGCTTGAGAAGCTAAAGAAACACAGCCTCCCCAAAAAGATAGGTGGCTCAAACCCCTTGCACCAACTTTCCCCAAAGGCTTTCCACCATTTTCATTCTAAAGGAGGGGAAACAGCTTGAAACTCAAGCTCCCGTTCAAACAGTTACCCCTCATGATGCACAACCGTGTGCTTTATACAACACTTATTTCATTTAAAACCCTATATTATCATTCTCCCTGAACTGCAACTTATCCCATAATTCATAAAGAACTGCCAAACTCACAGCACTGTGCTTGAACCCTTTTATCTCCCAAAATGCAGCCTGCATAAACTTGAAATTAGAGAAGCCCCACCACCGTGAGGAACAGCCTTTATCTTCTTTTTTTTTTTTCCTTTTCCAATTGTTTAACCAGGAGTAGCACACTAAGCTGAAAGCCTGTTTACAGGTGCGACCTGGGAGCACAGGGAAGTTAAGTGACTTGCTCAGGGTCACACAGTATGCAAGTGAGGGCTGTGGGATTCAAACCCAGGTCTCCAGATTTGCAGCTCAGAGCCTTAAACCACTGCGCTATACTGCCTCCTACCTGCAAGTCCCGCGAGTGGCGGTTTCCACTAATTACCTTCACTATTTACTTTTACTATTCAAGCACTCCTGCTTCCCACTATAAATATAGGGACAAATAGCAGAGCACTGCAAAATCCAAGGCACCATTTTGTGCACTATTGCTTACTAGCATCTATTATTATTCGAGTACATTCCAAAAGCAGCAAGGAATTCTAACTCAGGCATTCACTACTTCTTGGTGTCCTCATGACACCTATAATTCCTATTAGGAAAACAAATCCCCAAAGGAACCTCAAACAAATATTTTCCAGCCCCATTTCATTACAAAGCTGCATCCCTACCTGTACTATAAATAACTAAATCACCAAAGCACTTTATATCCTGTACGGGGGGGGGGGGGTTGACATTTTGTCTAAAACCCTCACTCATCACAGGTCACCCTGTGACAATGTACAATCTTAAAGCCTTTTGGTAGTGTTGAGGGGGCCAAGGGTGAAGCAGCAGCAGGTGAAGTCATGCCAGGAATACAGGGGAGCAGTCAGGCCAGCATTGGGGTGGATGTCCCCGGAGGAGAGCAAAATAAGAGCGAGAATTAGGAATTGTAGCTTAGGGCATCTGGAAGGGGAGGACAGTGGAATCTGGTGATTTGAGGGGATGGGAGGGGAGGAGGTGGAAACCAGCATAGAAAGTGGGCACGCTTGTTAGAGAGGCATTAGGAATAGTAGAGAAGAAGGACCAGATTTCAATGGGGAGAGGGAGTAATGGCTAGGATGAAGATGGGGGTTTGAGGATATGAGGAAGGAAGAGTGGATAGATTATTTGGCTCTGATGGTGGGTTACGTGCTAGAGGGGGTAGTAAGGTGAGAGATAGGAGTAGGGTTGGGGGGGGAGAGAGAGGAGAGAAGGAGTAGCGTTTCTCTTGAGGGCAGATAAAGTGACCTAGAAAGGTAGGGTGAGATGAGTATTGCGAGCCGTGAATGGTTCAGAGAGTGACAGCATATAATAGGGAAAATAGGGAGCAGAAGAGTGAAAACAAGAAATCCCAGTCAGAGAGTTGAGGGAGGCTAAGAGGAGGAGTAGATTGAGTTGTGATTAGAAATGCAGGAGGCAGAATCAGATTAAGTAAAGGGTTGTAATATAGGTGTGCAGGGAAGGAGAATCGCAGTAAACAAATATATTGACCTCTACAGGCAAAGCAGTATAACCTGCTAATGGGACTTCAAGGACCTAGTTACTAGTTATTCGCATCAAGAAGGTCACCTGCATGACCAGGACCTATAAGTAGCAGAGTCCAGATTGGGTGGGGGTAGCCAGTGCCAGCGCGGTGGAAACATAGCTGGAGGAGGGCGCGAGCAGCGGCTTCAGAGTGCCAGTGCACGCTTGCAGGGCCAGTGGTGCAGCAGATCCTCAAGGCATGGGCAGTCAGCTGTATTCAAGCTGCCGGGAGCGCTGCTGGGGCTGAGGCAGGCAGGAGGAATCCTGGTAGGCTTGGGCTGCAGTGAAGCACCCACTTGGGGGGCTCCTCTAGGGAAAGATGGGAATAGTAGCCAGAATTAATAGTGGTGATGGCAAGGGGGGGAGGGGGAAGGCAGTAGGATTGCAGGCAAGGAAACTTAACAAGAGAATGGGGACACAGGAGATGGTGCTAAATAGGGCACTTAAGTTAATCAGCACCTCAACAATAGGAGGGGAGAGTACAGGGGATTTGGAGCTGCCAAGTGTGGTGGGGGGAGGGAATTTTTATCAAGTCTGTAACAAAAAATTAAATTAAGTGGCTGGATTAGGGGACAGACAAAAGGGCCCAGAGGCAGAGAGACAGATAGGGAAGCAGGAAGACAGGAAAACAGAATTTAAGCAATCTGTAACCTATGCTAAACAGCAGCGCCTAGTCTAAGACTCATGTACCCAATGGAGTTGTAATCACAGTCAGTTAAACAAGATTTGCTTTAAAATACAGTTACACATGTGAACTAAACTCTACTAATAAGGCAACTTTAAAATTTCACAGTTGGCATTTAAAATACAGTTTCTTGAGGGAGTAGAAAAAAAAACACTGGGTATTAGCGGGAGCGCAACAGCGTCGCAGAATTCAAGGCAGCCAAGTACCAGTGGTTCTCTTCCGAAGTCCCAAGAGAAATTTAACTTAACTAAAACTTATAAGTCTTGTAGCCATTAACTTAGAGATTTAGCAGAGCAGAGTGCAAGAACAGGCTGTAGTGAAGCGCCAAAGAAATTTGGAAGTTCAGACCAATAGGGAGAGGGAGCGATGCAAATCGGCCAATCAGGGTGCTCGGCAAGCGAGCGCAGTGATCTGGTTGGTCCCAAAAGTCACCGTACTTTGCTTCTGGAAGTAGCTGGAGAAGGTCACATGGGTGGCGGTTTCAGGGTGTCAAGTGCACCGCTTACAGGGCCAGTGGTGCAGCGATTCCTCAAGGCGTGGGCAGTCGGCTGTATTTGAGCTGCAGGGAGTGCCACTGGGGCTGAGGCAGATAGGAGGAATCCTGGTAGGCTTGAGCCACAGTGAAGTGCCTGCTTGGGGGGCTTGTCTTGCTGTTGGAAGTAGCTGGAGGAGGTCGCACGGGCGGAGGCTTCAGGGTGCCGTGCGCACCGCTTGCAGGGCCAGTGGTGAAGCAGTTCTTCAAGACGTGAGCAGTCGGCTATATTCGAGCTGCCAGGAGCACCACTGTGGCTGAGGCAAGCAAGAGAAATCCTGGTTGGCTTGGGCCACAGTGGAGCGCCCGCTTGGGGAGGCTCCTCTTGCTGCTGGAAGTAGCTGGAGGAGGTCGCACGGGTGGCGGCTTCATGGTGCTGAGTGTACCACTTTCAGGGCCAGTGCTGCAGTGGTTCCTCAAGGTGATGGGCAGTCAGCTGTATTTGAGCTGCCGGGAGTGCAGCTGAGGTAGGCAGGAGGAATCCTGGTAGGCTTGGGCCGCAGTGAAGCGCCCGCTTGGGGGGCCCCTACTATGTCACCGTGCACCCCCCCAATGGCTGGCACTAGTTTCAGTTTACACACCATCTTATAAACCCAAAACTTCAGTTGGTATTCCTCCTGCTCCTCTCCGGCCTGCCTCACAGCCTTGCTGACTTCCTGCCCCAGCTCTTTCAACATCCGAACACCTTCCTGTACAAATAATTTAACTTCCTATTTGTTGTTCATGCTTTTTGTTTTCAGTAGCTCTCCTTTTGTTGTCCTGGTTTCTTGTTCTGCATGTTGCAGCTGGTCCTCGCAACACTGCCCTTGCCTGCTGTTTCTGCTGTAGGTTCTGCTCCTGTAGGCATTATTGGTTATGGTCTCCCGGTGCTTACTACTCTAAAACAGCTTTCTGGAAACTAATGCACAACAGTAAAACATTTTTTTTTATTAAAAACACAAACCAAAACTCTAACACCACGCATTCGCCACTCACCCTACTGCCTCTTGCCAAGTGGTGCCATCATTTCCTCTGGGAAAAAAATAACTGATTCTGAACTCAAACACCAATCAGCTGCTATGTAGTAGCATCAATGCTGGTGTCATAATGATGCTCCTTAGCAACGCACATACCAGCAGGACACATAAAAGCTGGACAACCACAAAATTATTAAAAAGACCCACATTCTTTATTAATTTAAAAACCAAAAATAAACATTGGGCTCAGCATATCCCATCACACAGGCTCTCTGTTGCATAAATGGAATCTGCGGGGGGTGAGCATGTGATAACTCATTTATCTGGTACAGTTGCCAGAGACCTCTTGTAACCCACACTCATGGCTTCGCTACTCGTGAGGTTATTTGAGGTCGCTGGCAACTGTACCAGATAAATGAGTTATCACACACTCACTCCCTGTACATCTGCTCTCAGCTCCACCCCTGTGTGCAACAAGCGTGTGGTCTCCCAGCCTCTGCCAAGAGGCAACCACACACTGACTGCTGTGGACCCCCCCTCCCCAGAAAAGGACCGCAGTCCTTCGGATGCTCAATCCTTCTCCTCCCCAGCTGACCCCTGACGACCCATGCTCATTCCTGAACACCAGTCGCCGGCATGGAGCAAGGTGTGGCGACCAGTACCTCAGCCCTCAGCGCCACTGGGCCGGCATATATGTGTATTTATATTCATATATGTACATGTGTAAATACATATGTGTGTGTGTGTGTGTATATATATATATATATATATATATATATATTTTCATGGCAAAAATCTCCATTTAATGCATCAGTTAGGGTTGTTCCACAGCGACAAAAGCGAGGAAATTCAGTGTTAGGGTTGAAATCTCTAACTGCGCTTCCCCCCCCCACCACCACCACTACCACACACACATACATGCAAGTAGGGGAAGGACCAAGGCAACACAACCAATCACACACATCCAGCAGGAGGTGTATACCTCTGCTACTGTAGGAAGTGGAGAAATCCAACTTGAGATATCATAGATTATGTACAAAGTTGTTCTTTGAGATTAGTTCACATACAGGTGAACCAAGCTGGCAGTAGCGAAAATGCTGTACCTCACCTTGTTTTCCGCATATGGGTGGTGAAAGGCATCATGGGTGCTGCAATGTTAGTCTGTGTAAGTTTGTAATCCATAAGTATTTTAGCACAATAGCAGGAAAAAGCACATCTAGAAACACAGAAACATAGATTTTGACAGCAGATAAGGACCACTTGACCCACCCAGTCTGCCCATTTCCCTACCTACTGGATAAGCTGCAGATTCTAGTTAACCAAAAGCCTACTTCCTGCCACACCCCACTACAATTGCCTTATGTCTGTCCCATGCATGTTTGAATTCCCCCACTGTTTTAGACCCAGCAACCTCCCCAGGAAGGCTGTTCCAAGCATCCACCACTCTCTCCGTGAAAAAAAATGTCCTCACATTAACCCTGAGCCATCCCCCCTCTATCTTTAAATTGTATCCCCTTGTTCTTACACATCTCTTTTTCTGAAAGATGCTACCCTCCTGGACTTTGTGGATTCCCTTCAGGTACTTGAACGTTTCTATCATGTCCCCCCTGTCCTTCCTTTCATCTGTGGGACCAGATCTTGCCATCCTGCAAATTTGGGGCCAAAGGACTCAACCGTTTGCTTGCAGGATGATGGCAAAGATGAGCAGTCATTAGGAGCATACTTTCACAAATTACTTTCGCAAACTTGAAAGTGTCAAAGCATGACACTTTCACATTTGGGAAAGTATTTCAGGGATTGTGCAAAATCCTGTTTTGGATCTTGCGAACCCCAAAATACCATATGTGTAGTGTGTGTTATGCATTGGTGGCAGAGTGTGGCCCAAGATAGCTAGTTGTCTGTAGCGATATGTGTTTAGCGGTGCATGGAATGTCTGGGATGAGAGTTAGCAGTGACGACCCCATGCGACAGCCCGATGGGAGCATGGGTGTGTAGTTTCATGGTTTACATAGTTGTATGTTATTCCTGTTACCTGCTGGTGGTTGTGTGTGATTGGTTCTTCCCCTGTTTGCATGTATGTGTGTGTGGTGGGGGTGGCGGGGGAATCCGCAGTTAGCACCGAATTTCCTCACTTTTGTCACTGTGGAACAACCCTAACTGATGCATTAAACAGAGTTTTTTGCTATGAATTTTCCTTCTTTTTGAGAATGTGCACTATAAATAGCGAATGGAATGTGGTGGTGGGAGCGCGGGGCCCACCACGTGATTTTTTGTCACTTCTCTGCGCAAAAACTGTATGACCGAGTGAAATCAAAATTGGGTACACAAACAGAAATGCAAATTGTAACAGCAACGGCGATGCAGAAGGAAACAGTAATGCAATCGACAATGGAAACGCTACCGAAAATGCAAACGCTAAGGCTAGCAGAAACACAAACGGTAACGAACACGCCAACAATAATGGTAACGCAATTGGAAATGGAAATGGTTATGGTAACAGCAATGATGATGCCAAATGGAACAGTAACAGAAACGGAAGCACAAACTCAAGCGTGTACGCAAACGCAAATCATAACGTGCACGGTCATGGTAACGCAATTGGAAACACTAATGCTTACAGTAACACCAATGATGATACCAAAGGAAACAGAAACAGAAATGCAAACGGAAGTGCATACGCAAATGCAAATGGTAATGCACACTGTGATGCAAAAGGAAACACAAATAAAACAGTAATGGAAGCGTAAATGGTAACAGTAATGCAAGCGCCAAATGCAAAGGTAGCACATGGTGAGAATGTAGCATAAGCGGTAACAGAAGCGCAAGCAGAAACGCCGACTGTAAGTGTAAGGGAAATGCATACTCTGTTTTTCCCCAAAAGGTGCATTCAGAAGCACAGTGAGTACAAAGAACGTATGCATAATAATGGGCCTTGGAGCAGAAAATGAACATTTTGAATACTAAATTGCTTATATGTCAGGAACTGTACGACATAGAAAAAAAATTAAAATTTCATATTATTTATAACTTTCCTGACTAGTTTTTCACTTAGCCCCCTATCAGGGCACTAAGCATTTTTCTGATGAAAAGTCCATACCTTGAAACGTTTTCGAGATACGGGCCCGGAAAGGCACAGTGGATGCCGTAATGTTAGCCTATGGGAAAAATCATCTTCGGAGTGACATAAATTTGCAGCCCTCTAATATTTGATCACCAAACTACCAAAAGGCACATCTGTGGGATCTTGGCTTTCTTCCCTCCAAATGTGAGCCCAAAAGACCAAACCGTTCTTTTGCAGCAGAGTGACAAATATTTCCTATTCTTTTGAGCATTGTGTCGCAAAGCAGTGTCGTGATTTGCGACACTTTCATAAAAAAAATCACGAAAGTGTCAAATGTGCAACTACTTTGCAACACTACTGTTTACAAAAGTTTCAAAAACATATTTTCATGATGTTTAACCCCCCCCCCCCAAAAAAAAAAATATGGCTAGTATCCTCAAGACTCTACTAGGGGAACGCAACAAGAATTGTGTCCCTAGAGGGTCCCAAATTTAAATGCCAAGCATTTCTGTGACCATCAACTAAAAACAAGATGGCAGATTTGCGACACTACAGGGGTCATTTGTGACACTAAAAACTGCATTTGTGACACTGTTGAACTTTTTGGTAACTTTTCCAATTGACTATAATGAGAAGCTTGTTTTTTGTTTAACTTTTGAACCGTTTAACATTTTTTCATGAAATCTTCAAAAGGCACATCGGGGACCCCGGCTGCATGTTCTCTGAAGGTTTTGAACCGGTTGCGCAGACCGTGCGATCTGTAGGCATGAACAAAAAATGTGCAGAAATGCGTAATTACCACATTCTACGGTGCTTTGTAGCTCCGCAATTGTATATCCAACCATTATGAAACTTAGCATATCCAGAGAGCTATAGTGCCATTCTGTGTATGCCAAATTTCAGACAAATCTGTCATATGGTGGCAAAGTTATTAAGCTGCCAAATTTCAGAGTTTAACCTTAAATGGGGTACTCAACCCTAACTACCGTGCCACTGTTATATGTATATGTATATGTATATGTATGTGCATATATATATATATATATGTATATTTCTATATATATATATATACTGTATATATATATATATATATATATATATATATATATATATATATAATAGGCGTGAGTGATAAATTAGTGCGATAAAATAGTGTATCATCCACTGCAGTGTGATATTTTTACCCTCTGCTCTACTGTGATGATAGCCATTTACACACACAGGTCACTGGTATCATCACTCTAGGCAGCTTTCCCCTCAGCATGCAGGAAACACCTGTGCTGTTACCATAGACACAAATGCAGAACTACTTCAGAGGTCTCACTGCTGTCTACAGCTAACTCAGTGAGCATTACAAAACACACCTATCCCCCCCTTAACTTCCAGCTCACTGCTGTGATACTCTCAGCTTGACTACAACAAGAATTCTAAACAGCACAGCTTCACAGAACAGTCTATTCCCTCACTGCTGCCTGCAGCTAACTCAATTACCACTGAAACACACTCTCACTTGTTCCTCAAACTCTGATTCTCTCCCATTACAATTACTGTGATACTCTCAACTTGACTGCAGCCAGAATCCTAAAGAGCACAATTTCACAGACCACTCTGACTCTGCCTGCAGCTAACTCAATTACCACTAAAAACAGTATCAGCAGTTCTGACACTCTGCCTCTCGGCTCATTACATTTACTGTGATGCTCTCAGCTTCACTGCAGCCAGACTTCTAAACAATACAGCTTCACAAAAGTATGTTTCTCGCTCCTACCTAAAACTAACTCATTTAGCATTGCAAAGCACACTCATGTGTCTCCCAGAGTTTATGACACTGCCAGCCCATTCAGAAAAGCTCACACACAGAATGAGCAAACACATAAACAGGAATAGAACACAAGACAGCATAACAAAACTTCTAAAACTCTTGGCCCTACTGTATATATCGAATACATGATGTGCAGATCGTATGTTATGGCAAATACTGTCACTCCTGGATCGTGAGCTCTGGATATCTCACTCGTGCCTTCGGCACTCATGAAGTATCCAGAGCTCATTCTGCATGAGTGACAATATTTGCCATATCACACTCATGCCCATCATGTTATTTATAAATATATATATATATATATATATATATATATATATGTAAAGTGTGACATGAAAATTTGTGACACTAAAATTTTAGTGTTGTGCTAAAATGTGCAACACTAAAATTCCATTTTCTGAGCCTCGTACACTTTTACTCTTAACTTGGTCATTGTACAGTATTTTACTCTCAAATTTTTAATATACTGTTTCCATGACCCTATCTCATGAACAAGGATGATGGGTATTTTCAAGTACAGATCGAAAGGTGATTTCACAGTCACTCTGTGAAATCACCTTTTGATCAGGATTTAACACATCCTAGTGATCGTGTTCATGATGTAGGGTCAAAATATTTTCTAGGGGCATGGATATGGTGTGCTATCCACACTCTGGCAGTCTTCCTTTCCCCTTTAAATCTGCCAGACGTCTTCAAGCTAAGCTCCTCCCACCCATCTAGTTGGTATACTCCTCAGCTCCACCCTGTGACATCAGATATTCCTTTCCACTGGAAGAGTCAGGTCTTCTCCTTCACAGCTCCATGAGTGATGTAGGCTTATTCTCAGTGTGCCATTGACAAACTTGTTTTCATTTTACTTTGTGAATATACTTATTGGTTCCACTTCATCACTGACACTGCTGTGGACAGAAAGGAATCCTTATTGGGTCCAGGATTTAAGTGCTGCATACAATGCAACCAGAAGATGTTGAGGACAGACCTGCAAACCTTGTGCATTTACTACTTCATGGCAGAGCTTGACATTGCCATCTGCAGCCTATGTGAAACCCTGTTGCCATCGTCCTTTAAAGATAGCTACACCAATCTTCATCTCAGCCAACTGGCTAAATGGGATCCTCCGGTTCACTCCAAGGATGCCTGCAGCGCAATCTCAAGGGCTGTGGGTTCTGCAGCCCACTTGTGGTGATAGAAGAGGTGGCAGCTCAAGCTGTAGCAGGGGCCTTGTTAGTCTCAGTGCTGCTTCTGGCCAGGCCCAATGTTGGGGCATCATTCTCTGGAATGTATTGGGACATGTGTTAGTCCCTGCAGACCTTCAGGGAGGGCCCCTCCTGCCCCAGCAACATGAAGAAAGCTAGGAAGTCCTGCTATGGGACTGGGAATTAGCTCACTCTTCCCATTCCAGTGATTCCATCAACCGCTCAATGGCCATTGAGTGCTTGGCTTCAGCTGAACCTGTTTTGGTTATAGGGCCAATTCACTAGCTCCATGGTATCCCTGTCAGGCTTGTCGGCCATGACACAGGCTGATCAGGCAGTCAAGATTTTTCTCAACCCAGTCAAACCGTTGTCATAATGGGTTGCGGACAACTAGATCTCTAGGATTCCAGTCCTTTTGACTCTCAGAAGGGTCAGGGACCATAGGTGGACCCAGTTGTCTCTTCCCAGGAACTGCCTCCCTCCGGGGTTGTGCAGCAGAATCCAACCCATGTGATCTTTACAGTCCCTCCATCTGCATCTCCTCACTGTCAGTGAACTAGTCATCGGTCAAGGTCAAGATTGTGGTTGAGGGATTCCTCATACTCCCACTTAGCTGACTCCTGAGTGGTGCATGGTGAGAAATGGCTGAGAGTCATGTTTGAAGAGTCCCTTTATGACTCTGATGGGTCCTCCATGCAGTCCTTGAGGACCCCTAGCATTTTCTGCAATATGGATGAAGAACTGACCACTGACCATGGGTCATTGCCTTTTGGGTCTATGTTCAGGTTGATCTCTGAGTCCATTGAGATGCCACTGGAACCAGCCCAGAAGAGGGCTAAATACCCCTTCACCGAAATTTTGGATGGGGATGAATCCCCAGGGATCACTTTCCCAATAGCTGAGGCCACCCTGGGACTGACTCTGGAACCTTGATAGCATCCATCCTCCTGTACAGCACCCTCTGCCCATATGGTCTGCAAGTATGCAGTCCCTATCTGTACTTTGTCCGGTTTCTCGGTCCACCACTCAGCTGAGGGGATGGTGGCTTACTCCATTTTCTAGAAGACCAGCAATGTGGGGTCATGAACAAGTCCCTGGACAAGGAGTCCAAAAAGCTTGACCACGCAGCAGAGAAGGTGTATGCTGCATCTTTCCTGGGTCTCTCTCAGGCAAGTTATGCCTTGATGATGGCCAGTGTTGGTCACTCTCTGGTGGGAGTCCTCGACCACATCCTCCTTCACCTTTCTGTTGATCTGCAGATGGCGGTTAAGATGGTTAGAGACCATGGTCAAATGCTAGTTAAATATCAGCTCCAGATGGCCTTGGACATTGATGACTCTTGCGACCATTCCATGGCAGCGACTGTCATGATGCATCACAGGGCCTACCTGTGGATTTCTACCTTCACAGCAGACACCCAGCATAAACTGGCTGATGTCCCCTTCTTGGGCACTGACCTCTTCTGCTCAGGAGTGGAGGGGCTTCTCACATGGATTGAAAAGTCCAATGCCACCTTGAATTCCATGACCTCCTCACAGAAGGAACAGAAAGGGCAGAAGCTGAAAAAGAACCCTTTCAGTTTTGTCCCTTTCAGTCATAGCATCCCAGGCAACAACAGCCCCAGCAGGGGCACTCCCAGACTTGGCGCCTCAAACCCAAGTTCACTTGCCAGGATCCCAAAAAGAGTTGTGATAGCAGTGGTGATGCCCCCTCCAGCAGCAGGTGCTAGTAAACCCACCAAGTCTACCCAGTCACACGTAAAGGGGTATTTTCCTCCCCGCTACCTCCCTGCACCAGCTCCTGGGGGGGGGGAGTTGGCTTCATTAATTTTGGTAATTTTTATTTATTTATTTAGAGATTCAGAAACAACCTTTGATCATAAGCTCTTTTACAAAGGTTCCACATCATATAACGGTTAACAGACACAATTCAGTACAGATCTACAGGAATACATAAAAGCGTAGGTTTAAAATTAAAGAACATAATTTAAACAGTTGAACCCCTATGGGTGTTGGAGAGCACAAAAAAACAGCCAGAGTTCAGAAAAAGCCTCCCTCTGGGAGAGGGCAAAAATACAGAGCAAAGTTCAGAAAGAGCCCCCCTGGAGGAGGGGGGAAGGCTGGGGGGTTGGGAAAATCCTCATGCCAAGAGGCCTTGTCGACAGCACATTAGGTGGGGGAGCTTGGATGGTAGGGCGTGTATCAGGTGGGGGAGGTGGGCCACTGGAGCAGGGGAGATAGGGGAGATAAGGATAAGGGAGAACAGAGATAGGGGGTGGGAAGAGTATAGGGATAAGGTGAAGGAAAACTATATACAGTCCAGGGCATGTTGGGGCAAATACAGGGGGGAACCATGGGATGAAAGTGTCACCTATTCTGCAAGCAAGCACATGCAGTACAGTACTGGAGGTAAGGTAGTGCTTGAGTTCGGATTTGAAGTTGGAAAGACTAGGAGTTTTGTGAGTGATCTCAGGAATCTCATTGCACCACAGAGGGGCTCTATAGAAGAGGGCACATTGACCAAGTGCAGTTCACCAAAATAGTACAGAGAGTGCCCCCAGCTTTCTGCCTCTGGTGCCATACACAGAGCCTGTCTGGGAGAAGATATCAGATATGCATGGGTGTGCCTTGCCCAGTAGAGCCTTCTTGCCGAGGAGGCAGGTTTGGTACTTGATTCTGCTTGTTTGTCTGCTTATAGAGTGAGTAGGTGTGAGTGAGGTGATTGGTAGCTAGGGTGAGTCTACATGCCTATTTGTACCCTCTTTAGAGCCGTGTCTGTGGCTACTCCATAAACTACCAGGCTGTAATCAATGGTTGATAGTATGGAGCTAGAGACTGAGAGGTGGAGAGCAGCTTGTGTGAGGTATTTTCTGTGCCTATAGAGCATTCCCAGTTTGGAATTAACTGCCTTGGCCATCAGATCTATGTGTTGAACAAAGGAGAGGGTGTCATCAAGGGTGACCCCCAAGTACTTGGAGGAGTGCACTTGCTCCAGTGGTGCATGGACTTTGTTGGAGATGAGAGGGTGGGGAACCTTTTCTTGAGCTGGGGGCTAGATAGGAGCATGGTCTTGGTCTTTTTATAATTAAGTAATAACTTGTGTTCACAGAACCAATCCTAGAGCTGATGGAAGGAGGACTGCAGTTCAGATTGGAGAGACTCGATGCATAGGTTACTGATGAGAATGACCACATCATCAGCATATAGGATAATTTTGGTGTCACAGGCCTTAGGAAGATCATATAGAAAAAGGCTGAAAAGCAATGGTCCCAAGATTGACCCTTGGGGGGCACCCAGTGAGACTTCTCTGGACCCCAACACAGTTTGACCAGCTTTAACTCCCTGAGACTTAAGAGACAAGTAATTCTGTAACCAGTATACTCCATTAGCAGCCACTCCCAGGTTCTGCAGCTGAGCCAGGAGGGGGGTATGGTTAACAGTGTCAGAAGGCTTTTATTAAGTCGATAAACACCAGCCTGACCAGTTTGCCTTCATCCAAAGCTTGATGCATTTAAATCAAATCAAATCAACTTTATTTATAAAAAAGCACCTCTCAAAAACCAAGGCGCTAGTACAAAGTTCATTAAAAAACAAACAATTAATAAAACCATAATAAACATATTAAAACCCATGGCTGCAGTACTAAAAATCGGCATATGCCATACTAAAAAGAAAGGTCTTTAATGCTGTTTTAAAATTTTGGACAGTCGGGCAATCTTGAACCTGACAAGGTAGAGAATTCCACAGAGTTGGGGCCGCAAAACTAAAAGACCTGGCCCCAGATATCTTCTAACGAACCCTGGGAATCTCTAGCAATCCCTCCCGATCAGGGAGAGCAGGAGGGACAGTAGGGATGAAGGAGATCTTGCAGGTAACCAGGTCCCTGATCATGTAGGGCCTTACAGGTCAGCAAACTGACCTTGAAGGTGATCCACCACCATACTGGCAGCCAGTGCAGTCTGCGAAGTACAGGCATTATATGACAGGTCCTAGATGAACCAGTCAGTAGCCTGGTTGCCGCATTCTTCATGAGCTGCAGGCAGTGGATATCAACGCCCCGGTAACCCAAGGTAAAGGAAGTTGCTATAGTCAAGGCGGGAGGTAACAAAGGCATGGACCAAAGTTGGAAGATCGTCGGAAGGAACCAGGCATTTTTCTCGGACGATATTCCTCAGATGGTAAAAAGAGGTTTTGACAACTGCTGACACCTGTGATTTAAGTGTCAAACAGTCATCAAACATAACACCCAGGTTCCACACCTGGTCTGAGGTAGTTAGCTGTACACCCCCAAGCCATAAACCTGAAGATGAACCAGCCAACAAATCCACCTCCCAGTGACCTGGGTACACAACCAACACCTCATTTTTTTTCTGGGTTTAACCGCAGCCAACTTCCATTCATCCAATCCTGGATTTCGGTGTGACAGCTGTTAAAAAACAAAACGGCAGCATCCTGACCAGGCACAAAGGACATGTATAGCTGAGTGTCATCTGCATAGCAGTGAAAACTCAAGCCATACCGCCTAATAATTGCTCCCAATGGCAGCATATACACCGCAAACAACATGGGCACCAAAATGGAACCCTGCAGCACCCCACAGGATAGGGGGAGTGATGCCAAGGAAAAAATCCCAGACACCACCCCCTGAGTCCTACCCTCTAGGAAAGATCAAAACCATCTGAGAACCATACCAGACAGTCCACAGATGAACCACAGGTGCCCCAATAGCACATAATGGTCTATGGTGTCAAATGCCACAGAGAGAGATCAAGAAGGACCAAGATAAAATGGGTCCTTCGATCTCTCACTATTAGGAGGTCATTAAGTACCCGGACAAGAGCTGTCTTGGTACTACCTTTCTTCCTAAATCTGGACTGGAGAGAATCATAGACATTGTGGCTGGTCAAATGACCATCCGGCTGCGATGCAACCACTTCTCAATAACCTTACCCACAAAGGGCAGGTTAGAGACAGGCCTGTAGTTAGCCAGACAGTCTGGGTCCAAGGAGGATTTTTTAAGAAGGGGCTGAAGGTGCATAGGGAGGCTGGGGAAGTGAGGGACTGCTTTCAGACATTCTATGCCCAGATCTACAAAGCAGAATGTAGGGGTAGGGGGCTGTGGATGCAGGAATTCTAAGATAGAGCTACCCAAGCTAATGTTGAGTCCGAGGGACCATTTAAATCAACCTATAACAAAATAAGAGGTTATGAAAGCTATCGGCAAAATGCAAAAAGGTAAGGCAGGTGGACCAGACGGATTCCCATTGGAATTTTACAAGGCACTAGGGGGTCAGTTAGCAGACACACTGTGTGAAGTATTCCAGGGGATAAGGGGGAAGAACATATGCGGATACCGGAGGCCTGTTAAGATGCCCTGATATGCCTGGTACCTAAGCCGGGTAAGGAGCCATCGGAATGTGCTTCATACAGACCGATTTTGCTACTAATTCCCACCTAGGGACAAATGACCTGGCTAGGAATGGGATCAGAGCAGTGCAAGAGGAGTTTGTAGAGTTGGGAAGGGGCCTTAGATGAGTAGAACATACAGTAACCTTCTCTGAGGTGCTGCCTGTCTATGGCAAGGGTGATGCTAGGGTACTCCTCACCGGGGAATTCAATGAATGGTTGAAAAACTGGTGTGGAGCTCAGGGTTTTGGCTTCATTGGGGACTGGGGAGCCACCTGGAGGGATGCAGACCTATACTGGTGCAATGGTCTGCATCTGTCCAGGGGGAACCAGGATCCTAGGTGAGAGGTTTAAATGCTTCATTGGCAAGCATTTAAAGTAGCCAAGGGAGGAGGCACTGAAAGGGAGCAGGGAAGTCCCAGCCTTCCCCCACAAAACATGGTAATTAGTGAGGCAAACACCAAGGTAGCGAAGTCATTACGGAGCAGGACAGAGGTAAATGTAAAAAAAGGCAAAGGCAGTAAGGACAGGAATGGGGCTAAAAGGGATAAGGCCATCAAAAAGTGGAGGGTGATGAGTACCAATGCCCGTAGTCTGTGTAAGAAGCTCCTTGAACTAGTGACCTTGATGGAAGAGGGTTGTCTGGATATTGTGGCAGTCACAGAAACATGGTACACAGAGAACCATGACTGGGATGTCAACATACCAGGATACACAATCTACAGGAGGGACAGGGAGGGTAAACGAGGAGGAGGAGTAGCTCTCTATGCAAAGGAAGAGATCAAAGCAACAGAACCAAAGAGTAAACAGGGAGCAGATGAGACACTCTGGGTCACCCTGGAGACAGGAAATGGCACCACAATCCGCATGGGGGTTGTATACAGACCCCCATCTCAGGGGGAGGGAATGGACAAGGAAATGATAGAAGGCTTCCTTAGAATGTCAGAAAAAGGGGAGATATTGTTGATGGGGGACCTGAATATGCCAGATGTTAACTGGAGCACCTTTGCTGCAGGCACATCCAAGAGCAGGGTCATTCTTGATGCCCTACAGGGGGCATGCCTCAGACAGCTAGTATTGGAACCCACTCTGGAGGGAGCAATCTTAGACCTGGTACTCTCAAATGGGGACGGAGAAAGAATCTCAGATTTAGAAGTGGGTAGCCATCTGGGAACAAGCGACCACCAAACAATGTGGTTCACGATAAACACAGCCATACAATGAAGCCATACAAAAGCAAGAGCACTGGACTTTAGGAGGGCTGACTTTGGGAAAATGAGAGAGTGCCTCAGAAAAGCACTAGCAAACAGGCAAGAAGGAGGGGTGGAGGAACAATGGGGAGTAATCAAAACAGCCATCACAGAGGCAACATGCCTTTGTGTAAAGCAAATCAACAAAACACAATGAAGGAAAAAACGCTATGGTTCTCAAAAGAGGTGGCAGGGAAGGTTAAGGAGAAAAGGATAGCATTCAGGAAATATAAGGAAACACAGAAGGAGCAGGACAGAGAACTTTATCAGTCAAAGCAGAAAGAGGCTGGGAAGGCAGTCAGAATAGCAAAAAGCCCAAACCGAGGAAAGGATAGCCAACTCTGTTAAGAAGGGGGATGAGACCTTTTATAGGTACATTAGGGAGTGAAGAAAGACCAAAGGAGGGATACTGAGGCTTAATAAAGGGAGGAATGGTGGAGAGGGTGACAATGAAAAGCAGGGATACTGAATGAATATTTCTGCTGAGTATTCACAAAGGAAGAGGAGGGGAGGTACCTAAACCAAACAAGAGAAACACTCTGAAGACAGGGAATGATACCAGTCCATTTACAGAAGAAAGGGTTCCGAAAGAACTAATAAAATTGAAGGTGGACAAAGCAATGGGGCCTGATGGGATTTACCCAAGAATTCTAAAAGAACTAAGGGTAGAACTAATGACACCGCTGACTACTCTCTTTAACAAATCATGGGAGGATGGGGTGGTACCTGAGGACTGGAGGAGGGCAGATGTGATTCCTCTCACAAAAGTGGGAGCAGGACAGAGGCAGGAAACTACAGACCAGTTAGTTTGACCTCAGTGGTAGGGAAAATGATGGAATCACTTGAAGGAAAGAATTGTTGAGTACCTAGAGGCCAGTGGGGCACAGCACCCAAGGCTGCATGGATTCTACTATGGGAAGGTCAGGTCAGACTTAACTAATAGATTTCTTGACTGGGTGACCAAAGTAGTAGACCAGGGAGGGGCTGTGGACATGGCTTACCTAGATTTTAGCAAGGCATTTGATACAGTCCCACACAAAAGATTAATACACAAGTTAGCCAGCCTTGGAGTGGGTCCCAAGATGGTAGCCTAGATAAAAAATTGGCTAGACAACAGGATGCAAAGGGTAGTAGTAAATGGAATCCACAGTGAAGAAAGGAGGGTTACTAGTGGGGTACTGCAGGGTTCAGGACTGGGACCGGTCCTTTTTAATGTCTTTATAAGTGACATTGCAGAGGAACTGGAAGGAAAAGTATGTCTCTTTGCAGATGACACAAAGATCTGCAACAGGGTTGATACACCAGATGGAGTGGCAAGGATGAGAAGGGACTTGGCAAGGTTGGAGGAATGGTCAAATGTATGGCAGCTCAGATTCAATGCAAAGAAGTGCAAGGTAATGCACCTGGGAAACAAAAACCCAGGGGAAGAGTACACAATGGGGGGTGAGATACTGACAACAGTAAAAATGGAAAGGGACCTGGGGGTAATTATATCAGATGACCTAAAGGTGGGCAAGCAATGTGAGAAGGCAGCAAGAAAGGCTGGGGGGATACTGGGATGCATAGGGAGAGGCATCAATAGTAGAAAACAAGAAATTGTTATCCCTCTGTACAGACAGTTGGTGAGACCCCATCTGGAGTACTGTGTGCAGTTCTGGAGACCCCATCTCCGCAAAGACATAGACAGAGTGGAGGCTGTCCAGAGGAGAGCAACCAAAATGGTGCAGGGTCTGCACCACAAGACATATGAAGAAAGACTAAAGGAGCTTAATATGTATTCCCTTGAGGAAAGGAGGGAGAGAGGGGACATTATAGAAACTTTCAAGTACCTCAAGGGAATCAACAAAGTCCAAGAAAGTGGCATCTTTCAGACAAAGAGATGTGCAAGAACAAGGGGACACAATTTAAAGATGGGGGGGATGGCTCAGAGGTAATGTGAGGAAGTATTTTTTCACAGAGAGGGTTGTGGATGCATGGAACAGCCTCCCTGAAGAGGTCGTGGAGTCAAGAACAGTAGGGGAATTCAAGAATGCATGGGACAGACATAAGGCAGTCCTAGTGGGGGGTAGGAGGAAGTAGGCTGTTGGTTAACTAGGATCTACAGCTTATCCGTTAGGTAGGAAAATGGGCAGACTAGGTGGGCCAAGCGGTCCTTATCTGCCATCAAATTCTATGTTTCTATGTTTCTAAATTGTGATCTTAAAATTTTGGCTAAGACCCTGGTGATGAGGCTTGAGGATTATCTGCCTGCGTTGATACACCCAGACCGGACCGGGTTTATAAAGGGAAGGCTATCCTATCACAATATGTGTAGATTACTTAATGTGGTCTGGAGGGCGGGGCAAGAGACAGAAAAAACATATGTTATATCTATGGATGCAGAAAAAGCGTTCGATAGGGTGGAGT
Organism: Neoceratodus forsteri; assembly: GCA_016271365.2. Taxonomy (NCBI): domain Eukaryota; kingdom Metazoa; phylum Chordata; order Ceratodontiformes; family Ceratodontidae; genus Neoceratodus; species Neoceratodus forsteri. The sequence goes on along the minus strand of CM057451.1, from coordinate 370,250,594 downwards.
GGGAATACCTCTTTGAGGTGCTGGCCTAGTTTGGTCTGGGTGGGTCATACGTTGGGTGGATTAAAGCTATGTACCAGGCTCCTAGAGCACGTATCTTGGTGAATGGGATACCTACCATACCATTTACCTTGGAGAGGGGTACTCGGCAGGGCTGCCCGCTGTTGCCACTGCTGTTTGCTCTGGCACTGGAGCCCTTAGCTGTAGCAATAAGGCAATGTCAGGAGATTCAGGGTATCGGGGGGGGGAGGTTATGCACAAGGTCAACCTATACGCAGATGATATGCTCTTATTTGTTAGAGACCCTCAGAGATCAATGCCACTACTACTAGAGTTAATAGAGAAATTTGCCACATTTTCTGGGTATAAAATTAATTTAAATAAATCTGAAATGTTTTGTTTCCCTAAGCTGGAGGCCATAGACACACAATGGGGAATACAGGGTAGGGAGATTTGCATTACTTATTTGGGTATCAAAGTGGGTAGAACAATTAGGTCCTTACATGGATTGAATTATACGCCACTTATTAAGGTGATAGAAGCAGATTTGAGGAGGTGGATGCAGTTATCCATATCTTGGTTAGGGTGAATTAACTTATTAAAAATGAATATCCTACCAAGGATCCTATACCCTATGCAAATGATCCCGATGCACCATGTTAGAGGGGATGTCGTAAAGATAGAGAAGTTAGCTTCTCAGTTCATATGGAGGGGCCAAAAACCGAGAATCCACTTACGGAGACTTAAGGCAGAGATAACTAGAGGAGGCCTAAACTTCCCCGACATAACAAATTATTACTTAGCCATTCAGCAACGATATATTGCCCACTGGGTTTATCGTCCTGTAGTGGCAAGTTAGGTTACGATGGAACAATGGGGATGCTCAGGACGTTTATCTGCCTATTTACATAGTAAAGGCGCACAGGTCTATACTGCCTGGGGCGGGGGGATCATAACCCCTTAGTAAAATCAGTATTGGAGGCATGAAACCTTCTTAGGAAATCTAGAGGGATTAATAAAGGGGAAACATTATTATTACCGATAGAGGGAAATCCTTTTTTCTTACCGGGATTAGAGGATGGAGGGTTCAGGGATTGGGAAAGAAGAGGAGTTAAATGTATGGGAAACTTGGTTAGTAAGGATACATTGGCCCAGATATTCAAACTGCGCTCAAAAGTAGCGCAACAGCAGGAGCAAGCACAAACCAGTTGCGCAAATGCGCAACAGGTGCGATATTCAAACATGGAGCAGAGCAAATTGCGCAAGCAACCAACGTCTGAATATCGCACATACTGCGCCATCGCTCAACCAGGAAGGAGAAGCTGAGTTAAAATGTTGCACTATGGCGCAACCAGGAAGCTCAACTGAGCATTCCAGAGCGCTATAGCGCAAGCACAGCCCCCGAGCAATGGAACTGCACATCCAGGAGGCAGGCTGGGACCCACCGCCAGCCATGCCACACATGGGCACAGGAACACACTGCAGAACCCACACCACACCTGCACACCCCAAGCACAGCATCACTGGGGGTGGGACGGATGATCCACGTGCCCATGGGGACAAGCCAACAAAGCATAGCAGAGCCCTGACACCCCAGCACAACCACTGGCAGGCGGAGAGTGCCACACACAGGGGGTTGACAACCACAGTGCACATCAGCTCCCCATATGCACAGCACACCCTGCACTGTGACCCCAAGACACCACCCATGTGTAGTGACTGGCACTGCAGGAAACCATGCAGTCCCCCAGCACACGCCAGCCCCATGCAACACACAGAAGCCTAAGGCCAGACACACTCTGTGCACCCAGCAGTGGTGGCAGCAGATGGCAAGACCAACCAAAGCCACATGCTAGGCTGAGATACTCCCATGCACACACATGCACACACACACACACACATACCCAGGACCATACCAGCCCAGATGGCATGTACACACCTGCAACTGAGCACCCATAGCCAGCTGCAAATCAGAGACCGACACAGCATTCATATATCAAAATAGAAATGTATATTAAACATAGTCCAACAAGAACAATAACAACTATTTACAAGGTGGGGGACGGGTACAAGGAAGGGGTGTTCAAGGGGAAGGGATTAAAAACTTGGAGAGGGAAGGCAGGGTGGTAGGGATGGGAGAAGTGGGAAGGGTAATGTGGGCTACGGCCCAGCCGGCTCCTGGTCCTCCCCCTGCTGGTGCCCCGCTTGTTCCGTCCCCTGATGGCGCCCATGCCTCCGGATTGCTTGCAGGATCTCGCTTGTTTGCCATGCTGACCTGTGTGAGGCGCCTGACATCACGCTGCATCCTCCTGAGAACCTCGAGGCCTAGGAAAATGGTAACACAGTCAATGGCTGTGACTGACCACAACCCTGAACACCACCCAACCTGTAAGCCATATAGCCCAATGTCCCGCACCTGTGATGGCATACACCCACCCACAGTGAACATGCACATGGCCATCACAAACAGGTGGCACCAGCTATGCGCACCATCACCACACACCGCCCACGTCAATCACAGTACAAACTAGGCTGGCAAGTGATGTGCAACGCAGCGGAATAGTTACACAGCTATGTGTGCCCAGTTCATGCCTGACCACCAGTGATGTATACACAGACGCATGTGATACTGCACAGTGATGCATGTCACCTGTGTCGTGCCTACATACATGGATACATAGACAGTGTCGAAGATAAGGGCCTATAGGCCACCCAGTCTGGCCATTTGACCTTGTAGTTCACTCTGTTTTCCTATAAGTCTGTTGCACCTTACCCTGACCTCCAGAATTCCTTTATGGCTATCCTGTGCATTCTCTAAATCCTGTGACCAAGTCAGCCCCACCACTTCCTCTGGCAGGGTGTTCCACTTGTCCACCACTTGCTCTGTGAAGAAATTCTTTTCATGTTCCTCTGAATCGTCCCCTCCAACTTCATCCCATGCCCTCTAGTCCTGGAACATCTGTTACACTTAAAAATAGTGTTTTCCTGCACTCTGTTCCCCTGTAAGATACTTGTATGTCCCCATCATATCCCCTCCTCCCTCCTCCAGGGAGTACATGTTCAGTTCCTTCAACCTGTCGTCATAGGACTTGTGATGCAATCCATGCACCATCCGTGTTGCCCTCCTCTGAACCCTCTCTACCCAGTCCATGTCCATACATAGGTATGGTCTCCAGAACTGTACACTGTACTCCAGGTGGGGCCTCACCAGTGTCTTGTATAGTGGAATTATGACCTCCCTTTCCTGCATGGTTGTAGTGATGGCTGGTGGTCTTGCTCCCCAGCATGCTACAGCATCCATGAAGTAATGATACTACACTCCTCCAGCAGCTGGCTCGCTGCTGCTGCTGATGCTGCTGATGCTGCTGCTGCTGCTGGGGCACAACACCCCTGGCACCAGGGCCTCTGGCACGCCCACGCCACCGCCGCCTCGCGCCTCAGATTCCGCATGGGAGACATATGTTGAGACAAACATCAGTGTGACTCAAAAGCAGAGTGCCCCTGCCCCAGTGAGACTGCCTGCCCACACAGCCATAACCATCCATCGACAGCTGCACACACTGACAGAGCCAACCATGTCCGAGCCGGCACCTATGCACAGCCACCACCCAACACACACACCCCTACAGAGAATATAGTGCATAGATGGTACACTACCTGGTTCTAGGCACTACGCCCACCTGGCACGCCACCGCAGCCGCTGACAAAGTTCTGGCCTCCGCGGAGGTCACTGCACCGTGCCGCACTGCTCAGCAGACTGGCCCCATCCAGTGACCTCCACCAGGTCAGTGGCCACTTGCTGCACAGCTGAGTCCTGGCACTGGTGAGGGCGCCACCATACAGGCCGCCATAGTGTGCTCAACCAGGCCACCAGGTTGGCCACTCAATCTGGCTCCAGGACACCGCCCCTCCTAGCCATGGCACCAACTTTACAGCAGGCAATATGGCGCCCTCCGCCATAACCCCACGCGGAGTTGTTGTAGCACAGACCACCACAGGCTCCAATCGTGCTGTTCGAACAGCGCCGCTATTTCACATGGCGCTGTCACCAGACAGCGCAATAGGGACATACACATGGCATGCCAACAGCGCCAGGGGTCAGAGGGCATACACAAGGTCATGGCAATGATGCAAGGCATGACACGCCATTGGACGATAGGCATCCCGCGATCGCCAAGCTGTGCACCAGTGCCACAGTGGACTATTGCGCAGTAGTGCCACAGCGCCATAGTGCCCAGTGCTGTAGCGCCACTGGCACAATGATGGCTATGGCCTGAATCGCCATCGTGCTCAGCAGGTCTGCAGGCTGGATAGACTTACGCGTAAGCTGTCTGGGCATGCGTAATGCAGTGTAGCACGCAGCCACAACCTGCTTCATTGGTCAGCCGATTTTTCCAGACAAGCAGTTTAAATACGCCGATATTCAGCCGACATATGCAAATCATTCGATCAGCTATTCATAGGCGCAGTGGCGCGATTAGCATGTTTATTAAAGTTGCGCCACACCTCATTTGCATGTGCTGGCGCTATAAAAATGCGTACAGTGGTGTGCTGGCTAGATTTGGTTACTGCAGGTGAGAGGTGAGTTACATGCTGCGTGATGTTCTAGACAATGCCTGCGGCGGAGGATGATAAAGGCTGAGGGGCTGAGCATGAAAAGGGCACTTAGAAAGGGACAAAGGGCACCTTTCATCAGCATCTGCCATGCGGAGAGGAAACGGGGGCTTCCGCCCCCGGGCTGGCAGCTATGCTCATGGGGAAATGCTGTCGACTGCACAGTGACAGGTGTCCACTTCCACCCATACAGATCACCATGACTGACCAGAGCCAAGCTGAGGGTGTGGATGGCGGACGCAGGAGGAGGCCGAACTTCACCGCGGCAGAGACGGAGGCCCTCTTCCAGGCCTACCTGGAGGATGAGCCACTATTGAGTGGAAGGAGGGACACCCTCAGGAACATGAAGCTGCATGGGAGGTAGCTGGGTCATCAACCTGCACAGAAGCCACCAGCGCCCGTGCAGGAATGCAAGAAGAAGATGGGGACTGACCGCAGGAGGCTGAAGGAGAGGTGGCAGCCTTCTGGGCACGTATGGCACTGGTGGGGGCTCCACCAGTGGTGTTGCAGCTGACCCCTAGCAGAGAGACACTGGTCGCGCCATGCAGCTGAGTGCCATTGCGGGTGTACCAGGCGGAGGATTCCAGACAGGTGGAAGCCCATCACTGCACGGTATGACATGGTGGTGTTGTTGGGGGGGGGGGCTGTTGTTCACATGCACTCACATGTACTCTCTTTCTGTTACAGATCCTGTTCTTCAGGAGATGGTGGTGGTGGTGGGTCCAGACAGTGATGCAGACCTGCTGGACGTAGAGGAGGGACCATCCACCTCCGCCACCAGCCTGCAGGCACTGCAGCAGCATGCACACTGGGCCAACAACTCCGGTGTCAGTGATATGGGTGCAGGGGTTGCACAGCCTGTGTCTCAGCAGTCTGGCATGCAGGTATGCCAGCATGCTGTGCCTATGGCAGTGGCACGCACCTGCACCATTGATGATAGCAGGCCTGCAATGGGTAGTGATAGTGTGTGTCCCATGACGGACACATGGCAGGCCAGCACGTGCCCCAGGGCCTTCCTGGTTCACACCTGTGTTTCAGCATGCTGGCACAGTCCCTGTGTTGTGCCTGTCAGCACACGTGGGGCAGCACCGGGAGCCTGTGCAGGTGTCTCGCACTGTTGTCAGCACGGAGGTGGAACAGGTGGACCTGGGGCTCAGCAGTTAGAGGCGGCAGCAGCAGTCACATTCCAGGTCTGGGGTACAGTGTCAGCAGTGCACATGTCCCCGCGCCTTTGATCCGCCCATACCTGGTCCTGGCAAACAGCGCCCACCTCAAGGGGTGCTGTGCACCAGGACCCGTCCACACCCTGGGGGTCATGATGCCATTGGAGCACAGTATCCATTGGACGTGCACACCCGCCTGCTGCAGGACTCGGTACAGCTGCAGGGGTGGGTTGCAAGGTCCGTGGAGGCACTGTCTGTGTCCGTGGAGCGGCATAGCAGGGAGTGTGCTCGGGACCGAGCCGAGTTGGTCCTTATGCGGACAGATGTGACCGCTACCATTGACAGGCTGACCCAGGCAGTGGTCTCTGTCATGGATGCATTGGCCACACTGTCAGGTGCCCCTGTACCACACACCCCACACAGTGCGCTCTCCACTCCCCGCTCCCGGTGTCATGCGACACCAGACCTGTCGATGCCGGGTTCTGCTGTGGGCATCCCGAGCACCCCTGGTGCAAGTTTGTTTGGCAGGATGCAGACCCCTGTGCGGGCAAGGTCACGTTTGCGCAGTGGGACCCCTGGTGGCGCACCAGCACCACCCGATGTGGCCCCTGTTCAGCCTACCAGTGCTGCTGGGCCACGGTGGGGCCGCCCATGCATCCCTGGTGGCCGTGGGACAGTGCTACCTGACTGAGCTGTCTCTCAGTGCAGGCCCTGTCTGGTGCTGTCCTGTGTGCAATGTGTGTCATGGTGGGCAGTGCACTGCTGGGTGCTCTGCTCACCACGCTGACACATGGACCACCTGCACACTCTCCCAACTGCTGTCCACAGGTGCGTGTGCATGATGATGCCTGCATTTCACTGTATACCGCTGGTGCAGGAGTGCCCAGGTCCTGGACACACGCACGGGACAGTCCAGGTGGTGGGGTGGTTGGTGGTGCTGTGTGTTGGCAAGTCGCTTCCGCGAGTGCCGTGCTGCTGCCCATGTACGCTGCCTGTGTGTGTGTGTCCATATGAGTGCTCACCCTCTCTGATGGTGTGTTGGTATGCCTGGAACCTTCAACTCCTGACCTTCATGCACGGTGTGTTCCCTGTGTGCCTGTGGTTTGCGCATGGACAGTGTTGCCTCACATGTCCCCTTGACTTACCTGTGATGGGCGAGTGCTTTTCTGCAATGGTGTCCCGTGCAGCTGGGCCTGCCGGGTCAGTTGGGGTCCCTCTGACCTAGGGGGCTGCTCATCACCAACATCACTGGCGCCACTGGCGCCCCTATCGCTGTCCCCCTCTTGGACCTGTACGGCTATCCCATGGTCTTTGGCCATGTTGTGCAGGATGCAACAGGCTAGGAATATCCCACAGGCCTTTTGGGGGCTGTACTGTAGGGCTCCGCCGGAGGTGTCCAGGCATCGGAAGCGTGCCTTGAGCATCCCAAACACCCGCTCTATGATGTTACGTGTTGCGGCATGTGCCTCATTGAAGCATAGCTGCGCTGGGGTCGTGGGGCGCTGGTACGGTGTGAGCAGCCAGGGACGGAGTGGGTATCTGCAGTCACCTGTGTGGAGATAGTGGAGATCAGTGTCATGTCAGGTCCATATTGCCCATATCCATGTGTGCCACTACCATGGCACCTGTGTCATTCCCACCCTTGCCCAGAGTTTGCATTCCATACATGTGTACTCACCCACTAGATGACCCATGGGGATGTCCCCACTCTCGATCGATGGCACAGTGCAGACTGGTGCCATATGAAGGCATCATGTGCTCCGCCAGGTGTGTAGCACAGACATTGATAATGCGCCCAGTGGCATCACACACCACCTGGCAGTTGACACTGGAAAACCCCTTTCGGTTCCGATATGCCTGGCCGTCGGGGCCAGGTGGCGTGTGAATGGCCACATGGGTGCAGTCTATGGCCCCTAGCATGCCAGGCATACGTGCTACCCTGTGGAACTCCTGCATGTTTGTTGTACGCTCTGCCGCAGTGCTGGGGAAATGGATGTACTCCGCAGCATGAAGCAGCAGTGCGCTGAGGAATTGGGTGAGGATGTGTGATGTGGCCGACTGTGTAATGCCTGTGGTGTCCCCTGTTGGCCTCTGGAAGGTGCCCGTGGTGAGCAGACACATGCAGGCTGTCACCTTAGTCTCCACGGACAGAGCGTGACTCCGTCGTGAGGGTGCCTGCATCACATCACTGTACAGCTCGCAGAGCCGTCTCAGTATTGCCCTGTTCAGGCGGTACCGGCCCACAATCTCGACGTCTGTGTACAGCTCGAAGCTGATGCGGGCATGATACCACCTGTCGGGGGCATACCGCCGACGGGCCCCTCCGCGGTCACATCCCCCTGCAGCATGGTGTCTCACCCCCCTCATTACAGCTTTCATGTGGAAGCTGGCACTGTCCATCTCCCTGGCTTCTGCCCCCCCCCCGGCTGCTGTTTCTGTTACCCCCGCTGCCCCACTGCTGCTTCCACTGCACCGGCACCCCCACTGGCCTCTCTGTCCTCCTGGATCCACTGTCCCTCTGCCCTTCCAGCTCCTGTCTCTCTCTCTCTCTGTCTCTCTCCCCAGTTTGCGGCCTGCTAGAGGTTCTTGCGCTTCCTTGAGCCTTTTATTTTGGCTCAATTCCGCTACTCGTAACTTCAGCTGAGCCACTCTTGCACATTGCGCAAGTGTTCGATTATCGCATTGCGCGCCTTTATGCATGGACCGCGCCTGGTTCGCATGCCTTCCTTTCCATTCTTGCGCTGTTGCTCCAGCATGTTTTGGTGGCGCAACTGGCCCTTCTGAATATCGCAGAATGAGCATGTTTTGGAGTTGCGCATATGCAACTCTGTTACGATGGCGCAACCCTTTTGAATATCTGGACCATTGTGCACATTGGAAGATATTGTACGGGGGTTGGGCCTACAAGGACAGCAAACATTATGGTATTTGCAACTTCGTGCATTCTTATTGAAGATAGAGAAGGGCGGGGGAGAGTCACATGGGTGGGGGCCAGTGGAGGCAATGATACATAGGACGCAGTGTGACCCCAATGGGTTTATTGGTAAGGCAGTAAAGGTAGGGAGAGAAATATATCCAGATTATACACAGAGGGTTAAACAGCTGTGGAAGAAAGACCTGGGAACCCAAATTTCAGAGGATAGCTGGCGACAAGTGCTGGTAGGCCACACGGGCCTTTCAATATGTAATAAGTTCAAGGAGGCCTTTTATAAGTTCCTGCACAGAGCGTACTACCCACCAACGGTGGTGCATAGGGCATGCCCCTCCGTTCCTCCTCTCTGTGGTAGGTGCGGAGAGGACAGAGGAACATATATGCACTCTTTTTGGAATTGTAGGGTTTTAAGGGCCTTTTGGAGTAAAATTTGTAAAGAAATAACGCAGATGGCGGGGTTCCCCATTCAAATGGATCTTATTGTGGGATTGTTTGGTATGTCTCCAGGGGAGGCAGGTGAATGGGAGCCGTTGACCTGGTGAATTAGAATAATGTTGATGATGGCCAGACACTGCATCAAGAACACTTGGGTCAACCATGTAGTCCCCACCACGCTGCAATTGCGTCAATTGGTGTTACAGAACTTGGCATTAGAAAGACTGTCATTGATGCTTAGTAATATGCGGATGCTTTTTATAGAGAATGGGCCCCCTTCTTGACAACATTAAGTAATGAGGAGATGGTTATTCTACACTGTGGCCTGGAGTAGGATCAGATACAGAGTGAGTTTCGGGCTTCCCCATGCCTCATTGGCTCCACCATTGCTCTACTGAGGGGATATAATAATTAAAGGATATGGTAAAGGTAATTATAAATAAGAGGAATTAAACAAGAAGGGAAAAATAATAAAGAGAAACCTCAGAATGTAACAATAATGAATTGTGAGATGCACTTGTCTGTATGTTTGTATGTCGCTGTGTAATGTCTCTGTTGATTATTTTAAAACCAATAAAAAAATGATACAAAAAAAAAGAAGGGGCTGAACCACGGCCTCCTTTAGAGGATCAGGAAAGATCCCCTTCTCCAAGGACATTCAGACTATCTCAGCAAGGACTGGACCGATTTTATCCACATATCCTACTAGGAGACGTGTGGGGCCCGGGTCCAAACTACAGTTGCTCGGACACAATGACTGAATGATCATCAAAGTGTCACTGATTATGGGGAGGCTGAAGTCACACCACAAAAACTGGGCGTCCGACATCTCCTGCCTACCATCGCAACTCTATTAGGAGGGCTGCTGATACTTGACCTGATTGCAGCAACCTTGTCTGAAAAGAATCGAGCAAACTCTTCACACCGTTCTTGTTAAAAGGCACTTCCAGACTGAAGACAGGTTGGATTGCACAATCTGTCCATGGTCCAGAAGAGCTGAGCTGGGTGATTCTGTGCAGCAGCAATCTCCCTGGACAGGAATACTGCCTTCTTATGGGTAATTACTGATTGATAGACCACGTAATGGTTCATCAAACTAAGTCTGTCGCCCTCCAGGCAGGATTTCCGCCAACGTCTCTCTAGCCTTCATCCCACTCTCCTCAACTCCCTCAAAGTCTCATCGAACCAAGGAGACTTGGGGTGAAGAGTGCGGGGATGAACACAAACAGGAGCAATGGAATCCAGGGCCTCTACCACTGTCTTATTATAGGCAAGTACCAGGTCCCCTGGATCCATGCATTCATTCGGTAAACTCGATAGGTCCAGTACCACCATCAGGCCATCTGGTGAAACACCCCTCAAAGGGTGGTACCGGACCATCTCCATAGGGGCTGGCCTACTGGGGGTGGCCTCAAAACTGAACCCAATGGTATGATGGTCAGACCATCCGACTGGTTCAACCACCAAATCAGATATCTCCATCCCCAGGAGAAACACCAAGTCCAGTGAATGACCACCAATATGGGTCGGGGAGGAAATAACCTGTGCGAAGCCCAGTATACTAATTAGCTGGAGGAAGTCCTGACCAAACTGTGAGAGTTCATTATCGACCCAAGCATTGAAATCCCCCAAAACCATCCATCTGGGGGATCCCAGTGTCAGGTTGACAATGAAGTCCGCAACTTCCCGCAGGAAAACATTCTCATCTCCTGGTGGATGGTAGATGAGAAGTATCCTGCACCCCACACCCTCGCCCATGATACATTCAAAGGAGTTGGTAGTTCCCATTGGTACTTCTATTAGGCCCAGATCTGATCTAAAACAGATGGCAACACCCCCGCCCCTACGATCCATCCTTGGGTGGTGTATCACCGAGTACCCAGCTGGAATTGCTGATACCAAAACTGGACCAGTATTTTCATCCAGCCAGGTCTCGGTGATGCAAGCCAGGTCAGATGACCCAACATGATCCGCTATTACAGTGGTCTTGTTCTTAATAGACCTGGCATTGCTTAACACCACCTGAATAGGATGAGAACCCGAGGAAGACTGAGTTATGCTGCAAGCAGAGCCCTTGGCTATGGGAACCAGACAGGGAGAACCGCTTTCCTGGGCTCATTTTGCCCCAGGGCGTTTCCTTGTCCCCACTATTCCTATCCGCCCATTCCTTTCCATTCCCTCTCCAGGCCAGGCCCTCCTGGGGATAGTGGAGGACAGGAAAAAGGGTGAAGGTCCCTGAGCCTGGAGGGGGAATAATACCTAACCGTTCTTATAACTTCCCAACACATCTTCATAAATCCAACAGATAACAAACCTAACAAAAATAAAATAACAGTATTAAATTATAAAATTATAAACTAAAAATATTCAATCACATTCAGTCAGGTCATTACAAACCCACTGCCAGTACATCCACAACTTTAGATATATCTCTAACTAAAAGAGAACAGATTGTAATATAAATCAAACCAGGGTCAATCTCAGTGAGCAGTCCCAACTTGGTTAAATTAGACTGACACAGAGACAAAGTCTTAGTCTTAGTGGCCAAGAAAAAACAAGCCAAACTACAGTCATATAAACCTTTGGGATACAATCCAGGAAATCCACAATATAACAGTGGGCTGGGGTGTGCAAACCAGATCTCAAGGGGGCCTCCCCTCCAAATGCACCAAACTTACTGGTCCCAACACCCTGCCACCCATGACCCGCAGCTACAATCCCCAGGGAGCATGCCACAAGGAATGTCCCACAAGGGATCTAGAAGATGCCCAACCAGCACTCCGACTCCCCAGATATACAGAGGGCAACTCCCATGTATTCCACCACAGCAGTGGTTGTACTAAGGTTCTGCCTGAATCTGTGTTGATTGGGGCATTGCAGTAGATATTTATTGAGGTATTCGGTGAGTTGATTCACTACAATCTTTTCCAGTGCCTTGGATAGGGGGGAGAGGATTGAGATAGGTCTATAGTTGGAAATACAAGACCTCTCCCCCACTCTTATAGATAGGGGTCACCAGTGCTTGTTTCCCGACTGATGGGAATTTCATCAGGGTAAGTGATTTGTTGAATAGTTTGGTTATGGGCACAATGAGGATGTCGAGAGTGAGGGATACTAGTTTCATATCCACTCCATCACTTCCCTTTCTGTTTTTAACAAGCACTTTTTTAATGTAAGACATGGCCTCCTTGACTGTCACCCTCTTGAAGTAGAAGTTCAGGTGAGTGTTAATAGTTGACTTGCTACGTGGGTGATCTTTGGTGGGGTGTAGATAGGCAGGGGGGAGAACTGCGCTAAAATCAGTGAAGGCAGAGTTGAGGAACTCTGCCATTAGGAGTGGGTCAGATGTGGGAGAGCCATTTATGTTCAGGAGTTGTGGCTGGTTATTTTTATCCTTCCTGAGGAGATTTTTTTTGTTCTCCCAGAACCTCTTTCCATCTTCCCAGCTCTGTCCAGCATTTCCTTGTGATAGTTGGCTTTAGCCTGACGGATTAGTTTCATGCCATGATTTCTGGAGGCCCTGTATCACTGGTAGTCATGCTTTTGCCAGTGGATCTGGCTTTCAACCAGAGATTGTCCCTTTCCACCATGTGGACAAGGAGCTCACCAGTAATACATCCATTGTTGCTCCAGTGAGATTTCCTTCTTCTTACCGGGGCATGCAAATCACAGATACTGTTGAACCCATCAACGAAGTACTTCAGGGCAAGGTCTAGGTCTGACATAACATCTATGGGGGACCAGTCAAATAGAGAGTTACACCTTGATGATGGCCAGTGTTGAGAGACCCTAGCTGACCATTCTTCTGGACCCTGCGCTCAGTTATGATGGGGGGTTGTTTTTGAATTTGTTAGACCACCTGGAGGTGACCAGGGAGTGGTTGCTCAAGGTATCTGGTAGCACAGTGACCTCAGTAATCTGGGAGGGGGAGTTAGAGAGGAGCCAATCAAGGAGTGTATTGTTGCCTGACTTGTAGTTCTGTCTAGTGGGTTTGGTGACTAGTTGTGAATGGTAGGTATTGACCACAGCATCCCTCTGTGGGGTAAAATCATTACTATTCCAGTTTATGTTGAAGTTCCCTGTAATGATGAGTTCACTGTCCTTAGTGAGAGGCCACAGCATCCAGGATCTTCAGGAGACCATCTCAAGCATTTTTGTGGAGGTAGATAGACCGAGGCGACAACTAGGGACATGCCATGCTGAGTAACCAGAACTCTCATGGCTAGGAGTTCATGGTCATCCTTGTAGTGGGGAGGACAGAACAGTGGAGAGAGAGTCCCTAGTATATATGAGACAGCCACCTCCTTTCTTGCCCCTCCTATCGATCTGGAAGGCTTGGTAGCATTTCAGTGCTGTCATTACTTTTTGTTTTGTCTGTCAACCAGGTCTCCATAAGGCAGATTATATCGGGACTATGGTGGGCCATCCAGACCTGGAATTGTTCAAGTTTGGCAAGGAGGCTGCAGATGTTCATGGCAGCTATTCTTAGGCCTTTAGTTTTACACCCTCCGGGTCTGATAGAAGTTGGAGGGCCTGGATTAGGATGCACATTCACAGACAGGAGGAGTAGCATTAAGATCACTTTCCTTGTCATGAGGCATACAGTAATTGTGGACTGGCCTTTGTGGAGTCTGACATTGCTAGGGAAAGGCTGCTTAATCTTAAGCAAAGTAGTTGTGGGAGCTAGCAGTATAAATGCCACGGCAAGGGGCAGGAGCTAGGACCACCAGAGTAGTCAGTGGTGTAGTGTTCCCCGGGTGGGACCCCACTGAGGAGGTTACACCTGGCTCCTTTATCATGGTGTCTGAGCCAGGGCATAAGTCAGGATTCGAAGGCAGTGGGGGAGTTCCTTGGTGATCACCAGGGCCTGTGGCTGCGAGAGTATATACAAGGAAAAGGAGTAATGTGCAGCACATTTTAATTCAACAGTAGCAGGGAGTGCTGTATGAGTTGGAGGGACAACAGGTCAGATGGGCAGGGGATAAGGGAGACTCTCAGGGCAAACTCTGTATAGCAACAGCAGGTCGAGAGTTGAGGCATGTGATGAGCATGCAGGTTGTAGGGCAGAAGCAGATGTTAATAGATTAGGGTCGGCGAGGCAGGTGGTGTCAGCAGTTGCGGTGTCCCTTGAAGCTGGTGTCGCGGGAGGGGAAACCAATGAGAAAGAACTGAAGAGAAGGAGGGAGGAATTTGCACAGATTTAATAGAGATTGGGAACAGGTCGGGTAGGCAGGAAAAAAAAAATTACTCATAAATGTTGTAGCCAAACCGAGGACTTGGTGAGGAGGCAAAGCAACAGTCCAGAGAAGGGCTTGTAGTGTTAGCCAATGGGAGGCTTTGGGCATGTGTTCCAGGCCAATCAGAGGCCCTGGCAGTTCTTTTGGTGGAAGTGGAGCAAAAAGCCAGTGAAGTGCTGTACCTGGGTGCTGGTCTTGTGGTTCAGGCCGAAGGGAACAGTGGCAAGAGAAGGTGCTGCTTCTCAGAGGTGGAGCAGGCTTCAGGAGTGTCCGATCAGGGACCACTGCCTAAGAGGAGTGAGGGGATACGAAGTTGAGGTTAAAAAGGATCAGTCAGTGGGCAGGGAAGAATACAGAGGAGACAGAAACAGTTAAGGGAGACAATGGAGGTGAGAACATTGCTAGGCGAGAAGCATTGGGAGGGTTGGGAGGGTAGAGGTTCGAGAAGAGGGTGAGTAGGGAGGTGGGAATGCAGAGAAGTGGAAGGAACAGAAACTTGCAGTCAAAACTTTAACTGTAAAGAGGATTGTAATTACTATTTATGCAGGCAACAGCTAGTGCTACAGTTCTAAGCCTTTGGCAATTCTAACTAACAGCAGCAGATAGAGAAGTGGAAAGAACAGTGGCTTGCAGTTAAAACTTTAACTGTAAAAATGGCTGTAATCACTGTCTATGCAGGCAACAGCTAGCACTACTGTTCTAAGCCTTTGGTAATTCTTTTTTTTTACTTATTTAGTTATTTTTATTTATTTAGTTTCGTTGACCAGGTAAGCCCACTGGGACCCGAGGATCCCTTTTTCAGGGGCGACCCGGAGTTAATTACATATAATCATAAAACAGTGCATACAGAAGCAGAGATCATGCAAAGAATACATTTAGAGGTAGACATCTTAGGTTAAACAAAACATGGTGCATAAGGATTAAGGACTAGACACTATAAGGGGGTAAATTAGTACAGGGCATTTATAACAAGCTTTGTAGGATACACATTTTTGATGTAACAGTAGCAGATAAACAGATATACCTGGTCTGTCATTACCTTGGACAAATGGGTACTGGAAGTGGTGGGCAGAGGGTTGCCTCTTGATTCGAGATACTTCCACGCATTACCCCCAAGGGAGTTTGTTGTGTCCCAGGACATGCTGTCCACCCTGAGGGAGGACATCGCTCAGCTCCTCGAGAAAGGAACCATAGCCCATGTCTCAGACTACATGGCAGGGCAGGGTTTCATGTCCAGGTACCTCCTGGTCCTGAAACGGATGGGGGCTAGTGCCCCTACTGGATCTTCACAATCAGAACCACTTCCTGAAGAAGCACAAGTTCCAGATGGTCATTCCGAGCCAGATAATACCATCCCTGGAGCAGGATGTGTTTTTCCGCTTTCTGGACCTCCAGGATGCCTTCTTCCACATTGCAGTGAGTCCTGCTGGTGGTACCTTCAGTTCCACACAGAGGGAGTTCTATAAAAGTTCCAGGTCATGCATTTTGGTCTCTCTTCAGTACCCAGGGTCTTCACCAAGTGCAAGGCAGTGGTGACTGAATTCCTGAGATGCTGAGGGCTCAGAGTATACCCCTATCTGGATGCCAGGCCATTCAAAGAGGCTGTGGAGCAGTCCAGGGACCTGGCCCTCCAGATCTGCAGAGATATGGGCCTTCTGGTCAACTCAGCCTGGTCTGAACTCAGTCCCTCACAGGTGATCCACTTTATTGGGGCAGAGCTAGACTCCCTGCAGGCCGAAGCCCGACTCCCTGCAGACAGGGCATCAGATTGTACCTCCCTTGCTCGATTGTTTCTGGTTGGGTGCATGCACCTTGCCTGGGACTTCCTGCAGCTGCTGGGGTACATGGTATCCTGCACCACTGTGGTCAGATGGGCCCACTAGCAGATGCACCACCTGCAGTGGGAGCTGGGCCACCAGTGGTCTCAGCGCCTAGGTCACCTGGACCAGCAAGTCACAGTGACCCAGCTGATGTATGATGCCATGCAATGGTGGCTCATCCCAGAACAGCTCAAGAAAGGAGTCCCATTTATCCACCCAGAGCCAACAGTCACCCTGACAACCGATGTGTCTCTGTTGGGATGGGAAGCGCACCTAGGGAACTGCAGGACCTATGGGTTCTGGACCCCTAGGAAGTCCTGTCACCACATCAACCTGCTGGCACTCCATGCAGTGTGCCTCGCTCAGATGGAATTCACTCCATTTGTCCAGGGTAAGGTCATGCAGGAACAGACGGACAATACCATGACCATGTTCTACCTGAACAGACAGAGCAGCATGCATTCCCTTCTTCTATGTCAGGAGGCTCTCCCCACCTGGACCCTCATGCACAGCTTGGATGTGGACCTCTTGACTATCCATGTAGCAGGAGCCTCCAACCAACTACTGAATACCTTCAGCCGGGTGGGTGAGGTGTCTCATGAGAGGTTTCTGCATAAGGAGGTGGTGAACCACCTTTTCTCCCTCTGGGGCACTCCTCTGCTAGACCTCTTTGTTTCCTGGGAGAACACCAAGATGAGGCTGTTTCGTGCCCACCCCCCACAGGGTGGGACACTGCTGGGGGATGCCTTCATATGGCCCTGGACCCCAGGCCTCCTCTACACCTTTCCTCTCCCCTGATCCACAAGGTGTTGGTTGAGGTATGAATGGACAAGATGTGGATGATCCTGTTAGCCCAGGACTGGCTACACCAGTTTTGATATCTGGATCTCCTCAGCCTCAACAGCAGACTTCCCTTGCGGTTGCCTCTGCACCAAAATCTCCTCTCTTATTACAAGGGGAAGGTCCTGCATCTGGACCATCGACTATGCCTTCAAATGGAAATTATTTTCCATTTGGTGATAGAGCAGGGAGCTAGAACCCCTGTCTTGTCCTTTGGTTTGCACTCTAGACTACCTGTGATCCATTTCTCAGTCAGGGCTGAGGTCGACAACCCTCAAAGTGCACTTGGCAGCCATCTCTGCATACCAGGCAGGGGCTGGTATGCCAATGGTGGTGCAGGAGAAAGTGGTCAGGTGTTTTTTCAAAGGCATTGACCACCTGTCCCCACAAATTAGTGAACCACTACCACCTTGAGACTTGTTGCTGGTGTTGGCAGTGCTCATGGCCAAGCTGCTTGAACCAATTCACAATGGAAAACCACTTTCTTGGTGGTTATCACCTCCACAAGAAGGCTCAGTGAGCTTCAGGTGCTCTCTGTGGAGTCTCCCTACCTGGTCTTCTACAAGGACAAGGTTGTCCTCTGCCCCCACCTGAAGGGTAGGTCAAATTTTCACCTTAATCAGGTACTTAACCTCCTGGCATACTTCACCAGTCCCATCTCAGAGGCTGAGCAAAGGCTTCACTCATTGGTCCTGAAGCAAGCGCTCACATACTACAAGAACCACACAGCTGGAGTTTGTGGAGCAGCTTGTCAGCTATTTGTGACATACACTAAAGCTGCATTTGGCATACCGGTAGCTAAGTGGATGATTGGCAGGTGGATAGTCTCCTACATCGATCTCTGCCATAAGTTGGCTGGTAGGAAGCCTCTCGTAGGGCTAAGGGCTTATTCCACCAGACATACCACTGTCTTGGTGGCTGCTTCCAGGGGCATGGGCCTCTGAGTCACTTGCACATCTGCATACAGATGTAATGTTACTATTTGGGTATCATGGATTTCATGTGGCCTGCGCTTCTGCAGTCAGAGCTTGGTGTATATGTCTTACGCCTGCAGCTGCAGAAGTGCAGGCTCCTCAGAGTCCTGAGTTTCTGCAGCCAGAAGTATGTATATCTCTCTTACAGTGTGCATGAGTATCTGTGGCTAGAGAAGGGCGGCCCATGGTTGATTTTCCATTACCATGGCCCACCCACCTCCCCCACTCAGACAGAGCCAGGTTCTCAGGGCAAGCTCACTTTGAGCATCTCCCAGTTGTCTCCACAGGAAAATATGCATGCATGTATGTATGTATATATATATATATATATATATATATGTGTGTGTGTGTGTGTGTATAGATATGCATGTATGTACAGGTATGTATGTATGTATGTATGTCTGTATGTACATATGTATCTGGGGAATTTTCCCCATACAAAAGGCCATTGTTTATTTCCCTATATACCTGTAACTAAATTATCATTTAAAACTATATAATACATGGTTGGACCCTTTTCCCCACTGAAATAGCCATAATTTATTTCCTCATATATGAAGGTAGCCAAGTAGAATATTTTGACCCTAACTAGCTGCCTATTGGGATTTATGATATTGGCTACCTACCAATAATATTATGACCTCAACTAGCTGCCAATTAGGGTATTATGACTTAAACTGGCTGCCAATTAGAGTATTATGATGCCAAGTAGCTAGTTATACTGAATTAAAGTATCACAAACACCTGTAGAACACATTAACACCCAATAAAAGGAGCAAGGAAATCCTAGCCCCCCCTACAAAAAAATCAGGGTAGTTAGTGAGGGAAACACCAAGACAGGAAAGTCAATAAGGAAAAGGGTAGGGGTAAATGGAGAAAAAGACAAAGGCGTTAAGGACAGGGATGAGGCAAAAAGGGGTAAGGCCATCAAAAAATGGAGGGTAATGAGTACCAATGCCCATAGTCTAGGTAACAAACTCCCTGAACTGGTGGCCTTGATGGAAGAGGGATGCCTGGATATCGTGGCAGTCACAGAAAAATGGTACACAGAGAACCATGGCTGGGATGTCAGCATACCAGGGTACATAATCTACAGGAGGGACAGGGAGGGTAGAAGAGGAGGAGGAGTAGCTCTCTACCTAAGGGAAGGGATCAAAGCAATGGAACTAAAGGGTAAACAGGGAGGAGAGGAGGCACTGTGGGTCACCTTGGAGTCTGGAAATGACACCACAATCTGCACAGGGGTTGTATACAGACCCCCCGTCTCAGGGGGAGGAAATGGACAAGGAAATGATAGAAAGCATCCTTAAGATGGCAGAAAAAGGGGAGATATTGTTGATGGGAGACCTGAATATGCAAGATGTCAACTGGAGCACCTTTGCTGCAGCCACATCCAAAAGCAGGGTCATTCTCGATGCCCTACAGGGGGCATGCCTCAGACAGCTAGTGCTGGAACCCACTCAGGAGGGAGCAGTCTTAGACCTGGTACTCTCAAATGGGGACTGAGAGAGGATCTCAGATCTAGAAGTGGGTAGCCATCTGGCAACAAGTGACCACCAAACAGTGTGGTTCACGATAAACACAAGCACACAGAGTCAAGCCATACAAAGTGAGGGTACTGGACTTTAGGAGGGCTGACTTTGTCAAAATGGGAGAGTGCCTCAGAAAAGCACTAGCAAACAGGCAAGAAGGAGGGTGGAAGAACAATGGGGAAACATCAAAACTGCCATCACAGAGGCAACAAGCCTTTTTTGTGAAGCAAATAAACAAATCAAACTGAAAGAAAAACAACACTGTGGTTCTCAAAAGAGGTGGCGGGAAGGTTAGGGAAAAAGACAGCATTCAGGAAGTATAAGAAAACACAGAAGAGCAGGACAGAGAACTGTACCAGTTAAAAGCAGAGGAAGCAGGAAGGCAGTCAGGATAGCAAAGGCCCAAACTGAGGAAAAGATAGCCAATTCGGTTAGAGGAGATAAAACCTTTTATAGGTAAATTAGGGAGTGAAGAAAGACCAAGGGAGGGATAGTGAGCTTAATAAAGGGGAGGTGGGTGGGCAGAGAGGACTGAAAAAGCAGGGATACTGGCGAATATTTTGTTCAGTATTCACAAAAGAAGAGGAGGGGGAGGTACCTAATCCAATCAATAGAAGCACTGTGGGGGGGGGGTCGATGCCAGTCCTTTCACAGAAGAAAAGGTTCTGAAAGAACTCGTAAAATGGAAGGTGGACAAAGCAATGGGGCCTGACAGAATTCACCCCATAATTCTAAAAGAACTAAGGGTAGAATTAGCGATACCACTGACTACCCTTTTTAGCAAATCATGGGAAGATGGTGTGGTACATAAGGAGAGGAGGAGGATGGATGTGATTCCCCTTCACAAAAGTGGGAGCAAAGCAGAGGCAGGAAACTACAGACCAGTTAGTTTGACTTCGGTGGTAGGGAAAATGATGGAATCACTTCAGAAAGAAAGAATTGTTGAGTACCTAGAGGCCAGCAGGGCACAGAACCCAAGGCAGCATGGACTCACAGTGGGAAGGTCATGTCAGATGAATCTAATAGATTTCTTTTACTGGATGACTAAAGTAGTAGACCAGGGAGGGGCTGTGGACATGGCCTACCTAGACTTTAGCAAGGCATTTGACATAGTCCCACACAAAAGATTAATAAACAAATTAGCCAGTCTGGAAGTGGGTCCCAGGGTGGTAGCCTGGGTAAAAAATTGGCTGCACAACAGGACACAGAGGTAATAATAAATGAAGTCCACTCGAAAGGGGTGTCATTAGTGGGATACCGCAAGGTTCAGTACTGGGTCTGGTCCTTTTAATGTCTTTATAAGTGACATTGCAGAGGGACTGGAAGGAAAAGTATGCCTCTTTGCAGATGACACAAAGCTCTGCAACAGGGTTGATACACAAGGGAGGTGGAAAGGATGAGAAGGGACTTGGCAAGGTTGGAGGAATGGTCAAAAGTATGGCAGCTTAGATTCAATGCAAAGCAGTGCAAAGTAATGCACCTGGGAAACAAAAACCCAGGGGAAGAGTACACAATGGGGGAGGGGTAGTAACAACAACACAAATGGAAAGGAATCTGGGAGTAGTCATATCAGATGACCTAAGGTAAGCATACAATGTGAGAAGGCAGTAAGGATGGCTAGGGGGATACTGGGATGTATAGGGAGAGGCATCACCAGTAGAAAGCAAGAAGTTATCCCTCTGTACAGACAGTTGGTGAGACTCCATCTGGAGTACTGCATGCTGTTCTGGAGAGCCCATCTCAGCAAGGACATAGATAGGATGGAGGCAGTCCAGAGGAGAGCAACTCAAATGATGCAGGGTCTGCAACAGAAGCCACATGAAGAGGAGACTAAAGGAGCTGAATATGTATATCCTTGTGGAAAGGAGTGAGAGGGAGAACATGATAGGAACTTTCAAGTACCTGAAGGGAATCAACAAAGTCCAAGAGGGTAGCATCTTTTAGAAAAAGTATGTGCATGAACAAGGGGACACAATTTGAAGATAGGGGGAGGCTCGGGGCAATGTGAGAGTATTTTTCACAGGTTGGTGGAATCATGGAACGACACTTCCACAGGGAGATTGTGTGGGGTTGAAAAGCAGTGGGGGAATTCAATAATGCATGGGACAGACATAAGGCAATTCTGGTTGGGGGTAGGAAGAAGTAGGTTGTTGGATTAACTAGGATCTGCAACTTATCCAATAGGTTGGGAAATGGGCAGACCAGGTGGGCCAGCGGTCCTTATCTGCCATCAAAGTCTATGTTTCCATGTTTCACCAAGGAATGCTGTCCCTCAGAAACATAGAAATGTAGAATTTGACGGCAGATAAGGACCGCTTGGCCCACCTAGTCTGCCCATTTCCCTACCTGATGGATAAGCTGCAGATTTTAGTTAATCAACAGCTTACTTCCTCCTACCCCCCACTAGAATTGCCTTATGCCTGTCCCATGCATTCTTGAATTCTCCCACTGTTTCTGACTCCACAACCTCCTCAGGAAGGCTGTTCCATGCATCTACAACCCTCTCTGTGAAAAAATACTTTCTAACATTTCCTCTGAGCCGCCCCTCTTCGATCTTCAAATTTTGGCTCCTTGTTCTTGCACATTTCTTCTTCTGAAAGATACTACCGTCTTGTACTTTGTTAATTCCCTTGAGATACTTGAAAATTTCTATCATGTCCCCCCTCTCCCTCCTTTCCTCAAGGGTATACATATTAAGCTGCTTTAGTCTCTCCTCGTATGTCTTCTGGTGCAGACCCTGCACCATTTTGGTTACCCTCCTCTTAACAGCCTCCACTCTGTCTATGTCTTTGTGGAGATGGGGTCTCCAGAATTGGACACAGTACTCCAGATGGGGTCTCACTAACTGTCTGTACAGAGGGATAACAACTTCCTGTTTTCTACTGTTGATGCCTCGCCCTATGCATCCCAGTATCCCTCCAGCCCTCCTTACTGCCTTTTCACATTGCTTGCCCTAACACTAACACATACCACAACAATATGGACACACGTAGGGCACAACAAAAAGTGTTCAACCTTATGTAATATATAAAATAAATGATGGGAAAGTGTGGTATATGAGGAAATAATATAATCTCGGGTTGAACAAGCTAATAAAGGCCACTTGCCCTTTGGGCTCGTGACTTTATGGCTTGTTCAACCCCTCGATGGTATTATTTCCTCATATACCATGCTTTGCCATCATTTATTCTCTATATAACTACACTAATCAAACAATTTATTTATTTTAAATTTATTTATTTAAAGTTTGGTGACTGGGAGAGGCACACTGAGTCGAGGATCATTTTCAGGGGCTACCCAGGGGAGGGGGGAAAGGGAGGCAAATGACACTAGTCAGGCAATATACATGTCCAAAGAAATACATGTAGTTCATAAAAAAATAGACATGGTACAAATAATACATAACATGCGAGTACCAGTGAGCATGGCTGATTAATGTGGTTGAGCACATCAGTCAGCAAGGGTGCACAATTGTGCATTAGCTAAGCAAGAACTGGCAGATCAGCAGCTGGATGAGAGAAGGTAGGGGACTAGACTGATGGATAGCATGTACGGGGGGATGGGAGAAGGCTCACTTAAAGGAGTATGGAGATTGTAACAGATGGAGTGAGGAGGGGAGGGAGTTCCAAATGTGGGGAAAGCAGTAAGCAAAGGCTGCCGGCCTGGAGTTAGAGAAGGGACAGTGAAGGGCAAAGATGCAAGGGTCTCTGGAGCGATGGTGGTAGAAAGAGTGGCAGGTGGGGGAAGGAGGGAGGAGAGGTAGGGGAGAGGGATCCAAACCAATATTTGGCCCCTCCCCCCATAGTGCCCAGCATGTGGGCATTCCCCCAAGACACTGGCATGGCAGTGGACCTCATACAGCTGGTGGACCATGAAGATGTATGTCTCTCGTGTTATGTTCAGAGAGTTGTTTGCCTTACCTGATGATGGCTGTCTCTGCTTGGTTGTGTTGCCTTGCCTCTTCCACTGCTTGTGTGTGTGTGTGTGTGTTTGTGTTTGGGGGGGGGGGTGTGGAGTTAGGGTTGGAAACCTAAATCACATTTCCATATTTTTGTTACTTTAGCATGAACTCTAACTGATGCATTAACAAATTTTTTTGCCATGAATTTCCTTTTTGATATAGTATTATGTTAGCATTATTCTGTTTTCAGAGTGCAGGGCCTGGAGGGCCATGCACATCTAGCTATCTATACTTTTTAACACATTGTAGTCATATCCTTCATAATATGTGGGAGCACAGGGCCCACAAACAAAAATACCACATGTATTTGAGTGTGCCAGCACATGCTCCTCTGAGACCTGCATTATCGTGAACCTGCACAGCCACAAACGCCTGTCTTACTATGTTTTTTTTTTTTTGCAAATTGAAAAATTGTATTGTTTTATTACTTTATTTCACAATTTGTGATAAAGGAAATCCTTTTCTTTGCAAATCATGAAAAAAGATCCTGTTTTATAATTCCTTTGTCGAGATTTGTGATAAAACAGCAACCTTTTTTCGCAAATTGCGAAACAAGATTCTGTGTTGCAAATCTTTTTTCACAATTTGTAAAAAAAATATTTTGGTTTGTTTAAAGAGTAGCTCCCTAGTAGCTGCTCCCCCCCAACATGAGCGATAACTAACCTGGCCAGGAGTGCACTGTCAAAATCCTGCAGCTTTATTCCCCTTCTGGAAAAAGTTATATACCTTGTAATTTTGTTGTTCACCATAGCCGAAAAAAACAAGTCGACTTCCCGATTCCCAAACCATGACCCCATACCAGCCCACGCAGCCCTGTTTTGTGATGTCACAAAACGAAGGCTGCATGAGTGTACTTCATTCACTTCTATAGGGGCAATATTCCCATACATTTTTAGATCACTTACAGTTGCGATTTTTATAAATCAAAGCGATTGATCGATCACTTTGATTTATGAAAATCGCAACTGTAAATGATCTAAAAATGTATGGGAATATTGCTGTTACTTACATTGCCTTCTGTACCAGACAACACAGAGCTACATTTTACAAATGCAGTTGTGTCGAGTCATTATACACACAGTGTTGTGCACAATACACTGATACTGTGAATTTAACACCCATCTTGCAAAACACCTTAAGCATAGTTGTACAAGGTATGCAGCCTTATAAGAAATAGTAATATTATGTTTCTGTCACATGAAGCAACTCATAAAGGAGTGCATCTAAAAAAGTAGGCCACGCAAGCTTATTGATATGTACACCACAACTGTGTTCATAAATAGTACATGAACACAGCATACCACAGCGAATCACATCAACACATATTGTACATACAATGTACAAATCAAAGACAAAGACTTTTAAAAGATATCACAGCATATAACTATATCTGGATACGCTGTCACAAAAGTTCTACAGCTGTCCACCTCCAAACACTCTACCCTCAAGATTGTCTCTAAACCTTACCCAAATGATCTCTGAGCCTACTTGTCTGAACCCCAAGTCCTCCAAGCACTCTCTCCTCAATTGGGTGCTTCCATCACATCCCCACCGCATCTCTTCTGCTGGATTTCTCCTGGATGCCCTTAGCAACCACTGTATTACCTTCTGTATATGCAAAGCCACTACTCCTAAGTCCGGACCCAAATATATTAGGTATCGCCTTTGACGCTTGGCCAGCTGGTTATGACTCACAAAAGGGGTGTGGAGACATAGAGTTTAAATTGATACTTGTGTCTGAAATGTAGGTGATATCATCTTGGGACTCTAAAGAGACACAGCTCTCTGATCTAAATTTAAAACACACTTCCAGAGGTAATACCTTAGATAGCAAAAATCTAACTGTATTGTGGTAGTTTTGCTTTGTAATTTTCCCTTGTTCTTTTATGTGATTGTGAGCTCTTTGATATAGTGTTCTGTGTTTACATTTTTCATATTTTTATCATCTTTTAGTAAAGTACATTTTCTTAATATTCTGCCTGGGTCTCCTCCATCATTTTAGCATGTGGAGTGCCTGTATTTTTAAGTCTGACAACTGTTCAAGGGCTTGATGGTGTTACTAAGCTCGGTAAAAGGTAAGAATATACCTAAAGTCCCTTACAGAGTTTTAAGGGTTCATTTTGGATACCTGGTTAGGTGCCCTCAGGCAAAAGATATATTGCATCCCCCGGAGAGAATATTATCTGAGCCTGTACATTTGAGTACGCTAGCATAAGGTTCACAGTTTGAATCCCCCCCCAGAACTTGAGGCTAAAGGTGATTCGGACCCAAAAGCAGACAGGAGGGTACCCTGTCTGTTACCTGTTCACACTATTGCGCTCTGAGGTTGGCATTGTGGGAGCAGAGGGCCTGACCTGCTGAGTGTGTTTGTGACATCGCCCATTTGGCAACCTTGACTCTTAACTCCCTCATTCACAATCTATTCCTGGCAGATTGGTCACCTGTGTACTCTGCCCCTGATGTTGACTCTGCTCTCCAGTTGTTCTCTGACACACTCAGCAGTGTTTGGGACATCTATGCTCCTCTAAAAAAAGCACGAGTAAAATGACATCACCTATCCTGGATCACATCTATGTCCCTATGTAAATCACATGACAAAAACTGGGTGAAATTTAAGGCTGCCCACCTTCCCTCAGACCTCAAACTCTATAGGTCCCTCAGAAATGGCTGCACTCAAGCAGTCAGGTGAAATCCACCTACTTTAAATCCCAGCTTCAATCCCGGTAAGGTTCCCTTGCAAATTTCTGGCAAGCCCTCTATAACCTCCTAGGCCACACCTCTGCTCAAACCCCCAAGTTGCTAAACATTGAGGGTGAGTCAGTTTATGACCCAGCCACTGTTGCTGAAGCCTTCAGCACATTCTTTACATCCTCTGCCCTCCCTGACAACCCCCTTCCCCAGTCCTGGATCTCCCCCAACCCCCCACAGCCTCTGCTGGTTCTGACTATCCCTTCCCCCCTATCGCTCTGCAAGAAATCTACAAGGTGTTAATGGCCTTTAATCCCTCAAAATCCAGCCCAGATGGTCTCCACCCTAAGTTTCTCAGTATCTCTGCCCCTGTCATAGCTGCACCTCTTGCTCACCTCCTAAACCTCTCCATCGCCACCAGCACCATCCCCCTGGCTTGGAAACTAGCCAAAGTGCTCCCCTTTCACAAAGGCAGGGACCCATCCTCTCCTGGTAACTACAGACCCATTTCCCTCCTCCTGGCTTTCACATAGCTCCAAGAATCCCTCTACACCAGGCTCCTGGAACACCTAACTGCCACTAACATTCTCTCACCTTACCAGTCTGGGTTTAGGAAACAGCACTTGACTGTCTCCTCCCTGTTTTGGTAACTGACTCAATTCAGACTGCTATGGATAAAGAACATGTCACTGAAGCCATCTTTGTGGACTTGGCTAGGGCATTTGACTCTGTCACCCATTCCCTTCTTCTCCATAAACTGTACTCTGTTGGGCTAGCTCCCACTGCAACTCACTGGTTTAGCTCTTATCTTTAGCACAGGCAGCAGTCTGCTCTTGTAGGTACCTCCTTCTCTTCCCCCTCCCTATTCTCACCGGTGTCCCACAGGGATCCATTCTGGGCCTCATCCTTTTCTCCATTTTTGTTAATGATCTCCCTTCCATCTCTCCCCATCCAAGATTCATATGTGCGCGGATGACACCGTGTTATTCTACTCCAGTCCCTCTGCCCTCAATGTCACTACCCCTCTTCAAAGTGATTCCAGCAAGGTGCAGTCCTGGTTTCTACAGAACCAACTAAAACTGAACTCCAAAGACTGTTTCTATGTTCTTTGGGTACAAGCAAAAGCTGCTCAAATCTTTCAGCCCCTCCTCCTTCACCACCCTAGACGGCTCACCCCTCCAATCAGTAAACTCATTTAAATATCTGGGAGTTTGGTTCAACTGTAGTCTCGACTTCTCTGTACATATAGGTTACATCTGCTCGAAGCTCTGCCCCAAACTCAGTTCCTTCTACTGCACAAAAACTGCCTCCCTCTGGCAACCCGGCATGACCTAGTCACAAAAACTATTCTCCCTGTATGAGTATGCTGACATTGCCTACTGCTCAGTTCTGGCAACCTCTCTTGCCAGACTGGACACCCCGCTAAATTCTTTTTGCTGCTTTGCTACTTTCTTTCCCCCTCTCACTCATCACTGCACCCTCTACTCTCTCTCTCCCTCCTACCCCTTCCCACAAGGCGACAGTTGCACAGCCTCATTTTCATTGGTAAGCTTTGGTTTGGATCTCTCCCCTCTTATCTCAGCTCATGCCTTTCTCCTGTCAGCTCTTCTGAGTACTTGCCACGTTCCAGGGACACCCAAACATTCTCCCTTCCTTTCCCTCGCACTTGCTCAGGCCAAGCGGGTTTCTCCTACCGCCTCCCTCACCTCTGGAATCAACTCCCTTGGGCCACCCGCCATGCCCCCTTCCTCTCTGCCCTCAAATCCCTGCTTCGTACCATTCTCTCTAGCCACTGCAACTGCCTCCCACTCCTTCTGCACTTCTTCTCCCCTCCCTATCCTCCCCCTCTAATGCTCCTAGTCCTTGAGGCCCCCCACCCCAGGGTTTCTGTTCCCTTCCACTTCTCTCTCTCTCTTTTTTCCCCTCTAGTTCTCTGGCTCAACTCTGTGTTTTTCCCCTTCTCTCACTTGCATGCAGCTCGAACTGTGCTCATTCTGTACTTCTGCCTGGTATGCAGTTCTTGACTTAACTTCTGGATTCCTTTACATAGCTCTGGAGTCTATCATGCATGGTATACTGCGTACAGTAGTTTTCACTGGATTTGCTTGTACTTTACCAGAGTATTTTCTTTTCTTTTGTACTATACTGCATTTTTTTTGCTATTGTATTGTACTTTTATTTTTTGAATGTACCACTGCCTGTATCTCCTTTCTGTGTATTTACCCACGGGTCACACCTGGAAAGGAGCCTAAGCTCAGCATGCCTTTCCCGGTCCAGAGATTTTAAATAAGTGTGTTAAAGATGTGGTCGTGCACATAGTCTGCGCTTATTTATGGGCCCCCTTTGACCATGCATATTGCAGTAAATCACTCATACACCTGCCATAGTTTGTAGAATAAGAAAATAGTTATAAATAGTTCACATTTTGTTTATGTACCTTACAATGCAGCAGAGACATCACAGAGATAATTTCCACAGTACATGTGTGATTCGATCCCCTGATAGTACCATAGACTTATGAATCAGATATAGTGCACCTATTCTTCTGTTCAGTGAAGGTTAGTGTAATTCCTCAATACCAAGACATATGCACCCTTAAGATTCCGAGGCACTCTCTGTCTAAAGGTGCATATCAAATCATTACATTCCACCCAACCAGTACTGTGCCTGAGCCAAGTGACATAATGGGCAGAATGTACAGATGCTCCTTGGTGAAAAATGATAGCATGCGTATCAAAATTGTTCTGACCAAACATGACTCTTCCTGCTGTGAAGTCAGTGATGGGTGTCACAACTCTTACTCCATGAGAGTCAAACCTCTGTAATAAAAGGACAAAATACTGTGAGGATCATCAGTCTTACAGACTGAGTACACTCCCCTCCACATGTTCTGCACAGCCATTCAGAAAGAGCATGGATAAACAGATGTCTGAACTTTACAGACCTTGCATGAGAAACATGGAGAGAAATCCACAACATGTCATCTGTATATTCTTTGTGTGAATGACCACATGTTAGGCAAGTGTACTTACACACGTAACTGACAATAAAGTTTTGTCGCATGAGTATGTGTTCTTGTTCTAGTGTGTTTCTGATTGCCATCCTAAACTCAGTAACATCTTGCTGGATGTTATCTGCAAAACTTCTACAGTCATCATAGCCACCCAGCCCATGTAAAGGTGTCAGAGACCGAATGCTATTGTCATGCTTTTCAATAGCAGTCACAATCTTCTTCAATTACTTTGACAAAGCAGTGTCATGTGAAAATGCAATGGTCCAAACAAAGGGAGGCATATGGAGAAACACTTGCATTCCAGAGTTTGCATAGCGGTTAACTCCAGTACTGTTATTAAGTTTCGGGACAATAGTCAGACCAACAGGTTTCTTAGGCGGAGGTGAGTTTCTATTATCAAGTGAAGTACTTTCCATTTCATGAGTTATAGAGGAAAACTCATCTCTGATTGGTCTTTTCCTCTTTTGTGTGTCAGCAACTTGTACAGCCACATGATGCTGCACTACATCCATAGGTAGTGGAATTAGAGGCATATCTGGCTGGTACAGAGTTCGGAAGCGATTATACTCTATAATACATTGCTTGTCAGCATGACTGTTTTAGGTGATGCTGATGATTTACAATCCAGTCAGAGTCTGAACACGTGACAGTGCAACATAGCCCATGCCATCTTTGAAGATGTCATTGCCTATGTCAACCATAGCTGCATCCAAACTTAAGCCTTGTGACTTATGTATGGAAACAGTATATGCAACACAGACAGGGAACTGTTTCCTGGTCACATATCTGTGCTTTACTACTTGGAACTTAACAGTATATCTGTCAATAGGTTGTGGCTGTTCGATATTGTCAAACTTCACAACTAGGGCCTCTACAAATGTCTTTTGGACATTATACTGAAATTTGACCATGTGGCCCATGGCACCATTGACCAGTCCACAATCGACATCAAGGTTTTGACATAGCATTACCTGTGCATTCTTACATACTGAATGAACTGCCTCTAGACCATCTGTGCGGGACACATCAGAGCTGAGTTCATTCAGCTGTTCACTGAGTTTTGCAACCATCTGTCGATTTAAGCAAACTTTGTCAACAGTGTCAACTGCATGTGCAGTGAGGATTTCTTGTCCCTCTCTCTGCAACATTATCTTATTGAACTCAGTACATTGCTTGAGTCAAGGCATGAGACACACTATTTGTGTTGTGTTTGAGTACACTTTTGTGAACACATCACACACAGCAGCCATAAAAGCTCCAGAAGGGCTGATCCTCCATGTGTTCAGCAGAGCAGCATTAGGAACTCACAAACTCCCAATGCGAGCCTCATCCAACAGTGCCTTATAGGCAACATCACCACTCTGTTGCATGTTTTCAAACAACTTGACATAGATGAACAACTTCCAGAGGCTGATGCCTCTAATGCACCCTATAGTCTTTTTTTGCCTTGTTGTACAGACAATGCAGAAAATACATGTTCTCCATTTACAGCTGCAAGTTGCATAAGCTCTCCAAACACAACAAGACTCTTCCCTCCAAAAGCAACACCATCATCTGTTCCAAGAATGTCTTGCAGACAAAGGTGTATGTGAACAAGCATCACATTTGAGACCATGGTGGTCTCATCAATGATCAAAAGCTTCAACTTGTTAAACATGGACCGAAGTTCAGCTGCTACCTAAAAAGACAATTTGCGATACTCTCCAGTTTTCCATGCTCCACTGGCAGCATGAACAGACAGTGCAGAGTCACACTACCAATATTATATGCAGCAAGCTCAGATGGAGCATTAACAGCAACAGACATTGTTGCCCCAAGTGTTTTCTTATGTCAGCGCTTATTGCTTCAATAAGAAAGCTCTTGCCTGTCCTTGCAGAACCACTGACAAACAGTAGTGGTTTGTAGTTTCCACAGTTACACTGACTGTTTTCATCCAATATACCATGCTTTACTGACTCAGCAGTAAATAATGTAGAATAATTGATAAATTTTCCTCTCTACAGCAGAGACTCATTTACCTATGTCAGAGACCTGACCTATTTTGGCCAGCTGGTGTTCAGGTTCTCAGCGTAAGGGTCGTCCTATTTCTTTTAGAAATTCCCCTTCTCCTTTGTGTGATATGTTCTTATATTTTACACATTTATTATAAGGGCTATGAATGTAAGAATACTTACAATGTGACTATCTTTTTTTCTTAGCAGAATCCATGTGGTGGACCAATCGGTGGGGGGGGGGGTAGTTTTGGGACTTGCATTGATGGATTTTATTTAAGATTATATTGAATAAATATGGTACTTACTAAATGCGTTCCATCAATACCAAATGTATGTAATCTACATTTTCATGTACTTAAATTAAGGAGGTTAAATGAATGCCATTAGTATATTAAATGGACTTTGGTTTTCTTTTGTTTATATCCAGAATTATTTATCTAAATAAGGGCAGAACGTCTGGACTTAAAAAAGGATGCTCTCAGCTTTGCTTTTGCAGATTTATCAATGTGGAAATAAATATAGTGAGACTACTCAAACTGTTTACTGTCTGGAAATACAGATAGTCTTACTATTCAGATTAGTAGTGTTACTTTAGTGTTCCATAATTAATTTAGTAAACGTTTATACTTAGTAGACTTTAATGGATGTTTGTAATTCTTGTTGCACTGGGATTAGAAGTATAACACATTTTTGGAAATGAATATTAACTGCGGCTCACAGTATTTGTGATAAATGCTTAAATCTAACTTACATTTTTTTCATGAGTCTAATTAATATGATAAACCTTCAGGTGGCAATGTCACCTATATTGCTTTAAGGAGCATATGCTTCTATGTCTTATACTGACCTAAATATTTACATAATCATATTATTTTATTTTTGTATTAGTGTGCTGAGAAAGGAGCAACAAGAAGCTCACAGTATGTTCAGGTTTGTCAGGATTATAATTTTCTTTTGAGGTTCAGTCTGTAGGACTGGGGGATAGTTTTTTGTTAAGTGTGTTCTGGGTGGGGTTTTGGGATTGGGTTTGGGCAACTGACGTAGCACATGGTCTACAATTACATAAGTCTTATAGTATGTTAAACCAAATTTATAAAGGGGTTTTCTCTAGCAATAAACATCATAAATGAGTGGTTTTAACATTAAGTTTTTATCTTGGAATGTAAAGAGTTTGTGCTCCAAGGTTAAAAGGATGCAATTTTTGCATTATATTAGTACCCTGGTTCCCTAAAAAAAAATTTCTTGTCCCACAGCTATGATTTTCTGTAACAAAATGTTTTTACCTGCCTTTAGACTTTTGTCTGGTACCCAACAAGGATGCCCCCTATCCCCTGTACTCTTTAACTTTTATTTAGAGCCTTTACTGTATTTTTTGAATAATAGTCCCTTTATTTCAGGTATTCAAATAGGTAATAAAAACTTAAAACTATCTGCCTTTGCAGATGACATACTTCTGCATCTAACTAAGCCAGACATATCTATAAACTGAGCCTTGCAGACCATTCATGGTTTCAGTATTTATTCTAATTATAGGTTGAGCAGAGAGAAAACTGAAGTAATGCCACTAAACAGCTTTTCACTTAAGCAAGATATTTTAAGCCTTGGTCTTTCATGGTCTCCATCTAGCCTCAAGTATTTAGGTATGTATCTATCTATCTTCTGACCCTTCCCAGATCATAAAACTGAATTTAGAAACTGTGATTGTGAGGTTAAAGCAAGATCTTACACGATGGCAATTACTTCCTATCTCATTCTGGGCAAGGGTGAATATAATTAAAATGAATATTTTTCCAAGATTACAGTATTTTACCCTCTAAATATGTTAACTATCTCCCTCTGAAATGGTTTAAATCGATGCATGCCCTGATCAATAAATATATATGCCAAGGTAAAACCCTGAGAATTGTGTTAAACAAGTTAATGTGTCCTAAAGCACAGGGAGGAATTAAAATACCTAACTTTTCTTTGTATTATATGGCCTCTCATTTAAATAAATATCTTAAATGCTTGCAAAGTCCCCTATCAGGCAATAGATATATTCCTACCTGGTTGGAAATTGAGTGGAACATGCTAAAGACATATAAAGTGACTCCAGAGAATTTACTATATTCTAAATTCAAGAATATCCCTAAACTATTTAAAAAGTCGGTGATAGGAACTTCCCTTAAGGTTCACAATCAGTGGGTAAGTTTTTAGGACTTAAAATGGACCAAAATATTAACCAATTAATACTATATAATTCTAATTTCATAGTTAATGGGAAACATTTTGACTCATTCTGGTTACCTATAGAACATAATCTTTCAGTTTCATCCTTTCTAAATAAAGGTTATTTTCTCCTTTTATAGAGAATTATCTTGGGCTTTAATTTAGGAAAATATATACTAGCTGCTTATTAATTACCAAACTGGCCCTCAAAAATCATTTTGGCCCTTTCCCGTGGAAGGAAGACTATCATGATATTATCTCCAAATTTTAATTAGCTATATCTAAGCCCCACCCCATTGCTAATATATATTTAAGTCTTTTAGTCCAAACATCTACTGATAAGCCTATTTTATTGGGTTATTGGCTGGAGGAAACCATTCAATATCTGCAGAATTGGTCTACTTTACGGCAAAACATATATAAATATATACATTTAGATAATCTTACACTAATTCAATTTAAAATACTACATAATGTCTACCTATCACCCCTTAAATTATATAAAATTGGTCTTTTAGAATTGGACAGATGTATCAGGTGTAATCTCCAGACAGGCTCACTAGCTCATGTCCTTACTACCCTGAGATTGAAAAAAAACGATGGCAGGAAATTTAAACAAAATGAATTTATCTATTTATTTTATTTATCTATTTTTTTATTTATTGAAATCTTGCATAACACCTGTGAGCAGATGTTCATTGATAGGTTCCATGTCAGATACATTGAGGTTACATAACGCTTTCAGCCTGGATGGTTGCATTTTAGGTAATGTTGAAAAACTTATTTATTTCTCAGATAAAGCAATTATTACCCTTATTGCTTTATCAGCTAAACAAATAATAACAAAACGCTGGATAGATAAAGGTGCTCCTTCCTTTGTAGAATGGCTATCCAATATTCATTTAAATCTACAAATTATTAATTTGATAGAATCTTTTTATAATAGAGGGGATTGTTTTAGTTATATATGGGGCAGTGTTTTAGTTATATATGGGGCAGACTTTATGATTTATTGCTTGATAGGAGACTGACTGCTATTAAGTAAATACTTCCTTGGTAGCACTTTCCCTAAGACACCGAACAGTTGTTTTGACTGTGGTGATTTATTTTTCTTTGAAATAATTTTAATTTTTATCCTCTATAGATAGACTGGTTAATCTTATAACCCCTTGTTCTACTATTTCTATATTCAGGCTTAATTTTAATCCATTTTTTTCATTATTAAGGACATGTGTAATTGTTAACTCATTTTATTCCTTTTATGCTAGCTAGGGCGCACTGGCTGGGGAGGGTTGATACGGGTTTTCTTTTTTTTTCTTTCTTTATTGTTGTTAGTATTGGCTTTGTAAGTTATTGTTGTGTAGAGTTTGGTTATGTTTTTTATTTCTGCAATGTATGTAAATTTGGATGTTAATTATAAAATGTTTAATAAACAGTTGAAAGTTAAAAAAAAAGAATAGTTTCTATGATTGACAGGTTGGATGAGCCCCAAGTCTCAGAGACATATAATATGCTTGCCTTTATTTTTGCATTGATTTTATTTATTTATTTATTTATTGAGATAATCGGAATTACAATCCTTTGAGTCATAGACTCTTTTGCAAAGGCTTCACGTCAGTACAGGAAAGCACAAACATTACATTTAATAACAGTAATACATTGGTCACTCAGCACAGTGTATTTACATTACATATTAGTTACTGTCTCAAAGGCCTGGGAAGACCCTGAGTCACAGTTGTGAGGCAAGTCTGGTTACAGAAATTAACGTCAGTATACCCTTGATTGTAGTTTTACCCATCATTGCATTGAACATTTTAAAAGCATTAACAGCAGTAATCATTTTAGTTTGTATTAGTTTAAGATGTTTATTCCATGTCATATTTTGTGCAAGTCTGACTCCGAAATAGTCGTAGTGGT
Source organism: Neoceratodus forsteri (assembly GCA_016271365.2). NCBI lineage: Eukaryota > Metazoa > Chordata > Ceratodontiformes > Ceratodontidae > Neoceratodus > Neoceratodus forsteri. The sequence continues at coordinate 370,215,269 of CM057451.1, read as the reverse complement.
CTATGACTTCTATTTTATCCTCATCTATCCAGAATTTAGGAGAATTTTTTGGATTTATTCCCAAAAATAACAATCTTGGTTTTATTTAAATTTATCCTTAGCATTTTATCCTTGCATAAACCTACAAAATGTTCCAGCTTCCTTTTTAGTTCTAATGCAGAGGTGAATAAAAGTACTGTATCATTCACATAGGCAAGACGGTCAGTTCTTTGCTCTAAAATTTTGGGGCATGAAAGTCGGGATTAGAGATTCTTTTCAGTATGCTATTAATATAAATATTAAATAGAGTAGGTGCCAAAAGGCAACCTTGCCTAATGCCTAGATTAGTTTGAAAAGATGGAATAGTATGTCCATATTGATCACATTGAATTGTAGCCCAAGTTTTATCATGTAGCCTGATCAGAATATCAAGCAAGGCTTTATCGGGTCCAAGATTTTCCAACATTTGCCAGAGAATTTTCCAGCTAATACTATCAAAAGCAGCCAAAAAAATCAAAGAAACAGCAAAACAACTTCCCTCCCCTAATTTTTGTGTATTTCCAGATTAAATGATTCAAGACATAGCAGTGTTGTATAAGTTGATCTGTCCTTTCTGAAACCATTCTGAGATTCATATATGAGTGAGTGTTCATCTCCTATAATCTTGTGAGGACCAGGGGCTTTATTAGATGTGAGAGACCCTAGGGCTAATCTAATTTCTTCTTCTGACATAAACATTGGAATAGTACACTGCAACCATGCAGGAACTCACTACAAAAAACTACTCTTATCAACACATACAGTGGTGTGTGCGCTATCATTTTTGGCAGGCCCTCTAGCCCCGATCCTCATTAAAATGCTGAAATGTACCCTATACGTCTAGTGTTACCTCCTCTGCTCTTATTGTCATTCGTCTTTACCCCCCCGGCACACCCCCTCAGTACCCAGCGCCCATTAATGAGGGAAGACATATAATCATTTGTTGCTGGGAGACTCAGATTATAAAATGCATGTGTGTCAATATTACCTCTCTCAATAAATTACCAAAATGTGGTCATACACTAACAAAATAAGAATACTGCAGTTTACCATGTTTATTTATAATTTAAATATTTTTGGACTAATTGAAGGGGATCAGAATAAATCACTTACTACAAACAGAACAATGGAAATACTGTATATTTTTTTACTATAAGGATCACCTTCATGTCAATGCATCAAATCAATCACACCCCACCAGTTCTCAGTTTGAATTCTGTCATGCAACTCTCATCCTGGACAACTCTAAAAAACTACACATTTTCTGCATATATAACCCCCAAGCTGGAAGTCTTCAAGCCCTTTCCCCCAATGAATTTGATTGGGTCATTTGTCCAGAACAATGAATTTCTCCTAATTGGTGACTTCAATGTTGACTGGCATGCAGATTACATTAAAAAAAACTGAGCTTGCTCTAAACAAAAAGCAGCTCCATCAGCTCATTTCTGAGCCCACTAGAAGTGCAAATAGTGGCCTGTCCCCCACCCTATTAAACTGGCTACTCACACCTCACCCTGATGGAGTTACCTGCTCAGGTGCACTTTCTGACTCTATAAGTGACCATCCCCATCTACTGTGTCTAGAGCACTAAGGCCCCCAAGGTCCCCCAAGAATACTTCACTTCAGTGTCTTCTCGAAGCTTGACCCCACCGAGTTAAAACAGGAGGTTGCAAGTGTGGACTTCTCACAGCTGTGGACCTCTAATGATGTTAACCATGCTCTCCATACTTTCTATGGAGTTCTCATTGGAATTCAAAATAAACGTACTCCCCTGACCATAAAATGAGTGCATGGCCCTGTCATCAAATGGCTGGAGCACCCACTGCTGGCCCTTATTAAACAGAGGGATGTCAGTTAGACCATATATAAATCCACCAAGACTACTGCTAACTGGATCAATCATAGAACACTAAGAAATGAGTGTAAAAAGGCTATCATGTGTAGCAAAAGTCTTTACTTCAAATCATTGTTTGCTGCCTTGACTGGTAACTCTAGGCTTTTTTTTTGCAAAATATCAAACAAGTCCTTGGTTGGTCTAGGAAATACACACTAAAAGACCTAAACAGTGACTAAATTAATTGCAACAATCCTGTCACCATAGCGAATGAGTTCAACCAATGTTTTACTGACCCTCTGCTTGCACAGATCTTTCCCCATCTCCACTATCTCCTCCGCTTGCCTCCTCCCTCCCTCCCTGAAGCCCGCTCCTCTCCTCCCTTTTAACTTTAAAGCAGTTACCTGCCGAGGGTTCACAGACTCCTCATGCAGATCCCTACACCAAAGTCTGCTAGCACTGATGAATTTGAACTTACAATACCGAGGACTGCTGCAGTCAAACTTGCCTTTCTGGTCACAAAAATCTTCAGCCTAGCCCTTACTTCCTAGATAGTCCTCGATATCTAGAAGATATCCCATGGTGTCCCAGATTACAAGAACAGGAACCAAACTAGTATTGGCATCTACAAATCAATTGCGATACTTCCAGTATTAAAGAAACTACTTGAAAAATTGGTTGACTCCCAGCTGACTGAATACCTCACCACCTGTAACCTCCTTTCCCCTGCACAGCATGACTTTCTTAATCGTCACAACACTACTACTTCCCTCCTGTCATTCTCTTCTTCCATCTCCTCTGCCATTGATAGGGATGAGCTCATTGGTGGAACCTACATTAACCTTATGAAAGCTTTCTATCTAGTTGATCCCACCTTATTATGTAGTAAACTCTCTCTCCTACCACCCTGCCTTGGTTCAAATGTTACTTGGGTAACAGGTATCAAAGAGTTAAATATGGCCATACCCTGTCTGATCCTGCTGCTACCACACTCAGGGTCCTTCACGGCTCCATCCTGGGGTCCCTCCTCTTTTCCATTCATTTAAATTCTTTTTTTTTTTTTGCATTATTTATTTATCACCCCCCCGTCCAACCGGCCTCTCCTTCAGGCCTTCTGCCAGGACTTCCCCCGTATCTCCATTCTTGACCCTCCCCGATGCAGCTTCCCCAATCCCAGATCGCGGCCGACCAGGGTAGCCCGGCGTAACCCTTTCGTGGACGGGTCCCTCCTTCTGAGGAAATTGCCTTTAGGCATTCTTGCTCGGCCCTGATGCTGCTGGATTCGGTACTCCCCTGGCTCTTTGGGGGTTCCATGGAGGTGGGGGGTCCAGGCGCCATCATCCGGTTGCTCAGACGCCATTTTTCTGCTTTTCTGGATTCCCTGACATCGCACCACTTCTTGTAGTGCCTCCAGTCTCCACCGGGGGCCACTACAGAGTGAGGCATCACCCTAACCCACCCACGGGGAGGAGAGCAGTCCTTAGGATGCTCAATCCTCTCCCGTCCCCTGCCGACCCCCAGTGACCCGAGTCCGTTCCCGAACCCGGGTCGCCGGTGTGGTTTGAGGTAAGGCGCCTCAGCCCTCTGCACCACCGGACCATCTCTCATATAAATTCTATCCATGCTAGCCTTAGACACTGCACCCAGTCCTTTATGCTGATGACTTTGCTCTCTTCGCTAACTCTCACAGCACCCCTGAACTAAATTGTCACGTTCCTCTGACCTTAAATCTATATAATCCTGGCTGCAGACAAGCCTCTCATCAATATCTCCAAGACCCAAGCCATGCTCTTTGGCTCAGTCCCTAGGTTAAAAATGTGCAATACCTCTCTTGCAGTTGAATGTACTGATGGAACTTGTCTTACTACAGACCCTACATTTTTTAATCTATATTTTATTGCAAACTTTAAAAAAACATACAATCAAAGAATTCAAAAAAGATGAAAAAAGCATCCAGTAAGCAGTAAAATGAAGTAACTTATTTAGTTTTTCTGATCAAGGGTTAGGCTGTAAAACAACTAATCAACTAAAGTTGTAGAAGAAATGGCAATGATTCCTTTCCATACCTTCTATCTATATTTAACAATAAAAAAAGCAAAAACACAAGAGGAACTTTAAGTAACTAGTAACAATAATTTTAAAAACCTCTAACTTATTTCAGGTGCTATAAATGTCCCTACATTTAATTATCTGGGAGTGACACTTGATACCTCCTTAGACTTCTCAACACATCTCTGCTGCATATAAGACTGTCAACACCAGACTCCTATAAAGTCAGAGACAGCCCTACACCTATAGCCCATATTGCTATTGCCCAAGGCATCTTACTACCCAAACTGACACATGGAAAGGCAGTCTACCACTCTGCTTCCAAAACCACTCTGCAAAACTAGGGTGTGACCTTCAACAATATCTGTAGCCACAAAAAGGTATACATATCATTGTGGCCTATACTCCAGACTAGGATAGCTCCCTCCATCAGCCCAGCAAAAATTTACCATGGGAAGCTTGACTCACATAGTTGTGAACAATCAGTCCTGCAAGTCCCTCTCAGTGCTGCTCAACACTGATAACCAGTCTTATCCTCTTAGGTCAAGTGCCTCTGGATCATTAACCATGCCTAAAACCAAGACCAAGCTTGGTGAAATGTTCTTCTCCTTCACTGCCTCTACAGTCTATCCTTATCTTGGTCCATCAGTGTACATCCAATCATACCTTTAAAAAAGAATACCACAGCTTCCTAAGCCAGGCATCTGTATGCTGCTGCCCTTAGGCTACTACAGTTTGGTCTCCATACCTACCTCTGCACTATTCCTTACCAACTGTTGTTAAATAAATAAATAAACATTACTAAAATCTGCTCTACATATGAATTGTTGAATCTAGTACATATCCTTAAAATCTACTCTGTATGCTGATTGTTGAATATCGTACTTTATTGTAAAGAATGACCCTATGACTTCAAATCTTCCAATACTATTTATTGCCAGCACTTTGTTTCTGTATATTATAGAAACATGGAAACAGACAGTGCTGGCAGAAAAATGTCCATCCAGCATACCCATGAGTCTCTATAGAACCCCACTACCTAACATCGATACAGGGTTTTAACCTGCCCCACCAGTTTTCCGATGTCATTCCCCTTCCTTGTCACTACTATTGGTTACTATCCCTTTCATTCTGTCACAGGCTCATCTGAAGCCCCCCATGGTTTCAGCTGACACCACTTTGGCCAGCAGGCAGTTCCACAGTTCCACCACCCTTTCCATAAAGTAATACTTCCTCACATCCCTTCTGAACCTTCCATGTGTCAGTTTGCAGTTGTGTCCACATGTCATCGACCTGGTGTTCCTGCTAAATAATTCCCCTTAGCTCACTTTATTACTTTCAGAAATTCGAATGTTTCTATCGGATCCCCCTCACCTTTCTGGTTTCCAACAAATACATGTTCAGAGCCCTAAGGTGTTCCTCATAGGACTTGCTTTGTTGGTCCTGAATCATCTTTGTCACCCTATGCTGTACCGCCTCCACCATGTCCTTATCCTTTCTAAAGAGAGGGCTCCAGAACTGGACATAGTACTCCAGGTGTGGCCTGACCAAGGATCTGTAGAGGGGAAGTATCACTTCTTTCTTCCTGCTATCAATACCCCTCCCAATACACCCCAGCATCTTGTTTGCCTTGCTACAAGCCTTGTTACATTGGCTTGCCTGCGTAAGGGTGCTGCAAATGATGACTCCCAGGTCATGCTCTTTGGCTGTATTACACAGTTTAACGCCACCAAATCCAGTATTCTGTCCTGGAATTCTTTTTCCCTAGGTGAATCACCTTGCACTTTTTGGCATTGAATTTTAACTGTCAGACATTTAGCCACCTCTCTAGCCTTTGTAGGTCATATTGTAGTTTCTAATCCCCTTGGCACTATCCACCCATCCATAGAGCTTAGTGTCAACTGCAAAGAGACCTAACCTACCACAAATCTCTTCTCCAGTGTCACTGATGAAATGTTGAAGAGGAATGGGCCCATGACAGACCCCGGTGGCACCCAACTCTCCTCTGATTTAATTCCAGTTACCACTCCCCGCTGCTGTCTCTCTTTTAACCAATGTTCCACCCATCTAACTACATACCTAGCTACTTCTAGGTCCTCCAACTTCTTCAGCAGGTGTCTGTGAAGCACACTGTCAAAAGCCTTGCTGAAGTTGAAGCAGAGTAGATACATGGCATGGCCTTTATCCAATTCCCTTGTTACCCAGTTAAAGAAGACTATTAGGTTTGTCTAACATGGCTTCCCTGGCACAAAGTTGTGCTGCTTACTATCCTGGAGACCATTACTCTCCAGATAGTCCACAAGGTCTGCTTTGATCAGTGACTCCATCAGCTTCCCTACAATAGAGTTAAGACTAACAAGTCTGTAGTTTCCTGCTTGTTCCTTGCCTCCTCCTTTATGGAGCGGAACCATGTCCTCCACTGTCCAATCCCTCAGGATAACCCCTGTTTGAAGTGAGTTATTGAATAAGCTTGCCAGAGGTTCAGCCAGTTTGTCTGTCAGTTCTCTGAACACTGTTGGATGTATCTCATCTGGGCCCGGAGCCTTGTCTGTCTTGAGGGCTGCCAGAACGTTTTATACCCTATCTCTAGTAAATGTTGGTTTCTCCATCTCTGCCACAAGCCCTTGCAGTGACTGCAAATATTCTTAAATTGGGCCTGTGGGCTTAAAAACTGATGTCTCCACACAGACAAAAGTACAGGTAAAAATGGCTGGATTTATCACTGGATTAAACCCTGGCTCTTAAGCACAGCACATTATACAGTTATAGTGCAGCTGGGTTGGATTTGAAACTATACAAAAATACTACTGAATGCTTGGAGATGTAATTAAATGAAATGCTTGATCCGATAACAGGGTAAATTATTATTTGTTTTAACAAAAGTTCTCACAGTAAAATGCCTTTTAAGATTTTATGCAGTGAATGATCGTAAGGGGGGGGTGATTACTTGATTTTGCAATCACTTTATGGAAATATCTGTGCTTACAATATACATGTTACGTAGGACATACTTAAGGCTGGGAACAATGGCAGTCTACCAAAGTGTGTGAGAGTACAGACTGGAACTGGACATCAGAAGGTACAGATGGAAATGCACAGCACACTGCTAAGCTACATTTACTGGCTATAAATTAGATTAATAAAAAAATGATTAAGCCATTTTAATAATTACAGAGAATGCCCAGGATTAGGTGCAAGATGGTGCAGTCTCAGCCACAGAACGAACACACAGTCAAGTCACAGGACAAATCATTTATTTAAACATTAGCTCTCACCAAATAATTCAGTTCAGTGAATGATCACAACAGAAGGGGGTGATTTCTTGGTTTTGCTATCCCTTTATGGAAATACCTGTGCTTACAATGTGCACGTTATGTGGGACATACTTTAGGCTGGGAAAAATAGCAGTCCAACAAAATGCACAAAAATACAAACTGGAGGTGGGCATTAGATGGTACAACACTGCTAAACTACATCTACTAGTTATAAATTATATTTTAAAAAAGTGCTGAAGCCACATTGAAAATATCATTTTAATAACTGCAGAGATCACACGGGATGAGGTGCTGGATGGTGTTATCTTAGCCACGGAACAAACGCACAATCAAATCATGGGGCAGAATGAACATAGAAACAATATCAACATAGAATGAAATGCTTTTTTTATTTATCATAAAAAATTCAGTAGTGTGGAAGGGGTGGCTACTACTCAGGGACAATTAGTATATTTTAACCTGTACTGGCAAAACAGAGGTTAGCGCGGGACAGAGAAGCGGTGCTCAAAATAACTAGCAAGTCCAGGATCAAAATTAAATGCGATGAGGTCAGCAAACATCCATCTGCAAAGGTTTACTGGTAGAATTTTACACAAAATCGTATGAAAAGTCCTTGTACCACTAATTTATTTATTTAACTAGCTATAATGCAGATGGCACTGTGCGTGTCTGGGACAGTTTGTCTCAGGGTGTGACGGCAGAGCTGCAATCTAGAAAAAAGTATGAGCCTAATTTGTTTCTGGAGAATATTTTAATTCTAAAACCCCTTACATGCTGCAAAGGATTCTCTAGGAAAATTGGAAATAAATCAGGTGGTTGATTATAGGCAACAGAGAAAAACATACAGGCCCAGATATTCAAAAGGGTTTAAGCGCAGCTGAAGTCCATCATCGTCCATAATATTCAGTGGGATACAGCTGCAGCTGAAAACATGCTGAGCAACAGTGCAATGCAAATGAAGGCATGCGCAACCAAAGGGGTGGATCCATGCATAAAGAGCGCACTGATATTCATAGGCTTGCGCAATGCGCAACAGTGGAATAGCCGGAAGTTGCGCTCTATGGGAAATGAGCCAAAATAAAAGGCTTAAGGATGAGGCGCAAGAAAGACAGGGAATGCTCATGAGGCAGCAACAGGTAGCAGACCACAGCAGCAACCAGTGCAGGCCAGGGAGTAGGCAGGACAGAATAGTGGCAGCCGAAGGCGTGTGGGGCCACAGAGTCTGAAGGCCAGTGGGTGTACCTGGTGCAGTGGAGGTAGCAGTCAGGACAGCGGGGAACAGAACAACAACAGCTGGGGGGACACAAACCAGGGAGATGGACAGTGCCACCTTCCACATGGAAGCTGTAGTGAGGGGAAGGCAGCTGCAGGGGACGTGGAGCAAGGGCTCACGCGTATGCCCCCAACAGGCAGTACTGCCTCCGCATCAGCTTTGAGCTGTATATGGATGTCGAGATTAGGCCAGTACCACCTGAACAGGCAATACTGAGGCGGCTCTGTGAGCTGTGCAGTGATGTGATGCAGGCACCTCACGACGGAGTCACGCCTGTCAGTGGAGACAAAGGTAACAGCCTGCATGTGCTTGCTCGCCACGGGTACCTTCCAGAGGCCAACAGGGGACACCACAGGCATAACACAGTTGGCCACGTCATGCATCCTCACCCAATTCCTCAGCACACTGCTGCCACACGCTGCAGAGTACATCCATTTCCCCAGCACCGCGGCAGAGTGTACAGCAAACATACAGGAGTTCCACAGGGTAGCACGTATGCCTGGCGTGCTAGGGGCGATAGACTGCACCCATGTGGCTATTCGCACACCACCTGGCCCCGATGGGGCTGCATATTGCAACCGGAAGGGGTACTCCAGTGTCAACTGCCAGGTGGTGTGTGATGCCACTGGGCGCATCATCAATGTCTGTGCCACGCACCCTGGTGGAGCACATGATTCATTCATATGGTACCAGTCTGCACTGTGCCATCGATTCAAGAGTGGGGACATCCCCACAGGACACCTAGTGAGTGAGTATGCATGTAGGAGTGGCAAAGTTGGGGGACGGGTGGGCAAGCCACAGGTGCCATGGGAGTGGCACAAAGGGCTAGGGACAATATGGACCTGAACATGACACTAACCTACACTATCTCCACACAGGTGACAGTGGATACCCACTCCGTCCCTGGCTGCTCACACCCTACCGGCACCCCATGACCCCATCGCAGTAACGCTTCAATGAGGCACATGCCGCCACATGCAACATCATCGAGCGGGTGTTTGGGATGCTGAAGGCACGCTTCCGATGCCTAGACACCTCTGGTGGTGCCCTACAGTACAGCCCCCTCAAAGGCCTGTGGGATATTCCTGGCCTGTTGCATCCTGCACAACATGGCCAAAGACTGTGGGATAGCTGTACAGGTCGAGGAGGGGGACAGCGATGGAGACGCCAGTGATGATGGGGATGAGCAGCCCCCCCTTGGACGGCGTGACCCCCGACTGATCCGGCAGGCCCAGCTGCACCGGGACACCATCACAGAGGAGCATTTCACACTACACAGATAAGTCATGGGGCCATGTGCAACCAACACTGTCGAGGCGCAACCCACATACACACAGGGTAACAAACCAGGGGTGCATGATGGCAAGGGGAGTGGAAGGGTACAGGCGCACAAACACACCATCAGGGAGGGGTGAATAGTTACACGCTACATGGACACACACACACACACACACACCAGGCACACAGTGCACAGGGGCAGTTGCACAGCAGAGCAGGAACAGACATGTCAAACACACAGATCCACAGACCACCCCACCACCTGTACTGTCCATGTACGTGTGTCAGATGCTGGGCACTCTTGCACCTTGGTGTACAGTACAATTCAGGCATCATCATGCACACGCACCTGTGGACAGCAGTTGGGTGGTGTGCATGTGGTCCGTGTCGGCGTGTTGGGCAGGGCACCCACGGTGCAGTGCCCAGCAAGACACATTGCACAGGGCAGCACCAGACAGGGCCGCACTGGGAGACAGGTCAGTCAGGTGGCACTGAGCCACGGCCACCACGGATGCGTGGATGGCCCGGCCGTGACCCAGCTGCACTGGCAGGCTGAGCATGGGCCACATGGGGTGGCACCGATGGACCACCAGGGGTCCCACTGCGTGAGCGCAACCTTGTCCACACAGGGGTCTGCAGCATGCTGAACATACCTGCACCAGGGGTGCTTGGGATGCCCACAGCAGAACCCAGCATCAACAGGCTGGGTGTCGCACGATGCCGGGAACATGGAGTGGAGAGCGTACTGCGTGGGGTGCGCGGTACAGGGGCACCTGACTGGGTGCCCAATGTGGCCACGACAGCGACCAATGCCTGGGTCATCCTGTCAATGGCTGCGGTCACATCCAGCCACATTTGGACCATCTCTGCCAGGATCATTGCATTGTCCCTGTTGTGCCACTCCACAGCCACACACAGTGCCTCCACGGACATTGCAACCCCCCATCTGCTGCTGTACTGATGCCCGCAGCAGTCGGGTTTGCTCGTCAAACGGGTCGTCTGCCAAATTGGCAACCTGTCCCCCAGGGGATGGAAGGGCCTGATGCTCAACACCCCTTGAGTGTGGGCGCTGTTCACCAGGACCAGGTATGGGCATGTCAACAGGCGGTGTGCATATGCCACCGCTGAACCCTGTACCCCCAGACCCGGTCGGTGACTGCCACTGCTGCCCCCCACCTGCTGTACCCAAGAGACCAGTCCTTCCAATGCTGTGTCCGCAACAGTGCCAGGAACCTGCACAGCCACCGGTGCTGCCCCACCGGTGCTGACAGGCACAGCCTGGGACTGTGCTGACGTGCTGGCACACACGTTGGAACCCGCTAGGTCCATGGGCACGGGCTGTCCTGCTGTGTGTCCATTCTGTGACACACACGTGTCACTGCCCATAGCGGCTGTTGCATCATCAATGGTGCAGGTTCATGCCACAGCCTCAGCCACAGCGTGCTGGCATGCTTGCATGCCAGACTGCTGGGACACAGGAAGGGCAGCCCCCACACCTGACTCACCGACATCGGAGATGGCAGCCAGGCGTGCACACTGGTGCAATGCATGCTGGCTACCAGCAGAGGTGGATGGACCCTCCTCCAACTCTGGCTGCATGTCCACAGTCCACGGGCCCACCACCACTGTCCCCTGCAGGTGCACAGGATCTGTAACAGAAAGTGAGAACATGTTAGTGCATGGGATCAACCTTCCCCCACCCCCACCATGTCATACCGTGCAGTGATGGGCTTCCACCTGTCTGGAAGCCACCGCCTGGAACGCCCTCGATGGCACTGCGCTGCATGGATGCAGCAAGATGGTCCTTCACTGGGGTCAGCTGCGCCACCTCTGGCTGGCCCCCGCCTGTGGCAGCACGTGCCACCCTGAGTGCTGCCACCTTCTCCTTAACCCGTCTCCTGTCTGTCCCCACCTTCTTCTTACATTCCTGCACGGAGCGCTGGTGGCTTCCGTGCAGGTTCACGGTGCAAGCTACCCCCTCCCATGCAGCAGCAGGGGCCTGAGGGGTGCCCCGCCGTCCACTGAGTAGTGGTTCCTCATCCAGGTAGGCCTCATAGAGTGCCTCTGTTTCGGCCTTTGTGAAGTTGGGCCTCCTCTTCCACCCACCGTCTTCCTCCTCACCCATTCCTTGCTCTGCCATGTCATGTCAGGGTCTGTATGGGTGGAAGAGGACACCTGTGACTGTGTAGTTCACAGCATTTTCCCATGACCATGGTCCATAACATCACACAGCATGCAACCCACCTATCACCTGCAGTAACCGAATATGGCCACTGCAGATCACTGTTGCACATTTATAGTACAATGCATGCAAATTAGGAGTGGAGCAACTTTAATGGGATGCAAATCGCGCGCTGTCCTTTGACTGGCCTGATCAGCTGATTTGCATATGATGGCTGAATATCGCACTGTTCACTGTGCATGTCTGATTTGGGCGAAGCTGAGCCTATGGCGCAGTTCTGTGGCTCTCGTAGTACACAGCACCACATGCCCAGGTACCTTACACAGGTGTCTGCCATGCTGATTACGTGCTGTGCGCGGTCAGCTATTCATGACACGGCCACCATTGTGCCAGTGGCGCTACAGCACTGGTAACCACATGGCGCTGTGGCACAACTGCACAATAGTCCACTGTGGCACTGGCACGCAAGCGACCACTCGCACTGGACGTGTAGACGTCCAATGGCGCTGTGCGTGGTCTTGTGCCACAGACATGACCTTGTGCCCCGACCTTTGCCTCTTTGGCGCTGTATGTCTGGCATGTGTGCAGCCCTATCGCGCTGTTCGGTAACAGCGCGATAGAGACTGACGGCACTGCCTGAACAGCGCGATAGGGACAGACGGGGTTGTATTGTGCAACATTTCCACATGGGTCTGCCGTGCTGTGGAGCGCCATATTGCCTACTATCAAGTTGCTAACATGGCACGCAGGACAGCTCCCCAGTGGAGTAGCTTGGAGGTGGCCAACCTAGTGGCCATGGTTGAGCCTCACTATAGGCCACTGTTTGGGGGGGATCCCCTAGACTTGGCCCGCACCCAAGTGTGGCAGCAGGTGGCCACTGCACTGGAGCAGGTCACAGGGTGGCGCAGGAAAGCAGAGCAGTGCAGGCACCGCTACAGTGACCTGCACAGGAGGGAGCAGGCACTGCTGGCATGCCTCAGGTCCCATGCCAGGAGGGGCATTGTGCCTAGGCCAGGTGGGTGACCCATCTATGCACCTGTATTTTCCGCAGGGGTATGACTGTGTATTGGGGTCAGAGCATGGGGGAGGGTTGTTCCATGGTTGGCTGTGTCAGTGTTTGCAGGTGTGTGATGCATGGGTCTGGCTGTGTGGGCAGGCACACTCATTGGTGCAGGGGTCTGTCTGCATTTGGATCTCACTAATATGCTTCTCAACATTTGTTTCCCACAGGTGTGGAGGAGCAGAGGAGGGCCCAGGCTGAGTCGCACAGGGGTGCTGCAGGGGTGGCCGGCAGAGGAGGCGGCGGTATGGGCCCACAACAGCAGCAGCAGCAGCAGCATCTGCATCAGCAGCCGCCGCAGCAGCAGCAGCGGCTGGATGAGGGCGAGTGTCATTACATCATAGATGCTATTGCGTGCAATGGGGGGGATGGGGCATGGCCACCATCCATGGACAACACTGCCATGCCCGCAACGTGTGGCAGTCAGCACTGTCCAGTGGCACTGCGTGTCTGTGAGTGCGTCACTGGTGGTCCATGCATGCACTGGGCACATGGCTGTGGCACTACCTTCCCACCATGTAGACATGTCACTGTACTGCCTTGTTGTGCTGTGCTGGGCATGGGGGTGTGTGTGTGTCATGGCACACATGGCTGTTGCTGCCTGGTTGGGCTTGGCCCATGCACGGTCACTGTGTGTGTGTGCAGTCCATCACAGGGGCAGGGCACTTGGCTGTATGCCATGCATACTGGGTGGGCTTCAGGGTTGTGTACAGTCCTAGCCATTGATTCTGTTCCCTTGCCCTAGGTGTACGGATCCTGTGCAGGATAGAGCAGGCCATCCACTGCCTGATGGAGGTGTCGCAGGAGACGCTCAGCATCCTCAGGGAGATGCATCGGAGGGGTGTGCGATGCCGGAGGAGGCCACAGGGTCTGGGCCATCCTGCAGATCTGCAGCCTGGGGGGCAGTAGCTGCCCCACATCTACACTCTTTACCCTTCCCTCACACCCTGCCTTCCTCACCAAGTTCTTTTCACCCCACCCCACACCCACCCCTACCTTTGTACCCGTACACCCACACCTGTATTGTATATACGTATATAGTGTTATTGTTGTTCCTGTTGTTGTTGTTTTCTTCTGTTTTTCATTGAATATATATATCTATTTTGTTATGAATACTGTGGTGGTCTCTGATTTGCAGCTGGCTATCGGTGCTCAGTTGCAGTGGTGTGCAAGGCATCTGGTGTGGTGTGGTCCTGGGATTGTGTGTGTGTCTGCGTGGGGGGGTGTCCCTGGTGTGGTGGTGGCTGTCAGCCGGTCTGGCCGTGTGCTGCCCCACTCCACTGTGGGCTCCTGGTGGGTCTGGCTTGTATGGTTATGTGGTACACACGGTTGCATTGTGCCAGGTGGGGGGCATGGTGGTTCTGGCAGTGCCAGTCACACTCACTGCTCATGGGTGGTGTCTTGGGGTTCCAGAGCATAGTGTGCTGCTGTGCACAGTGGGGCTGTGGTACACCTGGGTTCCCGGCCCCTTTGTGTGCAGTATTTGCTTGCCAGTGGGTGTGCTGCTAAGTGCCGTGGCCCTGCTGTGCTTTGTAGGCATGTCCCCATGGGCCAGTGGATTTTCCGCCCTCTCCACCGGTGATGCTGTGCTGGTGTGGGGGTGTGTTGTTAGTTCTACACTGTGTTCTTGTGCCCGCCTGTGGCATGGGTGGTGGGCCCCTGCCTACCTCCCTGGTTGTGCAGTTCCATTGCTCTGCTGCTGGGGGGGCTCCCTGCTTGCGCTATGGCGCATCTCGACTGCTCAGCTGGGCTGACCTTGTTGCACTATGGCGCGACATATGTGCTCAGCTTCCCCTACCTGGTTGCGCTATGGCGCAGGTTGTGCGATATTCAGACATTGGCTGGTTGCGCAGTTTGACTTGCTCCACGTTTGAATATCACATCTGTTGCGCATGTGCGCAATTGACTTGTGCTTGCTCCTGCTGTTGCGCACATTTTGGGTGCAGTTTGAATATCTGGGCCACAGAGCCTAGTAGTTGGACCGCAGGCTGGGAGCATCTTCATCATGTTGGAAGCATGCTGTTCCTGGGTCACTGTTATAATTTTCTTTTAAAATACGTTGTAGTATTCGGCTGAAGCACCAGGATTTTACAAATCAACGTCCATTAGATAAAAGATCAGTGATGTTCCCTTACACAGAATGTATTTTAATGCACTTTTTAACCAAACAGACTTTGCTGGCTTAATTTTCTCTTGTGTGTTTGGCTCTTCCTTTGTATTGGACATTTTTTTGTCTGATGCTCCTCTCAACCTCACAGCTCATTTTCCCTGCAATGAAATTTATATTTATTTATTTAAATTGACATCCCATGCACTTTATTTGCATGAAGCAAACCAGTGACTAAAAGTTCTGAAATTAACCAAATGGGGCTCATCAGCAAACATAGTTTTTGGATGAAAAAAACAAAAAGCAGCAGCCTCACATTGTCATTTTTGGAAATACATTTGTTGAGAAATGCTGATTTTACAAGTTATTAATTAAGACAGTAATCAAAGTAAAGACATGCCAAAATTTACTGTAAGACATTTTTTACAGGCAAAATGTTTCTTCTTATTGAAGGTTACAGAGGATTACACAGTAACCTGCAATATATGCTTTTTGAATTTAAGATATAAAAATATGAATTCTTTTGTTTTGGTGGAAAACTGTATTTTATTATACATATATATTCAAAACAGGTGCGCATGGCACAACTAGGTTGCACATGCACAACTGTGGAATTGTGCCAAAGAGCGATACTCAGTGGCAGCAACTGCGCATCGCAAGTAGCAGTGCGCCAATGTGCAATGGGAATGTATGCATGTGCAAGGGCAGGGGGCGTACCCACGAATATGTGGCACAGTGCAATATTCAATGCCCGACCAGTGGCGCAAGCAAGGAGCAACCATCAGTTGCACTGAGCAGACCTGAGCCTATAAAAACAGGGAGCAAGTAGGAGGAGGGCACTTGCACCAGAGGGGAGCAGGACAGAGGGAGACAGACAGGACGTCTACCGATGAAGAAGGAGACAGGAAAACAGTGACAAGGACAGAGAGGGAAAGACAGTGCAAGAGGGAGTGTGAGTGAAACTGTGACTGACAGGGAGGCGATGGCGGGTGTGTGTGTGTGTGTGTGTGTGTGTGTGTGTGTGTGAGTGGGCATGACACAGAGCCACCAGGCCCAAGTGAAGCAACACAGGCTCCCATAGGGGTGGGAGACAGAGGCTGCAGGCAACAGTCAGCCAGCCGGAGGCAGGGTACACAGGAGGGTGCCCTGTTGAGTGGCACGCACAGCCATACACAGCCGGGTGAGCCAGTGGAGCCAGATGCCCAGGGGGTGCAAGGAAAACAGGGGCCATGGCCAGTGCGATATTCCAGATGGAGGCTGTAATGAGGGGTGTGGGGAGACAGGAAGCAGAGCGCCATGGCCATGGAAGGGACCGTCGGTGGTACGCCTAGAACAGGTGGTACCGACCCCGCATCACTATGAGACCTATGTTGACATGAAGATCGTGGGATGGTACTGACTGAACCAGGCAATTCCGAGGCAGCTTTGTGAGCTGTGCAGTGAGGTGATGCAGGCACCCACTATACGGAGCCATGCCCTGACAGTGGAGACAAAAGTAACAGCTATCATGTGCCTGCTTGCCACGGGCACCTTCTTGAGATCAACAAGGGACACCACAGGCATAACCCAGTTGGCTGCATCATGGCTCCTCACACAATTCCTCAATACCCTGCTGCCACATGCTGTGGAATACATCCACTTCCCCAGCACACAGGCAGAGCATACAGCAACCATGCAGGGGTTTCACAGGGTAGGATGTATGCCTGGCATGCTAGGGGGCCATCGACTGCACCCATGTGGGCATCCACATACCACCTGGCCCAGAGGGGGTAGCCTATATCAACAGAAAGGGCTACCCCAGCATCAACTGCCAGGTGGTGTGTGACGACAGGGGGCGCATAACCAATGTCTGTGCCACACACCTTGGGGGAGCACATGTCACCTTCATCTGGCACAGCTCAGCACTGTGCCACAGGTTCAAGAGTGGGGACATCCCCCACTGGTCATCTAGTGGGTGAGCATGTCAAGACCACAGGCAGCTGGGTACACCAGGGCATGGGAGGGTGGCGGCCAGGGTAGAGGTGCAGCAGAATGTGGCTGGGAAGGGAATGAGGCACAGTGACAGAGGACACCAGGCTAACCATATCTCCATCCACACAAGTGACAGTGGCTACCCACTCCGGCCCTGGCTGCTCACCCCCTATCAGAGCCCATCATTCCTAGCGGAGGAGCGATATAATGAGGCACACGCCAGCAGGTGAAACATCATTGAGCATGTCTTTGGTCTCCTAAAGGCACGTTTCCATTGAAGGCACAGGTCTGGCGGTGCCCTACAGTACAGCCCCTCAAAGGCCTGTGGTCTATTCCTGGCCTGCTGCATGCTGCACAACATGGCCACTGACCATGGAATAGCTGTCAAGGTCGAAGAGGGGAACAGCAGTGGGGACAACGTGGCTGATGGTCTGTGTGGCGGTGGGCAGTTCCCCACCCGGGCGGAGGGATCCCCGGCTGAAGAGGATGGCATGCCAGTACCGGGACACTGTAGCAGAGGAGCACTACGGTGCAGTCAGGTAAGTGGACAAACATCCATGCACAGGACAGACACAGTGGCATAGCACACAGACATGTGTGGGCATGTCCTGCAGCTTGCACAGACAGACAGGTGGCAGGGGCAGGCGTGGGGCCGTGCTGCACATCCACATGCAACAACACACAGCACAGCACAGTACACCACACACACACACACACACACACACACATATATATACACATACATACACTGGCACCCGCAGGCCCACGCCCGGGCACTAGCTTCTGGCGTGGATCAGACACAGGGCACCGGTGCACACGTGCAGCCAGTGCTGTGGTGGCATCATCACGCACATGCCGCATGGGCCAGCAACCGGGCAGGTGCACGCATGACCAGTGTGTGATGCAACCCACAGATGCCAGGTCTGTGGCATGCACACACACAACGCCCATGTGCACACAGGGTGACAGCAGTGGGCAGCGGACAAGGTGGTGGGCACATCAGCTCCACCACGCATTCACACAGCCGCCATGGACATGAGGACGGCCAGGCTGCGGCTGCTTAGCAGACCCAGGCTGTGTGACAGCCACAGGGTGGGTCTGCACCCGTCTTCCAGGGGGGGAACTATGGGAAAGTGACCGTGTCCTTGCAGGGGTCTGCAGGCTCCCAAACAGGACTGCACCAGGCATGCCTGGGATGCCCACAGCAGAGCCCAGCATCGACACCGAGGGGGTCGCCCAATGCCCGGTCCGTGGGGTGGACAATGCACTCCGCAGAGTCTGCGATAGCTGGCCGCACCCCGTGGCAGCCAGTGGTGCAAGGCCGACTGTGGCTGCAGTGGCTAAGCAGTCCAGGGTCACAGTCGTGTCCTCCCACAGGTGATGTATGGCCTCCTGGACCTTAACGTTGCCCCTGTTGCACTACTCAGCAGCCTGGTGCACCTCTGCATGGAGTGCAAGCACCCCGGCCATGAGCTGCACCTGTTGGTCCACGGAGGCCCGCAGCAATCGGGTGTGCTCATGCAAGGGGTCAGCATCAGGGGGCGCATGGGTGTGGCGCCGACCCACCAGTGGCATATGACTGCACTACACTGCCTCCCACTCAGGTGGGTGCTGCACAGCGGGTTCCCCGAGGGGTTGCTCAGTGACAGGTGCACCCACAGCAGAAGCTGTACCCGGCCTCCCAACATCCCCGGCTATCTGCCGCTGCCACCCCTCCAACCACGGTGTGCTGGCCAGCACCTATGCGGCTGCACCACCACCACTGCCCCCCTAGTGCCACGCCACCTTTCCACACAGCGGTACCAGGGGCGGTGGCTCTCCCACTGCCATCAGGCCACTGACTGCACTGCCAGGCATGGTGGATGGTATGGGTGTCTCCCCCATGACAAGTTCCCCGCTGTCCAGGACAATGGTCACATCATCATCGGTGTCAGACCCCACTCTGATCTGTGTCTCCGCACACAGCACACCATGGCTGGTGTCCCGCTGAAACACAGCCAGAACCTCGTCTGCCACCATGCCCAGGTCATCCGGCCAGATGGCGGTGGTGTGCTGCTGCCGCTCGGGCCCCAGTATGCCAGTGGAGGTGTATGGCTGGTCTTCCAGGGCTGGGCATGTCCCCACGCCAGATGCAGGTGCCCCTGCCACTGCATGCTGGTGTTCTGGTGCTGACAGGGAACACAGATGCATTAATGCTGCCAATGCAATGGACTCCCCCTGACGTGCTGTACCTACCATGCAGTGATGGTCTTCCTCCAGTCTGGAAGCCACCTCCCGACTTACCCTTGACAGCTCTGCACCGCATGGTGACCGCCACCAGCTCCTCCTGTGGTGTGAGCTGTGGCGTGTTGACCTGGCCCCCACCTGTGGCTGACCTTGCGGCCCATGTGGCTGCCACCTTTTCCTTTATCCGATGCTTGTCAGTGCCCACCTTCTTCTTGCACTCCTGTGCAGATTGCTGTTGGCTGCCTGCTGGTTCACAGACTCCACCACCTCCACACAGGCTGTGGCCCTGGCCTGGGGTGTGCCAGTGGCACCACTCAGCAAGGGCTCCCTGTTGAGGTATGCCTCAAACAGGGCATTTGCCTCTGCCTTCATAAAGTTGGGCCTGTGCTTGCAGGCAGCCCCATGCTCCTCACCCTCCTCACTTTTGGACATGCTGCTACCTGTGGGCAGGGACATGTGGTTAGTGGCTGCTGCAGCCCACACCAGCCCTCCATCCCACTGTGCTGTCTGTCCCCTCAGCAGGCGCAACATACCTTGGATGGTTGCAATACCGGTCCATGGCTTGTGCTGTTGTGCGGTGCCTTTATAGCACATCGCATGCAAATGGTCAGATGCACAACAGTAATGATATGCTGATTCCCCCATTGCGCCGTGGATTCGCTGATGAGCTAATCTACATATGTCAGCCAAATATCACATTGTTGCACCTTGTGCAATGGACTTGCTCCGGCACAGGTCATGCCGCAATGCTGTGATGTGCACAGTGCGCCGGTCAACACACTTTCGCCATGGCATGTACTACTGCCTATTGTGCAGCGTGCACTAGGAACGCTATTGGTGGCCACTGTGCCCTATATGCTATGAGCATTGTAGGGCCTACAGTGCTCAGGTGCTATAGGGCCTATGGGGTGTGGTACCCTCAGGGCCCTATGGCACGACATGTGTCATGGCCCCAATAGCACTCAAGCGTACATTGTGCATGCTGACCCCTGACCCCTGCCCTATGCCCCCAGGGACCTCTTTCCCATGTGCCAGTGTGGCCATTCCCATGCTGCACATCTCCAGGGATGCGCTATAGCCAAGGCCAGAGCATCTCCGTGCGAGCCACGCATCCTGAGCACGTTGTGTTCGTGCACTACAGGGCACCATTTTGGACTGCTTCATCACAGTGGAAGCATGCCACAGTGCGTGGTGCCCCATTCCCAAAAATGGAGCCAGGTTAAGCTTGTGAACCTGGTGGCCCAGGTGGAGCCCCACTCTGCCAGCCTGTTCGGCCAGCAGCCCCTCGACAGGCCCAGGACTGAGGTGTGGCAAGAGGTGGCAGATGGCCTTGTCCAGGCAACTGGTGTGCAGTGCACAAGGGAGCAGTGTCACCACTGGTATGGGGGCCTGTTGAGGAGGGACCCAGAGAGGCTCAGGTTGCTGCAGGCGCGTGTCCGGTGGGGGACCATGCCACGGCCAGGTAAGTGTGCTCCGACTGCGTCGATGCACATCCAGTGTACCATGGGGCAGGCAGGGCTGCATTCCACACCAGGGGGGTGCTATCACTGTGTGCACCATGGCCTGGCATTGCCAGTCACTGGGTGCACTGTGCCACTGACCCACAGCCTTGCCAGGCCGGGGTGCACACTGTGCTTGGGGGGGTGGGGGCAGTGGGCTCATGGTGTGGCTGTGTTCTGATGTGTGCTTGTTTGTGTTCTTGTCCTAGGCCCTGAAGACTGGAGGAGAGCCAGGGTGGCGGGGGCTGCTGCGGGCCCTTCTGCAGGTGCTGCAGGACCGAGGGGTGGAGCAGCTGGACTAGTGTGTACAGCGCCATGGCAGGCAGGTAGGCACTGTGCATTAATACATTGTTGTGCAGGGTGATCAGTGGGTGTGGAAGTACAGCCTCAGCCCCCTGTGCACTGAGTCGTGGCAGCTGTGTTCAGACCGTGGTGTGCGTGGCACCGTGGGGTGGCCAGTGCACATGTGTGCCAGCTGTTGGTGGGCTGTGGGTGCATCCAGCTGCCATCAGTGTCGCTGAGTTTCTGCTGCTGCACTATGCCACCTGCCTTCCACTGTACTGGCTGATGGCCCTTGGGCGGTGGTGTCCAGCAATGTGCACATCCGTGGCATGCTGGGTCAGTGGCAGTTGTAGGCCCACCGACTGTGGGTGGCCAGGATGCCACCCCAGGGGCATGTTTCCCCACTGTCTGCTGTGCATGGTGGGAGGGCTAGGGTGCCCTGGACATGCACTGACCTCCTGTTCCTTCCTTTGCCATAGGTGTCCAATGGGGTGGTCGCCAGCCACCCTACTGTTGCTTCCTGTGGTGCATCATCACCATCACCACTGCCACCCTCGAGATAGCGAAGCAGACGAGGAGGCTCCTGCTGCAGGGGTAGCACAGAGGACAGCGCCAGGCGGCGGTGGGATGTGGCCACCCTTAGAGGCTGACATTACTTTTCCTTCCCCTGACCACCCTTCCCCTGTCTCATTGTATAGCCCTGTCCCCTGTCCCCATCCCTCCTTCACCTACCCTATCCTTGTTTTGTATATAGTTCCCCTGTCTTGTTCACTGTTTTGTATTGTTCATTGTTCTTTTATGCAGTTTGGTTTGCTTATCCGTCTGTATCTGTCTCTGCTTTGTGGCTGGTGAGTGGAGCCATGCTGCAGTGGTGTGGTGGATGGCTGTGTGGTGCACCTGTGTTGTTCTGTGGGCCGTGCATGGTGGGGTTTGCCCATCGGTCAGTGGCTGTGCCTTGGGGTGGCCATGGGCTGGCTGTTCAGGCTGAGTGGTGTGTGTGTTGGGTGCGGTGTGCTAGGGTGTGGCTGGCTATGGACCAGGTGGGTGGGGGCATGCCATCCCGCAGGGCATGGCCGGTGGCAGTCCACCCTTGGCCATTGGTGCCACCTATTTCATACGTCCACTGGTCTGGTGTTAGTGGATGGGGGCTGGCTACCTGCTATGCCTGTGGCTGGTCCTTTTGTGCCTAGTAGGCACATCTACCTTGGCCCCCTGCACATCCATGGTTGCACTTTGGCACATGTTGGGTTTCTCTCTGGTGCACCTCTGACTGCACTGTGGTGCATCCTTGCGATATTCAGTCGTGTTGCACTGGTGCATGTTGCCATGCGCAACCTTTGAATATCGCACTCATTGTGCCATGGTACATCAGATTTGCACTGCGCCAGACTTGCGCTGCATCTGGTGCATTTCTGAATATCCCACCTCATAGTATATGCTCTTTAAAATGTTGTATGAAAACTGGTGCTAAGCCACATGTTATGGGTATGTGCACGCAACAAAGAAGCCTGTGGCTGAATGCTACATTCAAACACTAATAGAAGACACCATTTTTTAAACATTTCTTTATTAAAAAACACAGAAACACTCACCAAATTGTTTTAATTGTAGAAATTAAAATACAGTAGTTCAAACAAAAAGAAACACAATACACAGTCAACTATTTACACAGTAGCTTAATGAACACTTGGACACTACATGGCACAGTCTTAGCTGAGAATGACCAGTATAAATAAACAAACTAAACAATACAGTATAGTATAATACATAGTTGGTAACAAAAAAAAAGATAAAAAGACATCAATCTGCACATAAAAGTGCAATAATACAATATAATTCCAGCCATTTTATAAGTCTGAATTCTTAGTAGGTGCTTAGGATTTGAATTATAGAAATAGTAATACAGGAACAGTATCTTGTAACCCCAGTTGAGCCAGAGATTAGAACAAAAAAATATTATATTCACATTCTATCAAGAGTTATCAAACTTAATTAATAATGTTCTTTGTTCTCTGTTTTTGCTGCCAAAGAAACAAGGTTAAACACTTTAATCAAGACCTGTTATGAATGGGAAGTAATGAGATTCTCAATTATTTGATCTAAGGGATCATTGGAATTTTCTGATATTGGTGCTAATCATTTTCATTCGTATTGCTGTGTGATGGGGGCATCTAATTAAGTTGTGTGTAAGTCTTTTTCTATACTCATATCCTTCAAACCCTACACATCTTCTAAAAATGTTGAAGGGGACCTGTTTATGCCCAGTGTCCATCATAGTTTGAAAGCCCACGAAAAGACCTTTAAAACAAGGTATTGAACTCATCTGTGGCAAGAAGCACTCCAGAGATTCAGACAACTGAGTTTGTTGAGACGACTAAGTCTGTTCAACAATAATTCCACGCTGCAGCCATTTTTAGGTGATTGTGACCCATCGAGGAAGAAGCTGTGCCTAACTAGAGTACACTGAGTCAAGCACAACTTGCTCCTTGGTGATGTCACAATATTTTAAAAATGACTCCAATATATTATAACATTGAACCAACTCAGTCATCCATATCGATGGAGCGCTTCCAGCTACAGATGAGCCCAGTTCCTCATTGATAAGAGCTTTCCATGGGCTTTCAAACTATGATGGCTACTGGGCATGAATGTGCCCATTTACATAGAGTTCACTAAGGACCAAAATAAATTACCCTAGGAGTAATACCTACTACTTGTAATATCCACTGATAGTTCAAAGCAGCCTTCTGTAGCCTCATAGTATGTGTCAGCTTCTCCATCTGATATATAGGGATATATAACGGGTTGCAGTGGAATAACACCTTTACTGTATCTCCACTAGTGAGTACTAAGACCCATAACTCATGACTGGCAAAGCCACAAGTTATAGAGTCTTGTTGCTAAAATGTGAGGATATATGTGTTATTCTTCTACATCCCATTGTGGATTTGACATACTGTGTAACACACTATTTTAACCCTTAGGCTGACGACAGAATTAGAATGCATAGTAATTCTAGAGTGATATCAGTCCATGGCACAGCAAGGGTTAAATTTTTTTTATCATTCTTTTTGATAAAAACCATATTTTTTTCCATTGAAAACCCTCTGTTTGGCCCATTATTTTTGTGTTCTATTTCTAGATTCTAAGTGAAAATTTATTTTTTATTTATTTAGTTTTTGTTGACCGGGTAAGTGCACTAGACAAATCCTGCCTATTTTCAGGCACTACCCGGGGGAGGGGGTTGCAGATGAATGCCAACTGACCTTGAACCAGATTAACCTGTTGGTGGTATTTTTAGTGAATGAGGGAAAGTTGGCCAGGACACCGGGGAAATTCCCCTACTCTTTTCGATAAGTGCCATGGGATCTTTAACATCCACCTGAACTACCACCAATACAGGCAGATGGGACCTTGGTTTAATGTCTCATCCAAAAGACGGCACCTCAGAAGTACAGCACCCCTCTCATGCTGCACTGCAGTGTCAGTACTGGGATATTAATCCAAGTGCCAGATGTGGAACTGAACCCACAGCCCTTGGATCTCCTGGCCTCAGAGGCGAGTGTGCTACCCACTGAGCCACTGACACCGCATAAATAATATGTTCTTAGTGAAAATAACATTTGTTTTATGTAAAAATAAACAATTACCCCAAAATAACATGATTTATTTACCCAACGTATTCACCACTGTGGTAGTATACATCTCTTTTGTCCCTAACCCACTGTTTCTCATTAGCTGGAGAAAACATTTGACCACCTTCAGGTGATTCAATTTTCTGGTGCTGTAATCAAAATAGAGAAATAAAACTTTATGTACTTTAAAAAAATCTATCATGTAAAAAGGCTCCCAGCAAAAGTGGCTATGTAGTAAATTGTGTATTTTAGTCATAAAATCCCAACTCTGTGCCACTGGAAACAAGGGAGTACTTAGTATGGTATGGGTGAGGAAGAGGGTGACATTGGACACTAGAAAATAACTGTCTAATTATTGGGTGAGGCAGGGGTACCACAGGACATTACAGAGTGTTTGGCATGGGACAGGGAGAGGGTGGGGGTATCACTGTACACCAGGGACTGCTCAGCTCATACTGAAGAGAAAAAAGGGTAGGGTACCTTTGGACACCTCTAAGTGCTTGACATGAGACAGAGAAAGAGAGGGGGTGCCACTGGGCACCAGAGACTGCTTCACTTCGTATAGGAAAAGTGGGAGGTGCTACTGGATACTAGTAAGTGCCTGACCTGAGACAGGAAGCGGGGGAGATGCCACTGGAATCTGGGGAGTACTTGCACAGAAGAAAGGTGATAGAGTGGTACAGCAGGTGATGCCACATAACACTAAGGTATGTCTGGCAAGGAAAGAGAGATAGAGAGAGAGCAAGTCAGAGGGTGCCACTGGCCACCAGGGAGTGCCCATCATGGGACAGGGTGAGGGGGTACCAAAGGACACTAGGGAGTCACTGCCATGGGACTGAGATGGGAGAGGGAGGGAGGAGGTGCCACTGGACATCAGGGGATTCTTATTATATGATACAAAGAGAGAGGGCAGTGCCAATGGACTCTGGAGAGTTTATTTATTTTATCAAGTCTAGGATTACAAATACCTTTGAGCCTTGGCTCTTTTACAAAGGTTCCATGTCAGAGAAATACAGATTATGGGGAACATCAAGACAGACATTACAACAATGTGGACATTGCAAACAGAGTACATATTAATACAATTCAAGGGTAGCATTGTAACAAGGCAGCCAGAGGCATTTGTCAAAGAAAATAGACAACAGATAAGAAGTGCCAGAGTCATAGGGAGAGGGAAGGGGGGGGGAGAAGGAATGTAGGAAGGGTGGCGAGAGGGTGAAAAGTGCATCATTGGGTATACCAAGATGTGAGGGTAGAATCCAGTGAGGAGGGAAGGGGAGGACAACTAGAGCAGAAAGGGAAGTGGAGAAACAAGGTTAAGTTGGGCAGTCACAGGAGCTGTTGGTAGTGAGATAGTCCCGGAGCCTAGTTTTAAACATTCCAATTGTTGGGGCAGAGGAGATGGTTGGGCTGAGGCCATTGAACCAGAGTGGCGCTCGATAAGCAAAAGAGCATTGTCCCTGTGAAGTGTGACAGTGGGGGAGAGTGTAAGGCATGAGATGAAATTAGGGAGGGGGCAGTTAACACAAGGGCATGCTTGGCATGAGATGGAAAGAGCGGAAGTATCTGCCATAATACACCAGGGAGTTCATGGCATGGGATGGTGAGATGTTGGGGTGCCTTGTGACACCAGGGACTAGTAGCGTGGGATTGAGGAAGGAAGTGAGGTGCCACTGGACACCATAAAGTGCTTGGTACAGTATAAAGAAATGGTGGCTATGAAACTGGAAACCAAGAAGTGCTAAGTATGTGATAGGGAGAGGAAGGGGTTGCCACTGGATGGCAGGGAGTATTTGACATGGGATGGCATGAGGGAGCGGGTGCCACAGGACAACAGGGAGAGCTCCACATGAGACAACATAAGAGAGCTAGTACCGCTAGACACCAGGAAATGCTTGGTGGGGGACTTGCTCCTCTGTAAGTACACTGCAGGCCAACTATTTGTAAGGCCAACCAACTCTTATTTAACTCTTTTCCTGTCAGCTTTCTCCTATGGGAAAAGGAGACTATTTCAATCATACTAATTTAGCAAAGTCAGCACACTGCTCTCTTTCTATCGCTTTCTCTGCTTTTCTGTTGTGCAGAAACAGTTTAAATGCACAAAACCTCTTGAGGTATTGCATAAGAGTTTTGTTTCTTTTCAACGTGTACTACCCTGGTAAAATAAGATAACTAAATAAAACCATCAATGATTACAACAGACAGCTTCACTGAATGATAGGGCACTGACAGAGAGAGCAATTGAGAGGGTTTCAACTTGCAGGATAATCATACTACATTATAAAACTGTGGTTGGAAATTGACAATTCTGATCAGCTAACAACATTCTAAAAGGGTTAGGTTAATGAATGGAAACCCCTTATGCACAGGAGAACAATTAGAATTTTAACTATAAAAACATTCATTTAAAAAAATGAAAACATGTAAGTTTAATAATACCATTAATGCACTCTGGGGGATGGGTTACCTTTGTTACTCTAACCCTAGGGAAATAAGGCTCTTGGCTGTGACTTGTGCCTCATGACTCCCTAGGGTTAGTTTAATTGATGAAAACTCAGCCCCTTGTCCTTCCTCATGGATCTTGGTTGTAGTAGTGTTTGTAGTATTCATGGCTTTTAGAAGCTCAATTAATGGAACTCTTAAAAAGGCTGCTGTTTTTGACAGAGGATAACTTTGCTTTCTGAGCAAGAAACAGCAGTCTAGAACTACAGCTTTTTTACTTGTGAATCACTTCTATCTCAGCAGGAGTCAATGCTTGTTTGAATTAAGCAAACAGATACTTTATTAGAAGCAGGGGGTCTTATTTAAGTAAAAAAAAAGAAGAAAGTCACTATGTGTTTCTCTGAGGAAGGGGTCTGTATCAGCTTAATTTACTGAGTCAGGAGCAGAGGGTGAATCTAATTGGGGTGTGGCTTAGGAGTACAAAAGCAGGTGTCTCCAATTACAGCTTCCTGTTGTTTTTGACGGAGGAGAACTTTGCTTTCTGAGCAAGGAACAGCAGTCTAGAACTACAGATTTTTTACTAATTGCCCTCCTTCCCTCCCCTCCACCCTAAGCCAGTTCTACTTTTATATCCACTGGATTTGACTGACAACAGGAACTTCCTGTTTGGCAGTAGGAAGGGAAGGATCACTGAGACACATTAGTTTCATCAACCTTGAAGGAACCTAAAAAATAACTCTTTCTCCCCCCCCCCCCGGCTGCTGGAGGTCTGAATCCAAGCACGGAAGAAGGAGACTACTGAAGACTACAGGAAGTTCCTGTCCCAGAACAGGAAAGGCAAGAGTTGTAAGGGCACATAGGCAGTAGGAAAGTAAGTGTAAAAATACATAGAGGGAGGAGACAGTAAGTATATAAAGCAACAGGAGAGGGGACACAAAATAAGTCAAGATGGGAGTGGTGCAGTGCAATGGCTGTGGGACGGCAGGGTTCCGGGAGACATTCTGGAGGCTGTGATGCTGCCCTGTTTGCAGGCACCTCTCTGGTCTGAGGAAGGAGGTTTCCCATCTCCAGGCTGACCTGGCTAGGATTTGTGAAACCTCTTACCCTACCCAGGGACCACAAGGGTCACCACCGCTACCTCAGAGCTTGCCAAGAAAGAGGAGCGGTTGGACCAAGGTGGGCTCAGGGAGGAACAGGGTGGTGGAATAGAGGTGCATCCCTCCAGCTGTACCTCTCCACAATTCATATGCTGTTTTGGCAAAGAGTGGTTTCTCCATGGAGGCACCTGCAGTGGAGACCAAGAAGAATGCTGGGAACCTCCACAAAGGAGACCTACAGGAGGGTGGCATGAGACCCCACAGGGGAAGGAAACAATTCCTGGTGGGGAACTCAATCATTAGGGGGTAGAAGTGGGGGAGGAAGGGGATAGGGAGGTAAGGTGCCTACCTGGCACCACGGCTCAGAGGAACAGGAAGTGAATCCTCAGGATCACGGGAGCAGCTGCACGAGGGAGGGAGGGAGCTGGATGTCATTGACAGCCTAGGGACAAATTACATGGCTGTGAATGGGATCAGAGCAGTGCAAGAGGAGTTTGTAGAGTTGGGGAGGGGTCTTAGACAAGTAGCATGTGTGGTAACCTTCTCAGAGGTGCTGCCTGTCTATGGCAAGGATGATGCTAGGGCATTCTGCACCATGGGATTCAATGAATGGTTGAAAAACTGGCGTGGAGCTCAGGGTTTTGGCTTCACTGGGAACTGGAGAGCCACCTGGAGGGATGCAGGCCTGTACTGATGTGATGGTCTGCATCTGTCCGGGGGGGGAACCAGGATCCTAGGTGATGGCTGGCCCGTCGGCACAGCGGTTGGATTTCCGCTTGCGACGCCGGCGATCCAGGTTCGGAAATGGACTCGAGTCGTCGGAGGGCTGGCCGGGGGGAGAAGGATCGAGCGTCCCATGGACTGCTCTCCTTCTCCGGGGAGGGCTGGGGTAGCAGTCGATGCGAAGGGGACCTCAGCGGAGGCCAAGGATCACCCACGCCGCCGTGCTTACTGCCATGGGGAGGGAGGAGGCGGGCAGATGCTCAGCGCCATTGCACGCCCGCCTCCCCTCAAGGAGTGGGCTAATGGGTAAAACCACGCCCAAGCGTCTATGTAGCGCTTTACTCCGGGGCCGCCTGATTGGTCACGGGCCGTTCCCGACCAGTTACTGGTTCCGGTCCGATACTGGGGTCGGAACCGGCCCCACTCTCTGGGGAAGCCAGGGATGACTGGGGAGTCGGCAATGTCCGGTGACCGGGGATCCCGGAGTCCGTGACCAGGCTGAGGACGGACGTGGGGCATGAAATAAAGAGCAAAATTTCAAAAAAAAAAATCCTAGGTGATAGGTTTAAATGCTTCATTATCAAGCATTTAAACTAGCCAAGGGGGGAGGCACTGAAAAGGAGCAGGGAAATCCCAGCCTCCCTCCCACAAAACACAGTAGTTAGAGAGGTAAACACCAAGGAAGAGAAGTCAGTAGGGAGCAGGGCAGGGGTAAATGCAGAAAAAGGCAGTAAGGACAGGGATGGGGCTAAAAGGGGTAATGCCATAAAAAAAATGGAAGGTGATGAGTACCAATGCCCGCAGTCTGTGTAACAAGCTCTCTGAACTAGTGGGCTTGATGGAAGAGGGATGCCTGGATATTGTGGCAGTCACTGAAACATGGTACACAGAGAACCATGACTGGGATGTCAACATACCAGGATACACAGTCTACAGGAGGGACAGGGTGGATAAAAGAGGAGGAGGATTAGCTCTCTATACAAGGGAAGGGATTAAAGCAACAGAACTAAAGAGTAAACAGGAAGTTGATGAGTCACTATGGGTCACCCTGGCAACAGGAAATGGCACCACAATCCACATGGAGGTTGTGTACAGACCCCCATCTCAGGGGGAGGAAATGAACAAGGAAATGACAGAAGGCATCCTTAAAATGGCAGAAAAGGAGAGATATTGTTGATGGAGGACCTGAATATGCAAGATGTTAACTGGAGTACCTTTGCTGCAGGCACATCCAAGAGCAGGGTTATTCTTGATGCCCTACAGGGGGCATGCCTCAGACAGCTAGTGTTGGAACCCACTCAGGAGGGAGCAATCTTAGACCTGGTACTCTCAAATGGGGAAGGAGAAAGGATCTCAGATTTAGAAGTGGGTAGCCATCTGTGAACAAGTGACCACCAAACAGTGTGGTTCACAATAAACACAGCCATAGAGTCGATCCATACAAAAACAAGAATATTGGACTTTAGGAGGGCTGACTTAGAGAAAATGAGAGTGTGCCTCAGAAAAGCACTAGCAAACAGGCAAGAAGGAGGGGTGGAAGAACAATTGGGAATAATCAAAACAGCCATCACAGAGGCAACAAGCCTTTGTGTGAGGCAAATCAACAAAAAAAGGAAAAAAAACACTATAGTTCTCAAAAGAGGTGGAAGAGAAGGTTAAGGAGAAAAGGATAGCATTCAGGAAATATAAAGAAACACAGAAGAAGCAGGACAGAGAACTTTATCAGTTAAAGCAGAAGGAGGCAGGGAAGACAGTCGGAATAGCAAAGGCACAAACTGAGGAAAAGATAGCCAACTCTTTTAAGAAGGAGGATAAAACCTTTTATAGGTACATTAGGGAGTGAAGAAAGACCAAGGAAGGGATACAGAGACTTAATAAAGGGAAGGGAATGTGGGCAGAGGGTGACAGTGAAAAAGCAGGGATACTGAATGAATATTTCTGCTCAGTATTCACAACGGAAGAGGAGGGGGAGGTACCTAAACCAAACAAGAGAGAAACTGTGAATGGGGGCTTGATACCAGTCCATTCACAGAAGAAAGGGTTTTGAAAGAACTCTTGAAACTGAAGGTGGACAAAGCAATGGGGCCTGATGGGATTCACCCAAGAATTCTAAAAGAACTAAGGGTAGAACTAGTAACACCACTGACTACACTCTTTAACAAATCATGGGAGGATGGGGTGGTACCTGAGGACTGGAGGAGGGCAAATGTGGTTTCACTTCACAGAAGTGGGAGCAGGGCAGAGGCAGGAAAGTACAGACCACATAGTTTGACCTCAGTGGTAGGGAAAATGATTGAATCACTTCTGAAGGAAAGAATTGTTGAGTACCTGGAGATCAGTGTGGCACAGGACCCAAGGTAGCATGGTTTCACATAGGAAGGTCATGTCAGATGAACCTAATAGATTTCATTGACTGGGTGACCAAAGTAGTGGACCAGGGAGGGGCTGTGGATATGGCCTACCTAGATTTTAGTAAGGCATTTGACACAGTCTCACACAAAAGATTAATATACAAGTTAGCCAGCCTTGGAGTGGGTCCCAAGGTGGTAGCCTGGATAAAACACTGGCTGGACAACAGGACGCAAAGGGTAATAGTAAACTGAGTCCACAGTGAAGAAAGGAGGATAACTAGTGGGGTACCGCAGGGTTCAGTACTGGGACCGGTCCTCCTTAATGTCTTTATAAGTGACATTGGCGAGCACCTGGAAGGAAAGGTATGTCTCTTTGCAGATGACACAAAGATCTGCAACAGGGTTGATACACAAGGTGGGGTGTAAAGGATGAAAAGGGACTTGGCAAGGTTGGAGGAATGGTCAAATATGTGGCAGCTCAGATTCAATGCAAAGAAGTGCAAGGTAATGCATCTGGGAAACAAAAACCCAGGGGAAGAGTACACAATGGGTGATGAGTTAATAACAACAACAAAAATCGAAAGAGACATAGGAGTAATTATATCAGATAACCTAAAGGTGGGCAAGCAATGTGAGAAGGCAGTAAGGAGGGCTGGGGGGATACTGGAATGCATAGGGAGAGGCATCACCAGTAGAAAACAGGAAGTTGTCATCCCTCTGTACAGACAGTTGGTGAGACCCCATCTGGAGTACTGCGTGCAATTCTGGAGAACCCATCTCTGCAAAGACATAGACAGAGTGGAGGCTGTTCAGAGGAGGGCAACCAAAATGGTGCAGTGTCTGCACCAAAAGACATATGAGGGGAAACTAAAGCAGCTTAATATGTATACCCTTGAAGAAAGAAGGGAGAGGGGGAGACATGATAGAAACTTTCAAGTATCTCAAAGGAATTAACAAAGCACAAGAGGGTAGCATCTTTCACAAGAAGAGATGTGCAAGAACAAGGGGGCACAATTTGAAGATAGCAGGGGGACGGCTCAGAGGTAATGTTAGAAAGTATTTTTTCACAGAAAGGGTTGTGGATGCATGGAACAGCCTTCTTGAGGAGGTTGTGGAGTCAGGAACAGTGGGAGAATTAAAGATTGCATGGGACAGACATAAGGCAATTCTAGTAGGGGGTTGGAGGAAGTAAGCTGTTGATTAACTAGAATCTGCAGCTTATCCATCAGATAGCGAAATGGGCAGACTAGGTGGGCCAAGCGGTCCTTATCAGCTGTCAAATTCTATATTTCTATGTTTAAAAGAGGTAGTGTACCACCTGAAATTAGTATTAACTTTCAAAAGCAGTCAACTTTTCTTTTCCCTTTTGCTAATCAGATTTTCTACCGGACAGACATAGGTGTGATATGTTGAACAATACTCTGAATGGAGGCTGACATAGCCAATTCTATTTCTCCTCCTCCTTATCATCGTCATCATCAGCTCTATGACCTGACAGTCTGTGACATCACAACTGTCCAAGAACAAAGGAAATCTCCTGCTGCAAGACGAATCATTTGTTATATTACAATGAGTGAGATCACAATGTTTTTGAGGTATGAAGGGGAATAGAACCATATATGTCAGTCGGCAGGTAAAAGACTGTTCTTTACATCACAATTAATATAATCAGGTAGAAAACCTAATGAGCAAATGGAAAAGGACCTATATTTCAGAAATAAAAATTAGCAACTGACTTCTTGAAATAAATTAATAGCACTTTCAGCCTGCAACTCTTTAGAGGTCTCAGAACATTTTGAGTTCCTTCCCCTTCACCAAGCTGCCTTTTATTTTACACTATTTTATTTCTCTTCTGGATTCACTGAAGATTTAGATGCCATAACACCCCCACCCCCAAAAAAAAACAGTGCAATCACAATAACAATTTGAAACCTTCCAAACAAATCAGTACAAACCAAGACAGCATTAAATGTCAATTACATTTTATGACAAGCGATCCATTCAGAGTGATTTATCATTCTTCAACATCGCCACAGAGTACAAGTGAGGACAAAGGAATGTCATTATCAAGATTTTCCTCAGAATTTGTTTGAACTGAAGACAAAGGGACGTCATTTTGAAAATTATGTAGTAGGTCTCTTGTTGAGAAATCATAGCTGTCTGCTTCATATATGTTTAAATTTGTTTGGTGTGTGTCCATTATTATTTCTTTTTTTTGAAATTGTAAACCTTTGGGCATATAATTTACATTTGTAAAAAGTTTACAGTTCTGCATTTTTTCTCCAGAATATGCGGGAAGCTTGAAGCAGTTTTTTCCTGGAAGTTTGTGGTTAGCACGTGAAATGTCCTCATGTGTTTGTTTGTGTCCTTCTGATACAGTGCACCGATGATCTGTTTCAGAATCTGTAATATGCTGATCATATTCTTCTATTGAATGGTGCTTGTGTTGTTCCATTCTCTTAATACAATGAACATCATTTAGTAGGCTCATTGTGTTACGTGGTCCAGCATTGTAAACAACAGGCTTATCTGTGTGAAGTTGAGAATGATGTGATTTGGTGTTGTTTTCTGGTTCTGTCAAATGACTGATTAAATGTTTATGTAATTGAGAATCCATAATCTGCTGTTGAAACCTCTTAAACTGGTGTTCCTGTATTCCTTTTGTGGGCAGATGCCTCTTTTCAGTATAACTGCCTTGGTTCTCTTCCCAGTTAATGTCATCTGATGACTCAGAAATGTCAAAGACAGTCTCTTTTTCCTTAGCTTGGTTTAATTCAGGATTGCCTTCATCACGTATGTCATTAATGAGATCTTTCAATGTATCTTGGCAACCATGATGAGACCGAAGTGATGAACTAGGAGGTGCAGGCACAGAATTCAAAGATGTATTCAGTTTAGCTTCTAAAGGGCAATATTTAATTCTTTGTGGGAAAATTACACCAGAAGATTCAACAGAAAGTGAACCAGGGAAAGACATCAGATTGAAACATGGTGACAGAGATGTTTCTGTAAAAGGACTTTCCTGATGAATATCCTGAAAGATTGTGTTTCCAATTTTAATTGTGTTAACTTCAGTGTAACCCTCAATACTGTCTTCTTGGTCACTTTCCTCCAGGAGTGTAGAAAATTCAGATGAAGCTATTTGGTTGCTATTTCTCATGCACATATTTCTGGCTATGGCCTCCTGTGAGTTGTGTCGTCTATTCTCCACATGGCATGATACAACAGTGAGATAACTCAGTGGACTGTGCAAATCAAGATAATCATCTGAGAATGGTTTCATGGATGGCACACTCTTTGAGAATTCCTAATTGAGAAAGCATACCAGTTAATTGTCTGTAAGGCTATTTCTTTCTCTTCTTTTTTTCTATTAAATATCTGTATTTCATTTATGTTGATATGGTTCAAAATGCTGGCATTTCACCCCTGATCATAACATACAGGAATATAAACTCATTGCTCAAAAAAGATGCACATCAAAAATTCTTGCTAGTACTTTATAAATGCATTGCAGAAGAAAAGGTACATGGTTTTTGCACTGCAATATGTCAGAATTATATTTGGCTTGGGAAACAATAGTTTCCAAATAGTCTGCCTTCATTTTAATTTAGGAGAACTTATTAAAAGTTTTTATTCTTCAATCCTAGTCTATGACTGTGACTGTGATTAAACAAGCATATTTGATTCCTTTTTCTGAATTCCTTTTCATTGACGTTTTTAT
Source organism: Neoceratodus forsteri (assembly GCA_016271365.2). Classification (NCBI taxonomy): domain Eukaryota; kingdom Metazoa; phylum Chordata; order Ceratodontiformes; family Ceratodontidae; genus Neoceratodus; species Neoceratodus forsteri. The sequence continues at coordinate 370,180,246 of CM057451.1, read as the reverse complement.
TTTTTACTTATTTGTGTGAATTAGATGCTATCTACATAGTGTAACTATAATGTGTTATGGCTTTTTTGTTATATATTCTGATATATTTTGATAGCTTATTTTTATGTTTGCATGCACAGCAACCATTTTGTTACAAAGAACTTCATTTCAGAGGTATGTCACTGTCAGGTCCAATGCAGCTCAGTCTGCGATGGGCTTGGCAGTGACAGTCCAATGACTAGCCATGCTGATCACGATGCAGTTCTCTTTTTGCAGGCAGAAACGTCTTGTAGTTGAAGGGAGCCAACCACTCCACTCACAGGGCAGCTAGCTCCTTTCATTTGCATAAACCCGCCCAAAGTAGACTGACTCAGTGTCCCAATGTTTCTCCCTCCCTGCTTTATCTTCACCAGAACCTCAGTCAGGTTGCTTCTCACTCCTTGTTTCAATGCTTCGGAAATCGTAATCATGCTATTTCTAGTCTTGGTGTTACTGGTAGAAATAGGAAATCAACAAATGTGCAGCTTTCTTGATGCCTGCCACACTAAACAGCTCCATTATTCTGTGAGGCAGATTGTGTGCGCTGAAAAACAGAAGCCTCAAACAGCTGGCATACCATTTTAGGTGCTGAATAAAGAATCAGCAAATTACAATCCCATGCCCCCCACACACACAACCAACCACGTAACTGGAGGAGCTTTAACTGTACGTCCACAATGCAGAAATAGGATTTGTCATAGAGCTTGTCTGTATAGACCATTCTCCTGCACACACTGGTTGGATTCAGTCTCCATGTGTGTGGGGATGTAAAGTGTCAGTATTTTGCTTGCAGCACTTAACCCATTACTTTTCCTGTGTGCTGCACCATGTGCAGCTCAGCCAAAGGGGAGTATACAGCATGAGCCCAGAGCTGGCCGGAGGGAGTGTGGTTTTGGGCCACCGCTCCATGGTTGGAGGTAGTGGAGCTTCACATCAGCAGCAGCAGCACTGGGAAGTGGCTGAGAGGAATTCAGTGGCTTTGCAGCTCACAGTACTGACCGGAGTCTCCCTAGCTGTGCCAGGGAGTGAAGACTGCAATTGAGATTAGGTTTAGAGGACTTCATGAAGTAGCTGGGGGAGGCTGGTGTGAGGAGCCTGCCCTGGCTTTGTGAAGCACAGAGACACCAGGAGAAGGGGCCACGCTGTGCACAGAATGCTGAGGAGATAAAGCAAGTATCAGAAGAGAGGTAGGTGAGGGGTGGTTACCTCTGTACTATTGTTGACTTGTAATGTTAACTTTTCACAGTTATAAACTACTGCTCCCATTACCCCACCAGTGTGCTGGGTTTCACTGGTGAGCTCTGGGTCCTTTCTGTGGCAGGGACTGGGACCAGAAGCTCTTCTATATGGCATCTGAGTTTCTCTGGACGAGACCTGGAGGGACAACTTTAATATACTGTTTCCTCTGTTTAAAAAGACTTGTCAGAGACATTTCTGCTCTGAAAATTGTTCTAGTGAAGGTACTAGAAGAAGGGGGCATGCAAAGAAGTTAAGAAACATAGAAACATAGAAGTTGTCAGCAGATAAGGACCTCTTGGCCCACTTAGTCTGCCCAGTTTTCCCTGCCTACTGTACCACCGCAGACTCTACTCGATCTCCGGTTGTCTCCTCCCCTTGCCTTACTACCAAGGTCCCCTTTTATCTGTCCCATGCATGCTTGAATACCGTCACCTGTTTTGACATCCACCATCCTCTCCATGAAAAAGTATTTCCTCACATTTCCTCTGAACCTCCTCCCCCCCCAACTTCATAACGTGACCCCTTGTCCTCAAGCTTCTTTTTCTATGGAAAATGCTACCTTCCTGTACCTTATTTATTTATTTAATTAAACTTTTGGTAACCGGGAAAGGCACACTGAGCTGGGGCTTGTTTACAGGTGTGACCTGGGGGGAAGGGGAAAAACCGTAGGAAATAATATACAAAATGAATGTTACATAATAAACAAACATATAATGATACAGTCAGAGTACAACATACGAAGAACAGTTCATAAGTACAAAAGTGCAATAACAAGGGAAGCTTACATAATAGCGAAAAACTAAAATACAGCCAGAGTAAACAATTCAGGAGTGCAGTTCATAGATAACACAGAGCAAAAATGCAAACTGATATATGGAAAGGGCAGAAAAGAAAAGGACAAAGCACCTGATTAGCTAGAGCTAAAGCGGGGATGGGCTATGGGCAGTGGCATGAGGCTGCCAGTTCACTTTGGCGCAGGTACTTGAAAGCTGGGAGCAAGGTGGCTAGCTGGAAAGTAGGAGAGAGTTGGTTTCAAAGAGAAGGTAGTTGGTAGGAGAAGGTGGACTGACCTGCCGAGGAGTGGGGGGCAAGAAAGAGAAAAAGAATGGTACACCCTGGAGCAGAGTGGATAGGGGGAGTGGCGGGCTGGGGATAGAAGTGAGGAGAGATAGGACGGTAGTACAACAAACCAGTATTTGGCAATAAAAGCTAAAGAGTGTGTCCGACAGTGATGGGGGATGAGAGGAATAGATAGTGATGAGTAGAGGGAGCAGTGGTGAGTGTAGAATGGGGAGTCGGTGGCAAAACAGCAAAAAGAGTTTAGGAGGGTGTCAAGTCTGGCAAGGAACCTGATAGGTATTTGAACATTTCCATCACAGCCAATTAACCATCTGATCGTGATGCTTCTGCCCCCTAAGATCCCCTCTTACATGTGCACATGATGCCAGCACCTTAATCACCACACGGTCTTTTCATGCATGTGCCTCTCCTCCATTCCAATGTGCCATAAAAGCACACAGACTTAACCTCTGACAATGCCCAGATGGGCTGCTACCTTTGTATAGCTCCTACTGCCTATATTATGGTTTGCATTATTTGACCTGTTGAATGTTAACTTTTGTTCACTCTGTATTGCCGAAACGGTACTTGTTACTCGTTCTGTTTTATGTCATTAAATCAATATTGTTAAACCTTTGTTAATCAGTTTTTAACACTATCTTTGACGTGGTGTAAACAAATTGTTATTCTGATGAGGAACCTTTGTAAATGAGCATTTCTGCTCAAAAGTGTATTTCCAAACTTTGAAATAAATTAAATAAATAAATATCCCCATTTTTCCTCCTGTCCTCCAGAGAGTACATATTCAGTTCTTTGAGTCTCTTCTCGTAGGGCTTTTGATGCAGGCCCTGCACAGTTTTGGTAGCCCTCTTTTGTGCTGCCTCCACCTTCGGGAGGTGGGGCCTACAGAATTGGACACAGTACTCAAGGTGGGGTCTTACCAGTGATCTGTACAGAGATATTACCTCCTTCTTCCTACAGGTTATACCCCTCCCTATGCACCCAAGCATCCTGCTGGCCTTCCCCACTGCCTGATCACACTGCTTGGCTACCTTCAGGTCATCAGAAATGATTATCCCCGGGTCCCTTTCCTGTTTGGTCATTGCCAGTACTTCCCCTCTCAACTGGTACATAGCCACTGGGCTTCTGCACCCCAAGTGCTTGATTTTGCACTTTTTGGCATTGAACTCAGCTGCCAAACCCTTTGCCATTCATCCAGTTTTTTCAAATCATCCCTCATGTTTTCCACCCCCATGGTGTGTCTATTCTGTTGCAGATTTTTGTGTCATCCATGAACAGGCATACTTTCCCTTCTAGCCCTTCTGCAATGTTGCTGATAAAGACAGTGAAGAGGACCGGGCCTAGTACTGCACCCTGAGGCACCCTGCTGGTCACCTTGCCTTCTCCAGAGTAGACACCATTTACCACCACCCTCTGACTCCTGTAGTTTAACCAACTTCTTACCCAGTTTATAACTTTTCGACCCACTCCCAGATAGGCCACCTTGTTCACCAGTCTTCTGTGCAGAACGGTGTTGAAGGCCTTACTGAAATTCAGGTAAGCCACATCTACTGATCCTCCCTGATCTACTACTCTGGTCACCCATTCGAAGAACTTGACTAGATTTGTCCTGCAAGACCTCCCCCTGTGAAACCATGTTGCCTTGGATCCTGTAATCCACTGGTTACAAGGTATTCCACTCTGCTTTTCTTTAGTAGTGTTTCAATTACTTTGCCCACTACTGAAGTCAGGCAGACAGGTCTGTAATTTCCTGCCTCCAACCTGTTCCCACTTTTGTGAAGTGGGACCACATCTGCCCTCCTCCAGTCCCTCAGAACCTCCCCCGTTTCTTATATTTATAAGTTGAACATAGCTGTCAGAGGTGCAGACAGCACCTCTTTGAGCTCCCTCAGTATCCTGGGGTACACCCCATCAGGTCTCATTGTCTTGTCCATTTTTAATTGTGCTAGCATCTTGAGGACTTTCTCCTCTGTAAAAGGACTTGTGTCGCTTAAGTGTGATTTGTTCCCGTAATGCTGTTCTCGAGGCAGTGCTGCCCTCGGGGCAGAATCCTTTAGCTTCTCCTCCAGCTTACTCTTATTGGTGAATTTCGCCCACTGGCAGCACTGTTATGGGGCAGTACTCTTGCGCTACGCCTCCCACCTATCCCTATTGGTGGATTTCGTCCCCTGCCCCCAGGGCATCAACATGTAGCTGTTACCACACATTTGACTGTTGCAAGTCTGAGGACTTCAGGGTTTTAAGTGTACATGAGAATGTTACGGAAAAGCTCCCCCCAGCAATGTGTACTGCTTATCTTTGAATATATTGCCCCCCCCAACCATATTTCCAAGGGCATATAGAGATTTACAGTTATAGAACCTTTTTTTTTTTTTGGTGGGTGGGGGGATTTCATGGCATATAAACCTGACAAAAAGTTGAACATTTCAGAGGACAGTGTTATTGTTCTGATGTTAGTGTGACCAACTTTATTACTATGCTTTTTCTGAAGGAGAGATGCGGAGTAGTATGACTAGACTTGAAAATCCTATAAAACTTCAGTGTCCTTCAGTGGCTCAGTAGGTATGTCAGTATGCTACAGATGGTTCCTGTGGGCTGCCCCTGGGCAATGTTCTTGGTGCCCCTGGAGCAGTGCCTGTGTAATTGGTTCCCATGGGCTGTCATTGGGGCAGTGTCCTTGCTGCCCCTGGGGCACCCCTGGGCAGTGCCCTTGCTGCCCCTGGGACAGTGCCTGTGTAATTGGTTCCTGGGTGCTGCCTCTGGGGCAGTGTCCTCTTGGTTCCCATGGGCGGTCCCTGGGACAGTGGCTGGGTAGTTGGTTTCTACTGGCTGCCCCTGAGGTAGTGTCTTTCCTGCCCCTGGGGTAGTCCTTGTGTAATTGGTTCCCATGGGCTGCCCCTGGGGCATTGTCCTAACTGCCCCGGGGCAGCGCTTGTGTAAGTGGTTCCTGGGAGCTGCCCCTGGGGCAGTACCTGTGTCATTGGTTACTGTGAGCTGCCCCTGGGGCAGCAGCTATGTAGTTGGTTCCTACTGGCTTCCGCTGGCCAGTGTTTGGGTATTTGTTCCTGTGCACTCCCCCAGGAGAAGGTAGCAGGCACCAGCTACACAGGCACTGCCCCAGGGGCACCCTATGGGAACCATACACACATGCACTGCCCCAGCAGCAGTGAGGACATTGCCCCAGGGGCAGCTCATGGGAACCAATTACACTGGCGCTGCCCCAGGGGCAGCGATGACACTGCCCCAGGGGTAGCCTATGGGAACCAATAACATAAGCGCTGCCCCAGGGGCAGCGAGGACACTGCCTTATGGGCAGCCCACAGGAACCAATTACACAGGCACTGCTCCAGGGGCAGCTCATGGGAACCAATTGGACTGGCGCTGCCCCAGGGGCAGTGAGGACACTGCCTCAGGGGTAGCCCATGGGAACCAATAACACAAGCGCTGCTCCAGGGGCAGTGAGGACACTGCCCTATGGGCAGCCCACAGGAACCAATTACACAGGCACTGCCCCAGGGGCAGCGAGGACACTGCTCCAGGGGCAGCCCAAGGGAACCAATAACACATGCGCTGCCCCAGGGGCAGCCCACAGGAATCAATTACACAGGCACTGCCACAGGGGTAGCAAGGACACTGCCCCTGGGGCAGCCCATGGGAACCAATTACACAGGCACTGCCCCAGGGGCAGTGAGGAAATTGCCCCGGGGCAGCCCACAGGAACCATCTGTAGCATGCTGACATACCTATTGAGCCACTGAAGGACACTGAAATTTTATAGGATTTTCAAGTCTAGTCATGCTGTAGCACTCAGAAGTTAGGGGGCACAACAAAGAAATGTGGACCCTTTCCCTGATGTGAAAATTTTTCTTTTTTTCATCTCGCTTGTCCCTGCCCCCAGTCCTACTTATTCTTTTTGTGCTGCTTGGCACTGGAAAGGGGGGGTCACAGGCAGGAAACTCTCCCTACAGGGTTATCTTGCCCAATCCCCTGTCAAGGAGCCAGGACCTCCCCTGCCCTAGAAAAGGGTTGGGAAGTGGTCAACAGGGGCAGTCAGCGGTACAGAATGGAGGGTGGAGGACGTTAGGAGCATGGACAAAAGAAGAAGTACCTGCATTGCGTCGTTCCCCTCTGGTTGGCATTCTGGGCATGTTGCAGCGGCAGCAGGGTCATCAGGTGGAGTGCGGCTCCCTGATGCGACCTGTCCTCCCCGGACTGAGCCCCAAAGAGAAGAGGGGAAGGAAAGGGCCGACAGACAAATGGGTGCCACATAAAAATAGGTCTGGGCGGAAGATGCGCCTCGGACCTGTAGTTCTGCCCAGCAGAACTGCAGCCTGGAAGAGGAGCCAGTTGGGAGTGCGGCTCCCTGGCCAGGTTTCCTGCCTACCCCCCAAGCAACACTGGAGTCCTGGGCCGTGGTGGTGAGTGGGCCAAGTGCCCAATTTTGTTAAACTTGTGCCACAGGTGCTGGGGAGTGGTAAGGGAAGGACAAGATGGGCAGAGTGTCCAAAAAGAAGATTTAAAGGGCCAGTAGCCCAGAAATTTAGGAGGGACCATAGTGGGCTTCTAGGGATGGTGGATCACCCTAAGGAGAACAGGGGGACCTGAGCAGTGGGCTGAAGGCCCAGAGAAAAAAAGGAAGAGGCCCCAGAATGGGCTATTGCCCACCAAATGCCCAGAGGGGAAGGCCTCAGGTGGAGTCAGAGGGTACAGGGCTATTGTAGTTTTTATTTTTATTTTTTTTCTCTCTTCTTATTTTAATATAGTTCAAAGTGATTCCAAAGGAGGCATGCTGAGCCACTAGTAATTTGCTTCTAAGTGGGCAATGAGAGACGGGCACTGCGATTTGAAAGCCATGAAAGGAGGGAATAAGGGCAGTGGGACTAAAGACCCCTGTGGCACCATTCTGCATCGGGGGCCACAGCTATTATTAATACACCTGAAGGGGGAGACCCAAGGTAGATCCAGCTCATGGTAAGATAACAGGCCCCTCATCACTATTTATGGGGGCGATGGTACCCGATTAGGGAGCCCCAGGGACCCAGTCACCAAACTGGTTATCAATCTTAAGGAAGGGGATTGGCTGTGTGAAGACAGCCTAATCAAAAGACCCATAAAGGTACAGCACTCTCTGGAAAGGGCAGGGGAATGGTCCTATGGCCTAAGTGGCCCAGCACCCAAACCGAATTGCGCTGTTGCCTGCCTAGCGCCCCCTGAAGACTGTATTTTCTACAAGAACTGAACTGTCTGCCAGGAACTGAATTGTTTGCTTGCTATTAAACTGTGTTATCAAATTGCACCTTGGTGTACTGGAAATCCAGCTTTGCCTTTGTTGCCCAGAGCAGCTTCACCAGAGCCTGACGCTGACCCAGGGAGGTCTCCGGCCCACCCACCATCTGCGACAGGACCACCTCCAGTGATGTCAGCCTGCTGCAAAGTTCCACCACAGGTGTTTCAGCATCAGTCTTACGACGGTAAGTGGTAGAGAGCCGCTAGTGATTTATCCAGTAATGAGTCAGCTTAGGAGCCACGCCTGCTCAAGTGTGAGGGATGCCAGTTAACATTGTGCATGCCCTTTTCTTATTTTGCCAGCTGTCCAGAAGTGTGTGCGTGCCTGTGTCACTCTGTTGAGGCCGTCAGAGAGTCATATCGCCAGCAGTTTTCTTCTTGGGAGATGTCCTGGATGCCGGGAACCTACCAGTGGTCATTGCTGCAGCTCGTCTAGAGAACCACCGTCCAACCAGAAGTCTTCAGCTTCTTGCCTGGAGCCGCAGAGGACCACCAAGTTCTTCATCCATCTAGCAGTGCTCCTCTTTGTGTTTTGTTCATCAGGGGGACACACTGTTGTGGCCTGTTTGTAGCAAGCGCTTTGTGGTGTCAACACCCACCTGCTGATCAGCTGACGCATAGAAAAGCCCAAGCTTGGGTTCATCAGTTATTTTGACATCTCAGCCGGGTGCACGCCGGAAGTGAACTGAAAGGGGCTAACCCCCTCCATTCTGGGTTCGACCAATTGTTGGTCCTGATCGTATTGTTTCATTGTTTATTTTGTTACCCTGTCATGTGTTAGAAAATTGTCATCTTTTATTTATTGTCCCTGGTAAATAAACTTCTTGCATCTTGGTCACTGAGTAAGCTTCCTACCTCGCTTTCTAGATTCGTCTGGCCTGTCCTGAAAAATTGTTTAGGGAACCTTCCAGCCCCCTACATTTGGCACAGTCAGCAGAATAACAAACATCAAGGAGTCCTAAGCATAAAGATACCCACACCAAGATGCCCACGAGAGAAGAGATGGAGTGGTATCTCTGCTGTGTTATGCAAGAGGAACTGGCCCATGTGGCATATCAGGTGTGGGAGTTGGCAGCACTCATCACAGAAATAAAGCAAGGGGACCAGCCCCCCATAGGGCAGCATCCATATCAGCCTGGGAGGAAAAGAAGAAACCAAGGTCAAAGATGTACGCATCGATGGATGGAGCAGGGCAGGACCATGCACACAGACAAAGAGACCGTGGGGCCTGTTCAATGACCATACGAGTGGAATGACGCCAGAATCAGTGACGTCAAGAGAACTCAGCACCAGCTGTATGAGGACAGTAAAAGGGAGATGGGGAGAATCAAGCGGCTCCACCAAGCTGTCACGGCACCTTCAGGAGTTCCAGATGCCCGAGTGGAGGAGCCCATATGCATGGCGAGTGCTGTCACCTGTGATGTGAGGCAGCTGGTTCCAGACTGGAATGCCCAAAGGGAGGCCCGGTACCAGGAACTTATACAGTGGGTTGTAATGTATGCCAAGCAGAATACTGAGCTGTGAAAAGAATGTAATGACCTCAGAAAGACTCTCTGTCAGTGAGATCAACAGATTAAGGAGCAGGCTGAGCAAGTCCTCCGCCATAAAGGGGCAGCACAGATGCACCAATATCATCCAAGGCTACAATGTTATGACCAAAGACCTGAACAGTTCGCTGCTCATCAAGACACAAGAAAAAGAAGAGCTCAGCAAATATGTGATGGAGCTACAGGCATTGTTGCGGAAGGAGGAGTGCACCCAGCTAAATGCTGCTTCCCCCCAGATATTGCAAGGACCCCCAGGGCTTGGCACCTGGTAGTGGTAAAAGAGCCTCCCAACCAGCAGATGCATCCAGAGGCCCCTGAATTTGCCCTGGCCCTAAAGAACAAACCAGAAGAACTGGATACAGTTTGGGCCACTGTAACCGATGTCAGTTGTCAAAGCACACAAGTTGCACCCCCCCCCCATTCAGACACCACCCTGACAGTGGAGCTGCACCATCAGAAGGAAATAAGGACCTCTTCTCGAGCAGAAACTCAGTCACTGACCAGTCCAAGAGTGTATACAGACCTAGACGACCAAAACAAGTTGGATGATGCCTATGATCAAAAGACGCCCTTACCCATAGGAGAGCAAGTGCTGGTAAGGTGCTGGAGTGAGGCAAAGTTATCTCCAAGGTGGGAACCCAACCCGTATATTATTGTGGGCACCCCTTTCCCCACAATGCATAACTACCAGCTCCAAGCCAGGGATGGGATGTAGAAGCTAGTGCACTGAATGCATCTAAAGACCTGCCCAGTCCCTGTCAGGACAGATGGACGAATCGACAAGGAGAGGCAGGAACCACTCCCAAAAGGCACCTCAAGGCCATCCTTCCCTTTTCTTGGTTCATTGTGGTGGTAGGTTAAACATGTTACAGTAAACCAGTAAAAACGTAATGTTTTCAACTAGGCTAGGTAAATAGTTTATAGTACTAAAATGATGGTTGTGTTTTAAAACTCAAAATGATACTTGACCTCCATATATGGAGACATGTATGTTTGGGGGGGGGGGGCGGACTATAGTACCCCAAAGTTAGAGGGCACAACAAAGAAACGGGGACACTTTTGCCAACATGAAAATTTTTCTTTTTTTTCATCTCGCTAGTCCCCCACCCTCCAGTCCCACATACCCCACCCAATCCCTTTTGTTCTTTTCATGCCGTTTGGCACTTGAAAGGGGGGTTGCGGGCAGGAGACCCTCCCTGCAGGGTTGTCTTGCTCAATCCCCTGGCAAGGAGCCAGGACCTCCCCTGCCCTAAAAAAGGGCTGGGGAGTGGTCAACAGGGGCAGTCAGCAGTACAGGATGGTGGGTGGAGGACGCGAGGAGCATGGACAAAAGAAGAAGTATCTGCAGTGGGTCTGTGGCTCCTCAGACATCGCTCCCCTCCAGTTGGTATTCTGGGCATGTTGCAGCAGCAACAGGGTCGGTCGGGTGGAGTGCAGCTCTCCGATGCAACTTGCCCTCCCTGGCAGAGCCCCAAAGAGAATAGGGGGAAGGAAAGGGCCAACGGACAAAGGGGTGCCATATAAAAATAGGTCTGGGTGGAAGACTTGCCCTGGACCTGTAGTTCTGTCCAGCAGCACTGCAGCTTGGAAGAGGAGCTGGGTGGGAGCGCGGCTCCCTGGCCAGGTTTCCTGCCCCCCCCCCACAACACTGGAGTCCCAGGCCATGGTGGTGAGTGGGCCAAGTGCCTGATTTTGTTAAACTTGTGCCACAGGTGCTGGGGAGTGGGAAGGGAAGGACAAGGTGAGCAGAGTGCCCAAAAAGAAGATTTAAAGGGCCAGTGGCCCAGAAATTCAGAAGGGGCCATAGTGTGCTTCCAGGGAGGGTGGACTGCCCATAGGAGAAAAGGAGGCCCTGAGCAGTGAGCCGAAGGCCCAGAGAAAAAAAGGAAAGAAGCCCCAGAATGGACCATTGCCCACCAAATGCCTAGAGGGAAAGGCCCCAGGTGGGGCCAGAGGGCAGAGGGCTATTATAGTTTTAATTTTTAATTTTTTCCTCTCTTCTTATTTTATTATAGTTAAAAGTGACTCCAGAGGAGGCAGGCTGAGCCACTAGTAGTTTGCTTCTAGGTGGGCAAAGAGAGAGGGGCACTGCGATTTGAAAGCCGTGAAAGAAGGAAATAAGGGCAGTGGAACTAAAGACACATGTGGCACCATTCTGCATCAGGAGGCAGCAGCTATTTTTAATACACCCTAAGGGGAGACCCATGGTAAGATGATAGGCCCCTCGTCACTAATTTTGGGGGAGGTGGTACCTGATTAGGGAGTCTCAGGAACCCATTCACCAAACTGGTTATCAATCTTAAGGAAGGGGCTTGGCTGTGCAAAGACAGCCTACATGAAAGACCCATAAAGGTACAGCACTCTCTGGGGAGGGCAGGGGAATGGTCCTATGGCCTAAGTGGCCCAGCACCCAAACCGAATTGCGTTGTTGCCTGCCTAGCGCCCTCTGAAGATTGTATTTCCTACAAGAACTGAACTGTCTGCCAGGAAATTAATTGTTTGCTTGCTACTGAACTGTGTTATCGAATTGCACCTTCATGTCCTGGACATCCAGCTTCAGCTTTGTTGCCAAGAGCAACTTCACCAGAGGCTGACGCTGACCCAGGGAGGTCCACGGCCCACCCACCATCTGCAACAGGACCACCTCCAGTGACGTAAGCCTGCTCCGACATTCCACCACAGGTGTTAAAGCATCAGTACTGTGACAGTAAGTGGTAGAGAGCCACTAGTGAGGTATCCAGTAGTGAGTCAGCTTAGGAGCCACCCCAGCTCAAGTGTGAGGGACCCCAGTTAACGCCGTGCATGCTCCTTTCTTAGTTTGCCGGCCATCCAGAAGTGTGTGTGTGCCCGTGTCACTCCGTTGAGTCACCAGAGAGTCGCGTCACCAGCAGTTTTCTTCTTGGGAGGTGTCCTGGATGCCGGGGACCTACTGGTGGTTATTGCTGCAGATCTTCTAGAGAACCACCATCCAACCAGAAGTCTTCAGCTTCTTGCCCGAAGCCGCAGAAGAGCGCCAAGTTCTTCATCCATCTAGCAGTGTTCTTCTTTGTGTTTTGTTCATCAGGGAAGTCCCGTTATGGCCTGTTTGCAACAAGCACTTTGTGGGGTCAACACCCACCTCCTGATCAGCTGATGCATAGGAAAGCCCAAGTTTGGTTCATCAGTCATTTTGTAATCTCGGCCAGGTGCATGCCGGAAGTGGACTGAAAGGGGCTAGTCCCCCCAGTTCTGGATTCGACCAATTGTTGGGCCTGATCATATTGTTTCATTATTTATTTTGTTACCCTGTCATGTGTTAGAAAACTGTCATCTTTTGTTTATTGTCCCTGGTAAATAAACTTCTTGCATCTTGTTCACTGAGTAAGCTACCTACCTCTCCTTCCAGATTCATCTGGCCTGTCCTGAAAAAATTGTTTAGGGAACCTTCTGCCCCCTTACAATACTAGTCCATATCTCTCCTTCAGAAAAAGCAAATTAATATAGTTGGTCTCACTAACATCAGAACAATAGCACTGTCCTCTGAATGTTCAACTTTTTGTCAGGTTTATATGCCATGAAATCCCCCCTCCAAAAAAACAACAACTGGTTCTAGAACTGTACATTTCTATATGCCCTTGGAAAGATGGTTGGGGGGCAATATATTCAAAGATAAACAGTACACATTGCTGGGGAGAACATTTCCATAACATTCTCATGTACACTTAAAACTTTCAGTTCCTCTAACTTGCAACATATTTGTGGGAAGTAACAGCTATATGTTGATGCCCTGGGGGCAGGGGATGAAATTCACTAATAGGGATAGGTGGGAGGTGGAGCATGAGGGTGCTGCCCGTAGGTGAAATCCACCAATAAGAGTAAACTGGAGGAGGAGGAGCTTAAGGGTGCTGCCTCGGGAGCAGCGCTGCCCCGAGAACAGCATTATGGGAACAAATCACACTCAAGCACTGGTATCCGCCTCCCTACCATTTATGCCCTTGTCCCTTATCTTTGGCTTGTCACCTACACTGTCTTCTGTAAATACTGGACAAAACTATTTGTTCAATATGTCTGCCTTCTTTTGGTTCTCCTTCTCGCAAACCCCTTCTTCCCCTTTTATCCTTACTATTCCCCCTTTAGTCTTCCTCTTCTCACTTATATATCTTAAGAAAGTTTTAACCCCTTCTTTTACTAATTGGTCAATACTCTCCTCTGTTTGTGTTGTGCAGGAAAAAAATAATTTTACAATGAGGGTAGTCACTAAGCTGAACTCCTTACAGTTTTTAAAATATTTGCCATCCGAAGTGGGAAATTTGGTTAAAAACGTTGACATTTGGTTAAGTAGATGGCTATAATTTAAAAACTATACAGAGTTCAGCTTAGTGACTACCCTCATTGTAAAGGTATTTTTGTCCTGAACAACTTTGCTGCTGGTCATTTTTGTGTAGCTTGTAAAGTTTCCAAGATATTTAAGTTTGTTTGGCATGTGTGCAGCTGCACTTGCAAACAGCAGATGCTTTTTTTCTCTCTCTCTGAGTGAACACTCTAGTAGACATGCCAAGCAAATGTAAATATCTTGAAAAATCATACAAGTTACATATACACAACCAGTGTCACAATTGTTCACAACAAAAATACCTTCACAATGAGGGTAGCCACTTGCTGAATGCTATATAGTTTTTAAAATATAGCCATCTCTACTGTTGTGAACTGATTGCAAAGCAGTGCATACTGCTGAATCTATGGTCCTGGCTACATCACTGTCACATGAGACAGGATGCATTGTAGGAACAAGGAAAGCAATAAACTTATCTGAGACGGAGATCCCCAGGGGTCATAAAACTGCAATAAAGCTAGCAGGCTAATTTAGGAAAAACTCCTAATAGCAGATACTGCTCCTTTAAATATCAATCCAAAACCAACCTGCCATCAGAAATGTGTCTCACTCAGCCCCTCCTCCAATTATCACCTGAGGCTCCAGGCTAAACAATTCTTACCCTGCCCGAAACTACAGGGCAAGACACAGCTCCTTATTTTGGCCCTTTAATGTCGGCTACTGTGGCTGGTCTTAATTTACCCTACAGACAATAATAAAGACACTGGGGGTGATTCCAGGATGAATGTCACAACTTGCAGACATATGCGAATTGTGACATTTGCCGCTATGCCGGGGTCCCTGCGCCTTATTCCAGTAGCGGCAGGGTCCTGGCACGTATGACTTGCGAGTTGCGCCATGCAGAGGCTAATGCTAGGAGCATGATGTAACAGTCCCACATGTCGCAAGTCACAGCCTACTGCAGACAGCCCTCCCTGGAGTCCCCCCACTCTGGAACACCACGGCACACACCAGGGGGCATGGGGGTGCGGGACAGGTGGCACAGGAGTCCGGGGGGCACAGTGGAGAATGGACCCCCGGGGTCCCTGACATTCAGGAGGGTTGGGGGCATGGTCATGTCTGTAGGGGCATGGGAAGCACAGCGGGACCTTTGCCATGGTGCTGCAGAGTGTGCATTCATCGGATGGCACCGACAGATGCCCCTTAGATCATCTCTGAGATGTTCTAAGGTAGCTCCACCAGTATGGCTCCTGAAATTGCAGATGTGGGTTATGGCAGCCACCCTTCTGGAATAGGGCGCAGTTGCTGCCGTAACCCACCCTTGTGCCATGTCATTGCGGGCTGCAGCATAGTGGGTGGCATATCCCATGGTTGGCATAGCCCGGAGCCGATATGGTGCAAGGTGCATTTTGGAATGGGGACTGTTGTAACGCATGATGCAAGTCGCGATTTATGCCATGGGGTTTGGCATATCTCAGTTTGCACTGGCGTATGCCACCTTGGAACTGGACCCACTATTTCAACAAGTTTCCCCACAACTTACTCAACTTATGTTGTCTCAAAAAGCCTCTTCAATTTCTGTCTGTCAGCAAAACACACAGAGAGGGAACATTTAGCAGAGATGTGCAGAAATACTTTTTCATAGAAAGGGTGGTGGATGTAAGGAACAGCCTGTCAGAGGAGGCAGTGGAGACAAAGACTATGGGGAGCTTCAAGCATATGTGGGACAGGCACAGAGGCATATTAGGTAGAGGAACAGGGGAGTGTGAATGACACCTGCCACAAACTAGCGTCAGTGGTGATGGAATAGGCAGGGACAAGGGGCAGACTGGATCGGCCTAAAGGTCCTTTTCTGCCAACAAAATCTATGTTTCTAAGTTTCTGTGTTTACTTCAACTGGATTTATTTACTAAGTGTCAAACCTTTTGCCATCTGGACTGTAAAATCTTGGAAGCATCTATCTAACACCACTTTGTGTTATTATTGTTTGGTCAAATCTGTGGATGTAGAACCAACCTGGTGTGCTAGCGACCTGGGTTCGGGAATGGACTCGGATCACTCAATGGGGGGGAGGGGGTGTAGGCTGGAGAAGGAAGATTGAGCATCCCTTAGACAGCTCTCTTCCTTTGGGGGGGGGTGAGTGCATCCCACTGGTTTGCTACCACCAGGAGAAATCTGGGTGTCAGCCCAGTGGGACCGCATGGGATGGGATTCCACATACAGGTGGCCAGCAGCTTCCCCTGTGGTGTTACAATTGCGAGGCCTCGGGAAAAAATGGAAGAAAGTACCTCTGTCCACAGCTGGATGGTGGTCAAAAGACCCAGGGATGTCAGGTGACAGGGTTCAGGGCACCAGTCCAGATGGGGAGGCAGGTCACAGGGAAAGGCGAGAAACAATAGACTGAACAAAAATCTGTGAGGTTAAATACTTGCTTTTATGTTGGTCTCTTGGCAAAAAATTCTCTTTAGAAAATTGATTTGTTTTGCACTCCACCATTAACTGAGACAGAGCCTGTGGGGAGACCTTTTGATGAAGAAACTGGGGGGCAACTGATTGTATATCTAGTTAGGCTAACTAAAATAAAAAGATATTGGCGCTATAATTTTTTTCCACCACTTCACTTACTTTCAGTCAGTGGAGCAGTGTCTAATATAGGTAGAAAAATGGGGTCTGGAAATTGAAATGGAGCAAATCAGATTAATACAGTATTGTACTGCAGACTGTAAGATGAAGGCAGACACTTACTAATTATTAATCAGCAGTGTTATCTTGTGATTGATTCTAGTTTCCACCAGTCTTTTGGCCCCCTACCTGTATTAAGCACTGCTGCTCCACTGACTGAAAGGGTATAAGACTCAGGAAATGAAAATAATTTATTTTTTTGAAATTTTTAACCAGAAAAGACACACTAAGTTGTGATAGTTTATTTCCAATTGCATCCTGGGGTTGGGGGCTACATAGTTACATTGGCCAACTTTGTTGATGGGGGAATATTAACCATAACACTGGGAGACTACCCTACTCATCTTGTTAAGTGCCATGGGATCTTTAACTTCCACTACAGTGACCAGAAATGGGAAGAAGGGACCTCAGTTTAACATCTCATCTGAAGAACGGCACCTCAATAGAGCAACACCTCCAACCCCCTTGTACTGCACTACAGTGTAATTTATGGGTATTACCCTAAGTATGTTGTGTGAGGCTTGAACCCCCAATCTTTCCATCTTCCAGCCCCTGAGGTGAACTTGCTACCTATTGAGTGACCAGCACTGACATTGATAGACACCGAAATAAAGGAAAGTGACTGTCTACCTACTGTACATTTTCTTAAAAATAAAAATGTTGAAATCTTGTACAAAAAATTTTTGTGTTAAAGAACTTAATTTTGAGCTGACTCCAGGGTGCTGAGGGATGGGGCATCGCTCTGGCATGCTGGTAACCCGGTTTGAGCCCCGAGCCAGGAATGTCAGGAGCGACGGCTGGCAGGGAGGGATTTGGAATGTCCTTAAGATGCTTCACTTCCAGGGGGTCGGTGAGTGTGTTCCACTTCAATAGTATCTCCTGGTGTTGGCTCTGCAGTGGCACTCTTGGCAGCATGGATGACCACATGCTGCCAAGCGTCCGTGCCCCCGGGACGCCACTGCAGATGCATGTATGCAGGTGATGTGCAGGGCCCTGTAAATGCCAAAGGGTTGCTCTGGGCACCCTAGGTGTCGGCCTCCCTGGCAGCCCTTCCCACGCTACCAGACCCCCAAAACAGGCTGGGCCTTCCACCTTCAGCTGTCCTAGACCAATGAAAGGTGCTTCCTCCATGATGACAGCAGGAGGGATCCCAACAGGGATAAGTTGGATCTGCCTACAACGGAGGTACTGTAGGCCTGGGTGAAGGGTCCTGAAGTGCAGGGTGAGTCCAGTGGGCAGTGGTGGTTAGTCTTGGAGAGCCTGAAAGAGTGGGTGCTAGGGCAGAGGAGCAAAAGAAAAAAACATAATTGAAAAGGATTGCACGGCAGGGAGATAATTATTTATTTATTTATTAAATTCTTGGATTCAATACCTTTGAGCCGGAAGCTCGTTTACAAAGGTTCCACATCAGAGATACACAGTAGAACATACATTTCTGAAATTATCTGAATGGAACAATATACATATAAGGCAGCCTTTAACATTTTGGCCGGTGTACACTTGGACAATTATTTCAATATGGAAGACAAGCAATTCAGACAAGTAGACAAATAAGTTTAGTAGACACAGTAGACATTTCAGAGCGGTCCAAAATTGACCTTGTCAGGAGGTGGGTAGGTGGGGAAGGGAGGATAGGAATGTGGGCTAGTGTAGGATGGGCAAAAAGGTTGTGGGGGTACATGGGCAAGAGGAGATGACAGGCAGGGACAGTAACTGCCATTAGTGCATGGGGGGGTAGGCAGAGCTTGTTGAGAATGACTGGTGGGGCCCTGTTTGGGGCTAACAGTCGCAGCTACTAAGTGTGGTCAGGTAATGGCGTAACTTATTCTTGAAAAGACCCAGCTTGGGGTCATTCAAGATGTCCCAGGGAAGAGCATTTATCTAATAGGGGGTGCGGTATGCAAAGGATCGTTGTCCTTGTGTTGTCTGGCAGAAAGAGACCTGGTGGCCTGGAGGTGATTAAGGAGTACGCTATACTCTCTAATTACAAACTTAATACAGATAAAACAAGCGTATTCCCTTTGAATCATAAAGTAATCATGCAGGACATTACTAGTTTAGGGTTAGCATGGTCCCCTAAATGCTTAAAATATCTGGGGATAAACTTGATCAGGGGTGATAGGTCTAGCAAGCAACTCAATCTGGGTGCCTTAACCCAGATTATACAGCAGGATTTGGCCAGATGGAAATCTATGCCACTCTCTATGTGGGGTCGGACTAGCTTAGTCAAAATAAATGTTTTACCATGTCTTTTCTACCCTTTAAACATGTTAAACTTATGGATCCCTCTGGTCTGGTTTAAGAAATTGCATGCTACTGTATCCAAATTCATATGGGGTGGCAAACCAGCTAGATGCGCCTATCACAAGCTGGCTGCCCCCAAGAACAAAGGGGGGTTGCAGTTATCCCATTTTGGGTTGTATTAATGGGCATGACAAGCCAGTAAATATTTGAGATGGTCTCCTCAATGGGAGATCATGATTCCTGATCATACACACTGATATTGTTCTATTGAGCAAGAGCTTATTACTGCATGTGGCCTCTCTCCTAGAGCCCAGTTACACATTACCTCTAAAGGTTTGCCTGACTCCCTTTGCCAATCCCCTGTGGGAGTCTTGGTGAGGGTGCATGCTCAGTTATATTCATTTTTGTCTTATAGTCAGGCCCAGGACCCAAATCAACCTATTGTTGGTAACCCCAACCTGAAAATATGGGGGAACCTATTCCGGCTTAATGGCTCCCATAGTTAGATTCATCGTTGGTGGGGGATTTGGTATGGGATGGAGTGTATCTAACATCTGGGGGAATAATTGAACAATACAGGTTGGGAAGATCCTCAATTTTTAAAGTGTTTCAATTTAGGCATATGTTGGTACAGAACTCTCAATTGGCCTCTAGTGGGATGGATAAAGAGGTCTTCCTGCAGCCTCTCAGCAACTTGGTTACCTTACCTCATGCAGTCTCGAAGATTTATATCAATCTATATGAGAGGGCTTAAACACAATAGGGAGCACGTCTAATTATTGGGCTGCTCAATTTCCCCAGCTGTCACTGGATTGGGAAAGGCTATGGGGGAGCAATTATAGATACATTTCACAGGATAGATTAAGACTTATGCAATTTAAAATTCTTAATAACATGTACTTCATTCCCGTTAAGCTGTTTAAGATGGGAAAGATGCCCTCTTCCACTTGCTATAGATGTCTCCAGGCAGAGGGCTCCTTATATCATATTTTCTGAGACTGCCCCAAGGTGGCTTCATTGTGGTCCCTTATCAGACAGCAATCTGACCTGTTATTGGGTAGTAAGGATTTGTTCTTGCCTGAAGTCTGCCTGATCGGGGACTTCTCAAAGGTGTTAGTCAGGGAACGTAGATCCTTAATGTCGGTGAAGAAGTTTGTTTTAAGACATTGGCAGGACTCCGACACTGTCACATACACTGAATGGCTGCAGTAACTTCTCCTTAATTTGAATACTGAGAAACTCATTGCAAGTATTCATAACCGCCTCTCCAAATTTAATAGGATATGGGGGAAGAATACATGCACTTTATATGAATTAGACTAGTTAGGGCACTTTTAATTTTGTTTTCCCCAAGTTTGGTAGTAGTATGCTGATGCCATGGGGGTTAGGGGTAGGGTTGGATAGGTCAGGGTTGTTTGTTGATTGTTTGTCTGTAAGTCTTGTATTTGTGTTTTGGTTGTTTCGTATTTGTAAATTAATAAAGTTGACTTAATTAAAAAAAAAAGAAAGGGACCAGATAGGACTGTCTGTTTGTGATACAAGTCCAGTGTGGGTTAGTAGTTGAGTTGAGGATGCCCTGGACCTGGTGCCGATATGTTTCTTGGTGGGATGTGTTAACTCTGTTGACCCGGTGTTTGCCTTGATTGTTTGGTGTTCTTTGTCGGAGGGGTCTTCCCCAATGCCTTGAAGGAGGCATTGGTGAGACTCCTTCTGAAGAAACCATCTTTAGATCCTAACATCAAGGCAAATTACCGTCCCATCTCCAATCTTCCATTCTTGGGTAAGATTGTAGAGAAGGTTGTGGCGCTTCAGCCTGAGGAACACCTCATGGCCCATGATCTATTTGAGCCTCTCCAGTCTGGGTTTCGTTCGAGGCATAGCACAGAAACTGCATTAGTTCAGGTGCATAATGACCTCCTTAGGGCAAGAGATCGAGGAGAGGGGACAATTCTCATTCTCCTTGATCTCTCCTCAGCATTTGACACGGTGGACCATCATGTGTTACTCGGCCACCTGAGGGAATTCTGCAGACTTGCCAGCACTGTCATCTGCTGGTTTGAGTCTTTTCTCACCAACAGGAGGCAAAGGGTAGTGATGGGGAATTTCTCCTCCTCCCCTAGCCTCCTGTCATGTGGATTACCCCAGGGTTCGGTCTTGTCGCCAATGTTGTTTGCCATGTACATGCTGCCCTTGGGAAGCTCATCAGGAAGTACAGTTTGGGTTTTCATTGCCATGCTAATGATACCCAGCTGTATCTTTCTTTTGACCCAGGACATCCATCACAGTGGATGTGCTAAACACCTGCCTTGCCGAGATCAACGACTGGATGGCCTCCAGCTGGTTGCGACTGAACCCCAATAAGACGGCAGTACTGGTAGTGGAGTTGAACAGAGGGCATGATAGGGTGGCCTCTGGTGCAGAGACGGGGCTTTTTCTTGGATCTGCACAATTGAAGGCCTCCTCTAGGGTGCTTGATCTGGACATTATTCTTGACAGCAGACTGATGCTTGAATCCCAGGTTTCGCCCGTTGTCTGCACCAGCTTTACCATCTGAGGAATATCGCCAGGATAAAGCCCCTAGTCCTGGCCCTGGACCTCCTCATCTTGGTGCACACTTTTGTGACATCTAGGCTTGACTACTGCAAAGCACTCTATCTCAGGGTCTCTGGAGGTATCCTCCACCAGCTGCAGCTGGTGCAGAATGCAGCTGCCAGGCTGTTGACAGGGCAGTCTAAGTACTGTCACATCACCCTGGTGCTGTGTGAACTGCACTGGCTGCCGGTCAGGTGGAGGGTCCTCTTTAAGGTGGGCTTGCTCACCCTTAAGGCCCTACATGGCCTAGGCCCTGGTTATCTGAAGGACCTTCTTACACCCGCTCCCTCCGCTCCTCCTCTAGGGGCCTCCTTGCGATTCCAAGGACGAGGTTAAAAACTGCCAGTGACAGAGCCTTTAGTGTCATCTGCCCCATCTTGTGGAATTCACTACTTTCAGCTGTTAGAGAGGCCCCTTCAGTAGATGTATTCAAATCCCACCTCAAGGCCTTTCTGTATAATCAGGCCTTCTCAGACTATGTGTTATAATCTTGTCCTGGCCTGCCTTCTGTGATATCATTCTGTCCCAGGCTATTTATTTAGTTATTTTCAGTTACCTTAAGATTTATTTGTTTTATTATTGTGTGATTTAATTTAGCTATATTTATTATAATGTTTATTATATTGTTGTTTTTTTCTTTGCAATTGTTTGATTTTTGTACAGCGCCCAGAGCCTCCAGGATGGGTGTCTTTTAACTAAAATTTGCCTTGTCTGGATGGCCGGAGGGGTTAGGCCAAGGGCAGGTTTTCTTGGCTAGTAGACAGATCTGATATTCAATTCTGCCCTCCAGGTTCAGCCAGTTTGTCATGGAGTACAAGTCACATGTATGGGTCAGTCAGTGGGCTCCAGTTATTAGTCTGGAGACTTTGTTCAGTGCTGTGCTTTTCCTTTTTAGTGTAGTATCAGACGCAGCACTGTACACTGTTAATCCATAATCTATAACGGAGAGAACGGAATTGTTTACTGCAAGTCAGAGTGCCTCGGAGATCATGCAGTGCCTGTGCCAGTATAGGAGGCCAAGTCTAGTATTTACCGCCTTCGTGACTAGGTCTACGTGGCTGGCATATGATAAGGTGCTGGCAAGGGTCACCCCAAGGTATTTAAAGGTGGGCACCAATTCAAGTGTGGTGTTCTGGTTATTCCAGATAGTCAGTTGATGCCACTTGTGTTTGTTCTGTTATTTGTGAACATCATTACTTTCATCTTTTTGTAGTTCATGATCAATTTGTGTTTGAGAACCAGGCCTCAACATTAGAAAATTCTTGCCGGAGTTGGGACTCGAGATGGTGTGGGTCAGGGTTGCTGGTGTAAATAACGGCATCGCCCTCCTAGGGAAGAATTCTTTCTGAACAGCTATGGAGGAAGTGGTTTAGAAAGAGACTGAAGAGTAAGGAGCCCAGAATTGAGCCTTGGGGGACACCTGAGAGCATTTGCTGACTGTCAGATAGGACTCCATTTATCTTAACCTGCTGTGACCTGCTCCCTAGATAACTTTTAAACCACCCCACTGCATCAGCTGAGAGCCCGGTAGTGGAGAGTTCGTTAAGCAGTATGGTATGGTTGACCACGTCAAAAGCTTTGGTGAGAGGCAGTAAGACCCCACCACTGATTCACCAATACTCCGGTGACTCAAATCCCTAATGTTTTTACATTTCCCTTCTTTGTGCACTTTCATTCTTCAATCCTAATGTCTGCATTAATGTAGTTTTTTGCAATGAATTTCCCTTCTTTTTCTGATAGTGGAATTGCATCCCCATTTGCAGGGACCTGTGCAAAGTGAGATAAATAAAATATTGGAGACAGTCCTGACCCAGTGCATGGGCCCATCAGGCCCCAGCATGCATGTCAATAGCCGTGTTTACATGGCAGCAGCGCTGTGGAATACGCACTGCTCCCTTCTTGATTCGCGGGCTGCATTCACATTTACACAGCCCGCCCTCGCAGTGCTGCAGGTTGCTCTAAGAAGGGGCTGAGAATTCACTAGAGGCTGATGAAAAAACAACCCCTGTAACAGAGCAAGTGCAGCAAAGTATTCACGCCGCCATTTAATGCGCTCGCTCCGCTACTGATCCCACAACTGAGCTGGATCAAAAATATGATCCAACGGGCACTTAAGGCACTCCTGGCAGTGTTTACACTGCCAACTTTGCAGCGTATCAACCTGTGCGCATGGGTTGATGCACTGTAAAGTCAGCAGTATACACAGGGCTAATACTCTGTGAGTAAAGCTTCCTGACCCACCACAGGGTGTGACATCAGCACCAAAACACTGCTCTGTCCCTACCCAGGATGTGACTAGTGCTGTATGCTGCAGCACCTTCCGCATCAGCCTTGTCCCATTAAACCAGCTTACTGAATTCACAACTAACCTCAGCTCACTGGCATGGTAGGGCAACGTGATCCCCAGTGGTGCAACGGACATCCCTGCAAACAGCGTTACTTAATAAATTCTTAGTTTTTTGATATTTTGACCCCAAACTTTAACATAGTCTTCTTATGACCCTGGCTCATGAACTCGGTAGGTGAAAATGTTCAAATCCCCATCAAAACACCATTCCATACCACAGGTGTGAAAACATGCTTCAGCCAGGATGTGAAAAATGACAGCTGTAATAATTATGAGGTGGTGTGAAAAAATGGCTATGTTGAAAATCTGGGATCAAAATATTGAAAATTACCAAAGTTTTGCATGTGCGTAGAAAAATTTCAATGTACGCTAATAACTTGGTAATTTTTAGGAATTTTTTTCACCAAATTTTTAACATGACCTTTTTGGGACCACACCTCATGAACACTGGTGATGAAATTTCATTAATCCAGCCTGAATGGAGATTTTGCACAGTGACCACGAAATCACCTTCCAGGCCTAATTAATGAAATTTCACCAACAGTGTTCATGAGGTGTGGTCCCAAAAAGGCCATGTTCAAAATCTGGTGAAAAAATTCCTAAAAAATGGTGACATTATGAATACAAGTTCAAAACGCCATTGTAATTCATTATATGACACTTACCTGTATTCCTCAGTTCACGGTTCGGCATTGAAGTGTGCAGATGTGTCTCGGTCCACAGAAGATTACAGTGTTCAACCTCGACTAGTAAGTATAGGGTAAGGGGGTTTGGGGTGGTGGGAGGGTGGGGATAGGAGGAGGGGGACAGCAGGAATGACAAGGGACCATTTTCTTTTTTCAGGTAAAAAAAAAAAAGATGTTGTGGGGTGGGTTTCTTCTTTCCAGGAAGGGATACGACCATCAGAGGGTAGGGGTGCCACTAGACACCAGGAAAACAGGATAAAAATGGGGACACCAATCAGAGGGTGGGGGGTGCCACTAGACACGAGGGAAACAGCAAAAAAATTGGAATAGTAATCAAAGGGTGGGGGGTGCCACTAGACACCAGGGAAACAGGGAAAACATGGGGACAGCAATTGGAGGGTGGGGGGGTGCCACTAGACACGAGGGAAATAGCAAAAAAAAATTGGACAAGAATTGGAGGGTGGGGGTGCCACTAGACACCTGGGAAAGACAATTTTATTAACAGAGCACACGAGGGAAACAACTTTCTGCTTCATATCGTTATGTGTGTCACATCATATACTGTGGTGTTCTGTTATACGAAACATATATGACATGCCACACATAATGAAATACGATTACAGGACATAAGGTGGGTGATTGGGTGAGGGGAGGGACCACTAGCCGCCAGGGGAAACTTTATAACACATGGGGGGTGATCGGGTTGGGGGAGGGACTGCTAGCCACCAGGAAAAACTTTCTTACATATCGGGCTTACGTTTCGTTATGTATGTCATATCATGTACTGTGGTGTTCTGCTATACGAAACACCAGGATACACACTTTCAGGAAAGACAGGAAAGGAAGAAAGGGAGGAGGGGTGAACATGTACGTGAGGGAGGAAATCAAAGCGACTGAGGTTCAGTGACTGCAGAAGGGAGATGAGGCACTGTGGGTCACCCTAGAGACAGGAAATGGTACCAGTATTAGAACAGGAGTGATTTACAGACCTCCAGCACTGGGGGAAGAGACAGACAAAACACTAGTGGAAGCCATCCACAAAATGGCAACCACAGGTGAACTACTACTACTACTACTACTACTACTCCTACGAGACTTCAATCTGCCAGATGTAGACTGGAGGACCCAGACTGTGAGTACAGCCAAAAGCAGAGACATCCTGACTGCACTGCAGGGGGCATACCTGAGACAGCTTGTGGCTAAACCTACCTGCAAGGGGGGGGGCTATACTAGACCTGATGCTCACCAATGGGGACAGGGTCAAGGATGTTAAGGTAGGCAGCCACATAGGAACCAGTGACCACAGGATGGTATATTCAATGTAACCACAGTAGAATGGGCTAACCACACAAAAGTAAAGATCCTGGATTTCAGAAGGCCAACTTTGACAAAATGGCAGAATATCTCGGGGAGCCCTGGCAAAAAAGGACAAAGGGGAGGAAGTGGAGAAGCAATGGTCTGTTCTCAAGGGGGCCATAGCAGAGATAATGAACCTCTATGTTAAACAGCAAAGCAAGAGTAAGAGACAGAAACGACCACTTTGGCTCTAGAGGGAAGTGGCCTGGAAAGTGAGAGAAAGAAGAGGGGCCTCCAGGAAATATAAAGAAACATAAAGGGAAGAGGACAGGGAGCAGTTTCTAGAGAAGCAGAGGGAGGCAGGGAAGGCATTCAAGAGTGCAAAAGCGAGAACGGAAGAACACATAGCACATGCTATAATGAAAGGTTGACAAGTCCTTCTTCAGATACATCACCAAGAGGAAGAAGGCCAGTGGTGGGATTACATAGAAACATAAAAATATAGAAGTTGACGGCAGACAAGGACTGCAAGACCCATCCAGTCTGCCCATTTTTTCTACCTTATGAATGTGCCATAGACCTTTACTCTGTCAATGGCCTATCTAATCATACTCATCTGTATTGCTCCTTTATGCCTATCACATGCCTGTTTGAAGCCCTGCACTGCATTCATACCCACCACTTCCTGAGGTAGGCCATTCCATGCATCCACCACCTTTTCTGTGAAAAAGAACTTCCTCCCATTACCCCTTAATTGGCATCTCTCTAATCTCATGCTGTGTTCTCTTGTCCTGCTATTTTTCTTATATTGAAACATGTTAGACTCTTTCAGCTTGTTAATGCCCTTAAGATGTTTGAATGTTTCGATCATATCACCCCTCTCCCTCCTTTGCTCTAGGGTATATATATTGAGCTCCGTTAATCTGTCCTCATATGTTTTCTGATGCAGTCCCAGCACCATTTTGGTTGACCTTGTCTGGATTGCCTGCATTTTGTTAATGTCTTTGTGCAGGTGCAGTCTCCAGTACTGCATGCAGTACTCCAGATGGGGCCTGACCAGTGTCTTGTAAAGAGGGATTATTAACTCCCTTTTATGACTTGTGATACCCCTATTAATACACCCCAACATCCCTCTAGCCTTACCTATTGCTTTAGTGGTCTACTTGGATGATTTCAGGTAATCTGTGATGATGATGCCCAAGTCTCTTTCTTCCCTTGTGATTGCTAGTAACTCCCCTCCCAAGCTGTAGGTAGCTTCAGGGTTTCTCTTCCCTATGTACATGATCTTGCACTTCTTTGCATTAAACCTCAATTGCCAGTCTTCCGACCATTTTGCCAGTTTATCCAGATTTCTTCTCATTCTGCCCACCCCATCTGTTCATCTACTTTGTTGCAGATCTTGGTGTCATCTGCAAACAGACAAACCTTACCCTCAAGTCCATCTGCAATGTCACTGATGATGAAGATATTAAAGAGGACTGGCCCCAGGACTGATCCCTAAGGTACCTCACTTGTGACTTGCATCTCTTCTGACTGTATACCATTTACCACAACTCTTTGTTTTCTGCCCGCCAACCAGTTTGCCACCCAGTTGACCAACCTCTGACCCACCTCAAGCCTACCCAGCTTATTAATCAACCTTCTATGAGGATCAGTATCGAAAGCTTTGCTGAAGTCAAGGTAGGCAACATCAACTGTTCCCCCCTTGGTCCACCACTCTGGTTACCCAGTCAAAGAAATCTACGAGATTAATTTGACAGGACCTTCCTTTTGTGAACCCATGCTGTCTTGGATCCTGTGCTTCTATGGATTCCAGGTGTTGCACTATCCTTTCCTTAAGGAGTGCCTCCATAATCTTGCCCACTACTGATGATTGTCAGAATAAAGAAGGAAGGAGAAAGGTGTGCAGAGGAGGACATAGCAAAAGCAGCAATACCGAACCAAAACTTTTGTTCATTTTTCACGAAGGAAGGGGAATGCGAAGACCCACAACTCAGCAAAAAAAAAAACTATCAGGTAAGGGAGGTAGACATCACTCCATTCACAGTAGAGAGAGCCCTAGAGGAACTTGGGGAAACTGAAAATAAATAAGGCAATGGGGCCAGATGGAATTCACTCCAGAATATTAAAAGAGCTCAGATAGGTGCTGGTGGCCCCTCTGACCACCCTATTCAACAGATCACTGGAGACGGGGGGGGGGGCAGTCCCAGAAGACTGGAGGAGGGCTAATGTGGTCCCTTTCCACAAAAAAGGGAGCCAAGAAGAGGCAGGCAACTACAGACCAGTCATCCTGACCTCGGTGGTGGGGAAATTAATGGAGGCAGTGCTAAAGGAGAGGATTGTGCCATTCCTTGAATCTAGTAGAACACAGGATCCAAGGCAGCATGGATTCAAAGCAGCAAGGTCATGTCAAACAAATCTAATAGATTTCTTTAACTGGGTGACCAGGGAAGTAGATTGGGGAAGGGCGGTGGATGTGGCCTACTTAGATTTCAGCAAAGTCTTTGATAACGGCCCACATAGAAGGTTGGCAAACAAGTTAGGCAACATGGGGGTGGGCCCCAAGGAGGCAAATTGGGTCAGAAACTGGTTGAGGGGCAGGACACAGAGGGTGCTGGTGAATGGTGTTCAATCAAATGAGAGGGAGGTGACTAGCAGGGTGCCAAAGGGATCAGTCCTGGAATCAGTCCTCTTCAATGTCTTCACTAAATTTCACTAAGTTTTTGCAGGAGTAGAAAAGGCATGGCCCATAATAGCTCCTTTAAGACAACGTGTAGTAATTCATATTTCCATTTGAGGCAATATATTTATCTAGATTAATCTTAAAGTCAGCCTCAGACTCCTGTCCAACTCAAGTGGTGTTATGCAATGCCAGGTCTATTAGAAACAAGACAGCAATTATTGCTGATCTTGTTGGGACAGCAGACCTGGCTTGCATCACCGAAACCTGGCTTGATGACAACGCGGGCCCCATCTTGGAAGCGGCGGTCCCAGCTGGGTTTTTGGTGGTACACCATTCAAGATCAGACTGCAGAGGTGTGTGTGTGTGTGGCTATCTGTTTTAGATCAGAATTGGGTCTTACTGGGGTACCAGTAGAGGTGACCAGATCATTTGAGTCTACCATAGCAGCAGGTGTGGGCTGCAGGGTCATTCTCATGTACCATCCACTTGGGGGGTGAGAAATTGTTCCTGCAGGAAGTAGCAGACTTCATCGTTGATGCGGCATTGGAGTCACCCAGGCTGATGGTCCTGGGTGACTTCAATGCCTGGGTCGATGATGAACTCTCACAGTCCCTCCAACTTATGTCTTCGTTGGGGTTTACACAGGTAGTTGCCTCTGCTACTCATAATCAGGGTCACTCACTTGATCTGGTCTTCCTCCTAGGGATCGAGTCTGCCGACTTGGTGGTGGAGTTGGTCATGTGGTCTGATCACTACACAGTAAGATTCAATTTTCAGCCTGCCCCCTTTACAGGCCTGCCCCTGTGGAGATGGTCAGATACCACTCTTAGAGGGGTGTAACCCTGGAAGGTCTTTTGGCAGTATTAGACCTATTGGGAGTTCTGAGGGCAGGCAGGAATCCAGAGAATTTAGTTCTAACCTATAATAAGGCTATTACTGAGGCTCTGGATGCTATTGCCCCAGTCCATGTTCGTTCACTCTCTCTCCGCCCTCGATCCCCCTGGCATGATGGGACCTTGAGGGAGTTGAGTTGCATAGGATGAAGGTTGAAGCATGGCTGGCAGAGAACGACCCTTGAGGCCAACCACCTTAGATTGATAGATCATTATCAAAGCTATCAATCAGCAATCTCACATAAGAAGGCAGAATTCCTGTCCGGTGAGATAGCTGCTGCTCAAAATCAACCAGCTCAGCTTTTTTGTGCTGTGGACAGGTTGTACAACCCAACCTGTCTACAGGTTCGAGGAGCTTTTTCACAAGAAAAGTGTGATGAGTTCACTCAATTTTCTGCGGATAAGGTGACTGACATCAGGACTGAGATCTGTTCAGCACTCTCTAGGGGGGTTAATGGTGGTCGGTGTATGGTGACTACCCCTTGGTATTCTTGGATATCTTTTGACCGGCCGGAGATAGGAGACATTGTGCGGATTGTCCAGAATTTGTGGCCTACATGCTGTAGTTTGGATCCGGGCCCTACACACCTATTATTAGGGTGTATTGAGACCATCTGCCCGATCCTTGCAGAGATTGTTTGGTGCTCTTTAGAACTGGGAGAGTTCCCTAGCTCCCTGAAAGAAGTGGCGCTGACACCGCTTCTTAAGAAAGCTTCCCTAGACCCAAACAGCTGTGAAAACTACAGACCCATCTCTAACCTTCCCTTTGTTGGAAAGTTGATTGAGAAGGTGGTTGCACTGCAACTGGAGAACCACTTGACCGTCTATGATGTCTTCAGTCCTCTCCAGGCAGGCTTCTGGAAGAGACATAGTACTGAGACTGCTCTGGTTTGGGTGCTCAATGATCTCCTGATGGTGAGAGACCAGAAGTGCCGCTCCATCTTGGTGCTTCTGGATCTTTCTTCAGCGATTGACACTGTGGACCATGGGGTTCTGCTTGAATGCCTGAGGGTCATCTGTGGCCTGGCTGATCCAGTTCTCAGATGGTTTTATTCATTCCTAGCTGGTAGGTCTCAGAGGGTGGTATCAGGGATTTTTTCCTCAGAGCCATTCTCTCTGCCATGTGGGGTCCCTCAGGGCTCTGTGTTGTCCCCCATATTGTTCGCAGTGTATCTGCTGCTCCTCAGAGATATTGTAAGGTGATATGGGCTGAGTTTTCATTGCTATGCTGATGACACACAGCTCTGTCTGTCTTTTGCACCTGACCAGGATAGTGCAATCTCAATGTTTAACAGCTGTCTAGCGGAGATCCATGACTGGATGAAGTCCAGCTGGTTGAAATTGAATTCCAGGAAGACGGAGATGTTGGTGGTGGATCCAGGGTGCTGGATAGAGAGGTTGGTGGTGGGATTACCCTCCGGGCTTTGGCTCGATGGGGTACAACTGCCTACCTCTGAATAGGTGCGAAATCTGGGGGTGGTTCTTGATGATGGACTGACACTGCGTGCACAAGTGTCGGCAGATGTCAATTCTTCCTTTTACGATCTTAGGAACATCACCAGAATTAAGCACCTTGTTCCATCCAAAGATTTGCCCATGTTGATCCATGCCTTTGTGACCTCGCGCCTTGACTACTGTAACTCCCTTTACCTGGGGCTTCCGGGGGTTGATGTCCGCTGCTTGCAGCTGGTGCAGAATGCTGTGGCATGATTATTGACTGGGACTTCTGGTTCCAGTCATATTACTCCCGCGCTGTGGAGTCTGCACTGGCTGCCTATACAGTGGTGGACCACCTTCCAGGTCAGGCTTCTGATCTACAAAGCCCTGCACAGACAGGGACTGAGCTACCTGCAAGAGTTCTTGATTCCCTACAGCCCCAGCTGGCCTCTCCGCTCAACTGACGAGGGGTTGTTAGAGGTTCTCAGGGTGCGGTAGAAGACATCTGGCACCAGGGCTTTTATGTTCATGGCGCCATTCCTGTGGAACTCTCTACCTTGTCAGATTAGAGAGTGCAGGACCGTGGAGAGCTTTAAGATGGACTTAAAAACGTATTTATTCAGACTAGCTTTTAATATCTGATGTCTTTGAGAATTTTAAATCAATCTGAATGTATTTATGTGACGTGATATATTTATGAGTATTTTAATTGGAAGTTTGATTTATTTATGTGATTTGTTTAGTATGTTTTTATGTAAAGCGCTTTGATATCTCGAATTGCACTATACAAATAAAAATTATTATTATTATTGTTAATTATTGAAGTTTTCTTTTCTAATACTAGAGATTACTTCAAAAGAAAGTCTGTTCCAGAGGTTAGCTGTTCTTAGTGTATAAAAATATTTTCTATTATTGGTTTTAAACCTTTTGAATTTAATCTACAGTGGGTGTCCCCTGGTATCTAGCATATCATCTTTATATTCAATATTCAAATCTCATTAGTAGTAGTAGTCTTCATAAGTGACATTGCGGACGGGCTGGAGGGGAACGTATGGCTTTTTGCAGACAACACTAAGATCTGCAACAGGGCTGACACATCAGAAGAGTCAGAAAAAAATAGAAAAGACCTAAGCAGATTAGAGGAGTGGTCAGAAGTGTGGCCACAAAAATTCAATGCAAAAAAGTGCAAAGTCATTAACATGGGGAACAGAAACCCAAGGGAAGTGTACAAGATGGAGGGGGTGGGGTACTAGTGGCCACCAAGCAGGAATGGGATATGGGAGTACTCATATCAGATGACCTAAAGGCAACCAAACAATGTGAGAAGGCTGTGGGGAAAGCCGGTGGGATGCTGGGGTGGATAGGGAGAGGTGTCATCAGCAGAAAGAAGGACATGGTTATGTCACTGTACTGATTGCTGATGAGGCCTCAGCTGGAGTACTGTGTCCAGTTCTGGAGACCAGGGGCAGGATTCACAAAGCTTTCTGAAGGTGCAAAACCTTCCCTAAGTCTCCAAAACTTCTGCAGCAATGGAGAAAAAGGGGACATTGCTCTGAGTGCTATTCACAAAACCTTTGCAGCTGCGGAAAAAATACATTACGGACTGTGGAAAAAAGTGCAGCTGCGGAAGTTCCTGAGGGAAAAAAGGTAACTGATAAGTATGGCACAGCCCCTCAAAGGCTATTCTCAGCCAGGTTTTTTCCGCAGTTGCGGAAAAAATGTTACACACATTGGAGCAAGGCGTAACACTCCCTCAGCACTCTGCGGTAGTGTCCCAACAATTGAAATATAATTAAAGTGGAGGTCAGGCACAGGTAATAGCATCCCAGCGGGTACATCAGTGGCTGATGTTACAGGAACACTAGCACACATTGCCATGGAATGGCAACAAAAAACAACCACCAGACCCAGGGCAGCCCATGAAGGAGCCCCACAGGCAGTAGAGCCTGAACAGCCTGCAGTGTGTGCTACTCCTGCAGACAACAGGAACACTCCAGGGAGGGATGACCAGCAGTGACAGACAGCCACTGTAGTGCCATGGTATTGCTGATACCTGTGGTGCTGCAGTGGTCCCAGTTGAGGGACTGGTTGCTGGTCTCTGTGGGTGCTTTCATCTACATGCTATGGCAGAACTGTTGAAGTCTGATGCTTTAGCTAATTGGGGTCACTGTTGTTGTGCCTCCTATGCCATTGCCGCAGTTGCAGATTTTCAGCACTTGCACAATTTCTGCAGCTGCTGAATTTCCACATCTGTGGAGCTTTTTGTGGAATTCCGCACCTACGCAAATTTTCTATGTGAATATCACGCAACTGCGTTTCTGCAGTCCTGCAGGTCTTTTTCCCACAGCTGCAGGATTTTTGGCCTTCTTTGTGAATCCCGCCCCAGATCTCCAGAAGGTCATAGACAGACTGGAGGCAGTCCAGAGGAGGGCTATAAAGATGGTGCAGGGTCTGCATGAAAAGCCCTATGAGGAGAGGCTAGGGGAACTCAATATGTATTCCCTGGAGGAGAGGAGAGAGAGATAGAGAGAGAGAGAGAGAAAGAAAGAGAGAGGGTGGACATGATAGAAATGTTCAAGTACTTCAGGGGTACAGGAGGGTAGCATCTTTCAAAAAAGATGTGCAAGAACTAGGGAGCACAAAATGAAGTTGAGGGGTTCAAGGATAACATGAGGAAGTACTTTGTCACTGAAAGAGTGGCAGATGCTTGGAACGGCCCCCCCAAAGGAAGTGGTAGGGGCAAAAACAGTTAGGGAATTCAGGAATGCATAGGATAGACATATGGGTACCCTAGGGACAGGAAAGAAAGGGTGAGCTGCAGATCAACTAGGATCTGTGGTTTGTAAGAGGGAGGTGAAATGGGCAGACTGGGTGGGCCACATGGTCCTTATCTGCTGTCAATGTCTTTGTTTCTATATGATATGACACACATAACAAAGTACGTCAACAGGTCATCATGCTTTTACAAAAAAACAGCTCTCCATAGAACTTCTATTTTTCACACTGCGCATTCTCAAGGACAACAATTATTTTATAAATTATTTAAAAACTACTTGACTGCTATACATAAAAAACACACACTCATGTACCTTGGGCCAGACTCTATCAAACCTGAAAGTTTCAGGTTTCAAATCCTCATAATTGTTAAGCTATTGGGGAGCAAAAAACATCTTAAAAAAGATGATTTGTATGTTTTTGCATCTCTGTAACTTTGCTCCCACCAAACTGATGTACATGAAATTTTCAAGATTAAGTAATCATGGCACAAAGGCTGTGCTTGACAAATTTCATGTAAATTGGCTGAACAGGGGCAAAGTTATTAAGGCACAAATTGGGGTTTAACATTAAAGTGCCTACTCAACCCTAACATATAGGTGTGACCCCGCCTGCATAATTACACATTATACTCAATACAAGCAGCTTGTTTTGATGCATGTCCTGAGGGAGGGTGTGTGTGTGTGTGTGTATGTGTGTATATATATATATAGCAATATATATTATTATTACACATTATACATACATTATTACATAAGATTTGGCACATATATTACAGCAAAACCACTTATTACTGACATTAAAAAACTAAATGCAAGAGATTGCCTCACTTACCAGTGCTTTTGGGAAGCTGCTTCTTTCTATTGCACTTTTGTAACATATTTTGAATATTATGATAATGCCAACGATTCCAGAAAACACAAGCACTAGTAGAATAATAAGCCAATTCTGTGTGTTTCCTGTAAGAAAAAATTATATCAACTTAAATATGTGTTCTATTACAATTATGCCAATACAAGTTTTATAAATAAAAACAATAACACATTTCTAGAATGCAGTATAGTCTAATGATCATTGGAGATCATAATTTCTGATTCCACTACAGGTACATGACCTCAAGAAAATCCTTGGGCTTCAGGTTCTATAGGCCATCTGGCTGTAAAAGTTGGTAGAAGCAGAACTCAGCTGTACGTGACGGATAGGATTTTCAAATACATACTGCCAAGACATGGTACATTTCTTATACATCCTGGGAAATGATGTACAAATGTCAGACCAACTAAAAGGGATTTAATATTGGGGTGCTTTTGCTGGGAGTTGCAGCACTCCGGGTATATACAGGGACCAACTGCTCCCCCAACCCTACTCAAGATGGGGGAGGGGATACCATACTGATGCATGCATGCAGCTGTAGAGCAAGTAAACTGTTGCAATGCACCAAAATGTCTGAAAATAGGGAAGGGACATTTTGGTAGATACAGCTGCAGCGTTAAACTGGGAATTGTTACTGCATCATCAGTTTTGAAAATCCCAGTCAAAATGATGCATTAGAAAACTCTACAAGTGCTGATAATGGGAACACAGCTTTACATGTTCCAAAAGCAGAAATACACTCCAAAGAAATGCACTCTTAATTCTCTATGCTTTCACACATCACTAATTTTAGGTTTCAGCTATCACTAGGAGTAGTTCAAATTTATCTAAACTGTAAGTCTAAATTATGCCAGTAATTTTTGTCATATTCTCACATGTGAAAGTAAATATACAGGTAGTTATCCTACTTCTGCTTATTTTATCTATCTATCTATCTGTCTGTCTGTCTATCTCTCTCTCTCGCCCTCTCTCTCAGAAAGTAAATATAGTTATCCCACTTCTGCTCATTGTGTTAGATCTGTCTATCTATCTATCTATCTATCTATCTATCTATCTATCTATCTAGCTAGCTAGCTAGCTAGCTAGCTATCTACAGTATCTATCTATAGGGTATAGTGGAGTGTTGTTCTGTATAGAATGCCATCCCTTTCAAAATGCTGTTGTGCCACAGTTCAAAAGTCATGGAATGTGATTTTACTCTACTGTGGATAACAGCATTCTAGAACCTCTAGAGGTTGCATGAGTCAGTTTCATTTTGAAAGCAAAAGAACTCATAAACACATATTTCACACAGTACTATACACTATAAAAATACAGGATGAGCAACTCTATGCACAACCAATGTGTTTTGCCACCTCGGGGTTCTGATTCCCATGGGCCTCTGGAGCTTCCCTCTTGAGGTCAAAGGGAATCAGAACCCCTCTGTGGCAGAACACACTAGTTGTGCATAGTTGCCCAAACAGTATTCTCTATATTTCTCTGTCTGTCTGTCTCTCTGTCTGTCTGTCTGTCTATCTATCTACAGTATCTATCTTATCTATTTCATTCTTTGTCTTCATCCATCTATCCAGCAACCTGTCTACCCATCTGTATAGCTGCTAGCTGTATGAAAATTTAACTGCTTTATTTCAACCGCTGGCTTGAGTGTGCATATGGCTATTGTGATGTCATCAGCACTGTTAAAGTTGCTCTCTGATTGTTTCAGTATGAATTGTGACATACCCTACTTTGCAAGATATAGAGAATACCAGATGGGCAACTATGCACAATCAATGTGTTCTGCATGGGACAGATATAAGGCAATTATAGTGGAGGGTAGGAAGAAGTAGGCTGTTGGTTAACTAGGATCTGCAGCTTATCTATAAAAAGTGTTATCTTGAACCAGCATAGCAAGATAATACTATAGTGTATAGTGGAGTGTTCTGTATAGAATTCCATCCCTTTCAAAATGCTGTTGTACCACAGTTCAAAGGTCATGGAATGTGATTCTACCCCACTGTGGTAGAACAGCATTCTAGAACCTCTGGAGACTTTTGAACTGTGGTACAACAGCAAGATAACACTTTTTATCTTGCTATTTATCAGTGTTCAAAAGTATAAATATATACATATTAGAAACATAGACTTTGACGGCAGATAAGGACTGCTTGGCCCACCCATTTCCCTACTGATTAGATAAGCTTCAGATCCTAGTTAACCAACAGCCTACTTCCTCCTACCCTCCACTATAATTGCCTTATGTCTGTCCCATGCATTCTTGAATTCTTCCACTGTTTTTGACCCCACAGCCTCCTCAGGAAGGCAATTCTATGCGTCCACCACTCTCTCTGTGAAAACATATTTTCTCACGTTGTCCCTGAGCCATCCCCCCTCTGTCTTGAAATTCTGCCCCCTTGTTCTTGCATTTCTCTTTTTCTGAAAGATGCGCCCCTCTTGGACTTTGTTGATTCTCTTGAGGTGCTTGAAAGTTTCTATCATGTCCCCCCTCTCCCTCCTTTCCTTGAGGGTATACATATTAAGTTCTTTTAGTTTCTCTTCGTATGACTTCCTTTGCAGACCCTACCCATTTTAGTTGCCCTGCTCTGGACCAACTCCATCCTGTCTATGTCCTTGCAGAGATGGGATCTCCAGAACTGCATGCAGTACTCCACATGGGGTCTCACCAACTGTCTGTACAGAGGGATAACAACTTCTTGTTTTCTACTGGTGATGGTTCTCCCTGTGCAGCCCAGTATCCCCCCAGCCCTCCTTACTGCCTTCTCATATTGCTTGCCCACCTTTAGGTCATCTGATATGACTACCCCCAGATCCCTTTCCATTTTGTTGTTGTTAGAATCTCACCCCCATTGTGTATTCTTCCCCTGGGTTTTTGTTTCCCAGGTACATTATTCTGCACTTCTTTTAGTTGAATCTAAGCTGCCATACATTTGACCATTCCTCCAACCTTGCCAAGTTTCTTCTCATCCTTTCCACCCCACCTTGTGTATCAACCCTGTTGCAGATCTTTGTGTCGTCTGCAAAGAGACATACTTTTCCTTCCAGTCCTTCTGTCAATGTCACTTATAAAGACATTAAAGAGGACCGGTTCCAGTATAGAACCCTGCGGTATCCTGTTAATAACCCCCCTTTCTTCACAGTGGACTCCGTTTACTATTACCCTCTGCTTCCTGTTGTCCAGCCAATTTTTTACCCAGGATACCACCTTGGGACCCACTCCAAGGCTGGCTAACTTGTTTATTAATCTTTTGTGTGGGACTGTGTCAAATGCCTTGCTAAAGTCTAGGTAGGCCATGTCCACAGCCCCTCCCTGGTCTACTACTTTGGTCACCCAGTCAAAGAAATCTATTGGATTCGTCTGACATAACCTTCCCATTGTGAATCCATGCTGCCTTGGGTACTGTGCCCCACTGGCCTCTAGGTACTTAACAGTTCTCTCCTTCAGAAGTGATTCCATCATTTTACCTACCATTGAGGTCAAACTAATGGGCCTATAGTTTCCTGCCTCTGCCTTGCTCCCACTTTTGTGAAGTGGAATCACATCCACCCTCCTCCAGTCCTCAGGTACCACCCCATCCTCCCATGATTTGTTAAAAAGGGTAGTCAGTGGTGTCACTAGGTCTTCCCTTAGTTCTTTTAGAATTCGAGGGTGAATCCTGTCAGGCCCCATTGCTTTGTCCACCTTGAGTTTTCAGAGTTCTTTCAGGACCCTTTCTTCTGTGAATGGACTGGTGTTAACCCCCCTGCCCAGAGTGCTTCTATTGTTTGGCTTAGGTACCTCCCCCTCTTCTTCTTTTGTGAATACTGAGTAAAAGTATTCATTCAGTATCTCTGCCTTTTGCTGTCACCCTCTGCCCACCTTCCCTCTGCTTTATTAAACCTCGGTATCCCTCCCTCTGTCTTTCTTCACTCCCTGATGTATCTATAAAATATTTTATCCCCCTTCTTAACTGAGCTGGCTATCTTTTCCTCAGTTTGGACCTTCGCTATTCTGACTGCCTTTCCCACTTCCTTCTGCTTTAACTGATACAGTTCTTTGTCCTGCTCCTTCTGTGAGTCCTTATACTTCCTGAATGCTATATTTTTCTCCCTAACTTTCCCCACCACCTCTTTTGAGAACCATAATGTTTTTATACTTCGTTTTGTTTTCTTTATTCATTTCACACAAAGGCTTGTTGCCTCTATGATGGCAGTTTTGATTTTCCCCATTGTTCTGCCACCCCTCCTTCCCGCCCATTTCCTAGTGCATT
This sequence comes from Neoceratodus forsteri, assembly GCA_016271365.2. Lineage (NCBI taxonomy): Eukaryota > Metazoa > Chordata > Ceratodontiformes > Ceratodontidae > Neoceratodus > Neoceratodus forsteri. The sequence continues at coordinate 370,142,009 of CM057451.1, read as the reverse complement.
CCTTAGGTACTCACCCAGTTTGCCAAAGTCAGCCATTTTAAAGTTTAGTACCCTCGTTTTTGTATAGCTTGATTCCATGGTTGTGTTTATTGTGAACCACACTGTGTGGTGGTTGCTTGTTCTCAGATGGCTACCCACCTCTAAATCTGTGATCCTCTCTCTGTTTGAGGGTAACAGGTACAAGACTGCTTTTTGCAGATGACACAAAGATCTGCAACAAGGTTGATACACAAGGAGGGGGTGGAAAGGATGAGAAGGGACTTGGCAAGGTTGGATAATGGTCAAAAGTATGGAAGTTTCGATTCAATGCAAATAAGTGCATAGTAAATGCCTTCCTGAGGAGGCTGTCCAGAGGAGGGCAACTAAAATGATGTAGAGTCTACACCAGAAGCCGTATGAAGAGAGACTAAAGGAGCTTAATATGTATACCTTCGAGGAAAGGAGGGAGAGGGGGGGAACATGATAGAAACTTTCAAGTACCTCAAGGGAATCAACAAAGTCCAAGAGGGTAGCATCTTTCAAAAAAAGACGTTCAAGAACAAGGGGGCATAATTTCAAGATAGAGGGAGGACGGTTCAGAGTTAATGTGAGGAAGTATTTTTTCACTGAGAGGGTTGTGGATGCATGGAACAGCCTTCCTGAGGAGGTCGTGGAGTCAAAAACAGTGGGAGAATTCAAGAATGCATGGGACAGACATAAGGTAATTATAGTGGGGAGTAGGAGGAAGTAGGCTGTTTGTTAACTAGGATCTGCAGCTTATCCATTAGGTAGGGAAATGGGCAGACTAGGTGGGCCAAGTGGTCCTTATCTGCCATCAAATTATATGGTTCTACACCGGCTCAGTGACGCTGAGGGTTGAGGCACTGGATGTCAGACCTCGCACCACGCCAGTGACCCGAGTTCAGGAACAAGCTCGGTTGTCAGGGGTTAGCAGGGGAGAGAGTAGGATCGAGCATCCAATGGACTCCTCTCCTCTCCTCTCCTCTCCTCTCCTCTCCCTGGGGAGGGATCCAAGGGTCCTCCAGTGCAGTAGTGCCCCCCCGGTGGAGACCAGAGGCATAACTAGCACACAGAGCCAAAACGGGAGGAGTGTGGTGGATGCTTACGGTATTGCTGTGCAGGCATCATTGCACAACCATGCTCCGGGGGGACAAAGCCTAGAAAAAACACCCGACTATGGATAGGCGATGGCTCTCCTCCAAGCAACACCACCACACACCCAGCACGGGGCTCTGTCTTAGCATCCTGGGCTGCTCTTACTTCGTCTCATCTGGCACACTCAATTTACAGATAGAGCACTGTAGTGGAGGTGGCCCTATCACACAGGGTTCAGAGCTGGGGAGTCCGCTGGCTAGAGGTTCATGGAGGGCAGGTGGTGCGGGGGGATGAAGTGGGTGGTACAGTGGTATCAGCCCAGAAGGAATAGCCTGAGGGAGTTCTGAGGAGGCAGCATAAATAGAAGATACAAAAAAACAAAAAATCTGTGTTTCTATGTTTCTATATATAGCAGAGGCGCAGTCATGCTCCTATATTAGGGTGGATTCAACTGCCAGTTCTATGTTAAACTCCAAATTCTGAACTTTAATAACTTCGCAACCATTTGACTGATTCACATACAATTTTACGAGCCTCTTCAGGGTCCAAGGAGCTCTTGATGTGGCATGTTTCATGCTGGTCAGATGTGTGGGTGCGGAGATACAGATTCTCAAAAAATGTGAACATTGCCATGTTTTGTCAAATTATCTGTAATGCCGCTGCACTAAATTGGTGTGGAATTTTGGTCTGACATTTTTAGGGTATATAGGTCTTGGGTCACAGATGTGCCTTTTGAGGGTTTCATGAAAAAATATTTATCTGTTCCAAAGTTATTACATTTTAAATGTTCCCATTATTTCCTATAGGACCAGTTAGATGTCCCTCTCAAAAAAGGATTCTTTATTACAAATGTGGAATCCTTTAAAGCAAAAGTGTGATCTTTTGCTACAAATGTGGAATTTTTTGTCACGCTGCCACCATCTTGTTTTCAGTTAGTGAGGCAAGCAAACTTAAAGTACAAAAAAATACAGGGCTTTGGTAAACACCAACAGTTCTGTTTACCTAATCGGAACCTGTAGAATTGTTTTCTGGGGTCAGTATTTTGATAACTTATCCAGAAATGCATTTTTTTTATCCACGGAAATCCTTTGCCACAAATCGCGGAAAACATAATCTGCAAAGCAGGATCCTTTTTGGCAATTTGTGAAAAAGGGTGTTCTTTTTCTGTAAACTGTGAAAAAGGAATTGCAGAAAAGCATTCTTTTTTGAAATTTGCGAAAAAAGATTTCTTACGTAGCTGTTTCTTTGTCACTGCACAGTTACAAAATGACTTGTTTTTTGGGGCTGAAATTTTCAGGGTACAAAGGGCTTGCCCCACAGATGTGCCTTTTGCTGGCTTGGTGAAAATATATTACTTTGTTGTAGAGTTCTGTGGGGATACATTTTGCCTCCTTTCCCATAGGATAACACTGTAATGGGAGGTTTACCCAATTGTTTCTTTGTCACTACACTGTGAAGAAATGCTTTGCAATTTTATTATGAAATTTCCACGTTACAGACGGTTTGCCCCACCAATGTGCCTTTTGCTGGTTTTGTGAAAATATATTTATTTGGTGTTGAGTTACACAGGTTTCACATTTTTCTGTGCTTTCTATATGAGAGTATTGCAGTATTAGGTGTTTCTTTGGGTCTGCACACTATGGCATTGGAGTGCAGGGCCCTACACTATGTTAAAAATGATGCATGGATGGGAGTGCAGAGCCCGGAGGGCACTGCTCTCCCACATGCAAATACGAATACTAATAAGGACTGATGGGAGCAGAAGGCCCAGGGGCCCTGTGCACCCACAGAGAAATAGGGATTCGATTACAGTATCTCAAAAATTATGTATGGATGGTGTGTGCATTCCCAGATGCTATCATGAATACCATTATGGAGTGCTGGGAGTGCAGGCCTTATCCATACATGCTGGGGCAGGGCCTGGAGGACCCTGCACTCCCACACACAAATACACAGAGGAGTATGGAATGATGGAAATGCAGGGAAATAAGGATACAATTACAATCTCTGAAACATTATCAATGGTTGGGAGCACTGGGCCCTGAGGACCCTGTGCTCCCACAAGCAAATAAGCCTTAGATACATAGATTCATAGAATGTGACAGCAGACGGGGACCATATGGTCCATCAAGTCTGCCCATAGATAAGTGCCCCTCCAGCTAGTTGGCTGATATGTTTAGGTTTCTATACTGTGTATCCCATGCTAGCTTAAACTCCCTGACTGTCTTCGCCCCTACCACCCCTGGGGGCAGACTGTTCCAGGGTTTTACCAGCCTTTCTGTAAAGAAGAACTTTCCTTGTGTTGCTTCTGAACCTGACCCCCTTCAGGCGCATGTTGTACCCTCTAGTCCAAGCACAACTGTTTACCTGAAAAAGACCTTTTGCCTGTACCTTGTTGATACCCTTTAGGAATTTGAAGATCTCTATCATGTCCCTCTGTCCCTTCTCTGTTACAGGGAATATAAATTGAGATGTCTTAGTTTTGACTCATAATGATGCAGATTATGCACCACCTTTGTTGCCCTCCTCTACATAGTCTCCAACCAGTCTATGTTCCTCCTGAGGTGCGACCTCCAGAACTGGACACAGTACTCCAGGTGAGGCCTCACCAAAGACCTGTACAGTGGCATAATCACCTCCCATCACCTACTTGTGATGTCCCTTCCTATGCAACCCAAAATTCCACTAGCCTTTAGTGCAGTCTTTTCGTGTTGCTTTCCAACCTTTAGTTCATTGGAGATGATGACTCCAAGATCCTGCTCCTGCTTTGTTTCTGCTAGCTGTTCCCCATTTAGAAAGAATTTTTTCTCCAGGTTGCATCTCACCAGGTGCATAACTTTACACTTCTTGGGGTTGAACCTCAACTGCCAGTTTCTTGACCATTTTTCTTATTTATTTAGGTTGGACACCATGCTTTGAGCCCCTTCGGTTATGTCCACTCTAATGCTCACCCCATTCTCTTATACTGTACCCATCTTAGCTTACTTACTCTTGGAATGGGATGAGCATTACAAATCACAACCCCAAGGCACACCCCTCATACCTCTTCCTGCATGCAGGATGAGGATGGGGTCTTAGGGTTGGGAACCCTAAGATGGCATTTCCCTACTTTTGATGCTGGAATCCTAATGGTCCATTAATGAAATTGTTTGTGGATATATATATATATATATATATATATACACACACACACTCACACACACACACACACACACACATATATATATATATATATATATATATATATATATATATATATATACAAATTACACATACCCCCATAATGCAAAGCATCATAGGCTGTATATACAAATCACCACAAAATATTATGCTTGTTCAACTTTAAGCAGAAATGCATGGTACCGAAAGGCCTGTCACACAGTCTGCAAAGGATGCCAACAGAAGACACATCCTACCTGGACTTATCAGTGTGCTTCGTCTGTATGACACCCCAGTGGAATGAACCAGCTACCCAAAGTTGGTCTATCTGGGTTGGGTTGTGGTGAGCCAGCATAATATTGTGTGGTGATTTGCATATACAGCCCATGATGCTTTGCATTATGGGTGTAAGTGTGATTTTGTATTTCTTTGAAACTTGGCTTTCCGGCCAATGCCCTTTGGGGTATCCTTTAAATCAGTGCTTGTGCACTAAGGTTCTTTGTCTTTAAGCTAGTTTTTGGTTTTTATTGGGCTCACCACAACCCAACCCAGATAGATCAACTTAGGGTAGCTGGTTCATTCCACTGGGGTGTCATACAGATGAGGCATACTGATGAGTCCTGGTAGGACAAAACATGTGTCTGTGTCTTCTGTTGGCACCCTTTGCAGACTGTGTGAGAGGCCTTTCGGCACCATGCATTTCTGCTTAAAATTGAACCAGCGTAATATTTTGTGGTGATTTGCATATACAGCCCATGATGCTTTGCATCATGGGGGTATGTGTGATTTTGTATTTCTTTGAAACTTGGCTTCCTGGTCAATGCCCTTTGGGGTAACCATTGCCTCAGTGCTTGCGCACTAAGGTCCTTAGTCTTTTAGCTTGTTTTTATATGTGTGTGAGTTTGTGTGTGTGTGTGTGTGTGTGTGTGTATATATATATATATATATATATATATATATATATATATATATATATATAGATAGATATTTATTACATGATGGACAGGAGTGGGATATGGAAAATATTCTCACTCCTGCAGAGTGAGCTCTGTATTTTCATGAGTGCCAAAGACACATGTGAGAATGCACAGCTCACTCTGCAGGACTGAAAATATTTTCCATATCCCACAATCTGCACATCATGTGTGTGATTTTTACCATGGGAGTCGGAGCTTTAGGAACATTTTTCTGTGCTCTTTTTCTGTTTCTGTGTGTTTTTTGCTCTTTCTGTGTGTGGTGTGAGTGTGTGTGTGAGTTTTTATGATTGAACTGGGAGTCTCAGAAACACAATGGGGCACAGGTGAGTGTCTTTTGCAATGCTAATTGAGTAGGTGTTCACCTGGTTAAATAAAGATTTTGATTGATTGACTGATAAGTTGCAGGCTTCAGTGAGAAAGAGAAACTGTTGCAGGTAGCACTGAGAAAGAGAAACTGCTTTGTGAAGGAGTTCCATTTAGAATGCAGGTTGTTTTGAAATTGAGATCAGCACAGTAATGGTCTAGGAGTCTCAGAAACACTATTGGACACAGGTGAGTGTCTTTTACGGTGCTAATTGAGTAAGCTGTAGTCTTCAGTGAGAAAGAGAAACTGTTTTCTGAAGCAATTTCATTTATAATGCAGGCTACAGTGAAGATATCCTCACTCTGGTGACATCAACACAGTGTGGATAAATGTCATTTATCCTCACTCTGCTGATGTCATCAGGATTTATCCCACTCCAGTGGAAATAACCCTATATATTCTGCTGACAAAGCTCCCACATCCATGGTATAGAGCGAGCGGGAGAGAGAGAGAGAGAGAGAGAACAAATGATGGCAAAGTATGGTATCCGAGGAAATAATACCATCGAGGGGTTTAACAAACTATAAAGCCACGAGCCCGATGGACGAGTGGCATTTATGTGCTTGTTTGACCCTGAGATGGTGATATTTCACAATCAAGTCAGACATTGCCATCTTTTATTTTATATAATTCATTAGTTTGGACACTTTTTGCTGTGATCTATATTTTACCATAGTTTAACTAGTGGAACCACAATCCGCACAGGGGTTGTATACAGACCCCCATGTCAGGGGGAGGGAATGGACAAGGATATGATAGAAGGCATACTTAGGATGGCAGAGAAAGGGGAGATACTGTTGATGGGGGACCTTAATATGCCAAATGTTAACTGGAGCACCTTTACTGCAGCCACATCCAAAAGCAGGGCCATTCTTGATGCCCTTCAGGTGGCATGCCTCAGACAGCTAGTTTTGGAATCTACTCATGAGGGAGCAATCGTAGACCTCATACTCTTAAATGGGGACAGTAAGAGGATCTCAGATCTAGAAGTGGGTAGCCATTTGGGAACAAGTGACCACCAAACAGTGTGGTTCACGGTAAACTCAGTTACAGAGTCAAGCCATACAAAAGTGAGGGTTCTGGACTTCAGGAGGGCTGACTTTGGCAAGATGGGAGAGTGCCTTAGAAAAGCACTAGCAAACAGGCTAGAAGAAGGGGTGGAGGAACAATGGGGAAATATCAAAACTGCCATCACAGAGGCAACAAGCCTTTGTGTGAAGCAAATAAACAAATCCAAATGAAAGAAAAAGCCACTATGGCTCTCAAAAGAAGTGGTGGTGAAGGTTATGGAGAAAAAGATAGCATTTAGGAAGTATAACGAAACACAGAAGGAGCAGGACAGAGAACTGTACCAGTTAAGGCAGAAGGAAGCAGGGAGGGTAGTCAGAATAGCAAAGGCCCAAACTGAGGAAAAGATAGCCAACTCAGTTAAGAAGGAGGATAAAACCTTTTATAGGTATATCAGGGAGCGTAGAAAGAAAAAGGGAGGGATAGTGAGGCTGAACAGAATGGATGGTGGGTGGGCACAGAGTGACAGTGAAAAAGCAGGGATACTGAATGAATACTTCTGTTCAGTATTCACAAAAGAGGAAGTGGGGGAAGTGCCTAATCCAATTAACAGAAGCACTCTGGAGAGGGGGGTCAATCCCAGTCCTTTCACAGAAGAAAGGGTTCTGAAAGAACTCCTAAAACTGAAGGTGGACAAAGCAATGGGGCCAGATGGAATTCACCCCAGAATTCTGAAAGAATTAATCAGAGAACTAGTGACACCACTGACTACCGTTTATAACAAATTATGGGAGGATGGTGTGGTACCTGAGGACTGGAAGAAGGCTGATGTGATTCCCCTTCACAAAAGTGGGAGCAAGACAGAGGCAGGAAACTACAGACCTGTCAGTTTGACCTCTGTGGTAGGGAAAGTGATGGAATCACTTCTGAAGGAAATGATTGTTGAGTACCTAGAGGCCAGTGCGACACAGGACCCAAGGCAGCATGGGTTCACAGCAGGAAGGTCATGTCAGATGAATCTAATTGATTTCTTTGACTGGGTGACCAAAGTAGTAGACCAGGAAGGGGCTGTGGACATGGCCTACCTACACTTTAGCAAGGCATTTGACACAGTCCCACACAAAAGTTTAGTAGTCAAATTAATCAGCCTTGGAGTGGGTCCCAGGGTGGTAGCCTGGGTAAAACACTGGCTGAACAACAGGACACAGAAGGTAATTGTAAATGGAGTCCACTCTGAAGTAAGAGGGGTTACTAGTGGGGTACCGGAGGGTTCAGTACTGGGTCCAGTCCTTTTTAATGTCTCTATAAGTGACATTGCAGAGGGACTGGAAGTAAAAATATGCCTCTTTGCAGATGACACAAAGATCTGCAACAGGGTTGATACACAAGGAGGCGTGGAAAGGTTGAGAAGGGACTTGGCAAAGTTGGAGGAATGGTCAGAAGTATGGCAGCTTGGATTCATTGCAAAGAAGTGCAAAGTAATGCACCTGGGAAACAAAAACCCAGGGGAAGATTACACAATGGGAGGGAGGTAGTAACAACAAAAAAATGGAAAGGGACCTGGGGGTAATCATATCAGCTGACTTTAAGGTTGGCAAGCAATGTGAGAAGGCAGTAGGGAGGGCTGGGGGGATACTGGGATGTATAGGGAGAGGCATCACCAGCAGAAAACAGGAAGTTGTTATCCCCCTGTACAGACAGTTGGTGAGACCCCATCTGGAGTACTGCATCCAGTTCTGGAGACCCCATCTCTGCAAGGACATAGACAGAATGGAGGCAGTTCAGAGGAGGGCAACTAAAATGGTGCAGGGTCTGCAAGAGAAGCCATACGAGGAGAGGCTAAAGGAGCTTAATATGTATACCCTTGAGGAAAGGAGGGAGAGGGGGGACATGATAGAAACGTTTAAGTACCTCAGTGGAATCAACAAAGTCCAAGAGGGTAGCATCTTTCAGAAAAAGAGATGTGCAAGAACAAGGGGACACAATTTGAAGATAGAGGGGGAACGGCTCAGGGGCAATGTGAGGAAGTATTTTTTCACAGAGAGGGTGGTGGACGCATGGAACAGCCTTCCTGAGGAGGTAGTGGGGTCTAAAACTGTGGGAGAATTCAAGAATGCATGGGACAGACATAAGGCAATTTTTGTGGGGGGTAGGAAGAAATAGGCTGTTGGTTAAACAGGATCTGCAGCTTATCCTCTAGGTAGGGAAATGGGCAGACTAGGTGGGCCAAGCGGTCCTTATCTGCCGTCAAAGTCTATGGAATGAAAGCTGCAAAAATCAATGAGTTAGTTGATGACATATACAGCCTCTAAACTAAACAAGCATTTGTCAATGCTGAATGTTTGTCATGTGTTCTGGTATCATGGGAATGAGGGGATGTTTGAAAATTGCTTTAGTGAATTTGTGAGGTGGGGTCCCAAAAAACATTATGTTGAAAATTTTGGGCAAAAATATTTAAAAATGGGCAAGTTATGCCACTAAGTTGAAAACCCTGTTGAAATACATTGACGCGGAAAACCCCATTGAAATACATTGAATCGCTTACCTCAGTTCGCGGTTGGGCTTTGAAGAGTGAAGACGTGCCTGCAGTCCAAGGTAGATTGCTGCAATGGACCTCTGGTGGGTAAGTATAGGGTACGGGGGTGTGGGGTGGTGGATCCTGAGTGGGAGGGTAGGGGGCTGGGTAATGGCGGAATGAACAACAATGGACAGTTTTCTTTTTTACAGGGAAAAAAATGACGAAGGACAGTTTACTTTTCTTCAGGGAGTTTGCTGAACAGATGAGGACACTGGGAGATTGGGTACCCCCAGTGTCTGTATACTGTTTGGGGGGGTTACACAGTAGGCAACAATGGATGGACAGATGACACTGGGGGATTGGGCACCCCCTGTGTCTGCATACTGTTTGGGGGAGTTACACAGCGCACAACAATGGACAGACAGATGAGGACACTGGAGTGAGGCACCCCAGTGTCTGTATACTGTTTGAGGGGTTACACAGCAGACAACAATGGACAGACAGATGACACTGGGGATTGGGCACCCCCAGCGTCTGCATACTGTCTGGGGGGGTTACACAGCGGACAACAATGGATGGACAGATGAGGACACGGGGGAATTAGGCACTCCCAGTGTCTGCATACTGTTTAAGGGAGGGGGGGGTTACACAGTGGACAGTGATGGACGGTTTTCTTTTTTTTAGGATAAAAAACAAGCATTTGTCAATGCCAAACATTTGATGTATTGAAAGATGTCCACCTCTGCACCTTGTTTATGCCCTTGAGGTACTTGAACGTATCTATCAATGTTCCCCCACTCCTTCCTCTCCTCCAATAAGTACATGTTAAGGTCCTTTCAATCTCTCCTGATATGCTCTGAGTTGCAAGCCATGTACCATCTTGGTTGCCTTTCTGTGGACTGCCTCCACCCTGTCAATGTCCTTACACATTTGCGGCCTTCAGAATTGCACACAGTACTGTAGGTGAGGCCTCACTACTGCATTATACAATGACATCACCCCCTCGTGCCTTCTGCTAGTGATATCTCTCTCTATGCATCCCAGCATGCCACTGACTGTCCTTGCAACATGTGTGCTCTGCTTTTACACCTTTTGGTCATCAGAACTGATAACTTCTAGGTCCCTTTCTTCCTTGGTGATCATCAGCACCTCCACCCCATCCTGTAACTCTTCACAGGTTTCCCTCTTCTCAGGTGCATTATTTGGGCTTCTTTGCATTGAACCTCAGTTGCCACTCCTCAGACCATTTTTCAAGCCTCTCCATGTCCCTGCTCATTTTCTCTACCCCTTTCTGGAGTATTCACTCTGTTGCAGATGTTGGCATCATCTGCAAACAGGCAGACAGACCTTTCATTCTAGCCCTTCCGCAATGTCTGAAATGAAAACATTGAACAGGATAGTCCCAGGACTTATCCCTGAGGGACCCTGCTGGTCATCCCCTCTCCCTGGATTGGATACCATTACCACCCCCCTCTGCTTCCTGTCCGTCAGTCAGTTTCTAACCCAGTTTATCAGCTTGTGCCCCATTGTCAGACTACTCACCTTGTTAATCAGCCTTCTACGTTGGACGTTGTCGAAGGCATTGCTGAAATCAAGGTAGAGGACATCAAATGTCCCTCCCCAATTTACTTCCTTAACACCCCACCCCCACCCTGCAGAGACTGACAGGCATTGAGCGTGTCCCTTTCAGTTGTTGTACGTAATGCTCACGCCATTCCACCACCACCCTGCAGACACTGACAGGCATCGTGGTGTGCCTTGAGGTCTTCGGCCTTAACTCTCACCCTATTCCATAATGAAATAAGCCAAGATGGGTGCAGTACAGGAGAATGGGGTGAACTTTTAGCAAAAACTCAAGGCACACCGATGTCTGTCACTAGCTGCGATGAAATCAGAGGTAGGATAATAAAGCATTGATTAACGACCCCAAGGCACATACCCGGCAACCTGTCAATGCTACAGAGGTGAAGGTGAGAAACGACATTGAAACCCTAATGCCTCAGATGTTTGTTGGTATTTCACTCAGATTTTCAACATAGGCTTTTTGGGGTACCACCTCATGAACAGTTGCACTATCATTTCATTACTCTATCCCAAAAGGGGATTTTACCCAGCGACTGCGCTATTCGGCGCCACAGGTACTAAAACACATTTTGGGCAGGATGTGAAAAATTACAGTTGTACTGTTCATGAGAAAGTGTGAAAAAATGGCAATGTTGAAAATCTGGAGTGAAAATATAGAAATTGGCAAAGTTATGAGCATGTATAGAAACAGTGCCACACACGCCCGTAGCGTGGTCATTTTTTTGAATTTTTTCACCACATTTTCATCATGAGCTTTTTGGGACCTCCCCTCATGAACAGTGGCACTGTGATTTTATTACTCCATCCCAAAAGTTGATTTTGCACAGTAACCGTGCCATTCCGCGCAACTGGTGCAAAAACACATTTCAGGCAGGATGCAAAAAATGACAGCTATACTGTTCATATGGAGGTGTGAAAAAATGGCAATGTAGAAAATCAGGAGTGAAAATATAAAAAATTGGCGAAGTTACGATCATGCATAGAAACTGCGCAATGCATGCTCGTAACACAGTAATTTTTTGGAATTTTTTCACCAAATCTGCAACATGGGCTTTTTGGGACCCTGCCTCATGAACAGTGGCACTGTCATTTCGTTACTCAGTCCCAAAAGGTGATTCCACGCAGTGACTGCAAAATCACCTTTTGGGATGGAAGAACGAAATGACACTAACATGTTCATGAGGTGGGGTCCCAAGAACCCCATGTTGAAAATTTGGGGCCAAAATTCTTAAAAATGGCTGAGATATCAACACAAGTTGAAACTCCCATTGATTCCCATTATACGGCTTACCTTGAATTCTTTCAGTTTGCTGGTTGGCTTTGAAGAGTGCAGACGTGTCCCGCTGTGCAGAAGATCATGTCCGCCGACCTCAGAGGGCAAGTATGGTGTGTGGGGTTGTGCAGAGAGGTGGGTGCGCAGAGGGAGGGGTGGGATGGAGAGGGAGATGGGGGAGACAACGAGGGATGTTTTCATTTTTACAGATGAAGTAAAAAAGACCTCGAGAGAAGGTTTTTTTTCATTTACAGGTAAAAAAATATACATTTAGGCACACTGGGGTGGGCTCCCAGTGTGCAACAATAGTGGTGAGGAGGGGGGATGCTGACAAGGGGACTGGGTACCCTGATGTCGGTTAGGGATATAGAGGGGTTGGGGGGGCACATCTGACACCAAGAGTGGGCATCCCAGTGCCAGAAAGGAAAAGGGGAAATTGTTTAACCAGGCAAAGACACATTAAGCAGCAGCAGGGAAAGGGGACACTCAATGTGTTTGTATGCATACTGGTTTGCCGGAAAATGGATGTTATCCGGTGCAACTGTCCCATTTTCCAGCAACCAGTTGGACATATAAGCTAAACATCTCACCGGCATTACTTAGTCAGAAGCCTGAAACTTACTGGGCTACAGTTATCCAGTAACTCGTACTTTTCCTGCAAGTAGCTGCATGTAAAAGCAGTAATTGTTTAACAAGGAAAGACACACTAAGCCGCAGCTGAAGGGCTCGCATTTTAAAGGACAGAGCCGTGCGCAGCGTCGGCTCTGTCCTTTGAAATGTTTGCTGGGACCAGCCCCCTCAGCAAACCAGTGTCATCAGGATACTGCCTGCTGATTTGCTGGCCACAGGCTGGCCCCTGCAGCCCGCTGGCCATTGGGCTGGCACCCCTCACACCTCTCTCTAGCAACTCTCATATCAAAAAGTTCATCTGCACTTGCGCGCACAACAAACTTAAAAATGTAGAGTTTGCATGTGTCACAGTCATAATAACTTTACAGGCTGCATTTCTCACAACTATGTATTCTACTGTTGTATCTTCTTTTTTTAGAATCAGTTGAAAAGGAGCTTTTTACAATGCAGATCACATCTCAGTAGCCCTGTCCTGCTCTGAACTCAAGGAGAAAGTTAAATCTTAGCACAAACAGCTGGCACAGCGGTAGGGCTTCTGCTTGTGATGCTGACACCCTGGATTTGGGAACGGACCCAAGAAGTCAGAGGACTGGCCGGGGGAGGAAGATTGAGCATCTGATGGACTGCTGTCCTCCTCCGGGGGAAGAGAGGATGAGCCTCCAGTGCACCATTAACCTCGGGCAGAGGCCGGGGTGGGGCACAGCTGCTGGAGCCTGGGTAGTGGGAAGGCATGCTGGACACTGACGATTTGCATCATTACGTCATTGCACACCACGCCTCCCATGAGGATAAGCATCAGAAAAATGTTGGCCCCGTCAATGATGCTCTGCTCCATTGGTCCTGCCGGCCCACCCACAGCACTCGACTGATGACCGAGTTTAGTGTTCCATCAGGACTGACCCAACCCCATGACCCTGCCCTGGGGGCAAGCCAGGGAGGCACACTGGTTAGGGGGGTCCACCAGGAACCTGATTTAGTATTCTCTCGGGAAAGTGCCAGCTCGGCGGCCCATCCTGGTGGGCAAGCCCCGTAGGATCATCATCAGAGGTAAGTCCCCGGGGAGGGGCTGAGTGGGGGGGACAGGGAGAGCAGGGTCTGAATCACTGGGGCACAGCACCCCCCCAAAAAAAAGAAAGGGATGGACAGGCGTGTAGAAGGTCATGATGTCTTTTAAGTTGCCAGGGTCCAAAAAGCACTATTCTGGTGTGTATTGAGACACAAGGCCAAAGGCTCAGTGTTCCTTATCATATAATGGATAAGTGCCTGTATCACTTCATCTCATTATGAATACAGCACCCAGAAAGGTGTTATTATATTTATAAAATGGCTTGGGATTAAAACATTTGACTTGGAGAATACAGCACCATGGTTTCCAGCAGGTGACCGGTTTCATCCGGCCAGGGAGCAGTATTTCTGGACACCATCTTGACCCTTTTTCTGAACCTTTTACAAGGCAGCACAAGAAGCTGTAGTTATACCTTTGGCAGACAGTTGAAGACATACTGGTTGGGAAGGAAAGCTGGTTTTGTTTGTTGAAAAATGAAAACTTCTGGCAGAAACACATACGTCACCATGTAATGATGTTGCATTTAGTCTCATTGTTTTACTCATTGGAAATCTTCCTGAGGAAGGTACCTTCATGAAGGGAGAGAAAACAAAAGAATGGTTAACCCTTACAACCCTGCTATCTAGGAATGTGAGGTTAATGTTGGTTTTGGATACTTTGGATAGATAGAATCCAATTATTATGATCCAGCACCCCTCTGCTTGCTCTAGTTCCATTGGCTAAGATAATGACTATTCAGCCAGTTTGCTACTATACATTACCCTGCTGAAAACACACACCTTCACCACTATGTAAAACCTCCACCACTGCCCAAAACAACTCATGTTTTCCAGATCCCTCAACTCAATTTTGAGCTTTAAATATTACCAACAATTCTGCTGTGGGTTCCCTGGTGAAATAGCCCCATTCCATGACCATATTAAAAATCTATATGGTATGTACATAAGTAACAATCCATGACAGAGTGTTCACTATAGGATTTTAAAGCATGCCCCAGGGGTGTAGTAAGCCGAAGGCCGAAGGCTGAGTGTCCTTACACCCCTGGGAAGTGCATTAAAATCCTAAGATGCACACTCTTGAGGGGTTTACTAAACTTATAACATGGCTCTAAAAAGGTTTTTTTTGGGGAGGAAAATTAGATTCAGCACCTCACCATGCATTTATAGAGTTAATGCATGGTCAGATGACATCTCTCGACCAATGACATTTCTGGATTTTTTCTTGCCATTTTTTTTATAAAGAAACACAGTAGTGGAAACATTGAAACATAGAATGTTAAGGACAGAAAAAGGCCTGAATGCCCCTAGAGTCTGTCCTGACTCTGCCAGAAAATAACAGGTATGTGCTGCATGAGCAACAAATAATAGCATGGGTTGATCCGACCCCCACACCCCATCCTGCAACTCTTTGTGTTACCAAGAAATATCCCCTCAGCAGCTACCCCTTATCCAAAGTTTGGCAGTTGAAATTCAGTGCCAAACAGTACAAAATGATGCACATAGTGAACAAGAACCTCAGGAAGGAATACTGGATGTGAGGGTCAAACTGGATACAGCCACTGAGGAAAGGGACCTAGGAGTTTCATAAGCAACCCCCAAAATCAATATAGCCAATGTAACATGGCTTACAGCAAGATAAGCAGGATGCTGGGGGTGTATCAGGAGGAGTTTGACAGGAGGAAGGAGGTGATACTACCTCTCTATAGATCACTGGTGAGGACACATCTGATATACTGTGCCCAATTTCTGAAGCCCCCACCTAAGAAAAGGCAAAGAAAGGCTACAGAGGGCACAACATAGGGTAACCAAAATGACTCAGGGCCAGGTGGGCAGATCCTATGAGGACCGGATTAAGGCCCCCTGAATATGTACTCACTGAAGGCTAGAATGGCGAGGGGTTATGTGATAGAGACCTTCAAGTTCTGGAAAGGAATAAATAAGGTAAATTATGGGGAAATATTCAATAGGACTGGCAAATCAAGAACATGAGAGCAAGAGTGAAAGCTGATCCGGGGGTGGGGATAGGGAGAATTCAGGAGTGATGTGAGAAAGCTTTATTTTACAGAGACTTAAGCCATTGTAACCCCACTGTTATCCGGGGTTACTAGAATCCCAGTAAGACCTAGTGGTAGGCAGGGAAGGCAGCTTGTGAAACTCCAGTTAAATGGATTTCACACTGTCTCACTGTGTTCTCAGTCTCAGGTGAGACTGAGGGATGACATCATTTTAGAACTGTCGCAGCTGCATAAGCCCCCCTGGAATGTTGCAGTTGGAGGTTAGAGTAGAACATTGGGGAATTTGAAGCCAGTTCTGGTTCAGTCTGAGAGAGAGTCTGTAGTGCAGCAGAGGTGCTCTGCTGAGTGCAGGCCGTCAGAGCTTTAAGCTCTCTTAAAGAGCTACTTTTGTTTTAGGTGTGTGTTTCCACCTGAAGAGGAACACAGGAACTGATTATTGAAGTGGTGGAGACCACTCTCAATGGTTCAGAGCCCCATCCTGGCGGGGATGGGGGGGGAAGGTGTCAGCCTGTTTTCCAGAGGCAACCCCCCTGGGTCCAGCTAAGGGAAAGAAGCTGCCTGTTTGAGTTGTGCTGAGGCACCAGAAGCTCTGGAAGGAAGATTCCTTGAGGAGGAAATGCCTGTAACCAAAGGGTGAGTTCACTTTGCAAAAGGGCCAAGTGTTTTCACCTGCATTCACAATGAAACTAAAGGGACTGTTACTGTGGGGTCAGGAAAAGACAGCCACGTACAGTGGGAAGATGTGGGGATTGGACTACTTAACTCTGTGGGGGGTCTAGAGTAATGGACAAAGCCACTTATAAGTATGTTCAAGGCCAGCACAAATAGAAAGAAAGAATGTGGGGATTGGACTGCTTAACTCTGTGGGGGGTCTAGAGTAATGGACAATGCCACTTATTTTTAAGTATGTTCAAGTCCAGCACAAATGGGAAGCAAGACAAGTAGATTGAATGTGAAAGACATTTACAAAGAATCTACACGGCAGTGTTCTAAAGGATGAGGTGTTACAGTCCAGAGAAATGGCCGGGTATGAATTGTGGGAGCGAGAGGTGGGAGAGCCCCCATCATTAGTAACCAAATTCGCCTCTATGGATTTGCCCTGAGACACCTGTTGCTTTCCCTGAGGTACTTGGCCAGTGCCTGAGGAAAGTACCCAGATGTGGGATTAATGAGGAAGATTCCCTTATGGAGCAAAAGTGCTCTTGGGTGGTATAGGGAGCCACCAGTAAATGTTTCCATGAAGTATGGAAAGTGTCCAAGTGGCTGGCAAGGGAGCCAAGCCAGGAAAAACCCAGAGCAGTGTACAAGTTAGGGCTGTGTGCCCAGTGTGTTGTAGAGCCTGAGGGCTAAAGTGATGAGGATGTGTTCTGGTCTCCTTTAATCTGCATTACTGGGAGTGTAGCCCCGTGGGGGTCCATCTATGCTTTGTTTATTCTGTTGGATGTGAATAAAAGCCACACTTTAGAATCCCACTTCTGGTATTGGACATTACAGTTATTGCTTCCTGTGTTCGGAGTTACTTGGGTGCCCCTGTGCAGAGTAGCCAAACCTAGCCTATGTGCCGAGTGACATATTCCTCCCCGAACCCAGCCCACCTGGTAGAGCTGTCAGATAGAAAAGGCATACCAGCCCGGGGTTACACCGTGGAACAGCCTACCAGCAGAGGTGGTGGGTGCAGCCAGGACTGAGTAAACAGCTTAGTGTGATAATTCAACCACAAAAACAGCTCCACTGGTGCGATGGTGTGAAATAAATATCAGTATTATGTGCTTAGTGCTCAAATTCAGTGCATTAAACATTACTGTAAATCCATCAGTAAACTCTACAGCAAAGCACAAATCGTTTTTAATGCTACATGTCCACAAACTACCATCTATTGAACAACTCCAAATCAAAAACAATGCTCTTTAGTGGGAAATCAACTACCCCCCCACCCTACTTCAACTTCTCCTTCTGAATGTCCCTTCACTCAAAAGAGTGCAGTGCTTTAAACATATATTGTATGTCTAATTAAATATTCATGAGCCTAGTGAGGCTCCTGGTTGGCAACTGGATTGGTTGTTTATGTCTTGGAAATAACCAATCCAGCTGCCAACTGAAGCAGTGTGGCATACAGCCTCAAACTTAAGGTGTACTTATGCTACACGGCTCATACCTACCACTCAAATGGCAAATTAAGTTAAAAAATGAACAAACAAGTTGTTATTGCAATCAGACTTATAATCACTTTAACAACCTCAAAGCTGGCCATTTCCTTGGATTAATGACTGGCTGGAGGGAGATGTCCCTTTGCTGCACAATGGGCCACCCATCCCCCCAACTGGTCATTAATTCCTCAGAAATGACCAGCTTCTCTGTCGTTATGGCTTAAGTGGCATTGAATGAGCATATTTCCAGGTCCATCAGAAGTGTACACTCAAAGTTGGGTCTGTGCTACCTGTCGCATGATAGGCCTAAATTCATTTATGTGGGTTCATATTGTATATACTGTAATGTACTTTAGAATTAAGACACTATCCCTTTAACAGGTAACTACAAAATAACTGTTATTTCTATAAAGGCTAGTGTGGACCTGTTATAGTTCAAGATAAGAGAGACAGGTGTATATAGCCCAGGAAGGCATAAAATATCCCACTGTGGCTTTCCATGACAGGGAAAGGTAATGTAGTGACCTAGGGATCAGGGGTTAAGCTAAATGCATGGACCAGATGTCACTGGGGTTGACATCAAACCTGACATGGAACCACAGTGACACCTACAGGGAAAGGTAAACTGTTGCACCCTAATATCTGTATTTGTCTTGGAATCATTAACCCCACCTCATAGAAGAAATAAGGTGGGTGTGTCCTAAAATGACCCTTAAGTATATAATCAGACACACACTTCAAATGCAGAGCAGTTGAAAACCAGTTTAGTTGGAAGACAGATCGCCTGTTCCAGCTGGCATATACTTGTAGACTAGAAAGTATATGTGTAGGCCCGGAAAAATCTCTAAAACCAGACCCAAGTGTGCGGAAAGTTTGACTTGTTGCATACTGAACAGAAAATTTTGATTTTAAGTCAGAATTTTGGAAAACCAAGACTTTTTCACCAAGGAGCACCTAGGGACTTTTAAAAGGATATCCAGAGACTTGGATCAAGGACTTGCTACGAGTTCTATTGCCGAATGAACTGTCATCTCTACAGGGATATTTAAAATCTTGTCTGAACCCTAACATCAAAACAAGATATAGTTTAGAATACAGTATCTAGTGTTTTCTGTAAACCATCCAGTTTTAATTTTGTTATTGTCTGCATTTCAAAGTTCTTCCAAACTGTAGACTTTTCTGTATTGCTTTTATTTTAAGTAAACTTTTATTATTTTCTTATCAACTCTGCCTGGGGTCTTGTTGTGTGATTTAGAATTTTACACAGAAGTGTTTTCAAAAGACTGTGTGCCTAAAAAGATAGAACTGCTCGGCTATCGTATAAAACTACCCAGGGAAGACGTAGCCAGTGGCCGTGGTGGGATTCAAATACTGAAAGTAGTGCAGAGTCAAGGGAACTCAAAACTACAGAATCCACCCTCCCACTGGGAAAAGGAAGGCTGGTAAGTCTTCCGGAAACCCTTACTTCTGCTCATGAGTTCCAAAAAAGGGGGATCCTCTCTGCAAACAGGAGGTCCTGCTGGGCTGCCCGGGTTTGGGAGCCAGGGGTGCATGACACTACCAGCTACAAAAACTGCCTAAATGTAAACGTGCAAACTAAATTTTCATCAATCCCTACTCTCTGCCTTAAACTATGAGTTTGAAATTTACAGTTAAAATGCCACTGTATTATTGAACATCACTGTGGCTTTCAATAGCACATGCAGATTTACTCTTGGCTGGGACAAGTTAACCAATCCTTGCATCCATCCTCTCCTTTACAGCAACTCAAGTTTCATGCCCCCAATAAGTGGGGATAACTTAAATGAGCCACTGTCATATCCAGATGTGTGCAAGACCTCTATCTAATTAATAAATTCGTTAACATAAACAATTCATTAATTTAAAATTGGTAAAGAGATGTTGAGTTCAGACTCATTTCTATGTGTGACCCGAGGAGGGGTTACACAGGGGAATGCAGATTTAGGAGGATAACAGTAAAATAAAAACATAATATCAAAATACAGTGGAGCGAACAAACAGAGCAAAATAACATAGAGGATAATGCCTAAGTAACAGTGGTTAACCACAATGTAATCACCTCAAGCAGTTTCCAGGACTACCAAGTAAACCTTGAGAGCACAGCTTGAGAGGTTTACAGTTGTCATGGCAACCATGAGAGGTGATTACGTCCGTGGTTGACCACCATTACTCAGGCATTGTATTTTATAGTGTATGGAAAAACTAGCCACTGTGGTAGAAAAAAAAAATACTGTTTTTATCAATGTGTGTTTGTTCTCCAGCTTGGCTATGAATGCCTCCTGCTTTGTATGGTGAGCAACTGAAGTGCTGAAATTAGCCATTATGATTTATACTGCAGTGGGTCTGTAACTGTCTGAATGGAATGAGTGTGTTTTGAATGAATATCCAAGCAGCAGATCACCTTTCCTTTCCAAGAATTTTGACAGGTGATGACATTCTATCCTGTAATCCCATCATTATGACATAGTTAAGCAAGGTTTACAGCATACTGATGTCGTAACGATGGGTTTATTAAGCATTACACAATGGTGTGTGAAAATCCTGTAACCTCATTGGTCAAAACATGTCACATGACCGTGGGTAAATCCTGCATAACCCACGTCTGAGGAATGGCATTTATAAAAAACATAATTAAACACATTTTAAATTTATTTTACTTATGGTTCCATTGTATAAATGCAATAAGGCACTCCAGGGTGTGGGCTATTGGGTGATTTTCCCACTTCTTGTGTGGTTAAGTCACTCAGCTGTGCCTCGTGACACACCACACAAGGCATGGGTAAATCCCCAATAACCCACACCCTGTTGTGCCTTATTGCTTAAATAAGGCATGACCAAGAGTTATGTTAATGGTCTGTTAATCATCTTCGGGGGTGTACTGTGGCACAAGGTGTAGCAGAGTTCAACATGCCCCTAGAGGGTGATTAACTGACCATTAACATAATCCCTGGGAGTGCCTTATTGCTATTATAATAAAACATGTTTTTAAACAGTGTTAAACCTTGTTCAGCATATGCTTATGCTTCTACATGTATGTTAATAAAAGATTAACATAAGGCTGTTAGAAGATTTGCAGCCAATCAAAAAGCTCCATTTCTCAGACCCGTTTTATAATTCAGGTTATAAACTGATTGAAAACAGGGGTTAATAGACACTGTCCATACATTATGTACTGCATAAAGCGACTCGTGCCCTGCGTAAAATAGAAAAAAACACCAGCAGTGAATGTTTTTCATTCAGTAGGGGAGTGTCTAGTCTCCCTTAGTTAATAATTTTTTTCACAAAGGATCATCAAGTCATGGAACTCTTTGCCAACTACTGCGGTCATTAGTGATTCCGAGTTAATGTTTAAAAATAGATTAGACAATGCTATGCTTTCTAACTGCCCACTATGCTGTTATGGGTAAATGACAGGAGCTCCATATGGGCATTTGCCTTTTGCTCCTTCTTCTTTCCTTAATGATCCTTGGTGATCCTTAATCATGCTATTGCAAGCCTAAAACAACGTTAGTAAACAATCTGTTAATTTTCTGAGGATCTGCAGAAAAGCTTGCCCAAGCCCACCACCATCAGTTCTAAGCCACTCGTAGTAGATGTTAGAAAATCGCCTCTGCCACGAACTGCTTGGAGTTGGCACCGGTGGAAATTGGGGAGAGGGAGAACCTGAAGGAACGCAGTTCAGGGAATGGAATTAAAAGTCTGACTCATTTCTGAAAGCAAAATAGTGAAGGAGTGTTCCTGTGTAAAATATACCCCTAAAGGCATAGAACCGGCTTAATAAAGTGTAGCCGAAGACAATGTCTCTCCTGAGGCAGCACCCTTTGTACCGCCTCTGTAGCCTACTGGCCCATAGGTCTAACCAATCAGTATCTTAGTTCGCTGCACCCTGTTAAAGGACTGTAACTATGTGTTTCTACCACTATACTTAGCTACCACCCGTACAGGACAATTATCATTATTGGTCTACTATATACTCACTCAATGACATCTTACTGTAGTCAATTGTCACAATTGCTGCCTTGTAATAACCTGTTGTTAATAGTGTTTGTTAATACTGTATTTACCTTGTATTTGATGTGGAGCCTTTGGAAACGAGTCTATGATTCAAAGGGTTGTAATTCCTATGTGATCTTAAATAAAATAAATAAATAAATAAAAATGTATCATATAATGAGAACATTTGTCTCCAGACCCCCATCAGTTATGCTCCACAACTGTAAGAGTGGTCTTAGTGGCAGTAGTAATATATTATTGATCAAGCTTGATCTATAGTGTTCATTTTTTTTAAAACCTTAACTGAACATGCCTGTTTCCAGGGCAACTGCGTGTGAGACTCTCTTCCCAGAATAAAAGTATCTCATACGCAGAGGAAAGGAGTGGTGCAATTGGTTGGGAGCGCTTCCTCGATCTATAACAGAGGTGAGGGAACAGACCAGAGCCATAATTTCTTTAGCGTCTCAGAAAATAACTAGGGTAAAAACTGACTGCTTGCCCAAGTACTTTTTAGCTTACAGTAGCATTACTCAGTAAGGAAGCCTTGTGTCTTCCTTACTGAACTGAATATGGAACTGACTCTGAATGTGGAACTGACTTTTTTTTATGGCCAACATGAACTTCTGTTCTAAAGGGGGCAGGACATTTGTGTGAATTTGCATCTGCCTCTAATGCTCTTAGTTTTAGAACTGATATTCATGCACCCAAATTATCTATAATTGATTTTTATTTTATGGACAATATTCTGCAGAGTTCTTCTTATGGAACCTGGAATTCTGAGTTTTGACTATGTCACTGCATCGAATCAGGACTTGTGGCACAGGCTATTGATCAATCAAAGCTGTGCTCAGAGTTCTGATTCCATGCAGTGACAGTAAAAACTCTATAACTTCCAGGTTCCATGAAGAGAATACAGTTTTTCACAAATAGAGCAACATTTGGCTACTTATTTGTTATAGAGCTGTAACTCCATCGAGGGATTCCAATGACATCATAAACTTCGATGGTGAAGCTCGAGAGATTTATGTTGTCACTAGAATCCCGAGATGGAGTTACCAGCTCCATAACAGACAGGGAGCCATATATTATTTTTTGTATTACATGGCTCCCTGTCTCTCAAACCACAAGTGTCTCCCCTTTTTACAGATCTGATCCTCTCCATCTTACATTTGCATTCCTGGCGGAATGCCTGACTGCAGACAGATGAGTTGACACCACCACTTTAACACACTGCCACCCCCCAACTGTCTCAGGCACAGATCCCCTACTATCTCACTTTAAAATTCAGAAACCCATTGATGTCAATTTCACCCAGCCGGCACCCACTTGCTATCACTGCGATCATCACTCTTGTCATGCCTTACCACGTGATCCGTGGTTTGGAAAGGACCTGAGTGTAATTATCATGAGTGATCTGAAACACTCAGCACACTATAGAAAAGCTGCAGTCAAAGCAAATCGGATGCTGGGCTGCATAGCCAGGGGAATCACCAGCAGGAAGGCGGAGGTCATTCTAGCGCTATACAGGTCTCTAATGAGACTGCACCTACAGTACAGTGTGCAGTATTGGTGCCCATATCTCAAGAAGGATATCAACTTGCTGAAAATGGTCCAGAGAAGGGCAACCAAGATGATCCAGGGCCAGCAGGTAACACTTACGAGGAGAGGCTCAGGGGGCTCAACGTGTACTCACTTGAGGACAGAAGGGAGAAGGGGGACATGACTGAGACCGTCAAGTACCTTAAAGTTAGAAAAAGGGTGATAATGGAGGGTCTCTGCAGCCTTAGCAGAAGCAAGACCACTAGGTGGAACAGCCTAAATCTGGTGAGGGGAAGATTCAGGAGGGAGATAAGGAGGTGCTTTTTCACCGAGAGGGTGGTGGCCAAGTGGAATGAGTTGCAAGAGGAGGTGGTAGCCCTGAAAATTGTGGACAGCTTCAAGAGAGGATCAGACAGGGTGAGGAGGAAAGTTGCAAGTAGAGGACAGGTGAGGGGAGATTTGAGAGGGGTCAAGGGGGATATGGGAAGGGGGCATTTCCCTCTGTAAACTCAGTGGGAACTGCACACTTGATGAGACTAGATAGACCACAGGGCCTTTATCTGCTGGAACATTTGTATGTCCATATAAATATCATTGCTAAAAATAGGAAGAGAACCAGGGACAGCAAATTAGCACAAAGCTTGTGTCCCCTTTAAATGCATATGTGTTTTTTTATTTACTTTTTCTCCCTGGCCATGTTCCACTAGGTATATACCATGGTGCACTTTTTATCCCTGGCCATGCTCCACCATGTATATACCCTGGTGCTGGGGATATATCCTGTTTCTGGCCCCATTAACCCAATGTCACCCGCTGATGTTCCCTATGGCTGTCATCCTGTGCTGGAGGCTCAGAGGGAGAGCCGTCCGGCCCCCAGTGGCAGCTTGCTATGTGAGCCAGGATCCAGTGCTGACAGGCATTAGGACACAGGGAAACCAGGAACCAGGTCATCATGTAGGCGGTGCTTGCGTTTTCTTACTGTTTTTTCTCCACAGCCTCCCCCAGCATACACTTAGCCATGTGTGCCCTGGCTGCATGTAATGCATTTCTTGCAGAGGGAGCAAGCTCCCAAGCCCGCTGCAGAGGTCACTGTGACACCAGTGGTGCAGTGCCAACCCTCCCAACTACAGTGCACGTCTGAGTACCAACTGCTGCAGCCAGGCCTGTCCCCCAACACAGCATCCCAAGCTCGTTTCTGAATGCAGGTCATCCACATGGCAGCACAAAGTGTCAACACTTGGTCACCAGGTGGACGACTCTTTAAACATATTTTGTGTCCAGAGCAGATTTTGTTTCCCCCATAAATCTTTTTACCTTATCTGGGATGACAGGCAGCTCTCAGCCCTATCCTTGCTGCTTGCAACTGTTGCACGCCTCTCTTGACCATGGATTACCCCCCATTGCAGGGCCAGAAGGGGAAGTGCAGTTCTCCTCCCCAAGCCAGAGACAAAGCTTGATACCACTATAAAGAATCTCTATCTCAAATGGACCTCCAAGCATACAAAGCCCTAAGAAATAATTGCACATGGCCATCCGCCTCTCCAAGGCCAGGCACTTTTGGCAACACCTGCAGTAAGACCAACACTCTCCAGCTTCTTTTTGGAAAGTCCTCCATTCTCTCCTTGATGCACCTGCCCAACAAGCCTCCCCTGTTCTCAAAGTTGATGGCTCCCCAGTCTCTGACCTGGTATCAACCACAAAGACTTTCTATAAATTCTTCGCCACTTGTGCCCTCCCCGACAAACACTCACCTACACCCCCTGAACCCCTTTCAGTCCCCTCGGATGCTCCAGGCTAGCCTACCAAATTCCATTTCCCCCGTCTCCTACCTTGAAGTCTTCACATCTCTCCTTGACCTTAACCCCACCAAGTCTAGCCCTGACGGTCTTCACCCTAGGCTTCTCTACATCTCTGCCACCCCTCTCACCCACATTCTCAACCTCTTTCTTGCCACCTCCTCTGTTCCAAAGGTCTGGAAATCTGCCAAGGTCTTACCCTTCCACAAGGGAGGTGACCCTTCTGCTCCCAGAAACTACAGGCCTATCTCCCTCCTCCATGCTCTCACTAATCTTCAAGAATCCCTTATTCACTCCCATCTGTCTGAATTCCTGGCCACTACAAATGCTCTCTCACCAGTGCAGGTGGGCTTTAGGAAACAACACTCGACCACCTCCTCACTATTGCAAGTAACAGATTCAATTCTTTCAGCTATGGACCAAAGCCATATTACAGCAGCAATTTTCATAGACTTGGAGAAGGCCTTTGATTCTGTCTCCCACCCCCTCCTGCTACAAAATCTTAGATCTGCAGGCCAGCTGAACCCACAGTCAACTGGTTCTGCTCCTATCTTCACAACGGGCAACAATCAGAACAAATAGGTGATGCTCTCTCCTCTCCACTCCTCATCCTCTCCAGGGTCCCCCAGGGCTCCATCCTTGGCCCCATCCTTTTCTCCCTATTTATAAACAACCTCCCGTCAGTCTGCAAATTTTCTAACATGCATTTGTACACTGATGATACTATCATATTCACCTCCAGGCCCTCTGCTATCAGTGTACAGTCCCCCCTCCAAGAGGACTTCAGTAGAGTTCAGACTTGGTTCCTGAAAAAACAACTCAAACTAAATGCAAAAAAAAAAACTGTGCCCATGACTTTTGGTTCCAGACAAAAACCGGCCACCCTACAGTCTTCTCCCATCTTCACAACCTTGGACAGGGCTCCACTTGAGAACATCCCAGCTTTCAAATACCTGGGGGTATGGTTGGATTGTCACCTGGACTTCTCCATCCATGTCAACGCCATCTGCACTAAACTATGCCCCAAACTGGCTGTCCTATACCGACATAAAGACAGACTCCCCCTCCCTACATGCCAAGATTGGGAAATGATCCTTCTCATCTTTGATTATACTGACGCGGTATACGGCACAGCCTCTGAATCATCACTTTCCAGATTAGATGCACTTCTGAATGCTTTCTGCCACTTCGCCACAGCCTCCCCCACGGTCTCCTGTACTCCACCCTATCCTTTGCGCCTCTATCTCACAGGAGAATGGCTCACTATGCCTTCTTCATTGCAAAGTTCTGGTTTGGCATCCTCTCTTCCAAACTTTCCGCCCACCTCTCCCAAGCAGCCTCCTCAAACTACTCCCTTCGCCATAGAGATCCATGTACCTTTTCCATCCCTTGCCCCAACCCTGCATCTGGTCAGTCTGCTTTCTCCTTCCATTTCCCTTCCATCTGTAATAAACTCCCCTCTGATCTCTGACTAGCCTCCTCCTCCTCCTCATTCAAATGGCTCCTCAGACTTCTGCCTTATCCGCAATGCTCTCAGTGTTCCCAACTCTCACCTCCTTAATTTACCTGAAGCATCTCCCCTTAGTTGCCATTTCCTCTTAAGCCCCCTCTTCCCTCTTTCTGAGGGTTCCTCAGTGTTTACTGTAAGGACCTTGCTCCTGTGACTAGTGTCAGGACACAAATATACTTTGTGTTACAGCAGCTCTGGCATTCTGTATAATGTTGTTTAACTGTGGCTCGAATCGTCTTTTATTTATTTTGTATCCCTGTATCCAGAAGTTACCAACCATTTTGGGTCTTGTAACTGTGACCAGTGTTTTTGAATAGCTGCAATTGTTTTTGCTGTATGCAAATGTGTCTTATTTTATTTGTATCCTTGTATCTGGATGTTACCTACCGTTTTGGGGTCTTGCAACCATGACCTTTGTTTGCTTAACTGTATTTTTCATGTTTTTATGCAAATGTATCCCTAGGTTACCCTTTCCCCAGGTTGCACCTGGAAACAATCTTCATCTCATTGGTGCCTTTGTCAGTTATCAACTTTTAAATAACTGACTAAATAAATAAGCAGTCAGCCCCCCCCCCCCCAAGTGGAGCAGTGGTGTGAGCCACAAGGGAGTGGGCAGGGGTTCATTAAGCCCATCCTCCAGTTTTTTTCATGTTCTTCCAGCCCATTGCCACAATGATGCATCAGTACATGCATGTTGAAGCATGCACATCCTACAAAACTGCAGCCCCACCCTTAGAGCCATTCACAACCTGCACTACCACCAGGCCTCCGCCTTATGGCAGTTAGAGGCCCAGATGGCTGGGCACCCTATCCCTGCAAGAGGACAGCGGCTCCTGGGATGCTTAATCCTCTCCCACCCTGCCGACCCCCGACAACCCATGCTCTTTCTAAACATGTGTCACAGGCGTGGCAGGAGGTAAGGCATTCAGTGCCTTTTGCGCTTCACTCCACCGGGCTGACTCAAAACAGACTTTCTAGTAGAACATGACAGGTTTTGTATTCATAACCAGTCGGGGATGGATTTCTGGAAAGTCTCTGGGTAGATGGGAACTCCTGATGATAATTATCTGAATAGAGTGAAGAAGCTTACCAGTACCAGTATCAGTATATTTGGCCAGCTCAAAGGAAGCAGTGTCAAGAGATTCTTCTGTGTGTGGATTAACTAGCCCTGAATTTCAGAATACAGGGTTATGCATCAGAACTTTAAGGATGTAACAATAATGTTTGAGGTTGACATGACCTGTTGAGATGGTCAGATCATTGGACACCACCAAGAAAAATGCAGAACAGTTTATCACAAAAAGTGAACCAGTGCACACCATCAAGTAGACAAGTTCAGTGACAAAGCAAATGGGTAGTGGGTTCCTTTGTAAACACTTGTCACAGACCCATCTGTTGATGTTGCAAACACCCAAACCACAAGTGTCATCAGTCAGGGAAAACTGGGATGACTGAAGAACGCTTGTACTAAGTGAAAACCCATGCAGTCAGAAGCTCACATCTAGAAAGAAACATATGGAACAAGGTAGCTGTGAATTATCAGTGTCCTAATCCATCTGCCTAGCTTCATCCATGTCCTTCAAACACCCCACCCCAGTTCACTGCAGGCAGTAGATTATGGATGTCAGCAGGTCAGGGAAGGAGGACAACTGACTAGCTGAGATTATTCTGCCTTCTATCGCCCTCCAGTCACGGATTAGGGTCAGGAGGGAGGGCTTCTTCACAGATAGACAACTTTGGGCTCTGGAGAAGATGCTCTAAGGGTGGTGGCTTGAAAGGATATTAACAGGAGCTGGTACAGACAGTTACACTTTTAAGATTAACTCTAGAGATTTCTATGGCTAAAGATATGGGAGAGGATGGGGTAGGGCAGAAGACCACTGAGGGGGAAGGGGGTGACCACCTGGGGAGGGCTAGAAGATTTTTTTTGTTTCCCAGTTACAATACCATAAATTGTGGAAGGTACAATATTTAAACAATAAGGTATAACAGGGTGTGGGTAACTGTGGGATAATGGTATGCTTCAGGAAGCGAGGAATGAGGCAAGGCCGAGGGCTTTATGCACCTGAGAAGTGTCATTATCCCACAATTTCCCATGGCTGGGAGTGCCTTATTACACTTATAAAATGGTTACACAAATTTTTCATTTAAAAACAGATTAATGGGGTTCAGAACATTAAATATTTCTGACCTGCGCTGCTGTGCTGGAATAATGCACAGCCATGTGATCACATCTAACCAATCATAGGTGTTGGTTTCTCTTACCCATTTTATAATTGTTATTTGATGCTGAGTAGTAGTAAATACCCCATTATTCATGATATTCAAGAATGTAATATCTCTGATTTGCACAACCCTTAAAAAAAGAACTCCACTTTCCTATCAAGCCAGATTCCATATGTCTGCTTCCATAATACAGGATCTAGTAATCCTGTTCAGTCGAGGTCCAGTATTACCTAGATTTTCATTTCCCAAACAGTGATTTTTGCCTGATTGGCTCCCATGGATCTGTGTGGCTGTCTTTGCTATACAATATCTTTTGTTCTCATTTTGTCATCTTCATTGCCATGCCCAATGTGGAATTTCTAAGAAGGGTGGTGCGATGAAGAATAGTAGTACCTTGATGAGGACACTGCGTGACTATGAGAAAATGATAAGAACCAACTGAGGGGGCAACTAATCAGGGGAAGATAAACAAGGCAGATAGCAGAAAAAATGTTCTTGAGAACAAAAAAACTTTAACAAATGACTTAACTGGTGGTGGAATCATGAAAAGGAAAAAAAGTAAATCCTTTCAAGTAAATGAATGATATTTGAACATTTAGAAGGGTTGATGACACATAAGGACAAGAGCACATCCAGTCTGTCTTGCTTGACCTGCTTAGGTTCATTGATCATTTTGCAGTTCCCACTGTTCCCTTCCAACTCCACTTGTTTCTAATTACCACCCTGTGGCTAGTCCATCAGATCTTGAACCTGAGATTGTACTGAAACTGGCTACATCTTTGGGCAGCTTGTTCCATTTATAGCAAGGCAAGGCACGGCAGCTTTATTTATATGGCACCCAGTACCAGGGGCTTTGGGTACCTCACACTGTACAACAAAAGCATTTAATAAAAGTCCATTTTAAATAGTATATTAAGTTAAAAAGTATCACTATTTGAAAATGTACACAGCAGGACCAGGCCCAAGACTCAATATAAATAGGTGAGTTTTTTAAAAGGGACTTAAAAGGGGCCAGCGAAGGAGCCCCTCTCACCTCCACGGGAAGGGCATTCCATAAAATTGGGCAAGCTACACCGAATGCCCTATACCCTGAGGATTTAAGACTTGATATTGGTATGGAGAGGAGGTTTGCTTCCCCTGACTGGAGTGGATGGCCAGGAGCATATGGATTCAGGAGGTCTTTCAGGTAGCCTGGATCCAGACCGTGCAGGGCCTTGTCAGTTAACAAATCGCTTTGAAATTCATGTGCCATCACACCGGCATCTAGTGCAGAACATGGAGAGCCAGCTTTATATGCTCAAACTGAGAGGCTTCCACAACCAGCCATTTATCCACAGCCCTTTATGTAAAGAAATACTTCCTTGTGTCTTTCTCAAAATTATCCATATCTAGTTTGAGGCTGTGATCCTTGGTGGTCATCTGTACTCTTATTGTGAATAAATCCATGGCCTTGTTATGCACTTGTATTGTGTGTATTTGTAAATTTCTATTGTATCTCACCTCCCTCCTGTCCTTCAATGAAAAACGTGTTTAGGCTCTCCATATCACCTTGGCCCCAAAGGCAGCCAACTCTGCACTGAGACTGATGAAACACATTCATATTGATTACCTGCCTGAATTTCTTCCCGCAAGTGACAGAGCCACAGCCCCTACAGCTTATCTGCCACCCCATCCCCATCTTCTCCCCTGAACAGCCTGAGCATATGTGTGCATGCCAGTGCGTGCGAGGGTAGTCAGTGAGACTCAGTTAATGCAAAGTTTCCTGATGCCTACCCCATTGATGTCTTAAATCCCTCTTCATATGTAAGTCCCAGCTACCTGGAACTAACATTTGAGGCCCTTCAACGAGTGCCATGACTCACCCTGCAAAACTCACTTCAACTTGTGGAGACTTACCCTTATATACGGACTGTCTACCACCTGACCCGGAGGTGTTCATATGCACTTCCTTTCTTCCACATGCCTATCACCTTTTTAAGTCCTCAGTTTGGTCTCCGGTTTCCATGATTATAAGGCAAGTCTGTTTAGCCCCTCCCACAATCAACCAGCTGCTTCACAAGAAGCAACCACTCAGTCCACAACAGGTTGTAATATTCCAACCAGCTAGTTCCCCACACTAAGCTGTGTTTACATGGCGTGGCACTGAAGCCAAACCCGTGGCAGCAGGTCCGGATCACTTGCCGCTCGCAGGTTGTGTGTCTACACAGCCCCTCTCTGCACCACTGCAATCTGTGCTGGTGAGGGGCCGTGCATTACGGGGGAGCCAGACATCTGCTGGGCTGCTGTGGCACAGGCAGTCCACACTGCCACTTACGCCACTGTAAGCTGCTTGCTCCTCTTGGCATCCCCAGCTTCCCAGAGAATCTGGGAGCATCTTAGAGAGCGGCTTACCCCTATTGGGTACGTGTCTATACGTCATGTTTGCACTGGAGCAACCCGAGCGCACGGGTTACTCCAGTGCAGATGTGACCATGTAAACACAGCTTAAGATTTAAAGAAGTGCCCCAAAAACCCTCAAAAGAGCTTCAACCCCCACACTGCCCATTTTGTGTTACATATCTTTTCTCCATAGGCTAAGTACTTCTATCTGCTCTGTCACCTTTCCCAGCCATATATCCTATATATTTATGGGGTTGGGTTGCTAGTACCCTTCAAGCAAACTGCCCTTGCCTGAAAAGCCCTCTCCTATTGTGGGCCCAAGTGGTACAATGACCTGCCTGCAACCCTAGCAGAATGTACTAGGCTCAGCCCATTCAAAACTTAACTACGATCTCACCTTGCCTACAGAAACAACTGTCAATGTTTTTGTTAGCTGACAACATCTGCCTGATTCTCTGATCTTGCTCTTGTCCATTTTACTTACCCTATCATCTATCCTGTCCTCTTCCCACAACCCCTCCTCACTACACCCCCTACCCCATCTCTCCCTCACCCCATTGCCCCTCATGTCCCTCTAGTCCCCTGCACTGGCCCTCTACCCCTCTGCTCCCCTGCCCCTCCCTTTTCCTTCCGTCATGCTCCTCCAACCACATCTCACATATACTCCGCTCAATCAGTGACAAAGCCATCTATTGGCTACATCTAAACTGCCCCCTCACCCCCAGCTTACTGGGGCCCACATGCCTTTGGTCACCCCTTGTTACCTACTATACATTGGACCGCACTCCTGTTGTGCTGTTCTTAAGGTTATTCCGCAAGTGTTGACTGCTCTCTCTCTTGCTGTCCTAGCAACCATGTGTGTGTTGATACTGCACTTATAAACCTGATGTTAAACAGTGCTTTTGTCATGTTTGTACCTACAAATGTTATGTCTTGTGTATCTTCCTCGACTTGGAGCCTTTGTAAACAAGGCCATGTCTCAAAGGTATTAATCCTAAGCTGAAATAAATAAATAAATAAATAAATAAATACTTCACACCTGGTGCACCAAAACAAAACTAGCTGACACACTAAATATCTGGCTACAAAAAACAGTTTTATTACATTGTAGAATAGTGAGTAAAAATATCAGACTGGTTACAGTCACAATAGTAAAACAGACAGATACTATTGTCCGGTGGCAGGCTCACAGGGCACAATGGAGCTACTCCATTGTTGCCGGTGGGCTGGAACTGACATTTTGCCCCAAAACCAGTGGATAGTTTAATTCACTATTCTACAGTACAATGTAATAAAACATTGTTTTGTTGCTAGATGTCTAGTGAATCTGCTGGTTTTGTTTCAGTATAGGTAGTTCATGAATACAGCAGGGGAGGCGGGTACACCAGCACTTTTGAATGGTTTTAGATCCGATATATTTTACTGCACAAAAGGGGTAAGACGGCTCCACACACTTTGATCAGCTGCTTCCTATACTTCACAGTGTAGTCCTTGAATGACTTATGTATAAACTGAAAGCATAGTAGGCCTGGACCCTCTTTGCGTCAGCCTAAGTAAAACTACATTATCTGCTACAGTACATGAAGAAATTATGCACTCCTGCTTGTACAGTAGTCCTAGATGTTGAATGTAAGTGCATTGAAATAACAATGTGCATACTGTACCTGTACCTCCTCACCAACTTTCACTTCTACATCATATTCCATATCTTGAAAACATCTCGTTGTCTGGTTATATATGCATGAGGGTACAAGAGACCTGGTTGCAATATTAATCATTTCCTCTGCCACTGTTAGCTGTACTTCAGGAGGGCCAAACTGCACTGCAATGAAATGAAAATGCATATCATATATTATCATAAACATCTTAGGTATGTCAAAATACTTTTAATAATGATTCTTATTAAAGGAAAACTACACGCCAACATTATAAAAACACATTTTGTGCATTGTGTTTTTGTTTTTCTGAGGGTACCTGGCATTCTTTTCCATGTGCTGTGACAAGGATTTTTTTTATACTTTTCCCTGCCAGTTTTAAGGTCCCTGGGCGTAGCCATTTAGGCTTCCTTTATTGCCTTTGATCTGTTGGAATCTTCCCAGAATGCCTCTGGGAATTATGAGAATTAGACCCAAGTCATTCAAAGGTGTATTCGCTTTATTATCACCCAGTGGCAGGACTTCACAAAGAAAATCATCACACATCCAGAACAACAACAGTTGGTGCTTAGACAAATCTGACTTCGGCTGGGGAGGAGAGGCAAACACTTTTTTGAAGCAGTTAACTTTCTCAACCAGTTGCCGATAGATGGTGTGACTAGATTATGACTAGGATCCTGAGCTCTTAGTTCTCATGTAAGGTCCAATTCATATTATTCCTAGAGGCATTCTGGGAAAATTCCAACAGATCAAATGCAATAAAAGAAGAGTGAATGGCTACCCCAAGGGGCCATAAAACTTGCAGAAAAAGTAAAATAAACAAACAAAAAAAAACAAAAAAAAGAAAAAACTCACTACAGACATAGGTGACAGAAATTAATGTTAGAGGTCTTTGGAGGAACAAAAACCCAATGCACAACATGTGTTTTTATCATTTTTGCTGATTGGCATTAGTGCGTTTGCTGCTATGTTGCCTTACTTCATTTATTAAAAATATGATTATCATGTGACAAACTTTGTGCTGTTTTTTTTTAGTTTTCAAGCAGTCAGTGTACAGCCCAACTTTTACTTTTTTACTTGGTTTCTTCATTACGGTTCTGCTTTGTTCCTCATAGCCACCTCACATGAGTGGCAAGACCTTCATAGCTAACTTGTGGCTTTGCTTCTCTTAGTTATGGGACTTACCACTCACTAGTGGAGATAAATGTGTTATTCAACCACAACCCATTATGTATTCCCTATTTATGTAACAGCTGTGTACTGACAAAAATCAAGAGAAAAGCTATTACCTTGATCCAACACATAGATGATAATGTATGGGCTATTACACATAATAGGCCAGTGTAGTCATTGAGAGGTTGCCATGGCAACCTATTAAACCTCAAGAGTGAAGCTTGGGAGGTTTAATTGGTTACCATAGCAACCTTGAGAAGGGTTCTCAGGCTTGTTGTGTATAGTAGACCATACATTGTCTTTTATAGTATATGGGCTACCACACAACAAATTTTGAGGAGGAGGGAAAAAAAAATACTGTGGCTGCCATTCTCAGACCTGATAGTGCTGCGTGAGCTGTCAAACTGTCAGTTTCACTCACACAGTGCTAGTGATTACAACCACAGCTCCAGTGTATATGGTGCGAGAAAGAATTAAATGTTGTAGTGCTGCAGTAGCTACGTATCTAGTGCAGCACATCAACAAAATGATGTAGCCACTGCAGCACAATAATGTTGTTCTAGGGATGGATTTCTGCCTAGAATAATGTTCTACCATACACTATAAATAGAATAATAGATAGATAAGTGTGTATTACAAGGCAGTAATACCATCGAGAGGTTTTGGGGACATGGAACCTCGATAGCAAAGCTCGAGAGGCCCTAAAGTCCCCAAAACCTCGAGATGGTATTACTGCCTTGTAAAACACTTATCGTTCTGTTATTTTGTGTAATATATGGATCCTTTGATAAAACTACAGATGGAGACATCCTTTGAACTGTAGTATTATCAGCAAAAACAATAGTATTATCACTTTTCAGGATAGTTTTATTGAGAGTAGTGATGTATTACTGGGAAATGTTTGTATAACTTAGTATAGTATTATTGAGGCTTATCCATATATTACAGAAAGATATCGTCTTGCAAAACTTTGTATGTCACAGTGCATACTGAACCAATTAAAGAGCAGCTTTCACAATACTGATGACATAACAGCCATGTGCAGCACTCAAGACAGCAGCTGCAATCAAAGAAAAACAGTAACATTTTTATACAAACAGCAGATTTAAATATGAAATATTACATGAATATATATTGTCTAGTAAACTGATTTAGAAATCAAATATGCATTTGTCTAATTCATGATATGCAGTTTATAATCAGTTGTGATGGGGTAGGACTTTTATATCTTACGTAGGGTTCTAACACACATGAGTTATGGGCCTGCCTCATTGCATGTGAAGATAAATTGCATATTTTGAGTCAGCATATTGCATATCCCCTATTTATAATGTGTCAGTGTGTCTCAGTTGGTAGCACATCCAGCTCTTGGACAGAAGGTTCTGAGTTCTAGTTCCACATTTGGATTGGAGTTACTCCCATCAACGCTTGCACTGGAATGCAGTCCTAGTGGGATGCTCTACTGTTAGGGTGTGCCATCCTTTGGGTGAGATGTTAAACTGAGGTGTCTTTTGCCTACCTCTGGTGCTGTCCAGGTGATTGTAAAAGAACCAAAGGCACTTTTCGCAAGAGGAGGGGAATTTTTTATTGAACAAAAAATTGTTGTGCAAAGACAAATCAGTCATAAGGCAAACCTAGAATAAATGGCATCATAACAATTCATGTAATACCCCAAGTTCCCAACCAAACTAAACCAGAAGAAACCAAACAAACTTTTCATGCTGGATAAAGAATGTATACATATTTATGTATTGATGCACTGTATAGTAAGTTCAATTGTCTCCATATATAGAAATCAAATTAAGTAGCTAGCCAAAAACAGTTTCCATAACATTTTCCATTTGTTCCTAACATGTTTTAGGTATTCCCTCCCAGAGATGGACTGTATTTCCCTTAAAATCCTGTTCACCAGGTCATCCTGTGGAAAACGTTGTTGCAACACCAAGCGGCATCTTATTTGCCGTATGTGAAATGTAATAACTAAGGAGCAGATCCTCAGGGTACTCTCATGGAATTTAACCCACTCTTGCATGGAGATACCAAACTCTAAGGCTGCATAGGCTATTTTAACAAATTTGAGAATGTTGCACTTGCAGCTCAGTTCAGGTCGAAATGACTGAATGTGTGGACATTGCAGGAGCAGGTGTTCCTGGCTTTCTAAAATGCCATAGCAAGTACTGTATCTCTAGGGCAATACTGCTTTGTTATACTTTTATGTCTGTTGGTGTTTCTAACATTCAGGCACTCATTGCGACATGATCATACAATGTCCCACATGTGAGCAGGAACTCTGGGGTCATTCAGTTCTGTAATAGTTGCCTCCTTATGCAGGTCTGTCCAACCTGGAAAGGTAAAGGGGTCAGAAAACAAACTATCCATCATGTGGGTACAAAACTGTTTCCGTGTATTGATTCTGAGCTGATCAGGGGACAGCTTCCATGCTTTAATTTTTTTTCTTTTAAAGATACTATAATATAGCCATGAATGTGTGATGCCCTTTGGATAGATGGTACAGTCCAATGGCCTGTTTCCCATTTAGCATAAAAGGACAATATCCATTCTTGCATCCAGGTTATCCAAGGAGCTCCATTGTTACCCACTGTCTGTGTAATATTACAATGGAGAAAAGTGGAGAAGGAAAATGCTAATGGGTTGATCATAGCAAGACCTCCTTTGGAAATAGGTAAGTAGGTTATGTTCCTGTTAATGGAATTTAGTTTACTGCCCCATAATAATTGAAAGACCATACTATATAGCTTAACTTTAAAATCAAGTGGGGGGAACACAAAGCTTAAGAATAAACATGCAGGGATCAATGGAGTTTTAACAAGAAAAAAACTTTTCCTTTTTAATACCAGGAGAGATTTACATAATGCCACTTTCAGTTCACCTTCCTGGATTCTTTCTGTCCAGTTAACTTTTGCCATGTCTATATTGCCAAATGTGACACCTAAACGTTTTAAAGATGTGGAATAAACAGAGACTGAACATATCTGGCCACTATCCGGAGGGATGATAGGTCCTAATGTTAGTGCCTTACTTGTAGAAAAATTAATTTTAGTTCCTAAGACTAAAGTGAAATCCTGCAAAATCCTCGTAGCCAGTTCACTGCACCCTGCATCTGCCAAAAACATACATACAGACATATTCTGCATATACGAGGATAACTACCAGGGGAGCAGATTTAGAAACTTCTACGCCCTCTATATTAGTTTCACTTAAAAGACATCTAATTAATATATCCAATTCAAAAACGTAAAGTATGGGACTCAAGCTGATCCTCTGATGCAGTGGTAGCGTTACTGCTTGCGGCGCGGATGATCCATGTTCAGGAATGAGCACAGAACATCAGAGGGTCGACTGGGGGCAGATAAGATGATCACCCCATGGACAGATCTCCTCTTCTGGGGGGTGGTTCCTAGCATGCAAGTGACACTCAGTGGAGACTAGGTGTACACCGGCCAGGACCACCTGTAGTGGGCGGAGGTGATGGCAGATGTCTGCAGGCTGTGTGTGGGAGCACGCATGACCCACGCTGACAAGCACAATGAAGCCCCTGGACCCCCACCTGAATGACACCCCAGGTGTAAGCCTCAGCTTCAGCCTCAGGTGGATCTCAACCTCTCCCGTCAGGGAGCTCTGCTGCAGGCGCCAAGCTGCAGGCCTCCCAGACTGGGCTGTTTTGGGGAATGCTGGGTGGCAGGTCCAGGCTCTGATGGAAGGTGGTACATCCCCATCCAAAGCCTGGTAGTCATAAAGAAAGTTGATAAAAAAAAATAGGGAACTCAAGGGGCACCCTTGTCATACCCCTTTAGCAATTTTTATATTCATGCCCAAAAACCTATTAATTAATGGTTGTAGTGTTACACAACTATACAATAGAAACATAGAAGTTGTTGACAGATGAAGACCCCTTTGGTCTATCCAGTCTGCCCATTTTTCCTGCCTACTGTGCCACTGCAGCCCTTGTACAGTTTCTGGTTGTCCCCACTCACTGTGTCCCTTCCAAGGTCCGCTTGTATCTGTCCCATGCATGCTTGAATCCTGTGACTGTTTTGGCACCTACCACCTCCACTGGGAGGTGATTCTAGGCTTCCACAACCCTCTCTGTGAAGAAATATTTCCTCACATCCCCTCTGAGCCCCACCTCCCAGCTTTATAGTGTGATGCCTTGTCCTCAAGTCTATATTTCTGTGGAAAATGCTACCTTCCTGTACCTTATTAATACCTGTTATGTATTTGAATGTTTCTATCATATCCCCCTTTCCCTTTTTCCCTCCAGTGAGTACATATTCAGTTCTCTTAGTCTGTCCTCATAGGGCTTTTGATGCAGTCCCTACACCATTTTGGTTGCCCACCTCTGTACCACCTCCACCCTATCCCTGTCCTTCCGGAGGTGGGGCTTCCAGTACTGGACACAGTGCTCAAGGTGTGGTCTTACCAGTTACCTGTACAGGATAAACACTACCTCCTTCTTTCTACTGGTTATACCCCTCCCTATGCACCACAGCATTCTACTAGCCTTTCCCACTTCCTTTTCCCTCTGCTTAGAAACATAGAAGTTGATGGCAGATAAGGACCACAAGGCCCATCCAGTCTGCCCATTTCTTTTTCTACCTTATAAATGTGCCATCTGCCTTTGCTCTGTCAGTGGCCTATCTATTCATACTACTCTGTATTGTTCCCTTATGCTTATCCCATGCCTATTTGAAGCCCTGCACTGTATTCATAGCCACCACTTCCTGAGGTAGGCTGTTCCATGCATCCACCACTCTTTCTGTGAAAAAGAATTTCCTCACATTACCCCTTAATCGGCCTCCCTCTAATCTCATGCTGTGTCCTCTTGTCATGCTATTTTTCT
Source organism: Neoceratodus forsteri (assembly GCA_016271365.2). Classification (NCBI taxonomy): domain Eukaryota; kingdom Metazoa; phylum Chordata; order Ceratodontiformes; family Ceratodontidae; genus Neoceratodus; species Neoceratodus forsteri. Next base: position 370,103,021 of record CM057451.1, on the reverse strand, counting down.
TATATTGAAACATGTTAAACTCTGTCACCTTGTTAATGCCCTTAAGGTGTTTGAATGTTTCGATCATATCACCTCTCTCCCTCCTTTTCTCAAGGGTATACATATTGAGCTCTGTTAATCTGTCCTCATATGTCTTCTGATGCAGTCCCTGCACCATTTTGGTTGCCCTTCTCTGGACTGCCTCAATTTGGTTAATGTCCTTATGAAGGTGTGGCCTCCAGTACTGCAACGCAGTACTCCAGATGGGGCCTAACCAGCCTCTTGTAAAGAGGGATTATTACCTCCCTCTTATGACTTGTAATACCCCTACTAATACACCCCAACATCCCCCTAGCCTTACCTACTGCTTTAGAGGTCTGCTTGGATGATTTCAGGTCACCAGTGGTGATGATGATGCCCAAGTCTCTTTCTTCCTTTGTGACTGCCAGCAACTCCTCTCCCAGCCTATAGGTGGCTTCAGGGTTTCTCTTTCCTATGTGCATGATCTTGCACTTCTTTGCATTAAATCCCCAGTTGCCACTCTTCCGACCATTTTGCTAGTTTATCCAGATCTCTTCTCATTCTGCCCACCCCATCTGGATCATCTACTCTGTTGCAGATCTTGGTGTCATCTGCACACAGACAAGCCTTACCCTCTAGTCCATCTGCAATGTCACTAATGAAGATATTGAAGAGGACTGGCCCCAGGACTGATCCCTGAGGTACCCCACTTGTGACTTGCATCTCTTCTGACTGTATACCATTTACCACCACTCTCTGTTTTCTGCCTGTCAACCAGTTTTCCACCCAGTTGAACAACTTCTGACCCATCCTGAGCCTACCCAGCTTATTTATCAATCTTCTATGTGGAACAGTGCCGAAAGCTTTGCTGAAGTCAAGGTAGGTGACATCAACTGCCCCCCCTTGGTCCACCACTCTGGTTACCCAGTCAAAGAAATCTATGAGATTAGTTTGACGGACCTTCCTTTGTAAACCCATGCTGCCTTGGATCCTGTGCCCTTATGGATTCCAGGTGTTGCATTATCCTTTCCTTAAGAAGTGCCTCCATAATCTTGCCCACTACTGAGATAAGACTGACCGGTCTATCGTTCCCTGCCTCCTCCCTGCTACCACTCCTGTGGAGCGGGATCACATGAGCCCTTCTCCAGTCTTCTGGGACCTCTCCTGTGCTCAGAGACTCACTAAACAGTTCTGCAAATGGCTCTGCTAGTTTCACCCTTAGCTCCTTAAATACCCTGGGATGTATGCCATCAGGTCCCATTGCCTTGTCCACCCTGAGCTTAGCAAGCTCTTGTAGGACCCTTTCTTTGTGAAGGGACTATTGCTCACCTCCCTCCCCCCGTGTCCATGGTGCTGAGATGTAGGCCCTGCCCTACCTTCTCTTCAGTAAATACTGAGCAAAAGTATCTATTTAGGATTGATGCTTTTACAGGGTCCTCCTCCTCATATGCCCCATTCTCTCCTTTGAGCTTAGCAATACCCCCTCTGGACTTTCTCCTTTCACTAATGTATCTATAGAAAGTCGTGTCACCTTCTTTTACTGTTCGTGCTAGTGTTTCCTCAGTTTTGGACTTTGCCTGCCTTACTGCCTTCCCTGCTTCCCTTAGGGCAGTTTGGTTTGCCTCCCTATCTTCCTCCCGCTGTGTTCCCTTATATTTCCTGAAGGCCAGCCTTTTGGCTTGGCTACCTTCAGGTCATCAGAAATGATTACCCCCAAGTCCATTTCCTGTTTGGTTGTTGTCAATACCTCCCCATCCAATTGGTACATAGCCCCCTGCTTTCTGTAGCCCAAGTGCATTATTTTGCACTTTTTAGCATTGAAACCCAGCTGCCAAACACTTGACCATTCTTCTAACTTCTGTTAGTCATTCCTCATTTTTCCACCCCCCTGGTGTGTCCACCCTGTTGCAGATTTTTGTGTCATCTGCGAACAGGCAGACTTTCCCTTCTAGACCTTGTGCAATGTCGCTGATAAAGACATTGAAGAGGACTGAGCCTAGTATCGACCTCTGAGGCACCCCACTTGTCACCTTGCCTTCTCCTAAGTAGACTCCATTTGCCACCACCACCCTCTGACTCCTGCCACTCAACCAACTTCTTACCCAGTTTGCAACTTTCTGTCCCACTCTTAGACAGGCCAGCTTGTTCACCAGTCTTCTATTTGGAATGGTGACAAAGGCCTTCCTGAAATCCAGGTATGTCACATCTACCGCTTCACCCAGATCTACTTCCCTGGTCACCCAGTTGAAGAACTTAATCAGGTTTATCTGGCAAGATCTCCCCACTGTGAAACCATGTTGCCTTTGATTCTGAAATCCACTTGTTTCAAAGTATTTCACTATCCTTTCCTTCAGTAGTGATTCCATAACCTTGCCCATTACCAAAGTCAGGCTGACAGGTCTATAATTTCCTGCCTCCTCCCTATTCTCACTTTTATGAAGTGGGACCACATCTGCCCTTCTCCATTCCCTTGGAACCACCCCTGTATCCATCGACAAGTTGAATAAAATTGCTAGTGGTGCTGCCAGCACCTCTCTGAGCTCCTTTAGTATCCTAGGGTGAACCCCATGGGGTCACAGAGCCTTCTTAACTTTTGATTTTGCTAGTACTCTGAGGATTTCCTCCTCTGTGAAAGGACTAGTGTCCCCTTCCCTACCAATTCTGCCCCTGTTCATTATCTTTGGCCCGTCACCTACTCCTTCTATTGTAAATACTGAACAAAAGTATCTGTTCAATATGTCCGCTTTCCCATTGTCCCTTTCCTCACAGACTCTCCCTTCACCCTTTATCCTTGTTATCCCCTCATTGATTTTTCTCTTCTCGCTAATATATCTAACAAAGGTTTTATCCCCTTTTTTTATTGACCAGGCAATATTCTTCTCTGTTTGTGCCTTTGCTCGCCTCACTGCCTTCCCTGCCTCCCTCTGTTTCTCCTGGTAAATTAACCCATCCTTCTCTTTCTATGTCTTTTTGTATTTTTTAAATACTAGTTTTTTCACTCTTACTGTTTCCGCTAGTTCTCTAGAGAACCATAGTGGTCTTCTTTTCCTCCTGCCCCTGCTGACCTGCCTGATACAGAGATTCGTAGCTCTTTCGATGCCCTCTTTAATTTTTGCCCACTGGTCCTTGTCTCCACCTAGTATCCCTAGCCCTGCCAGGGCATCCCTGAGGCATTCTCCCATTGTCTTGAAATCAGCCCTCCTAAATTCCATGACCCTCATCCTTGTGAGGTTCAGTGCAAACTCAATTTTTATTCTAAGCCACACCATACGACAGTCACTGGTCCCCAGGTGGTCCCCCACTGAGACGTCAGCAGCACTGTCCCCATTCATCAGCACTAGGTCCAGTACTGCTCCCTCATGAGTGGATTCCATTACCAGCTGCCTGAGGAATGCCCCCTGCAAGGAGTCTAGGATGTCCCTGCTCCTGGAACTTGCCGCTGCTGGGAGTCTCCAATCCATGTCAGGTAGGTTGAAGTCTCCCATTAGTAACAACTCTCCTTTATGAGCCAGCCTTTGAATTGCTTCCATCATTTCCTGAGCCATGTCTTCTGTCTGTGCTGGATGTCTGTAAATCACTCCTGCATGGAGAATGACCCCATTCCTTTTCTCCAGAGTGACCCACAGTACCGCCGCTCCCTCCTGTTCTCCATGTATTTCTGTAGCCTTTATGCTGTCCCTTACATAAAGAGCTACCCCTCTCCTCTTTCTTCCAACCATGTCCCTAGTAACACTTTAAAGAGAGACTTCTGCCAAAAGTAGTACATTGCAGAATTAGAAAAAGCATATTCCCGGTAAATCTCATACCAAAAATTAGGTTTCTACATTACTTCGTTTTAAACACCTCCCAGCTCACTCATGTCTCACAGCCCGCCCTTTCCCAGTCTCATTCCCTCTGGCACCGGGCCTTCCTTGTGACTCCTTTCCTGCTTCGCATCTCCACTGGTACAAGACATTTTCCACCACCATCCGACAGTGGCCCATTATCCTGCCAACTTCCTCTCCCAGTCGCACGCCTGCAATACTAACTGCCTATGGTGCCCTCTATCTCTTATTGTTACCACAGCCAGCTGCCTTCTCAAGCTGCTCATTATATGAATATTATCTCAAAGTATGTTATAACTGAGTATCTTTATTTTTTCTTTTAGTTGTTTTGGTTGTTTATTGTGCATTCTTTTACTACCTCTGTATGTACGTTGACCCTCATCCTTTGACGTGGAACCTTTGTAAATGAGCAGTTTCTGCTCAAAGGTATTTGTAATCCGAGAATTTAATAAATAAAAAAAAAGTTATGAGCTATTTTGTAACACCAATTTCACTACCTAGTCAAAAAAGCCAGTTTCAGTGAAGAGTTACTGATGATGTCATAACCCGAACTCACAGTCTAGCCTTCCCTTTCACCAACCTTATAGGACCTGTTTCTCCAAAGTTTATGAAACTGTAGCTATAGTAATCATTTAAAAAAAATTGACATAGGAATGGTTGTAGTGCTTGTGTTTCCAGAATGTTTAGATGCACGGCACGGTACTTTAGAACACGTTAGGAGGTGGTTTTGGAATGCAGCACTGAATCAAGGCACCACCACATTCCGAAATTGTGTGTCACTGCTGCATTCTGAATTTGAGCATCACCACCACATTTCTAAACTGTGCATCACTGTCAAATCCTGAACCTGTGCATCACTGCCACATTCTGAAATTGTGTGTCACTGCCACATTCCGTAATTATGTGTCCCAGCTACTTTCTGAGATTGTGTCATTGCTGCATTCCACAATTGCAACCTGGTGACATTTCAAAATGTCGTACCTGCAGTATTCTAAAATTGCACACAACTTTGTCATTCTAAAGCCATGTTTGCCACTGTAGTCCAACCTCCCCCTCCCCCGTCACATTCTGAAGTACTGTATCCTGCATCTACACATTATGGAAGTGCATGTGCTGACCAACCCAGTGTCAGTTTTCCTTTTTCAGATGTTTACTACAACTGCAGTTTTAAGTAACAAAGGAGAAATATATCATATAAGGTAGCTTGCAGGGAGGACTAGGTTGTGAGTTCAGGTTATGACATCATCATCAGCTCTTTACTAAAACTGGCTTTTTTGAACAGGCAGTGAATTAAGGGTTACAAAATGACTTATAACTTTTAAACAAAGTAACTTACAGATTTGATTTTTGGCATGAGGCTGATTGAGGATATGCTGACCAAAATTCTGAATGTATTGATGCCAAAAATGTTGGCCAGAGTCCTTCTTCACGTTTCCTTAACTACAGTGTAACTGCATTGCAACTGCAATGCAGTTACATGCAACAAAACTGTAACTACAGTGTTGCATGTAATTAATGATTACCTACCCCACAGTTACTTTGAAACTGACACTTAAAGTGTGACCCAGTAGGTAACACTTATAATTTAATTCAGGAAATGAAATTAACTGGAATCACGTTATATGCCAGAGCCTGAAACATGAATTCATGAGACACCCGGTCATAAGAGTAGGGGAATTATTTTATTGAAAACAAGGCATCAGACAATACAAACATATCAAAATAATGCAGGAAAAGGAAAAAAAGGAAAGAAACAGAGAAGCAAAGCAAACCTAAAACCAAGAAAGATAATAAGCATGCAAGACTGCACATTAAACAACGTTATTCTAATTATTTACTAAATGTTTCAAACCAAAGACATGGGATGTGTATAAATTAGAAAAGGGAAAAGGAAACAATCTCATTAAGTCACATGCTTGCTTGAAAATCAAAGGCGTGTTATGCCATCTGTCTGCTAATATAGCTGAAGAGCATTGTTTAAATTAAGTACAGTAAATATCATGTAATTCAGAAAGAATCATATCAGTAATTCGGTCAAAAAGCTTTATTGTTCAGCAACATGCCATTACAACTTGATACAAAACACATACATGCATACACACACAAAACTGAACATACGCAAACAATACACTCGGTCATATTCTAGGCATAATTTGCTCTAATTATAGCTCAAGGATACAGAACAGTTTAATTAATCATTTGCCTTCTTAGGTTTAAGGAACATTATGTAACTTTATATTCCACATTTTCTTGTATATTTAGTGTTACTAGCTTCATATTGTAAGCACTTATTCCTTATACCTTATAGTCATTATAACACAATTAATTCATTACCTTTTTTTTGCTTCTTAGCATCTCCAGGCAAATAATAATAGCCCACCAGAAAATAAATTCATATCCAGAAAAAAACATAAAATTGCTGCCATTATATAAATGAATATTTGAGCTTTCCCTACATATCCTCAATTTTCAGTATAGATATACTTCACTCCTTATGAGAGGGCATTAGTATGACAAAATGATTGAACTGGATGGAACTGAATAGTAAATCTAGAGCCACAAGGTTGGACCTTTGAGGTTAATGCACAGAAATACTCTGTCCCAAACAAAAATAATAATAATAATAATAAAATGTATTTAATTGAGCACCTTTCAAAATTTCAAGGTAGGGCTATGTCCAGTGGATCCACAATAAGCCAACCTGTACAGTCAGATAGATCCAGCCCTCACTGGGGGAGTTTCAAAGGGCACCATGCAGAGCATGCTTGGAATTAAATGTAGGGTCCTTCGAACTATGCCCACACTCATATGTTGGGTCATTTTGTCCTGCAGAGCTAACCTATTATCCCACTTAGGCCCAGCCTTACCACTTATCTGAACTCCCATTAGTATTCCCCAGTGTGCATCAATAAAGATGTGGTAACTCCCAGCCGAGAGCAAGACTCCCCAGGATGGCCTTTCAAGTCTCTGAAGAATTTATTGCACCTTGCTTTTTATGGGGATCCTTATTATAATATCCCATTTAAGTAGCTGTTATAAACCCTAATAATTGTATTTGTACTTTAAAATTCAGTTAATCACAAAAAATGTTCCTATAAATTGGTATTCCTAAAAGTAGATCCATAGACCTGTAATCAGACAATGCTAGACATACAATAAAAAATGGTGCGTAGTGACAATCATTACATGCCTGAAATGACAAAACTGTGACATTAAAAACAAGTAAAAAGAGAAAAATATGACCTGCAATATACATATATACTCAATAAATAAATAAATTCATTAATAAATACATACATACATTCTTATGGGCTTATGGACTTAATGAAGTCTCAGTGTATAAAAAAAATAAAAGGAATTCGAGCTCCATACTACTGAACATAGGAAGAATGCTGAAGGCAATTATACCTGCATGCCTTACCTCAGTAATGTAGCAATAGTTTATTCCAAAGTCTAGGTTTGCAGTCCAGGGATACTGACCCTTTTAATTCACTAAATAAGTTCTAAAAGCCTCACATATAATACCATCAAGAACATAGAATAAAATCAGCACCTCTTCAATGGAAAAGTCCCAAACCACAGATCATTTAGTGCAGCACTCTACCTTTCCAGGTGTTCCACTCTTTTTTTTTTATTTATACTTTATTTTTATTATTTTTCTTAAAGAAATAATTTCTTTTACAGATCATAAAATCGAGAAAAAATCATTTAGACATTAAATAAGTCAAGAAAGTATCAACTTAAAATAAAGCAAAACTTATTTTTTGGGGAAATAGAAAAATTCAAAGATATCAGTTCAAATCTAGAGCTTTTTTTTTTCAAAAGTAAAAATAGAAAGTTTGTGTGTGCTCCAAGCAATTACATCACAACCAATAGAAAATTGAAAAAAATTAAATCCAAAGCTTTAAGAATCAGGTCCCATATCTTCCGACCTCCATCCATGGCAGAGAAAAAAAACAACACATTTATACTGGATGATATTCTATGGTTTCAATCTCCTCCTGTTCAAAATCAGAACCCAGGTCCTCTGGCAGTTTAATATTTTTCTCAAAAAACGATTGAGCAGCATCTTGATCCTCAAAGAAAAAAAATTTCCCTTGAAATTGGACTCTCAGTTGGGCTGGTGCTAACAATGCAATTGGTATTCCAGCTTCTTTAAATTCTGACATGATAGCTAGAAGTCTTTTTCGTCTCCGCTGTGTTTGCAGACAAAAATCTGGATATAAATGGATCCGTGTTCCCTCATATATTATATTTTTCTTCTGTCTAGCCATTTGAAGGATCCTATTTCTTTCAGGTAGTGTTTGAAATGAAATGATAATATATTTTGCAGCAGATTCTCTCTCCTCTTGTTCCTTCACAAAGCGTGTAGGGCGAAATATAGATTCCAAATTAAAAGAGGACTCCAAAGAAAAAACAGCTCTAAACACCACCTCCACTGCCTCTTTCAGCTCACTATTTAATGTATTACCAGGGAATCCAATAAGCCACAAATTTCGTCTAAGAAGATTATTTTCCAGTCGCTCCATCCTAGCAGCTTGTGCTAACTGCCCGTGTAACGCTGCATTAACAGCCCCTTCTAGAGTAAGAGTTCTTGCTGAAATGGCTTTTATTTCCTTCTCGTTAGTTTGTATGGCTTTTTCTGTACCCTCTAGTCTGCTCTTGATGACTGCACATCTAGAGGAGATTTCTCCTAAAATAGATTCTATCCGAGTATTAGACTGTCTCACCTCAGATTGAAAGTCCGACAACAGGGCTTATTTCGATACCAAAGTTGGTTTAGTTGTAGCTTTGGATTTACCTCCCAGTTCTGGGCAAATAGGTAAAACAGGAGAGTTCCCTGCTCCTTCCACACCGAGCTGTCCCGTAGGCCCACGGGCCTGAGCCGCTCTCCCAGTAAACTTTGGGGAAACAAACTTCTCCAGATTTCCAGCCACAGAGAACCACTCCACCACACTACATTTTTTTTTTAATGATGTAAATAACAAAAGTGATATTTAGTGTGTTTTTAGAGTGTCTCCTGCTTTCAAAACTGCAGAGCTCCTCACAAACACGTATATCGGAAATAGCTCAACAGTGCCCCCTCCAGGTCTTCCACTCTGAGCTGCCATGGTTGCAGCAGCAGTTAGGAACATCTACCCATATTGAGTCGTAATAAGAAAAAAATTTACCTTTGTGTGGAAAAGAAAAAATTGAAACTACTCAGTACAAGTCGCCAAATCCCTGGCCATATTGAGTTAGCAAACAGTGAAATTGATACCCATTTTCCCTCACAAGGAGTTTGTTAACATCCAGGTGGAAACAGGTTAATACATTCAGGCCACATTTCTTCTTAGGAAACCTTCTCTGAAAAGAGTTCATGCTCTCCTGATCTACCAAACTTCAAACTATGTTCTACTTAAATTTCCATCCTCCAGGACTATTTGAAGTCATCTTTTTAAAATACAAAACAAGCATTTCAGCAAATATAGTACAACATATAGTGTTGGTGTAGACCTCGTCAGCCTCAGTTCCTCACATGAAAAATCTTCCAGCTCTTCTGACTCCTCCATTTTCCAAAAAATCTCCACTTATGGGGCTTCGATATTCACACCATTTGTGTTATCAAGGCTCCTCTCATCCCAGTCTCTTGCAAACCGACTCACTGCTTGCATGAGAGAACACTGCACAAACGCTGGCAAAACCTCCGCTAAAAGTGAAGCATCAGACAGTCAGTAAAAGGCCATCCAAGGCAAAAGTAGTGAACTCAAATGGCTATGTGCAATTTTCACTGGCACATTTTCCAAAAAAGAGGAATGAAAATAACTAATAGCAACTTTTAAAATATCTTTTAGTCAGACTCAGAGAACAGAGGAGCTGGACGAAGCAGCTTGGTGCCATCCTGCTGCTCCACCGGCAGCAAACCCAGTCCAAACAATCATGTTAAAAACTTTAAGTTGAATATACATTTTTTGCTATAAAGAAAAATGACACCTGTTAAATCATAGGTGCCATTTAAAACAAGCAAATAATACATCCAAAGAACCAGAATGCCATATCCCTCAAGCAGCCTTGTACTGGCTAACCACCAGAGTATCATAGTCCATGTCCAGGATGAGTAGGACATTTTTCTCAGTGTCCTGGCCAACATTACCCTTCCAATAAAACTGGTTCATGCAGTTCTCCGAGGCTGTGTAGTGGTGTTGATGAGTGGAATGACTGCTACCACAGATTTACAGTCATTATAATATCAGTCTCTCATTGCTTGTAAAGTGCTTTGGTATTGTATAAGAAAAACACTATATAAATGCTAATTCTTCTTATTGTCATAGCTTAAAAAAAGTCCAACAATATCTGCTAATGATTGTTTCCATTTTTCCAATGCATGCTGCCTGCTCTGTACCGTCTATCAACAATGCATGTTAAAAAAATGAAACAGTGAGGAGACCTTCATCTTTGAATGCCTTACTAATGGAAATACCAATATATGCATATTTTGATCCTAATAGGGAAGTGACTGGATAGTTATTTGTCAGGGTGCAGAGTGGGTTTTCTTTACTAAAATAAAGTCAGAGTAATGTCTGTGTGACAGGCAGGCAGTGTGTGTGCTATAGATACAGGTGGCAAGAAATTCTGTAATTGCAGAAGTTGTTGCAGTTGCAGAATGGTAATTTATTTATTGAAGTTTGATGACCGGGTAGGAACGCTGGGCCCAAAGAGGTCCCTTTTTCAGGGGCGACCCGGGTGAAACAACAACGTACAGGTAACAGATCAGTACAGTCGGGAGATTGAATAGTTTTTAACAGTAAGAATACATATGTTTACGGGCAGCAGGTAGTGGAAGACATGCAGGCTGTAAGGACATACAGTTTACACATAATGAGACCATTAAACATTAAACATCACTAGTTATTGATTAGAGTAAAAGTGCTCTGAATAGTGAGCAGCAGCTAAAGACCTAGGGTTAGCTGCTGTGTGGGCAGATTGAAGGGGATAAATTTGGGACATAAGTGCACCCTGTCTGTAAGGGAGGACCGTTATACTGCCAGGATGGAGGTTGAGGGTCTATTGAGCTACCCAGGTGGCTGCACGTGGTCAGGTACTGTAGCAGAGACATATGCCCTATTGGAGCAGGTGTCCTTAAGCTTAGTCCGAAGCTGGTAACGTCTCAGCCTCCCGCACTCCAAGGAGGTTGCTCCAGGTGGAAGGGCGGTGTATGCAAAGGACCTAGACCTGGCTTTAGTCCTAATCCTGGGAACCACGAGGAGAGTTTGGCCTGATGAGCGCAGGCACCGTGGGTTGGGTGTCACCCTGACGAGCCCATCCAGGCTGGGGGGAGGTGAGGGACCCAGTAGCTTGAATGTAAGGCAGAGGGTTGGGTAGGAGAGGCGAGCATCCAGAGACGGCCACCTGAGCCTGGATTGGGCCTCACAGTGGTGAGTCCCGGTAAGACATGGTGGCAAAGCGGACTATTTTATTGTACAAGGTCTGCAGCCTTCCTATCTCCATCACGGCCACGCCTCTGGAGGATCGGGGTCATGAGTGTGAGCTTTGGGAGGAGTACACTAGTGGCAATGGCTACCCTAGCTTCCGGATGATCTGGTCCTTTAGTCTATAAAGGATGCCAAGTTTCCTATGGATGGCTTTGGTGATTTGATCTACATGATTTTTAGTGTGAAGCCTTGGTCCAGGGTAAGGCCAAGGTATTTGGTGGAGGTGACCACCTCAAGTTTTACACCCTCTGGACTGGAGTTGAAGGAGATGTGACCTCTGTTCCCAGGATCTAGGGCCAAAGAGCATACCTTTCATTTTGTTGGTGTTTAAAACCATTTTGTTCAGAGTGAGCCATCTGATGGATGTCTTCTTGGAGGGCTGTCTGCAACTCTGGTAAGTTAGAAGTTTATAAATGACTGCATCATCCACAGACTGGATGGCGCTACTCCGGGTATGTTTATGCAGATCATTTATGAACAATGTAAAGAGAAGAGGGCGAGGATTGACCCTTGGGGTACACCTTCTTTGAGTAGGGCTAGCTTGGAGACTTTATCCTCCCACTTAACCCTCTGGGTGCGCCAGAGAGATAACTCTTGAACCATCCTAGTGAGTGGGTGTCAGGCCAAGAGAGCGATATTTTGTAGAAAGGAGGTTGTGGTTTACCAAGTCAAAGGCTTTAGATAGGTCAATGAAGACTGCCCCTGTGCTGACCCCTCCGTCATTATTGCTCAGTACTTCTGTTGAGAATTTAGTTAGTGCAGTGTCCATCCCATGCTTGGCCCTGAACCCGTGCTGTGATGGAGAGATTGCCCGGTGGATTTCTAGGTAATCACGGAGTTGGGAGTAGACTAGCTTCTCCTGTACTTTTGCTATGGCACACAACAAAGAGATAGGCCTGTAGTTCTCAATGGGCTCTGCTGATCCTCCCTTGTGTATGGGACTCACCAGAGCCTGTTTCCAAAGCTTGGGTACAGACCCCTCCATTATGGACCGGTTGATCAGCCAGGTTAGGGGTTTAGCTAGAGCTGGGGCTCCCTCCTTGAAGATTCTGGTTTGGATCCCGTCAGGGCCCCCAGATCCTCTCGAGTGTAGGGATTTAAGGGTGGTAAAAACCTCCCTTTCCCTGACCAGGTAATGATGTCACTAATATACTAACAACATGTTGTGACCTTTGAACTGTCTCACAACAAGAAAACTGTGCAAGGAAATCCATACACAGTAGGGGCTAGATGTATTACATTGGTGTTATAATTTGTTCACAGTCCTTAATCCACACCCACTGCATCCTTCCTGAGCACAGGGAACACCCACAACACAGTCGAAGCACTCATGATGCAGTGGGAGGACTACTGCATTATGACAGCTGACCTATCTGTTGGTGTTCCTAAAGCTCAGGAAAGATTAAGTGACAATGTATACCTCTCAACTATCCCTGACTTTCAGGGAAGGTCCCTCGTTTTGCCTCAATAATTTCCTCTGTCCTCTCTAAAACTGACATTTCTGTCACTGAAAGGTAGGGATTGCAAGCATAAAGTAATACCACACCTGACTGGTACAGTCTAGTTCACCATCATACTCTTAGTTTTTATTGGCATTGCCTTGTAGATAACTACTGTCCCTTGTATCAATGTATTCATTTGACCCTTGTAAAATTTCATATCCAGATTCTGTTTTTACTGTTAAACTGCTAAGTATTTTTTTTGGTAAAATCTTTTAATTAGTTTTATAAATACAGAACTTACAAACCAGCTCTACAGGACACACAGAGGACACATGGGCAGAATACTGGAATTCTTACAGGATACATTATCTGAGTGTCCAGGTAAATACCCCATTTGGAGCCAATGCAAGATACAGTCTACCAGTCTACCAAGATAGCATCTCCTCAGCAGTCACTGCTGAGCCATAGCCCTGCCACAGGAGAGGAGAGACCTTCACACAATATGAGTTCAGTTCAACATACATCATAGGCTTTGTCTTTATAACATGGGGTCCCATAGAGAAAAAGGTTTACTTAAATCAGTATAGTTTGTCGTGCTAAAGTCCGTGCCGCACCACCGCTCTAATAAGTGACCTAATATCAAAACTACAGTTAATACAAAAATACCAGAAATAGTAAAAGAGTATAATTTTGAAACAGGAACTTCAAGAGTAAAACAGCATACCTCATAAGTCTTACTACATGTTGGAGAGATTTAAATGCAGGAACAACTTCATGTATGTGCCATAGGCTACACCTTTATCAGGAACTCTAAGGGTCTCAGTCTCTATGTGAGAGTCAAAATAGTATGAAGAAAGGCTATTGGACATGACAGCCTGACATATGTATTCAGGAATAAGAAACTGCATTGCAAGTATCCCTATTCAAACAATTTGCACACCCATGGAGGCGGGAAGGCATTTCTGAGCCTTCCATGTGGGCAGTGCTATTTTCAACCTTACTCTTGTGAGCTCTTCGACAGTAAGAATAAACCAAAGACATTACACATATACAACTATTTGTAAAATAAAGCACATTGACGGGATATACCCCTCTTATCTAGGGGATATTGCCCCTCACATCAGCGCTGATCCACTACCTTCGCAGCCATTTCATTTCCCCAACCCTACCCTTACATACTAACATTAACAGCTCATATTAGCCTCAAGGTCCTGCAGCACCATTGTCTTCTGCATCCACTGCAGCTCCCTGTGTACCAAAGTCAGATTTTATTTTTATCAAGAGCTGATCCTTAGTCTAGCAAGGTATTGCAGACTGTGAGAAATGCTGAAGGATGGGAGTTCACTTGGAACTATGGCAAAGGCCCCTCGTCTGTTCCTTGTGGCATAACTCAAGTTAAGGTATATAGACAGGTTAATATATATATAATTTATACAATAGGGGTGAAGGGATTAACATTCAAATAAATAAGGTTATTCTCACAGGCACTGAACATCAGGAAGCTGACGTAGATACTGTGGAATATCTTAACAGGTATGCCTACATCAGCAGCTGATATTCTCACTGTGGCTACGTCAGTACAGGCACTAACCTCACTGGACAACGTCTCTAGCTAAGAAATACGTAAATATAGCCCACGTTACAAACATATCCATAAAACTTTCACATTAGTACAATACAACACAAAAAAAGTAAAGCAGTAAATCTCCAAGTGGAACGCTGGTTCCAAAGAAGACAACTTCAACTATGTCATTGACTGAGATCCAAGGTAAACCTCTGTCACAAGTAAAATGCTCATACAGTACACCAAATCCCTAGACTTTGTACACTGTTCCAGGACTTTGCACAATGTGCAACTTTAATTTTACAGCAGTACCTGCTATATACAGTATATTCCTCAGTCCTCATCGTGGCTCCAAATCCAAAAGCAGTCCATAAAAGTGAAAGTCAGGAAGCCGCACCACTGGGAACATGATGCGCAATGGACTGAGAAGTGAAACATGAACCCATCAGACTACATAGCACAGTGTACATAAAATAAACACTATAGGACAAAAACAATGACCCAAAATGAATGGGAAACCACTGAAAGAAAAATAAATATACAGAACACCAACCAGGATGAAACTAACCAAACTCCCACACAATCAACACAGTAAAACAATCACATCATAGAAAGACAGAAAACCCAACCAATCATGGACTACAACCTGGACTACCAACTAATCATAAAACACAACTACTTCCCATTCAAACTTCCAATCACTCACATATCAACAGTCACTCCCATTCAGAAAACAAAGCAGAATCCCACAGAAGGAAGCATACATGCAATGGAAGAATACCACAAAACAAAATAAAACCAATAAGTCACACAAATAAAAATGCCATAACTCTATCCCTTACTGTATAAATCGCACACATGATGTGCAGATCGTGGGATATGGATAAATATTTTCACTTCTGCAGAGTGAGCTCTGGACACTCTCACTTGTGCCTTCGGCACTCGTCTGGAGCTCACTCAGCAGGAGTGAGAATATTTTCCATATCCCACTCATGCCCATCATGTAATATATATCTATATAGATATATATTACATGATGTGCAGATCGTGGGATATGGATAAATATTCTCACTCCTGCATAGTGAGCTCTGGACACTCTCACTCGTGCCTTCGGCACTCGTCTGGAGCTCACTCAGCAGGAGTGAGAATATTTTCCATATCCCACTCCTGCCCATCATGTAATATATATCTATATATCTATATAGACAGAGATTACATGATGTGCAGATCGGGATATGGATAATATTTTCACTCCTGCAGAGTGAGCTCTGACACTTCCTCACCATGCCTCGGCACTGCCTGGAGCTCACACTAGCAGGAGGGAGAATATTTTCTCCATATCCTACCCTGTCCATCATGTAATACATATCTATATATATATATAGATATATTACATGATGGGCAGGAGTGGGATATGGAAAATATTCTCATTCCTGCAGAGTGAGCTCCAGATACTCATGAGTGCCAAAGGCATGAGTGAGAGTATCCAGAGCTCACGCTGCAGGACTGAGAATACTTTCCATATCTCACAATGCGCACATCATGCGTGTGATTTATACAATGGGGATGGGAGCTTTAGAAATATTATTTTTTTGTGTTCTTTTTCTGTTTCTGTGTGCTTTCTGCTCTTTCTGTGTGTGGTGTGAGTGTGTGTGAGTTTTTCTGAATGGACTGGGAGTCTGAAAAACACAATGGCACACAGGTGAGAGTCTTTTCCAATGCTAAGTGAGTAAGTTGCAGGTAGCACTGAGAAAGAGAAACTCCTTTGTGAAGGAATTCCATTTAGAATGCAGGCTGTTGTGAAGCCGAGAACAGCATAGTAATTGGCTGGGAGTCTCAGAAACACTGTGAGACACAGGTGAGTGTCTTTTGGAATGCCAATTGAGTAAGTTGCAGGCTTCAGAGAGAAAGAGAAACTGTTTTATGAAGCAGTTTCATTTAGAATGCAGGCTTTAGTGTGTGAGGGGTGACATCAGCAGAGTATGGATAAATGGAATTTATCTCACTGCTGATGTCATTGGCATTTATCTCACTGCAGTGAGAATGTCTCCTTTTATTACACTGGAATAGCTCTCGCCCAACTGTATAAATATATATGTGTGTGCTGCAAAAAATATGTTAATGCTCCAGTTAGGGTCACAGTGACAAAAGTTGGGAAATGAGGTGTTAGGATTTCCCTAACACTTCACCCTCCCAAACCAGGCAGGAGAGCAGGTGTGGGGTGCACCTTGGCCTTCTCAAGCCTAATGTACACCCCACTCCATCTGTAAATAAGGTCAGATGTGTAGACTTTATGAGAATGGGGTGAGCATTAGGTCTGAGAAGCCCAAGGCACACCCCACACCTGCTCTCCTGTCTGGTTTGGGAGGCTTGAATGTTAGGGGACCCCTAATGCCTCATGTCCCAACTTTTGTCACTTTGACCCTAATTGGAACATTAAAGAAGTTGTTTGCAACTTATTTCCTTACTTTTTGAGATAGTATAATAGTATCCTTATTTTACTGTGGGAGCACAGAGTAATTTGGACCCTGTGCTCCCATCCCTCTGTAGGTGTGTATATGTATATATATGTAGCTGTGGTCAGGATGGTGGGGACAACGAGGGACTGTTTTCTTTTTATCAGATTTAAAAAAAAGATGTTGGGGGACTCTTTGTTTTTACAGGATCAAAGGAAATAAATATTTTGGGACACTGGGGGTGGGCTCCCCAGTGTCCCACACTGCTGGGGAAGGGGGCTAGTAATGCTGACATGGGGACTGGACCCCACCATGTTGGCACCATCAATAAAACAACAGGCTGTGGGGGGGAGATCCGACACCAGGGGTGGTCATCCCGGTGCCAGATTATATAAATAAATAAAAAATATAAACATAAAAGTAAGGGGAATGGCTATCGGAGGGTGGGGGATGCCACCAGACACCAGGGAAAATATATTTTATTTAGTGGGACAGTGATCTGGAGTGAGGAGTGCCACTAGACACCAGGCCAAGGGGGCTCACAACAGACACTGCAGCTGGCAGCACAAGTTCAGCTGCAGCAGCAGAAGTCAAGAAAATCCACGGTTCTCATACAGAGAACGCGGGGAACATGCTCCTCTCGCTAAGCTGGGCACCCAGGATTTCAGGTGCCCATAAAAAGTATTCCTGGCTCTAACTGTGAAAGACAAACACCAGAATCTAGCTAAATGGGGCCCGTTTAGCTAGATTCTGGTGTTTGATTTGTCAAATGACAGCATTTTGTATGTATTTACCACATATTTTAGTTTGTGGGAAAAAAGACAAGATGGCGGCTCATAAAAGAGGAATTTTTCTGGCAAAAAATTATTGGAACCTCACGAAAAATAATCTTTTTTCGTGAAGCCAAATCCTTTGTCGAACTTTATACTTCTATCCTGGAAAGTGATCTTCCCATTGAAAACAATGGGAACTTACAAATTGAATAACTTTGCAACAGGTTAATATTTTTTCACTAAATAAATGCAGGGCAGTTCTGTTACCCAAGCTGTTTCTACCATAAACAAATCATACCAAAATTCCACACCATCTGTGCACAAGGCGATGAGGAAAAAAATGCAAAAAATGGCAACTTTTAAAGTTTTTGCACTATCTGGATCTCAGAATTCATACATACGACTGGAGCGAAACTTGCCACATCAAGAGATCTACCATACAGAACAGTGCATGCCAAATTTTGTGCAAATCAATTGATTGGTTGCAAAGTTATTAAAGTACAAAATTTGAGATTTAACATTAAACATGCTACTCAACCCTAATTATAGTGGCGCTATCGCACCACTATAATATATCTATAGACAAGTTATTCGCTACATCGGTCTCCAATGGGCCAGACTAATGAGCAGCTTCCAGGATCCTGTCTCTGCTATGTATATGCCTCAGTGTGGAAAGAAGGGATGCGAGGAGATATCTGACGGCAGTCTTCTATAGGGTGTAATTCGATAGCATTGTTGAACAACCGGTGGAGAGTCCAGTTTCAGATTATGACCTAGCCAGTTCCGAATAAAGTCTTGAGGGTTGACCTCCTCCACCTGTTTGGGGAGACCCGGATGCACAACTTGCTAGATCTAGCAACGTTCTCCAGTACTTCCAAATGGAAATATAGGCCTTTATTTTCTTTCATTAGCTCCAACGTCATTTGGAAGCCCACAGAGCTGCCCTGTAGCCTGCTGTACTTCATTTCATTTATTAGTTTTACCAGGAATGTAGATTATACCCAATGACCCTTTTTCAACCACACCTGGGGAAGGGATTTACAAAGGACACAAACATAATAACAAACACGGTTTCCAACAGTTAATCATGGCTAACATTAAAATAACATATACTTCATTCATTCATAAGGTAATAAAAAGCATGCACTATATACAGGAACACAGTAACCCAGTATTAACCTAAGTAAAGGTCACATCCTGTAACCCCAGCACATTTGCAATTGGAGACAGCATCTAAATAATTTTCCAAATATTTTTTTAAAAATACCTCTTTTGTTATATATATCCAATTTCAATTGAGGTAATTTGTTTATCAGTTTTGAACCATAATTAGTTAAAGATCGCTCTGCTGTTTTTGTACTTATTCTATGTTCTATAAGTAATTTAGTCGATGACTCCCTAAGTGCTGTTACAGAATTTACACGTTGTAGATGTTCTGACAGAGCAGAGGGAATTTGTGTATGAAATAATTTATGTAAAAACAGATAGGCTGTCTTGGTAATTCTCTCTCTCTTGGGAGTAAAGTCCCAAAAGTGAGATATAGGTTACAATAATGTTCCCTTTTATCAAAGCATCCAACTGCAAACCTCACACTATTATTAAAAGTTACTGTATATTTGTGATACAAGTTTCGGGGCATTTAATAATAAAATACTATTATATTCTAATGCTGGTAACAAAACTTGATGCGCTGTTGCATGTTTTGCCTGTACTGTTAAGCAGTTAACATTTCTGTATAAAAAAACCCAGTTTATTATTTACTTTTTGTGTTAATATTAATACATGTTCATTTAAAGTCAGTTCACTCTCTACTGTAAATATACCCCTAAATAATTAAACACCCCCACCTGGTCCAACTTAACACCATTCTTACCAGTTATACACAAGGTATTACCTTGTAATCTACATCTAAGACCGAATAACATTGTGACTGTCTTTTTCTCATTTAACAAAAGTTCATTTTTCGCAAACTATTTTTGTAAACCACAATACAAGGGTTGCAGTTTGGCTTCCAGGCCCACTCCAGTTCTTGCTCCACTATAAATTACCGTATCATCTGCATACATAATAACTGATGCATCAGTATAAACATCCGGCAAATCATTTATGAAAACAAAGAACTGGAGTGGACCTAGAATCGAACCCTGTGGAACCCCAGTATGGACAGACCTCAAAGTAGATGTTTTTGAACCAATCTTTAATTGCTGTTTTCTGTCCTGCAAGTAGTGTTCAAACCATGTAATAGCATACTCTCCTACTCTTAAATACTTTAACTTGAATAACAGAATAGGGTGGTCCACCAGGTCGAAGGCCTTGGTCAGGTCAACTTCACTATAAGCAGCTGCCGACTGCATTTCACAAAGCCCTGTAAGTCCAAGACTTTGTTATCCAGCTGTATTACTCACCGTTCAAGTGAATGGGCCTCCTAGAGGACATCATCGTTGGTCATATAGATACTGTGCTCCCTGCTGCTTACTCCCAATGTCTGAGTGGCTTTCTTCCCAGTGCCGTCTGGAACCTTTTTGTCAGGGTTTCCCATTGTGCACAAAAGTCAGTATTGTGATCCAGGTGCTCAGTAAATTCTCCTTAATCCAAATATTATCATCAGTCCCAGCAGTAAAAATTCAAAAACTTGATTTTTCATACTTTAGAAGAGTGGCTGGTGTGAGGCACAGGGAAAGCATGTCTGTCCTCGATGGCAGCTGGCTCCGCCCCCCCAAACTGCCATGTACTAATTGTATGTATCTCTTTGTACTCGTATATTGTGATGTCTTTTTTTTGTTTGTTGTTATTTAGTATGCTTTATGTTCCCCATCCAGCTGGCCCCCATCGGTCCTAACTCCAATGCTCAGCCCTGTCATTCATCCTGGGACTTACCTCATCTCCTGAACACCCTGGCTTTCCCCCCAGAGCAGGGTCACCGAGAGGCCCCTCCCCAATACAGACTAGTTCAGTACAGTGGGAGCGAGTGTCTTGGTTGGCAGTGTAGGGTCTATGATGTGGGGGTGGATGTTCTTATGCTGAGGTTGGATTGCTTTGCCTGTTTTCTCCCCAGGGAAGCATGGCACACAGTGATGTTAATGGCACTCATGCTGAATGTCTAGCATGCCTCACAAGTTTGTCCAGCCCCAGCTGTTGGACTTCCAGCCTCTGCAAGGGGTCAGTCAAGCACAGGTGGCTTCTCCACCCTTCCCCTGGAGGAGGAGAGCAGTATATGGGATGCTCAGTCCTCTTCCTCCTGGCCTGGCCAGCCCTCTGACTCCCTGGGTTTGCTTATGAACCTGGGTCATTGGTTTTGCAAGTGGTGTCACTACCACTGCACCGATGGGCTGACAGATTGTGATGCCTTTTTGTCATTTTGTTTGTAATCTCCCAGGTCTTGCCTGCCAACAGGCATTTGATGTCTAGTGCACTTACCTGGTAAATAAAAACTAAATGAATAAATAAATCATAATCACATATAGGCATCCACAGACAGTCCACAGGAGACTCTGCAGGAAGAACACCAGGCCAAGGTAGGAAATAACAGTACTGTGCCTGATATACTGAAACAGTCAGCTTCAGGTAGGTAGATACAGACAGTGAGTTAACGTCTGATGGGTAAGGGGTAATAGGCACAAGGATAAGGCAGGTATAGGTAGGGAGAAAAGGGAAATCAGGAGATACCCAGTCTAGGGTAGGGTAACAAATTAGGTTTTGGTATGTGAGTAAGAAGTAGTAGACACCCAGAACAAGTTAGGCACAGTAAGGTGGTTTTAAAAAAGGGAAAACAAGAGGCACCCTATCTAGGGTAGGGTACCAAAATACATTTCAGAAAAGCAAAGGGAGAGGTAGGAATTCAATGGGCATAGAAAGGAGGCAGTACGGCACAGGGAAGTTTCAACAGGCACTAAAGTAAAGGAAACAAAGCGCATGGGAGTGGTACAGTGTAGCAGCAATCTTTCTGGACAACTTCTGGAGACTGAGGAGCTGCCTCGTTTGTACTCACCTCTCTGGGTTGGGGACAGAGATTATGGGACTCCAGATTGAACTGGCAAGGATGCATGGAACCATCTTCACTACCCCAGGGGCCATAACATCTGCCACCATTCCCTTAATGGTGCCTAAGCAGAGGTGGAGTGGATGGATCTTGGTGGGCTCAGGAAAGGTGGGGGTGGCAAGAAGGGTACACACTCCTCAGCCTGTACCTCTGCAGAATTTCTTCACTGTATTGACAGCATGCTCCTTATGATGTACACAATGCGCACACCACAGCTGGCTGAGATGGTAAGAGGAGGACTTTGACAGTCGCCGTATCAGATCTGCATGGCACTGCAAGTGATGGAAGTAAGAGGAATTGGCAAGGTGGCTCTCTTGGTGCAGCTGGTGTTGGGGGGTCTGCTAGATGCCAGGGAATAACTATTCAATTACAGGGACAGGGATCAGAGGAGGGGTGGCACTAGACACCAGGGAAAAACTATTTAAGTATGGGATGGGAATTTGAGGTTGGGGGGGTACCACGAAACACCAGGAAAAAATTATTCAAGTACGGGAATGGGAATCAGAGGCTGGGGGTGTCACAAACTTACTCAGCCAGTCAGCCCTCTACTCCCAAAGTGCCAACCTCTGAGCGTATGATTTATGTACAGTGTGACAGACAAGGTAACCCTCTTGTCTGTCTTGTGGGTTCAAGTCACCTTAGTCTCAAGCTCTGAAGGGATTCAAACTGATAACCTCTTGTTAGTGTACCCAATTATCAGGCTTAGATAATTCTGTCTTTAGGGGGGCCAGATATATTTGCCTATGGGCACCCAACCAGGTCTTTCAAATGAACTCTTAGAACTATATGCAAGACTTTAGAGAACTCTATCCATTTCCCAGTTTGGTATACAATAAGCCCATACACAGTGTTACTTATAACCTTTAAAAACTCCACTTAAATAAAAAAGAAATGCCAAGGCACTCCAGACAGTTCCATTGTAATAATATCTCTTTACTTTAAAAATATTAAAACAGAACAATAATTACACAACAAAATATATATCCCAGCACATACAACCTTAAAACAAACAGGTAAAAAAGTACAGTTCCTACAATTTATAACTTCAGACTAATCTTGTCTGATGCTTACTTTCTTTCAGTGCTTTGAGGGTCTCTCTTCTCCCAGTCAGAAAATTGTCTTGTGTGTCTCTAAGGCTTGCTCAGTTGGGTAAAAGGATAAGTGACATACTCAATTTCCTCTCCTCAGGGTAACTGGTCAGAACTGTTTTTTTTTTTTCTGCCACACACACACACACACATACACATAAACAGATTCTGTGATGTCCTCCCAAGGCTTCCTGGGAAATGTGTATTTGACCTTCCAAAGTCATCTGGATCCTGCCTTGCCCAGACATCAAACCTCTTCAATGTCCATTCTGGCCTCTCTCCGACACCCCTCCTCACAAGTTCTCCCTGGTAACTATGCAAGTCAAAGAATCTTCCCTGAGGGAATTATGAATGGCTAATCTTATTTCCTGGGATGAAAGCAAACTGACAAGGTAATTGCACCCCAGATCTCTGCAGTTTAAAATACCTCCTGTCCTTTGAACTTTTCCCTAGGGGTTTTTGATGTGTCAGTTCCAGTAAGACAGTAGTTTCCTCAAACTGACCTTCCCATCAGATATTTTATATGTAATAAAAAAAATTAATACAGCACTCGAGCACTCAGAGCTGGCTGTCTGTGTCACAGGGGCTGCCGCTAGACACCAGAAAAACTATTCATTTACAGGAAGAGAATCGGGGCACTACACACAGAGAACAACAATTCCAGTATGGGGATAGAAATTGGGGGGAGGGGCATCACTGGACACGAGGGAAGTCAGTGCTTCAATGGGCTGGGGCTGGTGACTGCAGTTTCTTTACCCACCACCAGCGTCTTAAGTCAGGGTTTGCAAAGGCAGTAACTTGTGCCCATTTGGGTGGCATTTACTGCCTGTACATACCTCTCACGCAGGGGAATACCCCCTCATTTACAAAGGCACAGCTGTAACTTAGTACTCAGGTGCTAGCAGGTTTTGCCTATGCTGTGGGGGTGTCTGAATATAGACCACACCCAAAACGGTGGCAAACTCCAGTTAGCATGGGCAAACACCCCTTAGCTCCTGGGCTAAGTGTTGCATGTCTGACTCATAAGTTACGGTAGCAACATTATTGTTCCATTGTCAAACTTGATGGTAAACACTCAGAAAAGTAATAACAATGTACTATAACTCCCCTACAATGGTAATATTTATCTTCTCAAGGTACAGTAGAATGAACCCACTCATAAAGTTACGTAATGTATTACCTGTAGTGCATCAGTGCAATCTTCATCAAATAGACCAATTACATTACTTCATCTTTTATTTATTGCCATTGTAAATGCAATAACTACATGAGATTCAGCCTGCAGTCGTGTTCTTGATACTGACTTCAATAAATGAAAAAGATGTGTATTCACATAACTGAACAAGACTTGCAGTAATTCATACATTCCTTTTTTGTGCAGAAGTGGCACAAACTATAATGGCACTGTAAAATGTCTAAAACCGTATGGATGAGAGCTGTTTTTAGGGGTGATAGTTTTGAATCTGTAATGAGGGTACTGCACAAAAGTTTAATTGGACACAGGCCTGATGCGGACAAAGAGTAACATTCGTCCTCATCATGGCCATTTCTGGAGCCACCACTGTTAACGTTCAAACAGTAAATGGGTAGAACTATAAACAACCAAAAATGCAATTAATTATTAATACACATTTTCCCGAACTTCAAACTGCCTTTTCGCTACACCCTGCAGATCACTTTAGATACACTCAAGTGTCTCACTACTGTATTTAAAATTTGAAATACAGAAGTGGCCAGCAGAGCAAGACATAGCACAATTTCATCATTTATTTAGATACTGAAGGAAGAGGTAGCACCCTATCTTATCTCCTCTGCTTACTAAGCTTCATTTGATCTGAAAGATCATTGAGTATATGGCATCAGAGTATGGTGGGAGGCAGACTTACAAGTTCAGATAGAACCCAAGACCTGGAACTGATACTTATCCCCATGTCCATGGACTGATTCCATTGCATGCCTGGAAGGAATTCTCTTGGAAGACGGTTATCCAGTTCTTCCATACCCCACATATAGTCACTAAATTCTACCCTACCAAGGAATATCAATGCTGGAGGGACTGTGGCACCTCTCTAGTGACTAATGGACAACTTTTCTGGCTGTGCCCTGCACTTCAACCATATTCGGATCAGTTAGTGACTGTGCCGCAGTCCATGTACGGTACAGATTTCACCCTCCCTACCACAACATTGCTGTTTCTGGATCCTCTCTCAGGATTCCATGAACTACATATGAAAATGTTGTTATATGTATGTTTGTTAGTGGCCTAAAAGGCATTTACCAGACTCTAGCATACTCCTACAGTACCGACAATACAACATTGGCAATATCTTATGATATAGGTTTATGATATGAGAAATTGACTGCAAAGCTTAATCATATGATGGAAAATTTGAGCTACTGTGGTATAGGTGGGCTATTTACACACCAGAAATGAGACTAGATTTTGTCCCTTGAACCTTTAACTTGCAGGCACTACACTCCATGTATTATATGCAATTATATTTGGGCTCTCATCCTCACCCCAATCCTTGCATCCTTCTCCAATCGCTAGACCAAGAGGACAGCTGATAAGATAAAAAAAAAATTCTAAATATATTTTCTATCATAACCTTGACCTCTATTTCTTCCACAATCTTTCCTCAGTTCACTGCTCACGGCAGCGGCAACTGGCCTTTAACTTTTGTCCACAGATTGCCTAAGGCAACCTACATCTATCATTACCTGGAGCTCTGTTCACTGCTCAGAGCAACAGCCAAGCCTTCGACAAACACTGGCATCTGGCTCAGCATAGAAGCAGTTATACTTTTATTTTTCGTCTGCAGATTGCCCAAGGCAACCTATATCTCTTGCCATTAAACTCTAGGAAATTATAGCCGCCATGAACTATTTAAACTGCAACGACTGTGGCACACTTTTTATGAAAGCCTTCATTCACAGAGTAGGGCACTGTCCAACATGTTCCTCAATCAGGGACCTCAAAGTTCAGCTACATGCAGCATGGGCTGAGATAAAATTCCTCCATGCAGTGCTATACCAGCTCCCACCATGCAATAACGTAACACCTGTGGCTCCAAGGTATTCCCAACCACAGAGGATAAATAGACCAGGGGGCTGGCAGCAGGTTCATAGAAAAGGCAACAAAACCTCAACAGTAGGAGGTAATATACCTATTTAAATATCAAATAGGTATGCTGCACTATCTGCCAGTCAACTAGCTCACCAAGAGTTGATGGTTCTGTGCACCCCAAACAGCACCCAGATGTGCACTCAAATACTAAAACCAGCATTCAGCAGCACCCAGAGGTGCACTCAACTACTAAAACCACCAAAAAGGATAATAGAAAACCTGTACTAATAATCGGCGACTCAATGATTAGGGGTGTAGGAACTCACCTTCAGGAGAATCATACTTCTACTACAGTCAGGTGTTTCCATGGAACGTCAGTATGGATAGACACAAATTGCATTGGTAGAATCATTCGAGGCGTGCAGCGTGGGAAACAGTTCATACTCCACATAGGTACAAATGATCTTGTCAGTAAATCGATAGAGAAAACAAAACAAAATCTCAGCAGACTAGGTGAAAAACTTACTACACTTTCAACCAGTATCACTTACTCTGAAATTCTGCCTGTTTGGAAAAAAGGAGTCAGCAGGCAGAAAATCAAGGTGGAGGACACCTCTGAGCTTAATACCTGGCTTAGGGGATGGTGCCAGGAAAAAGGTCACCACTTTGTTGGAAATTGGCGGAACTTCTGGAAGCTGGAATTCTTTGGGTATGACAGCCTATACCTCACCAAAGGAGGAACCAGGGCACTTGGCCAAAAGTTCTATGTGCACATAGGTCAGTTAAACTAGTGGATGGGGAGGGGTGGCATGGGCTTCCCTTGCATCAAAAGGGCTGCCAGTTGCCCCTCCCTCAGCAACAGCTAGTACAACACAAATGCACACCAACAGGACTCGGAACATGCATTGCTACGAAAATTCACAACCCAAACTTGGTAACCATGCAGTGGGCCGACAGAGACAGGGATGGCAGGCATTGTGCATAAATGCTCGTAGTCTACCAAACAAAATCCCAGATCTCTCAACCACGATAGCAGAGGCAAAATTAGATTGGGTCACAGTCACAGAGACCTGGTTTACCGGAAACCACACTTGGGATGTCACCATCTCAGGCTACATGCTGTTCTGGAAAGACAGGGAAGGGAAAAAGGGAAAGGGGTGGCACTGTATGTAAAAGAGGATACCTGTGCAACAGAAATACAGGGCAGAAATGGTAAAGCAGAATCCCTTTGGGTAACACTTGGAACCCAAAACAAAACCAAAATCCAGGTGGGAGTCATCTACTGACCCCCATCCCAGGAAGCTGAGGTGGACAAAGAGCTCCTAGAAACTATCATGAGGATGGCAGAGAAGGGTGAATTGCTGCTGGTGAGAGACTTCAATCTACCAGATGTGGATTGATAATCTTACACAGCATCCACTGGTCACAGCAGGGATTTCCTATTTGCACTGGTGGGGGGTGGGGGGCAGGTTTGCATCAACTTGTGAACCTACCCACCAGAGACTGAGCAATTTTGGACCTGGTACTCAGAAACAGCACCAGAGTCACAGATGCTCAAGTGGGAGATAATCTAGGGACCAGTAACCACAGGCCAATCTGGGTAACTGTTAACAACGCAGAGAACTTTAGTCACACCAAAATCAAGATAAAAGACTTCAGGAAAGCTAACTTATCTGAAATGTGAACTATGTTCACAGACAATAAAAGGTAAAAACTCGGGGGATGTTGAGGAATGCTGGAATTCCTTAAAGGCAGCTCTTCACTCAGTAACAACAACTTGCACAAGGCAGACCAGCAAGTGCAAAAGAAGGAAAAGGGCCTCTCTGGTTCACAAATGATGTAGTGACCAAAATCAAGGAGAAAAGAAGGGCTTTTGAAAAATTTAAACAAACAAAATGTGAAGCAGATGGGGAAGAATACGGGAATAAATTGAAAGTGGCAGGGAAGACAATCAGAAGGGCAAAGGCACAGATTGAGGAAAAAACAGCTCAGGGTGTTAAGAAGGGAGACAAAACCTTCTACAGATACATAAGGGAAAAGAGAAAAACCAAGGGCAGAATAGTCCAAATAGCAACCAAGGAGGATAAGACAGCAGAGAAAGATGAGGACAAGGCCCAAGCCTTAAACGACTTCTTTTGCTCCATCTTCACCATAGAAGACAGCAGCAAGGGTCCCACACTGGGACAGGCAGAACACACCGCCCAGGGAATTGACACCAGCCCCTTCACACGGGAAAGGGTCTTAGAAGAGCCGAATAGACTGAAGGTGGGACAAGGCCATTGGGCCTGACGCCATACACCCTAGAGTATTGAAGAAGCTCAGAGAGGAACTGGCTACATCACTAGTGGAGCTCTACAACATATCACTGGACAGCAGGACAGGACCTTAGGACTGGAAGACAGCAACAGTTGTGCCTTTGCACAAGAGCGGAAGCAAGGAGGAGGCAGGAAATTACCACCCAGTCAGTCTGACATCCATCATAAGGAAAATTATGGATTTCCTACTAAAAGATAGGATTGTGACATATCTCAAAGATTCCAAAAAAATAGACCTGAGGCAACATGTCTTCACAGCAGGATGATCTTGTCAAACCAATTTGATTGACTTCTTCGACTGGGCCACCAGAATAGTGGATCAGGGAGGGGCAGTGGATGTGGTGTACCTGGATTTCAACAAGGCCTTCAACACCATACCACACAGAAGGCTTACCATCAAGCTGGAACATGCAGGAGTCAGACAGAAGGTAGTCAACTGGATTAGCAACTGGCTACAAGATAGGACCCAGAGAGTACTAGTAAATGGATCTCTGTCAGGGGAGGGCAGGGTAACCAGTGGAGGCCCACAGGGGTCAGTGCTGGGACCTGTACTCTTCAACATCTTTGTAGGAGACATCACAGATGGACTAAAGGGTAAAGTCTGCCTGTTTGCAGATGATATAAAGCTCTGCAACAGAGTGGACTCACAGGAAGGGGCAGACAACATGAAGCAGCTGACCTAAAAAAGTTAGAGGAATGGTCCAAGGATTGGCAGTTGAAATTTAATGCCAAAAAGTGTACGGTAATGCACATGGGTAAAAGAAACCCATGTAGAAAGTATACACTGGGAGAACACCAACTAGAAGAAACATAGAGTGAGCAAGACCTAGGTATAGCAGTCACTGACAACTTAAAGGTAGGAAAACAGTGTGAGAAGGCAGCACAGAAGGCAAATGGCATCCTGGGCTGCATTAGCAGAGGCATTACAAGTAAAAAGCAGGAAGTGATACTACCTCTCTACAGGTCCTTGGTGAGGCCGCATTTGGAATACTGCAGTCAATTCTGGAGACCTCACTTCAGGAAAGACATTGAATGTTTGGAGACAGTGCAAAGAAGAGCCACCAAAATGGTACAAGGTCTGCACCATGAGACATGTGAGGCACGACTCAGGGAGTTAAACTGATACTCTCTCGAGCACAGAAGAGACAGAGGAGACATGATCGAAACATTTAAGCATGTGAAGGGTCTAAACACAGCTCAGTCAGGACATCTCTATCAGCAGAACCCGACAGCATGTACAAGGGGCCACGATCAAAGATTGGTGGGGGGCGGGTTCAAAGCAATCTTAGAAAGTTTTTCTTCACAGAGAGTGGTAGACCCATGGAACAGCCTGCTCCAGGAGGTGGTAGCATCAAAAACTATTGGAGAATTCAAACTAGCATGGGACAAGCATAGGGGACAGGTTAGGATGCAGGCTACTTGGGGGGGGGTAGTAGTATTGGGCAGATTAGATGGACCATGAGGTCCCCATCTGCTGACACCTCTCATATGTTCATATTAGCTAGATAGCAGAAAGTATCATGGCATTGTAACCTACTCTTTATCATACCTGAGGTGCTTCTCTGTTGCTTGTTGCTTGTATTAGTTTGCTACGTATAAAAATCAAATCAATAAATAGAGGATAATGACTGGGTTTTGGTAAATAACCATGCTGTAACCACCTCGAGTGGTTGCCAGGACAACATAGTAAACTTTGAGATCACAGCGCGAGAGCTTTATTGTTGCCCTGGCAACCATGAGAGGTGGTTTCAGCATGGTTATTAACAGAAATCCAGTCATTATGTTTTATAGTGTATGGGTGAAAACAGTTAAAAACTCAACTCGGCATCAGTTGAATGAAGATTGTCCTTACTTTTTCTTTTTTCCCCACAGTACCACTCTTCATTAGGGCTAGCTCTCACCACTCTGAAATGCCTGCCGTGGCTACTCCTAAATAGAAATGTGTATTGAATTTTGTAAGCAATGTAAAGGTTAGATCGTGCTAGTTTTTGAATGTATTAAAGAGTTTTGGGAGTTTGTGGCTCTCCCTTTAGCATGCTCCCTTTGATCACCTGTGAAATTTCCTGTGTGGAAGCACTTTACTGTGAAGGAGTCAGTTTTAGGTGATGCACTCTATTTAAGAGTACTGTAGCCACTGCAGGCATTTCAGAGTTGGGAAGTAGGGACCAAACCGTGGGGTTCCACATTGATGATTGGTGGTTTGGCTTGCTCACATTGGAGTTCCAATGTTTTCATGGAGTTAAAAGTAAGGAAATAGCCAACTCAGGCAGTTTAAATGTTTTTTTCTAAGATGTGCCATGGGGGGCACTGGATTCTGTTTGTCTGTTTGTAATATCCACAAACCAGTAGCACCCTCAGTAGAAATTTGAACTGAATTTTGTGAGCAATGCAAAGGTTAGAGCATGCTAGTTTTGGAAGTGCTGCATCAGAAGCCCTACATGGAGAGAGACTGAAGGACCTCAAAATGTACACCCTCTAAGATGGGGGGGGGGGGGGACATGAAAGAGATGTTTAAATACCTCATGGGATTAAATAAGGTACAAGAAGGGAGTATTTTTCAGAGGAAAAAGATGCACACGAACAAGGAGACATGCAATGAAGCAGGAAGGGAGTAAATTTAGGAGAGATATGAGGAAATACTTCTTCACTGAAAGAGTGGTGGATGCCTGAAACAGTCATCCAGTGGAGGTGGTAGGGGCAAAAACAGTGGTGGCCTTCAAGCATGCAAGGGATTAGCACAAGGAAACCTTGGTTGGGAACCGGGGGCAGAGATTTAGTAGGGCCTGTGGTAACAGGATAGGCAAGGGAAAAATAAGCAGACTGGGTGGGCCAAATGGTCCTTATCGGCCATCAAATTCTATGTTTCTATGTTTGTAGGCTGCAGAAACAACAAAATTGTACAACAAAAGTTACCTTCAATAAAATTGACCAAAAATGTACACTCGAATCAATCGATCAATAAATCAATGCATAAATGAATGAATAAAATAAAGTACAAAGAACCTCTGTGCGCAAACACTGAGGCAAGGGTTACCCCAAAGGGCATTTGGCTGGGAAGCCAAGTTTCAAGAAAATACAAAATCACACATGCCCCCACAATGCAAAGCATCATGGGCTACATATGCAAATCACCACAGAATGTTATGCTGGTCCAACTTTAAGCAGAATTGCATGGTGCCGAAAGGCCTCTCACACAGTTTGCAAAGGGTGCTAACAGAAGACATAGACACGTGTTTCGTCCTACCAGGACTCATCAGTATGCCTCGTCTGTTTGACACCCCAGTGGAATGGACCAGAATAAATAAAGTAGATGAGTATGTCCTACAACAGTTCATAAACAAGCATTTGACAATGCTGAATGTTTGATGCTTGCATTGCTGTTGTATGGGGTTCTGCTTGCACACATTTTTACTATATTGTGGCCCAAGCTAGACCAAATGAGATGTAATATGTCATTTGTAATGGGATCCTGATTTTTTTTTTCATGGTATTGTATGTTGCAGCTAAGTTATTTGTCTTCAATCTGCACTGCCTGCTAGTCAAAATGTTCAGCTAAGAATGAAAAGGGTATATATATATATATATTTTTTATCAAAGTGTCCTGGTTCCAAATGGGACCCCTGTGTAATTGAGGCTACTCCTTC
Source organism: Neoceratodus forsteri (assembly GCA_016271365.2). NCBI lineage: Eukaryota > Metazoa > Chordata > Ceratodontiformes > Ceratodontidae > Neoceratodus > Neoceratodus forsteri. The sequence continues at coordinate 370,071,337 of CM057451.1, read as the reverse complement.
AGTTGCAGTTTACCCATATACATGTGCAATACCCTGTACCTTTTCACTCCTCTCTTCCTCCTCTTCCTCTCTCCCCTCTTCCCTCTCAGTCTTCTGCTCTGCCTGTCCTATAGCTGCTCTCCTCCCTTTTTTCTTTCTCACTCATTACCCCTGCTGATGCCATTAAGGCCCTCTTGGATCTAAATCCTCACAAGGGGTGAGAGTCCTGATGGGCTTGACACTAGGCTCCTATTTCTCTCTGCTCATCCATTGCCCTTCTAATTACCTGCCTCCTCAACCTCTCTTTCTCCTTATCCTGGGTTCCTAACTCCTGGAAGCTGGCTATTGTCATTCCCTTCCCTAAAGGAGGTGACCTCTCTTTAGCTAGTAACTTCCATGCTATCTGTCTCCTCCCACTCTGGTTAAAGGGGCAATGTCAGCTTTGTCTTGCTTTACTCATATAAATGTAACTATTGTGCCTCTAAGCACATACAGTACATTACAAGCAAGTACCACAGAATGCATCTGTACATCCCAAAACAACAGCTTTTACCTAGTTTGTTGAACTTTTGCATTAATTCCCTTTCAGTTGGGTCTGCCATCCTCCGGAAGCATATCGCTAGGAAGAACATGCGTCTGTTAAGGAATGCAGTCCCACGGAGTTCCCTTTTGCCACGATCATGTAATAAAGGCATTTATACGTCGTCTACCTCTAATTAGGCTTTCTTGCCTCTAGACTAATAAAAGCGAGAGAGGTAGTAATGCCACAAAATATATTTTAAAATAGGAGCCAAAATTTCACGCGGAACAGCTGGTACCGTCCAACCCGCATGCATACTGGCTCTTGCGCATGCATGGGATTTACTGGCACTGGCAGCTTATTCCGCATGTGCGAATTTTGGCTCTCTACAAATATATTTTGTGCATTACTACCCCTCATTTTTGTCATTCAGAGGCAAAGAAAGCTTAATTAGAGGTAGATGTATCGCATAAATGCCTTTGTTACATGGTCATGGCAAAAAGTGAACTTCGGGACTGAGCTCCTGAACAGACACATGTTCTCTCTAGTGATATGCTTCCAGTGGACAGCAGACTTTCAAACTAGGTAAAAACTGTTGTTTTGGCTGTACAGAGGCATTCTGTGGTACTTGCTTGAAATGTATGTGCCTAGAGGCACGATGGTTATAATTACTAGAGTAAAGCGAGACAAAGCTGACAATACCCCTTTAAACTATAGGAACACCTTTGTTCTCTCCCAGCTCTCCCCTTTTCTTGACTCTGCCTCTTTTTCACTCCTTTCCAATCTGGCTTTAGGAAGTCACACTCCATTTCCACCTCTCTACTCTAGCTCACTGATACTATCCTCTCTGGGGTCAGGGCATTGTTACCTCTGCCATTTTTGTCAACTTAGCCAAAGCTTTTGACACTGTAGCCATTCCATTCTCCTGGACAAGCTTAAAGGATACCTAAATAACATTTTGACAACAAACTATTCAAAAATCTGACCTCAAACAGGACTAAAAGAAAGGCTGCTGAATTAGTCAATGCTAAAGCTACATTTATGTAAGTTACCTAAATGTGGTTCCAAAGCATTTGAAAAATGTAAAATCAGCCTTCCAATTTAAAAAAAAAAATGCCTTACCTGCTTCTTAAAATGGCCACCAAATGTGTTAAGTGATGACATCATTGAAGCCAAAGTCAGAGAGCTATATGGCTCTCTATAGTGCTAACTAGTTCTTTGTTCCCTTTGTATAGAATTGTTCCACCGAAATTGTCAAAACCAGATGCATTATTTAGATCAATACGCATGTGAGGATATGGTTCTGTTCATTTTGTTTACTTTAACATGCTGAAATTATGTTTTAATCCAACCGACTTTCTCTTTAGCAAACCACAGTGCAGTACAAATCTTGAATAAGGGTGGTCTAGTGGTTATGGCAGAACCAGGATGCCAGGGGGAGGGTGCTGGGAGTGTACATACTTGATATGCACTTTTTAACATTTTATGAAACCTTTATATTTTCTGCTATTATGCTTTTCTAGTATGTTTTTGACTGAAACTACAAATGTAATCCATATTTTTGAATGTAAACATGTGTACAATCAATAAATCAGACTTCTTCAACAAAGTGAAATGCAGCAGCAAGTGAGTACTTTACAATGGGGCTACAGCTGCACCCTTCACCATCCCATAGATGCACCACTTGCTTGTAGCAAAGTTCTTCTGTAGTCCAATGCCAGAGTTCATACTTTCTTGGAAATCAAAAATATGTTTGTTTTCTCTTCTTTATCCATGGGAAATAATAATAATTAATATTTATATTGTGCTTTCATACACAATGTATCCCAAATTGCTTTACAAACAATGCTAGATGGGTAGTGAAGTGACTGAATGTATAGTGGGCAGCCAGTTCACACATTAATATCCACACACAGCCTTGGACAATTGCATGAACTGGTGTTATGGAAAGGGGAATGCTGGCCAGGACACTGTGGTCAGGTAGGGATCATGGCGCCAGCAGCCCCACATCTTATTTCTCACAGTGATCTGCTCATATTTCTCCCCTTCTGTCTTCCCCCTTACCTGAATATAGCAGTACCTTGCAGGAGTGGCCTTCACAGTCCCCCTCTGGTATTCATTGTAGCTACTTCTCCCCACACCAAAAACTGGTGAGCTCATCACCCTTGTGCATCATGAATGTAGGTAGTACAGTCCCTACGTTTTTTGACATATCAAAAATAAACAATTCTTTCCAGTAAGTCAGGCTGATAGCAGTAGGGAGCAAGCAGAATTATAGGCTTTCCTATACTTAAAAGATCTAGGCTACCTTTGATTAGGCACTATTAAATGATGGGTATGCATATCATTATGCACGTCATTTAATAGTGCCTAATCATAGGTGGATTAGCTCTTGTATGGGTAGGAATGCCTATATTTCCCTTTGTGTCCTGCTGCTATCAGCCTGGCTTACCAGAAGATCATGTTTATTATTAATATGTAAAAATGACATGGGCGACTGTACTAACCACATGCATGATGCACAAGGGTAGTGAGCTCACCAGTTTTTGGTGTGGGGAGCAGAAGAGAAGAATGTATGCCAGAGAGGGACCGAAGAGGCCATTCTAGCAAGGTACAGCTATATTCAGGTTAGGGGAAGACAGGAAGGGGGATGTTTAGCAGATCATTCTGAGATGTGAAATGCAGGGCTGCCAGCACCATGTTCACTACCTGACTGTGAATGAGAGCAGCCAGCGATGACAAATACTGAGTGGCAGGGCTGCACTTAAAGTGTTACTTGAATTCAGTGTAGGGAGATTACCCTCAGGTTGGGGGGGGGGGTGTTGACGTTTGTTAGGACAGCATTGAGGGAGCTGTGTATAAATCATTCATGATTTAGAAGGGTGGTAGCCAACCAGCTTTCATTGTGGAGTGTGGCACTAAAAAGTATTGGAGAAGATTTTCAGGGAACTGCACTGCGGGGTTCTGCAGATCACAGGTAAAGGAGTAGACTGACACTGGAAGTCTGGTGGATTCGCTCAAGGCATTAGTATGCCTCTCCTGCTAATAATATTGTTATCCATAGTAAGTGCAGCCCTTATGAGGGCAGGAACAGCATTTTTTTCTGGTGAGTCCTGAGGCTTATTTCTTGGCCCTCGATGAAGACCCAATTGTTGGTTAATGAGGCGGGACAAAAACACAACAGGGGAACTGTACATACTGCCTTCACTGTGCAGAAGGGTGGTGATCCACTCAATTTTTACTGTGGGAGCAGAGGTCAAACATTGAAAAAGTGGACCTAAGTGTGATTTGGGAGGTATTATTTAACAGTGCCAGCGGATGATCCATATCAGTGTAGGTGCGCACAACTCTGAGGTATACGATTACAGTCTGAGGTGTGATGATTCTCTTCACGAGACCGCAAGCTCATATGCAGCCCCAGGCAGTACTAAGGACACGGTGTGGGTGGGGGGGTGTTAAACAGAAGCCAGGCTAGATGCAAGGGGTTCACTTGGAAAAAGAATACAAGAGACGCTTTTTTTGTGGATTAACAAGAATGAATGAGCTTTGGAATTGGACCAGACTGGTATTTCGCAGTGTGACCCTGAGCAAGTCACTAAACTTCCTTGTGCTGCCAGGCCACATCTGTAAAAAAGGTTTCAGCATAGTGTGTCTCTCCTGGTTAACAAAAAAAAAATATTCAGGGCATCACATAACCACTAGATCATCAGGTATTTGAAGTGTTGCACTGTTCTGCAGTTTGCCAAAGAGAAAGTCAGCTAGATTGCAAAACATTTTCAGCAAGTTAAAGTAAATAAAATGAACACAGTCATAGCCTAACATGTGTACTGATCAAAATAATCCACATGTTAACACATGGTGTTGATCATTCTGGTAAAACAATTCAAAACAAAGAGGGAAAGAAGAACTAGTTAGCCTATAGGAATCTATATTGGTCTCTGGCTCTGGCTCCGATGATGTCATCATGACTCATCACTTAACACAGTTGGCAGACATCTTAGGAGAAGCAAGGCTGTTTTTTGTAAGTGAAAGGCTGGTGTTTACATTTTTCAAAAGATATGAAACTGCATTTATGTTATTTACATAAATGCAGTTTTAGCATAAATCTAAACAGTAGCCTTTACTTTACCTTGCTGTGAAGCCAGATTTTGGAGTTTGCAGTTTTAAAAAACTGCTTGTTTAAGTATCCTTTAAGACAGCTGGACTCTCAGTTTCCTCAGTTGAGTGGTTCTGCCCTTACCTTGGGGAAGGGGCAGGTTGAAAGCTGTCCATATTGGAACTCCCTTCCCCCATCAGTTCAGGCATCCCCCAAAGGTCTGTCCTTAGACCAATTATTTTTTTCCATTTTTCTAAATGACCTCCCCAATGCCTGCTCCTCTGTGTTTATTCATACGTATGCAGATAATACGGTACTCTTTTCCCCTGGCTTCTTGTGAATCAGATCTAGCTGGACTTTAACAACATTCAGCTCCCATTCTGAGAAAATCAGTTATCCCCCAATGCTAAGAAAACAGTCTGTATGACTTTTGATACCAGGCACAAGCTTGCCAAAGTCTCCCCCTTCTCTCCTTTCATACCCTTGAAGGTGAAACTATTGAAGATGTCGCCTCCTTCAAGTACCTTGGAATCTGGCTGAATCACCACCTTAATTTAGATATAAAGCAATTACTCTTTAGAATAACTTAACCTCTGTCTGTTATGAATGGTGTACTAAGTTTGTTCAAATTTGGATTGTATAACATGCTGTTGTTGGATTCCAATTGTGTATGTTTTAAGTAATGCTTTAATGTATTTTTATGTACAGGTCACTGTGAAAAATTGCATTTTTGCTAATCTACTTACCAATTTAAATAAAAATGAAATGAAAATGAAATTTTCTGTTCACGTGGATGCTGTTCACGAAAAGCTCCACCCCATGCTTGGGGCGCTATACAGAAATAAGAGAAGCGTTCTACTTCCTGCATGCAGAGAAATCCTCATGAAGATGATTTTCCCCATTTTCAACAATGGAAACATTGTTTATAGTGCTGCTCCAAAGTCTACTTTAGCTAGAATGAACCCTCTCTAACTCCTTCTGTTGCTTTGCCATTGATAAACCACTGTGTGCTCACCACTGTACTCTGTACTCTTCTCTCTCCCTCCCCTCTCTTGATGCCAGGTGCCCACTGTGCTTCCTTTATCTCCAAATATTGTTTGGCTCTCTTCTCTTGTGTCTTACTTCTTTCATCTCTATCGCCCCTTTTTCCTCTTTACTCCCTTCACAATACTTTCTCTTGATACCTTGCTCTCCCTCAAATGAAATCTACTGCTGGACAAGCTACCTTTTCATTCTGCTTCCCTAAACTATGGGGCTCTCTTACCCCTTCCATTCACTCTGCTCCTTCATTTCCTGCTCTGAAACCTCTCCTCCATGAGTTTGCTATTCATTTCTGCAGTTGCTTTTGATTAGGGGTAGTCTTCTATTCATCTGCAGCACACCAAACACTGTCACCTGCAACACACCCAACACTGTCACCTGCACTGTCACCTGCAGCACACCCAACACTGTCACCTGCACTGCCACCTGCAGCACACCCAACACTGTCACCTGCAACACACCCAACACTGTCACCTACACTGTCACCTGCAGCACACCCAACACTGTCACCTGCATTGTCACCTGCAGCACACCCAAGACTATCACCTGCACTGTCACCTGCAGCACACCCAACACTGTCACCAGCAGCACACCCAACACTGTCACCTGCAGCACACCCAACACTGTCAGCTGCACTGTCATCTGCAGCACACCCAACACTGTCAGCTGCACTGTCATCTGCAGCACACCCAACACTATCACCTGCACTGTCACCTGCAGCACACCCAACACTGTCACATGCAACACACCCAACACTGTCACCTGCAGCACACCCAACACTGTCACCTGCACTGCCACCTGCAGCACACCCAAAACTGTCACCTGCACTGTCACCTTCAGCACACCCAAGACTATCACCTACACTGTCACCTGCAGCACACCCAACACTGTCACCTGCACTGTCACCAGCAGCACACCCAACACTGTCACCTGCAGCACACCCAACACTGTCAGCTGCACTGTCATCTGCAGCACACCCAACACTGTCAGCTGCACTGTCACCTGCAGCACACCCAACACTGTCACATGCAACACACCCAACACTGTCACCTGCAGCACACCCAACACTGTCACCTGCACTGCCACCTGCAGCACACCCAAAACTGTCACCTGCAGCACACCCAAGACTATCACCTGCACTGTCACCTGCAGCACACCCAACACTGTCACCTGCACTGTCACCAGCAGCACACCCAACACTGTCACCTGCAGCACACCCAACACTGTCAGCTGCACTGTCATCTGCAGCACACCCAACACTGTCACCTGCACTGCCACCTGCAGCACACCCAACACTGTCAGCTGCACTGTCATCTGCAGCACACCCAACACTGTCAGCTGCACTGTCATCTGCAGCACACCCAACACTGTCACCTGCACTGTCACATGCAACACACCCAACACTGTCACCTGCAGCACACCCAACACTGTCACCTACACTGTCACCAGCAGCACACCCAACACTGTCACCTGCAGCACACCCAACACTGTCAGCTGCACTGTCATCTGCAGCACACCCAACACTGTCACCTGCACTGCCACCTTCAGCACACCCAACACTATCACCTGCACTGTCACCTGTAGCACACCCAACACTGTCACATGCAACACACCCAACACTGTCACCTGCAGCACACCCAACACTGTCACCTGCACTGCCACCTGCAGCACACCCAAAACTGTCACCTGCAGCACACCCAAGACTATCACCTGCACTGTCACCTGCAGCACACCCAACACTGTCACCTGCACTGTCACCAGCAGCACACCCAACACTGTCACCTGCAGCACACCCAACACTGTCAGCTGCACTGTCATCTGCAGCACACCCAACACTGTCAGCTGCACTGTCATCTGCAGCACACCCAACACTATCACCTGCACTGTCACCTGCAGCACACCCAACACTGTCACCTGCACTGTCACATGCAACACACCCAACACTGTCACCTGCAGCACACCCAACACTGTCACCTGCACTGTCCTGCTGTACCCTGCAATCAGTCATTTCGCTCTGTTCATTATTTTGTTGTGTTACTTGCTGTTTAATGTTCTCTGCTTGGTCCACAATTTACTGTGTAATAATTTACTGTTAGCAACTTTTCTTTAAGTTTCTTGTAATTGTATAATTGATTTGCTTATTAACATATTTTTGAATTATTCTATATATTGTACTTCGTATCTGTTCTCTTCTCCTTTCTTCCCTCTCCTCCCAGGATGCATCTGAAAACAAGAGCATCACTTCAGTATGACTTTCCTGGGAAAACGTTTGAAATAAATAAATAAATAAACAAATAAATAACTGCATTCATTGAGTTTTGTACTCAGTTGGCTATGGTACTTTATGCATAATGTGATAAAATGGGATCCTCTAGAAAGTGGGACTACACATCGCTGATTTACAGTATATACACATAGTATGTTTAGTGATGATTGGTTTATGAGTTTGCAATAACAACTTCAGGAACATACATTGCAGCAGTTCAGTCATACATTTAGATGATGCAGATACCGTGTGTGTTTGTGTGTGTGTATAGGTGTGTGTGTTCATAACTTTTTTTTGCCACAGGTATTGCTAATGAAATATTGAAGAAATGAGGTGTACTATATATAATTGAATAAAATGCACATTTTTGTGTCACGGCCTCTTTGTGCATGTCCAGTGATAGGCATGACAGGCTTGAGTTACTTTTTTATATATCTACTGTACATTGGTTGCTGCTGAAAAACCTTAAGTTGAATTTAGCTTTTTGATTTTTATTGTGGTTTGTGCTGAATGAAAAACACTTGACACTTTAAATATTCTGAACATACAGTCAGTGTTTTCCCTGATTTTTAATTTTTAAATATGATTTCGCATTCCCAAAATTTGAAATAGTAAATACAACTGTAACCCTTAGACGGTGCTATCCCAAGGGCTACTTCCCCGCCTGCGTGACTAGGTGCAGGTTAAGGAGCCTGGATACTGAAAACGGGTGCCTCCATCTGGAAGACAGGGTTATTGGTAGTGTAGCTGACCTGGGTACAGCCCTCTGGGACACTGTAACCCCCTCTTTCCCCTTTAGTGGTCTAAGCAATGAACAACAGCCATAGTTACAATAACCCCTAATCAGCATACAAATCCCCACTCTGTTTGCACTTACCACCAGGGCTGATTTCACCAGTTCAACCCTGGATACCCCCTGCAAAATAAGTTTAGACCCAGCAGGTAACAACAGTACAGTGCTTCTTGTACAAAATGGAACCACAGTCAAGTTAAATGCAAAAAGAATTAGATCTGATTTATTCAGGGGGAATGAACAAGGGAGGGGCAAAATTTGACCGATTAGTTCTGTAACTGATTCAATCAGGCAATCATGCATGCACTTTAGAGTCCCTTCACAGTCACACACTCTGGGTACCCAGTGGGAAAAAAGGTGTGCAAGCCCGACAAGTTGCCTGGGGTAGGCCAGCTTTGCAGCTGGTCAAGGCCCTGTGATGGAAAGAAGGAGCATGCACAACCACACACAATTTGTAATCCGGAGCCTGGAGGCTCAATTTGTGACAAGAAAACAATTGAATCAGATGACAACACTTCTGATTTAGCTGATGTTGCAGGGAGCTACCCTGGTGTTTACTCATGCTACCCAATACGAAACACAGGAGGGACGGAATGGAGACTGCAGGTCGACAAGCTGGTATTATCAGGAGAAGCAGGGCCCACACGATTCACCGAGGTGTCGTTCCTTTTTGAGATGTTGAGCAGGGGGCTGATCCCCGGGTGAGTCATCGATGGTGATCTCTGCATCTGAAGTAGCTGACTGGGCCAAGGTGGCAGGGCCCAGGCTGGGTGAACAGTTCGGATTCAGTTCAATAAGTGCTGGAAACAGCTTCCAGCAAGCATGACACACTTAAGTAGTGGGGACCAAATCACGACCCACTGACAGCTTACAGCACATTTATAATAAAGCAAAACACAATACCACAGGTCAGATAACAGTCCAGTTGCAATTTCAGTTTTCCTGAGCAAAACCATGATCTCTGTGGTGATTCAGACGTCCTGACGGGCCGATCGCTTACAGCAAATCTTCAGTCTTCTACAGGTAATAGGGCAGTCACAATTCAGTATTTCTGGTCACAAGCTGGTTCGGATTCAGTCCAATTAATTTCACTAGCAGATCCCTCAGAAGGGAAGATGAAGCAGGCAGGCCAGACACAGCCTTCCCACCAGTTTCCTGCGCTACAACGCAGGAGCAGCTGCTCTAATGTCTTAAGCAGTTCACTCTCTCAACTCCAAATTCAGACTGACTCTGTGCTGCAGGCAGCACTAGGACTTCCTGTCAAAGCAAGGGCTCCCCCTCCAGGTCCATTTAGGCGGCAAAATGAAAAAACTACAATTCCTACAGAAATTCACTCCCTCAAGACCCCTGAGGACAGACTCCATTTTAAGGTCCCCATAAGGTACTGATTGGCGCAATACAGAAATGTCTATGCTGCAAAGAAAGGCAGGTTAGACAAACTATAATACCATTATTATTAGAGCAGCTAATCAGCAAACAATTACCAGTTCTAACAGAGCTCCCTCTGCACCATTAGCAATGGCAGAACAGAGCAATATTACTGCAGCTCGGGTGGGACTTGAGCCTGGAAACACTCTGCCCCTACCCAGATTACTCATACTCTACAAAAATAATGTCTCTTAAAGGGACAGGCACAGAGGCTAACAGGGCACTCACATGCAAGCACTTTTACACCTGTAAAGACACAGAACGCCCACCTGGCAGTGGGCATTTAAGCACACCCAAGGAAGACTTTTGGGAACCCCCATTTATAGAGGGGTTACATAACAGTTGTAAAACATAGTTTGAAAATTCAGCTGGTGTGTGTGTGCATGTATGTGCGTTTATGTGTGTTTGTATTTCTAATGGCATTACCATTTTAGGGACACTGTCATCCCCTTAGGGTGCAAAGTGTCCCTAGTTTAAAAAACACAGTTTATGATTGCCAACATTCTGCAAAGATTGCTGATGTAACTGGTAGTTTGATTCTGACTCTTTTTTTCTTTACAAAAGTGAAAAACAGGCTGCCCACTATACTGGTGTTACCACACAAACACAGGTTTGTTTACATTCCTTGATCAGCTCCAACTGCATCTTTCCTGGACATGGGAACACTCACAACACAGTGTAGCCCCTCATGATGCAGTGGAAGTTTAGGAGGCTACTGCCACATGAGTGACTGCACTGTTTGGGTGTGTTTCTAAAGCTCAGTAAGTATGCAGTAAGAACAGATCCAGGATTGTAAACAAAACAAGGTTGTTTAAGCAATATACCCCGACAGGGTGTGGGTATACTAGAGGATTTATCACGGCTGGTGTGATTCGGTCCCAAGGCACAGTCGAGGGACTTAACCACACCAGTAGTGGTAAATCCTCCAGTATACCCACTCCCTGGAGGGGTATATTGCGATTATACAAAGGCCCTGTTTGTTTTTGTAGGAAAAAATATTTAAAAGGTCCCTTCATTTTCAAAGTTGCTGCTCGTTTGTTTTTCACTGCCGACAGACTGCTTGGATTTTTTTGCGAGGTCTGCGCATGTGTCGGAGGATCGCCGATTGCCACCGCTACTGTTACGGATATTTTTAGCTTATTTGCTGTCAGGAAAATTAACCACATTTTCTTTTCTTTTTGTTTTCGGGTGCGTTGCTTTTCTGGAATGGTGCAGCACTTTTGGTGAAGTTGAGGCTAGCGACGGAAGTATCGGATGTCGGGTTAACTTACGCTACAGTAATCTACTTAAATCCGTCCGTATGCTTGGCAGTAGTGTGTGTTTACGAGACGGAGGATTTGCCAGGGAGTTCCTGATGTGGCTGAGTGGTGGCTGGCACCTTTTCAGTGGGTACTCTGGAGGATTTACAACGCTGAAAAGGTGCCAGTCAGCCAATCAAAATGCAGGATTCTGTCCATTTTTTTGTGCCCGTTGTATAATTATAAATATACATTAACATGCATTTCAGTTCTACGAAACAAGAAGAAAGACAAAGCAAACAGCAACATCAATGAATTTTAGAGAAGGTAAGCAATCATAACATGTAGGTTTTTAACTAGAAATAACATGATGAAAAACAGGTTGGCAGTGTATCTTTATCATTTGCATTTTTATATGTGTAACCCCCCTGCAAATGGGGGTTCCCAAAAGACTTCCAGGAGCTTGCTTGAATGCTCCAAGCCTGAATGGTGTTTGGCGTTTAAGCCATTTATCAGTGAGTGTTTTTAGAACCTCTGGTACTGTCTCTTTAAGAGCTGTCTGCTTCCAGACATAATTAGTTTGTATGGGGGACTGTGTGTTTCTTTGATTGAGTACCACTCAAGCTGCTGCCAATTCACTTCATTTTTGCAGTCACTAGGAGTGCAAAGGGAACCTATCTGAAAGATGTAACTGTTTGCCAGAAATTATTTAGAGTAATAATGAAATTACAGTTTGTCTAACCTGCTTTCTTTGCAGTCAGAACTGTGTCTGCTAGTTCCCCATTCTAGTTTTGAACTGCTGAACTGGACCAATCAGTGTGGGTAAGCTAGCTCTAAATGGTGCCTTGGACGAATCAGAACTTGGACTCATAATCTGGAGCCAGCCACAAGAGGATTGTATGGGCAGTGACTCTGGGAGATGTAGTTTAGACTTCAGTGCCTTTTTGGACCAACAGCAGCAGTCTATTGTGGTGACAGCCAATCCAGTCAAGAACTGGGAGGAACTCAAAGAAGTGCCGGTTTTGTCGGTTGGAGTTTGAGTTGAGCTTGGCAGTGAAGAAGGAAGGAGCCCTGTGCTTTTTCAGTGTGCAGTTTTAGTCAAAAAGCGTGTAAGGCCCAGAGTTCCGGTCTGCAGCTTGTGTAACAGCTTGTTAGGACTGAATCCGTCCTGTGAAAAGAATCAAAGGTCTCTGAGAGTAGAAACCAGGCTCACCCTGTAGAAGACTGGAGGAATTGTTGAAAATTGCACTCTGTCTGTCAGGAACTGAATCTGCTGTGTGTTCTCCCGGTATTGTGCAGTAATTGCGATGGAATACAGATGCAGCCTGCCTGGTATAGTGCTTTCTTTATATGGATGTGTGAAGAGGTTTGTGTACCTCAAGTGAGCCCTGCTGACATTGAAGGACCCTATCTTATTTGGAGGTCGTGAGTACTAATTCAGGTCGCCCTGTTGAATTGCCACATTAAATCCAAATGGAATTACTGTACTGCTGACTGTTTAATTCTCCTTTTCTCTGTGTGAAAGGGCCCCTACCAGCTGCCATGGTTTGGACTAGCCACTAGGGCTTGGGTACCAGGGACAGTAACTGATAGGGATAGGCCTGTGCACAGAGCCATAGGTAGATTATTAGAGTGATAGGCTAATTAACCTGATTTCCCTGTCCTTGTTATATCCCCAAATAAATCAGAGCTGCTTGTTTCAGCAAAGTTATACTGCCCTGAGGTATTTGTCTATGTTAGTACTGTACTCTTGATTGTTGCACTGTATCTCATTTCACAGGAGGTCCCAGTGCGGGAACCAGACCTGGGGGTAAGTGTATACTGTGAAGGTAATTCTGATATATTGTGTGGGCCACTAGTGGGAAGAAAGGGGGGTTGCAGTGTCCCAGAGGGCTGTGACCAAGTTAGTTTAACTATTGCAAACCCTGACCTCTGGGTGGAGGCACCCGCCATTGGATCCAGGCCCCTCAACCTGTTAGTGGCAAATCAGGCAGGGGTAGTAGCCCCTGGGATAGCGCCATCTAGGGGTTACATATGATATGGTTGTGTTTGTCAAAATAAAAACAGTAAAACAAATCTTGTAGCTTTATGTAGCATATCCAAGATGGCGGTGGTGTGTGAGCTGCCTGAGGCTTGTGCTTAGAAGCTGTGCTTTTGCTTTATTATATTTTTTTTATTCGAGTGTTTTTTACATTTTCTCAAGTTTGCAAATTAAGTTCGTAATTTTAAGTTTAGTTAGGGTTGTTTTAGTGAGGTAGTTAGTTTTCTGAGTGCTTTTCGGGTTGTCGTTAGGTTGGCCGTTCTCCCTGCTATACGGGAGTTTTAGCCGCCATTGCTGTTACGGCTGTGGTTACAGCGGGAAACTGCATGTATTTTAACTTTAACGTCATTAAGCTGATTTTTGCTATGGTTGTTTCCAGTAGCTATGGCAGATGTAAACTGAGCCCAAATCCTGTTTAAGATTTGTGTCCTGTGGAGCTGTGGCCAAACCTGTGGAATCGTGGGAGCCGTTGTCAAACCTGTGGAATCGTGGGAGCTGCTGCCTGCTTGAGTTCGAAACCTGAAACTGTTGCTATTTTGAGCGAACTACTGGCTTAATTGACTATATTCAGGAAGACTACATCTTTGTGCGAGCAGCGGTGTGGTGAGAGCGCTTTTTGCGCATCTTTGTAATTTGAATCATTTATTTGTGACTGCTCGGATTTAAGTTTGACCCTCTGTAAGCTGGCGGTTTTACATATCGGTGCTTGTGAGACGCCTGAAGAAAGTACTGATAAGAGATGTTTGAAATGGTTTGAATGACATCTCTGCAGTGACTTTAGCTGCTGTTGTCTGGAGTCTAGGGGTGCTAGGGGTCTTTGAGCGGTGCTGGGTGGGAACCCTTCCTCCCTACGTCTCAGGTTGCTCTTCCCACTGCTTCTGACCAAATGGGAGTTCCCTCGCCTGCCTCTGGGGAGTTGGACGAGGATTTGAGGCTCTCCTAAGTTGCCCTGGGGGTATACTTTGTTGTTTACCCCTAGGACATCTGTAGCTGCGGGTCACAGGTGGTAGGGAATCCGAGTAGTTCGGGTGATGTGGAGGGGAGGAGTGGGATATCCCTTTATTATTTGATGAGGGTTGCACACTCTTGGCCTTTTCCAGAGAACCCTTTAAATGGAAATGGAATTTAAAGGGTGATTAAATCAATGGATTATTTATTGACTTAATTATGAGATTTGGAATCTAATCTTAATAGGATCTGGGACTGTGGACTGTTGAATTTAAAGAAGAACTACTAAGACATTTTTTGGAGAGAACATTTCCTGTTGTTTGATTTTCATGTTTTGTCTGAATTATTTTTGTTGGTGTTTGGGCAGTGAGAGTGCCCAAACTATTATTATTTTTCCAGGTAGTGTGAGTACCTGGGAATTTTTTTTTTGTTATTTTTTTTTTTTTTTGTTATTTTATTATATGTTTTTGATTCCCAGGGTAGTGAGAGTACCAAGGGTTGAACATTTTTGTATTTATTATTTATGTAAGCTTATTTAATTATTTTTATTTTTTGGGATCTGAACTCTCTTTAGAAATGGATTCTTAATGGGGCTTCTTTTCTTTGTTTTATTTGATTTATAATTTATTCTGGATTGTTTTACTTGATTATTTTAAGGTAACGGTTTTAAGTTGCCTATATCTGGGAAATGCTGGACAATTGAGATTTATGTATATATTACTGCCCCATTTTATTTTTATATAAGTGGTTGATTATATATTATTTGCTTGTATTTGATTTGTTTATTGTATATTGTTTTTGTATTATTTATATAAGGTGTTGGGGTGATTTAGCGATGGTTAGGCATTATTCCCCCACCAGACTCAGGGAATTGTGTCCCTTTGAATGTCCACCATTACCATCTGACACCTATTTTAGGTGTTGTGCTTTGGGCATTTTAAGGAAACATAAAAGAAGATGGAGAGCGGAATCTGGTGGGAGACAGAAGAGGAGGCGGATTGGGGTGGTGGGATCCAGGAGACACCCTGGGGTGAAATGGGGCCAAGAAAGAGGTCATTCTTGTCTTGTTCCCATACCCAAGGGTTCCGATTTTAGTAGGCAGGAGCCGAGGTCTTCCCAGACAGCTCATACAGCCTTGGCGGTGTTATGCAATGCCAGATCTATTAAAAACAAGACAGCTATTATAGCTGATCTTGTTGGGTCAACTGATCTGGCTTGCATCACTGAGACCTGGCTGGATGAAAATCCAGGCCCTGTATTGGCTTCGGCAACACCAGCCGGGTTCTTGGTGATACACCCTCCTAGGCTGGATCGTAGGGGCCGGGGGTGTAGCCAATATGTTTAAGACTGAACTGAGCCTTGTGGATGTGCCTTTAGGAAGTACCAGATCCTTTGACTATATCTTGGGTGAGGGTGTAAGTTGCGGAATTCTCCTCATCTACCGTCCACCAGGAGATGGTGGAGAATTCCTGCAGGAGATAGCAGACTAATTCTGGGGGACTTCAATGCCTGGGTCGACAATGAACTCTCTCATTTTGGTCAAAATCTCCTCCAGTTGATGATCTCACTGGGCCTAACACAGGTTGTTACCTCCTCAACCCATAAAAAAGGTCATTCATTGGATCTGATCTTCCTTTTGGATATGGAGATTGCTGACTTGGGGGTGGAACCAGTCAGCTGGTCTGACCATCACACCATAAGGTTCAGTTTCAGGGCTCCCCCTCATAGGTCTGCCCCTACGGAGATGGTTCAGTACCGCCCTTTAAGGGGTATCAGTCCCAGTGACCTGAAGGCGGTACTGGATCTATCGTGCATGTCTGGTGAATGCATGAGTCCAGATGATCTCGAATTAGCCTATAATAAGGCTGTGGGAGATGCTCTGGACAAGATTGCTCCTGTTCATGTTCAGCCTCTCACCCTCCATTCAAGGAGCCCTTGGTTTGATGGCTCCTTGAAGAAGTTAAGGAGAGTTGGCCGAAGGTTGGAGAGAGTCTGGTGGAAGTCCAGTAATGATGCTGACAGGCTTAGGTTAATGGCACATTATGATGGCTATCAAACAGAAATCAACTGTAAGAAGGCATAATTCCTGTCCAGGGAGATTTCTGCTGCACAGAATCGACCGGCTCAGCTTTTCCAGACTGTTGACAGATTGTGCAATCCAATCTGTCTCCAGCCCAGAGAAACTTTTTCTCAGCTAAGATGCGAGGAGTTCGCTCGTTTCTTTGCGGATAAGGTTGCTAGCATCAGGTCTGGCATCGGTCCGACTCCTCCTTTGAGGGATTGCAGTTGTCGACAGGAAGTGCTATGCACCCGGTCTGTCTGGTCAGATTTTCGCTGGCTGGAGTTAATTGACATTGTGAAGATCATCCAAACATTGCGACCACCCAGTTGTAGTTTGGATCTGGGTCCTACACCCCTCTTAGTAGGATGTGTAGAAGTTATCTGCCTGATCCTTGCTGACATTTCTGGAAATCCTTGGAGAAGGGGGTCTTTTCTGATCCCCTTAAGGAGGCAGTAGTTCGACCACTCCTAAAAAAAACCTCCTTGGACCCAGACTGTCTAGCTAACTACTGGCCTATCTCTAACCTGCCTTTTGTTGGTAAGATTATTGAGAAGGCAGTTGCATTACAATTGGATGATCATCTTACAACTCACAATGTCTATGATACTCTCCAATCTGGTTTTAGGAAGAAGCATAACATGGAGACTGCCCTTGTCCGGGTGTTGAATGATCTCCTAATGGCCAGAGATCGAAAGGCATGTACCATTCTGGTCCCTCTCGATCTCTCTGCAGCATTTGACACTGTAGACCATGGTGTGCTGTTGGAGCGCCTGCAGATTTATTGCAGACTGTCTGCAACAGTCCTCAAATGGTTTCAGTCTTACCTCACAGACAGGTTTCAGAGGGTTACCACTGGAATTTATACCTCTGGTGCTCACTCCCTGCCTTGTGGGGTACCGCAGGGTTCCATTTTAGCACCCATGTTGTTTGCAGTGTACATGCTGCCTTTGGGAGATATCATTAGGCGATACAGTCTGGGCTTTCACGGCTATGCAGAAGATACTCAGCTGTATTTGTCCTTTCCGCCCTGGCAGGATGGTGCTTTCTCTGTGCTATTCAACTGCCTTGCTGAAATCAGATTATGGATGAGTTCTAGCTGGCTGAGACTGAATCCTGATAAGACTGAGGTGTTGGTAGTGGACCCGGGTCATCCGGTGGTAGGTTTGGGGGCTGGCCAACCACCGGGCTTACTGCTCGGTGGTATGTCCCTCACTACTTCTGATCGGGTACGAAACTTGGGCATTATTTTTGATGATGGCTTGACCTTAAAATCTCAGGTATCAGCTGTAGTCAAATCCTCTTTTTTTCATCTGAGGAATATCGCCCGAGTAAAACACCTGGTCCCACCGGGTGATCTGCCAACGTTGGTCCATGCCTTTATCACTACTGGTCTTGATTACTGTAATTCCCTCTACCTAGGGCTCTCTGGGGTTGATATCCGTCACCTGCAGCTGGTGCAGATCGCGGCGGCAAGGCTTCTGACTGGGATCTCTAGATCCAGCTATATTACGCCTGTGCTCCGCAAACTGCACTGGCTGCCTGTTAGGTGGCAGATCACCTATAAGATTGGTTTACTAACCTTTAAAGCCCTACACAATCAGGGACCCGGTAACCTGAAAGATCTCTTGGTACCCTATTGCCCCCTCTGTCCTCTCCGCTCCGCCAATGAGGGATTGCTGGAGATTCCCAGGGTTTGATTAAAAACATCAGGATCCCATGCTTTTGTTTTTTCAGCACCAACCCTGTGGAATTCTCTACCTCGTTGGTTGAGAGAATGTCCAACCATCGAGAAATTTAAAAAGGAGTTAGACATATTTATTCAGTTTAGCATATCCTAGTTATGGCTGTTAATTTATGATTATTTTAATCTATGTGTATATGTGATTTTACTGTACAGCGCCTTGGTTCTGAAAGGCGCTTTATGAATAAAGATGATTTGATTTGATTTAATTGAATAAAATATGGCAATTCTGTAAAAGTACCCATTAATAACTGTGCTACCAGCAGGACAAAAATCTGTTTGTTAACTGTAAAGACGGCTTTACACGCCTTATCAGATTATGCTGTCACTTTTTTATCTGACCCAACAAAATTGAAATGGCGCCTATGTTTTAAAAAAAAATAAGCATTTTGTGTAATACAATGCTATGAGTTTTACATCGAATCAGCTTAGATTTCCTCCAATGTAGTTCTCACAAACACAGAGGCAGTGGGGGAAGTTTAAATCGGGGACCCTCTAGCCAATAGTCACCATAAAAAAATATGGTTTGAGATTTCTATTGGTACTGAAAAATCCAAATCCCAGAAAGAGGTCTTGAGCTTTAGAGGAGCAAGTTT
This sequence comes from Neoceratodus forsteri, assembly GCA_016271365.2. Lineage (NCBI taxonomy): Eukaryota > Metazoa > Chordata > Ceratodontiformes > Ceratodontidae > Neoceratodus > Neoceratodus forsteri. The sequence continues at coordinate 370,052,588 of CM057451.1, read as the reverse complement.
TAAAAGGTTAAGGGATATAGTTAGGAATAAATTGGCAAACATCACTGAAAGATTTGAAGTCGAAGACATCTGGGGACAATAAAGTACTCAGTTCAAGAGGCAACAAAACTCAGTGTTAGAATAGTGAAGAAAAGAAATAGACACTAGAAACCCATATGGTTCACTAATCAGGTTCGTACAGCAATTAGGGACAAAGAGGAGGCCTTCCACAGGTTCAAAAAGAACCAAGGGGTAGACGGAAGGATGATTACATCATAAAGAATAAGGAAGCAAAGAGGGTGGTGAGGGAAGCAAAGGCAGAGACAGAACTTAGGATCTCAGAGGGGATAAAGACAAGGGAAAAACTCTTCTTTCATTACATTCAGGAAAAAAAAAGAAGGAAAGGGGGTGGGATTGTGAAACTGCTGGACGAGGATGGACTGTTGAAGAGGATGTTCAGAAGGCAAATGTTCAAAATAACTTCTTATGCTCGGTATTTACAAGACAGAATACTGATCCAGTGCTAGACAGTGGTATAACAGCTGCCACCAGAGGGATACAGGTAATGGGAAATCCATCATTTACCACAGATAGGGTCAGAGATGGGCTGGCAGTTCTCAAGTCAGACAAAGCACAGTGACCAGATGGATTGCAGCCAAGAGTACTAAAAAAAGAACAGAAGAGTTAGCCAATGCCTGGCACACCTATTCAACAGATCACTGGGTATAGGAGTGGTTCTGAGGGATTGGAGGGTGGCAGACGTGGTGCTGCTTCACAAGGGTGGGAGCAGGGATGAGGTGGAGAATTACAGACCATTTAGCTTCACTTTTGTAGTGGGGAAAACTGATGGAAACCTTGATTAAGCAGGACCTTGTGCAATACCTGGAGGAGAATGGGCTCCAGGACACCAAGAAATATGGATTCATGGCAGGAAGGTTGTGCCAGACAAATCTAATCACCTTTTTCATTTGGGTGACAAAGGAATTAGATAGGGGGACGTGGTGGGCCTTCTCTATTTTGATTTCAGCAAGGCATTTGATTATGTACCACACAAGTGCCTGCTGAGGAAATTGGAGGACATAGGAGCTGCACAAAGCATAGTCAGATGGGTGAGCTACTGGTTTACAGACAGGAGACAAAGGGTGGTGGTAAACGGGGTGAGGTCAACTGTGGGTGTGGTTACTAGAGGGGTTCCACAGGGATCTGGGCTGGGCCCTGTTCTCTTTAACATATTCATCAGTGACATCGATAATGGTATCCAGTGTAAGCTAGCCTTGTTTGAAGATAACATGAAGCTCAGAGGTAGGGTGGACACTCTTGAAGGTGTTAGGGACCTACAGGAAGACCTCCAAAAACTGGAAAGGTTGTCTAAACTGTGGCAGCTGAATTTCAATGCAAAAAAGTGCACAGTGATGCATCTCAGTAAAGGGAACCCTGGGATGGAATATTAACTCAATGGGGTTAAAATGAACACCTCACTGGAACAGAGGGACCTGGGGGTCATTACTACTGACACCCTGAAGCAGATGGGCCAATGTAACAAAGCATACAACAGGGTGAACAAAATGTTGCGGTGGATAGATCCCATGGTTCTTCTCAATAAGATTAGGGGAATTTCCTCAGTGTCCTGGTCAGATTCCCACCACTCACTAAAAATACCACCAACAGATTAATCTGATTCTGTAAGTTAGTTTACATCTGTACACATATTCCCCTTCCCTTGGCCCCTGGTCACACCTGGAAACAAGCTATGGCTCAGTGTGCCTCTCCCAGTCACAAACTTTCAGATAAAAATAACTAAATAGGCAGGGGGATTAATGTCAGGATGAGGAAAGTGATCATGCCCAAAATACAGATCCCTGATTAGACCACACCTGGAGTACTGTGTTCAGTTTGGGAAGCTGCACTTGAAAAAGGACAGGGACAGTTTGGAATCAGTGCAGAGGAGGGTGACAAAGATGATTAAGGGTTTGCAGGGACTCCCCTATGAGGAACAGCTAGCAGCATTGAATATGTACTCGCCAGAAACCAGAAGGGAAAGGGGCGACATGCTAGAAACATTCACATTTCTGGTTCAGTTTCTTCCTTCCTACCTCTGTGCTCCTCTCTCCCCCCCACTCCCATAGAAACATAGACTTTGACGGCAGATAAGGACCGCTTGGCCCATCTAGTCTGCCCATTTCCCTACCTACAGGATAGGCCGCAGATCCTAGTTAACCAACAGCCTATTTCTTCCTACCCCCCACAAGAATTGCCTTATGTCTGTCCCATGCATTCTTGAATTCTCCCACAGTTTTAGACCCCACAACCTCCTCAGGAAGACTGTTCCATGCATCCACTACCCTCTCTGTGAAATAATACTTCCTCACATTGCCCCTGAACCGCCCTCCTTCTATCTTTAAATTGTGTCCCCTTGTTCTTACAAGTCTCTTTTCCCTCATACCCTCAGAAGCTCAAATGATCACACCCTTGTAGTCCCTCCAATCTCCACAACCATTGGCCAAGGTGCTTTCAGCCACCGTTAACCTAAAATCTGGAACTTCCTCCCTCATGTCATCTGACTTGCCCCTTTTCCTTGGGTCCTCTCAAACCACCTCACAGGCCTTACTTCCCCCCACATACAATTGCTTCTGAATCTCTCACCCTTCCCTGCCCACCTTGCCCTCCCCCCATCCTGTTTCCTCTCCTAACTCTCACTTTTCGAGTAGTAAACCTCTATTTATAGGCACTTATCTGACTGCTCAACATTTATGACATTTAACTGTACTTAATATTTACTTTATTCTAGTTATTTCATAACTTGTGTATACTGCACTTGAAAGCTATTTTACTCTGCAAATGTATTTTACTCTGTTTATGTATTGTCAACTGGAACTGTACTTGTGCTTTCGAGCTGTTATGCCTCAATATGTACCACTCCCACTTCCCTCCAGGATGCATCTGGAAATGAGCTCTCAGTTCAGTATGCCTTTCCTGGTGAAACTTTTCAATAAATAAATAAAAGTTCTTAAAAGGCATAAACAAGGTGCCGGAAACTTAGGAGCTGTTCTTTAGGGTCAACAACACAACAACTAGGGGACATGAATGGAAACTGGGGTGGGGGGGTCAGGAGAAATCTCGGGAAGTACTACTTCACTGAAAGAGTGGTGGAGCCATGGAATAGTCTGCCGGTGGAGGTGGTGGGGTCAGGGCTTTGAGGAGTTGCAAGCAAAGGTGGGACAAAGCTAGAACACAACCTCGAGACATCACAGCAAGTTAATAGTAATTTAGGGTGTGGTAGCCCCCTAGGACAATTGCTAGGTCCTGGACATTTCATGGGCAAAATTGATGGACCCTAGATCTTCTTCTGCCATCACTTTCTATGTTTCTAACACTGACCATGGAGTAAAATTAAAAACTGTCAAGTCTGTCAGACTATGCTCCATGATCTGATGACTCAGTCAGAAAACTCAGGTGGTTGGCAGGTGGCGTCGTACAGATGAAGAAATGCAGCCGCTGTATGACAGGTGTGGGAACCTCTTTTCAACTACATGAAGTTTCGGTCCTTCAACCAGCAGAGCAGCATCATGATCAGCCTCACTGATCATTGGACTGTCACGGTCGAGCCCATTGCAACTTGAACTGCATTGGACCCAACAGTGACACACCTCTGAAATCCAGTGTCTCAGCAATATGTTCACTTCCTGAAAGCACAGGAGTGAACAAAAAATATACAGTTCCCTGTTGTGACAATGAGCCTTTCAATATGTAAAATTTTTTGATTCTAAGAGATCAACTTGTTGAACAGTCTTGTGTGATTTGTAATTCTCTCTTTGCTGACTCAATTGTTAAGTCAGGAAATGTGTAAAATTGTCTCTTAATTGAAGGGTAGCCCAGGATTATGTGGGGGCAGAGCTCCTCCCCCACAGCCTATTTAAACTTAACACCCGACTTCCGCTCTGCTTAGAGCGAGTCACACTCGCTTGTCGTAGGCACGGTTGGTCCCCCCCCCCCACATCTGCCTCCTGCTCCCTGTCTTGTCTTGCTCATTCCTCTCCCCTTCCATTACTGCTCCACCGGCCCCGCTTTCTCTTCTCTGTCTGCTTCTGTTATTTCTGGGGGCCTTCTGCCTGAGTTCAACCACCACTGCTCCTGCCTTACCGGCTGTTTGTTTTTTCTGCAACTGGCGTCCTTGTTCTCCGACGCTCCGTCTCCTCCTGCATGCTTCCATTCGCATACAACAAACCGCAGCATAGCCATGGACCGGGCGCTTGTACCTCGCTGCTGTTTGCTGCCCTGGCTCCTCCACTCTCCATATTTTAAATTTTGCTTTCCATTTTGCACTGCTGTGGTAGTTTGCTGACGCATACAACTTGGTTGTCCTGTTTCTCGCTATACCTTTGTGTTTATTATCAGCGGCCACCGTACCCTGCTGTTGCTCAGTTCACTCGACCTACAGAGCCATTCCTACGTGCACTACTGGGCTGTCTTGCATAAGCCTCCTCGATTGATTTGATACGCAGCTACGACTGCCCTCCACTACTATCTGCTGCTTCCCTGAGCCTACCTCCATTGCTCCAGCACTTCTAAGCGTTCTGTCCTTCTCTGCACTGTCCAACCACCATTCCTTTGCCTGCAAGTCTGTATTTCAGTTTACTTCTTCCGACATCGAGATACCGGAGATCAGGTCTGGAGCCCCATGGCAATAAGCATTCGCCACAGGCAGCACAGCTTCGGTAAATTACTGTTTCCCTTCACAATTACCATTGCATACTTCAGGTAAAACAGCTATCCAATGAGATACTGAGTGGCTGCCTGTGCTCTGTTACTGTACTTACAATACTGGCACACTTACTGTGCATCTTACTGTGCTGCCCTTACATGTTTGTTGTATCTGATTAGCTACAACCAGGAAACGGACTTAAGGAAACCTGGCTCATTGTCACATGCTTCTCATTCATGTGGGGAGGTAGCCTTTGGCATCTTTACCCTAGATGCTATAAAACATTCATTTGCTTGCAGCTGGGCAGGCTTCTGTGCTTATATTACTGTATTCCAGTATTAACAAGCATTTGTCAATGCTGAATTTTTGCTTGCTGGCATTGGCAGTGGTAGTGTAGAAGTTACAGAGCTGCGTAATAGGAATAGCAGTGAAGTATTGAACTGAAGCCAACCCCACCACCACCCTGCAGAGAGTGACAGGCATTGGGGTGTGCGTTTGGGTTATCAGGGCATACGGCCATGCCATTTCACCACATCCACCCTGCAGACACTGACAAGTGTCACGGTGTTCATGGGGTCTTTGGCCCTTATGCGCACCCATTTCATTAGGAAATATGGTGAGATGGGTGCGATGTAGAATGGGGTGAAGTCTGGGGCCGAAGAGTCCAAGGCATACCTCGATGCCTCTCACTGACTGCAGGGTGTGGAATGGTATGAGCATCACAGGCAAGAATCCCAAGTCACACCCCTGATGTCTGTCATTCTCTACAGGGTTGGGTGTTATGATTGGAAACCCTAATACCTCAGGCATTTGTTGGTATTTTCACTCCAAATTTTCAACATGTTTTTTTTGTGACCCCACCTCATGAACAGGGGGAATATCAGTTTGTTAGCTGAAGCTGCTTATGCACAGTGACTACGACATTTAGCACCACAGGTGCAAAACATTCGAACAGGATATAAAAATGACAGCTGTACTGTCCATGGGGAGGTGTAAAAATGGCACGTTGCAAATCTGCAGTAAAATATTTAAAAAATGGTGGCGTGCATGACATAGAAACTGTGCAGCACACCCGTAATATAATTAGGTTGGGATGTTTTACAGCAGATTGTCAACTCAGGCATTTTGGTGCCTCCGATCATGAACAGTGTCACTGTGATTTTCTTTATCTGTGCCGAACAATGATTTCCCACAGCGACCACGCGATCTTCGCGCTGAAAGTGTGAAACACACTTCAGCCATGTTGTGAAAAAATGACAGCTGTACTGTTCATAAGGAAGTGTGAAAATGCCACTGGTGAAAATCTGGACTGAAAATATGACAAAGTCATGAACTAACGAGGGTGCGTGGAAACTGCGCAATGCTCACTCGTAACACAGTCATTTTATGGACTTCTGTCACCAAATTTTCAACATAGCCATTTTAAGACCTCTGCTCATGAACAGTGTAACTGTGATTTCCTTAATCTGTCCTAAACATTGCTTTTCGCACACCAACAGCACCATTGTGCGCTACATGTGCGAAAACACATTTTGGGTGACATATGAAAAATTGCAGCTGTACTGTTAAGTAAAAGAAGTGTAATAAAATGGCAATGTTGAAAATCTGGAGTGAAAATATTAAATTTGCAAACTTACGAGCAGGCATAGGAACTGTATACGACGCTCGTAAAACAGTCATTTTTAGGAATTTTTTCACCAAATTTTCAACATAGCCATTTTAAGACCTCTGCTCATGAACAGTGTCACTGTGATTTTCTTAATTTGTCCCGTACATTGATTTCGCACACCGACTGCACCATTGTGCGCTACATGGGCGGAAACACATTTTGGGTGAGATGTGAAAAATTACAGCTGTACTACTCATAAGAAGGTGTGGTAAAATGGCAATGTTGAAAATCTGGAGTGAAAATATTGAAAATTCGCGAACTTATGAGCGTGCGTAGGAACTGTACATGCGCTCGTAAAACAGTAATTTTGGAATTTTTCACCAAATTTTCAACACAGCCATTTTAAGACCTTTGCTCATGAACAGTGTCACTGTGATTTTCTTAATTTGTCCCACATTGATTTCGCACACCGACTGCGCCATTGTGCGCTACATGGGCGGAAACACGTTTTGGGTGAGATGTGAAAAATGACAGCTGTACTGCTCATAAGAAGGTGTGGTAAAATGGCAATGTTGAAAATCTGGAGTGAAAATATTGAAAATTCGCGAACTTACGAGCCTGCGTAGGAACTGTGCAACGCATGCTTGTAAAACAGTCATTTTTGGAATTTTGGCACCAAATTTTCAACATGGGGTTTTTGGGACCCCTTCTCATGAATGATGTCACTGTCATGGCGTTATTCAGCCCGAAGGTGATTTTACGTGACTGCGCGGTGACTGCAAAATCACCCGCCGGGCACGAGCCTAGCCATGACAGTGACATCATTCATGAGAAGGGTCCAAAACCCCATGTCGAAAATTGGTGCACAAATTTGCAAAAATGCCTGAGATATGCAACAAAGTTGAAACCCCCCTATCTAGCCCATTATACAGTTCACCAGCATTTCCTCAGTTCGCGGTCGGCTTTGAAGAGTGCAGACGTGTTCCCGGTCCACCGAAGATCGTCGCGCCGAGGTCTGGGGTGAGGGTGTGTGTGGGGAGGCAGGGTGCACAGTGGGTGGGTGCGGGTTGTGGGAGGGGGCCAGGGAGACTCGTGGGACCGTTTTTCTTTACAGGTAAAAAAAAAACAACATGGGGCGTTTGCCACGCTGGGGTGGGCTCCCAGCGTAGACAGGGAACTGATTAGAGGTCGTTCAGCCGAGAGGGGATTGGGCACCCCGTCGGCAAAGTATGGATTGCCACTGGGGTGGGAAGGCTTTGGAGGGACACAGCACAACCGGCGAGGTTAGGCACCCCGTCGGTTATTCAGTGTGCGTGCGTGCGGGGGCGGGCGCGCTGCGCCTCGTAACCTCTGTGTGTGTGTGTGGAGGCTGTGCATGAGCAAGCGATATCTTATCGCTGCTCACTCAAGCGTAGCTCCCCCTTTGAACTGTATGCCACTGCATTTTGGAGTTTATCATAGACAGCTCCAGAATGCATTGGCTTACACACTGACTGAATTGGAGGAGGAGGTGACACACCTCCGAAATCTCCGATGATGGCACTATGTTTCTTGCACATGCGTGCAAGCAAACATAAAAACTGAGTATTGGAGCTGAACCGTAGATGCTTTTCCAGCTCCTACCTTCTTACACTTTCCATGAGGTCCGGGGACATTCTACTACCTGATCACTCTATTCAGTGAACTGACTTAACACCTTCACTCCCTCTCCCTTGCAGTTCGTGCCAACCATCTTCAATTCAATATTTGGACTGCTTCATCACCTTATGTTACTTCTTGGATGCCTGATTTCCATCTATTCACAGAGCTATTTCCATGTCTCTCATCCATAGAGACAGACTGCACATGATCCCCTTTCTGTACCTGGACGTATTCCTTCTCCTATTTCATATTCCAGCCATTACCTGGACTCATCAACATTATCTGGAGCTGGCCTCTCTGCTCGTCCTAATCATTGCATTCCTGCCTCCAGCTCTTTCCTAGCTATCTGGAATCTGTCAACTATGTATATTCGAACTTGCAAAAGGCCTCGCTTATATCTCTCAATTAAGGCATTTACACCATTCGTACCTCACTACGCTGTACTTCAGCCGATATTCCACTGACACCTAATTGTATTCAGCATACATTGCCTTCCAGCATTCAACTACTCGTTCAGTATATCATCACATATTGGGTGCCCTCTTCTGCTCTTGAGTGCTTCCTACCGACGTGCTGCATTAATTCAGATCTACTGCTTTCAATTCCTGCCTGGATTCTCAGCGCATCTCTACTGCCTTCGGACTTAAGTGTACCATCTGCCCTCTTCGCTGCTATTGACTTAACTGTGAATTCATCTCTCAGGGAAGACTTCCTAGCTTCAGATTGCTTGATTTATGCTACTCATCGTTTGAGTTCACTATGCTCATTATGGAATTTCTGGACTATCTTCACTGCAACTTTTCGTTTCAAAATTATTCAACAAGGATTTCACTCTCTTGCCATTTCAGCCTGCTCATGGATTTCAATCTTGGAGTTTACCGGATGGATGCTTGCTTTATTCACCTTCATGTCTCGATCCCGTATGTCTTCAGTTCTCCATTTCTCTGGATCTGGTTCAGATTCAACTCGATCTGCCTTCGCCCATCGGGCTGGGAGGTTTCTATTTTACTCATCTGCTTCTATGACCTGCCTTCGCCCATCGGGCTGGGAGGATTGCCTACTAATCACCTGCTTCTCTGACCTGCCTTCACCCTTCAGGCTGGGAGGTTTACCTACTTCTGTTCTTCTTCTGCATCACCCTGCTATGGCCTGGAGTTTCACTCATTCTACTGTACGCCTACCTGCTGCTGTCTCAACGGCCGGCAGCTCTTTACTGGATTGCATTGGACGTTTCTTCATCGTCATCTATTCTTGGATATTTGCCCTGCTGCCTCAGACATGGAATTACTGCTACTTCTCTTCCTACAGCACTTAGTCAGTGTCTCCTACAGATTTTCCTTATCTTGGTTGTGCTTTACCGACTTCAGACCTGTGACAACGCTGCTTCATTTGTTTCAGCCTCCTCAGTTAGAGCCATCTAGGACTCTTCAGGTCTTGTCTGGTTTCCTTCCTCGAACTTTGCATGCCTTCAGTTTGGATGTTATTCCTTGTCCAGTAGCTCATATCTGCCTCAGTCTTTTCCATGCGTTTCCTATCTTCCTTGATCTGGATACACTGGTTCTCAGCATCATTACATTCTAAGTCTGCCTTTCAGCTGCAATCTACTGTGCTCAAGAATAATTCCAGATGCGTCTCATGGAGGCTCTATACAGTTCTTACTTTATTAGCTGACCCTCGTAGGTATAGCTGCATTCATGTTACCTAGAGCTACAGGCCTCTTGTACCTCTATAGCTGATGGATTGCTGCGCAACTCGTCAAAGGTCTACCTCCCACACTCAGTTTCTGCCAGCGGACGTTCCTGGGTCTGGCTGTGTTTCTCATACTGGAATCAGCCACCTCTCTCCTGCCTCCCAGCTATTGGTTCAGCTGCACTTTCTTCAGGGGCTGATTGCCATGTCCTGTTCCTTCTTATCCGCCTTCGTGGAAGCAATCCCTGCTCCTCCTACCTCTCACTTCGGTTAACAGTCCACTTGACTTGCTTACTTTTGGGCTTACCATATTCTACTTTGGATGCTTCATACCTCACACCAGTGTCTCCGATTATCCTCTACAGCTTGCCATTATTCCAGCTCAGCTCTATAGTCATTGCCTTCATATCAATTCCTAAGGCTATACTTCACTCATCAGAACTAGATTCATCACTCTGTAGTCTGGCTTCAAGCCTTCTCTCATTACATGTACTATACAAGCACTTTATTAGAAATCAGGAAGTCATACTACTTCTATTCATCCTGCCTCGTTAACATCAAGTTTGGATGCAACTGTCTGCATCTGGTCTCCTGTAGTGAATTTGTCAGTCATCAACTTCATCTCCACCATCATCATCATTTCCTGGATTATGCCTCTATCAACTGAAGTCCGGAAGAAGGTTCTTTGTATATCCACTCTCCATCATTCTGAATTGTACATGGATTCTTGGATTCGGAGTTTATTAGGAAGATATTACTTCACTGGACATTTACAATTCAGTTCTTCTTAAGCTCCATTTATCTGGATTAAATTCTACAAATTAGAATTCAGATTTAGCTGATTAATTCGTTTAATTAGGATCTCTCTCCTTTAGTATGCCCAGAAGGATGGGCGGGTCAGTAGCCATGGGTCCTCAGAGGTTTCCCCCCAAGGGGGGGTTTCCTCTCCTGAGTGCTACTGGTCACACTCTCTGGAATTGGAGGAGGTGATCGTCTATTCATATCATTAAGTTGCTATGCACGACTTCTTCAGCATTCAGTTACAAAACAATCGTTGATATTTATTCTTTTTGGGACTTTCATAATTCTAAACCAAGCTTCCTTCCTACAGGAGGGATACAGAGAAAGGCCAAAACCATCAAATACTATCAAACAACTCATTTCAAGCATCTAAGTACCTAAGTACAATACATTCTATTCTATTACCTGGTAAACATTGTCCTCTTTATGCTGACCTCTGTATCCAACAACCATATTCATCATTCAACTATATGTTACATAAGCACAGAGCTATGAACCACACATAATTGAAGGGTAGCCTGGGATTATGTAGGGGAAGAGCTCCTCCCCCACAGCCTATTTAAACCTAACCCCTGACTTCTGCTCTGCTTAGAGTGAGTCACACTCACCCACTATCCTCCCCATCACCTCCTCCTTCTGTGGCACTCTTATCTCACAGGGAGGCTTTCATAATTCTAAACCAAGCTTCCTTCCTACAGGTGGGATACAGAGAAAGGCCAAAACCATCAAATATTATCAAATGACTCATTTCAAGCATCCAAGTACCTAAGTACAATACATTCTATTCTATTACCTAGTAAACACTGTCCTCTTTATGCTGGCCTCTGTATCCAACAACCATATTCATCATTCAACTATATGTTACATAAGCACTGAGCTAAGAACCACACATAATGTAAGCACGAGCAGACTTGATAGACCAAGAGGCCTACTCTGCTGGTGTTTAGTATGTTAGGTGTCCTAGTGGTTCAGACAAGTGTTCAATTCTCTCTGCATCAGGCCAGATGTATCATCTGCATGTTTTCCTATACTAAATATCAGCAATGCCTTCTTCCTTACCATCAGTTGCCTAATAGAAAAGAAATATGCCACTTATAATTGCCTAATTTATATTTTAACAAATGATTACTTTGTTGAATGTAATCAATGCCTTTGATTCACCTTTCCAAAGAAAAGCACAGGCCACTTCCTACTGGGTATAAGCTGCACAGCAACAAGTGATCCAGTCTCGATATAGGAGCGAGGCGGGTATGTAAGCTGAGACATGGCTCATCACTGTGGCTCATGTCAGCTGGAGGGTTCATTGTCTTCAGTAACTTTTGTTTCCTTAGATGGCTCTTACTTTTTGTTCTGTTTGCTCTTCTATCTTGTAAGATCAGATGTTTCTTTTCCTTTGTGCTTTTCAAGACTTGTACAGTACTTGATTTAGAAACATAAGTGGAAGCGTTTTTTTATTTACGGTCACCGTTAGTGTCTTGTGACTTGTTAACATCAGGGTGTTTTATTGTACTTCTATTTTATTTAGATTTTTTTTTAATTCTTTGTTAACTGGGTAAGACCCATTATGCATAAGTGCCTGTTTCCAGGGGCAACCTGGGAGTACTGAGGAGGTTAAGTGACTAGCTTAGAGTTGCACAGTATGCGAGTGCAGACTCAAAACCAGTTCGGGGAAGGGGGTGTATCGAGCACATTCACAGCTTGTTATCCAACCTCTAGGCTATACTGCTAGCCCAGTACTGATCTGTAGAATTACCAGCATTCTCTCTTCTAGTATCAGTTTTCATTACCGTTTGGGATACTTATCCATCAGTGTTTAATTGCTTAAGTTTCCTTCTTGTGAATGATACAGCATAGTCAAAGTCGACACACTTACTTGTGCCTTCAGTAATGCATTTCAGGCAGATGCAGGGTAATGTCTGGACAGTTAATGCATATTATTTCTTGCATTTCACTTGATGTAATTTCCTGCACCCCCACAAGAGATGCAACATTAGTTTCTGGTCGATTTCATTGAGTGTCATTTTCTCCTACTAGAACAAAACCTTTGTTTTGAATTCTTGCCATCCAGTATCAAGGCACTTAAGTTCCACCAGTTGTACAGATCAGCTGCATTGTTGGCCACAACCTGGCATGCCAAGATTGCTCTGTCAACTGCCTTGTTTAAGGCGCCGACCTACTGTCACCCTCACTCTTGCAATGTTCACTTCCATAGTAATGTTCCATGCAAGCAATAATACCTGACAGGGTGGGCGGTATTGGGCAATACCGGACCGGCCAGGGGCATAATGAAGCCAGACGCCACAGGCGGAGGGCCTTCTAGCTCCTGGGCGGTCTGGTATTGCCCAATACCGCCCACCCTGGAGGGTATTATTGCGCTTAGAAAATGGTCTATGTTTTTAAATAAATTTTCTGAGCCATGTGTTACATTTTAAGCATTTAAAACAATTTTATTAGATTAAAATATTACAACAAGAGAAAAAATAGTCCCTTTATGGGATCAATCAGATATTACAATTTGCTTTTGTTTTTATTCAGTGTATTATTTGTTATAGGTTATAAAGTTGATAGGACAATTGAAAGTGCAGGATGTAGGACTAAAGAAATTATGTGTCCCTAAGCCACTCTGACCTGACAGGCTTTTAGTTGCAAGGTGTCCATTATCCTCAGTCTGGTTTTCCTTCTGTACAGCTGTGTTTTCTTGGATTTCTGTCTTCTTTTCTTGCTGGTGTTCTTTCTTGTTTTGCTGCTGAGAATGTGTGCTGGTCGTTTGTTGAATCGCTAAACATTTAAAGAAAGAAAATATTTAAATATTTACAATGCTATTTACTAAGGGAGTTACATGTTAAGATATTGTACCTTACCTGATGTCATGCTGTTACTACTTCCTAGTATGGAGCTCCACTGTTTACGATCAGTTGCAGAGGGTCTCCAATAAGAAGACAGACTTGTCTCACATCTGTGACCAGTTACTGATGTGATTTCTCTCGATTTGATAGACCAGCATCAGAGAGGAGCTGGACTGCTGTAGCTCTGATGCTATGGTTCGTATATCTCTGAGACAGCTGGGCTTCATTGATAATTTTGCTCATCAGGGAACCAAGGTAGTTTTTGCCCGTGGGCTCAGTTGTGTACCAGTAAGCCTGCTTGTCTATGATATCCTGGGTACACCTACGGGGGTGAACATAGAATGATTTTGCATTTGGTGGGACTTTAGATAAATATTTTAGGAAATATTTCACTGGACAACATTCGCTCTCTGGTTCTTCAAAAATAAAACCTCTAGTGTTCTCTTTATTTATCTCAGTAGGGTTTTTGTGTTTTTTTGTATCTGCATTGTGAGTTAAAGTTATGTACTTAGTACCACTGTCATCTGTTTTTATCTCAAAGGAATCCAACTTTAAGTCCCCGCAGTCCATCTCGACCACGTCTTGCCATATGGAGTTGGACATCAAACCATACTCTTCTTACTAGCCCAGGTGCAGTGTTGGGTGATAGCGCAGCACATGCTCTTAGTTTCTGAAGGTCTGATGATGAGATGGCAGGGTAGTGACTGGATGTGTCTTTCTGTGACTTCCTCAGTTTTTTTAGCACAGATTGCAGCACATTGTTTGAAGACTTAAACTGGGGGTCACTTATGATGTTAATGTTTCTTGCTACTTCAGCACTATTAAGGTGACGGTTTATGCCAGCTCTTAATGCACAATACCCAGCGACAGAGTACTGCTGACCCTGGCTAGTTCTGGCTTCTGCATAAAACTTGCGCAGATGGGTATTAAGCTGTTCACATGTATCATTATGCCAGTCTATGTTTATTCTACTCTGTGCTGCCCATTCTTCAAAGACTGTGACTGACCACTTGGTGTTCTTTTTTGTATTTATTTCTAACCTGTCACTTTCAATTTTGTCTAGCTGGATGTCACTTATGGAAACAAAATGCTCACTTACATTTCTTTCTTGCTGTTTGTGTTTTGTAGGTGGTTCCTCTGTGCTGCTGGAGAACATTGCATCTATAGTTGTCATTGCTGTCATATTAAACTTAACTGTTAAATTGTCTGACATTTTTTTTCTTTGCTTGTCACTGCCTTTTGGTGCCAGTTTCTATTTAAAAATGTGTGATTCTATATCGGAATGAATGTTTCTGGCTGACAGTGAGGGCTTTGATTGGTTAATGTAGGTTACTAAGGGTTACAGTAAACGAGACCTAAAGGAATGCTACTATTGTGAGAGTGCCGGTATTTTCTTGGTTTACTCTACTGCAGATGGACCCTCGTCTGCGGTAGGGTAACTCAGGAAAATAGCGGTGCTTTCTGGCCTGTTCTGACATGTGCCTATTTGTTTTAGAATGCTTGTATATGTTTTTTTTTTTTACACTTGTTTATTGGTGAATGTGCAAAGAAACAGCGGCATGCCTACTGTTGTGGCAGTCAAGTTCGCTAGGACTGCTGATAACTGTACTGCTACTGCTTTATTTTTTTTTTTTGCAGGTGGGGTAGGAATGGACGGGGGAGCAGAGGAGGAACTGGAGAGCTGCTATATGCAGCGACGTGGCTTTTCCTGTACTCAGAATCCGGCTTCATTTACTTTTTGTGCTGTTTCCATTGCTGAGAGGACGCTCCAATAAGATCGCAGTTTTATGCGACGGGAACATCCTCTTTTTTTTTTTTCAGCATGAAGAGGCGGGGTACAAGGAAGGGGGGATGGCAGTGAAGGCCCTGCTGAGCTGCGACACGATGGAGGGGGTTTGACTGTGGCCTGCAACAAGCTCCGTAAGTTATTAACTTAGAAAATGGGCAAAGTTGTGTACTTCGACCTGATTTTGCTTTGCAGTTGAACAAGTTCCCTGCATCTTGGTTTATTATGGGGTTGGGGGGCAAGTAAGGCAGCGAAGACAACGATTTATGCCTGGCTTTTCTGTCAGGGAAAAATGAGCATTGGTGTTCTGAAATGTTGCCCCTTTGATCTAGGAGACAGGAGCGACAGCTAGGGAGGACACAGTTGTAGGCTGACGGTGTAGGGGATGTGCTACTGGCTTGCGATCGTTGCGGTTATTAATTTGATTGTGAACTGTTATAGAGTCTGCTGCTCTTTGCTTTCTTTGTCACTGTGTTGCGGTGGGATGAAGGGCTAGTGGCGGCTGGTGCAGGACAGATGCAGTGCTGATTTTTTACACGGTTATAGACTGAGGATGTGTTTTCCTTCATTTTTGGGGAGTATGTTACACGACTTTGGTAGTTTACTGGTGAGGGACACTTCTACTGTGTTTTTTTTTTTTTAAATTGTCAGGTGGTTGGCAAACTTCACGGGAGGGTATGATGATTCACGGCTAAGCGTGTTGTACAAATGGCGGCAGGTTTGAACATTTTCATTCGGATTTGCCCAATAGGGAAGCAGGGTGGGTGCTGTGATAGCTCAGTTGGGTGAAGGGGCACTGTGGCCTGGATCTCATTGTTAGGTGGGCATCTATTGTCTGATAGATGCCCACCTAAAGATGTGTGTCAGCCAATCGGATGAGGGGATGTACTTTGACCATTTTCTAAGTGAAATGTGTTCAAACTCATTTGCAAATGTGCCCTTGACTTTATACTGACTAGCACAACCATCACCGTAAATCACTATTAAAAAGTAGTCCCTCTTCACTGGTCAGTTATCTGTCTATCAAAAACCAAGATTCACTCCACGGGACTTGTCTGTGCCAGGTAGTGTACTGATAGCAAACAAAAAGAAACAAATGAAACTGGTACCAGACATCAGGAAACAGCTGTGCATTTTCTTTGTTCAAAGTGCTATTGGCCAATATATTAAAGTGCTTACAGACAAAGGCAGTATAGTAAAACTTACCAGGTGGTGGCAGGCATAGAACAATTACCTGGACTGCTCAAATTGAAGACTCAACCACTTTCGCCATGGGCTTTCTCTATGCCTGCCACTGCTTGGTAAGTTTTACTATACTGCCTTTGTTTGTAGATTCAGAGGTCATGGAATGTGATTATACGCTTCTGTGGTAGAACAGCATTCTAGAACCTCTAGAAACTGCAGGAGTCAGTTTCATTGTGAAAGACAAAAACACAATGCACACATTTCACATAATACAATACACTATAAAAAGTACAGTATGTATGAGCAACTTTATGCACAACCAGTGTGTTCTGCCACCTCGGGGTTCTGATTCTCATGGACCTCTTGAGCTTCAATCTTGAGGTCAGAGGGAATCATAGAAACATAGAAACATAGACTTTGACGGCAGATAAGGACCACTTGGCCCACCTAGTCTGCCCATTTCCCTACCTACAGGATAAGCTGCAGATCCTAGTTAACCAACAGCCTATTTCTTCCTACCCACCACAAGAATTGCCTTATGTCTGTCCCATGCATTCTTGAATTCTCCCATGGTTTTAGAACTCACAACCTCCTCGGGAAGGCTATTCCATGCATCCACCACCCTCTCTGTGAAAAAACACTTCCTCACATTACCCCTGAGCCATCCCCCCCTATCTTTATATTGTGTCCCCTTGTTCTTGCACATCTCTTTTTCTGAAAGATGCTACCCTCTTGGAGTTTGATGTTGTCTGGTGCCAGTTCTATCTGTTTATTTTAATTATCTATCTTTCCATACATTCCATAGATGGGATGTCTATCATGGAATACATGAATTCAAACTTCTTCAGAATTCCTCTGGCAGAATGTTCACCCCCTACACAAAGTAAAAAGCTTTATATGGAGCCAAGGTCTCATAAGCAGCAGAGATTTCTCAGGCAGGCTGTTATGGCTAGGTGGAGGAATTTTTCATTGCCCTCAAAGAAACAAAAATGGTTAAAACTGTGAATAGTACTTCATTTCTGTTTGCTTGCACTTGCACAAAAAACATTTTGTTACAATGAACAACATTTCAGAGGTGTGTCACAGCCAAGCCCCTTGCAGCTCAAGTTGCAAGGGGCTCAGCAGTGCAGACCAATGACCAGGCACTCTGATCATCCCACTAATCATTGCTTGCTGTTTAGAAACCTTGTGTACTTGAAAGGAGTCAGCCACTTCTAACAGACAGTGGTTGGCTTGTTTCATTTACATGACACCACCCAGCATCCAGATGAGGGAAGTCATGCCAATAACCCCAATAAAACCTTGCTTCTAAGCATCCCTCTTAAGTGTCCTGATTTGTTTTGGAATTTTCCAGGTTTAGACGGTCTGTCCTGATGTCCTGAGTCCTGCCAGCATTTCTTACAGTATGTTTAGGAGTTTCAGAGTGCTCACTACCTGTCACAGACTTTAAAGAGCAGGTATTTACTTGTTAGGGCTTTAGTGGGCATAGCTTTGCAAACCTCTTGCAATGAGAAAAGCACTTTGTGCATTCCTTCTGACCAAACAACATGTTGGAGTTGTACCACAGTCGCCTCCATGTCCGTGGCATCTGTGGAGCACTCCATTCGCTGTCTCAGTCTGCACTGTTTTTACATAGGGAGGGTCAGGAGGGAGGATATCTATAATTTAAAAGACAAAAGCGTCAGTGGTCATGGCAGAACATGGCACACTCTGCTATGACCAAGATGGCCACCACATTCTACTGTTACATGCACTTGTAGTCACACATGTGCAGTAGAGTGTGGTGGCCATCTTGGTCACTTTAGAGTGTGATGTATTTCGCCTTGACAGCCAATGTTTCTTTTGGTATGTAGATATCCCTTCACCTGATGACCTCCTTAGCAGCACCTACCACCCCACCCTCCCAGAAACATAAGAGTGACACTGGGGGTGCCCAATCTCCCAGTGTCATGATCAGGATACCACCAATTTTTTAAAATTAAATAATACATATCCCCCCACCAACCCTCCCTGTCAGCACCCACCTCCCCCAGAAACATAAGAGTGACACTGGGGGTGCCCAATCCCCCAGTGTTGCGATCAGGACTCCTCCATTTTTTTATACATATTTCGCCACCCGATCCTCCCTCTCAGTGCCCACCCCACCCTTCCCAGAAACATAAGACTGACACCGGGGGTGCTCAATCCCCCAGTGTCACGAGCTGGACTCCTCATTGTTGTTTTTTGTTTTCACCATTCATTGTTTTTTTTTTCATTCTAAACCTGCAAAAAGAAAACTGTCCATCAGTATCTTTTGCACTGTTACTGTACCCCCACCTGACCCTCCCATTCAACAGCCAACACCCCAGAACCCTAAGTCCTTACTTACACATCAGGAGTCTAACGGTATAATCCCTTCTGGACCACAGGCACATCTTCACTCTTCAAAGCCAGACCACGAACTGAAGAAACAGGTATGCAGTGCAATTAAGCAATAAGGCATGACAGAGTGTGCATTGTTGCTGAATAATGTCACACCTAGGGTGGGTCAAAGCACGAGGCCACAGGCCAAGTGCTTTCTCCACCCTTGGTGTGACTTTATGCAGTGACGATGTACGGCCTGGAGTGCCTTATTGCGATTATAATATGGCTATAAAAATTCCGACAAGACTTTAATGATTAAGCAATAAACATAACAAACAAATCAGAAGTTATAACTTTATTGTAATTAATTTAGATATAAAATCAAGATAAAATAGTCCCTTCAAGAACTTTACTGCATCCCTCCATATTGCTTACACTGACTTTATTATATCTGACTTTATTACTTTGAGCTTAGTAATATTTTTGTACTCCTGCTTTTATCTCATTTTTCACTTCACAGAATTGAACACATTAATATTAACAGTTCCATTTAGTGTACCTATAGAGATCACTCGTGCTGTGGTATCCATATGGTTATTTTCTGTGTTTCCTTATTTTTTTTTTTTTTTACAGGAGTGAAGACTGCCCTAACAAACAGAAAAAAACAATTAGGCAATTCGACTTGACAGGGTATGTATTGTGGTTGGATAGTGGCACACTTTGGGTGTGTCATGTGGCATGAGGGATCGCCAAGTGCCTTCACTTCTACCACCCAAGACGTGCCGGTACCCCACCACAATGTACACCCTGGAATGTCACTGTGATTGTAAAATGGGTCCAAGTTGGGTTTGTTTGGGGGGGTAAAGAAATGCACCAAATCAAAAAAGAAACAATTGTATGACTCTTTTAAAACAGTCCCAGCACATCCCAGCGCTGACATGCCAATTCAGATTTAAATATTATATACAGCAACATTCAGGTATTTTTAATTAGCTCTTAAACCCTCCAGTTTCCCCCAACCCACCCCTTTTACCCATTCCCTCACCTTTCATTCTTCTTTATAATATTCCCTACCTTTTCTCTGTCTTGCTTATTTCCTGTCTTGCCAACATTCAAGAGTTGGAATGTTTAATACAGATAGAATGCAAGAATTCAAACCTCTGCTCAGTTCTGATGACAGAATGTTTACTCCCACTAGCACACAACAGAAGGCCTCAGATGGAACCAGGGCTTTTGTTTTATCTGTAACAGCTTAAACAACACAGATTTCCTTAGTAAGCAGGTGAGGATAGGAGGGGGCAGTTTTCATGGTCAGCAAAGAAACACAATTAATTACAATTCTAAGTACTGTAGTACTTAATTTTTTAAGTTATGTATGTGTGTGTAACAAGATTATTATGAGGGCAAATAACATTTAATTCTTATTTTTATAAATGGTATACAGTTTTATTTTTAGGGCCTAGTTGAAGGTTTTTAGTGAATAAAGGCAACAGCTACATTTGTGATGGCAGTCAGGAATGGCTGATACTATTGATTCCATTGTGAAGAGGCTACTGGACCTCCTTCCAGTGCTGCATCATGGGATATCAGCACTGGGTTCCGGGCTTCTCAGCCAATCAGATTACTGGATTTTTTATAGCCATAATATAATGTATTTCAATGGGGTTTTGAACTTGGTGACACAACTTGGACATTTTTGCATATTTTTGACCCAAATTTTCAACATGCCTTCTTTGGGACCCTACCTGATGAACAATTGAACTGTCATTAGACAGCTCTGGCCTGAACGGTGATTTTGCAGTCCCTGCATGAAATCACCTTTTGGGCAGGAGTTGAAACATTTCTCTACTCTTGTCCATGAGGTTGGGACATAAGAAGGCTATGATGAAAATGTTGTGTAAAAATATTGAAAAGCAACAAAGTTATGAGCCTACATTGAATTTTGTGAATGCAGGCTCGTAACTGGCAATTTTCAATATTTTTACTCCAAATGTACAACACAGACTTTTCTTTACAGCACCTCATGAATGTGACAGCTGCCATTTTTCAAATCCTGCCCAAAATGTTTTTTTATATCCTGGAAGGTGATTTCATGGTCCGTGCATGAAATCACCTTTCTGGCAGGAGCTGAGAATTTTCTCTGCTATTGTTCATGAGGTGGGGTCATAAAAAGGCCATGTTCTCAATTTGGTGTAAAAATATTTCAAAACTAAACATTTATGAGGCTATGTTGAATTTTGCAAACGCCAGTTCATAAGTTTGGTAATATTCAATATTTCTAACACAATTTTTTATAATTTCTTTACAGCACCTCATGAATGTGACAGCTGTAATTGTTCAACTCCTGCCCAAAATGTGTTTTTGCATCCTGAAAGTTGATTTTGCAGTCGCATGAAATCACCTTTTGGGCAAGAGTAGAACATTCTGATCAGCCCTTGTTCATGAAACAGGGTCATAACAAAGCTATGTTCTCAATTTGGTGTTTAAATATTACAAAACAACAAATTTAGGAGCCTACATTACATTTTGCTAACAAAAGCTCGTAACTTTGCCAATTCTCAATATTTTTACACCAAATTCCTTACCTGTCACCCTATCGGCTCTGGCCAGAGTTTGTTTTTTCTCTCTCTTTTTTTGCAGGGAAATGAACATCCTGTGTAATAAAGTAATGAGCTGAAAAATGTGCTGGCATTGGTTTTTAACTGATGGATACTTATGTGAGTCTCTAGTCATGGTTGGAGTCATGATGATTAAAAGAAGCTGGTGCCATCTTGATGAAAAACACTAAAAATGGAAGAACACCAAAGCCCAAGTCTGTGTTATGTCAGTTAAAGACAACAGGCTCGGGCTTCACGTGGAGATGGTTCTGCAAATGTGCTAGTCTCATGCAGGTCACAGGCATGCTCGTTCATGAGACCTGATTGACAGTCAACTGTTCTGCCGGGTATAAGTACACATTGTGGCTGAATTAACTGGCCAAAATGACTGATTAGAAGCTATGTGTGTATAGTGGTCTAATTAAAGGCATGCAGCAAATTGTTTTACTTATATGTCCCGTCCATCACAGCTGGTAATGTTTTGTAGCCAAAATGTTTACTTATATCTAGAAGACATTTAACAGCTGCACTGTAATATCAGCTTGTTTTTCTTTAATTGAATAATATCCAGCTATGTGAAATAACTGTATACTGTGTATAGGAGGTAGTTAATTTGTCAACGCTGCTAAGCGGTCAAGCTCTGATCTTCCATCACGGAAGAACCTGCTATCTCTGACTCAGACAGGCAGCATTTACCCCTTTTCTGTTAGCGAAGGCACAGTCTCACTCCTGGCTTGCAGATGTGTTATCCAGACATTGCTGCGCCCTCAGTACACAGAACCAAAAAGGGAGAGGAGCTGCAGCACCATAAAACCTGGATGACTTTTCAGGATATCTGTATATAATGACCACTACATAGCCTAGTCTCTGTCATGCAGCAAACCATTGCCATTTCACATCAGTCCTCACTGATCTCCCCACTGGCGCAATTAGCATAATTAAAATTGCAAAAAAAAAAAATCACTGGTCACACATTCGTTAGCCATAAAACAGAGTCCTTTCTGAGGCAACTAACCCTGATTGTAAACCACTCTAAAGCTAACCTGCAGCTATGTGATGACAGCATACAGTATATTTGCACTGATGAATACACCAACAACTAGTTTGACACCCTGCACTGTCCACCTATAATTACTTATTTAATGTTTCAATCCTT
Source organism: Neoceratodus forsteri (assembly GCA_016271365.2). Lineage (NCBI taxonomy): Eukaryota > Metazoa > Chordata > Ceratodontiformes > Ceratodontidae > Neoceratodus > Neoceratodus forsteri. Next base: position 370,030,254 of record CM057451.1, on the reverse strand, counting down.
CACCCCTTTCCGAGTGTACTGAATGTGATAGATTTTTTTTCAGTCAGTCAGCCATTCTGCTGAAAACCCAGATGAGCACTAGAGAGGCAAATCAGTGTTGATTATTGCCTTAGCACTATCAGTACCAAGCACCTGCACAGCAAATACATGCAAGCAAACAGTTTGCATTGACAGAGGCTTGTTTAAATGTGTTTTTGTGTAGGGAGGGGATCATGAGAGGAAATAATGTTTATTTATTCAAATGTTCAGGGAGCTGTACTTTTTTAGGATCACACCTAGAAACAAGCCTTGGTTCAGTGCGCCTTTCCCAGTATAATCCCGTTGTGCAGGTCCTTGGTGAGGCCTCACCTGGAGTGCTGCATCCAGTTCTGGAGCCCGCACCTTAAAAAGGACATAAACCGATTAGAGTCAGTGTAAAGCAAAGCTACAAAGATAGTTCAAGACTTCCACCACAAACCCTACTAAACTAGACTTAGGCAATTAAACTTGCATTCCTTGGAACTGAGAGAGGGATGTAGCACCCACTGCCAGGACCAAATAAGCACACAAAACAACCAATCACTGAGTGAAAAAATGTAGGTTGTATTTTCAATGGCCAAAAGGACAAAAATTGGTGACAAGAGCCCCGGGGGGCAACAATGCAGTACAAAAAACCTTACGTTTCGCCTAATGCTCTGCTAGGCTTCATCATGTTGCATTCCTTGGAACAGAGGAAAGACAGGGGAGACATGATAGAAACTTTCAAATACCTCAAAGGAATCAGCTCAGCACAGGAGAAGATCCTCTTCAATGAGAACAAAGAGACACATATCAGAGGGCACAACAGACGTTTGGTGGGGGGTACATTCCTGAGCAATGTCAGAAAGAGTTTCTTCACAGAAGGGGTTGTGGAGCCTTAGAACAGACTGCCACAGGAGGTGGTGGAGGCAAAGACGGTTAGGGAATTCAAGCTATCTTGGGATAGGTATTGTGGGATACTAAAACAAAGAAGCATATCCTGGGGGGATAGTTAATCAAACAAACACAAGGGCAGACTAGATATATCAAGTGATCCCCATCTGCTGCCACATTCTTACGTCTTACCAATTTTTAATAAATACGTAACTAAGTAACTAAATCGATTGTTGAAGGTTCTCGTTAAGTTATGGTTGCAGCCACGTTTGTGATGGCAATCAGGGATGAGAGAAGAGGGTCATTAACTGTATATGGGATTTGCCCAAATTCTAAATTTCACTGCCTGACCTTGTTCCAAACTGTGCATTAAAGGGGGATTAACACATAGATCTCGGAACTTATTTAGCCAATCAGGAAGCAGAACATTTACAACCCATTTTATAAGAGACACCGTAACTGCAAATTATAATAATTTAATATGTGGCCTAAAGAGACACGTCCCTCTAAAGTAACCTATAAACAATTTGCTTGGGTTTTTGGAATTGTCTTCAGCATAATGAATAAAGAATAAAAAGGTAACATACCATCAAAAAATAGCTCAAACTGATTTGACTCAGTCCATGAGGAATGTATTCCATTTGCAAGGGCTTTAACTTTAGCTGTATATTTTGTGTAACAGTCTTTAATAAAACAGGTTAGATCACATTCTTCCTTGGAAATATTATTACACAGTGGAGGTGATTTCCATTTTTTCTTACTGGAGAACCTGCTGTAATCAGATACAAAATGATGAAAGATGAGTCAAAAGCAAGTTTATTGTATCTTATGTAGTCCTGTTATAGTAATATGTCACTTTTAGGTAAACCTTAAAAAAACATTATAAAATGACAGGAAAAAAAACAAACTAGAAATTTAATTGGCCAAGAGATGTCACCTGACTGTGCATTAAATCTCTATAAATGCTTCATCATGGGCCGAATCTCATTTTTCTCCTCTAAAAACCTATTAAGAGCCATTTTTTAAGTTTAATAAGCCCCTCCAGGGTGTGCCTCATAGGATTTTAATGCACTTCCCTGGGGCATTAGGACACTTGTCCTTGTGCCTTATTACACACCTATAACGCACACCGTGTCATGGCTTATTAATTACATATGTTGACATATTTCAGTAATGCTGTGTGGACTGTAAAATTCTAACAGCAGAATCAGCATGGAGTGATAATTCTGCTGGTGGAATCTCAATCACAATTTCACTGTTCATTCTGCAGAATTCTGCCTCCTGCAATGGTGAATTATATTCCACAGAACAACATTATTCCATGGAAAATGATTCTGCAACCATTTCTGAAGAAAATATTGAGATCACAGAAATGTAGCGGAAAACCCGTTCCACATTGTGGTTTTATTCAGCACCCACACCAACCCTACCACCCTCCAAGTAGCCCTCCAAGGGCCATTTAATGAGGCCAAATCCTGGTTTGCTGACCATGGGCTTATTCTAAATTATAAAAAAACAAAGTCCATGCTGTTTGCCCATGCCCAAAACAAGTTCAGTAACCAACCCCTACTCATCCATAACTCCCAAAACGAGACCCTGGAACAAGTTTCTACCTTTAAATATTTAGGGGTTACCCTAGACTCAGGGCTAACCTACCATGAACATATCTGCCCACTTAATATGGCTGTAAATGTGCACATTGGTCTGCTCCACTGCTACAAGCACTGTCTCCTCCCTGAAGCCCTACAGCTAGCCATCTCCTCCTCCTCTGTCCTGTCACTCATTGATTACGGGATTATCTTCTATGGTGCTGCCCACAACACCTCCCTCAACAAAATTAGGGTTTCCCTGAATAAAGCCTGTAGACTGGCCACAGGATGTGACCAGCTTACGCACACCTGTATGCTTTATACCAGTACAAACTGGCTTAATTTCAATGATCACCTAAAGTACCAGAACTGTCTCCTTGCCAGGAAAATCTTGACTGGCCTCACCCCAGCTCTTGTGATGCTGCTCCCCTCAACAGCACCAGACGCAGACGTCACACTGAGAAATCGTCCTACCAGGTTTCCCACTGTAAAACCTCCACAGGAGAAAGAACTTTCAGATACTGCACCCCCAATTGGCTGAATTCACTGCCCACACCAGTTCTCCTGGCTCCTAATTTGGGACTGTTCAAATCCCTTCTCCGGAGCAAAATCTTGCGTGACTCCACCTGCGACTGTACCTGACCCACCCATGACCTAAAACTGCCATGGCAATGGACCGGCTTGGTCCTGCCTCTTGAGTGCCTGTCCCTAGTTTCAGTCTTACCCAATCCTCAGACTAGTTGACTCTCACTGGACTGGGCTGCTTGCACAATCCAGTCATAAATACTTCTCTACAACATCTACTGTACTATACGATTGCCCCGTAGATACTGTATTTATTGGTGTAGACAGAATGAGAAGGGACCTGCAGAAACTTGAAGAATGGTCAGGGGTTTGGCAGTTGAAATTCAATGCAAGGAAGTGCAAGATAATGCATATGTGGCACAAAAACCCTGGCACAATATATCAGTTGGGGGGTGAGGATATAGCATGCACCAAGCAGGAAAGGGATCTTGGGGTTATCATCGCTGTTGAACTCAAGATAGGGAAACAGTGTGACAAGGCAGCAGGTAAAGCAAATAGGGTGCTGGGATGCATAGGCAGGGGCATCACCAGCAGGAAAAGGGAGGTCATAATTCTGCTATACAAGACACTAGTGAGGCCCCACCTGGAGTACACTGTGCAGTTCTGGAGACCATACCTATGTAAGGACATAGACACGGTAGAGAAGGTTCAGAGGAGGGCAACAAAGATGGTGCATGGATTGCATCACAAGTCCTATGAAGACAGGTTGAAGGAACTGAACATGTGCTCCCTGGAGGAGAGGAGGGAGAGAGGGGATATGATAGAGACATACAAGTATCTTACAGGGAGGAACAGGGTGCAGGAATACACTATTTTTAAGCGAAAAAGATGTTCCAGGACTAGAGGGCATGGGATGAAGTTGGAGGGAGGACGATTCAGAGGAAACATGAGGAAGAATTTCTTCACAGAACAGGTGGTGGACAAGTGGAACACCCTGCCAGAGGAAGTGGTGGGGGCTGAAACAATCAAGGATTTAAGAATGTATGGGATAGACATAAAGGAATTCTGGAGGTCAGGGGTAAGGCAGCAGCACTTCAGAAAAACATAAACTGAACTACAAGCTCAAATGGGCAGACTGGGTGGGCCATAGGCCCTTATCTGCCGACACTGTCTATGTATCTATGTATCTATGTATTGTATTTTTGCCACTGTACTACATTGTCTATGACTATTGCAATTATCCTGTACCACATCCACCTGTTATACTTTACCTTGTATCACTGTAAGGTGTGTTATTTTCCACACCGCTATTTATACTGTGATGTCTGTTCAATATATGCTCTGTATTGTTTTCCATGACGTGGAACCTTTGTAAAGGAGTCTCTGACTCAAAGGTATTAATTCTGATTGTATTCAGTAAATAAATAAAATAAATAAAGATTTTTGCACCGTGGAAATCCGCCATTCCTCTTCAGGTGAAATTTGGCAGAATTTTGGTTGAGTTTTGCAAAATTTCTTGGAATTCTGTTATGTCAGAATTTGAAAATTCCGCATATCACTACAATTCAGCTAATATTTTATAGATTGTCTCTTTCTCTTCCTTTTATTCTTTATTACCAGGTTCACTTGACATAGAAACACAGAACTTTTCCCCTACTCCATCTATCTAATCCTTTGCTGAAATCACAATCTTCTTTCTGTGACATTATAACCATTTACAAAGCAACAAACTGTGATGTCATAAATAAAGGATTATTGAACAGAAACATAGATTTTGTTGGCAGAAAAGGACCATTAGGCCCATCCAGTCTGCCCCTTGTCCCTACCTATTAGGTCACCACTGACCCTAGTTGGTCATAGGTGTCACTCCCTCTCATTCCTCCACCTGATATACCACTGTGCCTATCCCATGCATGCTTGTAGCTCCCCACAGTCTTTGCCCCAACTACCTCCTCTGGCAGGCTGTTCCAGTCATCCACCACCCTTTCATGATGAAGTATTTCCGCACATCTCTCCTAAGCTTTCCCCCTTTTAGTTTCACTGCATGCACTCTTGTTCTAGTGTCTTCCTTTCATGAAAATAGACCTTCCACTTGCACCTTCTTCACTGATGTGAGGTACTTGAAGGCTTCAATCATGTCCCCTCTTGTTTTCCTCCCTTCCAGGGAGTACATGTTGAGTTCCTGAAGCCTTTCTTCATATGGCTTTTTCTGTAACCCCTCACCACTTTAGTTGCTCTCCTCTGTACCACTTCTGCCCTTTCAATGTCTTTGCAGAGGCTTGGCCATCACAATTTGACACAGTACTCCAGGTTGGGCCTCACCAGTGAATGATACAGTGGCACCAACACCTCCCTCCTCCTGTGAGAGAAATCCCTCTTGCAATGCACCCCTGTATTCTGCTAGACTTTCCTACTTCTTTGTACACTGCCCAGCTACCTAGAGGTCATTTGATATGATGACCCCAGGTCTCTTTCTTGCTTGGTGACTGTAAGCTCCACTCCTCCCATCATACACACAGTACCTGGGTTCTGCAGCCCTAAGTGCATAACCTCGCACGTTTTGGCATTGAAACCTCGCTGCCACTCCCTAGACCATTGCTCTAGTTTCCTCAGATACCTTTGCATTCTCTCAACCCCTTCCAGAGTGTCAACCCTGTTGCAGATGATTGTATCATCTGCAAAGAAACACAGCTTGCCCTTAAGCTACTCTGCAATGTCCCTTATGAAGACATTGAAGAGGACCGATCCCAGCACCAAATTCTGTGGCACCCCACTATTCACTCTTCTATCACCTGAGTGGCTACTGTTTACCACCATTTACCTCCTATCCCTTAACCAGTTTGATACCAAGCTTGTCAATTTGTATTCCACCCCAAGGCTGCTTAGTTTCTTAAATACTCTTCTGTGTGGCAGTGTCAAAAGCCTTACTGAAGTCCAGATAGGTCATGTCTACTGCTCTCCCTTGATCCACCTCTCTGGTAACCCAGTCAAAGAAATCTATGAGATTAGTTTCACATGATCTGCTCCCCCGTGAAACCATGCTGCCAGTGGTCCTGCATCCCTTTCTCCTCCAGGTGCTCCAAGAGTCTCTCCTTCAGTGTCTTTATTAATTTCCATGCCACTGATGTGAGACTGACTGATCTATAGTTGTTAGCATTCTCTCTACTGCCACTTTTGTGCAGATGGCCCACATTAGCCCTCCTCCAGTCCTGCAGAACTTCCCAATGAGGTGCTAAGAAGTGCTGCCAATGGGGTGGCCAGCATTGTAGTCAGTTCCTTTAGGACCCTTGGATGAATCCCATCTGGTCCCATCGCCTTATTCTCCTTTAAGGCTTCCAATCCCTTCCAGACCCTCTCCACAGAGAATGGACTTGTGCCCACTCTTCCCTCTCCCTGTTGCTTACTGCAGTATGCTGGTCCCTCCCCACCCTCTACCGTGAAGACTGTGCAGAGGTAATCATTTAGTATTTCTGCTTTCCCTTGATCTTCCTCTGCGCAGTCCCCTCCTGCTCTCCTGAGTTTCACTATCCCTCCCCTTGTCTTTCTCTTCCCTCCACATACCAGAAGAAGGTCTTGTCCCCTTTTTTGACCTCCTTAGCTAGCCTCTCCACTGTTAGTGCTTTAGCTGTCCTCACCTCTCCTTCCTGCCTCCCTTTGTTTTGCCAGATATACTTCCTTGTCGTCATCCTTCTGGGTCTTCTTGTATTTTCTAAACGCTGTTTTCTTCACGGAAAGAAAATATTTCTTCATGGAAAGGATGGTGGATGCCTGGAACAGCCTCCCAGCAGAGGCGGTGGGTACTGAAATGGTAACAGGTTTCAAACATGCATGGGATAGACATAGGGGACCTTAGTAACAGAGCTCGGGAGGCCAGAGATCAATTACGGTCTATGGCAGCACAGTAGTTAGGGACTTTAGGGGAGACTCAGTGGCCAAGAGGTCCTTTTCTGCCAACAGCTTCTATGTTTCACTGCCTTTACCACCTCCTTACATAACCATAGTGACCTCTTCCTCCCCTTTTCTTTGCCCACTTCCTTCAAACAGCACGCTGTTGTCTATGCTATACCCTCCTTAATGTTTCTCCATTGAGCCTCCACTATCCCTCTGCCCACCCCCGAGGCATTCTCAGAGGCAGTTGTCTATTTCTTTAAAATTTGCCCTCCTGAAGTCCAGGGCCCTCTTCTTACTGTGGTTTTTCCCTGTCCTCTCTGTATGCCAACCCACACTGTACAGTGATCACTTGTACCCAGGGTACTATCCTCAATGACAGCAGCAATGCTGTCACGGTTCGTAAGTACCAGGTCCAGCACTGCCCCATCCCTAATGAGTTACAAAACCAGCTGCATAAGAAATTACCCTTGTATGGAGTTGAGGATGGCCCTGTCTCTTGATGTAGCTGCAGCAAGAATGCCCCAATCTACATCTGTCAGATTAAAGTCCCCAATTATCAAAACTTCCTCCTTGCTGCCCATTTTGCTAGTGGCTTCCCTCAGGGCTCTGTCCAAATCATCACCCTTTGTTGGAGGCCTGTACACCACCCCCGTATGAATAATAGCCCACAACCCCATCTCTAGGCTGACTTCCAGCACTTCACTCTCCCCCTATTGCCCCTGTATATCAATGGCCCTTATACTCTCCTTCACACATAACGCAACCCTTTTGCCTTTTCTCCCTGACCTGTCCTTCTGGAACATGGAGTAGCCTAGGATGGCCACTTCCCAGCTGTGGTTGCCCATGCACCATGATTCTGTTATGGCCTCAAGATCTAAGTCTTCCTCTACAGTGGTTGCCTCATGGTCAGGATGGCCACTTCCCAGCTGTGGTTGCCCATGCACCATGATTCTGTTATGGCCTCCAGATCTACGTCTTCCTCTACAGTGGTTGCCTCGTGGTCAGGATGGCCACTTCCCAGCTGTGGTTGCCCATGCACCACGATTCTGTTATAGCCTCCAGATCTAAGTCTTCCTCTACAGTGGTTGCCTCATGGTCAGGAATTTTGTTTCTCAGACTCCTTTCGTTGGCACACATGGCTCTCCATTCTCTTTGCCCTCTCTTCCTCTAACCTGTCTCCTCTTCCTGCTTCTCCCCCTTGCTCTCTCTGTTACCCTAGTCCAGCCCTCCCCGTTACATTGTTTTCCTGCCTTTCCCCCTTCCCTTCTCTTAAAGTTGAAGTTCCTCTTCCAGACATGCCTGCACTGCCCTTCTCTTTGCTTCCTCCAAAACGGTATCCATGTAATTTGGCACTACTCAAAAACTTAGTAGATCACCCCTCCCCCATCACCTCCTTCAATGGCACCCATCTCACCCAGGTCTCTAAATATAAATACTTGGGCGCGTGGCTGGACCCCCATCTTTCCTTTTCATCTCACATCAATGCAACTGTAGCCAACCTTTGTCCAAAACTTGGGATGCTGTTCTGCAATAGAAACTGCCTTCCTTCTCCCACTAGAAGGCAAATTGTAACTAAAATGATCCTCCCCATTGTCGACTATGTGGATGTGGTCTACTGCGCTGCTCCCACAACCTCCCTATCCAAACTTGACACCCTCCTAAACTCCTTCTGCCACCTTTCTACTAACGCACCCTCTAGAACTGACCACTGTGATCTTTAACCCCCTCTTGGACTAACCCCACTGCCCCACAGATGATATATCCACTCCCTCACCCTTATATCTAAATACTGGTTCAACAAGTTACCTTCCTACTTGATGGATAGCCTCTTCCCTGCCTCTGACTCCCCTTATGAACTGAGACACAGAAATGAACACTCCTTCTGCATACACTGTCCTTCCTCCACCTTTGGACAGGCCGCTTTCTCCTTCTGACTCCCCAGTTTGTGGAACAAACTTGCCCCTTCCATTAGAAACAGCACCTCATACCTTGCCTGCAAGTACCAACTCCACTCCCTTCCTCCTCCACCTTGCCTCTGCCCCAGATGACCCCCTTCTTTCTAGCACCTGTCCCTCATGCCCTAAGCCAATCAACTGCACTTACTGTACTACTCTGCAAAATCTGAGCACTTTCACATGTCAACTGTTTGCCTCCTGGCTCTACCACTGTAAAAAAAACTGAAGAGCTCTAGTGTAAGGTTTGTAGCCACTCGCTGAACTGTATGTAATGACCTGAAGGATACCCATTCTGGTCCACCCACTGCCTGTGTCAAAATGTTGTTGTGTCTGGCATCCAGCAAGCAACCTCATCTTGTTACTAGTTGAGCTGATGTTGTATGTAATACTGCTGTTTCTTTTTGTTTTATTGTTGCACACTATGTATGTACTCCATCTCCCCTCCCCCAGGGTCGCACCTTTAATCGAGCCTCAGCTCAGCATGCCTTTCCCAGTTATCAACTGTTTAAATAAAAAAAAATAAAAAAAATAAGCCTCCAGGAAATTTCTTCTCCCTGGGTTAACCTTCCCTGTTGCACTAGTCCCTGGGGATGGACAATCACTGCCTCCCCCCTTGGCTAGTTTAAATCCTCGTCAAAATAGCATTTAAACCTTCCACTCAGCACTGTCGATCCCCTTCTGGATGGATGTAGGCTGTCTCCCTTGCAGGCCTCCAATCCCCCCCAGGAGTGACCCCAGTCCCCGATGTAGCCAAAGCCCTTCTCCCTGCACTATGCCTTCATGCCTTCTACCATGCATTGAAGGACCTGGTGTGGAGTTCTCTAGCCTTCCCCCGACCATGCACAAGTAGTCAGTGAAGGTCACTGTGCAAGCTACCTACTTCAGGCCCCTCCCCAGCTCTCTAAACCTGTCCTGCACTACACTTGCAGCTTCCCTTGCCAGATCAGTCATCCCCAGGTGGACAACAACATCCAGCTCCCTCCCTACCCCTCTTCCCTAGCTATCTTCGTGATCCACTTTCTAGTCCTCCCCACTGAAGCACCTGGAATGCACTATACTACCCTGTCCCTCCCTTCTCCTGCCCCCTACTCAGTCTCACTGACTATGGAGTCTCCCACCAGCAACTGTCTCCTCCTTGGCCAGGGGACTCTCCTAACCTCCTTGGGGCCTGCTCCCTTGAGGACCCCACCTCCTCTTTTACTCCTGCCTTGGGTGCCTCCTCTTTGCTTCCCTGTCCCACCAGAATGGAGAAGGAATTGCACAGTGGTAAGGTCTAAAGGGTGCTCTCTCCTTCCTCGCCCGACCCTCCTGGAGCCCACCAAGATTTAGCCACTCTTCCTTTTTGTGGGTATCCTGGGAGGGAGTAGGGTTACCACCTTTTATGAAGCCCAAAATGGGACATTTCTTATTGAAACCTGATTTTTCACAGGACAATGTGTAACTGCAACCAATGCAACAGACTTGTTTTCTCTAAATAATCAGAATTAAGACTAAGAGTTTGTAGTTTTTTAGTTGTTTCTAGTGTATGTTATCATATTAATGTATTTTAGTTAAGGTATTACAGTTGTTTGTAACATTAAAAGAAAAGTCCCAAAAACATTTTTTCTATTGTAATGTCAGGACATGTAGTGTTTTTCATGTTTTTTTGCAAGACACAGCTGCCCAAATCAGGACTGTCCTGCGAAAAGTGGGACAGGTGGTAACTCTAGGAGGGAGCAACAGCAAACTAGGTGGCCCCTGTGTGAGGCAGATTGTACCCTGTACTTTTGCCAGTTTGGCCGGAGTCCAGCAGCCTCTGCTCTCAGCCCAGAGATGTGTATGGGGCAACATCTCAATCTTCAGAACATGTCTCTGGAGATTGTTGCCTCACACCCATTAAATTGCATCACTTTCATGCCTGATGATTTGTTTATCCTCCTGACTGTTTGCTACAGTACCCTACCTTTCCCTTGCCTGTAGGCTTCCCTTATCACTGCACCACCCCCCTTGGCTTCCCTTTACCTTCCTCTTCTGAGTTTGTGTTTGACCTCTTATCCAAGATAGGGTTTTTCTTCAAGTCCCTTTTTTTGGTCCCTTGGTAATTTCATGTAGTTGCTTCCTATATTCACTTTCTCTCTCACCCTAGATAGGGTGTTGCCTCTATTCTCACCCTACTGTGTGTTTCAGCTGCCCTTAGCTTGACCTTTGTAGGTCTTACTCTCCCTACCTTACACTGTTGTTTACCCCATCCCACTGACATGAACACCCTTTTAAACAGGCAACAAGCAGTACACAGGTAGTCTACCTTACCTTATTGGACCAGCAGAGTTCCCTGCATGCCTGCTTCCTTCTGCTGATGCCTGCCAACACCTAAGACAACAGTTTTACTCCTGTTCCACTCCTTCACTGTTCCACTCACTCGCCGAACACGAAAATGCTGGGCACGTTAGGATGCATGATGACATCAGCGAACAGTTATACAACAGAAGCAGATGAACTCTAGGGGACGAAGATCCCACTTCCATGCAAATTAGCCTAGTGCTAATGGTAGCAGAAGCTGCTTCTGTTGTTATTCCCACCTGGCTTCTCATTATAATTTTTCAGTGGCAACAGCTGTTTCAGTCATTCTATATACCTGGTTTCTGGACCATGACCCACCACCATGTTGCTGGACTGGGGATGCACACACTGAGAAAGTTGGATTGTGTTTGCATCTGTCGACATCTGTCAAATGTTTTTCAGCTATTGCTTATCATCATAGAAACATAGGATCTGATGGCAGATAAGGGCTGTTTGGCCACCCAGTCTGCCCAGTTTGTTTCTTTTTCTATTTTATTACCTTAATTTTTGCCATGGACCCATTTGACCAGAAACTACTGTATTGCCAATTGCTAAGGAAAAGCAGAACAACAGCTTCTATCAAGCAATGTCACATGACATCCTTTCTAGCAATGATGGATCGCATTTATGATCCAAGTTTAATAATGAAAACTATGAAATACACATAGGAACATGTTCATTAATATTTTCATATTCCTGAATGTTATCTCTAGGGAACATGTTATTATCATTTTCATATTCTTAAATGTTATGTCTAGCATTGCCCAGTGTCTCTGTTCTGAGTTCCCAGTGATAAAATGTGCATTACCTTACCTTATGCTCACATTATACGATGTTTCCACGGGAGAACCCTTGCCTGGAAGCCATGTCAAGAACACGCTGAAGTTCTTTGAAAACAAAGTCACATTTTGAGGAGCAGGAAGAAACAAAGGAGAACCTACAAACAGGAAAGATTTGTAATTAACACTACTAGTAGACTGTTTCTTGTGAACTTTGGAAACCTGCGTAACCCCTTTGTATTCTGTTGGACAGTCACGGAGGTTGAATATATTGATGCATGTTTTCAGGCATATCTTGTATGTCAGCTCTCCGACTGGCACACAGGATGTCAGATTTACTGATTTACTACAGAGTGTGGTTTAGAAAAGAACCACAACACTCGCCACTATATGTTTCAAGCAAATGCTTCCATTCATTTTAGAAAGTCACATAAGTGTACAAAGCCAACGCTTTGTGTCCTAACTGGCCCATTCTTTAATGTGGCCCTTATATTCTTTCATCAATTCATGAATATGTCTTCTTATTTTGTTTTCTTTGTTTTCCCACAGACACCTCTTTACTTTTACATTCTGTGCCTGTCTGTCAGTATGTCTCTTTTCTTATTTCTTGTGGCCTGGATGGACCTCCATGGTTCTTTTCCAAACCATAACATGTTTCTGCAATTTTCAGAACCTGCACCTGGCCCAGGTTATTTCTCTCCACAGGGGAGTGCGAGTCTCCCTGAGGCCATCCCCTACATTGTGAAGCTGCACCACAGAAAAATGTTCAAAATGTATAGATTTGCTTGTTTTGAAAACATGTTTATCAGTTTCAAGGCTCAAAACTGTTGTTGTGCCTCTAATTATCATGACATGGATTTCATCCTAAACACAGCACAGAGACTTCCTTGGCGAGGTTCACAAGCCAAATTACTAAGTCTATAGATGAAGGTCAGCTGGTTGCTTCGGCTTTTGTGGACCTCACCAAGGCACTCGACTACCATGCTGAGTTACTTAAACTACTCCCCGCAGTTCATTTCTCAGATGATGTGGTCACCTGGTTCGGAGACTACCTCTGCGGCAGGGACCAGAGAACTTTCATATGTGGCATAACATCTGGTGAAGCCACTATAAACTGTGGAGTCCCACAGGGCTCAATATTAGGACCCTTACTCTTTTCTCTTTTTTGTTAATTCGCTCTCTAATTTATTTAAACACACTGAACTTATTTTATATGCAGATGATGCGGTTTTATTTTGTACTGGTTATGATTTATCTACCTTACAAACTACACTACACTCTGAATTCAGTTTATTGCACTCTTGGTTTACAGCCCACAAACTTGTATTAAATTCTGGTAAAATAAAAACAATGGTTTTCTCTAGCTCTAGGAAATATCCCTCATCTGATTTATTTTTACTTGCTAACATTTGAAATCAAATTGAGCAGGTGAAGATGTTCAAGTATCTTGGCCTACTATTAGACTAGCATCTTACTTTTGAAGCTCATGTCACTGACTTAATTAGTAAACTTCATAAAAGGTTAGGTTTTCTTTATAGAATACGTAAAAATCTTACCACAGAAGTAAGATGCATGTTGACCCACAGTCTTTTATTGTCAGTTCTTGATTATGGTTCCGTGATTTAAGCTTACACAACTGAAACATTGTTTGCTAAATTAAGGTCCACTTAGTATAATACGATTTGCTACTGATTGTTCTAAATTTACACATCACTGTACTTTATATAATCTTTTTAATTGTTTACCTTTGGATCAGCGTTTTAATTTCCGTTCATTACTTTTTTTTTTTTTTTTATACACAAAATTCAGCTTGGACTTCTACCCCATAATATAACTACCATATTTGCTAGAAATGATTACTCTGTAAATACTAGAATGCATTCCAAATTTTCATTTAAGGTTCCTCTTTATCATACAAAATTTGCACAAAATACTATCACTTTTCAATGTATTGTAATCGACAATACATTACCGAGCACATTCACAGGTCTAACCACTATGTTAGGTTTTAAGGTACAGCTTAGAAGACATTTGATGACACTTTCTGTATGTAAGTGTAATCGATTGATGTTTTTTATATTCATTTGTCTATTGTATTTGTTTAATGCTTGTGTTTGTAACACTGGACATCTGTGAAAATGGGTAAATAACCCACAGATTTTTCAGTATAAAAATAAAAATGAAATGAAATGAAATTACTGTAACTAGCATACAGTATCAGAACATTTAAAATGGGTCTCAGAATCCTTCAAAATCCTAGCAGCTTCATTGGCCTAAACAAGAGACTATGTCAAAGACCTCCAAAATAAGAATCTCTCTGACCCTAAGAAATTTTGGTTGTTAACTCCTTGCTAAAGAGTATTACGGAGACCTTAGATGATCTGATTACAGTTAACGGACAGGTTATCTGTGACTCCCAGGCTGCTGCTAATATCTTCAATCAATCCTTTACTGATCTTTCCAAATTCTAAACTGGGCCCCCTTGCCTCCCTCTACCCTTCTCCAACCCCAAGGGTACTAGCCCTCTACCTCCTAAATTTCACCTCCACTTAGTTATTAGAAAAGAGGTGCTAGTTTTACTAAAGGGAATAAAAATGAGTAACTCATTTGGCCCTGATATGCTAGAAACCAGGCTACTGAAGGTTGCTGCCTCAGTCATTGCTACCCCAGTTGCTATGCTATTTAATAGGTCATTTCTCAAAGGGGTTATCTCTAGTAAGTGGAAGGAGGCCATGGTAGTCTCTGTCCACAAAGGGGGACAGAGGGAACTGGCAGAGAACTACCAGCCTATCTCCGCACTTTGCACACTTGACAAGATACAGAAGAAACTGGTACATAACCAACTCCGGTATTACCTTGATTTGCACCACCTCTTATCAGAAAAGCAGCATGGCTTTAGATGGAACCACAGCACAGAAACTGATTTGCTTAATTTCACCACCGATGTCCTCCAGGCCCTGGATAGTGGGGTTCTAACTGGAGCCATCTTTATTGATTTTACCAAGGCCTTTGACCTGGTTAGTCATTCCCTACTCCTTGATAAGCTAAAACACCTTGGTCTCAATTCTCACTTGCAATCCTGGTTCACTTACTATCTCACTGACAGGTCACAAAAGGTCAAATGGAGAGGTGTCTTGTCCAGAAGCATACCCATAACAGATGGGGTACCACAGGGTTCGATACTTTGACCTTTACTTTTTTCAATATTTATTAACGACCTGGAAAGTAACTGCAGAAATAGCCACCTCCTACTCTATGTGGATGAGTCAATTTGAGTCAAATAGGATTGAGGTCCTATACTATAAAAAACGTTGCTTTACTCTGGCATCCCCACCCATGAAACATCATTGTTATGTGCTTACCTCGTTACACTGGCCCATGTTTGATGATAGACTACAGTACACCCTATTATGCATGGTATATAAGCTAATCACTGTATTTACCCTACTTAATTTAGCTGTCTTTCTAGCCCCCAAACCCTTAAGAAGGCTTCTTTTACCTCTAGTAGAAAGTAGTTTGATCTTGACCTAGGATCCGTATTACCATGGCTCTTTCCTTCTGGAATTCTCTCCTGCTTTAGAAATGGGCTAAAGACGTACTTACTTGAGAGTTGCCTCTGCTCCTGCTACCATTGATTGCCCCTTTCTCAGATTACCCCAGTATACTTGACCCCGATGCTGTATGAATTGTTCTTTAATATAAGGTACTTGCTCTCATTGCAAATGTCCTACAATTAGTCATGAAAATATACCTCTAGCTTTGTCTTACTTTGTGCCTTAACCCTCTACTCTATTATTGTCCAACTTATTGTATACTTGATAACCTGTGTTTGTTATTAGTGAGCCACAGTACAACGACACCAGAATCCTAAAACCCCAAAAAAGACAATTACAGCGAAAATCTTTAGTTACTGACGACACAATACCAAGTGTCAGCATTGTGCCATTGCTGTTGTGGATGACAGCAGAATTACTGTCGACAAAATGTGGTGCTTCGGTTTGTTATGCACTTGCTCACTTTGTAAACACTGCTTTAATGTGTTTTCCCTTTGTACTTGCTCTGTTATATCTGTAATTAGTTCTGGGTCACCCCTGAAAAGGGACCTTTGCTCTCAGTGAATCCTACCCGATTACCAAAATGAAATAAATGACTAAATAAATAAATAAATCAACATCAACTGACCATTCTCTGGTATGCTAACCATTAGTAACTAACCTGTCCTAATTTAGACAAATAGAAACATATCGGATGACAGCAGAAAAAAGACTGATGGTCTATCCAGTTTGCCTGTATTACCTTATCACAACCTGGGACTTAATGTCTCTATGGAGTCTTCACTTATACTAGTTCCCTTTTCATTTTCTGTGTTTCCACCTCTCTCTTCTGGCAGAGTAGCTGCAATACTGTTGCCTCTATCCCAGCCATTTTTGAAGCCATTAATGGTTTTGGCACCCACCACCTCTGCCAACAGACTATTCCATGACTCTACCACTCTTTCTGTAATATAATACTTCCTCACATACTTTTTAGACCTTCCCGCCGTTAATCTCCACTCATAACCCTGTGTCTTAGCTTCTCTGTCCCTGGTAAAAATAGTTCCTCTCAGTTCACCTAGTTAATTTCTTTCAGGAACTTGAAGGCCTCTACCATGTCCCCCTCTTTTGTCTGGTTTCATGTGAATGCTTGTTCAGTGCCCGTAGCCAGTTCTCATAGGATCTGCCCTCCTGGCTTTGCATGACCTTGGTTATCTTGCATTGTACCTTCTCCAGCTTATCCCTGTCTTTTTTTAGGTCAGGACTACAGAACTGGGCACAGCACTCTAGGTGTGACCTCACCAGAGACCTGTACAGTGTTAACAGTACCTCCTGCTATCTATTATCAAACTCTCTCCCAAAGCACCCTAGCATCCTGCTAGCCTTGCTGAAAGCCTTCTTACATTGTCTGGTCTCTTTAAGGGAGTCACTAATGAGGACTCCAAGGGCCCTTTCCTCTGATGTTGTATCCTGCTTAACTCCTCCCAGATCCCCTAACACCAACTTAACTAAATGAAAATAAACCTTTTTTTCATTAAAATAAAAATGTTTCCACATTTTAAAATACAACAGCCCACAACAAGGAACAGGTTGTTTCAGAATAAATGCACTTTTTAGGTTAATTCAAAAGGCACCTGGCCTTTGTAACCAAACATGTGTTCTACCTAACAACCTAACTATAGGGGAAAAGATGTTTTCCATTTAGAAAAACAAAAAAATGTTTTCCATTCTAAAAGTGCAGTATCCCACTTCATGGCATAGGTTTCTTGAGAAATAAGTCACTTCTCTGGTGCATTGGAAGTCAGTCGGCCATTGGCCTTGTGCCTTCCAATTCACCCAGGTCATGCATTAATTCTGAAGAAATGAATGCCCTGTTCTGGGTTATTGCTTATTGATACACGATTTTTAGCTCACTACTTTATCTCCAAATGCTTTTGTGATGTGTACTTGTCTTTTATGATAATCATTTAATAAGTAAAACAATTTGCTGCTACAATGATCCATCTGAATGCACAGATTCTACCATTTGTGAACAATTAGATGTTTAATTCCACATGCCCTAAAATGCATGTGCTAATACAGTAGGCTACAACTGATTATGGTAGGAAAACAAAATTCCCCTTATTACCGTCACTGCCATCGCCATCACCATTTCACTCACACAACTTCCCACATGCTTTTTGCAATGTTATCTAAACAAGTACTACTATTACAATAAGGTTAACTGTACTGCCATTAGTACAGTACTTGTGGCTGCTGAATCAGCCATGGGAGGATCATAACAAAGAATAAAGTCCAAAGGTTACCAAAACTACGTGGGTAACAGGAAGAAATTGCCTGAAGTTGAATTACATGTTTTCAGATGCCTTTAGTAGCATGGCATGGTTATGATTCAGAATAGCACGTATGGCCGGATGAAGCTGCATCAGTGACTCAGTAGGTTGTACACTGCACCTCTGGGTCAAGAAGACTAGAATATTGTGAGTTCTAGTCTTGAACCGGGAACTTGAGCAAAATCCCAGCACTGATACTGTAGAGCAGCACTAGGGTGGTGTTGCACTGTTTAGATGCAGTCCTTCAGATGAGACATTAAACCAAGATCCCTTCATCTGCCCATTTCTGGTGATTGTCCGGGTGGAAGTTAAAGATCCTATTTTAGAATACTATGGGATTTTCTATGTACACCTGTAAACAAACCAGGTCATGCCCCCCTCCCGATGCAGTTGGAATCAAGCTGTCACAGCTCAGTGTGCCTTTCTTGGTCAAAACATTAGAGAAAGGGAAAGGGGAAATTATTTAACCAGAAAAGGCACACTAAGCCAAAGCTTATTTCCAGCTGCAGCCTGGGAGCACAAGAAAGTTAAGTGACTTACTTAGGGTCACACAGTATGCAAGTGGGGCTGTGGGATTCAAACCCAGATCTCCAGGTCTGCAGCTGAGAGCCTTAAACCAGTGCGCTATACTTCCTCCCACATTACAAAGCATCTTGGCCTCTGTGGGTCTGGATATTGGTTCAACAACCTCCCCAGCTACCTGTTGCTCTACAACTTGCTTACCCCTGCTCCTGAATGGTCAGTCTTCATTGCCACTCCAGAAACAGGTTCCTAATTTCCAGGTGCAAACTGAAGTCTGGTCAATTGGCTTTCTGTGGTACACTCTGTCAGTTATGGATCTACCTAGCTTTGGCCCACCTACCGGAGTTCCCTCCACTAACAGTCCCTTAGAATTCTGCTTACATTCCACTGGGGCCTGATGGTTTACAACCAAGGGTGCTCAAAGAACTGTAGCCAGAGCCAGAGCTGGCAGAACCCCCAGTGGGCTATTTAACAGCTTAAATTGGACAGGGGAAGTACCTGTGGATTGGAGCATGGCAGAGGTTGTCCCACTCCATAATGGAGTGGATAGGGAAGAGCCGAGTAACTACAGAACCATCAGTCTCTCCTCCATTCTGGGTAAGCTGATGGAGTCTCTAGTAAATAAGGAGGCTCTGGTAGGATACCTGGAAAGCAGTGGTCTCCAGGACAGCAAACATCATGGATTCAAGGTGGGGTAGTCCTGTCAGACCAGCCTAATTGTTTTCTTTGACTGGGTTACTTGAGCTATAGGCAAGAGGCAGGCTGCTGTCATACTCTACTTTGATTTCAGCAAATCTTTTGATTATGTGCCACATAAGAGGCAACTGAAAAAACTACAGGATCTTCTGTGCTACACAGGAGGCAACTGAAAAAAAACTAGGGGATCTGGGAGTGGGAGAGGGAACTACCCAAATGAATGGGAAACTGGATAGGAGGCTGTAAACAGAGTATTGGCCATGGGGCTCAAGTCAGGAGATGGGGATATCACGAGCAGAGTGCAAGAAATCAGTCCTCAGACTGGTCCTCTTCAACATGTTTATTTATGATACTGGTGAAGGAATACAGGGCACATTGTGTCTCATCACAAATGACACAAAGCTCTGTGGCAGAATGGGTAGCCAAGATGGGGTGAAAGGAGCTGATAGAGGATCTGAATAGGTTGAAGAAGTGGTCTCAGGTCTGGCAGCTTAAATTCAATTTGAAGAAGTGCAAGGTTATACAGCTGGGTAAAGGGAACTCCAGAACAGATTATTAGTTGGGTGGGCATCAGACTGGCATTCTCATCATCTCAAATAATTCAGTCAGTGTGACAAAGCCTATGGTAAGGATGTTGAGGCACACATTATGAGGTATTGACAGCAGTAGGAAGGAGACATTATTGCCTCTCTACAGGTCCTTGGTATGGCCATACCTGGAGTACTGCACCCAGTTCTGGCACCCCAAGTTGAGTAAGGATAAAATAGACTGGAGACTGTCTAAAGAAGAGTAACCAAAATGATTCAGGGTCAGCAAGGCAGATATTATAAGGAGTGACTCAGGGCCCTGAATGCGTACTCCCTGGAGGCTAGAACGGAGCTGGATGATATAACTTGAGATGTTCAAATTCTTGAGGGGCATTAACAAGATAAATTATGAGGAGTTATTCACTATGAACCTAGGGTTGCCACTTGGTTGTTTTTCATCCGGCATTGCCAGTTTTTCCATAGGTTACCGGTAAAACAGTTTAATCTGCCATTTTTTTTTATAGTGATAGGCACTGCTTCTGCACTTGTGCACACATCATGCTGGCTGCCACAATGAGCAGGCACACTCAGTTGGTGCCCATGTGATCACTGATATGACAGTGTAGCCACTACACTGTAGTGGGAGATCGAGAGAGGAGATGAAAGGCTGTCAGTGTGAGGTACAGCACTTAATATTTGATACTACTAATCTGACTCTAGATTAGGTACCTGTGTCTTGTATGAGTGTAACTAGCGGCTGGGAGAGCAGAGTGGGAAACACAGAGCATTTAAACAAGCAACTAATACTTCAAGTTCTGAGTTTGCAGCCCATGTGCAACAGTCAGTCTAGCAGGAGAACAGGAGGAGGCAGGACGAGGCGGGACTTGGGTGCTAGCAAGAGGGGGGGAGGGGCAAGTGGGCATTTTTTCTGCTTTTCCAAGGTGGCAGTTCTATATGAACCTTGACTCTGTGAGTACAGCACTTGACTAGAAACTGGTAGGAGAAATATTCGGGAGAGATCTGAGGGAGTATTTCTTTATGGAATCAGTGGCTGAGCCTTGGAACAGCCTTTGGACAGATGTGGTGGGGCTGAGACTTTGAGTGGGTTCAAGAACAGATGGGATGGGGCAAAAGGTCTCATCATCGACACAGACTCTAATAGACGATAGGTCCAGGTGAAAATAGTACAAAAACTGGGCAGACTGAATGGACCCTTGTTTTTTTATCTGCCATCACATTCTATGAATTGGACTTGCTTATTCTGTGAATATCCTGGTTTTGCTTGTACATTTGGATACCCCAGACCCATGCTGCCAATTTAGTGCTTATTCTTGTACAATTAAACTTCTGTATGTATTGTTTTAATTTTGTGTGGCAGTTATCATATTGTATAATTTCTATATAACTTGTATCATATTATACAGTCCATCACTTGTCCAACCTTGAATTTCCAATCCCCCTTCTCCCCCAGGTCACATTTGCAAAGAAGAGTCTTGCTATATTTCTGTATGTTCACCTGGTGAAACAAAATCATGAAATTACACATATCAGCTACATGTGAACTCTGAAGTTTAGAATGGCGCGGAATAGTGTAGTGTCAAGTCAACTACAGTACATGTAAACTATAGTTAGATTAGTGTGGTGTCAACTACATGTAAGCTCCCTCGTTGTTCCACTAATGCACTGCAGTACTGAAGTGAATAAACCACACTGTGGGGCAATGAGGCAACTCATTCTTCATACCCATTTAGCTTGAGACTTCTTTTAACCAGAACGTACCATACTGGATTGCATGAGGTGGTTTTGCAATATGAACACTTGTCCACTGGGAATGGAGTGAATTGTGACCTCTAACTCATTTTGCATGTGTTAATGTTGCTCCTGAGAAAGGTACTCTTAGTCTCAGTGAGCCTACCCAGTTACCAAAATCCAATAAATTAATTTCACTTCTCGTTTCCATTGCAGCTCTCTCCACAATGTTTCAGCCTCTCTTTACCTGATGAATACATGACTGTAAACGAATTTCCTACAGCTTAGAGTTTTTTTTTCTGTGAAGACAAGACTACCCAGTACTATCATCTGTCCTCCATTAAAATCATTGACTCCAGCCTGGACCCAGCAGCCACTGTCTGGAACCAGCTGGCCTACTAGCACAGCAGTAGGACTACCTCTTGTGACACGATGACCTGCATTCCACAATAAGCTGAGAGAGTTGAAGGGTCAGCTGGGAGGAAGAGGATCAAGTATCCATAGGGGGTGGGAGAGCATGGTACTCCAGTAAAGTTCTGACCCCTAGCAATGGCTAGGGGTTAGTGTTCCAATACAACCCATCAGTTGCGGGATTGGTGGCATGACAGATGTTGGCAGATCGGACATGGGGAGCATGTCTGATGCCTTGGATGTCATAGAGGTTAGAACATATAGCCGGGAACCTGGAGACCCAAGTTTGAATCTTACCACTGCCTCTTACTTATTGTGAGACCCTGAGCAAGTCACTTGACCTTCCTGTACTTAGTTTCCTTCCCCTCTCTCGCTTCCCTTCTCTGCATTTAACCCCTTAAGCTTTATGTAACTTCATTCAATTTCACTTATCCTCTCTGTGTGCAACTAATGGTTGCTTGGCTGCTTGCAGCTATTCAAAGATTGTAAAACACTTTAGGATACAGTGTGAAAGCACTTTGGAATACAGTGTGCACAAAAGACACTACATAAACTAAATTATTTTTCTTACCTCTGCAAATTTGCTTCCATTCAACTTTGTAACATCTCCTACACCCATCAGTTCCCTAACCCTGCTTTTGACCAAACTCTGATTCATGTGTTTGAAACACAGAAACATAGACTTTGACGGCAGACAAGGACCGCTTGGCCCACCTAGTCTACCCATTTCCCTACCTACTGGATAAGCTGCAGATCCTAGTTAACCAACAGCCTAATTCTTTCTACCCCCACAAGAATTGCCTTATGTCTGTCCCATGCATTCTTGAATTCACCCACTGTTTTTGACCCCACGACTTCATCCGGAAGGCCGTTTCATGCATCCACCACCATCTCTGTGCAAAAAATACTTCCTCACATTGCCCCTGAGCCATCCCCCCCCCCATCTTCAAATTATGTCCCCTTGTTCTTGCACATCCCTTTTTCTGAAGGATGCTATCCTCTTGGACTTTGTTGATTCCCTTGAGGTACTTGAAAGCTTCTATCATGTCCCTTCTCTCCCTCTTTTCCTCAAGGGTATACATATTAAACTCCTTTAGTCTCTCTTTGTATGACTTCTGTTGCAGACCCTGCACCATTTTGGTTGCCCTCCTCTGGACTACATCCATCCTGTCTATGTCCTTGTGGAGATGGGGTCTCCAGAACTGCATGTAGTACTCCAGATGGGGTCTCACCAACTGCCTGTACTGAGGGATAACAACTTCCTGTTTTCTACTGGTGATGCCTCTCCCTATACATCCCAGTATTCCCCCAGTCATCCCTACTGCCTTCTCACATTGCTTGCTAACATTTAGGTCATCTGATATGACTTCCATGGGACCCTTTCCATTTTGTTGTTGTTACTACCTCCCCCCAATGTGTACTCTTCCCCTGGGTTTTTGTTTCCCAGGTGCATTACTTTGCACTTCTTTGCATTGAATCTAAGCTGCCATACTTCTGACCATTCCTCCAACCTTGCCAAGTCCCTTCTCATTCTTTCCACCACTCCCCTTGTGTATCAACCCTGTTGCAGATCTTTGTGTCATCTGCAAAGAGGCATACTTCTCTTTCCAGTCCCTCTGCAATGCCATTTATAAAGACATTAAAAAGGACCTGACCCAGTACTGAACCCTGCAGTACCCCACTAGTAACCCCCTTTCTTTGGAGTGGACTCAGTTTACTATTAACCTTTGTGTCCTGTTGTCCAGACAATGCTTTACCCAGGCTACCACCTGGGACCTAGTCCCAGGCTGGCTAATTTGTTTATTAATCTTTTGTGTGGGACTGTGTCAAATGCCTTGCTAAAGTCTAGGTAGGCCCCCCCCCCGGTCTACTACTTTGGTCACCCAGTCAAAGAAATCGATCAGATTCGTCTGACATGACCTTCCCGCTGTGAATCCATGCTGCCTTGGGTCCTGTGCCCCACTGGCCTCTAGGTACTCAACAATTCTTTTTTTTTTATACTTCCTTTATTTAAGAAAATGATTTTATACATCAATTAATGTAATAATGGTATTGTTCTACTGATACAGAATAGTACAAGTATCAGCTGTTACAACATGCAGCCTTTCAAATATGTCGCTACTTTTTTTAAAAAAGGAAAAGCCAAAAAGAAAACTCTATAGGCAGGACATAAATAGTAGTACATGAGCATCTTCATATATATTAGAAAATGTATTTTCTTGGAACTCATTTGGGCAACTTTAATTTCTAATATAACAGGGGTGGTAATGAATCAAATATATTATTTTAATTATTAGGTGGTCAGAGCCCCTCACACTGACAATGGTGAGTGTGTGAGGGACGACCATCAATCACTCTAATATGTGTCTTTACTTGTCATTAATATCCTAGAGAATCTGATCCTGATTTAGTTCCGAACAAGACCATCTTGAAATGTATGTTTCTATCTTATCTTGGAGACCAAAAGATATCTGCTGATTATGCTGTATATGAAGTATTAAAGCTTTCCAATCTGACACCAGTGGAGGGAATTCCTGAAGCCACTTTTTGGTGATGGATTTATAGGAAGCTCCCAATAAGATGAACCATAGATATAGGGTAGCTTTGTCCTTGGCCTCCAAAGGTGGGATCCCCAATATTAGGTTAACCCCTTTAAGAGGGCCTTGGATATTTAATATTGTTTTCATGTGGTGTGATACCTGATTCCAGAACCCAGACAGTTTAGGGCAGTCAACGAAAACATGTTTATGTGATGCCCTTATTTCCCCATATTCTCTCCAACACTGGGCAGACACTCCTGGGTTCCTAATAACTACTACTGAGGGGACCAGAAAAAACCTCACCCTAACTTTCCACATGAATTCCCTCCAGATTGGGGAAGAGGTAGTGGTCCACGTTCCCCTCCATATTCTGAGCCATTCCCTACTAGACATCGGTTGGGCAAAATCCTTCTCCCACTTAGATTGGACTGATTCCATTACATGTGTCAATTGTTGTGAAAGGAATTTATATAATATAGGGATTGATTTTTCCCCCTGAAGTGAAGGCCATATCTGGCTAAATGGAGTATTGTCTTCCCCTATCTGAGAGCTCCTCTCTCTAATTCTGAGTTGTTTAAGTATATAGTCTCTAGTTTGGTAATAATATAGTCTGTTCTTTTCCGTCCAGGAGTACCTCCTTTGACCCGCTGCAAAGTCAATAACCCCGTTTCCTTTTATCAATTGCTAAGGTGCCTTGAGCCCCTTCTTAACCTGAGTTTTGTACCATGGGTTTTGTACCGGTGAATTAAATGGAGGAGTTAGTATAAACCAATTGTATTTCCAAGACTGTTGCTGGAAAATGTTACTTTTCATTCCTAATTGCCAGCCCCTCAGAATAGTTGCAGTGGCCTGTGGGACTGTTTGCAAAACTTTCTTTAAGGTGTGATAGAGAAAAGAAACAAGCTGGTAGTGAAGTGGTTGTTGGTCTGGTTAGATCTATTTGTTTCCAGGCTGCTTGGTGTGTTTTAGTACCCTATAACAATGCCAGATGCATCTGCGCTGAGATCCAATAATTTTGGAGGGAAGGAAGGGCAACCCCCCCCCCCAACTCCTTGGGCAGGAATAATTTGGACATACCAATCCGTGATCTCCTCTGGTTCCACTGGAAGGCATTCAGGGTTTTCTGCCAAGAAAGGAGTTCCTTAGCTGATATGGTGCAGGGTACACACTGAAATAAATATCAAAATGTGGCAGAGCATTCATTTTAAGGGAGAGGATCCATGTATAAAAGGAAGATGGCAAAAGGTCCCACCTTCTCAAATCCTGCTTAATATTTGTTAACAATGGGTGGTAATTATGGGAAAACAAAAATGCTGGGTCTTTAGTAATCTGTATACCTAAATATTTTGTACATGTTTTATCCCATTTGATAGGGTATTGTATTTTGAGTGCTGGTGGGGGACTATAGCCAAATGTAAGGGCTTCTGATTTGTTTAAGCAATAATGCCCGACAGGGTGTGTGTCGTGCTGGGATAACGTCACGCCTCAGGTAGTTGGGCACAAGGCCGCGGGCCGAGTGCGTCCAACAGTGAGCGCAGGCGTTATCTAACGACACACCCTGAGCGTATTCCCAATCCTTAATGGCTCGTTGTTCTACAGAATAAAAAAAATAATTTTAAAGATGTTTCTGTGTGGAAAAATATTTTTGTTTTTTAAGAGCAGAGGAAACAATCAAGCTCAATAGGCTCAAGCATATCTAGCTCATCTGCAGGGTCACAGTAAGGCTGAGACTAGACCTGTGATGTTGTGCTGGGATAACATCACGGGTCCAGCCCAAGACTGACCAATCAGAGTCCAAGATTTTTTCTTGCCATTATATACTGACATTTAAAGAGTAGCCTGATAGGAGGGAGAATTCCTGTATTTTTGGAAAAAGGACCATCACAGAAGTATCAGGTTCTGTTAAATATGGCAGTATGTCATCTGCAAAGAGGGCCAGTTTCTGTTCTGTTTCTTCCATCTTAATACCCTTAATGTCTGGTGTCAAACGGAGATATTGGGCCAGGGGTTCAATATAAAAAGCAAAAAGAAAGGGGGACAGGGGGCATCCCTGTCTAGTTCCTCTATATAAAGGAAAATTGCCTGAGATATGCCCCACACCACAGGGCTGGCTCGGCTACAGCAGGCACACACCCCTACCTAAACCATCTTCCCTATCCCTCCCCCTCCCCTCCTCCTCCCTATCCCTCCCCTTCCGGTCACCCTCCTCGCTGTTCCATTGCTACCCTTGCAGGATAGCGAATAATGATAGTGCTAAAAATGAGTCGCTGTTTTTGCAGTCGCTCATTTTTAATCACTATCATCACTGGATACCGATTTTAAGCTAGTTGTCTTGGAACCAGGGGAGTGCATTGTGGAAATCCTGGTGGAGTGGCCCAACCACAGCAGTGGCCATGGATCAGGAGGTGTACATAACTGTGTCATCCATGTACATGTGGAAGTGCAAGGAAACACATGCAGAAGGGAAGTTGTTAAAGAAAACAGAGACTAGGGCAGGACCCAGGATGGAGCCCTGTGGGACTCCTGCTAGAACTGGGGGGGGCAGAGCGCCTTCCAACTGTACCAATTGTTGACGGTCCAAGAGGTATGAGTAGAACAACCAGTCAACAGCATTGGCTGTGAGTCTGGCAGAGTGCAGTTTGATTAGGAGGAGAGGGTGGGACACCGAGTCGAAGGCTTTGGCCAGATCAATGAAAACTTCTGAGGTGATGTGGCCCTGATCCTTCCCAGTGATGATAGAATCAGTAACACACAGCTGTCCTTCATGAGCAGTCCCAGCATGAGTGGCACAGCAGAAGTGGGAGTCCTCGAGGGGAGTCACCAGAGGGGAGCCACCAGGATGCCAGAAGACTCTGCCTAACCCACATCCTGTGAGTGTCTGTAAGTGTCTAAATACTGTGTAGCCATATACATAACATGCTATGTTTAAACCATGAGCGCATAGCTGAGTAGGTGCACAGCCAGCTCGCATATGTTACTTGCCTCTTACATTTGTGCTCTGTTCTGAATTGGATGGCTAATACTGTTTGAGGTGCTCTGATGAAATTAATTTGTTGTGGCTCTAACAGGGTACTGATAACTAGCCTCTGTTTTAGGGAGTTACTGCCTATGACTGCTTTTATATTGCAGTCTGTAATTAATGCTAGATTATTTTATCTGCACCACAGCTTGGCTATTACCACTACCACTTTTTTTATTGTTTTTACTGATAACATATCACTACTGATTTTATTGGTGTATTCTCAATATATTTCATTGTTGCCTGTTGCAAGAGACTAATACTGCATTTTCATCCCAACTGCCATGCTCTAAATGTGTTACTGCAACCATACCTGCTTCTCGCCCTCCTCTATCCTGCCATCCCCCTGTGCTGCATCCCTCATGCTCTCTCTCTTCCTTCCCTCACATATTGGCCACTGCACTGGCTCCTTGTTCTAGATCCCCCTACTCTTCCCCCACTGCACTGTTCCAACCCTGGCCAGCTGATCCCTCCTCCTCCCCCCTTGCAGCCTTCACTCTCCCACCCTCCCTTACTTTTTCTGACATTTGCTCAAACTCCCTATGCTGGGTTCCCCCTATCCTGTATCACTGTTCTGCTCACCTGTCCTGTCCTTTCTACCTTTCCTTTTTCATCAATTTCTGAAACTCACCTGTAGGGTCCTTTTATCTTGTATTACTGTGCTGCTCACATGCTCTACCTGCCCCACCTCCTTTTCCTCCTGCCTACTCAAACCTCCTCCTCCTCCCCCCACCTCCCCGCATTGTGAACCTCCCTACCTTTTCATTCAAATTTCCACCTTCTGTTCTGCCCCCTCTCTCAGTTTTAGCTCCCCCACACTCCTCCTTTATCAACTTCTGATCCCTCATTCTTCCAATCTTTCTAATATGTTGCTTTTCTCCTTGTCTCTCCTTCGCCTCCTGTTTTCCCTAGCTTCCCTCGCTCCCACTGGATTTCCTTCTCTTCCCCCCTCCCTCCCTTCCTTTCTCTACTCCCTCCCTCGTCCAGCCTTCCTCCCTCGCATTCCCCTGGCTCCCAGTTGCTCCCTCATCCCTCCTCCTGACTCCACCTTGAAACCCTTAAATCTTTTCTCCCCCTCCCTCCCACCCTCTCTGTGCCCCCACCAGCCATGCAAATGCATCTCTGACTCCGTCAGGCTCCTCACCTCTCTGTTGCTCTTAGTGGCAGGTAATACTGAGTCCAATCCTGGCCCTGTACACCCTCCTTCCACTTGCCTCCCCAAAGGGTTGGGAGTGACTCACATCAATGCCCGAAGCCTCCTCCCCAAGATTGACCAGCTGCAACCACTCATGGTTAATCTTCAACCAGATGTGCTGATTATGTTAAAGTCTTGGCTATCCCCCAAAATCCCTGATTCTGCAGTCGCCATCCCTGGGTATGCCATCACCCAGCAGGATTGTGCCTCAAGGGGGGTGTTGCCATCTACCTCTCCTTCACTATCCAGTTTGTCCCTGTTCTCTCTATCACCTCCCCCAATGCATATGAACTTCTCCTTCTCAAACTCTCTCCCTTTCTCTGTCCCTATCTTTGTAGCTGGTGTCTACTGCTGCCGTGGCCTGTCTACCTCATCTGTCACTGAACTCCTGACCACTATCACCACTCATGCCTCATCTGGGGAATTACTCATCCTTGGGGACTCTAATATCAACTGGCTCTCCACCTCACAATCTAAATTCTGCCAAAATATTAAATCCCTCAATCTAACTCAATTGATCTCCAACCCAGCCCTTCACAATCATAAATTCCTCAATCACTTCTTGCTGGACTGGGCTCTTACCTCTCACCCTCACTGCATCGTAGATGCTGGTACCCTCCCTGGCACCATTAGTGACCACCACATGGTCTACTGCATGAGCAAATTACACCATCCCAAAGCCCCTCCCAAACTCCTCCAGATTCAGTCCTTCCGGTCACTGGACTTGTCCTCTCTCCATGCAGACTTGGTAGCTACCGACTGGTTGCCCATCTCTTTGGCCAGTTCCATTAACTTTGCCCTTAACTACAGTACTTCAATACCAAATGCCTCTCAATTTGGGATCAGCATGCCCTCTTTAAGAAAACCAGGGTCTGAGGTTCCCACCTCCTTGGATTTCTGCAGAGTTACTGGCCTACCTACGTGAACTTGATTTTGCTTGGAAGACTCACAAGTCTGCTGGCTCACCTGCTGAGTTACTTAAGTACCGAGCCCTTCACAATACCTGTACCAGAGCCACTATGCTTGCCAAGGCTGAGTATTTTGCCTCCACTTTCCAGAGCAACCTTAACCACCCCTCAAAGTTCTGTAAAGAAAGTCATCCATGCCTTCTTCTCTCTCCCAACCCAGTCCTCCTCCCTGGTCCTCAGGGTAGGTAACATCCCAATTTCTGCCCCCTTTCAGTTGCCTCCAAGTTCAACTCTTTCTTCACCGCCTGTGCCACTTCTCTTCTCTCCTCCCTCCCCTTCCCCTTGTCCTACCACCCCATCTCCCCCCTTCTCCTTCTCTCCTATCACTGCTGCTGTTGACACCCTCAAGGCCCCCCTGGCTTTGAATCCTCTCAAGTGCAAGATCCCTGATGGACTTGATCTTGGAGTTATCATTAGCAACTCATTTAAACAATCGAGTCAGTACAACAAGGCTTATAGCAAGGCTAACAGAATGCTGGGATATATCGGTAGGGGTACTGATAGCAGAAGAAAGAAGGTAATACTTCCCCTCTACAGATCTCTGGTGAGGCCTCACCTAGAGTATTGTGCACAGTTCTGGATTCCTCACCTCAGAAAGGATAAGAATAGGTTGGAGACAGTGCAGAACAGAGTAACAGAAATGATGCAGGAACAGTAGGGTACATCCTATGAGGAGCACATTAAGGCACTGAATATGTACTCACTGAAGACCAGAAGGGCAAGAGGAGATATTTATATTTTGTAAACCCCCCCCCCACCGGCCCCTTATTTAACTAGTAGGCACACCTCCCATAGTCTAGGGGAAAAGAGAGGGGTGGGGGTACAAAGCAATAATAATTTGCAGATGTAGTAGAAAAACACAAGTTGTGTACATACTAGACACAACCAGACCTATACCAAAACCTAGGTCATGAGGAGAGAATGTTTGCCAAGGGCTATGCTAGGTTTGCACTTCTGGACAGGGGTACCCAGTAAATCCACACAGGAAGCAGTAACTAGATTGTCCATATCAGGTTGGGATTCTGGAGTGTGGCTTTATTCCGAAACACAGTTGGAAACACAAAAGCAAAGATGGAACCCCAAGGGTTTACACTGACACAAGGCAATGCAGAACACATCTGTAGAAACAGAACTCGAACCTCCCATATAGCATAGGATTAAAATCTGGAATGTGGAACTAGTCACAGAGAGCACACACACACACACACAATTTCTCCTCGAATGGCACTAGGCCAGTACTTAGAACAGTTCCCATATGACATAGGATTAGACATCTGGAAAATTGTGGAACTAGCCACTGTGAACACACACATAATCTTCTGGAATGGTGGCACTTGGCCAGTACTTGATACATTTCCCATATGGCATAGGATAAGAATGTAGCACACGGGCCACGATGGAGCACTCAAGGCTCAAAACTTGCAAAACCCACATACAAGAGGTAAACTGGAGAAACCCACATACGAGGGGTAAACGTCTTCAGGCATTGGCCACATACACTGACAGAAAACAGGTGCCCTTACAGAACCTGTAGTGCTGAACTGGTCACTACAGATTGGGGGTCTCCCACCTATTGCTTCTACTCCCTTACCCAGAAATTCTTTCAGAGCTACACCTCACAAATACTGAAACTGTAGAAATTGATTTTATCTTGAAATGTTTATCACATTTAACATCAGGAACACCACAAGGGTGTAAGGTTAAAGTCCTGAACAAAGGGCAAGCCTCACATGGGACGTACACTATTCTCAGAGATCTTTAAAACACAAACTTTTTGAGGGAATCCTCAAAGAAATGGGTGAAATTGTCCCTTTATCAGAGAGTCACCCCTCAGAAAAAAGGCAGATACATATCCTGGGCAACTCTCAGACAGAAATCTACTCACAGTTTGTACACACAGGCAGATTCACAACAGTTCTGGGTTGGATCAAGGGATTGCCCCTAAAATCCTCTGCAGTCCCCTTCATCCCACATGGGATAAAGACACAAGAATCCCTGGAGATGGTTTCCACCACTTCACAAAGTCAGAAAACGCTGTCCTCCACTAGGGTGAGAAATACAACACTCCACACACACTCTAAGCTGCTCACTCTCTGAGCTGCTACTACAGACTAACTTCAGAATTCTAAGACTCCCATTCTCACACAAGCTATGTGGCTTATGTTGCTGCGAGAGTTCTAAATGACATCACCTCTCAGCTCTGAGCTGAAACCCAGCAGCAGAGAGGGACAGAGTGAAAATCCATTTAACTAGATAATCACTAGCTGCCTTCACTACCTAACACTGACACTAATGGGATTCTAGTAACCCCAGGGAACAGGGGGGTTACAATTTTATTCTTTGTTAACCAATGCTATGATAGAGACCTTCAAGACCTTTAAGTTCTTTAAATGAATTTAAGTGAACTCGAGGAACTATTAGCCTGAATACCAATTTGCGGTCACGTAGACATGAATGGAAATTAACAGGAGATTGGTTCAGGAGGGATGTGAGAAAGTATTATTTTACGGAAAGGGTGATGGAACCTTGAAACAGTCTGTTGGCTGAATTGGTGGGTGCAAATACAGTCAGAGGATTCAAGCAGGGCTGGAACATAATGAAGGGAATAGTGGTTACCGGGGACGACAGGACCAAGAAGGAGAATAGAGAGAGGATGGGGAAGGTTAGTACTCTGGAGGAACAGTAGGTTCCAGGGGTTATAGGGAACTTGGGCAGACTGGATGGACCGTTGGTCTTTTTCTGCCATCACTGTCTTATGTTTCTGTGTAAACTCCTCCATCTCTCTGCCCCTGCCATTGCCCTACCTATCACCTCCCTTCTTAACCTCTCTTTCTCCCTTGCCACTCTCATACCCCTTCCTAAAGGTGTAGACTCCACCCATCCTGGCAACTACTGTCCTATCTCCCTGCTCCCCACCTTAGCTAAACTTCAAGAACACCTTGTGTTGACTCAGCTCTCCCTCTTCCTTGACTCCTCCTTCTTCACCCCTTCCAGTCTGGTTTCTATAAATTCCATCCCACCTCCTCCTCCCTTCTCTGGCTCACTGACTCCATTCTCTCAGGCATGGATCAGGGCCTTATTTTATTTATTTTATTTATTGAGTTCTAGGATTACAAATACCTTTGAGCCAAGGCTCTTTTACAAAGGTTTCGTGTCATTAGGCACAGATTAGACAGAAACGTTACTGGCAACACAATCAATTGTTGTACAAACATATATTGCAGACGAGGAACATAAATTGAGGCAAACATTCAATAAAGGGATGAGGAATGAGGTGAAAAGGAAGAGAGAATGGAAAGAGGAGAAAAAGGGGAGGGGGAAAGAAGGGGGACAGCAAAGGAAAGGGGAGAGGCAGTGGGAGGAAAAGGAGGGGTGGCAGTGGAGGGAGGGGGAAAGCAGCCCGGGGGGCTTTGTCAGAGAAACAAAAAAAGTAAAGTGCAGACATTGGGCATGGTTGGTGTCTCAAAGTGCTAGGAGGCTGAGGCTCTTGCGGTTGTAGCGGAGCCATGGAGCTTCCTTTGTCAACTTGGCCAAAGCCTTCTACACCATAGCCTACCCCCCTTCTACTTGACAAGATAAAGGCAGTAGGGCTCTCCAACTCCTCTACTAATTGGTTCCACTCCTACCTTGTGGGTAGGACTCAGTCTGTTAGAACTGGAGATTCCCTATCTCCCACTCCGTATCAGTAGTGGTGTTCCCCAAGGGTCTGTCCTTGGTCCAATATTCTTTGCTATCTTCCTGAATAACCACCCTGCTGCCTGCAACTCTGAGTCCATCCACATGTATGCAGATGATATAGTACTATTTACCACTGGCTCCTACCCCTCTGATCTGTTGGCCAGGCTCCAACTGGACTTCAACACTGTCCAGCAGTGGTGCTGGTCTAATCAGTTATCACTCAATGCCAAGAAAATGGTCTCCATGACCTTTGGCACCAGACAGAAGCTCACAAAGTTTACTGCTCTCCTCTCCTTCTACACCATAGATGGGACTACAACTGATGATGTTCTCTCATTCAAGTACTTAGGAGTATGGCTCAACCATCATCTCAATGTTTCTGGGCATGTGGATGCCATCCACAAAAAGACTTAAAACTCGATGTGTTATACAAGAATAGAAGTTGCATTCCTCTTCCTGCTCGACGAGCTATTGTCCAGAAAATGATTCTCCCCATTTTCAACTTTGCTGACATGACATTGTCTGTAGTGCTGCTTTTAAGTCTACTCTAGCCAGACTTGACCTCCTCTTTCACTCCTTCTGCTGTTTTGCCTTGGACTGTCCAACCCACAGTCACCACTGCTCCCCCTATTCCTCCCTATCCCTTCTATCCCTTGAAGTCAGATGCCTTACTCACTGCACCTCCTTTATCTTTAAATACTGGCTAGGCTCCCTCCCCTCATACCTCACCTCTCCTCTCCACCCCACCCTCCTCTTATATCTGTAACTCTGGCTATTGCTCCCTTGCACTCCCTTCAAGAAAATCATCAGCTGGCCAGGCTGCTTTCTCTTATCGTTTCCCCAAACTATGGAATTCCCTCCCCTGAACATCCGCTTTGCCTCCTCCTAGCACTCACTCTCCCCCTTACTTCATGACTTTTTGACTCATACCTGGCAGTTGCACCTGATAGCTGTCCCTGTTCCTCTACTTTCTACCTGCTAACCCATCTCCTCCCAATCTTCTCTTGGCCGTTCTGCTATCCCCTGCTACCCTCGCACCCTGAATCCATTCTTCCTCAAAACCAAATGGATAGTTTTCTCTGGCTCTTCCTTCTCATTGCACTTTGCCCTTAATTAATTCTTCCCTATTTCCCCCAGGTTGCAATCACCTCCTTATCTTTGCATAAATTGCACAGAAAACTGCACAAATATTGTGTAATTCCTTATATGATTGTAGCTTAGTGTTTTTGCTTAGTCCTTATACCTGCCATGTAGTTATTGCTCATGATTGTGTACTTTAGGCCCTGTCCACACTACACCAGAAAATTCCCTCTGTAACGTTACAAAAAACGTTTTCATGGTCCGTAACGGTTTGTGTTTATATTGGTAACATTACAGAAAGCGTTTTCAAAACCGTTGTTGAAAACTGATATTAGGTGTTTTCAACAACGGTTTATGTAATGGTTTCAAAACTCTGTTTGGCCCTGTCCACACTACACCAGTAAAATCCTGTAACATTTTCAAAACGTTTTCAGTGGGAGTGTGGATGCACTGTAATATTTTCAGTCTGTAACGCTTTCAAAACGTTACAGATTTTCAGTGCAGTGTGACAGGGCCTTACTCTCCTCTTCCCCTAGGATGCATCTGGAAACAAGCTGTTATCAGCTCAGTATGCCTTTCCTGGTGAAACTTTTTGAAATAAATAAATAAAGCCAGACTGGAAAAGGGAGAGGAAATCAGAGGAGTCAAAGAAGTTAGCAAGTCTGGAGTAGATGATGGACTCCTGAAGCTTGGCAAGGGAAGGGAGGAGAGAGATGGGCCAGAAATTACAAGGGGAGGAGGGGTCACCCCCTTTGTGCAGGGTAGTACCTTAGCAACTTTTTAGGCCTGGTGGACTGCACAGAGGGAGAAGGAGAGGTTCAGAATGTGAGCTAATGGGAAGACAATGGCTGGGGCCATGATACATAGTAGTTTATGGTCCAGGCCATCAGACCTGGACTTAGAAGGATTAAGGGAGGTTAGGGTGAGGAAACCTTTTGGGGGGGGGGAGACAGGGGGAAATGGAAGCCTTCACATGATGGTGGAGGAAGGGAGGAAGAGGGGGATGGGGAGGCTAGAAGTGAGGGATAGGGTAGAACATAGGTGGTAAAGAAATTATTAAGAAGAGCAGTGACAGAGGAAGGCTTAGAGACTGGTCAGTCATCCACCATGAGGACGGGGCGTACTGGGCAGGAAGGGTCAAAAACAGAGTGGTGAACTTCACAGAATTTCGCAAGGGAATTGAGGTTGGACTGGAGGTTAAGTTTGAAGCAGAGGGCCTTAACAGAGTGAAAAGTCTCAGTGCTTGAGTTTCCGAGTGTCTTGTAGAATAGAAGGTCTGGTAGGGAATGGGAAGATGTAAAACAGGGCCATGCTTGTTCATGGGATTTACACAAGGCAATAGGGTCAGGAGTGATCCAAGGATCCAAGGATGGTGGGCACGTTTGACCCTTGGTTTTCTTAGAATGTCGTGAAGGTTCCAGGTATGAGTAAGCAGGACTTGGAAGTGGGATACGGCAGTATCAATGTCAGGGGCATGACAGATGGGTAACCAGTCAGAGGCAGCAAGGTTGTGTAGTAGGGCACAAGTGTCGAGAGACCTGAGTGATCTACACCATATATACAGTATTTGGGAGTGGAGTTGGTAAGTCTCACTTTTCTAATGCAGTTGGTCTTGCTGTGGTCACTGATCTGGAAATGTGCCTGCTGCTATGATGCGGTGGGCATGGGAGGCAAGTACCCAATCAAGGAGGGAGTGATTGGGAGAGTGAGGGTTGAGATTAAGGGATTCGGTCCTTTGGAGTGTGGGTCTGAAGGTGGGGGAAAGTCAATTTAGTTTGAAGTCTCCCATGAGGATAAGTTCACCAGATACAGCAAGGGAAACAAGGGAGGACAGGGAGTCGAGAATGGAGGAGGGAGAGATCTTAGGGGATACATATAGGACACCTACTAACATAGGGAGGGTGGAGGGGAGGGATAGCTTGGCAAGTAGGAGCTCATGAGAAGAAGGGACTGATTCTTTGAGGATGATTGTGCAAGACAGGTTCTGGTATACATATAATGCTTCTCCACCACTGTACTTTCCATGGTCCTGGCAGAAAAGGTGGAAGTCCAGGAGAGCCAGGCTGGAGTCCAGGATCCTAGAAGAGAGCCAGGAGTCAGATATGCACAGAAGGTTGGGGGAGTACTACGAGGTCCAAACTTTGAGTAAGTTAAGTTTAAGGAGTAGGCTTCTGGCATTCAGGTGGACAATGCTGAGGCCTTTCAGGAGAGAGTGTGTGTGTGTGTGTATGTGTGTTTTGGGGGGGGGCAGGGCTGAGTTCAACATCACCAGCAAGGAGAAGAAAGAGAAGCAAATAGAGTGGGTCTTCTGCCCCCCAGGGTGGGAGGGGGGAGGGAGAGCTAGGAGATTAGAGGAAAGCACAGTGGAGAAATTCAAGGTTTAGCGAAGGAGACACCAGTACAAGCCCAGGGTGGATGGCATGAGTAGGGTAGTGGAGACAAAGGATGGGAGTGGAGGGAGAGGAAGGGGGAGAGGAGTGGCAGGGAAGAATGATGGGGAAGAAAAAAGAGGAGGAGCGAGCAGGGGAAGAGAAGAGCCTGTATGAAAAAAGGTCTGTGTGGGGGATGGACAGGGGGAGGGAGGAGAAAAGAGTAGGACAGAAGGAGGAGGAAGATGTAGAGGGGAAGGAAATGGAGCATAGCGAGTGTAGTTAGTCAGGTGAGCTAATGGAAATTTGGAAGGCAGAGAAAACCTTAAACTGTGTGGACAAAACAGCAACAGTAGAAACTACTTAACAATACCAGATAATGTAGTTTGCAAAACAGAGTGAAAAATTAAGAGCAACTATGCCAGCAAGACCTGGAGCTAGATTACTAAAGCAAGCTTGGTATAGACAGCAGTGCAATATCAGACAATTACAGAGGCAAAATAACCCAGGCAGCAAATAACAGATAGGCTAGGTAGGTTAACAATGCAATATTCAAGCAGTAAGCAGATTGAGCAGTAAAATGCAAATACTAGTGAATAAAAATTATAGTGTCAGAGGTTGCACAGAGAGTCGAGAGTAATATGGTTGAGGACTAGTTAATAAAACCTGAAGCAGTGATGTTAAGGCTCAGTATGTTGGATGAGAGCAGTGTAGAGTGGTGGGTGTGGTCTACCTAGATTTCAATAAGGCTCTCAAAGCCATTCCACGTTGGAGACTAGTAAGCAAGTTGGGAAGCTCAGGAATGGGTCCAAAGGTAGTAAACTGGGTAAGAAATTGTTTAGGGGATCGGTGACAGAGGGTGGTGGTAAATGGAGTTCACTCTGAAAGGGAGGATGACCAGTGGGTGCCTTGGGGGGTCAGTGCTGGGACCAGTCATCTTTAATGTCTTTATAAGTGACATTGCAGAGAAGCTGGAGGAGAAGGTCTGCCTTTTTGCAGATGACACCAAAATCTGCAATACGGTGGACATTCTGGGGAAGGGTGGAAAGGATGAGCAGAGACCAGAGAAAACTTGAAGACTGATCAATGGTATGACAGCTGGGTTTCAATGCGAAAAAGTGCAAAATAATGTGCTTAAGGTACAGAATCCCTTGAGAAGTGTACAAAATGGGTGGAGTGTTATTGACAACCTCCAAGCAGGAAAGAGAGCTGGGGATAATCATATCTGATGACCTAAAGGTGGCCAAGCAATGCAACAAGGCAGTCGGGAGGGCTAGTGGGATGCTGAGGTGCATAGGGAGGGGTATCACCAGCAGAAAGATACTCCCTATTTTTGACTATTGCGGTATAGTCTACAGTGCTGCTCCTAAGTCTTCCCTTACCAGGCTGGATACTCTCTTCAATGCTTTCTGTCACTTTGCTCTTCACTCCCCCTGTCGCACACATCAGTGTACCTTGTATCATTCTCTAGCTTTTCCCTCCCTTGAGTGTAACCATCTCTCTCACTGTGCTAAATTCACTTCTAAATTCTAGTTTTGGACTCTTCACCTCTTACCTCTTCTCCTTACTCTCTGCTCCACCTCCCTCCTCCCGCCCTCTCAGATCTACTGACGCATGCACTCTAGCTATTCCTCTTTGTTCTACCTCCATAGGACAGGGAACTTTCTCCTACTGCTTCCCAAAGCTTTGGAACTCACTGCCACCTCGTATCAGACTTTCCTCTTCCCCATCTTCAATTTCCTTAGCCCTTCACAATTTCTATTCCCCTAACTGCACTTGTTCTTAGCCCCCCTTCAACACTTCCCACCCTGGCACATTATCCTTTAGCTCTACTTTACTTCATTTCTCCTAACTGTACTTTTTCTTAGCCCCCTTTCACAACCCTCCCAACCCTTGTGCACTATCCCCTACTTATCTATCTCTGACTTACCTCCTAACTGAACCCATCCTTTGATTACTTCCTCACATGCTACCTCCTATTATACCTCCTCCTCCCACCCCCTACCAGAACCTACTGTGCCATTTTGACACTCTACTACCATCCACAACCTACTGTGCTATTTTGACACTCTACAGCTGTTCTTCTCCCCCACAACCTCCTCTCCCCCCACTGATGCTGTCCCCTTTTTTCAGTCCTAGTTTACCCCTATTTTCTCCAGCCTGCTTATTCCTTATCTCTTCTCCCCTCCAGTCACCAACCAAACTCCACTTCTCCCCTGCCCCCTTCTCTCCCCCTTCTTTTCTGCCTGGTCCTGTCCCCTTGCAGGGTTCTTTGCTATCCTGAAGGGTATAGATCTTGGTTCCCTCTCTATTACCACTCCTCCTTTCCCCCCACTTTCTAATCCTGACTGCCTTGCAGGGTTCTCTGCATCCTTAAGGGGTATAGATTGTCCCTCTCTCTTTTGCCCCTCTCCCTTCCTCCACTTTCAAATCCATTGCCCACCCACCTCTCTCCCCTCCCTTTCTGCCTGGTCCTAACCCCCCCTTGCAAGTTTCTCAGCAACCTGAGTGGAGATAGATCTTGGCTGTCCCTCTCTATCCTCTTTTCTATCCCCCACCCTCTACCCGTCATCCATCCACTTCCCCATTTGTCTTATAACTGCCCTACCTTGGTATACAATAGCACTTCAAATCTTGTGCTCAGCTTACTACTTCTAGCACTTCAAATGTGTTATCTATCCTCTAACCTTTACCCTACTGGATCACCTGCTCTTGGGTTGTTGCAGTGTATACTATATCCGAATATAGTTTTGTTTACCCTGATTGGTTGGTCTGGGTTATTTCTGCTCTGTAATTGTACTACACTGTTTGTTTTAGTAATTGTACTTGTATTGCTATGTGTTTGCTTGTTCTCCCAACTCTGCCCCCCAGATCCCCAGATGCTTCTGGAAGTGAGCTGTTTACAGCTCATGTTGTCTTTCTGGTGCTGGTGAAACATTTTCCAAATAAATAAATAAATAAATAATAAAAGAGGGAGGTGGTGTTGCCTCTTTATAGATCCCTGGTAAGATCCCACCTACAGTACTGTGCCCAGTTCTGGAGACCACCTCTCTGGAAAGGAATAGACAGAGTGGAGAGACTAAAGGACCTCAGTATGTACACTCTGGAAGAGATGAGGGAAGGGGGATATGATAGAGACCTTTAAATACCTCACAGGAATAAATAAGGTACAGGAGGGGAGAGCATTTTTCAGAAACAAATGTGCTCAACAACTAGGGAACATGCAGTGAAGCTGGAGGGGTAGATTCAGGAGAGATGTAAGGAAGTACTTCTTCACAGAAAGAGTGGTGGGTTTCTGGAGAAGCCTACCAGTGGAGGTGGTGGGGTTCAGGAATGCATGGGATAGGCCTAAGGGAATCTTAGCAGAAAGGAAGTTGTGAGGGAGAAAGAGCCAGAGATCAAGTATGGTCTGCAGTGATACTGTAGGTAGGGGAAAATGGGCAGACTGGTCATCTCTCTCTGTCCATCTACAGTACCTATCTACAGTGTCTGTCTGCATCTATCTATCTATCTATCTGCATGCCTGTCTATCTGTCTATCTAGCTATGTGTCTGTGACAAACTTTCTACTCTGCAGTCACTGATCTGTAATGCACTTACACACAACAGTGACTGGATGCCTGGATGGCTTCTTGTAGTTCATTGCTGCCACCACCTTGATGACTGTGAGGGTATCTCAATCGATTTCTCATTCCTCCACTGTCCACTGCTCACACAGTGCAAGGCCTATCTTTTGACAACAGAATCACCTCTTCAGTCATTCCCAGGAACCTCTTACGTACTCTTTATCAGACATAGGTTACCTTTATACTTGGTAGTCATGCTGTTTTGTATAGAACCCCAGACTGCTAAATAAAAACAGATTTTACCAGTCCCATTTAACACTGTGCAGTCACACAGAACATTAAATATAATGTGTGCACTACTAAATTATAGAAAATACAGTAAAATACAAAAGGTATAAAACCCACTATGGAATGCAAAATTTTTATTTCAGATCTCGGATTAACCATTTGAGCTCAGAGCTCTTTACATAGGTTCCATGTTAGTATATTTAGAACAAGTAGGTGATTATACAGAGGATTGAGACAAACAAGGCAATAGAATTAGAATGAGAACATTTAGGTAAATCTGTTCTTTAAACAAATAAAATGCAAAAAATACACCGAAAACTAAAACTGGAATAAGTAAACACAGTCAGATACATACAGGAACAGACTAAATGCCTATGCCCAACAGGAAGCCTGTTAGTTGTCAGCAACACGAGGGGGTTAGCTCAATAAAACAACTAAACAGAAAGATTTTAGAAAGAAGAACCTTTCTGGGCTCTAACCTCTCTAGTCTCTAGACTACAATCTAAATGATCTTACCCAAACTATTGGGTTTCTTCTTCACTTAAGAACCTATTTGCCACTAGGCCCTGCGAGTCAAGAAAGATACATGTTCTCTTTCCTTACAGTGGGCATCTGATATTTTCTGTTCCCCAACTGAAATCCCAATGGCCTGAGCTGCATTGCTAGGTTAACCATCTCAAGGGTCCTCCTACCAATCACGTCATCAGCCATCCCTGTCACTCATCAAGGTCAGCCCACTCTTTGTTGTAGAAGTCCCTTTAGTTCTAAAAACTAGCTTTGACTAGTCTGCAGGTAAATTGTATCTTCCATGTGGGCAGACAGGGATTAGATAGTACCCACACAAGACCAGCTGCCCCTGTTCTCAACAGTAGGAACTAACACTACAGGAGTATACCTCAGAAGCCTGGGTTGCTTCAGACATTACATTCACACGACAAGGCAGAGCTATCAGCCAGTAATCCCAGCTCTGTTCTCCATATCCACATGCTGATAGAGGGTACTCAGAGTTTGTTACTATGAATCCTTCTAGTCAGTAATTGCTCACCATAGGTATCCTTTGTAGTAGCCCTGAATGTGCTACAGGCCCTTAAAACAGCCATCACTGTAACCTAGCCCTGCTCCTGTGACATTCCTTCAAACTCAGTTTTTGTGATTTTAGCCCTTTCAGACCACCTAATGAATGTGTCAGAAACATTCCCCAACTAGGTCATATGCTACATATCTAGGTCCATGTTACACTACACACCTATCTACAGACAGAATTTATATAACACAAACAGAGAAGAGAGAAAGAAACAAGTGCCTTAGCTGGGATTTTATTCAAATCCCAGCTAAGGCAATTATTTTGTTCTCTCTCTTTAGTCTGTTGTTGCCCAGATTCAGCCTGTGCAGGTCATACTCACCCTTTCCGCTGACTATTT
The DNA here is from genome assembly GCA_016271365.2 of Neoceratodus forsteri. Classification (NCBI taxonomy): domain Eukaryota; kingdom Metazoa; phylum Chordata; order Ceratodontiformes; family Ceratodontidae; genus Neoceratodus; species Neoceratodus forsteri. Next base: position 369,988,411 of record CM057451.1, on the reverse strand, counting down.
GGTGAAGATCCAGCAGGTAAGTCCCAATGGGAAGAGGGGAATATAATTGAGCAAAGGGAACAATTGGCAGGACTGCTGCCTTGCATTAATCTTTCAGGAGTCCATCCAGACACGTGTGGTGCCATAGAGCTGGAAAGTGGCCAGTGTGGTCCACATCTTTAAGAAGGGGGTAGGTAAGGCCCAGGCAATCACAAATTGGTCAGCTGAACATCAGTGCTGGACAATGTCCTGGAAGCCATTTTCAAGGGCAGAATAATGGATCACTTGGTTTTAATGTTTCTTGCCCCCTCTCAGTATGGTTTTTGTGAGGGACAGATTATGTCAAATCAAACTGATCACATTTTTTGAGGAGGTGGGCAGGAAGGTGGACAAAGACAGAGCCTTAGACCCACTCTACCTGAACCTCAGCAAGGCCTGAGATACTGTGGCACATGACAAACATCTGGGAAAGTGCACCAGTGTATATACATTATCAGTACACAAGGTGGTTTGCTAACTGACTTAGGGGCACAAAGTAGAGGGCTGTGGTGCATGGGCATGTCTCTGAGTGGAGAGGGGTACTAAGTGTCTTCCCAAAGAGATCTGTCCTGGGGACACAGCTGTTCAACACTTTTATGAGTGATCTGGAAGCTGGAGTCTCCAATAGGCTGCTTAAATTCACTGATGACACTAAGCTAGTTAGGGTGATGGACTCCCTTGAGGATGAGGACAAACTTCAGGTGGGCCCAAACAAGCTGGCCATTTGGTCAGTGCCCTGGAGTCTAAAATTCAATATAGCAAAATGCAAGGTGCTGCACTAGCGAGGGGGTGACAGAGGTGGGCCATACACACTATGCGGGGCTCCCTTTGTTGCAACAGAGGGGGGGGGGAATAACTGAGAGTAATAATAACAATAATAACATTTTATTTATTAAGTGCCTTATCAACAACCAAGGCACCTCACAATTCATAAATAAACAAACCTTAAAATACTAACAGACAAAAATAAGGCAACAGTTAAAAAGAAAACATCAATTAATAAAATCAGCTATATCAATTAATCAAAGGCCTGAAGCCACAAATACATTTTGAGGGATTGTTTAAATCCCTCCACAGTTGTGCACTCCCAAAGCCAGTGGGGTAGAGAATTCCAAAGGGTAGGGGCAGCATATTCAAAAGCTCTTGCCCCCGATGTTTTTAAGCATACCCTTGGAATCTCTAGCAACCCCTCGTCGGCCGAGCGGAGAGATCGTCTTGGGCGGTAGTGAACCAGGAGCTCTTTCAGGTAGTCAGGGCCCAGTCTGGGTAGAGCTTTAAAAGTCAGCAAGCCAACTTTAAAGGTGATCCGCCACTGAACAGGTAGCTGGTGCAGTTCACGCAGAACCGGCGAAATATGACAGGATTGAGGAGACCCCATCAATAGCCGAGCTGCTGCATTCTGCACTAGCTGCAAGTGGCAGATTTCAACCCCAGGCAGCCCTAGATAAAGGGAGTTGCAATAACCCAAACGCGAGGACACAAAGGCATGGATCAAGGTGAGTAGGTCTCCAGACGGAACTAGGTGCCTAATCCTGGTGATATTCCCAAAATAATAATAACTGATGAGGGGACAGATCATGCTAAGCAGTGCACAGGTGCTGTTAAGAGGGCTAGCAGAATGCCTGGGGCCATTAAAAGGGTGTGACCAGCTGGGCTGGAGGGGTAATCATGCCACTTTAAAAGGCACTGGTAAGACCCCACCTAAATATTGTGTGAAGTTTTGGGCACCTCATTAGAGCAATTTGCAAACAAACATGACATTGAGGCTGTTTGAAGAGTGCAGTGCAGGGCCAACAAATGATCAGGGGGTTGGGGGACAAGAGTTATGAGAAGAGGTTGGGGTCCTTAACATGTTCAGGTTGGAGAAAAGGAGGCTGAAATGGGACATGGTCTCAGTCTTTTGCATACTGAAAGGTATCAGTTTGACTGAACAGACAGATATATTTTTGATCTTGTGTCCTCCAACAGAATGCATAGACACACACTGAAGATCCAAAGTGGTACATCCTGGGGTAATGGCAATGTAGCACTTGAAAAAGTGGAGGCACTGTTACTAGCTGCTACGTGTGCATGGGGGGAACTCACAACAATCCCTGATTTTCAGGGATGTCACTGATTTTGTCTCCTAAATTTCTTCCAGCTCCCCTAAACATAGAAACATAGAATTTGACGGCAGATAAGGACCGCTTGGCCCACCCAGTCTGCCCATTTCCCTACCTACTGGATAAGCTGCCGATCCTAGTTAACCAGCAGCCTACTTCTTCCTACCCCCACCCCCCTAGAATTGCCTTATGACTGTCCCATGCATGCTTGAATTCCACCACTGTTTTTGACTCCACGACCTCCTCCGGAAGGCCATTCCATGCATCCACAACCCTCTCTGTGAAAAAATACTTTCTTAAATTACCTCTGAGCCACCCCTCTATGTTCAAATTGTGCCCCTTGTTCTTGCACACCTCTTTTTTTGAAAGATGCTACCCTCTTGGACTTTGTTGATTCCCTTGAGGTACTTGAACGTTTCTATCATGTCCCCCTCTCCCTCCTTTCCTCGAGGCTATACATATTAAGCTCCTTTGTCTCTCTTCATATGTCTTCCGGTGCAGACCCTGCACCATTTAGTTGCCCTCCTCTGGACAGCTTCCATCCTGTCTATGTCTTTCGGAGATTGGGTCTCAGAACTGCACACAGTACTCCAGATGGGGTCTGACCAGCTGTCTGTACAGAGGGATAATAACTTCCTGTTTTCTACTGGTGATGCCTCTCCCTAGGCATCCCAGTATCCCCAACCCTCCTTGCTCCCTCTCACACATTGCTTGCCACGCCTTTAGGTCATCTGATATGACTACCCCAGGTCCCTTTCCATTTTTGTTGTTGTTAGTATCTCACCCCCCATTGTGTACTCTTCCCCTGGGTTTTTGTTTCCCAGGTGCATTACCTTGCACTTCTTAGCATTGAATCTAAGCTGCCATACATTTGACCATTCCTCTGACCTTGCCAAGTCCCTTCTCATCCTTTCCACCCCACCCTGTGCATCAACTCTGTTGCAGATCTTTGTGTCATCTGCAAGGAGACATACTTTTCCTTCCAGTCCTTCTGCAATGTCGCTTATAAAGACATTGAAGAGGACTGGTCCTAATACTGAACCCTGCGGTACCCCACTAGTAACCCTCCTTTCTTCTGAGTGGACTCCATTTACTATTAATCTCTGTGTCCTATTCTCCAGCCAATTCTTTACCCAGGCTGTCATCTTGGGACCCACTCCTAGGCTGGCTAACTTGTATATTAATCTTTTGTGTGGGACTGTGTCAAATGCCTTGCTAAAGTCTAGGTAGGCCATGTCCACAGCCCCTCCCTGATCTACTACTTTGGTCACCCAGTCAAAGAAATCTATCAGATTCGTCTGGCATGACCTTCCCGCTGTGAATCCATGCTGTCTAGGGTCCTGTGCCCCTCTGGCTTCTAGATACTCGACAATTCTTTCCTTCAGAAGTGATTCCATCATTTTCCCTATCACTGAGGTTAAACTAACAGGTCTGTAGTTTCCTGCTTCTGCCTTGCTCCCACTTTTGTGAAGGGGAATCACATCTGCCCTCCTCCAGTCCTTGGGTACCACCCCTCCTCCCATGATTTGTTAAAAGGGTAGTCAGTGGTGTCACTAGTTCTACCCTTAGTTCTTTTAGAATTCTGGGATGAATCCCATCAGGCCCCATTGCTTTGTCCACCTTCAGTTTTAGAGTTCTTTCAGAACCCTTTCTTCTGTAAATGGGCTGGCATCAACTTCTGTATCCAGAGGTGTTTCTACTGTTTGTTTATGTACCTCCCCTTTTCATTTGTAAATACTGAGCAAAAATATTTGTTTAGTATCTCTGCCTTTTCACAGTCTCCCTCTGCCCACCCTCCTCCCTTTATTAAGCCTCACTATCCCTCCCTTGGTCTTCCTTGGCTCCCTGATGTACCTATAAAAGGTTTTATCCCCCTTCTTAACTGAGTTGGATATCTTTTCCTCGGTTTGGGCCTTTGCTGTTCTGACTGCCTTCCCAGCCTCCTTTTGCTTTAACTGATACAGTTCCCTGTCCTGCTCCTTCTGTGATTCCTTGTACTTCCTGAATGCTTTCTTTTTCTCTTGAACCTTCACTGCCACTTCCTTTGAGAACCATAGTGGTTTCTTACATCGTTTGTTTTGTTTATTTGCTTCACACAAAGGCTCATTATCTCTGTGATGGCAGTTTTTATTATTCCCCATTGTTCTTCCACCCCTCCTTCCTGCCCATTTGCTAGTGCATTCCTTAGGCACTCACCCATTTTGGCAAAGTCAGCCCTCCTAAAGTCCAGTACTTTTGTCTTTGTGAAGCTTGACTCTATTGCTGTGTTTTTGTGAACCATACTGTTCGATGGTCACTAGTTCCCAGATTGCTACCACTTCTACATCTGTGATCCTCTCTCCATCTCCATTGGAGAATCAATCTAATATTGCTCCCTCTCGGTGGGCTCCAGTACTAGTTGTCTAAGGCATGCCCCTGTAGGGCATCTAGAATAACCCCACTCTTGGAAGTGGCTGCTGCAACTGCACTCCAGTTAACATCTGGCATATTCAGATCACCCATCAGCAATATCTCCCCTTTTTCTGCCATTCTAAGTATACTTTCAATCATTTCCTTGTCCATTTCCTCTCCCTGAGAAGGGGGTCTGTATACAACCCTTGTGCGGATTGTGGTGCCATTGCCTGTCTCCAAATTTACCCACAGTGCTTCTTCTCCTCCCTGTTTACTCTTTTGTTCTGTTTCTTTTATTCCTTCCCTTATGTAAAGAGCTACTCCTCCTCCTCTTTTACTCTCCCTGGCCCTCCTGTAGATAGTGTATCCTGGTATGTTTACGTCCCAGTCATGGTTTTATGGGTACCATGTTTCTGTGACTGCCACGATATCAGATGTTCCTCCTCCATCAAGGCCACTAATTCAGGAAGCTTGTTACCCAGACTATGGGCATTGGTACTCATTGCTCTCCATTTTGATGGCTTTACCTTCTGTTGCAGCATCCCCACTGACCATTCTACCTTGGTCTTTTCTCATTTAGTACCCTGTTTTGTAGGGAGGCTGGGATTTTCCTGCTGCTTGTCAGTGCCTCCCCTTTGACTAGTTTAAAAGCTTGCCAATGAAACATTTAAACCAATTGCTCAAAGACTTGTTCCTTCCTGGACAGATGCAGACCATCCTGCCAGTATAGGCTGGTGTCCCTCAGGTGGAACCCCAGTCCTCAATGAAGCCAAACCCTGTGCTCTGCACCATTTTTCAACCATTCATTAAACTGCATGGTGCTAATTACCCTCACCTCCCCATGCCTTTGACAGGCAGGCGCCTCTGAGAGAAGGATACTGTGTGCTACTTGTCTTAGGCCCCTCCACAACTCTGCAATGTCCTCCTGCACTGCTCTAATCTCATGAAGAGCCAAGTCATTTGTCCCTAGGTGGACAATTACGTCCAGCTCAGACTCCCTTGCAGCTGTTCTCGTGATCTGAGGATGCGCTTCCTGTCCCTCCAAGCCATGGCACCAGGCAGGCATCTTACTTCAGTTTTCCCAGCTCCCCCTAGTTCTATACCCCTAATAATTGAGTCCCCCACCAGGAGCTGCTTCCTTTCCCTGTGGTGTCCTCTGCCTCCTTCCTGTGGGCCTCCCTTGTGACAGTTGTCATCAGTCTTCTCTCTGGGTGCATCCAGGGGGAGCTATGCCCCCAGAATGGAGTATGGATTGTGGAGTGGAACAATTGACTGGGTGTGCCTCTGTTCCACCATCCTCACCCTTCCTGAGCCCACTGTGGTCCAACTGCTGTGCTTTCTTTGCGACCTCTGAGGTAGTGGTGGTGGCCCTAGTGCTCCCTGGATGGGGGAGGTTCCCTTCCTACTGTCCAGTGTGGCCTGGGGGGAGGTTTCCTTACTACTGTCCAGTGCGGCCTGAAGACGGACAACTTCCTCCCTCAGGGCAGATAGTTTTCTGCAAATAGGGCAGCATCTCAGCCTCCAGAAAGACTCCCGGAAGACTGCTGCCCCACAGCCATTACATTGCACTACTCCCCACATGTTTATCTACTTTTTGTGTGTGTGTGTGTGTGTGTGTGTGTGTGTGTGTGTGATGTGATTGCGTGATGTGTGATTGGTTATATAGAAATATATATATTATACAATGTGTATGCTTATATTGTCAGTGCAGTGTACTAGAGAGGATATGACAGTAATATGCACCTTGCACTCTTGAGAAATGATGTCAGAACCTCAAGTATAAAGGAACTATTTCCAGGGTGGGTGGGGTGAGGGGTGGAAAGGATTGGGCCTAAACTGTGCCCTCACAAAACAATCAGCTAAAAGCTCTCACCCACCGCTGCAATGAGTGCCTTCCTGTCAGCAAGATACCCTACACAACAATTTGACAGAGAAAGTACCCTGCTAATCAAACAGAGAAAAATCCAGACATCCAAGTCAGACACAGGTAAACCTCTCAGCCCCAAAACAGCCTGGTGGTTTGTTAGCCACAAAGGAAAATCAAATATGCAGTTATTTCAGCCCTTCTGAAGATGCTGACAAGATAAGCAGTTTTGAAAACCCCCTTCCTGAATTAAAAACTAAAATAATTAAACACAAAGCAATACCACTCTAAAAGTGAGGAAAACTTCTCTCAGATGTAAGCAAGAGAGAGAGATTAGTTACAGATATCTAGTCCAATATAGTAAATCCCACGCAGCTTCTCAGTTGTTTTAAAGCACACCCAGTACACAACTTGGAAGAAGATGGACTTCTGTCTCAAACAGGATCACACCAGTAGTTTATAGTAATTGAACAATGCTGAAATGGTCAAGCTAGACAATTGGCTGTGATGCAGGCCTCTGACTTGTGAAGACAATTTCCCCCCCCCTCAGGCTATGTCTGGTATCTAATTACAAACTGCAGCCCTTGCTATTTTAAATCACACAACCCCACCAAATGTTGCAAAATATATTGATGCAGATTGTCACAGAATTGTAGTAATCAGTCCAGTTAGCCACAAAGGAAAATCAAATATGCAGTTATGTCAGCCCTTCTGAAGATGCTGACAAGATAAGCAGTTTTGAAAAACCCCTTCCTGAATTAAAACCTAAAATAATTAAACACAAAGCAATACCACTCTAAAAGTGAGGAAAACTTCTCTCAGATGTAAGCAAGAGAGAGAGATTAGTTTCAGATATCTAGTCCAATATAATAAATCCCACGCAGCTTCTCAGTTGTTTCAAAGCACACCCAGTACACAACTTGGAAGAAGATGGACTTCTGTCTCAAACAGGATCACACCAGTAGTTTATAGTAATTGAACAATGCTGAAATGGTCAAGCTAGACAATTGGCTGTGATGCAGGCCTCTGACTTGTGAAGACAATTTCCCCCACCTCAAGCTATGTCTGGCATCCAATTACAAACTGCAGCCCTTGCTATTTTAAATCACACAACCCCACCAAATGTTGCAAAATATATTGATGCAGATTGTCACAGAATTCTAGTAATCAGTCCAGTTAGCCACAAAGGAAAATCAAATATGCAGTTATTTCAGCCCTTCTGAAGATGCTGACAAGATAAGCAGTTTTGAAAACCCCCTTCCTGAATTAAAAACTAAAATAATTAAACACAAAGCAATACCACTCTAAAAGTGAGGAAAACTTCTCTCAGATGTAAGCAAGAGAGAGAGAGATTAGTTACAGATATCTAGTCCAATATAGTAAATCCCACGCAGCTTCTCAGTTGTTTCAAAGCACACCCAGTACACAACTTGGAAGAAGATGGACTTCTGATGGACTAAAACTGGTATTCCTGTTACTGAAAAAGTCCACAAGGAAGAAGAGCTCAAGCTTCCGTGGATACTGAAAAACCTTACAAGTTAAGGTGTCTTATTCGAAAAATGCACTTTATTTAAAGGATAAAAATGGAGCCAAACACCTCACACCACCAAACGTTTTCAAGTACAACTGCTCTTTTTCAAGGCCTCAAGGTTCTCAGCCCTAACACACCTCATTTCATGCACAAATAAGTTCAGATGTGAACTGTTTTTTCATGCAGAGCCTACAGGTTGTTGGCAACATGTGGGAAGATGCAGTTCTTTACATTTGAAGAATATATCAGAATGGGGTGAGCGTTAGGATTGAGAACCACAAGGAACATCCCACCCCTGATACGCCAAGACTGATGACAGTGAGAACTGTAATATTTTTTCCTTTTGGTGCTTGGGGTAGGGGTGGGGAGTTAGGGTTGGAAACCATAACACCACATTTCCCTACTTCTGTCACTTTAATCTGAATCATAACTGATGCAGTAATGCAGTTTTTTAGCAAGGAATTTCCTTACTTTTTTGAGATGGTAGAATTGTATTGTCATTCATGCAGGTCCCTTCAGCTGCACCTGAGGTTCTGAATCTCAGCTCCTACAGGTCCCTCATTGCCGAACCACCCAGGGGTAAAGACTGTTCCCCTACAGGGCCTCCCTCTGGATGAATGCTTTCAACAGTGACATCTCCTCCGAAACTAAGCTGATCCTGTTCAAATCCAAGATTCAGTCACTACTCTTTACAGCTAGCACCTGTGACTGTCTCCCTTAACCATGTTTTCCAAAACCTAAACCTTAGCACTCAACCTCTTAGTAACTTAGCACTCTTGCCTCCTACCCCACTCCCCGACATCCCCTCTACCCCCTCTCCACCCTTCCTCCCCTCTCCTTGCCCTACCTCTCCTCAGATCCTACACTCCCACCCACCTCTCTTACTCTTCCCAGCCACCCTCCCACATCCTTTCCTCGCCCTGTGTCCTGTTTGTCTTGACACGGCCTGCTGGTCAATATCTGTATACTGTATGCATTTTCCTGTGCCTAAAACTGATTAGCATAATGTGTCTCTGTTGTTTTACGTTGACTGTCCATTATGATTTTTGTACCTCCTATTTACACTTTATTGTACCGTACTTTACTGCCCTGTTTAATCTGTTGTCCTTTCCACTGATGTGGAACCTTTGTAAAAGAGCTCTGAGCTTAAAGGTATATGTAATCTGAGACTTAAATAAATAAATAGGCTGACCCAGTGGCACTGGACACCACACCTCGTGCTATGCCGGTGACCCGGGTTTAGGAATGGACTCGGGTCGGTGGGGGCCGGCTGGGGGAGGGAGGATGGAGTATCCCAATGGATGCTCTCATCCCTTGGGGTGGGATGCCAGGGGCACTGTGGAGTACCCGATGTCCTGAGAGAATCAGTGGAAGCACTGATTCTCGAGGGGCTCGGTGGCTTCGTCGACCGGAGCTGGGGAGGGGGGACGCTGTTAGGCGTTTGAAAGGAGTGTGCGTCAGCACGTTGACTCTCTGGACTTACGTCCTATATGCCAGCGTCTCAGGGGGTGAGGTTAAGGGAGGGATGAACACAACTAGATGAAGTTCTCCGGAGCCAGTCTTGCCACCTGCCGAACAGGGCAGATGCCACTGTGCAGCTCGCCACAGGGGAAAGAGGGAGGTAAGCTGGGAATCTCTCCTCACCCCACCTGGGGGGGTAATCTGGGCCATAAAGGGCCCTGAAGGCAGTGTGGCCCTCTAGGGGCAGATCCAGTTGGTCGGTAATGGTTGGGAGGGTGTCACTCCTTGAGGACGGAAGGAGTGGTGGTTGGAAGGCTAGTAGAAGTGAAAAATAATAAGTAAAACAATAAATAAATAAATAGAAAAAATGTGAAAGAAGAAAGCGAAAAAGCCTAATTCCAGATTCTTCTTTCGTATAAACCTAGTCTTGTTTCGTATGGCCCTATTCCTGTTTTGTGAGGCCATACGAAACAAGAAAATTATCTCATGAAACAAGATTTTTAAAATGTTTTAAAAACACATTTCTGGGTCCTTTTTCCAAAAATTGTCAGTAAGATACGTGTTTTGATGTCTCTGCAGGATACGATTTTTATGGGTTTTCAAAAAAAATATTTTTTAAATAAACGGTGACTAGATGGCCACCATATTAAAGAATTATTTTTTCTCATGAAACAAGATAACCCCCCTCCTGAAGCTGTATTCTGTTTTTTATGGCCAAATTCGTCTTTTGTATGAAACAGCTAGCCAAAAGACCATACTGAGCATACTCAGAACCAAATTTTAAACTCTTTATAACTCTGGAAAGGATTAATATTTTTTCACCAACCAATGAAAGGCACCATTCTGGGGCAAGCCCTTTGTACCTGGAAGATTTCAGACCAAAATTTCAAACCATCTGGGTGCTAGGTGATGACAAAAAAACAGCACAACTCTCTGATTTTTTTTCTTTTTTCACTATCTGGATCTTGGAGTCTGCACATCCAACCAGATCAAAACTTGCCACATCAAGAGATCTTGCCTCTGACACCACACATGCAAAATGTAATGCAAATATATTGAATGGGGGTGAAACTATTAAAGTGCAAATTTAGAGGTTCAACATTAAACAGCTTACTCCCTAACTACAGTGTCACTACCACACCACTGTGATATATATAGCTATATACACAATAGATGTGGGTATAAATTTATAAAGATAACTAGTGATATATTTGAGCCAAGTTTCAAGATATCAAAATATCACCTATTAAGTACAAAGATATCACCTGTTAGATATATCACAACTGACCTATTGATAATTGACCAATAGCAACGAGACATACCACATTACCTCATACCAATGTTACCTTGACAATCATTACTTCACACATTCTTCAGAGACATTCTGTTCAATCAATCAATCTTTAATTTTAAAAAGTGCAATTTCAAAAGATCAAAGCGCTTGTATAAATATATTGAACATTAAAACAATAAAATAAGGCCGGCCCACAGGCACAGCAGTAGGTTTACCGCTCATGGTGCCAGCAACTCGAGTACGGAAACGGACTTGGGTAGCTGGAGGGCCGGCTAGGGGAGAATGATCAAGCACCCCATTGGCCACTCCTTCTCCGGGGGAGGAGGGAGGGAGGTTGCCTGTCCTGTTACCTCCGCCACCTGGATGACTACAGGTGGCAGTGCAGCGTGGACAGCCAGTGGGAGGGGAGGACGTAGGCCAGGAGCCAGTGCATCTGCATGTCATGACGTGCTCCACTCCTTGGCACCCCCTTGCGTGCCTACGTCCTCAGGGAGATGGCACCAGAAACACAGAAAAAGGCCTCATGGATGCCAGCGTAGATGGGGATCCAAGCTCCCAGACACCATTACCTGGCTCTTGGGGACTGACCAGGATGCCCGACACACACTAATGGACTGGAGGGGGATATCCTGGGATCCCCCTCCTCTCTGTCCAGGGGGTGGGTAGGCTGAGGCAGCATTGGGGAAGACCTGGCGGGCTCTCCGAGAGGTACTGGGGGCAGGCAGAGTGAGCAGAGGATACCCCTGAAGTGAGTGGCATCCGTAGAGAAGGGGGCAACCCCCCCAAAAAAACAATAAAATAAAAGCACATAGATCCTATTAAAATTCAACAAATCGCCGGCACAGTGACACTGAGGGCTGAGGTGCTGGATGCCACACCTCATGCCATGCTGGCGACCCGGGTTCAGGAATGGACTCAGGATGCTGGGGGTTCGCAGGAGAAGGAGAAGATTGAGCGTCCGGACTGCTCTCTTCTCCTGGGGAGGGTTGGGGAGCTTGCCTCGCTCTGTAGCAGCCCCTGGTGAAGACCAGGAGCACCGCAGAGTGGCACTGCACAGGGGCTAAGAAAACCAGGAAAAATAGCATCTCAGCCAACCAGATGATGGCCACCCAGACCCTCGCTGCCACAGAGCCCACGGACAGCTAGAACTGACCTCAGTAGCACCCAGGGCCAAGAAAGGTAAGCCACAAGGCACGTTCTCTCCGGAAAGGGAACAGAGTCGAAGAAATACAGGTGGGAGGGCAGCTGGGGTCCAGTGACCACCACATGGTGTGGTTCAGTATGGAGACGTGGACTCAGTTAAGCCACACAAGGGCAAGAGTATTAGATTTCACAAGGGTGGATTTCACTGAAATGGGTAGATGTATACAAGCAGTCCAGGGGAAGGGAGAGGTAATAGAGGGGGTGGAAGAACAATGGGAGAAACTGAAAGGAGCCATAGTGGATATAACAAACAAATGTGTTAGAATAGTGGCCAAAGGGAAAAGAAGAAGGAAACCACTGAGGTTCTCCAAAGAGGTGAGGGACAAAGCCAGGACTAAAAGGCTGAGTTTCAGGAAATATAAGGGGAGCCAAAGGGAGGAGGACAGGTAGGTGTACCTTGAATGTCTAAGGGAAGCCGGGAAGGCTGTTAGGAGGGCAAAGGCACAGACAGAAGACGGCTTAGCACAGTCTGTAAACAAAGGGGATAAGGCATTTTATAGGTACATCTGTGAAAGAAGAAAAACTGGGGTTGGGGGATTGTGAGGCTCAAAGGGGGGAAGGGAGAGTGTAAGGAGGGGATCTGGACAAGGCAGAAATACTGAACAAATACGTCTGCTCAGTATTCGCTAAGGATGGGGACGTCAAGGACCACAGTTGGGTTGCAGAGGCAATGGGAGGGAGAAGTGGACACCAGTCCATTCACAGTGGAGAGAGTTCTGGAAGAACTCACATAGCTAAAGGTGGATAAGGCCATGGGGCGAGATGGCATCCACCCGAGGATATTAAAGGAGCTGTGAAGGGAACTATCAGTGCCTTTGGCAGCCCTAGTCACAACATCACTCAACAAGGGTGTCGTTCCAGAGGACTGGAGGAGGACACATGTAGTCCCACTGCACAAAAGCGGCAGTAGGGAGGAGGTGGGGAACTACAGACCAGTCAGCCTCACTTCAGTGGTGAGAAAGATCATGGAGACACTGTTAAAAGAAAGGATAGTGGCACAACTGGAATCCAGAGGTGCTCAGGATCTGAGGCAACATGGATTCACAGCAGGAAGATCATGTCAAACGAATCTAATAGATTGTTTTGATTGGGTGACTAGGGAAATAAATCAGGAAGGGGCGGTAGACGTCGCCTTCCTAGATTTCAGAAAAGCCTTCAACTCCATCCCACGTAGAAGGCTGATTAACAAGATGGGTAGTCTGGGCATCGGAGACAAGGTGATGAACTGGGTTAGGAACTGCTTACCAGACAGGAGACAGAGGATGGTCGTAAATGGAGTACAATCTGGGGGGGTGACCAGTGGGGTACTACAGGGATCAGTACTAGGACCAGTCCTGTTCAATGTCTTCATTAGTGACATTGCAGAGGGGCTGGAAGGAAAGGTCTGCCCATTTTCAGATGACACCAAGATCTGCAAGAAGGTGGATACTCCAGAAGGGGTACAGAAAATTAAGATGGACCTGGAGAAGTTTGAAAGATGGTCGGAGATGAGTCAACTGAGGTTCATTGCAAAGAAGTGCAAAATAATGCACCTGGATAGAAGGAACCCTGTGGAGTGCTACAGGTTGGGGGGAGGAGTTGACTGTCACCAAAGAGGAAAGGGACCTAGGGGTTATCAACTCTGATGACCATAAGGTATCAAAGCAGTGCATAAAAGCGTCAGGGCGAGCCAGTGGCAAGCTGGGGTGCATAGGCAGGGGTATCACTAGCAGGAGGCAGGAAGTGGTGATGCCGTTGTATAAAACATTAGTATGGCCTCACCTGGAGCACTGCATGCAATTCTGGGGGCCACACCTATGCAAAGACATAGATAAGGTGGAGACTATTTAGAGAAGGGCAACAAAGATGGTGCACGGCGTGCACCACAAAACATATGAGGAGAGACTAAGGGACCTCAATATATACTCACTGGAGGAGAGGCAACAGCGGGGGGACGTGATTGAAACTTTCAAGTACCTCAAGGGCATAAACAAGGTGCAGGTGGGGACCTTTTCCAGTGTAGAAAAAAGTACTAGAACCATGCCTCTCAACCTTTCTTCAGCAAAATGTTTGATAAGATGTGTGACAAATAAGCAAAATGTATGACATATCTTCAAACATAGCACTGCAATCTCATTTTACTATGGCTGTCAGTGCACCAATGCTCATAATGTTTGTTGATAACGCAGCATAATAAATTGTTATGAATTCCTGTTTTAAAGTCTCAGTGGGAAATGTGGAATATCACCTTCCCCATGTGTACAAAGGATTTCTGAGAGGTAAAATGAGTGACATACCTCGTAATGTGTGACAGTTGAGATGTATGACTGGAACAAGGGGGCACAATATGAAACTGGAAGGAGGTAGATTAAGAGGTAATGTGAGGAAGTATTTCTACACAGAAATGGTAGTTGACACTTGGAATAGTCTGCCACGGGAGGCAGTGGAGGCAAGCACAGTGGAGGGGTTTAAGCATGCATCAGACAGGCACAAGGGAAGCCTGAGAGGGGAGGGAGTGATGAAAAGCCATTGATCACATAGGGTCAGTGTCGTAGGGTGTGGGATTTCAAGAATGTCAGACACAGGCAGACAACTTCTAGGTGCATAAATAAACACTTGAAAGCATTTGTCATTTTATTTTCTTAATAATAGACGATGAAATGAATAGAAAGTCAAAAGTAAACTGATTAGTCAAAACAAATCAAAAACCTTTTTTCATCACAGTTTCTGCATCTCTGCCGTTCTTTAAAATGGACCATGTTCAAGCACACACCATCAGGATGTCTTACTCCCACCTCAGTCAGCCTCCAACTGACTCACCTTGTCTGACTCAATGCCTCTAGTGCAGGGGTTCTCAAATGGTGAGGCCAGCCTCCCTGGGGAGGCCCCAACCTGTTCCAGGGGAGGCTCAAGCAAGTCTGAAAAAGTACTGTATTTAAATTTTGAGTTTTATATATTTTGAGTGAAGAGATGAAGCAAACTGAAAGAGGATAATAACAGTAGGTGAATTTTATGTATTTATTTTCTAATAGGTGACAAGGGAAGGTGAATGAGCCAAGGCTCATTCCAGGTGTACTCGGGGAAGGGTAGGGAGTGAATACATTTCAAAAGGTAACTGCAAAACAATCAAGAAATATACAGTGAGCAATAGTGCAAATAAATATGATCAATAAACTGATAACGAGTGGTGGTAATTGATCAATTTGTAGACTGATGGCAGAACAGCCCAAATGCAAGGGTTGAGCATAGAAGTGCTAAGAGCAATAGCAGGAAGGAGCAAAGTAATCCCCAAGATGTTGCTTAGGAGCAGAGGAGGAGGGGGAGAGGCAAAGTATGTAGGAAGGTTAATTCATATAGAGAGGAAATAGAGGAAGTAGTCTGACCCATGAAGGTACTGCAACAAGGGGTAACAATGGTTCAAGAATGAAAATAGCAGAGCAAGTAGGTTGACCTGTGTGGGGGGATTTACAATAAGTTGAATAATATTTGTTTATTTTATTTATTTGTTATTCAGATAACACCTTTGAGCACAGGAGCTCTTTTTCAAAAGTTCCAAGTCACTATAAGACAAAGAACTGAATGTGAACCAAGTACTCAAAAGGGTTTCAATTTATTCATGGTGTACTGCACAAAGTACAGTCCGTTATTTTTCTTTTGGGAGGCCCAAGATTATTTCAGTTTTTGGGGGAGGCTCAGAATCTTTTCCATGGATTTGGGGAGGCTCACTGTGACAAAGTCTGAGAAACCATTGCTCTAGTGGCAGGGTTTTATGCAGTACAACAGAATTCTGTAGACAGAATGAGAAGGGACCTGCAGAAACTTGAAGAATGGTCAAGGGTTTGGCAGTTGAAATTCAATGCAAAGAAGTGCAAGATAATGCATATGGGGCACAAAAACCCTGGCACAATATATCAGTTGGGGGGTGAGGATATAGCATGCACCAAGCAGGAAAGGGATCTTGGGGTTGTCATCTCTGATGACCTCAAGGTAGGGAAACAGTGTGACAAGGCATCAGGTAAAGCAAATATGATGCTGGGATGTATAGGCAGGGCATCACCAGCAGGAAAAGGAGGTCATAATTCCACTATACAAGACACTAGTGAGGCCCACCTGGAGTACAGTGTACAGTTCTGGAGACCATACCTCGTGAGGACATAGACAGGGTAGAAGAAGGTTCAGAGGAGGGCAAACAAAGATGGTGCATGGGTTGCATCACAAATCCTATGAAGACAGGTTGAAGGAACTGAACATGTACTCCCTGGAGGAGAGGAGGGAGAGAGGGATATGATAGAGACATACAAGTATCTTACAGGGAGGAACAGGGTGCAGGAAAACACTATTTTAAGCGAAAAAGATGTTTCAGGACTAGAGGGCATGGGATGAAGTTGGAGGGAGGCGATTCAGAGGAAACATGAGAAAGAATTTCTTCACTGAGCGAGTGGTGGACAAGTGGAACACCCTGCCAGAGGAAGTGGTGGGGGCTGAAACAATCACGGGATTTAAGAATGCATGGGATAGACATAAAGGAATTCTAGAGGTCAGGGGTAAGGGGAAATAGACTTCTAGGAAAACAAACTGAACTTACAAGCTCAAATGGGCAGACTAGGTGGGCCATAGGCCCTTATCTGCCGACACTGTCTATGTATCTATGTATCTATGTACAATTTGGAGGAGTCACCTGAACTGGCCCTTAACTCATAATACAGAAAAGAAACTCTCTGGGTTAGTCTAACTTCATTTTGTGACCCACCATACATGTATCTTTTGACACCCCTCGTCTAGCTAAACCGTCTATTTCCTAGAAATTAAACATAAGGCTGCTAAAGCCTAAAATAGAGTTAGTTACATAGCAACCGAAAAAGAACCCTCCTTAGTTACTCTTGATTGATAGGTGGTGTGGTATAAGTAGGGGACAGCAGAGGGCGCTGCTCCCTTAAGAAACTCCCACATGCATTCCTGCAGTCAGGTAAGACCCTAGGCCTTTGGTTTCCTTCCTGTGTTACAGTCTATCAGTAAAACCTACACAGAAGAACCCTTGAAACAAAAGGTACTAATGTTTTATTTTGAAAGGGGACCCCTGCTTTAGGGCTTTCTTGTTCTCGAGCCCTTTCTTTCATTTTTATGTTTGCTTCCACGCATGTGCAAGAAACATAGTGCGACGATCCAAAATGCAGTGGCGTACAGTTGAAAGGGAGAGCACCGTTTGAGTGAGCAGCGCTCCCCTCCCCCACATACACACGCACATACGCACATTGCATGCTCATGCCTCCTACCTCCCCCACGCACACACTGTATGGCTGACGGGTGCCCAATCCCCGTCAGCTCTACTATTCCCCGCAGTCTGTATGGCGTGCGCGGTGCCCAATCCTCTGTCGGCTCTACTGTCCCCCAGACTATCAGGTGCCACGCTGGGAGCCCACCCCACAGGCAACAGGTCCTATGGCCGACGGGGTGCCCAATCCCATCGGCTCCCCCCCCAACAGCCTTTCAGCTGCCATGCTGGAGCCACCCCAGTGTGGCAAACATCCCACGTAGTCAAATAAAAAAAAACCTGAAAAAAAATACCTTCCCTCGCTGCTGTCTTCACCCCACCTCTGCGCCCACCACTCGCACCCTGCCTCCCCCCCCCACCCCCTGCTACTCCAGAGCTCGTGCGATGATCTTCATGGACCAGGAACACGTCTGCACTCTTCAAAGCCGACCGTGAACTGAGGAAATGCCGGTAAGCTGTATAATGTAATGAATAGGGTTTTTTTCGACTTTGCTGCATATCTCAGGCATTTTTTGGAATTTTGGCACCAAATTTTCAACATGGGGTTTTTGGGACCCCTCCTCACGAATTCTGTCACTGTCATGGAGTTAATCAGGCCTGAAGGATGATTTCACGGTCACTGCGTGAAATCACCTTTCGGGACCGATTAACGAAATGACAGTGCCAGCGTTCATAAGGTGGGCTCTCAAAAAGCCTATGTTGAAAATTTGGTGAAAAAATTCCTAAAAATGACAGTTTTACGAGCTTGCGTTGCGCTGTTCCTATGCATGCTCGTAGGTTCGCGAATTTTCAATATTTTCACTCCAGATTTTCAACATTGCCATTTGACCACACTTCTTTATGAGTAGTATAGCTGTCATTTTTCACATCTCACCCAAAATGTGTTTCCGCACATGTAGCGCACAATGGTGCAGTCGGTGTGCGAACTCAATGTATGGGACACAATAAGAAAATCATAGTCACACTGTTCATGAGCAGAAGTGTTAAAATGGCTATGTTAAAAATTTGGTGAAAAAATTCCCAAAAATGACTGTTTTATGAGCGTTTGTTGCGCTGATCCTATGCACGCTCATAAGTTCACAAATTTTCAATATTTTCACTCCAGGTTTTCAACATTGCCATTTTACCACACCTCCTTATGAGCAGTATAACTGTCATTTTTTACATCTCGCCCAAAACATGTTTCCGCCCATGTAGCTCACAATGGCGCAGTCGGTGTGCGAAATCAATGTATGGGACATATTAAGAAAATCACAGTGACACTGGTCATGAGCAGAGGTCTTAAAATGGCTATTTTGAAAATTTGGTGAAAAAATTCCTAAAAATTACTGTGTTACGAGTGAACATTGCGCAGTTTCCACGCACCCTCGTCAGTTCATGAATTTGTAATATTTTCAGTCCAGATTTTCACCAGTGGCAATTTTCCACACTTCCTTATTAACAGTACAGCTGTCATTTTTCACAACATGGCCAAAATGTGTTTTCACACTTTCAGCACAGAAATGCGTGGTTGCTGTGGGAAATCATTGTTCGGGACAGATAAAGAAAATCACAGTGACACTGTTCATGACCAGAGGTCCCAAAATGCCTGTGTTGACAATCTGCTGTAAACAATTCCCAAACGAATTACATTACGGGTGCACGTTGCACAGTTTCTATGCACGCTCATGACTTCACCAGTTTTTTTTAATATTTTCACTGCAGATTTTCAACATTGCCATTTTTTACACCTCCCCATGAACAGTACAGCTGTCATTTTTCACATCCTGTTCAGAATGTGTTTTTGCACCTGTGGTGACAAATGCTGTAGTCGCTGTGCAAAAGCAGCTTTCAGCTAACAAACTGATATTGCCACTGTTCATGAGGTGGGGGTCACAAAAACCCATGTTGAAAATTTGGAGTGAAAATACCATCGAATGCCTGAGGCGTTAGGGTTTCTGACCATAACACCCCACCCTGTAGAGAATGACAGGCATCAGGGCTGTGACTTGGGATTGTCACCTGCAATGCTCATACCATTCCACCCCAACCCACACCCTGCAGCCACTGAGAGGCATCAAGGTGTGTCTTGGACTCTTCGGACCCAAAGTTCACCCCATTCTCCTATACCGCACCCATCTCACAATATTTCCTGATGGAATGGGGTGCGCATAAGGGCCAAAGACCCCAAGGCACACCGTGACACTTGTCGGTGTCTGCACGGTAGGGTGTGGTGAAATAGCGTGGCCATTATGCCTGATGATCCAAAGGCACACCCCAATGCCTGTCACTATTTGCAAGGTGGTGATGGGGTTGACTTCAGTTGAATGCTTCACTGCCATTCCTATTATGCAGCTCTGTAACTCCTACATTATCAATGCCAATGCCAGCAAGCAAACATTCGGCATTGACAAATGCTTGTTTTAAAGGGCTACAGGGGGCCCTTTCTTCTACCAGTGTACTCAGTCCACTATCCTCTCCCTGTTCAGGAGCCAGTGCCACAATGTGCGTACACACCTCCTGGTTTGGAGCACATTGCAGCTCCTAACCACCAGTGATCATTTAAAGTACTTCTTTATCCTGCATCAGAGCACCTCTTTTCAGGCTACTAAGCCTTCAGCACCATGGGGGAATTTACAAGGCAGACCTTTGTCTTCTTACTAGGGTCAATCTCATGACAGGGAACACCCTGTCACACTCAGTGGCCACATACAATGTATAGTACCTACGGGCAGACTGGATGGGCCTAGCAGTCCTTATCTGCCAACAATTTCTATGTTTCTAAGGAGAGGACCCATCTGACGAAGGGATATATTGGGTTACCCTGTGAGTGACTGTAATGTGAGGCAGGAGTTGGTCACAGAGGTGCCGGGTGAGGTGAGAGTGTCCCTGGTGGCCTGAAGGAGAGGCTGGGCAAGATGGCGAGGTGGATAAACAAATTGGGCCGGATATTCAAAAGGGTTGCGCCATGCGCAATAGGGTTGCGCCTGCGCAAATCCGAACTTGCTCCATTCTGCGATATTCAGCAGGAGGCAGTTGTGCCATAGAAAACATGCTGAGCAACAGCGCAATGCAAATGAATGCATGCTGAACTGGAGGGGGAGGAACCATGCATAAACTGCACAGCCTGATATTCAGCCGGGCTGTGCAGAGTTGTGCAGGCGCAACCCCCAACCTGCGCCTGCACAACTTTGGAGCCAAAAAAAGGCTTAAGTCGAGGGCCACTCACAGGTGAGCTGCTGCATTGCAGGCGCAACACAGCAGCTGCCACCTGTGGCTGCCTAACCCAATCCCTGTGCCCCCCCGCAGCTCGATCGAGGGCAGGCGACTGTAGATCCCCACCACCACCCCACTGGCCCGATTGCGGGCATGGCTTAATCCCCCACCAGCCCGGTCGCGGGCAGACGCGATAGCTCCCCTGAGCGTTTCCCTGGTGGTCAGTGGACGAAAAGCCCGATCGCGGGCAGTAGTGTAGAATCCCGAATTCAGCCCATGTGGTCTAGTGGCACATCCAGATAGCGGGGATGTAAATGCTACAAATCCCCAACATTGCCCTGGTGGCTAGTGTCCCCCCTCCCACCACCACGAAGCCCCACCACCCGCTCCCCCACAGCCGGGCGGCAGCATCCCTCCGCCTGCGCCCGCAGCCCGCCGACTGACTGCCGGTGAGCTACCCGCCAGTGGTGCAGAGAAAGAGCCAATGGGCGTGCAGCCATACCGATACATGACAGTCCGATTTGTGAACTGATTCATTCCACAAAACTGGACTGTCATGTCTGATATATCTACGCCCTAGCTCTTTCTCCTGAAACCCGAGCAGTCAATTGGCAGCGGCTGGTAACAAGCGAGAGGATACTGCCACCGCCCGGCTGTAGAAGCGATGGTGAAACTTCATGAGTAGGTAAGAGTGGGGACGCAGCACAGAGACGTATTGGGGGACCAATGCAGCATTACATCCCGATAAAGATATCGCAAAGAAAATCTGCTGCGGTCCACGTACAAAACTGCTGGGAGGGGTTTACCAACAACTCTGCCCGCGATCAGGCTTTTCGGTCCACTGGACCACCAGAGGCTGATTTGGGAGGGTTTTCACACAACTACTGCCAGCATTCCGGGCTTCGATCCACTGGACCACCAGGGATACGTTTGGGGGTGGGGAGCCACATTGCTGACCGCGATCGGGCTGTTGGGGGAATTAACCATGCCTGTCAACGGGCCAGTGTGGGGTGGGGAGGATTTACACTGTTTTGCCCGCCGATCGGGCTGCAGGGCGTCGGCCCGATGGCTGCTGCCTGGCAAGGCGCCAGGCGCAGAATCCTCGGGATCGGAGCACCTGCATACTAATGGCATGCAAATGAACCATAATCAGATGCAAATGACCCCCCTGCGCCTTGCATGAATTATAGCCCCATTTGCATGTCACCTTTTGAATATCGGGATTTTGCGCATGGCACAATGGTACTTGCGCCACCGCAAGTTGAATGCTCCACTCTGTCAACTTGCAGTGGTGCAAGCTCCACTGCGCCATGCACAGTGGCTGTGGCTGGGGGGTGATATTCAAAGGAGTTGCTCAATAGCGCAACTCCTTTGAATAACGCCTCGGACACACCCCTGCGCAACTATTTTGCGCAGCGCAAGGGCTTGCGCCTATGAATGGCTCAGTTTGAATATCCAGCCCATAATGCAAAAAACAAAATTCCACAAATTTTAAAACCAGCAATATATCAAACAAGTTCAGAAAAGGCTAATCCAAATAAATAGGTCTTAAGAAGCTCTCAACGGTCAGGTACTCCCTAACTTGACAAGGTAGAGAGTTCCACATGGTAGGGGCCATAAAAGCAAAATAGCATTTCCTCAATGTCTTATGTTGGACCATGGGAACCTCTAACAATCCCTTGTTGGTGGAGTGGAGTGGGAAAAGGGGGCAACAGGGACAAAGGAGAACTTGCAAGCACTGCGGTACATGTCTGTGTAGGGCATTGTAGGTCAGAAAGCCAAACTTGATGGTGATCCGCCACTGTACTGGCAGCCAGTGCAGATCGTGGAGCACAGGTGTGACATGGCAAGATCTTGGTAGGCCAGTCAACAACCTGGCAGTCACATTCTGCACCAGCTGCAAGCAACGAATATCAACCCCCGGTAGACTTAGGTACAGGGCGTTGCAGTAGTCAAGATGGTAGGTCACAAACACATGGACCAGAGTTCATAGAAACGTGCATAAAAACAGTGACAGAAAAAGAAAATCACTTATTTATAGCCTTATTTATGAAATTTTCAGGCCCTGTTGTATACGTGAAATATGAGATGAGCTAATGTACAATATCAGAAATATTTTCTTTCATTGTACTTGACCTCTTATGACCTCACTTGCGGCTTTGCCAATTGTGAGTTCAGAGGGCAAGTACAAATCAGGAAGCCACTTCTGATATAATAGCTCATCTCATATTTATTTAGAGATTTATTTATGAAACTTTCAGGTCCTGTTTTATACACCAAATATGAGATGTGCTAATGTACAATATCAGAAATATCTTCTTTCATTGTACTGACCTTTTGTAACCTCACTTATGGCTTACTACGTGTGAGTTCAGAGGTCAAGCGCTATTCAAGAAAATATTTCTGGTATTGTACATTACCTCACTTCTTATTTATATAAAATTCCACCACTCGTGAGGCCAACAGAGGTCAAAACATGAAGATTAAAATAAATTATTTTCATGCTGCCTACGGCTTATCCTCTCTCTCTCTCTCTCTCACACAGATACAGTGTATATTATATATATATATATATATATATATATATATATATATATATATACACACATACATACACACACAGTAGCTATTCATTGCAAACAACTTCTTTAATACACCAGTTAGGGTCAAGAGTACTGTGTCAAAAGCTGGGAAATGTGTTGTTAAGGTTTCCAACCCTAACACCCCACCCCAACCCTGCAGACAACCACAGACATTGGGGGTCTACCTTGTCCTCATCAGTCAAAATGGTCATCCAATTCTACCCATAACACAGCCAAGCATAAAGTGACAGGTGTCACAGAGGCACCTTGCAGTCATCGTCCCTAACGCTCATCCCATTTCAGTTATAAGGCAGGTAAGATGGTAAAGTACAGAAGAATGGGATGAATGTTAGGGACGATGACCGCAAGGCACATCTGTGACACCTGTCACTTTATGCTTAACTGTGTTGGGGGTGAAATTGGGTGACCATTTTGACTGACCAGGGCAAGGTAGACCCCCAACGTCTGTGGTTGTCTGTAGGGTTGGGGTGAGGTGTTATGGTTGAAAACCTTAACAACACATTTCCCAGCCTTTGGCACTGTACCTTTGACCCCAACTGGTGCATTAACAAAGTTTTTTGCAGTGAATTACCATTTTCATTTACACAGAGTTGATATATAAATAAATATGTTCCTTTCAAATCCTGTGTGCCTCCATTACTTCTATATACATGCCATGCAGAAGTGGTTGTTGACATAATTAAGTGTTGCTGCCACTACTTAATTTTTTGTTTCTCAAAGTCCCTGATGCCTAGCTGGCCCAGTGGCACTGAGGGCTGAGGCACTGGTCGCCTTATCTTTTGCAATGCTGGTGACTTGTGTTCGGGAATGAGCACGGACCGCCGGGGGTCGGCAGGGGTGAGGAAGGATTGAGCGTCTGATGGACTGCTCTCCTTCTCCAGGGAGGGGGGGATTTCAGTTGCCGGCACCTGGTTGCCCCCTAGCAGAGGCTGGGGCACATGGCTGCTGAGCTGCAGACAGGGGAGGAGCTGGGGCAGACACCTGGAGGGAAGCGCACGTGGACACATGCGCGCTCCACTGCGCAGGTGTCCTTGCACATCCGACCCCTTGGGGAAGGAAACAGAAAAAAAATACACACGCCACAGCAGAGTGATTGAGGGCGCTTGACAGGCTCCGCTCCTGGCCAACCACGGCACTGGCCCCTTGAATCCAGTCTCCAGTGGGGGTTGGGAATCCCCGCTGGACCCGCCAGGAGGGGCAAGCCCTGGGGCTGGGTCAGTGCTCGATGGTGGATGTTGGGGGACAGGGCTGGGGATGCCCTCTGAATGTAAGCCGGTGAGCAAAAACTAATAGCTAAAAAAAAAAAAGTCCCTGATGCCTACAAGTGCTTAAAAAAAATAATGCTTTCATCAGCATATTAGGATGGTGTAGTCGAGTAATTCACTGTTTGTATACTAGTGTCATATTGGTCAATGGGCCCAGGTTCAAGGCCTGCTTGACATAATGTTTTTTTGTCCTTGAGAAGAGAAAACACAATCATTGCCATGATTCTGTGCTGCAGCACAGGATTAAATATCTGCTGTCCATGGTGAAGGTACAGTGCTCAAATCTACCTATATTTCTTCTTTCCTGATGCAATACCTGAGGCCCCCTCATAAGGAAACCCACCTTATTTATTTATTTATTTATTTTAATATCACAAAAAATAACTTTTCCCTGCACAGTGATGCCTAAGCTGCACCTCTCCACACTATTCCTCTGGAGAACAGAGGGTAGGTTTTCTTATCACGGGGGCCTGTTTCCACCTGTGGAACTCAACCTGATCCATTCCATCATGGGTTGTTCGCGTTACTACGTGCCTAGATACTGTATGTATTTTTTTTTCTGCCCACCTCTAGAAGTTAATTGCCGCAGAACACAGTATTATGCGTCAAAATGTGGAATGTACGAGAAATGCATATCGGGTATTGCGTCACAAAAGAAAAATAGACTAAATTTGAACCCTGTACCATCAGCAAGGACATCAGACATTTAGGCCTCTGCTCCAGCAGAGAACCATAACAACACTTGTGCTTTCTCCTGTCTTCATAAGTTTGACACTGATTATTACTTTGTGTGAGACAATACTCCATATGCAGTTTTCGCACATTCCCACATTTTCACGCACAGTACTGTCCTGTGACAAAATTAACTTCCACACATGGGAAGAAAAAAAATACATAGTGGCACCACTGTATTTTTTTTTTTTAACATATATCAGAAAATAAATTGCGTGGGTTTCCTTATGAGGGGGACTTGGTCAATTGCGGGTTGTTCACGATAATATGTAGTTAGCTATGTATTCTTTTTCTTCTCACCTGTGGAAGTTAATTTTTGATGAGGACAGTAGTAGATAGTATTATGCAAGAAAATGTGGAATGTGCAAAAACTGCATATCGGGTATTTTTTTCGCACAGAGTAATAACCACTGTAAAACTGATGAAGAGAGGAGAAAGCACAAGTAAGCATTAATCCATGACGAAGGTGGCATCTAATGGGGAGTTAATGCATGGTTGGGGCCGAGTGCCTACAACGACCAGCCGTGCATTAACTCCCCATTAGATGCCACCTTCGGAGTGGATTAATGTGCTTGTAACATGGCTTCTACCACACTGTGTGTAGTGTTTCTCTTATTTTGATACTGTCAATAAGAGAACACAGACACATTTTGCACCGTTAACTTTTCTATGTTGCACTTTGTGAACACTGAAGACACATGTATTTCTATACTGATGTTGTGAAAACTTCAACAAACATAAGTATCAGGAAACTATCTGTCAACACATCTTTCACCATATTTCTCACATCTGAGTGGCTTTTATTTTCATTGCAATGCTAGGAGGTCTATTATACCTTGATTTCTCCGTCTCGCTATGTCCCTGTCAGTCTGCTTAGCATACCATCTAGCCTGCTGTGTGTGTCTCTCCCTGTGGCTCCAATCTCGCAACATTTGCGCTTTTCTGTCTGCCACTTTCTGCCTTTTTCGCCACTTCCTCACTGCCTTGCACATCTTTACACTGCCTTACATGCGTTTCCCACACCACCCATTTCAGTTCTGTCTTGCCTGCACTATCCATGACGGAACATCTACAGTTCTCTGTCTTTCCCTTCTGGTGCCCTCTCACGGTGCGTTGCGCTCTGGATATTCTTCCCCGTTGCTCCACTCTCCTCGTTCCCATCAGTGCTACCTCCCGCTCTACCTTCCCACATATTGCGACTCCCTCTTCTGGACTGGCTGTATTTTAGCACACTGCTGCTGTCTCCTCCGTGGTTGCAGCAGGTGCTTTAATAGCAACACAGCATTATTGTGCCATAATGCCGTGGTGCTCCTGTACCACCTGACGCTGTTAGTCCTATCCACTTTCTGGATTCCATTACTACTATTTTTGCCATGTTACAACAGTTCTTATAGTTCTCTGTTGGAGCAGAGGACTAAATGTTTGACATCCATGGTGAGGATACAGAGTTCAAATGCAGAGAAGGTTTTTTTCCTCATGGAATAAGTGCATCCCTTCATCACTATATATTTTTCAATATGTGTGAGAAAACAATTTTTGTCTGCAGAGTGAGGCCTATGCTGACGCCTACGCTGCCCCACTCCACAGTGTTCTGTTTACATTTATATTGTTTTTTTATTTCCACCTGTAGAAGCTACTGTTCAAAGACTACAGTATTATCCGTGAAACTGGGGAATGTGCAAAAACTCATATCGGGAATTTTTCACACAAATGTGCAGAACATCTATCTTTTCCCATAGGAAATAATGGCAACATTTAAAATGTAATAACTTTTGAATGGATCAATATTTTTTCATCAAACCTTCAAAAGGCACATCTGTGAGGCAAATGCTTTTTACCCTGAAAATTTCACAACAGAACCTAAAGCTGTTTCTGAGATACAGGTGGACAAAGAACCGTCAAAAAACACGTAAATATAGAATTTTGTGGTACTTTGTAGTTCAGAAATCACACAACAGATTCACACAAAATTTGGCACACAGAGAGACCTACCTATAGAGATTATGCATGCAAAACAGCGTGCAAATCCATTGAATGGTTCCAATGTTATATATGGTCAAAAATTCAGGTTTAATATAGATGTTTGCACTGACCCTAACTATACTGGCACTACTGCGCCAGTATATTCTATATTATTGTTCTTTATTTTAGTTTAGAATGTTCAACCACAGTAGCAGTTCTAACCATATTCAAATGTGAATAACTTTAAAATGAAAAATGGCAGCAGACCACTATGAGCACAAAAGTTGTTCAGCACAAGAATATCTGCAAAATGAGTGGTGTTTTATTTAAGCAATAAGGCACAACAAGGTGTGTGTATTACTATATAATAATATCATGCATTGGGTGTTTGAAACATGAGGTCACAGGCCAAGTGCATTTAACACCCGAGAAGTGACGTTATTGTTATTATACAATGGTTCATTCATTATTTAAAAAAAGGAAAATAAAACTATTTTTGCATTTTTTATTAGATTTTTTTGGTGTGTGGAGGTACATGTTTAAAAAAAGTGCACAATATTTTTTCACCAGTAGGTGAAGCTGCTCTGTAGATCATGCTGCCTGCTCAGGTCCCCCAAGGTATGTCTGCTGGTGCAGTGATCTTTGACATTGATCCCTGCCCACCCATTACAGTGACCGGTATTTTAACTTTTTTTTTTTACATTATTGTTGCTAGTGGTCAGTGAGCCGCTTCACGACTGTAAAGGATGTGCAATTTGGAAGCCCATAAGGAGATGGGAAGGCGTTTTGTGCAAGGGCATTGACTTCTTTGTCTGCCGGTGAGTACAGGAGGTGCAGGGTGGGAGGATGCATCCAGACAGAGAAAATGCATTTAATTTTCATGGCATCTTTTGTCCCGTGAACTGAGTGATGTCAGTGAACCGCGCAACTGGCAGTTATGGCCTGTGCGGTTCTCTAAAGCCACTGAGTTCAGGGAATAAAACGACCATGATAATTTAATTGATTTTGTATGCTGCAAACTGTATTTTTTTATTTATGATTCAAATAACAACTGGACTACCAGGACAACAACAGAGGACTACTGTGAAGGTAGTTGGCAGTGACTGTGAATTGAGGCAGTTGAGGAGCAGAGGATGTGTGGGCACAGCCCTTACAATTACCAGAAGCTGCTTGCTATGGCAGTTTGTTTAAATGTGACAAAAACAAAACAAAAAATGCTTCGTGTGGTTTGATTGTGGAGAGCGAACTCCTGATGGCTTTGGCGGCACAGTTTTTTAAAGCCGGAAGCTGGGGAATGAAACGTCCATTCTACATAGACTTCGGAGGGATTTCAAAACTGGTTATGAGGTCATTTCTCTGCCTGCCCTACTTCCAGTGATGTTATAGTCAGATAATATTACTGGTTCTAGGGCATGGCAGACAATCAGATTAGCAGGATTATTCTTGCCATTGTATAAATATAGATACATTTTAGATTTTTTTTAATAAGCGAAAAATGGGAAAAAATTAAATTGCATTTTACTTTTTCGACAAACAATTATGAATAACTTTAAAATGAAAAATGACAGCATGGTACTATGAGCATGAAAGTTGTTTAGCACAAAAATATCTACAAAATGAATGCTGTTTCATTTAGAGATACCTTTAATATTCTTTTATAATCAGCACAAAATGGCAGAAAATTAATTTTTTTCACTTTTTCGATAAACAAATGAGCAAAAAGGAAAAAAACAAAAGAAGGTACATCAAACTTTTTTATTATGTTCTAGCCATGATGTAGAGCCCCGGGGCTCCATAAGTTAAGTAGAAGTAGTAGTAGTTGTTCTCAGAAACCACTCCCAAACAAGTACTGTAACTATAAAAGAAACCGAAGGTTAGTCACACATTTCAAAGTCACAAGTACTTTTTTTACACATTCCCAATCAGGTTTATTCCAAAACATATGTCTGTATAAACAGAACATAACATTGCCTGATTAAAGATATTAATATTTATCATCATTTGCGGCCAATGATATTAAGATATTTCATTCGTGACTTCACCATTCATGAAACATCATAGTATTGGCCTCTCAGGCCATGTTATATTTTACATATATATATATATATATATATATTCATTGCAAACAACTCCATTAATGCATCAGTTAGGTTATTTCCACAGTGGCAAAAGTGTGGAAATTCGATGTTAAGGTTACCAGACCTAGACCCCCATCACCCACCCCTTCTTCATCAGACCAACAGGTGCCGAGGTCTGCCATAGGGTCGTGCATCCCAACTCTCACCCCATTCCATATGTAAACAAGTTGACATGGTACAGTAAAGGAGAATGGGGCAAGAGTTAGACCTCATGACCCTATGGCAGACCTTGGCATCTGTTGGTCTGTGGAGGGGGGGTGGTTGGGGGGTCAGGGTCTGGTAACCCTAACATTGCATTTCCACACTTTTGTCGCTGTGGAAATAACCCTGATGCATTAACTGAGTTTTCTGTGATGAATTTTCCTTCTTTTTGAGAAAGTGTACTATAAATAGTAAATGGTATGCATTGGTGGGCCCCACGCTCACACTAAGCTGCCCATTTCTGCATAATGATATGTGTTTGTGGGAGCGCAGGCCCTCTGGACCTTGCGCTCCCACTTACACAGAAGCACAGAGCCATACAGCAGCCCTATAGGTCATGAAAGGCTTGTAACATTAATTTTCCTATATCTGGGGAACCGCAGCAGCTAGTAAAAAAATGGAAGTGTGGTTGCAATCATGAGAGTGAGTAGTTTCCACAACATGAGTCGACTGAATCCATATTGTGCATTGTGTCCGAGATAGGGGCAGCAGAAAGCACTGTGAATACAAACTCTGTGGCCATAATAGTGGTCCTCGGACATGAAAATGAGCAATTGGAACAGTCAATCACAAATATCTCAGGAACTGTACAAGGTAGATAAAAAAATTCAAACTTCATGGGTTTCAGGATCTTCCAACCTAGTTCTAGGCAGAGGGACTAAGAATTTTTGTGACATAAAGTTCGTATCTCGAACTGTTTTCGAGATACGGGCTCCGAAAGGCACCACGGACGCCGCAATGTTATCCTATGGGAAAATTGTGGAACTTCAGAATGCTGTAATTTTGGGCCCCTGTAACATTTTGCACCAAACCACCAAAAGGCACATCTGTGGGACCAGGGCTTGCCAACCTGGAAATTTCAGCCCAAAAGATCAAACCATTTTGCTGCAGGAGAGTGGCAAAGATTTGCCGTTATTTTGAGCATACTTTCGCAAATCACGGAAGTTTTGCAAAAGAAATCACAAAACTTTCACATTTGCAAAAGTATTTCGTGAAAGTATTTTTCAGAAAATTTTAAAGATGCATTTCTGGGAGCTTTAAATCCAAAAAAAAAAACAACGTACGTCTAGCATCCTCAGGACTCGACAAAGTGAACACAACAAGCAGTGTGTTCCTAGAGGGTCCCAATTTTAAATACCAGGCATTTTTCTGTGCAGCAACTGAAAAAAAATGTCAGACTTACAAAAGTAAAAGGGCCATTTGCGACAGTAAAAATGGCCATTTGCAAAAGTTTCGTGATTTTTGTTAACTTTTCCCATTGACTATAATGGAAAATTTGTTTTTTGAATAACTTTCGAATGGTTTAATATTTTTTCACCAAATCTTTGAAAGGCACATTGATGACTAAGGCTGCACCTTTCCTGAAGTTTTTGGACCAAATGGACAAACCGTGCGGGCTGTGGGCACAAGCAAAGAAACACGCAAAAAGTCCATTTTTTTTTTCATTTTTTTGGCATTCTGTAGCTCCGCAACTATACATCTGGCCATAACACAACTTGGCAGATCCAGTGATATATGGTATCAGACCGTGCATGCAAAATTTCAGGCAAATCTGTTATATGGTGGCAAAGTTATTAAGGTGCAAAACTTGAGGTTTTGCAATAAAGTGGCTACTCAACCCTAATTATAGTGCCACTACCATGGCACTATATATATATATATATATATATATATATATATAAAGAGAGAGAGAGAGATTGATTTATATAACATATGTTTAGGGATATAACTACAGGTAACCCCCAGTGCTAAGCTCTCCCTAAATACTACTGTTATTCCTATTGTTGAATGATGGTGCAACCTTACCCTGTTTACCTAAATGTTACATACCTTGGTATGCTCAATTGTTGATGAATCCGATACTGTTTACCTTATATTTTCTCTGTTAGCTTGACCTACACTGGATTCCCTGTTATGTTCCATGATGTTCTCTCACTGTATTTTATGCTGTTTGTGCAAATTTCTGTTTAGCAACAGACACTAACACTTCCTTCTCCTGTTTGAAAGTTGTCGACTTACTCACTATCCTCTCAGTAGAGTCGGCAGCTTCTTTTAAACAAAGACAGTTAACGTGAGCAAAGATACACACTTTTCTAACTTTTCTGATACAGACTGCCTTATTGTAAAGGTCTGGCAGCACGCAATGTGTCAGTCTTGACAACGCTCAGTCATACTACATTTCAGGGGGCAAATGAAAGTACTGTTAGGGTTACCCAATGTCAGAGTGGCAGGAGCAACCACATACATTATTAAATTATTTGTTTAAAAATAATGGCAGGATCAACCAGATAACTTTTTTTAAATAACTTTAAACTGACAGATCAACCACATAATTTGTTTTAAATAACATGTCATCTGTTACGTTGGTGGCAGATATGGGGGGATGTCTTTGGGGGGGTTGTGTTGCATGGGGCCCAAAACAGATGTTGTATAAACAGAACATGACATAGCCTGACTGAAAATATCATATTTATCTTCACGAGAGGCCAGTGATATCATCATATCTCATGAGTGGCAAAGCCATGAAATTCAATGAATGTGTGTGATTCATTGGGAAGATTCAGGAAGCTTACTTGTCTGAGACTCTCATAGCTCAGATGGTAATAGCCAAGGTATGGATTGCTGACATCCTGGGTTCAAGTCCCAGTGATAGTCACACTTTTCCCTTCTTTTTGAGAAAGTGTAATGTAAGTGGTATGTGGTTGTGGGAGCACAAGGCTCGCTCACTTCATGCCGCCTTGAATATGTAATGTTATCTATTTCTTAGAGTACTACCAAATATCCATAACTGTAGAGACATTGTGATGAACCCTCATGTCCCTGTGGGAGCACTCCCAGTACCACATAATAACATGCCCCCCACTCCCATTTTTTGCATAATGGTATGCATATGTGGGAGCATGGGCCCTCTGGGCCCTGTGCTCCCATTTACACATAAGTACAGAGACATGCTGCAGGCTTAGAGACATGAAAAGGAACCCTCGTAACACAAATTTGGCAATATATCAGTAACCTAAGTAAGTATGGGAAAAATTCCACTGCTGTTGTAATCACGACTTGCAAACCTCCACACATGCTTAGTTCACCTAAAGGTGGACTGAGTGGCGAGTATCAAAAAATGTGCATCTTAAACCATTTTTGAGATACGGGTGCCGAAAGGTGGTGTTATGTTATACTATGGGAAATTGCACAACTTCAGAGTGCTGTAACCATGGAACCATTGTAAATTGTTTTCACCAAACCAGCAAAATGCACATCTGTGGGGGCAAGTGCTTGTCTTAGTTTAAATATTGAATAGAACCAAACATTATAGTTTAATTGTAATTTTTATCTTATTTTTTCTCTCTCTCTTCTAGGATATTGTTCTTATACCTACCATCCCTCAATCAGGTGTTCCAGACCCCCTTTCTTGATGTTATGGATAAATGTACTTGAAAGCATAGTTCTCATTTGCAGTGGGGTCCCTTCTAAAAATGTTAAATAAATACATGTAAAGGTTAAAAAAGTTAATCATGAATTAGGGACCTAGGTCTTTCACCTGAAATGATTCCATGTCTTTATGGATCATTCCTGGGCTTAACCTCAGCCTCAGAGTTTGTATTAAATAATAAAAATTAAAAAATGGAAATTCCTTTAACTTTTTGCTTTTTTATTTAGCAGCTTTGTTCTGGTAAGCAAGCCCTCATGAGGCTGAGGTTACATTTCAGAATCATCATTCGAATTTGTAATAATGTGTTTAGTTTTTACAATATGTAGATTTTGTATGAAATTTGATGTATGGTATTTGCATCTAAAATTATCACTAATTTGTGCCTCATTAATGTTAGTGACTCCTTAGAGTATTTAAGTGGGGGTAACTTCCCCTAAGCAACACCCCCTAAGGAAGACTCATTTGGAGTTGGAGCTCAGGGGTAACACTGTTTCTGTGCTGTTTTGGAATCTGTGTTATCTGCAAAGAAGCTACAAGCTTGTGAATTAAAATATTTTTGCATCCAGATTCCGAGTGCTACTTTTTACTTGGTTTGTGGATTTCATTAGAGACAGGCCATCTCTTTGAAGCAAGCACCAACCCTGCAGCTCTTAGATCACACACTTTTCTCTTTGGATTTGTAAGTGCTTGCCACCTTGCAAATTTCAGCCAAAAGGCCCTAACCATTTTTTTTGCCATGACATGGCAAAGAAACTTGTGGTTTGGGGCTTCTTTTTAGCTGTACTTTCAAGAAAGTACCAGTATTTTTGTGAAAGTACCATTGGTTTGCATGGGGGAACTTTTGTTTAAGTACTGAGGGACTTTTTTGAAAGTTCCCCCATGTCAACCAATGGTACTTTTATGAACCTATTTGATACTTTCAAGAAAACTATCTGGTATTTTCACGAAGTACTAGTATTTTTGCAAACTACCTGGTACTTTCACAATACTGCCTGGTACTTTCGTGAAAGTACCAGTACTTTTGCGAAACTACCTGGTACTTTTGTGAAACTAATATGCATATGTGGGAGCGCAGGCTCTCTGTGCCCTGCACTCCCACTTACATGTATGTATGGAGACATACCTCAGGCTTAGAGACATGAAAAGGAACCCTCGTAATGCAAATTTGGCAATATCTCTGTAACTATAGCAACTATGAAAAAAACTCCACTGCAGTCGAAATCATGACTTGGAAACCTCTACGCGTACTAGGTGGACTAAGTTGCGAGTAGCCAAAAATCTGTATCTCAAACCATTTTCGAGATACAGGCTCCAAAAGATGCCATGAGTGGCGCAGTGTTATTCTATGGGAAACTGTGTATTTTTGGAAATCTGTAACTATGGAACCAGTGTAAATTTTTTCACCAATCCACCAAAAGACACATTGTCAGGGCAAGGGCTTGCCACCCTGCAAATTTCATCCCAAAAGCTGTATCCGTTCTTTTACTATGAAGTCTTTCGGATAAGACGTTAAACCGAGGTCCCATCTGCCTGGATTGGTGGTAGTTCAGGTGGATGTTAAAGATCCCATGGCACTTATCGAAAAGAGTAGGGGAAAGTTTTATTGGAACAAGAAATCGTGTGACATACACTATAACAGT
The DNA here is from genome assembly GCA_016271365.2 of Neoceratodus forsteri. NCBI lineage: Eukaryota > Metazoa > Chordata > Ceratodontiformes > Ceratodontidae > Neoceratodus > Neoceratodus forsteri. Next base: position 369,954,130 of record CM057451.1, on the reverse strand, counting down.
ACTAAAAAATCATACAACAGGAAAAACACAAAGGTAATACATCTTTAGCAAATTTCAAACTGAAAAAAAACACGAAGTGCAACAAAGAAATATCCATCAAGTCACAGCTGAGTCTGAATCAGTTATCCAAGGAAGTGCAGTCCATAAGGCGAGCAGTCTTGACTCTGTGTGCATTGTCTGTTCATGTTCATATATGGCTCTTAAGTCCTTCACAATTTTCTGTTCAAGTTCCAAATATGTGCAGTCTTTTTGCTGTAGGGTAAACTGACATCTTGCCATCGAAATATTCCACTTAATCACAACTAGAATAAGATTTAAAGTGTCCGTATGCCAAGAGGACCATTGAGGGGAAAAAACACCATACATAACCGTCTGAAAGGATACAGACTGGAATATCGGAGTAGCCCACCTTTGTGCCAAAAAATCCCACCATTGCCGAATAAATGTACATTCAAAAAATAGATGAGATATCGTCTCCAGTGCAGCATTGCATAACGGTGTAGAACACAATCTGTCCTGAAGCTGTTTATGTTTGTGGTTGGCTTTAACATTTATCCTTTCATGGCATGATAGCCAATGAAAGTCCCACATGTGTGCAGGTATTCTTTTACACCGCAACAAGGATAAAAGGGAAGAAAGATGTTGGACCGGACATTTATCAAAAGGGGACTGTGTCATACATACAGAGGAAAGAAGCGTCTTATAAAGAGTCTTATACGAATGAGCAATAAGCATCTGAGGTGATACTTTCCATTGTTTTAAGCGCAGAAACATATGTTTCACATACAAGGGCGTACTGCCAGAAAGACGAACACTAATGAAGGAGTTGTGTTCCCACTGGTGGAATCAAACTCACAGGAATCATGAAACCACACTTCCCATCCCTCTGAGAGTTAATCAGAAGTGGCCGCAAATTAGCTGTGAGAAAAATACTAGAAAAAAACAACAAAGGATTAATCATACATACACCACCCTCCGTAACGGGCAGATAAGTAATATTCCTTTTGATCAGGTTCAGCCTGCTCCCCATAATGTCTGAAAGAACAAGCTGAAAACCACCATTTCCATTTGTTTCGGGATAGGAAATACATAACTTAAATAAAGAAACAGTGGTATCAAAAAAAGTCTTTATCAAATATACCCTCTTCTTTTTCCCAATTGATCCTCTATTCCAAGAGGCTTACTTTTATTCTACCCTGTCATAGTTTAATATCCCAATTTAAAAATCTGAGTCGCTAGTTCCAAAATAAACTCTTAGGATACTGAATGGGACCTCCACCAGACGCAGTGGGCCAATTATGTTGCATCGGGGCCGAATGGATCCCAACCTGATACCCATACTTCTTTCCAAAGTTCAAACAGGCCCTGAAAAATTTTCAAACAAGGAACATTCTTGTAGGGAAGCCTTCACCGAGGACGTATCAGCCACTAGGAGACAAATATCATCTGCGTATGCAATAGCTTTATATGGTGCAAGCATAGCAGAACATGAAATGACATGGATCTGAGGGTGAACATTCAGATGTCGGAGCAGTACATCTAAAAATAGGACATATAATAGAGGACTCACAGGACAACCTTGATGGACTCCTCTTTTAACAGGGATCATAGGTCCTACCCAACCATTTACAACAGGAACAACTGTGGGCCGTCCCCAGAACTTTGTAGCCATCGGATCATGTTGTCCGTATATGTAAAAATGTAATGCTTTCCACAAAAATCATGGTTATCCAATCAAATGCCGCTTCGATCCACTGAAACTATAATGCCAGAGGCCTTGCCCTCAAATCCATGGGAAAACAGTTCCCGAAGGAGAATCAGGTGATCCGAGATTCGCCTGGTAGGTATAGAGCAGGACTGGGCTGGATGCAAAACCGTTTCCGCAATTCCTGTCAGACGTTTTGCAATAATTTTCATTAATAATTTAAAGTCAGTATTTAACATGCAGAGAGGGCGCCAATTCTCAAGAAGGTGAATGTCGCCTTTCTGTTTGTAAACATATATTAAAGCACCTTTTGTAAAAACTATTGGTATAGTCTCACTACTCAGCAGGGCATTAAATACCGAGGTCAGTTCAGTGGTTAAGTGGTCATTCAGCACTTTATACAAAGCAGCCGGGAGACCATCCGGACCAGGAGTTTTTCACAAGGGCAATGAAGAAATTGCCGAAGACAGCTCCTGCTCTGTCAAGGCGGCACAAGCCATATCCACATTCTGTTTCGAAGGGAGTGGAATATCGAGATCCATGTACAGGGTTGTAGGGTCATCCATTGCAGCTGAGAGGGGGGATAATAAAGCAGTCGTGTGTTCTGTCACAATCTGCTGAATATCAGAACGTGTAGAACATAACGTTCCCGCAGAATTGGCAAGACACAGCATAGTTTTCTGGGTAACTTGTCGTGAATTAGACTTAAAAGGGCAAACTACATCCCGTGGCCCAGACACATGGAATTTGTGTTGGTGGTACAATTGTTGTGATTGTCTGGACTGAAAACACAACATATCTTTCCGTATTGATTGTATTTGAAGAGATAGGTTTTGTCCCGTCACATGTGCTATGGAAAGCAACGACTGTAGATGAGCTCTTTTCTGTAAATAATCCAAATAATCCCTCCCGCTTTTTTGTCGACTGTAACTTTTCAAATAAATAATTAAAGCATGTTTTGTATTTAACCACCAGCGTATCGGGTCATCATAACAAATAAACACGGATTTACGAGCAGAAATGAAAGATAGGAGAAATCTTTGAAACATCATGTCTTGCAACAGGGATGTGTTAAATTTCCAAAATCCCGGCCCTTTGCTAAAAGGGGCGACTGAACCTATACCAACTGACAGTAATTTGTGATCAGAGAAAGCTACTGCCTGTACCTGAGCTGAGCCGATCGGTAACGTACGAGACAAAAAAACAAAATCAATTCGTGTTGCCAATTTTCCTTTTTGAAATGTGGGAGTATGTTGATTCATGGAAGAATGGTAAGCATCAGTCAAGTGTGCAGTACGAATTAGTTTATCCAATTCATGTGAGTCACAAAAAATATTTTTGGTGGTGGCAAATGAACTTCTATCTTGTAGGCTGAGGCCACAGTTAAAATCGCCAGAAAATACTACTTGGAAGGAAGTATGCAAATAGGGGCGAATCAAAGAAAGCAAGGCTATGGAGCCGTCTTAATTTGGGGGGCGTAAATGTTTATGACTCAGTACGGGCAGTTTCCTATAATAAAATCCAAAACTAGGGCTCTACCAGGAGCTAAATCAAACAATTTTAGTAAACGGAAGTCTGGAACATTAAGTAATATGCCTAGACCTGAACAGGGGTCCTGGCCTACAGACCAAAACGATGGGCCTAAAAGCCAGTCTTGTTTTGCTTGTCTAATCTCCTGCACTGTGTGGAGCCCTGTATCCTGCAATAAAAAGATACCCAATGGCAAAAGTCTTAAAAAGGAGAACACTAACCTTCGTTTCTCCATACGTTTCATACTATTAACATTAATAGTGTGGCAAACAAAGGGCCATGTTACAAAATATAAGGTGTTAAGAAACATCAAGACTTTCTTCCCAGCCACATTCTTTCCTTTTATGCCTACTTAGCTTTACGCTTTTTGTGAGAGACCAACCCAGCTGGAGTTCCGAATCAGTAGTGCCATCAGGGAGAGAGGACGCAATGGAGGAAGAGTCAGACTCACCGCCCATGCTATCAGAAGTCGGCTGAAGTACCTCAAGGTATTAGACAGGGCTATGGGTTGGGGTAATAATGGCGTCATAGGAGGCGGCGAGGTACGAGGACCATTCCTCATTGACCTTCGTCGCATGACAGTAAGAGGTTCACTGGGAGGTGGCATAGTACTTGGGCCTGGGATTTGGTCTAAGTCTGACGCAGCAGATAGGACATGTGTTAGTGTGGGGGGGTTCCACTACTAACGGGGGTTCAACATTAGCAACTGTCGGGGGAGTAGTAACCTGGGGAGACACAGGCAGGGGGACCTTCAGAGCAGGGTTTACCGCAGCTGCAGATGGGGCGGCTGTAGTGGTACGGAGCCGAGCCTTTTGTGCCTGTGTAATCACAAATCATTGATCAACCCCACCATCATGATTCGCCTGAGCGTGCGCAGACCAGTGACAAGTTTGAAACGTATGACCTATCTCTTCACAAAGGTTACATCTGCTAACATTCTGGCAATGAATCCCCATATGTCCCAACTCACCACAGTTATTACATCTCATTTTATCACATACATTACTCAGGTGCGAGGGATCGCCACACCTGTAACAGGCCTTAGGCTGACCCGGTTAAAACAGGACCCCCCTATCTCGACCTAAGAAAAAGGAGTTAGGTAAATGGACTGGGCCAGAGTCATTTGTATGTAACATAACCTTAAACTTCCAACCCCCTGTCCAGATATTTTCCGTGTCCAGGATAGCTTCAGGCTGACCCTGTACCTTACAACGTTGTTTCAACCAATAGACAATATCAGACACATCCATACCCTCATTTCGAAACATCACCGTAATGGTCTTAAAGGCAGGTTTTGAGAGGGGGACGGCCTGAAAAGAAGTCCATAAAGCAGTGTTTCTCAAAGCGTGGTATCTAGTCCAAAAACGATCTAGTCCACGAGACGTCTGAAAACTCACATCAAATGTGGATTCGCCTGATACCTGAATCAGAGCATAGATCTCATGGGCAAAACATTTTAAAGAGTCCTTCAGCAGAGTTCTGGCCACGAACACGCGGTCAGGAGGGTCAGGTAGTCCACCCCTATAAACTAGCCTTACAGCGTTATGCCTTTTTGCAGCTAGAACTGGGTGTTGAAATAGAGAGGAAAAAGAACGAGTCTGTCCCACTTGTTTAGAAGGTGGCTTACCCGTAGCAGCAGAATCAGAGACTGTCACTTCCTTACTGTCAGAAAGAGGAAAGGTTCCCGCAGTAGACTCCTGCAGGAGGGCTAAAACAGGATTCTGAGTGAGATTCAATTCCATCGGTATGCTCAAGGGGTCAGCAGAGCCCTGCATATCTGGCATCCTCTGTTGTGCATCCAGGAAGTCCTCGGGACGGGGGGGACCGAATAGGGGACGGACCGGAGACCCACTGTCCAAGTTTGGGTTCCTGAATCCACCCAGCACCACGTAATGCCGTTCCACCGACCAGGTAGGCTCTGTAAGAGGGTTTTCATTCTGTGGAGGCAATTGTGAGTAAGATCGTACATCAGGGGGCAGCTCAGGGATCGTAGCTTGTTTAACAGTGCAATTTTCTGTCGGCAACAGTGAAAGAGGCTGAGCCTCAGTAGTTGTGGTCAACAGTATCGAACTCGCTGGTTTAGGCTGTATAGCAGAAGGCATCTCAGGTAGTCCCTTGGTTCTGACAGTAGGAGCAGAGGAGCAACCTCCACCATTCGTAGCACTTCGTTCCCTTGTCAACTCCTTTTGTAATGTCAGTTTGGTTAGCGCTAAATGGCATTCCGCCTCAGCCAAGCACTCTCCAATGTTGCGTTCCTGTATTTCAGTAGCATCGAGATCCGCAAACATTTCATCCACCAAAGAAACAGCAAGGGAGGTAGAACAGTCCATTTTAGTGAGGTCTGGAAGAGATGCAGTCTTAGCAGTAGGTGCAGCCAGGAAGGTACCGTCAAACAAAACAGAATCCTGCACAACCTTAACATTTTCTGTCATGGTCTCCAAACAGCCAGAGACAGGAGCTGAGACCAAGTCCCCTGTCTCTCCAGCCACCTCTGCAGCAGGCAAAGGAGGTTCCGCCATCTTGGACAGAGTACTCCCCTCTGTCGAGTAGGGTAATTTCCCTGGTGTCCTGGCCAAATTTCCCTCATTCACTAAAAATACCACCAACAGCTTAATCTGGTTCAAGGTCAGTTGGAATTCATCTGTATCCCCCTCCCCTGGGTCGTGCCTGAAAATAGGCAGGATTTGTCTAGTGCACTTACCCGGTCAACAAAAACTAAATAAATAAATAAGTGGCAAAGAAATACGGGAGCATACTGTATATTTTTCCCATAGGATAAAATGGGAACATTAAACTTGAATAATGTTTGAACAGATTAATATTTTGGCCTGACAGTTTAAGGGTAGAAAGATGTTATCTTACAGAATATTCCAGCATTGGTTTGGTGAAAAAATAATAATGTGTTCAAAAGTTATTAAATTTTGAAATTTTGGGTTCTGAGCATGCTCAGTTTGTGGTGCACGTATATTTTTCCCATAGGCTATAATGGGAAACTTTAAACTTTAATAACTTTTGAATGGATTAATATTTTTTCACCAAACCTTCAAAAGGCACTTCCTTGACCCTGTACGCATACACCCTGAAAATTTCGGACCAGATGGACAAACCATTCAGGCTGTGGAGATGAACAAAGAATTTCACAAAGTTGGAGATTTTTCGCACATTTTCACACTCTGCAGCCTCTCAACTGCAAATCTGACCAGAATGAAACTTTCCAGATCCAGAGATCTGTGGTACCACACTGCACATGCAAAATTTTAGGTGAATGGGAGTAATGGTTGCAAAGTTATTAAAGTGCAAAATTTTGAGTTTAACATAGATGTGGTGGTGCAGCTCTAATGTACTAGCCATACTGAGCCAGTATAATATCTTTATCTACATCTACATCTACACAGTGGAGCCAGCCAGGTTGTAATCAAATACGCTGCAATAAGTGACATGTCACAAAATATTGCATGACAATAGGGCTTAATTGCTATTGAATTACACTGTTCCCTGCAGCATACTACAACATTTTGCAGTAATACTACAAGGTACTGCATTGCAGCCTGGCTGGCACTGTTATAGATATATCCATATCTAATATCTAAATTGGAGAAAGTATAGCACAGAGGTTTAGAGCTCAGAGTTGCAAATCTGAAGACCTTGGTTTGAATCCCACCACCCCCAATTCCATACTGTTTGACCCTGAGCAAGTCACTTAACTTCCTCGTGCTCCCAGGTCACACCTGGAAACAAGCTTTGGCTTTGTGTTCCTTTCCTGGTTAAACAATTTCCCCTTCCCTATCTATGGAGCGGGGGGTCAGATAGGTTAGGTATATAATAGCGTGTAACTGAGATAGAGATAGAGACAGAGGTGTTTTATAGGGTTGTACTGGTCAGATAGGTTAGGTATATAATAGAGTGTTACTGAGATAGAGATATAGATGCTGTATAGGGTTGTACTGGTCAGATAGGTTAGGTATATATTAGAGTGTTACTGAGAGAGAGAGATAATATATATATATATATATGTTTTATAGGGTTGTTCTGGTCAGATAGGTTAGGTATATATTAGAGTGTTACTGAGAGAGAGAGATATAGAGATATATATGTTTTATAGGGTTGTACTGGTCAGACAGGTTAGGTATATGATAGAGTGTTACTGAGACAGAGATATAGATGTTTTATAGGGCTGTACTGGTCAGATAGGTTTGGTATATAATAGAGTGTTACTGAGAGAGAGAGAGAAGAGAGAGAGAGAGAGAGAGAGATAAGGGAGGGGAAGTGATATGTGAATTTAATGTACACCAGGTGTGGGATGCTACATAAGGCAGGGGCGAAGCCCGAGCAGTTTATCAAAGCATCCCACACCACGGTGTCTGACAAATTCTCATAGGCACACACTTTCCCCTATTTTTTATTTTATATGATTTGTTGAGAGCAATTTTTTCCAACTCTAGTACTGTGGTCTCCACACACACACACACACTCACTCTTCTCCACCCCCACCCACACTTTCTCTCCCTCTGTCCTTCTCTAGAAATCCCCATGGCAGCTTTACTGTAGTTCTCTGGAGCACCAAATGCAGCAGCTTCTTTCTCTCCCCCCCCAGCTCCTACTCTAAATTCCCCAACTGAGCTGTGCAGCAGTCCTCAGGCCCTCTCCCTCTTGCCCCACGTCACCCTCCAGCTCACTGTACTCCCAGAGTCAAAAATTATTTTTTTTTAAATTAAGAGCTAAGACCGTGATTGCAATTACACTCGCGCTTACCTGTGTCAGCCACAGACTCATTCCCACCGATGGTGTGTGTTGCCCAAAGCTAACGAACTGCAGGATCAACCAAATATTTAAAAAAAAATAATGGTACTATTTAAAGTAGGAGCAACAAAATAAATAAAAACAACGATTAGATGAAGATGTAACAGTGGCGACTCCCTACTAACTAACAGGCAGTATAGTGCAGTGGTCTAAGGCTCTGAGCTGCAAATCTAGTGACATCTAGCAGACCAGACCTGGGTTTGAATCCAACAGCTTCCACTTGCATACTGTGTGACCCTGAGCAAGTCACTTAACCTCCTTGTGCTCCCAGGTCGCTCCTGTAAAAAAGCTTTCAGCTTAGTGTGCTATACCTGGTTAAACAACAACTAAAAAAAAAGATACGGAGCCACCATGTTTTCAGAACTGTTTAGCCTGCCCACACAGAAAATAGGAGCCAATGAGGGAGTGCTCCCTTTTGATAGACGGAGGGCATGAATGCCGTAATAACCGACTGGTTATTAAGGCAAATATCAACTCGGTGATCCAATTGAAAAAATTGATCACCAGTAATTATATAGAGATATATATGTTTTATAGGGTTGTACTGGTCAGATAGGTTAGGTATATATTAGAGTGTTACTGAGAGATATAGATGTTTTATAGGGTTGTACTGGTCAGATAGGTTAGGTATATATTAGAGTATTACTGAGAGATATAGATGTTTTATAGGGTTGTACTGGTCAGATAGGTTAGGTATATATTAGAGTGTTACTGAGAGATACAGATGTTTTACAGGGTTGTACTGGTCAGATAGGTTAGGTATATATTAGAGTGTTACTGAGAGATATAGATGTTTTACAGGGTTGTACTGGTCAGGTAGGTTAGGTATATAATAGAGTGTTACTGGGATAGAGATATAGATGTTTTACAGGGTTGTACTGGTCAGATAGGTTAGGTATATATTAGAGTGTTACTGAGAGGTATATTTGTTTTACAGGGTTGTACTGGTCAGGTAGGTTAGGTATATAATAGAGTGTTACTGAGATAGAGATATAGATGTTTTACAGGGTTGTACTGGTCAGATAGGTTAGGTATATATTAGAGTGTTACTGAGAGATATAGATGTTTTATGGGGTTGTACTGGTCAGATAGGTTAGGTATATATTAGAGTGTTACTGAGAGATATAGATGTTTTACGGGGTTGTACTGGTCAGATAGGTTAGGTATATATTAGAGTGTTACTGAGAGATATAGATGTTTTACAGGGTTGTACTGGTCAGATAGGTTAGGTATATATTAGAGTGTTACTGAGAGATATAGATGTTTTACAGGGTTGTACTGGTCAGATAGGTTAGGTATATATTAGAGTGTTACTGAGAGATACAGATGTTTTATGGGTTGTACTGGTCAGATAGGTTAGGTATATATTAGAGTGTTACTGAGAGATATAGATGTTTTACAGGGTTGTACTGGTCAGATAGGTTAAGTATATATTAGAGTGTTACTGAGAAATATAGATGTTTTACAGGGTTGTACTGGTCAGATAGGTTAGGTATATATTAGAGTGTTACTGAGAGATATAGATGTTTTACAGGGTTGTACTGGTCAGATAGGTTAGGTATATATTAGAGTGTTACTGAGAGATATAGATGTTTTACAGGGTTGTACTGGTCAGATAGGTTAGGTATATATTAGAGTGTTACTGAGACATATAGATGTTTTACAGGGTTGTACTGGTCAGGTAGGTTAGGTATATAATAGAGTGTTACTGGGATAGAGATATAGATGTGTTATAGGGTTGTACTGGTCAGATAGGTTAGGTATGTAATAGAGTGTTACTGAGAATAATTTGCTGAGATACTGAGAAGGGCGGCCAAATTAGGGGAAGTGATAGTAGTAGGGGACTTTAACATGACAGATGTAGACTGGAAAGTCCCAATCATGGTAATTACAAGGAATCAGTTCCTGGAAGACAAATACCAGGTGACATTCCTATTACAAATACGAACATATGAGCATACGAATGTGCCAGCAGAAACAGACCACCCGGTCTATCTAAGTCTGCTTGAGTGTACAGCTAGCACCCCTAGTTTCCAGCTGCCCCACCCCTCCCATTTGTCATCCCACTGCCTCCCCCACCACCTCCACCCTCACTCTCCCTGTTTCCTGTCCCATGCCCTTTGAAACTGTTCACAGATTTACACTATACCACCTATTCTGGTAGGGTGTTCCATTTTGGTACCACCCTCTCTGTGAAATAGTATCTCCTCATTTCCTTCCTAAATCTTCCCTCCTCTATTCTTAGCTCATGCCCTCTGGTGACCTTCCCCCTCCTTAACTTAAAGACCCCATCTGCCCCATCCTTATTGATGCCCCTCAGATACTTGAATGTCTCTATCATGCCCCCCTGTCCCTTCTATCCTCCAGGGTGTACATATTCAGGTCTCCCAGCCTGCTATCATAGTATGTCCCTTCCATTCCACAAATCATCTTTGCTGCCCTCCTCTGCACCCCTACAGTAGCCTGATATCATGCTTTAGGTATGGCCTCCAAAACTGCACACAATACTCTAAGTGCGACCTTACCAGTGACCTGTAGAGGGGCAAGATCACCGCTCTTCATCTGGATGAAAAAACCCTCGCTATGCACCCCAGCATTTTATTCACTTTTGCAGCCACTCTCCTGCACTGGGCAGTGTTGTCCATGGTCCCTGTTATCATTACCCCTAGATCCTTCTCCTCCTCAGTGATCCTCCGCTTAACCCCTCCCAGCCAGTATTCTTTCCTTGGGTTCTTCACCCCAAAGTACATAACCTTACACTTCTTTGCATTGAACCCCAGCTGCCACCTCTCTGACCACTCCTCTAGCTTGCTTAGGTCCCCTACAGCTGCTTCCATCCCTCCTCTCCATTCACCACTGCTCTGATTTTGGTGTTGTCAGCGAACAGACTTATCTTGCTCACCACCCCATGTGCAATTTCTGATATGAAGAGCATGAGCAATTCTGGCCCCAACACAGAGCCCTGTGGGACCCCACTCATCACCGGCCTTGGAGTTGAGAGCTCCCCTCTTACCACCCGTTGCAGCCTCCCACTCAGCCGGCTTGTAATCCAGTTCATCATTTTTGCCCCTACCCCTACACCAATTAGCTTCCCAAGCTGTCCATGAGGCACAGAATTGAAGGCCTGGCTGAAGTCCAAGTAAAGAACATCCACCGCATGACCCTTATCCAGCTCACCTGTCACCCAGTCATAATATTGTATCAGGTTGGTTTGACAAGACTTCCCTGAAACAAACCCATGCTGCCTCACATCCTGGAGGCCACTGTCCTCTAGGTACAACACCAGTCTTTCCTTTAGTATTGTCTCCATGAGTTTGCACACTATGGAGATGAGACTTACCGGGCAATAATTACCCAGTTCATCCCTTGGTCCACTCCTGTGTAATGGTACTACATGTACCATCCTCCAGTCCAGTGGCACACTCCCAACTCTAGTGAAGTGCTGTACAGATCCACCAGTGGCTCTGCCAACACCTCCGCCATCTCCCTCAGCACCCTGGGGTGGATACCATCCAGCCCTGGTGCCTTGTCTACCTTCAGTGCCCTCAGTCCCTCTAGGACTCTATTTGCCTCAATTCTTCCATCTGTTGCCTCCTCTCCCCACCCTCCCAGCCCATGGTGGTAGCGGTCTGCCCTTTTCTTCCATGAACACTGAGCAAAAGTATTAATTCAGTGCTTCTGCCTGCTCCTTACCCTTTTCTGTCCACTCCCCACTCCTTTTTATCCTCACTATTGTCTCCTTGCACTTCCTTTTCTCCTTGATGTATCTGAAAAAGTCTTTCTCCCCCCTGTTAATTCCCTGCGCTAATCTCAGCTCCCTCTGGGCCTTGGCTTCTCTCACTTTTCTGGTCACCTCCCTGGACCTAAAGCTACCAACTTTCCAAGGCCTTAAACTGGAACAGGGTTCATCCTGACCATGCCCCCTCCCTCCCCACCGTGTCATTCCCACGGGCACCACCGCAGACAATGCTGCACACACTCATTTAAATTTTGCTGCTTGCTCTGGCCATGCTGCCCCACAGTAACACCGGTAGCAAACATCCAGATTAAAACAATACAACATTCTGCCACAGCAAGTTCCAAATCATGATGTACAGATAGTTCATTAGAAGCAAACCTGCGTTAAATTGCGTTCAAACATTCGCGCTGCATGTATTGCTCCTCCTGACAGTCCCATCCCAACCTGCTTACACACCCCTCATTTGCTGAGAAAACTTCACTTCAGTGACTCCCACCACCACACCAGATTGTTTTCACACACTTCCCTGCAGCTGATCAGGTTCGAGTACCTTAGTTCACTGCTGCCGGTCTCTTCTGCCTGGAGTCCCTCTCCGCTGCAGGCAGGCAGATGTCCACATGCGCTCATTTACACTACTACCCAGTCTAACCTAAGAGGAAGGAACATGCTTTACCATGCTCCCGCTGACATGCTCGCGGTGCAACACAGGCGCAGGGGTTGAAGTTGCAAACTGTTGTCCAACTCGAGCAGCGTCACAGTGGTGTTGAAATAACTGTCATTCACGGATTAGCAGTCAGCAAAAACAAAAGGGACAAAACTGGGACAAGTAAGCAAAAACCAGGACAAAAGTTACATTTTGCAAAACTTGTGGGGACACTGGGACATGCTGCCTAAAACAGGGACTGTCCTGGGAAAATAGGGACTGTTGGTAGCTTTACCTGGACCGTCTTGCATACTCCTCCCTGTCCACTTCCTTCCTTGTCCTTCTATACCTCTGGTGTGCCTCTCATTTTGCTCTCACCACCTCCACTACCTCACTGTTCAACCAGCATGGTTTCCTTGCTCTGCTCCTCTTACTCTGTGTCTTGGTGCAGGCTTCTGTTGCCTCTGTAATACCCCCTTTAATAATATCCCATTTCTGCTCTGCATCCATCTCCTGCCTTATGCCCTCTAGTTTCCCTTTCAGTACTTCCTGCATCCTCCCGAAGTCTGCGTCCCTGAAGTTTACTACCTGAGTAACTGATTTCTCTGGCTCCCCACACATCGTGATATTAAACCACACTGTTTGGTGATCACTGTCAGCTAGTGGGTCCTCCACCCTTATTTCCCTCACTGTCTCCCCATTCGACAACACAAGATCTAAAGTGTTCTTTAGCCTAGTAGGTACACTGACCAACTGTGTCAGGAGACCCTCCTGGATTGCGTCCAGGAGCACTTGCTCCCTAGCACTGGAGGTGACTGAAATGCTCCAGTCAACCCCCGGCAATTTGAAATCCCCCACGATGACTACCTTCCCTTTTCTACGTACCTTTCTGATTTGTCCTGCTAATTCCCTATCAGGCTCCTCAGACTGGCCTATATACCACCCCAGACCTCAGTTTCCTACCCCTTGAGTCTAGGAGCTGCAGCCAGATTGCCTCTGTTCTCCTTTCTTCCCCCTCATCCCTTGTGCATTTGATCCCATCCCTCACATAGACTGCCGCCCCACCGCCCCTCCCTTCCTTACGGTCCTTCCTGTATACTTTGTATCCTGGGATTGCCAGATCCTAGTCCCGGTGCTCAGTTGCCCACGTTTCTGTGACAGCTGCAATATCCACCCTCCACACTGCTAAGACTGCTTGTAGTTCAGCAGATTTGTTGCCTAAGCTTCTTGCATTCAGCGAGACCACCCTCCATCCTGCCCTCTTCCCTTCATTGGCCTCCATTTCCTTCCTTCTACTCCCTCCTTTTTCAGCAACTCCGAATCCTTCCCTGCTAGCCTGGGGGGGGTAGGCTGTGACTCCACTCTGGCAGATCCCTGCCTACCTGCTGTCCACTTGCCACCCCTCTATCTAGTTTAAATCCACCTTTGTCGCAAGATACCTCCCCAGTCTTTGCTTTAATACCTCCTTCCCCTCCCCACTCAGGTGCAGCCTATCCCTTGCAAACAGATTGTTATTATCCCAGGTACTGCCCCAGCCACCCGCAACCCCATATCCTTTAGTTTGACACCATTCTACCAACCATGTGTTCAACTCCCTAATCCTCTCCTTTCTCACTGTGCTTGCACAGGGTACTGCGAGCACTTCAGAGAATGCCACAGACTCCACAGTCTCCTCACACAACCTTGCCACTTCCTCAGTCCTCTCCTTTGTTACCTCCAGTGTTTCCCCCTCGAGGTCATTTGTCCCCACATGTACCACAATGTGCCTGTCCTGCCTAGTCTGCCTTTAATCCTGGTATGGACTCTACCCATATCTGACTGTGCCTCTCCCCCTTGCTGCCCCATCTGATCCCCTTGAGTATGGAGTCCCCCAACACTAGTACACCTCCCTCTTCTTTCCTTGTGCCCGTCGCCACCCCCTACCCAGGTTCTCATTTCTGGGGCCACTCAAGACAGTGCTTTTACAGTGTGTCCCAGTGTCTTCCCCCTACCCTTCTCAATTGAGACTCCTCCCCCCTCCTCCTGTTTGACTGCCAACCTTCCGCTCCCTCCTCACCTCTCCGAGTATTATCCCTCCCCCTGCCATGCCATCTCTCCACTAGTAATGCCCCTCTCTCCCTTCTCTTTGTGAGTACTATCCCTTGTGCAATTTCCTCCTGAATCCTCTTGCCCATGTGTTGCTAGTACAACAAACATGTTTCCTCCTCCCTTTGCCTTATTGTGTGTTTCCTCCTCCTCCTGCCTACTGCCGCTCCTCTTTTTCTAGGTCCTGCTAGAGTCCACCCTTCATCAACTGGCTTCCTGTCTACTGAGCCTCCTCCCCTGACCTCTCCCTTGCCCCACTGTTCCTTCTCTGTGGTGCCCCCACAATACTCTCAGATGTCAGCCCTCCTACCAACACAATCCTCCCCTCCTCCCTCAACCTCCCCATCTCCCTGCCAAGCCACTGAACCTCTTCCTCAAGCCTCCTTAGCCTGTGGCATATTGGACACCCCCCCAGCCTCCACAGTACGTTCATCTGCATTGCTGCCCCACAACCATTGCACTCTACAATCCTACTCATGGTCCACACTACCTATACAGCCTCTCCACACCACTCTCCCTACAGCAAGTAGAATTAACTAATCCTAGCACAGCCTCTAACAGAAATTGTTATCCTAAATACCCTTGCATACAGCATAAGACAGTCAACTACAATACTAACTGGAAACCACAATCCTACTCATAAGGACTATAGATCTACTCACACGTTTTGTATATTTATATGTCCTTAAGACTTAGCTCATATGGCTGCTCCTTGTTTCCTCTTTCCTGGCCTGTTCTGAGGGCTCAGATCAGTTTGCAGCTCCCCACATTCCTCCCTCACAGCCTTCAAACCCAACAACCAGTGGTATTTCAGTATTTAAGAAAGGCTGGTGGAAAAGGTGGGTGGGAGGGCTCCAGCCACAGAAGCCATTAAGCTAAATTCTTCTTTAAGCTAAATTAAAAAGAAAATAAAACAATATCAAAACTTACAAAAATCCTCCATACATTAACTCCCTCAACAGCAAGTAGAATTAACTAATCCTTCTCTCCTGTAGTTTAAAAAAACAATAGCAAAACTTATAGTAATCTTCTCCACAGCCAGCAAGCAAACATAACCAATCCTTCTCCCCTGCAGTTTGATGGCTTAGTCAGAATTTAAAGGCTTTGTGGGTGGGCAAGTCTGGGCATGTCCTGTGCAGTCACTCCAGGCCCTGATGAAGGAAGGGGTCTTGTTTGATCTGGTGCTCATTGACAGTAAGAAAGATCTCAAATGTGGTAGTCCAAGAAACACCATGACCCAGTGACCACAAGAGAGTGAGACTGGAGGTCCAAATGGGGACCACTAAAGGGGCAAATATCATGCAAATATGGGATTTCATAAAAGCAGATTCTGAAAGAATGAGGGGGCCTGCTGAGCGGCAGCAAGGGGGAAAAGGGCAGATAGAAGAGTAGAGGAAAAATGGGACACATTTAAAAGAGGAATGCTGCAGAAATAGCAAGCTCTGTGGGGAGGGTAATAACGGGAAAAAGATCAAGAGGCCCAATGTGGTTCTTGAGAGAAGTAAAGAACACAGTAAGAGTCAAGAGGAGGGCATTAATGAAATGTAAGGGGAGCCAAAGTGGGGAGGATGGGGAGGCATACCTTGAGACAGCAGGGGTAGCTATTAAAAAGGTCAGGAAGATCAAGGTGGGACAGAGCTCAGACTGGCAAAGGGTGGAAGCAAGGAGAGAAGGCATTCTTCAGATATATTCAGGAGGAGCAAAAGGTCAAATAGGGAATAGTGAGGAGGAAGGATGGGAGAATGGGAACAAAGGTAAAGCAGAGATACTGAACAAAAACATTTGCTCAGTATATGCTTAGGAAGAGATGGGTCTATTTCCAGAATGCTGGGTGTGGCAAAAAGGCAAGGGAGTGAGCGCACAAGTAGCATGAAGTATGATGAAAGAAAGGGTGATGTAAACGTTTAAAAGGTTGAGAGTTAAAAAATCTATGAGACCTGAGTGCGGACACCTTAGTATGCTCAGGGAAATGGTGGAAAAAACAGGGAAGCCACTTGCTGATATATTCAACTGCTTGCTGGCCACTGGGGTGGTCTCCAGGATTGGAGGACAACAGTCATGGTACCACTGCTTAAAAGCAGAAGGAAAGATGAGCCAGAAAACTATAGACCAGTCAGCCTGATGTCTATAATGGGAAAGGTAATGCAATCTATCCTGAAGAAGGAACTAGTGGACTTCCAAAAGGATTATGGTCTACTGGACCCCAGACATCACAGATTCATGTGGGCGATGTCTCCTAGACAAATCCACTTGATTAAAACACACAATCAGTAGCTCAAAACGATATCCAGTGAACAAGGCGACCAAAATTGGGCGCCACAAAAACGGCAATTCTGTTACAGCACCTGTGTTCATGGCTGTCAAGCAGGGGGAAAACCGGATACTGGGGTGGGTGAAATACTGCAATGGGAAGTAGCAGGTATCCGAGCACACGCACACGCATGGGGGGAGAGAGGCAGGGGAAGGATGGTATATGGGAGGGGGTGTGGTGGCAGATACCGAGCTGGTCTGCTAGTGTTGTGGGGAAGGTGGTCAGCTGGGAGGCATAGGGTACAGAGTTTGGGTCCGGCAAGGTGCGTTTTTTTTTCTGGCAGGCGGCATGTATTTTTTAAGTTTTTCACCCCCCAACATGCACCCCCCTGGAGTTGAGAATCCATAAGTAGGGGGGTGCTGGGAGGGGGGGTGAATCATTAAAAATGGGACCTGTAGGTCTCGGGCACTGTTTTTGTCCATGCTGTGAGTGTGCATTGCTGAAATTGATTTTGGATGATGAACGTTCACCATAACGGTGATCGCCTTTCTGCGCATATCCTGAACTTAGGAAATGATGACACACAGACTGCACAGTGGCACTCAGACCAGGTCAGCACAATCAAAAACGTCGTTTTCATCCATTCACTGAAAAATGTGCATAGTCATTTTTCTTTTTTTCTCTCTATAAATATATATATATTGTAAAAAACCAAAAACAAGACGCTACGTCAGCATTGATTCTAAAAGCAAAACAAAATGGTTATATTAAATGCACGCTGAAAATAGAGTTAAAAATCTACGTTTCGACCTTAGAAAATATCTAAAAGAGAAAAAAAAAACAAAACTTTTTTTCTCTTTTAGATGTTTCCTGAAGAAGACCTAAGGTCAAAACGTAGATTTTTAACTCTATTTTCAATTTTCAGCGTGAATTTAATATAACCATTTTGTTTTGCTCCCTCTCTCTCTCCCTCTCTCTATATATATATATATATATATATATATATATCTGTATACAGCTTTTTCATTTTTCCTTTTTTTTCCCCCTCCCCTTCCTGGGGTCACGGCGTACACATGCATATGTGTGCGCAGAGGCACATGTGCATGCTAGGATCTGGTGACCCCTTCCACCCCACCCCAGACTTACATCGCTGTTCCTGCAGCCTGTGCCCCCATTGGACCTCCACCCAATGGGTATGGGACTACGGAGGAGTGGGCATCCATCTCTGGTGGGGAAATCCAGCTCCAACCCTCCCCCCGGCGGGCACCCCGGCGATCTGAGGTCATTTCTGAACCCGGGTCGCTGTCATGGTGCGAGATGTGGCATCCATCACCTCAACCCTCAGTGCCACCGGGCCACATTTTATTTGTTTTTTAAACAACAAAGGGATGTGGAGGTGGTGGAAAAATTGGCAACTTTTGTGGAAAGCTGGCTGAGGGGAAGGACGCAAAGTGCAGACATAAATGAAACATAGAAACATAGAATTAGACAGCAGATAAGAAATGCTTGGCCGACCTAGTCTGCCCATTTCCCTACCTACTGGATAAGCTGCAGATCCTAGTTAACCAAGAGCCTATTTCTTCCTACCCTCCACAAGAATTGCTTTATGTCTGTCCCAGGCATTCTTGAATTTCCCCACTGTTTTTGACCCCATGACTTCCTCAGGAAGGCTGTTCATGTGTTCACCACCCTCTATGTGAAAAAAAACTTCCTCACATTGCCCCTGAGCCGTCCCCCCATCTTCAAATGGTGTCCCCTTGTTCTTGCACATCTTTTTTTCCGAAAGATGCTATCCTCTTGAACTTTGCTGTCTCCCCTAAGGTACCTAAAACTTTTTATCATGTCCCCCCCATCTTCCTTTCCTCAAGGGTATACGTATTAAGCTCCTTCAGTCTCTCTTCATATGGTTTCTGTTGCAGATCTTGCACCATTTTAGTTGCCCTCCTCTGGACTACCTCCATCCTGTCTATCTCCTTGTGGAGATGGGGTCTCCAGAACTGCACGCAGTACTCCAGACGGGGTCTCACCAACTGTCTGAACAGAGCGATAACAACTTCCTGTTTTCTACTGGTGTTGCCTC
This sequence comes from Neoceratodus forsteri, assembly GCA_016271365.2. NCBI lineage: Eukaryota > Metazoa > Chordata > Ceratodontiformes > Ceratodontidae > Neoceratodus > Neoceratodus forsteri. Next base: position 369,935,297 of record CM057451.1, on the reverse strand, counting down.
TCCCTATACATCCCAGTATCCCCCCAGCCATCCCTACTGCCTTCTCACATTGCTTGTTAACCTTTAGGTCATCTGATATGACTACCTCCAGGTCCCTTTCCATTTTTGTTGTCGTTACTACCCCCACTGTGTACTCTTCCCCTGGGTTTTTGTTTCCCAGGTGCATTACTTTGCACTTCTTTACACTGAATCTAAGCTGCCATACTTCTGACCATTCCTCCAACCTTGCCAAGTCCCTTCTCATCCTCTCCACCCCTCCTTGTGTATCAACCCTGTTGCAGATCTTCGTGTCATCTGCAAAGAGGCACACTTTTCTTTCCAGTCCCTCTGCAAAGTCACTTATAAAGACATTAAAAAGGACCAGACCCAGTACTGAACCCTGTGGTACCCCACCAGTAACCCCCCTTTCTTTGGAGTGGACTCCATTTACTATTACCTTCTGGGTTCTGTCATCCAGCCAATGTTTTACACAGGCTACTTCCCTGGGACCCACTCCCAGGCTGGCTAATTTGTTTATTAATCTTTTGTGTGGGACTGTATCAAATGCCTTGCTAAAGTCTAGGTAGGCCATGTCCACAGCCCCTCTCTGGTCTACTACTTTGGTTACCCAGTCAAAGAAATCTATTAGATTTGTCTGACGTAACCTTCCTGCTGTGACTCCATGCTGCCTTGGGTCCTGTGCCCCACTGGCCTCTAGGTACTCAACAATTCTTTCCTTCAGAAGTGATTCCATAATTTTCCCTACCACTGAGGTCAAACTGACAGGTGTGTAATTTCCTGCCTCTGTCTTGCTCCCGCTTTTGTGAAGGGGAATTACTTCTGCCCTCCTCCAGTCCTCAGGTACCACACCATCTTCCCATTATTTGTTAAAAAGGGTAGTCAGTGGTGTCACTAGTTCTCCCCTTAGTTCTTTTAGAATTCTGGGGTGAAAGCCCCTTTGCTTTTTCTACCTTCAGTTTTAGAAGTTCTTTCAGGACACTTTCTTCTGTGAAAGGACTGGTATCGACCCTCCTATCTGAGTGCATCCACTGATTGGATTAGGTACCTCCCCCTCCTCTTCTTTTGTGAATACTGAGCAGAAGTATTCGTTCAGTATCCCTGCTTTTTCACTGTCCCACTCTGCCCACCCACCCTTTATTCAGCCTCACTATCCTCCCTTTGTCTTTCTTCGCTCCGTAATGTACTTATAAATGATTTTATTCCCCTTCTTAATTGAGTTGGCTATCTTTTCCTTGGTTTGGGCCTTTGCTATTCTGACTGCCTTCCCCACTTCCTTCTGCTTTAACTGGTACAGTTCTCCATCTTGCTCCTTCTGTGTCTCCTTATGCTTCCTAAATGCTATCTTTTTCTCCCTAACCTTCCCCGCCACCTCTTTTGAGAACCACAGTGTTTTTTTCTTTCATTTTGATTTATTTGCTTCACACAAAGGCTTGTTGCCTCTGTGATGGCAGTTTTGATGTTTCCCCATTGTTGCTCCACCCCTCCTTCTTGCCGGTTTGCTAGTGCTTTTCTGAGGCACGCTCCCATTTTGACAAAGTCAGCCCTAATAAAGTCCAGTACCCTCACTTTTGTATGGCTTGACTCTGCAGCTGAGTTTTCCACCACTCTCTCTCTGTGAAATAGTATTTCCTAATGTTACCCCTGAACTGCCCCCCTCCACCTGTAGGCCATGCCCTCTTGTCCTATGACTACCCTTCATCTGGAAGATGCTTTCCACTGTTTGGTGGTCACTTGTTCCCAGATGACTACCCACTTCTAGATCTGAGATCCTCTCTTCATCCCCATTTGAGAGTAGCAGGTCTAAGATTGCCCCTCCTAAGTGGGTTCCAGCACTAGCTGTCTGAGGCATGACACCTGTAGGGCATCGAGAATGGCCCTGCTCTTGGATGTGGCTGCAGCAAAGGTGCTTCAGTTAACATCTGGCATATTCAGATCCCCCATCAACAATATCTCCACTTTCTCTGCCATCCTAAGGATGCCTTCTCTCATTTCCTTGTCCCTTTCCTCCCCCTCAGACAGGGGTCTGTATACAATCTCTGTGCAGATTGTGGTGCCATTTCCAGTCTCCAGGGTGACCCATTGTGCCTCCAGTCCTCCCTGTTTACCCTTTTGTTCCATTGCTTTGATCCTTTCCCTTACACAGAGAGCTACTCCTTATCCTCCTCTTCTACCCTCCCTGTCCCTCCTGTAGATTGTGTACCCTGGTGTGTTGACACCCCAGTTATGGTTCTCTGTGTACCATGTTTCTGTGACTGCCACGATATCCAAGCATCCCTCCTCCATCAAGGCCACCAGTTCAGGGAGCTTGTTACATAGACTATGGGCACTGGTACTCATTACCCTCCATTTTTTGATGGCCTTACCCCTTTTTGCCCCATCCCTGTCCTTACTGCCTTTTTCTCAATTTCCCCCTGCCCTTCTCCATATTGACTTCTCTATCTTGGTGTTTACCTCTCTAACTACCCTGACTTTTTTGGGGGGGAAGCTAGGACTTCCCTGCTCCTTTTCAGTGCCTCCCTCCTTGGCTAGTTTAAATGCTTGCATAATGAAGTATTTAAACCTATCATCTAGGATCCTGGTTCCCCTCCTGGACAGATGCAGACCCCAGTCCCCAGTGAAGCCAAAACCCTGAGCTCTGTACCAGTTTTTCAACCACTGATTGAATCCCATGGTACAGAGTATCCTAGCCTCACCCATGCCATAGATAGGCAGCACCTCCGAGAAGGTTACCGTGCGTGCTACTTATCTAAGGCCCCTCCCCAACTCCACAAACTCCTCCTGCACTGCTCTGATCCCTTTCCCAGCCAGGTCATTTGTCCCTAGGTGGATAACTACATCCAACTCCCTCCCTTCCTCCTCTATGCAGCTGCTCCCGTGATCCTGATGATTCGCTCCCTGTCCCTCTAAGCAGTGGTGCCAGGCAGGCACCTTACCTCCCTTTCCACTCCAAGAGTTCTTTGAGGTAAGGGAGGACATGAGCAAGGTACCACAGGGATTGGTGCGAGCCTGTGTACTTTATAATGTGTTCATTGCTAATGTAGGCGAGGGCATAAAGGTCATAGTCTGTCTCTTCATGGACAACACACCGATCTGAGCAAGTATGTACATGGAGGAAGGGATAAGGGACCTTAGGGAGCATTTTGGCATGCTGGAAAACTGGTCAAAGATCTGTCAGCTGTGTTTCAAAGCTAAAAAATGTAAGATAATGCATGCCGGGAAAAGAAACCCAATGGTGCAGTGTGAAATGGGAGTGGTGGTACTGGAAATCACCAAGGAAGAGAAGTACCTAGGATTAATAATATCAGAGAGCCTAAAATCTGTATCACACTGTAACAAAACTGTGGGAAAGGCAAAAAAGGATGCTAGGATGCATAGGGATGGGAATAAACAGTAGATGTAGGGTGGTAATCCTCCTACTGCACAGGTCACTGGTGAAACCACACCTGGAATATTGTACAAGATACTGGAGTCCACACCCTAAGGAAAGACTGCAACAAAGTGAAAGCAGCACAGTATAGGGCAACCAAATGGTCCTGGGATTAGGGAACAATATATAGTTATTTATTTATTTGTTTCAAAAGTTTCACCAGAAAAGGCATACTGAGCTGATAATAGCTTATTTCCAGATGTGCACTGAGGGTAACGGGATGTGGTAAGTCATATACAGCAAATACAATATATCAAGTGGCATAATCAAAAACATTGAATGCCAATCAGCATAACATATGCATATAGTAGATAAAACTGAGATAACTTAGGTGAGGGAACTACTACTAAAAGTATAGAACAGTGAACAGGTATTAAGGGGAGCAGACTGCCAGGGCAGAACTTGTAGAGGGGAGGGGGAAGGAAGAGAGTCAAGAACAGTTGCAGGATGGACAAGAAAACTCATGAGAAAGAGACTTTAAGGAGTAAGCAGAAGAGCCACAGCAAATTGACAGGGGAAGGGAAGACCAGAGTTTAGGAAAGCGGTAAGAGAAAGCAGACTGACTAACAGTAGATTTTCTAGAAGGAATAGAGAGGGAATGGGAAGTAATATTGTGGTGAGGGTATTAGGATGCTGAGGGAGAGGATAAGAAGGATGTAAAGTAGGAGGGAAAGGAACCAAACCAAAATTTAGAAATTGATGAGGCACAATGGGAAAAGGCTCTAGAAGTCTCTAGAATGGAGGCAAGCCATCAACTCAGTTCAATTGTGCTTACACAACTGGATGAAATGTATGCTTGTTGACGTCGATACATTGTGGCTGTTCGCATCTCTATTCATGGGATATACTGCCCTGTAGGAGTACAACACAAAGAACCCTAGAGGACGGTTGCCCCTTATAGGTGCCATAGGAAAAATTCCCTTGGCTAAAGGTATCTTAGAAAGAAGCCCACAGGAAAGAGAGATGAGCTGCTGGAGGAGGAGGGGTGGATGGTGGGGCAACGAAGAATGAATCTTGGAACAGTACAGGATTAGTGGCCTTTTAAGGCCTGATGGGGGACTGACGTTGTTGCTCTGTCCATTGAACCTCAGGCATAGCCTTGCCATTCAATTGTGCTTACGCAACTGGATGAGACGTATGCTTGTGTAACTTCAATACATTGTGGCTATTCGCCTCTCTATCTGTGGCATATACCATCCTGTAGGGGTACGATGCAAGGAACCCTAGAGGTGGGTTCCCCCCCCATAGGTGCCGCAGGAATAATTCCCTTAGCTAAAGGTAGCTTAGGAAGAAGCCCAAAAAGAATACCCAAAAGGGTGTCGAACATCGAAGAAGTGAGAAATCAGAATATATCGAGACCGGAAAGTAAGAAGATAGGCGTAACATAGAAACATAGAAACATAGACTTTGACAGCAGATAAGGACCGCTAGGCCCATCTAGTCTGCCCATTTCCCTACCTACAGGATAGGCCGCAGATCCTAGTTAACCAACAGCCTATTTCTTCCTACCCCCACAAGAATTGCCTTATGTCTGCCCCATGCATTCTTGAATTCTCCACAGTTTTAGACCCCACATCTCCTCAGGAAGGCTGTTCCATGCATCCACTTACCCTCTCTGTGAAATAATACTTCCTCACATTGCCCTGAACCACCCTCCTTCTATCTTTAAATTGTGTCCTCTTGTTCTTGCAAGTCTCTTTTCTGAAAGATGCTACCCTCTTGGACTTTGTTGATTCCACGGAGGTACTTAAAAGTTTCTATCATGTCCCCCCTCTCCCTTCTTTCCTCAAGGGTATACATATTAAGCTCCTTTAGTCTCTCCTCATACGGCTTCTCTTGCAGACCCTGCACCATTTTAGTTGTCCTCCTCTGGACTGCCTCTATCCTGTCTATGTCCTTGCGGAGATGGGGTCTCCAGAACTGGACACAGTACTCCAGATGGGGTCTCACCAACTGTCTGTACAGAGGGATAACAACTTCCTGTTTTCTGCTGATGATGCCTCTCCCTCTATACATCGCCAGTATACTCCCAGCCTTCCCTACTGCCTTCTCACATTGCTTGCTAACCTTGAGGTCATCTGATATGATTACCCCCAGGTCCCTTTCCTTTTTTGTTGTTGTTACTACCTCCCCACCCATTGTGTATTCTTCCCCTGGGTTCTTGTTTCCCAGGTGCATTATTTTGCACTTCTTTGCATTGAATCCTAGTTGCCATATTTCTGACCATTCCTCCAACCTTGCCAAGTCCCTTTTCATCCTTTCCACGCCTCCTTGTGTATCAACCCTGTTGCAGATCTTTGTGTCATCTGCAAAAAGGCATACTTTTCCTTCCAGTCCCTCTGCAATGTCACTGATGAAGACATTAAAAAGGACTGGACCCAATACGGAACCCTGCGGTACCCCACTAGTAACCCCCCCCTTTCTTCAGAGTGGACTCCATTTACAATTACCTTCTGTGTCCTGTTGTCCAGCCAATGTTTTACCCAGGCTACCACCCTGGGTCCCACTCCCAGGCTGGTTAATTTGACCATTAATCTTTTGTGTGGGACTGTGTCAAATGCCTTGCTAAAGTCTAGGTAGGCCATGTCCACAGCTCCTCCCTGGTCTACTACTTTGGTCACCCAGTCAAAGAAATCTATTAGATTCGTCTGACATGACCTTCCCGCTGTGAACCCATGCTGCCTTGGGTCCTGTGCTCCACTGACCTCTAGGTACTCGACTATTCTTTCCTTCAGAAGTGACTCATTTCCCTACCACAGAGGTCAGACTGACAGGTCTGTAGCTTCCTGCCTCTGTCTTGGACCCACTTTTGTGAAGGGAATCACATCCGCCTTCCTCCAGTCCTCGGTACCACACCATCCTCCCATGATTTATTAAAAGAGTAGCCAGTGGTTTCACTAGTTCCTCCCTTAATTCTTTTAGAATTCTGGGGTAATTCCATCAGGACCCATTGCTTTGTCCACCTTCAGTTTTAGGAGTTCTTGCAGAACCCTTTCTTCTGTGAAAGGACTGGGATCGACCCCCTATCAAGAGTGCTTCTGTTAATTGGATTAGGCACTTCCCCTCCTCTTTGTGAATACTGAGCAGAAATATTCGTTCAGTATTCCTGCTTTTTCATTGTCCCCTCTGCCCACCCACGCTCATTCTATTCAGCCTCACTATCCCTCCCTTTGTCTTTCTCTATCATGATGTACCTATAAAAGGTTTTATCCTTCTTAACTGAGTTGGCTATCTTTTCCTCAGTTTGGGCCTTAGCTATTCTGACTTCCCTCCCTGCTTCCTTCTGCCTTAACTGGTACAGCTCTGTCCTGCTCCTTCTGTGTTTCATATACTTCCGGAATGCTGTCTTTTTCTTCCTGACTTTCACAGCCACCTCTTTTGAGAACCATAGTGGCTTTTTCTTTCATTTTGATTTGTTTATTTGCTTCACACAAAGGCTTGTTGCCTCTGTGATGGCAGTTTTGATAATTCCCATTGTTGCTCGACACCTCCTTCTAGCCTGTTTGCTAGTGCTTTTCTGAGGCACTCTCCATCTTGCTAAAGTCAGCCCTCCTAAAAGTCCAGTACCCTCACTTTTGTATGGCTTGACTCTGTAGCTGAGTTTAATGTGAACCACACTGTTTGATGGTCACTTGTCCCCAGATGGCAACCCACTTCTAGATCTGAGATCCTCTCACTGCCCCCGTTTGAGAGCACGAGGTCTAAGATTGCTCCCTACAGTGGGTTCGAAACTAGCTGTCTAATGCCTGCCACCTGTAGGGCATCAAGAATGGCCCTGCTCTTGGATGTGGCTGCAGCAAATGTGCTCCAGTTAACATCTGGCATATTCAGGTCTCCCATCAACAGTATCTCCTTTCTCTGCCATTCTAGAATGCCTTCTATCATATCCTTTAGTCCATTCCTTTCCCTGACATGGGGGTCTGTACACAACCCTGTGCGGATTGTGGTGCTCTTTCAGTCTCCAAGGTGACCCACAGTGCCTCCTCTCCTCCTGTTTACTCTTTTGTTCAGTTGCTTTTATCCCTTCCTTTACATAGAGAGCTACTCCTCCCCTCTTCTCCCCTGCCTGTCTCTCCCAGGTTATGTACCCTGGTATGTTAACATCCCAGTCATGGTTCTCTGTGTACCATGTTTCTGTGACTGCTACGATATCCAGGCATCCCTCTTCCATTAAGGCCATCAGCTCAGGGAGCTTGTTGCCCAGACTACGGGGATTGGTACTCATTACCCTAAATTTCCTGATGGCCTTACTCCCTTTTGCCCCATCCCTGTCCTTCTTGCCTTTGTCACTTTCTCCATTTACCCCTGCTCTTCTCCCTATCAACACCTCTATGTTGGTGTTTGCCACACTTACTGCCGTGATTATTTGGGGCTAGGATTTTCCTGCTCTTTCCAGTGCCTCCTCCCTTGGCTAGTTTAAAAGCTGACAATGAAGCATTTAAACCTATCACTTAGGATCCTGGTTCCCTCCCGGACAGATGCAGCCCATCATGCCAGTATAGGCTTATGCACTCCAGGTGGACCCCAGTCCCCAATGAAGCCAAATCCCTGAGCTCCACACAGTTTTTCAACCACTGATTGAATCCCATGGCGGAACACCCTAGCCTCTCCTATGCCATAGATGGGTAGCACCTCCCGAGAAGGTTACCGCATGCTACTTGACTCAAGGCCCTCCCCAATTCCACAAACTCTTCCTGCACTTCTCTAATCCCTTTCTTAGCCAGGTCATTTGTCCCTAGGTGGACAATGACATCCAGCTCCCTCCCCTGTGCAGCTGCTCCGGCAATCCTGAGGATTCGCTCCCTATCCCTCCAAGCCATGGCGCCAGGCAGGCACCTTACCTCCCTCTCCCCTTCCTCCCCCAGTTCTACCTTCCTAACAATGGAGTCCCCCACCAGGAGTTGTTTCCTTCCCCTGCCACCCTCCTGTGGGTCTCCTTTGTGGAGGTTCCCAGCATCCTCCTTGGTCTCCACTGTGGATGCCTCCATGAGGAACCACACTTTGCCAGAATGGCATAGGAATTGTGGAGAGGTACAACGGAGGGATGCACCTCTGTTCCACCACCCTCACCCTCCCTGAGCCACTGTGGTCCAACCACTCCTCTTTCTTGGCAACCTCTGAGGCAACAGCAGTGGCACTGGTGGTCCCTGGATGGAAGAGGAGGTCCCACAAATCCTGGCTAACTCAGCCTGGAGATGAGCAACCTCCTCCCTCAGCCCAGAGAGGTGCCTGCAGATGGGACAACACCGCATCCTCCAGAACATCTCCCGGAAGACTGCTGCTCCACAGCCACTGCACTGCACCACTCCAATCATGTCTTATTTCTGGCCCCTTAACTGTTTGCAATCTTTACTCTTTCCTCTGTTTTTTTTCTCTCTCTCTCTCTCTCTCTCTCCTTACTTTCTGCCTGTGTGCCCTTTAAGCTCCTGATTGTCCTGTTCTGAGACAAGAATATCCTATATTTCACAGTAGACCACTTACTTGCTCAGAGGCAGACCTCCAGCAGCTAGAGGGAGCCGGAGAGCTACTCTTGCCCTTCTAGGATGATGGGTCCTTGGTGGTTCTGTGATCACTCACTTCCTGCCCCTAAACAGGAAGTTCCGGTTGTCAGTCAAATCCTGTGCCTATAAAAATAGAACTAGCTTTGGGTGGGGAAGGAGGGCAATATAGTCCCAGCAGAGAAGTCCAATCACACAGCAGTCCTTTCTCCTGGTGTCTTCTGCCAAGCTACTAGATGCGTAGATGGGAAGGACAGGAGAAGAAGAATGAGATATAAGGAGGACAATGAACGAAATGAAAGCTGACAAGATACAGAAGGGAGGACTTCCTATGGAGAGAGGAAACAGCTGGGGCCACCATCTGACTCCATCTAACAGCAGAACCTAACTATGGAACCTATGAAAGCACTAACCCTGTCTAATATTATGACCATCAGCATGGAGGAGAGGAAAAAAACCCTTTGAGGAGAAAACATCTGGGGATCCAAGGCCTAGGTCGCCTTCCCTGCAGGCTGAAGGATGGTTTGATTAGTGACGGCTCAGCTACTGCATCTAGAGTCGATACTGGGGAAGAGGAAAAGATTCCAATTGAGATGACACTCTCGCTATGTCCTTGTAATGGGAATGCTGTGATGGGGTGAGAGTGACAGCTCTGCAACTAGATGCCCAAAATCAAAGGAAGAGAGAAAAGACCACTGAAGCACTCAGCCAGCCTACACAAGCCTACAAAATAGACCAGATGAACCAGAGGCGGTCAGATGGAGAATGGCATACAGAGTGCCTCCAAACCTCTTTGGGGCAGCCGAAAGGGGTCCTGAAGATGAGAGCCCCACATCTCACAGTTTGAAGTCAGAGATTCTACATCCAGAGGTGTCACCAAAATGAGGGATGACTAAAGGTCCACCCGGAGAGAAGACAATCTCTCTATGGGCCAGGGAGAAGGACCCCGCTCTGAGCTTTGCATGCCCTAGATGTGGACTTCGTGGGATGTAGGATGATAGAGAGAAGCCTTGAAGGCCAGAATGGTTAAGGTGAATTATGAAATGGATGATGTACGATGATGGAGAGAAGCATTGGAGGCCTGAACGGTTTAAGGTGAGGAATGAAATGGACGATGTACAATTATGAAATGAGGCCCAGAAGACCAGTACAGTTAAGGTGAAATATGAAGGGACGATGTATGATTCATAGATTCATAGAAGTGTGATGGCAGAAAAGGACCAACAAGGCCCACCGAGTCTGCCCATTTGTCTAGCTATCTGCTTGGACCTGTGCCCCCCACCCTTAACACTCCCCAGTGGTTGTCCCATGCCCTTTGGAATCCCTCCACTGTTTCTTCTCCAATGACTGCCTCCGGGAGTCTGTTCCACTTTTCCACCACTCTCTCTCTGTGAAATAGTATTTCCTAATGTTACCCCTGAACTGCCCCCCTCCACCTGTAGGCCATGCCCCCTTGTCCTCTGACTACCCTTCATCTGGAAGATGCTTTCCACTGGCATCCTGTTTATATCCTTAAGTTACTTGAAGGTCTCGATCATGTCCCCCCCCCGTTCCAGGGAGTACATGTTCAGATCCCTCAACCTTTCTTCATAGGAGAGGTGGCTCAACCCTTTTACCATCTTTGTCGCTCTCCTCTGAACTCGCTCCAGCCTCTCCACATCCTTTTTGAGGTATGACCTCCAGAACTGGACTCCGTATTCCAAATGCAGTCTAACCAGATGGGTGTACAAGGGTACTATGACCTCCCTATTTCTACTGGTGATCCCCCTTCCAATGTATGCCAGCACTCCACTACCCCTAGCCACTGCCCTCCCGCACTGCCTTTCCACCTTCATGTCCCCTGATATAGTGATACCCAGGTCCCTTTCTTGTTCTGTTACCTCCAGATCTCTGCCCCCCCCATACAGTACCCTGCCCTCTGGTTCCTGTAGCCAAGATGCATGATTTTACACTTTTCTGTATTGAATGAAAGCTGCCACCTCTTTGACCATGCCTCAAGCCTCCCCAAATCTCTCTGCATTTTTTCTGCCCCTTCCCGAGTGTCTACCCTATTGCAGATTTTAATATCATCCGCAAACAGACTCACACCCCCTTCAAGGCCTGCCAAAATGTCCCCTACAAATATATTGAATAGTAGAGGCCCCAACACTGATCCATGAGGGACCCTGCTTGTGACCTTGCCCTCTCCAGATGCCATCCCATTTATTATGACTCTCTGCCTCCTGCACTCCAGCCAGTTTCCCACCCATTTAACCACCCTCTACACCAACCCCAGGCCTGACATTTTATACAGCAGTCTCCTGTGGGGCACAGAGTCAAATGCTTTCTTGAAATCCAGATAAACCACATCTACCACCCTACCCTGATCCAGTTCCTTGGTGACCACGTCAAAAAACTCTATCAAATTTGTTTGACAGGATCTGCCCCTAGTAAAACCAAGTTGCCTTGGATTCATCAGGCTGCTTTCCTCCAGGTAGCTGGTGATCCTGCCTTTTATTAGTTTCTCCATGAGCTTGCCTACCACCGATGTCAAGCTCACGGGCCTGTAATTTTCCACTTTCTCCCTTCCTCCCCCCCCCTTATGCAGCGGGACCACATTTGCCTGCCTCCAGTCTTCCTGCACCACCCCAGTCTCCAGGGATTGATTGAAGAGTGCAGTCAGTGGCACTGCCAATATCTCCTTTAGTTCCCCTTAACACCCTTGGGTGCACCCCATCTGGTCCTATTGCCTTGTTCACCTTCATGCAGCCTAGTTCTCCCCAAATTTTCTCCATGAGGAAAGGCCTCATATCCACTTCTCCCTCCCCTGCCATTTCTTTTCCTGCTCTGCTGCCTTTATGTTCTTCCTCCCTAGTGAACACCGAGCAAAAATAGTTGTTTAGCAGGGTCTAATTTCTCTCTGTCTCCTTGTAGCATCTTCCCCTTGTTTGTTTTTAACTGGAGTATACCCTGCCTAGTCTTCCTCTTTTCACTTACACACTGAAAGAAAGTCTTATCCCCCCATTTTGACTCCTCTAGCTATGCACTCGTCTGTCTGTGCCTTTGCCCTCCTTACCTCTACCCCAGCTTCTCTCTGGCTCACCTGGTATCTTCCCCAATTCACGTCCGCTTGCATTTCCTTGAACTTCCTGAAGGCCTTCCTTTTTTTGCCTTTACCTTTTTTGCTACCTTCCTAGTATACCACAGAGGTTTCCTCATCCTCTTTTATTTTCACTTGCTCTCTTGGCACAGATGTCAGTGGCCTCTACAATAGCTTCTTTTATCCTCCCTCACATTGCCTCCACCTCTGTCAACTCCTCCGCCCCTTCCAAAGCCCTCTCCACTATTTCCCCCATTTTCCCGAAGTTTGCCCTCTTGAAATCCAGCACCTTCAACCTAGACCGGTGAACCTCTGCAGTGTTTCTCATTCTAAACCTGACCGTGTTGTGGTCACTCGTACCAAGATGTTCCCCTACTGATTTATCTCCTGCCCTATCCCCGTTTGTCAGGACTAGATCAAGAGTAGCTCCTGCCCTGGTTGGCTCCCTGACCAGTTGATTTACGAGGGCCAGTTGCATGGAGTCCAATATTTCCTTGCTGCTGGTTGAAGCAGCCAAAAGGGTGCCCCAGTCTACGTCCGGTAGGCTCAGGTCCCCCATCAGCACCACTTCCCCCCTTGCTGTCATTCTCACAAACTCGTCAGTCATGCTTCTATCCACTGATTCCTGCTGTGCCGGGGGCCTGTAAACCACCTCCATATGCACTGCCTCCCCCTTCCCCAACACCAACGAGACCCAGAGTCCTTCAGCCTCTCCCCACTTACCCTGCAATTCTGATGCCCTATACTCTCCATTATGTAGAGTGCAACTCCCCCCTCTCTTTTTCACCCTGTCCCTCCTCAACAATTTGTATCCTGGTATCTCCATTTCCCATCCCTGTTCCTGGTGGCAACATGTTTCAATTGTCACACTTTGACCACTGATTCTGATCCCTGTATAAATTTTGTTGTAAATATAAGAAATTAATGTATGATGACTGTGGCAGAGGAAAAGGCTGTCTTACTGGAACAGACACATCAAGACCCCAGGGATAGTTCAAAGGACAGGAGGTGGTTTGAGTCTCCAGCTATTTAAAAGGCAGTTCCTTTGTTCAATTTTCTTTGAAGGCAGGAACCAAAGTATCCACTTTATAATGCCCTCAGGGAGATCCTTTGACTTGCATAGTTGCCAGGAAGGACTTGTGGGGAGGGGTGTCAGAGAGAGGCCAGAATGGACATTGAAGAGGTTTGATGTCTGAGCCAGGGAGGACCCAGACGAATTTGGAAGGTCATATACACATTCCCAGGAAGCCTTGGGAGGACATCACAGAACCTGTTTATGTGTGTGTGTGTGTGTGTGTGTGTGTGTGTGTGTGTGTGTGTGGAGCAGAACAAAAACCAGTTCTGACAAGTTACCCTGAGGACAGGAAATTGAGTATGTCACTTATAATTTTTTTTAAATCTTGTTGGGACATCCTGTGTGGTAACATATAACTTTTAATACACCAAGGTGGAGTTTAATGATCTCAGAGAGGAGGCCAGCTCAGAACTCTTTTATCCAACTGAGCAAGCCTTAGACACACAGAAGACAATATTAACTGACTGAGGGAGAATCATCACAGCACTGAAAGAGAGTAAGATTAGACCAGTCTGAATGTATGTATTAGAAACTTGCACTTTAAACCTATTTGTTTTAAGGCTGTATGTGTTGAGATATATTTTGTTCTGTAATTATTGTTCTGTTTTGATATTTTTAAAGTAAAGAGATATTTTTATAACAGAACTGTCTGGAGTGCCTTGACATTTCTTTTTATTTAAGTGGAGCTTTTAAAGGTTATAAGTAACACTGTGTATGGGCTTATTGTATACCAAACTGGGAAATGGATAGAGTTCTATAAAGTCTTGCATAGAGTTCTAAGGGTTCATTTGAAAGACCTGGTTGGGTACCCATAGGCAAAGATATCTGGCCCCCCCCCCCCGAAGACAGAATTATCTAAGCCTGATAATTGGGTGCGCTAATAAGAGGTTATCAGTTTGAATCCCTCCAGAGCTTGAGACTACAGTGACATGAACCCACAAAACAGAGAAGAGGGCTACCTTGCTCTGTTCACTGTACACAAATCATACGCTCAGAGGTTAGCACTTTGGGAGTAGAGGGCTGACTGGCTGAGCGAGTTTGTGACATCTGTTACCCCCGCAATGTCAAGGCCCTCCTCAACCATTTTTGCTGTTAGATCTGGGATCTTCTTACCCAGACTTCTGGCGTTTGCACACATGACCCTCCACACCTCTCTTTCCTCCCGCCCTATGTATTTTGCCACCTTAACCTCTGGCTGTATGGGTAAGGATTTTGGCCCCCCCAGCCTCTAGCCTCATCAACAGGGCTTCCCTCTGCCCTCCCCCCCAGGTTTAGTTTAAATGGCAGCATCTGTCCAGTTTGCATTTGAGCACTGCTTTCCCCTCCCCATTTAGGTGCAGCCTATCCGGGGCATAGAGGCTATTATTGCTCCATGTTGAACCCCAATCTCCGATCACACCATAGGCACATCAACCTGCAAGCCAACTACTGAACTCCACTATACTTTGCCTCACCTCCGTGCTGGCCCTTGGTACTGGCAGCACCTTAAAGAAAGACAGGAATTTAAAGTCCAAGCTGCTGCAGAACCTAGCCAGTGCCATAAACCTTGCCTGCACCTCCATCACACTACTCCTTGCAAGGTCATTTGTGCCTACGTGGAAGATCAGATGAGTTTTCTCATTTATTCCCCCCCCCCCCGAGGAGATCCAATGCATGACTTTAGCTGCCGTCATACCTGGCAGGCACTCCACCCATATTTTATCCCCTCTCCCTTCTCCCCCATGTAACTCCTTTTATGATAGAGTCCCCCACTATTAAGACCCTATCCCTTTTTTCCTTCTGGGTGCCCCTCACTGCTGCTGTTCTCCTCCTCTTTCCCAAGTTTTTCCCATCCTTACCCTTGCTATCTCCCCCCTGAAACTTCTTGAGCACTCCTTCCCCCATCCTCCACCTGCTCATTTCCTTGGGCCCCTTTCTGGTTCTCTGGTTCCTTTGTGCAGCTAATTTCCCCCTCTGAATCTCTTTAATACTTCCTGTTCCCATCCTGCTCATCTCCCTGCCCCCAAACCTGGTTTTCTGGCTCTTCTATGGTGTTACCCGCCCTTGTGCCTTGCTCCATTTGATCACCCCCCACCAAAGCTTTCCCCTCTGTGCCTTGTACCCCGAGCTTCATTTCTGGGCCATGCCCCATTTCCCTTTCCCTTCCTGCCGAAGCCTCCATCCCCAGTGTCCCTGCTTCCTGCCTGGCTTGTTCCTGCACAGTTTCCTCATTTCCCTGTCTTTGCTGTTCCTGCACAGTTGCCCCAGGTCCCACTCTTGCAGCCCCAATCTGTGCCTTCTTGTGGAGTCCTGATCCGGGGCCCCTGCTCCCCCCTGCTACATTTGGACCCCTTCCAGTACTATCCTTCCCTCTCGGGTCTCCCTTGACAACCCCATACCCCTGCCTGGTTTTATGGGCACTCCCACATTTCTGGGCTCCCCCTGACAGGATGCCCCTGTTCCCCCAGAGTACCTCAATTTCCTCTCCTTGTGCCTGAGGTTTCAGCACCTGGTGTATTTTTGTAGGCAACCCCATGCACCCTACTTTTCCACTCCCCTAGCTGTCTCTGAATTCCTTCCACTTCCTCCTTGAGCTTCGCCAGCTGGTGGCACACTGGGCAACCCCCAAATTTCCAAGTACAGTCTAGTACCATGGCCACCCCACACCCTATGCACCCAACCACCCTCCCAAAGATGCCTGCTTTAGTGATTTGAGATCCCTTCCCCATCCTATCATGCACCTTTGGTCAAGCCCCCCACTTAACTTTCAATACCTCTCAGCTAGCAATTTCACACATACAATAAGTAACTTACACTTTCTCCCAGCTTTCAATAACAGGGTTCCTGAATGATCCATGTTTCAGTGCCCTCATCCTGATCAAGGCTACCCTAGTTTGCCTGTATACTTACAGTGCCCACACCAATGATCTGCACCACAGCAGCCTCAGAGCCCACACCCTGGTCAGAGCTGCCCTAGCAACATGTACACTTGCCTGATCAGAGCAATATTATTTTAAAGTCCTCTAAAGTTAGGCCACTCCTCCCCCTTGGCTCCATCCCCACCGTCCATTTAATAGAGGACGGGTCTGGGGTGGGTGGTGTGGAAAGAAATTACAGCTCTTCCTGTGCTTTTATTAAAGTATGCTGTTGTGCCTGTCCTTTATAGCCCAGCTGCGAACCAAATCTTCGCACCCTGGCTCCTGATTGGCCCGATGCTTTTCCCCTGTAACCTTGGCCTGCCGCTGACTGCAGCCACCGGGAAATCCCACTCCTCTGCCCCTCTTGCTGCCGATGCAGCTCTGGCTCCTCCCGCCTCTGATGCGCTGCTCTGCCCCAAGCCCTGACCTGCCTCTGACTGAGCCGCTGAGTTTGCCTGCTCCGATGCCGCTCCAGTTCTTCTTCACCCGCTCGGACAGGTAATTGCAGCTCCTCCTGTGCTTCTGTAAAGGAATGTGGCTGGGCCTGTCCTTTATAGCCCAGCCGCTAGTCAAATCTTTGCACCCTGGCTCCTGATTGGCCCGCTGCTTCTCCCCTGTAACCCCGGTCTGCCACCGACTGCAGCCACTGGGAAAGCCAGCTCCTCTGCCT
This sequence comes from Neoceratodus forsteri, assembly GCA_016271365.2. Lineage (NCBI taxonomy): Eukaryota > Metazoa > Chordata > Ceratodontiformes > Ceratodontidae > Neoceratodus > Neoceratodus forsteri. Next base: position 369,918,651 of record CM057451.1, on the reverse strand, counting down.
CTCTTGCTGCTGATGCAGCTCTGGCTCCTCCTGCCTCTGATGCGCTCCTCTGCCCCAAGCCCTGGCCTTCCCCTGTCTGAGCCACTGGGATCGCCTACTCTGACGCTGCTCACTGCTACAGTTCTTCTGCACCCACTCCAATGGGCAATTACAGCTCCTCCTGTGCTTCTGTAAAGGAATGCGGCTGGGTCTGTCCTTTATAGCCCAGCCGCGAGTCAAATCTTCTCGCCCTGGCTCCTAATCGGCCCGCTGCTTCTCCCCTGTAACCCTGGCCTGCTGCCGACTGCAGCCACTGGGAAAGCCTGCTCCTCTGCCCCTTTTGCTGCTGATGCAGCTCTGACTCTTCCCACCTCCGATGTGCTCCTCTGCCCCAAGCCCTGGCCTGCCTCTGTCTGAGCCGCCAGGATAGCCTGCTCCGACGCCGCTCACCACTCTGGTTCTTCTGCTCCCACTCCAATGGGTAATTACAACTCCTCCTCCTCCTGTGCTTCTGGAGATCTGTCTAGCCAGCACAGAACACAGTGGAAGCAATGTGGATGGCACACCAGATCGACGAAAGGGGAGGCGCTGAGGAAGGCAAGGCAAAGGAAGCAAGGGGCAAAAGTAAATGCCGCTAAGGAACACTGGAGCAGCACATAGGAGTACCAACCAACATCAGAGGCAGAGGGTTTTTGAAATCAGAAAACACAGAAGCCATGTTGTAGGTGGTGGGTGCAGTGGCACAGCTGATTGAAGTATATCATCAAATGATTAGGGTGGAGAAAGCACAGTCAATAAGTGAAAATGACAATGAAATACTTAAAGACACAGCCACAAATAATGAAACTGAGCTCCGAGTTACTTTAATGTGTAACAGCTCATAATCACTGTGCATTGAAACCCCTATGCATGGCATAACTGCCTACATTAGTTCACTGATGAATTAATGCTGAATTAAGGAAGTACTAGCCATGGAAGGCTAACAAAGGGTGCAACTACATGGTAAGAAACGATGAAGATGTTAACTCCCAACTGTGATTGAGCCCTCGGTTTGTACCCCAGTTGATGTTTTATGGTCCTCGCTCTGCGGACCCCCCAGGAGGTGTGACAGAAGCAACAGGAGGGAGTAATAAGCACCGGAAAGGCTAGTGCAATGGCTGAAAAGTGGAGAGATTGAGAGAACCAGCAACAGGAAGAAGAAGAAGAAGAAGAACCTCATCCGATAGAGTCCAGCCCCAGAGAGCAACGTCCAATGGCGAAGACAGCTCCCAGGAGGAAGAACAGCAGGAGGTGCTACCAGAATCATGGGCAGCACTGAGGAGGAAAATGAAGGCAAGCACCATAAGGAAGAAAGCCAGGCACAGTGGGGGATGGTGGAAGCATTGTAAGGAAAACAAAGTGGCTACCTCATAGGGGAAATAGGGCATTGGGAACCATGGTGGAATGCCAGGAATGCAGGCGGGATGATGCTGGCACCAGCCCAAAAAGAACAAAAAGCCAGGTGGACTGCACAACTCAGGAGCACCAAAAGGTGAAGGTGAGGAGGAAAAACCAGGTGGGGCAGGTGTTAGTGCTCGCGGAGAGCGCAGGCAGGGAAAAGAGATGCAGCATGGCTGAAAATGCGTCCCCAAAGAAGGGCAACATTGAGAAGACAAAAACAGTTGGAGACAGAGGGGAAGCACTGATCTGACCCACCAGCATCAAGCTGGACAAGCACATCAGTGCTACAGTGGGAAGGGGGGTACCCAGAAGTGGCGGTACAGAGCCAGCGGCCGGAGGTGACCACAAACTCATGGGCGAAAGCCCATAGTAGAATAACAGGGAGAGGAAGGCAGACAGGTGGTGCCTCCTGCTGCAACGAAGACTGAATCCTGGAACAGTCCAGGAGGAGGAGTGGCCTTTTAAGGCTTGATTGGGAGTGACGTTATTGCTCCTCCCATTGACCCTCAGGCATAGCCTTCCCATTGTTATGTAGGGAAGATGACAGCCCCATACTCTGTTTTTCATCAAAGAAGCATGACAATTCCATACATGCGAGAAGAGACTGCAGGACATGGACATGTACAGCCTCAAGAAGATTTCCTTGAGCTCAAGCAAAGGGACAAGGAGAGCTCACTTATACTAGCAGGGGGAGAGTCAGGAAAGATGTCCATAATCACTTTTTATGGAAAAAGTGGTGGACAGAGGGGGTCAAGCTATGGAAGAAGGGGTACAGGCTAAATGGGTAAGCATTTTCAAGCAGGGATGGGACAGCATAAGGGCTTAGTCAAAAGAGGTGGGGCAGAAACTAAGGGACCACAACTAGGGGCAGAGCAGTGTAGTGAGGTGGGATGGGCAAACTGAGTGGACCGGTGGAACATTTTCTGCTGACAATGTCTGTGTATCTATGTATGTGTGTTACAGTATCAGAGAGGTCAGTGAGATAGCATGCATAACAAAAGCATACTTTTTAATGGAGTGTGGGTCTTGGGGTTATACTGAGTGACGTGTGATATCATTGCATATTTAAAAGTTTACAAATAGTGGTATGCATGTAACAGAGAATAACTAACCCCTAAGTGTTAAGAACAAACTGGCACATGCTGGCCCAGTGATGTGGAGGGCTGAGGTGCTGAACGCCTTACTTCATGCAATGCTGGTGACCTGAGGTCAGGAATGGAACTGGGTTGCTAGGGGGCTGGCGGGGAGATGAAGGATTGAGCGTCCCAGGACAGCTCTCCTTCGTCGGGTAGAGGGGTAGTGTGGCATGCTGCGTTGGGTGGCAGCACATGTGACGCCACCACTTAGGGAAGGGGACTGCACGTTCAGGTCCCTGGGGATGTCTCTGCAGAAGTGGATCTCATGCATGTCTGTGGGCCCCAGGGAGAAAATGGTGGAAAACAACCCCAGGTGGTCAGATGATGGCCCACCTTCTGTAGGCCCTGCACACAGTCCTGTGGCAGAGGATGATGGTGAAGGTAAGTCCCAGAGGAGCCAGGTGATGGGGCTGGGGAGGTCAGTCAGAAAGGGGTGTCTGGGGCGCAACAGGAGGATAAACAGATTATGGAAAAAAAAAAAAAAATGTTCTCCAATAGTGTGCTGTCATCATTGGTACAAAACTGAAGTTTGAATGTCCTAAGGATGTCAACACACTGATGAGGCATGAACCCTAATATGTTTATATTGATTGACTGATTTATGTACGTACGTACGAATGTATGTATTTAGTTGTCAATTTATGTGGTTATTGGTAACTGGGTAAGTAAACTAGACAATCGAATGACTATTTTCAAACATTACCTGGGACAGTACACGACAAGTATTCAGGCAAGTAAACAACAATCAACAGTAATTATTAGTACCTTAGTATAAACCCTGATGTGTTTCCCAAACAGATAAATTAATTTCTGGTCTCAGATTACTTAATGTTTTTTTAAGTTCTTGCAGGGTGGTCGCTTATGTTATAGTGATCATTTTTTGAAACAGCCTGTGAGCTATTATTTCGTACTGCTGTGTGTTCATCTGCTCGTGCTCTAATTCATTTCTTTATCTGATTTATTTCAAACGTTTTACCAGGAGAGATCTACTGAGCAGGTAATAGGTCATTACAAGAGGTGTCCGGGGGGTGGGGGAAGAGAGTAAACAATATAAAATATAGTAGTAGTAGTAGTCAATAGCAATTTTATTTCTTGAGTGCCTCTTCCCTGGGGCTCAGAGCACTTCACAACAAGTATAATGTACAATATACATACACATTTAAAGCAGTATAAATAAATAGTATAATAAATAACATCTGAATTACCTAAAATCCATGTAAAAAAGGTAAGCAGTGCAATGAGACAAATAGCTGGATCTGAAGGCCTCCTTGAACAAATAGGTCTTCAGGCCTCTTTTAAAGGCCTCCACTGAGGGGGCCTCCCTTAAAGATCTTGGTAGCCTATTTCACAGGTTTGAGCCGGCAACCTCAAAGGCCCGATTGCCTGATGATTTTAGCCTCGTCCTAGGAACAGCTAGAAGTACCACCTCTGAGGAGCAGAGGGAGCAGGAGATACGATAAGGAGTTAGGAGGGCTCTTAAATAACCAGCTTGCAGTCTATATAGAGTTTTGTAGGTCAGTGAACTGACCTTGACAGTGACACAGCACTTCACCAGCAGCCAGTACAGATCATGCTGGACCAGGGTCATGTGACAGGACCTCAGAAGGCCTGTCAGCAACCTGGCTGCCACATTCTGCAACACCTGCAAGCATCATGGGACGCCTCCACCAACCCTGCTGTACAGAGCATTACAGTGGTGAAGTTTGGAAGTAACACAAGTATTTGTTAATGATGGTAGGCCATCTGGGGGATGAAGGCTTTAATCTGGGTGTTGTTTCTAAGACGATAAAGTCCCCTCCAGACTACAGCTCACACCTCAGCTTCCAGGATCACCCTCTCCTACAGAATGACCCCCTGATTTTTCACCCTAGCAGAGGTGGCCAGTCTGGAGGAACCAAGCACAAGGCCAGTCATCTCCTTGGTTGCCTCTGCATCCCACCTTTGACCAGACTCAGTCACTAATACCTCCATCTTATCTGGGTTTCATCTCAGCCAGCTGGATGAAATCCAGTTGAATCTTGGCCAAGAACAAATTTAGTACGTCAGCCACATCAGGTGTCCTACGTGCAAACAACAAATGTCGAGGGCATCATCTGCATAGCAGTTAAAGCCCAGTCTGTATTGTCTAATGATCCCTCAAGGAGCAGCATGCACCCCACAAACAGCATAGACGAGAGGACTGACCCCTGAGGTATACCACAAAGCAGGGGCTTTGGCAGTGAGGTGAAATTCCCCATACCACTGTCTGCATTCTATCTCTGAGGAAGGATTCTAACCAGCTGATGACCATAGTGGTGAGTCCACAGTACTTCCAGAGGTCACTCAAAAACAACCCATGGTCCACAGTGTCAAAAGCTGAAAAGAGAGAGAGTGTGAGTAGATCAAGTAACTGACTGTTCCTCTCTATCTCTCGCCCTGAGAAGGTCATTATGCACCCTAACTAATTCTGTCTCCATACTGTGCCTAGATATAAATCTGGACTGGAGAGGTATATATTATATATATATATTACGGTAGCACAGTAGTGCTACCATAGTTAGGGTTGAGTAGCACTTTTAAGGTTAAAGGGTTAAAATTTGCACCTTAATAACTTTGCCACTGTTCAACGAATTTGCCTGAAATTTGGTATGCATAATTGGGCATGGTAGATCTTGGGATCTGCCAAGTTTTGTACCAGTCGGGTATACAGCTGCGGAGTTATTAAGCGACAACCAACTGCACAATTATGCTATTTCGCGATTTCTTTGCTCTTGCCTACAGGTCACATGGTTTGTGCTACCAGTCCGATTCATGAAAAAATATTGAACGGTTCAAAAGTTATTCAAAAAACAAGTTCCCATTATAAGTCAATGGGAAAAGTTAACATAAAGTTCAACACTTTCGCAAATGCAGTTTTTACTTTCGCAAACGGCTCTTTTACTTTCGCAAATCCACCATTTTGTTTTCAGTTGGTGTTCAGAAAAATGCTTGGCATTTAAATTTGGGACCCTTTAGCAACACAATTCTTTTTGTGTTTACCTAGTCGGACCCTGAGGAAGCTAGGCATGTCTTTATTTTGAGGTTAAACACCCTAGAAATGTGCTTTTCAAGTTTCTGGAAAAAGTACTTTTGCAAAGTAGTGTCGCACTCACAAAAGTGTCACAAATTTTTGGGGAAGCTTTTGCAAATTGCGACACTACTTTTCCAAGCTACGGCAAAATGACAACAATTCTTTGCCACCCTACTGCAAAAGAACAGTTTGGTCTTTTGGGCTGAAATTTGGAAGGAACACAGCCAATATGTGTCTTTCAGTGTTTTGGTGAATAAATATTACAGAGTGGCAAAGTTACGGCACTCCAAAGTTGACACTTTTTCCCATAGGATAACATTACGGCGTCCGCCGCATTACAGGAAGCCTTTGCCGTCCTGCTGCAAAATAACAGTTTGGTCTTTTGGGCTGAAATTTGGAGGGAAGAAAGCCAACATCCCACTGATGTGCCTTTTCATGGTTTTGTGAAAAAATGTTACAGGGCCGCACAGTGATGGCACTCTGAAGTTAATGCTTTTTCCTATTGGATAACATTACGGCGACCGTTGCGCCTTTCAGGGCCCATATCTCGGAAACGGTGCCAGATACAGACTTTTCGTCACAAAAATACTTAGCCCCCTCATTGGGGCTAAGTATAAAACTAGCCAGGAAAGTAATAATTCATATGAAATTTACATTTTTTTCTATGTCGTACGGTTCCTGAGATATAAGCAATTTAATATTCCAAGTCTTCATTTTCTGCTCCGAGGCCCATTGTTATGTATACATTCTTTGTTTTCACTGTATTTTCCAATGCATTTTTTGGGGAAAAGAAGGGTGTGCCCTTTTGTTACTGTGCCAGTTAGCATTTCCAGTTGCATTTCCGTTACCGTTTGTGGCACCATTACCGTCTATGCCACCGTGTGCATTACGGTTTGCATTTTCGCTTGCGTTTGCGTTTCTGTGTCGTTTGGCATTATTGTTGCTGTTACCATTACCAGTTTCATTTGCAATTGCGGTACCATCCACGTGTGTTACAGTTTGCATTTTCATACATGCTTGCATTTCTGTTTCATTTCTGTTTCCTTTGCCGTTATTTTTGCTGTTACTGTTACCATTTGCATTTACAATTGTGGTACCATGACCGTGTGCATAACGGTTTGCATTTCTGTACTCGCTTGCATTTCTCTTTCCTTTGGCATTATTGTTGCTGTTACCGTTGCCATTTGTGTTAATTGCGGTTCCGTGACCATGCATGTTACGGTTTGCGTTTCTATGCAGCCTCCATTCCCGTTCCATTTCTTTTCCTTTGGCATTATTCTTTATGTTAACTTTACCATTTGCGTCTACTATTGCGGTACCATCGCTGTGTGCATTACGGTTTGCGTTTATGTGTGCGCTTGCGTTCGCGTTTCTGTTTCTGTTCCCTTTTGCAGTCTTTTTGCTGTGACACTTAACACTTCCATTTAAAATACCACTGCCATCACTGTTCATGTTACCAATTGTGTTTTTGTATGTGCTTCAATGTCTGTTTGCGTCACTGTTCACTTTGGCGTCACTTTGCGCTTGCGCTTCTATTAACGTTTCCTTTACCATTTACGTTTCAGCTACCATGTATGCCACTGTTGGCACTTCTATTTGTATTACTCTTCCTGTTACTATGTCACAAGACATCACGTGGTGGGAGCGCGGGGATTTGTCATCATCATTCTCAAAAAGAAGGAAAATTAGAGACAAAAAACTCAGTTTAATGCATCAGTTAGGGTTGTTCCACAGCGACAAAAGAGAGGAAATTCAGTGTTAGGATTGAAAACCACCCTGGACCTCAGCCCACCCCAACTGACATCCGGGGCACGTTGGGGTCGTGGGTCCCAACTCTCACCCCATTCTTCTATACCTCTGCTTCTTTACACATGTGATGGGGTGAGAGTTAGGGCCGATGACCCCAATGCGCACCACGATGCCGGTTGGGGGGGTTGGCTGCAGGGTCCAAGGGGGGGGTTTCAACCCTAACACCGAATTTCCTCACTTTTGTCGCTGTGGAACAACCCTAACTGATGCATTAAATGGAGTTTTTTGCCTCTAAAATATATATATATATATATATATATATATCTCAAAGACTGTGACGTGTGCTTCAAGCTGTAACGCCACTATCTTCTCAAATACCTTCCCCAAAAAGGGGAGGTTAATAACAAGTCGATAATCCAGCAGGCAGTCGAGGTTCAACAATGGCTTCTTCAGGAGAGGTCTTGTTAGGGCACATAAAAGTCCTCTCCGAAAGGTTGCACCAGACAATCCTGGCAGCCACTGTGCCTAGAACCCCACGCACAGCTTACCAGAAGGCATGTCAGGCCAGGGTCCAGTTCCCAAAAGTTGGGCCACAACTCTGTGACCACCTCATAAACCTCTTCTACTGATGCTGGCCTAAACTTTCCCTGGACAGAGTTCTCCTGTTTACAATCAGCTTGCCTCTGCTAGTCACAAATGGAGAATACATAGTTTAGTTGGTCAGAGCACAGCACTGATTACAGCAGCTCAGAAAAGATGTAATTACATAGCAACAGAATCATAAACATAGAAGCTGACGGCAGATAAGGACCGCAAGACCCATCCAGTCTTTCATGTTCTAAACTGTGAATTATGTTTTTCTCAGCATTCTAAAGTATGAACTACAAGATTTTGACAACATCAGGAAACATGCTTATTGTAAATTATAAAGAGTTAGTTATGTTGAACAGCACGTGAGAAGACCTGGGCATTTTATGATCAAAGTAAACTGAAAGTGTGTGCTTGGGGTTATATGCAATGTTGTGTACATGCTAACTATAAACAGAATGGAATGCATGTAATGACAATATCACGTTTATATAGCAATTGAAAAAAAATTCAGTGCATAAGAACTGAAGCAAATACTACCTTGGAAGTGTATTGGTAACAAAGCCAATTAGGTTTCAAGGAAATACAAAATTACACATACTCCAATTTCTTCCCATGATGCTTTGCATTACTGTGGTATGTGTAATTGGTAGTTCTTTTATACAGCTAAGATGCCTGAGGCTGGGTTGGATTGTTCAAAGACAACTCCCAATTTCCAGAAATGTTATCTTAGAGAAAAAGTATGCAGGGGATTATACACGATTGCCTTGGTGCACAAGGACCATTTGGAAATAACCACTGTGTAATGTTTTGTGACAAAACTTTGCACAATCTAGTACTAACAGAAGACATCAAAGTCTGCTTCTCAAAATGACCTTAATTCAGCTGGCCCAATGAAATATCAGCAGGGATGGCATTTGTCAAGTGTCAACACACAGCACTGGACTGGTAGGATGTCAAGCAGTATACCAGAGGATGCCCTCCACTCCCAGGGAGAGAGAGCTCTTTGGGCTACTTCACAACCACCCCCTAGTAGCCCAGAGGGATAACTACAGGCCTGCACTGGCACCTAGTGCATGGCAAGGTTGGGTGGAGGCACACTGCCCACTCTGTTCTGGGGAAGGGTGGGTGTGGGACAGAAAGCAAATGGAAACAGCCTCAAGTTGGCCAAAGTCCCTGCCTCTTGATGGCCAAAGAGAGTGCACATCAGTGCCTCCCTCTATTCATCTCTTCTTCCCATGATGGTACTGGATTTTGGGTAATCATTGGCCATGAAGTCAGGTGAGACCAAGGGGATACTACCTGAAGTTGGGGAGCATAGTAACAAACCTGAGGGCTGGAACTACATGATACCTTGGATGAGGAAATCGTAGTCTTATTGCAGGAGGTCTCAGTTGGGGTGAGTAAGGTGACAGAAAAAGAATAACTGAAAACAAAGTGCTGCAAGTCTTTTCTTTTTGGCTTAAAGTACAAATGTGACAAAAGAATTTCACTGTTCTGTGTTATGCCAGTAAAATTTCACTGGAGATCTGTCTTTGAGATTGGTGCACAAATGCAATGCTGATGCTACAGTGTAGAACTGGAGGAAGGAAGTGTTGACACCAAATGGTGTCATCATTTAGATGAAAGGCTGAACCAAGTCCCCTGCTCTCATTTCTTTTTCCATCAACATTTTTACCCAGGGTGCAGGTAATAGCTCTCATTCCTTGCTCATTTCCCTTACTGGTCACCATCTCCCCCTGGACTCACCTGTCAGAAGTTTCCCCATGGATACCTCTTCTCCCTATGGTAGGGCCAAGGAGTGGAGGCCCCCCAGAGTCTCATATCCAGAAGTGGCAGGGCCTCAGGTAATGGTGCAGGCAGGAGTGGGAGAGTGGGGCTTCATTTTTCTGTTTTCTTCCTGCATCCCCTACTATGTTTCTAAATATCAATGGGTAATAAAGCAAAGCAATTTTTTATGGTGTTGAGGATGGCACTCAGTTGGAATGGTTTAACTGGATTTGGCTAAGCCACACAATTTACTGTGGCACAGATGACAATGTGTGCCACGTGAAGGCACAAACACACTGCATCAAACCACAGTCCCTCCGTTCAGGCTACTCACAGTTACACTACCACTAGGTCTCCACCTGGTGGTACTCAACAGCGGTACAACCTCTCCTCCCTGGGAGAGAACAGCAGTCCCCTGGACGCTCCATCCTCTACCCCCCTCCAGCCAACCACTAGCAGCCCTTGTCTGCTCTCAACCCCAGGTTGCCAGTGTGGCAGGCTGTAGCGCTCCCACTGAACCACTGGGCTGGTCACTTGTTATCCTTTCTGGAAGTTTTTCTGTTGGTCATTGTTGAAAGTAGAGGATGTTATGATGTGCTGGCCAACATTCTCTCACTCAAGAAAACTGGTTGTTATACAATTGTGTGTTCAGGATATTACTGGGGCTCATATATCTGCAATTTATCAGAATACAGTCACTACAGGACCAGTATCAAACCCACTGTTTTTTTCAGAAACTGTTTTAAGATGCTTTGGATATGAAAAGAACTTTGCAAGTCTTAGTTTGTTTCTGTTGCTGGCATGCACAGGGAGAGGTATCTCCATCAGGACAAGAGAGATGGTATTGGTCACTGGTGAGACCCCACCTGGAGTAGTGTGTCCAGTTCTGGAGGTCACATCTCAGAAAGGACATAGAGTGGGGGAAATCCAGAGAAGACAACTAAAATGGTGTAGGGGGTTGCACCAAAAGCCGTTTGAAGACAGACTGAGGGATCTCAACATGTACTGTACACCCTGGAAGACAAAAGAGCAAGCGGGGACATGATAGAGACCTATAAGTATCTCACAGGGGTGAACAGAGGAAGAATGGGAGTCTCTTTCAAATGAGGTAGAGTACCAGAACCAGACAGCATGCAATAAAGCTGGAAATGGGGAAGTTTAAGAGGGATGTGAGAAAGTACTACATCACTTCTGATGGGAGCCTCTGTCTGCAGATGGGCAGTCCCCATGTAGATGCCTGGAATAGACTGCCAGCGGAAGTGGTGGAGGTGAAGACATTTGGGGGCTTCAAGCATGCATGGGATAGGTATTAGGAAATGGGCAGGAAGGGTCACCAGAGACAAGCTAGGTTTTGTGGAGACACTCAATGCAGGGACCATCTGGGCAGACTGGGTGGGCCAAGCAGTCCTTTTCATCTGAGAAAGTCTATGTTTCTATGTTTCTTCCAAAAATGACAGCATTCTAGTTTCTTGCATAATTGACATTAGGTCCTCAAGCTTGTTTATGCAGCACTGTAAACCTAACCAGCTGATTTTTGATCTTCCCTGGGTCCCTCCATCTGGGTAGAGTAAATCTTAGGTAAATCTGGTCAAACCCTCTCTAGGTGGTATCAACCCCGTGTCCCGGTGTCATGTTATCTAGGTAACTGTTTATCTGTGAAGGGGCCTATACCTCTGTCTGGGTTGCATAGTCCAGAGTCACCCTACCTGGGTTAGGCTAATCTGCCCACTAAGTAACTCCTTATCTGGTTGGTGCTAACCCTACTGGGTCCTGATGCTACCCTGTCAACATGAAGCCTATTTCTGCCACATGCATGTCCTAGCTTCTAGGTGGTAGCAAGCTTACTACCTAGTATCACCCCACCTGGGTGGTATTTTAATTACTCCACTCTCCTTGTTTCTCTCTGATGGGAGCCTCTGTCTGCAGATGGGCAGTCCCCATCTGTTCTAATATGGTCCTCTCAGGCATAACCCTAGCCACAGTGTAAATTGCCCTAGTTACCTGCTGTGACCTCTTGGTTGTGGGGTCTGTGACTCCCCTCCAGTATGGACACCATGAGGATGAATCCCTGCCCTGCCCTGTTCTACTGAATTTCAGCAATAGTGAGTAGTACCTCAACCCTACTGATTCTACATGCTTTCCACAAAAATGGACATTGTTATAAACTCATAGTGAGTGTATGGCAGCACAGCCCTGCTGTATGGCCTATAGCCCCTGAGCTCCTTTTCTGGCTAAAACCCCAAACTGTTCTACTGCTATCTGGAAATATTGAGTCTAACCCAGGACCTAATCCTGCTAATGTCTGGGTATCCTCCTCAGCTGATACCTGCTGGACTGGTACAAGTGGTCTAAAAATGTTATATATATATATATATATATATATATATATATATATATATATAGATATAGATATAGATATATATATATATAGATATAGATATAGATATAGATATATGAATATTAACAGTCTGCAGCCGGAAATGCAAGAACTGGAAGCTTGGTCCAACCAGTAGGCCCCGGGCATAACTGGCATCTCAGAAACATGGCTAAAACCAAATATTCTGACCCCTGAGATTAAACCATACCTCTCAACCGCTATGAATTTCGCATAGTGCTATGATTTTTTACACTGAATTTTACCCTTGCTTTGCAAAGGTTTACTGATGTTCTCAATAATGTTAGTGCTATTTCTGGACAAACAAACTATTAAATCATTGAACTAACTTGATAGAAACATTCATTAACACTAACTATATGGGACCCACTATCTGTAGACATATTTAAAATAGGAAAATGCTACACATTCTGGCCATTTGCTATGAATTTTGAAGACCAGTGCTATGATTTTTAAGGTTGAGAGGTATGGATTGAGCTCCCAGGGTTTATAACCTTAAAGAATGACGGACTAGCAAAAAAGGGGGAGTGGTTCTACTCTATGTCAGTTCTGCTCTCTTTTGCAGGGAAGTTGCCTTGCCTTCTCTGGAAAACTCAACCTGTGTGTTCATATTTGTAGCCTTAATCCTGGGAGTGCTAAAATCTCTCTGTATAAGGTGCATTTAAACACCCAGTCCTGCTCTCCAAGCACTAACCTTCCTCACAAACTGCCTCTCCCAACAGTTCTTAGTAGAATAGAACTAATACTGCTTGGAGATTTTAACCTGAACTGGCTCAGCACAACCCATAATGGGTACAAATCTGTCTTTGTGGATGTTCACCTTACTCAACTAATGGGAGAACCCACCAGATTAAATGGTAAATCTAGGACTCACATACCTCTCGCTTGTATCCTTATCACCAAGACCAAAAGAATTAATGCTGTCAGGATTTTACCTGACTCCCTCAGCGATTATTTCCCAGTGTATTGCATCTGGAAAAACAATCCTCCCAATCCCTCACCAAAACTCATAAAAGTCAGGATCTTTCCCAGTTTGATGTCACCTCCTTCCTCTAAAGCATAAAAGAGATTAACAGGAGAGTAGTAATAGATCTCTCTCTGATGTGGACCATGCCATGGGATAATTTTATTAACAGTTTCAATAGTGTGGTCGACAAGCATGCCCTCATAAGCAACGAAGGGCCAAAGGTCTCCTCGCAAAGTAACTGAGCAGTGGTCACTGCAAGGCCATGAGTCAATGAGACATGATCTGGAGCCAGTTTAAAGAGCCCCCGACACCGTTGTCACAGCTTTGAAAAAAATTAATATTTAGACACAATTTAGCTTATATTTAATAATTATTTCTGTAATCCTCACCCTTCTTTATTACTAGGGACATTTACATGTAAACAGAATTGCTGCCGTATCTGTTCTGGCTGCTGGCCTACACTTGACATTACAGTTCTGTTTATGAAATTGCAGTCTGTTGCTGTGGAGATAATTATGATGCCATAAATAGATTATTATGTCAGGTGTAGGCAAGCAGAAAGAACAGATAAAGTTTAAAGGACAGTAGTCCTCCTTCATACAACTATCCTCAGTAATAAAGAAAAAAAAGGAGAGAATTATAGAAAACATATGAAATATAAACCGAATTTAGTCTAAATCTCATGTTTTTGTCAGCTTTCTCTAATAGTGTCAGGGTCTCTTTAAGAAATCTAGCTTATCATCTGATTGGCATACCTATAGGAACCAGAGAAACACCTGCAAAATAAGGCTCAAATGTGCCAAGAGAACTTATAATCCTTCCAAACCAAAAATCTATCAGACCCCCCACATTTCTGGACCCAAATAAATTATCTTCTAAAGGGCCAATCCAACATATCTTTGCATGACATTATAGTTAATGGACAGACCATTCTGACCCAAAATCCATGGCTACTGAATTTAATAAGCTCTTCATGGGCTTGGATCGGTTTAAGACCCACTTAGGGGGTTAATCTAGTGGTTCCTCACTTCCTTGCCAACCAACTACCCTTGTGTCTAACCCCTCTTCCATTTTAAAATGGTGACTAGGAAAACGTTTTCATGCAACTTAGAAGTATAAAAATTGAAGGCACACCTGGCTATGATAATTTGGAACCCAAATTCCTAAAAATTGCAGCCCCCATCATCAAGTTGGTCACTTTGCAGTGGGTGCTCCCCCAAAGACCATCACAATGGAGTGTTTGTGACTCTTGGTTGGCTCTTTTTTTGAAGCAAGACTGCAATACTAAATGCATTGCCTAACCTTCAGACTTGCTAAACTCTCTACACCCCCAAGGCTCATAAGTTCACTTAAGTTTAAACAACGTGTGAGGCTTCTGCACTCCCCTGCTAGCTCATTACTTGAAATTCCAAGTGCACAGTCAGGTTCTGGAAAGAGATCCCTCTCATTCATAGTCCCATTCCCTATGGAACTCACTACCCTGTGAGATTCTGAACTGTCCCAGTCTCATCCTATTCAAAAGGAGGCTCACAGCCTAGGCACTTGGGATGAACCACTGCAAGTGCAAACGGTGACATGTCACTTTGGGCTAAATAGTACCTTTGAGGCTGACCTGGTGTTGCTACCTTCCTGCAGGGGGAGCTTGTATTCTTCCTACTATTTTACGTCATGATGATGTGCCAGTGATCCTGTAATCTTGATTCTGAATGTATATATCATTGCGCTCTGGTTGTAACTAACATATGTGCATCATATGTGAGATTTCTCCATAGCAATGTTTTTATGTTCACCCTTGCACTTGCGCAAAGCCAATACATTGCTGTGCTACTGGATTTCAGAGGTGTGTCACGGTCAGGTCTTATGTGACTCATGCTGCAATGGGCTTGACCGTGACAGTCCAGTGATCAGCGAGGCTGACCATGATGCTGCTCTGCTATTTGACTGGCAGAAACTTTGTGTAGTTGAAAAGAGGTAGCCACTAGCCAAGTCTGTGCTACAGCCACTTCCATCCTTCATCTGCGTGACGACTCCCACAAACCAGCTGAATGGTGTTTCTGCAGATCACAGGAGAGCATTTGACAATTAACCTAAACAACTGTGAGCTGTGTGGGAAATTCTATATTGCACTTGATATCTGCAACAACGTGCACTTTTGCTCAATTTTGTGAGAGGTGAAACTAACTACCCTTGGTAATTGCTTTTTATTTACATATTTATTTAGTGCTTAACCAAGAAGGGGCTTGCAAACTCTGTTTATCTTGTGAGTAACTTCAGAAGGATTTAAATATTGCATTTGGGTAGACCCTTGGCGGTAGCTAGATTGTGTACTAGGATTTTCTGACAGTTAAACTATTTTTAAATAAATTACAGGTGGCTGAGGAGTTGAATAAGGAGCTTGCAAACTCTGCTTATCTTGGAAGTAACTTCACAAGGGTTTGAATACTGCATTTTGGTTGTCCCTTGGGGGGTAGCTGGATTGACTACTAGGATTTTGGGACAGAAACTATTTTTAAATAATTTACTGGTGTGTAGGATTTTGTGATAGTTAAACTATTTTTAAATAAGTTACTGGAGGCTAGTTGAATTACTATAAAGGGCAGTACTCACCAGGGTGGTGGAGCAGTGGTGTATTTGATTGTTTCTAACAGTCACCTGTAGTTGTGGACTACCCACCTCCCTCCTTCCCCACCCCCACCCAGGCGTGGCATTTCCTTTATAGACAAAGTTCTGACATCATTTCCTCAACAGGTCTTGAGGAGAACTGTCATATTCTTAATAACCCATCACAGTGCATGAAGGGTAAGTACAAAGCACCAAAAAAAAAAATATATATTACATATTGTATATTATAAGGGAGAGGAACATGTGGGGAGTGGTGCAATGCACTGACTGTGGGGCAGCAGTTTTCCGGGATTATTCTGGAAACTGCATTGCTGTCCTATTTGCAGGCAACTGTCAGCTCTGAGGGAGGAGATTGCCCACTTCCAGGCTGAACTGGCAAGGACTAAGGAGGCCTCCCCCACCCAAAGAGCACCACTGCCACAACCACTGCCTCAGAGGTTGCCAAGTATGAAGAGCAGTTGAACCACAGTGGGATCTGGGAGGGTGCGGGTGGTGGAACAGAGGCGAAGCCCCCTAGTTGTACCTCTACACAAATCATATGACAGTCTGGCAGAGCAAGGCTCCTCTACGATGGCACCCTCAGTGGAGACCAAGAAGAATGCTGAGGACATCCACAAGGGAGACCCACCAAAGGGTGGCAAGGGACACCACAGGGGAAGGAAACAGCTTCTGATAGGGGACTCAATTGTTAGGGGGGTAGAACTGGGGAAGGGAGAGGAGAGGGAAGTAAGGTGCCTGCCTAGTGCCATGGCTTGGAGGGACAAGAAGTGAATCCTCAGGATTGCAGAAGCATCATCACAGGAGAGGGAACTAGATATCATTGTCCACCTTGGGACAAATGACCTAGCTAGGCATGGAATCAGTGCAGTGCAGGATGAATTTGTGGAGTTGGGGAGGGGCCTCAGACAGGTAGAATGCACGGTTACCTTCTCAGAGGTGCTGCCAGTCCATGGCAGGGGTGAGGCTAGGATACTGCACACCGTGAAGTTTAATGAATGGTTGCAAAACTGGTGCAGAGCAGAGGGCTTTGGCTTCATTGGGGACTGGGGGTATACCTGGAAAGATGAAGGTCTATACTAGCACGATGGTCTGCATCTGTCCACTAAGGGAACCAAGCTCCTAAGTGACAGGTTTAAATGCTTCCTTGGCAAGCTTTTAAACTAGCCAAGGGGGGAGGTGCTGATAAGCGGCAGAAAATTTCAAGCCTCCCCCCAAAAAACATGGCAGGTAGTAAGGTAAACACTGAGGTACAGAGCTCAACAGAGGGCAGGACAGGGGTAAATGGAAAAATAGACAACGGTAATAAGAGCAGGGATGGGGGGAAAAAAGGATAAACTCAACATTAAATGGAGGGCAATGAGTACCAATGCCCGTAGTCTGGGAAACAAGTTTCCTGAGCTAGTAGCCCTGATGGAAGATGAACAATTGGATATTGTGGCAGTCACAGAAACATGGTACATGGCAAACCATGACTGGGATGTCAACATACACAGTCTACAGAAGGGACAGGGAGGGTAAAAGAGGAGGCGGAGTAGCTCTATACATAAGGGAAGGGATCAAAGCTACAGAACTAAAAAGTAAAGGGGGAGGACAAGTGGCACACTGGGTCACCTTGGAGACAGGGAATGGCATCACAATCTGCACAGGGGTTGTATACAGACGCCTGTCTCAAGGGGAGGAAACAAACAAGAAAATGATAGAGGACATTCTCAAAATGGCTGAAAAAGAGGAGATACTGTTGATGGGGGACCTGAATATGACAGATGTTAACTGGATGACATGTACTGCAGCCACATCCAAGAGCAGGGTCATTCTTGATGCCCTGCAGGGGGCAGACCTTAGACAGCTAGTGTTGGAACCCACTCAGGAGGGAGCAATACTAGACCTGGTGCTCTCAAATGGAGAGAGGATCACAAATTTAGAAGTCAGTAGACATTTGGGAACAAGTGACCACTGCACAGTGTGTTTCACAATAAGCACAACCATGGAGACAAGCCATACAAAAACAAGGATACTGGACTTTAGAAGGGCTGACTTTGGCAAACTGGGTGAATACCTGAGGAATGCACTAGCAAATGACCAAAAAGGAGGGGTGAAGAAAAATTGAGAAAAATCAAAACTGCTATCATAGAGGCAACAAGCCTTTGTGTGAAACAAATAAAGAAAACAAAGCGGAGTAAAAACCACTATGGTTCTCAAAAAAGGTGGCAAGAAATGTTAAGGAGAAAAAGGCTGCATTCACAAAGTATAAGGAATCACAGAAGAAGCACAACAGGGAACTGTATCAATTAAAGCAGAAAGAAGTGGGGAAGGCAGTCAGAATAGCAAAGGCCCAAACCGAGGAAAAAATAGCCAACTCAGTTAAGAAGGGGGATACAACCTTTTATAGGTACACTAGGGAGCATAGAACGGTTAAGGGAGGAATAGTGAAGATTAATAAAGGAGAGGGGAGGTGGGCAGAGGGAGACAGTGAAAAGTCAGAGATACTGAATGAATACTTTTGCTCAGTATTCACAAAAGAAGATGAGGAGGAGCTAACTAAACCAGACAGTAGCAGCACTCTGGGTAGGGGGGTTGACACCAGCCCATTTACAGAAGAAAGAGTCCTGAAAGAACTCCTAAAACTCAAGGTGGACAAAGCAATGGGGCCTCACAGGATTCACCCCAGAATCCTAAAAGAACTAAGGGAGGACCTAGTGACACCACTGACCACACTTTTTAACAAATCATGGGAGGATGGGGTGGTACCTGAGGACTAGAGAAGGGCAGATGTGATTCCCCTTCACAAAAGTGGGAGCAAGGCAGAAGCAGGAAACTACAGACCTGTAAGTTTGACCTCAGTGGTAGGGAAAATTATGAAATCACTTCTGAAAGAAAGAATTGTTGAGTACCTAGAGGCCAGCGGGGCACAGGACCCAAAGCAGCATGGATTTACAGCAGAAAGGTCATGTCAGACAAATCTAATAGATTTCTTTGACTGGGTGACCAAAGTAATAGACCTGGGAGGGGCTGTAGATATGACCTAACTAGATTTTAGCAAGGCATTTGACACAGTCCTGCACAAAAGACTGATATCAAGTTAGCCAGCCTGGGAGTGGGTTCCAGGGTGGTAGCCTGGGTAGCAAACTGGCTGCACAACAGGACACAGAAGGTATTAGTGAATGGAACACATTCTGAAGAAAGAGGGGTTACTAGTGGAGTACCTCAGGGCTCAGTATTGGGTCCAATCCTTTTTAACATCTTTATAGGTGATGTTGCAGAGGGTCTGAAGGGAAAGGTATGCCTCTTTGCAGGTGGCACAAAGATCTGTAACAGTGTTGATACACGGGGGGGGGGTTAGAAAGGATGAGAAGGGACTTGGCAAAGTTGGAGGAATGGTCAGACATATGGCAACTTAGATTAAATGCAAAGAAACGCAAAGTAATGCACCTGGGAAACAAAAACCCAGAAGAAGAGTACACAATAGCACGGGAGGTACTAACAACAACAAAAATGGAAGGGACTTGGGGGTAGTCATATCAGATGACCTAAAGGTGGGTAAGCAATGTGAGAAGTCAGTAAGGAGCGCCAGGGGGATACTGGGATGCATAGGACGGGGCATCACAAGTAGAAAAAGGGAAGTGGTTATCCCACTGTACAGACAGTTGGTGAGACTCCATCTGGAATACTGTGTGCAGTTTTGGAGACCCCATCTACGCAAGGACATAGACAGGATGGAAGCAGTCCAGAGGAAGGCAACTAAAATGGTGCAGGGTCTGCATCAGAAACCACATGAAGAGAGACTGAGAGAGCTTAATATGTATACCCTTGATGAAAGGAGGGACGGGGGGACATGATAGAAACTTCAAGCCTCAAGGAATCAACAAAGTCCAGGAGGGTAGCATCTTTCAGAAAAGAGATGTGTAAGAACAAGGGAACAATTTAAAGATAAGGGGGACAGCTCAGAGGTAATGTGAGGAATTTTTTTTCACGGAGAGAGTGGTGGATGCATGGAACCACCTTCCTGGGAGGTTGCTGGGTCTAAAACAGTGGGGGAATTCAAACATGCATGGGACAGACATAAGGCAATTGTAGTGGAAGGCTGCAGAAAGTAGGCAGTTGGTTAACTAGAATCTGCAGCTTATCCAATAATAATATTAGGAAGGGAAATGGGCAGACTGGTTGGGCCAAGTGGTCCTTATCTGCCATCAAAGTCTATGTTTCTATGTAACTGCACTAATATGCCATCAATGCTACCGTAGAATGGGTTACTTTGGTATTAGTTTGTTTTTTTGCACTACCTAGTGTCAGGACTAAATTGCACATTTTTATGTTGGCTTGCCGCAGGCGCAAGCCAACATATAGCGAGAGTGCAGATTTGGGGTCGCGGCCGCTGTTGGGAGAATGCAGGGCACGCATCAGTAGGTGCGTCCCTCATTCCCCAATCAGCCTGCATGCTGGCGCCACACCATGGATACATAATGGTGCGAGCACATCTAAGCAAGGTCTGCTGCAATCCGAGCAAAGCTCGCCATACAGCGGACCCTTTGCTTGGCGTGTTCCAACCATTATCAGCATGGTCGGCGTAGCGTTACGGTTGCCGACATCGGGGAGCGATACCCTGTCAGTAACCCCCGCTGTTTTATTGTGCCGACGGGGAGCCACTCGCCAGCATACCCCCAATCTGGAATGCCGAGGGGGTGCCCATCCCCTGGCTGGCGCCTCGTATGTTTGTACGCCGACGGGGGAGCCCACTCTCGGTGGCATCATTCTTCTCCCAATTGTTCATCGCCGAGGGGGTGCCCAATCTCTCGGCTCGGCACCCCACCACTGTCTTTTGTTTGCCGACGGGCGCCCAATCCCGCCGGCATTATTTGCCCTCTGTTGTGAGCTGACGAGGGTGCCCAATCCCCATCAGCTACTGACACCCCCAAAAAAATAGTTGGTGGCACACTGGGAGCCCACCCCAGCGTGCCAAATGCCCTGCAACAGAAAACTGTCCCTCGATGGTTTTTGTTTTTTTTTCCTTGTAAACTAAAACCGTCCCTTGTAGTCTCGATGCCCCTCCCCACCCGCACCCACCCACTGTGCACCCTGCCTCCTCACCCCCACCCATACTTACCTCGAGTCCGCACGATGATCTTCAGTGGACCGGGAACACGTCTGCACTCTTCAAAGCCGACCGCGAACTGAGGAAATGCCGGTAAGCTGTATAATGTAGTGAATAGGGTTTTTTCAACTTTGTTGCATATCTCAGGCATTTCTTGGAATTTTTGCACCAAATTTTCAACATGGGGTTTTTGGGGCCCCTCCTCATGGATTCTGTCACTGTCATGGCATTAATCGGCCTCAAAAGGTGATTTCGCAGTCACTGCGCGAAATCACCTTTCGGGGCCCATTAACGAAATGACAGTGGTGGTGTTCATGAGGTGCCCTGTAAAAGCCTAAGTTCCAAATTTGGTGAAAAAATCCAACAAATGCCTGTTCTGACGTGCATTGCGCGGTTACTCGCGAGGCTCGTAACCAGCGCATTCACAATATTTCACTGCTGGATTTTCCAGCATTGTCATTTTTGTACACCTCCTTGTGAACAGCACAGCTGTCATTTTCCACATCCTGCCCGAAATGTGTTTCCGCACTTCCGGTGCACAGTAGCGCAGTCGCTATGGGAAATCAGTGTTTGGGCCAGATTATGAAAATGACAGTGACACAGTTCATGAGCAGAGGACCTAAAATGCCTATGTTGAAAATTTGGTGATGATGCTCCATAAAATAACTGTGTTACGAGTGTGCGTTGGCAGATTGCAAGCATGCTCGTACCGTTGTGCATTTGTAATATTTTCAGTCTGGATTTTCACCATTGCCATTTTTCCACACCTCTTGATGAACAGTACAGCCGTCATTTGACATATCATGCCCAAAATGTGTTTTCGCACTTCCGGCGCAGAATAGCGTGGTCACTGTGCGAAATCACTTCTTGGGACACTTTGAGGAAATAACAGTGACACTGTACATGAGCAGAGGTGCTAAAATGCCTATGTTGAAAATTTGGTGCCGAACGCCCATAAAATGGCAGTGTTAGCAAGCGTGCATTGCATATTTCCCACGCACTTAGTAGCTTCGAAATTTAGTATATTTACATGCCACATTTTCAACACTGGCATTTTTTCCACCTCCTTATGAACTGAGCAGCTGTCATTCTCACATCCTGCCCGACATGTTTTCCGCACTGCACTACCAAACACCCTAAGGGACACCCTAATGCTTGTCACTCTCTGCAGGGTGGGGTTGCCATGAGTTCAATACTTCACTGCCATTCCTATGATGCATCTGTCCACTCCTACACTACCAATGCCAATGCCAATGCCAGCAAGCCAACATTTGGCATTGACAAATGCTTGTTTTGTTTTTTACAGGGGAAGTCTTGTTAGTCTTTTAGTATTACAATACAGTATTCTGTTTTATTTTTTCACATACCAATATTTCAGCAGGCACTATGACATTGTGAATGGAGGTCTTGGATTCTTGCATTTTTACACAGGACAAGACAGACCCAGCTCCTTGCACCCCTAGGTACGAGCAGACAGTGGCATCAGAGTGAACATGGTGTGCATGGATCCAAGAACTGAAAGATCCTAAACAGTGACCCCTGCCCTTTAACAATTGGCATTCTGCTTGGAAACAAAGCACAAAAACTGCACTATACTTTTTTTTTTTATTTAGTATGATTTTTGTTGGTGCCTGCGTGTACTACTTCAGCTCCTTTTACCTGGTCTTTCCTTCCTCACCTCTCCAGGACACCTCTTTGCGGGGCAATACCTCCTGGCTTGCCCCCCAGGGCAGTGCCGCCTCCCCAGCACAACCTACATGGAGATGGGAGAAGGATGCTGGTAGGAGCATCCACCAGCCTTGTCTCCCTGGATTTTTTTAAATTATTAGTTAAATAATTTTAGTACAGTTCCATTCACATCCTGTACTTAAAATTATACCTATAATTATATTACGAATATTTTATCTGTCCCTCAGATCCCAGTCTTAAGAAGTTAGTAATGCATATGATTTTTTAGTGTCTAGTCTACTCTGTGAACATGATGCTTTTATAAACTAGCACAATAATAATTTTCATTTATTAAAGGAGCCCTATTGGGGGGGGGACAAACAACACACTGAACCAGTAACAAAACACAGTCTACAGAAGCAGCATAAATAGCCTCATGCCAGGGGCTCAGTTATTAATTTTGAGGGGAGTTAATAAACTTCCATGGACCCAACAGAAAAAAATCTGGTCAAATTATTAAAAACCAAAAAAAGTTATAAAGTAAAGCAAAAAGTCCATTGAAATGAGTGGGCTCACACTTCCCATTCATTTCAACGGGGTTGTTTTCTTTAGCTGATACTTTTTTCTGTCAAGGTCTTTTTTAGTCCAATTCTGATGAACACTATAGGTGTCAACATTCAAATCTGGAAAAGCTGGGGAGGTGATCTGGGATCTGGCAGCTTGGCTTCAATACCAAGAGATGCAAAGTTAGGCACATTGGAGCCATGAATCCCAGGATGGAGTACTACCTTGGCGGAGTCCAGGTATCTGCACAAGAGGAGGAGAGGGATCTGGGAGTAATTATCACTAGTGACCAGAAGCACTCCACACTGTGCAAGAAAGTAGCAGCAAGGGCAAACAATATTTTGGAATGCATATCTAGGA
Organism: Neoceratodus forsteri; assembly: GCA_016271365.2. NCBI lineage: Eukaryota > Metazoa > Chordata > Ceratodontiformes > Ceratodontidae > Neoceratodus > Neoceratodus forsteri. The sequence continues at coordinate 369,895,275 of CM057451.1, read as the reverse complement.
GGATCATTAGCAGGAGAGAAGAGGTTATACTGCCCTTATACAGGTCACTGGTGAGGCCACATTTAGAGTATGGAGTTCAGTACTGGTGTCCACACCTCAAAAAGGACATTAACCTGCTGAAGAAGGTCCAGAGGAGGGCTACAAAGATGATAGAGGGTCAGCAGGGTAAGGCATACAATGAGAGGTTGAGGACACTAAGCATGTACTCTCTGGAGGAAAGGAGAGAGACAGAGAGAGGGGACATGATTGGGATCTTCAAGTACTTGACAGTGATAAATAAAGTGGATAGGGAGGGTCTTTATAAACTGAGTAGCAACAATAACACGAGGGAGCACATTCTTAAGCTGGAGGGGGGAGGTTTAGGAGGGAGGTCAGGAAGCACTTCTTCACAGGGAAGGTGGTGGACACACATGCATTGCCAGAAGAGGTGATCTCGTTGAAGACAGTGAGCAGCTTTAGGAGAAGCTGAGACAGGCATGGGGGAGGTAAGGATCATGGGTAAGGAGGGAGGATGGGAGGAGTGGGGAGGTGGGGCAGGGACAGTAGCTCAAGCTGTGGACCCTGCAATACAAGCAGACTATATAGACCAAATAGCCTTCTTCTGCTGGCTTCTTCATATGTTCATACAAAAATCAACCCTGAAATGGAAGTTCTCAGAATACGCTGAGAAGGGAATGATGCCTCTAAAATTATCTGTCTTAGAAAAATACATTATATAAAAGCAGGAGCACACTAAAAACAAGATCTAGCATCTCACCTCTTCTGTACTGGGTAAATGCAGTATAAAACTGTTTAAAATCAAGATCCCATCTTGGGTTAATATATAGTAAAAATGTGTACAAGCAGGAACCGGTACCTCAGCAATGTAAGCCCTGAACATTCGGCATTGACAAATCCTTGTTTTTTTTTTTCCCTTAGTTTTTATTTTGCCTTGTCCTACTCCAGAATTGTTGCTAAATTTGATTGACTTGTATATAATTAATTCTGGATCGCCCCTGAAAAAGGGACTTACATATCTCAGTGAGTCTATCCGATTATCAAAATTCAATAAATAACTAATTGCTTTACTAGGCTGCTTATATATTGTTAGAGGGGTCCTGACTCCCATGCCCAGCTGCTACTAAGAAGTTTAATCTCACCTTCTCACCCCCCCACATCACCCTTTTAATTGTAGTGACTTTATTGAGGATTCACAGGTAACTAAGGCTCTAGGAGAAACTCACGGTTATTCAAGTCAGTGTATAAGCATTTGAACAGGTATGTTCTCCATGCTTTTAGTGGTTAAGTTGCTAAATAAGTAAATACTAAAACAACATACATTAATAAATAAAGAAGTGGACAAATGTTACAAAAATATATATATATATTTTTTTAGGTAGCTCATGAGTTCTGAAGAAGGGATAGACTGATCCTGAAACATAGACAAGGGGAATGTGTTTTAAAGGGAGCGTAAGCACAAGTATATGGAACAGGAAAAATCAGGAGTGTGATTGGTTTGGGATTTATTAAACTCATATGACTTTCCTAGTGGGTTGAGTGGTTCATTTACAATATCAACTGCTACTCCTCCCAGGCCCCAGGTCATGGGTGGTATGAAAGAGAAGAGAGGGGGCTGTGGGAGCGGTACATGGGGAACCGCTAGTATTTCTGCTTGGGGGCAGCATTAGGTCTAAAACCGATACTGTCTGATTCTCCTACTTTTCTGACACAGTTGTACTTTGGCCTAATAACTGAATCTCTGAAACAACAGCTGCTGCTATGGGTAACATGGTGTTAACTGGCACATCAGTTCCCTGTTTAAGTACACTCACAGTAGGACTTTCGGTTTCAACTGTGCTACTCATAATTCATGGAATTCCCCACCAGAGCTGAGTGGGAGGCTGTGGATGAGGAATCATACAGTCCAAAAGGATCAAAACAGAATAATAATAATAATAATAAAATCTTTACCTGGCGATTTGTATAAAGCAACTCTGAAAACAAAGGTTTTATAGGAAGAAACCAAAATGAGCTTTGTGTAACAAGTAGCAGTTAACAATAAAGGATTTGCCTTGAAACAAAAGACAGAAACACTGTAGAACATAAAACCAATAGGTACTAGAAACATTTTGAAAACTTAGTTTCTATTTATAGTAGCACAGTAAAAGTAAATGTACCCTCTGTGCAAGGCTAAAATATGCCTTGCCCTTCTTTCCAGGTGAACAAAAATAAAACAGCAAAAAGTACAATACTTGCAAACTATACCATTAAACTACTTCTGTTAAGAAAAGCTGCAATGTTGGTGTTACTGGATAATCTTTCTTTCCTTGTGGGGTAGGCAATCAATTCCTTAATAGAAGCAGCAGCAGTGTTCATAACAATGTGCCCCTCCCAACACATGCACACACCTATGTGTATTCACACTTTCACAGAACGTTCCATACGGGTAAGTGCCCTTTCAACCTTCCCTTCCCCCAGCATTGCACAGCAGTCTAACAACCTTCCACCATCCGTTTTTTTTTCCAATGTTATCCCAGGAGCCTTGTTATTCAGTTCTTTAACAGAATAACTGAAAGCACAGCCATGTTGTTAAACACAAAAATTCAGCTAACTGGCGAAAATATGTAACATCTGGTACGCACAGCTGCCTTCCAGGAAGTTCGCCAGTTAAAAATATAGTAGAACCTCATGTGTACAGTAAATGTAAAACTCAAGCGTACGGTACCTGAAAGCTGTTGAGAGGTCCACAGAAAAGTAAGACCCAGCAAATACCTCCAGAATGACATTTGATTAAAAAATAAAGAAGCAGAAACATCATGGAATTTGTTTACAAAGTTGCCGATGTGGATAACAGCCCCATTTAGTCATCTGATCGCTCTTTGTACAGTACCTACAGCACTTCCTGTTCAGAGCTGCTTCATTGAACATGCTGTCTGGTGTGGTCTGAACGCAGGGATTACAGTGCTGCAGCTGTGACTGCCAAGAAACCTCCCACTTGGCTACTGTTACTCCAGCTTCCAGTTTCAACATGAGTTTTGACAGCAGTTCTTGTAAGTGCCAGTAGTTCTACAGAAACAGAGGCTGCAGAAATAGAGTGACAATTTACTGACACTAAGTGGTAGCATCTGGTGTTGGAATTACACTTTATGAGCTGGGGGGGCCTATAAGACTGCTGTCATTAAACTGAGCCCCCCCCCCCTTTCCATTATAAGTCAATGGCAGTGATGACTGAGCTACTGAGGCTCACTTCAGCGCTTGGGGTCCGAGCCCTGGCAAGCCCCCCCTGTAATTTCAACACTGGGTAACAGCCACTCAGCATCAGTAAATGACCTGCATAGTTACTAAATGAAGTGCCACCCACTATGAGGGAAAGAGTTGTTAAGTTATATAACAAAGTGTCAGTGGCTCAGAAGGTAGCACGGTTGCCTCTGAGGCCAGAGGATCGGAAGGTTGTGGGTTCTAGACCCACATAAGGTATTTGGTGTAATACCCATAACTGACATTCTAGTGCAGTACGAGGGGGAGATGCTGCACTGGTGAGGTGCTGTTCTTTGGATAACAGGTTAAACTGAGGTCCCTATTGTCCAGGTGTAAGTAAAAGATCCTATGGCACTTACCGAGTTTCCCCAGTGTCATGGTCAACATTACCCCTGTCAATAAAACAGGTCCATGTAACATTACCCTCCCTCCCCCGGGACACACCTGGAAACAAGCTATAATAGCTTAGAGGTGTTAGTGTGGCTCAGTTGGTAGCACATCTGCCTCGGGACCAGAATATTGTGGGTTCTAGCCCCACACCAAGATTGGGCTCATACTTGAACATTGGCATCCGAGTACAGTGCTGGGGAGTGCCACAGTATCCGCGGTGTGCCATCCTTCAGATGAGACATTAAACCGAGATCCCTTCTACCCATTTCTGCTGCTGTCCTTGTGGGTGTCCAGGTGGAAGTAAATGAACCCAAGGTACTTTTCGCAAGGGTAAAGGGCATTCCCCTTCCCATAAAACTGGTTCATGCAATTGTCCAAGGCTGTATGTGGGTGTTGATGTGTCAAGCCACTTCACATTCAGCCACTTCACTACCAGTCTAGCACTGCTTGTAAAGCACTTTGGGATACAATGTGTATGAAAAGTGCTATATAAATGCTGATTCTTCTTCTTCTGCTAGTGTACCTTTCCAGGTCAAAAGTTTCAAATGAATACTCCACTGCTCACCAAGCCCTGCACCCATGGTCACAAGAAACAGTACCCCTCCATCAAGCTTGGTAGAACTACTAACAGCAGTTTAACAGGGAGGCATGGCCAGCTGCAGTGCAGGCAGCTCAAGTTCATAAAAGAAGCCAGACCACAATTGGGGAGGGATGACATTTGGCTCCAGTGTCCCACTTACCATTGTAGTGGGCCATAGGAGCTCATTCTCTCTGCAGGACATTGCTACATGCAGCCACAGTCACTCAATGGGCAGCACTCATGCCAGGGGAACCAGGTAGAAAAGTGGGAGAAAAAAACTCTGACTGTCTATATGATCGTCTTGACTCCAAGGCCTCTTCTGGGTCCTAGTGACTATGACATTGGATTCTAGTCCACACAGTGGACTGCCTCGGTGGGGAAGATGGTCCTTTCTCTGAGGCCCCTGCCATGGAGAGAGAACCATGGGAGAATGTTAAAGGGGCAGAGCCAGGGAGGGGGGTTAATGGGCCCTAGCAGGGTGTATCCCTGGAAACTGGGTATATATTTGGGAACAGGGTACATCTCTGATGAACATGGCTAGGGAGAAAAAGCTTTCTGGAAAAAAAAACAAACTGGGGACACTTGTGAACTGGGAAGGGAAGGCTTCAGAGACACTCAGCACCCCCAATATATGGAACTTAAGGGCAGGGCTAGGAAGGGGGGGGGATCTCCCACCAGGAAAGTGATTGTTCTGATGGAATGCTTGGGGGTTAGGTGAGAGGGGCACTGGATTACCAGGGATGTTTGCCCTGGGCCGGAACACTGGCACTAACAAGCAGCCAACAAGGTGTGGGTTGGGTGGATGGGGGGATCTCAGTAGTGGTGGGCCATGTCACTAGGCTTCTGTGCATGGCACACAACCATGTGACTGGCCCTATGCCACACACAGGCCTATTGTCTGCTGCAGACCACTATTTTAGTGGGCACAAATGGAGGTGGGGCATGAACTGACTAATACCGAGCTCTAGTCATGTGCATGCAGTACCGAGCGACACATATGCAGAGGGAGGACTCCACGCCCTTTACAATCACTCACAACACTAATTTCATCAATATTTTTATTCAAGTAGCTGGCCTGGTAGCACTGAGGGTTGAGGTGCCAGACGCCACACCTTGCACCATGCCGATGACCCAGGGGTCAGGAGCAACGCTTGAGCATCAGAGGGTTGGCCAGGGGGAGGAGGACTGAGCATCCCAGGGACTGCTCTCCTCCTGTGGGGAGGAAGGGTTGGGACAACCACAGTTGTGCTGGCTCCTGGCAGTGGCTGGAGGTTGGCGCAGGCTGCGGTTAGTAGAGGGGTCAGCGCAGGCTGATGTTGGACGTGCAGTGCGAAAAAGTGCACATGGCATCGTCATTGATGTCATGCACACCCACGCCATAGGGAGAAACCAGGAAAAAAGGAAAAACAGCCCAAATCCTCCGGTGCTCGTGATGGTCAGCCCCCAACAGCGCTGCACCGGACGATTTCAGGGTGCTCCCTCTGAGCCTGACTCCCCAAAAGGTTTTTGGGGATTGGGATGAGCAATGTGGCTGACATGTAGCCAGGACAGGGTGTAGAGGGCAAGGGGGTGAGCTCAGGCACGGCGCCCTGTGTGGTGTCACTGGGGCCGACTGGACAGGGGAACCATAGGACCACCCCTGCCGAGGTGATAAGGCTGGGGCAGATAATATACAACAAAAAAATATATATTTATTTTTTAAAGAATTGCTTTTTTTTTTTTTAACAAAATCAGTTGAAGAATTAGCCTTACACCATACACTGATAGGCTTCAGTTGTGGTGCAGCCAGTGTCACCATGAAGATGTAGTTAGATAAATAGATGGACAGACAGCTTGATGGACAGACAGACAGACAGATAGATAGAGAGATACAGACAGACAGAAACTGTCAACAGTTGCTTGATTGATAGACAGACAGACAAAATGGACATACAGACAGACAGATACTGTTAAATGATAGATAGATACTGTCAATAGATAGGCAGAAATACAGATATAGACAGACAAATGTAAAATAGAAACATTTTGATTTATTTTATTTATTTATTTATTAGAGTCTAAGATTATAATTACTTTTGAGCCAAAGCTCTTTTACAAAGGTTCCATGTCAGGATGAGAACAAACAAGCAGGACATTAATTATTGCAGGATAACAGGTTATAGTTGTTTATCATCACATGAGTTCATACAGATTAGGTGGTACTAGGGGCATGTACAGGACAAGGGTAACATTGATAACAAGAACTTGGTGAGACACGGGAAGAAGGTGCTGCCAGAGGCAATTGTCAAACACACAGGAAGTGCAAGTGGAAAGTGCAAGTAAGGGGGGAGTAGGGGGAGAGTGGGGGGGGGTGGATGAGAAGGAACAAGTGCCAAAAAGGGAACAGCAGGTTAGAGAAGACAGTCGCATGTGCTAGAGGCAGAGAAGGATAGGCGGAGGTTAGATTTGAACGTGCCTAGCTTAAGTAGGGAGGAGATGTCCCTGGTGATTCCATTTAGCCAGCTGGGAGCTCTGTAGGTGAAGGATCTTTGTCCCTGTGAGGTCCGGCATCTTGGAATATGCAGTAATTGAGATTCAGAGCCCCTGGTGAGGCAGAGATTCTGTGTAGGTTGTAGCAGAGCTTGAACTCCGGGACGTCAAAGCCCATCAGTGTTTTTTTTAGCCATTATGCATGTTAGATACTTGGTACAGCTTGAGAGTTGAAGCCAACCAGTTTGGGCCTATAGGTCACACATATGGGTGAGACAATGGGATCCAGTGATGAGTTGCCAAGCTTTGTTCAAAGCCATAGATAAGCACCTGAGGGCGGTGATGGAAGCGGAACCGAAGAAGATGAGGCCATAGTCGATAGTTGAGATCACTGAGCTCTGAACTACGATCCTTAAGGCTTCCGGAGTTAGGCACTGCCTATGCCTGTAAAGCAGTTCAATATGTGTGTTGGTCACTTTGGCAACATTGTCAATGTGAGCCCCATAGGATAGACAACTGTCAAGAGTGATTCCAAGGTATTTGAAGGTTTGCACTTGTTCTAGGATTGCACCTAGGCCGTTTGCAATAGTGAGGTGGGTGGTCCCGGTGCTTGTTTTGCGAGCTGCAGAAGAGCATGGACATTGTTGTTTTATAGTTGAGGACAAGTTTGTGTTTACTGAACCGGTTTTCAACTGAGGAGAAGTCATGCTGTAGTTTGTTTTGCAGAAGGTGGGGGTCCTTCTGGGTGGAGTGGATGACAGCGTCATCAGCGTATAGGAGGAGTTGCTCCAGACAGGACTGTGGAAGACTATTTAGGAAGATGCTGAAGAGAACAGGCCCAAGGATGGACCCTTGTGGCACTCCAGAGCGCACTGGTCTGGCATCAAAGAGAAAGTCAGCTATTTTCACTCTTTGTGAGCAGTTTTCCATGTAGCTCTTAAACCAGGATGTAGATTCAGGGGACAGCTTGGTATTTAGCAGCTGAGAGAGTAGTAGATGATGATGGACGGTATCGAATGCCTTCATCAGATCAATGAAGACCGCCCCTGTAAGAAGGCTATTGTCCAAGGAACTATGGATTGCACCAGTGAATTCAAGGAGGGCTGAGGTCATACTGTGACTTTTTCTAAAGCTGTGCTGTTGAGCACACAGGACGTCGTATTTATCAAGGTATTCCGTAAGCTGGTCTGATACTATATGCTCTATGGCCTTGGAGAGCAGGTAGAAACATAGACTTTGACGGCAGATAAGGACTGCTTGGCCCACGTAGTCTGCCCATTTCCCTGCCTTTTGGATAAGCTGCAGATCCTAGTCAACCAGCAGCCTACTTCCTCCTTACCCCTTTCCTACCTCCCACTATAATTGCCTTATGTCGGTCCCATGCATTCTTGAATTTGCCCACTGTTTTTGACCCCACGACCTCCTCAGGAAGGCTGTCCTATGCATCCACCACCCTGTCTGTAAACGAATACTTCCTCACATTGCCCCTGAGCCGTCCCATATCTATCTTCAAATTGTGGCCCCTTGTTCTTGTGCATCTCTTTTTCTGAAATATGATACCCTCTTGGACTTCGTTGATTCCCTTGAGGTACTTGAAGGTTTCTATCATGTCCCTCCTCTCCCTCCTTTCCTCAAGGGTATACATATTAAGCTCTTTTAGTCTCTCTTTGTATGGCTTCTGGTGCAGACCCTGCAACATTTTGGTTGCCCTCCTCTGGACTATCTCCATCCTGTCTATGTCCTTGCGGAGATGGAGTCTCCAGAACTGCACCCAATACTCCAGATGGGGTCTCACCAACTGTCTGTACAGAGGGATAACAACTTCCTGCTTTCTATTGGTGGTGCCTCTCCCTGTGCATCTCAGAATCCCCCCAGCCCTCCTTACTGTCTTCTCACATTGTTTGCCTACCTGCTTTCTACTGGTGATGCCTCTCCCTATGTATCCCAGAATCCCCCCAGCCCTCCTTACTGTCTTCTCACATTGCTTGCCTACCTTAAGGTCGTCTGATATGATTACCCCAGGTCCCTTTCCATTTTGTTGTTATTAGTCCCCCCATTGTGTACTCTTCACCTGGTTTTTGTTTCCAGGAGCATTACTTTGCACTTCTTTGCATTGAAACTAAGCTGCCAAACTCTTGACCATTGCTCTAACCTTGTCAAGTCCCTTTTCATCCTTTCCACCCCTACTTGTGTATCAACCCTGTTGCAGATCTTTGTGTCATCTGCAAGTAGGCATACTTTTTCTTCCGGCCCCTCTGCTATGTCACCAGGAAGACATTAAAGAGTACTGCTTCCAGTACTGAACCCTGCGGTACCCCACTAGTAACTCCCCTTTCTCCAGAGTGTGCTCTTTTTACTATTAATCTCTGCATCCTGTTGTCCAGCCAATTTGTTACCCAGGCTACCACCCTGGGACACACTCCCAGGCTGGTTAATGTGTTTATTAATATTTTGTGTGGTACTGTGTCAAATGCCTTGCTAAAGTCTAAGTAGGCCATATCTACAGCTCCACCCTGGTCTACTACTTTGGTCAACCAGTCAAAGAAATCTATTAGATTTGTCTGACATGACCTTCCTGTTGTGAATCCATGATACCTTGGGTCCTGTGCCCCACTGGCCTCTAGGTACTCAACAATTCTTTCTTTCAGAATTGATTCCATCATTTTCCCTACTAGTGAGATCAAACTAACAGGTCTGTAGTTTCCTGCCTCTGCCTTGCTTCCACTCTTGTGAAGGGAGATTACATCTGCTTTCCTCCAGTCCTCAGGTACCACACCATCCTCCCATGATTTGTTAAAAGGGGCAGTCAGTGGTGTCATTAGGTCTCCCCTTGGTTCTTTTAGAATTCTGGGGTGAATCCCATCAGGTCCAATAGCTTTGTCCACCTTGGGTTTTAAGAGTTCTCTCAGGACCCTTTCTTCTGTGAATGGGCTGGTATCTGCAGCTTATCCATTATGTAGGGAGATGGGCAGACTAGGTGGCCCAAGCGGTCCTTATCTGCCATTAAATTTTAAGTTTCTATATGTTTCTATGACACCCCTGCCAGATTGCTTCTATTGTTTGGTTTAGGTACCTCCCCCTCTTCTTCTTTTGTGAATACTGAGCAAAAGTATTCATTCAGCATCTCTGCTTTTCCACTGTCACTCTCTGCCAACCTTCCTTCCCCTTTATTAAGCCTCACTATCCCTCCCCTGGTCTTTCTGCGCTACTTAATGTATCTATAAAAGGTTTTATCCCCCGAGCTGACTATCTTTTCCTCAGTTTGGGCCTTCGCTATCCTGACTGCTTTCCCCGCTTCCCTCTGCTTTAACTGATTCAGTTCTCTGTCCTGCTCCTTCTGTGATTCCTTATACTTCCTGAATGCTATCTTTTTCTCCCTAACCTTCCTTGCCACCTCTTTTGAGAACCATAGTGTTTTTTCACTTCGTTTTATTTTCTTTAATCGTTTCACATAAAGGCATGTTGCCTCTGTGATGGCAGTTCTGATTTTTCCCAGTTGTTCTTCCACCCCTCCTTCCTGCCCATTCGCAAGTCATGCATTCCTTAGGCATGCCCCCATTTTGCCAAAGTCAGCCCTTCTAAAGTCCAGTACCCTTGCTTTTGTATGTTTTGACTCCACAGTTATGTTTATCATGAGCCACACTGTGTGGTGGTCGCTTGTTCCCAGATGGCTACTCACTTCTAAATCTGTGATCCTCTCTCCATCCCCATTTGAGAGTACTAGGTCCAAAATTGCTCCCTCCCAAATGAGTTGCAACACTAGATGCATTGTATTTATTTATTTTATTTCAAATTGGTAACTGGGAAAGGCACACTATGCCAAGGCTCATTTCCAGGTGCAACCCAGGGGAGGGAGTACAGAAAAGGTAATAGCTACAAACAACAGAACATGGTTAATACAATAAACAGAATGGCATCAAGGGTACAAGATATGATAAGTTGAGCTGAGTTCACAAAACACTATGTACAAAATGTGCAAGAAAGCTGCAAGTGTGCCATGCATGAGGTGGGGTCAACAGTGCTAAGGATATGGAGAAGAGGCCAAGGGTGAGAGCACTGATTGCACCAGTATCGGGAGCTCAAAGTGGGAGGTTGGTAGAAGTGGGAGAAAGAAGTCATGATAGGTCAAGAGAGGGAGTGACAGGTGCAAGGGAAGCAGGAGTAAGCCTTAAGTGTATAAAGGCAGGGAGTGAGGACAGGAATCAGAGTGAGGAGGGCAACAGGTTCCAAAGAGATGGTAGGAGAAGGCTGCTTTCCCAGCACAGGAGCGAGGATGAGGAATGGAGAAAGTGTGGGAATCCCTGGAGTACAGTGAGTAAGAGGATAGGACAGTGGAAAGAAGTGAGGAAAGGTAGGAGGAAAGGGATCCAAACCAGTATTTAGTGATAAAGGAGGCTGAGTGGAGATGGCAACCTGAGGGTAGTGGGAAAATTAAAAGGGAGAAGTAGAGGGACAGTGATGTGCATGGGGAGGAGAGTTGGCAGCAAAGTGACAGAAGGCATTATAGATGGTGTCCAATGTGGCTGGGGAAGAGGAGGGGATGGTACCATAGACCACATCTGCGTAGTCAAAAATTGGGAGAACCATTTTGGTAACCATCTCCCGTCAAACCTGGGGTGAGAGACAGTCCTTGTTGTTGTACAAGGCACCAAGACTGGGGTGAGGTTTAGCATGGATGGCATCCATGTGGGTAGTGAAGCCACGTTTACTATCAACCTCAAGGGGAGTGCCATTGAGTGTAGAGAAAACATGGAAGGGTGAGAGCCTAGCCAATTTCTGACTGGTGTCAAAGGCCATAGACACAGTTTTCTTGGAGTTGATCCTGAGCTGGTTGGCATGGAACCAGTGCAGCATGTTGTGAAAATCTTTTTTGGGATGCAGTTTCCACTACTGAAACCGATGGGCCAAAGTTGTAAATGACTGTGTCATCCGCATGCATGTGGATATGCAAAGATGCCCAGGCTGATGGGAGATCATTTAGAAAGATGGAGAACAGGAACAGACCTAGGATGGAGTGCTGATGGACCCCTGCTAGAATGGGGAGAGGGGACTGGATGCCACCACCCCGAATACTCTGATGATACCCCATGAGGTAGAGTATGAACAGAACCAGCTCACATTGGATGCTGAGATGCTAGCTCTGCTTGTCCAGGAGGAGAGGGTGGGACTCCGAATCAAAGGCTTTGGCCAGATCAATGAATATGACTGTGGTTATGTATCCCCTAGGGATAGAGTCAGTTACACACAGTAGTGAAGAGACAGTAAAGTAGTTTTTCCTAAAGTCAGACTGGAAAGGCGAGAGGAAATTAAAGGAGTAGAAGAAATCAGCAAGACTGGAATATACAATATTCTCCTGGAGCTTTGCAAAAGATGGGAGGATGGAGATCAGATGGAAGTTGCCAGGGGAAGAGGGGTCACCCCCTTTGTTCAGTGGAAGAACCTTAGCAACTTTCCAGGCTTGAGGGACAGCACTGAGGGAGAAGATGAGCGAGCAGGGACGTAATGACTGATGCCAAGATGCATAGACGTTTATGGTCCAGCTTGTCAGGGCTGGACTTAGAAAGGTTGAGAGACATTAGGGCAAGGAAGACTTGCTGAGGTGAAACAGGGGGGAAATGGTAACCTTCAGGAGAGCAGGGTGGGGGAGAAACAGTTGGGCACAGGGGGATCAATCAGAAAAAGTAGAGTGCAGTACACAGGTGGTGAAGAAGCTGTTGAAATGAGCAGCAATGGATGGGGGTGGCAGAGATCAGTAAGCCATCTAGCAGGAGGATGGGGAGGTGGACTGGGCTGGGGGATTAAATAGGGAGTGAATAGTCTTCCATAAGTTTGACAGATAGTTTAGGTTGGACTGGAGATTTGACTTAAAATAGCAGGCCTTTTCAGTGCAGACTGCCTTTGTGCAGGAATTTCGGTGTGTCCTGTCGGTTAGGAGGACTGACAGGGTATGGGAGGATTTATAACATCCCCAAGCTTGGTCCCAGGATTTGCACAAAGCAATGAAGTCTGAAGTAATCCAAGGGTTGTGGGAGCATTTGACCCTATGTAACCCCTAGGTGGTGCTATCCCAAGGGCTACTACCCCTGCCTGCTTGGCTAGTAGCAGGTTAAGGGGCCTAGGTTCAGTGACGGCCAGTAGGAATAGGGAGGTCATAGTACCCTTGTACACCCATTTGGTTAGACCACACGTGGAGTACGGAGTCCAGTTCTGGAGGCCATACCTTAGGAAGGATGTGGGGAGGATAGAGAGGGTTCAGAGGACAGCGACAAAAATGATAAAAGGGTTAAGCCACCTATCCTATGATGAAAGGTTGAGAGATTTGAACATGTACTCCCTGGAGCAGAGGAGGGAGAGGGGTGGGACATGATCAAGACCTTCAAGTACCTTAAGGGTATAAACAGGGTGCTGGGGGGAGCATCTTCAAGATGAAAGGAAGTCAGAGAATGAGGGGGCATGGCCTGCAGGTGGAAGAAGGACAGTTCAGGGGTAACATTAGAAAATACTATTACTCAGAGAGAGTAGTAGAAAAGTGGAACAGACTCCCAGAAGCAGTCGTTGGAGAGGAAACAGTGAAGGGATTCAAAAGGGCATAGGACAACCACATGGGAGTGTTAAAGGGGGGAGGCACAGGTCCAAGCAGATAGCTGGGCAAATGGGCAGACTTGGGGGGCCTAGTTTGGTCCTTTTCTGCCGTCACACTTCTATGAATCTGTGACTCTATGAACCTCTGGGGGCTCAGTTTCAATCATGATTTGGCCAATGGGCAACAAATGGTTACGGTGCATGGTCTTGACATCTTTTGAGTTGTTTTCAGGTTGCACTTTGTACCCAGGTAAATCATTCAATTTGCCTACTACTATGTGGGGAAGATGGTGCCACGGATCAGCAATTTTGTGTTTGCCATGCAATTCCAAATTTCTTCGCAATACATGGTCTCCAGCTTGAAGCTCTTGGGCCTTTACTTTTCTATCATATCTTTCTTTATTAGCTAAGTTTCTCTTTGCAGCCATTGTCTGAGCTAGTTGGTATGCATGGTTCAATTGAACTTTTAGTTTTTGCACATACTGCAGGTAATTCTCAGCTCTGACCCCCTCAGGAGAAACCCCAAAACAAACGTCCACTGGTAACCAAGCCTCTCTCCAAAATATGAGGCGATAGGGAGAAAACCCGGTAGCATAATTTTTTGTACAATTATAGGCGTGCACCAAGGTGCTGATTTGATGGCTCCATTTTGGCTTGTCTTTCGGGTGGAGAGTGCCCAGCATGTCAAGCAGGGTGTGATTAAAGCGTTCGGGCTGTGGGTCTCCCTGCGGATGATAAGGGGTGGTTCTTGACTTCTGCACCCCCCATAGAGAGAGCATTTCCTTGATTAAGTGACTATCAAAGTCTCTGCCTTGGTCAGAATGAATTCTTTGGGGGCCCCATAGTGAACAAAGAAATTCTCTATCAGCACCTTGGCCACGGTGGATGTCTTTTGGTCTTTGGTGGGGAATGCTTGGGCATACCTGGTAAAATGATCAGTGACCAGCAACACGTTACTGATATTCCACTGATCAGTCTCCAAACTTGGAAAGTTGATACAAACTAGCTCCATGTGTGTGCTGGTAATGATGATAACAAGGGGGGGGGGGCGGCCCTCTGGGGCATGGTCTTTCTCTGTAGGCAGCGGCTGCAAGTCCATACATGATGTTCAACATCGGCCCCATCTTAGGCCATTAGAATCGGAACTGCACCAAGTCAAGGGTTCTGTCAATGCCAAGGTGGCCCATGTGGTTGTGTAGGGACCTCAGCACCAAGTCTCTGAAACTGTGGGCAAGACCAATTGTTGCTTGTCTACTTGACCCTCCCTATCTACAGTCTCTCTGTACAGCAACTGATTTATTAGCTTCAATTTAGGGCCTTTTCTGTACAATAATGCAGTTCTCAAATCAGAGGAGCACAACTTGGACACATCTTTCCCTGCGTAGAGGGCTTCGAGGGCTAATCCGATCATAGGGTCTCGAGATTGCGCTCGCTGAAGGCTGTCATTATCAAACTGAGGTAATGCGCTAATATCTAGTGCAGAGAAGTGACAGTATGCAGCTGGTATGCACGTGTCCGAGGGACCCAGGCAGTCCACCAAGCAGTCCACTGGGTCCGTGGACATCGATTCATCTTTGTCAAACTTTTGGCACAGTGCTCGAATGCCAGGCTTGGACAACCTAACCCAGTCACCTCTGGACCTAGATCTCTGGGAGAGGACATCAGCATCTATGTGATTCAGGTCTGATCTGTATTCAACAGCATAATCATAAGTAGACAGCGCAGAAATCCACCGATGCCTGGTAGCATTCAATTTAGCTGAAGTCTGCACATAGGTCAGTGGATTATTATCTGTCTTTACCAGCATCTTTGCTCCATACAAAGTCATGAAATTGGTTGACAATGGCCCACTTCAATGCCAAGAACTCCAATTTATGTACAGGATAGTTTTTTCTGATGGAGTCAGACTCCTACTGGCGAAGGCCATTGGTTGGTCTCAGGCTGTTCTCGTGCTCCTTATATAACACAGCTCCCAAACCTTGTAGGCTAGCATCGGTGTGTAACACATAGGGTTTAGCAGAATCAGCACAGGTGAGGATGGGAGCATGGGTGAGCTGATATATGATTTTGTGGAAAGCAGCCTCGTAGTTGGGTGTCCATCGAGACCCAAAAAGTTCACCAGGGTGGAAGTACACTTTCTCTGATTCAGTGGAGGCCACTCTCTTGTACTTTTTGTTCGTGGGAGGGTAACCCTGGGTAAGATTCGGCAGTGGGCGAATCACTCTTGAGTAGTCCTTTATGAACCACCGGTAATAACCACAAAATCCTAGGAAGCATTGTAACTCTTTTAGATTTTGTGGCTGGGGCCAGGTGGTCAAAGCCTCAACTTTGCTAGGATCCGTCACTATCCCCTCGGTGGACACTATGTGCCCCACATACTTTACTGATGTCTGACAGAACTGGCATTTGTCGAAGGACAGCTTAAGGCCAAAATCTTCCAGTCGATCCAACACTTTAAAAAGTCTGCTCTCATGCTCCTCCAATGAACTTCCAAACACAATAACATCGTCTAAGTATACCAGGCACTCCAACAAGTTCATGTCCCCTACTGCATGCTCTATCAGTCGCTGAAAAGTGGCTGGGGCACCAGAGATCCCCTGGGGCATTCTCACAAACTCATAGAACCCAAGTGAACAGATGAAGACTGCTTTCTCATGGTCTTCTGGGGCCATGGGGATCTGATAGTACCCACTGCGGAGATCCAACACCGAGAACCACTTGCTTCCATTCAGACAGTCCAAAACATCCTGAATACGGAGCATGGTGTACTGATCGGGGATGGTTCGCCTGTTAAGGGTCCTGTAGTCCACACACATGCTTACTGTTCTGCTTGGTGGGACTTAGCTAGCCTCTGCAACTCT
This sequence comes from Neoceratodus forsteri, assembly GCA_016271365.2. Classification (NCBI taxonomy): domain Eukaryota; kingdom Metazoa; phylum Chordata; order Ceratodontiformes; family Ceratodontidae; genus Neoceratodus; species Neoceratodus forsteri. The sequence goes on along the minus strand of CM057451.1, from coordinate 369,879,156 downwards.
GCTCGTAAGCGGCTGAATGTCTGGACTGCCGTTCTGTTTTTACCTGCTGCCTGCTCTTTGCCTGCACCTGGACCATCTTGGTGTTTACCGCTCCCCTGCTCACCGGCGAACTGCCCGTTTGCCCTCTGGTGGTGACCTGCACGGTGTGGGAGACTGTGCGTTGTCTACTGTTTCCATCTGGCTGGATGTGTGAGTGAGGGGGAGCTGGGACTGTTGCTGAAGGGGCGGGGACATTGCTGCTATAAAAGTGAAGCACCGCTTGCAAGCGGCTGTTCTGCTTGGTGGGACTTAGCTAGCCTCTGCAACGCCGCTCGTAAGCGGCTGAATGTCTGGACTAGCGTTCTGTTTTTACCTGCTGCCTGCTCTTTGCCTGCACCTGGACCATCTTGGTGTTTACCGCTCCCCTGCTCATGGGCGAACTGCCCGTTTGCCCTCTGGTGGTGACCCGCACGGTTTGGGAGACTGTGCGTTGTCTACTGTTTCCATCTGGCTGGAGATGTGAGCGAGGGGGAGCTGGGACTGTTGCTGAAGGGGCGGGGACATTGCTGCTATAAAAGTGAAGCTCTCGCTGTGAAGGCCGAACGCAGTGAGTGGTGCGTATTTACTCGCACTGAAAAATTTGCTTCTACTGTAGAAGGGAAATGGGTTGGTCAGTGACTTGATTTTAATGTGTGTTAAGTTAAGTAGTTTTAATTTGTACCTATTTATTTGTGGTAAGGAATGTAATATTGGAGTTTTTGCTTTAATATATTAGTTTTGTTGGATTAAGTAGGTTAGGCAGTTATTTTGCTGTTATTTAGTTTGTGTCTAATTAGTAGTTTGTGTTCTTTGTTTGGAATGCTCAGAGATTATGTGGGAGGGTCTATGGGGGCTAGAATTACCTATACCCATTCACTGCTATATGATTTACGTCCCTCCATCCCTCTCCCTGTGTCTGATACTACGGCTAGACGCTGTCGGGAAGTAGGGATTGTGGGGGGGTCGTGCTGATTACTGGCAGTGGGGTGATCTGGGTATGGGTGATGATAGGATACAGATTGTTAGGTCCAGGAGGCGCCCTGGGCTACGACAGGCATCTAGGAGAGGACAGACGTGGTTGTTGCCCATTCCCAGGGAGTCCACCAGACCGAGTGGTCAGGTAACCCGAGGGGCTGCACCACCCTCCAATCCTCTGACAGCAGTGCTGTGCAATGCCAGATCGATCAGAAACAAGATGGCAATTATTGCCGCCTTGATTTCATAGGTCGATCTGGCTTGCATTACGGAGACCTGGGTTGGTGACGATGTAGGCCCCATTTTTGAGGCTGCGGTCCCTCCCGGGTATACCGTGGTGCACTGCCCCAGAGTGAATCACAGGGGTGGCGGTGTAGCCATCTGCTTTAGATCCAGCCTGACCTTCGCCGTGCACCCAGTGGAAACTCCAGGTTCTTTTGAGTGTGTGGCTATCCGCGGTGGTCTCAACACGGGCTGCAGGATTTTCCTCATCTATCGTCCTTCTGGCCCAATGGGGAAGTTCCTGCAGGAGTCTGCCGAGTTCATCGCCGGTGAAACATTGGGATTCCCCAGATGTGTTTTTCTGGGGGATTTCAATGTTTGGGGTGGATGATAGAGATCAAAGATGCAGCAGTGATTTCTTGCAGGTTATGTCCTCTTTAGGATTGACGCAGGTCGTTGCTGCACCCACCCATCAGGATGGCCACATATTGGACCTGGTGTTCTCACTGGGGCTTGAGATCACTGATCTCAGGATTGATCGGGTTTCTTGGTCCAATCATTGCACGGTGAAGTTCACGTTTGGGGCTCCCGCCACAAGCCCTTCCCCTGCTGAGATGATTAGCTGTCACCCTTTGCAGGGTCTCACCCTTGAGGGTTTTCTGGCAGCAGTTAAATTATCAAGTGTGGGTGCTGCATGTGTCAGAGGTGTTGGTGCCAGGGCTGACACCTATAATAAGGTGCTCTCTGACACCATCAACTCCCTCGCACCTGTCCGTGTACGACCCAGAACTTCATACCTGAGGTCCCCATGGTTTGATGGGGACCTCAGGGAGATGAAGAAGATGAGTCAGAGACTAGAGCGCTGCTGGAGAAGGTCCCGCTTGGAGGTGGACAAACTGGTCCTGCGTATGCACTATTGTGCATATCAGGAGGCAATCAACCGTAAGAAGGCAGTGCCCCTGTCCAGGGAAATTGCTGCCGGGAAGAACCGACCAGCTTCACTCTTCTGGACTGTAGACAGACTTCTTCATCCAGTCTGCTTGCAGCCCGGGAGGGTTTTTTCTAACAAAGATTGTGAGGAGTTTGCTCGGTTTTTCTCAGACAGGGTGTCCTTGATCCGGCAGGAGGCTTCCTCAGCTAGCAATATTATAGCTGACAGTGGTCGCCAAATGTGTTCTGAGTGCACTCCGCCGAGTTGGGGGGAGTTTAGACCAGTGGAAGTGAGTGAGGTTATTGAGGTGGCAGTCAATTTGAAGCATACCTTTTGTGAACTGGACCCAATGCCAACGCATTTCTTAATGAAATGCGTTGACTCTGTTGGCCCGGTGTTTGCCATGATTGTACGGTGTTCCTTATTTGAGGGAGTCTTTCCGGATGTCTTGAAGGAGGCTCTGGTGAGACCCCTTTTAAAGAAACCTTCTTTGGACCTGGAGATCATGGCAAATTACCGTCCTATCTCCAATCTCCCATTTTTGGGGAAAGTGGTGGAGAAGGTGGTATCGCTTCAATTGGAAGAGCACCTCGTGACTCACGAGATGTATGATCCTTCCAGTCAGCTTTTCGGCCAGACATAGCACAGAAACTGCGCTTGTTCGGTGCAGAATGATCTCCTCAGGCTAGAGATCGAGGAGACAGGACAATTCTTGTTCTCCTCGATCTCTCTTCAGCATTTGACACTGTGGACCATTGTGTGTTGCTTGTCCACCTCAGGGAGTTGTGTGGACTCACCGGTACTGTCATCAACTGGTTTGAGTCCTTTCTTACCAACAGGAGGCAAAGGGGTTATGATGGGTAATTTCTCATCTGTACCCTGTCTCCTTCCCTGTGGAGTCCCTCAGGGTTCGGTACTGGCCCCAATGTTGTTCGCACTGTACATGCTGCCCTTGGGGGGGATCATTAGGACGTATGGCTTGAGTTTTCATTGCTATGCCGATGATACTCAGCTATATTTGTCCTTTTCCCCAGGAACATCCAGCGCAGTGGATGTGCTAAACATCTGTCTGACCGAGATAAATGACTGGATGGCTTCCAGCTGGTTGCGACTGTACCCTAACAAGACGGAGGTATTGGTAGTGGAGTCGAACAGAGTTCATGATAGGATGGCCTCTGATTCAGCAACTGGACTTGTTCTTGGAGCTGTGTCATTGAAGGCCTCCTCTTGGGTGCGTAACCTCGGAGTGATTCTGGACAGGAATCTGTCCATGGAGGCTCAAATAGCTTCCGTGGTTCGTACCTGTTTTTTCCATCTCAGAAACATTGCCAGGATTAAGCCCCTTGTTCTGCCTCTGGACCTCCCTACCTTGATACATGCCTTAGTCACATCTAGGCTGGACTACTGTAATGCGCTCTATCTCAGGGTCACTGGGGGACTTCTCCGCAGACTGCAGCTGGTGCAAAATGCAGCTGCCCGGTTACTGACTGGGCAGCCAAAATTTTGTCATATTACACCGGTATTGCGCGAATTGCACTGGCTGCCAGTCAGGTGGAGAATCCTCTTTAAGGTGGGTCTTCTCACCTTTAAGGCCCTACACGGACAGGGCCCTGGTTACCTGTCAGTCCTCCTGACACCTACTCCCTCTTTTCGCCCTCTTCGATCCTCCAGTGGTAGCCTCCTGACCGTTCCTAGAATGAGGCTTAAATCAGCCGGTGATAGAGCTTTCAGTGTTGCGGCTCCCGTTCTATGGAACTCATTACCAGCTCCGGTCAGAGAGGCCCCCACTATAGATGTCTTTAAGGTTCACCTGAAGACATTACTATTCTCACAAGCATTTGATGTTTAGAGTATGATTTATCTTATAGTTTGTGATTTATTATTCTATTTCTGTATGAATGATTTTGTTAAATGCTTTTAAATTTTTGTAAGGCGCCCAGAGCCTCTGGGATTGGGCGCCTTTTAAATAAATTTGCCTTGCCTTGCCTTGTCTGTCCCATTCTTTTTCCTCACCACCACAATAGGGGAAGCATAAGGGTTTCTGGATTCTTGTATCACACCAGCTACAAGCATCTCTTGCAGGTGTCTTCTTACATCATGTATATCTGCTCGTGCTAGGTGCTGAGACCTCTCACGGAATGGCCGTTCATCATGCAGGCGTATGTGATGCTCCACTCCTCGGACACATCCCATATCCCATTCCTTCAGTGAACACACCTTATCTCTCTGGGCAAGTCACTAGCTCATTCTAGTCTTCCATTCTGCTGGCAACAGGGAGTCACCAAAGTCAAATGTTGGGTGTCACTCGGTCAGTCACTCCAGAGGGCTTGTTACTAGGTAACACTGCAATGTCTGCACAGTGTATGGTAGCTAGGGTGCAGCCTCTGTTCACCCGAATTTCTCAATCTGACACATTGTGGACCTGGACCATGACCCGTCGAGCATAGGCATGAGCATGAGTGGGTAAGATACTGGGCTTAACCAGCAACCCTTCTGGCAATTTTCCATCGCCTTTTGCATCCAGCATGAGTATCTTATTCTTGACATCTTTCCATTAACGGACCTCCCGTTGTAGAGTACACTGAGTGTTGGGGGCCAGGATCATTGACTCAGGATTCTTCTTCCATACAGCTTCAACTGATTCATCTCGATCCACCTCCTCGACATTCTGCCATGACTCATATTTCCTCTTAATCAATGCAGGAATCCTCAGAGCCCTACCGGTTCGGTGCCCCTGTTTCTCGTAGCAGAGTTGGGCCAATCTTCCAAACATATGAACGTTGGTCCCAATTAGTAGGGGAACCCCATCATACAGTCCGGTAGGGAGACACACTAAGGCTAAGATCTCTACTTGTTCTGCCACCCCAGCCAACGAAGTAGGGAAAGACAACCAAATCCGGATATACCCGGCATAGGGGTATGCCTTTTCACTCAACTGCCAGACGTGCAGTCCTTCCAAAGACTGCAAGGGCACATCAAGCAAGTGCTTCCAAAACCAGTCTTAAAACATCATTGTTACTTGGGAGCCACTGTCAAGCACAGCCCTGGTAGACACTCCATTCACCTTTACTGTTGTCTCCATGGAGGGACCTACCACCTCGGACCATTCTAGAGGGACAGCAGCAGTGGCCCGGACAGACGATTTAGCCACAAAGAATTTTGAGCTAGGGTTTCTTGGACCCTCACTGCGGTCATTCCTTGCACCCCTTGACCACTGATTTGTTCTCCGAAGCTCTCCTTGAAGCCGGTTCACCACTTTCTCTATGTCCTTCTGAGACCGTCATTCCCTCTTCATATGGCCATCTTTTCCACAGCTGTGACACATGATAGACTCCTGTGTTATCCTTGGAGAGAACATTGCCTGAGGAACTGAAGTATTAGCAAGAGGTTGGGGTCCCATATCTGCTGGCAGCGTTGAGAGGGACGCAATGTGTCTCAATAGTTCCTTTAGGGTGACAGTCAATTCTTTGATTTCAGCCTGAGAGCGATCCTTGTTATAGGATGCCTGAGGGTGCACCCCCAACCCCATGGCAGTCACGGCCTGAGCAGAATCCGAGTCTGGTTCCACAGGGGAAATTCTTGCAGGGATGCCTACTTTCATCTCTCAGACCTCCTTCAGTAGTTTGTCTTTCCAAAACTGGGCCCAGGGCGGGAAGTCCTTTGCCTTCTCAGAGTGCTCACTAGGTACCGACTTTTGCCCCTGAACCTCACTTGGTGGGTCACCCTCGGTCACTCGTGCAGTAGCAGCAGCTATTAGTGCAATTTCCCTATGGGGTTGCCTTTGCTCAACCCCCTGAATTTCTCTCATTAGCTTATTATAGGAGGGTGACGATTCCAGTCGGTTGGCCAGGTGCAACTGAAGCAACAACAATTCTGAAAATGGGGCAGATTTAAGGATTCGGTCCAGCCTGGTTCGGTCTAATTCAGTTGCTGGCAAACTACCCTTTCTGAGGCACTCTTGCAGCAACTTTTCAAGCCGAGGTACATACACAGACAACAATTCCCCTGGGTACTGCTGGGTGTTTCTTACCCTCCACCACAGATCCTCATCTGAATCCGAGCTCCCATACACATTCTCCAATGCCTCAAGCTAGTCCTGTGCAGTTGCTTCAGGGTTATTGGCCCATTTGACACAAATGGTAGCCAGGGCAGGACCTCAGAGGCTCTCACTCAACCTCTTTCACTTCTCTGCTTCCGAGCATTGCCACTCCAGTACTAGAGGGGCAACATAGTCTATCCAGGTCTCCCAGTCATCTTCCCTCCTGGGGGGTGGGGAGGGTGCCCGAGAAGATTCTCAACCTTTTGTAAGAGTCATGACTAATGGTAGGTACAGATATAGGGGCCGTCATTGGCATGGGCACAGAAGGTGTGGCAACAATGGGTGCCGGAGTGGGAGGGGGGTGTTAGGGGAGGAACACCCCCAGGTGGCAGGAATAGTTTCTTAAAGTCTTCCTCGGTTTTCCCTTCCTCCAGCAACAACTTAGCAAATTTCTCCTCAAAAGTCTCAGATAGTGGGGGGGGCTCATCCTCCCCGGGGTCTTTACTGTCTCTAGTTATCACTCTCCAGGCAGTGAGGGCTCCTTCTGGGGTAATAGTCCCTGGCACTTTGGAACTCTCTACTGGGTCACTACACAGTACTAAGGCCACAAAAGTTTGGGCGAGCAGATTAGCCTGTCAACTCACCACCACAGGATTTTGTAAACATTCAACTTTGGAGAGTATTCCCTCTACAGTGCCCTTATCGGTACCCAGGGGAATATCCAGTATAAGTATAGCATTTTGGGGGACAATCTCCTGCCCAGTACACCACCCTACCAACTGGTGTACAGCCATTTCTGTTGGGGTAGCCATTTATTTTTAACAACAATTCGTATGTTTGGCCACTAGAGGACGCTAATCCCAGTGGTGCCTCCAAGATGTAACCCCTAGGTGGCACTAGCCCAAGGGCTACTACCTCTGCCTGCTTGACTAGTAGCAGGTTAAGGGGCCTAGGTTCAGTGATGGGTGCCTCCACCCAAAGGGCAGGGTTGGTATCAGTCTGACTAACCAGGCCACAGCCCTCTGGGACACTGTGACCCCCTTTGTCTCCTGCTAGTGGCCCACACAGTACACAATGTTTACCTTCCCAATACCCCTGATAGGCTTTACACATACACCTAGAATTAGCACTTACCCCCAGGACTGGTTCCTTCAGCTTGGCTCTGGGGACTCCCTGTAAAATAAGGTGATGCAAGACAAAAAAACAACAACTATGCAATACCTTAGGCATAAAAAAGATACCATAGTCAATGTAAATTGCGTAAAAAAAAGTAGATCTGATTTATTCAGAGGGCTTTAACAAGGATGGGGGTAATCAGGTTAATTGGCTTAATCACACTATAAATATCACAGTTGTGCATGCAGTCAGTGTCCCTATCAGTCACACTCTCTGGGTACCCAGGATGGAGAGGGGGGATAGCCAGGACCATTGCCCAGGGTAGGCCGGCATTGCAGCTGGTAGGGGCCCTTTGAGGAAAAATAAATAACATGCACCCTTTCTAATTGTAAATCCGGAGTCGGAGGGCTCAGTTCGTGGAAACAACACAACAAAATAATCAGGTGACACACTTTTTTGATTTAAAAGATGGTTGCAGGGAGCTACCCTGATAGTTACTCACGGTACCCAAGACTGAACACAGGATGGACGGTGGTCGAGATGATAGTTGGATTTTCTGGATTGCCAGAAGAAGCAGGGCCCACACGAGTCACTTCTGCGTCGTTCCTGTTCAGGCATGGAGCAGGGGGCTGAACCCTTGGCAGGTCCCTCTCGATGGATTTTCTCTATGCAGTGGAGCAGGGAGACAAGGCCCTCGTGGCAGGGCCTAACTGCATTAGGCAGCAGCGGATTCAGTCCGAATTGAGCTGTGTATAACTTCCAGCCCTCAGCACACAACTCAGCTCGGGGGAAACCAGATCGCGACTCCCCTTTAGTACACAGCACATTTATATGTAAAATGCCAGCAGCACACAGTTCAAGCTGGGGAAAACCAGATTGTGACCCCCCTCCAGTTCACAGCACATTTATATGTACAAGCCAGCAACATGCAGTTCGCACAGTGGGAAACACAACACATTCACATGTACAAGTCAGCAGCACACAACTTACATGCAGCCCAACTAAATTGCGATTCTCTTTCAGTACACAGCACATTTATATACCAGAATTCTAACTTTACCAGGCCAAATGCTCCCCAGTCATGATCTCAAGTCTCTGCATACTCTGGGAGCTCAGAAGTGGCTGGAATTCCTGACAGGCTGATCGCATTCAGCAAAATCCTCGGTCTTTTACAGGTTGAGCCTGGTTAAACCTTGATGGCTTCTTTCACTCTCACAAACTTGGATTTAGTCCGAAAGTACTTTTTCTCTCCCTCTCAGGGCAGAAACAAACCAGTAGGCCAGAGGGCAGGCCTTCCACAGTTCTCCCGCACGAACTACTGCGCAAAACGGCCGCTCAAACACACAAGCTGTTGCTTTCACAGCTTCCAACTTAGATCTGGCTTGCCAGCAGACAGCTCAGGGCATTACATTTAGATCCAAAAGGTTCGATTGGTCGGTTCTGCTGTCAGTCACAACATGCTCTCCCTGTTGGTGCAAACGTCCAAAACTACAATTCCCAGAGTCTGGCACCACACAGTCCCACTATAACAGGATCCACTTTAGAATCCTAAAGTACTGATTGGTCCAGTGTGGCAGTTCAGGACCAATATGGTGGAGTTAAACAGAAACAGTCCTTGCTGCAAAGAAAGGCAGGTTAGAACAAACTCCATTTTCATCACTAGTCTAAATGATTACCAGCAATTAGTTACATCTTTCAGCAGGGCTCCCTCTGCACCATTAGCGATGGCAGAAATGGAGCAATTATTCAGCAGACCGGGCGGGACTCAAGCAGAGAAACACTCAGACCCCCCATTTAGAATAATTGCATCTGCAATCGGTCAGCACTTAAAGAGACAGTACGTGGAGGCTTTAAAGGCGCTCACTGGCAACAACATTTAAACAGCCTTAGTGCCGAACACCAACCAGGCAGTGAGCAATTAGGTGAGCTCGTGGAAAACTTTTCGGGAACCCCCATTTATAGGGGAGGTTACACCTATATTTTTTAATGGGAGTGTGAGTATCCCAGGCATGGGTAAGTACTGCAGTGACTACGCAGATTAACACACAGACAGATAGCTCCTGTGCTTAGGTAAATAGATAGACAGATGGACAGATATTGTCAATAGAAAGATAGAGAGACAGATAGTAAGAAATACAGATACAGACAGATAAACAGACAGATAAATATGGTCAGCAGATAGATAGATAGATAGACATACAGATAGATATTGTCAAGATAGATAGCTAGATAGATAGCTAGATAGAGAGAGAGAGATAGAGATAGAGACAGAGGCAGATAGAGACTGTCAATATATATATATATATATATATATATATATATACAGTACATAGACGGACAGACATAGATTGATATTGTTAGATAAGAGAGAGAGAGCGAGAGGGAGAGCGATAGATAGACAGATAGCTAGATAGCTAGATAGATAGATAGATAGAAACAAATACAGATACAGGCAGACAGATTTCCACAATAATACAATGCAGGCTTGGCCTTATCCTAATATCATCACTGTCTTATCACACAATGTAAATAATATAACAATGCTTGCACAGAGAGTGCTGATATTAGAGTAACAACAACCCTGCACTGCATAATCATTGAAACTCAGAAAAACATCACATCACATATTTGCTATGATTTCGGAGACTTACAACCCTAATTTTTCATTTCCTTAATTTTATACGATTTGAATTTAAAGAGGACCTTCTGCGGTCCTTTTAACATTCATGCATACATTTCCCCTTCCTGCACTGATCTTGTTTTGTGTTTCTGTAATGTTCTCTGCAATTGGTGTTTGTATTTTGAGCTCCTAAAAACTGTGTGATGCACCAAAGCTTCTACACTGAGCCTGGTGTTGCTGCTGACCCTGGGTTGTGCTGGTGACATCACTATATGGAGAAGGAGTAAATCACATTGTGCTGTACAATGAAGATGCAGTGGTTTCACTAGGGTAAACTTTCATAATTTGATGTACATACTATATTCAGCATTGTTCCCCCTTCCCCAAGACACCCTGTTATCAATGCAATATGCCAGCTCCAGTGGTTAAGGAATGCCTTGTGGTTGTGTGTATGTCATTTTATAAACTGGATTTATTTTGTGCCTCAGTAGCAAAGCACAGCAAATGCTCACCCCACAGGTGAATGTTGCAAGGGCCAGGAAACAAAGGATCCTCCCCAGAGCTGCAACTCACTCCGAACTAATTGCAGTTGCCTGCCCCTGAACAGGGCTGTTTCAGCTCACCCACGGTCGGCCGGCACCCAGCCAGCCACCGACCAAGACCAGGACACCCGCCTGCAGCTCCTTTGGAAGCTGCCTGCCCCTGAACAGGGCTGTTTCAGCTCACCCACGGTCAGCCGGCACCCAGCCAGCCACCGACCAAGACCAGGACACCCGCCTGCAGCTCCTTTGGAAGCTGCCTGCCCCTGAACAGGGCTGTTTCAGCTCACCCACGGTCGGCCGGCACCCAGCCAGCCACCGACCAAGACCAGGACACCCGCCTGCAGCTCCTTTGGAAGGTACGGGACAGTGCAGCCAATCGGAACACGGGTGCTTCCAGCAAACCCACTCTGATTGGCCAGGACTTTTCCCCTGCTATAGACACCTGGCACTTTGTTAGATTTTCGATAGAACTAAGCACATTTCAACTGTGTAATTAGAAGTTTTTCAACTGTATTAGCTGGATTGTAATTTCTACTACTGTTTTAAAGTGCTCACACCTCTTCTGTCTGACTGCTCTTCCTGCAGCGCCCCCCCATCCAAGCACTCTGCCTTGGTGCCGATAAGTCTAACTACTTTTTTCTACTTTTTTGTTTTTTTTTAAGTGGCTAGTTTTCCATTAGCAGGTTATACAGAGCTGCCACTAGAGGGATTCTTGGTCTTCTACATAAATCACTGTACTCATTCGTGGGCAATATGGACTGCATTATCATTCTACTTCTTTCCCGGTGCTGCTACAAGGGGTGGTTGTAGTTGAGGTTCCCCTAAGCTTCACTCAACAGGCTGACAACTTCCTTAAAACTGCCTGTGCGACAGCTCTGCAGCTGAAAACAGGAAGCCCTCAGTGTCTGCCATCCACCCTTCAGTCTCAAGTCAGATAGACGCTGAGCACCCTATTATTACCTATGCTGCGCTGTCATACCGATAGATACTGACAGAATCCTCTGTAGAGAGCCAGCACGCCTGGGCACCCTTGATTGGTGCGGCACTGCCATAGGAGGATTGTGATTGGTATGCCTGCTTTGCTCTGATTGGGGCACCTTCTCTATAGCCTGTTACAGTGTTCCCTTCTTAATTCTGACTTCTCAGCTCTCGCTCTGACCTGAAATTTTCTCCCACCCCACCACCCCCCTCTCCCAGGCCTCCTTTAAATACACTCATGATCCGCCTCCTATATCATATTACTGCTTCATTGGCCTAGTTTCGACTGCTGCCAACCTATGATTGGTATCTGAGTGTGGCCAATAAGGCTGCCCTGTGTGAATATCTCTTGAGACCCGCCACTAACTAAGCTGCTCCTGCTCTCCTTGTTCCCCTTTCTGCTGTATTTTCTCATCTAGGTTTTAAGTGAGTACCTAGGTGGGCAAATTACTTGCCTAGAAAATATTGCACTAATACAAATCACGAGACCACTCAATCTGGGACCATGGCTCTCCTTATTGTGTTTTTATTGCTCCCAAGGTGCAGAGTTCTCAGCAATACAGTGCAATTCGAAGTACCTCAATGCAATTCAGTTCTCCAATGTACCTTATCAATACCTAATGTTATAACGGTCTACCGTGCAGACACTATGTCATTCTCCTCTCCCCTTTTAGCCTATTCCCCCCGGTTAGCCTACACCCCCTTGCTACTGTCCTCACCTATGTCTGTTCAAGCACTTACATTGATCACGATCAACTGTTATTACAGTGGTGCCGCCTCTTGCGCAGCACGATATGGGTTGCTGAAGAAATAAAAAAAGCAGTCTCGATTCTTATAAGCTCCTTAAAGAAAGTTATACTTCTGCTTCTTCTCTGCTCAGGAAATGTGGAGCTCAACCCTGCCCCCCACAACCTACCTCGCCATCGATTTTGCTGAGGCCACAGGTCTCAAATGATGTTGGTCAACATTTAAGCCTGCCTAAAAAACTTGTACAGCTGCAAGCCTGGGCTGCACACGTTAACCCTGACCTTATCATAATTACTGAGTCGTGGTTAAAAAAGATGAACACTGATCAACAAATATCACTGCAGGGCTATAATTTATTTAGAGCAGATAGAGAGTCTAGAGCCGGGGGTGTGGTTATCTATGCCAAATCTAAGTACTTGGTCACCCATATTAGTTGCAAATCTCTAGCCAAGGAATTTGAGTTAGTTTCGCTGAGCCTTCATCTCCCCTCCTTGGAATGTATCACTATCCTAGGTGGCTATAGACCCCCGTCTGGTAGTGATGAAGTCCTTAATCTTTTGAAATCCATGTTCGTAGATGCAAAAACTGAAACAATATTTCTAGGAGATCTAAATATGGACTGGCTGTCACCTAAATCACACGGCCTCAAAACCCTTTGTGACGAGCTAGGTCTTGGGCAATTAGTCAGTGAACCCACTAGGAACAACACTCTAAATACTGCCAACAGTTCCATTCTAGATGTGGTACTAACCACCCATCCACACAAAATATCTCATTCGGCAGTGTTTCACAACGACATGAGCGATCATGGAATTGTTGCTTGCATAAGATCTCAAATTAAGACCCGGCCGCAACCCATCTTGATAACAAAAAGATCCTTTCACAAATTCAGTGCAGTAAACTTCCTATCTGACCTGAGCATGATCAGATGGCAAGCTCTCTACCTAGCCAAAGATGTCAACAAGGCAGCTTACATCCTTAATGACAAACTCACTACAATAAATAAATAGCATGCTCCTTTCATCAAACTAAGTGCAGAACAATTCCAACCCTGGTTCACCTCGGATCTCAAGGCAGCCCTTATAGCTCGAGATAAACTCTGGGACAAAGCTAGACATTCCAAAGAATCTTTGGATTGGCAGGCCTTTAGAACAGCCAGGAATAACTGTGTGAAAAAATTCGCTCTGCTAAAGCTAACTATTATATTTCTACTCTCGAACAAGCTAAAGGTAACCCTCATAAAATATGGAAGACTATCAAAGCTATAGAAGGACAGCCCATGGCCCCTCTGTCCCAACAAAGATAGTTGCAAGGGCAAGATTGTGGAAAACAAGTCCCTAATCCTGGAGGAATTTAACTCCCACTTTGCCACAGCTGGATTAGCTTTTGACTCGTCACCTTATGCTGGTGCTGCGGTGAGCCAGCATACCCCACCCCCTACATCTAGTCCTGCACCCAGCCCCTTCCAACTGCGCGAGATAACTTATAAAGAAGTAGAAGATTTTCTTCTTAACTTAGACACCAAAAAAAGCGCAGGGGACGATGTCTTGGAACCCTTTTTCCTAAGGTCAGGCTACGTCCATCTCACTACCCCAATTCTCCACATCTTCAATCTTTCCATTACATCTGTTACTGTGCCGTCCTGCTGGAAATCAGCACATATCCTCCCTCTATTTAAATCTGGTGACCCATGCGATGTAAACAACTATAGGCCTATCTCCATATTGCCTATCCTTTCTAAAGTTCTCGAAAAACTGATCTGTATTCAGTTAAAATCTCATTTGGAACCCTTCTCTCTCATTAACCAAGCTCAATCCGGTTTCCAGGCTAATCATAGCACAATCACTGCACTAGCAAAAGTAACCAATGATTGGATCTCTGCTATTGATGCTAAGAAGGTAACTGGTGCAGTCTTTTTGGACCTCAGCAAAGCTTTTGATACTGTTGATCACAAACTATTAGTCAATTGCCTTGCAAAGTTGGGTGCCACATACCATACCACCCAATGGTTCTCTAGCTACCTAACTGGAAGATTCCAAAAAGTAAAGGCGGAAGGCTTTTTTCTGCTGCTTTGCCAGTTGCAAGAGGAGTCCCCCAAGGATCCATCTTAGGCCCTATCTTGTTTTCTTTGTACATTAATGACTTAGATGCTAACATATCTACGTCCAATCTGCACTTTTTTGTAGATGATACTGTGTTGTATACTTCTGGCTCATCATTATCTGAAGTCAAGGGAGTGCTTCAAGCGGACTTCGCACAACTTGAGCATAATCTAATAAAGGCAAAGCTTCTGCTCAATGCTAAGAAAACTAAAGCGATGATATTCTCCCGCAGTGCTGGCACAAGCCCCCCCAATACCCTTGCCCAAGACTTCATTGTCACCACGATAAACGAGCCTCTGGAAGTTGTAACCAAATTTAAATATCTGGGTATCTGGATCGACAATAAATTATCTTTCAATGACCACGTCGAAGATGTCTCTAGAAGGTTAAAAGCAAGGTTAGGTTTCTTCTACAGAAATAGGCCCCTTTTCCCCCTTGAAACTCGAAACAAGCTTGTACAGGCCACTTTTCTCCCCTACCGACTATGGCAATGTAATCTATTCCTCCACCACTCTTGCAAATCTAAATAAACTGGACATCCTTTATCACCGTGCGTTATGGTTCATTACCAACTCCCCTTACCGTTCGCACCACTGTGACTTATATGCAGCTGTTGGTTGGACATCCCTTACTACTAGACACCTGCTCCATGCTGGGCTATGGACTCTTAAACTGCTCCTGCAGAAATTGCCAAGCTATCTCTCTTCCCTTATTAGTATCTCACATAGTGCATACTCGTTAAGAAAATCTGACTTTATTATGCTTGACATACCAAGGACGCGACTTCCTTTTGGTACACGTATATTGCATATGCCCTTCCTTCCATTTGGAACCAATTACAAACCATACTGAAACTAACTAGCACAGTTTCAATAAACTTCACAAATCGCTAAGTTCAGCCAAAATAAAAGACACCTGTAACTGTCATTAAGTCTCTTCCTTCCCCATGTGTGCCACATTTATCCACTGGTAAGGTATAACTGATTTGTCATATTAACTGCTTTCCCTTCCCTTCTACTCCTGGCTTTTATCTATGCTTACGCCCACTGCTACTCTATCAAATCATCCTCCCCCCATATCAGTTGTAGTCTGTTGTTTGTTCTAGCTGCCAAAATATATGTATTGCACACACCAGTCATCATGTTTCATTTATCAGTATGACCTACGGCGCCTCTGTCTAATGTTTATCACCTGCGTTCACCCTATGTGGTACCCTTGTATTTATATCCAGCCTATATCATGTAACATGCATTTCATGTATATACTGTTATTACCTACCTGTGTTTGTACTTTAAGTGTTTATGTCACAGGACCTCCTTGTGAATGAGCTTGCTCAATGGAGTTTTCCTGCAATAAACTTGAACTTGAACTGAATACCACCCCAAGCAATTAAGCAAATGCTCCGCCCGCTGTTGAAGGTCATGTGGGCCAGGAAACAAAGGGTTCTCCCCAGAGCTGCAACTCACTCCGATCTGGATACCACCGCAAACAATTAAGGTATGCAATGAGGCAACGCTGCAGGGCTCCAACATTGCCTGTATCCCAATGGCTAGGAGTTTTGGTACCATTTCCAAACAAAGGACTGCTGATCAGCTCTCCATTGCCCTTTTAATCGGCAGACTAATGGAGATAGTTTTCTGTACTATTTTGTTCTCCGAATATATTTGTCAAACCTACCTATTTTTGTTGTGTAATTTACGGCATTAGTGGTTTGTTTAGTGGTTCTCTCCCCCTTTACCAATGAACTGCCTAACCTGTATTGCTGCATACTTACTGACTTAAATTATGAGTAGCCAAATAATTCAGCTACTCGAATCTACTGTTAAACCTATGTATTTTTCTGAGTACTTTAAATACTTAACAATTTAAATTGCTAGCAGCCAGCTGTTTTAGTTCTCTCTGTGCTACATATTCTGATTTCTCTCAATGCTACACAACTAGCTAAGTTATTTCCTGTAAATTAAGAGGGCTAAAATGCTATCTTTCTTAGCAACTCAAATGTTTATGGACAGCAGTAGTAGATTCAAATTGTACTAGTGCAGGTTTAGGCACCATATCTTGCCGGCCCCTTGACTGTTCTCGGGTTTCAAACTCTGACCCCCCCCCTTGTTCCTCAGAAAGCCCCTCACTTGCCTACCTTAAAGTTAACATTCTTGTTTCCACTTTCTACAGCAAACGCTCCCCCCGCAGGTGAAGGTCGCGAGGGCCAGGAAACAAAGGGTCCTCCCTAGAGTTGCAACTCACTGAGAACTGGATACCACCCCAAGCAATTAAGGTACGCAATGAGGCAACGCTGCAGAGCTCCAACAGAGCCTGTGTCCCAATGGCTAGGAAATGTCCCTGTCGACGCTTCGAGTCTGCTGCCTCACCGTCCCCCAACCACCCTTGGTGAGCATCTACCTATACAGCAAGACACACATGGCGCTCAGAGCCAATCAGCTCTTTTTCCCATTAGCAGGCTATCCTATCCTTCCACTAGGGGCAGTATACAAGCTTCTAATCCAACGCCCTACCGCAAGTAGCTCTCTTACTGTGTAATTATGCTGACAATTGTAGTAATGATCTCCCTTCTGGCTCCCAAGGTGTCTCTTCCTCCCGCCTCTTACCCCACCATGAAGGACTGCCAGCCTATACTGTGTACCCCAACTGCTGGGTCATCTCCAGCAGTTACCTCCTCTGCATTTCGACCCCCTGAGGCTCCTCTACTATACCTAGCCACACGGTCCACCATCCTCCTGCCCTCTTTCCACGCAGGCCAAATACCCCTATACACACTAACCCAGGTCAGAGCTGCTCCTACTAAGCCAGCAGCAGTTCCTACCCATAAGCCCCTGGGTCATGGCCCTTATCCAAACTATTGATCTTTCTCCTGCTACTCACATCTGAGAACATACAGCAAAACACTGGTCCCATCTCCCACCACACTAGGCCTGCCTCACCCACACTGCAACTCCCAAGAGGACTGAAACTGGTCCATCTCCATATTTGCAGCTTGCTGCCCAAACTCACCCTGCTGCAGCCAGCCATCCTTTCCCTCTAACCAGATGGTGTGATCATCTCAGAATCCTGGCTAAAACCTCACAATAATGACACTGTAGTGGCTATCCCGGGGGTATACTATCATTTGTCATGATCGACCTGGCCGAAAAAGAGGTGACGGCATTACCATGTATGTCGCATCTGCACTTCAGTTCACCCTAATCCCAGTACCTATGCCCACAAAGACCATTGACTCACTATTGATCAAGCTATCACTTCCTCACACAGCTCCCCTCTTTGTTGCGGGCTCCTACTGTGCACCTGACGCACCCCTGCCGACCATCTTGGAACACCCTGGCACCCTAAAATCTTTGGCCCCTGGGGGTGAGCTACACATCCTTGGAGATTTTAACATGAATTGGCTCTCCAACCGGGAATGCCATCCTTCATAACCTAGTAGCCACCCTAAATCTTTCCCAAATGGTCATAGAGCCCACTCGCCTGAACCACAAATCACTAAACCACTCACTCCTTGACTGGTCCCTCACCTCCCACCCTCACAGGACAATTGCCTCTGGCCTCTTACCTGATGCCCTAAGTGACCACCACATGACATATATGGTCAGGAAAATCTCCAGACATAAAGCTGCCCCCCCAACACATCCTCCTGACCAGGTCCTATAAATCCCTTGATCTCCCCTCTCTTCTCCATGCCCTGGCCACTACCAACTGGTCCCCCATCCACCAGGCCACCTCCCTGGACTCAGCACTAAAATGCTTCAAAACCAGGTTCCTAGCTGTCTGGGACTTCTACGACCCTCTCAGATGGTCAAGGGTGAGAGGTGCCCACCTCCCCTGGATTACAGCAGATATCATTGCAAACCTCAGAGTAAGGGACCTAGCGTGGAAATCCTTCATGATCTCTGGCTCTCCCCTTGACCACCTAAACTACCGTGTACTTCGTAACTCATGCACAAGGTTAATCCACCAGGCTAAAGCAAAGTTCTTTAAATCAGCTCTGCACTCAGATCTTACCCACCCTGCTTAATTCTGGAAGGTGATCAAATTGCTTCTCTCTCCACCTTCCCTGCCCTCTACTCCTGCCTTAAACATAGGAGGTTCCAATGTTACAGACCCTCCCGCTGTGGCCTCCGCCTTCAATACATTTTTCACCAGTTGTACCTTGACACTGCTGGCCTCTCTCCCAGCAGCAACCTCCTCCTCCACCTCACAACACCACCAAAGACCCTCCATCCACCTCCTACTTCTCCTTCTGCCCTGTCGCCCTACAAGAGGTACTAAACGTCCTGCAGGTGCTAAACCCTTCTAAGGGCAAACGCCCCTCTGGCCTTGATGCTAAAATATTGTACTTATTGGCCCCGGTCACTGCCACCCCACAGGCTGCTCTTTTCAATCTATCTTTCTCTCTAGCCTCCATCCCATCTGAGTGGAAGCATGCCACCGTCATCCCTCTCCCCAAAGGCGGGGATCTCTCTGCCCCAGGCAACTTCTGCCCTATTTTCCTCCTCCCTATACTGGCTAAGCTCCTGGAACACCTTGTCCTCTCTCAACTCTCATCCTACCTCGACTCCTCATCCTTCTTTACGCCTTACCAGTCTGGCTTCAGGAAGTCCCACTCCACCACCACCTCCCTGCTGAGGCTCACCGACAGCATTCTCTCTGCCATGGACAAAGGCCATGTCACCTCGGCAATTTTTGTCGACCTCACAAAGGCATGCAACACTGTCTCCCACCCCCTTCTTATGACCAAACTCCACAATGCAGGACTTTCTGACCCAGCTACAGAATGGTTCCGCTCATATCTGGTAGGCCGGTCACAATCAGTCAGAATTGGTAGCTCAACCTCTTCACCTCTCCCCAGCACAACAGGAGTGCCATAGGGCTCAGTACTAGGGCTGCTCCTGTTCTCTGTCTTCCTCAATGATCTGCCCTCTACCTGCCCACACACATCCATTCACAAGTATGCTGATTACATGGTGCTGTATACATCCGGCCCATTGACCTCTGATGTGGCGACCAGACTCCAGCAGGACTTCAACAATGTCCAGCTCTGGTTTTGCTCAAATCAGCTTCACCTCAATGCCAAGAAAACCATCTCCATGACCATCGGCACAAGGCAGAGACTCTTGAGGTTCCCCTCCACCCCCGCTTTCCACACCCTCGATGAGACAACTCTGGAGGACAGCTCCTCCTTTAGGTATCTTGGGATCTGTCTTGACTAGCACCTAGACTTTTCTGTGCATATCGATGCCATCCACAAAAAACTGCACCCCAGACTGGGCGCTCTCTATCATAATCATGGTTGCATCCCACTGCCGGCTCGCCATGCTATGGTACAGAAAATGATACTGCCAGTCATTGACTATGAGGATGTAGTCTATAGTGCCGCTTCTAAGTCCACCCTGGCCAGACTGGACTCACTCTTCCATGCCTTCTGTCGTTTGGCCCTCAACTGTCCCTACTCTACCCATCATTGTGTCCTGAATCAGTCACTGGGCTTCCCCTCACTGCAGGACTGCCGCCTAACACCCTGCACCTGTTTCACAGCCAAGTTCTGCTCCCAGGTCCTGCCCCTCTACCTCTACTCTGCACTTTCAGCCACTCCCCTGATAGCTTACTCACTCAGGCACAGTAATACCAGATTCTTATCTGCCCGACACATGTCCACCAACGCAGGCCAGTCAGCCTTCAGATATTGCATGCCGAAGCTGTGAAACTCCCTCCCAGCTGATATAAGGCAGGCCCCTACTGACCGATACCTCTACGCTCACCTCACAGATCATTTCTCTCCCACCTGAACATGTGTCTAATCTAATCGCTGCTCCTCCTCTAGTTGGAATAATATGGCAGTATGACGTTGCACTGTATTGCATTGTTCACATGCATTGTTCCTATGTACCTTGTTGCAGCTGGTTTGATTTGCTCTGTTCAAGCTGTAATCTATTTTAAGAGATGTTTATCTGTGTCTAACACAAACTGTCCTATTGAATTATGTATTTGTATTGTGTTCTCCCTTCCCCTGTCCCTCAGGACGCACCTGGAATCAAGCAGTACTCTGCTCAGCATGCCTTCCTGGTGAAACGCTTAAATAAATAAATAAATAGCAGCAAATGAAAGAGTTGCTATAAGCTGAGACAGCTCATTGTCAGTTTTTTTTTATTTGTGTTTAATGCCTTTGTAATCTGTACTAAGTAATGCCTCCTTGTATACCTCATAGCATTTTGTCACCGAAATGTTGGATACAGACACTCAAAATGTTAGGAAATAAGAAACACTGGTCTTAATAATGTGGGACAAGCAGTCAGACAGAGACACATTCAGAAAACTTGAAGCTACCCTTGGTCACACCCTTAACACTAGCTGAAAAGCCTAACAGTGGAGTGTTAATTATGATTCCCATTGATGCTTTTGTCCTTGAATTTATTTATTTAAGAGTTTCACCAGGAAGGCATACTGAGCAGAGTACTGCTCAATTTCAGATGCGTCCTGGGGGGAGGGGTAAAAGGGTGTAGACAACATCTGATGATACACAGAAATTACAGTACAATACAGCAACAACACAGGTGCTATAGGGATACAAGTAGCAACACAAGAACTATAGCTTAGAGCACTGAGGCACCCAGTTAATACAGAATGCAGTAAATTAGGTTAACTAGCTAGCAAGTTCAGTGGTTCAGCAACACATCTAGTCCGAAAAGTGCCTGTATACTTGAGGTCACACCCTATTATACAGAGGGATACTATGGCAGTGGAGTGAGTGCAGGCATGCATATTCCAAGGAGGACACTGGGGGCCTGGGACAGACACAGAGGCCTCAGGTGGCCTATGAGGTCATTTGGTGTTGTGAGGGGACTTCCCGCAGGAGCAGGTGGGGGGGGAGGGGAGAATGATTTAAGGAGCTGATTACACTGCTGGGAGTTATCTGAATGCCTAATGACAGCCGGTAAAGAGTTCTATAGTTTAGGCATACAGTAATTGAATGCGGCCTGTCCTTTGGCTGTGGACATGTGAGGGACATGTAGCAGCTGAGAATCAGTGTTCCTGAAAGTCAGTGTTCCTGAGAGAGAGAGAAGGCCAAGGGGGGTTGAGCAAGGAGGGTGGACTCGAGGTAGGGGGGAGGGACTGTGCCCAGTATTTTGTAGTTAGCCTCACACTGTGGAGCTGTCTCTGATCCTAGAGCGACGGAATGTCTAGAGACTTGTAGGGATCGCAGTGGTGCATTGAGTGGGGGCAGCCTCGGGCAAACCGGCAGAAGGACTGGAAGAGCGGGTTGAGTCTTGCTAGGGTAGATTTGGGGGCAGCACTGTAGACTACATCTCCGTAATCAAGTATGGGGGGATAATTTTCTGGAGGATAGCCTTGCGGGTTTCCTGAGGGATGCAGCCCCTGTTATGATGTAAAGCACCCAGCTTGGGGTGCAATTTCTTGTGCATTGAGTCGATGTGGCCTGAGAAGTTGAGGTGCTGGTCAAGCCAGACCCCAAGGTACTGGAAGGAGGTGCAGTCCTCTAATGGTGTCCCATCTATGGTGTGGAAAGTGGGGGTGGTGGGAAGACGGGAGAGTCTCTGCCTACTACCGAAGGTTAGGGAGATGTTTTTGGGAGGATTTAGTGAGAGCTGGTTTGAGTGAAACCAGTGCCGGACAGCAGTGAAATTGTCCTGCAGTCTAGATGCCACTTCAGCGGGGGATGGACCTGATACATACAGTGTCGTGTCATCAGTGTACATGTGTATGGATGTGTGTGCACATACTGAGGGCAGGTCATTCAAGAAAATGGAGAACAGGATTGGACTGAGGACCGAGCCTTGTGGGACACCGGTATTTACAGGAGGGGGGCAGAAGTATGATGAACAATTCAGACAGATTGAGACCTTCCAGCTAAGTAGGATTGGAACCAATTGGTGCTGGTTGCCCAGAGACCTGCATGTTCAAGTTTAGTTAGTAGAAGGGTGTGGGAGACCATGTCGAACACCTTGGCAACGTCGACAAAGATAGCTGAGGTGATGTGCCCGTGGTTCATACCCGTGAGGACGGTGTCAGTAAGTCGTAGCAGTGAGGTGATGGTGGAGTGCAACTTCCTAAAACCAGATTGGTACAGTGTGAAAAAGGAGGAGGAGATGAGAAAGGGGGGGGAGTTGGATGAGCACAAGGCGCTCCTGAATTTTGGCTAGGATGGGGAGTAGGGAACTAGGGCGGTAGTTCCCAGATGAGGAAGGATCACCCCCTTTCAGGAGAGGAATGACTGTAGTGCATTTCCACTCAGATGGGACTGAATTTAATGAGAACGAGAGATTGTAGAGTTTGGCCAGAGGGTCGGCGATGGCTGGGGCAGACAAGTAAAGCATTTTGGAGTCCAGACCTGAGGGGCATTTGCCTTTAGTGGGGTTTAGTGCCCACAGTGCTTTTAGCACCTCAGTTTTGGTGACCAAACTAAAGGCGAATGACAGGGAGGTGGGTGTTTTAGGAGAGGTGGGCATGGGTGGGAATTTGGGAGTGAGGAAAGGAGAGAGGCCATGCAATTTGTGAAAAGGTGTTAAAGTCTGAGGCTACAGCACCTGGTTCAGTAATGATGGAGCCATCAACATTGAGGCAGGGATAGGGGAAGGAGCGGGGGGGGGGGTTATTAGTGATTTTATTGTTTTCCAGAAAGTCGCAGGGCGATTTAGGCTAGTGTGGAGATAGGCTTTGATTTAGTTAGCCTTGGCCTGGTGTAGAAGTCTGTTTCAGGAGTTCTGGAGTGTTCGGTAGAGTTGGAGTGCCTCCAGGGTACAGTTTGCCTTATAGGCTTTCCATGCCTAGTCCCTGGCATGGAGTTGCTCAGTAATATTGGTGGTGACCCAGGGCAGGTGGCGCCCCTTACACGGGTCCTTCTCAGTGGTGCATGGAAATTCCATACAGTTAAGAATGTGGAATTGAAAAGGTCAAGGGCAGAGTCGATGCAGGATGCCTGTGGGATGAAGGACCAGTCCATGCTGGACAGTTCATGCAGGAGTGCTGAGAGGTCGAGGGATTTGTAGGACCTGGCGAGCAGTATCCGTGGGGGAGGAGCTTTGGGCATGAATATTCTCCTTACCACGTAGATTGTGTGGTGGTCACTTAGTGAGTCTGGAAGGAGTCCTGACTCGAGAATACGATGATGGTGCGAGGAAAGGGTCCAGTCTAGTAGGGAGTGGTTCTGGGATTTATGATTCAATCATGTGGGTTCTGCAATTTGTTGGGTCAGATTTAAGGAGACTACGTGGCGCCGTAACTTAGAGCTAGTGCTGGAAAGCCAGTTAGAGTTGAAGTCACCAAGGAGAATCAACTCGCCCGCTGAACCAAGCATTTTAAGTGTGCTCAAATGGTTCATTATGAGTGGCGTGGGGGTGTCGGGGTTGCAGTAGGACCCAGCTATATATAATGGTACTGAGTGGGGGAGAGAGAGAGCTTGATTAGCAAGGAGTCAATGGCCAGAATGGGCAATGAGAGCTGGACAGGGGTGTAATGGGGTTGTGCATCAATGTACATGGCAACGCCACCACCTCTTTTATTACCATGCCAGTCATGCCGAATGAGAGAGTAGCCAGGTATCAATAGTTCAGCATCCAAATTGTGGGGTTTCAGCCATGTTTCGGTTATGATCAGTATGTCTGGTCGCAGTGTAAGAACATTAGGTTGTAGGATGGTAAGTTTGCTCAGGATGCTGCATATGTTTAGGTGCATTATTTTAAGACCCCTTGGTATTTTTATAGGAGTGGCAGGATTGGGGGGGTTGGACCAGGGTTAAGCTCTACATCACCTGCAAGAAGAAGTAGCAGTGTTTAGCTAAAGTCGTATACCCTGGTGACTTGCTATGTGCTCGAGGTTGCTGGACAGTTATAGGGGTTCTGGGTGGGTAAGACAATCATAATACAGTGAGCCCAGCATGAAAGGAGGTCGTCAGGATGGATGCACCTGGTACCCAGTTTATTGGGAGATGTGGAAGCAGAGGCCCTGTGGTAGCAGTGGTGTGGAAGGGAGGGGGAGCTGCCCTACTGTCTTATGAGCTGGTGTTTGGCTGAGTGACAGGATAGGTGGAAAGTGGGAGGGATTTGAGGGTTGGGAACAAGTACAGCATACTGAAGTATAGTGGCTTCATATTGAACATGCTGTAATTGTAAGGTGGCCACTAGTGGCGATAGCAGATAATCTGCTAAGGGGAAAGTGGGCTGTTACAAAAATATCACATGATAATCTCAGCCTATATAAGGCTAAGTCCACCTAGGGTGGTGGCGGGGTTGGTGGGGCAGCCGGCACATAGCGCCGGTGGGGTCTTAGTAAACCGACTGAAGCTGTGCAGCCATGTCGTGTAGCCTTCATACCTGTGTGCTTTTAAAATTCGGGGATCTGGCTTGGGGGAGGGCAGGACAAGTGAGGCCCTCATGACCTCCATGTACACTGGGGAAGAGAGAAAGAGGAGAAGATGATTAAGAGGTAAGCTGGAGGTAGAGCTCCCTACATCTAAGTTAAAATCTGCTCAGGTTACAGTTACAGCTCTAAAATATTGCTAGACCAAATAAATGTCTCCTGCTCCGATTTCAGTTAGTTTCAGTTGAAGCGTGGTCTTTCTCGAAACACAGTTCCAGCTACTTAGCATCAACATTATAATACATCAGAATAATTTACTTAAACCCTGCAGTAGCGTTTAGGTTTAGAGAGGGAGACTAACAGCAAGCAAGGCATCCAGTGTTTTTTTTGGTTTAAGCCTAACAGGTATAAAAGCTGTTTGCAGAATAGCTAGAAACCGCTACAACGGAACTTAATTAATTAAAGCTCCCAGCGAAGAGTATGCTGCACTCAGGATTTTTTACATTCGAACGGTGCACAAAACTATCAGCACATCTCTGCTGACGGCACCATTCCAGTTCAAAAAGGTGCCAAATTCAATGTTCTTAGTAAGCTGACTGAAGCTGTGCAGCTGCATCGCGTAGCCTTCGTACCTGTGTGCTTTTAAAATTCGGGCATCTGGCTTGGGAGAGGGTAGGACAAGTGAGGCCCTCATGACCTCCGTGTACACTGTGTGCTTTTAAAATTTCGGGGATTCGGCTTGGGGAAGGGCAGGACAAGCGAGGCCCTCACGACCTCCGTGTACACTGTGTGCTTTTAAAATTCAGGGATCCGGCTTGGGGGAGGGCAGTTGCCACATAATTGCAGCTCTTAATGAGCTGCCAATCACACCAGGTCATCTGGAACATTGAGAGAGAGAGAGTAGTGTGAAGTACACATTAAGCATGGGGCTTAATGTTAGGTGCCGTCCCTTTAAGAGAACTTAGAACCTGCAAGTAACAATTTGTTGCACTACCTGGCAGTGCCATGTACAGCCACTGGAAAATTGCAGAAAACTGTACCCAAAAATGCGGAGACTTTTTGCAGAAATTGAGGGAAAATTACGGGGGTTCCCTATACATTTCCACTGCCCCCTAATAAATCTTTTATTGTTTGCTGCAGCAAGTATTGATCACAAAAATTGTTAGATAAATGTATTGCCTCTTGTAAATGTGTTTAATATGAAGAAAGGTATGTGTTTTTGAAATGCACTGCAAATGAATCATTATGTAACATATCTTCTAAAAATCAAAATCTAAAAATGTTCTATCTGACACCTCCTTTTTCACCCCTTTCCATTCCGGTTTTAGGAAAAATCACTCAACCACCACCTCTCTCCTACTGCTCACAGACTCCATCCTAAGTAGGATGGACAATGGCCAAATTACCTCTGCCATTTTTGTCGACCTGGCCAAGGCCTTCGACACTGTCTCTCACTCCCTTCTCCTCGACTCACTCCCAGCTGCTGGCCTATCTCCCTCCACCACAAACTGGTTTAAGGCTTACCTTATTGGCAGAACCCAGTCAGTTAAGATCTTGAATGCCATTTCCCTTCCCCTCCCAATTAGCGCTGGAGTCCCCCAGGGCTCTGTATTAGGGCCCCTCCTATTTTCCATCTTCTTAAATGACCTTCCCTCTATTTGTTCCCCATCCTCTGCTATACATATGTATGACGATGATACAGTCTTGTACGCACCTGGCTCCTGTCCTGATGAGGTTACAGCCAGCTTACATAGAAACATAGAAACATAGACTTTGATGGCAGATAAGGACCGCTTGGCCCACCTAGTCTGCCCATTTCCCTACCTACAGGATAAGCTGCAGATACTAGTTAACCAACAGCCTATTTCTTCCTACCCCCCACAAGAATTGCCTTATGTCTGTCCCATGCATTCTTGAAATCTCCCACAGTTTTAGACACCACAACCTCCTCAGGAAGGCTGTGCCATGCGTCCACCACCCTCTCTGTGAAAAAATACTTCCTCACATTGCCCCTGAGCCATCCCACCTCTATCTTCAAATTGTGTCCCCTTGTTCTTGCACATCTCCTTTTCCGAAAGATGCTACCCTCTTGGACTTTGTTGATTTCACTGAGGTACTTAAAAGTTTCTATCATGACCCCCCCCCATCCTTTTCTCAAGGGTATACATGTTAAGCTCCTTTAGTCTCTCCTCGTATGGCTTCTCTTGCAGACCTTGCACCATTTTAGTTGCCCTTCTCTGGACAGCCTCCATCCTGTCTATACCCTTGCAGAGATGGGGTTTCCAGAACTGGATGCTTGTCTCCAGATGGGGTCTCACCAACTGTCTGTACAGAGGGATAACAACTTCCTGTTTTCTGCTGGTGATGCCTCTCCCTATAAATCCCAGTATCCCCCCAGCCCTCTCCACTGCCTTCTCACATTGCTTGCTAACCTTAAGGTCAAATGATATGATTACCCCCAGGTCCCTTTCCATTTTTGTTGTTGTTACTATCCCCCCCTCATTGTGTAATCTTCCCCTGGATTTTTGTTTCCCAGGTGCATTAATTTGCACTTATTTGCATTGAATCCAAGCTGCCATACTTCTGACCATTCCTCCAACCTTGCCAAGTCCCTTCTCATCCTTTCCATGCCTCCTTGTGTATCAACCCTGTTGCAGATCTTTGTGTCATCTGCAAAGATGCATATTTTTCCTTCCAGTCCCTCTGCAATATCACTTATAAAGACATTAAAAAGGACTGGACCCAGTACTGAACCCTGCAGTACCCCACTAGTAACCCCTCTTTCTTCAGAATGGACTCCATATACAATTAGCTTCTGTGTCCTGTTGTTCAGCCAATGTTTTACCCAGGCTACCACCCTGGGAAACCCTCCCAGGCTGGTTAGTTTGATTACTAATCTTTTGTGTGGGACTGTGTCAAATGCCTTGCTAAAGTCTAGGTAGGCCATGTCCACAGCCCCTTCCTGGTCTACTACTTTGGTCACCCAGTCAAAGAAATCTATTAGATTCATCTGACATGAGCTTCCCGCTGTGAATCCATGCTGCCTTGGGTCCTGTGCTCCACTGGCCTCTAGGTACTCAACAATTCTTTCTTTCAGAAGTGATTCCATCATTTTCCCTACCACAGAGGTCAGACTGACAAGTCTGTAGTTTCCTGCCTCTGTCTTGCTCCCACTTTTGTGAAGGGGAATCACATCCGCCTTCCTCTAGTCCTCAGGTACTACATCATCCTCCCAAGATTTGTTAAAAAGGGTAGTCAGTGGTGTCACTAGTTCTCCCCTTAATTCTTTTAGAATTCTGGGGTAAATTCGATCAGGCTCCATTGCTTTGTACACCTTCAGTTTTAGTTCTTTCAGAACCCTTTCTTCTGTGAAAGGACTGGGATCAACCCCCACCTATCCAGAGTGCTTCTGTTAATTGGATTAGGCACCGTTCCCGCCTCCTCTTTTGTGAATACTGAGCCGAAGTATTCGTTCAGTATCCCTGCTTTTTCACTGTCCCTCTCTGCCCACCCACTGTCCATTCTATTCAGCCTCACTAGCCCTCCCTTTGTCTTTCTGCGCTCACTGATGTACCTATAAAGGTTTTATTTATCTTCTTAACCGAGTTGGCTATCTTTTCCTCAGTTTGGGCCTTTGCTATTCTAACTTCCCTCCCTGCTTCCTTATGCCTTAACTAGTACAGTTCTCTGTTCTGCTCCTTCTGTGTTTCCTTATACTTATTAAATGCTATATTTTTCTCTCTAACGTTCCCTGTTACCTCTTTTGAGAACCACAGTGGCTTTTTCTTTCATTTTGATTTGTTTATTTGCTTCATACAAAGGCTTGTTGCCTCTGTGATGGCAGTTTTGATGTTTCCCTATTGTTGCTCCATCCCTCCTTCTAGCCTGTTTGCTAGTGCTTTCCTAAAGCACTCTCCCATCTGGCCAAAGTCAGCCCTCCTGAAGTCCAGTATCCTCAGTTTTGCATGGCTTGACTCTGTAGCTGAGTTTATCATGAACCACACTGTTTGGTGGTCACTTGTTCCCAGATGGCTACCCACTTCTAGATCTGACATCCTCTCACTGTTCCCATTTGAGAGTATGAGGTCTAAGATTGCTCGCTCACGAGTGGGTTCCAAAACTTGCTGTCTGAGTCATGCCACCTGTAGGGCATCAAGAATGGCCCTGCTCTTGGATGTGGCTGCAGCAAAGGTGCTCCAGTTAACATCTGGCATATTCCAAGTCCCCCATCAACAGTATCTCCCCTTTCTCTGCCATCCTAAGAATGCCTTGTATCATATCCTTGTCCATTCCCTCCCTCTGACATGGGGGTCTGTACACAACTCCTGTGAGGACTGTGGTGCCATTTCCAGCCTCTAAGGTGACCCACAGTGCCTCTGTCCTCCCTGTTTACTCTTTTGTTCTGTTGCTTTTATCCCTTTCCTTACATAGAGAGCTACTCTTCAGCTCTGGTTTGCTAACCATCAACTCTTCCTCAACGCCAAGAAGACAGTCTCCATGACCTTTGACACAAGGCAGAGACTCTCAAGGCTTCCCTCCCTACCCATTTTCCACACCCTTGATGGGACTTTACTTGAGGACACATCCTCCTTCAGGTACTTAGGTGTTTGGTTGGACCAACACCTAAACTTCTCTGGACATATTGATGCCATCCAGAAACATCTGTGCCCCAAGCTTGGTGCCCTGTTCAGGAACCATAGTTGCATCCCTCCTACTGCTATGCATGAATTTGTCCAGAAGATGATACTGCCTATTTCTGACTACTGTGACACAGTCTATGGTGCTGCCCCTAAGTCCTCCCTGGCCAGACTGGATACCCTCTTCAATTCCTTCTGCCGCTTTGCCTTGGATGCCCCCCTTGCAC
Source organism: Neoceratodus forsteri (assembly GCA_016271365.2). Lineage (NCBI taxonomy): Eukaryota > Metazoa > Chordata > Ceratodontiformes > Ceratodontidae > Neoceratodus > Neoceratodus forsteri. Next base: position 369,849,676 of record CM057451.1, on the reverse strand, counting down.
TCACCATTGCATCTTTATCATGCCCTATCCTTCCTCTCTCTTGCAAATAGGCGGCTCTTCCACTGTGTTAAATTCACCTCCAAGCACTGGATGTGTGAGCTCCCTTCCTACTCACCTCCTCCTATATAATACCCCGCCACCCTCTCATTCCCTTAGATCAACCGACTCTCGCACCCTGGTAGTCCCCGGCAGATCCACCCAAATTGGCCAATCCAGTTACTCTTACCACCTCCCAAAAATCTGAATCCCTCCCCCCTCAAATCTGGCACTCATCCTCTGCCTACTCCATCAGCTCTGCCCTCAATAATTACCTAGCTCCTAGCTGCTCCTGCGATGTCCCTCCCTAACTCCCTCCTCTAAGCCCTGGACAAACCCTACCCCTCTACCATCACCTTCATTGTACCCTGTGCACACCCACCCAAATTCTTAGCTCTCCTCCCTTCCCCCAAATTGCTTCCCCTTACTGGCCTCCCTTGATCTCTCACAGAATATAAGGGGCCCCAAATGGTCTCCATGGGTCCCTCTCCTACCCCCCAAAAGGGACATGTATCTCTCATCTACTACCTTCCCCCACCACCCTGAAGGGGTCTCTCTGGGACACTTTCTTATCCCCTTCTCTCTGGTCAGTGCAGTGCAGGGGCCTCGCATCCTGAAGTGGTCTCCAGGGACATGACTCTTCCCCCTCCCCACCCACCTCACCACTGCCTCTTTTTTCACCCTTTTCTTTCACATAAGCACTTGTTACTTATTAACCCAGCACTTATTATTGTCCACCGTTTTTATCTACCATGTGCAACACTGTTGTAACACTATTTGTAATATCTACCGTACAACTGTATGTTAATGTTGAACTTATAACTTGAATGTTTAATGTCTCATTCCTAATGTACCCCTTCCCCCCAGGTCGCATCAGGAGATGAGCGACTTGTCGCTCAGTGTGCCTTCCTGGTGAAACATTTCAATAAATAAATAAAGATATCTAACTCATGCAGTGCTAACTAGATTTTATTTAATAATTCACAGTCTGTCCATATTGAATAAATCCTGAAACAACATATTTTGCCAGTTTCTAGATATTAAATAATGAAGCCTGTTTAACAACAACTTGCTTTGGTTCAAGAAAAACAAATAAACAGATAACCAGGGTGCCTAAAACAACTCTAGTACAAAAATGTTTATTTTGTTAAAATAATTACTGTTCTTAATCAGCACTATAGGTACATTTCAAAAGCACATGATAAAAGTATTAAATCATACCAATAGTTTTTCATTACATCACGCAATAGTTTTTTTTAATACATGGTACTTTCGTTTTACTCGGTTTGCAGTGATTTTACTTGGGTTGCAGTTGTTTTGCCTATTTGAAGGTAACCATTTAAATATTCCTAACCTGTTCAGCATGTTTTCAGATATGTTTGTAGGCTTTGTATGTCAGTATGCAGTTCTGTCAGACTGACATGTAAGGAATCACTGCCAACGACCCTCTCAGAAGCACATTCAGGTTTACAATCGGCAGGGCCATCCAAACTCCTCATTCTTTTGAATAAAAATCCTTTCAGAATGAAAGTATTTATATAAGGAAAACCTACCCTACCATTCAAAAGCAGGCACTGTGGTCAACGCTTCATTTAGTTGAATGGGACACTTTGCACCTCTTCTCACACCTATTGTTTCAGTCTCTGTGTCAGCAAAAAGTTCTCTGATAGTCTGCTTTAACACACATTTTAAGTGCTCAAGTGTACATATGCGTAGCCAGATGATTTTGAAACCAAAGCAGGAAAGTGAATCACATAAAGCAGAGTCACATTGGACCCCTTCTCACCTCAGACTGTATTGTTTTGGTCACATCCTAATCTGTGTACTAAATTGTTAGCATATCAGAGTAGATTTCCTTGAGCATTTAAGTACTTGTGTACAATTTCAGTCAAAAATTCAATAAATGTAAGAAATTGCAGATTTTGCACAGAGAAGGGTGAAAATTGAGGAAAAATTGCTAGCGCAATTTTCCAGTGGCCCTCTAATGCCTGTCAGTCACAGAAATTATTCAGTCTGGGGCTAGACCTCATGAAGAGAACATGTCCTGCTATCTCTGAATAAACCTTTTATGTACTAATTTACTGCGTCTGACTCAGTTCTTCTGTACCAGCAAGGGGTCCTTACCAGCTGCAACTGATGGATCTGGCAGACCAGAGAGAAGATAAGGGTATTTTAGTGGAAGACCAAACCAAAAATGCCACACATGGTGGAGGATGCAGCCCTACTTCTGCCCAGGCCCCCATCTCACTTGTCAATGTTCCTTGGTTCCCAGAGTCATCACCCAAGTAAGCTTGCATTGTCTGAATGCTGATAAATCTACAGCCCTGGCTGCAAAGAAAAAAAAAAAAGAGATGAACTGTGTCCTGCTTTGTGCAACAACCTGCAGCCCTTCTCTAATAGCGTAGGTTGTGACAGAAAAAAAAAAATGTATTGCATATTACAAGCCAGCTAACTGCACTGTCAAACTAAATCTCTAGCCCTATGTCCACAGAGCTCCACAGACTGCACCTCCCACCCCAGCTCCTACCTCGAGTTCAGTGCCAAACCTGCTGCTCCACTCCACAGTGCAGAACGCTGCTCCACAAGGGACTGTTGCAAATTAAGAAATAAATTAAGAAAACAGCTCAGCCTTGTCTTGTTATGGAGTTCTTTCCCCAAACAGCTACCGACTGCTGCCATCTGCATAGCCACCCCGCAGCTCTGCTCAGCCATCCTTCAAATGCAGCTCACCCATGGCTGCTGCCTCTTGATGACACGGCTCAGTAGTCACTCTGCCAGGACTAATGAAACACACCAACAAACTCAAATAAGCAAAAACTGCTTGCACAGAGTGCTACTTGCTAAGAACTGCAGCTCCACTCTCCCGACCTGTTCGTTGCTCAGTGCTCCTTCAAAGCCACAAGAACCATGGCTTCCCTTCCACCAGCAGCTGCAAAGGAGAGATCCACTCTCCTGCCCCACAAGCCTCCTCCTTCACAACTGCGGCTTCCATTGCACCAGCTGCCACACAGAGAATCTGCTCCTCCTGAACCCCTGCAACTACGGAGCATCCAGACACTCCAGGCTGCCACATAAGCTGCTGCTGCTCAGCCTCCTACAAAAGCAGCTCTGTGCCGCTCCACAAAGGACTGCACCAAATGAAAAAAAAATCATGGAGCCATAAAAAAAATAACATGGCTCCACGAAGCACCCTGTCAGCCTAGAGCTCCCCTCCCACTGTTGCTCAGTTACACACTCTCTCCAATGCTCCTCGCTGACACACAACTGCACAGAGCCTCTGCTCACTGCTTGGTCACACTCCAACAATGAGGCCATACAAACAAAAAATAAATAAAAGGATCAGAAAAGGGGGAACAGATTAAAATAAAATCAAGCAAAGCACAGCATAAACAAATAATCAGGGGCAAGGAAACAAAGGCTGTACAAAAGCAGGGCGCACCAATAAATACAAATATGAATGAGGGCAGTAAACTAAATAACAATACAGAATACATGGGGGCAGAACACAATACAAAGTGCACAAGCCTGGGAGACCGAACAGAAAAAAGAGGGGGGAAAAACAGCTCCATAAACAAAACAGAGAGCAGTAAAATGAATAAATACAGTAGTTCCCCCCCTTCACTCGTCACTCACCAAAAAACACAGAAAGCCCACCATTTTTCTGTGCCAGGGTTGAGAAAGAAGCACATTAGCTAAGCAAGCACCATTTTGGGCATCGCAGAGCAGCACAGCAGCCTCGTGGCATAAAGCAGCCATCTTTGTTTACTGTACAAGAAAGGAAGTGACCCTTAACACCCCTGTTGGAGGCCATCTTGCTACAGTCATAACAGTCAAAACACAGGAACTGCATGTCAAAGTTCAGCGGCCATCTTGTGAAGGGCACTAAATGACCTCACTCCATAGAAATCAGTGGCAGTCCTATTAAAATGAATGGACACTGCAACAAATAGCTGATTTTTACAACAGCACCTTTATTTAAATAAAAGACAACACAGAATTAAATGGGAATTGTTTATTAAGATGTCGTTTGATGAACCTTGCTACAAATAATTGCACTTTTGTCTAAAAAAATATTTTATTCTCGGCACTTCATCTACTCCACGCCGTCCCGTCTCTTGCATGACTGCAACTCCTTCTCATCCTTACAACATTGCTTCAGTGAAACAATGCTTGTCTCCAACCACAATGTCCATTGAAGACACCAATATGAGGATCAGAGTGTCCAGAGAGCTATCTTCACCCATTCAAGGGAGTGGGGCTACAAAATCGAAACCATCCTGCACAACATCCAGTCGTCCATCTCAGTTCAAAGAGCACCAGCAATGCAAGCCATTCAAGATGACCTGGCCTACATTAAAGCTATTTTACCACCATCCACACTCCATGCCAGCCTACAGCCAGTACCCTTCTCAGTCTTACCTCATGAAGATGCTGTCGACTGGCTCGAACAATTCCAAGCCTGGATTTCCTTACATGGTTGGACTGATCCTTTGCATATTTCCAATGCCTTGTGCTTGTTTCTGAGTGGGACTGCCATTTCCTGGTTCCACACACTTCCAGAACAAGTCAAAAAAGATACTGCCACCTGTATACCACCTTCCAAGACCATTTTCTCCAAGCACATACACCCTGGGTATTGGAACAACAGCTGTGGGAAAGTACCATGCAACCCTCTGAATTTTTCGAAGCCTTCATAGTGGACATTCAGTCTCACTGCAGATGTCTGCAGAAACCTGAGAAAGAGCAAATCACAGCCTTTGTCCAGGGACTGCTTCCTCAACTCCATCTTTGTGTAATTCAGCAGAAACCAGTAACCTGGATGGATACAATTCAAGCTGCACAACTTGCACAAAAGTCCATATTAATGTTCCAGGCCACCAGTGTACAAGCACCTCAGTTGTTACAGTTAGCTGCACTCACAACGTGTGTCTAGCAGCAGCAGTCAATGATGGAGACCACAACTGTCAATAGTTTACACCTCAGCTCAACTGCTTCTTCTGCTACCTCTGTCAATGTTCTCTGACTATTTTGACAGCAATCTGATCCTCCTCCACCTTCATGTGAGCCCGTGACTTGCCAGTGGTGTGGATTCAGAGGACGCACTGCTGCTGTCTGCCAAAAGCTGAAGTACCACAACAGAAATCAAGAGAAACAAAGGCACCCAGTGCCACACAATCGGCAAGATAACCACAACTACACCTAGAATCAGGGGAACACAGCAACTGTCTGCCCCTCTAACACAAACAAAGCCCACCCTTCAACTGCTAACTCAGGCACACTCACGCCTCCATGGGCAAAGGTACCTGTCATCAGATCACCTCTCCTAGTGAACTATGTCCCTGTCGCCATCAGAGATTGGTCCATACATGCCTTGGTTGACACTGGAGCAGAAATCTCAGTTATCAACAACAGTATTCTGAGCAACCAAGCTATTTGTCATGTACCTAATGTCCCTCCATCTGACCTAAAGCACATTATCACAGCAAGTACAGCTACAGTACCTATCACAGGTGTGATCCATCTCAAGCTACACTTTGGCTCACAACAAGCTACTGTCAAGTTCTACCTAGTGCCTGATCTACAACCTGCAGTAATTCTTGGCTTGGACTTCCTCAAAGCTCACAAAGCCATCCTAGACTTTGCTTCAAACTGTCACTAGATCCTCAGAGGCAACTTGTAGCTATCGACTCAGTCACTGTGCCTCCTCAGAGATGGTTTAGATTGCCAAGATTCGAGGTGAACCACTTTCATAAGGTGTTGTTGGCCTCATCATGGGATCCCCTGTGCTGCATTTGTCAGGTCTCCTTCCAGGAAACACCTAATCGTGGTGCATGGTGGCGCAGTCTTCCAAAAATGCTGCAACTTCACAGATGAGCCTGTGAACATCTCAAAGAGTGCCAACATCAGAAAGTTTGTCTGCTTGTCTTCAGGGGACCAACTCCATCTCATGCAAGAACTTCAGCCTGGTTCCACCAACTCTAGTCCCATCAGTAGTGTCACGACTACTCCAGCTTCAACAGAGTTACCCCTCAGTCAGCGACTATTCTTCAAAACTTCCAGCATCCCCAACAGAAAAGCAACAACTTTTGAAATTCCTAGAGAATTACGCAGATGTCTTTGTAAGTCCAGATAACAAGCTCGGATGCTGTGATGTCCTGCAACACACCATCAAACTGCAGCCCAATCAGACACCAATCTGTCAGAAAGCCTACAAAGTGGGACACAAACAACAAGTCCTAGAGGACATAATCAAAGACATGCTAGAACAAGACATTGTTGAAGAGTCTACAAGCCCCTGAGGTGCACCTTGCCTGCTGGTGGTAAAGAAGGACAAAGGGTATCGCTTTGTGGTGGACTACAGAAAACTCAGTGCCTACACAGTGCAGGATGCTCATCCTTTACCTACAACTGAAGATGCTTTAGAGAGTCTTGGTGCGGCAACCCCTGCTTACTTCATCACTCTAGACCTTCAGAGTGGGTTCTACCAAATTTCCATTGATCCAGCTTCTTATCCATAAGCAGCATGGTGCTGCCACTTGGGACTTTTTCAGTTCAAACATCTACCTATGGGACTTTGGCATAGTCCAGCCACATTCCAACATGTTATGGAAGCCTTACTACATGGGTTGTCTTGGAAATCTTGCCTAGTCTACCTGGACAATGTTATTGTCTTCAGCAGAACCTTGCCAGAGCACCTCCAACATCTCAAAGAAGTGTTTGAATGTCCCAGACAAGTCAATCTCAAGCTTCGCCCAGAGAAGTCTTGTTTTGCACAGCATCAGATCCATTACTTGGGACATGTGGTTAGTTCTCAAGACATCTCTCCAGATCCAGACAAGCTCTCAGCAGTCAAAGACTATCCAGAACCTAACAATCTCAAAGACCTTTGAGCTTTTCTGGGCTTGTCTGGCTAGTACCGAAAGTTCATTTGCAACTATGCCAAGATTGCAGCTTCACTGTATGCCCTCACCAAAAAGGGATGTGAATATACATGGACTTCTGAATGCAAAGAGGCCTTTGAAACCTTGAAAGAAAACCCTAATATCTTCTCCAGTATTTGCCTACCCAAGGTTCGACCAACCCTTCAAACTCTACTCAGGTACTAGTTCCTTTGCAATGGGCGCTGTGCTATGTCAAATTCAAGACGGAACGGCACGAGTTATTTCCTAAGCCAGGGGCTCTCTTTCCTCAGCTGAGCAGAACTATGGCATCACAGAAAAAGAATATCTAGCCATGGTATTTGCCATAAAGAAATTTGACTGTTACCTTCGCTACTCCTCCTTTACAGCTATCATTGATCACTCTGCCCTCAGATGGTTATTCGAAATGAAGGAGCCAGTAGGCAAGTTTGCCCAATGGATTGCCATGCTGCAATCCTACAACTTTGAAATTCAGTACAGACCAGGTCGAGTTCACTCAATGCCAATGGTGTAAGCCAGAGATGATATCCCTCCACATCATCCTCAACAGACGAAGAATCCTGCTCACAAGCTCTTCCCTTCCACGCCACGGATGTGCTACCTGTGGACATTCCTACAGTACCTCAAGTTGCTGTGCTGCTACCACCTGCTTCTACAGAAAGACACACAAATCCTCACTTACTGCAAGCAGCTGAAGAGCTTCTCACCTTCTCCATGTCTGATCTATCCCTGGCAACTGACAAAATACAACAAAGAACTGATCCTCAGTCCACAGACATAATCACATACTTAGAGTCTGGAACCTTACTGCAACACATGAAGCATCGTCAAGATGTACTTTTCTTTGCTTCGCAATACTTCCTCAATGACGGTGTGCTTTTCCACATTTAGACCAAGGAAGGCAAGGATCATTGCATGGAAAGAACTCATGTACAGCTAGTTGTGCCAGCCTCTCTAGTCAATCAAGTTCTTCTCTCCACTCATGCCTCTCCACTTTCTGGAGGTCATATGGGAATCCACAAAACTCTCAAAAAGACAAGGCTTCATTTCTTCTGGCCTCAAATGAACAAGGAAATTGTCCGATTTGTCAAATCCTGCCAGCCCTGCTCCCAAAGAAAGCCTCCTGCTAGACTGACAAAGGCACACATCATTCCAATGTCTGTAGCCACTGAACCTTTCCAACGAGTCAGCACTGACATTCTTGGGCCTTTACCCACATGCTCTGACTCTGGCAACAAATACATTCTTGTTTTTGTGGACTACCTAACTAAATATTTGGAACAAATCCCCCTGAAAGACATTAAAGCTGCCACAGTGGCAAATGCCTTCCTCAACACAGTCATATGTTGTTACAGTACCCCATCATACCTGCATTCAGACAGAGACACTAACTACCTTTCAACCATTGTTTGAGAAACTTGCAAACTTCTCGACATCAGAAAGACTCACACAACAAGTTATCATCCACAATGCAATGGACAAAGTGGAAGAATGATGTCTACCATTTTCAACACACTCTCCAAATACTTGGATGAGACTCATGACACTTGGGATCGTTTTGTTCCATTTGTGCAGTTTGTCTACAACACAAGTCCTTGTGTCGACAGTACAGAGTACACACCATTCTTCTTAGTCCATGGATGTCACCCAAGAACTCCACTGGACAGGGATCTCTCACTGATAGAAATTCCAAAATCAGCTTCTTCCTTAATTCCTATGCTGGAACAACTTGAACTTGCCAGATGTGTTGCAGTCACCATGTTGGGCTAGAGAAAATCTGCCATGCAGAAAATGTCAGCAGCCAAGTTGCATGAGCCTTCATTCTCCATTGGGGACAATGTGTACTTGTACCAACCTGTCCTAGTTTCAGGCGCCACCAAGAAACTGTTTCACCCCTGGACTGGTCCCTTCTACATTGTAGAAAAGCTTCCTTCTGTGCATATTCATCTGCGTCTCAAGTCTGATGGAAAGCTGGTACACAACAAAGTCCACATCAACAGACTGAAACACGGGTACCGGAGTAATACCCTTCCAGATGACCCAAGTCCACCTAACAATGAAGCTGCAATTGAGCTTGCTGTCCTCTCTGAAGCTGAAATCCCTTCAGACAACTTGGAACCAGTTCCTACAGATCTTCCCACTCCTGACACTCTCCAGCTGGATTTCGTTTTGTCTAATTTGCCAGATGACCCCCCCCCGCCCGGGACTTCTCCTTCTCAGCCTTCTTTTTCTTCTTCTCAGGACTCTCTTGCACACACACCAGAGTACCAGATCGAGAAGATCTAAAGGAAGATGTTCACCAATGGATCCTGAACTTACAGAGTCAAGTGGTGTGGATTTGACAGTTTGCAGAGCTCCTGGGTCGCTTTTAATGACCTGACTCCGTCCCATCAGGAACTGGTGCAAGCAACTCATACCTCCATTCCCACCAACCAGGAAAGTCGAAGGAGGTCTTGAACTTTTGGTTACCAGACTCAATGGTGGAACTCACACTTTTCTAGTGATATGTCTTGTTTGCAAAAAAAAAATTTAGTAAGTGTTATGCAACTGTTTCTGATTGTTTTTTTTTTTCCCCTTAGGAATGTCTCTTCCAATGGACAGTCCAACTGTTCTTCTTTCTGTCTTGCAACTGTTATTAAGGTGTCATCTTGCATTTTTGGCATCCTCCAGCTGCTACCCTTCCCTTCCCCTTCCCCCGCACTTTAGCACTTGTGGCATGACCAAATTTCAAGTGCTATGGTGTTTCCCTCCTTCTGGTGCTACTCTGATTGGTCCCCAGTGTAGTCCAGATTCTTTCCTCCCCCTCCCTGCAGTGGAGTACTGTTTTGTTTTAAGTGTGTGCATGCCTTGAAATGCTTAAAAATGTTTTTATTTAAAATTTCCTAAGAGTACTGTTTATAGTTTTATTGTTTGTTCGAGTGGTACTCACGTTCACGACCCTGGGAGTGATGTGAAGTACACATTAAGCATGGGGATTAATGTTAGCTGCTTCCCCTTTAAGAGCACTTAGAACCTGCATATAACAATTTGTTGCACTGCCTGACAGTGCCATGTAATGCCTGCCAGAGAAATTATTTAGTCTGGGGCTAGACCTCATGAAGAGAACGTGTCCTGCTGTCTCTGAATAAACCTTTTATGCACTTATTTACTGTGTCCAACTCAGTTTGTTCAGTACCAGCAAGGGGTCCTCACCAGCAGCAACAGATAGGTCTGGCAGATCAGAGAGAATGTAAGGGTCTTTTAGTGGCAGACCAAACCAAAATGCCTCAGTAGCATAAGGACTAGAGACTACTACTGTGGGGAATTTTTTAACTTAATTTTCAGCCAAGGAAAACCTGCACTATTCAAGATGGACAAGAAGAGAGTAAGCTGCAATAGCCCTGGTCAATTTGCACTAGGTCTTGGGCTAGTAAAATAATGTTAAAATGGACCCCTGCCTCTCCTGGTAGCAGTGAATACACTACCAAACAACAATAAAAAAATCCCTAACAAAAGCTTTCACAATTCTCAGTATGTTTTTTTAAATTCTTAAAAATCCCTTGACTAATTCAGCATTACTACTGTAGTATGTATACCAAGTTATTTCCCTAGTAAAACTGCTGCAACATGATTGCACAGCACAGTGTGATTCACTCCTACTCATAGAGTGACATTACCAGGAACCAGAAGCCCAGCAGCTCAACAGCAAAGGCAAGTGCATCAGAGCTAAAAAAAACAATTCAAAATGTGGAAAGAAGAGTAAACCTTTGACAAAACTAACACATGAACACTACATTTGCAGTACATTACTACATAAAACAACTGCAAGAATAATTTTTGTGGACCATCACAGAAGGTCCTCTTTAACTCCTAACAGATGCATTAACTTGTTTTCTTTGCAACATATATCTACAGGGGATATGTGATGGCCTGCTGTTGAATAACCGACTTATCTGAACAAGCCAAGAGTGACCTCAACTAACGTCACAAGTGACGGAGCATAACAGAGCCATGAGTGACAGTCCCTGAGGTCACTCTCAGCAAGTTCAGATAAATCGGTTATTCAACAGCCGGCCATCACATATTCGATTTATGCAATAGGGCTGTTTTTTGTGGTGTGGTTATTTTTTCTCTTTTTTTTTTTTTTTATTTAAGCTTCAGTTGTGCTTTTCTGTGAATGGGCTTTATTGTGCTGTGTTTTGAGACGTTTCTTATGAATGGGGTTGTGTTCGTGATTTGTGATTGACTGGATGTGTGGGTGCGTAATTTTGATTGGTTGGTGGTTGGCATGTTTGCGTCATGAGAGTTTCAAAGAGCGCAGTGTGATAGGGTGTAGTTTGCATGTTGGAGGGCCATAGAATTATTTATTTAGTTATTGTCTTGGAGTAATACCTTTGAGCTAAAAGCTTGTTTACAAAGGTTCCATGTCATAACAAGGTACATTTACATAACAGACAATTAGACTACAGAGTTGAGCACACAGTAATAAACACAGTAGAGTACATAGTAGATTACACAATATATAAAACATTCAGGTAGAATACAAATGTGGAGTACATAATCGATTATACAAAGAGAATAATGGACAGGTTAGTGTCCATTACCAGTGAATAATACCTTCGAGAGGTTCCTGTGTCCAGAACCTCAAGATGGGATCTCAAGTAATGGACACTAACCTGTCCATTATTTTTTTTAATATATGGATCCAGTTTTTGTGTTTTGCTGAGGGACAGTTGGCAGGTGCAGAAAAGGTTTGGTTGTCACTGACAGTCACATTTTCTTGCTCTTGTGTCTTTACTTCATGCCCCCATCCCCCGCTCACTCGCTTGCCCTCCCGCTTGTTAAGCAGACTAACAGAAAATATTTTATTTTTATTTTTAGTCGTACCTGTTGTTAGGTTCTGTGCAGCACAAAAGATCAACGAGCTATGTCCATGTGGGGCAAACAGAGGGAGGACAGAATACTTCCATCTGCTAACCGAGATGCTGCCATGTTTTTAAAAATGTTCCAATCTACCACAGAGGAAAGTGGCCAATGATGGACCACACTGTTTGATTGGCACTTCCAACATGGCCAGGCATCGAGACTGCTATGCTTGCGCTTTCCACTTTCAGTGATAATAGTATCATTCAGAGCACCGAACGATAGTATTACAGGCTCTGAACGATACTATTATCACTTTTGAACTGTGCTAGTATCACTGGTGACCGATAGTATTACCACTTGCTGTCTGGTACTATTACCGGGATTTTTTAGTGTGCTTTAATGTAGTATTAAATTGCATATCCATATATTAAAATATATTAAACATTCAGGTAGAATACAAATGTGGAGTACATAGTCAATTATACAATATATTAAACATTCAGGTAGACACAATTTCAACAATTGAACTGAAGAGGCAGTCATGCTTGACTTTGTCAGGCAGGGAGGTAGGAGAGATTATTTTGGAAGTGAGGGGTGGGGTATCTAGGAACATGAGGGAGGGAAAGGTGAGGATGACAGGATTAGCTAGGTTTGACAATTGCAGCTACTTTGTGAGGAATCATAAAAACATGGTGGGTCCATGTCTTGCTTAACAAGAGTTAGAGGCCATGCCGTGTGTTAAGGAGCACATTGTGGGGGTCTGTGGAGTTGTTGAAGCACAGTGAAATAAAGAAAACATTTTGGAATGAAGAGTCAAGGTATTTTCTTAAAATATTGCTTTTTAAGTTATTTTACAGTCTGTCTGTTGAGAGTGGGCAAGCACTGTGGGTGGCAGAAAAAAAGTGGAGTTCTGAAAAGAAGCTGTTAGCAGAGATGCACGTAGGCAGGTGTATGTGAGCTAACAAAGGCTTTGGTGTGTGACAGTACATTGATGTAAAAAAAGAAAAGGTTGAGTAATCTGCTGCAGCTTTGGAGGCGGTGTGGTTCTTCAGAGGTGCTTCTGTGGGGAGTCACTAAACATGCTTTTGTGCTACGGGGAAGTAATGCTGGCAATCATCTGGGAGTGGGGGGGGTGACGTGTCTACCATTAAGATAAATGGCGATGACATGTCTACTGTGTAGATAAATAAAATGTATTCAATGGGAGTGAAGATACAGTAAATGGATTTATAACATGGGTTGGCAAAAGTGGGAAAGATCATTGGCCAAAAAGCATTACCTGACCATGGATTAACTTCACTATTTAATCCACAGTTGGAGTGAGATGGCTGGCCAGCAATATCCCTGGACACAGCAGGACTTGTAATCTGTGGAGAAATTCAGCACTGACAGGCAGCCATTAAAACATTCACCTAAGCAAAAGAGAGTGGCACCTGTCAGTGCTGTAGCCAAGTCCCCTCTTGCTCATTGTGGAGAAAGGGGAATTTTAATGGACAGCTACTGAAGTTCCCTTTTCAAATGTACTGTCCTCTGAAGCAGTACTGCCAGCTGTTCCCCCATGCCACATGGAGTGCCCCCCCCCGACAGAATGAGCAAGAAAATATGGTACTTGGAGAGAGAGAGAGAGAGAGAGAGAGAGAGAGAAAGAGAGGGTTCATAAGACAAGATGTAATGCAAAGCTAGAACCCCCGCACAAGAGAGAGCAAGACAGTTTCATGTGGCAGTCGGGAATGTAGCTCGGTAGTCCCCTTCAAGCAGCGGGCAACAGCAGGTGTCCCAGTGTATGCACAGTATGCCTCCGAAGTGTCCAGTAAAAGTAGCAGATATGAAAGCTGCAAAAAAGAGCTGGCAGCCCATGTACCGAGCCCTGCAGAGAGCACCGCAAGTGAAGGTGCACGCACTGTTTACAAGTGTGGCAGAGACAGTCATGCACACTGAGCCCTGCACCTTCTGTGAGACTGAGACATGGAGAAGGAGACTGGTAGGATCGCCGACAGTAGCAGCGGTGCCCCCTCCTCCACATGCCACTGGATCCGCTCCTTTGCTAGTGGTTATGTTGGGGCTCCTCCTGCAGTTTAGTCTGTCTTCCTTCTTGGACTGTACTCTAGTTGGTGTGGCGTCACCAAGCAGAAAGAAAGATGTGGCATCTGCTGCTGTTGATTCAGTGTTAGGCATATAGTCAGTATGTTTATATGCACCCAGTTAACTGGCAAACGCAATGTTGCCTGGAAAGTTTATTCCGCAAACGCGTTCACTGACTAACATTGGTTTTCCAGCAAATGGTGCGTTTATATGCAAGTTTTTGTTACCAGGATACACCCGAAAACATCTGAAGAATGTTCAGTTTGCCGGTTAGAAAAACTGCATATAAATGCACTGAGTGAGGGTACTGGATTTTTGCCTGCGTGAGGTCAAGTAGCAGAATGCAGAGGTACGATGTACTGTCTCTCTCTCTCTGTGAGCCTCTTGTCCCACTCTGTGATCAGCTGTTTGTCACCATCGTGTGTGTGCGGTCTGATTTCCATTCTTCTGTCCCCTGGAGCACATCATGGAAACACAGAGAGACTGGCAGCTCACGGGGTGTCTGTTCCCCTTCCCGTTCCCTAGCGAATTGCTTGTGTCTGGAACGTATCTTTTTCCTGAGTCAGGTGGCAGTTCCTCACAGCCAGAGAGAGAGACAGAAAGTAACAGCGACAGTCGCTTAGCATCCGGAGCGGGTGGGGTTACCGACTGCAGAGGGCTGTACGGTGCGAGTGTGCTGAGCCTCCCTTATAAAGCTGCCTCTCCAAAAGAGAGAGCTACAGTAAGTTGCCACATTCTGCATTGTCCTGTGAAGCTGACAGTGCTTCTGTGGTCACCCATGCTTTTCCAACAGTGTTGGTGTGAGCAGCGTGAGTGAGAAAGAGAGAGACAGAGAGAGAGAGACAAATAGAGAGTGGTAGGGAGTGGGGCATGTGAAATGCAAGTCCTTCTCTCTCTCTCTCTCTCTGTTTGTCTCCATCGTGGAAGGGAAATTGCATGTCACGGGGAGCTCAAATAGGGGGACATGCAAGACACAGTGCCTTCACTCTCTATCTCTGTGATTGGGAGGGGGCAAGTCTTTTTGCAGCCAGAGCTGCATCTGAATGTGTGTGTGTGTGGTGTGTGTGTGTGGGGGGGTAACTACAGCTGGTAGGCAATGTAGAAGACATTGTTATACACAGGAAATGTCACAACTCATGTCAGTAGTGTATGTGTGATATTTCTATGTGCATAACAGCAATCCAGTGTGCAGTATTTATGAAGGACTATTTTGCAAGGCGGCAGGATACAGTACCTTTTTTGGTGTTAAAACACAACAAAAAACCCTTTCTGTGTGTTTTTTCATGTTTGGCACACAGTCCATGTTATAAGCGCAATAACCCACTCCAAGGTGTGGGGTTATAGGCATTTAATCCACACCTGGGGTGCTGTGAGGACACTTGGCCTGCAGCCTCGTGCCTCACAACGCACCCCAGGTGTGGATTAAATGCCTATAACCCCACACTGTGTCGTGGATTATTGCTTACTTATACAACAGCTTCTGTGTCCATGCCTATTGTATAAATATACAGTATGATATGCAATGGTCAAAATCAAAATATGCACCATATCTTCATAAGTGAGGGGGCTGGACCATAACTCACCAGTGGTCAAGCCATGAGTGAGTTACGAAAGTCCTGCTCCCCAACAAGTGATGATAAACTGCATATTTTGAATTAGTTCATTGCTCACTGGATATATACAACATAAGTTTACTGGTAATAGCTTTTAAACTTGTTATTTGTTTGACGATTGGATGGTTTCTCTTTGATTTCAACAGCTGTTTTATATAGAAACATAGAATTTAATGCCAAATAAGGACTGCTTGGCCCACACAGGCATCCAATTTTTTTCTACCTGTACTGTCTCCACAGACCCTACTTGATCTCTGCCACTCCCCTTCCCACTTTCTATTAAGATTCCCTTGTGCCTGTCCCATGCATGCTTGAAGTCCACCACTATTTTGGCTCCTATCACCTGCTCTGGAAGACTGTTCCAGGCATCCACCACTCTTTCAGTGAAGAAGTGCTTCCTCACATCTTTCTTGAATTTACCTCCCTTCCAGCTTCATTGCATATTCACTTGTTCAATCAATCAATCAAAATTTTATTTGTAAAAAGCGCCTTTCTGCAGCCAAGGCGCTTGTACATAAAATAAGCATTATAAAAACATCATAAAAACACATGTAACCCCCATCATTTTGCAAATGACAGATGGTATGCTGTTTAAATCTGACAGCAGTACCAGGTGAGGACTGGGTTCAGGGAGGAATAGGTCACTCGGCACAAAGACTAGGTTTGGCTACTCTGCACAGGGGCACCCAAGTAACTCCGAACACAGGAAGCAATAACTGTAATGTCCAATACCAGGAATGGGATTCTAAAGTGTGGCTTTTATTCACATCCAAATAGAATAAACAAAGCATAGATGGACCCCCACAGGGCTACATTCCTGGTAATGCAGATTAAAAGAATCAAGAACACTTCTTCAACACTTTTAGCCCTCAGGCTCTGAACCCACCGGGCACACAGCCCGGACTTGCATGCTACTTTGGGTACACAGCCCGAAGTTGTACACTGATCTGGGATTTCCCTGGCTCGGCTCCCTTGCCGGCCACTCGGACACCTTCCATATGTCATGGAAACATTTTCTGGTGGCTCCCTAAACCACCCAAGAGCACCTCAGCTCTATCAGGGAATTTTCCTTTTAATCCCACATCTGGGTACTTTCCTTAGGCACTGGCCAAGTACCTGAGAGAAAGTAAAGGTGCCACAGAGCAAATCCGTAGAGGTGAATTTGGTTACTACTGATGGGGGGTCTCCCACCTCTCGCTTCCACAACTCATACCCGGCCATTTCTCTGGACAGTAAACACCACATACTGTAAAGCTTGGCAATGTAGATTAAGGTTAAATGTATGTCACATTTCCTCTACTTGTCTTGCTTTCCCTTTGTGCTGGACTTGAACATACTTTTACTTGGCATAGCCCATTGCTCTAGGCCCCCCACTGATTAAGCAGTTCAATCCCCACTTTACTTCACTCTTTGGTGCTGGACTTGAACCTACTTGAGTTAACCGGCAATGTCTATTACACTAGACCTCTTACAGATTAAGTAGTCCAATCCCCACGTTCCAACAATTCAGGCGAAAACATTGGCCCTCTGTCAGAGCGAACTCACCCTTTGGTTGCAGGTGCCCCACAGGCGATTCCTCCACTGGAATTTCTCTTTCAGAGCTTCTGTTGTCGCAGCACAATTTGAAATAGGCAGCTTCTTCCCTTAGCCGGAACCAGGAGGGTTGCCCCTGGAAGACAGGCAAACCTCCCCCCCAGGGAGGGGGCACTTGGACCAGTGACAGCAGTCTCCACCACTTCAGCAATCGGTTTCTGTGTCCCTCTTATGGTGGAAACACACACCTACTTAACAATAGCTCTAAAACAGAGCTTAAAGCTCTGAGAGCCTGCACACAGACTGCTGTGCTGCTGTCTCTCTCCAAGACTGCACACAGACTCTGTTCAAAATCCCCAACATTCTATCCTAACTTCCAAGTGCAGCACTCCAGTGTGGCTCATGCAGCTGCGAGAGTTCTATGGTGATGTCATCCCTCAGTCTCAGCAGAGACTGAGAACAGAGTGAGACAGTGTGAAATCCATTTAACTGGAGTTTCACAAGCTGCCTTCCCTGCCCACCACTAGGTCTTACTGGGATTCTAGTAACCCCGAGTAACAGGGGGGGTTACACACAGCAATGTCATTAGTTGATAAAACCCAGCAGTTTAAGCTATATAAATTACAGAGGCGGCCTAAGAACTGAAATA
Organism: Neoceratodus forsteri; assembly: GCA_016271365.2. Lineage (NCBI taxonomy): Eukaryota > Metazoa > Chordata > Ceratodontiformes > Ceratodontidae > Neoceratodus > Neoceratodus forsteri. Next base: position 369,831,998 of record CM057451.1, on the reverse strand, counting down.
AGCCAGGCTAAATAAATATGCTTTCAATGCAGTTTTAAAACTCTGGACGGTCAGGCAGTCTGGCACCCGACGAGGTAGAGAATCCTACAGGGTCAGGGCCACAAAACTAAAAGACCAGGCCCCAGATGTCTTTGAACAGATCCTGGGAATCTCTAGCAATCCCTTATCAGTGGATCAGAGAGGGTGGAGGGGACAGTAAGGGCGAAGGAGATCTTGCAAGTAACTAAGTCCCTGATCGTGTAGGGCTTTATAGGTCAGCAAACCGACTTTGAAGGTGATCCGCCACTGTACTGGCAGCTAATGTAGTCTGCGGAGCACAGGCGTTATACGACTGGTCCTAGAAGTACCAGTCAGTAGCCTGGCTGCCGCATTCTGCACTAGCTGCAGGCGGTGGATATCAACCCCCAGTAGCCCTAGGTAAAGGGAGTTGCAGTAGTCAAGGCAGGAGGTAATGAAGGCATGGACCAAAGTTGGAAGATCCTAGGGAGGAACTAGATGTTTCACCTGGGCGATATTTCTCAGATGGTAAAAAGAGGTTTTGACTACTGCCACCACCTGAGATTTCAGGGTTAGGCCATCAACAAAAATAACGCCCCGATTCCTCGCCCGGTCTGAGGCAGTCAGCTGAACACCCCCAAGCCATAACCCAGAGGGTAATCCTGCTGACATACCCGCCTCTCGACAATCTGGGTCCATGACCAGCACCTCAATTTTAGCTGGGTTCAACCTCAGCCAGCTCGCACTCATCCAGTCTTGAATCGCAGCTAGACAGTTGTTAAACACTGAGAGGAACACATCCTGACCAGGTACAAAGGACATGTACAGCTAAGTAGTATCTGCATAACAGTGGAAACTCAAACCGTACTGCCTAATAATCTCTCCCAACGGCAGTATATACACTGCAAACAACATGAGAGAGAATGGAACCCTGTGGCACCCCACAGGATAGGGGGAGAGGGGCTGAGGAATAAATTCCAGACTCCACTGTCTGACTCCTACCCTTGAGGAATGATCAAAACCATCTGAGGACCATACCAGACAGTCCACAGCTGTACTGCAGGCATTCCAACAGTACCCCATGGTCTACAGTTTCAAATGCTGCAGAGAGATCGAGAACATAGGAATGTGCCAGCAGAAACAGACCATCCAGTTTATCTAAGTCTGCTCTAATGTGCAGCTAGCACCCCTAGTTTTCAGCTGTCCCACCCCTTCCCCTTTGTCATCCCACTGCCACCCCCACCTTCCCCATCCTCACTCTCCCTTGTTCCTTGTCCCATGCTTTTTTTGAAGCTGTTCATATTTACATGATACCACCCATTCTGGTAGTGCATTCCATTTTGCTAACACCCTCTCTGTGAAATAGTGTCTCCTCATTTCCCTCCTAAATCTTTCCCCCTCCGTTCTTAGCCCATGCCCCCTGATGTCCTCCCTCCTTAGCTTAAAGACCCCATCTGCCCCATCCTTATTGATTCCCCTCAGATACCTGAATGTCTCTATCATGTCCCCCCTGTCCCTTCTATCCTCCAGAGTGTACATGTTCTGGTCTCTCAGCCTGCTCTCATAGTCTCCCCCCCCCATTCCACATATCATCTTTGTTGCCCTCTGCTGCACCCCCTCCAGAGAAGGACCAAGATGGAACGGGTCCTATGATCTCTCACTATCAGGAGGTCATTTAGTACTTGGGCAAGGGCCATCTCAGTGCTATATCTCTTCCTAAATCCTGACTGGAGAGAATCATTGATGTTGTGGCTGGTCAAGTGGTCATACAACTGTGATGCAACCACCGTCTCAATAACCTTACCCACAAAGGGTAGGTTAGAGACAGGTCTGTATTTCGCCAAACAGTCCAAATCAAGGGAGAGTTTTTTAAGGAGGGGCCGAACAAGCGCCTCCTTCAGGGGATTTGGAAAGATCCCCCTCTCCAATGACTTCCAGTCTATTTTGGCAAGAACCGGGCCAGATTTATCTATACATCCTACTAGGAGGCATGCAGGGCCAGGATCCAAACTACAGCAGGTTGGTCGCAACGTCTGGATGACCATCACAATGTCAGTGATTGCAGGTCGGCTGAAGTCAGACCAAGTAAACTGAGGGTCTGACGTCTCCTGCTGACCACCACAGCTCCCATTAGAGGGGGCCAGACAGATGCCAGATCTGATTGTGGCAACCTTATCTACGAAGAATCGAGCAAACTCATCACACCATTCTTGTGAAAAAGCTCCCCCAGGCTGAAGACAGATTGGATTGCACAGTCTGTCGACAGTCCGGAAGAGCTGAGCTGGTCGTTTCTGTGCAGCAGTAATCTCCCCGGACAGGAATTCTGCCTTCTTATGGGTGATTGCCAATTGATAGGCCACATAATGGTCCATCAATCTAAGTCTGTCACACTCCAGACCCAACTTCCACCAGCTCCTCTCTAGCATTCGTCTCACTGTCTTCAACTCCTTCAAGGTCTCATCAAATCAAGGAGACCTTGAACAAAGAGTGAGGGGATGGACATGAACAGGAGCTATGGAATCCAGGGCCACCACCATCGCTTTATTATAGGCAAGTACTAGATCCCCTGGATCTATGCATTCACCCTGTATACCCAATAGATCCAGCACTGCCATTAAGCCATCTGGGGTAACACCCCTCAAAGGGTTGTACTGGACCATTTTCATAGAGACAGGCCTACTGGGGGGAGCCACGAAACTGAACCCAATGGTGTGATGGTCAGACCACCCGACTGGCTCCACCACCAAATCAAATATCTCCATCCCCAGGAGGAATACCAAGTCTAATGAATGACCACCAATATGGGTCAAGGAGGTAACTACCTGTGTAAGACCCAGTGAACTCATTAGTTCTCCTGCTTATTTTTCTCTGAAAAGTGCTCCCCACATCTGAGGAATTTATATATCTCTATAATATCCTTCATATCCCTCCTGTCTTCCAGGGTGTACATACTGAGGTTCTTCTGTCTCTCCTCATAGGGCTTCTGATGCAGACCCAGCACCATTTTGGTTGCCCTACTCTGGACACAGGCTCCATTCTGCCTATATCCTTCCTGAGATGTGGTTTTCAGAACTGTATGCAGTACTCTAGGTGGGGTCTCACCAGCGATCTATATAGTGGCAACACTACCTCCCTCCTTCTGCTGGTGATACCCCTCCTTATGACAACAACATCCCACTGACCTTACCAACTGCCTTGTCACACTGCTTTGTCACCTTGAGGTCATCAGATACGATTACTGCCAGGTCCTTTCTTGTTCGGTGACTGTCAATACCACTTTTCCCGTGTTGTATTCTGCCTCTGGGTTTCTGTGCCCCAAGTTCACAATTTTCCATTTTTTTTTGTATTGAAACCCAGATTCCACGCCCTTGACCACTCCTCGAGTTTCCTGAGGTCTCTGCCCATTATTTCCACCCCCGAGTGCCCACCCTATTACAGATTTTGATGTAATCTGCAAAGAGACAGACCTTCCCCTCTAGCTCATTTGTAATGTCACCTATAAGGACATTAAACAGGACTAGTCCCAGTACTGATAACTGTGAAACCCCTCTGATCACCCTCCCTTCCCTGGAGTAAATTACGTTTACCATCACCCTCTGTCATCTATCCCATAACCAATTTGTTACCCAGTATACCATTTTTTGACCCACCCCTAAGTTTCTCAGCTTCCTTATAAGCCTCCTATGTGGGATGGTGTTGAAAGCCTTACTGACATCCTAAGTATGCCATGTTCATTGCCCCACCATGATCTATGTCCCTTGTCACCCAGTCAAATAAATCTGTCAGCGGGGTGCCTCAGGGATGGAAAGGAAGAACAGAGGCTTGAGGAAACTTAAGGAGTGGGTAAGGGTATGGCAACTGGGTTTCAATGCAAAAAACTGCAAAATAATGCACTTGGGGTACAGAAATCCAAGAGTAGAATACAAAATGGTGGGAGTGTTATTGACAATAACCAAGCAGGAGGGAGACTTAGGTGTAATCATCTCAAATAACCTAAAGGTAGCCAGGCAGTGTGACAAGGCAGTTGGGAAGGCTAGTGGGATGCTGGGTTGCATAGGTAGAGAGATGACCAGCAGAAGGAAAGAGGTGGCATTGCCTCTATATAGGTCACTGGTAAGACCTCATCTGGAATACTGTGTACGGTTCTGGAGAGTACATCTATAAAAGGACATAGACAGAGTGGAGGTAGTCAACAGAAGGGCAGCTAAAATGATGTGGGGTCTACATCGAAAGACCTATGAGGAGAGACTGAGGGAACTCAATATGTACACCCTGGAACAGCAGCGGATCTGGGATTTTACAATGGGGGGTGCTGTGGTGGTGTGTGGACTTGATATGCAACTTTTTGACATTTTTTAAATCCTTTATATTATCTTTTCCATTAAATGTTTGACTTAAAATAATAATGTAATATATTGTTTTGAGTGTAGATTTTCTTACAATCAATATATTAGACTTGTCCAGCAAAGTGAAATGTAGCAGTAGCAATCAGGCAAGTTACAATGGGGGGTGCACCTGCACCCACTAAAACCCCCAGATCCACTACTGCCATGGAAGAGAGGAGGGAGAGGGGGATATGATAGAGACATTTAAATACATAAATAGAGGAAATAAGGTACAGAAGGGGAGTATTTTTAAGGAAAAAAAGTTCTCAAGAACAAGGGGACATTATACAAAGCTGGAGGGGGCTAAATGTAGGAGAGATGTGAGAAAGTACTTCTTCCTAGAAAGGGTGGTGGATTCCTGGAACAGTTTACCAGCTGGGCTAATTGGGGTGAAAACAATGGAAAGGTTCACAACAGCTTTTGATAGATACAAGGGAATCTTAGGGGAAAGGAATGAGGGAGGGGAGAAAGAGCTAGAGATCAAGTAGGGTCTGCTTCAATGCTGATGATCAGAAAAAATGGACAGACTGGGTGTGCCGAGCAGTCCTTATCTGCCGACAAATTCTATTGTTCTGTGTTTCTGTTTTTCTGTTTTCTATGTCTGCTATGACCTCTTCCCCGTGAAGCTGCATTACCTCTGGCTTTGTAACCCACTGGCTTCAAGATACTCCACAATCCTTTCTTTTAGCAGTGTCTCCACTAGCATCCCCACCACTGATTTCAGGCTGCTGCTGAGGCTGGGATCACTGATGTCAGGTTTTGTTCTGCACTTTAATTGTGATGTCATCAGCATCGGGAAAGCTGCTCTTTTATTTGTTCAGTACTCCATTGAGATAAAACTATCCTTCATGACATCAAGTATGACAAAACTAACAAAATACAGTATAACGATACCTTGAGGTTCGCTTCAAAGATATGGCCTATTATCTTGCCATTTTTATCTTCACTGGTGTATGTATCTGTGTCTGTTTATATCTATATCAACCAATCTCTGTCTGTGTGTATGTCTGTTTATCTATCTAGTTATAAAATGGGAAGGGATTTTAGCGCTTCTGATTGGTCTTTAGCTGTGTGTTCAAGTGTCTAACACACGGCTAAAACTAGCCCTTACAAGCTGGATGCAGAACATCTTGGAAAAACCTTCTCAGAATTTTAAAGCGGCAGTGCATGATAGTGGTGGAAATTGTGACCTATACTTTTAATTTTTGTTTTACAATGCCGCATATCTTCTGACTTGCATTATACCCTCTTATCACATTCTGAGTCTGCTGTAGCACTTTTTTTTACAATTGAAATATTAAAAGGAGTGCTCCTTTTAATATGGCATGGACCAGGGTTTCATCAGTATACTCTGTTGTTTTTGAGCACCTATTGTTTAAGATCACTTTCTTATGAATATAATGAACTAGCAATGATCAGACACTGCTCTCTGACCTTATGGGACAATAAGTGTAAGTGTATAAAACAGCTCAGAATACTGATGAAAATCTGGTTCAAGCCCATACTAAAAGGACAGCTCCTTTTATTACTTCAGATGTGAAAAAAGTGCTAAAGCAGACTCAAATAAAGGGAAAGAAGGGTATAAGTCTGGAGATAAGGGGCAATCTAAAATAGAATAAAAATGTATCAGTCACTATCTTCACTGCTATCATGTACTGCTGCTTTAAAAGGCAAAAGCAGCGCCGGCCTGCCGGCATAGCAGTAAGGCTACTGTTCCCAACACTGACAACCCAGGTTCGGAATGCTCCAGCAGATGGCCATCTGGGGGGAGGAGGACTGAGCATCCCAGAGGATGCTCTCATCCTCTGGGGAGGGAAGGCTGATATCACATCTGCAAGACTACCATCTGGGTAACCACAGGTGGCAGTGCAGTTAGGCAGGTGATGCAAGAGGAAGGTCGTCGACTGGAGCTTGTGGAATAGCATACCTGCAGGCTTCCACATGAGCTTCCTTGCATGTCAACATCCTATGTGCAGGGCAAAACCAGGGAAATAATTCTGTGCATCAGGATCCCCTGGAGCACTCAAGCCCCGATCCCAGCCACTGCCCGCTGTGTGGACACCCTGGGATCCTCTTCCCCCATAGCTCTGGAAGGAATGGAGAGTGGGTTCTGACTCAGCCAGACCTTGCCATGAGGGGATATAATTGTGGGGTTGAAAGTTCCACATGTAAGTAACAGGGATGTAGGGGATGGAGTTGGGTCTGACTGAGGGTGAAGTCAAGCTGGAGGCATAAAGTATAAATTAAAAAAAAAGCAACCCCCCCCCCACTTAGCAAAGACTGCACAATTTATTCACTCCACAGGTTCACAGCAGCTGCTTGTTACCCTGCCTGATACCATCTGCCAAAACACAGATAAACAGAAACAACATTAATCTCCATTATTTTTACTGTTTTTACAGGTGTCTGTTTGTCTTAATGTATGTGAACATAAGAACATGACGTCAGATGGTGACTGCGTGATCCAGCTAGTCTGCCCATTATTTGACCTACTCCCCCCCCAAGTATATTCCCTTATTTCAATATTTCATTATGCCTTTCTCAAGATATTTTGAACTCCTTAACTGTCTTTGTGTCCACGACCTCCTATGGCAGCCTGTTCCATAGCTCCACCACCCTTTTGGTGAAGAAAAACTTCCTAATGTTTCTCTGAAATCTCCCTCTCATTAGACGTTTGTTATGGCCTCTAGTAAGTGCCTCCTTATTTTCTTGTAAGAGGGCCATATGAGCGGAGTTGCCTTCCCCCCACTGGCTCGGAATGTCTGCTCGCTCCTTTTATGTTTATAACCTGAATCACAAAACAACCATATGTTCATGGAAAAACAGAGCAGGTGATGGCTAAACCAGAATGGAACAAGAAGCACAAGCAGCAACACTCTTGACAGTATAAGTAAAAAAGCTGACTTACTCAATGTTGAAGTTAAATGCCATCTGGTACATTTATTAGGCTGATAAAGCCACAACACTAATACCACAGTTTTATCTGTTTGTTTTTATGTATGTGAGCAAAGTTGCAATGCCCTCCACCCCGGAACATCCACTCATTACCTTTATGTGTATAACCCAGCTCCCACCAGAAGTCCTCCTATGTTCTTTGCAGTGTGAACCTGCTGTAACAAAAACAATGCCGTGAACATACACAAGGTTGTTTTTCTTATTTTGTTCTTCCAAATCACTCATGTTTGAATAATCACTGCTGAGATCCTGTCTCCAGTTCAGTGCAAGCATGTTTTCTCCCACCAATCAGCTTGGTCCTGTCATAACTCAGCAGCATATCTCCAGGACACAGAAGCCAGATTGTTCCACTATAAAACATAAAGAACTCAGCAAAATAACTGACTTACTCTAAAAATATGTTTAATAATGTTTATAAGCTTAATACCAAAATGGTGGGGGGGGGCTGGGGAGCCAGGGCAGCCACATAAAACTCTGCCCCACTCCAGCTGGCTCCACCTACTCCAGGAAAGTGTTAAAAAAAGCAACCCTTCCTAACAACGTGCCGTTCAACAACTTGTAAGAACAAAAAAACAAGGAGCTGCATTAGTGAGTGGTCCAAAAACAAAACAGAATGGTAATAGTAAATGCACGCTGAAAATGAAAAATAGAGTTAGAATTGACATTTTGAATATAGGTTTTCTTCAGGAACTATGTAAAAGAGAAAAAATGCAAACTTAGTTAAACAACATGCTTGCTACCTTCACACAGTGCTTTGAACTGGCCCTGGATGTCAAGCATTAAAATGTTGAAGTAAAATAAAAAACAAACAACTAGTTCAATCTCTCAATATGGGGAGGGGGGCAGGGAATGCTCATGCAGTATTACTGTACACTCAGGGAAAACTATAACTATAAAGGCCGGAGTAGAACAAATGTTCAAAGTTAAAAAATGCATCATGCAGGCAGAGGAACTATTTTAGGTAAAATTGAACCAAATATTCGACTTGTTCAGGCTTTAAAGCTCATAATTTTAATTCTTCCATGAATGCAAAATAAACAGACCCATTTTATAAGCACAATAAGACACGCTGAGGATGTGCATTAGACAGTTCTAACACACGGCCAGGGGCTGAAGGCACTTGACCTGCAGCCTCATACCTTACTATTCCCCTGACCCTGTGTTACAACTGTCTAATGCACACCAAATCATGGCTTGTTGCTTACATATATATATATATATATATATATATATATATATATATATATATTTTGCAAAAAAAAATTTGTTAATGTACCAGTTAGGGTTCAAGTTAACACCATAAAAGTAGGAAAATGTGGTGTTAGGGTTTCCAACCCTAACTCCCCCCTACCCCCTCAAGCAGCAAAAGGAAAAAACATTAGGATTTTGGGTAACAGAGTCTTGGCAAATCAATGGTGGGGTCTTCCTTGGGGTTGTCAACCTTAATGCTTCTCCTTCTCCCCAGTTCGTAGTCTCTTGTTTGAAGCACAAGGTACAACTGCAAGCCACTGCCTCAAAATGATACACTCTTCAAAGATGGAGAGGTATATCTCGCCACATATTGTCAACACAATCTATTGTAGCTTTTTTCATGCAGAGCCCTGCATAAAGAAAGGAGAGCATATCTGACGTTGTTTGCTTAGGAAATTATTGGCATTTGGGCTGACGTCCCCGAGGAAGACCCCACCACTAATTCAACAAGACTCCAGAGACCCAAAGCCTTAATTTGTTTTTTTGCTCCGGGGGTGGAGGTGGAGAGTTAGGGCTGGAAACCCTAATACCACATTTTCCTAATTTTGTGGCATTAACTTGAACCATAACTGCTGCAGTAACAGAGGGTTTTTTTTTGGCAAAGAATTCCTTTCTTTTTGAAATAGTGGAATCATATCCTCATTCACACAAGTCCCTTGGGGACCTGTGGGAACAAAAACAGATGCACAGGGCCCTTTGGGCCCTGCACCAAGGGAAGACTCTGTCCACCTACAGAAGTGATGAGACGGATATCAAGAATTCATGGGCTATCTGGTGGGCTGCAGAAGTGCAGGGTCTTCTGGTCCCTGTGCTTCCATGAGGATGGAGATACAGATGGACAGGGCAAAGAGTCCATCTGTCAGGCAATGCATAGGGCCCTCTGCCATCCACAGGTACAGAGATGCAGGGCCCTATGCCAAATGCCAAGAGATGAGCTGTCTTTACTATATGGTAGCTGGGCCCATGCAGGCAACCCTGCAGCTTTCATTCCCTGGCTGGGGGGTGTCACATAACAGCACCCTCTCCCCATGTAGCTGGGTCACTGAGCTCACCCCCAAACTCAGCTCACTGGCACAGGATTATGAAGCATACCTGCTGGGATGAAGAGTGGCACTACATACAAAGTTTGTTTACAATTATAGATTTTTTTTTATTTTGACCCTAAATGTTCAAGACAGTTATTTTTTTGACTCCCTGTATAAACTTGACATGTGGCATTTATAGTACATTGTCTGAAGCATCATTTCACATCACAAGTGTGAAAACACATCTCACCCAGGATTTAAAAAATCCTGTTTGTTTATTTTATTTATTAGATATTCAGATAACACCTTTGAGCTCTAGTGCTCTTTATCAAAGGTTCCACGTCAATAAAATATTGTGATACATTTTAAGTCATGTTTATGAGGTGGTGTGGAAAAATGGCTATGTTGAAATTTTGTAGTTAAAATACTGAAAATCTGCAAAGTTATGAGTGAACGTTGGACTATTGCAATGTTCACTCATAATCTGGGCATTTCACCATACTTATCACCAGAATTTCAACATGGACTTATTATCACACTTCATGAACCCAGTAGGTGAACATCTTCAAATTCCTGCCAAAACATCATTCTGCACCACGGGTTCAAAAACACACTTTGCCCTGGATTTCAAAAAACAACAGCTTTCAAGTTCATGAGGTAGTGTGAAAAAAATGTCTATGTTGAAAATGTGGAATCAAAATATTGGAAATTACTAAAGTTAAGAGTGAGCGTCTAAAACGTTCTATATATGCTCACAACTTTGTCATTTTATATATTTTTTACCACAAATTTTCAACATAGCCCTTTTATGACCCACCTCATGAAGAAGGGTGGTGAAGTTTTTCAAATTCTGCTCAAAATGTGATTTCAAAAAATGACCATGAAATCACCTTTTGAGCCAGATTAGCATATTTCTAGCTCCATTGGTCATGAGGTGGGTTCCTCAAAAGGCCATGTTGAAAATTTGGTGTACAAAATATTGAAAAAAGGCAAAGTTATGAAGAAAAGTTCAACTGCACTTACCTGATTTTCTCATATTGCAGTCTCCAGTTCCAGCAGCAACATGTGTCTTCGATCAGAGAGGGAATCTACACCATAGGACATATTCAGGTGAGTAAGAGTGTGTGTGGGGTGGTGAGTGCTGAGTGGGTGGTTGGTGTGGAGCAGGTGGGGGGATGTGTGGGGGGTCAGATTGGCGAGGGACCATTTTCTTTGTTACAGGGTAAAAAAATCATCATCAAGGGACAGTTGTCTTTATTTCAGGGGACATTCTGACACTAGGGATTGGGCACCCCAGTGTCAGACTGCTGTTTGGTAGCACCAGGGGTGGGCACCCTGGTGCTGCCAACTTTGTGAATGACAGTTTACAGTACATACTGCAAGCCCATTGATCATCTGTGTCAACCAACAGGATTGTAGTAGGTACAGTACACTGTCATTCATGACAGTTCAGTCAGTGGGCAGCTGTGGTGGTGTGCGGGTGGGCTGTGCTGCTCACTGACTCCTTGCCATTGATGGGATGGGGGAGCAGGGTGGGATGCAGATGCTGAGTGAGTGGGGGTTGGGGGCCACCAGACCTCTAGATAGATGAAATTTCTGTATTTTGGCATGATTGGGGTATGGGGAAGGGAGGGGGCCACTGGATTACCAGGGATGTGTAAGGTGAACTTATTTATTTAATGATCAGGGCTGTAAGGAGGGACACTAGACTATCAGTGATGGGTGGGGAGAACTTATTTATTTTACGATCGTGGCTGGGAGGGGGGACACTAGACTTCCAGGGATGTGTGGGGTGAACTTATTTATTTTACAATCGGGGCTGGGGGGGGACACTAGACTACCAGGGACTTTGGTCCCCATGTACTTGCAGGGTGGCTGGCTCATTCTGCCAGGTGCATCCCTGCAACTGACATGCAGTGCCATAATAATACGCAAATGGACCCATTTGTGCTTTGCATGCCTAATGGCCCCATTTGCATGTTCGGATATGAATATCTGGAATTTGCACCAGATGTATGTCCAAGATGCGCTGTGCACTTCCATTCCAGGTATTCAAACCTGACAGGGGGATGCACCGGCACATCTTCGACGGCCCCATTTCTGCCGCACACATTTATTGATATGTTCAGATGGGATGCACAATTGTGCATCTCATTTGAATATAGCACTTTTGCACTCCTGCCCAACTCGATCATGTTGAGCAACCACTTGCGCCCTTTCTGGGCACAGTTTGAATACTGGGGCCCATATTTTTTAATTTGAGGGGAAAAACAAGGTGGTGGCTGTCACAGCACAAAAATTTGTTTTCATGATGTGAGAGGAAAGTGATGAGAAACCAAAAACGGTCTTGCGACCAATTTTTTTGTGTCGTACTAGAACTTTATCCCAAAAGCACTACTAAGCATGCTCAGTACAGAAAAAAAACTTTAAATCCTTATAACTCTAGAACCATTTAATATTTTTCCATGAAACATTCCAAAGGCACTACCTTCACACAGCATGCTTCCACCCTAAAAGTTTTGGAAAAAAAATCCCTTCCCTGTAGGCTGCATGTGAAAGCAAATCCAAAAACCCATGTTAAGTAGAGGAAAAAAAATTAGACATCTACAGGAAAATGACATGTGGAGCTCAGAATCTGCACAGGCTTCCATCACAAAACCTTCCACATATTTAGACCTTGCCTACTAGGTAATGCATACAAACGTTCAGCTAATTTTGTCAAACGCTGTAAAAGCTATTAACATGCAAAGTTAGGGGTTTAACCGGAGGAAATAGGAGGAAGAATTTCTTCACAGAAAGGGTGGTGGACAAGTGGAACACCCTGCCTGAGGAAGTGGTAGAGACTGAAACAATCATGGGATTTAAGAATGCATGGGATAGACATAAGGGAATCTTGGAGGTCAGGGGTAAGGGGCAACAGACTTCTAGAAAAAGTTAAAGTGATCTTATAAGCTCAAATGGGTAGACTGGGGGGGCGCATAGGCCCTTATCTGCCAACAGTACGTATGTGTGTATGTATGTATGTTAAACAGAACCTGTCACTCAACCCTAACTATACTGGTGCTACTGCACCAGTATAATCTATATATAGCAGTATAGCCTAGAGGTTAGAGTAGTGAGCTGAAAAAGAGCTTGGTGCAGACCTGGGTTTGATTCCCACAACCTCCACTTGCATACTGTGTGACCATGAACAAGTCACTTAACTGTCCTGTGCCCCCAGGATGCACCTGGAAAGGATCCATCCAAAACCATTGTAAATGAATCACTGATTCAATGGTGTATCTGTTTCTTCGTTAATAAAAATAATATCTCTCTCTCTCTATATATATATATATATATATATATATATATATATGTATGTATGTATGTGTGTGTATATATATATATATATATATATATATATATATAAGACATTGGCCTGTGTTCAAATATGCTATTTATTTCCATGGGTGAGAAGGTGGGAAACTCATGAGTGGTGAAGCCACAAGTGAGTTATGAAAGTTCTGCCCCCTCAAAAACAGAAATAAATAATATATTTGCTATGCCACTCATGAGGGGTCAAGAGGTCACAGACCTCTCATGAAGATAAAAACTGTATGACATGCTCACACATGACATACCCCGTGTTTATCTTTCACTTGGTCAGATTGCTCACAAAATACCTGATTTATCTAAATGGTGAGGATGCTAGATACATTGAATACATATAGAATAAAGAATGGGTAAGTGTATGATATGAGAATTTAATGCACTCCCAAGGTGTGGGATACTACAAAAACCCAGAGGGCATTAATTTCTCATATGCGTACTTTCCCATCTTTTATTTTACATAATTAATTGCTGGTCAGCAATTTTTCTCCAGCCCTCCACACATGCGCACGGACACACACAGGGTCTCTGTCTCCCTGTCCCTCTCTTATTTGTTATTTGTTCCTTTTTTTTCGAAGTGGATGAAGAGCAGGATCAACCAGGTAGAGGTTTTTGAAAATGTAGATGATAGGATCAACCAGATACAGTTAAAAAAAAAAAAAAAAAATAAGGAGAGTTGAGGCTTGTCGTGATGGCTCCTTGGAACAAAAGCCGATGAGGGAGAGCTATGGTTTGAGTGACAGGGCACATGAATGCTGTAATAACACGCAGGTTATTACAGCAAATATCAACTTGTTCAGCCCATAAAGAAAATTGCTGACCAGTAATTATATAGAGGATAATGGATGGGGAAGGGTTTGATATGAGAATTTAATGCACACCCGAGTTGTGGGATGCTACATAAACCCCAAGGGCGAAGCCCGAGGGGTTTATCAAAGCATTCCGCAACGAGGGTGTGCAGTAAATTCTCATATGAAACACCCTCCCCATCTTTAATTTTTTATAATAACAGGCTAGCAATTTTTCTCCAGCAGTTTGTGAGACTGTTTGACCCCACCCACATACAGAATGTTGGCCAATGAGGCAGCAGCATAGTTTGACTGGCATGGCTCATGAATGTCATAACAACCAGCCGGTTGTTATGGAAAATATCAACCTGGTCAGTACATTGAGAGAAATTGCTGACCAGTTATTATAATATTATTTTGCAAAGCTGGGTATGTCACAATGCATACTGAACCAATCAGAGTGCAGCTTTCACAATACTGATGACATCACAGTAGCCAAGTGCATCACTGAAGCCAGCAACTGAAATCAACCAGAAACAATTATATCTTCATACAAAGAAAGCAATTTTTTCCACAGAATGTATGAAAGCTTTCAAATAATCAAAAATGAGATAAAAAATATATATAAAACTATCACTATCCAAAATATACCATCGCTCATAATAACAATTTGAAGTACCAATAAAGCACATTCACAAGAGGTAACCATAACTGTTAACATTTCTAAAGAAATCCAGAACAATAACTCAATCACATAATCAACTTCTAAAACTGTATTACTATAACAAAATTGATTTAAAATACACAGTTAAAAGGTGTAACTTGTGAACTGATGTTGTGTAAATCAAATATAGATAGCTAGACAGATAGACAGACAGCCACATATCAAAAATATACTGTTACTGTTGTCACAATGGCTATTTTTAAAGCTACTGTCATCACAGTGGAATACTGAGCATATCAGAGAGAACTTTTCACAACTTATTTATTTGTTAATTTGGAAAGTATCTTTGAGCACAGGTACTCATTTACAAAGGTCCCACATCAATGACAGAACAGTGAGGTTACAAACAAAGACAGTTACTTCATCAATTCCAGAGGAATATAGTCAGGTCATAATACACAAGATGCATACAGTAGATACACAGATGATTTTAAGCAGATACAATATCAACTACACTGGCTGATTACAGAGCTAGTCAAGGAGTCAGGCAATGATGCAGATCATTTACAGAAGAAAATGTTCTGAAAGAACTCTTAAAACTGAAGGTGGACAGAGCATTGGGGCCTGATGGGATTCATCCCAGAATTCTAAAAGAACTAAGGGTAGAACTAGTGACACCACTGACTACCCTCTTTAACAAATCATGGGAGGATAGGGTGGCACCCGAGGACTGGAGGAGGGCAGATGTGATTCCCCTTCACAAAAGTGGGAGCAAGGCAGAAACAGGAAACTACAGACCTGTTAGTTTAACCTCAGTGGTAGGGAAATGATGGAATCACTTCTGAAGGAAAGAATTGTTGAGTATCTAGAGGCCAGAGGGGCACAGGACCCAAGGCAGCATGGATTCACAGTGGAAGGTCATGCCAGACAAATCTGATAGATTTCTTTGATGGTGACCAAAGTAGTAAATCAGGGAGGGCTGTGGACATGGCTACCTAGATTTTAGCAAGGCATTTGACACAGTCCCACACAAAAGATTAATATAGTTAGCCAGCCTGGGAGTGGGTCCCAAGATGACAGCCTGAGTAAAGAATTGGCTGGAGAATAGGACACAGAGAGCAATAGTAAATGGAGTCCACTGTGAAGAAAGGGGGTTACTAGTGGGTACCGCAGGGTTCAGTATTAGACTGGATCCTCTTCAATGTCTTTATGTTTACATTGCAGAGGGACTGAAGGAAAAGTATGTCTCTTTGCAGATGACACAAAGATCTGCAATAGAGTTGATGCACAAGGTGGGTGGAAAGGATGAGAAGGGACTTGGCAAGATTAGAGGAATGGTCAAATGTATGGCAGCTTAGATTCAATGCTAAGAAGTGCAAGGTAATGCACCTGGGAAACAAAACCCAGGGGAAGAGTACACAATGGGGGGTGAGATACTAACAACAACAAAAATGGAAAGGGACCTGGGGGTAGTCATATCAGATGACCTAAAGGTGGGCAAGCAATGTGAGAGTGCAGCAAGGAGGGCTGGGGGGATACTGGGATGCATAGGGAGAGGCATCACCAGTAGAAAACAGGAAGTTATTATCCCTCTGTACAGACAGCTGGTCAGACCCCATCTGGAGTACTCATGGCAGTTCTGGAGACCCAATCTCCTCAAGACATAGACAGGATGGAAGCTGTCCAGAGGAGGGCAACTAAAATGGTGCAGGGTCTGCACCGGAAGACATATGAAGAGAGACTTAAGGAGCTTAATATGTATAGCCTCGAGGAAAGGAGGGAGAGGGGGGACATGATAGAAACTTTCAAGTACCTCAAGGGAATCAACAAAGTCCAAGAGGGTAGCATCTTTCAAAAAAAGAGGTGTGCAAGAACAAGGGGGCACAATTTGAAGATGGGGGGCGGCTCAGAGGTAATTTAAGGAAGTATTTTTTCACAGAGAGGGTTGTGGATGCATGGAATGGCCTTCCAGAGGAGGTTGTGGAGTCAAAAACTGGTGGAATTCAAGCATGCATGGGACAGTCATAAGGCAATTCTAGAGGGTGGGGGTAGGAAGAAGTAGGCTGCTGGTTAACTAGGATCTGCAGCTTATCCATTTGGTAGGGAAATGAGCAGACTGGGTGGGCCAAGCGGTCCTTATCTGCCGTCAAATTCTGTGTTTCTATGTTTCTATCAGCTAAAGCAGGTACAATTGGTGCTTGAAGTGAGGGTAAGTGCAGAGATCTTTTGAGCTTTGTTCAGTTCATTCAGCAAGCTTAGTGCCCTAACAGCAAAGGAGCACTTACCCTGACTGGTTCTTGGTAAAGACTGTTCTAGCGCATTTCCAGTCATGCTCTTGGTATTATATTGGTTGGTGACTCGATGGAAGCAGTTACAGTACGTATGGCCAGAGGGATGAGACCCAGCAGTGCCTTTTTGGCAAGAAGACAGGTTTGATACTCTAGCCTGCCATGTAGTGGTACCCTGATGACATCACAATGCCTAATGCAGAACTGAGGCCAGCTGTAAAAGAAAAACAGCAACATCTTCAAACAAACTGCAGATTTTAAAAGAACATAAGAACACAAGAAAGTTGCCAGCAGAAGGAGACCACTTGGCCTATCCAGTCTGCTTGTGTTGTTGATGATACCCAGCTATTCACCAGTGCCCCGTGCCCCCTTCCCCCTCTACCCTCCCCTTTCTCCCATCACCACCTCTGCACCTTGTTTCCCTCTGTTCCTGTCTTCTCAGAAAGGCGATAGTGAAACAAACAGTTTCATATATATATATATATATATATATAAAGCATTTTTAAAACTATGAAAAATGAAGTACTTAAAAGTAGTTTCAGACAAAGTAAAACTGATACTTCAGTGGTCCAGCTAGCCACTACCCACATTTTGGAGATGACACAACAGTGAAAAATCTGTAACGTGTAAACTACTGTTCTATATATAGAAGATATACAGTATTAAAATATGGCATTTATTCCCATGAGAGATACGGGGGCAGGACCTTAACTCATGAGTGGCAAAGCCACAAGTAAGTTATGAAAGTTCCACCCCCTCATGAATGGAAATACAAATAATGCCACATCTTAACACAGACCAAATATATGTTCTGTGTATGCAAAGGTATGTAGCATTCCAGTTTTTTATTTGCATGTGTGCTGTTTTTTTTTTTCTTTTCACAGGTTGGATCCCTTCATCTCCACTCAAAATGCTGTAAAAACAATGGATTAACTCACTTTGATATACAGAGAAGTACTACCCCTCCACTGCTGAAGTTTTCTGCCTTCCCCCCGTCAGGCTTGTAGACTGTGCATTTTTAAACTACTTAGTGTTTTTGTATTTTACCTCTTTTCCTTTTTTTTTTTTCGGTCACGAGTCCTGCAGCGAGTGGCCAAATGTGCTCATTCTAGGGGGAGCTAGTGAGTGGCAAGCCAGGGCCATGTTGGCCATAGTTTGGAAATTTGAGGAACTGCTTTAAATATGGGAAAAAATGGAGTGCCAGTGAGCTGAACGCTGCATGAAGTTGTAGAGTCTTAATTAACTAAACACTGAGGTGGGAAGGGGTGGAGCCAAGCCAATAGCCTAGCAAGGAGGACGTGCTCTCTAAGAGCTCTGCACTGTTAGAGTTTGCATTATAATTTAACAATCTTCATGTGAACAAGATTTCATCAAAAGGGCATCAATCGGCAATGCATCTTGCAGACTACTATTCATCCATTTTCTAAATGATGGGACGAACTGTGGCAAAAACGGATCAACAACTTACAGGGCCATTGAAGCCCCCTGTGCTGTTACAACTGGGGTATCAACCAGCAGACCAGCCTGCCATGCTTGAAATGCTTCAACGGTCACTCAACTTCTTGACACAAACTGTGCAATGACTTGACAAAAAATGTGATCCACCAAATGAGCTGCTTGTGCTGGTGGAGAATGGAATGGAAGCTTTGGCCAACTCTGTTGTAGAAACAGGGAAGATCGCAGGGAAAGTTCTTTCAACTTCAGTGGCAGTTATTAAGGAGCAAAATGGCCTCAAGAATCATCTAGAGCAATTGGAGAATCAGGTCCGAGCAGCTAATGTGAGGCTGTTAGGAATACCAGAAGGAACTGAAGAAGGAGACCTGATCACCTTCCTGGAACACTGGCTACCGGAGGCTGTAGGTCTGAGTCACGCCATGCCTGTCAAGTGAGCATATAGAATTTCCCTGAGAAGAGTGACTGTGGCTATGGAGGGTCCCCATACCATATTACTTACCCTGTTATCTTCCGGAGATCAAGATGTGTTGCTACAAGCTTTTAAAGAACAGTACCCAGTAGTGATGGGGATCATAAAATCTTATTTCTCCCCAGACTACTTCTACACTACCAGAATGTGTAGGAAGGTGTTCGAGGGGGTGGCTCAGCAATTAAGAAAAGCAGGGCTTGCTTTCCGAATTGTGTTCCCAGCAAGGCTCCAATTTACGTATAAAGACAAACAATATTACTACATGGATCCTCAAGCAGCAGGGGAGTTTTCTGCAAAACTACCCCCAAACAACACTAATGTAGTGGCCAGAGCCGAGGAATCAGAACCCGAAGATGGTGCAGCATGAGTTGCATGGACATAAATAGTGCTCTTAATCTAATGTGATTGCAGTCTTGCAAAATGCTTGTCTTCACTAGAGGCTTTTCTTGGTAGACGTATAAGAAATGTGTCTTTTTTTTAATTGTGCTGTTGGTATTAACCTAAAAAGTTGCAGGTCCTCATCTTAGTAAGCCTGCTGAGGGATGGAAGTAAGTTGTCCTGCAAGTGTTTGGAACCTTTTCGAATGTTTTTTGGTTATAGTAGAGCTTTTCTACACAGGTTCGCTACGGCATTATTTCAGTATGGATCTTGGTAAACTAAAATGGCACTTTCTTCTAGCTCTTTTTCGCACCATATGTGAGTGAGGTGTGGCGTTGCCTTCTCACTCTTGGGACAGAGAAGTTCTATGTCGCAATGATTGGCATGACTGTGCTCTGGGGAAGCACTGCGAGGCTCTGATAGGCCGCCGCCTGCTGCCACCCTCCTCTAATTGGACCGCTGCTCTCCACTCGGCCACTGATTGGCCCTACCTTTTCTCTATTGGATTTTCAGTCTCTGGGTTTTGGCACTCACTGCTTTGCATTGACTTTTGCAGAAAATATGCTCCCATCCCCACACCCCCACCTCCTACCTTTATTTAAATAGGCTTTGGCTCCACCCACTCGATCTTGGTATCCACCCTGCTTGAACCTCATTGGACTCACTTACTTGGGACCCCTTCCCCCCACGCCACTCCCTCTCTCTCTCTCTCTCCTTGCTTCACCTCCATGGACTGGCTCTTGCCCTATAGACCCTCTCGGTTATTCTGTACACATCCTCTAAACACTATGGCTCTGCCCCTTCTGCCTCTTTGTCTCATTCTCTCTTGCTCCCTGTTACCGCTGTTTTTCCTGCCTGGGGCTACATACCCCTCTCTTCCTCTAGGCTACAGGATTCACTTTATCTACACCCACTCTGGTACCCTCCCAACTGAGCTTGTCTATACTCCCCCATTCTCCTCTGGGAATTGCTGGCAACACCCGAAGAACCATGATAGGGTGGTGGATGCTAGCCTGTTCAGTTCTCAACACTGGCTCATATTATTTCACTTTGGGAACTAAGACAGAATCACTGCAATAGACTGTGCATGAAACAGGTAAACAAATCTGCCTTAAAACAATTAAGATGGTGCATTCTGAAGTTTCTGCTACTCCTCCTGCTGCCGCTATCTGGGAATGTTCACCCAAATCCTGGGCCTAAAATTCCTTGCCCCAGCCATCAATCGAGGCACTCTGGGACTCTCACCCTTGCATCTCTCAACATCTGCAGCCTCCTGCCTAAACCTGATGCCCTACATATATTCACTAACCAACACAACCCTGATATCCTTGCAATCGTTGAACCCTGGCTATTACCCAAAATTCCAGACACGGCTATTGCCCTGCCAGGGTACAATGTCTTCAGACTTGACAGGAGTACAAAAAGTGGGGGAGGCTGTGCTTTATATCTCAAAGACAACCTCCTGGGTCACTGCTTACCTTCCGCCCCTTGGATTTTTCTATGCAGATCCTACCTATTAAAATTCTGCTGGGGGCTCACAACAAAGCACTGACTGTTGCTGCTGTTTACATTCCTCCAAAAGAACAAGGTAAAGGCCTCAACTCAGTATTGGACCTCATCCGTGCCCAACCCCGTGACTCGGAGTCGATCCTAATGGGTGATTTTAACATCAGTTGGCTAGCCGCTGACACAGGGGCCCTCAAGGATGCCATCTCAGCAGCCAACCTGGCACAGCTGGTAGTCTCCCCCACCAGCCATAATTATAAAACTGGCACAAGCACTCTACTGGACTGGATACTGACCAGCCATCCCTCTCGCATCTCGGATGTTTCCGTCCTTCCAGATACACTAAGTGACCATTCCCCAGTCATCTGCGAATGGTCGAATCAATTTTGCAAGCCCCCCCCCAAATTAGTCAATAGTAGAGTCCTCCCACGTGGTGAGTTGAAACACCTCAAATCCCACCTCCAACAGCTCGACTGGTCTCCTATATTTAATGCTTCTGATGTCAACTTAGCTTTGGATTTTTTCATCAACTCATTCAATGCTGCCTGTGACACCTATGCCCCTTTCAAAAGGCATAAAATCAAAGGCTTTTCAGTCCTTGGCTCTCCTCTGAACTACTTACAGATCTGAAAGCAAGAGACCTCCCCTGGCTTCAGGCAAGGGCCACTGGCAATCAAGTCGATATTCAGAACTACAAATGGGTGTGAAACGACTGCACTAAATCAATCCACCAGAAGAAAAATGCATACTATAGACATACCCTCACAAACACCTGGGGTAAGGGAAAATCTTTCTAGGAAATCTTAAAGAAGTAACTGAGAAGCAGCCAAAAACCTCACCTACTACGTTGGTCATTGATGGTGGCATAACTCTCGACCCTACCACTATTACAAATACTTTCAATACTGCATTCTCTGACCTCAGTAGTGTTCTCCCTTTGGACTTCTTCAATGATGACCACACTCCTTCTCCTACCCCCAGCCAACAACCCCCTCTCTCCAACTGCCCACCGTTTTACTTTAAGGAAGTCAGGGTGCATGAGGTCTGTAAATACGTCTCTAATGCAATTGCCAAATCCAGAACTAGTGGAGACTCACTTGACCTCAAGCTGGTGTCCCTCACCCTTGATGAAGTGCTATTTCCACCAACAAAACTTTTCAACCTCTCCCTCACTCTCAGCCAGTTCCCCAAAAGATGGAAATCAGCCACAGTAACCCCGGTCCACAAAAGTGAGGACAAGTGTAACCCCCCTGTTACCCCGGGGTTACTAGAATCCCAGTAAGACCTAATGGTAGGCAGGGAAGGCAGCTTGTGAAACTCTAGTTAAATGGATTGCACACTGTCTCACTCTGTTCTCAGTCTCAGCTGAGACTGAGGGATGATATCATAATAGAATTTTCGCAGCTGCATAAGCCACACTGGAATGTTGCAGTTGGAGGTTAGAGTAGAACATTGGGGAATTTGAAACCAGTCTGTGTGCAGTCTGAGTGGAGACTGTAGTGCAGTAGAGTGTGTGCAGGCTCACAGAGCTTTAAGCTCTGTGTTAGAGCTACTTTTGGGTAAGGTGTGTTTCTCCACCTGAAGAGGAACACAGGAACTGGTAATTTATGTGGTGGAGACCACTTTCAATGGTTCAGTAGCCCCGTCCCTGAGGGGATATGGGGAAGGTGTTTGCCTGTTTTCCAGGGGCAACCCTCCTAGGTCCAGCTAAGGGAAAGAAGCTGCCTGTTCAAGTTGTGCTGAGGCACCAGAAGCTCTGAGAGGAAGATTTCTTGTGGAGAAAATGCCTGTGGGGTGCCTGTAACCAAAGGGTGAGTTCACTCTGAAAGAGGGCCAAGTGTTTTCACCGGAACAGAAGGAAACTAAAGGGACTGTTACTGTGGGATCAGGAAAAGACAGCCAAGTACAGTTGGAAAGTGGGGATTGGACTGCTTAATCTGTGGGAGGTCTAGAGTAATGGACAATGCCACTTAGTTCAAGTATGTTCAAGTCCAGCACAAAGAGTGAAGGAAATTGGGGACTGGACTGCTTAACTCATTGGGGGGTCTAGCGCAATGGACAATGCCGCTTAAAAGTATGTTCAAGTCCAGCACAAATGGAAAGCAAGACAAGTAGATGGACTGTGAAATACATTTAGCAAGAATCTACATCGCAAAGCTTTACAGGATGAGGTGTTTACTGTCCAGAGAAATGGCTGGGTATGAATTGTGGGAGCGAGAGGTGGGAGACCCCCCCCCATCAGTAGTAACCAAATTCACCTCTACAGATTTGCTCTGAGACACCTTTTGCTTTCTCTCAGGTACTTGGCCAGTGCCTGAGGAAAGTACCCAGATGTGGGTTTGAAAGGCAGATTCCCTGATGGAGCCAAGGTGCTCTTAGGTGGTTTAGGGAGCCACCAGAAAATGTTTCCATGAAGTATGGAAGGTGTCCAAGTGGCTGGCAAGGGAGCTGAGCCAGGAAAAACCCAGAACAGTGTACAAGTTTGGGCTGTGTAACCCAAAGCAGCGTTCAAGTCTGGGCTGTGTGCCCAGTGGGTTTAGAGCCTGAGGGCTACAGTGTTGTGGAAGTGTTCTGGTCTTTTTTAATCTGCATTACCAGGAGTGTAGCCCCATGGGGGTCCATCTATGCTTTGTTTATTCTGTTTGGATGTGAATAAAAAGCCACACTTTAGAATCCCACTTCTGGTATTGGACATTACAGTTATTGCTTCCTGTGTTCGGAGTTACTTGGGTGCCCCTGTGCAGAGTAGCCAAACCTAGCCTTTGTGCCGAGTGACCTATTCCTCCCCGAACCCAGCCCTCCTGATATTGCTGTCCGAAACAAATGGTAGACCGGGTAGGGGTTACAAGAATGGAGGCACCGCTGAGGATTTGGGTTTGGAACTTAGGGAAGAATGCAAGAAAAGTGCTCGGGCAAAGGGCTAGCATTTTGGCTATCTGGCAGTGGGTAGCCCAAAAAGCTGAAGCAAAGGTTAACTAATGTGCCACTGTGTGCTGTTGTTCATGTGCTGCTTTTAAAATGACAACTGGTTATCAAGGAGCAGTAAAGCCTGAGAGAGTATGCCCTTGTCCTGCATCAAAATTACAGCATTTTGCCAGCTTTTAAAACTGTTGTGACAAAGAAAAGTGTGGAAAACTAGGGGTAGCAAAAGAAAAATTGTGCCCTGGATGTTGGAAATGCTTTCTTGTGAACTGAGAGACTTGTGTTAATGGCCATGAAAAATGGTTGAAATGGGATCCCGCTGTGGAGTCAGTTGAGAAAAAAAAAGTGTAGTTTTGCAGTTTAAATTTGCCTGCTCGACGATCACCGTGAGGAGAAAAGCACTTGAGAGGAAAGAGGCTCATTTGCATGGCGTCGAGTGATTGGTGTGACTGCAATCCATCCCACCCCCAAGCCAGCTCTACAGCAACTGCCCAGCATTCGAGAGGGAGTGTGAGTGGAGTGTGCATACTGGCTTACAGGAGAAGTGTTGCGGTGAGTGAAAGCGCTGTAAAAAGTGTAAAAAACTTATTTTTTCTGTTTAAATTTGGGCTCAACCTGCATCTCGACTGACTGGACTGTGAGTGTGGTGTTCAGAGGGACGATCGGCAGGACTGCCAACCCACCTCTTTCCAGAGGCCTCCAAGACTGGCTGCAGGCCATTTTCCATCACAGCAAACAGCTACTGATAACAGTGAGTACCAACAGAAAAAATTGCTCAAACTAAGTGATTTTATCAAAAGCCATCTGAATCTGTGTGTGTGTAAATGTGTGGGTCTCAATAAACAGATTGTACAACTAGATTATGATGCATAAAAAATGCATACTTCTGCATTTATCATTTTATTTTAGAAAAACACAAAACCAAAAAAAAAAAAAATCCAATATTTACAGAAAGGAAAAATATGATGATATTTCTTCACATCAGTTCAAACATCAGGAAATATTTCTTGCTTCAGATGCTATAAAGAAATTCCTGTGTTCTCTCCTTCCTCAGTTAATGTAAAAGCCTGCACATTACCTCCTTGCTGAGATCCTTCTCTCACCTTGGTCAGAACCCTACTGACCAACCTATCTATCTAAGCCTCCTAGTGGAGGGTTTATATAGTGAAGGAAAGGGGTGAGGTTTTCACTGAGCCCCTCTGCCTTTGTGACAACACATTCCCTTACATCTATAAAACGTGCCATTTCAGGGGCAACTTGCCCTATATTAGGACCTTACAGCATGAGACAGACCTCTGGGTAATACAACTTTTCTTTACAAATGAAAAAAGTATAAGGATAAATCAAACATGTTTAAGAACAAATAACAGTCTATAACCTTAGCATGGAAAAGAGAGATGAGGGGCGCTCTCCCTATCTGCCTCCATATAAGGTTATAGCTTTTTATTTATCTTTTTGTTCATATAAGAAATACACACATAAGTGAACCACTGTAGCATCTATATTTTGATTTACATAATAATGGTACTCTAATCTTTGGTCATGCATATTTTCTTTCCAAATCCCTTGTTTTATATTTCCAGAACCTTTCATTATTTTTCTCAAACAGCTAATCTGGCTGCTGCACTTTCAGTCGATGCCTTGCTGAAGAACTCAGTCTTCTAAAACACAGAAGGCTTAACTTCAATAATTACAACTCCCTTTTGAATGAATTTTATTTTGACACTTACAGAACTCCAATTAATCTGCCTGTAGTGTTTTAATTATATTCTCTTACTTTAGCCCATTTTCAAGTGTTTTAAAAACAAGGGTACATTTCTCATTGCTTTGGGGCTTATTAGAATCTGCGTCAAAGCAACCAAACACAGTTGCTTTAATTTCCTCCTAATTTTAAACTTAAGTGTTTGGATACGGGGTATTAAACTCATACAGTAATTGTATAGGTTCTATAGCACTTTCCTGCAAACCTGTACTTTGTTTGTGTTGCCTAAAACATTTTTTCCACTGTTTGCAGCAATTTTACAGTCTCAGCTTTCCTTACTCACTAATTGAATTGTAGCTGAAGGCTTTTTCCCACAACCCAGCCCTCTACTCATTTTGGGGCTTCTTTTAAGTGACACAGCTCCTTCTTTACATATATTATAACAAGATGCAAGTTTTTTAATACCAGAGCAAAAAAGTGACAGTAAAGGCAAAGTAGAAAATTGGCAGGTTGGCCACCCTAACAAGAAAATTAGGATAGATATGAATACGCAGAAGAAGACAGGATAGTGTGAAAGCAGAAACCAAAAAGGGGGTTATTGCATCTTCTCTGTGTCAGCTTTATCCTTCAAAACTGGACCTCCTGTTACAGTGTGTAGCAGTGTAGTCGCTTTGCAAACAAGGACTGTGTTAAAGGGGCACTGTCAGCTTTACCCCCTCGTTTTTGTTAATTGCCATGCAGTGTGCCTTCTGGCACACACCAAAGTAATTTGTAATGCAGAATAACCCCATATATATAAAAGTGGAAAAAAAGTACCTGTTTTATAAATATTTAACATAGTGGACTTTTAGTCAGGCCGTCCATAAGTCGACCAACACTGGAAGCATAACCCCCATCGAGGACGCGCGCCAGGACCGAGTGCACTCATGAAGTGGCATTTTATGCCAAGCCTATTTTAGTTACATGCTGCCCTTATAAACTACTAAATCGCGAACGGCTCCAGGAACTTTAAACTTAAAACCAAGCCCTGTTTGGCTTGCAATTCACTTTAAAAACTGGTGCTGTAATCCCATGCATGCTCAATGGCGGCATGCTCTTGCACATGCGTGGGATCTCCACACATCTTTACTCCTCGCATGCGCGGGATTCCAGCACCAGTTTTTAAATAGTGGATTGCGAGCCACACAGGGCTCTGTTTTAAGTTTAAAGTGCCAGGAGCCGTTCGCGATTTAATAGTTTATAAGGGCAGCATGTAACTAAAGTAGGCTTGGCATAAAATG
Source organism: Neoceratodus forsteri (assembly GCA_016271365.2). Taxonomy (NCBI): domain Eukaryota; kingdom Metazoa; phylum Chordata; order Ceratodontiformes; family Ceratodontidae; genus Neoceratodus; species Neoceratodus forsteri. Next base: position 369,805,564 of record CM057451.1, on the reverse strand, counting down.
CCACTTCGTGAGTGCGCTCGGTCCTGGCACACGTCCTCGGTGGGGGTTATGCTTCCAGTGTCGGTCGACTTATGGACGGCCCGACTAAAAGACCACTATGTTAAATATTTATAAAACAGGTACTTTTTTTTCCACTTTTATGTATATGGGGTTATTCTGCATTACAAATTACTTTGGTGTGTGCCAGAAGGCACACTGCATGGCTATTAACAAAAATGAGGGGTTAAAGCTGACAGTGCCCCTTTAAGTTTTACCAGCAAAAGCAAGCCTTTTAAGCCATCAGCTGTGAGCATAATTATAGGTTCAGTGTCAGTATAAGTTTCAAAGTCATGAGAGAGACTGTGAGTTGTATCAAGATATGCAGCAAGAGTTACAGGCAATCCTGTGCTTGAAATACAGAGGCTTTAAGGGACTGTGAGCCAGAGCAGTGTCTTCAGCAAGTGAAAAGTCTGTGGTAAATCATATAAATGTGCTAGGAAAAAGAACAGTGCAAGTTTGTGCAGTTTGAGCAAAGTTATCAGTAGAGTGTGTAAATCAGATTCACAGTGGCTTGACCCAATTTGAGAATGTTGATTCGTAGGAGTGCTGCCGCTGCCATTACAGGGTGGGGTAGTAATGTAAACACAGCAGCAGAGGAGCCATTTTGAAAGAAAGTTTTCAGTGATATGGGACTTGAAATAACAGTGAGCATTGCTTGTTTTTCTCTGCAGTCATGGCCTCAGGACCAGCCCGCCACCCAGATCATGCGCGGGCTGTGGTAGCAGTAGAAGTAAACAAGTTAAGGAACATTGAGAGATGTTACTATGGAGGACGACTGCCTCCTCATGTGGCGATTCCTGGATATCCAGTGCAAGTATGTGTGATGTGCTTAAATGCTGGAAGGGACTTCTTCATGGTACCTCACTGTTCTGGGTGCTTAGAGAAATATGGTTTATTTAAAGCACCCAAGATTCATTTGGCTCCCACATGGACAAAAGTTCAAGAATCTGCAGTTGGCAGCACACAGCACCAGACGGAGCCTGTTGGAGAAGGCCCCTCAGGGGAGTGTGGCACAAAGCTAGAGGGTGCAGATTTACAAACAGAACAATGTGCTGATGTTTCAGATTCTGAATCACAGATAGGCCTATCAGGAAGAGCATCAGTAGACCCTTGGAGAAGGGAGAGGCCTAGCCCAAGTCTCATAGGAGAAGACGAGATGAGGGAGGCCTTTGAATGGGAGGTTTCAACCTCCGCGCCCAGCGATGAGTGGATAGTCTCAGGAGTGAGGACGACTGCTCACTCCTGGGCACAGATTCTCAGTGAGGAAGAAGAAGAAGAGGGGGAACCTATGCGGTCTTGTGAAAAAGGAACTGGTACACAGCCTCACGCTCTTGCCTCAGAGGAACACAGGGAAGAGAGTGGTGATGCCACTGCCCTGGCTGTGCAAGAAGCAGCTAGGGATCCATTTTTTGTCTTGTTGAGAATGCGTAGCTGGCAGAATGAGGACTGGCTGCCCCCAAGCCAGGCCATAGGTCTCAGGTTGACCAAAGCTAGTAAAGAGGAGAGACTGGTTCGTAGGAAGGTGAATGAAATTTATGGGATGTCCTTTCCTACCTTTCCTCGGAGAGTCTTGGAGGAGATTGAACAAAACAGGAAGTCCTGGATTTGGGCTGAAGCAATGAAATGTGTGCATCCTGGTGCAAACAAGCATGTCAGGAACAGAATGTTTCATGAAAAATACTGCCAGTGGAAAAGAGGCAGGACACTGTTAATGGTCACTGTTCAAATAGTGGATGGAGAAGGCCGTGAAACCTTTCACAGTGAGAATTATGTGCGCCTAGATGGGGTAATAATTCAAGCACCTGACCCGTTGTGCTATTGGCCACAATGCAAAGACCTCCCTGTGAATGTGCCCATGCCTATCAAATGGACAGCAGAGCAGTAGTAGCCAGTGCTGCCACTCCAGTCATTGCAGTGCTTTTGTTGTTCCGCCAGTATGGATGTCCAGGACTCAGGTGCCCCACATTCATCAGTTGTACAGTGTACTGACTTTCCAGAATCCATCGACTGGCCCACCAGATGACTTCAGATCCAGAGAGGACACCAGCCCAGCTGATCCTGATTCATCGCCTGGTAATCGGATGACTTCAGACCAGCTGTTTCCCTTTTTGTTCCTGTTCCAAGGTTCCATCTCCAGAGATGACATCAACCCAGAAGTTTCCAGATGTGCCCTCCTGTCGTTCCAGGAAAATGTCCGCCAAGCTGTATCAGAAGAATGTTGCCAGGGAGAGTCTCCGTCTGAGGACCAGGTTGGTGCCATTGTCATCCTACAAGGGACTGGTAAGTCCAGACTTTTCTATTCTTATGACATTGCAGTACACACCTTACACTAGCAGACTCCAAATATTTGAACTGTCCTCAAAGACTCTCCCCTTCGGGACTTTGGCCTGCTAGAACTGTGCTTCACTGGGCTCTGACCGAGGAGAGGCTCTTTAATGGACTTGCCTTCAGGCACTGTAGTCACTAGATGGGACTTTTAGGGCACTCCATCCCCCCAATGGTATATTGTACATAATGTCATTGTTTTCTACTGTTTTCTAATGTTTATATTGTTTTTCTACTTTTCTAAAAAATAATCTTTTGGGAATTCTCCAGTGTTTTGATAGTAGGGGTTTAGATAGACTGTGTATGCAGATTAGGAGTGTGTGTTGTCTTTCTTTTTTCTTGCAGGTGTTCCTGAAGAAGATAGAAGAGAAGACAAGAGGAGGAGGAGGGAATCATCGGAGTTCCTCAGTAGTATTTTAGAATGTAGCATTTAAAGTACTGTTGTTGCTGATGTTACTGATTGTAACTTTTTTCCTTCCACAGGTATGGTTGTTAGGGAATGTGGGAGTAATGCATATGGTATGGTATTAGCTCTTGGTGTATGGTTGCATGGTGTTCAGGGTCGGGGAGGTCCCCTGTTTTTTGGGGGGGATTTGAGTTAGAGGCAGATAGACTTTCACTAGAGGGCTAGGGGGGATAGACAGGCTGTGATCCTGAACGGCCGTAGAGACTGCAGTGCTGATCTATTAGGACTATGCTCTGGATAGTTCTTCCAGAGCCACTGGGTACACATAGTCAGTGGGTAGGTTAGAGTAGAGGCTGATGCATAAGCTGATGGCCTCTGGGCCATTAGTGTTGCCTGCCTGTGCCTAGCACATGGTAGGAGGGGGCCTGATCACCCCTCTCTGTAGGTAGCACATAGGGTGGGATGGCCTAGGTCGGGTAACTAATTATTGCAGACAGTCATTTTCCTGGCCCAGGGTGAGTGTAACCCCCCTGTTACCCAGGGTTACTAGAATCCCAGTAAGACCTAGTGGCAGGCAGGGAAGGCAGCTTGTGAAACTCCAGTTAAATGGATTTCACACTGTCTCACTCTGTTCTCAGTCTCAGCTGAGATTGAGGGATGACATCATAATAGAACTTTTGCAGCTACATAAGCAATACTGGAATGTTGCAGTTGGAGGTTAGAGTAGAACGTTGGGGAATTTGAAACTAGTCTGTGTGCAGTCTAAGTGGAGACTGTAGTGCAGCAGAGTGCGTGCAGGCTCATAGAGCTTTAAGCTCTGTTTTAGAGCAACTTTTGGTTAAGGTGTGTATTTCCACCTGAAGAGGAACACAGGAACTAGTAATTGAAGTGGTGGAGACCACTTTCAATGGTTCAGTAGCCCCATCCCTTCAGGGATGGGGGGAAGGTATTTGCCAGTTTTCCAGGGGCAACCTTCCTGGGTCCGGTTAAGGGAAAGAAGCTGCCTGTTCAAGTTGTGCTGAGGCACCAGAAGCTCTGAGAGGAAGATTCCTTGTGGAGGAAATGCCTGTGGGGCACCTGCAACCAAAGGGTGAGTTTGCTCTGAAAAAGGGCCAAGTGTTTTCACCTGAACAGAAGGAAACTAAAGGGACTGTTACTGTGGGGTCAGGAAAAGACAGCCAAGTACAGTTGGAATGTGGGGATTGGACTGCTTAATCTGTGGGAGATCTAGAGTAATGGACAATGCCATTTAATTCAAGTATGTTCAAGTCCAGCACAAAGAGTGAAGGAAATTGAGGATTGGACTGCTTAACTCATTGGGGGGTCTAGAGCAATGGACAATGCCACTTAAAAGTATGTTCAAGTCCAGCACAAATGGAAAGCAAGACAAGTAGATGGACTGTGAAATACATTTAGCAAGAATCTACATTGCAAAGCCTTACAGAATGAGGTGTTTACTGTCCAGAGAAATGGCTGGGTATGAATTGTGGAAGCGAGAGGTGGGAGTCCCCCCCATCAGTAGTAACCAAATTCACCTCTATGGATTTGCTCTGAGACACCTTTTGCTTTCTCTCAGGTACTTGGCCAGTGCCTGAGGAAAGTACCCAGACGTGGCATTGAAAGGAAGATTCCCTGATGGAGCTGAGGTGCTCTTAGGTGGTTTAGGGAGCCACCCAAAAATGCTTCCATGAAGTATGGAAGGTGTCCAAGTGGCTGGCAAGGTAGCTGAGCCAAGGAAAACCCAGAACAGTGTACAAGTTCGGGCTGTGTAACCCAAAGCAGCATGCAAGTCCAGGCTGTGTTCCCAGTGGGTTCAGAGCCTGAGGGTTAAAGTGTTGAGGAGGTGTTCTGGTTTCTTTTAATCTGCATTACCAGGAGTGTAGCCCCATGGGGGGTCCATCTATGCTTTGTTTATTCTGTTTGGATGGGAATAAAAAGCCACACTTTAGAATCCCATTTCTGGCATTGGACATTACTGTTATTGCTTCCTGTGTTCGGAGTTACTTGGGTGCCCCTGTGCAGAGTAGCCAAACCTAGCTTTTGTGCCGAGTGACCTATTCCTCCCTGAACCCAGCCCACCTGGTATTGCTGTCCGAAACAAACGGTAGACCGGGTAGGGGTTACACAAGGATCTGCATGTGAACTACTGGCCTATCTCCATACATCCCCCCTCTCTAAGGCCATTGAAAGTATGGTATCTGACCAGCTAACAGACTACCTGGACAAACACAACATCCTCTGCCCCCAACAACATGGTTTCCATACAGGTCACAGTACTTCATCGGTCCTCCTTGAATTCACTGGTGCTATCCACAGCTCGTTGGACAACAGCCTCCTAACTGGGTTGATCTTCATTGACCTGACCAAGGCTTTCGTCACTGTACAGCATAATCTTTTAATCACACAGCAACATTCTGCTGAGCTCTCACCTGAGTCCACTACCTGGTTCAACAGCTACTTGGAGAACTGCTCCCAAAGAGTGAAAATAGCTGATGTTCTCTCAGATGCACGTCCTGTTCACTTAGGAGTTCCTCAAGGCTCCATTCTTGGGCCACTTCTTATTAGCCTCTTTCTGAATGATCTTCCACAATCGTGTCCCGCACAAATCCTCCTCTATGCTGACGACGCTGTCATCTTCTCCACTCACAAGGATCTGGGCCACCTTCAAAAGAATCTATAACTTGCCTTCACCTCAGTTGAAACATGGTTTAGTACACATAAATTGGTCCTCAACTACAAAAAAAACAAGTCCATGCTCTTCTGCAGCCTGCACAACAAACACAAACTCAATCCCATCACGATCAAAAACTGCCTTGGTGCAACCCTCGAACAGGTTCAATTCTTTAAATATCTAGGTATTACCATTGATTGTAACCAATCATATGCTACGCACATTTGCAAGGCTGTCAACACTTGCATTGGCCTACTCTTCAGGCACAGGCAATGTCTTACCTCAGATGCCTTAAGGATTGCAGTACAGAGCTCAGTAATCTCAATAATCGACTATGGCCTCATCATCTACGGCTCTGCCTCTGCCACCACCCTCAGGCGCATATCCATTGCACTAAACAAAGCTTGCCATCTCATAACCGGCACCCATCACCTAACCCACATGTGTGATCTCTACACACAGACTGGGTGGCTTCAAATTTCAAACTGGATCAAGTACCAAACCTGCCTTATGACAAAGAAAATACTGTAATACTAGGCCTTGCTCCCTCAGGTGTTCAAGCTCTCCTTCGCCCAGCGTGGACTACTCACATCACCAGGGTCTCTGAATCCCAGCTTCTGCATATACCGTGTATCTGCACCGCACAAGGGCAAAGATCGTTTGCGCACAGAGCTCCCAGCTGGTTCAATGATCTCAACATTGACATCACCTCAATGCCAAAGCTTGGTCCATTCAAATCCAGTCTCCGTCACATCCTGTCTACATCTAGCTCCTATAACTGTCCTTCCTAATTATTCTCCCCTCTCCTCTTTGCTCTTTCCACCTAGCACTTAACCCTCTCCCCCTCAACTCCCTCTCCCATACACCCATTCATCCTTCCTCCTCCCACCCTCCTTCCCTACCCTGTAGCACTTTAATTGATATTTGAGAAGTGCCTATGGCTGCACCCCTCTAGTGTGTTTCTCCTCTATACTGTGTCAATCCTGTTACCAGACCTCCTTCTGGCATTTTTGCCGCTGTATTAAACGTATAAAACTTTATGTAACTGCCTGTAACCCACAGTTATACTGTTATTCAACTGACATGGAACATTTGTAAAAGAGCCTTGGCTCAAAGGTACTTGTAATCCTAGAGTCAAATAAATAAATAAATCCCACAGTTTAGGAGCATCCACAGTGTTAGATTCTGGGATCTCTTATACTCACGTTTTTGAGATAAGACATAATTGTACCTCTGTATTAGGGCAAGGTTAGCCTTTTAAGTTTTTAGTAGGATTATATTTGTTAAGCATCATGATACAGCAGCGTATCATTTTAAAATTGAAAGGTTTAAATGAAAGGTTTAAGAATATCTGTTTTGAGAGGTGTGAGAACACTCATATTTTGAGTCTTAAGTATAAAAGAGAAACATGGAGTATAGCCAATGTTAGCCTGAAGGCATGTAATGTTATTTTGAGCTACTTTATTAATCTCTGCTCTCCAGAGCATTGGCTGTAATGTGGTTCCATACTGATTAATAATATTGCATGTCAATTCTGTGCTTTTCCCCACCTTGAGGTTACACATAGAGGCATGTTGCACTGTCCTTACTGATGTATGAGTGTATCTTTAAAGTTTACTTGTTGCTGTCTCCAGAATGTATGTATTTTAGGTACTTTGTACTATATAAAATTCAATAAAAATAAATAAAAAAATATATTGAGGCGGTTTTTAAGAGATGACTATAGTTTTTCAAATTGCCAGCTGAAGTGGAAAACAAAATGGCAGCAAAAGCAGGGCTTTGAATTTATAATTAAGGGCTACTACTGAATCTTAGTGGGAGGCTAATTTGTTACTGGATTGGACAGAATGGGATGTCAGTCAAAATGATTGACAGCTGCCTTGTATTGTGACGTAGGCAAGTGAAAAATAAACAGTGTTATTCACCCAGTGGGGCAATAACAGCATTTATTTTTCACTTGGATCAGATTCTTGGAAAATTATCTCATTTATCTGAATGGTGGGGATGCTACATACATTGTATACATTGATTATACAATAGCCTGACTCAAAATAGACAATTTATCATCACTTGTGAGTGCGCAGGACTTTCATAACTCACTCGTGGCTCTGCTATTCGTGTGTTATGGTCCTGGCCCCTCATATTTGAAGATAAAGTGTGTATTTTGAGTCAGCCTATTGCATAACCCATATCTCTATGTATGTACAAAATGTATGGAAGAACATGTACAGTAGCCCCTTAGGATCCATTATCTTGTATTGCCTGGTATACCTCACCAGTAACCATACACACACACTAGTGTACTGCCTGGAAGAAAAAATGACTCACCGTAGTAATCTTGTTTCTTCCAAGGTATTCTTCTATATTCATAACTCTCTGCAGTCAGCCTCCTAAGCAGAGCTGCCTGGAGAAAATGGAACTATATGCAAATGATATAACTATCATTGGCTTATGACACATATTCAAACCGCTGCCCTTATCTGCTGCAACGTTCCATCAACGTATCAGATTTCTAAGGAGCCTACTAAGACTTATCTAAATATACTTATCTAATGTAACACAACTTAAGCTGTCCATGACAGCATGAAACATCCTTAATATTATTATAATCTTAACCCCCCCTGAATGCCAGAATCACCTGGAAAAAGAAGGAGAATTAAATATTTCCCACTAGGGTTAAAAAACATATATGCCAGTGTTTGGGACTTTCTATTAGAAAAAACTCAATCAGGAGTGCAGAGGCTGTAGCTCTGGAAGGTGAGGCAGGGTGGGAGAGTTATGAATATAGAAGAATACCTTGGAAGAAACAAGATAACTAAGGTGAGTAATTTTTTCTTCTAACCCCAGGTATTGTTCTATATTCCTAACTTTCTGCAGACTTCAGAGCAGTACCTTTGGAGGTGGGCAGAGAACCTACTTAGGAAAGAAGCTCTGCAGGACTGCTGTGCCAAATCTGGCATCACTTCTGGATGGAATGCGTGTCCAAACTGTAGTGTTTAGTAAAAGTGTGCACTGATCTCCAGGTAATAGCTTTACAGATTTCCAGCAATGGGATATCTCTGGATGCTGCTGTAGTAGCAACTGTGCCCCTAGTTGAATGAGCCCTCAGACCTGCTGGGGGTTCCTTATCAAGTTTTGAATAGCAAAACTGAATGCATTGGACTATCCAGTGAGAAATTGACCTCTTAGAAGCTGGGGTGCCTTTACCTACATCCCCATAGGTAAGAAACAGCTGTTGCTTGTCATGCCTATGCTCCCTGGTATGGGTAATATAGTACCTTAATGCTCTTTTGACATCCTTAGGTTTCATAGGTTGCATAGATTAGTACAAGTCCTGGAGGCCAAAGCCTATAATGAACTTGTCACCATTAATCTCTAATGGTGGATAGAATATTTTTTATCCCCATATATTGGTCATTTTCTTTTAAATTGTTCCATAGTGTCGCTCATAACAATGCTTCTTGGTAAAGAATTCCAAATAGGGGTAATTCTCTGAGTAAAGAAATTAGACTGTCTTGTTCTTCATACTGTACTTTTTAGTTTAAATTTATGTGACCTAGTAATGTTGTTTACTACCTGTTTTTCTAAGCAAATTGTGTTTAGTGTATACTCTTTTTGAAAGGCTTTAAAGGTATAAATCAAATCACCTCTTAAGGCTCTGTATTCCATGGAGTATAGGCCTAGGGCTTTAAATCTTCCCTTGTAATTTACATTTTTCATATTTTTCATTCCCTGGGTAATTTTACGCTGGACTTTTTCCTACCATTACTTTACCTCCAATGGAGGTAGGAGCGCAAAAGGGGGCACAGTATTCCAGGTGCGGATACACCAGGCTTGACTAGAGTGGGAGGATAATCTCAGGCTTCCTACGTTTGATGTGCCTGTTGATACAACCTATGATTCCATCGGATTTTTTGACAGTTTTCTTTGTATGTGTGTCAAACTTTATCATCTGAGACCATGACGCCAAGCTCTTTTCCCTCTGTTGCTACTTCCAGTTGTATGTCATTCAATTTATAACTTGCCCTGATGTTATTTGTGCCAAGGTGCATTACTTTGCACTTAGCCTCATTAAAGGTAATTTTGTTTTGTACCGCTCACTCAGATAGTATATTCAAGTTTGCTTGTAGGTGAGCTACAGATTGTACATTGTTTACTATGCATCCAATTTTGTAATCGTCTGCATACTTGTTTATCCAGACTTTTTTTGTGGTTTGCATACTTGAAACCAGGATGTTAAATAATAGAGGTCCTAATACCGGGCCTTGTAGAACTCCACATGTGACACCTCCTTATTCAGACTTGTGTCCTCTTATAACTACCCTCTTGAGTCTATTTTGAAGCCAAGAAAACATCCATCGCATTATGTTAGGGAGCAAGTTTACTTTAATCAGTTGATTGATTAGTACCTTATGAGAAACTGTATCAAAGGCCTTTGCATAATCCAAAAAGATAATATCCACTGGCATTCCATTTTCCAATGCCTCACTAACTGGCTCAAAAAAATGTATAAGATTTGTTAAACATGATCTTCTAGGAGTGAAGTCATGCTGGGATATATCTGTATAACCTATGTTATTAATGTGATCAGTTATTTTGTTATGCAGAAGACTTTCTATGAGTTTGCAGACTGTTGATGTTAGGCTAATGGGCCTGTAATTACCAACCAGTTGTCTGCTTCCACCTTTATGTATAGGTGCGATGTTTGCTAACTTCCAGGAATCTAAAGTTTTGCCTTCCTCCAGTGATGTGTTGAATAGAAGAGTTAATGGGCCCACTATGTCTTTAGTGAGTTCTTTTAGGAATTTTGGCATAATTCCATCACAACCTGGTGATGAGTTTACCTTGATCTGACCAATTATTTCAACAATGTTCTGTTCCAAGAAAGGGGCTATAGCTTTCCTATGTGGTGAATTTTCCATATCTATGGGCTCTTTTGGCTTAAAAACATTTAAAAAATAGGAATTTAATTCTTTGGCCATCTCAGTCTCCTCACATATTGTTTTGTTGTCCAATTGTAGGGGTCCTACACCTACAGGGTTTCCTTTTAAAGATCCTATGTAATTATACTATGACTATGTAGTCTGCGCTTACCTGAATTAGTATGTTCAGTGAAGAAAACTGACAATGTAATGGATTGGTTTAAGTAAAATTCAGAAACCACCTTGGGAAGAAATCTCCTATTTGTTCTCAGCACCATCTTGTCGTTCTGGAAGGAAAGATAGTCCTTCTCCACACATAAGGCTTGTAGTTCGCTTATTCTTCTAGCTGAAGTAACTGCAACTAGAAACACAGTTTTCCAGGTAACATATTTTAAATGTGCAGAGGACATAGGCTCAAAAGGAGGTTTCATGAGCTGAGCAATGCATATGTTCAGGTTTCATAAAGGAACTAGTTCCCTAATAGGTGGGTGCAAGTGGCACAAATTTTTAAAGAACTTTTTGAAAATGGGATTGGATGCCATGGAGATTCCTCTCCTAGCCGAAATGTAGGCAGAGACTGATGCCAGATGAACTTTCAGGGATGTGTATTTCAATCCCTGAGAGTGGAGGTATGTGAGGTATTCCAGGACAATTGGAATTTCCACTAAAGTGGGAGAAATCTCCTTGGAATTACACCAGATAGAGAACGTTTTCCATTTTGATGAATAGGTTTTCTTAGTTGAAGGTTTTCTATATCCTTTCAGGATATCCAGAACAGTTTGGGAAAGATTTAAGTTTGCATATTCTAGGTCCTCAAGAGCCATGCCTTGAGCCTGAGAGACCTGAGATTCGGATACAAGATTTTCCCTTGGTGGGTGGTCGGCCTGTTGTGCTTCCTGGGTAAATGTATTGGTTTGGCTACCGACATGGAAAGTAGTAGAGGGTACCATGGTTGCCTGGCCCAGTCTGGTGCTATCAGAATCACTGATGCAGGTTGTGAGCTGAGTTTGATCAGGACTCTGAAGAGGAGAGGGAAGGGAGGAAAAGCATACAAGCTTTTACCTGACCAGTCCAGAGCCAGAGCGTCCAGTGGAATTGTTCCCTTGGCTGGTGGTCTGCAACAAAAGGGGGGCAGAAGATGGTTTTCTTGGGATGCAAAGAGATCCACCTCTATTTTGTTTTAAACTTTTGTAAAATACAATGATCTATGGTGAAATAGCATTGAAAAAATAAAGTTTGGTTAGTTGGTTGGTTGGTTGGTGTGCCCCATCTCCTGAACACTGAGTCCAGCACGTGCTTGTCGATGGACCACTCGTGATGTGCCTGGTTGATCCTGCTCAGGGCATCTGTCAGGCTATTGTCCTTTCCTGGTACGTGAATGGCCTGTAATGAGGCCTTTAGTGAGTAAACCAGACTCCAGACTTGCATAGCCTCTATGCATAGGGGGTCTGACCTTGTTCCCCCTTGTTTGTTTATATAGTACATTGTTGTGGTGTTGTCTGTCCTGCCTTGCACCACTTTCCCTTGTACCAGATGGGCGAATGTTTTCAAGGCCAAAAACACTGCCCTTAGCTCCAGCAAATTTATATGCAGGAGTGACTCTGTGATGGACCAGGTTCCATGAGTGGTGTGATTCCCTAAGTGAGCACCCCACCCTAACAGAGAGGCATTGTTTGTAAGGATAGTTGATGGGGTTTCCCTTTGGAAAGGTAACCCTTCCCTGAGGTTGTCTGCTTCCTTCCACCACTGAAGGGCTTGAAGCAGGGTTATTGTTACTGGAATTGGTTTTGTCAGTTTGTCTTTTCTCTGGCACCAGTGTGCTCTGAGATGAAACTGTACATCTCTCATTTGGAATCTGGCTCCCAGGACTGTGCCTGTTGCTGCAGTCATATGTCCCAGAAGTTGCAGAAACTGTTGTGCTGGTCATGGCTTGTTCAGCTTGAATGAGGCAGCTAACTGCAGAATGCTTTGCACCCTGTCCTGAGGGAGGAAAGCTCTTCCCTGTATTGTATTCAGTTCTGCTCCTATGAAATACAGAACTTGTACTGGAGTGGGAACAGATTTTTCCTGATTTACCAGGAATCCTAGAGACTGTAGCAGGTTTAATGTTACCTTTAGGTGATCTTGTACCTGCTGTGGTGAACTTCCCAACATTAGCCAGTCATCAAGATAAGGGAAGACTGATATACCTAACCTTCTTAGGTATGCCACTACCACTGCCAGACACTTTGTAAACACCCTGGGTGCTGAAGTGAGATGAAAGGTAGAGCTGAGAATTGGTAGTGTCCTGATGGAAGTCTGAATCTGAGGTACTTCCTGTGAGATTCTCTTATTGGGATGTGAAAGTAGGCATCTTTTAGATCTAGAGATGCCAGCCAATCTCCCTGCCAGATAATTAAGCAATAAGGCATGACAGGGTGTGTGTTATTGTGTAATAACGTCACTCCTGGGGTGGGTTGAAGCACGAGGCAAAGCCGAGTGCTTCCACCACCCCAAGAGTGACGTTATTACACAATAACACACACCCTGATGTGCCTTATTGCTATTATACAATGGCTCGTTATGATACAAAATAAAAAAAAATTAAAAAATGTTTTTAGTAGATTTTTTGAGAGTTTCTTAAGAGAAGAGGAAAAAAAAGGTAAAGGTGCTCTATGATGACAGCAAGCAAAGCTAATGCTAATCAATGACAGTGATGTTATACTGTAATATCATCACTGTCTCAGGCACACTCTGACCAATCAGAATCCAGGATTCTTTCTTGCCATTGTATAATTGGTAAGATCATTGCCAGTGAGACCATTTTGAACTTTGGTTTTATTAGATGCCTGTTCAAAAATCTGAGGTCTAGAATAAGCCATCACTCCCCATTTTTCTTTTTGGTGAGGAATAGAAACTTCTTCCTTTCTGATGATTTGGGATACACTCCGCTGCTTTTAGCTGGAATAAGCTTTGAACATCCTTCTCCAGGAGTTTTTTTCTCTATGAGGGAAGTTGGTTTGAACACCCTTGTTTTCAAGGGAGAAAAATTTGAAGCTCAGGGACAACCTCTGACTCACTACCTCCAGGACCCACTTGTCTGTGGTGATGGAATGCCAAGCCTTGAAATAGTAAGCCAGTCTTCCCCCTACTGGTAGAGGGGAGGCAGCCTTGATCAGTAAGTCAGGGGTTATGTTTTCCCTGGGGCTGAGCTTGGGTAGTTTGGGAACCTCTCCTAGAGCCCCTTCTACCTCTGGCCCTGAAATACCCAGTCTGCTGTGGGTATTGTTGATACTGTGAGACAGCCTGTGCCTGATAAAAAGGCCTACTATAAGCTGTTCTTCCTCTCCTTCCATATGGCCTATAGGAGGAAGAAGGACATTCTTTTGAGGAATTACTCTTATAGGTGGCTTTATATTCATCCACCTTTTTCATGTATGCTTCAGTCTGTTGACCAAATAATGAGTGATCCTCTACAGGGAAATACATGGCTTTAGCCTGGGTATCCTGTTTTAAATTCGTAGCCCTGAGCCATGCCAGCCTTCTAAGGGCTATGGTAAGGGCCAGTCATCTGGCAGCATTGTCAATGGCATCTGCTGCCATTTGAAATTGGTACTTGGCTGCTTCCAGTCCGAACTTTGCTGTTTCTGCCAAATCATCAGAGAGAGGTGAAGGGGCCTTCTCTGCCACGGCCAATACAGACTTCCACAGTGATTTTTGGTACTGTGCTGAGTAAGTTTGGTAATTAGCCTGTCTTACTCCTAGTGAAGCAGCTAAATAATCCTTCTTTGACATACTGTCTATTTTGCGAGAGTCCTTCTCAGGTGAGTGAGAAGTTAAAGGAACCCTCGCCTTCTCACAGGCTGCTTGCTGGACTATCCCCTGGACTATCCCCTGATGATCAGGGTGAGAGAAGAGGAATTCAGCCCCTTGTCTGTCCAGTTGGTACTTCTTATCTGTCTTCTTGTCCAGAGGTGGAATAGAATTTGGAGTCTGCAGGATTTTAAACAAGCCTTTTTTAAAGTACTTGTTTATAGGGAGAATTTTCTTTGTGGGTGTTAACCCCATCATCTCCATATATTCAGTCTCTTCTTCATCTTCTATGACCTCTGTGGTAGTCAGGTCAAGGGCATCCACTATTTTCCTTACAAAGGAAAAATGAGAGGAAAAATCCTCTGGTCTAGAGGGAGGACCAAACTCCTGCTCTGGTGAGATCACTGGTTCAATAGGCTCACCTTCATCCATTTCAGGTAAATCGTACTCTTCAAATTCCATCATATCCTGAGATGGATTTGGTTCAGAGGAAGGGGCAACCGGGGTTTGAACCACTGCTGGAAAGGTTGGACTAGGTATTAAACCCTGCAAAGCCTGTATGACCTTCATGGCCTAGGCAATCTCTCAGATGATGGCAGGCTGTAAGGCATAGATGAAACCCCTTTTGGCTTATCTGCCAGGGGATCAACATGCTTTGTCTTTTTGGTTTTCTTAGAGGGAACCGGAGAGATAGCCGGATCACCCATCCTTTTTACAGTAGCTGTTTCACCCTTATCAGGGCTGCTTAAAGAAGAGACAGCGGTTTCAACCGCAGACTTAGAGGATGTGGGTTGGTCAGAACCCATAATACCCTTCTCTAATCTTTTTTGTAGTCTTTCAAGTCTCTTTTCTACTGTTCTTTTGTGGGAATGATTTGTAGATATCACAATCTACTGAAAAATGATCATTCACCAGGCAGACCACACATAAATCGTGCTTGTCTGCTTTTGCAAAAATGTCCCCACATTTAAGGCAGTTTTTAAACCCAGGGGTTCCAGTCATTTTCTTAGGCTTTTCTGCCATAGTCAACCGATGAAGAAAAACAAGAACCGTAATAAAGATTTCCCAATTTTTAATTTTTTTTGCAGTCGTTTTAGGAACCGATGAAAGTTTCGATAATGAACCGAAGCATCAGAACCGGTTTAGTGGTTCACAGAAACTGGGTTGGCGGTTTCAAATACAAAAATTATTTAAACTTAAACATCGTAAAATAGTTAAACTAAATAGTGGAATTAGTAAATAAAGATTCTGTAAAGAGTACTAAGACCCGGTTCCCCAACGGTTATACCGAACCATGAGGAACCGAGAAAATAAATCGAAACAACACTAAATAATGCTAACTAAACTAACATTAAGGTAATAAAGAGAAAATAAAGGCAGCAGTTAGAATAATAATAATATAAGAAACTACTTGTATTCATTGAAGAACCACAAGGAACGACTGATATGGGAAGTCTCCTGGGCGTCTTGACTTGTCAGGTGGAGAAAGAAATCTGATACGTTGGTGGAACGTTGCAGCTGATAAGGGCAGCAGTTTGATTATGTGTCACAAGCCAATGATAGTTCTATCATTTGCATATAGTTCCATTTTCTCTGGGCAGCTCTGCTTAGGAGGCTGACTGCGGAGAGTTAGGAATATAGAAGAATACCTGGGGCTAGAATAATTAGTAACTTTCAGAAGTAGTCAGCCATCACTTCTTATATCTGAGGTATTTTTTTTTTCTGTGTTGTTAATTAGAAGATTTTCTACCTGACAATACTAGGTGTAATGTGTACAACAGCCCTGTACCTGGAGACTGATACAGTTAGTTCTATTCCTCCTTATACCTCATCAGCATTGTAATTTCATTAACGGTGACATCACTAGTAACCAGGAAGAGACAGTCTCCTGCTGCTTGACTGGTAATTTGTGACGCATGTTGCCAATCAGGCAGCAGGGCTTGAGATGTAATAATGAGTGGGGCCACACGCTGATGATGTAGTGGGAGGATAGGCCTAAGAGACTTTTCAGCAGCCGGACCATCACTATGGAACGATCACCCCTCCTCCCTAAGTTCCCCCAACCCCCCTCTAAATCTAAATTCCCTATTAAGAATGCACTTTCTGTCCCCCATGACCTGCATCTGCCCACAGGCCACTAGCATGGCTGCACCTCCCTTGCAGCCCACCTTTACCCCTTACCCCCCCAGTGCTTCACTGTCTTGTCCCGCCTTGAATACTATTGTTATTCCTATTGCTGAATGATGGAGCAACTCTACCTCTTTACCTAAATGTTATATACCTTTGTATGCTAAATTGGTGATGTATCTGGTACTGTTTACCTTGTATTTTCTCTTTTAACTTGACCTACACTGGATTCCCTGTTCTGTTCCCTGCATGATCCACACTTTTCTCTTGCTGTATTTTACACTGTTTGTGCAAGTTTCTGGCTCATGCCATTTCTGAAAAAGGTCCTCAGATCAGTGCACAAACCTGGTTACCAAATGAATAAATAAATAAAATAAAAAGATATGTCTTCTTCGAGGTAAAGCATTGCTTTTCAAATCATACCTAATACTACTGGGTAGAAAACCATTTACTAAGCACATAGAAAAACAATTAATTTCTGAACTAAAAAGTAATCAGAGATTACTTTTAAAAGTTACTAAAGTTGTCTGCCTGCTATTTTTTGCACTATTAGCTCTTTAAAGCTGCATACCTCCCAACTAAAGCTGTGTACCTTCTAATTAAAGCTGTGTGCCTCCCAATTAAAGTTGTGTACCTTCCAATTCAAGCTGTATACTTAAGGTGGGAGGGGACATCTATATATCTCCAGAGGCATACAGCCTGAATACCATTGGAATAACCCCCCAGCAGTCTTAGAGCATGCAATACCTACTAACAAAACACCATTGGAGGCAAACATCCCCCCCAAAACAACCTGGAGCACTCAATGAAGTACCACACACACATTTGGATGTGACCACCTCCCTCCCTCTGACCCCCCAGACCTGAAGCACTCAATACCCCCAAAAAAGCTGTTGAAGACCTGCTGCAAGGAACACATATAAGAAATCCAGCACCCTTATACTTACCAATAGCCTTTTCATTTTATGCTTCAGCTCAAGTATTATAAATTCTGGCACAGAAAATACAACAGGGTGTATGTATTAGTACATTTAGGCATGGCAAGTGACCTTGTCCATCCAATTGAGAGCAGTATGTGAGGCAGCTTCTTGACTCCTTTTATATAAGGAATAAGACACAACAAGGTGTGGTTAATGGCCTGAAAAGAGCACTGCCCAGATGCATAATGAGGCACAAGGCGCTTGTGCCGAGTGCCTCCGGCATCTGGGACATGCTCGTACCAGCTATACCACACCTTGGAGTGTCTTATTCCATTATAAAATGGGTAGAACATTTTCAAAATAGAGTCTCAACAATTTAGTGCAGTTTTAAAAGTAAAATGTATTTATTTTTCACTTTTTTTCCTGTTTTGAAGAAAATAGTTCCTTTTACTGCAGAGCTACAGAATGCTGTTTACATTTCTGGGAGGTGATGTGTGTGTCTATCTTGTCCCCAACCCCACCCCACCCCCACCCAATGAAATTGTTGGAAGTCTTATGTATTTATTTTTGCTCTGTTTCTTTCAGGGTTTCTTTTGCAATAGAGTGCCCCGTTTCTGTGATAGCATGTCTTATGCTGTTTCTCTGGTCAACACCCCCCCCATCCCACATACACAGACAGAAAGCCTTTCTTTGTGTATTTTACATTGTTTAATGTTTTTTACTTGCTTTCCTCTTTGCAGCATCGTTTTGTATTCACAGCAAGTGGCTGGTATGATTGGAAGCGAGCGTGTCCCTCTGCAGCCACTGTAGTGAGCGCTTTGTACTTTGTGCTTTTACCTACGGCACTGAAATATGAGTGAGTGGATTCCTGATCATTGTGGTTTTCATGATCAGCCTGCTGGCTTTAAAATTATATGGAAAATGCCTGGCACAATGGAATAATGGTAAAGGGGGGGGGAGGTTGGAGACTGTGGGGAAGGGAACCGGAGACTGCAGAAATGACAGCCAAGAAAAGAAGGAGGACCAGACACTGGAGAAATGGCAGCAGTGAGAAAAGCAGAGATACCACATTATTCAATTGAGCTTTTAATGATAAAGTTGTTTAGACAGAACTTCTGCCTATATGATGAGGACGAGCTGCACGGCTGGTGGGGGGGGTCAGGTGTGTGACGAGCAGGCACTCATTGGAAAGTAATGGAATGGGAGGTATGGATTTCTGGCTGTGCAGCATCCTTGCTAGCCTAACTAAGAATGGTTGTTACATTATGGTTGGATAAGGGCACAGCAAAAAGTGTTTCTTATACAATCAAAAGCCCGTGAATTTTCTTCCAATTTTATAAATACATATAACTGGGCGATATGAATATACTGCAAAACTAGTTATTTTCACACAAAGTAATGTTAGCACACATGCAAATGCTACCATAATTGCATAAATTTATTTCAGCGTTACATCACTATCACAACATTCACTATAATGGAAAAAAAACGTGAAAAATGCCAATTAGTACAAATTTATTTTCATGCAAATCAGTGCTTCACCCAAGTAGTGAAAATTATTTGACAGTGAAAATGTCAGGTTTTATGGTAAATCAAAAATCAGCACTGATATTTCCCATATTGCACAGCTTACACGGCAAATCATGTAGTATGGGCCTCTATAATATAGATAAGCTGTCAATCAAACTGGCAATTGACTACAGCTGTGCCATCATTCAATCACAACCCCTGTTCTCTCGTTTTAAAAAATGTTTGCTTTTGACTCCCCTTGTTTCACTCAAGACCTACCTACCAGTTTTGCTTAATTATTACCTCACTGATCCTCATGAGTTTTGTTTACAGTCTTAAACAAAAACCAGAGTGGCAGCACTCTCCTCCTCCTCCTCCTCTGATTTCACTCTCGAGCTGAAAAACCAGAGTGCCACATCTCTGTTTTATAAGTTAAATGAATAAAACGCAGCAAACTCAACCAGATAAATTCCTTAATTAAACAGAAGTGATATGGGCATAATTATTTGTGGGGAACAACAAAAACAGACTTTTTTTTAATAAATGGAGGAGGGAAAGCAGAGTATAATTACTGATAAAAGTCAAAAAGGTGGGATGCTGTCAGTGTGGACACTGTGCGTTTTGTTCATCTGTACTCAGAACAGATACTTTTGGCTCTCTTAAAGTGGATAAAACGTACCAGATTCAAAAATGTGTTAATTGTAATACTCAAAGTATTGTCTATCTGGCTATGTGGCTGTGTGGTGCGTTTTACATAGGGAAACCAAACAGGGCCTTCAAAGTAAGAATCAGAGAACTTTTGAGAACTGTAAGAATAAAAGGGCAAAATAATGCACTGGCAAAACACATTAAGAATGTGTATGACCCAAGTGAGCATGTGTTCAGTTTTTGTGGCATCCAAAAAGTTCATTGTGGACCACAAGGGTGGGGTTGGGGGTGCGAGAATTCAGATTCCCTTATTTGAGGGCCACATCGCTGAATGATCACATTGAACTTATTTTCTTTTGGGGTACTTGATAGTCTCTGAAACTTCAATGTCCATTTAGTTCAGACCTTCTTAAAATAACAGTTATGTTCTTATAACAGTTGTTTTGCATATTCTAGTGTTGTGATGCTATACTGTGAAAAATTCCTTTTTTTACCATGAGCATATTTCGACATTTTGACCTCCTTGTTTTAGGTTGTTTTAGTAGTATACGGTTTTGCATTGTCATGTGTGTTTTTAAAAACAGTGCTACTCTGTCTTTATGGCAACACTTTTTTTTTTAAATAAAATAATTGTGTTTTTTGCAATGAATCTTAATATATAACTGTGCAGATTTAGTCAGAGATGATTTCTGCACAGTTTTATAACAGTACAGTCCTTTACAAATATTCTTGTAATAAAGATTTCTGGATAAGGATGTCTTGTCATAAGGCTGCTCATGGCTGTTTAACACTGAGATATATGTGCTCTGATTCCAATGGTATTTTAAGTATTTATTCTGACCATTATAACCCCCCCCCCCCCAGTGCTCCCAGGTCACCCCTGAAAACAGGCACTTGTGCCTAGGGGGCCTTACCCAGTTACCAAAACATAAAAATAAAATATACATTTTATGTAATTTTTGTAAGATGCCAATATCACCAAATTTATAAAGATTAATCTGCCCTCTTTTTATATAGGCTCTAAATTTCTAAAATGGAAACAGTCCAGAAATATTGTTGTTTTAGCCAACAATTTCACAGAAGCTTTCCTATTGGATGTGCTTAAAATGGTATTGCAAGTGAAGTTTGGTGCTTTCTAGCCTGAATGTATGCAGTCAGCACTTAGTATTTTTATGGATTATGAGCAGTGATACTGGCATACAGCAAGACTTCCTATATCCTTATTACAGTATGTATTGATGTCTGAGCCATGGCATGTGAAATGGTTTTAAACCTTAGCAACCTTTCTGTGAATGGTTAGCTTTGTACCATGTGTATCACTTAGCACTTTATTCAGCACTGTCACTTTAAATCACAATAGTATTTAAGGTGACCTGCAAAGTTAGGCTGCAGCCCTCTCCCATCCCCACATACCTTTCAATGATGCTGCGGGAGTCAGGGGCTGTTATGATGAACATTATAAGAGCAATATTTATATTTTAAAACACTTCTGAAACTTAGTTCTGAATCTGGAAGTGTTACGCGGGTCCCAATTGAGCACGCACAAGTTCTCATGGGTATTCCGCCCATTTAATGACATGGACAACACCACTGCTCTGAATGTAGCAGCAGTGGCTGGAGCTTAATATACATATTTTGTTGTTTCCACAGGGGTGTTGATGCCTCAAATAATACTTACAGCAATGGTCTGTGAAGCTGGCACGTCGACTTAGCAGGCTTCAAAGCCAGAGTTTGCTGTGCAGACCCCATCAGTGTCTCTCCTTGTACAGGAGGAGGAGGTAGCAGGCATTTAAGAAAGTCTGTGAAGAATGAGAGTACTGCCTGCACATCGGCGCCCATGTGATCGACTGGAATGTCAGATGGTGTCAACGGGGGAGGTGCAGTCCTTGACATCGATGGTGACTCACCAGCCATCATAGACCTGGTGGTGCTCTTAGCCTGCCCAGATCTGGGAGGTTCAATGATCAGGGCAGATGGTGGTGTTGCCGCTGGAGTGGTCGATGGTGCTGAAGTGAATACAGTGGAGTGGAAGGGCGACCATGACCAAACCAGAGAGGCCTTGTCCTTGCTGTGCTCCCTCTCTCAGTGCTTCTGTTTGTGCTGCCCCAAGCTCTTCTTTTGGGAATTGGATGCGTGAGAGCCCAAGTAGTTGGCCGGTGTCATGGTGGAGCTCTTTGTCCATTCTGGCTACCTGCTGCTTCAGAAGGTGCATTTCTAAAGCCTTCTGTTGGTGTCGCTGGGTTTCAGTGTTGAATTTTTTGCAGATCTGGCAGTTCTTCACGTTATGGGCCAAGCTGAGGCAATACATGCAGACATTGTGTGAGTCACCCAAATATATTTTATTACCACACTTGCAGTATTGAAACAGTTTGGATGTCTCTTTAGTTGACATACATGGTACTAAAAATCACTTTGTAAAAAGTGATAGTTAACTAGGGTGAGATAAGTTAGAAAACAGTTGACAGTAATGGCAGCATTTCCATGGAGGGTCGGACGAGTATGGTCGATGGTGAGAAAAGAACTGAGGAGGGAAGCGGGTGCCCAAGTTTATATGGGAAGTGCCAACATGGGACATCATTGTGGGCAGACCCTAGTGGACTGATTGCATAAAGTTTCTGTGTGGTTCTAGTGCCAGGCGGCTATAGTTCCATAGGTGTGGCCTGATGAAAGAGAGATCCTTGAAGAAGATTTGTTATTTATTTAATTAATTTGGAAAAGTATCTTTTAGCACAACTGCTCCTTTACAAAGGTTCCAAGCCTGAGTAAAGATACAGTATATGGTTACATACAAACAGTAAGAGAAAAAAAGCAATTCCAGAAGAGTATAGCCAGCAAACAGACAATACGATACAGTTAGACACAAGAACATAAATTATCTATTACAATATCAATAAAAGTGTTACAGTGTGATCTGGGTGTACCAATTAACTAAAGCAGAAACATTTGGAACAGAGGGTGAGTTCAATTCTCAGAGCTTTTTTGAAATGGGCAATTTTTGAGACACTTATCAAGGATTCAGGTAACTCATTCATCCACTTTGATGCCCATACAGCAAAGGAGAGGTTTCCCAGGTTTGTTCTCCAAAGTGGTGTTTCTAGGGTGTTCCTAGTCATACTCTTGGCATTGGTTTTATTGGTAATCGGTGAAAGCATTTTTGAATAGCCAGGGGGTAAGACCCATCAGTGCTTTTTTTGCATGCAGACAGGTTTGGTACTTTATTCTGCCCTGAAAGGGTAACCAGTTGGTGAGAATATAGGGAGCAGCTGTGGACCAGCATGTCAGCCCCCAATACTAGGTGACAAGCCTTGTTATAGACCACCCTGACTCTATTTAAAACAGAGTCACACCAGGCTGTAGAAACTGGAAGGCCATAGTCAAGAAATGATAAGGCCATACTGGAAATGACAAGCTGTATGGCTTCAGTAGTGAGGCGGAGGCGGTTCATATACAATGCACCCAGCCTTCTGTTTGCCATACTTACAATACAGTCGACATGAAGGCAGAAAGATAGTATTATCTAGGACAACACCAAAGTACATAATTAATTCAACCTGTTCTAATTTACGTCCCTTGTTATTGAGGATGACTAGTGGTGTCACTTTTTTTCATTTGTGGTGCTGAGAATAACTCCAGAGAAATACAGTAACATGGTTTTAGTTTTTTGTAGTCCAAGACCAGTTTATTGTGTGTGAACCATTTATCTAATGGCTCAGAGTTGATTAGGAGATTATTACAGATTTTACCAGTACAGAATTTCTACCCAGGAGAGATTAGTACTCTGGCTATTCTGGTTAAAAATCACCTAAGGGATTTAGGGGGACCATGGAATTTTGCCCTATTGGCATACTGTGGGTCTCTACATGTCTAGGAACCCAGGTAATGAATGCACTTAGTACCCATTTGATATAGTGTGCTCTGTAAGAGTATTTGAAAAGCTAACTGTGTTTTGATAACATATGTTTGATGAAGCTTCTTTTACCTGACTAGAGGGCCTTCTCATTGCATTTTTTTGGCCTTGATTGCTGCCCCATTAAATAGGCTGAAATTTAAGTGTGGGTTTTTACCTACTTGTTACAAAGTGGTCTTAGTGGAATTATCAATGAGAATATAATAATTAAAAATAGTCAGTACTTAAAAAAATTCAGTATAAGATTGCACT
Organism: Neoceratodus forsteri; assembly: GCA_016271365.2. Lineage (NCBI taxonomy): Eukaryota > Metazoa > Chordata > Ceratodontiformes > Ceratodontidae > Neoceratodus > Neoceratodus forsteri. The sequence goes on along the minus strand of CM057451.1, from coordinate 369,782,046 downwards.
GTGTTAGATACGATTAACCATGGATGATAATAAAGTATGATATATTACTATTCTCATTATCAGAATAGACTTGTGTGGGCTACATATTAATTGATTTTTGCGCCTTATTTGTTACAATGCTTAGCATAACTACTGCCTGTAATATTCTACATCTGTGCCTTATTGTGTTTGTATTCATTCAATTGTTACTGTTTTTCTATTGATAATTTTGTAATGACCTGATAGGTCGAATAAATAAACCTTTGAGGATGTCTGATTGGTGCATACGCATGCTGTGCTTCGTATTTGCTATAGCATGTCTAACTGGTGTATCCTTATGCAGTGGTGTGTGCGTTGCAGCATGTCTGCTTGGTACATATGTATGCAGTCAGTGCAGTGTGTGTGTTACAGCATTTCTGACTGGTTCATACACATGCAGTGTTGTGTGTGTTACAGCAAGTCTGAATTGAGCATACTTGTGCAATGATGTATATTTTTGGCAACACATCCAACTGGTGCATACTCATGCCGTGGTGTATATGTGTGGTAACACGTCCAGCTGGTGCATACGCATGCAGTGCTGTGTACAGTATGCATGGCATCATGTCTGATTAGTGCATACTCAGGCAGTGCTGCATATGTGTTGTAGGATGTCTGATTAGTGCATACTCATGCAGTGCTGCATATGTGTTGTAGGATGTCTGATTAGTGCATACTCATGCAATGCTGCATATGTGTTGTAGGATGTCTGATTAGTATGTACTCAAGCAGTGCTGCATATGTGTTTTTATTTATGTATTTATTTTATTTGAATTTTGGTAACTGGGTGAGCCCACTGAGACCATGCAGCCCCTTTTTCAGGGATGATCTGGGCAGACGATACAATACAATACAATGCAAATACAATACATAGAGCAGGAATACAAATAATGAGCAGCAACAATATTATCAACAGCAGATATACAAACAGCACACAGTTGACAAGGGCAGCTAAACAACAATGAGTGAACTATAAAGTCAGGGTAATAGGCAAGGTAACAAAAGTTACAACATTGAGTAAATAAAATACATACATTACAAAGTTGTATACAGTGTGATTTACAAATGTACAGAGAAATATACATATTTATAAAAGTTCAATGTAGTAGATTCAACTGAGATTTCTTCAGCAGGAATATAGAAATGTAATGGGGTAAGGGTGCACATAATAGAGCAGAGAGAGAGAGCATGCTTTGAAGACTACTCCTAAGATTATTAATTTGAGAGTAAATAGGGTACAGAAAAGGCAGGGGTTAGCGAAAACAAGTGTAGGATGATGGTTTGAGCAGGTGAGTTGCAAGTAATTTCTTGAATAGTGATAGGGAAGGGCAAGAGAGAAGATGAGGTAGTAGCACATTCCAGGCAGTGGTGGCAGAGTAGGCGAAAGATCACTTCCCAGTGAGACGGTGAGGTTTCGGGGGTTGCTAGAGTAGGTAATGTGGACGACTTGAGTGGACGAACAACTACTTTGCGATAGACAATTCCCCTTAGACAAGGTGGACTGAAAAGATTCACTAGTTTATAAACAAAACATAATGTGAGGTACTGTAGCCTTGAGTCATAATCTGGCCAATGGAGAGTAGTCATGATGTCACAGTGGTGTTTTCCGGGATCAGCCCCTAAGGCAAATCGCCCGACCCAATAATAGAGTTGTTGGAGTTGGGCAATGGATGAAGGGTTGAGCAGAGAGAAGTAGAGTTGCGCCATAGAAAAGTATAGTGAGGCGGGATGTGAAAGCAATTTTCTGGCAGGAGGTGGTGGATAAAAGGTGGTGGAGAAGGCATAACAGACCTAACTTCTTGTTGATAGTTTTAGTAAGCAAGATTGATGTCGGTCTCTAAAGAGAAAAAGAGAAGGCTGAGTCAAGGTGCAGCCCTAAGTATTTAAAGGTTTGGACCACTTTTATAGAATCCCCGGATAGTGAGCAGATTTTGAGAGGGTATTGTGAAGATGTTTTAGAGGTTTTAGAGGAGGGATTGTGGACTACCATGGCTTCATTTTTTTTGTTTTTTGTATGAACAAACATAGCTCCTGTAATAAGGCCTTTGTCACTTGCATTGAGAATGTAGGCAGAGACCTTTATCCAGGTTAGCGCTAAGTAGTAAAGACCCAGGAGGTTACGTTTACTCAGTAGGAGCTGGTGATTGACAAGGTCAAAGGCCTTTGTCAGGTCAACAGACACAGCTCCTGTAACAAGGCCTTTGTCACTTGCATTAAGAACATTGGCAGAGACCTTTACAAAGGCCGTAGTCGTACCATGGTTCTTTCTAAAGCCATGTTGGCAGTCGGTGAGTAGGTGGTGGGTCTCCAAATAGGACTGTAGTTGGCTATAAAGTATCCTTTCTTGGATTTTAGCCAGGGGGCAGAGAATTGAAATAGATCTGTAGTTTTCAATGGCTTGAGAGTCACCCTTGTGGAGGGGGACTACCACAGTCACTTTCCACTTGCCTGGAATGGATCTCGAAAGGAAGGACCTGTTTGTGAGATTACAGATAGGTGCAGCAAGTGCGGGTGCTCCTAATTTAAAGAACTTGGGCTCAATGGTATCATGACCAGGGGAGCTCTCCTCCTTGAGTTTTAATAACAACCTGAGAACTTCCTTTTTGGTTGTGGTTTTAAGTGGAAAATGGGACGTGAGCCTAGACTAGCATGGGTATGTGCGGGGATGGAGAAGTTAGGGGTTGGTGAAAGATGTGATGTGTACCTATCCAGGTCCATGAAAAACTGATTTATTCCATTTGTGATGGAAGATGGGTCATGTAAGTGGTTGTCACCTGACAGAATGGAACTAGAACACTGCGCTGATTTACCCTTGATTAAAGAGTTAATCTGTTTCCAAAATTCCTTAGGCTTGCTAACGTTTTCCGTTTGGAGTGAGCGGTAGTAGGCTCTTTTATCTCCCTGGAGCTTGGTTTTGCAAAAGTTTCTCAACTGTTGATAGACTAACTAGTAGCCCATGACATGGGCACCAGTGATTGGGTGCCTACAATAATGGCAATCCAATCCCTAGCGCAAGTCATCAGGGCTACGGTAGGGTAGAGCAGCCGGATGGAGGGGTTGGCAAATATAGCGATGGGATGTCACTATATGTACATGCACAGGGGGGAGCGAGCATGCACAGCGAGGGGTGGGAGGAGATGTGAGGGGTGGTGTCATGGTGGGTTGCCATGGTGGGTTGCCGAGCCAACCCCATGGCGTCTTGGGTGGTTTGGCAGTGCTGGTGGGCAAGGTACTGGGTTTGGGTCCGGGCACTGGTGCGTTTTTGTTGTGCCGGGCCCAAATATTTTTTTTTAAATGATTTTTCACCCCCCTGACATGCATCCCCCTGGAGTTGAGAATTCTTAAGTAGGGGGGTGCAGGGGGCACAGCCCCCCGCATAAAACATTAAAAAAGTAAGTCCCTGGAGCTGTTTTGCTGGGGTGTCAGAGTGCCAAAATACATTTTCGGCACTCTGACTTTGCAATAACAGCGAATGCCTTTAGGCTTTCGCCGTTATCACATAAACATGACTAACCAGTCAGAGAGAAGATGAGTAATCTTGAAGGAATTCCAGGCAGCATCCCGACACTTCCTGAGCAAACATTGATAGCCGAAGGAAAAACCTTCTTGTTTCTGTGTCCCCCTTCCCCTTTCACTAAGCTAAAATCAGTGAAAGCTGTGGCAGGCTGGCAGCCGCCCGGAATCCATCCCCCCCGAGGGGTGGGTGCAGTAGGGACATAGAGTAGGGATTAAATCACAATAGTTCATACCACACCGTTCTACTGCATTGAAACATCTCTTTTTGAACTTTCAGTAAACAAATTCATAAACTGTGCAGACTGATTCCATTTTGTCATCCTGCATTCTCATGAAACAGTTTCTAATTCTGTTACTCTAAGGTCTCCACCTTTTCTGCCTCCCAGTATGCTTAGCTTTTGTTTAGCTTTTGTTTACCGGGTAAGTACACTAGACAAGTATTATGCCTATTTTCATGAACTCTCTCTCTATTCTGCCCTTTCAAACTCCAAACCATCCTCACAAACATTCTCTCACTTACTCAGACCTTCATTTCACATACAAATATAATATTGCTATCAGTTTATCCAGGCTAATATATATCTTTTTGAACAAAATGAGAAAACTCAGACCGCACTCTGCCAATTAGGGGTTCACAGCAGAGGGGTGGCTACCCCACACATTAATCTAAACAGTTCCAATGATGCTGTGCACATTCAAGCCACACAAAAAGAACCACAAAAAGCAACTTTGAACAACAAAATGTTGTATTAAATATATCCACCTTATGAGAGCCACTAGAGCCTCGGCTTAGTGCCTTCAAGGGGGCATGTTTTACCTCCTGGTCATCAGTGCATTCTTAAATGCTATACAAAAGTTGTGACATCACAGCTAAATAACCAAACACCTTTAAATAACGGAGTTTAAAACTCATATACAAAATCAGTGTGCCCTAACTTCTAAGCTTATTCATTTTATACCTCATATACATCACACCATTGTTGAAACACAGTCAAACAAAAACAAATTATCTTATGCTGAAAAGGAAGCATACACTGTAAGTCATAACCCTTAACAGTTAATAATTCATTTTTAGTTATAGTCTGTTATTAACTTACATTCATTGTTCATTGTTCGGGTTCTCCATAATTAGGATACACAGAATATTCATTTCAAGTTTAAATTAAATAAGATGCTACAACATAAAATAAATAAATGCATGCAGGCTTTTAACAGCAAACAAGGATGTTTTACTTACTACCTAACCTCAAAAACTGCTGCAAGAGAAGCAGGAGAGAGAAAGAGGTAATTGTTTAGTTTAGTTTAGTTTAGTTTATTGTTCTAGGAATTATTACCTTTGAAGCCATGGCTCTTTTACAAAGGTTCCACCTCAATTGAGTACAAACAAGTCAAGTTACATAGAATGGCAAACAAGTTGTGTTGTGTCAATAGCCAGTATAACACAATCCCTTAATAACAAACTTTGTGCAAGACAGGAAAAAAAACAATAAATACTTATACAAAAAACAAGCTAGTTGTGGGGAAAAACATTAGAGAAATGTACAGATAGAGAGGATAAGAGGAGGTGAGGGAAGCAGATATAGCGAGAAAAAAGATTCTCAACATGCCTTTGTCAAGAAATGAAGCAGAGTGGGTAGATGATAGCAAAAGATTTAATCAAGGCAGTCACAGGAGCTGGAGGCTGCGAGGTGAGAGTATAGCCTAGATTTGAAAACTCCTAGGGAGGTGGAGGAGGTGATGAGAGTGCTGAGGGCATTAAGCCAGCTGGGGGCATGATAGGCAAATGATCTTTGACCCTGGGTAGTCTGGCATCGGGGGACCTGGAGAGGCTGATGTTCTGATCTTCTGGTGAAACGGATGCTAGTATTCGGGCATAACAGGTCTTGGATACATGGTGGAGTGAGGCCCAAGGTGGATTTTTACGCCATCAAGCAGGTAAGGTACTTTAAACGGTTTGAGAGTTGCAACCAACCTGTTTCTGTGTAGAGCTCACATGTGTGAGTATGTCTATGAGCACCAGTGAGCAGTTGACAGGCTTTGTTTAGGGAGGTTGTAATGCGACTAAGTGCGGTGGTAGAGGCAGACCCATAGATAATTAAGCCATAGTCAATGATTGAGATGACAGAGCTTTGTATAGCAATCCTCAGTTGCAGATTGGGTAAGGAACTCGGCGGTTCGGTACAGGATCCAACGCTTGATTTACCACTTTTGCTGTACTATCAATATGGGTCGCAAAGGTTAGGCCTTGATCAAAGGTGATTCCAAGATATTTAAATGTTGCCACTTGTTCGAGGGTACTTTCCAGGTACGCATTGATAGTAAGTGGTATTTGCCTTTTCTTGTTTTGCGGGCTGGAGAAGAGCATGGATTTAGTTTTTTTGTGGTTTAGGACCAGTTTGTGTTCTAGGAACCACATCTCTACCTTGGAAAAAGCATGCTGCAGGCTAAGGTGTAAGGGTTTTGGATATTTATGCGAGGAAAGAATCACGGCATCATCAGCATAGAGGATTATTTGTTCAGGACAGGATTTGGGGAGAGAGTTTAGGAAAAGGCTGAGAAGGAGAGGGCCTAAGATGGATCCCTGGGGAACACCTGAGAGAACCGGTTTTGAGTCTGAGAGAACTCCAGCGATTTTTACAGCTTGAGAGCGCTGTGCGAGGTAACTTTTTACCCAGGCACCAGGACCCTGAGAGAGCCCAAGAGACTGTAGTTGTTTGACGAGTAAGCCATGGTGAACAGTATCAAACGCCTTAGTTAGGTCAATGTAAACAGCTCCGGTTTGGTATCCTTTGTCCAAAGCATTGTGGATTGCTCCTGAGAATTCCAGTAGGGCAGTCGATGTGCTGTGCCCTTTCCTGAATCCATGTTGCTGAGTGCAGAGGATGTTATACTTTTGCAGGTAATCTGTGAGTTGGTCCACCACTATACATTCAAGGGCCTTGGAGAGGGTTGGGAGTATTGATATGGGTCGGTAGTTACCAGGTAGGGACTTATCACCACTTTTGTGCACTGGGGTGACAATTTCAGACTTCCATTTGCAGGGAAATTGACTGAAGCAGAGGGGGAGATTGAAGATTTTGGTGAGTGGGAGCAGCACCTCTTCCAGAGTAAGGGACAGAAGTTTGAGGTCAATAGTGTCGCTACTTGCTTGGGACTTAGAAATAGCCTTCTTTATATATTTGTAGACTTCATATGCCTTGACTATTTTGAAATGGAAGGGCAGTTTGTTTGGAGAGGCAGTAGGAGACGTTGAATTTGGAGAGTCAGTATCAGAGAAGAAATCCGGAGGGAGGACACCACTAAGGTCTGTGAAGGCTTCATTTAGGGTCTTTGCCATGACCATTGGGTCTAGGGTAGTGGTTCCATCCATAGTCATTATTGTAGGAGAGGACTTGGACTGCTTACCCGTGATATTTCTAATACTGTCCCAGAAGGATTTCCCATCGCCTCAGGAGTTGGAGAGGGCATTCTTGAAATAGGAGCTCTTCATCGAGTAGTTGTTTGAAGTACGGTGGTTGCGAGCCTGTTTATACTTTTGAATGTCCGTCAGAGAGCCTGTGGCTCTTGCAATAGCCCAGAGGTGGTCCCTACCTTTGAGTTGTGCCAATAGCTTTGCCGTGAGCCAGAGATTTGAGAGTGCTTTGATTTTGCGCTTTTTTACTGGTGCATAGGTGTCGCAGGCAGCGTTGAAAGTAGTGATAAAGTAATCAAGAGCTGAGTCAACATCTTGAGTATTGTATATTAGGGACCAGTCTTTCTGCCTGAGACAGGCCTTGAGATGAGTAAGGTTGCCATAAGGTAGTACTCTGCTAGAGATGGTTTTTGGAGGCGGCTTTTGGAACTTATTTGTCCAGGTACATATTACAGGGGAGTGGTCACTGAGAGAGTCCGGGAGAAAAACTACATTGTTTATGTGGGCAGGGTGGCTGGTAAGGATCCAGTCTATGAGGGTGCTAGTCCCAGATTTGTAGTTTTTCCTGGTAGGAGAGCTAACCACCTGCGTTAAGTCTGCTGCTAAGATAGCATCCTTGTGTGACCCTGCATCAGGTGCAAGCCAATTGATATTAAAGTCACCAAGGAGAAGGAGCTCGGTGTCAGGAGGTTCTGATCTTATGAATTCAAGGACAGTCTGGAGGCCGGACCCAGGGTCTTTAGGTGGTATATAGACAGCAGCAACAGTGAGGACTTTGTTTTGGGCACCAAGGAGTAGTTTGATAGGAAGGAGTTGCACTGAGGTTTCTGTGGTGGTATAACTAACAGGGAGACTGGTGAGGTTGTCCTTTATGTAAATTGCACAATCCCCTCCCCTTTTAGTAGTCCTATCCAGTCTGAGTATCTTGTAGCCTTGTAGAGAGATGGCATGGTTGGGAGTGTTAGGTGTCATCCAGGTTTCAACAATGGCTAGGATATCGGGATTGTGTTGGCTGGCAAAGATTTGAAGGGAGGCCAGTTTTGGGAGGAGACTGCAGATATTTAGGGTGGCGATGGTGAGACCCCCCTCCGTTTTGCCAGGATTTGTTGAACTGGAGAAAACAGGGCCAGGATTTGGATGGACACTTCCTGACATCAAGAGGAGGAGCAGGAGTTTGAGAGTCATTTGTCGTAATTCATAATATATGGAATAACACCTCTGCAGCTTGTGTGGTTTAATCCAGCGCAGGCGTCTAGGGTCCCAGTGCATGGTAATGGCTAGAAGCAGAGGAAAATTTGCCCACTTTCCATCGGCATGACTTGTCATTTGTAGCCAGTCCTTTGCAGGAGGGTGCCACAGGTGAGGGTAGGGGGAATTTGCCATCGTACCAGATAAGAGGTAGTGGGCGTGAATGGTCGGAGTGTAGGGTGGAGAGGGGTAGGAGGAAGTTGGAAGATAGCATAGAGGAGGAAAGAAGGAGAGGGCTAGAAGAGACAGGAGGAGGTGTCTGTAAAGAGGCATATCAGAGAAGGAGAAAAACAGGGATGTGAATTGTAGAGGTGGCAGGGTGCAGAGGAGGAAAAAATCGGAGAAAACTAGAGTACAGGGGTTTGTGAAGCCAGCTTATTTCAAACAGAGAAGCTAGCAGGAAAAAAGCAGGAGGAGAGAGAGAGAGTGATTTAGCTGGGGGACAGGAAAGGAGGCAAGATCAGGGAAGGGTACTAAGGGCAGGGGACGGAGACGTGGAGACTATTTAATAAAGGTCGGGGGGGCGAGGGGGGGCAGGCGTAACATTTCAGCACTGAGCAGTGCAAGTCAATGGGCGCCGAGTCCAGCAAAGCAACAAAATCAGAAACACCAATCGGGAGGCAGGGTCTGGAACCGGAGGCCAATCAGTGTTCAGCTCAGAGTGCAGTCAGCCAATAGCAGCCGATCACAGCTTCCCCAGCCCAGAGGATGTCCTTACCCAGCTTTCGGGAGTCGAACAGCAGCAGGAGGAGGCGTCAGGGGTGGCGTGGAGTTCCAAGGCACCAAAAACCATGCCTACGAGGCACACAGCTGGCCCATTCGGGGCTCTAATCTGGAGTAAGAAGAAAGAAAAAAAAAAGACTGGGGTGGGTAGGCAAATTAACATGGGGAAAACAAAGGCAGTGACGTGGATTCGGTTTCAAGGGGCAGGGGGAAGAACACCAGAGACGGCAGCGAGAAGGGGAAGCAGAATGAGATTAAGGTTGAAGGTGTAAAAATTGTAAATGTGGGGGGTGGGGGTAGCAGCCAGAAATGATCGGCATCAACAATTGCTCTGGCGCCAGCTTGGGAGGACGGTAGGGCTGGGGAAGAAAGAAAAAAAATTAATTTTAACAGGGAGCGAGCAAGAGAGCGAGAGGAGAGCTGAGAAAGAAAGGAAGAATTTAAAGACAACGTGGGTAGATTTTGGAGACAGGGGATAGACCTAGCAGGTGGTAGGGCAAGGAGTGGGAGCAGGAGACAGAGTCAGATATAGTACGCAGAATGAAAAGCAAACTGAAATTCAGGCAAGAACTGCAGCAGAGGTCAGTGCACAGAGTCTGTGAACAGGGAAAGCCAGGAGCAGTTACAGGAGGAGAGTTTAAAGTAGCAGGCTTAAGCAGGGCAATTCAGGAGAAGAGTTAAGAGCAGGGTATCAATACATTGGGGGGGGGGTAACAACCAGGCTAAACAGTGCTAGGCAGTAAATCGGATAATGCAGCTAACTAAAACTAAAAGCAGAGACATTTCATACAACAGCAGTGGCTACTTGAAATACTAGAGCAGAAAATCTGTTTCGGCAGCTAAGTTCAGTGTAAGCAGAAACCTTATAAAAACAAAACTATAACACTGTGGATACTGGAAATACTAAGGCAGTATAACAGTTTTGGCAGCTTGCTCGAATAAATGCAGAAATATTTAAGGTGATTCTGAGGCTACTGGCAAAAAATACAACAGAGCATAGATTAAACAGAAAGAGATTCAGGCAGCAATGTCCAGTTGTAAAATTGATTTGTAAGGTCTGTCCAGGACCTTTGCATTAGGATCATACAGGCCATCTGTACTGGAAAGTAGTCTAACACAAACCTGAAAGGAAAAAGAATATCATTTATTGAGACTGCACAGAAAAATATAGCAAAAAAAAACAAAACAAAACAAAAAACAGACCAATATCTAGTAGCAGATGACTGTTTAAACTTTTAGGAAAGGTTTTAGGTCCCACCTTTCGTTAAGACCTAATGGATTCACTGTGTCAGCTTTAAATATCCAAGAACTTTCTCGCTGTAACAACAGGTTGGGTCTATTGCCTCCTCTTGGGGGACACTTAAGTTGTTCTATTCCCATGAATCTAAAGCTACTTACATCAGATCTATGTACATGAAAAAAATGTCTTCCTACCTATGTATCCAGTTTTTTGGTCAAAATTGATCGTACATGTTCTTGTATCCATTCTTTGAGCGGTCTTATTGTTTTCCCTATGTAATGTAATTTGCAACTACACTAAAGTATGTATACAAGAAATGTCGTAGTACAGGAGATAAAATCCTGTATCTCAATATGTGTACCATTTGGTAATGTCAAATCTTTACCAGTAGCCATATATTGGCACACATTACATCTTTTGCATTTGTGGTTACCCACAGGTTTACTCAGTAGCCATGTATTCATCGGTGTTCCTTTTCTGTAATACTGGCTTCTAGCCAGTTTTTCTTTAAGATTCGCAGTCCTTCTAAAAGTAATTCTAGGTGTGTCTGGTATAATCTCTTTTAGTTTTGGGTCTCCTTTTAGGATATCCCAACGTCTCCAGATAACATTTCCCACTGCTCCTGATACCTTATTATGTTCCAATGAACATGTAATTTTCTCATTAGTAGTCTCAGATGTAACATTCTTAGTTTCTCAGATGTATCATTCTTAGTTTTACTATTCAATAAATCTACTTGATTTTTACTCTGTACCTGTCTCAGAGCTTCATTCAGTATTTCAGTTTTGTAACCCCTTTCTTTAAACCTTCTCAGTAATTCATCAGCTTGTATGTTAAACTCTATATCATCAGTACAGTTTCTTAGAATTCTAATCAGTTGTCCATTAGGAACTGATTTTTTAAGTTTATGTGGATGGCAACTATAATTTCGTAGAAGTGAGCTGGTAGATGTTTGTTTTCTAAAACCTTCGTGCTTATTTTACCTGTCATCTCATTGCCCATCAATGTGATATCCAAAAAATATATCGATGTATCATGCATGGTTGAGGTAAATCTGAGATTCAAGGTATCATTCAACCATTTTACAAACTCCACAGCTCTTTCCATACTTCCTGCCCAAATGCATAAGCAATTATCAATATATTGCCCCTATTTGATGATATATTGATAGTGCGGGTTCACATTTTGGTTTAGTAGGAATTCTTGTTACTACAATCCCATAAAAAAGATTAGCATATGAAGGGGCCATAGAGGCCCCCATAGCTGTTTCACAAATCTGGGCATAAAATTCATCATTGAATTCAAAGTAGCTGTGATTTAGCACAAACTCTAAGGCCTTTAACAAAAATGTCACTGGTGCACCAGTCTCTCCTTGATCATGTGTCAAAAAGTGCTTCAGTGCCTCAATTCCATTTGTATGGCGAATTGAGGTATAGAGTGCCTCTACATCGATGCATATCCACATATATTTAGATTCCCATTTAGTGTATTCAAACTTTTGTATCATATCACCTGTATCTCTCAGGTATGATGGTAAAGTTTTCATACGGTACTGAAGAAATAAGTCAATAAACTCGCTTAAATGCTCAGTAATCAAGCCTACCCCTGAAATAATCAGTCTCCTGGGGGTTCTGATAGGTTTGCTTATTTGACCACGAACTGCCTGAGCATTGCTTTGGAGGGTGAACCTCTACCTGAACCGCATAACCACCACTATTTATGAGGGATAAGTTTTGCTCGTTTCTTGTCTTATCGTTAAACTTGAATTGAATTTTGGATGAACCAATTTGCCGTGGAGGTAATTTTCGGGAGCCAGAAAAGAGCCGAATGGTAACTGGAGAGCTGGTGGAGCTTAAAAGCTGGACAGGCGTTGTGAGCTTTGTGAGCATTAAGAAGAGAAAGTGATTTACTTCAAGCTAAACTTCTGAATAGTGCTCAGGATTCGGCTGGTTATGTCTATTGCATATCCTAGAGCTAGCAGCACACAAGGAGAAGACAAGAGCTTTTGTCTGGCAATTTTAGCACCTTTGTTGAAGCACAATTAAACAGGAACTATGTTGTAATCTGGAAAGTAGAGTGACTGGGGGAACAAAGGCAAAGCTACTGACATTGACGCTGAAGGTAACATTAATAAGTCTCACTCTTTGTGTAATTTGGCATCTGTTTATCTTTATTGTAAACTGCCTAAACATTGCTTTGGAGGTTGAACCTCTATTTGAATTGCAAACTACTTTTTTTAAGGGCTAAGTTTCTGTTTGGGAACCAGAAAAGAGCCGAACTGCAATTGGAGAACCTGTAGAATTTAAAAACTGGACAAGCTTTTGTGAACTTTGTCAGTTATTTCAAATAAGAGCTTTTAAATATTGCTCAGGATTTGGCTAGCTATGCCTGATGCACATCCAGGAACTAGTGGAGCACAAGGAGAAGATGAGAGCTTCTGCCTGGGAATCTTAGCACCATTGTTGGAGCATAAACAAGAATTACATAGTCATTTGGAAAGTGGAGCGGCTGGGGGAACCAAGACAAAAGCTATTCATTGAAACATCTATTTTTGTATTTTCATAAATCAAATTCGTAAACCGTGCAGGCGGATTCCATTATGTCATCCTGCATTCTTATAAAACTATTTCTAATTCTGTTACTCTAAGATCTCCACGTTTTCTGCCTTCCAGTATGCTCTCTCTCTATTCTGCCCTCTCAAACTCCAAACCATCCTCACACACATTCTTTCACTTACTCAGACCTTCATTTCACATACAAATACAATCTTGCTATAAGTTTATCCAGACTAATATATGTCTTTGCTTGCCCGATTGTCTGATGTAGTTGTGTAGGTGGGGGCTGTCATCCATCTATTTTCCAGAAACTATATTTTTCTTTGAACACTTCACACCTATGAGTCACCTTGCATTGACTTTCATTTAAATCAGGGTTGAAAGGGGTTAAACCGCATTGCAAAATATGTAAAAGAAACCCATCTGTTTTAGTCTCTTTTTTTTTTTAAGCTGCAAGAGCCGTGTAGTGGAAAAGATTCAATCCTCTCCCTGCCTGATTCAAGGAACCAGGTGGTTCCAGGTTCAAACCAAAATATGACATAGCGCTATTATCAACATTGCCAATACATCCCAAAGTTATTGTTAGTATTAAACAAAACATATAAAGATCTCTCTCTCTCTCTCTCTCCCTCTCTCCGTGCCCTAATTTGGCTGCTGTTTCAGTAACTGCCTAGTTACAATTAGCTTTTGGAAGCATGCAGTGCTTTAACCTTGAACATTCATAAAGCATTATTGTTATGCTCAGAGAGAAAGGGAAAAAAATACTAGTTTTAATTCACATAACACACTGTAGGACAGCAGAATTCAGACAATGTATAATTCAGTTCATAGAATTTATTCTCTCTTAGCGATAAAAAAACAAGTGTGTACTAAAGCCAGCAAGCTTTCCCCACAGTCAAACTGTTGCACGGCAGACTATATTTTTTTGCTTTAAAGATTTTATTTGTTTTTTTCCCAAAAAAAAATGATAACATTACAATTGAAGACATTGTAAGAGAATGAATATCAAAGACTAAAACAGAAATAAAAAGGATACTATTACATAGTATGTCAAGTCTCAAACTATGGATGGCATGTATATTATCCAAAGTATTTGCATTAGAATGGTCATGACATGTGTTGTGTGTGTGAGGTAGAAAGAAAAATAGAAGCAGAAGCTTTCTTTTCCCCTGGTTAGTCAGACCAGGGATTAGAGATAATAATAATTTAGAATATAAAAGGAGACAGAGGATGGCTGGCCAGCCCATGAGTAGAAAGAGGAAGCTAGGTAAGGTAAGAGGTTATGTGGCATGCTGTAATTCCATTCCTACACACCTAACCTTTGCCACTGACGAACACAACTGCTGGAAGGGGGCATTGCTTCGCACTGGTCCAAAACTGCTGTATCATGTCTGCAGTCAATATACCCTTCTGCCCTTTCCACTGGAGATTACAAGGTGGATTGTCTAGAGGGGGCTCATCTGACATTCCCTCTACTTTCTACTGACTAGTTGAAGATTTTTCCTGATTCAGGGCAATAACATTTTGCTTGGACCCTGACCCCTGATCCCTGCAGTAGACCTGGTATACCTGGTCTATCTGCTGCATGATTTTACCTATGGAGTCATTTTTTGGGACAGCTCAGTCCTCCACCCTTTCACGGATAGCCTGCTGGAGGTTCTGAATCAGCAAACACTTGAATTCTAGCGAATTCTGCTGGGATATCTTATCTGCCAACCCTTTACTGATCCGGTATGCTGTCCACAACTGATTCTGGTATTGGGTGGGGGATTCCCCATTTCGCTGACGCATTCATGCAGCTAGCATCAACCCGACTACATTGGGATCTTGGGCTGACAGAAGGTGGAATGACACCTCATCAAAGAAGAGGTTCTGAGCAGTACGGACTGGTTTGGGGAGGGATGCCCAGAGTGTAGGTTCTACGGTTTGCTTCAGAACCTGGACCTGGTCAGCGGCTGATAAACTCAACATCTGGCAATGCTGTCACACTTTGTCCAGATGACAGGTCAAGTTATCAGATGGTGCCACATGACCAGTCTTGTCAACAATGTCCTGTAAGACTTCGGCAGCTTGCAAAACTTTTTGCCCTGCATCTTGCCCTTGTCCATGTGGACCTATGGGTAGGCTAACAGTAGCTTCTGCAGCAGCTTTTGCCACTTCATTGAACAATTCCTCCCTTTGTTCATCCTGCTCCTTAGTGGCTCTTTGTATCTCTCCTTTAATCCTATCTGCCTCAGCCTCAGAAAGTCTCACTTTCCTAAGGGCTTTCTTTATCAGGTCCTCAACCTCTTTTTGACCCTCCCTTGTCAGCATAGCCACTGGCAGAGACAGTTGTGATCCTCTGGTGTCCCATGGTGGACTATCACTGTCACTATCCTCTTCTGAGGACAGCAGCTCTGATATGGCCCCTCAGGACCGTAACCAGTCCCTGCAGCTTTTCTATTTGCCTTTTATACTCTGCAGGATTCACATTCTTACCAGCGTTTTTCTTTCCTACACGGTCCTGCAAAACATTATATGTGGCGGTCACTTCGTACTTCTTCTTTATCTCTGACCGTAACATCTCCTTACACTCACGCAACTCCTGTTCCAACTCCACATTCTCATGCTTCAGACATTCATTCACATTAGTCAACAGTTAACATGCAAAGCCTGCTGCTTCTCCTATTTCACTTGCTCTAGCTCCCCCCCTTCAACTTACACGTGTGAGTTTTATGACTTTTCAGTTCCTCTTTCAAGGCAGATACTTTACTTTTCAAAGTCTGACACATAGCAAAGGGGGTAGCAACCATCAAATCCTTGTGGTCCTTTTTCTTAGCCTTAGGCTTTTCTTCTGCATACAGTTTCTCTAAGTGCTGCATGGGATTGGTCTGATGCATGAAATCACTCCAACTTGCGTGGGAGGTAAGAACTTTTAAGGCAACTACTGTGAGCTCAGAATTCATTGACATTTTTTTGTAGTGGGAGTCCCTTTCTGTCACATTGTACTCATGCAGCAAGAGTGAGCTCAGCTTCACAGTCATCACTTAGCAAAAAACATATGCTGTTTTTAAAAGTTAAAAATACATTTTATTGAAAAGCTGAATAAAAACCAGCAGCAGTAAAGATACATCAGGTGCAGTGTATGCAGCCAAAGATTTTAACCCCTCCCTAGGGCTTTGTCAAGGCTGAATACTTTACAGGTGTGCACTCCTTAAAAAGCAGGTATTTACAGTGCTCTTCCTACTGTTCCTCAATCGCTCATTCTCCAGTCCTCAAAGCACTGCTATCAATTTAACTCCTCATACTTGGGGATGTGTATTCTGCAAATTTATTTTATTTCATCCATAAATGTTCTGTTAATTTGTTCTCTGTTGTGCTTTTCTTATGTGTAATATGCTTATGGAATCAGCTCATTACTGTAATTGTCTCTGAGTGTTTGTTACATGACTGTTTATGCCTGCAGTTGTACTCTCCCAGGTCATTCCTGAAAATAGGCAGGATTTTTGCCTAGTGTACTTACCAGGTCATCAAAAGCAAATAAATAAATAAATCACCCAATTAATAAACTTGCAGGAATAATCCAACAGATTACTTATTCAATACATACTAATGGTAGCTGAAAAACACAGCTAATTAAAGTAATAATACAATCGCTATATTATCTCGTACAACAAATGTGACTGCTCCCACCGAACAATGTGTACCTGAGCTAGACTCCTCAATACTGAGCAACCCCGATTGTAATGCACTTTTTCCTACCCCACCGCCTTCAGCACTTCACGCCATTCCCCTATCCTTTTGCCCACCCTCCCACCACCAGCCTTGTCTTGACCTCCCCACCCACCCAGCTCTGCACCTTCCTCTCACAACTTTATCACCTGACAAGGCCCACGGTTGCCTCCTCTTGCCTTTTCCTCACTCCTCACTCTCTCCTCCTCCTTACCGCTTGCCTTCTCTCCTCCTTCCTCCTGACAAGGCCTCCCGGTTGCCCTCCCTGCTCTCTCTAGACTTTCCTCCTTCTATGTCTGCTTTTGACCTCCTATGTGATACAGTATATGTACCCTGGCATACATTGTACAATGCCACTTCTTAGTTACGAACCTGTTACATGTTTCTCATGTTTTGTTGTACTCTGAAGACCTTTGTTTTGCCATCTTCTTTGATGTGGAACCTTTGTAAAAGAGCTATGCTCAAAGGTGTTCATCTGAGATTTTAATAAAATAAATAAATAAAATAAATATTACAACTTTAAGCTTAAGACGATAGCTATTAGTTTAATTATTAGCAAAAGATAAAGCTTACCGGCTCACCTCTTTCTCTGCAGTCAAACAGCTGTACACTCTGGTAGCGGTGACACTGTGTACCAAACTGCAAATTGAGTGGAGGGCAGAGGTCCTCAACACCTTTGGTTATCCAGCTCTAATACCTATGAACCTATTGGCATTGGTTACATCCCAAAACATTCTCATGCCACAGTCACCACTGTTAGCAGAATTTGTGATGTGCTGGCAGAATTGCAACACAAGACCAAAGGTGTCATAGGTAATAAACAATTTATTACTACCAGATAGCACAAGATACAAGCAAGAGTTACCTGCTAGGGATTCTCAGGACCCACACAGTCTAGACAATCATGCAGCATTCGGACTCAGGTAGGTGACATTTGCAGTCTGTTCTTATGCTCCACAAACAACTTGTTATACAAAATAACAGTTTGCACCCAAATAAGTTAAAATCCATGATCTCATGTATGTTCCTATTGGTGAGTGCAATTTTCGGTATTTCTCTATACTTCACCTAGCAGGTTGGGTCCATTTGTCTGCAGCAGACTAGTTCGAGCTGGTTTGGACAGCAAACTCGGCAATTAGTTCATACAGAATAAGACAGCTGTTATGTCTTCCTGCTTCAAGATCAGAGGGAACAGAATGAACAAAGAAGTATGTATTCCTGTATGCCATGCTCTGCTCATGTTATACTAGGCACAATGTCATATGCTAGGGAGAGAAAAATATATGAGTGTGTGTATTAGCACATGCCAGTGTGTGTGTGCGTGTATCACCCGGTTCCAACCATGCTGGATACAATGCCATAATATGTTAATGTAATGTAGTGCTCATAATATATCATAACCAAATACATGAACAATGCCATATGAAGAAGTGTGTGTGTGTGTCACAGCAATTAGAAAGTGCAGTTAAGTGGCTCATAGTTTAGTGCAGTGCAGCAATTAGGTATTCTAGAAACATAGAATTTGACAGCAGATAAGGACCGCTTGGCCCACCTAGTCTGCCCATTTCCCTACCTAATGGATACGCTGCAGATCCTAGTTAACCAACAGCCTACTTCCTCCTACCCAGCTCTAGAATTGCCTTATGTCTGTCCCATGCATTCTTGAATTTCCCCACTGTTTTCAACTTCATGACCTCCTCAGGAAGGCTGTTCCATGCATCCATAACCGTCTCCATGAAAAATCACTTCCTCACATTACCTCTGAGCCATCCCCCCTCTATCTTCAAATTGTGCCCCCTTGTTCTTGCACATCTCTTTTTCTGAAAGATGCTACCCTATTGGACTTTGTTGATTCCCTTGAGGTACTTGAAAGTTTTATCATGTCCCCCTCCTCCTTTCCTCGAGGGTATATATATATATATATATATATATATATATATATATATAAGCTCCTTTATTCTCTCTTGTATGGCTTCTGGTGCAGACCCTGTACCATTTTGGTTGCCCTCCTCTGGACAGCCTCCACCCTTTCTATGTCTTTGTGGAGATGGGGTCTCCAGAACTGCACACAGTACTCCAGGTGGGGTCTCACCAACTGTCTATACAAAGGGATAACAACTTCCTGTTTTCTACTTGATGCCTCTCCATATGCATATCAGTATCCCCCCAACCCTCCTTACTGCCTTCTCACATTGCTTGCCCACCTTTAGGTTATCTGATATAACTACCCTCAGGTCCCTTTCCATTTTTGTTGTTGTCAGTATCATCACCCCCCATGGTGTACTCTTCCCCTGGGTTTTTGTTTCCCGGGTGCATTACTTTGCAATTCTTTGTGTTGAATCTAAGCTGCCATACATTTGACCATTCCTCCAACCTTGCCAAGTCCCTTCTCATCCTTTCCACCTCACCTTGTGTATCAACTCTGTTGTAGATCTTTGTGTCACCTGCAAACGAGACATACTTTTCCTTCCAGTCCCTCCGCAATGTCACTTATAAAGACATTAAAAAGCAGCGGACCCAGTGCTGAACCCTGTGGTAACCCACTAGTAACCCCCTTTCTTCATGTGGACTCTGTTTACTATTACCCTCTGCATCCTGTTGTCCAGCCAATGTTTTATCCAGGCTACCACCCTGGGACCCACTCCCAAGCTGGCTAATTTGTTTATTAATCTTTTGTGTGGGATTATGTCAAATGCCTTGCTAAAGTCTAGGTAGGCCATGTCCACAGCCCTTCCCTGGTTTACTACTTTGGTCACCCAGTCAAAGAAATTGATTAGATTTGTCTGACATGACCGTCCTGCTGTGAATCCATGCTGTCTTGGGTCCTGTGCCCCACTGGCTTCTATGTACTCAACAATTCTTTCCTTCAAAAGTGATTCCATCATTTTCCCTACAATTGAGGCCAAACTGACAGGTCTGTAGTTTCCAGCCTCTGTCTTGCTCCCACTTTTGTGAAGGGGAATCACATCCACCCTCCTCCAGTCCTTAGATACCACACCCTCCTCCCATGATTTGTTAAAAAGGGTAGTCAGCGGTGTCACTAGTTCTCCCCTTAGTTCTTTTGGAATTTTGGGGTGAATCCCATCCCATTGCTTTGCCCATCTTCAGTTTGAAGAGTTCTTTCAGAACCCTTTCTTTTGTGAAAGGACTTGTAAACGGGTAAAAAATTACTTTTAGTAAATAATCTATTACTGATACTTAGAAAGGAGACGAACGGAGATGAGGCTGATGGCAGAAGAATTTAATGATCATAACAATAATCATAGTAAGAGATTACAAGTGGTACATCCTTCATTCTTAATTCTTAATTCTTCATTCTTTATTCTTAATTCTTCATTCTTCAAACTAACAGTGTATAGTGGCTTGCTTATATAGTGGAAGACAGTACCATCATTTCCCATGGAGTTCTATGATTGGTACAAAACAAGTACAAACATTAACTTAAAATGCAATTCTCTTTTTAGTTCTTGCATGAGCTAATCCTTACTTAGCACAAATGTATTGATAGTGTAAATTATATTACTATATAAAGATAATAATAATTATCATTACCAGTTTCTAAGGTCTTAGGAGGAAGAAATAGGTTTGCACTTAGGAATGTGCATACAAGCTTTTTAGTCTGTCCACATAATGACAAACACTAAAAATAGTCTGAAGGGATAATTTGAACTCTCTCTCTGTATTTCTGTTTTTGCAGACACTTAAGACACCTGTCTGCCATTACTCACATGGTTAATACAAATATCAAAATACACTTTAATATTACAAGTTGTGGCTCAGTTAAACTTGTAGCTTTACAAGTTTTAATATAATTCAGCTTCATAGATCAATATTTGTTACACAAACACATTATGTTTTAGACCAAAATGAGGTTTAGGCTAAAATATTGGGACACATTTCTTTATCCCCTATTACAGGACTGATATCGACACCCCTATCAAGAGTGGTTCTATTGACTGAATTAGGTACCTCCCTCCTCTTCTTTTGTGAATACTGAGCAGAAGTATTCGTTCAGTATCCTTGCTTTTCACTGTCCCTCTCTGCCCACCCACCCTCCCTCCTTCCCTCCTCTTTATTCAGCCTCAGCATCCCTCCCTTTGTCTTTCTTCGCTCCCTAATGTGCCTATAAAAGGTTTTATCCCCGTCTTGACTGAGCTGGCTATCTTTTCCTTGGTTTGGGCTTTTGCTATTCTGACTGCTTTCCCTGTCTCTGTCCTGGTCCTTCTGCACTTTCTTATACTTCCTGAATGCTATATTTTTCTCCCTAACCTTCCCCAACACCTCTTTTAAGAACCATAGTGTTTTTTCTTTTGTTTTGATTTATTTGCTTCATACAAAGGCTTGTTGCCTCTGTGATGGCAGTTTTGATGTTTCCCTATTGTTGCTCCACCCCTCCTTCTTGCCTGTTTGCTAGTGCTTTTCTGAGGTACTCTCCCATGTTGACAAAATCACTCCTCCTGAAGTCCAGTACCTTCATTTTTGTATGGCTTGACTCTACAGCTGAGTTTATCATGAACCATACTGTTTGATGGTCTTTTGTTCCCAGATGGCTACCCACTTCTAGATCTGAGATCCTCTCTCCATCCCCATTTGAGAGTACCAGGACTAAGATTGCTCCCTCCCAAGTGAGTTCTAACACTAGCTGTCTGAGGCATGCCCCCTGTAGAGCATCGATAATGGCCCTGCTCTTGGATGTGGCTGCAGCAAAGGTGCTCCAGTTAACATCTGGCATATTCAGGTCCCCCATCAATAATATCTCCCCTTTCTCTGCCTTCTTTCATTTCCTTGTCCATGTCCTTCCCCTGAGATTGGGGGGGGGTTGTATACAACCCCTGTGCAGATTGTGGTGCCATTTCCAGTCTCCACGGTGACCCACAGTGCCTCCTCTCCTCCCTGTTTACCCTTTAGTTCCATTGCTTTGATCCCTTCCCTTACATAGACAGCTATTCCTTCTCCTCTTCTACCCTCCCTGTCCCTCATATAGATTGTGTACCCTGGTATGTTGACATCCCAGTCATGGTTCTCTGTGTACCATGTTTCTGTGACTACCACAATATACAGGCATTCTTCTTCCATCAAGGCCACCAGTTCAGGGAGCTTGTTATCTAGACTATGGGCATTGGTACTCATTACCCTCCATTTTTTGATGGCCTTACCCCTTTTTGCCCTATCCCTGTCCTTACTGCCTTTGTCTTTTTCTCCTTTTACCCCTGTCCTTCTCCCTATTGGCTTCTCTATCTTGGTGTATACCTCACTAACTACTCTGATTTTTTTGGGGGGGGACTAGGATTTCCCTTCTCCTTTTCAGTGCCTCCCCCCTTGGCTAGTTTAAATACTTGCCAATTAAGCATTTATTTATTTATTTGCTTTTGTTATGCAGGTACACACTAGACAGCCAAGTGCCTATTTTCAGGTGCGACCCAGGATGATTACAAAGGTACAAACATGAACATCAGGCAAATACAGGGTACATAAAATGGCATCAGGCACACAATATACATCTGGAGGTAGTTAGTAGCTTAATTCAGGCTAGGGCAACAGATGTCTACAGACAGCCCAGAAGATCAGCAAGATACAATACATCAATAACAGACAAATCAGAGTACATACCAGATTGTCAGGCACATAGATAACATCACGAGGTAGATAAACAGCGTAGTACAGGCATGGTCAACAGACATTCCATGTAAACCTATCATCTAGGATCCTGGTTCCCTTCCTGGACAGATGCAGACCATCGCACCAGTATAGGCCTGCATCCCTCCAGGTGGACCCCCAGTCCACAATGAAGCCAAAACCCTGAGCGCTGCACCAGTTTTTCAACCTCTGATTGAATCCTGTGATATGGAGCACCCTAGCCTCACCCATGCCATAGACAGGCAGTGGATATACTATGATTTGCCGAAATGCATCAGCCTGATGCTCCATATCCCAACCCCGGGCACCCAAAACATGATTGTCCAACATCGGGATTTTACCCCCAGCAAGTGATTTGGGGGGCTTCACCCCCACACCCCCCATGTGTGGGCTTCACCCCCACACTTAAGGATTCTCACTCCGCTAAGGGTAAATTCCTGATGTCGGACAACCATGCTTTGGGTGCCCGGGGCCGGGATACAGAGCATCGGGCTGATGCATTTCGACAAACCAAATGGCTCCCCAGGCAGCACCTCTGAGAAGGTTACCGTGCGTGCTACTTGTCTAAGGCCCCTCCCAAACTCCACAAACTCCTCCTGCACTGCTCTGATTCCTTTCCCAACCAGATCATTTGTCCCTAGGTGGACAATGACATCCAGCTCTGTCCCCTGTGCAGCTGTTCCCGTAATCCTGAGGATTCGCTCCCCGTCCCTCCAAGCCATGGCACCAGGCAGGTACTTTATCTCCCTCTTCCCTCCCTCCCCCAGTTCTACACTGTTAACAATGGAGTTCCCCACCAGGTGTTGTTTCTGTCCCCTGTGGAGTTCCATGCCACCCTCCTGTGGGTCTCCTTTGTGGAGGTTCCCAGCATCCTCCTTGGTCTCCACTGTGGGTGCCTCCATAGAGGAACCACACTCTGTCAGAACAGCATATGAATTGTGGAGAGGTACAACTGGAGGGATGCACCTCTGTTCCACCACCATCACACTTCCTGTCCACTGTGGTGCAACCACTCCTCTGTCTTGGCAACCTCAGAGGCAGTGGTGGTGGCCCTGGTGGTCCCTGGGTGGGAAAGGAGGTCCCCTGAATCCTGGCCAACTCAGCCTGGAGATGAGCAACCTCCTCCATTATCCCAGAAAGGTGCCTGCAGATGGGACAACACTGCATCCTCCAGAACGTCTCCCAGAAGACTGCTGCTCCACAGCCAGTGCACTGCACCACTCCCATCATGTCTTATTTGTGGCCCCTTAACTGTTTTGTATACTTACTCTTTCCTCTCTCTGTTTTTTTTTTTTTATATATAATTTTTTAATCCCTACTTTCCTACTGCCTCCGTGCCCATACATCTCAACCTTTTGTCCCCCAAATGTGGAACACTGCCTGTCAAAATGTGGAACAAATGGGCAAAATGTGGAACACTTAATCAAATCTTTATCTAAGAAGCTCAAAACACTGTTAAAATGTTGCACTTATGTTCAGAAAGTCTGTTATTAATTGAATAATTTATTTGTTCCGTCATTTACTATGGATTTTTGCTTTACAATGTTAACTTTGAATGTGGAACAGGGAGCTTTTCTGAAGTAAAATGAGGAAAATTCCTCGTAATGTGGTACAGTTGAGAGGTATGTCCATGTCCTTAAAGCTCCTGTTCTTCCTGTTCTGGGACAGGGAGCTCCAATATTCCTCAGTAGTCTCCTTCTTACTTGCTCAGAGTCAGACTTCCAGCAGCTGGGGGGATGGTGAGCTGCTCTTTTCCTTCTAGAATGGTGAGTCTTTTGTGCCTCTGTGATCACTCCCTTCCTGCTCCCAAACAGGAAGTTCCTGTTGTCAGTCAAATCCTGTGCCTATAAAAGTATAACCGACTAAGGGTTGGGGGGTGGAGGGGAGGAACAGAGGGCAATATAGTCCCAGTAAAGTTCTAACAGCAGCTCCTTCCAGTTTTTAAATGCAAACACCTGGCTTCCTTCTGCCTAAGCCACTCCCCCTAATTCACAGTGCTGTGGGAGTGACATATCCCCCTGGCTGTCATGAGTGGTCCTGATGAATATGTGGCTGCCAGGGAGTGGTATCACCAGTAGAAAAAGGGAGGTATTGTTGTCCCTTTATAGATTGCTGGTGAGACCCCACCTTGAGTACTGTGTCCAGTTCTGGAGACCACATCTCTGGAAGGATATAGACAGAATGGAGGCAGTCCAGAGGAGGGCAGCTAAAATGGTGCAGGTCTACACTAAAAGCCCCAAGATAAGAGACTAAAGGACCTCAACATGTAAACCCTTGAAGAAAGACAGGATGGGGAATATGATAGAGACCTTTAAATACCTCATGGGGTCAAAAAGGTACAGGAGGAAAGTATTTTTCAGAAAAAAAAGGTGTTCAAGAACAAGGGGACATGCTAGGAAGCTGGAGGGGGTAGATTCAGGAGAGATGTAAGGAAGTACTTCTTCACAGAAAGAGTGGTGGATTCCTGTACCAGCCATCCAGTGGAGGTGGTGGAGGCAAAGACAGTGGTGGATTCAAGCATGCATGCGATAGGCATAAGGGTATCCTAATGGAAAGGGCAGGGGTGGAGGGAGAAAGAACTGGAGATCAATTAGGATCTGTGATGATACTGTGGGGGGAAAAAGTGGGCAGACTGGGTGGGTCAAGCGGTCCTTATCTGCTGTCAAATTCTGTGTTTCTATTTTTTATATTTCTCTATTTCATGGTACCAAGGGTATGTGTTTACATAGTGACATGGTTGCAGTGTTAGAGTGGATGCCTCTGTCATGTGACATGTGGTCTGCATCTAGCTATGGTTGTATATGTACCCAATGGCTCACTGCAGAGGCCACTGTCCTGTGTACACTGTCCATGTCCTGCAGCATGTGTGCTAATATGCATACAGTATTCCAAATAATGCATGGTGTAGTAATATATAGCATAGGATGTACCACTCTTGGACTGACCATTGTTTTGGGCTACACCTATAGTACAATTGCCTACCCTACTGTTGCACAGGTATGCTTCCTGTGCCCTTGTTGTATACGACCTGTGACTACATGCATTCTAGTGCATACTATGAGGTGTACATAGCCTGTAGCTTACATGTATGGGTATGTTGGATAGGGGTTGTGGGGACAGCTGGATATGGGCACTACACAGGATTATGTTCACGGTGCTAGGCCATAGCTACAACAGTGCGATGCAGTGTTCCTACCTTGTATGGGCCCTGGCTCACCTGACTGTGTGGGGTGCCATGGCTTTGTGCAGTGGTAGGACGTGGCCCTGCACAGTCCGGTCCATCCACATTATGCACATGTTGCTGTTGGTGCACAGCACCAGTATATACTGTGGATGTGTATAATGTTTATTGTTTATGGTACTGTGCCATGTGTTCCAGTGTATGCTATTGATCATGTTTCCTTTGTCCTACTCCAAACATGCCACAGCCCAACAGAGACAGACCAGAGCCAGACAGCATCAGTGGGGCAGCCATGACCAGCAGAAGGACGAGGGGTCACCAGGCTATGATGGGGCCCAAAGTGACCAGCTGGCCAAGGGATGTTCCTCAGGCATGCATCCACGTAGGTACCATGCATTTTGTGTTTTATCCTCTGGGTTGCATGTCTACACAGGGATATCACCCTGATTAAGCACCTGCTCCCGCATGATGACCTTTCAACATTGGTGCATGCCTTTGTGACCTCCCGCTTTGACTATTGTAACTCCCTGTACCTAGAGCTACCGGGGTTTGATATCTGCCTCTTCAGCTGGTGCAGAATGCAGCTGCCAGGCTGTTGACTGGTTTACCTCAATCTTGCCACATCACACCTGTGCTCTGCAGCCTGCACTGGCTGTCTATTCAATGGTGGATCACCTTCAGGGTTGGTTTGATGACCTATCAAGCCCTACACAGACAGGAACCATGTTACCTGCAAGATCTTCTCTGCCCCTACCACTTCTACCCACTCCGCTCCGCCGATGAGGGATCGCTAGAGGTTCCCAGGGTTCGTTTGAAGACCTCGGGTGCCAGGGCATTTGTGTTTTTGGCTGCTATCCTGTGGAACTGTCTACCTCATCGGATAAGGGAGTGTCTGACTGTGGAGAGTTTTAAATCTGCATTAAAACACATCTTTATAACCTTGCTTTCCCTGAATTTGGATGAATTGTTGATATAGATTCCTTATTATTTGATATTTTTAACTTTGAAGTTTTAAATCAATGTACAAGTGCATTGATACTTTGCTGAATTGTGCTTTTTTATAAACAGAGCTGAGTTGAGCATGCTGCACTGCATGCTGCTGATGTGAGAGGAATTGTCCACATTTGTCTCAGTAGGCTGCATCAAAGCATGTTGGGGCAGCACCCATACAGTTTTGGTTGAGGACATCCACCAGGCCATTGGGGCATTTTCCCGCCTCCGACACTGTGGTGTGTGGTAGTTTGTGTAGTCTACTGTTGGGCACATCCTTACATCAAGCATGCTTCCCAGAGTGTGTACTGTGCCTTTGCTTGCATTACGCCATGTGGTGGCATGTCCCCTGCACTGCCAACCTGGTGCACCAGGGCCTTTGCAGTTATGTTCACAGCCCCAGGCAGCATGCCTGTCATTGTCAGCCAGGTCTGTTGTGCATGTATGTCTGGCAGTGGTAGACATGGGCCACTGTTGTACCAGTACACCTCTGCAACATGTCGTGTACCCCATACTGTGCCATTGGTGGTCTGACTGCATCTGTGCCAGCACCAGTGCCATATGCACAGGGTGTTCTGCCACTGCATTGCAGAAGAGCTGGGATTATGTGGCATAGGATCAGCAGCAAGGGGGGGGGGCAGTGCATGTACCTTACTATATGTGATCAACATTGTGATGCATAATAAGTAGCATCTAACCAACACAGTGATGTCTAGGGTATGATTATTCTACTGTACACAGGCAGTTCCATGCATTCATTCAGACACAACTGGGTCTTCACAGGGCCACTGCCCTGCACTGGCTGTGTATGAGTGGCAACCCTGTACCTAGGGTGGGGCTAGCATCTGCTGGGATTGGGGATGTCACCAGGTGGCTCAGCATCCCATGTTAGTGGTGTGCTGATGTGTTACAGTGTGTAAGGGGTCTGCCTGCATGCAACAACACTGTACTCACATGTTACTCCAGCTGCTGTACACAGTGATACATGATGTTGCTGTCTGTATTTAGCTTTGTTGAGGGTAATGTGTGTATGCCTTGGCCTGCCCCTATGGCTGACAAGGGTGACTCATGAATATCTGTTGTTCAGCACACCTGTGTTGGTCTGTATACTGGATGGTTGCTGTGTAGGGAACTGGGTGTGTAGGTGCAGCTCACAGCCCTTCGGGCCATGACATGATCTCACATGCTCTGGCTTGGTGCTACTGTTGCATTTGCTGTGTTTTCACATCTGGCATGTCTGCTGGTGTCATGTGTCCCTTGCACGGCTTTGTCATGCTCTGTTGCAGCACACTCCTCTGCTGTTTGGGTTCAATATGCTGTTTCTGGTATGCCACGCACATTCCATTGCAGCTGAGTCCCTCCACCTATGTGTGGCATGGTGGCCCATGCATCGGCTAGTTGTACTTCTGTTATGCACAGTATGTTACTCCTGTGTCCCTCATCCTGTGTGCACAGCTAGCTAAATTCAGTGCATTTCTCTCTGTAGGTCCTCAGAACGATACAGGAGCCAGGAGAAGAGGGAGAGGTGTCATGCTGCAGGAGGGATGGGACCACCTGCTAAGGCACCAGATCTACCTGCTGCGACTCCTGGTTTGGCAGGTGGGGTACTGCACCAGCGCAGTCAAGGGGCTATAAGCAGCCATCATCCGGGAGCTTCTGCAGCAGCCACCACCATTTTCAGACCCTTGATAAGGCTTTGGTCATTTTAATATGTGCATTTATTAATGGGCAGGTGCCCTGTTTTTTTTTTTACTATTATTGATGGGGTGGGTGCCCTGTTTTTTTTTCTAATATGTATATATATATATTAATGGGCAGGTGCCCTATTTTTTTTTTTATATTTATGGCTGTGTGCCCTGATTTGTTTAAATACTATTGATGGGTAGGTGCCCTTCTACTGTTGTTTATTCTCCCCCCTTATGAGCGGTTGCCCATTTTGGTTTGTCCCCCCTTCTACTGGTGGTTGCCCTTTTTGTTTTGTTCTCCTTCGTTATATGGGTGGTTGCCCATTTTGTTTTGATAGAATCATAGAAATCTGGTGGCAGAAAAGGACCCCTCTGGCCCAAGTCTGCTCCTTACCCTCCCCCACCCTTTATTTATTTATTTAAACATCAGTTTAACAACCTTTGAGCCAGGGGCTCATTTACAAAGGTACCTCATCACATAGAGGACACAGACAGTGGCACAGGAGACAACAGATAATACAGGTTCAAGGAAGTGTCATTCTAGGTACAGTTGGTTCCAATACATATGAAGAATAAATAGACTAAATTAGGGTTAGTGGGGAGAGATGTAAAGGAGATTGGGGGGTAAGAGGGGAGTGGGGCTGGGAAGCAGAAGGAAGGGGAGGTCAAGGAGGAAGAGTGGGTAGGGGAGGTGGTGAGTAGGAAAGGGGGGGAGTGCGGCTCGGTGAGCGTTGTCGGAGGGGAGGTTTTTTTTTTTTTTTGTTTTTGTTTTGTTATTTAGCGGCAGTGGCATCTGTGTGAGATGAGCAGGTGATTTCTGAGGCTGCGTTTAAAGCAAGCGAACGAGGGAGATTCAGAGATAATGGCAGGGAGGGAGTTAAACCAAGAGGGCGCTCTGTAAGGCAACGCCCTTTGGCCTTGCGAGGTCCTGGCTCTTGGAATGATCAGTGTCGATTTGGATGAGCTGTGGGTGTTCACAGTCGGATTAGCTCGGTGGATTGAGTCAGATAAGCCAGAGGGGGATAGGCCATAGAGGGCTTTATAGGTGAGTTGGCATGTATGGAACATGAGCCGCTCATCCAGGATGAGTAGGGTAGCCAAGGAGTACAGCAGACAGGTGTGGGTAAGTCTAGGCGCACCGGTTATAAGTCTGCAGGCTTTGTTAAGTGTAAGGTGAACCTTGCTCAGGGCCGTCTGATCCGCAGCCCCATAGACCGGAAGGCCATAGTCGATAAGTGATATGACAGAGGAGGTGACAGCCAAGTGGAGAGCGTCAGAAGGTAGGCATTTTTTGTGCCGGTAAAGAATGCCCAGCCGTGTGCTGCCGGCAGAGTTCAAGGTGGAGATGTGGCCATGGAAGGAGAGGGCTGGGTCAAAGATTATTCCAAGGTATTTATAGGACTGCACCCGTTCGATGGGGATATTGAGGGAGGAGTGAATAGCAGGAGGAAAATTGCTGGACTTATTTTGGGGGTGGGAGAAGAGCATGGTTTTTGTTTTCTTTAGGTTGATTATGAGTCGGTGCTCAGTGAACCAGGTTTCAGCGGAATCGTAGGCAAGCTGGAGAGAATTCTGGAGTGACATGGGGTTACTGTCAGAAGCGATGAGTACTGCATCGTCAGCGTAGAGTAGGATCTTACCTGCACATTTGCTGGGTAGCGAGTTGAGGAAGAGGGAGAAGAGAAGGGGTCCAAGAATAGAGCCCTGGGGGACTCCAGAGTGGATTGGGCAGGTGCTGGAGAGAGTTCCACTAACTTTCACACATTGAGAGCGGGCTGAGAGATAGCTGGCGCACCAAGTGATTGGACCAGTTGCAAAGCCTAGGTGGTCGAGGGTGGTTAACAGGAGAGGATGCGATACAGTATCAAAGGTTTTAGACAGGTCAATGAATACCGCACCAGCCATGGAGCCAGAGTCCAAAGCTGTGTGGAGGAAGTTGGTGAACTCCATGAGAGCTATATTGGTACTATGACCAGCTCTGAACCTGTGTTGCTCAGGGCAGAGCCCCTACTTGTCTCCTTTGTCCAGAGACATCCCACTCCGCCCACTGGTCAGCTCCTTATGTCTGTCCCATGCCCTCTTGAATCCTTCCACCATTTTGGCTACCACCACCTCTTCTGGCAGTCTGTTTCAGGACTCCACCACTCACTCAGAGAAGTAATGCCCTCTCACATTGCCCCTACACCTTCCTTCTTCTAATCTTAGACTATGACCCCTAGTTTTAGCACTTACTTTTCTTGTAAATAAGCTCCCCTCCCTCACCTTATTAATCCCCTTTGTGTACTTAAACATTTCTATCAAGTCCCCCCACTCCCTTCTAGTCTCCAGTGGGTACAGATCCAATTCCCTCCACCTCACCTCTTAGGGCTTCATATGCATACCATGCACCATTTTAGCTGCCCTTCTCTGAATCCTTTCAATCCTGTCTGTGTCCTTGCTTAGGTGAGGTCTCCGGAACTGGACCCCGTATTCCAGGTGAGGCCTCACCATGGATTTATAAAGGGGCATCAGCACCTCCCTCCTTCTGCTTGTTATACCCTCCTTATGCATGCCAGCATTCTATTTGCTTTGCCCACTGCCTTGCTGCATTGGTTGCCCACTTTAAGGTTATCTGAAATTATAATCCCCAGATCCCTCTCCTGCTCAGTTGCCTTAATTCCCCCCCCGTGTGTAAATGGCTTGCAGGTTATTATGCCACATGTGCATTACTGTACACTTTTTGCCATTGATAGCATTGTCATTATTGTTGTTATTTTATTTTGTGACCTGTTGCCCTTTTTTTTATGGTAAAGTGTATTTCTGATACCTATGCTGCTGTGTTGTGTGTCTTTCATTGGTGGCCTCCTCACACCCACAGCTGCCCCTTATGTTCAGCGCTAGACTCAGTGCTATATTCAGTGCCGTTAAAGCGCACTGCACTGGCACTACTTGCACTGCGTCTGGCAATGTATTTGCACTGCACCAGTATGGACCAGTACTCAAAGGTGATAGCACTGGATCTGTTTTCTGGAATAGCCCAGTGTCAGCCTACTGGTGCGATCATAGCACAGGGGCAAATGGCTAAACATGGGGGCCCTGCAGAGGTGACAAACCAGTTGAGGTGAGCATACACTTGTTAATACAGTTATGTTCACATGTTGTTTCTGTTTGAAAGTGCTTGCATTACAGTACTGATGACGGTTTATCCACAAGGCTTGTGAAGATCTGGAGAAGGCACATTGTTTATTTGACAAGCTGGTGGGTGTGCTGATCGGGCTGACTGACACAATTACTGGAGACTGATGTGGTTATTGAAGACATTCTCCAAAATAAGGTATTCTTTGCACCTTTCCATTGGCTGACTCAACTTCGAATAGATGATGTGTTTTTCCTTACTGAAGGGAATTAATTCCCTTGAGGGCATGGATGTTGGCATTTGTGTGTGTGTTTGGAAGTACTGTGTGGACAATAGTAAACGGAGTAACTGTTGTATCCTGAATGTTCCCGATGCCAGGGTTTTATGCTGCGCTCACTGCTCTTGGGCTGTACCACTACTTCAGAGGGAGAGCACATTACCCATATGTAATCAGTCCCCATTGACAATGTTGGTGCTAACAGGAAATGAAATTATGGTAAGTATGATGGAATTTCTCCTTTTTTCTCTCTAGAGACTCACAGTAGGGAAATCATCATGTCTGTTTGACATTTTTTTCCCTTTTTCTCCATCCTTCCCACAATTACTTTATTTTTTTCACCCAGTTGCCAGGGCTTTCTCAACAATATTATTTCTTCTGGGCCAGAGGTCAGCTCCCTTTTCAGCTGATGCTATGCTGACTGGCAGGAGATGGTACGAATCCAGAGCAACCCACATCATGTGTTCCCTGGACCCAAGCCATATGTGCTTGGCCCCTGCAAGGGTGGGAAACCCAAATCTGCTCACAAACCAGGGTCACCACAGATAGCCTAAAACATTCCAAGTGCTCTGCTGGAGTGGCCCTTTATTTTTAAATTTCTATAAATGCAAGAAGCCCAGTGGCGTGGCAGCAACACATCATCTTACAATCCGAGAGACTAGGGTTTACATGATAACCCCAGAAGCCTCAACTGAGGTCAGTGGGGGGGGGGGCATCGTGGAGGGGAGGTACTCGACTCCCTGGGATGCAGGGAATGAACAGGTTGACTAGCATGTATGCACCCTTTGCCAGCTGACCAAAGATTGGCATTGATGTTGTGTGTGAAAGTAGTCCCTTTTTTACCACCCCTACTGTGGGAAGTGTGTAGCCACAGTGACCTCATTGTGTGAATGGTGGACAGGTGGAACCATGAGGAAAATGTTTGGGAAGGAGGGAGAGTGGGGAAATACAAAAAAAGTAGATACAGTAAATCCAATTCACATTTAGAGATGTGTTTACATAAAAACAACACATGGAAACCTATTAGACTATGTAGTTACAAAGTTTTTATTTGAAATTTACTTTCCTAGAATGTATTCCTACCGAGCTGCAGCACCTCTCTTCAGTTTCTACTCAGTTTTACAGTTTAGAGGCCTGAGGCACATGAAAGTGGCATGAGTTACGAAAGCTGATTGTGTGAGCCCCTGGCTCAGCTGGACTTGGATCTGATTGATTACAGTTCTCTTGCTGTAACAATTACACCACATTGCTTTCAATGAATGGAGTTGTTGTGAATGTTAATGTACTGTGTTACAGCATTGTTATTTGAGATACCAATATTGAGCACATTTTTGTGTATGTTTGCATGTACAGTTACTGTGTCTCTTGGTTATGAGAGTTTTGAGTTCTTTGATTTAGCCAATTATAGGAGATGTGTAAGGACTCCCAAAACAGTTTTCAAATATGAGCTTTTCTTATTTTTCCATTCTGAGCAATATAAGAATTTCGATAAGTCATTCCAAATAGGCAGGAACTGATTCATTCCAACAAAAGAAGTGCGCACCGGGAGGTGGTGCTACAAGAAACTAACCAGACCATCAGTACAAAAACATGTCCTGACATGTTTCTGGCAACATGTGTCCTTTATCAAACCCTTTGATAAAGGACACATGTTGTCTGAAACATGTCAGGCAAGAGTTTGTCTGTGTCTGTTGTTTAATAAATGCTATTTTAACTGAACTCCAGTGTCAGTAGCATTCCTCTGAAGAGGTTGGCGAGTGCTCGGTTTTGTACTGAGGGAACTGATTCATCCATTCAGTGTCTCGGGATCACCATTTTAACTCTATTACGGCTACTTTTTATGTTTGCTTGCTCAGACATGTGCAGCAGAGATTTTGTTACAAGAACAGCATTTGGGAGGTGCATCACTGTCGGGTCCAATGCAGTTCAGGCTGCAATGGGCTCAACTGTGACAGTTCAATGGTCAGCAAGGCTGATCATGATGCTGTGTTCTGCTTGCTGGGCAGAAACTTTGCACACTTGAAAGGAGTGACCCGCTCCTATCAGGGATATGGCCCACCCCTTGTGTCTGCATGACACCGCCCACCAAGCAGTGCCATGATCAGCCTTAAAATAAAAACACATCCCTAGGCCAATTCCTTACGTCTCCCCTTTGCTAACAATAACATGTGTGCACCCCTCCCCCATAGCCTGCCAAACACTATCTTTACAGCTTTGGCCAGAAAAAGCTTTTGTGGTCTTGTGGTAGAGCAGCTTGTGCTCATCTTTGGTCTAATTAAGCGCGCATGAATGGTGAAGTCCACTTATAGCGCTACTTGATTGGTTCAGACATTTCTATAGAATTATGTCACCCTTCATTAACAGAGCCGTATTTGTTCTACTCATTGAATTAATAGGATCTGGCTGGGTTGTTATCATCCCATTGCCAATTTAAATTTAGATAAATACTCAGTGTGGTATCTCTTTGTGATTTTATTGCCTTGTTTGCCTGCCCCTGTGGTAACACTACTCCTAGCATCACATGTCACTTTTGTTTTGAACACCCACAGAACTCAAAATAATTAACTTTATATTTTTTTAAAAAGCAAAATAAAAAGCTACTTGAAGGCTAAAATATCTGATGCGCTAGATCAGGCCTACCCTATCTACTTTTCTATCCTATTCTCTTCCCCCAAATGAACGTCATATACTCTGATACATAATTTATTAATTCATGAACTATTTGATATATTATTCATACTATTTTTAAGCTTCACTTGGTGTTCTATCTAAATCTTGTACTGTATGAAAAAATGGTGAAATCAGCTTGTGGACACACCATAACTACAAGTTTTGGTCCTTTTTTTACTATCACCAGTGTTCTAATATTTGATTACCATTAATATATGTTTATTATTTCATGTAATTATTCAAATAATTACAGCAATTAATGACTTAATAGTAACCAATTTACTATTAGCCTTGATGATACATTATTAGTGGTAGATTGTAATGTCTGACTGATTATTTCTTTTTTTTTTTTTTTTAACCAGAAGTGGCACAAGGAAGTTAAATGACTTGCTCAGGGTCACACAGTATGCAAGTGGGGGCTGTGGAATTCAAACCCAGGTCTCCAGGTTTGCAGCTCAGAGCCTTAAACCACTGTGCTATACTGCCTTCTACATATATGAGAATTTGCCTTAAAAAAAAAAACAAAATTCTCATTCCTTGCTGGCCTCCAAGGATCTACCCAGCACACTATAAGGGGAGTGTTTGTGGACAGTGGCGGTGGCGTGTTAATATCCAGCAAGACCTAACCTTTAGTGCACACACATGGTGAGCAGTGACTCAGTGAGTGCATAGTTCATAAAATTTAAAACAAAAAGTTGCAGCGTGCATATTCGCTGGTTCTGGACATCAATAGTGCTTACTCACCTTGCTTGGAGCCGTCAAATGGGGAAAAGGTTATAAGTGCAAAATGATCCAGTTCAGTGCAATAAAAAAGGTGTAGTTTCATTTCTGGTTTCACTTTAATGTGGATCTGCAACTAAATCATCCTTTAAAAATCAGAAATGATGTTGGAATGGGACATTTGCTTTTTCTGTCATGTCGCGGCTGCCTGTTCCATAGCGCCTCCATTACATTTTGTGAGTGACAGCGTTATGTCAGTGCAGTCACAGCACGGTCTTTCTTCTATTGCAATGAGACATGTTGTGCCCCTTGGTAAAATATTTTGTCTGTCAATATCAAGCATATGACTTTTATTGTTTTAAAATATTTTTTTGTGAGGGACTGTGGCTATGAAAGTTTCTCATTATTTAGGTTTATTATTTGGGTGAAATGTTTTGTGAATTTGAGTCTAACAGCTCATCAAAGAAGCAACAGTGAAAAGTGTACAAACATGAAACACCATGGAAAGAACAGCAGGTACTGGTTAATAGATGTTGCCAGTAACCAAACAAGACACCATTTACATGACAACTGAGCCTTAACTCTAACAGCCTTTCCATTCGTAACCTTGAGATTCAAGTATAAGAAAATCTTCATCTAAAAGCACTTTGGCATGAAACAGATATTCTTAGAAGAGGACAGCACTATGAATGCAGCCTTGTATAGGACCATAATCTGTTTTATTTGACCATCACTGGTATAGCAGACAGCAGACATGACAATGCGTGATGCTGTAAAGAAATTCAGATTGGTTCATAGACCCATATTGGTTGCAATGATACAGAAATGTATGTTGGTCATGAAAAAAAATATTTTTTTTTTGTTTGGCAACTTGTGATCGCTCTTCTAAACCAGGAGCTTCAGTCTTTTCTTTCATTTCTCTAATTGACATTGCACAAACGCCTCCCTTAACTCTTTGACATTTATACTTCTGCTTCCAGGGCTACCACTGGTCCACTGTTCTTCCTCATTCAGTTATACTTTGCCTGGAGGTCCTAGGTTAAGCTGCCCCAGTGGTATTCAACCTTGGACCTTATTGTTCTACTTAACTGAACTCTGATACACTAAGTTCTAAGAAGGTGATCTGAAATCCTTCATTTCTCTTTGGTATTCTCTGGCTTGTCTGTTATCACTTTCTGCTGCTGTTCTTTTCTCCACTTCAGAACACCAAGTACTCACTCTAGTTTGTAAGTTTACAACGTTGTCAAGGTTTTAAACACTAGAACTGTTCAGTGAAATGGTACACTTCTGACATGTGACACAACTTTCTGTATTTCATTTGTTAACTCATTAGGATTTGGGAAGGCTGCTGAGAAGAAAATGTTTCTCACAGCTGCCTCCAGTGAGCTACCTGATTTGTAAAATAAAAGATAAATAAAAATAAACATCTTTAAAGAGTAATATTTTCTGCCAGACAATTACTTGATAATAAAGTAATTTAAGTAATAGTCTGAACAGGGGTGGAAAGAATGAGTAGAAACCTAAGAAAACTTGAGTAGTGGTCAAGGGTATGGCAGTTGGGTTTCAATGTGAAAAAGTACAAAATAATGCACTTGGGGCACAGAAATCCAGGGGCAGACTACAAAATGGGTGGAGTGGTATTGACGACAACCAAGCAGGAAAGAGACCTGGGGATAATTGTATTGGATGACTTAAAGGTGGCTAGGCAGTGTAACAAGGCAAGCATGAGGGCTAGTGGGATGCTGGGGTGAATAGGAAGGGGTATCAGAAGCAGAAAAAGGGAGGTGATGTTTCCCCTGTATAGATCACTGGTAAGACCTCACCTTTAGTACTGTGTCCAGTTCTGGAAACCACATCTCTGGAAGAATATAGAGTGGAGGCGGTGCAGAGGAGGGTAACTAAAATGGTGCTCGGTCTGCATCAAAAGCCCTTATAGGATAGACTAAAGAACTTCAACACGTATACCCTGGAAGACAGGAGGGAGAGAGGGGATATGACAGAGACCTTTAAATACTTCACAGGGGGAAATAAGGTACAGGAGGGAAGTATTTTACAGAAAAAAGGTGGTCAAGAACAAGGGGACATGATATGAAGCTGGAAGGGGTTAGATTCAGGAGAGATGTGCAGAAGTACTTCTCCACAGAAAGAGTGGTGGATTCAAGTGGAGGTGATGTGGGCCAAAATAGTGGTGGGGTTTAAGAATGCATGGGATAGGCACAAGGGAATCATAATAGAAGGAAGGAGGAGGGAGAAAGAGAAGCAGATTAAGTAGGGTCTGGAGTGAGAATGTACGTTGGAAAAAATAGGTAGACTGGGTGGGCCAAGTGGCCCTTATCTGCCATGAGATTCTATGTTTCTATAAAGAAAGTACAATGTTTCAAATATAGCTTTTATTAACATTTTGTGGACTTGGCACAAAAAAAAATATATATCACCACAGGACCTGTAAGTGTATCCTCTGCCCACTTCAAGGACACATTAGTGGATGTTGTACAAGCTGACTCTATATACATTAGCTTTGTATAACACATTTTATTAATTTTAAATTGTTGACCATAAAATGCTATTGTGGTTGCAGGCTGTGTCTGTTAAACCATCACTGTACTATACATTATTGAGTGTACACTCTCAGGTCACTCTTGTAAATGGGGAAGAGGTTTCTCCGGTGTGTCTACCCGGTCAACAAAAATGATATATAACTAAAGGAATAAATAAATAGATTTTACTGCACTTGCTGCTTTATTAATTTGTGATCTGTCATCCAACATATTCTGGATATATTATGCTTAAAAATAAAAGGAGTTGCCACTGTGAAATGGTACAAACACTACATTGAACAATCATACATAATGTATAGAACAGGGGAAGGCCCCTCTCAAATAGTAGTACTCTTAAGCTTTTTTCCATAGAGCATAGTGCACATATTTATTTCATCATAAATTAGTTGCTATATAGATATATCAAATACTTTAAGAATGTATGCTTTTCTCTCTGTACATATTGGGCATGGGATGGGAAAGCGTTTACAGAAGCAGACATGTTTAAATCAGGACCTGCATTGCTAAATAGAGGGGTTTTGAAGCATTTGAACATGCAACAGTATCTTCAAGATCATTAGTGGCTTACACATAAGGACAACTGAATGTGGAAAAGATGGATGTGCAGTGAGCGGTCCCTGGCATTTATGGTATTTTCCTAATGAAACATGCACATAATGACAGGTTTTAGCTGCTGAAAATCTGAATGTCTTGAAATCATGTTTAAAGAGCTGGTGACATGTTCATAAGAACGTAAACAAAACATTATATTTAGGCACTGTCCAGCTTGTATTTCCCATTAGTTCTGTATTCCTCCTCCCCATTATTTAGTAGTGAGGTCATTTGCATGAAAACAGGATCTTTGTTCCTGATGAGTTCATCTGTTCCTGCTGCTTTCTCCTTATCTGAAGTCATAGAGCACTGCTTGTGACATCAAAGTTACTCCCATGGCAACAGACTGTGATGTCACAACAGAGGGTTATGACTTGAAGTAGGGAGTAAGCTATAGAGGCAGATTAACTCCGAACTCTAAGGGACAGCGGTCATATATTCATACACATTTCTTTAGAAATAAATTATGAGGAGCAGAAATATTTCAAATATAAATGGAATGCAAGTAGAGTTGTACATGGTTATTATGTTTTTTAAAGTTTTCTTTGAGGCATCAGTTGCTCTTTAAGTTCTGAGTAAATCTGGCATGAACATAAAAGCACAAGCTCACAAGTAGTAAATGGGAAAAAAATACACTGTGCTGCCTCAGTGTGGTTGGCAGGAAAGCAATTTACCTACTATTGCAAGATGCATGTTGCAGGGAAAAAGATACTAACAGGTTTCACATAGCTTAGAGCAAAAGTACTTACTTTCATTGGTGCTGGAGTTTTACTCAAAACTAAAACACTGTGAATGAATCAATCAATTTAGTATGCAGCAGTATTCTACTGTGGGCGTATAGCATAGCAGCTGTACAACATAAGTCATCATAATAAGGGCCTACCAGACCTCATGTGTTTAAATGAAACAGTGAACTAATGTGTCTGTATCTGCAGTGAAGATCCAGAAGCAAATGATTTGATACCTTTTAATGGACCAACATAGATGTAACAACAAGAACAAAGTGCTCTAGCTTTCGGACCAACCAGTCCTTCTTCAGAAGCTCATGGCAGTTGTTTAGAAAATACAACACTTATAACAGCTAGATAATGCAGAGAAAGACAGAAAAAATTCCCCATTGGTTTAAAATACTCATTAAAAAAAAAAAAACCAGAAGATGATGTCAGAGAAGTTAAACAGTACAATACTGCCCTCAGTCCGAATGAACCTTGGGTTAAGATGTGCTTGGTGCAACAAACATAAAGAATCCTACTGCACATAAATTTAATTGACATACGATAACACTGCTGAAGCAGATAACTCCCAAATCAAGCCATGAGTGTCACAGTCAGTATAAGGATGTGATTACTGAAAGGCAACCCCACCCAGCTTAAAGACAAACTAAGATAGTTATAGGGCTCATGAAATTACAATGTATGCATTAAAGACAAGAATACCAGTAAAGTTGTCTAAAAACATCAGTGCACACTGTGTGATGTGTAAAACCTAGCTAGACATGTCACCCAGCTGTATTCTCAAGCTAAATAAAAGGCCCAAGAAATTACAAAAACCTCAGGACTATATAAATGATAATATAAATATAAATTGATAATATTAGTGTTAAACAAAAAACTCTAGTAGAGGAACCTCAAAGAATTCAGACCATGCATCCTGATATGTACTGATGTCAATATATACTAAGAATGTAGCAACTACATGTACCACAAGTGTCTAGGGAATCTGAAAAAGAGATAAAAAAGTAATTTATCTCCTCCTGCTCATACAAACAGTACAACCTAACCCACCCCACATCACAATAATGTGGGTGGGGGAGATACATAGCTTAAACGAGATGTTGTCTCTCTCTCTCTCCCCTCCTTTCTCTCTCTCTCTCTCTCTGTCCCCACAGACACACAGACACACACACACACACATACACACTCTCAATCTCTCTCCTAGTGAACCTATATTAACTTCAGTCACTGTAATTGTTCCCCAAAGGAATACAACTTGTAATGCAATTCTGAGTAAAT
This sequence comes from Neoceratodus forsteri, assembly GCA_016271365.2. Taxonomy (NCBI): domain Eukaryota; kingdom Metazoa; phylum Chordata; order Ceratodontiformes; family Ceratodontidae; genus Neoceratodus; species Neoceratodus forsteri. The sequence goes on along the minus strand of CM057451.1, from coordinate 369,742,187 downwards.
TACTACAATATTAGCCTAATGTAAAAAAGATATGTGCAGGACCCCCAAGCAAATGAGATCACACATCCCAATATGTACAGAGTTACAAAAATTATATATAACAGTATAAGATAACACTCCTGTATGTACAAACTTTCACCGGAACAGAATACCATGTCACACAATGGCACACGACCCTGCAATCAACGCCCCTGCAAGACTTGTGGGCTAATTTCTACCTCAGACTGTGTGGTTACATCACAAAACAGACAATTCCAGGTGCATGGGAGTTATACATGCATGTCACGATATGTTGTTTATTTCATTCAGTGCAAGAGATGTCCACAAACAGGTTATGTAGGAGAGACACGCCAACAGCTCCGCACTAGGATGAACTCACACAGGCATACTATTACAGCAAGGAAGACTGAAAAAACCAGTGGGGCATCACTTCTCCCAGCCTGACCACTCAGTCTCAGATATGTCAGTAATGGTCTTAAAAGGAAATCTCAAAAACACACAACAGAGACGAGCTTTTGAGATTAAACTTATTTTACATCTCAATATGGTAGCAGATGGGATGAACTTGGATATTGGCTTTATGGGACACTACAGAAATTAACATCCACAGACCTTTTCTTCTTCAAGCTGACATATTATAGGACTTCAGCATGTGAGATGTGGATGCGTGTATGTATGTTGTGTGGGTATGTGCTGTGAGGTATGTGATATAATAGATGTGGGGCTTGCTGTCACATTGAGGTAAGTCTCTATTTAGCTATATGGAGGTATAATGTGTTACTATTATTTCACACACAACAAATTTCTCCTTACTTTTTATCTTTGCCTGTGTGTGGGGGATTGATTCCATTGCACCATATTCAGTTTACCCAGCCTGCTAGTGTACATCAGGAGTGTTATCTTATACTGTTATATATAATTTTTGTAACTCTGTACATATTGGGATGTGTGATCTCATTTGCTTGGGGGTCCTGCACATATCTTTTTACATTAGGCTAATATTGTAGTAATTTACTCAGAATTTCATTACAAGTTGTATTCCTTTGGGGAACAATTACAGTGACTGAAGTTAATATAGGTTCACTAGGAGAGATTGAGAGTGTGTGTGTGTGTGTGTGTGTGTCTGTGGGGACAGAGAGAGAGAGAGAAAGGAGGGGAGAGAGAGAGACAACATCTCGTTTAGCTAGTATCCCCCCACACATTATTGTGATGTGGGTGGGTTAGGTTGTACTGTTTGTATGAGCAGGAGGAGATAAATTACTTTTATCTCTTTTTCAGATTCCTAGACACTTGTGGTACATGTAGTTGCTACATTCTTAGTATATATTGACATCAGTACATATCAGGATGCATGGTCTGAATTCTTTGAGGTTCCTCTACTAGAGTTTTTGTTTAACACTAATATTATCAATTTATATTTATATTATCATTTATATAGTCCTGAGGTTTTGTAATTTCTTGGGCCTTTTATTTAGCTTGAGAATACAGCTGGGTGACATGTCTAGCTAGGTTTTACACATCACACAGTGTGCACTGATGTTTTTAGACAACTTTACTGGTATTCTTGTCTTTAATGCATACATTGTAATTTCATGAGCCCTATAACTATCTTAGTTTGTCTTTAAGCTGGGTGGGGTTGCCTTCAGTAATCACATCCTTATACTGACTGTGACACTCATGGCTTGATTTGGGAGTTATCTGCTTCAGCAGTGTTATCGTATGTCAATTAAATTTATGTGCAGTAGGATTCTTTATGTTTGTTGCACCAAGCACATCTTAACCAAGGTTCATTCGGACTGAGGGCAGTATTGTACTGTTTAACTTCTCTGACATCATCTTCTGGTTTTTTTTGTTTTTTTTAAATGAGTATTTTAAACCAATGATTTTTTTCGTTTTCTCTGCATTATCTAGCTGTTATAAGTATTGTATTTTCTAAACAACTGCCATGAGCTTCTGAAGAAGGACTGGTTGGTCCGAAAGCTAGAGCACTTTGTTCTTGTTGTTACATCTATGTTGGTCCATTAAAAGGTATCAAATCATTTGCTGCTGGATCTATTCTTGCAAGGACCAATACGGCAACTACTAAATCAAGATTTCTGCAGTGAAGGACATAAGTGAAAGGTGTAAATTGTCCATTAAATGTGCTGTGTTTTGGGGGGGGACATTAAAAATAATCCAATGAATAAAATAACCCAATGAATCCCACAATATTACTTAGAATCTATGTAATAAGAATATCAAATTCCATTCCATTTAAAAGGAGCTTCTGTGTTGAATAAAGGCTATTCACTGGCCAGCACATGGCTGGTACTGTATCTTGCTCTTGCTTTGTTTAAATTAACACTGTGCCTAAAATCCCGGAGTCCCTTGTGTTGGCTCAGGGCCCTGTGATTGCCTCACTCACTAGAAGCCTACAGTGCCCCCCTCAACCCCCCCACACACAATGGCATCCTCTTTACAAATAAATAAAATCAAGGCCAGTATCCTAGTGCCACAGATCAAGGAGTTCCCCACCTTTTCATCCTTCCATTTGGATTGTCCATTTAATCCCTGTAGAGGCTCCAACCAGGAGATGCTAACACGCTGCTCTGATGCATGAATATGAAATAATGTAATATAATAATAATAATAAACGTTATTTTTAATGCGCTTTTCAATTGTCAAGGTGCAGTACACAGTTAAAATAATTTAAAACCAATGCTGCAATCACTGTAAAAACATACAATACAGTTAGTCTGTCATCCTCAACACCATAAGCCCTGTTCCATAAATACGTCTTCAATGCTTGTTTAAAGCCCCCCACAGTCATGCACTCCCTAATCCAACGGGGTAGAGAATTCCAAAGGGTAGGTGCCACGAACAATTAATGCCCGGGCCCCAGAAGATTTTAAAAACACCCTCGGAATCTCCAGCAACCCCTCGTTGGCCGATCGGAGCGATCGCTCAGGGAGTTAAGGAACCAGAAGTTCTTTCAGGTAGCCAGGGCCCAGTCTGTGTAGGGCTTTATATGTCAGTAATCCAACTTTGAAGGTGATCCGCCACTGAACTGGCAGCCAGTGCAGCTCCCGCAGCACTGGTGTGATGTGGGAAGATCAAGGAGTCCCCTTCAACAACCGGGCTGCGGAATTCTGCCCAGCTGCAGGCGGCGGATATCAACCCCCTGAAGCCCAAAGTAAAGGGAGTTGCAGTAATCTAAACGTGAGGTCACAAAAGCATGGATCAATGTAGGGAGGTCCCCAGATGGAACAAGGTGCTTGATTTTAGCGATGTTCCTCAGATGATAAAAGGATAACTTTATGACAGCCGACACCTGCAAACGAAGTGTCAACCCATCTTCAAGAATCACCCCTAGGTCTCGCACCTGTTCAGAGATAGGAAGCTCGGAGTCCCCAAAGAATAAACCTATGGATTGACCTGCTCCCAACCCCCTATCCAGCGACTTGGATCCACAACCATCACCTCTGTCTTCCCGGGGTTCAACTTCAACCAGCTGGACTTCATCCAACCCTGGATTTCGGTGAGGCAGTCGTTGAATATCGAGAGTGCTCCATCCTGGTCGGGTGCAAAAGACAGGTAGAGCTGGGTATCATCAGCATAGCATAAAACTTCAGCCCATACCATCTTACAATGTCTCAGAGGGGAAGCATATACACTACAAACAACATGAAAGACAGCACTGAGCCCTGAGGCACCCCACAAGACAGAGAGAAAGGGTCGGAGGAAAATAAAAAAACGACACCACCCTCTGAGTTCTACCAGTGAGAAATGAAGTAAACCATCTGTGGACCAAACCAGAAAGCCCACAGATGAATCTCAGGTGCTCAAGCAGAACCCCATGGTCAACGGTGTCAAAAGCTGATGACAGATCAAGAAGTACCAAAATGGACCATTTTTTCTGGTCTCTCACCATCAGGAGATCATTGAGCACCCAAACTAGCGCAGTCTCAGTGCTATGCCTCTTTCGGAAACTAGATTGGAGAGGTTTGTAGATGCTATGGATGGTCAAGTGGTTCTCCAGCTGTGCAGCCACTACTTTTTCAATCACCTTCCCCACAAAGGGAAGGTTAGAGATTGACCTGTAGTTAGCGAGAGAGTCTGGGTCCAATGAAGCCTTCTTCAACAAAGGTGTCACCACTGCCTCCTTCAAGGAGCAGGGGTACTCACCAGAGTCAAGGGAGCACCAGACTATCTGCACCAGAATGCACAGGTCTCCAACTTGATGTCAGCCACCTTATCAGCAAAGAACCGAGCAAGCTCATCACACTGCAATTGTGAAAAAACTCTATGAACATGCAGACAGGCTGGGTTGCACAGTCTGTCCACAGTTCAAAAGAGCTGAGCTGGTCGATTCTGAGCAGCAGCAATTTCCCCAGACAGGAATTCTGCCTTCTTACAGGACATTTCTGACTGATAGAGTCGATAATGCTCTAGCAGTCTAAGATGGTCGGCATCTAAGCCGGATTTCCGCCAGCACTGCTCTAACCTTCGTCCTAGTTGCCACATCTCCCTCAGGTCCACATCAAACCACGGAGACCAAGGGCGAAGGGAGAGAGGACGCACGCGGACTGGAGCAATGGAATGCAGGGCTGAGGTAATGGCCTTATTATATGCCAGAACCAAAAACTCAAGATCCATGCAAGCTACCGGAAATTCTGATAGATCGAGCACTGCAGTTAGACCACCAGGAGTCACATCTCACAAAGGGCGGTACTTGACCATCTCCACAGGGGCTGACCTACGAAGAGGGGTGCAAAAATTGAATCACACAGTGTGATAGTCCGACCATCTGACAGTTCCACACCCACGTCAGAGTCCTCCATCCCCAGGAGGAAAACCAGGTTAAGAGAATGGCCATATTTATGAGTAGCAGAGGTAACCACCTGTGTGAGGCCCAATGAATTCATCAATTGGAGGAAGAGTTGTACAAATTGTGAGAGTTCGTCATCAATCCAGGCATTGAAGTCACCCAGGACCATCAGCTTGGGTGACTCATACACCAGGTCAACCACGAAGTCCGCCGCTTCCTTAAGGATTAGCTTCTCATCCCTGGGTGGACGGTAGACGAGAGCCAACCTATAACCCCCACCTGCTACTAAGACACATTCAAGTGATCTGGTTTCCTCAACTGGGACACTTGTGAGATCCAATTTGGTCTTAAAATAGACCACAACCCCCCCCTCCCCTGCGGTCCTATCTCGGTCGGTGTATCATCGAATACCCGTCCGGAACTGCAGCCTCAAGTATGGGGCCAACATTACCATCCAGCCAGGTTTTGGTGATGCACGTCACATCCGTTGTGCCAACCAGATCTGCAATAATAGCAGTCTTGTTCCCAACAGATCTGGCATTGCATAACACCGCCCGAGTTGGACAGAACTCCTGGGTCGCCTCGGCCACCTGCCCACCATCAGTGGTGGTGCCCTTGGGTATGGAGACCAAACATGGAGGCCAATGTTCTAGATTCCATTTCACCCCAGGGCATCTTCTGGGCTTAACCACCCTGATGTGAGTGCCCCGTTCTTCCAGCCTCCGCTGTTCACCCCCCCCCCCATCCCCCTCCTGCGGCAATATCCAAAGCCCGGCAGCATTGATAGGTGGAAAAAAGCAATGGTGGGGGGAAAAGGGGCAGAGGGCATGAAGAGCAGAGGCTGAGTAGTGCGTGACCTGGGGGGTGGAACAGTGATGTATATCCCAGACCCCAGACATGGGTCAGGGAGAACCAATACAGTACACTTCAAATCTAGCTTATAGACACAGATTTGTACAAACATAAATGGCATGCTTACACTGAATCACCAGGCATCTCTTCCCACCTGATAACAGTAGTACAGCACTCTGTGAAAGCCTGCCTGGTCAAGGTAAAATCACATGTACACCTGGCTCCACTAGCCACCCCCTGGAAGAGGACATCATCCTTGGGAAGGCATCTCAAACCTACAGTTGGCCCACTGAGGTATTCTTGGGCATAGGGCGTGATTCTAGGGCTCCCACATTGCAAGCCCATGTCTTGGCTTCAAAGAAACATGTATACAAAGAACTTCAAAATCAGAAAATGAGGAGCAGAACATAAAACTGTACAACATAGCATATGTGGGGGAAGGGATTGCTTTCCAGATTAATAGTGGGTTCAAGAGCATATCACAATCACTAGACCACTAGCTGAAATCCAGCCGGGTTACCGTTTGCTGAAAGCTCAGAGTGCAATGTGCTATGAGTTATGGTTTTCTCAGTCTAATTCCTAGTAAACTAGTATCCAGAATACAAAACCACCATCACAAGTGTCACTAATTGGCACCCTTGTTGGGAGTCTCACATCAGAGGCCAGGAATTGAGTGAGCATGGAGTCTGAATGACCCTTTCACCCACTAGAGTCTTTTCATGACAGGAGTTGAGATACATTAGCAGGGCTATATGGGAAAAGCCTGCACTGTGGTCATCTGAACTATATCTGTCATATGGATAACTTGAGGGCTTGATATCCAGTGCTGTCAATCTAGTGTAACCCCCCCCCCCGCCAGAAGGAGAGAGGCAGAAGGCTGGCTGATGGCATCCAGGGATAGGGCTAAACAGCCACCCGGTCAGCCCAGGAGGATAAAAACATTTATAAAAAAATATTCTACAGCTGCCTGTTCTTAACGTATTTCACGTAGCTAAAGCCAATACTTTCACTGTGATGTATGTTTTCATTCTGCAATATAATCATTGTATTTTGAAATGTATTATTGGCTACTTTCAAGACTGCACAGATACACATTCAGTGTGTGTCCGTGTGTGTGTGTGTGTGTGTGTGTCTGTGTGTGGGGGGGGCATCCACATGGCTGCCATTAAATTCTATGTTTCTATGGCAGAAAGGAAGGGGGAAGAAGGAAGAGCTGTAGATCCAGCACAGTCTACGGTAATGATGTAGGTAGGGAACAACTTGGCAGACTGGGTGGGCCAAGTGGTCATTATCTTCCATCAAATTCTATGTTTCCATGTTTCAGACCACTGAATCTACAATGCAGCTGTTGTTCATTTTGCCCTTTGTGCTATCCATACCCAACAGCTGCACAGTAAATACAAGCAAGCAAAAATTTGGCATTGGCAAATGCCTGTTTTTGTTTTAATTTATTTAGCCAAACGTTCCTCCTCTCAAGACATAGTTCTGAAGGATAAATTTAGTATCACGTCCTGAAGTGGAACCTATTTGGTATTTGATCTCATTTTAACAATGTAAAGGGTTTTGGTAATCTCATAGAATGTGGAGATGAGAACCTTCATTGTCACTACTGGTCACATTTGTCACCGGGTGTGCTAGCAGTGCCAAAATTTAAACTTGTGACTGGGGAAGACAGAGTGAATCAGCATTTCTACAGGCAGAGCAGATTTGTTGGAAAACATTTAGAAAAAAACAGGATTTGTTAATGCAGAAACAACTATAGCATAACATAGGAACTAGTCTGATGAATCACTGCCTTTGCTGTTTGGCAAGTTTAGTCACCGTGATGAATGTTTTTTTTGTGTGGTACTTCAGAGAGTGTGTGTGTGGGGGGGATTTTGTTGCACACTGCCCACAATGCGAAGATTTTTACTACACTGATTGAATAACTTTTTGCAACTGTCAGTTGACTAAACTAGTATAAATGAAGGGGTTTTCCTGTTCTCTGTCATATGTATCTGTCTGTCTATCTACCTGTCTGTCTGTCTATCTATCTATCTATCTATCTATCTATCTATCTATCTATCTATCTATCTATCTATCTATCTATCAACAGTATCTGTCTGTCTGTCGAGACAGTTACTGCAGTTGGCCATGTTCTTCCTGTTGAAGTTAGTTGGCACTGTGCTAAAATAAAAGTTATTAAAGGAAAGAAAAAAAAAATTGTATAGTGAGTTGTATCAGTAGCCTAGTAGGTTATAGCATACTGTGACTTGAGGTTGTAGTTAGCTGACAGTGACTTTTGTCACACAGATTCGACATATCAGTAGTGAGGCACTATATACTGTATATATATCAGTAGTCTGTGTACAGGCATTATTACTGTGACTTGAGGGTTTTGACTTCTGACTTAGAGACAGCGACTTGCATCACTCAGACCCTGTATATCATAGTGAGAGATTGTATATATCAGTCTCCTAGGTATTAGTACTGCACCTTCAGTGATGTAGACATGCATCACACAGATCCTAAGATACAGTGTGCACCAAGCATAAAGTCTTGTCTGTCGTATTAGTGCAACACGTTGATGTAGCAGTCAATGACAGCAACTTGCACCAGACAGCCAGTTTCTGTCTCAGACATGTCAGTTTTTCCATGACTTGGGGGCCACAGTGAATGTGCCAAAATCTGTGTTGACTCCATTCCAAAGACTGCAATACATTGGGACGGTCTTGGACAAAAAGAAGGGACATGTTCTCCTGCTACTTTTGTTGCTTAGGCACACTTAGTATACTGGAGCCATTATGTGTGTGCAAACAGTATTCTGTCTTCTGTGCCTCATGGCTGTGGCCATAGTGACCATGCAACTGGCATGTCTTCATGTGAGGATGCCTCAGTGGGCACTCAGGGTCCACAGAGATCAGTTGATGGTTGAGCTGGACCAAGTGGTTCTAGCCACATCTCCTCTTTGTAGAGAGTTTTTGTGGTGGCTGGATCATGACAACCTATTGAAGGGCTTTCCATTCCTTGTACCAGCTCATGTACAGACCCTCACCATGGATGCCTCTGCCTCTAGCTGGGGTGCTTATCTCATCTGTAATCAGCTTCAGGGGTCATGGACCAAGGTGGAGGCCAAGCTGCACATAAATGTCCTGGAAACATGGCCTGTTTTGTACAGCCTCAAGGCTTTTCAGAATCATCTATGGCCTGGTCCTCTGCTAATCCAGATGGACAACATCAGTATGATGCATTACATCAACAAACACAGGGGCACTCACTCCTACCCCCTATGCAGGGAAGCAGTAAAAGTATGGTATGGTATGGACTCTGTCTCACAGACTTCAGTTACTAGCTGTGTTTCTCCCATCTCCAAAAGGACTTGGCAGACAGGTTAAGCAGGTCCCAGTCGGTGGCTCACAAATGGGAGCTGCTAACCTCCATGGTAAATGATCTCTTTGGAAGATGAGGTAGTGCAGAGGTAGACCTTTCTGTGTCCCCATATAATGCAAAAGTGTTGCGTTTCTGCTCGCTCGCTCCAGGGCCTAGAGTTTTTTGGTGACACGTGGTCTCCCTCTCCTGGAAAGGGAAATTCCTATATGCATTTTCCCCCCATTCCTCTAATACAGAGGGTTCTGCTTAAGCTGAGGGTGGAGAGTGCTGCTGCCATCCTCATTGCTCTGGTTTGGCCCCACCAGATATGGTTTCCATTCCTTCAACATTTGGCAATGGAACCTCTTCTCTCCTTACCTCTGTGTCAGTGTCTGTTGTCACAGGGAAAGGGATCTCTGGTCCATCTGGACCTGAAGTCCCTAGATCTGCATGCACAGCTTCTGAAGACATAGCCATTGTGCATTTTGGGGTATCACCTAAGGTTCCTAATGTCCTGCTTGCAGCTAGGAAGCTTTCTACCAGACATACTTATTCCTTGAAATGGAAACGTTTCACTTTGTGGGCTGTTTCCTAGAATATGAACCCTATTACATGTCCTATGAATACAGTGTTGGAATACTTGCTTTTCTTGTCTGACTCTGACCTGCAATATTTCCTTGCTTAAGGTGCATTTGGTCATTATATCAGCTTTCTATGCCCCTATCGATGGTCATACGGTTGCCCAATTACAGGTGTTACATATGTTTCTGAGAGGTATTCTTCATATGAAACCTCCTAGCTATAATCCAGTCATGCCTTGGGACTTGAATTTCATGCTTGAGAAATTGACGTTGGCTTATTTTGAGCCTGCCATGAGTTGTGGCTTACGTTTTCTGTTATGGAAAGTTTCATTTTTAGTTGCGATGAGCTCTGCTCGAAGGATTTCCAAAATCTAATGTGTGAGCTTCAATATTTGATTTTTCACAAAGACAAAGCCCCTTTGCGTACAAATCCTAAGTTCTTACTAAAGGTGGTATCTGAATTTATACAAAGAATACTAAGATACTATTGGGGGATTCACAAAAGGGATGTGCCCAGCGTATCCAAGATGTGCTGGTGCATCTCGGACTTGCGCCCAGTCGTGATTAAGAAAGGGCAGTGATTTGCCGGCACATCGCAGATGCACCACACACCACCCATAATGATATGTGGCGATCTGAGGGGCGGCAGGGCATGCCCATGCAAATGAGAGGAGCAGCCCTATTCATTAACTTAGTGCGCCTCTGGAGCAAGTCCAAAGATGCACCTCCAAAAGTTAAGTCTACAAACAGTAGACTTAAGTGGTGTCCACCAACAGGCAGGCTGCTGTACTGCAGACAGCAGCATGGCAGCCTGCCTACCCTTGCATCCAGTGGTCCTCTCCTTCCCTGCCCATATCCCCATAATGTATTAAACAGTGCCAGACATCCCTGGTAGTCTAGTGTTCCCCCCTTCCTGCCCATATCCCAGTAATGTACTAAACAGTGCCAGACATCCCTGGTAGTCTAGTGGAACCCCCCACCCTGCTCTAACCCGATTACACTGACAAACTTAATGCCAGAGTATCCCTGGTGGTCCACTGCACCCCCACCCACCCACTCAGGCACCCCCATCCCAGCAAATGCCAAAAGTTGGTGGGCAGCACAACCCACCTGCAAACTGCCATGGCTGCCCGACTGTGCTGTCAGTGAATGACAGTGTACAGTATGCCTGTAAGCCCATTGGTAGACCCTATCAACCACTTCTGTCCTGATTACATATCAGACTGTTTGATCCTCCCAGTTTACTTTGTGCTGCTTGGGAATCATTCCAAAGATGTGGCCTAATTGAGGAGAATCAGGAGATATCTGTGAGGAAGATAGAACAGTTATGGAAGAACTTACCATAACAGTAGATCTTCGAGAGAATCTCAAGTTTCAAGTTTATTTAGGGATAAGTCATTGAGTCGAGGCTCATTTGTAAAGACACCCCTATACACATACACACCACTGTTACATAATATAAAATATTTAAATAAAGTACAAAAGCACTTTTAAAAGAAGTAGCTACACTTAGTACATATTATACAGCATATACTAAGTAAGTTAAGGCTACAGTCCCCTTACCTCTGTTTCGAGGTCTGTTGTCACAGGGTGAGGGATATCTGGCCCATCTGGACCTGATGTCCCTACATCTTCATGCATGGCTCCTGAAGACACAGTCATTACATGTTTTGGGGTATCCCCTAAAGTTGCAAATGTCCTGCTTGTCCTATGAGAGAATCTCCTCCATTAGGATATGCCCTATTCTCCCTCTTTCCCCCTTTCAGTAACCTGAGGGTTATATCAGATGCTGAGTCTAAAACCTTAATCAATGCATCCTGTCTTCAGCTCCATGTATCTCCTTGTATGCCTGGAGCTGGTTTCATCTCCGGGTTTCTCACAGCTGGAGGTCCTCTGAGGCTAATTTCTGGTGGGGAACTAAGGAATGATGGGAACACCCACGTTATATATGTGTAGACGCTGCACGTCATTGTGAGTGGCCCCCAGCTAGAAAAAGTTTCCAAAGATTTGCCCTAATGGAGAAGATTCTCTGGAAAGTCTACTGTTATGGTAAGTTCCTACATAACTGTTATATAACCCTATCTCACAGAATAGACTGAACAAAACATTTTTGGCAACCATGTTTGTATAGTTAAAAACATAATACACTTCACTTGTCTTTATTAACCTTGTTGTTCTTTTTTATTTACTTGGAGGTCCAGGCCTAAGGCTCCGTCAGCCGCTGATATGTCCCACATAGGCACGATACTGCTTACCTGCAAGTTCTCCGTCCTCTACCCCAGCATAGACATGCTGCTGCTTGCCCCACCATGTTGCTGCTGCAGGCTTTGCCATTTTGTCATAGCTGATCACTCTCCCATGCTGATACCCATTCACAACCTCCAACTCACCCAAACAGCATTGCACTCACCGTGTTTAACAAAAAAAAAAGAAAGAAAAAAATTCTTCACCCTTCTGGAAAATAGACAGGCTACTTCATACTGATGTGACTGTTGTTCATCAGTGATTCCATTTTCTGCTCTAGACAAGAGTGGACTGGTGACCCCACTTTTGATTTTTGCTGTTATTTTTAAAAAAATGTTTAAATGTTAAAAACAGTGCAGGCTGAGTGATTCACTGGGAGTACCAGACTGCATGTTGATGGGGGTGGATAGTAAAGGCGAGTTGGTGGGGGGGTGGCTAATGATAAGTCAGGGAGAAACAAGAACTACTATATTGGATATGGACAGGCAGGGTAAAGATCAGGAGAGAAAACCCACAAACCCCTTACCAGAAGTCATAGATTATTGTTTACTTACCTTGCAGAATTGGTGGCTATCCATAACGGACTTTAATAAACAACAATGCCACATAGTGGCATACTGCAACAACAGCATCACGCTGTGAGTTGCATTAGGAACTATTTTTTAATAAGCAATGTATTTGTTTCTCTTTTTTACTATTTTTTTTAATAATCCATTTTTTTATTTTTGGGGCCCATTTTATAAGCACAGTAAGACACTCTGGGTTGGTGGTTGTCAAGAATAAACACCCTCCCAGGTGCTGCTCACTACTGACCTGGTCAGGTGTTCATCTCATAACAACCACCTCCCCGTTATGTCTTATTGCTTCCCTAAACCATAGTTAGTTATGGGGAAATTATGAGTAGAAATTTATTTAGTACAAATTGCTAATAGTAATTTAAAAAATCATACCAATGAAAAGCAGTAAGAATACTAATATTTAAATACTTCTACCAAGTTTCATCCATAGCTACACACTTTGCCTAAGTTTTGCTTGTGGAACCAGAACCCAAGCCATTCAGTCAGATTCAAAGCCCAGCCATGCTACCACGTCCACTTTTAATGCATGGTTCCCTCCAGCAATCAGATCTTTCCTGTCCATGGAAGAGATCAGTCACATCCAGATCTGCTCCATGCATCTTTACTTTTCAGTTCAGTTTATCACTCCACTGTGGCTATGCCATTTTCGGTTCTAGTATGGTTCTGGCATGGCCTCAGCACCAAGTTTTTAATTAATTGGGGAGGGCAATTTTTTCTCAGTTTCCTCTGATCATGGCTTTAGAACACAGAAACCAAACACTCAGATCCTTTGGGTGTCAAAAGAGTTTTATTCTACATAATAGCAAAGTGCTCGTCAGATAACAAACTGCATAAACCGTCCATACATATGGACAGAAAATAGCATAGTGCAAAACCGCAACAAATAATAAAGAAAATGTACCTTGACCATAGCTGCAAGAACCCTGGTTCTTCAAGGGCAGACCCTCATCCTCAGGGGGTGTGGCCAATACTTAGTGGGCGACTGCTCTTATAGCAGTTGGCTACGTGATGCAATAAGCACAAAAAAACCCTCTCTGACCAGGAATCAGTCTCTAACACTGCGAAAGTGGTGAACCTCTTCAGACAAACTTCAGCAGAAATACAAATAAAAGAGAGGGGACTAACTTAACTTAGCAAGCTGAGACCACCTTAACAAAGTGGGAGATGAAGGGGTTAAAGAAAGTTGCCCATTTATATAAAGGAAAACTCCAAAATCCTTTTAAGATTGAGCAAGGGAATCTGGGCTTCAACCAAAGGATTTTTTTGTATGCTTGCAACTGAGCTCCAGGATTGGTACTTTCATGGTTTCTTTTCAAAGTCACCCACAAAGCTGCCCTCTGGAGGACATTTTTGCAAACCACGGTGAAATGGGAAAACCTCTTCAACAAGTGTTCAGTATGCTGGTAAAGAGTGGGGAAGACTTGCTGACTATACCCAGAAGCCACTGAGTGAAGGACCTGGGGTGGATTCACTCTCTGAACCAGACTGTTAAACAGCTATCAGGTCAGTACTCACTTGTTCTAAGAGCAACTGCCTTAAGCAGCTCTAGTGCATTTTCCTACAGTGTATGGAGTGTACTTTGCCCTGGTACTGGCTCACAAGATTGATTCTACATGCTCCAATTGATGCCCCAAATGCAAAGTGGATGTAGACTCTTTCCTCCACCCAGCTGCACATGCCCATGGTATCACAGTACTGGATGCTGGTGGTGGACATATTGGCTAAGACATTGGGGGAAGGGTTCCCAGACTGATCAGTCAGATGTTATTCTTTTTGGATGCCATCCCCCAAATAATCCTCACCCCCAGTATACTCGCCCACTGTGGCTTCTGGGTCTGGCAATATGCAAAAAAGTACTAGCACAAGAATGGCTGGCGGAAACGACACCAGCAATGGCCAAATGATGTAATCAGATACTAGCTTGAATGAGAATAAAGAAGCTACAATACACTATACAAGGTAAACAGCAAGTACAGTATATGAATAGATGTGTGGCCCCCTGGTAAGGACCCTAGATGCTGGCCTTTTTCACCTGTAACTCTCTCCACCCAATTAACTTGATAGAATGAGTTTGGGCTGAACTAAGATACATGACAACTGGGAGGGGGGAGTGAAGCTGGGGCCAGGGGTCCTCTTGGGGGCTGCACTGGAAAATCTCATCCAGATGGATTGTCCTGGCTGGGTGGCTCTAACTATAAATTACGGATACATATTTACTGCTGTAAGACTGTTCCTGTGTTGGGCCTGCACACCGTGGTTGCTCTGCCCTGTACCTGCATGTACTATTATTGAATGGCTGTAATGCATGTCTGAACCTTAATAAACAAGTCCCCGCCCAAAAAAACATTAGAAACATAAATAAAAGTTTTATGGTACGATGCATCCTTTGTTCCGAAAATGAATATTGAGTTCAATATTAATTTTGACCTGTTCTGCTTGTTCAGGAAGATAAACCTTGAGAAATACTTTAGAAGGAGCAACATGGGGCATGATAATACTTTGTGTTATGGTCCAAGAATGCAGTCAGTAATGGACATTGAAGCTGCTGACCCCTGATTTATCTGTTATCATAGCAGTGAACGAGTTAAATCCATCAGAAATTGCCATCATTGATATCATTGATGAGCTGCAGGTTAATGAGCTGGAGGCTTTGATTACTAATGCAGAGTGGGAGAATAAACAAGCTGTCTCTCTGCTACAACACAAACTTAATAAAACAATCAGCCTTTATTCCAGGGAACATGGTAAGCACAGCCATTGAGGCCTTTCAAATGTCAGTCCTATGAGATACCACTAATGCCATTCAGAGGAATCAGCACAGCAACTACTATGGCAGTTTAAACCAGGATGAGAAGCAGGCTTTGGATGAACTGACTAAAATGATGGATACTGCCATCAAACCTTCTGATTGGGGGGGGGGGGGACAATGTGGTGATGCTTGATATAGAGTATTACAGGAAAGAAGTGATGCATTGCCTTAATGACACCACCAGCTATCGATCACCACCAGCTGATCCAACCAAAATCTTTTAGTCCAAATTAATCAGCTTCTTGGAGGAATCTGTACATACAGGATGGATCACAGAGGAGGGGAGAAGGATACCCTACAGTGTGAGAACCCCAGGGTACCAGTTTTCTACCATATTCCTAAACTACATAAAGGCCATCGAAAACTTCACCTGGAAGCCCCATAATTTTGGGGAATGGGGCTATTACTGAAAAACTTTCTGGTTATAGTTACAGGATATTACAACAGGAAGTGGTTAGATTAAAATCCTACATAAGGGATACTACTTCTGTATTACAGCAGTAGAAAAAAATTGCAGTAGCAAGAACACTTTCTATGGTTGACCATAGATGTCAACGCACTGTACACCTCGATTAGCCATGAACTGTGACTGCATACTGCAAAAACCATGTTGGAGAGTTCTGTCATTCATTTCCCAATTCCTTTCATTATACAGGCAATCACATTGATTCTAACTTGCAATTTTTTCCTTTGTGATGATATACTGTATATATAGGATAGTGCATGAGTACCAGTTAACAACAGGACTATTCTTTCACTGAGTTGGTACTATGATGACAGATTACCTCGAGAGCGCAGCTCGAGAGGTAATCAGTCGTCATAGTACCAACGGTGAGAAAGAACAGCCCTGCCGTTAAATGATACGTATGCACTGTTCTGTATAGTGTATAGTGGAACATCGTTGCCTCAAAAAAAAAATTACTACATCTTTCTTTTTAAAATAAGACTGTCAGATTGCTGCTCGAGGACGCCAGCACTGAAAATATACGCATACACATTGTATAATATATATATATATTTCTATATAACAAACCAATCACTCACACAAGCACACACACACACACAAAAGGAAAAAGTACATAGTCATGTGGGGAGTAGTGCAATGTAATGGCTGTGGGGCAGCAGTCTTCCGGGAGTCTTTCTGGAGGATGAGATGTTGCCCTATTTGCAGACAACTCTCTGCCCTGAGGGGAGGTAGCCTGTCTTCAGGCCACACTGGACAGCAGTAAGAAAACCTTCCCCAGGCCAGACTGGATGGTAGGAAGGAACCCCCATCCAGGGAGCACCAGAGCCACCACCACTACCTCAGAGGTTGCAAAGAAAGCACAGCAGTTGGACCACTGTGGGCTCAGGGAGGGTGAGGAGGGTGGAACAGAGGCACACCCAGTCAGTTGTTCCACTCCACAATCCATACACCATTCTGGGGAGCACAGCTCCCATGGATGCACCCAGGAGGAGATTAGGGAGGCTGAGGACACCTGTCACAAGGGAGGCCCACAGGAAGGGAGGCAGAGGATGCCACAAGGAAAGGAAGCAGCTCCTGGTGGGGACTCAATTATTAGGGGATAGAACTGGGGAGCAGGAAAACTGAAGTAAAGTGCCTGCCTGGTGCCATGGCTTGTAGGGACAGGAAGCGCATCCTCAGGATCACGAGAACAGCTGCACGGGAGTCTGAGCTGGATGTCATTGTCCACCTAGGGACAAATGACTTGGCTCAACATGAGCTTAGAGCAGTGCAGAAGGACTTTGTAGAACTGGGGAGAGGCCTAAGACAAGTAGCACACACAGTATCCTTCTCAGAGGTGCTGCCTGTAAATGGCATGAGTGAGGCAAGGGTACTTTGCACCATGCAGTTTAATGAGTGGTTGAAAAAATGGTGTGGAGCACAGGGGTTTGGCTTCATTGGGGACTGGGGTTCCACCTGGAGGGACACCAGCCTATACTGGCAGGATGGTCTGCATCTGTCCAGGAAGGGAACAAGTCTTTTGAGCAATCGGTTTAAATGCTTCATTGGCAAGCTTTTAAACTAGTCAAGGGGGAGGCACTGATAAGCAGCAGAAAAATCCCAGCCTCTCCCTACAAAACAGGGTACTAAATGGGAAAAAGACCGAGGTAGAAAGGTCAGTGGGGGATGCTGCAACAGAAAGTAAAGCCATCAAAAAATGGAGAGCAATGAGTACCAATGCCCGTAGTCTGAGTAACAAGCTTCCTGAATTAGTGGCCTTGATGGAGGAGGAACATCTGGATATCGTGGCAGTCACAGAAACATGGTACACACAAAACCATGACTGGGATGTAAACATACCAGGATACACTATCTACAGGAGGGACAGGGAGGGTAAAAGAGGAGGAGGAGTAGCTCTTTACATAAGGGAAGGAATCAAAGCAACAGAACAAAAGGGTAAACAGGAGGAGAAGAAGCACTGTGGGTAAATTTGAGACCGCAATGGCACCACAATCCGCAGACAGGGTTAGAGTATAGACTCTCTTCTCAGGGGAGGAAATGGACAAGGAAATGATAGAAAGTATACTTAGTATGGCAGAAAAAGGGGAGATATTGCTGATGGGTGATCTGAATATTCCAGATGTTAACTGGAGTGCAGTTGCAGCAGCCACTTCTAAGAGTGGGTTATTCTAGATGCCCTACAGGGCATGCCTTAGACAACTAGTATTGGAGCCCACTCGAGAGGAACAATCTTAGACCTGGTTCTCTCAAAATGGAGATGAGGAGAGGATCACAGATGTAGAAGTGGGTAGCCATCTGGGAACTAGCGACCATCGAACAGTATGGTTCACAATAAACACAGCAATAGAGTCAAGCCATACAAAGACAAAGGTACTGGATTTTAGGAGGGCTGACTTTGTCAAATGGGTGAGTGCCTAAGGAATGCACTAGCAAATGGGCAGGAAGGAGGGGTGGAAGAACAATGGGGAATAATAAAAACTGCCATCACAGAGGTAACAAGCCTTTGTGTAAAGCAAATAAACAAAATGAAACGGTAAGAAACCACTATGGTTCTCAAAGGAAGTGGCAGTGAAGGTTCAAGAGAAAAAGAAAGCATTCAGGAAGTACAAGGAATCACAGAAGGAACAGGACAGAGAACTGTATCAGTTAAAGCAAAAGGAAGCTGGGAAGGCAGTCAGAACAGCAAAGGCCCAAACCGAGGAAAAGATAGCCTACTCAGTTAAGAAGGGGATAAAACCTTTATAGGTACATCAGGGAGCAGTAAGACCAAGGGAGGGATAGTGAGGCTTAGTAAAGAGGAGGAGGAGGGTGGGCAGAGGGTGACTGTGAAAAGGCAGAGATACTAAACAAATATTTTTGCTCAGTATTTACAAAGGAAGAGGGAAGTACCTAAAACAAACAGTAGAAACACTCTGGATACAGAAGTTGATACCAGCCATTTACAGAAGAAAGGGTTCTGAAAGAACTCTTAAACTGAAGGTGGAAAAGCGATGGGGCCTGATGGGATTCATCCCAGAATTCTAAAAGAACTATGGTAGAACTAGTGACACCACTGACTACCCTCTTTAACAAATCATGGGAGGATGGGGTGGTACCCAAGGACTGGAGGAGGGCAGATGTGGTTCCCCTTCACAAAAGTGGAGCAAGGCAGAAGCAGGAACTACCGACCTGTTAGTTTAACCTCAGTGGTGGGGAAATGATGGAATCACTTCTGAAGGAAAGAATTGTTGAGTATCTAGAGGCCAGAGGGGCACAGGACCCAAGGCAGCATGGATTCACAGTGGGAAGGTCATGCCAGACAAATCTGATAGATTTCTTTGACTGGGTGACCAAAGCAGTTGATCAGGAGGGCTGTGACATGGCCTACCTAGACTTTAGCAAGGCATTTGACACAGTCCCACACAAAGATTAATATCAAGTTAGCTAGCCTGGGAGTGGGTCCCAAGATGACAGCCTGGGTAAAGAATTGGCTGGAGAATAGGACACAGAGAGTAATAGTAAATGGAGTCCACTCTGAAAAAGGGGGTTAGTAGGGTACCGCAGGGTTCAGTATTAGATCGTCCTCTTCAATGTCTTTATAGTTTACATTGCAGAGGGACTGGAAGGAAAGTATGTCTCTTTGCAGATGACACAAAGATCTGCAACAGAGTTGATGCACAAGGTGGAGTGGAAAGGATGAGAAGGGACTTGGCAAGGTTAGAGGAATGGTCAAATGTATGGCAGCTTAGATTCAATCCTAAGAAGTGCAAGGTAATGCACCTGGGAAACAAAAACCCAGGGGAAGAGTACACAATGGGGGTGAGATACTAACAACAACAAAAATGGAAAGGGACCTGGGGGTAGTCATATCAGATGACCTAAAGGTGGGAAAGCAATGTGAGAGGGCAGCAAGGAGGGTTGGGGATACTGGGATGCATAGGAAGAGGCATCACCAGTAGAAAACAGGAAGTTATTATTCCTCTGTACACAGCTAGTGAGACCCCATCTGGAGTACTGCGTGCAGTTCTGGAGACCCAATCAAGAAAGACATAGACAGGATGGAAGCTGTCCAGAGGAGGGCAACTAAATGGTGCAGGGTCTGCACGGAAGACATAGAAGAGAGACTTAGGAGCTTAATATGTATAGCCTCGAGGAAGGAGAGAGGGAGACATGATAGAAACTTTCAAGTACCTCAAGGGAATCAACAACGTCCAAGAGGGTAGCATCTTTCAAAAAAGAGGTGGCAAGAACAAGGGGCACAATTTGAAGATAGAAGGGGCTCCAGAGGTAATTTAAGGAAGTATTTTTCACAGAGAGGGTTGTGGATGTATGGAACAGCCTTCCAGAGGAGGTTGTGGAGTCAAAAACAGTGGTGGAATTCTGCATGCATGGGACAGTCATAAGGCAATTCTAGGGATGGGGTAGGAAGAAGTAGGCTGCTGGTTAACTAGGACCTGCAGCTTATCCATCAGGTAGGGAAATGGGCAGACTGGGTGGGCCAAGTGGTCCTTATCTGCCATCAAATTCTATGTTTCTATGTTTCTATGTGGGACGTCTGCACTGCAGCAGAACGAAAAGTCGTTCTGCTGTCCTGCGGACGTCACTTTTTGGTTCTGCTGCACTACAGACGTCACTAGTGCAGCAGAACAACATTTTGAGAGTGCTATATTTCAGTGAACAACAACGTTCCACTATACACTATATACAAAATAATGGCTGGGTAGGTGGTTATAACAAGAATTTTACACACATTTGAGCTGTGGGATGCCACGTAAATCCTGAGAGCAAAGTTCAAGGGGTTTGTAAAGACATTCCACTCTGAAGGTGTGTGTAAAATTTGAGTTTTACACACCTACACAGCCTTTATTTTATATAATTGCTGGGGAAAGTTAAGAAAGCATTTTTGTAGCCCAGTTATTTTTTTAAATGTACTTACTGCCGACTCTGAGTGGTGGTGAAGTGGTGAGCAACAAGGAATTGCAGCCAGCGCAGAGGAAGGGAAGAGCAGCTGGTGGCGCATACACAGAACAAGGGAAACCTGGTGCATGTTCACCATCATAACCCACAGGTTATAACGGTGAATTATAACTGGGTTTCCCTTAGGTAAAAAACAAGACCCAGTTATTATATTTTACTTACAGACTAAATGAACAATGATGGGCACATTGATGGCCCTTCCTATGCCAGCTTTTTTATGGGTTGGTGGAAGCAGTGGGCCAGCTATGACCCCATTGCCAAGTACTTTTTGAAAATCATGAAGTGGATCAGGTTTATAGATGATATCTTAGGCATCTGAACAGGTTCAGTTAGTGAATTACATAGATTTGTAAACTATTTAAACAGTAATGAAGTGGGGCTGAAATTTAAATACAGTCATTAAGCCACTTATATTGTATTTTTGGATTGGGTCCTGCATGGGAGGGTGCAGGAAGAAGTACACACTACCAGCCATAGGAAATGGACAGCTGGTAATGCAGTTTTTCATGCCTGCAGTTCGCACTCCATTCACCTTGTACAGAGTATCTCTTATGCACAGTTATTGTGTTTATGTAGAAATTGCACCAAAAGGTCAGATTTTGAGAAGGAGGAAGTGGTGACAATGATTGACAGGTTTGGTATGAGGGACTATACAGAAACACCTTCACCAGTGTCCATACTAGGGCTGGAAATCAGGACAGGGATTCATTGCTGAATAAACATCATCAAGAAATTGATGGGGATAAAGTGTCCTTTGTGACAGCTTATGGCCCTATTGCAATGGATCTCAAGCAGATTGTTAGGAATAACTTGCACCTGTTGGGTTGGATGAGAGCCTTAATGAAGTAGTTGCAGCGGGCCCAAGAGTGAGTTTTCACCAGGTATAAAGTATAGGGAGGTGCATAGTAGTTTTTATAAACCTAAACACTTCCTAAACTGGCTGCCATTGAAACTGCATTTTTTTTCCCTGCAAGAATTGTGTTACTTGCAAGTTTGCAGTTCAGGTTGATGAACTCATTAACCCAGCCCCAAGAGGTCTGACAGAAGTAAAGATCAGACAATCTATCACTTGCTACACATTTTTTGTTGTTTATTCCCTGTGATGCTCCTGTGGCAAGGTGTACATCAGTCACACAATTAGAAGTCTGAAAGAGAGAATACCGGAGAACTTCAGGGACATAAACAACAAAAGGGCTGATCATTCTCTCTCCTCTCATCTCTTGGAAAAACAGGGTGAAGGGAATCATATGGTCTCATATATGGGGATTGAATACATTGCATACAACAAATGGGTGGTGATAGGATTAACAATCTTCTGCAGAAAGAATTGCAGTGGCTGCTTAAGCTTAGCATGCTCCAGCCTAATGGGTTTAATGAACATATGGACTGGAACCGTTCCTTAGCGAATGAGTATTCTGTTGTACAGTGCTCCCTCGCTGTACTGAACACCTGTGATGGCTCCCCTTGTTGTTTAAGAAGGTGTATTGACACCTCACTATAGTGAATCCTACCTATAGTAAACAAAGGCAGTATAGTGTAGTGGTTTAAGGCTCTGAGCTGCAAATCTGGCGACATCCAGCAGACCAGACCTGGGTTTGAATCCCACAGCTTCCACTTACATACTGTGTGACCCTGAGCAAATCACTTAACTTCTCTGTGCTCCCAGGTTGCACCTGTAAAAAAGCTTTCAGCTTAGTGTGCTACTCCTGGTTAAACAACTAAAAAAAAAAAATTGATGATTCCAGAGGTGTTCACTATAAAGAGGGACTAATGTATTGCCATTGCTGGTATACTGGTTCCCTCTATATTACTGTATGAAAATAGCACACTAGCAATTTTTATGTTCACCCTTGTGCTTCTCAAAGTGAACATATTGGTATGATAGTGGATTTTGAGAGGCGTGTCACAGTCGGTCCAATGCAGGGCAATCTATAAGGGGCTTGACAGTGTCAGGCTAATCATCATCCTAGCTTATCATGACACTCATCTGGTCTTCCTGGGTGGAAGTTTTGTGTAGTTCAAAGAAAAGAGCCACCCAAACCATAGAGTGGCTCTTTCCTTTGATCTGCATAATGCTGCCCAGTAAACAGAGCTGATTAGCATCATGATCAGCCTGCTATGGTCCTCCCCAGCAGCAAAAAACAATCCCTCCCACCCTCTGCCATGTATCCCTCCCATCTCCCATTGCTTCCACCTTCCCTGTTAACTTTCCGCCACTGAAGTGCCCAATCCCTGGTGCTGGCTAATACCCCCCCCTTTCACTGTGGAACACCGAGGAGCCCACCCCAGTGCTACAAAACATGACATTGACACTGGGGTGCCCAATCCACAGTGTTGGTACTTGAAATAAAGAAGACTGTCCCTAGTACTCTTTTTTTTACTTCCTGCAATCCCACCCTCTACCAAGGATACCTCCCACCTCCAGTCACTTCCCGTGCCCCTAGAGGTTAAACCAACACTGGGATGCCCAATCCCCAGTGTCAGTACCTGAAATAAAGAAAACCGTCCTTCATACTCTTTTTGTATTCACCCTGTAAAAAAGAAAACCATCCATTGATGTCTGTTGCCACTAGCCCACTGCTGTTATTACCCTACCACCTAAGCTCCACCACCCCATATCCCCCACCCCTTACTTACGTACAGGGGGTCCAATGCCATAATCCTCTCTGGACTGGAGATACATCATCACTCTTCAGTGCTGGACCAGGAATTGAGGAAATCAGGTATGTGGTTCAATGTATTTAAATGAGTTTTGAACTTGTCCTCATAACTTGGTCATTTTTTAAATATTTTTCCCCAAAATTTTCAGTATGGCCTTTTTGGGACCCCACCTCATGAACAAGGGTGGTGAAATTATGCAAATCCATCCCAAAAGCTGATTTTGCAGTCATTGTGTGAAATCACATTTTGGGCAGGATTTGAAAATTGTCTCCATCTTTGTTTATGAGGTGGGGTCATAAGAAGGCTATGTTAAAAATATGGGATAAAAATATTAAAAAACAACAAAGTTAAGAGTGTACACTGAAAGTTTTCAATGCACTCTCTTAACTTAAGTTTCAATATTTTGACCCCAAATTTTCAATGTAGCCATTTTTTCACACCACCTCATGAACATGACAGCTGTTATTTTTCAAATCCTAGCTAAAATGAGTTTTTGCACTCATATCACAAAATCACCTTTCAGGCCGGATTTGAATATTTTCTTCACCCTTGTTCATGAAGTGGGGTCATAAGAAGGCAATGTTAAAAATTTGGGGGTAAAATATAAAAATAAAGTTATAAGCATGTGTTGAAATTTTCAGCACATGCTTATAACTTGGGTAATGTTCAATTTTTTGACCCTAAATTTTCAACATTACCATTTTTTTCACACCACCTCATGAACGTGACTGCTGTCATTTTTCAAATACTGGCCAAAATGCGTTTTCACACTTGTGGTGCAAAATGACTTTTCAATCACTGTTTTATAAATGACAATTGTCATGTTCAGAAGGAGTTGTCATAAAAAGACTGTGTTGAAAATTTGGGGTCAAAGTGTGCAAAAACAACTAAGTTGTGAAGAAATGTCGAATTGTTCCAACGTTTACTTATAACTTTATTTTTGCAGATTTTTGGCCCCTAATGTTCAACATGTCCCTTGTGTTACCCTATCTCCTGATCATGACAGGTGTCATTTTTCAAATCCCCCCCCCCAAACTTGTTTTCACAGTCGCACTTCGAAATTACCTTTCAGATGGAATTTAAGCAACTGTCTTGATCATGTCAGGTCATAAAAAGACAGTTGGGAATTTGGGGTCAAAGCGTGGGAACCCATTGAAAATTACACATTTCCTCTCAGCTGGCACACCTGAGTAAATGCAGTTTAAAAATGTGTAAAAGCAGGACACCACTGAAAATGAGATATTGCATCTCATCTGGTCTATCCTGGGTAAATGTACAGTAATAACGTGAACAAGCAAGACTGGTACAACAGCAATGCAAGCAGTGAATATTCAGCATTGACAAATGCTTGTCATTATACTGTTTTTGTTCCACTTGTCCCCTCTGATCGCTTTTTTTTTTTTGTTTATCCGCTTTGTTTTCTTCATCTCCTGTGTCTTTTCCTCCCCTTCCAAGCCACCCATTATACCCATTTCTGTACCTTTTCCTGGGTCCTTCCCCCCCTTGCCAAAGACCCCTGTCCCCCTCCTTTTCCTTCCTTTATTTCTTTATTTCGTTTGGCCCCTCAACTCCACTGCCTTTACTCGTATCTTGCCATTATTATTTATGTATCTGAAGCATTGCTACTAATCATTAAGCTTATGTTGTGAGAATGTTCTAAAGTCATCCCCCATTCAGATCCAAGATTGTATAGCAAACTGTAAGGATGTAAATAATCTCATATTATATTAGTAACATAGAATCATAGAGTTTTACTGCAAATAAGCACAGTGTTGCCCACCCAGTCTGCCCATTGTCACTGAACACTGTATCTAACCTCCAGCTCCCTCACCCCGTTGCTTTCCACGATTCCCTTATGCCTATCTCATGCATTCTTGAATCCCACCACTGTTTTTGCCCACACCACCTCTGCTGGAAGACTGTTCCAGGCATCCACCACTCTTTCGGTGAAGAAGTACTTCCTCACATCCCTCTTGAATTTACCCCCTTCCAGCTTCATTGCATGCCCCCTTGCTCTCGTGCATCTTTTCCTCTGAAAAATACTCTCCACTTGTATCCTATTTACTCATGTGAGGTACTTATAGATTTCTATCATATTCCCCCTCTCTTCCAGGGTGTACATACTAGGGTCCTTCAGTCTATCCACATAGGGCTTCTGATGCAGACCTCGCACCATTTTAGTTGTCCTCCTCTAGACAGCCTCCACTCTGTCTATGTCCTTCCTGAGATGTGGTCTCCAGAACCAGACAAAGTACTCTGGAGTCTTACTAATGATCTATACAGTGACAGCACCACCTACCTCCTGCTGGTGATATGCTACACCTCCCTATGCACCCCATCATCCCACTGGACCTAACAACTGCCTTGTCGCACTGCCTCACCACATTGAAGTAATCAGATATGATTATTCCCAGGTCCCCTTTCTGTTTGATGACTGTCAACACCTCTTCTCCCATTTTGTTCTCTGCCTCTAGGTTTCTGTGCCTTAAGTGTGTGAATTTTTACTTTTTTGAATTGAAATCTAAGTGCCTTGCTCTAGACCACTCTTCAAGTTTTTTCAGGTCTCTGCACATTATTTCCAGCCCCTTTGGAGTGTCCACCCTATTGCAGATTTTGATGTCATCCACAAAGAGGCAGACTTTCCCCTCCAGCTCATTTGTAATGCCACTTACAAAGTCACTAAGTAGGACTGGTCCCAGTACTGAGACCTGAGCACCCCAGTGGTCACGCTCTCTTCCTCAGAGTGAACTCCATTTACCACCACCCCCGGTCACTTATTCCTTAACCAGTTTCTTACCCAGTTTACCACTTTTGGACTCACCCCTAAGCTTTGTCTCCTGTGTGTAAGGGTGTCAAAAGCCTTATTGAAATCTAAGTAGGCCACGTCCACCGCTACACATTTTCATGTGGCATATTCTCTTTTTCTCATCCTTGCTGTCATTACATTTTATGTATTTATTTAGTTTTTGGTTAACCGGATAGGTTGCACTAGGCAGTAAAATGCCTATTTTCAGGCACGACCCAGGAGAGTACAATATCATGATTTTGCAGGGTTACAGAAACAAACAGACAAGACATTACAAGTTACAAGATGACAATGCTCATAGATACATACAGTTGTAGGAGGAACAGTAGTGCAATTTTTAGAAATGAATAGTACAGCATACAATTGACAATGCATTAAGAGTTTAGCTAGAGGTTACATTGTATCAAGTAGACAGTGGTACAATCGAGTCAGTGAAGCTCACCAGGATGAAACCCAATTCTGCAGCATTTTGCAGCACTCTGCAGCATGTTGCAGCAGAGTTACTGTGGATAACAATATCATTTCAATTTCAATTAGTCCCTTTTGTCATGCAGGAAACTGTGACACTCACTTCATCCTGGCAGTGTCACATTTTCCTGCATGACAAAAGGGATTACTTCCCATTGAAATTACATTGTTTTCTGCAGTAACTCTGCTGCAGCATACTGCAGAATGCCTTAGAAGTGGGTTTCATCCTGGCGAGCTTCACCACAGGTCATTTACAATGGTGAGATAACAGGGAATACATATAGTAACAGGAACTAACAAGTTATCACCAAACACATAGGCAATAAAACTATGCCTTGAGTTGATTAAAATAAGAGCGGTAAGTGCTCAAGTGCTGAAGGCTAATAACAGGGTAGGTAGCCTGTGTGAATTATCATGGTGAGTGGTTATGGGCAGGTACATAGGGAGCTTTTCAGCATATGGGCTCAAAGGTGACTTCAGAATTAGTTTACTCTGTGCTTAAGTTGAACATTTGGAGGTAATTTGTTCCAAAACTTGTGGGCCGTAAAAGAGAAAGATATCTCACCTTACCTAGTACATGATCTGGGTACCTTTAATTGATCTGTGCCAGAGGATCTAAGGGTGTAGTTAGTGGAGTTAGGTTCAAGGCAGGAGGCAAGGGAGAGTGGGATTTGGCTGTGTAGCACTCTGTGGATTGATTTCCCAAGTGTAAGGTCCATAAGGGCTGATGTAGAGGGCCATCCTAATTTACTATACAGAAAACAGTGATGCGTAAGGTAATTATATCCCAGAGCAATGCAACATACGTTATTGTACCCCACTATTCATTTCCATAAAAGGGCATTTGAGGTGTTGGCAAAGATGGGTAGTCCATATGTGAGTTTTAGTAGTAATAGGGAGCATGCAATATTAATCCTAGCAATAGAGGTGAGGTTATTGCATGCACAATAGGCCATTCTCAAACTTGAGTTTGCAGCCTTACATGTGATATGCTCGGTGAAGTCAAGGGAGGGGTCCAAAGTGATTCCTAGGTATTGGAAGGTTGTGACAGTGTCAAGTAGTAAGCCATTTGCAACAGACACTGATAGTGGCATACTTAATCTACGTATTCGAGGAAGTGTTCTGAAGAGCATAGCCTGAGTTTTGGTGATATTCAGTAGCAGTTTATTTTCATAAAGCCAGATTTGTACTGTCTGGTGGTCAGATGACAGAGCATTGTTGATGTTGCCAATTTTGGAAGAGTGACAGATGAAGACCAGATCATTTGCATAAAGGAGAGTGGTGTTGTTCTTGAAGCAGTGAATGATTGAGTTTATGTGCAGGGAGAATTACAGTGGCCCTAGGATTGAGTCCTGGGGGACACCAAGCATGGTAAGAAGAAAGTCAGAGTAGGATGAAGTGCTCTTGATCCTTTGCTTCCTATCAGTGAGATAGCTAGTAAACCAGGGTAGTGTGTGTATTTTGTGATCCCTAGGGAGCTTAATTTACTACGCAATAACTGATGATTGACCATGTCAAAGGCCTTTATAAGGTCTATGAATACTGCCCCAACAAATTCACCTCTATCTAGGGAGGTGTAGATAGTTTTAGTTAATGTAAGTAATGCGGTTGTGGTGCTATGGCCTTTACGAAAGCTATGCTGGTCTGGGCAGAGTAAGTTATAGCTGTCAAGATACGAAGTAAGTTGGGAGGAGACAATTTTTTCTAATATTTTGCTTAGCACTGGTAGAATGGTGATGGGTCTGTAACTGGTTATAATTTTCTCATTACCTTTTTTGAAGACTGGGACAATGGCCCCTATGCGGTACCCAGCCTGCATAGCTGCGCACCTGCAGACAGGTGTGCACCGGCAGCATTCACCACTGGCCACCAGCTGTCAATGGCCCCACCCATCGGCACACAGGACTCTGCAGGGTGGCCAGGGTGGAGTCACAGACCTGGCCAGGTATCCAATCGGATGCCTGGACCGGAACCCACAGTGGATCCCGTATGTGGAGGGGTCACATTGGCAGCGTGCCCTGTGGATGTCCGAGGGATAGCAGCTGTGGTGGTGTGCATAGGGCAATGCCGCTGGCCCTCCGATGGCACTGGAGAGGTGAACAGGGATGGGGGATAGCAGTCGGTGGTGTGGGGGGAAGGTACTGTACCCCACCATTAGCGGGGGGTGAGCAGGCTGTGCCATTTGGGGGGCAGCAGCCATGTTCTGTGCCCCTGTGTGGGGGGTTTCCTGGGGGGGAACCAATGTGTGCTGGTGAGGGTGGGAGGCACCAGGTGGCCGTATGCAGTAGCCCTGGTGTGTGAATGCGCAACTTGCCCTGTTGTCGGGTGACTCCCGCTGTGTTCACGGGGTGCATAGGAAGCTTACAGCAGGGTTCTCCCTGGCATAACCTGCACCCCCTGAGCACCCCTGCGACCACCACTACATGCCTTGGTGCATGGCATGTAGTGCTGACATGCTCCTCACCCACCCCCGGCACATTGCTATTCAGGCAGCCAGGGGATTGGGCATGTAGGTGCTGTGTGCCCCCCTTGGAGCATCCTGTGCAGGGGCACGTAGGGTGCGGAGTGGCTGCGTGCCCCAGATACATGCGCGTAGCCACTCCAGCAGTGCATGGCACCCATTGTTTGCATGTTTCCATGCTGTGGGGACAGTGAAAGTAGAGAGGGAGAGGTTGAGGATCCTTGCTAGTAGTGAGGCCAACTCTTGTGCCACAATTTTAAGTAACTTTGGTTCCAAACCATCCAGTTTGACTGATTTTGATTCAGGGATCAGACTAAGTAGTTTTAGAATCTCCTTAGTTGATAGATTTTTGAAGAGGAAGCGAGGGGTGATTGAGGACATTGTGAGGTGACAGCGGCGATGGGGGGGGGACTCCGTTTGTGTATTTAGCAAGTCAAGGGTTGAGGAGAGATCAGTAAATAATACATTGAGGGTTGTTGCAATTAGCTCTGTTAATTTCAAAGTTGGACGTGACGGTAGGGCTGGAAAATCCAAGGGGAGATTTAAGGTGGTTCAAAAATTGTCTAGGGTTTTTATGAGTAGAGGCTAGATGTGTCTTGAAGAAGCTACTTTTGCTCCTTTGGATTTCTTCTTTGACTTTATTTCTAAGGGCTCTGTATGTGACCCAGTCTGTTGGCCTTTTGGTTTCTTTAAATGAGGCCCAACCACTTTCTTTCAAGAGTGACATTAGTGGGCAGATAAGTCATTTGGTCTTTTGGCCACGCATCCTTCTTGTTTTTTAATTTTTTTTTATTTAGTATACTTTATTAATTTTCAATACAAAACAAAACAGTACATGGCACCATCCAGACAACTAAAAATCCAATGGTAACAAAGAAGGAAATAAACATAGACAATCCCCACAACCCTCCTCCCTCCTCCCCGGAGATATCTGGAAATGAACGGCATTTAAATGTGCATGGTGAATTAATATCCAACAGCACAGTATAAGAATACAGTGATCACAAAACCATGAATAGTAGTGAAGCATTTCAGGAGGACAGACCTTGTCCTTCAACCAGCACCTTGCTGTAGAGAGGGGTGCACAGACAGAAGAGTTTCTAACCTTCCCCATCATTTGAAATATAATGGTAAATGGTTTCGTATACTGGCTATTGTTTTCTTAACCCGCAGGCTACGTAGCACTTCATTAAACCACTCTGGGTAAGCTATGACTTCCTGATCTAGCCAGTGCCTCAACACCAGTCGTTTCACCGACATGATTATTAATGTAAAGAAGTATTTTCTTTCTTTCACTTCTACTTTAGATAGGACACCTACCACACAGATTTTGGGGGAAAAGCAATCCTCTAAACCTAACAAAGGGTCAAGTTTAGCTTTAATCTGTGCCCATAAGGGGGTAATTTTAGGACATTCCCACAGAATATGCAGCAGGGATCCCTCCGCCAAATTACACTGGGTGCAAGTGGATTGTGGAAGTTTCCCCATCTTGTGTAGTTGAATTGGAGTATAATGAATGTTATGCAAAATGTAAGATTGAGGTGGAGCTTATCATTTGACAGGTAGCGATATACATCCCGCCATATGCAGGCCCAATCTGTCGACAGATTGCGGGAGAGAAAATACCCAGTATTGAGGGATACTGGATACCCGTTGTCAGGGGAAACATGTGGGAGAATAAAAAGGCTGTTAACTGACAGACAGAATGTGGTTGCCGGGAGAGGGTATGAAGCATAAAGAGCAAACTGCTCTAATCCACCCTCCAGGCATTAACCCCCATCCACTTAACCGGCATATGCCAGAGTTGATAAATCTTGACAATCTGAGTGGTAGGAAGACTGAGAGAGGATAGTAGCGCTAGACTATTAGGTAACTTGCCATCCAGCAAGAGACCGGATACTGACTTGCCATGTAACTTGGGGAAACTGATGAGGAAACAATATTCTACCCCCTATTTTAAAATTTGGGTTGCCATACAGTGGTTATGAGATATCTCTGAGAGTGTCATATTTCAGAGTCTTACAGAGTTAAGCGTGGACACACAGGGAAGAAGAAATTACCAAATTGGTGAGCTGTGAAGGCAGGTTTTTTAAGCGACACAGAGAAAAGGCTATTTGGGGTGATATCCGTATCCATTATTTGCTGCCTTTCTATTTGACGCCATAGTGGAATGTATTCTGTGGTTCTGGTTCCTTGGGGGGTTTAACCCATTTCGCATATTTAGAGATGTAGCTACCCAAATAGTAAATGTAAAAATTAGGCAGTCTCAGACCTCCCAGGTGTTTAGGTGCACCTAATTTAATGTAGGCTCTACGGGGTGTCTTCCCCTTCCAAATAGACTGCGAGATGATAGTATGAACCTTTTTAAACCAATTTAATGGAAGGTGGAGATTCAATATGTTAAGGGGATAAAAAAGACGACGGGGGAGTATATTCATTTTAATAATACTAACACATGCCTGCAAAGAAAAGGGAAGCACATTTCATCTATGTAAGTCTGGTATCAACTATCTTGTCAAGATTCAGCGATTTGAGAAGGGAACACTTCTGGGAAAGAGAGATACCTAGATACTTAAACGTAGGAGCCCATGTCATCCCGAACCGGTCATAGTCGGCAGGGAAAGTCTTGGGGTTTAAGGCATTATAATGGATTTGTCCAAATTGAGTTTATAATTAGAGAATGTGCTGGATTCAGTGATAATATGAGGAACTTCTGGTATAGAGGAGGCAGGGGTGCGATAAATGCAGTAAAAGATCATCTGTATAAGCAGAGATCCTAATGTCGAAAGCTCCAATGGGGATTCTGGAAATATTAGAGGAGGTTTTAAGCCTATAAATCAGGGATTCTAAATAAAGGTTAAAAAGCAAGGGGGACAAAGGACATCCCTGATGGGTTCCTAAGAAAAATGGGAATACCGGTGACAGCACTCCATTACAGTAGACCTTAGCAGTGGGGTTGGAATAAAGAGCACGAATCCACTGTATGAAGTGTGAGGGGAAGCCGAATTTCTCCAGCGCAGAAAACAAAAGTCCCAGCGCACTCTATCGAATGCCTTCTCTGCTCCAGGGAGACCAGCACCATAGGGTGATTGGTCCCCCTGTCCGCTGAGAAGATATGTGCCAAATTTCCTCAGATGATCTGTCGAGGACCTTCCTGGTGTAAATCCCACCTGCTCTGGACCAATCAGACCCTCCCAGACCTGCAAAATTCTGGCAGAAAGAATTTTTGCAAATAGTTTCATGTCCTGATTCATGAGGGAGATGGGGCGATAGTTGGACACCTTGTCATTGGGCTTATTTGGTTTTGGAAGCACTATAATTAGGGCTTCCAGTAGAGAGGAGTCTAAAACTCCTTTGGCACAAAAGTGAGAAAATAACTGTTGAAGAATAGGGGTTAATTCGGGTGCTAAAGCTTTGTAAAAATTGGAGGGAAAACCATCTGGTCCGGGGGTTTTGTCTGTAGGGAGGGATTGAATGGCCAGAAGAATCTCTTGAGTGGAGATAGGTCAGACAAGGAAGGCTTGTTGTTCAGGTGATGACATGGGGAGGGGCATAGAACATAGGTATTCCTTAATCTCATCCAGGGAGGAAGGATTATTTTGGAGGCCATAAAGTTGACTGTAAAAAAGGTCAAATTCTTGAGTTTTTGCCTTAGGAGTTGTTCTAAGGGTTCCATCTACATGAGAGGAGATGACATGACTAGCCAGGAAGCTTCTTGTTGCTTCAACCAGAGGGTCAAAACGTGCCCGGCCTTATCCCCATGATCAACGTATTTGGCCTGTGTTTTTAAAAGAGCATATTCAGCTCTCTCCCTCAGGCAGTCCATGTATCGGTGTCTCAAGTCAGTTAGGGCAATCTGCTCATCCTCCGAGGAGTCCAGTGTTGGACTGCTCTCCAGTATTTTAATTTGATCTAATAGAGCGCATAGGGAGGCTTGTTGATTCTTTTTCTTCCTTGAGGCTATGCAAATAAATTCCCTTTTCAACACGCATTTCAAAGAGCACCATATGTTATCAATGTCTGGATCTTGAGTCCAGATTGTGCTCCAGAATGTGTTCTATGAGATTCTGGATCTGGGACAATATTTGTGTATCTTTCAGTAATTGGGCATTCAATGTCCAGATTTTGTCAGTGGTGAAAACTGGGAGAAACTCACACTTCAGTCAAACTGGAGAATGGTCAGAAATAACTCGGGGAGTAATTCCCCCATCTATCACCCCTGATAAATTCCCTATACTAAGTAGAAAATAATTTATACGAGAATACGATTTGTGCACCGGGAAATAGAATGAGTAGAGGCGTGCTGACGGGTGAAGGATCCTCAAGGGATCACATAACCCTCCTAATTCTAATAGTTCATGAAGTGCATATTGTGCAGGAGAGAGACTCATGGAGTGATTCCTCGACCAATCAATATCTAAGGTGAGGGTCACGTTCCAGTCTCCCGCCAAAATCAGGGGAAAATTAGCAAAAGGGGAGAAAAGGTTAATCAAACTGGAGAAAAACTCTGGAGAAGGGACATTGGGCCCATATATACAACCCATTAAATTCTCTGTATGATTTAGCGAGCCATGCAAAAAGAGATGTCTCCTCTTTGGGTCAACCAAACTGCGTTAATTGAAATTTAACCCCTCTGAAGAATAATATAGCTACCCCTCTCTGGTTCATAGAATTCCTGGCTGCAAAGACTTGTTCCACTCCCAGCCTTCGAAATAACAAGTTCTCAGAGGCTAGGATATGGGTTTCCTATAGGAAGGCAATGTGGCAATGCAGTAACTAAAGGTGTTTCAAAATTTGATACCTCTTCCCCTTGGAACGGGTCCCTTTAATATTCCATGATGTATATTGCATCACTTAATTTTCTGTGAAAAAATAGCTGAGATACCTGAATCCCATGCTTGGTATATAATGCAGGTAGACCCAGTATCTCCATCTCCCCTCTCCCCCTACCCCAGTTTGGTACATGCCATGCCCTAAAACTCAAGCCCAGAACCCTCCTGAGTCTGAGGAAAGTTGGAAAATAAAGCCAATGAAACATGGGAGCATACAATAAGCCCAATATGCTATCCCTGTATAATCCAAAACAGTTCAAAATTCCCCACTTCCCCTCTAACCCCTGTCTTAATATTGTGATACTCCCAAAACAAAAAACCAAAAAAAATTCAGTGCAGTAAATCCCCAGCCTCAATGACTGACCTGCCTGCTAATCCAGATCATAATATCCATTCGCTCCCCAAGCAGTAGCCGCTTCCCCCACACCCTACCATCAGGTAATAACAGGTTTTCTACCAAATTATAAATGCTAAGGATCAGGTCATCAAACATCATGTAGGCCTAATTTACTCTCTGTTGCCCTGATGTCCATGGCAGGGCTACGATGAAGTCTCTGTCAATTAGAGGATGTGTAGGAAGGTAAACAGATAGCTACAACAGGGTCTACTGAATGCTGGATCTGCACCTCCCTCATAGCAACTATCCCTAGTGCACTTGGCTGGCATTCTCCTACTAAAACAAAAGGTGGTTAACAACAGCTGATGGTCCATAGCACTGCAGGTAGCCCAGGAATCACTCCAGAGCACATTCTGGCACTAGGCAGGATCCACAGTTCATAGGGA
Organism: Neoceratodus forsteri; assembly: GCA_016271365.2. Taxonomy (NCBI): domain Eukaryota; kingdom Metazoa; phylum Chordata; order Ceratodontiformes; family Ceratodontidae; genus Neoceratodus; species Neoceratodus forsteri. Next base: position 369,707,535 of record CM057451.1, on the reverse strand, counting down.
ATCGCCGACAGTCTTATAATAGTGCACAATGCTTCATGACAGTCTGTTCCTCTTTAAAACCACTAAGTGGAGTGAACACTGCTTGACAGAGGCAACCATACCATTCAAAACCGTAGAAATGTCTTTAAGCTGAGCAAAATGCGAGAGCTCTCAGAGGGATCCCCCTCAACCAGAATTAGCTCGCCACTTCGAGAGTCCTGTTTAAACAGTCACAGGTGATGATTTCCAGACCCTCCATAAACAGCTGAAAAACAATAAAGTACTGTATACATTCTGGTTAACATAATAGGACCTCCCCTGCATAGAACTCACTTAAACAGATTGGGATAGAGGGATTTAAACATAGTAGCAGCCTGCTCCGCCGACTCGCAATTCTGCCAGGTGTCCCGATGCTGAACTTGTAGAGTCACAGGGTATTTCATTCGGAATTTAATGCCCACGGCAATCAGCTTGGTAATGTAGGGATGCAACTCTGTTCTCTTTTGCTGCACTGTTTTAGGTAGGTCTTGAGCTATCTAGATCCTCTTTCCTTCCCACTGCAGCTCTTGTAAATCCCTGTTCTCCCCAATATATGCTGTTTATCGAGGAAATTCAACAAACAGAATATCAGTGGTCGAGGAGGTGCACCCTGAGGTGGTGTTGGGTGAAGCGACCTATGGGTCCATTCTACTATATACACTGGGCCATTAGGAGAAGGGTCCGCAATTTTGGTGCACAGCTTTTGTTGATGGCTGAGGCCCCTTATTCCCCTTCTGGCAGCCCCATAATTACTAAATTATTTCTGCGAGACTGTCCCTCTAAGTCCTCTAGCTTGTTTCCATTGATTTTACCATTGCCACAGTTGTGACATTTCTGCTTTAGCCCTCCAGTGGTCCAAAGAAGAGATACGGGCTTCACTGTCTCCTGTTCATTGAGAGAGAATAGCCAGAGAAGATGTAATGGTTTGAATATTGGTTGCCAGAGAGTCAAAAGTATCCTTCTGAGGGGACAGACCTGAAAATTTCTCCCCGTGAGGGCGGCCTATGGGGCTGGGTTAGTAGTAGGCCCAGTCGGGAGTGCCTTGGAGTGCTTGGCAGTTTTATCTCTGGTCGGTGTCGGTGGAGGCGTATGGCGAGGTAAAGCTTCTTGCATATCTGCATCAACTGCAGAAAATTATTTGCTCAAAGACAGAGTCGCTTTACTCATAGTTAGTAGACATGCCAGTATTGCTGCCTAAAATGCTGAATTAGTAGAAATATCAGATTTTAAACAGGTGTGGGAGTGGGAGCTATATGGAAAGTGTTAGTTCAGGAAGCCATCACATGCCCTCTCCACACACCCTTCTTGTTGTAATGGGAGCATGTCTATTTTGGTGTAAAAGAGGCATTGTCTCAAGAGGCACTAGACATTTCCTACAGGTACAGCAAAATGAAGCATGCTTCTCCAAGAAGTAATCTTAACACCTTGGTTAAACCTTGTGATTTGTTTTTGCTTAAATGTTCTTCTGGACAAACTTAAAGCAGAGGGTATTTCTGACTGCAGTCAGCTGGTTCCATTCTTACTTTGAAGGTAGGTCTTAATCTATCTGGATAGGTAGCTTAATTTCATCTCCGCTCCCTATCTGCTCAGTTCTCCCTCAAGGGTCTGCCCTGGTTCTGTTCTCTTTTCCGTATTCTTAAATGACCTCCCCTCTCTTCTTCTGCGTTCATTCATATGTACACTGATGATACCATACCTTTTGCATCTGGCTCCTCATCCAGTGATCTTACTGCACAATTGCTGCTGGATTTTGATGATATGCAGCACTAGTTCCAATCTAACCTGTTAACCCTGAATGCCAAAACAACAGTTTCTATGACTTTTGGCACCCATCAGAGGCTTTCTTGTTTCACCCCTCTCCCTGAATTTTACACCCTGGATGGTGCTATGATTGAGGATGTATCCTCTTTTAAGTACCTGGGAGTTTTGCTTGACCGTCATCTTGATTTCCTGGTTCATATTGATGCCATTCACTAAAAGCTTCACCCCCAAGCTTGGCAAACTCTACAGGAACAAAGTGAATATCCTGCTTCCTATCCACTGTGAGATTGTTTTAATGATGATTCTCCCTATCTTTGATTATGGTGACATGGTTTATAGTGGTGCACCCAAATCCTACCTTGGCAGACTGGACCCGTCTTTCACTCTTTCTGTCATTTTGCTTTAGACTGTTCCCCTCATACCCACCATTGCTCACTCAACTCTGCCCTTTTTCTCCCCTCTCTTGATGCCAGGCACCTATCCCATTGTGTTTCCTTTATTTCTAAATTCTGGTTTGGTGCTCTTTCCTCCTACCTTATATCCCTCTTATCCTCTCCCCCTGATTCCAGCTACCCTCTCCACAGTAGTACTTCTTATTTCCCCTTTATTCCTTCTAGAAAAATTATTGCTGGTCAATCTGCTTTCTCTTATCACTTCCTTAAGCTCTGGTCCTCTCTTCCCCTGTCAGTTCACTCTGTTTCTTCTGCTTTCTCCTTAAAGTCTTTTCTTTATGACTTTTTCTCTCCTTCCTTCAACTGTCTATGATCCTCTTACTATAATTCACACATTGTACTCACCCACCAGTAGTTTGCCTTGTTCCGTTACACTGCACTTTACCTGAAACATACTACCCTCGCCCCAAGGACTCAGTTTGTACCTTATGTACATATCTTTTACACTGTTGATTATGCTTCTGTTTTATTGTATTTTATATGATTTTCCACATCCCCTTTCCCCCAGGACATATCTGGAAATGAGGTGTTATCAGCTCAGTATGTCTTTCCTGGTGAAACTTTTAAAATAAATAAATAAGTAGACAGGCTTATGGTCATATAAGGAAACTGTTGCATGTCTTTTCTGTCTCCAGGGATGCCAGAGTCCCTGTGGCTCTGGTGTCCCTGGACATGGAGAAGGCTTTTGACAGAGTCAACATAGATTTTCTTATGGTTACTCTCCTGAAATTTGGATTTCCGGTTAAGTTTATTAATTGGATTGAAATCTTTTACTTACAGAGGCAAAAAATGTTTGCAGTGGTCTATACTCTCCCACTATCAGATTGTACTGTTGTACTCATCAAGGGCGCCCCTTGTCTCCAATCTTATTTATTTTTTACTTAGAACCCCTTTTATTTTATTTAAACACAAACCCTTGAATTAAGAGTGTAAATATTGATCTCTTTCATTTAAAAGTATCTGCTTATGCAGATGACCTGCTTCTCCATATTTCTAATCCCAAAGAAACATTAATAGCAGCATTAGAAACCATTCATGAATTTAGTTTGGTTTCAAACTATAAACTAAACAAAGGAAAGTCATCTGTTATGCATTTAAATGGTTAGGTTCTAAAGGAAGATATTAGTAACCTAGGATTATTATGTGCACCAAACCATATAAAATACTTAGGTATTATCTTACCTCAGGATGACTCTCAGTTAACTAATTTGAACTTTACCAAGTTAATCAACACTCCAAAACAAGATTTAAGCAGATGGAATCTGCTTCCTTTATCATTGTGTGGAAGGGTTAATATATCAAAAATGAATATCTTTCCTAGGCTATTTTATCCTTTAAATTTGATAAATGTTTATCTTCCCTTAAATTGGTTCACCCCTATTCACACAGCCATGAATAATTTCATTTGGCAAGGTAAACCTCCCAGAATTGTGCTCAACAAATTAATGCTTCCTAAATCTCAAGGAGGCATTCAAATTCCAAAGCATATTCTTTATTATATGGCTACCCATATGAATAAATAGATAAAATGGTCTCTTCCTATGTAGCCAGACTCAAGTTATAAACCGTTATGGCTAGAAATTGAACTATATTTAATTAAGTCTCATAAAATAACCCCCACATCTTTATTTTATACTAACGTTTCTAACCTTCCTTCACTTAAAAACTCAGCAGTGGGAATTTCATTGAAAGTACACAACCAAATAGGTAATTTTCAAGCTTGGCAGCTTTACAAAGAGTGTAAACCAACCAATCTTTAATAATTGTAACCTTAGAATGAATAACAAAGCCTTTAAAAACCTTGGTCTTCTGAGGTCAAAGACTTAAAAGTTGCCTCACTCTTAGAAAATGACAACTTGCACAATATATCCACACTTCTAACTAAATGAAACTTAAGTAAAAATGTATACTCAATCTTTTCTCCTTAAAAACAACATTAATTACCCATTGTGGTCCTTGTCCTTGGAACACTGAATATCAATATATTGTAAGTAAACTTAAAAAAAAATCAATATATTCTGATGAGCCACCCCATTGCTAACACATATAAAAATTTTATTTTTATTAAATTCCTGGATGTGCCAATCCAGACGTCCTATTGGTCCTCTGATTTGGGTTTCAGCTCCTTAAACTGGACTCAGATCTGGGCTAATATTTATAAATATATTCCACTTGATAATTTGAAGCTTATTTAATTCAAAATTCTTCACAACGCTTATATACTGTACCTCCATATATTTTGTCTAACAGAGGTCGCAATAGTTTGGATTCATGCATTCACTCCAACTCTGCTCCTGGGGACCTTAGACATATTTTTTGGAGGTGTCCATTAGTTAGTCCTCTCTGGAATGATATCAATAATAATTTCCTAATTAAACTGGATCTTCAAAGAGCTTTCCAGTTTAAGGAATGTATTTTGGGAAATGTTAGCTCTTTATCTAATTATCTTATAAAACTATATTAGTGTTAATAGCTATTTCAGTTAAACAGTTAGTCTTGAAACATTGGTTGGATAATGAATGTTTATCTTTTCAAGAGTGGTGTTCGACTATTTTTGACAATTTGCAATTAGTTAAAGCCATTGCCAGTCTTCATAGGAATTTACATAAATTTCATTCCATATGGGGCACTTTGTGTAATTTATTGCTTGGATGATCATTTGGAACATGTCCTTTTCAACTTCTATTCTATCCTTATTCTTAGGGTGTAATAATTGGTCAGACTTTTTCACTGTCATAAACTTAGAGGGTTTTTCTTTTTCTTTCCTTTCCCTGTAATGAATGGGTTGCTTTGATGTTATGGTTTTCCACTGTCAATGTACTATTCTTTTTATTTGTTTTTATTAGAATTGATCATTGGGTGATTACTTGTTTATGTATTAATCTCAGTATGATGCTGTCTTGCTGTTCTTGCCCACCTCATGTCATTTGGGGATTCATATGTATATATATATATATATATATATATATATATATATATATATATATATACATATATATATATATGTTTTTAGATTGTTGTTATTATTTGCATGTCATTGTATATTTGAAATAAAGAAAATATAATTAAAAAAAGAAATAAATAGGTAAAGAAATGAATAACTCAATCAAGCAATACATCAATCAATCAAACAATTAAATTATGCACTGGACTGCTATGTGAAAATTGAGTATTCAGTGTCACATCATTAAGATATAGTTTTATTTTTTGCACTGGTTTCACCTTTTGTTCACTTTGCTAGGACACCTCCCATAGTACCATGATGTTTAAGGACAACTGCTTACCTTTTGTGGAGCACTTTGAAGCTGCACTGCACATACAGTCCAACTCTGGATTTTTGACATTTCATGTCCCTTTAGCCAGGATATGTGGAAGCACTTTGGGACCCCTGTCTGCCACGTATTTTTCAATTATGAAGCATGGCTAACTGTGAATTTTCAAGGGTTGTATTTCATGATTATGTCTCGTAGCCAACTGCTATAAGAGGAGGCACCCATCATGCACCAGCCATGTCTCTGAGGAAGAGGGTCCACTCTTGAAGTGCTGGGTTCTCACAGGTGCAGTCAAGGTGCATTTTCTTTATTATTTTTTGCAGTTTTGCATCATACTCTTTTCTGTCCATCTGTATGGATAGCTTATGCACTTTGTTATCTGACTAGCACTTTGCAATTGTGTAGGTGTCAGTATAGTTCAGTTGGTAGCACATGCACCTCTGTACTAGAAGATTGTGGGTTCTAATTCCACACCGGGATTGGGCTCATATCTAAAATGCTGGCACTCAAGTGCAGTATTAGGGGGATGCTGTACTGTCAGGGTATGCTGTCCTTCGAATTAGATGTTAAACAAAGATCCCTTCTACCCATCTCTAGTGCTGTCCTGGTGGGTGTCCAGGTGGAAGTAAAAGAACTTAAGGCACTTTTCACAAAGAGTAGTGGACTTTTAACAATGTCCTGACCAATGTTCTCCTTCCTGTAAAACTGATTCATGCAATTGTCCAAGACTGTGTGTGGATGTTGATGTGTGAAAAGGCTGCCACTACATGTTCAATCACTTCACTACCAGTCTAGCATTGCTTGTAAAGTGCTTTAGGATACAATGTGTATGAAAAGTGTTATATAAATGCTGATTCTTCTTTTAGAATAACATTCTTTTCATACCCAATGGACTTGAGTGCTTTGTTTCTGTGTTCTCAGTGGCACTTTGTTTACCGAGCATCAAGCCTATTGAGAGTGTTACTGATTCTGTACTTTTTGTTCTGGCCCTGGCCTCCCTATAGAAAAATGTTTGAGTGTCTGTTTCAAGAGCACACTAAGAAAGTTTCCTACTGTCCCAACTGCTCCAAGATGCCCAAGAAGTCTTAGAAGAGTCAGGCCAAGAATTTTTAATGGTCTCCTGCGGGTAAGTCCACCTCTCTCAGTTCAAGCTGAGAGGGACCAATCCAGTCTGCATCAGTTGATTAAAAGTTGGCGTTAGTCTTTCAACTACCAAGCCTCCATAAATACATCAGGTGGAAAGTATCACAATTCTACTTCTGAGGATCAGTCTCCTTTGCCGGAACCCATCTGGGTCCAGTTCTGAAATTGTGTTCCGTATCTACCCCAGCTCCTGATTTACTTTGGTGGCAGATGCTGAACGGTCATTGGCTACCGAGTCTGACACTCGGTCTCAGTATTGTTTAGCACTGCTGGTTGCTTACATCCAATTTCCCTGGATTACTGTATTCTGGGGATGAAGGCCAATTAAGCCATCTACTTCCCTAGGGCCCATATGCAAGAAAGGCAGGTTTGGGTCCCCTCCCTGTTTTGGGGTCGACCTTACCTTGCTCAGCATCTACCCCAGCATGGTTTATTTTTTCCCCAGAAATGATAGAGATCATAACTTTTGGTTTCAGTTCTCCACAGTTTGATTCTGGTTCTCTGTTGCCAAACCCTTTAAGGAGTAAACATACCACTTCTGATGTGGCTGGCCATGGATGGTGGGCAGCAGATTCCAGCCCTTACTGCAACCCTTTTCTCTAATAGTCAGGCTTTACCTGTGCCTCCAGCTGTCCTCCTTTTCTAACAGCAGGAGTCCAATAGTGATGTTAGACAAGTTGCATCATCTTTGGCTCAAGATATTGCCCTCAAGATAGAATAGAACTAGAATGGCAGTGGGGCACATGATCCAAGGCAGCATGGTTTCACAGCTGGAAGGTCATGTCAGACAAACCTAATAGATTTCTTTGACTGGGTGGCCAAAGTAGTAGACCAGGGAGGGGCTGTGGATATGGCCTACCTAGATTTTAGCAAGGCATTCGACACAGTCTCACACAAAAGATTAATATACAAGTTAGCCAGCCTTGGAGTGGGTCCCAAGGTGGTAGCCTGGATAAAAAAACTGGCTGGACAACAGGACGCAAAGGGTAATAGTAAACGGAGTCCACGGTGAGGAAAGAAGGGTTACTAGCGGGGTACCGCAGGGTTTGGTACTGGGACCGGTCCTCTTTAATATCTTTACAAGTGATATTGGTGAGCACCTGGAAGGAAAGGTATGCCTCTTTGCAGATGACAAAAAGATCTGCAGCAGGGTTGATACACAAGGTGGGGTGGAAAGAATGAAAAGGGACTTGGCAAGGTTGGAGGAATGGTCAAATACGTGGCAGCTCAGATTCAATGCAAAGAAGTGCAAGGTAATGCATCTGGGAAACAAAAACCCAGGGAAGGAGTACACAATGGGGGGTGAGTTAATAACAACAACAAAAATCGAAAGAGACCTAGGAGTAATTATATCAGATGACCTAGAGGTGGGCAAGCAATGTGAGAAGACAGTAAGGAGGACTGGGGGGATACTGGGATGCATAGGGAGAGGCATCAACAGTATAGAAAACAGGAAGTTGTTATCCCTCTTTACAGACAGTTAGTGAGACCCCATCTGGAGTACTGCATGCAATTCTGGAGACCCCATCTCCGCAAAGACATAAAGAGAGTGGAGGCTGTTCAGAGGAGGGCAACCAAAATGGTGCAAGGTCTGCACCAGAAGACATACGAGGAGAGACTAAAGCAGCTTAATATGTATACCCTTGAGGAAAGGAGGGAGAGGGGGGACATGATAGAAACTTTCAAGTATCTCAAGGGAATTAACAAAGTACAAGAGGGTAGTATCTTTCAGAAGAAGAGATGTGCAAGAACAAGGGGGCACAATTTGAAGATAGAGGGGGGACGGCTCAGAGGTAATGTTAGAAAGTATTTTTTTGCAGAGAGAGTTGTGGATGCATGGAACAGCCTTCCTGAGGAGGTTGTGGAGTCAGGAACAGTTGGAGAATTCAAGAATGCATGGGACAGGCATAAGGCAATTCTAGTTGGGGACAGGAGGAAGTATACTGTTGGTTAACTGGAATCTGCAGCTTATCCATCAGGTAGGGAAATGGGCAGACTGGGTGGGCCAAGCGGTCCTTATCTGCCGTCAAATTCTATGTAATAGTGCTGATAGACAGATGTTGTTGTCAAGAGGGTTCAAACATGTGTGTGTTCACAGGTCACTCACAGCACAATTAAAACACTGTCTTGAGCCTGCCTTCTCCATGATGTCACCCAGCTCCTCCTCCGTTTATTAAAAATTATACAGTCAGGATGTCATCACTCAGAAGGTGAATTAAATAAGGTTAATTTCGAAGTCCTTCTTTCATCCATGAGCAACATCCTGCTTTTACAGACATCAGAGGAACATTTATGACTTCGCACCAGTGTGACATAACCTGGTTTTCCTCCTCTAAATGTCATAAAATGGATATTTTTTATCCTGTCAGCTGGTAAGCTACAATTAAGCTAGACAAACAGGAGATGCTTAATTTAGGCCTCTTCTAGCCTGTAATTATCCCCTGGCCTTCCAGGTAACACCTTGTATATAAAACCTGGGAGGGGGGTGTCATTCCATAAGCTGTTTCAGCATGTCTCATGAGAGACACTCAATAACACATGTTTATATTACAAAAATCATAGATTAATCAGAACCAGCTTTCTGAGTGTCACACAGAGTACCCAGACTGCTGTTATTTGTGTTCAGAAGAATTATGGCTTTGTTTCTTTCATTCATTCAGACTGCTGTTTTGAGGGCCAGGTTTAGTACTCTGTTTTGACAGCAGTCTCACTTGTCTATGTGAAATCTTTCATTACTTTCATAAAAAAAGTCTGAAATAACACCTCAGTAGATGTAAAAACATATTCTAGAGTATCCACACTGCTGTTATTTGAGTTCACAAGGACTAAGGCTGTGTATTTTTATTCTGTCAGCCTGCTGTTGACAGGACCTGGTGGAGCACTCTATTCTTATAGAAATCTCACTTGTCTGTGTGAAATCTCTCATTACTTTCATAAATAAGGCTGAAATAGTACCACAGTACATGTAAAAAAATATAAGACAATAAAAGAGTAAAAAAATAATTCTGTGTTTGCCTGTCCAGCTTATCCAATAGGTAGAGAAATGGGCAGACTGGGTGGGCCTAGCGGTCCTTATGTGCCGACAAAGTCTATGTTTCTATGTTTCTGTCAGTCATTTCTCTCTGACTACAGTAGTAAAAAATTTCTTTTTCAATCCACCAGCAAAACAACTAAATAAATACTGCAAGCCACCACAGTCATATTAAAAAATAATACTAAACAAATAAGTTTCTTTTTTCCTGTCAGAACTCGGTAATCACAAGGGAGTCAGCAGTACTTTTCTGTATCAGTCCATCTAAGAAACTACCAATCAATAAATATTGAAGCATCCTCTATTCCTGCCATCTCACGTGTCTGGTGATGAAACTCTGCTGACTGAACTGATTGTGGCCCTGATGTAGCTGTTCATCTATGAAACAGCAAATAAATAAATATTGAAGGCTTGTGATAAAAAAAAAAAAACAGTCTCTTGTCTCCCATCAGTACTCAGTTGGATGTCAACAGTCATTTCCACGGACCGTATCAATCTTTCATTTCTTGCTTTTTGGTAAACTTCCTGAGAAATTTAATCTACTGTGTAAAGAAAAAGATTCACTGTGAGTCATGAGTTATATGAAATATGTGTGGCCAGTGACTCTGCTGGGGTCACAAGCAGTAACTCAGACTCATGCTCATCAGAGTCAGACACCGAATCTGGATTACCAGAGAAATGCATAACTGAACAAGGCAGGGCCAATAACAGTACTGCATGTACCAGAGGTTTAGGGGGCCGAGGCAGGGCAAATAAATACAGCAAAAAGTAACGGGAACAGGCAGGTTAAATATAACAGGATGAGGCAGGGCATGTAAAAATAACACAGTTGTTACAAGCGTGAGGGGGAAAGGCAGGGGAAGTAATGACAATGTCCCAGAAAGCATGATGTGTCAAGGCAGGCCAAATAAAGATGACAAAACAAACACAACTACAAGAGGTAGAGGCAAGCTAACTAAAAATTTCAGCAGTACTGAAAGAGGCAGGGGATGAGGCAGGCAAACCAATGTAAGAGGGTGAGGCACAGTATGTGGTGTAGATGAACAAATAACAGTTGAAAGTTGTCCATCTACCTCCACCAAAGTGCAGCAAATGGCATCAAGTGAAACAGTTTTAGATATTGACATGCAAACTGTTAGGGAAGAAAGCACAGACAGTGAGAAAGAACAAAGCTCTGGAAGTGAATGGGTACAGGACTCCACAAGTGAAGAAGAGTAAGTCTCAGTAGAGAGGAGGGGTGAGGTCACAGGAAACAAGACTAGGGGTTCAATAAGTATCTGAGGGAGAGGAGGAAGCCATGGAAGAGGAATAGTTAGTGGACAAGCCCAGCAAAATTTAGCTATGATTTCTACTGGGGCTAATCAGCGAAGTGCGGCTGAAATTATGTGGCATGAAACTGAACAGCAGGTAGAACCTTTCAGGTTCACAGGATCACTGCGTATTAATGTTCCTTTGCCTGATAACCCAACACCACTGGAGTGTTTCAAAATCTTCTTCCCAGAGTCAGACATTGATGGTAATGACAGCATTATAAATTTAATTTGTACAGAAATGAACCAATATGCCGAACAATTTCTGATCAATGAAAGTCAGTCTGAATTCTTTCGTTCTTCTTCCTGGAAACCAGTCAGTCATTCTGAGATGTATGTGTTCCTTAGTATTTTCTTGCTGACTGGGCTGATGAAAAAAATACAACTGTCTGATTACTGGTCTACTAACCCATTCCTCTTCACACCTATTGTGCACTCACTCATGAACATGGACAGGTTCTTCAACATAATAAAATTCCTACATTTTGTAGATAATGATATATGCATGGAATCACCAGACAAGCTAAGGAAAATACGAAGTGCATTACATTTATTACAGAACAAGTTTACGACAGCATATGCCCCTGACCGATACATTAGCATTGATGAATCGCTTCTACTATTCAAAGGCCGTCTAGGATTCAAACAATATATGCCCTTGAAATGGTCAAGATTTGGCATAAAAACATTTGAATTGTGTGAAAGCTATTCAGATAATGGTGGGATGGGAGCGTGTGTGTGGAATTTCATGGTGTACGCTGGTAAAAATGTACAAAATGTCACAGCTGGGCCGGCCCGTCAGCGCAGTGGTTGGATTTCCGCTTATGACACCAGTGACCCGGGTTCGGGAATGGACCTGGGTCATCAGAGGGCCGGCCGGGGGAAGAGAGATGGAGCATCCCACAGACAGCTCTCCTTCTCTGGGGGGAGGGTGGGGCATACACTCAGTGCATAGAGGACCCCTGGCAGAGGCTGGGAGTTCCATCACAACCGGCGTCAGTCTGATCCAGGAGGTGGGGCAGATGCAGGACATCATTGCACATCCCCACCTCCCGGAAACACACACACAAAAAAATTGCTGCCCATCCATCTATGTGAAGCCCTGCACTGGCCTCGATCAGCTTCCTAAGCTGGGCTCCCCTGACTAGTCCCAGTTTTGCAGTGCCAGTTGGGGAATGGTGCCACGACCCCACCCTCTGGGGGGCAAAGGGTGACTGGGGGAGTCACCAGCAATACAGGAGATGGAGATTCAGGGCGCCATGACCAGGGCTGAAAATGCCAATGGCTGGTGTGGCGCATAAAGAATAGAAAATTAAAAAAAAAAAGTCACAGTTGACCAGACCATCACACACAGTGCTGAAGAAAATTTCAAATTGAATACTCATCCAATTTCTTGTAATAATCTTACAGTAACAGCAGAGGTCAGCAATAATGCATCGATTACAATGACAGGGCAAACAACACATGACATTATAATAAAGTTATTGGGTGAACTTGCCAATCAGGGGTATATATTGTTCACAGACAGGTTCTACTCAAGCCCTAAGCTTGTTTGACACTTACAGGTCTCAAAACCAAGTTCTGTGGAACTGCTGTCAACAAAGCCTGATCAGGATTGCCACAACAGTTCCAAGAGGCACAGCTGGATATAGGAGATAGTGTTTCACTCATTGCGGAGGACTGTCCCAAAATGAAAGCCATCATGTGGCGTGCAAGGCCCAAGAAAACTCAGACTGTATACATGTTGACCACTGTGCATCTGGGAGCCACGGTGTCGAGTGACAACAAGCATGATGGAACCCCAAAGATCAAACCAGACGCTGTACTACAGTACAATAGTAAGATGGGAGGAGTGGATGTTAGTGATCAGATGCTTAAAAACTATGCATGTGTCAGAAAAACAAGAAAATGGGACAAAAAAATGTTTTTCCACTTAGCGGATATCTCAGTTTTCAATTCATTTGTGATCTACAAGAGTAAGGGTGGTAAAGGCACTCACTATCAGTATGTTGCAAAGCTCACAGAACAGCTTGCAGAAGCTTACCTGCGTAATGCTACTGCAAATGTAAGATATGTGTCGAGTGCAGAGACAGAGGTATGCCTTACTGGCCAACACTTTCCTGCTAAAATCCCTCCCACACCAAAAAAGAAGAACCCAACCAGACTTTGTAGGGTTTGCCCATCCAAGTCCTCACGTGCCCTGACAGCCATTGGATCAAACGTAAGAGAGGATCACGGGATGGAACATCTGAGAGCCACTACTACTGTCCTAACTGTGATGTTCCCCTTTGTGTTGGAAGGTGCTTCAAATTATTCCACACAAAGATGGATTATGGAATCCCGGACAAAGAATCGTCTTTGATGTCAGAGTAATGCGAATAAGTAAAGTTCAGGACAGTAAAAAAATGAAATTTTACTGACATTATTATCATATTCAGTGCCTTTACCACCCTTACGGTAATCCACACCTGTAACACACATTTGCCTCGCATTTTACATTGTTTTGCCTGCCTCTGCCCTTGTCACTTCCAATGCTGTTTCAGACTATAACACAATTCCAAAATTTGCCTGATTTTTTTCATAAATATACACAATACAATGGTGTAGTGAGGTGCAAAAATACATAAATATCAGGGAAATATAACTCTAATTTATTTAAATAACATCCAGACTATTAAATAAACATTCATGTGACCTTCAGTTAGCTTTTATTCTCAACCTTTGTCTCATGACATATGAATAGGACACACAAAAAAACATTCGAAAATGGCTTTATTTTTGCTAAATATGCAAGATCTGGTTATTCCATTACCATTAACAGTGGAAAAACAAACTTAATACTGGGTGTAACTACTGATCCTAACATCATACACATAAAATTTCATTAGGATATCTCATATACAAAAAAATATACAGGACTGTACTTTTAGGGTCCAAATTCCTGCAAAATCGCCTGCAGCAGGGGGTCAAAATTACTAAAACTGACAAGCAGTTAAAGGGTTAAAGTGCCCTTATGTGCCCAATCTCCTGAAAAAGATTCCAGAAAATGTGATTATATGGCAAGTGGAACGTTTATACAACCATAGCCTTGCAATTGTAGCAGGCAGCTTAGACAATCCAGTACCAGAAGTCACTGTGGAGTACTGTAACGGCTCTGAGTGAAAGGCGGAGCAGGTAATGATTAGGCAGCTAAAGTGGCACTGGAGACCACTAAATATCAGCTCCACATGGCAACTGACACCAATGATTTTGAATCCAGACTCCTGGCACACTCAGTGGCCTTAAGGAAATTCTCCTGGCTAAGGACAACTATCCTGACCCAGGACATTCAGAGTAAAGCAACTGACATCCCCTTTAAAGGTTCATCACTTTTTGGTGATGAAACAGGAGCATATATGAAACATGAGGACGAGCAAAGATCCACTTAAAATATCTAACTGAAACAAGCATTTGTCAATGCCGAATGTTTGCTTGCTGGCATTGGCAGTGGTAGTGTAGAAGTTACAGAGCTGCGTAATAGGAATGGCAGTGAAGTATTGAACTGAAGCCAACCCCACCACCACCCTGCAGAGAGTGACAGGCACTGGGGTGTGCCTTTGGGTCGTCAGGCATAACGGCCACGCCATTTCACCACACCCCACCCTGCAGACACTGACAAGTGTCACGGTGTTCCTTGGGGTCTTTGGTTTTTATGCGCACTTCCCATTGCATTAGGAACACGTGTGAAATGGGTGCAATATAGGAGAATGGAGTGAACTTTGGGGCCGAAGAGTCCAAGGCATACCTCGGTGCCTCTCACTGGCTGCAGGGTGTGGAATGGTATGAGCATTACAGGCAAGAATCCCAAGTCACAGCCCTGATGCCTGTCATTCTCTACAGGGTTGGGCGTTATGGTTGGAAACCCTAATACCTCAGGCATTTGTGTTAGTATTTTCACTCCAAATGTTCAAGATGGTTTTTTTGTGACCCCACCTCATGAACAGGGGGAATATCAGTTTGTTAGCCGAAAGCTGCTTATGCACAGCGACTACGGCATTTAGCACCACAGGTGCAAAAACATTCCGAACAGGATGTAAAAAATGACAGCTGTACTGTTTATGGGGAGGTGTAAAAAATGGCAATGTTGCAAATCTGCAGTAAAAATATTTAAAAAATGAAGTCACGAGCGTGCATAGAAACTGTGCAACGCACACCCGTAATATAATTAGGTTGGGGATTTTTTTTCAGCAGATTGTCAACTCTGGCATTTTGGTGCCTCCGATCATGAACAGTGTCACTGTGATTTTCTTTATCTGTCCCGAACAATGATTTCCTACAGCGACCACGCATCTCTGTGCTGAAAGTGTGAAAACACACTTTGGCCATGTTGTGAAAATGACAGCTGTACTGTAAATAAGGAAGTGTGGAAAATGCCACTGGTGAAAATCTGGACTTAAAATATTACAAAGTCATGAACTTGCGGTGCGTGGAAACTGCGAATGCTCACTTATAACACAGTCATTTATGGAATTTTTTCACCAAATTTTCAACATAGCCATTTAAGACCCTCTGCTCATGAACAGTGTCACTGTGATTTTCTTAATTTGTCCTCAGACATTGATTTTCAAGACAACGACTGCGCCATTGTCGCTACATGGGCGGAAACAAGTTTTGGGTGAGATGTGAAAAATGACAGCTGTACTGCTCATAAGAAGGTGTGGTAAAATGGCAATGTTGAAAATCTGAAGTGAAAATATTGAAAATTCGTGAACTAACGGCGTGCGTGGGAGCTTCATATGCGCTAATAAAAAGTCATTTTTAAATTTTTTCACCAAATTTTCAACATAGCCATTTTAAGACCTCTGCTCATGAACAGTGCCACTGTAGTTTTCTTAATTTGTCCCGTACATTGGTTTCGCACACCGACTGCGCCATTGTGCGCTACATGGCCGGAAGCACATTTTGGGTGAGATGTGAAAAATGACAGTTGTACTACTCATAAGAAGATGTGGTAAAATGGCAATGTTGAAAATCTGGAGTGAAAATATTGACAATTCGTGAACTTACGAGCGTGCGTAGGAACTGCGCAGCGCCACGCTCATAAAACAGTCATTTTTAGGAATTTTTCCAGCAAATTTTCAAAATAGGCTGCTTGAGAGCCCACCTTACGAACACTGGCAGTGTCATTTTATTAATCAGTTCCAAAAGGTGATTTCGCACAGTGACTGCGAAATCACCCTTCGGGCCCGAATAACGCCATGACAGTGACAGCATTCATGAGAAGGGGTCCCAAAAACCCCATGTTGAAAATTTGGTGCAAAAATTCCAAAAAATGCTTGAGATATGCAACAAAGTTGAAAACCCCCTATCTAGCCCATTATACAGTTTACCGGCATTTCCTCAGTTCGCGGTAGGCTTTGAAGAGTGCAGACGTGTTCCCAATCCACCGAAGATCGTCGCGCGAGCTCCGGAGGTAAGTATGGGGTGAGGGGGGTGGGGAGGCAGGGTGCGAGTGGGTGGGTGCAGGTTGTGGGAGGGGCAGGAAGACTGCGTGGGACCGCTTTTTTTACAGGTTTTTAAAAGCAAAAAGACGACGGGACGCTTGCACACTGGGGTGGGCTCCCAGCGTAGCAGAAGGATGGCTGGGGGGCATGGAGTCAACGGGGGATTGGGCACCCCCGTCGGCCATGGCATTTGTTGCCATGCTAGAGTGGGCTCCCAGTGTGGCATCCTGTACTCGGGTGGGGGGGGACAGTGAAGCCGATGGGGGAATTGGGCACCCCCGTCGGCAATACCATTGAGTTGCCATGGCTGGGTGGGCACCCAGTGTGGCATTTGGAAGGCTTTGAGGGGAGTTGCAGCACAGCCGCCGACGGGGATTGGGCACCCCTGTCATTATAGAGTTTGTGCGTAGGGAGGGAGCACAGTATGCGTGGCGTGTGTGTGTGTTGTGTGTGTGCTAGGGGAGCTGCGCGTGGGCAGGTGATATCTTATCGCTGCTCACTGAAGCGTAGCTCCCCCTTTCAACTGTATGCCACTGCATTTTGGAGCTTGTCATAGACAGCTCCAGCATGCATTGGCGGACACGGGCCGTGCCTGCCGACACACTGACTGAATTGGAGGAGGGGGTGACACATCTCCGAAAACTCGGATGATGGCACTATGTTTCTTGCACATGCATGCAAGCAAACATAAAAAAGAAGGCTGTACTTCATACAGGCCTGAAGGGGTGGTAGAAGTAGGGCCTGCTACCAAAGTCCCTGTTCTTATTATGTGTAGCCAGTGCAAAAAGATTCTGGCAGGAGTAAAGACAGGAGAGGTACCAAGCAAAGACAAGCTCCAGCACCCATGCCACAGGAAAACAGAACCCCTGGCAATTCTATGCAGGTCAACACAGACCTACTGCCAGTAGGAGGGCACCTGATCCACTATGTCCAATAGTGACAAAGCAATACCACAAACAAGTGGGTCCTGGAAGTAGTGGGACTTAGTCTTGCACTTCAGTTCATAAAGCTTCCAAAACTGAACAGACCAAGACATTTTCCAGCCCACAGACCAGAGGAAAAACTCCTTCTGGAGCTGGAAGTAAAGAAGCTATTACAGCTCAGCGCATTCTAAAGGGTCCTTAATTCTCAGTGGGGATAGGGCCTTTTTTCCAGGTACTTACTAATCCAAAAGTATACTGGGGAATAGCAACCTATTCTGGACCTCTTTTGTTTGACTTCCACACTAAGGATCTTCACAAAATGCCTGGCTGTGGTAGAAGCATATCTACAAAGGAAAGATGTGGTGGTTTTTCCCTACTTGGATGACTGGCTCGTATCAGGAAAAAATGGAAGAGACAGTTTACTCAATGGGGCCAATTCATGAAGTTTCCTCTGCAGATATATGGTGCGTAAATGACGTGCTTAATGGTATATGACAATACACTGCACACGTTATGCCATGGCAGCATTCATGAATAACAGTGTGCCCTGTGCAGGGAGGGCAGATGCATAGCTATGTGTCACACACAGTACACATGCACCTGGGTGGTGTGGCCATGTAGTGGTGTGCGTACAGCGCTGTATGTGCATGCACAACCTGCACTACATCACCCAGGTGCGCTGACCAGGATGTGCAGCAATATGCATGGTGGAGGGCAGCTGTAAACCCCAGGCACATAACACAGGCACACAAGGTGCAGCAGTGAATGGCCACTGTGGACAGCTCCATGGCCACAGCACCAGGCAGATTCTGCTGTGAGGACACTCTGCAGGACGTAGGGCAACACTCTTCAGGGTGCCAAATGGTAGACATTGCATACACTGGCACCTGGGAATATGCAGTACAGCTGATGCAATATAGCGTAATAGAGAGAAACGAAATATGACACCCACAGTATGGCACATCATCCACCAAGAAATACCATGGCATGCCACAGAGGGCACCGTGGACATTGTGTGACATCCACACAGAGGTGCCAGCACCCATGGGTTAGGTTGGACATTCCCCACCCTGCCCATGTGCTGGCCAGTACCCCTGAAATGCAAGGCAGGGCAGCAGATGGGAAACCATGGTTGCAATGGTAGCCTCCCCTCAGGGACAAGGTCACCAACACAGGTGTGTGGACCACGTGTGGAACCAGGACAGAGCCAGTGCGAGCTTCCACCACACATGGTAAGCACCATGAAGAACATGTAGACACCCCATGACCAGGATGGCCGCCCCACTGTGGAGACCACCAATGCATGCCAATTACGTGAGCACAGCATAGACCAAAAGGATGAATGTAGCGACAGTGCACCCCACTGTGGCACACCCAGGCACACCCCCACAGGCAGCACCAGGTGCAGTGGACTGCCAGCAGAGATGCGTAATGGAGGGACTCATTCCCCCCAAATACCTAGACGGTGGATTCACACCACCCCACAGAAAGATGAGGACACCAGTGCACATTGGAAAATATATATTTATTACAAGTCACAACAATGACATAGGGGTCCCACAGGCCACAACCTTCATCAGCTCAAACAATCCCCCCCCTCCATTCGTTGGCATCTTCAGAGTTGCTGCTGTAGCACAAGGCACCTCAGTGGTCCACAATACCCCTGGAAGAGAGGAGAGAAAGGACAGCCATGAATGAGGGGGACATGGCGGGACAACGCTAACAACAGTAGACACACACACACATGCACCACAGTCGACAGCACACCATACCTTGGAGGGATCCGAGACCGACCACAATTCCCCTGCCTCATCCTTGTAGTGGATGTCTCTAATGCCCATCCTCCAGAAGAGGAAAGAGGGGAGGTGCAGAGGTATTTTCTGCCACTGCAGCACCACCACCACCAGAGATGCAGCCCTGTCCAGCTGCTCCTGCTTCTCCAACACCAGGATGTCTGGGTGCACATGGAAATCCTGCGGAGACACATGGGGAGGGCAGCAGGATAGCAGCACAGCACACAACACCCTGGACACACACGGGCACCAACAGTAGGAGCACCACACAGGGCACAGCACATTGGGCACCTGTAGTGGACAGAAGAAAGATAACACTGCTTGAGGGCATGCAAAATGTAACATGTGTAGACATCATGGGTACCCCATATGGCCCGAACCCGTGGGACATGGACATGACACTAGCACACAGTAGGGTACAAACACATTCAATTACCTCCCCTGGCTCTGTAACATCCCAAATGTTCTCCCTGGGGATCATCACTGTAATTGGTGGAGGACACCTGCTGCAGTTTGCAGGGGGTATACCTCACATCGCCCAATCTCCAATGCAGACACACGGCGAAATGCCCAAGCACCTTCCTCTGCAGAATGGCATACCGGGTGACGTGCATGACCCTGTGGGTGTGTCAGGTCATGGACCACTTAAAGGGGGATCCGCGTCTGTGGCAGCAGCTGCTCAACATGGTACACAGCACAGTATACAGTAAGTAGTAGCTGTCAAAACAAGATGTGCAGCAATCACACAGGGGTCCACAGGATGTGCCCTGGCTGCTTATGAATGTTCTCCCTGGGAGTGCAAATGGGAGAGGGAAGGGGCTCTGAGGAGATGACACAGGCCCCAGACATTCAGGCCACTTACCACTGTGGCTCAGCTCCTTGATATACAGTGCATGGAGTGGCTCTGACTGGATCATGATACGATCTCTGGCCTCTGCCACTTGGTCAGGGATCAGCTGGAACCAACGACATATAAGTCATGTGCCAAAAGTGTCAGCGTGCATACAAATAAATTGTGACAAATGGCTGGTAGTTACTTGGACTCCTCGGAAAGGAGTAGGTACTCTGATGCATAGAAAAGTCGGTGGCATCTGAATAACCACTATCCATTTGCCATAATGCATTTGCATGCATGTTTTTGAAACATAGGGCTTGATTTTCAAAGCCCCATAAATGGTGCATGGTGCGTGTGTCACAAAGGATTGATGCAAGGGGCTCCATGCGTCACACAGTACACATTCCCTATTTTCCAATGCAGCCAGCGCCAGATGGTGGGGCTGCCTGTGCCAGCCAGCCTTGCTCTGTCTTGTAGTGGTCACATGGTTGCGTTCAGGTGGATGAGGCGTCTGCCTTATCTAGGCTGCACTATCTCCAGTTGTGGGATTTAAAAAAAATCCCTGCCATAGCCGCAAGCCCCATCTGCTGTTAGACCAGCCAGCAACTGGTCTAATGTCCCTGTGTGCCGCCACCATCCACAGTTGCTGGATGGGCTGAGTGACTGGCCTTGTCAGGGATGTAAGCATTGTAGTGGGACCTGGAAAAGACATACCCATCCATGCATGATGGGTCCTGTAGCTGGCACCATGCTTTTGTATGGGCATGGCTGTATTGCCACACATCACTGCATGAGTTGGTGGGACATGGTTGTATTCTGCCAAAACTGCTGAGGTGTGCCTCTGTAGTGGGATGGCAGCAGTGGCATGCTGTATGAGGGTTGGAGCCCTTGTTAGCCATGACCAGGGTAGGGGCTACAGGGGGTAGCCATGGCACTGTGCCCCAGGAGTGAGCTGCCATCATCAGGTGCAGGTATGAGCTGCAATCCTAGGATGGTGACTCAGAGCTAGCGCACTGTCGGGGATGTCCAGGGCAACAGGACAGACAGTGACCACCATGCCCCCTACAGTGGTAATGGCACATATGGGCACCGCTGTCGCAGGAGCTGCTGCCAGTGGTGTGCTGTCCCTCTTACTGTCATGTCTCTCTGTAGCAGCAACACAAGTACAGTGGGTGTCCGCTGGCTAGCTGCTCCAGCTGGATGGCAGACAGAAGCAATACAGAACAGGTGGGTGTGCAGACAAATAGTACCCTGGTGATCTTGGGGCCTGTGAAGTAGAGCCCGCACAGGGCTGACATGGGCACCCATGACTGGTGCACCAACGATTTCTGTACTCTGTGCATGTCAGGATCCTGTACCTGTCAACATGGTACGATCCTCCATGTACTCTACATGTCAGACCCCAGCCTGTTGCAGTGCTGTGTGGGCCTGTTGACATGCAGCCTTCTGTCACATACCATCCACAGTA
This sequence comes from Neoceratodus forsteri, assembly GCA_016271365.2. NCBI lineage: Eukaryota > Metazoa > Chordata > Ceratodontiformes > Ceratodontidae > Neoceratodus > Neoceratodus forsteri. The sequence continues at coordinate 369,686,046 of CM057451.1, read as the reverse complement.
CCCCAGTTGCCATACCTCAGGTGCAGTAAAGCAGTCCATCCAGTTGCAGCACACCTCTACGCTTCACCTTTGAGACTTTCACATTCCTATGTGCTTGCATATGTGTCTATATCTGTATGTCTGTCTGTCTATCTATCTATCTATCTATCTATCTATCTATCTATCTATCTATCTATCTATCTAGATACATATGTGCAATCGTGTACCCATTCAGGTACCGTAGATCCCTTCACACAGCTGTGCTACTATGGTGATATTGGGTGGTGGTTCTCAGCACACAACCTAGCTAGGCTCCTGGAGCTGCATGCTAGCACTGTGGTGTTCTGCGGTCTGGGGACTGGTTCTGCAGTGGCATGATGTGGTGTGCGGCACTCATTGATGTGTGACACTAGCTGTTATGTGCTATCATAGGACTGTACGCTACACATTCTGTGCTTTGTTACAGCAACATACATGCCGGTTGTGGTGCACAGACATAATTACAGATGGCAGTGCACAGGCATGGTACAGTGACACACTGCACACATTCCTGGCAACCATGCACATCACTGCCAGGATTACTATTGGGCTCACCATCCTCTCAGCTGCTGTTCCTTCATACCACAAGGTAATTGCTGGGTGCCACAGGCGATGTACATCTGTTATGCTCATAACATCCCCAGCCATCCTTGTGTTCCTACCTGCTACACGGCATCTACAGTGCCAAAACTGACTGCTTCACATGCATGCTCTATTTTGGTTCACATGTTCGGTAGTTAGGAGACACTAACGCCACAAAGGGTCAACTGTACAGCCTCACAGGCCAGCATGGCACTCCATACTCTCCCCCCCCACCCTCAACTCCACATAGTACTTGGCTGTGGTACTGGGGAAAGATGTTGGCCTGGGGTCATAGGGATTGCAGTGGGGCTGGATTTGTGCATGCCCTAGACCTGTTAGAAGCCTCTGGCAATCCCTCCCATGCACCAGCAATATGGCGCATGGGATTGCTTGCGGCTTATTTGCAGACTTTGGCGCCGGGACTCTGCATCTACCAAAATACAGCACATGGTCATTGGCACACTGGAGTTTGCCACAAGTGGGGGTTCGGCGCACCTTGAACTGATCTAAGGGGGCTTTTGAAAATTGAGCCCATAGTTTCTAGCACTTGGTGCTAATAAAGCATGACATTTTTTCATGGACTTTCTTGTGTACGCTGCTTCTTTTGTTAATATTGTGCAGGTGCTAGCTGAGCACTAGTAGCTGCACCAACAGACATGGATGTTCTAGCACTATTCAGTAATCTGTGTATTATACCCATAGAAACAAAGACTATGACGCAGATAAGGACCGCTTGGCCCAGCCAGTCTGCCCATTTCCCTACCAAATGGATAAGCTGCAGATCCTAGTTAACCAACAGCCTACTTCCTCCTACCCCCCACTATAATTGCCTTATGTCTGTCCCATGCATTCTTGAATTCCAGCCAGTTTTTGACCCCACGACCTCCTCAGGAAGGCCATTACATGCGTACACCACCCTCTTTGTGAAAAAATACTTCCTCACGTTGCCTCTGAGCTGTCCCCCCTCTATCTCCTGGATCACCCCTGAATAAATGACCTGCCTTAGGGAGCGTGATAAAGCGTGGAGGAAACACAAGGCCTTTCAGCTCCCATCAGCCCTTACTAACTTTCACAGGCTAAGAAACGCTTGTACTAAAGCAATCAGACTTGCCAAGTCTGAATATTTTAAATCCTCAATAACATAAACTCCCCCTTCAAATTTTGGAAAGTAGTTCACTCACTATTCTCCCCCATCACATCCCCCACCCTGCTTAATATAAACAATATACTAGAGTCTGAACCTTGCATAGTGGCTCAGGAGTTCAACTCCTACTACACCTCCTGTGCCTCAACCCTTCTAAAATCCCTCCCCTCAAGCCTCTCCTCCACACATTCTACCACTCAAGCACCCCATACCCACACCCTTTCTCATTCTCTCCTGACTTCCCTGAGGAGACACTAACGGCCCTCCTCTCTCTCTCAATCCCTCCTTTCTGGATGAATGTGACCCTAAACTTCTCTACCTCTTAGCCCCAGCTATTGCCTACCCTCTCTCTCTCTCTAGTTATAAATCTCTTTACATCCTCCTCTCTCTCAATCCCTCCAAAGACTCCTTTCTGGATGACTTTGACCCTAAACCTCTCTACCTCTCACCCCCAGCTATTGCCTACCCTCTCCCTCTAATTCCAAATCTCCCCTTTACGTCCTCCTCCATCCCTATACCCTGGAAATATGTGGTGGTCCTCCCTCTCCCTAAGGGTGGTGGTATTTCCTCCCCCGCCAACTACTGCCCAATCTCCCTCCTCCCCACTCTTGCTAAGCTCCAAGAACACCTGGTCCCCTCTCAACTGACCTCTTTTCTTGCTGACTCCTCCTTCTTCACCCCATTCCAGTCTGGTTTTCAGAAAAACCACTCCACTACCACCTCCCTCCTTAGGCTCACTGACTCCATCCTTACCAGGAGGGACAATGGCCTCATCACCTCTGCCATCTTTGTCGACCTCATCAAAGCTTTCGACACAGTCTCCCATACTGTCCTTCTCGACTCCCTTATGGCTGCTAGTTTGTCTACTCCTGCGCTTACCTGGTTTAGAGCTTACCTCACAGGCAGAACACAATCAGTCAGGATTCAGAATGCACTCTCTCCACCCACCAATCTCCACCGGAGTCCCACAGGGCTCTGTGCTCGGCCCCATCCTTTTCTCCATCTTCCTAAATGACCTTCCCTCAGTCTGCTCTCCCTCCTCTTCTAGCCATATGTATGCCAGTGGCACTGTTTTGTTCACCTCTGGCAAAACCACCATTGATGTAGCAACCACTCTACAACATGACTTCCACCAGATTAAGCTCTGGTTTGCCTCACCTCCACTTTTTCTGAATGCCAGAAAGACAGTCTCCATGACCTTCGGCACTAGGCAGAGACTCTCTAGGCTCCACCCCTTACCCTCTTTCCACACCCTTGATGGGACCATCCTTGAGGACACCCCCTCTTTCAGATACCTTGGGGTTTAGCTGGACCAACACCTCAGCTTCTCTGCCCACACTGACGGCATTCTGAAAAAACTGTGCCCCAAGCTTGGAGCCCTTTACAGGAACCATAGTTGCATCCCTCCTATGGCCCAGCGAGAACTTGTCCAGAAGATGATCCTCCCTATTTTTGACTACTGTGATGTAATCTATGGTGCCACTCCCATATCTTCCCTTACCAGATTGGACTCTCTTTTCAACTCCTTCTGTCGATTCGTTCTTGACGCCCCATCTTGAACTCATCATTGTGACCTTTACCATGTCCTGTCCTTCTCCCCGCTTGCTAAGAGACACCTGGCTCACTGTGTTAAGCGAATTTCCAAACTTTGGCTTAGTGTACTTCCTTCCTACCTCTTATGCTCCCTCCTCCCTGCCTTCCTCCCACTCCCTCAGATCCTCCAACACCCGCATCGCACCCTGATAGTCCCCCATCGTACCACCCTCATCAGCCAATCAAGTTTCTCCCATCGTTTCCCCAAAATCTGGAACTTCCTCACACCTCAAATACAACACTCCTCCTACTCCCACTCCCTTGCCTCTGCCTTACACAACTTTCTTTCTGCTAACTGCTCCTGTAAAATCCTCCTTAACTTGTTCAACTATGAGCCTGCTTCGGCTTCACGCCCACCTCTTTCCTGCAAACCCTCCTCCTACATCCCCCAGCACCATTTCCTTTCCACCTTACTCCCACCCACCCACCCCAATCCTCCTCTGTACACCAGCTACCCTCACTACTTACTCACTGTTGCTTGTTCTAGGCCCCTGGCAGTGTTCTCTGCATCCTGGAGGGGTCCAGAACTTGGCAAAAACCTTCCTCACCTCCTACTCCCACCCCATTCTTTCCTGAAAGGGCTGGGTCTTGGCCCCTCTTCTCTCCCACCTCCCCCTCTCTTGTTCCTTCTGAAGCCTACTCCCCATCACTGCCTACTTCCCTCCTGTCGAGCTCTACCTTTGCTGCCTGCAACCTGCTTCCCTCCTGTCATGCTCTACCTCTGCCTTGTGCAGGCAGGGTCCACAGCATACTGGAGGGGCCAGGCCCTGGCAGACCCTTCTCTTCCCCCTCTCTTCCTTCCTAACGTGCTCTAACTCCCACTGCTTACAACCTGCTTCCCTCCTGTTCATGCTTGACCTCTGCCTGGTGTAGGCAGGGTCCCCAGCATTCTAGAGGGGGTCAGGCCCTGGAAGACCCTTCTCCTTCACCCTTTGCCTTCCCCTCCTCCGAATCCCCCCTTTCCACCCCCCTGCTCTCTGCCTATATGCCCCATACCCACCCACCTCTCCTTCCTAGCCGTAGTTATTGGCTAACCCCTAATCTCTAATGCACTTTTAGTCAATCTTGCACTTTTGTTAGACCTTGCAAATTTTGTTCTATCTGTGTCTCTCTTCGCAGTCTTTCCCTAGTTCAACCTCCTTGTATTTTATCCAGCCATTTTCTAACTACAAAGCTATGTCCCACCAAGTGTTTGCCAAAGATATTTGTGCTATCATATCTATCTATCTAGTTCAAGACTGTTGGCATTCATACCTGTTAGCATTCCTCCTTTTCAGTACTTCTGTATAGTCTGCTCACTTTATTGAATGTAACCAAATTGTATATCTATATTGTGTACCAAATCTCTGTATACTATCCTCATGTTCCCCTACCCTCAGATTACACCGGGAGTCAAGCAACTTGTTGCTCAGTGTACCTTCCTGGTGAAACATTTCAATAAATAAATAAAAAAAATATCTTCATACTGTGCCACCTAATTCTTGCACATCTCTTTTTCTGAAAGATGCTACCCTCTTGGACTTTGTTGATTCCCTTGAATTACTTGAAAGTTTCTATCATGTCCCCCCCCCCCCCAATTCCTCGAGGGTATACATATTAAGTTTCTTTATTCTCTCTTCGTATGGTTTCTGGTGCAGACACTGCACCATTTTAGTTGCCCTCCTCTGGACTGCCTCCATCCTGTCTATGTGCTTGTGGAGATGGAGTCTCCAGAACGGAACGCAGTAATACAGATGGGGTTTCACCAACTGTCTGTCTGTACAGAGGGATGACAACTTCCTGTTTTCTGCTGGTGATGCCTCTCCCTGTGCATCCCAGTATCCTCCAGCCCTCCTTATTTGCCTGCCTACCTTTAGGTCATCTGATATGACTGCCCCCAGGCTCTTTCCATTTCTGATGTTGTTAGTACCTCCCCCCTCATCGTGTACTCTTCCCCTGGGTTTTTGTTTCCCAGGTGCATTACTTTGCACTTCTTTGCATTGAATCTAAGTTGCCATACTTTTGACCATTCCTCCAACCTTGCCAAGTCCATTCTTATCCTTTCCACACCCCTCCCATGTACCAACCTTGTTGCAGATCTTTGTGTCATCTACAAACAGGCATACTTTTCCTTCCAGTCCTTCTGCAATGTCACTATAAAGACATTAAAGAGGACCAGCCCCAATGCTGAACCCTGTGGTACCCCGCTAGTAACCCCCTTTCTTCAGAGTGGTCTCCGTTTACTATTACCCTCTATGTCCTGTTGTCCAGACAATTTTTTACCCAGGCTACCACCCTGGGACCCACTCTCACATGTTTATTAATCTTTTGTGTGGGACTGTGTCAAATGCCTTATTAAAATCTAGGTAGGCCATGTCCACAGCCCCTCCCTGGTATACTACTTTGTTCACCTAGTCAAAGAAATCTATTAGATTCTTCTGACATGACCTTCCCACTGTAAATCCATGCTGCCTTGGTTCCTGTGCCCCGCTGGCCCTTAGGTACTCAGCAATTCCATCATTTTCCCTACCACTGAGGTCAAACTAACAGGTCTGTAGTCTTCTGCCTCTGCCTTGCTCCCCCTTTTGTGAAGGGGAATCACATCTGCCTTCCTCCAGTCCTCAGGTACCACACCATCCTCCCATGATTTGTTAAAAAGGGTAGTTACTAGTGGTGTCACTAGTTCTCGCCTTAGTTCTTTCAGAATTCTGGGGTGAATCCCGTCAGGCTTCATTGCCTTGTCCACCTTGAGTTTTAGGAGTTTTCAGGACCTTTTCGTCTGTGAATGGACTGGTATCAACCCCCCCATCCAGAGTGCTTCTTTTGTTTGGTTTAGGTATGCCCCCCCCTCTTCTGTGAACACTGAACAAAAGTATTTGTTCAGTATTTCTGCCTTTTCACTGTCACTCTGCCTACCCACCCTCCCCTTGATTAAGCCTCACTATCCCTCCCTGGATCTTTCTTCGCTCACTAATCTACCTATAAATAGAGATGCAGTGAATTTTTAATCCACCTGCTTTGAAGTGGCAGCAGTGGGCACATTGCTTGGTTGGCATTGCATGATGAGCACTGAAAGTCCTCACTTCACGTTATTGATAATACCACTTGCGTCCATTATGCCTTAACGCCAAGTAAGGCGAAGTGAGAAGAGAATAAGCACATCACATGGCTTGCAGTACTATAAGTCACATGCTTTAGCCAGGCAGGAAAGAAGTGAGTCACAGAAGCAGTTTCACTTTCTCCTTTGCATTTGTAGAGGGAGAAAGCATTTGTGAGAGGAGAGGAGTTACAGTGCTTGACTGCCTTGTTGCCACTTCGTTGCATTTCAGTTCCAGAAGAAAACAAACAACTTTTTTAAAAGCTATATCTTTATTTAGTTTTTGTACTGTGTTTGTGTTAGTGAATTTTTTGTATAAGTTTTGTTTTGTTTTGTGTGTGTGTGTGTGTGTGTGTGTGTGTCCACTGTGTGTGTGTGTGTGTTGGCCTGTGGACTTCAGGAGGATGGACCTAGGAAAAAGCGAGTCGCTGGCCCATGGGCACGGTAGGAGGGGAGTGCGGACCTGTACGGGGGCGGGGCAGTCGTGTCATGTTGGACCACTCCTGACTCCTGGCCAGTGTTGCTTCCCTGTTGAAGCAACAGGAGCAGCAGCAGCACCAGTGCCATCGGTGGCTGCTGCATGTCCACCTTCACCACCACCACCACCACCACCACCACCACCGGTAGCAGCAGCTGTTGGGGCTCCAGCAGCACCACCTCCACAGCCATAGGAGGTGGCCCTGAAAATTGTAGGTGGTGGTGGGACTCATGCTCGTGCGATGACTGTGTCTGGTCCCCCCCCCCGCAGCTCCCCAGTGTGGGAATTTTTTAACTCTGTGGTGGGAAACAGCACAGTGGTGGTGTGCTGGTGTGTTGTGGCCCCCGTGGGACACATTTGGGGACCAGTGGCCAGCACACCCACATGCTGAACCACCACAGGGCAGAGTGGCAGGCTGCCATGGAAGGGGCCAAGCGTCCACCTGCTGGCCCTTCCATGGCAGTGGCCGAGAGTACTGCTGGGGTGGGAGTTGGGCCTCGCAGTCACCGCTGCAGCAGGAGGAGGGCTACTACAGCAGCTGCTCCACCATCACCACCACCGCCACCACAGTCACCAGCACCATCCTGTCCACCACCACCTCCACTACCTGGATTCACCGCTGTAGTGGACCCTGCCACAGTTCCTGCAACACAGTCTGACATCAGCCTGGTGTGGGCAGTGCTTGAAGAAAATAATGAGCAGTTCAGTGCTTTGCAGCAGCAGGTGAACAGATTAGAAGCACAGCAGCAGCAAATAGTTTCAATGCTGCCCCTGCTGCTGGACCACCACGGCATCCCACGGCCATAGTAAGTGAGGGGATTGTTTTCTGCCCCACTGCCCCTACCCTGACCCCACCCACTACTGTGTTGTACTGTTTTTGTGTGTTTTTTCTTTGTTGTTGTTTAATCATACACATTTTCCCTTCCAGGGGAATCTTTCTTGCACCACATAGTGCAATACATTTTTGTGAAAACCGCCCGTAGTTTCATTACAGTGTGTCACGTGACAGAGGAATTCCCATTCTGAAAATCTGCCCACATTCTGCCTCCCTTCTCAGCAACGTTAGGACGTGATGGCAGGGAGCACGTGTGTGCGTGTTCCTTACAATGAATATCTGATTATCCGGCAGGTTTCTGAATGTTTCTTTATGTTATAATGGTCGGTTTGTGGTGAAACATGTGGGCACGTTTCCAGTAAGAAGAGCCTTGTTAGTGGAAACATTCCCACATTTCACCACAAAGTCAACCTTATAACATAAGGAAACATTGGGATAGCTGTCGGACACTCACTATAGTGGAGCATGCACCTGCGTCCTAACGTTGCTGAGAAAGGGTGGCAGAATGTGGGTGGCTTTTCTGATCAGTAATTCCTCTGTCACGTGACTCACTGTAATGAAATTATGGGTGGTTTTCACAGAAATATATTGCACTCTGTGGGGCAAGAAATATTCCAATGGGAGTTGCCCCCACATATTAGTTTATGTGCATCACCATAATTATGTAATGTGGTGAATCTCTGTAAAGCAGTAGCACAACAATCTGTTGATAACTGTGACCTATATTTTTAATGCTATGTTACAACTTCCTTTTCTTACATCCTGACTGACTGGAATGATACAAGAATTTGCAGTAGTTGAGTCTGCTGTACTACCTTTTTTCATGTATGAAACAATGAAAGGAGCATTCCTTTTAAATTGGTGCTGACCAGGTCTTTGTCATTGTTTTCCTCTGCTTTTCTCCATCACATCAATTAGTTATTATATATCACTTCTGTTGTTAATTAACAGTTATGCATCAGGCAGTGTTTTATGATACCACGGAACAATAGTTATTGAAAAACAGCTGCAAATAAATACAAACCTGGTCCGAACAATATTGGAAGGCGTGCTCATTTTTTTTCATACATGAAAAAAGTAGTCAAGTAAGTAAAGCAGACATAAATTGTGAAAAGAATGGTATCATTCAAGTCACTACTCAGATGTAACTAGTGGTGGCTGTGGCAATGTAAAGTAGCATAAAAAAAGTACAGTTCAAAACTGTGAGGACATTCTTGCAATGCTGCTTTAATTGTAAATGTCAATCTGACACCATGAGCTCACAGCAACAATCACAGAACACACAAAAGTGGCACAGAGTCCCAGATTTTTTCTGCAGGCTCAAAATGCATCCTACTTGTGTGCAGAACATTGACAAGTGGTTACACAGTGAAATTAGACTGTTTCAGCACATACAAAGTCCCCTAGAATTAATGGTGCACTCAGTCATGCACACAGTGGTGGCACAGAGTCCCAGATGTTTTCTGCCAGCCCAAAATGCATCCTGCTTGTGTGCAGAAAATTCAATAGTGTTAACACAGTGGAATGAAAGTGTTTTCAGCACATACAAAGTCCCCCAGAATTAATGGCGCACGAAGTCATGCACGCAGTGGTGGCACAGAGCCCCCAGATTTTTCCTGCCAGCCTTAAAATGCATCCTGCTTGTGTGCAGAAAATTGACAAGTGGTTACACAGTGAAATGAGACTGTTTCAGCACATACAAAGTCCTCCACAATTAATGGCACACTCAGTCATGCGTGCAGTGGTGGCACAGAATCCGAGATTTTTTCTGCAGGCACAAAATGCATCTTACTTGTGTGCAGAAAATTGACAAGTGGTTACACAGCAAAATGAAACTGTTTCAGCACATACAAAGTCCCCCAGAATTAATGGTGCACTCAGTCATGCGTGCAGTGGTGGCACAGAGTCCCAGATTTTTTCCTGCAGGCCCAAAATGCATCCTGCTTGTGTGCAGAAAATTGACAAGTGTTAACACAGTGGAATGAGTGTTTCAGCATATACAAAGTCCCCCAGAATTAATGGCGCACTCAGTCATGTGCACAAAAGGGGCACAGAGTCCCCAGATTTCTTCTGCAGGCCCAAAATGCATCCTGCTTGTGTGCAGAAAATTGACAAGTGGTTACACAGTGAAATGAGACTGTTTTAGCACATAAAAATTCCCCCAGAATTAATGGCACACTCAGTCATGCATGCAGTGGTGGCACAGAGTCCCATATTTTTTCTGCAGACCCAAAATGCATCCTGCTTGTGTGCAGAAAATTGACAAGTGGTTACACAGTGAAATGAGACTGTTTCAGCACATACAAAGTCCTCCAGAATTAATGGCACACTCAGTCATGCGTGCAGTGGTGGCACAGAATCCGAGATTTTTTCTGCAGGCACAAAATGCATCTTACTTGTGTGCAGAAAATTGACAAGTGGTTACACAGCAAAATGAAACTGTTTCAGCACATACAAAGTCCCCCAGAATTAATGGTGCACTCAGTCATGCGTGCAGTGGTGGCACAGAGTCCCAGATTTTTTCCTGCAGGCCCAAAATGCATCCTGCTTGTGTGCAGAAAATTGACAAGTGTTAACACAGTGGAATGAGTGTTTCAGCATATACAAAGTCCCCCAGAATTAATGGCGCACTCAGTCATGTGCACAAAAGGGGCACAGAGTCCCCAGATTTCTTCTGCAGGCCCAAAATGCATCCTGCTTGTGTGCAGAAAATTGACAAGTGGTTACACAGTGAAATGAGACTGTTTTAGCACATAAAAATTCCCCCAGAATTAATGGCACACTCAGTCATGCATGCAGTGGTGGCACAGAGTCCCAGATTTTTTCTGCAGACCCAAAATGCATCCTGTCTTTGTGCAGAAAATTGACAAGTGTTAACACAGTGGAATGAGAGTGTTTCAGCACATACAAAGTCCACAAGAATTAGTGGCACACTCAGTCATGCTCAGTGGTGGCACAGAGTCCAAGATTTTTTGTGTAGGCCCAAAATGCATCCTGCTTGTGTGCAGAAAATTGACAAGTGTTAACACAGTGAAATGAGAGTGTTTCAGCACATACAAAGTCCCCCAGAATTAATGACGCACTCAGTCATGCGCGCTGTTGTGGCACAGAGTCCCCAGATTTTTTCTGCAGGCCAAAATGCATCCTGCTTGCGTGCAGAAAATTGACACTTGTTAACACAGTGGAATGAGAGTGTTTCAGCATATACAAAGTCCCCCAGAATTAATGGCGCACTCAGTCATGCGCACAGTGGTGGCACAGAGTCCCAGATTTTTTTCTGCCAGCCCAAAATGCATCCTGCTTGTGTGCAGAAACTTGACAAGTGTTACCACAGCGGAATGAGTGTTTCAGCACATACAAAGTCCCCCAGAATTAATGGAGCACTCAGTCATGCATGCAGTAGTGGCACAAAGTCCCAGATTTTTTCTGCAGGCCCAAAATGCATCCTGCTTATATGCAGAAAATTGACAAGTGTTAACACAATGGAAGGAGAGTGTTTCAGCACATACAAAGTCCCCCAGAATTAATGGCGCACTCAGTCATGCGCTCAGTGGTGGCACAGAGTCCCAGATTTTTTCTGCAGGCCCAAAATGCATCCTGCTTGTGTGCAGAAAATTGACAAGTAGTTACACAGCGAAATGAGACTGTTTCAGCACATACAAAGTCCTCCAGAATTAATGGTGCACTCAGTCATGCGCACAAAAGTGGCATAGAGTCCCCAGATTTTTTCTGCCAGCCCAAAATGCATCCTCCATGTGTCCAAAAAATAGACAAGTGGTAACACAGTGGAATGAGAGTGTTTCAGCACATACCCCAAAATAAAATGATGACTGTGAGTGTCGTGTTGCAGGTCCAATGTGTTCTGCGAGACGATTCCAGCAAATGCAATGTGATCATCTCAACTGGATTGAAGGGTGCCCTTTGGCTGTACACTAATAGTAGCATTGGTGACTATATATATATATATACATATATACACTTTACCGGTCAAAAGTTTTAGAACACCCCAATTTTTCCAGTTGTTATTGAAATTTAAGCAATTCAAGTCCAGTGAATAACCTGAAATGGTACAAAGGTAAGCGGTAAACTGCTAGAGGTTAAAAAAAAAAAGTTTAGGTTAGCAAAAACTGCTGTAGAGAAATTGCAAAGAAAGCCAAGGTGTCAGTGAGTACAGTTTCCTACACCATCAAAAGGCACTTGGAAACTGGAGGAAACTCTGACAGGAAGAGGTCTGGCAGACCCAAAGCCACAACAGAATCAGAAGATAAGTTTCTGAGAGTCAACAGCTATGCGATAGGTGGCTCACAGGACAACAGCACAGAGTGACTGGCACCCTGAACCAAAAGGGCTACCACAGCATTTTGCACCATGCAATACCCTCTGGTCTATGCCTAGTTGGTCAGGGGTTCATCCTACAGCAAGATAATGACCCAAAACATACCTCCAGGCTATGTCAGAACTACCTTCGAGGAATAGAACAAGACGGTAGGGTTTCAAATCATGGAATGGCCAGCACAGTCTCCAGACTTAAACCCCATCGAGCTGGTTTGGGATGAACTGGACAGAAGGGTGAAAGCAAAGCAACCTACAAGTGCAACACATTTGTGGGAAATTCTGCAACAGTGTTGGGAAGAACTTCCCGAACAATATTTGATGTCCATTGTAGGAAGAATGCCACGAGTGTGTTCAGTGATTACAGTATATCTGCAAAGGTGGCTACTTTGATGAGTCAAAATTTATATTAAATTTTGTTAAACAAAATGATTCTATGATTTCTTTATCTCCAATTGTTTATTTGTTCTATGCTTTAATTTCAGAGTACATTGAGACATTAACCTCATGTAATTTCAATAAAAACTGGAAAAATGGGGTGTTCTAAAACTTTTGACCGTAGTGTGTATGTATATATATATATATATATATATATAGATAGATAGATAGATAGATAGATAGATATATGGTTGTGTGTGTATTTTGTAGGTGAGGAGGGGTTGACATGGACATGTATTCATGGTATTGTTCTGCATCACAGGTCACACAGAAACTGTTGAGTGTGTACATTCCAGTGCTCAATGAGAATTTTTTGCACTGAAATTGGAAACGGATACCTCTCAAGCACATGAAGGTAAGTATTTTTTTTTGGGGGGGGTGGGGAATCATATTTGCAGGTTTGTCTCTAATGGTTTCTTATTTTGTTACTTCTTCACAGATTTCATCAGCATCCTTCTGGAGTCCGGTTGTCTTAGGATGGTCATGGTCATCTAATGAAACGACTTCTGCATGTTGCATGTGTGCCCAAGCTTGGGAGAGGGGGTGCCTAATGTTGAAGAACTTTTTTGGATAAGGCCACTTTGACAGAACAACAAAGCATCTGGAAGTTTCCTAAAAAAAGAAATGAATGACTTCTTACAACTTAGTTGTTATGTGTCCCTCCCTGGTTCTCAAATCTCAATCTAAAGTCAAGTTACATATCAAATCCACATCTTGTCAACTAACACAACCTGTGTGTAATATTTGCTGCAGTCTTTACAAAACAATGAAACAGATTAAATAAAATCTTCATACTTACCAGAATGGATTTCACATGGATATTACATCACTTCCTCTCTGTATGGTACAGCTACAGTACCATTCCCAATGAGTTTTAGCAATGGAGCCTTTTTGTTACCTCTAAAAGAAACAAAAGAAATGTACCGTATGTGTTTTACCATTGCGGCTCTGAAAAGCTACAGAAAACAAAACATACAACTAAAGGAAGTGAAGCAGCATAACAAACATGAGTACACATACTCACTGTATGGTTTAAATATTAAGAAGCTTTGTGTCTGTGGCTGATGGATGTGGTAGTCCGGACAGACTCAGGCTAAGTGGTGGCAGTGGCTAACATCAGTCCCAGTGGTGCTGGTGGTCTGGGGGCAGACAGACTCATGGTGGCAGTGGCTAACATCAGTCCCGGTGGTGGTGGTGGTCCGGGGACAGACAGATTCATGGTGGCAGTGGCTAACATCAGTCCCGGTGGTCCAGGGGGCAGATAGACTCATGGTGGCAGTGGCTAACATCAGTCCCGGTGGGGGGGGTCCAGGGGGCAGACAGACTCATGGTGGCAGTGGCTAACATCAGTCCCTGTGGTGGTGGTCCAGGGGCAGACAGACTCATGGTGGCAGTGGATAACATCAATCCTGGTGGTGCTGGTGGTCCAGGGGACAGACAGACTCATGGTGGCAGTGGCTAACATCAGTCCCAGTGGTGGTGGTCCGGGGGGGGCAGACAGACTCATGGTGGCAGTGGCAAAAATCAGTCCCGGTGGTGGTGGTCCAGGGGGGGCACACCGCCTTTTAAAAACTTCAGTTAAAACCTGCCAACATTAACCACATCATCATCCTCATAAAGAAAGCTGCCCTCACAGTCATCAATGTCTGAAGTCTGACCACTGGGAAATTCTTTCTCCATTGTGTCATCATCTACATCAGTGGTGGGCCATTTCAGGCAGCCACTGCCAGTGCCACCAGGATGTTCCATTTCCACATCAGCAAGACCACCATGACATGTACGAATACCGAGGTTGCAGTCTGTGCTGGTATGTGCCTCTCATTCATTTTAATGAATGTTAGCAAACTAACATTGGCAGGTGACAGGTTTGTCCGACATTCCCTAACTATTGCACCTGCTGAGCTGAATACCCTCTCAACACTTACACTGGAGGGTGGGCATGTGAGGTACTTCAGTGCCACTGCAGTCAGCTCTGGCCATTCACTGACCTTTCCACTCCAGTACAAAAGAGGATCTTCAGTTATTGTCAGATGCCTGTTTTCAGACAAATATAACCAGGGCCCTGTGTTTACTGCAACAAAGTGGACCTACATTCTGCGGCAGGGCCTCATACTTTCTGCAACTGAACAACTGCTGATTCTGCAGCCATTCTGCGGCAGATAAATTGTGGCAATACAGCATACCTTCAAAGGGATTAAGTCTTAGTTAACCCTTTGACTGCCTTCATGCAACCACTCTGCTACACTGAAAGTGGAAGAGCAGGCCATTTGACAGTATGTAGTCTTCTTATCCCAAATATTAATCAGCAATAACCCAAACCTGGCAAAGCCATGGGCATCAGTGTTCTCTTTTAATGAATTTTCCCTCCCACCCCGAATTTGAAGGTTCATCTGTTCTTCTTCTGGAAATTGGTGGCCTTTGCTGTTCTCCTAGGTTATAATCAGAGGAGGACATACACACTTTACTAAAACTACACAACAGGCAAAACCTGCTTGGATTTCTTCTGGTTTATATTTACAGTTAGCAGATATAAATAGAGACTCCAACTTGAAAGCCATTTTTTTTCTGATTTTGATCAATGTTCTTTTAGATTATTATTTTCTTAAAACTAGGAATACCACAACTGCCTTACAACAAACATGTTGAGTGCAGTGTACAAATCTGTGTTTTGGTGGGGTGGGGGTGGGAATTGTCTTCCTATAATAGTGAAGGAGGGTGTAACTTGCAGTGTCTGTAGGATTTGCTGACTCCTGATTTTTCTTTTGGGGGACACACTAACAAAATGCAAGCAGGTCATTCTTATTAAGCTGGAGTAACCTTGGTTAGCATATTCTCTTCTCGCAACTCAGGGGGTTGTGGTGTTCTTCAGGCAGTGACCCTCATTTCACTTATGTATAGCAGCAATCAAACTCTCCATTCTGATTTTTTTTCCATACCTGCTTGCTCCAGTTCTAGTATAACCTGGTCCCCACCTCTGCTGCAGCTGGGCAACTTGACCCTCCTTAAGAACTGAGCTTGATGCCACCACTTAGGCTGCAGGTTCAAATCTGCCAAGAAATTACTCTCACACTTGCAGGTACAGAACTGCGGCCCACAAATCAAAACTGTGATTGATGTCCACCAGTGGTGACTGGGTCCTCTGCTCAGTCTGCTGCCAGCCCTATATTTCTGCAATCAGCTCCTCCTCCGGTACCTGTCACCACACTGAGATCAGTTCTACCTCCACAGGCACTACTGAATCTTTTCACTTCTTGACTACAGCTTGCCTTTCAGTTTTTCCTTCCAAATTCATCTTCCAAGGGTTCAGCATGCACCATGACCAGCCTCACAATGAAATATTAACATGACTCAGCTACCCACACCTATACAGCAGCAAATCATAACTGCCGTGGACCTAATCAAGCTCTGTTACTCTTGCGTCAGTCCCCTCCCACGATACTGGCTGGACGGAGTTATGTAACAAGAGCCAGCATAAGTCAAGATGCCATGCAGCCACTAGCTTTTTGGCTTTGTAGCAGATGGCATCAGTTTGCTACCCCTTTTAATGAGCATGTATGCCATGGCATATTTAATATATCAATAGCTATGCCCACGTGCATTGTGTGATCGCATAGCATAACTAGTATTTACGCAGCTGTGTGACTGGTTTTCCTGATTTCTGCGGTCAGCCCCTATTTCTGTAGCCACTGCTGCAACTGCAGAATCGCAGAAAACACCGGGCCCTGAATATGACTCAACCATTCTCTGTGCTGTACTAAGTCCAATTGTTGATGCATCATCCTGTTCTCCCGAATCATTTATTTCACAAATACGCACTTGGGACAAAGCCTCCCAAAGCGGGTGGATGCCAGCCACTTTGGATGACAGAGCACCTGGAACTGAAGTCCCCTTCCCCTTGCAGGATATGCTTGATGGTCCTCCAAGTACACCTTCAGCTGGATTATGCTGCTGAGGTTTGCTGACCTTGGCACGTGACTTCTGTGCCCCATGAATCAAGCGCACCAGTTGACCACTGATATTTTTTACCTGTTCAGGCCCTCCCTCCAGTACTGATGCAATTCCACGTTTGTACCAAGGGTCCAGCTTTCTTGCTATGGCAAAGTTGTCACTACGCTGAATGCTCACAACGTGACGATTTTGGTCGAATACTAACAGCATGTGTTGCAGCAACATACTGCTGCCATTGTCTCTGGCAACATCAAGGCTATGCTGTACATTCACCAATGTCTGCCTCAGCACCCACAGCAGTGGAATTGATTGGCTAATGGAGGCAGACTCACCACTCACTGCCTGTGTGGCATGTTCAAAAGGCCGCCGCAAAATTTTTATTACAGAGTCCATGAGGTGCCACTGTTCAGTCGTCATAGACATGGAGGCCCTGGAACTGTCACGGCTAGTGGGCATGACAAGATATTCTGAGATGGCTTTGTATTGTTCATACAACCTTTCTGCCATGTATAAAGTGGAGTTCCATTGGGTGACAACGTCCAGCTTCAAGCGGTGCTGAGGCAGGCTGTTTTGTATCTGCAACTGCCGCAGTTGGTCACGGGCCTTTCCAGATCTTGAAAAGTGAGAGCAGATACTGTACGTCATGCAATGGTCAGCATTTCCTTTATATCAGGGTGCTGCAGAAACTCCTGAACCATAAGATTTGAACAGTGGGCCATGCATGGAACACGAAATAAAACACCATTCGTGATGCATTTCATCACATTTGACCCATTGTCACTTGCTATGAACCCTGCACTCAGGGACAGAGGGTTTAGCCATATGTCAGTTTCAGTCAGTACCACGTCCAACATGTTCTCACCAGTGTGTGAACAGGTCACACTGTGCATAGCAATCATTGCATGCTGTCGAATTCCTGGAAGATTGCTACCGTGACAATCCACCTTACTGCACTGATGATTCACACTACCAACATCACAAACAACCCCCTGCGCCGGCGCCCAGTGTGCAGTTATACACAGATATGAACTCCCCGCTGTTTTGCAACTTGTCCACATATCCATACTTAAATGGATGAATGGAGAGGAGTAATGTTGAAGGACATATCTTACTGAGTCGGACACAGTGCGGAACAACTCAGGGACAGCATGGGTAGAAAAGTAAGTCCTGGATGGGACTTTCCATTTTGGACAGGCATGGTGTAGCAAACCGCCGGAACCCAGAATTCTCCACAAAGGAGAAGGGCAAAAGATCAATTGCCAACATTTCTGCTACAGCAGCACTGAGTTCACGTGACACTGTATGATTCGGGGGGGGGGTACTTCAGCTTATGCGCAAAAACACTCTGTAACATGGGCTGACTTAAACAATTTACATGGGGTGTGCTGAGTGTCACAACCACACTCAGCAGGTCAGCCCTCTACTCCCAAAGTACCAACCTCTGAGCACAGAATTGTGAACAGTTAAACAGAACAAGGTAACCCTCTTGTCTGTTTTGTGGGGTTGAGTCACCTTTGTCCCAAGTTCTGGAGGTATTCAAATTGATAACCTCTTGTTAGTGAACCCAGTTGTCAGGCTCAGATAATTCTGTCTTCGGGGGGGGGGGCAGATGTCTTTTCCTACGGGCACCTAAACAGGTATAACAAAATGAACCCTTAGAACTCTATGCAAGACCTAGAGAACTCTTATCTGTTTCCCCGGTTTGGTATCACAATAAGCACATGCACAGTGTCAACTATAACCATCTAAGCTTCACTTATATAAAAGAAGTTTCAAGGTACATCAGGCAGTTTCTGTTTTTAAAATATATCTTTACTTTAAAATAGGTGAAATAGAAAAACAGTAAATACAGAACAAGATATCCCAACACATACAATCTTAAAAACAAAATAGGTTTTAAAGTGCAAATTCCTACAATACATGCACTCAGACTGGTCTTATCTAAGGTCTCCTTACTTCTCAATCTTTCAGTGCTTTGTCGTTCCTCTTTTCTCAGTCAGAAAATAACGTGTCTCTGTGAGGTCTGCTCAGTATCTTAAAAGCAGTCTTGAGCCGGCCTTCTCTATGAGGTCATCTAACTCCGTCTTGGTGTATTAAAATTTATATTTTATAACACAGGATGTACTAATAAGATATTTTAACATAATAGGTGACCAATGATTCTCCTCTCTCCATGTGGCCTGTCAAAACTGGTCTGTGATCTGCTTCACATTGACATCAATGTCTCTTTGATGTAATTCTGGCTTCCTTAGACGTCACCACCCAACACATGCAAATTGGACTTCTTGAACCAGTCTGCAGTCTGTTTCCCACAGACATCAAAGACTCCTTGATATAATTACTGGCTATCTTGGGAGACACCCAAACACATGCATTTCCTCCTTCCTTCTTGACACCTAGTGCAACTCAAAGGATTTCCCTGAGGACGTTATGAATGGATATTTTATTTCCTGGGCTTCAAAGAAAACTTAATAAAGTAATTGCATTTCAGATATCTACAGTTTAAGCTACCTCCTGTCCTTTGAACTTATCCCTGGGGGCGGGGTTTGATGTGTCAATTTCAGCAAGACAGCATTTTCTCCTGACAGACACTCCCTTACATATTTTATACTGCAGAAAAAATATATTGAAATCAGAACCAGTGGTCCATGTGCCACAATTGATCACAAATGGTTGTACTCTGTGATGAATGGCATTGGCAGGGGATGGAGTGTGGACATTTGATGAAGACAGTTCCACAGGTGATGATGACAAACCCAGAAATGCTGTTATTTTGCCAGATTTGCCAACCGGGGTTGATGTACCACTACACTGGACATACTGCATTCACCACCACCACCACAAAAAACTGCTACTCTCACCAGCACTGGACAACATTTCAAAGTCATTATGGTCCTCCACCTCATCATGCCTGTAGTAATCCTCTGCTCTTATTACTGCACTACTGCACACATTTAATTTCCTACTGGGTTTAACAGTCATGGAAGGGGATAACATGCTGGCTATGGTTGCCGGTGATGGGGGTGAACGCCCCACTGTGATATTAGCTGCCAGCTTGTGCTGGGTCCACAGTGCCAAGTGCCTATTCTTAAGATGTGTATGCTGTCCTCCTGTGCCCAGATGGCTCCCTTTTTTACCTCGACTCACACGCACATGGCAAACCTGGCAGATTGCAAATGAATCATGATTTGCATCTTGAACAAAAAATCCTAAATAAGGGATTGTGATGCTCTGCTTTTAACATGTCCATGATGTGGCTTTTTTAAGTCCATTATTTTAAGCACTGAAGTGGGGGGGCATGTAATGTTTCGGGCACTGCACACCTGGACTGCAACTGACCACCACGACTACCTATCATATTGATTACTGGGTCATCATCATCATCAACTAAAACCGGTAGATCACAAGTTTTTACAGGGGGGGATTCCTGCAAACAGACTCAGACACAGCCACTTCTAATTTCTTTTTCTCCGGTTCCCAACTGGGGTCAATTACATCAACATCATATTCATCAACATCACACACATCCACATCTTCTGCTTGGATGCTAGCATGTGGACTGCATGTTGCAACAACAGCAACATCATCATCATTAACATCACATTCATCATCGGCATCTACACCACCATCATTTAATATTTTTTCACCACACTGAATGACTGCATGGAAAATGCGTGATGTTAAGTGCCACGGTGGATGGAATATCATATTGTATGCTATCGTTGACATGATTATCAGAATCCTCAGGTTCAGTCACTGGGATGTTACTGGGAAGTATGACATCATCTACGCTGCCACTCACTTGCACTGCTTCACACTCAATATTTTTGGATAAGGTACACCGATCGGAATTAGAACTTGACGCAACAATACTAATACTTCCTTCACCACCACCACTAACACCAGTAACACTAACACCACCGGCTGGGAATACATCATCTCCTTCAACTATGAGTGAAGCTACTGATTGGGCTGTAAAAAGCATTGCAGGAGAAATACCTTTCCTTACATCAGCAATGCACTTCTGCGTCTGTGTACTACTACCACACCCACAGACCATCTTACTGCCAACATTGCCATGGCGAGAAACAGCTTTGCTTGCATGTCTCTTTGCAGGCATTTTGGGCGATCAAACACAAATATTATAACCAAATTCAGATTTTGATACATTCACTCTCTGATTGGAGGGACGCTGGATGTGAAGCCAAATAAACAACTGTGGCTTCAGCAACAGATAAGAGACTACTCTGAGACTGTCATGGAATTAAAACAACTTCAGTAGCCAGTGGTGTTGATGAGGTCACAAAAACAATCCAATCTGGTAAAAAATACTTTTTGAATGTGGGGGTGGGGGGAGCACTGAATGCAGACAGTGCTGAGTTTTACGGCACTACAAGCAGCAAAACTAAGAACAGATACCACGATCGCAGTACAAAATTAGGCATCTGCAGTGGATAGCAGGTTCACACTGCTGTGCCTGCAATTATGCTAGTCTGTGGCACAATAAAAGGTGTATTATTGGATGCATGCAACACTGCACGCACACTCACACACAGAACAGTTTGTGTACAATGCTGAACGAGGAATGCATCGCAATTGCAAAAGTTCAGTACTATGCCACATTACGTATTGTAAATTTGTAATGTAAACAACCTGACCTTATGAACTGCTGCACCACATCCACACAACAAACAGCAAGAAAAGTTCTACTATTACTGACAATATTACTGTGTGTACATTAACACAGCCAGTTGTATAACAAAAATATAACCAAAAAACAAAGAAATCACTATTTCTCCAACTTAAAT
Organism: Neoceratodus forsteri; assembly: GCA_016271365.2. Taxonomy (NCBI): domain Eukaryota; kingdom Metazoa; phylum Chordata; order Ceratodontiformes; family Ceratodontidae; genus Neoceratodus; species Neoceratodus forsteri. The sequence continues at coordinate 369,664,794 of CM057451.1, read as the reverse complement.
CTACCTACACCACAGATACGCCCTTCCCCCAAAGCACACTTTCACTGCCTTTCACCACACACACTCAATGTTGTAAATTAACATTCAAAATCTGTACAAAAATGAAAACGCTCGATGATATGAGCACAGGAGGGTTTCCTACAATGGATGAACTAAAGTTGAATCCCCAAAAAAAGGCAAAATGCTTTTTTTTTTTTTTTTTTTTTTTTAATTTTTCTCTTTATCCTCCTCCCTACTTGCAGCCCCCTCCTCTTCGGGAGACACCTATGGGCTTATCAGCCTTCGCTCACCTACCTGGAGCCGGTGCAGTCCATGCCCCATGGGCCGTGGCTATACCCCCAAGGCGGAGTACGAGGCGGGACACCCTTCCACCCGGACGTTCCGCTAATCTTTGTCGGCATGCTGTCTCCGGGCAGGTAGGGGCATTGAAGGTCGGGCCCCTGGTGCTCCGTCTGCAGGAGGCTGCAAGGGTTTCCTGGTGTTTCTCGGCGTGCAGGTCGATGGCGTCAAGGCGCCGAGCGCTGACGTCTGCCTCGCTCCCCTCTGTTGGAGCATCGGGCTTGCTGTACCTCAGGTCTCCACCTGGGTCAGACAAGCACCGACTCAAGTACCCCTCCCCGGAGGAGCAGAGGCAGTCCTTGGGCCTCAAGTCCTCCCCCCTTGACGACCCTCAGCTCCGGGCTGGTTCAGAACCCCGGGTCGCTGGCGTCATAGCGGAATCAACGGCTGCGCCCAGGCGCGGCGTAAAATGCTTTTGAACAGCTTTTACAAGATTCCTATCACAGACAGCTATCAGAGCACACTGTCTCCTATTCCTTCCTACTCATACTACCCTGAACTGAGGCTATGCAGATCAATATAGAGCCCATGCGACCTGAAATCCCATGAATTACTGCAAAATTTGCCTTTGGAGCTCAAAAACAAGGCGAAGTGAGTCAAAGTGCACTGCCTGCAATGCACTTCGCCTTAAATTTGGCAGAGTAGTGGCCTGGGGAGGCAGAGTAATGCAAAGTCATTGCTTCCAATGGACTTCGCGTTCATCACTATAACACGAAGTACCCTGCTTCGCGTTGCGGAGCACTCCGCAAATCGCCTTTGCTCACGAGTCGCTTGGCATGGAACAGATTGAGCCCACTTCGCCCACCACTGCCTATAAAAGGTTTTATCCCCCTTCTTAACTGAGTTGGCTATCTTTTCCTTGGTTTGGGCCTTTGCTGTTTTGACTGCCCTCCCCGCTTCATTCTGCTTTAACTGATAGAGTTCTTTTTCCTGCTCCTTCTGTGATTCTTTATATTTTCTGAATGCTATCTTTTTTCTCCCTAACCTTCCCCACCACCTCTTTTGAGAACCAAAGTGTTTTTTTTCCTTTGTTTTGTTTATTTGTGTCACGCAAAGGTTTGTTGCCTCTGTGATGGCAGTTTTGATTTTGCCCCATTGTTCCTCCACCCCTCCTTCCTGCCCTTTTGCTAGTGCATGCCTTAGGCACGCTCCCATTCTGCCAAAGTCAGCCTTCTGAAAGTCCAGTATCCTTGCTTTTGTATGGCTATGTTTATTGTGAACCACACTGTCTGGTGGTCGCTTGTTCCCAGATGGCTACCCACTTCTAAATCCGAGCTCTTCTTGCCATCCCCATTTGAGAGTGCCATGTCTAAGACTGCTGCCTCCTGAGGGAGTTCCAACACTAGCTGTTGGAGGCATGCCCCCTGTAGGGCATCAAGAATGACTCTGGTCTTGGATGTGGCTGCAGCAAATGTGCTCCAGTTAACATCTGGCATATTCAGGTTCCCCATCAATAATAACTCCCCTTTTTCTGCCATTCCAAGGATGCCTCCTATCATTTCCTTGTCCATGTCCTCCCCCTGAGATGGGGGTCTGTATACAACCCCTGTGCGGATTGTGATGCCATTTCCTGTCTCTAAGGTGACAGAAGGTGCCTCCTCTCCTCCCTGTTTACCATTTAGTTCTGTTGCTTTGATCCCTTCACTTATGTAGAGAGGTACTCCTCCTTCTGTTTTACCCTCCCTGTCCCTCCTGTAGATTGTGTACCCTGGTATGTTGACATACCAGTCATGGTTCTCTGTGTACCAGGTTTCTGTGACTGCCATGATATCCAGGCGTCCCTGTTCCATCAAGGCCACTAGTTCAGGAAGCTTGTTACTCAGACTATGGGCATTGGTACTCATCACCCTCCATTTTTGGATGGCCCTACCAATTTTAGCCCCATCCCTGTACTTACTGCCTTTGCCTTTTTCTCCATTTACCCCTGCCCTGCCCCCATTGACCTCTCTACCTTGGTGTAACCCAGTATGTTAAATTATGCAGTGTAGAAAGGAAGCAACCAAGGCAGATAGTGCTGGGCCGTATTGCTAGAGGGTTCACAAGCAGAAGGAAGAAGGTTACTCTGTCACTGTACAGATTCTTGGTGAGACCACACCTGGATTATGGCATGCAGTACTGGAGCCCCTCCGGAAAAAGTATATCAATGGGCTTGAGGCAGTTCATAGGAGGGCAACAAAGCTCATTCAGGGATAGGAGGGCAGGGCCTATGAGGACAGGCTGAGAGAACTCAACATGTACTCACTCGAGGAGAGGAGAGAGAAAGGGGACATGATCGAAACCTCCAAGTACCTAAATGGTTTAAACAAGGTGGATATTGGGACCATTTTTGCCTCAGTGGAAACAAGACCACACAAGAGCACTGTTATAAGCTGGCAGGAAGAAGGTTCAATGAGGTCAGGAGACAATACAGAGTGGGAGGTGTTGGGGTGGAATGAACTTCCATCTGAGGTCATCACTTAAAAAACAGTGGGTGGCTCAAGAGAGGGTGGGACAGGGTGAAGAGGAGGGTCAAGGTTTGTGGGGAGGGGCGGCAGGGCCAAGGGATTTACTTAACTCCATTTTGGGAGTATTTGACTTCCAAAATAAGGCAAAAACTTCTAAAACAAAGGGAGAGAAAATCATTGATTTCCAAATGTAAAACAGAAAATTAGATGACTGCCAAAACTGCGGGCATAAAAGGCAAGAAATTATGGATTTTTCTGAAATAAATTGTATTTTAACACTAATATTTATATTAACATCCATAAATTGGTCCTTCCTAGAATATTAATTTTCAAAATGTGAGATCCAGGAAATATTTTGACTTCTGAAAAACTGGAATGACTTCCAGATTCCAACGCATGTGGATTTCCACTAAAAATAAATTAAGTGAACCCCTGGCAGGGCCCACTGTAATCATTGGGTCAGGGGCTCCGCAATCGAGCAGACTCGATAGACAGTTAGGCCTTCTTCTTCTGGCTATTTCATGTGTTTGTATTACATCTTATGGATCCCCTTCCCTATACTTAGTTACGCCACCGTATTGGTTGCTAGGCAATGCTATACAGTTTGATACAGCTTTTGTTTACTGGATGGCTTTTTCATGTTGGGGGCTACCTGGTGAATATATTGCTCCTGCTGGCTTGCCTGCTGCTGTATAATTCAAGAGATGGTGTAGTCTAGTGGTTAAAGCACCAGGTAGAGAGTCACTACAGGTTCAAACCCCACTAGGGCCAAATACTTATTGTATGATGTTGAACAAGTCATTTAATCTTGCAGTGTTCCAGTCCACCAAGATATGGAAATTAGTAGAAGCAGGACCCCACTGAAAATGAGAGGTTGCATTGCAGCTAGCTTATCGTGGCTAAATAAGCTGTGAAAAATTCATCTCTGCCTGTATTTCTATGGTTGGTCCTTCCTATGATGATACTTTAGTTTTAATGGCGCCATGTTACTGAAACCCTACATGTTAACTATCCCCTGTTTGGTACAGAATTATTAATCATGAGAATATTCAAACTCTTTGGCTTGCCATGTGTGCATCTGGCTCTTTGGTTGTGTCTTGGCCCTTCTGAAGGACTTAGGTTCCCCCTTAGGGGTTGGGAAGTCACTGTCTTTGGGGTCCTGGCATTGCTTGAGCTGCAGCCCATACGGAATCTGTTGCTTGACCATTGTCTTTGTTAAGTATTGTCTGTTTTAGACATGGCAGTGTTAATGTCAATTGTTCTAGACTCACGACATTTTTGTTACGGCATAACTTGTTACTGATGCTAAAGAAGGAACGACTATAGTTTGTTGTTGAATCTGTGACAAAAAGGACATCAAGACAGTCCAGAAGGTGTAACACAGGCCACCAAAATGATCAGGGGTATGGGGGAGAAAAGCTATGAGGAGAGACTGGGGGAACCGAGAACTTTACTCACCGCTCCAGGTGAGGCCTGACCAGGGCCCTGTAAAAAGGCAGAATTATTTCCCCTGCTCTGTTGTCACCCACCTTTTTAATGCCCCTCAATATTCTTTAAACCTTCTTGAGAGCAGTCATGCACTGCTTTGGTCCCTTGTCTGCTATGGCCCCATGGTCCTTTTCCTTCCTTCGGTGAAGCAAGTGTTAAATAAAGTTGAATGTAAGCCTCCTGATGGGACTCTGCCATTAATGACTTCTTCACCTCCTGTGCTCTCTCCCTACTCCCCATACTCTTCTCCTCCTATCTCTTTCTTCTACCTTCCCTCTCATCCTACACTCTTTTCTCTTTCTCATCCAGCTCACCTGTTGCTGTCCTATCAGTATTACTCTCTCTTAAAGAGCTAGTGCACTGCCTAAAATGAACATTAATATTTTAAAAGCAGTCAGCCATTACTTTTTATATATGAGGTACTTTTCCTTTTTCCTTTGGTCATTTAGAAGATTGTTTATCTGATGTTAGTAGGTGTGATGTGTGGGACAGCACTCTCCTTGGCAGCTGACATATCTATCTCTATCCCCCCTACTACATCATCAGCATTGTGACGTCACTGACTGTGACAACAGTGCTACTTAGGAACAGTCACTCAGTAGCTGCCAGGTCAGTTACCTGTAATGTTACTGTCAACGCGATCACAATGCTGATGATGTAGTGCGAGAGATAGAGATTGATACGTCAGCTGCCAGGGAGAGAACTATTCCACACAGCCAGCACAATATCTTTATAGTAACGGATGATCATAAATACAAAAAGCAGAATGCCTTGCCTCAAGAATAACTTGCACAGCATCCTGTATTTCTTTAAATACAAGTGATCAGCCTCTACTTGGCTTTCTCATTCCTCAAAGATGTAAAGGTCCAATGAGAAGTACCCATTAACATACAATGATCTGAAAACTTCCACTGGAAATCCTTTAATAGCTTTTACCTGTACTTGAGCTGATGTGAAGAAGTAATCAGTAGGGATGTAAGTTTGTCATGGCAGTCATGCACGTCATTGATTCCATGATGTTCGATCTTTATTCAGGACTTCCATGACTTTCACTAGTGTCATCAGAATGTAGCAATGATGACAGTGCCACAACATTTACTACTGTTTACTAATGATTTCATGAACAAACAATGAGTCATTAAAACCTCATCCATGACAAACTTACATCCCTAGTAATCAGTCCTTGTAGCCAAAGTATTTTTAAGGAAAGTTACTCCACCCCTAGCATAGATGGCTCTAAACGCATCCTACAAACCTGGTTTTTGAATCAAAGTATGAAGTGCCTGCACACTGCAATAAACCTTGTTTGCAATTCTTTCAATAGTTAAATCATCTAACTGTGCAGTCTAGAAGTCTACACACACGTGAATCTTAAACTGCATACTTTTTTTATACATTGTTTTTGCTTATTTTTAGTGTTTTTTATGGCATTTAAATATATCCTTTGTAAGTGGGAAGTCTGTTTTATTATTTTCCAGATGAAACGCAGTTTGTTCTGTGTGGCTGAAGCGAGGGAGCAGCATCTACCAGTGAGACCTAAAATCTCTCGCTTTCCCACAAATAGCTACTTGCCTGGAAACATCTCAAAACTTGGAGTGTTAGTCTATTAACATCATTTTCACTAGTACTGTATGTGGTGGATTGTAAAATAACTATCCTCACCAAACACCATTCTAGCAACTTTACAGTGATTTGGATGTCAGTTTTCCAGCGAATGCCTGAAACTGGGCACAGCAAGCCAACATAAACAAAGTTGCACAGAAAGAGATGTCATCTGCATTTCTGGCAGAAGATGAACTTGTGACATTTTGGCACAGTTGTGCTTAATACTAGAGTTCAGGCAGTGAAATCTATCCCTTAATGTCCCTAGTGAACATGTGAAGACATGATGCAATGTTATACTTTAGTGCAACGTCTGATTCCCTGTGTCTTTCCAACTCCTGTCCACTCCCAGTAAGTCTGACTCAGAAACATAAAAATATAGGTTGCATTTTAATATTCCCAAGGGTCAAAATTAAGTCTTGCAGCCACTAGCCAGCAGGGCTAGCGACTGGGAAAGCGACTAGCCCTATTGATTTTTCCACTGGCACAACTGGTATACTTATTGGAAGTAACCTTCTCCAGTACAAGCCTGCAGGGCTAATTAAAACAAAATCTTACTAGCCAGATACAAAATCTACCAGCATTTGGCTAGTGGGCCAGTGCCAATTTCAACTCTTGTATTCCCCCTAGGTGGACTGTTTGGTGTTGGTGCTGGAGTGCTGAGGGACTTTTGGGACCAGTATACCCCACTCAAACTGGGTACAGTACTTTCTGCTGGGAAACAGAGTAGTCGCAGGTCGGGGGGGGGGCTCCAGTTGGTTCTTAGTTGGTTGGTTTATGAACAGAAAAGTCACGCTATTAAAATAAAAGTTCATTTTGGTCAGTAAAGCGACTGCTGGCTTTGGTAACTGAGGGGAAAAATTGACATGAGGCTAGAAGGGGGTAGACTCATGCATAACATGAGGAAGTATTTCTTCACAGAAAGGGTTGTGGATGTATGGAACAGCCTCCCAGTGGAGGTGGTGGGGGCTAACTCCTATAATTTTAACGTAATTGGTAGGAGTACACTGCTGAGGGTTTGTTACCATTTTGAGTGAGTGATTTCGGTTACTTTGGGTATGTGTAAGTACATGAATGATTTTTGGCTGGCATGGGTGTTCAGCTTGAGTGAGTGGATAAAGTGTATGAGCACAGGTACTGGTGTAAATCGACCTCTGTGGGACTGGCTACCGTGATGTAGTACAGAGGCTTGACACAATGCAACATTGTAGCCAAAAGTCAATTGTGTTAGTCTGACACTGTTGGTGACTGAAAGGCTTTTTTACTGTGTGGGAATGTGAGTAAGTGCGTTACATCTTTACATTTCGTATTTAGAGTATACACCACAGACTAAATCATACTTATGTTGGGGGGGTGGACAGGGCATGGGGGCAGCTGCATGGCAGCTCTGTGTACAAATCTGAAATCCCTGGCTACACCCCTGAATTTTTAATCACATAGAAAACTTTCTAATGAGCAAAAGGAAAAAGAAAAATACTTCAAAAATATAAAGTTACAACTGACTACTTAAAATTTGTATTCTTCTCCTGTCTGTCTGTCTGTTTTGGCTCCACTAACTCTAACTTCCTTCATGGATTCTAGCCCTAATGGGCCGAATATCAAACTCCTGGGTATGTGGTACAGGGCTGCCCTCTAATGTAATGTACCCAGCCAACCAAGGTCTCTGTATAGCCAATTTTCATCCTTTTGAGCATTTTCTTCACTTTGCTAACAGAGACCACTCCCTGAAGAGCACAGTCAAGCAGATCCAGAGGATTCTAAGAGATTTCCTAGCTTTAATGACATTGTTCCAGCTACAGCTGTAATGCAGTTACAAAGAACAAAAAAAGGCAACTCAGGTGAGAGGAGGAGGTGGTGCAGAGCAAGGCGGACAACTTGCACAATGAAGCAATGTAAGACACAAACCTCCTTACTAGTGGGATCACTTTTAAAATAAAAAAAAAGACAAATAGCAATGGTGCTTTAATAATTTATTTGTAAGCCCAATGAGGAACACCGACTATGCCCATAAATCCAGCACTACAACCCAACACAGGGTCTTCTTCAGGCAGCAGGTCCCTACACCGGGTTTATACACATAGTTGGTGTTTCTCATTGGGCTTACATATAAGTTATTGAAGCACCACTGCTGTTTGCTATTTATTTACTTTAATAGTGATCTCGCGAGTGCGGAGATTTATGTTCTTGTCAACAAAGATAGCAGGGAGTAGGTATTTTATATTTTTAAGTATCAGCAAGGGGATTTAATATTTAGTAGTACATGTACAACTAGTTTTCAGCTCTGACTATCTATAAGTATACTTTGAAATATTAAACCCATTAATGCTATAAAAATATAAAAGTAATGCCCACTCCCTACTGTCTTAATCTTCATAGAAACATAGAAGTAGACAGCAAAAAAAGACCATTGGTCCATCTAGTCTCCCTGCAATACCCTATCCTATCCTATCCTATTCTATCCCCATGACCTAATGTCTATACAGGGTTCATGTCCATGATTACATGTTATTATGCTACAATTACAGCTATAGCGGGAGCTGTGTGACTAAAAGTGAGAGTTTTCCTAAAATTCCCTGGTGCCTCAATTGAACTCCTTGGGATGCTTTCTCTGCTTCCATGTTTGCCAGAACTTTGTAAAATATAAAAAGTAAAGATAATGTCAAAAATGACGAAAACTGACTGTATGTAGACCTCAATTGGTAGAGTTATATTACAGTGGCAGCACTGTACCACTTACCCTTGCCAGTCACCCTTAACCTCTCTTTTCAACTGGTGTCTGTCATTCAGGTCTGAAAACAGGCTAAAGTCTTCTCCACAAAGGTGGAGGCTCCTCTTCCCCTTGGAACTATATTTCGCTCAAAAGGAGCTTTGTCAGGGGGGCCCCTGCTGAAGCCCCTTTTGAGCAAAGCACTGGGGCATTGGGCACTCACACTGAGTTGCTTGTACAGTCTAATAAGCTTTGAGCACTTAGCCAATAAATAAGCTACTTTTTGCACAGCATGGTCTTAGACTGTCTACTTTGAGTGCCAGTACATTATGGATTTTCAGTTCAACCAATAGAAGCTGGCCACCCTTTACCGTGCACAGTTCTTACATCGTAGCACAACTTCAGCTTTGTATTGTGCCAGAACTACCACCCCACTTATCCCTGCTCTGGCCAAGCTGCGGGAGCAATTTGTTCTATCGCTGCTATTTTCTTTCCTTGATGTTTCCTCCTTTGTTCCCTACCAGTCTGACTTTTGTAAATACCACTTTACCATCTTCTCTTCTTCGGGTCACAGACTTCATTTTGTCAGGAAAGGACTGGGATTACTTACTGTTGCCATCTTCATTGACCTTGTCCATGCCATTGATATAGTGGCCCACCCTTTCCTCCTAAATAAGCTTGTTGGGCAGGCCTTTCTAATCCTCTGATTGGATGGTTCCACTTCTACTTTTCTGACCAGTGTGGTATACTATAATGGATCAATGTTCAGCTTCAACAGCTTACTCAGGTTCAAGGTCAGTTGGCATTCATCTGTATCCCCCTCCCCCGGGTCGTGCATGAAAATAGGCAGGATTTGTCTAGTGCACTTACCTGGTCAACAAAAACTAAATAAATAAAATAAAAATGTCGTGTAGTGAGTATGTTAATTAAGAGTTACTCGGTTACTGCCTGTGTGGAAACTGTTGTTCTCTAGTGGCTGCTATGTTCTTGCTCTAATCCAGAGAGTGAATTGCTTACTGTATGATTTCTGAGTTGTTGTAGTGCTACAAAACAGTAGGCACACTGCAAATGGCACCAGTCAATACAGGTTATTATACAAAGGTGTCACACAATAAAGAAATCTCCATTGGCTAAGCGTTGCTGTAAATCACAGCATATACAGGTATATGTAATGGGGGAAAGTTCCAGTCAGACACTGTATAACATAAATGATAAATCAGTACACTGTTTTTCTCTTCAGAGAAGCTTGCCTTAGATGGCTGAGAGTCACAGCATACCAGGCATTCCTCAGGTATATGTTACTGTTTATTTGTTAACTTAAAGTTTTTTCAATTGTTAAAGTAAGATTGGAATTTTTTCCTCAAATACATTTATTGAATTGAAAACTGTGACTGTTTCAAGTTCTCTCTTTTCATTGTATAATTGCAGTAATACACTCCAGGATGTGTCATATCATTTGACATCATCACTTCTTAGGTGCATGACTTCCTCAGACTGCAGTCTTGTGACTCACAGCCCACCCGAATCATGATGCTATCCTATGATATACCACACCCTGTTATGTATCACTGCTTAATTATAAGATGGATTTGTAAGTTTCCTGTTTCTTGAATGGCTGAATAAGTTTATGACCCATATGTTAATCCTCAGAAATACATAGGTTGGAACAAATTCAAGTTCTGGCACTATGATTTGGTGTATGGACAAATCACATACAGAATCCATGACCTACTTCATAAATTCCTGCCTGCCATCACAAACATGGCTCTCTTCATTTTTCACTGAAAACCTTCAACATGGCCCTAAAACGTTAAAGTCGCTTAAATTTAACAAAATAAATCTATAATTTAAGATTCTTTTCTCTCATGATCCCCTCCTTACACACATAAACAAATGTAAAAAAACAAGTACTATTCAGTTTTAATTTCTGGTATTTCTTTGGGAACCATGAAAAAGTCCCCTTATCCTTACCAACTTACCATGGTAATCTCTGCTGATTACTCTACCACATATATAACTGAGATTTTTGGCTCCATATAAGGCTTCTGTTGTGGGTGTGAAGAGGTGAACATTCTGTAAGAGGAATTCTGCAGAAGTCTGAATTCCAGTATTCCATGATAAATGAGCATTCCACCTATCTAATGTGTGGAAAGTCAGATGAGTGACTGGTATAGAGGAACTACTTTTTATGTTTGCTTGCACGCATGTGCAAGAAACATAGTGCCATCATTTGAGTTTTCGGAGGTGTGGCAGCCCTCTTCCAATTCAGTCAGTGTGTTTGCAAGCGTGGCCGCAGTTCTCCAATGCCTGCTGGAGCTGTCTATGACAGCTCCAAAATGCAGTGGAGTACAGTTGAAAGGGGGAGCTACACTTCAGTGAGCAGCAATCGAGATATCGCCTGCTCATCGTGCTCCCCCTACACACACACACACACACACGCAGACCGCTGCATGCTCGGCCCCAAGCGCACACTGTGTAGCGGGAGTGCCCAATCCCGTCGGCTGTGCTGCACCCCAGCAGAGTTATATATGCCAGCTGGGTGCCCACCCCAGTGTGGCCGCGTGTATGGCAGACGGGGTGCCCAATCCCGTCGGCTCCACTGTCCCCAGTACAGGGTGCCACGCTGGGAGCCCACCCCAGCGTGGCAACAGATGCTGTGCCCGACGGAGGTGCTCAATCCCCGTTGCTCCACTCCCCCACCCCACCAGCAGTCCTTGTGCTATGCTGGGAGCCCACCCCAGTGTGGCAAACGTCCCGCGTCGTCATGTAAAGAAAAAAACCTGCAAATAAAAAACCGTCCCTCGCCACTTCTCCCTGCTCCCCTCCCACAACCCGCACCCACCCTCGCACCCTGCCTCCCCAGCCCCCTCCCCATGCCTCCAGACTCCAGCCCGGCGATCTTGATTGGACCGGGAACCGTCTGCACTCTTCAAAGCCGACCCATGAACTGAGGAAATGCCGGTAAGCTGTATAATGTAATGAATAGGGTTTTTTCAACTTTGCTGCATATCTCAGCCATTTTGGAATTTTACCAAATTTTCAACATGGGGTTTTGGGATCCCTTCTCATGAACGATCTCACTGTCATGTGTTCATTGGGCCCAAAGGGTGATTTTGCAGTCACTGCGCGAAATCACCTTTTGGGACTGAGTAATGAAACGACACTGCCACTGTTCATAAAGGGCTCTCAAAAGCCTATGTTAAATTTGATGACATTCTAAAATACTGTTCTGACGTCGTTGCGTCCAGTTCACGCGCCTCGTAAGTTCGCGAATTTTCAATATTTTCACTCCAGATTTTCAACATTGCCATTTTACCACACCTCCTTATGAACAGTACAGCTGTCATTTTCACATCTTGCCCAAAATGTTTCCGCCTATGTAGCGCACAATGGCGCAGTCGGTGTCAAATCAATGTATGGACACATTAAGAAAATCACAGTGACACAGTTCATGAGCAGAGGTCTTAAAATGGCTATGTTGAAAATTGGTGAAAAATTCCTATAATGACTGTTTTATTTAGCTTGAGTTGCGAAGTTCCCACGCAAGCACGCCAGAGTTTGCAAATTTTCTATATTTTCACTCCAGATTTTCCACATTGCCATTTTATTACACTTCCTTTTGAACAGTACAGCTTCTATTTTTCACATATGCGCTTCAAATATGTTTCCGCACATGTAGCGCAATAGGTGCAGTCGGTGTCTGAAAGCAATGTTTGGGACAGATTAAGGAAATCACAGTTACACTGTTCATAAGCAGAGGTCTTAAAATGGCTATGTTGAAATTTGGTGACAAAGTCCATAAAATGACTGTGTTCAGGTGAGCATTGTGCAGTTTCCACACCCTCGTAAGTTCATGAATTTGTAATATTTTCAGTCCAGATTTTCACCAGTGGCATTTTTCCACACTTCCTTATGAACAGTACAGCTGTCATTTTTCACAACATGGCCAAATGTGTTTTCACACTTTCAGCGCAGAGATGCGTGGTCGCTGTGGAAATCATTGTTCGGGACAGATAAAGAAAATCACAGTGACACTGTTCATGATCAGAGGTCCCAAAATGCCTGTGTTGACAATCTGCTGTAAAAAATCCCCAACCTAATTACATTACGGGTGTGCGTTGCACAGTTTCTATGCACGCTCCTGACTTCACCAGTTATTTTAATATTTTGACTGCAGATTTGCAACATTGCCATTGTTTACACCTCCCCATGAACAGTACAGCTGTCATTTTTCACATCCTGTTCGGAATGTGTTTTTGCACCTGTGATGCTAAATGCCGTAGTCGCTGTGCGTAAGCAGCTTTCAGCTAACAAACTGATATTGCCACTGTTCATGAGGTGGGGGTCACAAAAAAACCATGTTGAAAATTTGGAGTGAAAATACCAATGAATGCCTGAGGTGTTAGGGTTTCCAACCATAACGCCCCACCCTGTAGAGAATGACAGGCATCGGGGTGTGACTTGGGATTCTTGCCTGTAATGCTCACACCATTCCACATCCTGCAGCCAGTGAGAGGCATTGAGGTATGCCTTGGACTTTTCAGCCCCAAAGTTCACCCCATTCTCCTATACCGCACCCATCTCACCATATTTCCTGATGGAATGGGGTGCGCATAAGGGCCAAAGACCCCAAGGCACACCGTGACACTTGTCAGTGTCTGCAGGGTAGGATGTGGTGAAATGGCATGGCCGTTATGCCTGACAACCCAAAGGCACACCCCAGTGCCTGTCACTCTCTGCAGGGTGGTGGTGGGGTTGGCTTCAGTTCAGTACTTCACTGCCATTTCTATTATGCAGCTCTGTAACTTCTACACTACCAATGCCAATGCCAGCAAGCAAACATTCGGCATTGACAAATGCTTCTTACTAGTTGCTTTTAACAACATGTTGTGTGTGGACTTTAGCAAGGCCTTTGATTCTGTGCCACACGTAAGACTTCTAAAGAAGTAGTAAACAGACTCGCTCCTCTGTGTCAGACCTGTGCCTGGCTAGAGTGTAGCCAGCAAAAAGCAGAAAAACCAAGAACCAGGAGAACCACAAACAAGAAGCACTCACAGAGCTAGTATGAGTCCACAAAAAGTGTTTATTGAGACATACTACAGAGACACAAGAACCCCTGTGGTCCACCAACATTTCACACTGCTCACTGAGTGAACCTTCAGAAAGCACTGAGAAAGCAGTGTGAAATGTTGGTGGACCACAGGGTTCTTGTTTCTCGCTGGTATGCCTCAATTAAACAATTGAGGCATGACAGGGGGTGTGTGTTATTGTGAAATAATGTCACGCCTCAGGTGGTTGAAGCACATTGGCCACAGGCCGACTATGTTGAGCACCCGAGAAGTGATGTCATTACACAATAACACACACCCTGGAGTGCCATTGCTATTATACAATGGCTCTTTACAGGAAAAGAAAAAGAAAATGAGAAAATATGTCTAAAATGCCTTTTTTTTTTTTTTTTTTACAGTTTTTCTTAGAGTAGGTATACCTATTTAAAAAGTCCATAGTTTCCATTTTGTCCAGCAGGTGGCGCTGCTGGTACATGTTTCCTTTTTATCTCATTGTAGGTCTCTGTAAGGCTTCCCCCATTGATCTATTGCTCTCTGTGACTGTTTTCACTCCGCCAGGTAACTAGTAACTATTTCAAGTTCCCCACTCTGCTGTCTTTTTTTAGTTATCTTGTTGTGCCCATGTTGCTAGTTTTGCTTCACTTACTGTACTGAGCGAGCAGTCTGTGAAGCCAACAACTGTCTGCTCAGCCATTGAAATACCGCTCGCTTGCTGATGTGGTACACACATTTCTTTAACTTTCTGCTCTTTGAAAAGCCAGTCAAAATTTAGGTTTTTAAAGAAAATATTGAATGATGCTAGATAAATATACAAGTATATGCTGTGGGGCAGCAGTCTTTCTGGGGCTGTTGTGGAGTAAAGGGGGCTGTCCTGTGTGTAAGAGCCTGGAGCAGCTAGGGGCAGAAATAAGACTGCTCATATGGGAGCTGGGGAGGATGGTGTGGGAAGTCAGAGGAGCAGAGCAGTGGAGGGAAAGGCAGAGGGGTAATGCCCAAGGCAGTGAGGGCATCAGGCAGAGGATGGGAGTGGGAAGGGGCACCCAGTATACAAGAATATCTCTTCCTCAGAGGACTAGGGAGCCAAAGGTGGATGAATGACAAGTGGTAAGGGGAAGGGGTGGGAATGTTAGAGAAGCATCAGGGGTGGGAAATTCTAAAGGGGTATCTTTATTAAATAGATTTGCACCACTGTCTGGAAGGAGGAAGGGGGCAGCAGGAGGTGAGGTAGGATGTCAAGTTGAGCCAGGGCTGAGAGCAGGTGTACAGGGGAGGGGAGAGGGAGCTAATTAGGGCAGGCAGGGAAGAGGAGTCAGGCAAAATGGAGTGGAGGATGGGGTGTACTGGGTCATAATGTTGTACGCTTAATAGCACACGGCAGTATGCGCAAACCCCGGACCTGTGCGCTCTCTGTGTTGGACCCCCCGGAGTTAGAATCCTAAGTGGAGGGGGTCCGGGGCCTGAACCTCGCATAATGGAGGTGCGGGGGCAGAGCCCCTGCAGATTAATATAAATAAATAAATCATGCAACGCGATTAAGTCGCACAGCATTCTGCTGTGCAACATTTTGACCCCGTGCCAGGATGGGGGGGAGGGAAAAGGAAAGGAAGAGGGGAGGGAAAACTGAAAGCAAATACAGATAGTCAGAAGGGGAACAGCAGAGTGGGAGATGGAAAAACAGTTAAGGGGATAAACTGTGGATGTGGATATAAGTTCATCAGGGTGCAGAGGGAGCGGTTAGGTGAGGAAGCAGCTAGTACTGAAGGCAAGAAAGGAAGGACAAGGAGCACGGATGCAGGGGATGGAAGGGTGGCAATCATAGGGGATTCAATAATTAGGGGTATTCACTGGGGACGGATAGGGGACCCAAATGCAAGCAGGAGGGTGGTTTGTATGCCAGGGATGACAGCAGGGAAGGTGGGCCCAAGAATAAGGGCAATAGTAAGGGAGATTGGAGGAAAACCTAATTTAGTTATACATTTGGGAACCAATGACCTAGCTGGGGAGGAGGTTGAGGTAGTGCAAAGTAGGTTCAGAGAGTTAGGAAAGATCTGCAGGGAGGAAGGAAGCTCACTGACTTTCTCAGAGATGAGGTTACTCAGGGACAAACTGGGGAATACATTACCACTACACTTAATTTAAACTACTGGGGGGGGCAGTGGGCATGTAGGCCCACGGACTCCGAGAGGAGGAGGTCAGTGAACCTCCCCCCCACAGTGATGGAAGAGGTCTGGTGGAAGGGGCGAGAACATAGTTAGCCAAGGGTGGAGGGGGTGAGGACACAAAACAAGGGTACGTGGAGGGGTGCACATAGAGGGGATAAATGTGAATAGAAGAACAGAGGGAAAAGAAGAAAGGTCAGATTCTAGGTGGAGGGTGGTGACTCTGAATGCGTGGAGTCTTGGAAACAAGATGGATGACCTGCAGGCACTCTTAGCAGACAGGAGGGTGTACATAGCTGCAGTAACCGAGACTTGGGCAACATCACACCATGACTGGGACCTTACGATCCCTGGACATAAACTATACAGGAGGAACAGGGTAGTCAGGAGGGGTGGAGGGGTGGCAGGTTATATCAGGGAGGGAATAACTTTCACATGGGATGAGTTAGAGGAAGGGGAGTTGGAGGCATTATGGGTTCAGTCAAGGTCCAATAGAGGGAGAAAGGTGAGGTTGGGGGTGGTTTACAGACCACCCAATCAGGATGAGGAGAGGGACAGGGAACTGAACTCACAAGTATTGGAAGCTACGGGGAAAGGAGAGGTGGTAACTGTGGGAGACTTCAACTTGCCCAAGGTGGACTGGAGCATACCCTCCACATCATGTGTTAGGAGTCAGGTGATCCTGGAAGGACTGCAGAGTGGGTTCCTGACTCAGGGCATCACTGAACCAACAAGAGCTGAGGCAATTCTTGATCTGGTGCTCACAGATGGGGAACGTGTACAGGAAATAATGGTCAGGGAGTCACTGGGTAGAAGTGACCATTGTACAGTGTGGTTCCAGTTGGCTATGGGCAGGGAAAGCATCCTGACTAAGACTAAAATCTTGGATTTCAGGTGGGTGAACTTCAGGAAAATGGACAAAGTGCTAAGGATCCATCTGTCAGGCATCAGAGCAAATATGGGGGTGGACCAAAAGTGGTCTATCATTAAGGAAGGAATACTGGTTGCCACAGATGAGTGCGTTAGACTCTGGGGGAAGAACACAAGGGCCAAAGCGCCCAGCTGGTTCAGTTCTGGGGTTCCCCAGGCAGTAAGGGAAAAGAGGTTGGCCTATAGAAAATTCAGGAAGATCAAGAGAGAGGTAGATAGGGAAAATTATCTAAGGTTGGCTAGTGAGGCAAGTAAGGAAGTCCGCCGAGCAGAGGCACAGAAGGAGCTGCAGATAGCTGAAGGGATTAAGAAGGGGAGAAGGCTTTCTTTCATTATATAAATGAGAAAAGGGACAAGAAGGAAGGGATTGTTAGGCTTAAGAAAGGGGTGGAGTGGGTGGAGGATAATGGGGAAAAAGCAGAAATACTAAATGAATATTTCTGCTCCGTCTCCACCTGGAAGAAGGATGGACCAGTGCCTTCAGGAGGCAAAGGAGGAACGGGGGTGGGGACATAGATGTAGTGATAGAGGAGGATAGAGTGAGGGAGGGGCTGATGGCATTGAAGGTGGACAAATCACCAGGCCCGGACAGAGTACATCCAAGGGTACTAAAGGAACTGGCTGAGGAGTTGGCAGGGCACTGGCAGACCTATTTAATAGTTCAGTAGAGTCAGGCGTGGTACCACAGGACTGGAGAACAGCACATGTAGTGCCCCTCTACAAAAGTGGTCCCAAGGATGACCCATGGAATTACAGACCAGTCAGTCTGACCTCCATTGTGGGCAAGCTCATGGAGACCATGCTAAAGAAAAGGTTAGTGGAATATCTAGAGGAGAGGGTGTCAAACGAATCTGATTAATTTCTTTGACTGTGTCACTAAGACAGTAGACAGGAGCCAAGTGGTAGACATCCTCTATCTTGATTTGAAGGAACTAGAAGGGGGACAGGATCAGATCTACAGTACAGTAGCTTCTTGTTTTACATTGTTTTTCGTGGATTCTACTTGGTAGAATGTTATTTCTTTTCTTTCTTACTACTAAGGGGCTAGTAGGGTATTGTTTGGGGCTGTTGGAATTTTGAAACCTGTTTTGGTAGCTATAAGTGGGCTCATTTGTTTGGTTCACTGTGTGGCAGGCTGCATTTGTAGAGGCCTATTTCTTCTGTTTTAAAACATAATTGGTGTAATTTAACTGGGTCTGTTTCTTTGAATTGGAGACCTATATCTTCTAATTCCAAGCCTATTTTGCTGTGTTGTTGGTGAAGCTGTTTGAATTGGAGTCCTGTTTCTTTGTGTAGCAAATCTATTTTGGGGGCTTTGAGTAGAATTGTGATTCATTGTTGCTGGCTTCACTAGCTGCAAAGTTTGAGTGCACAGTGGGGGGAAGGGTGCTAATGGTCTGACCAGAGGCCTCAGCTATCTGATTGTTTCTGGAAGACTTGGGCTGGTCCCACCCCTTGGTCCATTATTTCCTTTATACTAGGGGTTCTGACATCACTTCCTCAAACAGGCAAAGGATATGCACCTGTCATAGCAGAAGCAGACATCCAGGAAAGGAACAGCAGCAAGTGAAGAGGTGACTGCACTCTCAGTGGAAGGGAAGTAAATGCAAATCTAGGAGCTTTCATTATTACTTCTTCGCATTGCTATTGCATTGGGAAAAGGAGGAGTAGGAGTTTGAAGAAGGTTGTGCAATAGCTACTTAAAGTCTCATTTTGAATGTGGATAGGAAGGATAGGAATATAAAAAGCAGTTGCTCAATATATCTAAACATGTGCAACAAAGGAGGTAAGGGAAATAAAGAAAATGTTTTGCACTGATAGAGAGGGGAGACTTGGGGGAGTGTTTGGTATCCTGCATCTGGAAGGGTGGGGGGTCGCTGGTGGGCAGCGACAGCAATGGGTAGGGTGGTAGGCTGCAACAACTGCGGTGCACCAATCTTTCTAAAAATTGCCTGGAGTGTGGGAGGATGTTTAGTGTGCAACCACATAGAAAAACTTAGAAAGGAGATTGAGGGTCTGCAGGAGGAACTAAGACAGGCAAGGCAGATTGGGGTGGGTTTAGCCAATACTGGAGGGAGGAAGAAGGAGATGAGGGAGGCGATTTAAGCCAACAGTGGTGAGAGAGGGTCAGAAGAAGGAAGCAGAGACAAAGGGCCCAGGCCAGGAAGAACGATTGCTGGGAAACCAGGTCAGGAGACAAAGACAAATGGAAGGAGGAGATAGGGACTTGTGAGGGAGGCGAAGAAGTGGCAAAAGTCATGGAGTGGAAAGGAGAGAACAGGTTACTATGAAGAGAGAGGGCGGGCATTTGTGAAGGGTCTTCAGAAAACAGCTGTGCACTGCTAGAGAGGAAGAAAGTGGAGGAGGGAAATGATGAAATTAGAGGAGTAATTGATAAATGCCTGGACCAAACTGGAGCGGGGGGGAAGTTCTGCTGGGAGAATTGCAACAGGGGTAAAAGGGGAAAATAATGTGCAGGAGGAAGAAGAGGAGCTGGAAATGAGAGAGGGAGATGAATGGAAGCAAGCAGGGAGTAATGGGGTGGAATCTTAGTGCTGGGGGACTCAATACTAAGAGGAGTTAGGTGGGGTAGCAAGGGGGAGAGACATAGTCGCATTTGGGTGGAGGCCATGCCAGGAATGACAGCAGAAAGGGTGGGACAGTCTGTTCTGAAATATGCTAGAAGGGTAGGGACAAGCCTCATTTAATTATACATCTTGGGACAAACGACCTGGCTGACAAGACAGTAGATATAGTCCAGAGGAGGTTTGAGGAACTAGCACAATTATGTGAGGGGCAGAAAGATCAGTAACTTTTTCTGAGATACTTCGGTGCCAAGGCAAACACAACAAGAAAGCTGAGAATAGAGAATTTAACGGATGGCTAAGAATCTGGTGTTGTGCTAAAGGGTATGGGCTGTTGGGGGGTGGGAGGGACCTGGGAGGACAGTAGTCTCTATGCCAAGGACAGACTACACTTGAGTGAGGAGGAAAGAAAGTGTTGAAACAGAGGATGGAAGAGTATATAGAGGAAGTTGGGAATTTAAACTAGGAGTGGGGGTGGCAGTTGGGAAGAGATATGCAGAGACCACAGGTTGGAAATCATATGAGCTTACCCCCCATAACAGTGACAAAGGACAAATGGCAAGTACTATTGGTGATGCCAGGAAAGGAGGGCAGGATGGGGGGTGGAAGGTGGTTACCCTTAATGCTAGGAGCCTTGGGAGGAAAACTGCAGAGTTACAGGTTCTCATGGCAGAGGGAGAGGTGGACATTGCAGCCATCATGGAAACATGGGCCACCCAATATAATGACTGGGATCTGTCTGTACCAGGGTACAGGTTATTTCGTAGGGACAGGGTGATTGGGAAAGGAGGGGTGGCACTATATGTGAAGGAAGGACTGAAGTGTGTAAGGGAGGAAGGGGAGGAGGGTAGTACAGAGTCACTGTGGGTGCAAATCCAGGATTCCAAGAATAGGATTCTTAGAATGGGAGTGGTGTACAGGCCACCATCTCAGATGGAGGAGTTAGACAGGGAACTAGCGGGACAGATCAGGAGGACCTGCGAGAAGGGTAGTGTGGTGATTGTGGGGACTTCAACATGCCAGGAGTGGACTGGAGCACCCATAACAACCAGGAACAGAAGGGAGCAGGTACTGCTGGATGCCTTCCAGGACAGCTTCCTGCTGCAAATGGTCAGTGAACCAACCAGGTTAGGGAATACCCTTGACCTTGTGCTGGCAAATGGGGACTTTGTGAGAGAACTTACAGTGGAGGAACCGCTGTCAGGGAATGACCACCACTCAGTATGGCTCACATTGGATATGGGCAAGGAAGGAGTGGAATCTGGCACAAGAGTGTTGGACTTCAGGAGGGCTGACTTTGGGAGGATGGGGGAAGTGGTAAAAGGGTACCTGGCCAGAATTCAATCTAGTATGGATACTAACCAGAGGTGGGAGCTCATAAAGCTGGGGATAGTGGAGCAAGCAAAACCTGCTGCAAGCCCAGAGCAAGAAGGCTAGGGCTAAGAAACCGAGCAGGTTGAGCAAGGAGGTCATGGAAAGGTAAGGAGGAAAAGAGCTGCCTTTAGGAAGTACAAGAAAACAGGAGGGAGGACAGAGAGGTACTTGACAGAATCGAAGGAGGTGACAAGGGCAGTAAGGGAGCCAAAGCATCTCGAACTCAGGCTGGCACAAGGCATTAAGAAGGGAGAAGGACTTCTTTAAGTACATTAGGAGAAAAGGAGCGTAAGGACCACATAGTAAGGATTAGGAAGGAGGGGGATTGGGTGGAAGCAGGAGTGCGATAGGCGGAAGCACTAAATGAGTACTTCTGCTCAAGTATTTACTAAAGAGAAGAGGGGGGACATCCAAGGTGGGAGAAAATGGGAGAAGCAGGGAGGAAGTGGTGACAGATGGGGAAATCATGGAGGCAGAGTTTGAGAGGTTTGAAGGCACTGAGGGTGGACAAGGCGCCAGGCCCAGATGGCATCCACCCCAGGGTACTGAAGGAGCTGGCAAAAGTCCTTGCAGGACCTTTGGCAGACCTATTTTACCTCACTACATTCATGGTGTGTACCTCAGGACTGGAGGATGGCTCATGTGGTGCCCTCCACAAGAGTGGCCCCAAGAATGAACCGGAAACTACAGACCAGTGAGCCTCACATCCATCGTGGGTAAGCTAATGGAGGCTATCCTGAAGGAGAGGCTGGTGGCCCTCCTAGAGGCCAAAGGACTACAGGACAGCAGACAGCATGGCTTCATATGTGGCAGATCCTGCCAAACCAACCTGGTCAAGTTCTATGACTGGGCAACTAGGCAGCTGGACAGGGGCCATGCAGTGGATGTCCTGTGTCTGGACTTCAGTAAGGCATTCGACTCGGTGCCACATGGAAGGCTGGGAAGGAAGTTAGTAGGCACAGGGGCGGGTGCAAAGCTGGTGAGATGGGTAGGAAACTGGCTGCAGGGAAGGCAACAGAGGGTGGTGTGGGTGGGGAGCTCTCACACCCAAGGGCAGTGACGGCGGTGTCCTCAGGGCTCGAGTGTTGGGACCAGTAGTTGTTTGGGATATTCATTGCAGACATATCATGGGACATCAAGAGCAAGATCAGTCTGTTTGCTGATGATACCAAGGTTGGCGGTGGTGGATGACCTAGGGGATGGCAGGGGTTGCAGGATGATCTGGCAAAACTTGAAACCTGGTCAGACACCTGGCAACTGGGGTTTAATGCCAAAAGTGCAAGGTGCTGCATTTTGGGATGAAGAACCCAGGAGGAGTTACCAGCTAGGGGGGTGCAGCTAGCCCAGACAGAGGAGGAGAAGGATCTGGGTGTGCTCATTACAGGGTCAATGAACAACTCGGCTGATGTGGGAGGCAGCTGCAAAGGCCAACAAAATGCTGGGTTGTATTGCAAGGGGTATATCCTCGAGGAGGGAGGAGGTGATTCTGCCACTGTATAGGTCATTAGTTAGACCACACCTGGAGTACTGCGTGCAGTACTGGCGTCCGTATCTGAAGAGGGACATTAAGTTACTGGAGGGGGTGCAGCGCAGGGCGACAAAGATGATCAAGGGGCTGGGGGACTTATCATACGAGAGGAGGTTGAAGGAGTTGAACATGTACTCACAAGAGAAGAGGAGAGACAGGGGTGACATGACTGAAACCTTTAAATACATGAAAGGAATAAACAAGACGGGTACAGAGGGGCTGTTCAAAGTAAGGGAGGTGAGGGCCACCAGAGGCCATGATATGAGACTGGAGCGAGGAAGGTTCAGGAGGGAGATGAGGAGACACTTTTTTACAGAGAGGGTGGTGGCTGGGTGGAATGCGTTACCTGCAGAAGTGGTATGCAGTAGAACAGTGGACTGCTTCAAACGAGGATGGGACAGGACAAGGGGGAGTGTTAATGAAGGGGAAGGGTGGAAGGGAGGGGCAGCTGCAGAATAAGGGGTGCTAGCTGCACATTCGAGCAGACTTGATAGACCTCTAGGCCTTTATCTGCTGGCAAATTTTGTATGTTCGTATTTCAGCAAGTCCTTTGACTCTGTGCCCCACAAAAGGTTGATCAGGAAGTTGGTGGATCTTGGGGTTGGGGAAAAAATGTCCAGATGGGTGGAAAACTGGCTGAGAGACAGAACCTAGAGGGTGGTTGTGGGGGGAGAGTTATCTGGCACCATAGAGGGAACCAGTGGGGTCCCGCAGGGCTCGGTGCTGGGGCTGGTGTTATTCAGTATCTTCATCAATGACACTGGGGATGGCATTAAGGGCAAAATATGCTTATTCTCTGATGACACCAAGCTCTCCGGAAGAGTGGACACAGCTGAAGGGATACAGGACCTACAGGAAGATCTGGAAAAGCTGGGGAGGTGGTCCAGGATCCGGCAGCTTGGCTTCAATGCCAAGAAATGCAAAGTTATGTTTATTGGAGCCAAGAATCCCAGGACAGAGTACTACCTGGGTGGAGTCCGAATGTCTGCATCAGAGGAGGAGAAGGACCTGGGAGTGATTATCACTAGTGACCTGAAGCACTCCACGCAGTGCAAGAAAGCAGCAGCAAAAGCAAACAAGATGCTGGGATGCATATCTAGGGAGAGCAGTAGTAGGAGAGAGGAGGTTATACTGCCCTTGTACAGGTCACTGGTAAGGCCGCATCTAGAGTATGGAGTTCAGCACTGGTGCCCACACCTCAAAAAGGACATTAACCTGCTGGAGAAGGTCCAGAGGAGGGCTACAAAGATGATACTGGGTCAGCAGGGTATGGCATACGAGGAGAGGTTGAGGGCACTGAACATGTACTCCCTGGAAGACAGGAAAGAGAGAGGAGGGACATAATTGGAACCTTCAAGTACTTGAAAGGGATAAATAAGGTTGATAAGGAGAGTCTCTTTAAGCTGAATGGCAACCGTAACATTAGGGGGCACAGACTTAAGCTGGAGGGTGGGAGGTTTAGGAGGAGGTCAGGAAGCACTTCTTCACAGAGGGTGGTTGATACTTGACATGCACTGCCACAAGAGGTCATCTCATTGAAGACAGTGGGCAGCTTTAAAAGAGGCTGGGATAGGGATAAGGGGAAGGTAAGGATCATGGGTAGGGAGGATGGGAGGAGTGGGGAGGGAGGGCAGAGACATTATCTCAAGCTGTGGGACCTGCAATACGAGCAGACTTGATAGATCAAATGGCCTTCTTCTGCTGGCTTCTTCGTATGTTTGTATGTTTGTAAGAGCAACCACGATCGCTAATGGAGACAGAAAGCATGCGCTGTATGTTTGAAGAATGGCTCACTCAGTCCCTGCTTCACAGAAGCTGGACTGCTACATTTAAAAAAAATGAATGGTAGTAGTTTAAAGAAACTGTCTACGGGGTCACGTGACCGCTAGATGGAGTAGAGACGTGCCTCTCATTGCTCCTTCCCTCAGGCTCGTGTTTTTTTAAGTTAAAGCCGTCTAAATTAACAAATAACACCCGGATTGTGCTATTGTTGAGTGCGGGAGTCCAGAATGGATGAGTACGTGGTCACCGGGACGAGCAAATCGCAGAGAACGGTGGTTAAAAGCAGCAGCAAAAAGACACCGCCAGGCTCGACGATGAATGGCACAGGCCCTATCTCCCTCTCGTCGGCCGAGATGTCTGCAATAGGACGTGAGCTAAAGGATCAGCTCATGGCGGCACTTGCACCGAAGCTCGAGAGCTTAGAAAATAAGATTGAGGGAAGACTTGCTCTCGTTGAGGCACAAACCGAGAGGCAGACTGAAAAGGTGGACGAGCTGGAGGGTCGAATCTCGAACGTAGAAGACACGGTGGGCCCCCTCGGCAGGCGCGTTGTTAAATTGGAGAGGCAAATGGCTGAGATGAGGGAGGTGATGGACTATCAAGAGAACTACCTGAGAAGAAACAACTTGAGATTGAGAGGTCTGCCAGAGGGAAGGGGAGGGAAGGATCTGATATCTTAGGTTTTTGTGCAAAAACGCTTCCTATGCTCCTTGGAATGCAATTGAAGGGCGGGAAACTGAAGCTAGAAAGGGCACACAGGGCAGTCCAGCCTAAACCGCAAAATGGTCAGCCTCCCAGACAAATCATTTTTCGATTCCACAACTACCAAGACAGGCAGGAGATGTGGAGGGCTTACAAGTCTCTGCCGAGCTTAAATACGAGGGGGTCCGCTTATTTTTTATCCCAGGATTACTCCTCTCGGATTGGGAAAAAAAGAAGAGAATTCAATGAGGTTATAGCGACCTGCCAGAAGTTGGGGGTGGAGTGGTTTATAGTCTTTCCGGCCATAATGAAGATTAAACATGAAGGTGCAACTTATAGCTTCTGGGAGGTGGAGAAAGCGCAGAGGTTCATTATGGAGCTGCAGAAGAAAATTGGATAACAGTTGGAGGAGATGGCCTGTGATGCTCGTAGGCTCGAGATGGCAGTGAGTCGGGACTATGAATTAGAATGACATAGAAGTTTGAGTGGCCTTTGCTCGGGGTTTTTTTTTCCTTTCATCTGGACTTTTGACGCAGCAAGTACAGACGGGATAACAAGCGTGGCATTTGAACTGTGGACTGTTCCTTTGATCTGCCCCACATTGATGGACTGCAACTGGGGACTGTGGGTGCTGACTTTTAAATGGGAGGACTAAGGCAGCTTTTGCCATCCACCCACGGGGTTTTTTGCTTTGAGGTCAATAAAATCGACTGACATGTGGATGCATACTGGTTGGACGCGATGGAACCCGCTGGTTCTGGGAGGGCTAGCGCGTGTATGTTAATCTGCTCGGCCTGGCCTGGAGATTCCAGTGGGAGATCATCCGTCGGGTGATCATTTTCGAAGCTGGGTGCGAAAATGAGTGGGGGTTGCTGTGGTGGGTGGGGAATCCAAGGGCTTTGCTGAACTCCCACTCAAAAGTGAATGGGGGAAGGTTTGGAGCAATGTCTGTGTGAGGGATCAGAGCATAGCAGGTTGGGCGATGGGGAATTCCAAGGGAAATCATCTTGCTCTGACCCATTATTTGGAAGAATGTTTTTTTTTTTTTGCGCCAGGCCTCGTTTTGCTCCACTGGAGGGAGGGGGGTGATCAGAGGGTTATGCGATTAAATACGGGAAGTGATGTGTATTGACGGTAAGAAACCTTTGACCTGCCTGAAGGGGAAGGGGGGGAGAGATTGAACGTGGAGACGTATCTATTGTTCAAACCCTGCTTTACTATTTTGGGGAGGGAACATACTGGTGTATGCATATGCACGCCTTGTATGGGTACGCTTTGGGACACTTTGTACATAAGTTGGGGGTAGTTAAATGTTGGGTGTTATGTTAAAAGTTGCTATGTTGGATCCACACTCAAAAGATAAGTCACCAGGTTGATAGGCACATAGGGCTATGGAAAGAATTGAATAAAGGAAGGAAGAGTAAGAAGAAGGAGTTTAAGGAATAGATGGCGTTAAAACAAAGTCTGAAAGTGGTCTCATGGAACGTTAGGGGGGTGTCCTCTCCAATAAAGAGAGCCTCGATATTGACTGCCCTGAGGAGAGTAGGTGCGCAGGTCGCCCTCTTGCAGGAGACCCATCTGACTCCAGCTGAGCACCGGAAACTGACTAGGAACTGGGTAGGGGAGGTGCATGCATCGTCCTACTCCTCGCACCAGAGGGGGGTTGCGGTTCTTATTCATAAGAATCTTCCATTCCAAGCAACCAGAATAGTGGCAGACAAGAAGGAGGACAGATTCGTGTTTGTAGAAGGTGTACTATGGGAGACCCCGGTTACATTTGGATGTGTATATGCCCCAGCCGTCCCTGAACCCCAGTTCTATAGACGCATGATAGAAGTGATGATGAAGGAACAGTTCAAGTGCCTGATACTGAGTGGGGATTTTAATTGCACTCTAGATACGGTGCTGGATCATTCCGAGGGAAGGGGGAAGGGAGGCAGATACTTGATGGAATGGAGGGAAGGGCTATTAGACCTGGATCTAATAGATGTGTGGAGGCGGTGAACCCAAATCTTAGGAGTACACTTTTTATTCTAACCTCACAAGAGCTGGTGGGATAGATCACATCTATATTGAAGGGGGTTGGTATCAAAGGGTGATGGGGGTGCAGCATGAACCTATCCATATATCTGACCATGCGATGGTAACCTTAAAGGTGGAGGTGGATGGGGAGAGGGAGGGGTTCAGGGCTTGGCGCTTCCCCTCATACCTGATGGGGAATGAGAATTTTAGGACGTTCCTGCTGGAGCAGATGAAGGGATATGTAGAGACAAATAAGGAAACAGCTCCATCCCACAGATATTATGGGACGCGGGGAAGGCTTTTCTTAGGGGGGCCATCATTGGATATGTTGCGGGGTATAAAAAAGAAAAAAACAAGGAATATGAAAACCTACTCCTAAGGGTCAAAAGGTTGGAGGGGCAAGTGCTCCGAGGGGACACAACTTGTGGTCTGCTGTTGGCTGCAGCTAGAGGGGCACTTAATAACATGCTTGAGGAGCAAGCTAGGGGGCAGTTGTGGATGGTGAAGCAAAGGTTTTATGAATGGGGTAATAAACCCAGCCCACTGCTAGTCAACTTGATTAGAGGTAGAAGAGGGAAAGCAAGGGTGCTGGAAATCAAGAATGGACAGGGGGTTATAACAAAGAACACTCAAGCTATCAGGGAGAGATTTAGGGAATTCTACAGCGCACTATATCAGAGGGAGGCTAGGGGGACCCAGGATAGGATGAGGCAGTTCCTGGAAGGGGTCAGGTTGAAGGAGCTAAGTGAGCAGCAAAGGGCAGCCCTGGAGACCAGCATCACTAGGGATGAAATAAAGAAAGGCCATTGGGGACTTAGGTTTGGAAGGCAGCGGACCAGATGGACTCCTATTGAATTTTATAAGGCAGAAGGGCACCAGGTGGTAGACTTATTATGGGAAGTTTATAGAGATACTAGGGAGGGGGGTGCTCTCCCACCTTCAATGGAGCTGGCGACCATATGTGTGATCCCTAAGCAGGGTAAAGATCCTAGGGACTGTGCTGCCTATCACCCTATTTCATTGCTGAATGTTGTCGCGAAGATTTATGCGAAAGTTCTGGCGGGCAGGCTCGAGATTTTAATGCCTAATCTCATAAGCCCAGATCAAACTGGATTTATAAAAGGAAGGCACTCCTATCACAATGTATGGAGATTGTTGAACGTGATACACGCTTCTTCTCGGTGTCCAGGGGCCACTCTTGTACTGGCGTTGGACGCCGAGAAGGCCTTTGACCGTATTGAATGGGATTATATGATGGAGGCCCTGGGGCAATATGGGATTGGTCAGGGATTTATCAATATGGTGAGGGCCCTATATCGGGCTCCAAGGGCAGCAGTACTGGTCAATGGAAGCCTCATGAGTCTTTAGGCTCTACAGAGGGACAAGGCAGGGCTGCCCCTCTCCCGTTATTGTTCGACCTGGCCTTGGAACCCTTGGCTGCAGCTATTAGACAGAGTGAAAGGGTGAAGGGAGTGAGGGGAGTGGAGGGGCGGCAGCATAAACTATCCTTATATGCTGACGATATGATTTTATATCTGAGCCAGATAGAGGAATCCCTTCCAGCGGTCCTGAGCTTGATTGATGCTTTCTCAGTTTTCTCTGGCTATAAAATAAATCTAGCTAAATCGGAGGCTATGGGTGTAGGAGGGGGAAAGTTAGCAGACTTACAGAAATGGGGCCTGAGGGAGGCGAAGAAGTCTTTGCAGTACCTGGGCGTGGGTGTTGGAAGATCTTTGGCTGACTTATATAAGATAATTATCGCCATGATTGAGGCGTGCTGAGAGATATGAAAAGGTGGAGGCATACCCTGTGTGTGGCTTGGTTGAATGAATATCATAAAATGAATATTCTCCCAAATTCTGTATCTCCTGCAGATGCTCCCAATGGGACTTACCAAAAAGGATATGTGGAGACTGGAAAGGGGTTCTCGGATTATCTCTGGCAAGGAAGAAACCTAGAATTAGCCTGCATGAATTAAAATTGGAGGTGAGGAGGGATTGTGCTTCCCAGATGTCAAAAGCTATTTTAGCCTCTCAAGCAAGGATAATTAAAGATTGGGTGTAGCGCCAGGCAACAAGCTGGCTTGATTTGGAAGGGGAGGGCAGCACGGCAGGCTCTCTGCATATCTAAGGAAAGGAGGCAGAAGAGCATACCAGCACCATTTGAACCCCAATCCGTTGGTGCTTTGGACTCTGGAAGGATAGGATCAGATCAGAGTAAGGGTAAGTGACGGTAGGGCTGAGACGCTGCTCCTCCCCCTGTGTGGCAACCCTCTTTTTCTCCCAGGTTTGGAGGATCAGGGATTTAGGATGTGGGATGAGAGAGGGATACAATGTGTAAGGGATCTGTATGTAGGCCCGCATATCGCCTCCCTTAAGGAGTTAGAGGAAAAGAGGGGAATTACGGGTAAGCATATGTTTAGATTCCTGCAGGCTAGAGATTTTGCCTGTAGTCTGGGCAGACCAGACTGTGATTAGTGCCCAGCAAGGTTTGGAACTGACCATTTGTAGAGCACGGCACAATCCTAAGGGGGTGATTGGCAGGGTGGTGCGTATCCTTAGAGAGACCCTGATAGAAGAAAGTTCGGGCAAAAGAGTATTATGGGCGAAGGACCTTGGGATGGCGGTTTCAGAGCCGAATTGGGAGTTGATGATGGGAACTCATTTGGGCCTACTACTATCTAATAGATACAAGGAGTCTGCATATAAGTTTATACATAGACCTTTTACCCCGGTAGTGGTCCATAAAAAGTCGTTCAGAGATATCAGAAACATGCCCTCAATGTAAAAAGAGGTGATGCATACATACATTGCTTTTGGAAATGTTCCGGATACAGAGCTTCTGGAGGAATATTGTAGGGTTCATAAGCGGGAAGACAGAGGCAGGGTATCCCTTCACCCAATAGAGCTCTTATTTGGAATAGAATGGGAGGAGGAAGGGAATGGAGTTTGCATAGGAAGTGGTTAAGGGTGGCACTGGCAATTGCCAGGCAGTGTATACTGAATACTTGGATTTCAGCAATGAACCCCTCACTTGAACAGTGGAAAGCACTGATAGTTTCGGCTCTGGCGATGGAGAGAAGGGCTTATCAACTCCAGGAGAGAGTAGAGAGGTTTGATATCATATGGGGCCCTCTCCTCTCATCTTTACCGCAGGAGGGTTTAGTGGTTCTGAGCTAGGATGTTCGGAGAAAGTGGTATAGTGCAATGTAGGTTTGTATCTTGAAGCCCTGCCATATGAAGAATAAGTGGAACATTTTATGCATGGTGGAGAGACTAGACTTGTTAAAGTAGGGGATATGGTGTATGGAGAGAGTAAATTGTGCCTATGACCTTTGATGAATAATGGTTCTGAACGTGACTATAATTAACTGTTGCTATATGGGCATTTGAGTGGGTGTGGATATCTGTAAATAGTTGATTAATAATTTTGTCAGGATCAATTTTGTATCTGGTTGGGGGTGATTAAATTTTTTTTTTTTTTTCCTCTACAAGACTGGAATCGGATTATGTCATTGTGGTGCTGTTTTTGGAACCCTGCACATAGTGTCTAAATATGCACAGTGTAAATTGCGGGGTATTAGGGGAAGAATGTTTTATATAATGTATGTACGCAGTGGCAGATTAAGCTGTACATTTTGTTGCCTGTAGAATTTTGTTAGAAAAAGCAAATAAAAATATTACACAAAAAAAAAAAAAAAGAAACTGTCTACAGGAAAACTAAACAAGGACCAAGGGATGGAATGTGTATGTGTGTGTCTGGGGGGCGCTGTTGAGTTGTGATGGCTTAGTACATGCCATGCAGTTCATAGCTGAAGTTGTTTACAGCAGGTAACCTGTGGAGCGGTGGGCGATTTCTGATTGTGTTACATGGTCATGTGTGTGCCTGGACTTAAAGAGCTGGTGACACGTTCAGGTGAACTTTAATAAAACATAATATTTAGACACAATCCAGCTTGTATTTCTTGTTCTGTATTTCTCCTCCCCATTATTTATTACTGAGATCATTTGTATGAAAACAGGATTTCTGCTCCTGAAGAGCTCATCAATTCTTGCTGCTTTCTCCCTACCTGAAATCATAGAGCAATGCTTGTGATCTCACAGTTACTCCCATGGCAACAGACTGTGATGTCACAACAGAGGATTATGACTTGGAGTAAGCTATAGAGGCAGATGAACTCAAAATAAACTCTAAGGGACAACCATCATATAGTCATACACATTTCCTTAGTAATAAATTATGGAGAGGAGAAATACATCAAATATAAATGGAATGCAAGCAGAGTTGTACCTAATTATTATGTTTTTTAAATTTTTCTTTGAGACTTCAGTAGCTCTCTAATACATTGATGTTACTATAAAATAACATCACTGTCTCAGGTACACACTGACCAATTAAAGCCTTAGAAATCTTCATGCCATTTAAGCAATAATGCATGACAGAGTGTGTGTCATGCTGGGATATCATCATGCCTCAGGCAGCTGGACACAAAGCCACACACCATGTGCATCCAACACCTGAGAAGTAACACTATCCCTGCACGACACACATCCTGGAAGGCATTATTGCTATTATACAATGGCTCTTATTTATTAATATTGTGGGGACAAAAATGAGCACATATAGATGGCTAAAACATTTCATAGTTAGGCAGAGAACCAGTGTTGGAACATCCCTTTTATGTGTAGGGACATCTATTTTATAGTATCAGTTGTATAGTTTTATTTTTTAATTAATTTTGTTGTTTTTTTTAAGAAACACTCCCCATGTGAAAGCACTGCATCATGGGTATGCAAATAATCAATTGGTATCATTGCAGTGTGTTATGCCATACCAGGCAATTAGGTATTTGCAGACCCATAATGCAGTGCATTCACATGTGGTGTGTTTCCTCATAAAAAATAAAACTGTAAAACTAATACCATAAAAGAGATGTTCCCACGTATAAAGGAGATGTTCTGACACTTGTTCTCTGCCTAACTATGAAATGTTCTAGCTATGACAAATATTTTTGTTCACACATTATTAGTAAATAAGGTTTTTATATGAAACTAAGCTTGTGCTACTTCAGCTGCAAGACATCAAACTCCTTTGGTAAGATGTGGTTGTACTTCATGCAGTGATGGTATACTAAGATAATATCACTGTCCCAGGCACACACTGACCAATCACAGCTCAGGGATTCTTTTTGCCATTGTATAATAAACATTTTTTACACTCATAATAGTTCTATGAGTTTTTTTTCTTTTTATTAAAAAGAGACAGTTCAGTACCATATGTGTGTACACAGGTACATAATTTTCATACAGTTTAGATATACATAAGTGTAGGTCAATAAACATCCTGTGTGATTAAGAACTGAGTGATCCCATTTCCTATAAATAGATCATAAAGTTAATGTAAAATTCAGAGGAGGACATATAAAGAATAAGCATATGTTACATCTCACAGATGAGCGTGGTCCACACACCCAAATATTATATTTTTAAAATTTTAGAAATATAGGCTATCCTAGTAGAGTAAGAATGGGTTCTCCAAAATTCAGTCTATTCCCTTGCCCCCTTTATCAATAGCCACCTAAGGTACAAAGTCAGGATCATGTTGTGCCATATATAGGTTCCATGGTTGCCATTTCTCTCTAAAGGAGGTAAGGTTGTCGTGCAGAGCTGCCGTTAGGCTCTCAAAATTATATATATCTAATACTATGTGTCTCCAATCAGAGATTATGAGAATGATGGTGGTCATCCACCTCCTTGTTATGGCCCTTTTTTGCTGCTAATATATACAGGATCAGCAAGGTATGGTGCCAAGATGGCCTATGGGGAGGATAAATAGCTAGTACTACCATCTCTGCTGTGAGGTCCAGGCACTCCCCAGGCAGTTGCATACCTCTTGTTGGAAACTGTACTAAAAAGGTGTTAATTTTGGGCAGAGCCAAAAAATATGCCCCAGATCTGCTAGGTTACAATTACAATTACGCCAACATCTGCCATATGATGGTGGGAGGTATTTGGCTAGGACTACTAGTGAACGAAAAAACCTAGAGCGGCATTTCTAGGCAAACTAATTCCACACATTAGACAGGGTTATTTTGATAGTTGTGGGGGAGGAGAGTTGCCAGGATGAGAAGGGAATTTCAAGTTCCAAATCTTTGTTCCAACTGTCTAATATTGATTTTGAGGTATCCCCTAAGTTCTCCCTAAGCATTTTGTAAAGGTGATCTATCAAGTGATCCCAGGAGCTACCCAATAGTGTGTCTCTAAGCAGCATCCAAAGAGTTGGCAAAGGGTTGGGCAGGCTAGCGGTTATCTCACGTTGTCATAAGATCTAGTTTTTAACTTGGAGAAAATGAAAGACATCTCTTTCAGGTAGGTCGTATTTCCCTCAAAAAACATCAAAAGATGCTATCCCCAAGTTAGTGAGGAATTGGTGGAAAAAATTTAGACCAACTCTCCTCCATGAGGCTAAGGTTAAATCAAATGTTATTGGGTGAAAGTTATCATCCTCAGAAATTAATATGAAGTAAAAGCTTGTCTCTCTAAAACCCCTTTTTTTTAATTTTATACCACAGCTTCAAAACTCTGTCTGTATACGGGGAGAAATATTGAAGTGGGGGTCTCCGTCCTTTAGAAGCAAGAGCTATTTTTATGTCATGTAGGTCGTTTATAGAAAATGCTATATCTTTCCAAGGGAACAAGGTAGATGGGGACAACCATGGGAATATTATTTTAAGGAAGGATGCCATTGCGTAAAACTTGAGGTTAGGTAGGTTTACCCCTTCCTGAGCTGTAGAGAGCTGCAGTTAGGAGTATCTAACCCTAGGTCTTTTTCCTCCCCATATAAAATTAGAGACTGATTTGTCCCAGGATGAAAAGTAAAAGTGAGAAGGAAAGATAGGGATGTTTTGAAATAAGTATAGAAGGTGAGGAAGAACATTCATTCGAATGGTTTCTACCTTCTGAAAGAAGGTGAGATTTAATTTGCCCTATTTGGATAAGTCAGCCCAGCAGCAGAGACTGAAATCGGGGATTGCCAGAGCCTGTAAGAGGTAAAGTGTCCTGCACTACAGCCTGACTGTTGTGAGGCACTTCCTACCCGCCCGCCTCAACCACCCTCCCACCCAGGGTTGGCGCTCCATATATTGCTGCTGGCAGGTCACGTGATGTGACACGTGACCCCCCTCCTTTTACTAAGTGTCCACTTTCCCATTTGCAGGTTATAGGCACCAACCACTAGGGGTCACTGCACTTTCCACTCTAGCTCCTCTCTCCTCTCTATATCCCTCCTAGCTACTGCTTCACAGCTGTCCCACTAGAGGTCACTGCAGTTCCCTGTCTACTACCTACTTTCTGCACTCATCCCATCTCTAAGCAACTGCTAGTATCAAACCTGGTACCCTTCTCTCTACATTCTACTGACTATCCTCTGAGTCAATGAACCAGGCCAACAACTTCCTCTATTTTTATGCTCTTAACCATACCTCACTCCCTCCTGCCCAGATTTAAAAAATTGGCCCTGACTACCCTCTGTCCCTGAGCTGTGTTCAAACCCAGTGCCCTTGCTGTCAGAGTCAGCTGCTCTACCTCTGCACCACAGTGCCTACCTACTTTATTACTACTCTCTGAGCCTCTTAATCCCTTACCTACCCAATCTGCCAAAATATAAGTTTACCTCTTCTTCCTGCTGCCTTACAAGTTTGAACCCTGCACCTTGTTTCCAAGGTCCACAGTTCCACCACTCACCTAGAACACCTGCATATTTCTACGCAGGATTTCATAACTATAAAGAACACACTAACCCTGTGACACAACTAAAGTGTTATCTGGGTGCTTCTACAGACCTAGACCAACTCCTGCTGCTGCAGCCACTGGTCTGGCTCTCTCCTATTGCCCTGATCAGGGCTTGAACCCATTGCTCTGTGCACTTCAGGCACATGCGCTGCCACCACACCATAGCAGCAACTACACTCTGAGGTAATCTCTCACTACTATCTCCCCTCTTTCATCCTAAGTCCCCCCATTCTTTCCTCACTTCAGCTCCACCAGCCTTCCCAACTATGCACATGCACCCCCTGCTCACCAGTCTATCTCTTCTCCTCCTCCCCCCTTTGCCTTCCACATACCCTACTGTCCCTATGAACCCTCAGCCTCACTACTCCAGTGTTCCTACCTACCCTCCTGTCCTCCCTCCTCCTTTACCACTGCTCCTACCCTCCCTCCTCCTCCACATCCCATATGTCCTCTCCACCTCACCCCCTTCCAGACATCACCTGTCCTCCCCCCACAGCCCCCTTGCACTTCTGATCACTCAGGCCTTCTCTGCCTGTGCTACCCTACCCACCCCTTGTGCAACCAAACCCCATTCCTTATTATATCGCTCTTGGCGTAAACTCTCCATCTGCCTCCCTCTGACCAGAGCACTTCTCCTCCTTCTACTCCTAACAGGGAACATACACCCCAACCCAGGCCCTGCCCGCTCCCATCCACCCACTCAGCCCACTGGTCTTCGAGTAGCCTCCATGAATATATGCAGCCTGCTAAAGAAATTTGACGCCCTACAGTGCTGGGCCTTGGCTCACCAACCAGACATCATAGCCCTGGTTGAAACCTGGCTGTCCAAATCAACTCCAGACTCTTTGTCTCCCTCCCAGGCTATACCTTATGCGGGAGGACCGAGTAGACAAGCGAGGGGAGGCTGTGCAATCTACACCAGGGACACAATACCTGGACTGCCTCCCCACCCTGCCCTCACAAATGGGGCCCAGGCCCTTACCCTCAGACTCACCCCAGACCCCTCTAGGAGCCCTCTCTATCTCACCACAGCCTACGTTCCCCAAGAAACCAGCACCCAGCCCTGATATCTTTAACGGACTACCTGGCCACCCTCCGCCATAAGGCAGAACAAATCCTAGTGGGGACCTTAATGTAAATTGGCTCAGCACCTCCTCATCCACCACCAGAGACTCATTTGCCGCCCAAGATATGACACAACTCGTCACCCAGCCCACGAGACTTAACCCTAAGAGTGGTACCAGCACCCTGCTGGATGTTATTATAACTAACCGACCCCATAAAATCCAAAACATCCAGGTCCTCCCAGACTCGCTGAGTGACCACTCCCCTATCCTATTCCACTGGGTAGCCCCCAATCTCAAACCCAAAGCCCAGACCACCCTCCGCAGGCACCTCCGCCCTGGTGGGCTGAAGAAACTTAAGGCACTCCTCACCCACAGAACTGGTCCCCATTCAGCAGGCAACCAACATTGATACTGCCCTCACCTTTTCACTCACACCTTCAACATGGCCTGTGATCTCTTTGCACCCTTAACCAAACCCGGTCCAAGAAACAGAACGCACCCTGGGTTAGCCCGCCCTCCTACAATTACTTAGAGACGGGATAACCTCTGGCCCTTGCCACTGAAAACAGGTCAGTCTGTCTGATAGGCAAGCATACAATGCAGCCCAAATAAATGCTCATGGGCCATCAGGAAAGCCAAGGCAGACCATTACCAGGCCTCTCTTACCTCCTCCTGGGCTCAGCCCGGACCTTCTGGGATAACATTAAGCAACTCAATGGTAAAGCTTGCTCCCCTGCCCCATCCCAGCTCACTAGAAATGGCACAACCTCCACCGAGCCTGCCACCATAGCTAACTGGTTCAACACCACTTTCACTGACCTTAGCTCAGTCCTCCCTAGTAATTTTTTGACCCTCTCCCCAGCCAAACTCCCCCTGTCCTCCAGCACCCCAGCTTCCTCCTGCGAAAGATTTCCACCCGGGAAGCCAGACCCATCCTAATCAAAGCTCTCAATGGCAACAATCCCGGCAGTGACTCACTGGACCCCAGCATCCTCAGGCTGGTGCTAGATGAGGTCCTTGCACCTCTCACAAGCCTAATTAACCAGTCACTCTGCCTGGGACAATTCCCCACAGCTTGGAAAACAGCCATTATCACACCTATTCATAAAGGAGGCGACAGGTCATCGGCCAGCAACTACCGGCCAATCTCCATCCTCCCTCCCTCTCTAAAGCCCTGGAGAAAGTGGTGGCCATTCAAATCACTGATTATCTGGCTAAGCATAACATCTTATGCCCAGAGCAACATGGCTTCCGTGCGGGTCACAGTACCAGCACTGCCCTTATTGAATTCTCCAACTTCCTACACTCCTCCTTGGATACCAGCTCCCTAGCTGGTGCAATGTTCATTGACCTCTCAAAGGCTTTCAACACTGTCTCCCATCCACTGCTGCTGAATGCACTCTGTCTCACTGGTCTCTCAGCTGGCCCCCTGGCATGGTGTGCTAGCTATCTTGATACTCGATTCCAGTGTGTCAAGATTAATAGCACACTCTCCGATACCCATCCCATTCTCTCTGGGGTCCCCCAAGGCTCCATCCTGGGCCCCCTTCTCTTCTCGCTGTATCTGAACACCCTGCCCAGTGCATGCTCTGGCAAAATTCTGCTGCATGCAGGCAGCTGTCCTTTTGCCACCCACCGTAATCCCATCTCCTACAGGACTCCTACAGCAGTCCTTTAACAGTGCCGAGGCTTGGTTTAGGGCGCCAGACCGTCATCAATCTTAAGAAAACCAAAACTATGCTCTTTCACACCCCCAAAACAAAGCTAGCAACCACCCACTCCATATCCTTCCAAGCACCAACCAACCACTGGAACAAGTCTGCTCCTACAAATACCTTGGGGTTACCTTGATTCAGCCCTCATTTCACACCCACATGCGCCCTAACATCCACCACCAACACAGCGGCTTGGCATCCTATTCGCCATAAAACCTGCCTTCCCCAAATGCTCTCCAGCTAGCTGTTACATCGTCCGTTCTGTCCCTTATGAACTATGGTCTACCAGTATACGATGCTGCCGACGCCACTGCACTCAACAAAATTCACCTAACCCTGAATAAAGCATGCAGATTGATTACTGGTGCCCCAGGCTCACACACACCTGTCAGCTATATATCGATGCTAACCTGCTTCCCTGGATGAGCGGCTCTGATACCAGACCTGTCTCCTCAAAAAAAACCCTACTGGGCTCTCCCCTGGGAGTAGCGGCATCCATCCACCAGAGCCCTCCCACCATTGCAACACGGTCTCCTACAAGACCACTCTAAAGATCCCAGAACAAGAACCAGCCATGGCCAGAGGTCCTTCAGCTATAGAGCCCCAACCTGGTTTAACTCTCTCCCTGCCACCATCACCAATGCCATCACCATCTCCACATTCAAACCGCGCCTGAACCACATCTTCAGCACTCATGACTGCTCCTGTTTCTGAACATAGCCTCCACCTCCTTTTCTTTTGACAATGCCCCCAGGCAGCTCTCCACCACCATCCCTCCACCACTTCCCTGTACACCATGCCTAGGTTTAACCTGGCCAGTGCCAGCTGTTTCAATGTTTATCTACCAGAATGCTCACTTGATACCGACTTGTTTAATACCTGTTATCGATTACATGTACCCTGTACCTGTACCCAATTGTATCCTGTCTGTACCCAATTGTATCTGTCTGACCACAATGTGATGTGGCACCTCTGGTGAATGCCTATTGATTTTTGGCAAATCTTTGCTATGTAACTGAAACACAATGTATGTCTTTATGTGACGAAGTACCTTTGTAAACAAGCCTCTGGCTCAAAGGTTGTAAACTGATTCTTGAATAAATAAATAAATAAATAAATAAATAAATAAGTCTGACTGGATCTGGATAGATAATGGTCCATAGTTGATTAGTTCTAGGTGGTCCATATTAACTGGAATTTGGACTCCTAAATATTTAATTTTAGTACAGCGCCATTTTAAAGGGTAGTTTTTTTCAGGGTTTGGGGTGAAGTAAAATATAGAAGAGCATCAGTTTTAGAAATTTTGAGTTTAAAGTTTGCTATTTCCTCAAACTCTTAGAGGGACTCCCATATAGCTGGGATTGACTGCTCTGGGGAAAGGACAGTCAGAAGAATATCATCAGCAAATGAGGACACTTTATAAGTCCTTTATCCTAGAGGAACTCCTTCTATTTGGTCATTCATTCTTAAGGCAACAGCCAAGGGCTCCATATATAAAGCAAATAACAGAGGGGACATCCCTGTCTTGTGCCTCATTGTAATTGGATGGGGGAAGAAAGAGCCCCATTAATTTGGATATAGGCATTGGGTTGAGAATAAATATTCTTTATCCATTTTAAAAAGGAATCGGGAAATGAAAACTTCAATAGGGTGCTTCACAGGAAGTCCCATGACACTCTATCAAATGCCTTCTCAGCGTCGAGACTTAAGAGGGCAGTAGGGATCTGTCTAGTATGAATATATTCTAATAAAAGCATAAGGTGATGTATATTGTCTGAGGTGTTTCGTTGTTTTATAAAACCTGATTGATCGGGGTGGACAAGGTTAGGGAGAAGGGATTCCAGTCTTGTTGCCCAGATGGCCATATAGATTTTATAGTCTATATTTAATATAGAAATGGGGTGACAGGAGGTGTTGAGGGTGTTGTCTTTTTTAGGTTAAGGGAGGGGGAGATGATGGCATAATCCCATGATGGCGGGGGCAACTCACCATTAGCAACTGCTCTGAGGGCAGGGAAGAGGATCGGGAGTAACTGGCCTATAAATTTCTTATACCGCTCTGACCCCAAACCATCTGGGCCCAGGCACTGTAATGGTTTAAGTGACTTCACCTGGTTCAGGACTTCCATTGCTCCTATAGGTGCTTCTAAGACCGTTTTTTGGTTTTCCAAAAGTTTGGGAAGAGAAAGACGAGACAGAAATTCAGCTCCATTGTGGGCCTGATTAGGTGTGTGTGTGTGGTGGGGGGAGGGGCAAATATAAAGATTGGTAGTATGAGGAAAAAGCTGCCCTAATCTGTTCCTCCTTATATGTAGGTTGGCTAGAGTCTGAATATTTTATTTTTAAGATTGTTGATGCTTGTTTACGTGCTGTAAGTCTACGTGCTAAAAGCCTAGAGCCTCTAGCACCCCTTTTGTAACTGAATTGCTTCAAGTATTTTAAATTTTGAAGGATTTTATAATCCAATATTTTTTGGATTTCTTGTTTTATATCTCTTATTTTCCTCTGTAGTACCTTATCTCCTTCTTTATAGATGAGTTGATAAGAGTGAAGTTGGTCCACCAGGAAGTTATATGAGGCTTCCAACTTTCTCCTCTTGCGAGAGGCATAAGCAATAGTTTCATCTCTTAGTATTGCTTTTAATGTGTCCCATTGTATAGGGACTGAGACATCTGAAAAAAGACTATCTTGACTAGTCTGTGGGAAGTGTTTCCCCATATATTCTAAGTATTCAGGGTTTTGCAAAAGGAATGAGTTGAAATGCCAGAGTTTCAATTTTTTGGGTCTTTCCCAGGTCCATTTTTAGTATCAGTGGATGGTGATCAGATAACAGGCAGGGTCCTATAGTTAAGTCCTGGACCAGGGTAAGATGTTCACAGGTGGTGAAAAAGCAGTCTAATCTGGAATATGACCGACGCCGCCTCGAATTATAAGTATAACCTGATGAGGATGGAAATAATCTCCTCCATATGTCTTCAATACCCAAGTGTGCCAGGTTGCCTTTCAGGAACCTTACCGCATTAGAAGCTCTGTAAGCGTGAGGGTTAGAGGAGTCAAGGTGTGGGGCTAGGCAACATTAAAATCTCACCCCATTATTAATATGCCTTGCAGCATATCCATAACGTTTTGTATGAAAGAACGTAGTATAGGTAGTGCGGATTGTGGAGGTATATAAACATTGACTAAGGTTACTGTTTGAAAATAAAGAATCCCCCTTATTATTACAAATCTGCCTTGAGTATCCTTATAGAATTCTTGGGTTTCTAGGGGAGTAGAGGAAGGCATGAGAATGGCCATCCCTCTTCTACACCCACTTGAGTGGGAGGATGCAATAACTTGGTATCGTTGTCCCCACTGGTAATTTTTGATGTTCCCCATTGGATAAATGTTACGAAAAGCAAAATGTGTTTTTTGTAAGAAATA
Organism: Neoceratodus forsteri; assembly: GCA_016271365.2. NCBI lineage: Eukaryota > Metazoa > Chordata > Ceratodontiformes > Ceratodontidae > Neoceratodus > Neoceratodus forsteri. The sequence goes on along the minus strand of CM057451.1, from coordinate 369,624,069 downwards.
CAAGTCAGATTTTTGTTTTCCTAACTGCTGCATAAGGCGTGTTCCCTTAAGGGGGCTGTGCAGACCATTTACATTCTGTGAGTATATTTTAACAGGGTTAATAGAGCTGGCAGTATAGCCTAGAGGTTAGAGGAATGAGGTGTGAATGAGCTTGGTACATCCAGCAGACCAGACCTGAGTTTGATTCTCACAACCTCCACTTGCATACTGTCTGAGTCTGAGTAAGTCACTTCACCGCCCAGTGCTCCCAGGTCGCCCCTGAAAACAGGCACTTGTGCCTAGTGGGCCATACCTAGTTACCAAAGACTAAAATAAAAAAAAATAAAAAAATCACCATCCCAAAGAATAAAAGACAGTAAGTGGTGGAGTAGAGGAGGCCCCCCCATGCGGGGGGAGGAACAATCAGAGAACCACAAAAGAACCGGTGTGGAACTTATCTCATCTTGGCCATCCCGAGGGACCTGATGCAGCTGGCCAGATAGGAAAGTATAGATGCAGAACTCTAGCGCTCCCCTCCATCCAGGCATAGGATCCTTAAAAGCCTTTGTTGGTCAAGTGTGTCTCCTTTGATTTTCATATTAATATAAACACTAAGAAAAATAAAATAACCAGTTCTGGCTAAAACATAGGCTAGCTCTGTTCTGTTCTGTACTTCTATAGGGAAGCTTAGTACTCCCTCCCCCTTTTGTTGCACAAGCATACAGTGTAAAATTGACAAAAAAAAGATAAATAACAACCTTAACAAGGCCAGAAATCTGGCTTGGGGTATGGGCAAAAAACGGTAGCCCTATATTCCCTGTTATATAACCATTTATTCTCCCTAAGGAGTGAACTATATACAAAGGTACTTCCACAAGTGAGGAAGACTGAAAGTTCTTCTGCCAGGTATCCTGAGGTGAAGCCCTATTCATGGGCTCTTGCTCGGATAAGTGGGGTATAGCCCACAGTTGGTGGGTATGAGCCCACTTAAGGGGAAAAAAGACCCCTATGAGGAACAGCATGAAGAAACCAGGCTGTTCGTCGTATGGTGGTGCCAAAATTAAACCCAAAGTATCATGCGGAAAGCTCCCCCCCCCCCGCATTCCCTCGTGTTAAGTCTCTAAGGGGTTAATGATGAAATTTCTTAGACCTAGGGAAAACCATCGTAATGGCATGTTGTATTTACACATATCCTCAGTAGGGCTGTCAAAAGGAGCAAGATTATAGGGGCATGTCTCTGCATTAAGTGGGAGAGAAAAAGCAAAACTGCAGCAGCAGGCCTCTGTGTGGGTCTGCTTAAAATTACAACCCAAAATACATTCTGCCCAATCTGCTCTTCCCTCCCGTCCTATGCTATATCTCACCCACCCCCGATATAATTGGGAGGTGTTATGTCAGCCAGAGTGTCCTTTAGAGATTTTGGTGGAGAAAATGCAGACAAATGGTCCCATCTATCTTGCTGAGGAAAAAAGAAAGGAATCCGACAATATAAGGCCAAATGTCCCAAGATTAGTAATTCGGAGCTTTTAGTTTATGCCCGTATTTAGTGTCTCTGTAGGTAAGGTTTGATTCAGAGTATAATGGAAGAAAAGAGAGGGCCACCCATGGATGAGGTGAGGGGCACAGGAAGTGGTCCCAGGGTAGGGGAGTGGAAAGGGAGCCACCTCGGCTGTGCAGAGGAGAGCAATCACCTCAAATTAGCTTTTATCTCCCACCAGCTGGGAGACTCCCACCAGGGTAGGTGGGAGAACAATGCCTGTTGTGTGAACTTTTTTTTTTTTTTTAATTAAATAAGCTTAAGGGTGCTGAGGGCCACTCTCAACCCTTGCACCTTCCGGTACACTCAACCTGGTCCTACCCCCCCAAGGCCTCCACCCCATCCACCAACCTGGAAGATACCGCACACTGGAGACAATGTCCTCTCAGGTCTGTAAAGCAGGGTTACGGTATTGTCTCACTTCATCTAGGATGTCCGTCAAAGAAAGTTCAGAATCTGCTGTTTGTTTTGTCAGGTTTGAATTTGTATTCGTTGTTTCTACAGGGTTTTGTGAAACATAGAAACATAGACTTTGCCAGCAGATAAGGACCGCTTGGTCAACAAAAAATAAATAAATAAATAAATAAAATAAACCCAGTCTGCCCATTTCCCTACCTACTGGGTAAGCTGCAGATCCTTGTTAACCATGAGCCTACTTCCTCCTACCCCCTACAAGAATTGCTTTATGTCTGTCCTATGCATTCTTGAATTCCTCCACTGTTTTTGACCCCACAACCTCCTCAGGAAGGCTGTTCCATACATCCACGACCCTCTCTGTGAAAAAACACTTCCTTACATTGCCCCTGAGCCATCCCCCCCTCTATTTTCAAATTGTGCCTCCTTGTTCTTACACATCTCTTTTTCCGAAAGATGCTACCCTTTTGGACTTTACTGATTTCCTTGAAGTACTTAAATGTTTATATCATATCCCCCCTCTCCCTCCTTTCCTCGAGGGCATACATATTAAGCTCCTTTAGTCTCTCTTTGTATGGCTTCTGGTGCAAAGAGGGAAGACAGTTTATTGACTCTTTCCTGGTAAATCCCTTGTGCTTGTAGGTCCGCCTTTGCTTCAGCTGCTGTGGAATAGACTGTGGGGCCATTCAGAAAAAGGACCTCCAATTTGGCTGGATAAGGAGTGCGAAATTTAAGTTTCTGGGCCCTGAGTTGTGGAAATATTGGTGAGAATTCCCTGCGCATGCGTTGTGTAGCCAGCGCATAGTCATTGTTGAATATTAATCTTTGATTGCTGTACATGACTTTTTGGTTTTCACAGTGCCTTGAGTAGGAGCTGTTCTTTTAAATTGTAATTAAAGAAACGCATCATGAAGGACCTGGGATGAGCATCAGGTCTCATAGATTCCGGGCCTAGAGCACGATGGGCATGTCTATATCAATCTGGTAGTCAGGGCCCAAGCCAAGGAGCAGTCGTAGCAGGTAGTCGGCAAAAGCAATGAGATCATTGCCCTCTTCATTCTCAGGAAGACCATATACTCTTATATTTTTCCTCCTACCTCTGTTTTCCACATCTTCTTGCCGGAAGGATACAAGGAGCTGTTCAGAGGCCAAAGATCTTAAGGCATTCTCTAATCTGTCAATACGGTGGGTATTTTCTGTTATTTGAACATCTGCTTCATCCATCCTGCCTTGCAGTGTTCCCAGATCTGCATGGAGTTCTTTAATCGATTCTTTCATCTCCGACCGAAAATTCGTGATGGCCTTTAGTATAGTGTCAGCTCGTCTACCTTCATTAGGCTTCTTGCCCCCTTTAGATTTCTTATAGTTTGTTTGAGAGGGTAGCTTAGGCGGTAGATCATTGTCTGGTAGGCCACTCTCTTCTCCGTCCTCCAAATCGGTCAGCGGGTGAAAACGTTTTTTGTTGTGTCGAGTCATCCTCGAGAAGAAAATTGTATTATATACCTCCAAGCTTTTATTTTAGGAGGATTTAGTACTGAGAGGTTAAACCTTTCAAGAGTTTGGAGCGTGTTTTAGAATGGTACGGCAGGGGAGCTCATCCAGTGTGTGGCTTACTCTTTCATAGTTCCACCGGAAATTCCAGTTCTATGAGTTTTTGTTTGTGGCTTTCCTGGTGCATGATTTTTCTGTTTTCTACTTCTAAAGAGGTTAGGGATGCCGATGTTGAGGGGAGCTCATCAGGTAGACCAGGAGCTGGCTAAGGAGTAGGTGTCCAAGGGTAATAGTGAATGGGACCAAAACAGTAGACAGAGTGGTTACTAGTGGGGTGTCTCAGGAGCCAGTGTTAGGTCCAGTCCTATTACACAAATAGAATATTGAATGTGTGACCATCCACAACAAGGTTTTGTTTCCATCGAGGGAGTTAATGACATCATAGACAACTCCCAAGATGGAAACACAGCCTTAGTTGTGGATGGTCACCCATCCACTGTTTTTTATAGTATATGGTTGTCCTCGATTTTTTTATATATATATATTTTTTTTAGTTTACTTAACTAGTTTAGTTTAGGTAACTACTACCTTATGTGTTATCTGGTGCTGCTCCCACTTGCTCTGGCTTCACGGTCACGTGGACACAAATGGAAATTAACTGCAGGTAAGTCCAGGAGGGAAGGGAGGAAGCACTATTTTAGAAAAAAGGGTGGTGGAACCTTGGAACAGTCTGTTAGCTGAGGTGGTGGGTGCAAAAAAAGTCAGGGGATTCAAGCAGGGCTGGGACATAATGAAGGGAATAGTGATTACTGGGGGCAACAGGACCAGGGAGGAAAATAAAGAGATGACGGGGATGGTTATTACTCTGAAGGAACAGTAGGTTCCAGGGATTACAGGGAACTAGGGCAGCCTAGCTGGACTGCTGGTCTTTTTCTGCCATCATTGTCTATGTTTCTGTTTCTCCCATTCACAGTCGCTCTGGCTTCTCAGTCGAACCATGTTGGTCCGAAGAACTCCTGTGTGGCGGTTACATCCGTCTGTGGCCACATTGTTTCTTTTTAAAATAAAAAAAAAAACATAATTTAATTTTGTGACACAAAGCCATGTCCAGCTCTTCATGTCTACGCTAGGTGGGTCCTCTGCTCAGGGCTCGCTAAACCGCGCTGCCATGTCTCTGCTATTTTTCCGTTGAAGTCACGTCGAGTGAGCCAATCAGGGGGCAGGTCAAGTCCAAAAAGTTGTTGTGCTATTGACGTGATTTCAGAACGATAGTGCAACAACTTTTTTGACCTTTGAACTGTCCTACAACAAGATTTTGGTAGCCACTTTTTCTATACATATAAGCCCTAACCATATACTATATTTACATTAGTGACATTGGGAAGGAATGCACAGAAAAACGTGTCTATTTGCAGTTGACACAAAGATCTGTGTAAGCGTGGATAGCAAGGAAAGGGATTAGGGATATAAAAGAATACATAGAGAAACTGGAGACGTGGGCAAAAATTTGGAAATTGAAATTTAATGCAAAGAAGTGTAAAATGATGCACATTGGGAAGAAAACTCTATGAATAAATTACTGAATGGGGGGAGTACAAATAGTCAAGTCCACAGGAAAGAGACTTTGGTGTTATAACCTTTAAACATTTCAGCAGTGCAACAAAGCTTTCTGTAAAGCTACTAAGATGGGTTGTATAGATAGGGGATTTTAAATTAGGAACAGAGATGTAATATTACCTTTACAAAGAACACAGACAATGATGTCAGAAAAAGACTGATGGTTCATCCAGTCCGCCCGTATTATCCTATCTTACCCCAGGATCTCTTTTCTCTGTGGGGTCTTAGCTTACACTATTTCCCCTTTAGTTATCAGTGTTTCCATTCCTGCTGAGTAACTACTGTTCCTTTAACTCTATCTCAGCCAGGTTTGAAGCCATTTGTTTTGGCTCCCACCACCTCTGCCGACAGATTATTCCATGGCTCAACCACTCTTTCTGTGAAATAATTCTTCCTCACATCCTTTTTAAACTTTCCCCCATTTACCTCCACTTATGACCCCATGTCCTGTCTTTTCTGTTTCTTGTAAATATCACTTCACAGTCCACCTTGTTAATTCCTTTCAGGAACTTGATGGTCTCTAGCATATCCCCCCTTTCCCTTCTGGTTTCAACTGAATACATGTTCAGCGCCTTTAGCTGATCCTCATAAGATTTGCCCTCCTGGTCCTGAATCATCTTGATCACCCATCATTGTACCCTCTCTAGCCAGCCCCTGTCCTTTTTAGGTGGGGACACCAGAACTGGGCACAGTACTCAAGATGTGTCTGGACCAGTGACCTATACAGTGGTGACAGTACCTCCTGCCTTCTGCTCCCGTACCCTTTCCTGATGCACACTAGCATGCTGTTAGCCTTGCTGAAGGCCTTGTTACACTGGGTGGTTTGTTTAATGGAGTCATTAATGATGACTCCTAGGTCCCTTTCCACTGATGTGGCCAGCTTAACCCTCCTTCCCATCTAATACTCTGTTCTGGAGTTTTTGTTCCCTAAGTACATAACTTAGCACTTCTTGGCACTAAATTTCAGTTGCTTGACTTTGGACCAATTTTTCAGCCTATGCAGGTCTCTCTGTAACTTCCTTATACCTTAAATGTTGTCAACCCTACCACAGAGTTTTGTGTCATCTGCAAATAAGCATAGCCTGCCCTGGATTCCCTCTCCTGTGTTGCTAATAAACATATTCAAGAGGACTGGACCCAGAACAGATCTCTGATACTTCACTGGTGACCTCTCTTTCCTCTGATCTGAACCCATTCACTAGATCTCTCTGCTGCCTCCCTTCCAACTAACTCCCTACCCACCATACCGTTTCCTTAGCTGCTCCCAGATCCCCCATCTTCTTCAGTAGCCTTTGGCGTGGCACTGAGCCAAATGCCTTGCTGAAATCAAAGTAGAGTAAATCAACTATGTGGCCCTTATCAACTATCCTGGTTACCCAATCAGAGAATACTATCAGGTTGGTCTGGCAATACCTCCCTGCCACAAACCCACGCTACTTACTATCCTGAAGCCTCTTTTTCTTCAGGTGTTCCTCTAGATCCTCTTTGACTAGTGTCTCCATCACTGGAGGTGAGGCTGATGGGTCTCTAGTTTCCTGGCTGCTCCATGTCCCCTCCTTTGTGTAGCAGAACCATATCTGCCATCCTCCAGTCCCTGGGAACCACCCCTTGCTACACAGAGCTATTGAATAGCTACACCAGTGGTCTGGCAAACATGAATGCCAGTTGCCTTATCACCCTTGGATGTATCCTATCTAGCCTCGAGGTCTTGTTTAGACTTCAAGGCTGGTAGCCCCTTTTTGACTCTTTCACCTGTAAATTTCTGTGACCTCTCTGTCAGCTGCCTTTATTCCACTCTCTGGCAAGGGCCCACTGTTTTCCCTAGTGAATACTGAGCAGGAGGAGTAATTTAGCACAGCTACTTTCTGCCCATCCTCCTCTATTACCCTGCCCCCTTTAGCCCGACAATTCCACCTCCCATCTTTTTCCCCCATGTTATATCTAAAGAACTGTTTTTCCCCTCCCTTGACCCCCTCTAGAATATGCAGTTCTGTGCCTGCCTTTGCAATCTGAACTGCCCTCTTGACCTCTCTAATTTTCTCCCGGTACTTGTCCCATTCTTCCTCCCCATCTTGCCTTTGTACCTTATGCTGGCCCTGCTTTTTCCTTCACTACCTCCTTGACACTTTCAGAGAACCAAATTGGTCTCTTATTCTTGTTTCTCTTGAATGTTTTTTTGCCCTCAAGAATGTCCCCTTTTATAACTTCCCATCTTTCCTCCACTCCCCTGATATGGTCTACTCCAGCCATCCTACCCAGCACAATTTCCCTCATATGGTTAACATCCGCCCTACTGAAGTCTTGCATGTTAGCCTTTGACGAGAGCCTACTGGTGCACACGGCCACCTCAAAACATATAGCATTGTGGTTCTGGACCCCAGTGGTTCCTCGACCTGATCTCCACCCACTGTTTCTGAGTTGGTGAGTACCACATCCAAAATGACTGAGTGTCTTGTGGACTCTCTGACCTGCTGTACAATCATGCAGTCCTGCTAGATATCAAGCAGGGTCTGGCTTCTGCTGCTCCTGGCCACTGGGATGTCTCAGTCAATAACTGGCAGGTTGAGATCTCCCATATCCCTCTCCTCAGCTGTAGTGGTCAGCCTACCTTTCCCCCATCCAATATTCCATACTGGGTTCCTTTTACCCGAAGTGCATCACCTTGTACTATTTGCCATTTAAACTCCAGTGTATGGTATACACTTGAGTGGAGGACAGAGGTGCTTGTGTGTCACCTGCCACCATGCTGGCAACCCGGGTTCGAGGACAACCTTGGGTTGCTGGGGGTCGGCTGGCGGAGAGTATTGAGCGTCCCAGGGATTGCTCTCCTCTCCTGGGGTGGCCAAGCTGTCTCAGTCTTTGACTGCTACCAGGTGGAGGCCCAGTTCTTTGACTGCCACTGAGTGGAGGCCCAGTGGTAGTGTTGGCTCTGAGAGGCTTTAAAGAGTGAGGCCTGTGGTTCCACAACAAGCGTGCACCTCCATGCACACACACTGGCATGCCATCATGGTCGGGAAGGGGGACGGAGGAGAAAAATGGAAAAATTGGAGTCAGGTGGGCTTAATGATGCCCTGCACACTTTCCCTAGGCCTGCACCATCACTCAGTCCCTCGGGCACATCTGGATTGTACTCTTTGGGGGGTGGCCTTCCCTCCTCTGGCCCCACTGTGGGGGGAAATCCATTGGAGAGTCAAGCCCCCGGGACTGAGAGAGGCAGTAGCCAGTCACAGAAAGTGGGGATGGAGCTGAGGAGGATAAAAACCTTGATGAAAAAAATAAAGAATATAAAATACAGTAAGTTCTTCATGGTAACATACTCATAAGCAATGAGCAACAGCAGTCCGTAGAACAGGACATCAGGGATGGCCAAGTTGTGCAGTGGTAGTGCTACCACCCACCACGCCAGACACCTGGGGTCCAGAGCGGTCTTGGGTTGCTGGGGGCTGGCTGGGCGGGAGGATAGAGCATCTGCTGGACTGCTCTCCTCCACAGGGTAGGGAAGCTGCTGGCTCTGTCTGAGACTGCGCGTTCATGTTTTTACTGTACCTACCCTTTGAGCATATTGTATATAACTGTAATGTTTTACTATATGTTATCTGAGGCTCATACCTCACTGTATTACTGTCCATTACTTTGGTTATGTATCTATTGTACCGTGATATTGTTATTGTTGTATGTTCAGATCCACTTTGTGAATGAGTTCTTCTCAATGGTGTTTCACCTGGTAAAATAAAGATTGATTGATTGACTGCCTCCAGATGGAGGCTTGGTGGTAGGACAATTCGGGAGCAGCAAGAATGGGAGGGAGCTGGGGGACTTCTGCAATATGTGCATGCCTCTACACGCCTGCATCAACATGTGTGCATCAGCAACAGGAAGGGAAAAAATCAGGAGGAAAACCTAGGGAGCTGGGCTAAATGAAGCACCCTGCATCTCAGTGGTCTGCTCTACCACTCCAGTCCCAGAGTGATCTAAATGTGTATGCTGGGTGGGAGAGGATGACCCTCCCCTCCTGCCCCGCCATGGGGGGAATCCATGGGAGAACTAGCTCTCGGACCAGGAGTGAGATAAGGGACAACCACTGAGCGTGGGGACAGGGCTGATAGCTGCCCAGGTTTGCTAGGGAGAATAAAAACCTTTATAACAAAAAGAAACCAGGAAATCAATGCACTTCTACTGATTGAAATCTGTATCATTCCAGCCTGGCAACAACCTCAAGGATAAGGCTCGAGTCCAATGCATCACCCTAGTTAGTGCACTCAGCATCACCTGCAGCACTCACCTCAGGGGCTCCTATCACTGACGCTTGTCCATGATGATCAGACCACATGATGTAATGACAACTGACAAGTATTGACCACAGTCACTCACCACCACCACATCATAATAGGACCAGGAGGAAGAGCAGCCATCAACACCAAACAAACTGATGTGAAAGCTGGCAGGTTGGAGTGGGAGTGAGCACCTGACAGTGGCACTGGGGGACTCTGGGACCTTGAGGGGAAGAGTTGGTACTGAAGTAGAGTTCCACCTCCTTGGATTCCCACTCCCTGAATTTGGGGTCCTAGATGAGAAGACGGCACCTCCATCTTGGGGAGGGTGGGGCCTGTGCTGGCCAGCAAGTAGTCAATGATGATTAGAGCATGTCCTGGAAAAAGGATTGAGTCAATTCTAGGGTTTCCCACACCTGCTGTTGCTACAGCATCAGTGAGCCAGAAATCAGTATTACTGTGGAATTCTTACAACAGAGATTAAAAGGTGTAGTTGTGGACAGTCAGGTTCCTTTGTAGCCAGACATCGAATGGATCTTATACTGACATCATCAAGTAATATGCAACCCTGGCTCTTGAGTGGTTGTCTATGGACACCATCGACCTTAGATCACCCTTAATCATAATGGGGGCACAGAAGTCCCATCTGATATCTGATATGGCCTGACTAAGATGAAAGGAAATGTCTGCCTAATTGGCATTTGGAGCATGGATGTTTACCACCACTACTCTCCCATCCAAGTGACTGATCACTTCCATCACCCACCTCCCTTGAGAATCCATTTGCACCTCACCTGAAGCCATGACACCCTTCCTTGAGAGGAGGAAGTTTTAATGGGGAGAGTGAATCCAGAGAGTGACCCATGTGGATGAATGTGCTGGGACGCATAAATACCCAGTCTGTGTAAAGCCGCTGATATGAGATGGCATGGAAGAGGAATGGGATCCATTCTGAAGTAGCAACCAAGGCCACATCCCAAATGCCCATGAAATCCACTCCCCCATGACCCTCCATCTTGTAAGTGAGTCAGCGGGAGTGTAGAAAGGGCTACATGCCCCCCTGTAGTGGTGGGGAGGAGGTGGGGGATGCACCTGCATGGTCTCTCCCAAGAAACAGAGTAAACCTAAGAGGGAACCCTGCCAGTATCGCCACCCTGTTAGTCAAGATGACAGCTACACAGTAAAAGTGTGCAGGAGGATTCCCTAGATGTCTTCACCCACCCTCCCTGAACCTTTATAGCAAAGCCTGAGATGTCTCTACCCCTCACAAAACCCTCGGCCTCTAAGTAGAGAGCTTTATCTTCATCCTTTGCAAACTGTGAGAGGCCATTCGGCACCATGCATTTGTGCTTAAAGTTGAACCAGCATAATATTCTGTGGTGATTTGCATATGTAGCCCATGATGCTTTGCATTGTGGAGGCATGTGTGATTTTGTATTTCTTTGAAACTTGGCTTCCCGGCCAAATGCCCTTTGGGGTAACCCTTGCCTCAGTGCTTGCGCACAGAGGTTCTTTAGCTTTATCTTCAGCTGCATGTGTGAAAAACACAATCTAATTCACACTTCCATTTAATGGACGAGAATCTATTTTTGTAGACATACAAGAGAATTCACCTGTTCTTGATTTAACATCATCGGATAAAGAAGGTGGCATTCGTTCTGTTTTCTCAGGTATGTGACTTAGCCAAAGGTCCTGGCAATACACTATCCTTTATATAACAGGTATCATTACTGTACTTTAGGCAATTCATTAATTAATCAGCTAATTCATTAAAGCTTAATGCATGACTCATTGAATTTTAATGTATGCATGGTGTGAATTAGGATAGTTTTGACATTTTGTTTGAAGTGTGTATGTGTGTGTATATTTAATGTATCATACTCAAGATGGTTCTTATAATTAACTATGGCAGCATACAACTACTAACAACAAATAAGCCTGGTACCTAGGAGACTTATTTATTTAAATGAAAGAATCTAAATAAGACCAATAGAATGTAAGACAATTTTTGTGCAACAGACTTAAATCTTTTAAGCCTGTCTTGCTTTTGTAATATTACAAACATGTCTGAAACATGGACTTAACTCTTTCATGCAACTAGCCCCCAGACATGCATTAGTGCTTAGTTATAAAGCAGAGAAAAAAATATATCCAGTGATCTGAATGGTCAGTAGCTGCCCAGACCTGTGCAGTAAGTGATCAGGTAAGTGACTACATCAGAAGACATATGAGGACAGATTAACAGAGCTCAATATGTATACCCTTGAGCAAAGGAGGGAGAGAGGTGATATGATCGAGGCATTCAAACACCTTAAGGGCATTAACAAGGTGACAGAGACTAACATGTTTAAATATAAGAAAAATAGCAGGACAAGAGGACACAGCATGAGATTAGAGGGGGGCCGATTAAGGGGGAATGTGAGGAAATTATTTTTCACAGAAAGGGTGGTGGATGCATGGAATGGCTTACCACAAGAAGTGGTGGCTATGAATACAGTGCAGGGCTTCAAACAGGCATGGGATAGGCATAAGGGAGCAATACAAATGACCATGAATAGATAGGCCACTGACAGAGCAAAGGCCGATGGCACATTTATAAGGTAGAAAAAGAAATGGGCAGACTGGATGGGCCTTGCGGTGCTTATCTGCCGTCAACTTCTATGTTTCTATGTTTCTATCAATAACCGCATGGGTTAGGAAAGTGCCTTGCAAGTCTTGGAACTGCACTACTTTGGAATTCTCAGTAACTGTGACAGTTGGAAAAAAAAGGTTCAACTAACAACGAGTGGCTTACTTGCTAGACAATTTGACATCTTTGATAGGGCAATCCTAGCTATTTGGTGTGAGAACCGATTTACCAATGATGAAGATTTGTTTATGCAATAGGTGTGACTGGATAAACCATTAAATAAATTAATTTATTCTCACTGGTGTTGAATAAACGGTGGCTCTAAGATTTATCCAACACCCTAATGTCAGTCAACCACCGTTTATTCAACACTCTGCCATCAATCATTCCCCCCTCCCCGGCACTTCTTTCACAAACTTTTAGTTGCATTCCCCTGAGCTCCAACTGCCTACTTTTACTGACTATATCACAGTGGGAAAAAACAAGCATTTGTCAATGCCGAATGTTTGCTTGCTGGCATTGGCATTGGTAGTGTAGAAGTTACAGAGCTGCATAATAGGAATGGCAGCGAAGTATTGAACTGAACCAACCCCACCACCACCCTGCAGACAGTGACAGGCATTGGGGTGTGCCTTTGGGTTGTCAGGCATAATGACCACGCCATTTCACCAGACCCTACCCTGCAGACATTGACAAGTGTCACGGTGTGCCTTGGGGTCTATGGCCCTTATGCGCACCCCATTCCATCAGGAAATACGGTGAGATGGGTGCGGTATAGGAGAATGGGGTGAAGTTTGGGGCCAAAGAGTCCGAGGCACACCTTGATGCTTCTCACTGGCTGCAGGGTGTGGGTGGGGGTGGAATGGTATGAGCATTACAGGCAAGAATCCCAAGTCACACCCCTGATGCCTGTCATTCTCTACAGGGTGGGGCATTATGGTCGGAAACCCTAACACCTCAGGCATTCATTGGTATTTTCACTCCAAATTTTTCAACATGGTTTTTTTGTGACCCCCACCTCATGAACAGTGGCAATATCAGTTTGTTAGCCGAAAACTACTTTTGCACAGAGACTACGGCATTTGGCACCACAGGTGCAAAAACACATTCTGAACAGGATGTGAAAAATGACAGCGGTACTGTTCATGGGGAGGTGTAAAAAATGGCAATGTTGAAAATCTGCTATGAAAATATTAAAAAAACTGGTGAAGTCACGAGCGTGCGTAGAAACTGTGCAACGCACACCCGTAATGTAACTAGTTTGGGGTTTTTACAGCAGATTGTTAACACAGGCATTTTGGGACCTCCGATCATGAACAGTGTCAGTGTGATTTTCTTTATCTGTCCTGAACAATGATTTCCCACAGCGACCACGCATTTCTGCGCTGAAAGTGTAAAAACACATTTTGGCCATGTTGTGGAAAATGACAGCTGTACTATTCATAAGGAGGTGTGGAAAAATGCCACTGGTGAAAATCTGGACTGAAAATATTACAAATTCATGAACTTACGAGGGTGCCTGGAAACTGCGCAATGCTCACTCATAACACAGTCATTTTATAGAGTTTTGTCACCAAATTTTCAGCATAGCCATTTTAAGACCTCTGCTCATGACCAGTGTCACTGTGATATTCTTAATCTGTCCCAAACATTGTTTTCGCACACTGACTATACCATTGTGCGCTACATGTGCGGAAACACATTTTGGGTGAGATGTGAAAAATGGTAGCTGTACTGCTCATAAGGAAGTGCGGTAAAATGGCACTGTTGAAAATCTGGTGTGCAAATATTACAAATCTGCGAACTTGCCAGCGTGCGTAGGAACTGCGCAACGTGCGCTCCTAAAACAGTCATTTTTGGGAATTTTTTCACCAAATTTTCAACATAGCCATTTTAACACCTCTGCTCATGACCAGTGTCACTGTGATTTTCTTAATGTGTCCCATACATTGATTTCACACATCGACTGCACCATTGTGCGCTACATGGGCAGAAACACATTGTGGGAGATGTGAAACATGACAGCTGTACTGCTCATAAGGAGGTGTGGTAAAATGAAAATGTTGAAAATCTGGATGAAAATATTGAAAATTCACGAACTTCTGACGTGCGTTGCAGGTTCCTAAGAGTCAGAAGTTCGCAAATTTTCAATATTTTCACCCAGATTCACACACCGATCGCGCCATTGTGCGCCTATAAGGGCGAAACATGTTTTGGGTGAGTAGATTTGAAAATGACAGCTGTACTGCTCATAAGGAGGTGTGGTAAAATGGCAATGTTGAAAATCTTGAGTGAAATATTGAAAATTTGCGAACTTCGGTGCGTAGGAACTGCGCAATGCTGCGCTCATAAAACAGTCATTTTTGGAATTGTTCCACAAATTTTCAAAATAGGCTTTTGAGAGCCCACCTTATGAACACTGGCAGTGTCATTTCATTAATCGGTCCTGAAAGATGATTTTGCGTGTGACTGCGTAAATCACCCTTCGCCCAATTAACGCCATGACAGTGACAGCATTCATGAGAAGGGGTCCCAAAAACCCCATTTTGAAAATCTGGTGCAAAAATTCCAAAAAATGCCCAAGATATGCAGCAAAGTTGAAAAAACCCTATCTACAGTATTACATTACACAGCTTACCGGCATTTCCTCAGTTCGCGGTCGGCTTTGAAGAGTGCAGACGTGTTCCCGGTCCACCGAAGATTGTCACGCCAGACTCCGGAGGTAAGAATGGGGTGAGGGATGGTGTGGGGAGGCAGGGTGCACAGTGGGTGGGCACTGGTGGGCTGGGAGAATGCCGAGGAACGTTTTCTTTTACAGGGTTTTTTTTTTTAAGGAAGGCGATGGGGATGTTTGCCATGCTGGGGTAGGCTCCCAGCGTGGCAGCTAGAAAAACTGTTTTGGGGGCTGGAGCCCAGGCAGGATTGGGCACCCCGTCGATCATCTGGGACTTCAGTGCACGCTGGGGTGGGCTCTGGCCGGATTAGCAGCTCGTAGGCTGTTTGGGGGCTGGAGCCGGCAGGATTGGACACCCCTGTTGACCATACTGGACGTGTGCCATGCTGGGGTGGGCGCCCAGCGTGGCACCTGGAAAGCTTTTTGGGGAGGCAGTGTGGGCCGACGGGGCATTGGGCACCCCGTCGGCTGCCACAGTATGTGCTGAGGGTACGTGAGCACGCAATATGCATGCATGCATGTTGAAGGGGGGAGCTCTGCTCACTGAAGCGGAGCTCTCCCTTTCAACTGTATGCCACTGCATTTTCAACTGCTGTCATAGACAGCTGGAGCAGTGATTGGAGCACTGCGACAGCACTTGCAAACACACTGACTGAATTGGAAGAGGCTGACACACCTCTGGAAAACTCGAATGATGGCATTATGTTTCTCGCACATGCATGCAAGCAAACATAAAAAACACACACACAAGGGAAAGTATACAAATAATTCATCTTTCTTTATATACAAACTGAAACACTATGCTGCAATCTTTCCCTGTGCCCCCACCCGCTTGCTTACAAGTCCATGACTTCTGTATCACTCCTGTCTGCAGTTTGCAAAAGGAGCTTTTCAAGCACAAATTACTCCCCAAAAACTAAACGCAAATCCAGCCACTGACCTGAGGACAAAAAATTGCTGTCCACTCAATAAGTGAAAACTGCGCAACAAGTGATAACACAAGAAACCCACAGCTAGCAACTGACCTCTAGAAAAAACACTGTCCGCTTCTTGCTGGGCTCGCTGCTGCTGTCTGCTCTTCTCTTCACCCACACACATCACCTCACTTCTCTGCTCCCTCAGCAGTGGCAGCAGGAACATCCCGATAAGACAGAGTCAACCAGATAAATATTTTACAATAAAAAAACACAGACACAAAGAAATTAATGGGAAAAAAGTAACAAAACAAAAATCACCAGAGCAACTGTCTCTCTGCAACCCTTGATAAGCAAGAACTACAGCAGCCATGTGTCCAAAACTCTCCAGCCTGCCCACATAGTGTAAACAACCAATCAAAACCTTGCCTTTACATCACGGATGACACTTTCGCAGCAACCATAGTAGTGACCATAGCAACCACCCCAATCTAGAGCAGGAACACACAAAATAATCCCAGAAACTTTATAAAAAAACAAAACTAAAACTATAATAAAAAGAAATAAAATGCATCCAAAACACTCAATCCCTATTGCATAAGTGAAATATGCAATGGAAAGGAGAGGCATACATGATTTATCTGCACTTGAGCAGTTTGACCTTGGACACCTCGCTCATCGCTAACACCACTCGTGAGGTTATTCGAGGTCAAACTGCTCTTGTGCAGATAAATCATGCATGCCACTCCTTTCCATTGCATATCCCTTATTTATTCTTAATATATCGATTTATTTAGTCTTGTGTTTTTTGTTACTTTGGTGCCATTTTATAAACGCAATAACACACCTTAGGGCTTACGTGTTTTTTTTTTTTAATTACTGCACGCCACCCCACTCTGGGGTTTAAGGGCACTCGGCTAACGTGTTGTTCCTCCTACCCATGGATTAGGGGGCATGTGGTAATTACCCAGTGACCACACACCATGTCATGTGTTATTGCTTACGTAACCAATACCCTATAATGTCTTATTGCTTACACAACACCTTATCCCCCATCGGATCTGAAGTCCTACAGGGCTATATTGCAGGCCCCATCTACTTCTCTGTTTTTCTAAATAACCTCCCTTCAGTCTGTGATTCCTTGCATATCCATATGTGTGAAGATGACACTGTAATCTTTTTCTCTGGAACCTTGGTCCCAAAGCAGGAATCATCACTGCAGTGTGACTTTTACTCTGTCCAGTGCTAGTTCCACTCTAAGCAACTCTTTCTTAATGTCACACAGATGGTCTTTGACCTTTATTTATTTATTTTTTACCAAGAAGGCGTACTGAGCAGACTACCACTCAATTCCAGACGCGTCCTGGGGGGTGGGGGAGAAAGGGAGATAACACAGAGCATAATACCTCACAGAAATGCATGATTACGAAACACAATATGTACAGAATGTGGGTGGGAAGCAGGGGAGTCAATGCAGAGTATAAATACATCGGTAATGCATGAGTACAAGGCACATTATGTACAGAGGTACAGCCGGAGAATTTGATACAGGCAGTCTGTTACATTGTGGAAAACAATACTGTTAGGATACAGTCAGATGAAAGAGCTGGGGGGGGGCAACACAAAATATAACAACACAGCAGGTACACAACCACTAAAATGACTAGGTACAGCGCATATACATCAGGAATGTGGTTACAACAATGGCCATCAAACGTGTATAATTGGGATTTAGCCTGGAGGTGTGAGATAGCCAGTTAACTGCTGGACCATAGCTGCACGCTGACAGTGGGGTCAGCCGTTGTTTACTAATTGCATTTTTGAGTTACCAGCCATCTAAGTGTATGCACAGAAGGTGCAGAAGTGGGCTTTGAGGAGGGAGTTTAGTTGGTGGGCAGAGTTGGTTTGCAGAATGGCCAGAATAAGGGAATTCCACAGTTTAGGCATGCGATAGGAGAAAGCTGCCTGTCCTGCAGTGGTGGCCATATGAGGGACTCTCAGGGAGTGGGTGTCGAAATTTCAGAGGGAGTGCAAAGGTGGGGGAAGGGTGAGGGTGAGGACAGGGCCCCAGAGAGGTATGGGGGCAGGGACTGTGTCCAGTACTTGGCCATGAGCCTGGCGCAGTGAGACAGCCTCCTATCATGCAATGAGGTGAGGTGAGGTGCAGATTCTAGTAGAGGTTGCAATGGTGTGTGCTGGGAGGACAGTCAAGGGTGAAATGACAGAAGGAATGGAAAAGGGTTTCCAGTCTGGTTAGGGTAGTCTTGGGAGCAGCACAATAGAGTATGTCTCCATAGTCAAAGATAGCAAAGATCATTTTCTGTACAATCTCCACTGGGCCGGTAGCGGGATGCACCTGCAGTTACAGTACAGTGCCCCAAGCTTGGGGTGCAGCTTCTTGTGGAGTGCCTCAATGTGTACAGAAAAATCAAGGTGTTGGTCGAGCCAAACCCCAAGGTATCTAAAGGAGGAGCAAGCCTCCAGCTTTGTCCCATCCAGGGTGTGAAAGGTGGGTAAGGAGGGGAGCTGAGATAGTCACTGCCTTGTACCAAAGGTCATGGAGACTGTTTTCTTGGTGTTCAGGAATAGTTGATTTGAGTGAAACCTGAGCTGGACATCACTGAAGCCTAGCTGTAGACTGGATTCTACATCAGAGGGAGAAGGACCTGAAGTATACATGACTGTGTCATCTGCATACATGTGAATGGATGTATGTGGGCAGGCCACAGGTAGGTCATTTAGCAAAACGAAGAACAGTACTGGCACTAGGACTGAGCCTTGGGGGATCCCAGATGAGATGGGGAGAGTGGAGGAGATGGGAGTTTCCAATCCTGATGGATTGAGACTTTCCCACCAGATAGGAGTGGAACCAATTGGTTACAGTGCTGGAAAATCCAGCTAGGGAAAGCTTGATGAAGAGGAGAGGTTATAAGACAGTGTCAAAAGGTTGACAAAGATGGCTGAGGTAATATGGGCTTGATCCATACCAGTGAGGATGGCATTGGCGAGCTTTAGGAGGGAGGTGGTAGTGGAGTGGGACTTCCTAAAACCAGACTGGAAAGGGGTGAAGAAAGATGTAGATTCAAGGAAGGAGAAGAGCTGGGAGAGGACTAGGTGTTCCTGCAGTTTAGCTAGAATGGGGAGAAGAGAAATAGGGCAGTAGTTACCTGGGAGGGAGAGGTCGCCATTTTCCGGGAGAGGTATGACTGTAGCGTGCTTCCATTTGGATGGGATAGAAGCTAGAGAGAAGGACAGATTGAAAAGAGAGGCCAGTGGGGAGGCAATGGCTGGGGCAGACAGGATGAGCATTTTAGCATCCAACCCAGAGGGGCATTTGCCTTTGGATGGATTTATCTTAAGGAGGGCGTTCTACACATCAGCAGGGGTAACAGGTTGGAATGCAAAAGCATTTGCAATGGCATGGGCAGATCATGGTGGGGTGGGATGGGATGGGATGGGCTGATGTGGAGTGGGGAGAGAGGACAGCAGTGACACAGTACAGTTTGTGAAGAAGGAGTTGAACTCTGCGGCTACTGCTAGAGGGTCCTCAACAATAGTGTTCCCAGTGTTAATGATGGGGGGGGGGTTGGCATGGAGGGAAGAAGAGGGATTGAATGACTTTGGAAAATTTGGTGAGTTGATTTATATTTGAGAGGAAGGTGGATCGGAAATAATTTACTTTTGCCTGGCAGATTTGCCTAGTGCATGCATTTCTAAGGGCACAGTATTTCTGATAGTCCAAGTGAGAGCTGGTAGCTTTATGGGCCCTCCAGGCCTGATCCCTGTCTTGGAGACTGGCCATGACCTCAGCAGAGATCAAGGGTAGGTGAGCCCCCCTGTACCCAGGTACATCTGAGGGGGGTTTAGGTGTCCCAGATCGAGAGGAACTTGGTCTTGAAAAATGCCAGTGCAGAGTCTATGGAGGAGGCACACAAGATGGCAGACCAGTCTATGTTTGCCAGGTCATTTGTTGGGGAAGCTTTGTCCGGGCTAGCTTGGACTTACTGTCGGGGAAGGAGACTGAGTAGGATTTGCTGAGGTAGTTTGAGGGAGGAATTTTAGCGCGATCAGACCAGCATGAAAACTGGGGGGCAGTATGGAGGGTACAGGAGTCCAGGAGTGATTATGGGTGATGGGTTGCAGGAGGTGGCTGGTGGTAGTGATAGAGCTGTGTGTGCTGGGAGGCATGGGGTTGGCTAGTTGTTGGCAGTCCAGGGGCACATGGTAGATGGAGGGGGGGTAGGGTCACAGAGGGTAAAAATAGGATAAGGAGGGCGATGGGATGGAGTGTCATGATGCGAGGGGCTGCTGTGGGAAGCATGCAGTCTTGTAGCCAGTATGGAAGAGTGAGATCCATTTATTTATTTTTTCAGGAATTTGGTGCTGCAAGTTAATGGAGGATGTGTGTGTGCGACCTCTAGTGGAGAACAACTTTAATCTGCTAGTGGGAGTTCCGAGTGTTTTTAATCAATGAGCTGTACTATATAAAGAGTTGTCGACCAAGGGTGATGTTGTTGAGGAGGTGGTGAATTAGGTAGCCAACGCATGAGCGTCGGCGGGCCACAACTCCACAGCAGCAATTGGCAGATGCGGGGGCTGCCGAGATGCAAAGTCTGAATCGTACCTGGCAGATGGTCCAGCAGCTCTGGGGAGGGCAGGGTTTAACTTCTGGGCCTTCTCGACCACACCAATGACCACTGTGGAGAGAAAGGGGAGAGAGTCAAGATTTTAAACAGACACAAATGGGGAAGGATTCAAGCAGTGTGGGGGAGTGGGAGTTGTTTAAATTGGATTCACTACTTTTCTTTAAACAAACCGGAGAGAAGTTCCTGGAATTATTCATATCACTTTTTCTTTCTTTTTTTTTTTTGCAAACCGGAGCTACATAATTGGGTATGCTAGCCAAGCTGTTACAATGATGGTTTAAGATTAAGAGAACAACAAAATGAAATCTACTCTTTTTCACTGTTGTGCAGAGTAGGGGTAGTACAGAATCCTAACAAGTAATTACACAAATGAAATTTATTTTTTTTTTAAACAGAAGGGCTAGTGCAGAAGCTAAATCAGGTAGCTAGCCCTTTACAACACTATCCTGGCTGTTGCCCTTAAACCTTCCTGTTGCCAGTACATCTGCAGATACAGTACCTTTGGCATTAAGCAAAGTCTAACTAGGCTCCAATCCAACTCTGCCTTCAAGACTCTTGACGGTGCTGCCACCTTGAAAAAGTATCACCACTTAAAGTACCTCAGTGTGTGACTAGATCATTGTCTAGACTTCGCCACCCATATCAGTGCTACATGTTGTGTTTAAAAAAGCCTCTGCCCCATGCTTGGCACATTGCTCTGTAATAAAAGATGCCTCCTACTCCCAGTCCACTGTGAGATCATTCTGAAGATGAGCCTGTTGGTGTCTGACTACATGGCTGTGGTTTACGGTGCTGACCCCAAGTCTACCCTAGCCAGACTGTATCCCCTTTCCACTTCTGCCATTTTGCTCTTAGTGCCCCTCCTCATATACACTGCTGCTTTTTCTACCTCAGTCTCACTCTTCTCTCTCGAGTCTAGGTGTGTCCTTTACCATTCTTCTTTTCTGGACATATTTTGTGCTTTTTTCCCCTATTCATCTACCTAACTCTCCCCCTCCATCAAACTCCTACTGCCTGCGCTCTTCTGACTCACACTCCTTTTTCATCCCTCACTGAAAAACCTGAGCTGGTCACTCTGCCTTCTGCATCTGTCTGTCTCAACTCTGTAACAACTTCCCCCTCCAAACAGGTCTCTTTCATCTTCTCCCCTTGTTCAAACCATTTTTTAGCTTACTTCGCCACTTTGTTTGCCTGCTGCTAGCACAAATGCAGCCATTCCATTTTTTTGCAACTTCTACCCCTTCTTTTAGTGACCCCTACCAATTGGTGCTCCTCTACACCTGACCCTCTCTCCTGAAGTATGTCAGCCTGCACTGCACCCTTGTTGAATTACACTGCAATTTTTTTTTTGTTTCACTTACCTATTTTTGCATGAGGTAACTGTTTTTTTTACTTCCATCTGTTGCACTCTGTATACGGTAAATTTTTGCCATGTTTTCCGTTGACTTTTTCCTCTCCATCGTACCCTTCCCCCAGGTCAAGCCTGGAAATGAGCCTCAGCCAGGGTCACACTGGGGTGCAGGGGGCTCACCTTGAAAATGAAAAGAGTGCAGGGTGACATATTTCATTAGCTTTTCACGTCAGTTTGGTACACTGACTCTGTTTTTGTATTTTACATGATCTTACTGCGGTTAGAATTTAGAAAACCTTATTTAAATAGAAAAATACTTCATATCTTCGAAGGATGTTTCTAAGTTTGGAAAGTAGGTGTGTGTGTGTGTGTGTGTGTGTATGAGGGGAAGGCGGAGGAACCTGCAATGTCCTGCTGTCAAAGCAGGCCAGTCTCACGCTGGCCTCGATTCAGGATGCTTATCACGGCCACCACATTTTAAATCTAAATAAAATGTGACATGGACGCCCTTTGAATTGCGTGGTTAATGTTTTAATTTTAAGGATGAGACTTGGTTCACTCCGAAAGAAGCGACGAGACTTGACCGCACTGGAATGGTTGTAACTTTATTAAAATACACATGGCCCCCGACACATAAAGCCGTAATCATTGTCCAAAGAGTCGAAGTCTGCAGTAAATAATGCGTGGGCTTACGCAACACTGAAGCATTTTTACAACCGGTGCAATCTCCACCAACACCGGGTCCCAAAACGGTTACTGACAAGTAGAGGACGGGAGGTATTTTGACTTTTGTTAAACTGAAAACGCACATGGCCTATCTAACTACCACCAGGGCACCAGACTGTCAGTTTTCATACGTAATCCCGGTCCTTTCTTTGCCTAGCATGTTGAGAATTGTTTGTATAATAACAGTTATCAAATTGCCCACTCTGTTCACCCTGTCTAGCCTGTGCTTTTCAGCGTTGCAGGCTGCTGCCAAGGTTGCCATGGCTGCAATTGTAAACATTGGCGGGAGTCTACGGTTCCCTGAGAGCATACCGTTGCTGGGAGACGAGGGCTTGGCAACCACAAAACAGCGGAAGCCGCGGGGACTGAAAAACTAAAACATTACAGAACTTTGGAACAAGTGCTTTCAGCAGCTGTCCTCGGTGAGTAGACAATGCGAAAAAAATGTGATGTTCCATAGGTGTTTGCATTGCAGAGAAGTGTGACAGTTTCAGTCAAAGACATCTTGCTTGGTGTTTGACATCTTTTTGAGTGTTTAAATTTCTGATTTCATCGCTGCACCCGCCTTTGCCTCCCCTACACGCGTATAACAAATGACTAAGCTCGGCACAGCCAGCAACGTTTGGGAAGCTCCAGATCTAGTCCAGACTGAAGTTACGGATAAGTGGGATGCAAACTCTCAGGCGTATTACTAAACTTGGACAGACTGGGAGGGGTACCACACCATGCTGTAGTGGAGGGCATACCTCTCAACTGTCCCACATTACCGAGGGCGTCCGTCTGATTTTTACCCCTCACAGTTGCTCTGTCCCACATCCATGAAAAAGATGCTGTCCAGCCCATAAGGTGCTGTAAACTCGGACTTTACAGTAGAACTTCATAAAACCACGTGGTGCTAAATTAAATTAAAACTAAACTATGTTACCACCTTTTAAGAAGCCCAGAGTGGGACATTTCTTACTGAAACATAATTTTTGCAGGACAATATGTAACCTCAACCGATGCGACAGACGTGTTTTCTCTATATCATTAGAAATAAGACTGTGTTGTCGTTTTTTAGTTGTTTCTATTGTTTCTTATCATTTTAAAGGTATTTTAGTTAAGATTTTATAGTGTTCTGCAACATTAAGAGGAAAGTTAGAAAATATTTCTCTTACTGTAATATCAGGACATGTAGTATTTTTCATGTTTTTGTGCAGGACTGTCCTGTGAAAATCAGGACAGGTGGTAACCCTATTTAGACAGAGGAACTGGTTTCCAGAGTTCTGGGCTTCATGTTTTATGATGTGACCCACATTTGGAGGGTTTGCGTCCCACCCACATGTTGAGTGTTGTTGTCACACATTTCATTGACAAAAGGTTGAGAGGTATGATGCATAAAAAAGTTGCCTTATACATATTGTCTATTTGCAGATGACACAAAAATCTGTGGTAGAGCAGACAGTGATGAGGGGATCAAGACATCAGAGAAGATCTCAGAGAAGATCACTGGAGACATGGGCAAGGGTATGGCAACTCAAATTCAGTGTAAAAAGGGCAAAGTTATGCACATGGGGTCAGGAATCCAAAGACAGAATACATAATGAGAGATGTAGTGTTAGAAAAAACTACAGAGAAGAATCTCGGAGTCCTAATAGCAGGCACTTAAAACAGTCAGCACAGTGCATCAAAGCAGAGCAGAAGGCAAGCAAGATGCTGGGCAGCACAGGCAGCTGGATCAGCAACAGAAGGAAGGAGGTGATCCTGCCCCAATTCAGATCCCTGGTGCAGTCACATTTGGAGAACTGCATTCATTTCTGAACTCTACAGTGAAAGAGGGCAGAGACAGGGTTGAGACAGAACAGAGGAGGGTGAGAAGTGATTTAGGTGCGGTAAAAATTCCTGCATGGAGATGCTCGAGGACTTCAACATGTATACCCTGCAGATGGGGGCTTATTGACACTTTACATTTTTTCATTGGATAAACAAGGTAGACACTGGGAACAGTTCACAATGAGCAAAAAAACATGAGCGTAAGAGGAAACTCAAAGAAGCTGACAGAAGGAAGATTCTGGAAGGACATCAGAAAGTATTTCTTTATAAAGAGGGTGGCGGTTAAGTGGAACTGGCTATTGGAGGTGTTGATCTGTACCAGATCAGTGAAGAGATTCAAGCCAGGGTGGGACAGACATATGAAGCTGATGAGAATAGCAGGGAAGGATGACATGGGAAGGGGGAATGACTGACCACTAGGCAGGAATTCTTTATGTTGGGACAGGCAGACTACTGTAGGTGGACCAGTGTGCCTCTTTCTGTTATAACGTTCTATGCTACTGTACTGAGAGAGCAGCAGGGCACCAGGGTACAAGTGGTGACTGGTTCATAAATACCAGCGTCACTCCCACTTTCCAGACATAAAGGAGTACTCAAACCACTTACTGCAACAAAAATTTGCATTTAATTTGAAAACAAAAAAACATGGTTTACAGCACAGTCTACAGCACCCTGTGTACACACGGCCCCAACGCTTCCACTCTAAGCCTTCCTCAGGGGGTGTAACCCTGGTATCACACATCTCCGGAGACATGGCCATGCGCAAGAACTGAATATACTCTAGTATTCAGCGAACTTCCTTTTCTTGTTTCGGTCTTTTACCTTCTGACCTGTCTAAAGGGATCAATGAAGACCACAATATGGCTATGTAGGAACCAATATAAATTGTGATGTTAGATCCCTTGGATACATTAGTATTAAAGAAATCATATTCATTATGAATTAGGATCCTTATTGTAGCCATTATTTTGTTGTTGCATAATATTTAAATACAAAAAAAAACAAAACAAAAAAACTAGTCTAGTTAGCCAACTCTTTAAATGTTGTAACAGTTAAGATATATTGTAGAGGTGGATCTATCCATGATATGACATCAGCTTGAATTTTTCTTTGCTTTTTTTGTTATTCAACTGTAAATTATAATTTTTGTAACTGTCCAGTATGTTTTTGTGCACCTTTATTAATTTTATGGCTCTGAATTTTGCCTAAGGAAATTAGGAAATGTTCCTTTAAAAACAGTTGGCAAGATGAATTTTTGTAAAATATGTCATAGACCTCAACCTATGAAATTGGCGATGTGTGATACCAGGGTTACGCTCCCTGAGGAAGGCTCGCTGGGGCTGTATGTATGCAAGGTGCTGTATACTGTGCTGGAAACCACGTTTTTGTTTTCAAATGAAATGCAAATTTTGCTGAAGTAAATGGATTGAGTACTCTGTTATGTCTGGCAACTGGGAGTGATGCTGGTATTTGTGAACTGGTGTACTTGTCAGGGTTGGTTACCCTTACTTAGCACACCCTGCTCCATCCACTGTGCACAGGCAGTGAGGTTGTGGGAGTTCATTACAAGTGGTGACAGCATACTTTTACTGGTGCATAGTTCTGACCTGGCCACAACTAGCGATAAGTGACATAATACTTAACGCATAATCATGAAAGGATACCTGCAGATTTCCAAAATGAGCCAAGCATGAAACTAAGAAACAAGAAACCAACAAAACAATTTTGGTTTGGCCATGGCAATACTACCTTTATTAAGCTAAGGGGTCACTGAGGTGTACCAGCTTTTGAAACTCCCATGTCCCAGAAGTCTTTCCATCAAGTATGGCCTGGCAGGAGGCCTAGAAAGCTTGTCAGGGATCATCATTTCTAGATGAAAACCTGAGACACATGCACATGTCCTAAAGTGGGCTGGTTACATCTGCTCTACTTTCTAAAACAGGCATTAGTTTCAGAGTCTCAGCAAAACCAGGACAATTTCAAATAAAAAACAAACAAACAAAAAAGCTCACTGATTAAAAACCAGGGCTGTCCACACTAAACCAAGACACCAGTTCATGCCATTTTTACCTAAACTATTTTTATTCCAATAAAATTAGCAACTCTTCCAAGCAAAATATTACATAATTGATTCTCTACTGCTTGCTAGCTAACACAACACCCATAAAACAGTCTCCAAGAATCAAGGGTGAGCACAGTGGAGTAAACAGAGTCTTAATTTTCATGGAGGTGGACATTAATTTGCTGTTACATATGTTACTGCTTAATATATACATGTCTGGGTGGTCCCCCCAATGCTTTGCACTGATTTAATAGATTCATTGGGTAGTGGAATAAGTTACAATGGGGAAACATTATTATTGCAGATACATGTAACAAAACACAAGCTTTTGGATCATACAGATCCCTTTGTCAAGTGTTTACATTTTTGTTTCCAGTAAATTAATATATGAGGTTACCTCTATGAAAGGCTTCTAGGAAACTTAAAGCTAGTCAGGAAGTAAAATAAGTAGTCCAGGCCAACACGCCTTATTTCAGTATATTTTCATTTTTAAGTGTCAGAAACAATTAAAAACATGAATAATGTCAGAAAATTCAAATAAATAATTGGCTGCATAGCATGAATAATCCTGACCCCCTCTCTTTCTCTCTCCCTCTCTCTATCTCTGCCACCCCCCCTCGCTCTCCCGCTTCATCTTTCTTTCCTCTGTCCCAAAGAGGAGATATTTTTAAAGCTCCTGTATTCTCTTAACTGTCTTTGTTGCATGCTGTCATGCCGGAGTGTATACTGTGCCCTTTCTATCCCAAAATTCAAGAATAAGAATTATAAAACAACAGTTGGAAATGGAGCATTCTAACTGGCTGACTTGCATTTTAGAGTGTTAACCCCAAATCTTGGTTACTAGGTATTGCTTATGTATGTATTTATATTGTCCATTTACCTTGTAACTGTATTGATTAGCATTGTTTCCTATTGTTCTTTTTTTTTTAGTTGATTTGTTTTTCCTTGACTGGGGGAGGTTGTGCCTTTGGTTCCTCCCCAGCCAGCTAACCAGCCCGGCTTCTGCTCCAGTCGCAGACAGAGCTCTGATCTCCCCGTCAGTACCCCCTCTGGTCGCATCACAGTGGGTACTTAATCCACCACCACAGAGACCAGGAGGGTGGACCCAGCAGGGAACTGACATGCGCGCAACCATGGCAGCGCCGGTGAGCAGCCTTCATGCTGCTGAGAATTTTTTGTGTTGGTTCCCTCTGTGGGAAGGGACGTGCGATAACACCAATGGAAGGAGCATGCACACTTCTGCACATGCTCTTCCTGGCGTCTGCCCCCTCCCACCCCACCTTCTGCAGCATTGGCGGCACTGCCCCCAGTCTCCACTAGGGGCCAGCCGCGCACCAACTGAGGATGTCCCCTCTCCCCAGAGAAGGAGAGCAGTCCTCCAGATGCTCGATCCTTCTCCAACCCTGTCAACCCCTGGCAGCCCATGTTTGTTCCTGAACACGGGCCGCCGGTGTAGTGCGAGGTAAGGCGTCCACCGCCTCAGCCCTCGGCACCTCCGGGCCGACCATTGTTTCCTATTGTTAGTATAACATGATACCTAAATGGTAGTTTACTAACCTATCACCTTCTGTATTGTTTATTACCTGGCCAACTAGATTCTACTGTAACCTGCTGCTCTTTTGTACTCTCCCAGGTTGTACCTGTAAATAGGTATTCAGTTGTCTAGCATGCCTACATGGTCAACTAAAAATAAACAAATGTACTATTAGCTGGAAACTACCATAAACAATAAAGCTTTCTGAATTTAAAATGTAAAAACATTAATTACAAATAACATTTTAATACTACCATTAAGGTACTCCAGGGATTGATTTGCCTTCAGGGGCATAAAGCACTTCACATTGCCTTGTGACTCACAATTCCCTAGAGTTACATTAACTATTAATGATCACTATTCACAGTAAATAGCCAGTTTAAGCCACAGACAAGTTAACCCAGTAATGCCAGATTGTGTACATCCTGCATCTTCTGCTGTGCAAATGTATGGCATACTGGGTCAAGCAGCATGTTAGTGATCCAAAGAGACTCCCCATGTGTAACCTGAAGAGCAAATCCACCCCGTCATGGCCTTATGGACCTGTAAGTCATCCATAATGGATTTATTTGTAATTGTCAGCCTTCATCATTCCATTCAGAAACTGAGATTGGCAGGCAGACACCTGAAATTACTTTCTTTTTCTTTTGTATATATGTAGCTTTCATCAGCGACAACATGGCCAGTCTAAGTGTCAAGCCTGGACAGCGGTTCAATATGCCCGATTGGTTCACCAATAGTAACCACATCTCCATCAATGCAGAGAAACAGCGAAGTACTTCACATTGCACTCGCCAGGAAGCCAGAGCCCTCCGCAATGAAACCAACTGCCAGGTACTGTCTTGACAGTGTCCACTCGTAGCCTTGTTTGTTATTATTTCATGTTTCCCACTTAATACCTGTATGAAAATTCTGCCATCTTATAGGTTCAATTCAGTTAGTTTTTGTTGACCAGGAAAGGAGGACTAGGCAATTCTGCTTATTTTCAGCCTCATCCCGGGGGACTACAGATGGAAACCAACTAACACTGACCCAGATTAAGCAGTTGGTGGTATTTTTAGTTATCTAGTGATCATAAACTGCGTATTTTCAGTCAGGCCATTGCATATTTGGTTAATACGCTATATGTTCACTTGTTATAAGTTTTCATTCTGTGGTTTATGAGAGGATTAAAGAGGACAGGAAATTAAATTAAAAAATTGAATCCGTGTCATGAGTCTGTGTCCAAATATAAGAAAAACTGCTTGTCTTTGTCTTTATTAGTTACAGTGGCAATTGATTCAATTTTTTTATTTTACTATCGCGCTATAAATACAGTCATGACCAGTACTGGCACTGCCTGTTTCTAGCTTCCTGTTTTAACGCTGGCATATGGAGTGAGCCTGCTAAATGGTGACATTGCCATTTGTGTGTTCCATGGCAACTGCAGCCTCCGTGGCAACTGCAGTCCGCGCACACCATGTTACACTTTCATGTGAAGCTGTCCAATACTTGTATCACCCTGGAAGTAAAGAGTAGTGTTACTACAGGTACCACTATATTATTTTGTTGTTTTCTTTATGACTGATAAGGTATCTACTATCCACATGGCACTGAGATTCACATGGGCAGATACATTTTTAATCTAATAAATGTGATTTTCTTGCCGTTGTTGGTCCATACTGAGTCTCGGCAGTATTGTGGTGCTTGACAATGCTGTCAAAATGAATGATCTGGATGTTTCAATGAATGCCATCACAAAATAAATACTTTTTTTTAAATGCAGCTGTTTATATGTTAGATTGGTATCTACAAAGTGGTTTGGCACCCCTTGCTTGCTGTGCAGACTTCATCCACTGCTGTTTGTTATGATCAACGATCTGCCCACCCCCGTCTTGGCATAGTGAGACCTATACACTGGTGCGAGAGGATCTGTAGTCCTGGGGATCAGTGTCCCAAATGCATCCCCCAACCCAGTAGATCTTAACGCTGACAGTATAGTCTCTTACCAAGTGGCACAAATCTAACTCACCCAACATGTGGATATGCCACACCTCACACATCAGTGAACCAAAAGCTGGCTAGTCTACATTACAGAAGTGTCTGTGTTGGGAGACATTCCCCCCCCCACACACACACACAGTATGCACCGTGTCATCTAGTATCTCTGCCCCTACCCCTCCAGTATTGCACTGTGTCCCCATTGTGTTCCCCAAAGTAGCCTCCCCCCAACTGCAGTGCCATCAATGCATTCGGTCATCTGACATCATCCTCCCCTGGTGACCTCCGACTGTTCTCACCCACTCTCTCCATGGTACAGGTAGTCCCAGCTTCTCAGTATTTTGTCTTGTGCTCACAGTCCCTTTTGCATTAGTATTGTCTTCTGCCTGTGTACTATGTTTATTGCAAGGGCACTGGATAGGCCACATGATGTACTTGCCTCTGGACACTGCTTAACCCTGGTGACTACAATGAACTATTATCGGAATGGGCTTGACAGTGGACAGCACCCTGCCACCCTATACCATCAACAGTGCAAGTAGAAGAGCTATTGGCTGTTGCAGTGTGCATGTCCCTTAAGTGCCACAATTGTCCGGGTTCCTGTAGTGCGATCATCTGCATATGTGGCATAGTGTCTGCGATTGCCAGTTGAGCGGCACCCGTGTCATCGTAGAAGTTGCAGGGATCATCACGGTGACTGCACAGTTTGCCTTTCCAAAATTGTACAGCAGTAACCACTGTCAGGATACTGTCATAAGTGCAGGGGAATGGCACCTGGTCTTCCCCATCCCGCCAGTGTTCCTATTCATTATAAACAAGCACATATGTAGAAGTATGGCGGACTGATTAAACAAAGTAAAATTCTAAATTGAAAATATGTGCTGAAACAGTAGATTTAGTGTCCCTACATAGAAAAAAAATATAAAAATATCAGTGAAGATTTGTAAACTCCACTGCAGTTGATCAAGCTTTGGACCCTTTGCCTCTGGGACATATGCACAGTCCTCCAAGCCATCAGCTCTGCCTGATGAAGTGTCTTTTTTTTTTTTTTGCAACACACAGTTATTTCAAGTTCAGCCACAACCAATGTTGACGAATGTAAGTAAACAAAAACAAACAGACAACATATCAGGGAGAGCTAATGGCTCAGAGGATTGTGTATATGTTTTTAGGGTAAAGGATACTGGGTTCGATCCTGTGGGGTGGCAACATTTTCACTGTTTATTTTCTAATTTTTTTTTTCTATGTAGGGACACTAAATCTATAGTTTCTGGACATATTTTCATTCAGATTATGCATGGTGTACCAAAACAGTTATGATTTGATGCTGCGGTTATCTGTGGGGCGATTGTTCATAGATGTGACTATACCATGGACAAGCACATATTCAGAGGCTTGGAAGAATGCTGAAAAAAACAAAGCACAAAAAAGACAGCAAACAGACTCAGCAAACAATGAAATACATACTCAGTCCCACTAGAGACCCGGGCCCCAACTCATAAAAGCCAACAGTCGATCATCAACTGCATTTAAAACAGGGAAGGAAACAAACACAATTGTAGTTAAGTGGGCACCCCAGCTGCCCCACAACCCACCAAGGCAACCCTCCCAAAACAAGACTGCCCCTCGGCGAGCAGCCCAGCCCTCCTCTTACCTCCACGGCTGCCCGCTGACTGAGCTATGTATTATGAATGAGTTACGCACATTCATAGTTAAGTTGGTGGGCAGCTGCAAAGGTGTGAGGATGACAGGGCTGCTCGCAGATGGGCACTCTTGAGTGGAGGAGAGGGGGAGTTCTAAGTGGGTGGTGGAAGTGTAGTAGGGGCCCACTAGACTACCATGGACTGAGATTTCCTCTGTTTGGGTATGACATATGAAACAGGGATGGGGGTGAGGGGCCAAGACAAGTAGTAGCTAAAAATAAAAATTACTCAAGATTGGGTTGGCGAGCGAGGACCTGGAGTGGGCACGGTGTTCTCAAGGCACAGGTCAGAAAGCATAGGGAATCCAGCAGCAGTTGTAAAATTCCACAAAACTGTTTATTTATAGTTGCAGTAACATAAAAAAATAAGCCTGCTCAGAATAATTATGTACAGAACAATAACAATAAAATCTTCTTTCAGTCTGTGTTCCTTTTTCTTGTAAAATCCTCTCTTGTTGCCTAGCTTAGCTGTTTTATAAGTCTTTTCAACCCCCATCCTTTGCAAACATCCTGTTTCTTCCACAGTGTTCTGTTCTCGTATACTGCAGGAGCTACTATATGCTTCCGGAGACCCCTCCAGCTTTTGTAAAAGGCTCAAACATTTGCACTCAAGTAACCTCTAGGGTTTTTACAGTCATCTCAAATTATAAATATATACACATTTCAAAAGCAACATATTTTCCAAACAATAGGATCCCAATATCAATTTCATCTTCATCCACTGATTTGCACGTATTTGCTATATTAGCTAATATAGATAAGCAAGGAAGAAAAACAGACAGCAAGAGAAAACTGAGAGACAGAGAGAGGCAAAGAATTGCGAGACTGTTCGAGTTGATCAAGTCCGAGGTCTCACAGGAAAATTTGGTTGCGCAACCAGACAGAGAAGAGACAAAAGGAAAGAATACAGATCCTTGCATTTACACACTTTCTCCATAACAAATGGGACCGGGTTCTATTCTACCCTGTCACACACTGGACTAAGGCTACAAAATAAATGCTGTCTGATTGGTGATCGGGACCAGGTGGGACACTGCCCTTCATGAAGTAACACCGAAGATGAAACAAAAACACTACAGATTTATACTAAAGGCTATTATGAACTACCAGACATGTAGACATTATGTGGGTCAGTTCAACGCAGTCTAAATGCGATACAAGTACAGGTTACAACAACAAAAGCAGTTAGCACCAGAGTAATTAAAAAAAAGATTAGATTCAATACAAAAAAATTGAAAAAATACAGTGGCAGCACTTTGTATTAAAATGAAACTCCGTAAGTATCGTAAGTGTTCAGTCTCGCCCACGATGACAGTGTGTACACAGATTGCATGCAGATTGATCTCAAAAGCATTATGTCATGAAATGATGTGTTTGACAAGTCAGTGTCTCAAGACTCTACAGAACGATGAGTATCAGCTAACCCAGTCAGAAAAACGGAAAATTGATAAAACCCATAAAACAGTCCAAATAAGACATAAAAAAACAGTAGAATCCAATTTATGTAAGACACACACAACTTCAAATTAATAAAAATTAGGAACAAGCGATTCCTGTTCCCTTTAACTGTTTCCTTTTGATTTCAGCTGCTGGCTTCAGTGTTGCACAGGGCTACTGTGATGTCATTGAGACTGCACTCTAATTGGATCAGTGTTCAATTGCGATGTAACCAGCCTTCATGTAACTAATTTTGGACTTCCCAACAGCAAAAGCTGACATATTATAGTATCTTGGAGGCTGGTTCTGTGAGCAACAAAAACATATCTTCTTATCGTAACAATTGTCCCCTCTCATGTTGCATAAAGTCTGGTTATAATAATAATCGGGCTAAGTATCACATTGGAGTGAAAAGTTAAAACCATGGGTTATTGAGCATTGCTGAGATTATTCGCTTCTGGTCACTGAAAAGTTGGTTCTAGAGGCCACATTGTTATTAAAATAAAGATGATTTTGTTTTACAGCTTTGGAGGAGATGTCATCCTTTTAACATGGCCGAGGAGTCACAAGGGGTACTGTATTGGTTAAAGTACTGGCCATTTATGGGGCTGTGGTTTGAATCATAAGGACTTGGCCCACAAGTGAAGTGAGTTTGGAGGGGGGCAAAGCACAATAACAAGGGCACAGAACAAGTTTGCATCATAAGCTACCACTTGCAGTTCGGTAAAATCTGGCACAACTGTCAGTCTTTCCCAGGAGAACTCTTGTATGAGGGGGACCTGTCCTTTGAAGGAAAGAGTCACAGGAGCTGAAACTATTTCATGAATTTGTACATAGAGGGAGAACTAATTTCTTGCCCCACATAATCTGTGTTTTTTTCTTAAAAAATAAAACAGACTTAACATTCGTGGAGACTTAAGTACCAGAGAGGTGTTCTATCTAGGGCTATAATTTAGTTAGTTAGTTTTCTTTGAATGGGAAAGGAGGGCTAGACAATTCTGCCTATTTTCAGCCTTGTTTCAGGGGAAAAGGGGAGATACAGATGGTAAGCATTGAAGCCGAATCAGATTAAGCTGTTAGTGGTATTTTTAGTGAATGGGGAAATTTGGCAGGACAATGGGGAAATTCATAAACATAAGCAAAAACAGTGCTACACATGGCTCTGGAAAAATCACATAAATTTATTCAACTTCCATACAATGGTTACTCTGCCACTTCAAGGGATTTAGCCCTCTTCTTCAGGGGGTGGAGTCAAATTTAATTGCATGTGTTTAAATGGAGTAATGATTAATGACATGTATGTCACATGATCAAGTCAATTAAACATTTAGGTAAAAGGAATGTTTAATTGACTTAGTCATGTGACATACATGTCGTGTCATTCTCCATTAGCTATGATAAATTGACTTCACTCCTGAAGAAGAAGGCTAGATCCCTCATACTGAGGTAACCATTGCATGGAAGTTGAATAAATTTATGTGATTTTTCCACAGCCGTGTGTGGCGCCGTTTTTGCTTGTATTTATGAAAGTTACCTGCCACTGATAATTCAGCAGCTCCATCATTCCATGAGTGCACCTGCTTTAGTGTTCACAATGGGGAAATTTCCCTACTCTTTCCAGTAGGGGGACCCTTCGACTGTCTGCCAAGATGGCTGACCCTGGTATTGGAGAGCAAGATGACTTCAGCAGCCGCCTGCCCTTTTGTTGGGGACTGATTTGTCTACACCATTTGACATTACACCCTTACCACTTGTATCTGCAACTTTTCCACTGGTATCCAAGGCAGCCGTGACTTTCCGGCACTGCCTCTGCTGCCTACTTGAGTCACTTCAGAAACAGACTCTACCTCTGCACCAGCTGATACTCTGCTGGATAACTCACAACTTCTTACTGGACTGACAACACAGAGGGCGCATTTGCTTTGGATGCTTGATGCTATGAACACATCTCAGCCTACAGAGAGTGTTAGCCCTGGAACTGAAAGGACCCTTCTGCCGGTTGAAAGTCTGTCCACATGAGCACAATAACAGGATTTCTTTAATATGGCTTAACCTTTGATACCTAACCTTGCAAAGCTGCTTTCGGTTGGGACTCCACTGCACCGAGAAGCTCCTCTCCCTCTAGGTTCTGCCACTGACGTCATGGACACTGGGATAATCCCCAACACTCTGGTAAACATTACTACTGACTTTTTGCACACTTGTTCTGCACCTTCTGTTGCTGGTGGCATTTTTGCAACTTCGTCAACCGCAGCTGCACCGCCTACTAGTTTCTCCCCAGGAGTGTCACTAGGGTGCTGTTGCATGATTTTGGGCAGGGCATGGAACATTCTCAGCAGCTCCTTTGCCTGCATTTGGTTTCTGTAATATCCCCTCCAGCGGGCCAGATGTGCACCAGAGCCCCTTCTGTTGATGGCTCACAGGCTCAGCTTGGAGTGACCCTGATCCCTTCAATGTGCCTTTCAGAGACTATGGCTTCAGACTCACTGCCTCCCATTACACCAGCTCAACCTGTTGCTGCTGATTGACATGCTGCTATGCTGGATGGTCTCTGAGTATTCCCCACTCAGTTCTCTTCTTTCATGATGGAACCTGATGCTTTGTACAAAGCTGGGACTTCTGCTGATTTACCAAGTACTTCGGTACCTGCTGTGTTGATGCCAGGTTCAGTTCAGACAGCCGCAATTGACTTAGGACCTCCAAATTCTCTGGCAGGATAGCACCAGGGAACTCCACCTCATCCTCCAGATAAGCAACCCTTATCCATCAAACCTGGTTGGAGCTTGGAACAGGCACTATGGAAGGAGGGCTGGATTGTGAGTCCGGATGGCCATTCCTGAATTCCAGACCTGGCCATTATGCCTGTTTTTCATGTTGATACTTGTGAATCACCATGTGAGGCACACACACGGAATGCCACAGCTCCATCACTGGACCACCAATCACAGCTTTCCCGGGCTGACTCAGAGTCCGTTGCTTCACAACCTCTTTCAAGGCATGGTGCTGAGCTACTGGATCTGGTTTCATCAGCGGCCTCAGCAATACCTTCTTTGGATGACGCCTCTGCTCCGACTGCTTCATTGCATAACCCCCCAGGATGCTCCGTCTAAGCTTTTGGACCTTTTCACGGCACAGCCCACACCTGCCCTGCGGTGAAACGCAGTACGCCTGAAATATACCAGAGCAGACGACCTTCCTCCTGACCACTTCTTTCTCGTTGAACAGCTTTTAATGGAATTCCTTGGATTTGTTCCAGATGATATCTTAGCCATTATCTGTGTTTCTGGATCAGTATTTTATGAAGTAAGTTTCCAGCTGCACTCTTCATTGGATCAATTTTGGACAAAGTATCTCTCAAGCGATCCCTTCAAAACTGAACTTTGCTTAGTTTCTCTCCATTTGCATCTGCCAAATCTCTTCCTCTTCAGAACAGATTCTGTACCTACCATAGAGCACAATTGGCTACACGTATTGATTATGTTTTTGTATCAAGTAGGTGTATCATCATGTCAGCTGCGGTTTATCCCATTGGCCTTTCTGATCATTTTCTCCTCCAGTGTACTCTGTCCATAGACCCATCCATTCAGTTGGGGAAGCCCTGTTGGAGGTTGAATGACAACATCCTGATGGACTCTTCCTTTCCTGACAGATTGGGATCCCTACTGGGGGCTCATACATCAGTCCAGGATCTCTACCCTGACATGCTCTTCTGATGGGATATTACCAAACGTTCCATTGGTGAGCTGGTGAGGCACTGCTTCAAGACGGTAGGCAGATCCTCCTACCAGGCTTATCTAGACTTATGTTATACTCTCCTGAAACCTCTCTCCCTACAGGCCAACAGGAGGGCGTCACTTACTACCCAGATCCAATCTGTGATGGACCGTATGCAAACCTTTCAGTATGACAGGGAGAAATCCCTGACATTTGAACGTTCTTATGGTACTCAGGGTAAACATCTGATGGGCAACATATTTACTAGTTGTTATTGCAGAGTTAAGATGCGACAGTTGACATCCTTATGTGATCCTGCCAGGACAGAACACTCCTCCCAAGTTGGGATGCAACAGGTGGTCCAAAACTACCTACATATGAAATTTGGTACCAGTTTTCCACTTGGGGATTCAGTTACTCACCCTTTGGACTCCCTTCCCCTTCCTCAAGTATCACCTTTGGATAATGTCTTTCTGTCTCAGCTGATAACTGAAGAAGAAGTCCTTTCAGGAATTCATTCTCTATGTGAACGAATTTCCCAATGGAATGGATGGACTCATATCTGAGTTATATCAGTTGTGCCCCTCCATTTTCAGCTCTGTACTTACTTTTTTTTTTATTATATTTTGGCTCATTTGGCCTTCACATGATCCACTACAGAGGCTATTCAAATGTTTTTGTTCAAATCAGGTGAGGAAAGAACCAAACTCTCCCCGACGGCATGGATTTGCCATTGGAAACACTGCCTATGGGTGTCTTTTGATAACTTTTTGAAGTTTTCCTTTCCATGCAGTATATCATGCATAGATGGTCTTACTTTGCTTTATTATCCTTGTTTTCTTTCTCCTTTTAGCTGTTTTCCTTTTTCTTTACTTCATTTATGAATGTAGATTTATGTGGCAGATTTGGTTTTCCTTTTATTTTTTCCTTTAGAGTTGTCATCGTGCCCTTCCAATGTAACTGTTTAATTTGTTCTGTATATTTTTCATAATTACTCCTTGTTTTCCTTTGATAAACAATTCCCCTACTTTTTTTGAGAAGTGCCATGGGATCTTTAACGTCCACCTGAACAACCCCCAGAACAGGCGGACGGGACCTCGGTTTAACATCTCATCTGAAAGACGGCACCTCAGGAGTGCAGCACCCCCCTCATGATGCACTACAGTGTCAGTATTGGGATTTTACCCCAAGTGCCTGGTGTTGGGTGTATTGGTTTAGTTGCATGGTGAATCCTGTACTGTACCTACTAATGTTGTACATAACTGCAAGGGTGTAGGCAGGCTTACTCACTGTATACATTTGTGTACAATTTTTTTTTCTACCTGTCCCAAACCATATGCCTTTTTCTTACCATTGTTTTTCTTATCTGAAGTATTTGAGTTAGTGTAGACTAGTTTCTGTACCAGTTTAAATGTCTGTTGTTTAGGACACAGATATGTGTACAGCCTGTTTAGAGATTAGAAAGGACAGCAGTCTGTTTTGTTTTGTATTAGGGGGTAGCAGCTGGAGAGAGTGTGTACATTTTTGTTTAAATAGGGGCAGCAGTTGGATAGAGTGTGTACAAAATGGAAATTTCTGGCTACACCACTGCATAACTGGTTCATAAAAATGGCAGCAGACTGTACCTACCCATGTTGTGCCTAGCAAGTGCTGGGACTGGTAGTATACCATAGAGGTTAGAGTAATGAGCTGTGAATGAGCTTGGTACATCCAGTAGCCCTGGGTTTGATTTCCACAATCTCCACTTGCATGCTGTGTGTGGTTCTATGCAAGTCACTTAACAACCTCAGTGCTCCTGGGTCACTCTTGAAAACAGGCACTTGTATGTACCCATGCTGTACATGACTGTGCATAAACAGGACAGCAGACTGTATCTATCACATTGTACATAACCAGTGCATAAAAATGACAGCAGACTGTACCTACTCATTTTGCATAGAACCAGTAAATAAACATGTCAGTAAACTGTACTTACCCACTTTGTACATGAATGGTGCATAAACAGAACAGTAGACAGTACCTACCCACGTTTTACATGACCCGTGCATAAACAGGGTAGCAGACTGCACCTGCCCTCTTTGTATGTAACCAAGGCAAAAAGAGCAGACTGTACCTGCCTATATTGTGCATAACTAGTACATAAAAGGGCAGTAGAATGTACATACCCTATTGTAATGTACATGACCAGTAAAAAAAAAAAAAAAGACAGCAGGCTGTGCCTTCCCACATTATATTTGGTATTATTCTTGGTAAGAGACAGAAGAAGGCTGTTTGGCCATTGAGTCTGTCTTCTGCATCAGTGGGTCAACTGTACCCCATATTGCAGAATGTATTTGTCTAACTCGTTTTTGAATTTTAAGGCGTCACTCTGTATTCTTGTTTTTGCTAGGCTATTCCATGACATACCTGTCCTTTGTGTAAATGACTTAATTTTTTTCATTTTTTGTTGTATTTTCTAATTTAATTTGTTGGTTATGCGATCGTAAGCTGAATTATTTGGTCTGATGTTCAGTACACATCTGTGACCTTAGATCATTGTCATTCATTATTTTATACATCTGTACCAGGTCCCCTCTTGTGTGTCTTTTTCCAAACTACAGTATATAATCCCAAGTGAGCTAATGACAATGCATGAAAAAGGAGTAGACTGTACCTCCCCAACCACATCGTACATGACAAGTGCACAAAATGGAAGTTGACCATACCTACCAACCCACATTGTATATGACCAGTGCATAAAAGGGAAGTAGAATGTGCCTACCCACATTGTAAATGACCAGTGCATGAAGAGGGGAGTAGACTGCTCCTGCTCACATTGTACATTATTAGTGCATAAATAGGGCAGCAGATTGTACCTATCTGCGTTGTACATAACTGGTGCAAAAAAGGGCAGAAGACTGTACTTGCTCATGTTTTATGTAACATAACCAGTTCCTAATAAGAACAGCTGATGCAGGGCATGTATGATGAGCTAGCAGGAT
This sequence comes from Neoceratodus forsteri, assembly GCA_016271365.2. Lineage (NCBI taxonomy): Eukaryota > Metazoa > Chordata > Ceratodontiformes > Ceratodontidae > Neoceratodus > Neoceratodus forsteri. The sequence goes on along the minus strand of CM057451.1, from coordinate 369,584,598 downwards.
CAGATGTGTTTTTGGCGGGCTCTGCTCACCCGCCTAAAAATAAGTATTTTTAACTTGTCTCGCATGAAATTCAATGCCAGAAAGTGTGCTGTGATGCACTTGGGGCATAAAAACCAGCGAGCAGCTTACACTCTGGGTGGGGGAAGGAAATCAATAAAACAGAGTAGGAGAGGGAGCTGGGGATTATAATATCAAGCACTCTTAAGGTATGTAGCCAATGCAGCAAAGCTGTGGGGAAGGCAAATGGAATGTTGGCATGCATTGGGAGGGGCATAACTAGCAGAAGGAGGAAGGGAGGTACTGATGCCTCTTTACAAAGCCATGGTGAGGCCACACCTGGAGTATGTGGTCCAGTTATGGAGACCGCACCTACGCAAGGACATAGATGGGGATAGAGAGGGTTCTGAGAAGAGCAACCAAGATGGTGCATGGTATGCAGGGGAAGCCATACAAGCAGAGGTGTGGAGAATAGAATCTGTACCCATTGGAGACCAGAAGGGGGGTGGGCCATGATTGAAACTGTTAAGTACATGAAGGGGATCAGTAAGGTGAAGGAGGGGCGCTTATATAAAAGGAAGGAGGGAGCTAAAACTAGAGGGCATAGCCTAAGATCGGAGGGAGGAAGATACAGAGGCAATGTGAGGGGGCAATTCTTTGCAGAGAGGGTGGTGGAGGCCTGGAACAAACTACTAGATGAAGTGGTGGGGCTGAAACAGTGGAGGAATTCAAGAGGGCATGGGACAGACATATGGGGTTGGTAAGTGGGGGGAAGGGAAGGACCCGTGGAAAAGGAGATGAGTAAGGGGGAGAAAGGGGCCGACTCGATGGGCCATTGGGTTCCTTTTCTGCCGTCGGATTTCTATGATTCTATGTGTCAAAGTGTTAAATCACCTGGTTAAAGAGCGGCCAAATGAAGGATGAAAAAATTTCTGACAGCGTCATCCTCTTGGCAGCAAAGAAAACTGTAAAAAGGATGCCAAAAAGGCAGTATCAAGTGGGGGAACAGAGGCCCACATTGACCAGGCAGTCTGGAAGAGGTGATTGCAGTACTTGTATTCTCGCTCTCCTCCCAGGTGCTGTACAACCTGATACCAAAGCTCAATAAGGTGGTTGCAAATCTGGCAACCCTAGCTGTGCCAGCCACCATCCACACAGCCAAAGTGGGGGAGGTTGAGTAGCAGGTCTTGGATATTAGGGACTGCCCCATGGGTTCCTGGAGAAGGTCAGGAGTTCGGAGAAAGAAATTGAAGACTTCTGGGAGCTAGTGGACAAGCAAGAGAACATCAGTCAATGAAACAACTTATGGATACAAGGTCTGCTAGTGAAGAAGGAAGGACGGAAGAAAAGACCACACAGACTTTTTTAAAAAGTGGATATCTTCGTTGTTAAAATTATACTGCATTGCTGGCTCATCAACACAGCAGTAGCAATACCTTTCTCAGTGGCGACTACTCGAGTTCAGGATCAACCTCAAGTCTTTGGAGGCTGGCAGGGGGAGGAAGCTTGAGTGTCCCAGGGGATGCTCTGTTCCTCAGGAAAGGGAGGGTTACTTCGGCAGCTAAACACTGCCACCTGAGTGACCACGGCTGGCAGTGTAGTAGGTAACCACTAGGGAGAGGGACACTGGTGGAGCTGCATACTGATGCATGGGCTCCGAGTGCCAGTGTCCAAAGGGGTGGGACCAGAAAAAGGAAAGAACCCTACCCTGCATAGGATGACTTAGGCGCACTTGGACCTCGACCCTCACCACTGCCCACTGCTCCTCCACCCTAGGAACTCCTGTCACCACACAGGAGGAGGTGGGAGGTGGATCCGTCTCAGCCAGACCCGGTGACGGGGCAAATTAGTGGGGTTAAAAGGAGGAGCAGGTAAGAGACAGAGATGTAAAGGGATGGGGCTGCATCTGACCCAGAGGAAGGGGGCTGGAGCAGAGTGTGGGAGCATGAAATAAAAATTTAAAGAAAATATTATACTGCAAAGGTGGGAGGACCAAGGTTGTGTGGGCTCACAGGCTCTTTTGATGAAACTTCCTATAGGAGAGCCACTGAGGGAGTAATCATGAGAATCCATAGCTTCACAGATAATGTGCCCTAAAGGCATATAAGTCAGGTGCAAAAGCTTGTCTCTAAGGGGTCTCAATTGTTTATTTATTAGGATTACTCTCTCTGTGTGCAGAAGAAGCAGCAGGAATCTGGTTCAACTAAAAAAGAATGTGTTTGTTCTTAGAACAACCACTAGTATCTTCCCACCATTTCCAAAAATAATCTTATGTGATACGAACATACATACGAACATATGAAAAATGCCAGCAGAAAAAGGCCAAAAGGTCTGTCTTGTCTGCTCATAATGCTTCCCCCGTTAGGATTTTTATAATGCTTGAAACTATCTTTTGAAAGCTGTAACATTTGACCTGTTAATCATAGAAACTTACCTGCTCCTCCATTATCCATCACCCTCCTTATCTGCTAGCCAGACCTGCTGTACCATTCTCTTTCTATGGAAATTCCCTCTATTATTCACCACCCTCTCTATCTGCCATCCGCCAGCACTTTTCGGTGTACACACCATATCTTTCTCATGTTATTCTCTCTCTATTGTCCGCCAAGTCACTGGCACTGACACAGTGCATTATTATGGTTCTGATTTTCTGTAGCGCTGCACATTGTCAATGGGTAATCATAACAACTAGGTATAGTGCACCCCCACCAGGGGAAATGGCACAACCCAAGCGTTAGAGTATTGGGCACATGAGGATTCCATCCTCAGAAACTCCCCAGTTTAGCTGTGCCATTCAAACGGGACATGAGCTACTTTAATCTTCTCTCAAGGTTTTCAAGATTCAAGACTTATTTGGGGCTGGAATTCAGCCTTGCAGGTTGGGGCTGCCTGTATCAGGGAGAACCACTAAATTAAATTCATGCCTGTTAAGCTGCGGATTTCAAATTGAATAACCTGCCTTTTTCTCATTCCCTGTATGGACTGGGAGTGACTTCTGCCTTGTTAGGGTGTTTTAATGGTCTCTGTTTAAAAAAAAAAAAAAAAAGATGCCACAGGTAGTACAAATAAAAATTTTTTCTGGGACTGTAGGGAGTAAGTGGGGGTCCCTCGGCTCTGGCGTCAGTTCTCTCCCCCCCCCCCGCGTCAGGTTCTGTGGTTTTTTTTGCATTTCTACAGCTATTGGGTGAAATTTGGGTACCTCAGTGGTTTGGTGTTTTTTTTTCTCCACACACCTCTGTTTTTCCGTTTGCATGGCCACCATTAGGCTGGGCACGTGCTCCTACTTCAGGCTGTTTTTCCGCCTCTGTTTGAAGTATGTGTCCACATTTATGCAATACTTTTGCATCGTGCTAATGCGCTTGTGCAATACTGTTGCATCGTGCTATTGCATTTGCGCAATACTACTATATCGCACTATTGCACTTGCCCAATACTGTTGCATTGCACTGTTGCGCTTGCGTGATTACTGGTGTATGCACACCTGCTCAAGCATGATAACATCCTGCTTAAGCCAGCTAGCGAGCATGCACGTCTAATTAGCACTTTTTGGCATGTGAGTACACAGATCAGTTAAGAGTTTTTAGCTTCCTCAGAAGGACATTAGCCCAGGTCCTGATATTAGGGCTAATTATTATATTTAACCTCAGTAATTGTTATTTGGCACCCAATTACAGGAGGCAATGTAGTGTAGTGGGTAAGTATCTGGGCTGTGGGAGATCTGGGTTTGAATCCCACAGCCACCAATGAATAGGGTTTTAAAATAAAAATTCTTTCTCTGACACCATGACTATCAGAGACCATTTATCGGGAAATGATGTAAGACCTACAAAACAAGGGTGATGAGGCCCTTCCCCATGAGTTCCTTTTGCCCTCATTGAGTTGCTCAGCACTCCCCAGCCAGTCCACCAGCCTTGGAAGGGGGAGCACCTGGTTTATCACTTGGCAGTGGCAGCAGAATTTCAAGGAAGATCACTGTTGTGACTCCTGAGTGAGCTTGAGCCCCTGTGTTCCGCAGGACATCCCAGCAGACACATCCGACTCCAGTCAGGCCCCTCAGGTTGGGAGGGGGCCCTTCCAGGTATGTCCAGGTGCGGTGCAGTATACTTAGGCTGTGTTAACAGATGGGCAGACAGACCCAGGCCCTGCCTTTTTTAGGCTGGGATGAGAATTAGGGGATCTTGGGGAAGTAGTTCCTGACCTTAAAATTAAAAAAAAAAAAAGTCCCTCAGATGAGGAGGATGTTCCCTTCCCTCTGTAGAGGAGAAAGAGGAAAGGCAGTGGAAGGAGTCCAAGTCAGGGATTCCTTCCTTCCCTGGTTACTAAGTCCTTGTTTTTTATGGATAGGTGAGGCATGTTGTTCCTTATAGCTCAGGACGTACAGTCCGTGTAGATGGTAGATGTCAATCTGTCTCTGTCTGCATCTTGTAGGCTACTATGTAACCAAGATTATTGAGCAACACTGGGCAGATGTGGATCAGAGAAAATATTTTCCCAACCTAAGTTATGGATCTTCCATTTTTATAGCTGTGCGGTTGGAGCTCTACAGACATTATGCCATCATATGTGTAGAAGAGCACTGTGGAAGCATGTGACTGGACCGCTATCCGGTGTGCTTCCACAGTACTCTGACACATGTCCAGTGGTGCTGTTTCGGTGGCCCTTCCCCTCCGCAGTCAGCATAAGCACACTCCCTTCCCAGTGTATTACTTTTTCTTCTGCAACTGCAGAAGTAATGGCCACCGTACACAAGATGGTGGCGCCGACTCAAACTGCGCATGCGTGAGCATCAAGTATGTGCAGTTCTGTCATCGCTGTTATCTTGCACATGGCTGACTCCAGGGCAAACTGTGCATGCATAGGTATCACGCATGCACAGTTCTCTTACCGCTGCCATTATTGATACGGCGGACTCCGGTGTGGCGAGAGCACTGCAAATTCTTTTCATCTCTCTCGCTGCTCTGAACAGCTTTATTGGCTCTGACCAGAGTTTGTTTACAGAAAAGGTCTCAAGTGGGAAGCTTCTCCGCTGAAAGACAAGGCTGTTTGTATTTCTGTAAAAAGACACCACCCTGCCTATCGAAGGCTCTCTGGCCCTAGCAGATTTTCATGGCAAGTGGGTGGACTCTATGTACAGGAGGAGTTTTGCCTCCATCAGCACGAAACATTTGTATGTCCTATGCTTCTTTTATTGTTTCCAGAGCCTTAAAAATATGGGTCACTACTCTGGCCAGTTTTGGTCCGCCTGACTGAAGGTGCAAGTTTTTGCAATTGATGGCCATGGCCACCACCTTCTAGGTGGTTATCCACTGGAGAGTTGCGCATGTCAGCCCACCCGGCTATTTCATTGTTTTTTGGCCATGAAGGCCATGTAGCTTAGTCATTCAGTCACCAATCAAGCTTCACAGGCTAAGCTCTAACCCTCTCCTTCAGGGAGGCTTATGGTTTGATTCTGACCTGGATACTGTTTTAAAGGATATGCAGTAAGAGGGTTACCTCCAGTGTCAAACAACAGTGGAAGATTACCATAACCCAAGGGGTCAAGGTAACAGCAGGTGCAGACAGTTATGGGGGGGGGGGGTTCCTCCCTTCAGAATTTTGGCTCTAGAGAATAGTGGAGCCTACTTTGGTAACAAGGTTACAGTATCAGAGGAGCGCCGTGCAGAAGGCCCAACACCAAAAGCCTGGTGCCTCATAAGAAGGCATGCTGGTCCATCCCTGACACCTTTTTTCTTTGGTGGAAGACTTCAGGAGTTTTCCTTAAGATGGGCCAAAAACAATGTTAGACGCCTTATTAGGGCACGCTTTCTCTGCCCTGGTTTCAAGGAGATTGCAAAGGTTAGGCATTCTCAGAGACCCTGACCCTCTCATCCATTGGGGCCATATCTCAGGTCCCGCTAATCGAACAAGGTCAGGAGTCCTATTGGATCTATTTCATAGTTCCCAAGAAGCTGGGAGTTTTCGGCCCATTCTGGATTCAAAGCACCTAAACAAGTTTGCGTCCCACCAACCTTTCAAGAGGGAGTCCCTTAGGTCAGTCACCTGGGCTGCTCAGCCAGGGCATTTCCTTAAGCCTCAGTACTTCGGACGGATGCCTACCTCCACATTTTCATCCGTCAATCTTACCTAGAGTATCTCAGGTTCTTGATAGTGGGTCAACCTTTCAGTTCAGGGCATTCCTATTCAGCAGTGTATCAGCCCTCCAAATTCCTTGAAGGTGTTGATAGTTCTAATAGCCCAATTTTGACATGAAGGGACTCATGTTTATCCTTATTGAATGACCTGCTTATTCGTGCATCGACGTTGTCCCTGACAAGAGGTCAGTACTCAGTAACTCTAGAGATACTAGAGTTGCATGGCTAGGGGTGAACTGGGAGAAGAGCTCTTCCAAGTAATCACAGTCCTTGGTATACATGGTGGTATTTTTCGGCATGAAATGAGGGAAGGTTTTATTGCCTTCCTAGAAGGAGACCTTATTGACAAAGGTTCAGGGGCTCAGAACATGGTCACCGGCATCTGCCCTTGGTTGGCTGCGGATCCTGGCCCCAGGGCAGGCAGCATTATGCGACCTATTCGATGGGTTTTCTGATGGCCTGGGATTCCTCATCAGAGGATTTTCAGCCAGGTTTCTTTTCGCCTCTCAGCATCTTCACTTCCTGAATGGTGAATGGATGTGCAGGATCTGAGCAAGGGCTCCACTGGAACTTCTCCAGAGTTAATTCTCACAACAACAACAAATGTCAGTTTGCACGGATCTCAGAGAACTTGGTCAAAGTAGCAACATCTCCACATCAAAGTTAAGGAGATGGAGGCAGTCCATCTAGCTCCCCCTTTAGTTCAACCATGCTTCTAAGCACGGTATACATAAACATTAAGGTGGCACAATCACGGAAATGTTTTGAGAGGTTGCCAATCTGACAGCGGTACACCTGGCAGGGGAGCTGACTCTCAGACAGTCTGGCTAAGTCATGAAAATGCTCACTCTGTGGAGGGGAGGTTGACCTTGAAGGCTTTCGAACCCCTGTGCAACCGGTTAGTTGACCTCAGATCGATCTGTTAGCATCCAGCCTCAAATCTCAGATCCAAGGTTTTTCAGTCATTCTAGGTGTCCAGAGGCAGTGGACACTCTGTCTCAAGAGTGGTCCTTCAGCAGAGCATATGCCTTTTCCCTCTGCCTCTTCTTCCAGGGTCTTACAAAATTAAGACACTCAAGAGGAATATTCCTTCTAATAGCTCCAGAGTGGCCGAGAAGGCTGTAGTTCTCCAACCTGGTGAATCTGGCTCAGCCAGTTCTTTCTGTCTTCTGGTGAGTAGAAATCTTCAGTTACAGGGTCCTTCTCCACCAAATCCAGGAGTTATGCAACTCTCTGCCTGGCTTCTCAAAGGAGAAGGTTCTTTAAACTAGATTTCACCACAGATTAGCTAAAAACTGTGATGGCAGCCAGAAAAGCTTCTACATCAGCAGCTTATGCTCAGATATGGACTGCTTTTCATTCTGGACCAGAAGGAAAGATTTTAAGCCTTCCAAGGCCTCAAATCCAGGGATTTTGGTTTTTCCCACAGGAAGGCATGGAGAAGGGGCTGGCATTGAATACGCTAAGAGGTTGGGTTCTGCTCTTTGAGCATCATTGGGTTCTCCCTAGGGACTAATAAAGAGATTATTAGTTTTTTATGCATGGTTGGCAGGAACTGACCATTTTTTCGATCCCTGGTTCTCCCATGGGATCCTAATCTGGTTTGGATGCTCTGTGTAAGAAGTTAGGAGCCGCCATCATCCATAATGCTGGATGTACTGTCCTACAATGTGTGTGTTCTTAGGGGCCACGTGTTCAGCCAAGAGAGTTGGTGAACTCCAGGCTGTGTCTCACAAGGAGCCATAGCTTTTTATGCATAAGAACAAGTGGTACTCAGGATGGTCCAGTCTTCCATCCCCAAAGTGCTCATGACTTTCTAATGAACCAGGAAATATGCCTTCCATCCTTCTGCCCACAACCTTCTCACTCCAAGGAGAAGGAATTGTACATGTTGGATTGCAACAGGCAGTTAGGATCTACCATAATTGGACAACTCACTTTTGGAAGTCAGATAGTCTATTTGTTCCTCTAAAGCAGCCAAGCAGGGTAAAAAGCCTCTAGGGCCACCCTAGCTAGGCAAATGTGGGCCTGCATTGTTAAGGCTTATGTCACAAAAGGAAGAGGCCTCCGGCTCTCTTCAAAGCTCACTCCACTAAGGCGATGGCAACTTCCTGGGCAGAGAAAGGTGAAGCATCATTTTCCCGAGCTATGCGAGACAGCTACGTGGTCTTCCATCCACACTTTCAAAAAATATTACATTCTGGCGTTCAGAGTTCTGCTGATGCAGTTTTTGGTAACAGAGTTTCTCAGGTAGCAGTTCTTTCTGTTTGTTCTGGTGTATGGGATAATATTTTCCCTTCTTCCATTTTTTTCTGGATACTGCATCTTAGAACCCAGTTGTTATGATTACTCACTGACAATGTGGAACTCAACAGCTACGTGGTCTTCCATCCACACTTTCAAAAAATATTACATTCTGGCGTTCAGAGTTCTGCTGATGCAGTTTTTGGTAACAGAATTTCTCAGGTAGCAGTTCTTTCTGTTTGTTCTGGTGTACGGGATAATATTCTCCCTTCTTCCATTTTTTTCTGGATACGGCATCTTAGAACCCAGTTGTTATGATTACTCACTGACAATGTGGAACGCTACAGAAAGAAGAAATTAACTTCATATTTCCCATCATTTCCTTTTTTGTTAGCTCCAACATTGTCAATGGGGCCTACCAAGGAGCCAAGCTCCTGCGGGAGAATCTTATCCGATATGCTAGGAGGGATGTCCTGTCTGCATGTGAAAATCTCCTACTAAGTTTTTGGACATCCCTCTTTTGCTTGCTGCACTGTACTCGTGGTTAAACTATTAAAAAAAAAAAATCTTTTTTTATTCTCAATCAGTCTGCGACCACTGGTTAACAGCTTTACAGCTTTAAGGTGTCCATTTTGCAGGTGGTCTCACTGCATTCACTTGTAGACTGGAAGTTATCCTTACCATGTGGACAATCTCTGTTTTCCAGATGACCAACTGCCTGAAGCCTTCCATGATACCGGATTGTTCTTCCTGCAAGAAGGGCCGAATTGTCCACACCTTGAGTCCAATGGAGGGTTTTTTCTTCCTCAGAGGTCTGTCAGGAAGATAAGACAACATTTATTTACTGTATTAGTGAATGTGAATGTAGGTAATTGGATATAATATATGAAAATGTGTAGCTACTATGGCACTGGGAGGTTAGAAGTGACTGGAGAGTTGCTGCTGATGGAATCCTCATGTGCCCAACATTCTAAAGCTTGGGCTGTGCCATTTCCCCAGATAGGGGTGCACTGTACCCAGTAGTTAAGATAGAAACATAGAAACATAGAAGCTGATGGCAGATAAGGACCGCAAGACCCATCCAGTCTGCCCATTTCTTTTTCTGCCTTATGAATGTGCCATCAGCCTTTGCTCTGTCAATGGCCTATCTATTCATACTCATCTGTATTGCTCCCTACTGCCTATCCCATGCCTGTTTGAAGCCCTGCACTGTATTCATATCCATCACTTCCTGAGATAGGCCGTTCCTTGCATCCACCACCCTTTCTGTGAAAAGAACTTCCTCACATTACCCCTTAATCGGCCTCCCTCTAATCTCATGCTGTGTCCTCTTGTCCTGCTATTTTTCTTACATTGAAACATGTTAGACTCTTTCACTTTGTTAATGCCCTTAAGGTGTTTGAATGTTTCAATCATATCACCTCTCTCCCTCCTTTGCTCTAGGGTATACATATTGAGCTCCGTTAATCTGTCCTCATATGTTTTCTGATGCAGTCCCTGCACCATTTTGGTTGCCCTTCTCTGGACTGCCTCAATTTGGTTAATGTCCTCGTGAAGGTGTGGCCTCCAGTACTGCACGCAGTACTACAGATGGGGCCTAACTAGTGTCTTGTAAAGAGGGATTATTACTTCCCTCTTCCGACTTGTGATACCCCTACTAATACACCCTAACATCCCTCTAGCCTTACCCACTGCTTTAGTGGTCTGCTTGGATGATTTCAGGTCATCGGTGATGATGATGCCCAAGTCTCTTTCTTCCCTTGTGACTGCCAGCAACTCCCCTCCCAGTCTATAGGTGGCTTCTGGGTTTCTCATTACCCATTGACAATGTTGGCGCTAACAGAAAAGGAAATTATGGTAAGTATGAAGTTAATTTCTTCTTTTTTGGTTGTTGTAAATGTCTTAATAAGAAAACAATTTACAGTGCACTGCTGAGGACTATGTTACCTTTCAGAACGGCGCTGAGGTTTTCAGCTATATCATTGATGAAGAGATTACTGAAACTGTCAGGGGTGAAGAAAATGAAGAGTTCATATAGAAACATAGAAACATAGACTTTGACGGCAGATAAGGACCACTTGGCCTACCCAGTCTGCCCATTTCCCTACCTACTGGATAAGCTGCAGATTCTAGTTAACCAACAGCCTATTTCCTGCAACCCCCCACTATAATTGCCTTATGTCTGTCCCATGCATGTTGGAATTCCCCCACTGTTTTAGACCCCACAACCTCTCCAGGAAGGCGGTTCCATGCGTCCACCACTCTCTCCGTGAAAAAGAATTTCCTCACATTACCCCTGGGCCGTCCCCCCTCTATATTAGAAGCAAGGGTGGACCTTAACATTGTCTTGCTTGTCTGGGGCCTGGACTAGTGTAGCTAAACCCCTACTTGGCCATCTCGACTAGTGCAGGCCTTCCGTGGCTGCCAATAAAGTTAAACAAGTTCTTACTTTAGCAAGTTCTAGTCCTCATGCTCATCTCCTTCATTATTTCAGATGGCCAGGAATGATAAACTGCTCTTTAAGAGCTGCAATTATATGGCACCTGGCAGTGCAAGGTGGGGACCCCACAAAAGATTCAATGTGAGTCGTTGTCACCCCACTGTTAGGGTTTCCAGCTAGTGTCCAAGCTGTGATCGGAGGCAGAATGCTGTCAAGTCACTAGCTTCCAGTGTTCTGAGTTTGTGCCTCTGTGTGTGTGTGTTGATATGCCCCCACATTATAAAGGCCAGTGTCCCTCATTTTCCTACACTCTGAGTATCATTGTCCAGCGTTTCAGTGACAAAATGTTAAGAGGTATATAGTGTCTGCCATGAAAGTGGTGGGTTTTATCCCAGTCTCCTCATAGTCACTCCCTCTCTCTTTCCAATCTCCCAGCTCTGTACATCCCTGGACACCACTGCAGGCCCATGAGAGAGGAGGACTTGGATGCTTAAATGAAATTAATAAAGCAAACAGATGTGTATCACTGATTACTTTAAAGTTGATTGATGATAAATGATAAATGACTAAACTAGATTTTTATAAGTCATACTGTGGTTTTTAAGAGCTGTAATTTTTTTTTTAATAAAAGCTTCAAGTCCAATCAACGTGTATAGACCCTAATAATAAAGTTCCTCTGTGTTGCTACGTGCATATACATTTTAACATAATAAGTTGTTAAAAATGACAGGACTTAAAAAAAATTTAGTGAACCATTTAGTTTTTATTTTATATTGATATGAAACATTTTATGTTTTTTCATATCAATATATGGTAGCTATAAGATTGTAATAATAGTGCTACTTAACTGACTCCAAGATTTCATTTAAAAATAAAAAAGTATGTAGCCCTAACTGTTCTCAAGTTATTCTATTTTAAAGAAAATATTTTTTGAAAGGTCTAACTCTGGAAATGTTGTGGCTAGAAACGTAATTCTTTTAACTCATTCCTTCCTGATGATGCCATATGGCGTCATAAAAAAACATACCTCTTTTTCCTGATGACGCCATATGGCGTCCTAAATCATTTGCTGTAGTGCCTGATGACGCCAATTGGCGTCCATATCTTTCTCTTGGTGCAGCTCAAGCATTTGTTTACATTTGATGAATTGAGTTGTACCAGCTAATAGGGACATCGTACCCTTACTGATTTTACCTAATATAATATGTGTTCCCATTGGCTATTTTTGAGAAAACAAGCCTTAATACATAAATAAATAAATTTACTATTTTTTGCATGTGCTGTGAAAAATGTATTATGTTCATTCTGCCATTAGTTTGTATCGTAACAACAAATCATCTTGTTTTAGTGTAACATGTTAAGCTGATCAGGTTTACACTATAATTAATTTCATAATTTATTTTTTTATTTTTTATTCGAGCAATCCGATTGGCCGTCACCACTTTGGTGTATTTTTTTTTGTCTTTTGGGGTATTTTTCTACAGTAACATGTTGTCACTGATATCAAGATTGTTATAACTATTAGTCCATTTACACCACTAAGTGAGTTGAATATTTCTGTATTTAAAAATCGAGCTCTGTGATTGGTCGGATTTTCTGACTTCATCAATTCTGAATTTAACTGGTATAAAGGGATTGTCTTAGATGCAGGCACCATCCCACTGACAAAGCCTTAGTTGTCAAAGTGCCAGGGAACCTGCACGCAGATCTTTTGTTGTGTCTTCCACTATTCTATTCAATGTGTGTGCCTGAAACGTTAGACTAAAACCTTATTTAGCATTCAAGCAAGGACTCGTATTTTTTTACAACCGTCACTGGAGGGAAAGTGGCTGTCTGGGCTCTGGAGTGTACAGTGATTTTTTTTTTTGATGTTTCAGTTAGGGGTGACAGCCCTCACTTGCACCCGCCCTAGCTCTGTAATGCGTCACCATTTGGTCATATTGATCCTCACTGTCCCCATGCTTGCTCTATGCTTATTGTACACGTCACTATTTCCATTAACCAGTCAGAGCACACACTGGTGCAGGAAGAGCATGGTGATTGAAAACTTCATTTCAAGATGGAGGTGCTGTTCTTATCCTAAAATACTCACTTCATTTCGTTGCCAAAACCTCGATTTGTAATCTGTTTTTACTTTATTTGTTTTTATTTTTATTTATGATAAAAGTTTTCATAGTTGTTACCTTGTTCATTTTGGGATAATTTCTGGTCATCCTGTGTGATCACATCTTATGGATCCGGCTGGCATTCCTGATGGGAGAGAGTGTTTCTTGTGCATGTACTAGATGAGGTCACATGAATTCAGCACCTTTTGTTACTTTTTAAAGAGTTTATGTTTGGATTATGGCTATATTAAAATCTATGTGGCATGTTGCTCCCTGCGTTATGGATGATAAGTGGGTTAGGGTCAGTAGCATGTTTCTCTCATGCTCTGCACTTGAGTTTTCTCCCTAATACGCAGTTGCTGATTGTTTAAAATGAAAAAATAATGGTGTTGCCTTCAACTTATCTGGCATCAGTCCAGCCCCAATCTCTGATGCATTGTAAAGGCCAAATCAGTTTTGAATCCCTCCACAGTCACTGGTGTTGTCCATCGACTCGTATGACGTCAGTCCAGACTCAACCTCTGATGCACTGTAAAGTGTTCTTCAGGTTAAAATCCCTCCACAGCCACTTGTAAGATCTAGCTCCTTACCATGCATCAGTCGAGCCCCAAACTGTAGTGAACAGTGAAGTGCATTTCAGGTTCAGATCCCTCCTGAACTGATGGTTTTGTCCATCGACTTACCATGCATCAGTCCAGACCAATCCCATAATGCACTGTAAGTGCATTTCATATTCAAAACCCTCCACATCCACTGGTGTAGTCCATCAGTTCAGCCCCAATCTGTGATGCACTGTAAAGTATTCTTCAGTTCAAATCCTCCCACAGCCACTTGTAGGATCTGTCTCCTTATCATGTGTCATTCGAGCCCCAAACTGTAGTGAACACTGAAGTGCATTTCAGAATCAGATCCTCCACAGCTGATGGTGTTGTCCATCGACTTACCATGTATCAGTCCAGACCAATCCCATATGCACTGTGAAGTGCATTTGATGTTCAAAACCCTCTACATCCACTGGTGTAGTCCATCAATTCATATGACATCAGTTCAGCCCCAATCTCTGATGCACTGTAAAGTATTCTTCAGGCTCAAATCCCTCCACAGCCACTTGTAAAATCTATCTCCTCATCATGCATCCATCGAGCCCCAAACTGTAGTGAACAGTGAAGTGCATTTCAGGTTCAGATCCCTCCACAGCCAATGGTGTTGTCCATTGACTGATCTGGTGTCAGTCCAGCCCCAACCTCTACTGCACTGTAAAGTGCTGTTCAGGTTCAAATCCCACCAGAGCCACTGATTTAGTCCATCTGTTCATCAGTCTTCAGTCCAACCTTTATCTCTGACACTCTGTGATGTGCATTACTGATATGGATCCCTCCTCAGTCACCATGGTGTTGTCCATTGTGCACATCAAGATTCATTCCAACACTACCCTCAGATGCACTGTAATGTTCTATTCAAGTTCAAATCATCCCACAACCACTTTGGTCCCTTGTGCTCATAATGCTTCAGACCATCCCTTACTTCTGATGCACTGTGATGTGATCAGTGCCAGTGTATGATGTATACAGTCCATTCAAATGAAACATAGCACACAGTACACATGTGCACAATGAGCATCACTCCATGGTGCAGGCACACCACACTCCTTCCACCCACACAGTCGCCATACTGAATGTTGCAACATATTACATGTGTATGCAGGCAAACCATGTGACACAGCACATAGTACACAACCTTTACAGGTGTACATGTCATCACCCTGTATGTGTACCCACAATGTTTCTGCATGGCATATGAACACCATTACCAGGTGCAGGCAGCCCCACCTGCTTCCCTACAACTGAGTATACCCCAAGGACAGGTGCCAATTCATGACACAAAATGACTGCAGTGCCTATGAGCATCATTCCTTAGTACAGGCACACCCACCCCCTTCCCCATGACACAGTATACCCCAAATTACCAGTGCCTTTTCAGCAATTTCATCATCCTATACGTATACCCATAATGTATCTACAGTGTCTGTCAGCACCATTATTAGATGCATACAGCCCCTCTCATTTCCCCAGAACATATGAAGTGCATCTGAGACTGTATTATGCATGCAGGACCCCCCCCCCCACCACCACCACTAACACACAGTGCTTCCTCATACAGTCATTCTCTCACCTTAAACCATCCCATAATACAACCCCAAAAATAAACTATGCCAGGAAATTAAATAATACACAGATTTATGTAACATGATGTTTACTGAAAGACTGTGAACCTTTACATGAACAACATAATGCTTCATTTACAGTATGATAAAGCAAACAGCACAAATAAAATACAGTTTCCTATACTTATCATGGATTTTATTGCAAAATAAAATAAAATAGTTTCTTTCAATGAAATTACACATTTAACTAGCACATATGCAATTAATCATAGAGAGACCTCCAGCACTAAAAATGTATCCATTTCCTGTGTCAGCTCACTGACTTACACTGGAATTGTTCTTCCTATTTACATCACTTGACCTCACAAAGCACTTCCTTCCTGCATCACTTCCGGATATGTCCTTCTAAGGTAATGTGTAAATATGTTCTTACTAAACTAGGGGAAAAGCAAAAAAATCGATAATCAGATTCATAAACTAAAATCAGTGGATAAAAGAATTAAACACTGCAAAATTCCAACCAGTGGAATGGAACAAAAAACTCAAACTGTAATAACAAGAGAGTCAGATATTGATTTCTGACTAAAAAAATGGTAAAAAAACTTGCAAAATTTATATTTAGACAATGACAGATGTTTGTTGTATATTTTTAACTATTTTAATCAACAATTTTACAGAAATGTAATATTTTTGCATGACTGTAAACAGAGCATAATTATATTTAGATAAAATCATCAGAATTTATTAAAATATGAAAACAACCTTACACAACATTAAATCCAGTTAAATAGACATTACCAAACCTCACTCATTTGCAAAAACTTTTTGTCCTCAAAAACTTTTCTTTTTACAGTTTTAAAATTGGATGTATGGTTTTTAAGATATGTAGGTTTAAGCACAGTGTGTTTGCATGAATGCTGCAGATCTAAAACCCCTTCAGGCACACAGGTGTTCTAGCAGCAGGCAGAGGGTACCTGAACATTCTAAGTGACAATAGGATATAATGAGTTAAATGTAAGCTTGGAATCCAGATGTTAAATGCTGTCTTTATTATATTGTTATCATGTAACAGTAGTAATGATTTATCGCTATAGAAAGTAGGCAGTTTTTTCAAGCTATATTAATAATGTATTTACATCACTACAGAGATGTTTTTAACATAAGTTAAATGTTATAGATATACGTTTTCCGTAACAACAAAATATATCAATATATGTTTTAAATATCGATGTGAAATATACCATGATGGTTTTAAAAATAAAAATAATTTCACTTTTTCTGAACTTTGGTATTAGTCCCCATAATTTAACTAGTGTCTATATTTTTTCTGAATTTTGGTATTCAAGCCCCAGGAAATCTTACTGTAGTCTGACTTATGCAGTATGGTCTCACCATAGGAGTGCCCTGTAGCCAAAATGGTTAATAGAACCTATGCAAATGATGGAATGCTAGGCTCGAGCTCGATTTTCAAACCACTGTCCCTGGTAAACAGTTCTAAACTGTCAGATTCTTTACTCCGCTTGCCTCAGTAAGACATCTCAAGGGAGCTCTCCTTCATCGCTTGAAGAAACTTTCTTTCTCTTGGTTTTTACCTAGTAGTTTTAGTTTATTTTGGTATTCCCATCACTGTCCTTGGTTTTCAGGTAGAATTTTAGATTTTAGTTTTCGTGGGGTAAGTAGCTGATTTTCTCTTCGGTTCGTTAACTGAGGGGAAACCGACATTCTCCCTTACAGTCTTTCTTAAGTTTATTAATTTAAATTGTACTGACTTGGGTATAGTCGGTTGTTTTGATTTAAAATTTAACCGGGGTAACTCCTGGTTCTTTCATTGGTTAGCGTAACTGGAAAAAAAAGGTCTATATACTTCAGAGTTGATCACTATTGTTGTTTCTGGGTTATGTCATAGAAAACCAAAAAGAGAACAGGACATACAGGTTTCCAGCACTGTACTGAGTGCGGGGAACTTTTTGCCAAGGCTGATCCACACTTAATTTGATAATTTTGTCTGGGGTTTGACCACCTTGAGACAGCTTGTGAGTTCTGTAAGAATTTTCCACAGTCTACGGTCGAAAGACGTTTACAGAGACTGAAGGAAAGGATGGTTGACAAGGCTGCTGACCCAGCCATTGAGGAACCGGTTCGTCCTCAATCTGAACTGGAGGAGCTGCCCTCTGAAAGGGGTGATAGTTCCTCTGCCAAAAAATTAACCGCTGAAAAGGCTGCTGAACCGGCCATTGCAGTTAAGAAAAAGTAAAAGCACCAGGAACCGCAACCAAAGAAAACTGTGGTTCCTTCTGCAGAGGAGATTACACACGCAATCAGAATCATTCAGTCTTTACAGACTCCGGTTCTGGTTGGCAAGCAACCATTACTGATTACGGTTCAAACTCCCGGTTCAAATCAGGTCCCCGGTTTAACAGACCCGGGTGGGGACCGGTTTGAAGAAGAAGGCTATGAGGAGGAGGATGATGAGGATGAAGAATTTGGGGATCCCATTGATCCGGATATTTCTTCTGATCCTCACAGACCAAATTCCCCTGATAAAGGAACAGAGGATTTTACATCCCACTATTCTTTCATGAAGCAAGTTGCACAGACCCTTGACCTCCCAACCCAGGAATCTACAGAGGATGAGGAGGAAGAGGACTATAAGGAGATAATGGATGTGCCAGCATCAAAAAGATCACTGATGCCACTCCACAAATCCTTAAAAAAGCAGACCATGAAATTGTTGCAGACACCCACTTCTGTGCCTCCTACAGATAAGAAGACAAACAAAAAGTATTGGGTGGCCAAGACTGGTGCTCAATTTCTTTTTGGGCACCCCAGTCATGAAGGTGTTGTACCAGCTGGAGCTTGTGACAAAGCTGGCATCCCCTGGCCTCTCACTCTCCTGATAAAGACTCTAGGAGGATAGATTCTATTGCAAATAAAGTGTACCTAGGGTCCTCTCTGGCTATTAAGCAGGCCTCTTACGTGTCCTATATAGCTAGGTATCAAAAGAACCTTTGGTCTACTGTGCTAGAGATTTCCAAAGCAGCTCCTTCTTCCATGGTGGCTGACCTGGAGGGAGCTGCAAAAAGGGGAACTGAGGCTGCTAAAAAGCAGTTTAGAATGGCAGTGGCTTCCAGTGACACTGCATCCAGGCAAATGGCATCAGCAGTGCCACTTAGGAGGTTTGCCTGGCTCAGAACTACCAGTCTGATGCAGGACACACAAACTAAAGCCATGGATTTCCCTTGCAACCCTATGTCTCTGTTTGGAGAACAAACAGAAGCATATATGAATAAAATGGATGAATACAAGGCTGCCTATAAGAGTGCAGCAGCAAAAGAGAGAGCTCCTACCCCCCAGAAACACCAGGCCAGAGGTGGCAGGGGCAGAGCTCACTACAGGCCTTTTTTCCAGCCTCAAGCTTTTTCCCAGTACCAACAAAGGGGATACTTTAGAGGCAGAGGCAGAATGGGCAGTGGCTGTACTAGGCCCAGTGTCCAGCCAGCAGCCCAGACAAAGCAGACACACTGAGGTGCCTGTTCAGGTTGCCTCCCCAGTCCCAGTAGGGGGCAAGCTGGCCCACTACCTCTAGGAGTGGAGAAATATTACCACAGACAAGTGGGTCCTGGAGGTAGTGGGCCAAGGGCTTGTCCTCAGCTTCAAGTTAATGCCAAAGCTGAGGTCAAGGATCTTTTAAACCCTCCTCCCCATCAGAAACAGCCTTGCTGGAAGAGGAAGTTTCAAGCCTTCTAGTACAAAAAGCAATAGAGCCAGTTCCCTCAGACCAGAAGGGAAAGGGCTTGTACTCAAGGTACTTCCTCACAATAAAGAAAATGGGAGTGGCGACCCATTCTGGATTTCAGACACTTAAACATTTGTCAAAATCAAAATTCAAGATGGTTACTCTGGCTACTATACTACCAATCCTAAGGCAGGGGAGACTGGCTAGCATCCTTGATCTGAAGGATGCCTACTTCCATATCCCAATAAGGGGATCACACAAGAAGTATCTCAGGTTCAAATTACCATCAGGTCATTATCAATTCAGGGCAATGCCCTTTGGACTGACATCTGCTCCAAGAGTGTTTACAAAACGTTTGGCTGTGGCTGTGGCACACCTAAGGTGACAAGGGGTGTCAGTGTTCCCCTACCTAGATGACTGGCTGATAGTAGGCCAGTCATATCAACATGTAATAGAGGCATTGACACTCACACAAGATACCCTACACTCACTGGGGTTCTTGGTAAACCAGAAAAAGTCTTTTCTGGAACCAGTTCAACTGCTCAGATTCATAGTGGCAGAAGTGGACACACGAAAGGGAAAGGCTTTCCTCCCTCAGGACAGAGTGGACAACCTTATTCAGGTAGCCAGTTCCTTCAAGCTTCCTCTTCCAAGGCCAGCAAGACACTTCCTGCTGCTGCTAGGCCATATGGCAGCCTCCACAGCAACGGTGTCAGGACCCAGGTTCCAAATGAGGGACATCCAATTCCACCTGAGAGTTCATTGGCTTCAAATAAGGGACTCTCTGTCAAAACTAGTACCCGTCACAGTGACATTTCTCCAAGTTCTACAGTGGTGGCAAGAGCAGGCCAGTCTCAGGCAAGGGGTGCCATTCTTGCAGCAAGCCCCTTCACTGGTATTGACGACAGATGCATCCCTTTTAGGATGGGGAGCACATCTGGGGGATCACACAGCAAATGGCACATGGACAAAGCAGGAATCACTCCTGCATATCAACCTGTTGGAGCTCAGGGCAGTTCTCTTGGGTCTTCAGTCATTCGCCAATCAAGCAGAGGGCAAGGTGGTTCAGGTCAGAACAGACAACACAACCACATGTACTACATAAACAAACTAGGGGGCACAAGGTCAACTCCTCTTTAAATTTGGGTCTTGACATATTCCCTGGAGGTTTCACTCTCAGCTGTCCATCTCCCAGGAAAGGACAATGTTTTGGCAGATGCTCTCAGCAGAAACAACCAGCACCACCACGACTGGTCATTGAACAAGCAGGTCCTGGAGGCCATCTTCAGGAGATGGGGCAATCCGGAAGTGGACCTGTTCACAGCTCGAAGCAATCATCAGCTACCACAGTTTTGCTGCAGACCCCACATCAAGGGCACAATCTCTCTGGATGCACTTCTGCTGGATTGGACGGGGAGGTTTCTGTATACATTCCCTCCCTTCCCTCTGCTGTTAAGGTTGCTGAACAAACTCAGAGCCCAGCCAGCAACAGTGATTCTCATTGCCCCAGACTGGGCCAGACAACCTTAGTGCTCCATGATTCTATCAATGTCAGTAACCAAACCAGTCAGTCTCCCCAGGAGGCACAACCTACTGTCATCCTCATAGGGCAGGATCAGGTATCCCAACCTGCAACCCCTAAGGCTCAAAGCTTGGCTCTTGAGAACTTAGAATATGCAGATCTGCACCTGTCAGAAGGGGTTATAGAAATCCTGAGAGTATCCAGAAAGCCATCCACTAAGAAAACCTATTCTTCCAAACCGAAGAGATTTTCCATTTGGTGTCAGGACAAGGGTGTGGACCATAACCAGGCCAGCCTGTCAATGGTCCTGGACTATATTGCCTATCTACATTCTACGGGCTTAAGGGCCTCTACCCTGAGAGTGCACCTGGCAGCTGTCTCAGCCTACTTGTTTACGGGTAAGAGCTCTTCCCTAGCTTCAAACCCAGTGTTTAAAAAATATTTTAAGGGGTTGCTACATTTGCATCCCCCACACAGGGAACCAACTCCCATATGGGACCTGAACATTTGCATTGTTCAGCTCATGCAACCCCACTTCGAACCATGTCTTCGGTAGACCTCAAGTATGTGACTTGGAAAACAGTATTTCTGGTAGCCATAACCTCTGCCAGAAGGTTTAGTGAGCTTCAGGCATTGTCTAAAGAACCTGGGTACATAGCTGTCCACAAGGACAAAGTTGTCCTTAGGACTAACAGAAAATTCCTGCACAGGGTGGTATCAGAGTTCCACCTTAATCAGTCTATTACATTATCTGTCTTTTTTACTGATCATTCCACCTCAGGTGAATGCAGGCTGCACAGCCTGGATGTAAAAAGGGCAATAAGCTACTACCTTGACCACACAAAAGGTCATAGGCAGGATTGAACTCAGCTTTTCCTCACCTATGGGGATGTAGGGAAAGGAAAACCAGTCACAAAAAGATCCATTGCACGGTGGATTGTAGCCTGCATTCAGTTTTGCTACAGTAAGGTGGGTAATCAGTCACCTGCAGGCCTCAGGGCCCATTCGACCAGGGGTATAGCAGCTTCTTTGGCAGCTGCTAGAGACATTCCCCTAGTGGACATCTGTAAGGCAGCTACCTGGAAGACAGTCCACACATCTACCAAGCAGTATTGTTTGGACGTCCAGGCCAGAGGGGATGGCAGGTTTGATACAGCAGTCCTGCAGAGCCCATTTCCTAAATAGGTTACAGGCCCACCTCCAAAGGTACTGCCTGGGTAGTCTGCGTAAGTTAGAATACAATAAGATTTCCTGGGGCTTGAAGGAGAAATTACTCACCATAGTAATCTTGTTTCTTCCAAGGGAATCTTACTGTATTCTGAGCTCCCTCCCTTCCTCCCCTACTAGAAACCTATGGTCACTGCTCTCCAGCTGTAATAAGAATGTTGTAAACCTGTGTGTATGGTGTTTTTCTCTTGGGCATCTGTGACTTGAGTCTTAGTGGTGCCACATTGACATTTTCAAGGGGAGAAATTTATAGTTAATATTAGGGGGAACTATTGTTAGTATCAGCATAGTTGGATAGTTCTTAGTGCATGCTTTGTAAGAATCTGATGGTTTAGAACTGTTTACCAGGGACAGTGGTTTGAAAACTGAGCTCAAGCCTAGCATTCCATCATTTGCATAGGTTCTATTAACCATTTCAGCTCTGGGGCAGTCCTATGGTGAGACCATACTGCATAAGTCAGAATACAGTAAGATTCCCGTGGAAGAAACAAGATTACTATGGTGAGTAATTTTTTCTTAGTCTCCATAATTCAGTTAGTATCTATATAACTGTAATGCACATAGACCTTTATCTTATGCCTTAAATAACATGGCAAGCATTCTAGTCCCCACCTCAGCAGTACTAGTTCTTTCTCGCTGTTGTAGGCTTCAACAGTGAAAGTGCCGGAAGATAATAAGAATGAACTGAGGGGGTGCAAAATTGACTTTTTCCTGGCTATGCTCCATATTCATTTTTTTATTTTATTTTATTTTATTTAAACTTTGTTGACCGGGTGAGTGCACTGGCACAGGTGCCTTTTTCAGTCATGACCCGGGTGCGATAGCACATACAATGGGTAGGATATGATACAGTAGCTGAAGTACAAAAAAAAAATACAACTGGTAAAATTCAATATACAAAAGGTGAAGATACAAGATGTCAGTATGATACAACACCACTGGCTTGAGAATATGTACAAATATGTTTGATATAGGTTACAAGGGGAAGTACAACAGTGTAACAGATAACACGCAGATAAGTAAATATGTTGGATGTTGGAGTAAAAGAACATTGGCGTAAAAAAGGTACAAGTCAAGAGTGATACTAAGCAACTGGCGTAGAGTCGGAAAGAGAAGAGAAGAGAAATAACAGCATTGAACAAGGTAACAGAAGATTTTTGAGGATGAACAAGAGGATTTAGGGGCAAGAAGACCTGATAGAAATTGAGAGGAGGAGTGGAAGAGAGGGAGGGAGTGAGAAAGAGGTGGAGATTTCTGGAAGGAGGGATGGAATGACAGATTATGAATGGGGGAAACAGAGGGGTAAGAGCATAGTTGGTTGGAGGAGAGTGATAAGTGCGTTGAAGGGGGGAGCAAAGTAAAGGGATAAGAAAGGGGGTCGAAGTGGTGGGAAGGTAGTTGTGGGGTGGAGGACAGAATTGGGTAGGTTACTGGAAGCAGCTATTCAAAAGGAAGTTGCTTTATTCAGCTTTGTGGAACCGGCCCTGGCGAAGCACCTTATGCAGAAACAATTGCAGAAGGAGTGAGGTGGGAGATGACTGTAGATATTGGAACTCCTCCATTACTAGCTGTGAGTATTTACAGAAATATAGACACTGGTGGCAGAAAAAGACCAAAGGTCCATCTAGTCTGCCTGGTGTTCCCTATCAGTCCCGGGACCTGTTGTCCATATGGGTTTTTTCTCTTCCGGTCAACCCCCCTACTCCCCTCCCTACTGCTACTGACTTGAAGAACCACCAAACCCTTCTCTCTGTCCCAGCCATGCTTGAAACCATTTATGGTCCTGGCCTCCACTACCTCTGCTGGCAGTCTGTTCCACAGTAGTGGAGCCATGGAACTGTCTGCTACTTCTGCTGGAAGATGGTTAAATGACTGCAGCATCCCTTCTGTAAAATAGAGCGTCCTCACATTCCCTTTAAACCTCTCCCCCTCCAGTTTCCACTTGTGACCTTGGGATTTTGACTCTGTACTGCTAAATAGTTCTGTTGACCCCTCAAAAGTTGACCAGGTGGGTGGTAAACTGGCTCAGGGCAGGACCCAGTGCGTAGGTGGGAATAGAATTCTGCAGCACCAGGGAGGTCAACAGTGTGGTTCCACAGGGCTCGGTGCTCGGATCAGTGCTCTTCAATGTCTTCATCAATAATATTAGTGATGGCATTACGGGCAAAATTTGCCTATTCACAGATGACACCAAGCTCTGTGGAAGGGTGGACACAGTAAAAAGGGTACAAGACCTAAGCGAATATCTGTAAATGCTAGAGAGGTGGTCCAGTATTTAGCAACTTGACTTCATTGGTAACTGGGTAAGGCCCACTAGTCACACGCGCCTGTTTTTAGGGGTGGCCCAAGACCACTGGGTGGTTAAGTGACTTGCTCAGAGTTACACAGTATACAAGTGGAGGTTGTGGGAATCAAACCCAGGTCTTTCTGCTGGATGTACCAAGCTCATTCACAGCTTGTTACTCTAACCTCTAGGCTATTCTGCCAGTGATTTTTTTTTTATTCTTTTAAAGCAACTTGGCTTCAATGCAAAGTAATTCAAGGTTATGCACATTGAAGCCAAAAACCCGAGGAGCCGCTGCAGCCAGTTAGAACATAGAGGGGGTCCTCAGCCACATCAGAGGGACTCCTCCCCTGTGAGCGGAACAGCAGAGCAGAATCAGCAGAGCTTGAAAGCTCCAGGATGGCTCCAGTTGGGAGCCAGTCAGCGGTGTGACCGTGCCTTCTGCCCTCAAGGAAGCCAATCACAGCTGAGGACAGGTGGGACAGGAAGAAGCAGGGCTTTAAAACCCCATTTCAGTCCCCGGTCCCAGCTCAGCCACCACTGCCAGTTAGAAGGTAGAGGGGGTCATCAGCCATTTCAGAAAGACCTCTCCCCCTGTGGGTAGAACAGCGGAGTAGAATCAGCAGAGCTTGAAAGCTCCAGGAAGGCTCCAACCAGGAGCCAATCAGTGCCCAGAATTAGTGGCACGACCGCATCTCCTGCCCTCGAGGGAGCCAATCACAGATGAGGACCAGCGAGACAGGAAGAAGCAGGGCTCTAAAACACCACTTCAGGCCCCGGTCCCAACTCAGCCACCACAGCCAGTTAAAAGATAGAGGGGGTCCTTGGCCACATTAGTGGGACCCCTCCTCCTGCAGGCAGAACAACAGAGCAGACTCAAGGGAGCTTGATAGTTTTAGGAAGGCTCCAGCCAGGAGCCAATCAGTGGCATGACTGCAACTCCTGCCCTCGAGGGAGACAATCATGGATGAGGACCGGTGGGACAGGAAGAAGCAGGGCTTTAAAAAAATCCTGCAGTCCCTGGTCCTAACTCAGCCACCAAGCCAGTTAGACGGTAGAGGGGATCCTCAACCACATCGGCGGGACTCTCTCCACACCCCCGCCATGGGCAGAGCAGAATCATTGGAGCTTGAAAGCTCCAGGAAGGCTCCATCCAGGAGTCAATCAGCAGTGTGACTGTGCCTCTTGCCTTCAAGGGAGCCAATTGCGGATGAGGAGTGGAAGGACAGGCTGCTTCCTGCTACTACATAAGGACTAGGCCATCAAGGGGCCCTCCCCCATGCAAAGGACCAACACACAAAGTACATCACAGTGGAGTCTGCCTACTGGAGTCAGCCCAACAAAGCATCCAGCAGGAAGCCACTCTACTCCCCTCCTGACCCAAAAGGACCAAGTAGACACCTGTTCCTTGGATCTCAGGTATGCTTGCAGTGTGTGGGGGTGCATATTCCAACTGTAGAGTGAAGGCTGCATTGTGGTGGTCAGTTAATCCCTGGAGGGCCACATTGTGGAGGGAAGTGACTGTTATAGTTGTGTGAAAGGTTGCACGGTGGTGGTGGGGTCATTAAAATTGTTCTGTTGTTGTTCAGTGGGACAGTTCAGTGATTTTGTTGTTTGCATGGTTGCACCGTAGTGGGGGATCAAACCTTAAAGCAATTCAGTGGGTGGGATTGTGGTGTAGGAATATCTCTGTCAGCTGTTTTGGTGGCTGCTTCTTGATGGAGAGGGATTCTTGCAGTACTGTGGAGGATTGCATTGGGGAGAACTATTAAATCCCACCAATTATTAGTCTCATAGTTTTCAGAGTTGCTTTGTTGCATATCTGTAGTTGTGGTTTAACCTGAGTTCCTAATAACTCCTGGAAGTGTTTGTACACTTGAATAATTTGAGAATTATTTATTGTCACCATATGCTTGTAATATCTGGTTGTTATTATATTCACCCCACCTGGGTGTGGAGTTCATTCTAATTTAATTTGATACTACTTAAGTTTCTCTGTCTCCAGTACTGTCCTGGTAGGATGTGATTCAGAGGTGAGGCACTCAGTTGTAGGGACTATGGGGCACTCTTCTCCAGGGATGTGCTCTGGAGCAGGGGGCACTGCCCCTTCTGTAAGACCACAGCGGAGCTTTGGGCTCAGCTGGTAGCCACAAGGATAGAGATATCTCAGCTGCATACTTCACTTAGCAGGAGCTCACCCCCTCCCCACTTCCACAGAGACCTACTGGTCCGGGGGGGGGGTGGGTGGAGGGTGGTGGGGCACGAGAGGGAGAGAAGGGGCAGCCATAAGGAGGTTGTCCAGCCCAGTTACATCCAGACAGTGAATTGCTTTGCACCCCTAGAGGAGGCGCAGGCTCTTGACTCCACAAGGGGAGGACCTCAGGTCAGTCAAGGATGACAGACAGGACAGCATGTTGGCACCCAAGGGGTGGGGGTAAAGTTGACAAGAAGTTCCTAGTAGGGGGGACTCAATGATCAGGGGGATAGATAGGGTGTGGGTTGGGCAGGGTTGGATGGGAGGGGGTTGGTCCAGTGCTTGCCTAGAACATCAGCCAACTGGGATTTAGATAGAATAGGGAGGATGGTGGTGGTGGAGGAGCTGAGGGTGCTGGTACACCTGAGTACCAATGACCTGGCCAACCAGTCAGTGGAAATAGTGAAGCAGAATGTCCGCAGACTAGGGCTCAGATTGGTAGCACACTCTGCCTTTGGCCTTTTCAAAGTCCTCCTGTGTGGGGCAGGAGGCAGGATAGAGATAAGGAGTGCTGAAATAGTGGAGTTCAACAGTTGGCTTAAGCGGTGGTGCTGGACATGGGGTCCCACTTTGTGGGGGATTGGGGGGATTTCTGGAAAAGGCGATTTTTCAAGGGTGATGGACTTCACCTGACAAAAGAAGGGGGCCTGCGCACTGGGGGAAGACGTTTGATGTCTACATCAGCCATTTTAACTGACTACGGGAAGTTCCAGGTCTAGAGGATCTACCCTGGATGGTGAGCAGAAGGGGACTGAAGATAGTACTCCCCCACACCCAGGGGACAGTAGCAGAAAAAAAGGTACAGGGAATACTGTAGGGTTTACAGGACCAAGGGGACGGACAGTTGTGAAAGAAAAAAAACATAGACAAGGACATTAATAAGGGGAAGAGAAAACATGGATGGCAGACAGACAGCAGCAGATCTGGAGTAGGGGACAAGTGGAAGGGGGTATGCCTTAATGCCAGGAGCCTAGGGAACAAACTCAGTGAGCTCCAGGCACAGATGGCACACGCTGAGGTGGACCTTGCTGTCATCACAGAAACATGGGCCACGGATAATAGCTACTAGGAAGTGGCAGTCCCTGGATGTACATTGTTCAGGAGAGATAGAAGAACTGGAAGAGGGGGAGGAGTCATCCTCTTTGTCAAAGAGGGCACTAAAGTGATAGAAGATGGGGGCATCAGGGGTAGCAATGGAGAAACTGAGACTATTTGTGTGCAACTCGTGGCAGCCTTGGGCAAGAAAATATGCTTGGGGTAGTCTATAGGCCTCTGAGTCAAGGGGAGGAAAGGACAGAGAACTTGGAGAGGAACTTAAAAGAGGGTCAGTGAAGGGGGAGGTGGTGGTGGGAGATCTAAACCTGCTGAACACCGATTGGGAGTTCCCCGTGGCAAAGGGTACCAGGAGTCAGACATCGCTAGACGCCTTCCAGGACATGTCTACTGGTGCAGCAAGTTAAGGAACCCACCAGGCAGTCTGCAGTCCTTAAAGCAGTGCTCACTATCACAGAAATGGTGGGTGCTGTGGGAGTAGGGGAACTGCTAGGGAGTAGTGACCACAACTCCGTGTCGTTGGAACTGGCCCTTGAGGCTGGAAAGCCACAATCGAGAACCAAAGTCCTTGACAATATAGAAGGGCAGACTTTAATAGGTTGAGGGAACTGGTCAGAGAAAAATTAGCAGGGGTGGAGGGCACAGAAACATAGACACTGATGGCAGATAAGGACCACTAGGCCCATTTAGCCTGCCCAATTTCCCTGCCTACTGTAAAAGCCACAGACCCTACTTGATCTCCAGCTTTACCTCCTCGTTCCTATTGCTAAGGTTCCCCTATGCCTGTCCCATGCATGTTTGAATTCCCCCCCACTGTGTTTGCCCCCACCACCTCCGCTGGGAGTCTATTCCATGTATCCACCACTCTTTCCATGAAGAAATATTTCCTTACGCTATCCTTTAGTCTAGCCTCTTCCAACCTCATGTCATGTTCCCTCGTTCCTGGACATCTCCTTTTCTGAAAGATGCTACCATCTGGTACCGTATTTATGCCTTTTAGATATTTGTAGGTTTCTATCATATCTCTCTTGTCTCTCCTCTACTTCAGGGTATACATATTGAGGTCCACAGTCTCTCCTCATATGACTTTTGTGCAGGCCCTGCATCATCTTTGTTGCCCTTCTTTGAACTGCCTCCACCTTGTCTATGTCCTTACAGAGATGCAGCCTCCAGAACTGGACCCAGTGCTCCAAATGAGGCCTCACAAATGATCTGTACAGTGGCATCACCACCTCCTTTCTTCTGCTGGTGATAGCATAGACAGAGTAGAGAACAGATGGCAGGCAAGAAAAAATTACTCACCATTGTAATGTTGTTTCTTCCAAGGTGTCCTTTAGTATGCTTGACAATAGCAGAATGCCAACTGGGTTCAGCTGCCCTGGAGGTGGAGTCAATAGTAATGAGTTTAGTGAATTAGCCAATGAGAAGAGAGCAAGAGGGTGTGCTGCCTGTAGCCAGCCTAGAGGGCACCTGAATTATTTTGAAGCTGCAATGGGCAAAAAGGCCCAGGTATGAACTATCGCAATGGGAATAAAAATACCTTCAAAAATAGAGAACACTAACAACTGTGAAACAACACTTTGCTTTAAGTTAAGAAAACCAGGGAAAATCTGGCAAAAGAGAGGGATGCAGAGCCATCCTCATGTTATGTAGGGGAGGATGGATGGGAGGTCAAGCATACTAAAGGACACGTTGGAAGAAACAACATTACTGTAGTGAGTAATTTTTTCTTCTCACCCCTGGGGTCCTTTAGTATGCTTGACAATAGCAGACTACAAAGCAGTGCAGTTGGGAGGCGGGTACAGAACCTACTTAGGGAAGAGGCTCTGCAGGACCGCTGTGACAAATTTGGCATCAGATCTGGACTGTACATCAAAGCAGTAATGTTTTTTGAAAAAGACAGGAAGGGTGATGGCCTGATTAAGGTGAAACTCAGAATCCACCTTAGGCAAAAATTTCCTATTCGTTCTCAGCACTACCTTGTTCCTGTGGGCAATGATGTAGTTAGGTTCAGTACACAGGGCCTGCAGCTCAGAAATCCTTCTGGCAGAAGTGATGGCAACTAGGAAGATGGTTTTCCAGATGGCATATTGTAAATGAGCAGTAGCCATGGGCTCGAAAGGAGGTTCTTTTCTTGGTCATATGAAGGATTTACATAGATAGTGATGGCAGATAAAGGCCTTTGTCCCACCAAGTCTGCCCAATTGCACATGTAATTTTGCCTCTTGAAGCACTTAGAGCTTGTTCAGAACACTGAGAGTCAGGAAACTTTAGCTCCTCAAGTACCAAGCTTTGAGGTGAAGAGAGTCTATGTTGGGTTATGCCACCCCCATCTGAGGAAGTGTCAGGAGACTGTGGCTCACAGGAAGGTGAATGGGCTTCCTTATGGACAGGGCAAGGAGCAGAGAGTACCATGGTTGCCTTTCCCAGTCCAGAGCCACCAGTATCATGGTGGCTGACTGGTCTTGGAGCTTCAGTAAAACTTTGGATTAGTGGAAAAGGAGGAAAGGTATACAGGAACTTCCCTGACCAATCCAGGGTTAGGGCATCTATTGGCAAGGTGCCCAGTGCTGGAGGCCTGCAACAGTACAGTGGGAGCTGATGGTTGAGGCTGGAGGTGAAGAGGACTACCTCTGGGGTGCCCCACCTCCTGAAAACTGTGGCCAACACTTGCTTGTTCAGAGTCCACTTGTGATGATCCTGACTGATGCGACTTAATGAATCTGCTATGGTGTTGTCCTTGCCTGGGAGATGTATGGCCGACAGATTCATGCCCAATGAGTAGGCCAGAGACCAAATTTTCATTGCCTCTATACAAAGTTTGGTGGACCTTGTTCTAGCCTGTTTGTTTATGTAGAACATGGCAGTGGTATTGTCTGTTCTGATCTGGACTGCATGGTCTCTGAGCTGTGGAGCAAAAGCCTTTATAGCCAGATACACAGCTCTGAGCTTAAGAAGAGTGATGTGGTAAGTGGACTCCTTGGAGTTCGAGGTGCCGCTTATTGACTGATCCTGTAAGTGAGCTCCCTAAACTAGGAGGGAGGCATCTGTAGTGAGGACTTTGGAAGGAGGTATCTGTTGGAAAGAGCCCCTTCCCTGAGATTTTCTTTTTCCTTCCACCAGTCTAAGACTTGAAGCAGTGTCTTGGTGACTGGTACTAGTTTTGAGAAGGACTGTCTTTTCTGGGACCAGTGAACCCTCAGGTGATACTGAATGTCCCTCATCTGAAACCTGACACCTGGAACTACAGCTGTCATGGAGGCCATGTGGCCTATTAGCCTGAGAAAATGGTTGGCTGGCCCAGGGCAAAGGAGTTGACTAAGGTCAGGAAATTTTGAACCCTGTCCTCTGGAAGCAGGGCCTTTCCCAGCAGGGTGTTGAGCTCTGCCCCAATGAGCTCCAGTACTTGAAGTGGTTCGGGATGAGATTTGTCTTTGTTGATTATGAATCCTAAGGATTCCACAGTACTTCTTGTGAGACTGAGGGCCTCCCTGACTTTTTGTGATGATTTGTCCACAATAAGCCAGTCATCCAGATATGGGAATACAGACACTTGCTGCTTTCTTAGTTGAGCTGCTACCACTGCCAGGCACTTTGTAAAGACTCTGGGAGCTGAGGTGAGTCGGAATGGCAGGGCTGCAAACTGATAATGGCTGGATGGCAGCCAGAATCTGAGAAACGTTCTGTGGGACTGCCTTATGGGAGGGTGAAAACAGGCGTCCTTTAAGTCCAGGGAGGCTAGCCAGTCTCCCTTTTGTAAAGACTGAATTACCAAAGTCAAGGTTACCATTTTGAACCTGGGTTTCAATAAGTGTCTGTGCAGGTACCTTAGGTCGAGAATGGGTCGCCACTCCCCATTTTTCTTCTGTGTCAGAAAGTACCTGGAGTTGAGAGTCACATGATGCAGGGCAGCTAGAGGCAGCACTTCTGTAGATCTCCCGTTCATAACCCTCTTTTATACCGTTTTTTTTTTTCTCCCTACCTGGTAAAGAGTGAAAAGTGGTGTGATTGCATACTCTGTTAACATAACTGCATCCACGGAGTGGTGGTTTGGGTCTAAACGATCGTTTCTATCGGCTCGTATCGACTATGGAAGTGGAGATGAAGTCAGCTGGGATCAAGCATACTCCACCTTCAACTCCTGAAAAATCCTCTAAAAAAAGCTAAGAGCCAAAGTTCGGGGACCACAGCTAAAGCAACCCCATCCAGTGTCTCCCCGATTCCTCTTATGGAAGATCGATTCCTCCAGGAGTTGCTACCTTTTAAGGAAGTGCTGGAAGATATCTCGGCGGAATTGAAGTCGCTGCGAGGGGATCTCAGCACACTCACGACCCGAATGGGAGATTCGGAGGCAAGAACCTCCTCACTAGAGAGGTGGAAGGAGAAAGCAGATCCAGAGGTGGTCCAGCTGAGGCAGCAAATTGTGAAGTTACAGTTAAAAATGGAGGACTTAGAGGGGAGAAGCCGGAGAAATAATTTGATACTGGGCCTCCCTGAGGCAGAAGGAGTCGACATCATTCTCTTCCTGCAAAAGTTCCTGAATAAAGTGGTCGGCCTGTCTCCCCTTAATCCCCAATACCACATAGAGCGAGCGCATCGCTCCCTCCGACCAAAACCTGCACCTGGTACACCTCCAAGACCCATCATTGTAAAATTCTTGAGCTTTTTGAAGCAGCATGTTCTGACCAAGGCAAGGGAGCTACAATCAATCGCATGGAGTGGTTCTAAATTACGCATCACCCAAGACCTCCCCTATGAAACAAGGCAGAAGAGAGCAGCCTTTCATTCGACGGTCAGCAAACTGATTGCTGCTGGCATCCATTTCAGAATGAGCTATCCAGCTAAACTCCAAGTGTCCATTGAAGGGACCTGGCATAACTACAATACTCCTGATCAAGCCTCAAAAGATCTCCAGATTAAGCTGCCCAGTTTGTTTAAATCAGGCTGATTAGTTTCTGCGTTGTAGAACTGACAAGAATTACTTGTGGAGAGAGGTCAAATTCCTACCTGTTTGCTGGTTAACTCTATTTCTTGCTTCTCGTGGCTTTTTGTTGATGGGGGACAGGGTCAGATAGGTCAGGGAGCGGCCTAGCAGGCCTTAGGCCTGGTTAGAGAAGCGCGAGTTACGTTCCTAGGGGTGGGGGGAGGAACTTTTATCTGGGTTGGTGTTCACAGGGGACAGTTGACTGGACGGACATTCTGGTCCGCCCAACTTTTTCCCCCTCCGGTTGTATCCCCAGGTCTTATAGGCACGGGGAGGAGCCCGAGTGCTTTGAAAAGGTACTACCTTGAAGACGAATTTTAGAGGGGCTACTCTCCAATTTCAACTCGGGCTGAATACGGCAGTATTAGCCGCAATCTTTCGCACTTCCTCCTGGGCTCAAGTAGGTTTAATATCCAACTCATAAGTTTTCTTTGCTTGACCAAGTATGAAATGAAAGGGTTATTACCCAGTGTGTTGACTGCCATTGTCTCACTGTCAGCTTTCCGACTTCTTGATGAGCAGTAGGGCTACCTTATGTTATCCGAGGGGAATGGGGGCTCTGGATTGGAGCTTGCTCTGGAGGGTCAGCATCACGCACTGAAGCGCGGGGGGGAGGGCATCCGCTTTGGGGGACCTCTTATTATGGATGTCTTGAAGTTATGGGGCGGGTTGGAGATCTATTCAGGCTACTGGCATTGTCTCTTGTTTACAAGAGGTACCTCCCACGGGAAGGGTACCTACAGGTTTCGTTTCTCCGATTTAGGATTTAAGGGTGCATTTATACCTCAGGTCCCGACTGGGAATTCTTTTGTATATAGTTTGAAGGGATGGGGGGGGGATCTCGAGATACTGATGTCCTTCTTTTGCCTGATACTGTTTAGAGTGGCTACTATTAAGCTGGGGACTTTTGGGTATATTTTAGTTTGTACAAGTAATCATGGGGGGGGGGTTTCTGGTCTTACATGCCTTAAGATTTTGAGGGGGGGAGGGAGGATGTGCCTCTTGGGTTGGATTTCTCATGTACAACTGTTCATGTACCAACTCCTCAAATATAAATTAAATGGCAATGGTGTCATTTAAAATTGCCACATGGAATGTCAGAGGTGCTAGAGAATTGTCTAAGAGATACCAGGTTCTCAAAAACTCTGCCCTTTTGAATATTGATATCCTTCTGCTACAGGAAACTCACTTAATGACTTCAGAAATTAGTGGGTTATGTCGGCAGGGATAGTCTCAGATTTTTGCCTCCGCAGGATCATCGGCGAGTAGAGGGGTGGCCATATTGATGAAAAGACATGTCCCATTTCTGGCAGAGGAGTGTCTAGTAGATCAAGAAGGCAGATTTGTTATAGTTCTGGGTACCCTCAATAATTTAAGTGTTGGTACTGGGTGCTATTTACGGCCCGGTGGGTGGGGACTCGGATTTTCTTATGAGATTAGCTGACAAACTGGGTGGTTTCCTGCCCTCCCTGATAATACTCAGAGGGGACTGGAACATCGCTCCATCTCAAGATTTAGACAGATCCTATCGACCTTTAAAACCTCCTTCCCCCTCACAGCTTGCTCTACAAGACTTCATGGACTTACTGGGGCTATGCGACCCTTGGCGTTTGCTTAACCCCTCCGGTCAACCTTTTTCCTTTTACTCCCAAATTCACCGGTCATGGTCCAGAATCGATTTTATTTTGGTCAGTAACACCCTTATGCTGGACATTTTACAGATGGGAATAGAGCCAATTGTTATATCTGATCATTCGGTAGCATGGATCATGGTCTCACCAGACTCACAGGTCCAAAAGAATTCCTCCTGGAGGCTAAACACACAACTTTTAAAGGAGGCGCGCACTGTTTCCCATATTAAGTCACTGATTTCATCCTTCATGAGCACCAATTCAGGTTCAATCAATCGGGAGGACCAGATTTGGTGCTCCTTTAAGTGTTTCATTAGAGGTGAATTTATTAAGTTGGCATCCAGGAGGAAAAAACAGAGAGAAGCTAGGATCCTGGCGCTTTTAAGTCAGATAAGGCAGGCTGAGAACACCCTATCCTCGACATCTTCCCATACGGATTTAGAGGCCCTATGAAACTCAGGAACGAGTACTCAGATCTGTTAAGAGAGAAGGTAGAGTATGCTATCCTCAAGACTAAGGCTCACTATCTTGACCAAGGGGACAAGCCGGGTAAGCTGTTAGCCCTCCGATTGCGTGAGGTAGAGGGCTCAAGATGGATTCCTGCTTTGTCCTCCCCAGATGGCTCGCTCAAGACGACACCTCGGGACATTTCTCAAATCTTTGAGTCATTTTACCGGGACCTTTATAGTATAGGACCGTCTCGGCCTTCCCTTTCCCAAATCGAACAATTTTTGGATGGTCTCCCACTTCCCTCTCTGCAGACCCACCAGCATGAATTCTTGGCTTCCCCTATTACGCTGACAGAGGTGGAGGAGGTGGTCCGGGGACTAGCCCCAGATAAATCTCCAGGTCCGGATGGGTTCCCCTCTAATTTTTATAAAGTTTTTTGTAAGGAGATTTCCCCTCTGCTTCTGAGGTTGTTTGAATATATTTTCATTAGTGACCTCCTCGATCACTCTCTGTTGGAAGCCACGATTGTCTTGATTTTAAAACCGGATAAACCCCAGAATGAACCAGCCAGTTATCGTCCAATTTCACTCCTAAACTATGATGTTAAAATTTTAACTAAAATCCTATCGCTTAGAATTAAGAAAATTTGGGCTAACCTGCTGAGTCCCGAACAAGTGGGGTTTGTACAGGGTAGATCCTCTTCAGATCATTTACGTACCCTGTCACACGATTTTGAATCTGCCCAAGAGTCCCAAGCTCCCATGGTTTTAGTTTCATTAGTAGCAGAAAAGGCCTTTGACAGAGTCCACTGGGACTTTCTCTGGGCTACCCTTAAGAAAATGGGGTTCACGGACATGTTTATCCAGTGGACGCGGAAGGTATATAAGTTCCCTACTGCCAGAATTTATTGTAACGGGGTCTTTTTGTCCCGATTCCCGTTACTTACGGGTACCAGGCAGGGGTGTCCTCTTTCTCCCTATCTGTTTAACCTATACTTAGAACCCCTTCTGCTCAGTATTAAAAGTTCTCCCCAAGTTAGAGGCTGCTTAGTACATCAACAAACTTTGACCCTTTCGGCCTATGCGGATGACATCCTTTTACATTTAACTAATCTGGAGTGTTCCCTAGAATCCGTTTTTCGAATTATAGCGGATTTTGGTAAGGTAGCCAACTATAAGCTTAATCTATCCAAATCAGTTATTTTCCCGCTAAACGATAGCACACCTCGTGCCAGCTTCACTCGGTTTGGTATGAAGTGGGCCTCCTCTTCGTTTAAATACTTAGGAATTCATCTCACCCGAGATCCCAAGGTCTTTAGGAAACTTAACTTGGATGACCTCATCTCAAGGATACAACAAGATTTTCAGAGATGGTCTGCCCTCCCTCTGTCACTGTGGGGCCGCATAAGCATCATTAAGATGAATGTGTTACCTTGGGTTTTTTATCCGTTAAATTTATTGAACATTTACCTTCCCACGTCCTACTTCCAGCAGCTTCACTCTGCTATCGTTAAATTTATTTGGCAGGGTAAACACCCCCGGCGAGCCTTTTCCAAACTCAATCTACCTAAAGAAAAAGGAGGCCTCCGCCTTCCTAATTTTATGTTATATTATTGGGCGAGCCATCTGTCTAAGATGGGGAGGTGGTATGAGGCAGAAGCTGAGGGGTATTTTCCCATCTGGCTGCAGCTGGAAAAAAAGATGTTAGATAAATATAAACTTCAGTCATTCGGGGTTTTTTATCATTCCTACTCCGTTTTACCCCTTCAATTACAAAGTAGTGTCATAGGGACCTCTATTAAGGTCCTGACTCAGTGCTGGAATTTCCTTAATATTTCAGTTAAAAGAGATTTGGCTCAGCCCCTCATTTTAAACCCCAATATCAGGATTGGTGGTTCACCAATTACTTCAGAGTGGCTCCCGCAGATACAGGACTGTTGTGTGGAGAGTCTCTTCTCTCAGGAATCCCTTCTTTCCTCGGTAGAGATTATGACTAAGTTTAGCATATCTCGGAAACTCATATTTAAGGTCTTTCAATTGAGACACCTTGTGGCTTCCCTTTTTGGCCTAATATTCACTCCATCTCAAGTCAGGCCTACTTTGGAGCAGATACAAGTCTATGCAAATAGTCTTCATAGTATTTCTAGGATTTATTCCTATCTATTAGATGCCAAGTATCCGAACCCTCTCAAAGGTTCCATGATCTGGGACACTCTTCTGCCAGACTCCCCTGGGATTTGGGGTCAAATTTGGGGAGACATGTATAAATACCTTACCCAGGACAGACATAGGCTTACTCAAAATCACATTTTAAATAACTTGTACTATACACCGGTTAAACTGGCCAGATTAGGCAGATTACCTCTGAATACCTGTACAAGGTGCGGTATTGCCGAAGGCAAACCTGGTACACATTCTTTGGCACTGTGACAAGGTGGCTCCTTTATGGTCTTTGATTCAAGCTAAGTTGGATCCTCTTTTGGGATTAAACGATTTGTTTACTATAGAAATTTGTATTCTAGGTCAGTTTACTAGTGTTCAGGTCCTAGAACGTAGATTTCATATGGCCTTAATTTTGATTGCAGTGAAAAGACTGGTTCTTAGACATTGGATGGACCAATATAACATATGAAGAATGGATTAAAGAAATGTCTCTTTATTTTAGGACTGAGAAACTAATAGCCAGTACTTGGAACTGTTTGACATCCTTTAGCAGGAGATGGGGTAAATTGTATGCTCTTTATTTGCACTGAGCCTCATATGGGAGCACCTCTAAATACCTGAAGCGTATCAAGTTTCTCTGGGTGTTGGTACTATATATTGAATAGTTCTGGTAATATTTCTGAACAGTGTTTTCTCCAACAAGGCACATCCTGTGGGGGATAGAGACTGGTGTTGGGGGCGGATGTTTGTTATTGTTGTCTAGATTATGGGGTACGACTAATTTCAGTTGTATTTCTGGAATTGGGGTGGTTCCTGAAAGTAGCTTACGTTTTGTCAATCTCACTGTGAGTTTTTTTTGTGTATGTTTCAAAAAATTTAATAAAAGTTTTTAAATTTCAAAAAAAAGAAAGTACCTGGAGTTAGGGACCTTTTCTCCACTGGGGTAAAGGAACTCTCTCTCCACCACTTTTGCAGCTAACAATGCCTTGACCTCTAACTCCAACAACAGTTTTTCTGTTGGGGTTAGGGGTTTTGACAATTTGGGTCCCTGTAGAAGGGGAAACTTCTTGAACTGTAAGGTGAGGCCTTGGCCCACCACCTCCAGCACCCATTTGTCTGTAGTGATGAGGTGCCATTCGTGGAGGTAATGGGATAGCCAGCCCCCTAGTGGGAGAGGGGAGGTAACCTGGGCATTGCAGTCAGCATTTAGATTGAGTGCTGGGAGCAGGAGAGGAACTGGCTCTTCTCTGATGTCTCCTTCCCGTTCCTCTGAAGTATCCTCACATCTGGGAAAAATCCAAGGGCAAAGGCATGGGATAGAAAGGCCTTAGAAAGTATCCCTTGCCTCTATTCTCTCTGTTCTGAGGTTTCTGGGAAGTAGAGGCGTTTTCTTTTGCTGCATTGCTTTGATAGGTGGTTTTGTATAC
The DNA here is from genome assembly GCA_016271365.2 of Neoceratodus forsteri. Classification (NCBI taxonomy): domain Eukaryota; kingdom Metazoa; phylum Chordata; order Ceratodontiformes; family Ceratodontidae; genus Neoceratodus; species Neoceratodus forsteri. The sequence continues at coordinate 369,546,787 of CM057451.1, read as the reverse complement.
TTCCACTTTTTTCATGTAGGCTTCTGTCTTATCGCAAAAAGAGAATTATTCTCACAGGGGAAATCCATAGCCTTGGTTTGAGTATCCTGTGAGAGATTGGTGGTTCTCAACTAGGCAAAACGCCTCAGGGAACTGGCCTAATCCATAGCTCTTGAGGCAGTATCGCTGTTGTCTACAGCCATAAGAAACTGGTATTTAGTTGCTTCCAGGGCTGTTTTTACAGTTTCTGTAATATCCTGTACCATTTTATCTGGGCCTTGCTGAACTATGGCCAAAATAGAGTTCCAAAGAGCCTTCTGGTACTTGGCTGCATATACCATGTATGTAGAAAGGCGAAGCAAACGAGAGGCTGTGGTATAAGATTTCTTGGCCATAGAGTTCAGTTTTCTTGACTCTTTATCAGGAGGTTGAGAGGAAGGAGGCACTTTAACCTTGTCAAAGACCACAGCCTGTACTACTCCCTCATGGCTAGGGTGTACATAAAGAAACCCAGCATCAGATCTCCCTAGCTGATATTTCTTTTCATCTTTTTTATTCACACCAGGCACAGAAGTGGGGTTCTGGAGAAACCTCATGGTAGCCCTTTTAAGGACTTACATATAGGCAGTAACAGTTTCTTAGTAGGGGAAGACACATCATTTCTAAATCATCATTGTCTCTTCTTGGTCAGTTGTCTCCTGGATAGTAAGGTCCAGGGTGTCCACCATGTGTTGTACAAATGTGAAATGGGATGAGAAATCCTCCTGACCATTAGAAGGATTACCAAATTCTTGATCAGGAGAAGCATCAGGCTCTATAAGCTCATCCTCTGCATCATTATCTTCCCCTTCATCATAATAAAAGCCCTGAGAATAGAAACATAGAAACACAGAATTTGATGGCAGATAAGGACCACTTGGCCCACCTAGTCTGCCAATTTCCCTACCAAATGGATAAGCTGCAGATCCTAGTTAACCAACAACCTACTTCCTCCTATCCCCCACTAGAATTGCCTTATGTCTGTCCCATACATTCTTGAATTCCCCCACTGTTTTTGACTCCACCACCTCCTCAGTAAGGCCGTTCCATGCATCCACAACCCTCTCCATGAAAAATACTTCCTCACATTACCTCTGAGCTGTCCCCTCTATCTTCAAATTGTGCCCCTTGTTCTTGCACATCTCTTTTTTCTGAAAGATGCTACCCTCTTGGACTTTGTTGATTCCTTGAGATACTTGAAAGTTTCTGTCATGCCCCCCTTTCCTCGAGGGTATACATATTAAGCTCCTTTAGTCTCTCTTTGTATGTCTTCTGGTGCAGACCCTGCACCATTTTAGTTGTCCTCCTCTGGACAGCCTCCATCCTGTCTGTGTCCTTGCGGAGATGGGGTCTCCAGAACTGCACGCAGTACTCTAGATGGGGTCTCACCAACTGTCTGTACAAAGGGATAACAACTTCCTGTTTTCTAGTGGTGATGCCTCTCCCTATGCATCCCAGTATCCCTCCAGCCCTCCTTACTGCCTTCTCATATAAATGCAGAATAAACAGGATCTGAAGTATGAGGGGCATTAGGGTTAGAAGGGGCACTGAATAAATTGCCCATGGTTTGTAAAGTCTGTTACAGTTGCCAAGCATTTGCCATTTCTTCAGCAGAAGTGCATCTTTTTGTGTCACTGGCATCTCCTTTTGCTTCTCAGAGGAAGGGGCAATGATATATTTTACTTTTTGTTTTTTCTTAGTAGGCACTGGATCAGAAACCTGTTCAGCATGTCTTTTATTGGCTTGGTCACCATTATTATTTTTATCAGGCTTACTCTCAAGGGAGTCCTTAGAGGAATTATCTTTATGTTTTTGTTGTGAGGAAGACCCCTCTTCAGCATTTTTATTGGAGGAGGAGGCAGACTGAGAAGCCATTTTTCCAGTCTTTTAGTCCTCTTTTTCACTGTTTTCAAACAGAATTTAGAGAGAAGCTCATAGTTATGTTCTGGATCTAAACACTTTAAACAAATATCATGGCCATCTGCCTTGGCCAATATTTTAAAGCACTTTAAACAATTTTTGAATCCTGTTGGTCCAGTTCTCTTTTTTTTTGGTCTTTCTGACATGCCAGTTCATCAGAAAAACCTTGAAATTTGATGTTCCCAATAGAGAAAGAGAAAATAAATGGTCTGTTCCCTAGTGGAAAAGAACTGCAAAAAAGGGTTCCTTTTATAAGAAAAATGAAGTTAGAATGTAAGAATATGCAGTTCCTGATGAAAAATGGGAACCACTAAGCTTAAAATAGTTTTTAAAATAAACCCACATTTATTTTACCACAGACGCAATAAACTTTACCTCAGAAAATAGGCGGGAACTGCAAGTAAAGCGAAATTCGCAGTTCCCTAGAACGGAATGGAACCGTGAAAAAAAAACAGTAAAATATGAAGAAACTACTTCTGAAATTATTAAAGGCAGCACAAATAACCCAAAACTTAACACTTCTCTAAAGAAAATAAAATAAACTTCTTTGAGCGAAATGAGAAGAGAGCACCTTGGGGCAGTGTTGCTCAGTCAGCGGAGAAATAATTCTGGTGCCCTCTAGACTGGCTACAGGCAGCACACCCTCTTGCTCTCTTCTCATTGGCTAATTCACAAAACTCATTACCATTGACTCCACCTCCAGGGCAGCTGAACCCAGCTGGCATTCAGCTAATGTCTAGCATACTAAAGGACCCCTGGGATGAGAATAAGGGGAGCTATCCTTGAGACATCGAAGGCATGTGTAAAAACAGTGACAAAGAAATAGGTGTAAGAGACCATTATGGTTCTTAGTTAGGTTTAGGGAAGTGGTTAGGGCAAAAAAGAGGGTCTTTTATAAATATAAGGGAAAGCAGGGAGAAGCAGAATGGGAGGAATATCTCCGGAAAAATAGGGAGGCAAAGAGGGCCATCAGGGAAGCAGACATAGAGCTGTGCATCGCAGAGGGGGTCAACAGTGGCGAAAAAGAGTTTTTTAGGTATATTAGTGAAAAAGGAAAAGGGTGAGACCATACAGCTAGTTTGGGGGGGGGGGGTGATACAGGAGGATGGGCAAAAGGCAGCCATCCTGAATGACTACTTTTGCTCAGTATTCACTAAGGAGGAATGCGGGTGCATGCCAGAGAGCGGCATCAAAGTGACCACAAAGGAAGTCCCAGAAATACTTCTGCCATTGTTTACTAGGGAAAGGGTCCTGAAATGACTGGCAGCTCTTAAGACAGATATGGTCCTGGGTCCAGATGGGTTGCATCTGAGGATACTGAGTGAATTAGCAATGTAACTGGTGGAATCTCTGACTGGGCTGTTCAACAGCTCGCTCAAGTCTGGGGAAGTTCCAGGGGACTAGAAGGTGGCAGATGTTGTAATGTTTCATTGGGTGGGGGGGATAAGGAGCAACCAGGGAATTACAGGCCTGTCAGTCTGACCTCTACTGTGGGAAAGCTAATGGAATCCCTGATCAAAGAAGACCTCATAGACTACCTGGAGAGCAGCAGACTCCAGGATAGTAAACAACATGGTTTTATGGCAGGAAGGCCTTGTCAGACCAACCTAACAGTTTTCTTTGACTGGATGACTAAGGAGATAGACAAGGGTCATGCGGTAGACCTGCTTTATTTTGACTTTAGTAAGGCCTTTGATTCAGTACTACACAGAGATTGCTAAAGAAGGTGGAAGACCTGGGAGCGGCTGAAAGTCTGGTAAACTGGGTGGGAAATTGGCTAGCAGGGAGGTAACAGAGGGTGGTGATCAATGGAATTAAGTCCGTGGAGAGAGGTGATGAGTGAGATTCCACAGGGATCTGTCCTGGGTCTGATCCTCTTCAACATAATTAGTGACACTAATGAAGGAATCCGGGGGAGGATGTGTCTCTTCGCAGATGACACAAAACTATGTGGGAGGGTGGATAATGAAGAGGGAGTAAGGGATATGCAGAAGGACCCACAAAAGCTAGAGGGGTGGTCAAAGTTCTGGCAGTTAAATTCAATGCTAAAATGTGCAAAGTAATGCACACAGGGAAAAAGAACCCCAAGACAGTACTGGATGGGGGTGGAGGGGAGAGACTTAGCACTACAGATGAGGAACGGGATCTAGGAGTTATCATCAGTAACTCCCTTGGAAAAAACAAATCAGTGCATCAAGCCCTATAACAATGCTAACAGGATGCTGGGATGTATTGGGAGGGGGACTGACAGCAGAAGAAAGGAGGTAATACTTCCCCTTTACAGATCCTTGGTGAGGCCTCACCTGGAGTACTGCGCCCAGTTCTGGAGTGCTCACCTCTGAAAAGATAAGGATAGGTTGGAGACAGTGCAGTGCAGAGTGACCAAAATGATTCCGGGACAGCAGGGTAGATCCTATGGGGAGCACTTCAAGGCACTAAATATGTACACATTAAAGGTCAGAAGGGAGAGGGGAGGATATGATCGAGACCTTCAAATTACTCAAAGGAATTAATAAGGTGAACTGTGGGAAATTATTCAGTCTGCATACCAACACACAGTCACGTGCACACAAGTGGAAATTAGCGGGTAGGAGATTCCGGAGGGATGTGAGGAAGTACTTTTTTACAGAAAGAGTGGTGGGACCTTGGAACAGTCTGCCAGCCAAGGTGGTGGAAGGGATCACAGCAGATTCAAGCAGGCCTGGGACAGAATGAAGGGAATAGTGTTTGCTCGGGGTGACAAGTCCAGGGAAGAGATTAGGGAAAGGATCAGGAGGGTCAGTACCCTGGAGGAACATTAGGTTCCAAGGAAGGTTCCAGGGATTTAGGTAACTTGGGAAGACTGGATGGACCTTTGGTCTTTTTCTGCCATCATTGTCTGTGTTTCTATATTTCTATGATGGAGTACAGCCTGGGTGGGGTATGGGTCTCTGCATCTGAGGAAGAGAAATACTCGAGTGTTATGATCACTAGTGACCTGAAGCACTCCACGCAATGAAGGAATGCAGCAGCAAAGGCTAGTAAAATGTTGGGCTGCATTACCAGGGAGATCAGCAGCTGGAGGGAGGAAGTGATCCTGCCCATGTACAGGTCATTGATGAGGCCACATCTGGAGTACAGTGTACAGTACTGGTGTCCATACCTTAAAAAAGACATATACCTGCTGGAGATGTTCCAAAGGAGGGCAACTAAGATGATCATGGGCCAACAGGCTAGAACGTATAAGGAGAGGGAGGAGGCCCTAAACATGTACTCCCTGGAGAACAGGGACATAATTGAGGTGATTGGGTATTTAAAAGGAATAAACAGGGTGTAAAAGGAGTGTCTCTTCAAGCTCAGTGGGAATTGACACATGAGGGGACACAGTCTCAAGTTGAGAGCAGGTTTAGGAGAGAGGCTCAGAGGCACTTCTTCATGGAGAGAGTGGGGTGGATTGAAATGGGGTTCCTGAGGAGGTGGTTTCATTGAAAATGGCAGACAGCTTCAAGAGAGGCTGGGATAGCTGGCTCCATGGCACTGAGTGATGTGGGATTGCTCTGGCACACTGGCGACCCGGGTTCATGCCCCAAGCCCAGGGTGTGAGGAGTGGAAGCCAGCAGGGAGGATCCAGATCATCCAATGGATGCTCTGCTCCCAGGGGATGGACTCTGCATCACTCTGCAGTGGCTTCTGGTGGAGGCCTGCGATGGTGCCATTCATGGTGCAGGTGAACTTGAATCGTCAGGCACCGCCTCCCTGGTCGGCCGAGGCGACCACTCCCATGCGAGTGGTGGGCGGGGTGGAAAAAAGGAGGAAAATTGCCGCTCCAGTGGTATGCCAGATGATGGCCATTTGGTCCCCTCCCATGCCAACTGACCCCTAGTGCATCAGCACCATGTCACCCCTCAGCCTCTGCCCAGCTTGTTTGCTCCTCCTCTTGTTCGCTGGGAGGCCCCTGGCAGAGACGAGCTGGCCAATTGGAGGAATTCAGGAGGGTTCCAGTGTCTTTCCCCTCCACGACCAACAGAAGAGGCCCCTCACAGGGACACGCCAGTCTAAGGGACAGAAGGCTACAGGAGGACTTCTTTGGTGGCTGAAGATGCAAGGGTCAGTCTGGTGGGTAGAGAGGAAGACGCTGGCGACCAGAAGGAGAGGGGTGCTGGTGGGCACGGAGGTGCATCAAAAAATAAAATAAAAAAAGAGAGGCTGGGATAGAGTTAAAGGGAAAATAAGGGTCAAGAGAGGGGTGGATGGAGGGGAAGGGCTGATTAGGGAGTAGCTGATGCTGAGGACCCTGCAATATGAGCAGACTTGACAGATCTAATGGCCTTATTCTGCTGGCTTTGTCGTATGTTTGTATGTTCCCCGTAGTTCACCATGTTTATTCAGCTCAGGAACTTAAAGGTCTCTATCATATCCCCCTCTCTTGCCTGGTCTCCAGTGTGTACATGTACAGTGCCTTCAGATGATCTTCATAAGATACGCCCTGCTGGTCCTGAATCATCTGGTCACCCTGCGCTGCACCATCTCCAGCCTGTCCCTGTCCTTCCTTAGGTGAGGAGTCCAGAACTGAGCACAGTATTCCAGTTGCAGCCTCACCAGGGACCTATATAGAGGTAGTTGTACCTCCTTTTTTCTGCTGTCAGTACCCCTTCTGCTACATCCCAGCATCCTATTAGCCTTACTATAGACATTGTTACACTGACTTGATTGTTTGAGTTAGTCACTAATCATGCCTCCTAAGACCCTTTCCTCTGCTATAGTGCCCAGTTTACCCCCTCCCATCCAGTATTCTGTCCTGTTTTTTTGCCCCAGCTGCATAACATTAAAATTGTTTTGCATTGAATTTCAACTACAAACCTTATACCACCTCTCTAAGCTTTGTAGATCCCTTTGCATCTCCCTGAGCCCTTCATTGCTATCTACCCTACCACAGAGCTTTGTGTCATCTGCAAAGAGACACAGCTTGCCCCACATGCACTCTTCATTGTCACTGATGAACATATTGAAGAGGACAGTACCCAGGACAGATACCTTTGGTACCCCACACATGACCTGGCTCTTCTGTTTTGACTCCATTTACCACCACCCTCTGCTGTCTATCCTTCAACCAGTTTTCTATTCATCTAACTATGTCCCTAGTTAAGCCTAGGTCTCCCAGCTCCTTCAGCAATCTTCTCTATGGCACAGAGTGGAAAACCTTGCTGACACTGAAGTAGAGTAAATCCACAGTGTGGCCCTTATCTGCTACCTTTGTTACCCAGTCAATGAAAACTATCAGATTGGTCTGATAAGGCCTTCCTGCCACAAACCTATGCTGTTTACTACCTTGTTGACCATTGCTGTCTAGGTAGTCCACAAGGTTCTCTTTGATCAGTGACTCCATTAGTTTACCCACTACAGAAGTAAGCCTGACATGTCTGTAATTCCCTGGTTGCTCCTTGTGCCCCTGCCTTGTGTAGCAAGACAACATCTGCTACCATCCAGTCTTTTGGAAGTACCCCTGTCTGAATTGCAGTAGTCTTACCAGGGGTTCAGCCAATTCTGCAGCCAATTCCTTTAGTACTTTTCAATACATCCCATCCAGCCTAAGGCTTTATCTACCTTGAGAACTTCAAGCCCTTTCTTTGGTAACTACTGGTTGCCTTATTTCAGGTATGTTCCTGACAGCTGCCTTCATGTCGCTTTCGGGCAGGGGTTCACTGCCTTCCCTTCTAAAACACAGAACAGAAGCAATTGTTAAGGATGGCTGCCTTTTTGTTCATCTTCCTCTAGTACCCCCTTCTTGTAGCCTAATAGTACCTCCTCCCTGCTTCCTTTTGTAACCCCCCATCCCCATGTCTAGGGATATACCTGGTGGCAAAATCGGGAAGGGGGTCTACAATAGCAGAAACACATACCAGGTCATTTGTAACAGTTCTTACCAGGATCTGGCTACACTGATGGGTCCTTTACTGCCAGCCAGGTGCCATCTTCGGTGCCGGACTGCAAAAGAACTTTTGGTTAAGCAGGTGAACAGTCCAAAAAATCAGAAGGTCCACACATAGATATAATCATATGGGGGGGATCCCATACTTCAACTGATACCTTAGCCAGATCACAAACTATTTACAGCTGTAATCCTCTGGACATGGGAGTCCACAATGGGATAACACAGTGATTTCAACATGGTTGAGCTCACCCCCACCAAAATACATTTGTCTCCTGGGCTGGGTGGCCACTTCTGGGTTTCTGGGCAGCAGCTGTAACTCCAAGGGGCTGGGTAACCCCTAAAAAATAGGCAGCAGTTGGCCGGCCCAGTGGCGCTGAGGGTTGAGGTGCTGGACGCCACACCTTGCACCACGCCGGTGACCCGGGTTCGGGAGCGGACTCGGGTCGTCGGTGGGTCGGCCGGGGGGAGATAGGCTGGAGCATCCAATGACAGCTCGCTTTCTCCGGGAGGAATTCGCCGGAGTTCACACTTGCATGACCCCGGCGGAGGCTCGAGGAACTGCAAGCTCCACTTGGGATGAGGTGTCATTGAGCAGCATGGACGTCGGCGCGTGCGTCATGACGTCTGGGGAGGTTACTTGCTGCTCAGGGAAGGGAGAAAACGTGGAAACAAGCCTGCCTCAGCCGGAAGATGGGAGGACCATGGCCGTGCCCATGATTTGCCTGTGCCTGCCCAGCAGACCTCAGACCGACCAAATGTAAAGTAACGGATCTGAGCCACCGCCTCGCCCGCCTGGGTAATCAAGCGCTCCATGGGGCCTAGGGGTCTGCTTGGGTAGGGTCCTCAGTGCAGTGGGATGTCTAGTTGTCCCCCCTGAAGGGTCGGAGGTGGCAGGCTGGGGAGGAGGAATAAATAGTAATTTCAAAAAAAAAAAAAATAGGCAGCAGCATCTATTCCCAATACTGTCCCTACAAGACTCACTCACTTAAATACCTTGGAGTGTTCCTTGCAGTACGCTGATATTCACCAATCATATAGACCATTTGTGTATGGTTGTTAACACTCAAATTAGCTTTCTCTACATAACAGGTGATATTTCCTTTCTGAAAATAAAAACTTCCTGGTTCAGTTAAGAAAGGAGAGTTACTAGCGGGGTACCGCAGGGTTCAGTACTGGGACCGGTCCTTTTTAATGTCTTTATAAGTGACATTGCAGAGGAACTGGAAGGAAAAGTATGTCTCTTTGCAGACGACACAAAGATCTGCAACAGGGTTGATACACAAGATGGAGTGGAAAGGATGAGAAGGAACTTGGCAAGGTTGGAGGAATGGTCAAATGTATGGCAGCTCAGATTCAGTGCAAAGAAGGGCAAGGTAATGCACCTGGGAAACAAAATCCCAAGTGAAGAGTACACAATGGGGGGTGAGATACTGACAACAGTAAAAATGGAAAGGGACCTGGGGGTAATTATATCAAATGACCTCAAGGTTGGCAAGCAATGTGAGAAGGCAGTAAGGAAGGCTGGGGGAATACTGGGATGCATAGGGAGAGGCATCAATAGTAGAAAACAGGAAGTTTGTTATCCCTCTGTACAGACTGTTGGTGAGACCCCATCTGGAGTACTGTGTGCAGTTCTGGAGACCCCATCTCCACAAAGACATAGAGTGGAGGCTGTCCAGAGGAGAGCAACCAAAATGGTGCAGGGTCTGCACCAGAAGACATACGAAGAAAGACTAAAGGAGCTTAATATGTATACCCTTGAGGAAAGAAGGGAGAGAGGGGACATGATAGAAATTTTCAAGTACCTCAAGGGAATCAAGCAAAGTCCAAGAGGGTAGCATCTTTCAGAAAAAGAGATGTGCAAGAACAAGGGGGCACAATTTGAAGACAGAGGGAGGACAGCTCAGAGGTAATGTGAGGAAGTATTTTTTCACGAAGACAGTTGTGGATGCATGAAACAGCCTCCCTGAGGAGGTTGTGGAGTCAAGAACAGTGGGAGAATTCAAGAATGCATGGAACAGACTTAAGGCAGTCCTACTGGGGGGGTAGGAGGAAGTAAGCTGTTGGTTAACCAGGATCTGCAGCTTATCTGTTAGGTAGGAAAATGGGCAGACTAGGTGGGCCAAGCGGTCCTTATCTGCCGTGAAATTCTATGTTTCTATGTAGTGTTTTATCCTTAACATTATTGATTATGGCATTGCGGTCTGACGAGTGACAGTGTGTTGTCCAGTGTTAAAAGCCTTTTGAACGGGGCCTGCCATTTTGCACTGAACCTCAAGCTTGACACTCGCACCTGTGTCCTATACGAACATACGAAAACACCAGCAGATACAGGCCTCACTGTGTATCGAGTCTGCTCGATTGTGCAGCTAGCCCCTCACCTTGCAGCTGCCCCTCCCACCCCTCCCCTTCATACTTACCCCCGCCTATCCCATCCCATCTTAACGCTGCTCACTGTGCTACAGGCCACTACCTCTCAGGCAGAGTATTCCACTTGTCCACCACCCTCTCTGTGAAATACTGTCTCCTGACTTCCCTCATGAACCTTCCCCCCTCCAACCTCAGCTGGTGCCCCCTCGTAACCCTCCCCCTTCTGATCTGGAAAATCCATTCAGTACTAGTCTTGTTTATTCCCTTTAGGTATTTAAAGATTTTGATCATGTCCCCCCATCCAACCTCTCTGCAAAGGAATACATGTTCAGCTCGTCCAGCCTCTCCTCATAGGAGTATCCCTCTAATCCCTGGATCGTCTTTGTCACCCTACACTGTACACCTTCCAGCAATTTGATGTTATTCTTCAGGAATGGGCACCAGAACTGCACACAGTATTCCAGGTGTGGCCTGACCAGTGACCTGTAGAGGGGGCAAGATCACCTCCCTATTTCTAGCGGAGAGTCCCCTCGCTGTGCACTTCAGCATTCTGTTGACTTCTACTGCTGCCTTCCTGCACTGAGCTGAGTTGTTCATATGCCCTGTTATGAGCACCCCTAGATCCTTCTCCTCCTCAGTGCATTCCAGCTGTACCTTCCCCCAGCTGATAGCTCCTCCCCTGGTACTTAACCCTGAAGTGCAGTACCTTGCACTTTTTGGCATTAAACCCCAAATACCATGCCTCCGACCACTCCTGTAGTTTGGCAGGTTCTCCTGCAGCCCCTCCACCCTTCGATGTCATCTACCACCTCTCCCATCTTGTGTTGTCCGTGAAGAGACTGATCTTACTCCGGACCCTGTGGGAGATATCAGCAATGAAAATCCTGAACAACACTGGTCCCAACACTGATCCCTGTGGTACCCCACTCGTCACGTTCTTCGGTAGTGAGAGTTCCCCCACCACCATCACCCTTTGCTGCCTACCCTTCAGCCAATTGGTAATCCAGTTCACCATCTTTGTTCCCACTCCTATATATTCCAGCCCCCCCAACCTCCCATGTAGCATGGAATCAAAGGCCTTGCTGAAGTTCAAATACAGGACATCTACCGCATGGCCTTTGTCCAGTTCCCTTGTCACCCAGTCGTAGTATTCAATCAGGTTTGTCTGACAGGATCTTCCTGAGACAAACCTGTGCTGCTGACTGTCCTGGAGACTGTTGTTCTCCAAAAAGGTCACCAGCCTTTTTTAGGATCGTCTCCATCAGTTTTCCCACAATTGATGTGAGGTTCACTGGTTGGTAGTTGCCTGGTTCATCCTTGGGTCTACTTTTGTGAATGGGCACCACATGGGCCATCCTCCAATCCAGTAGTACGTATCCTGTGTCCAAGGAGGTATTGAACAGGTCAGCCAATGGTCCTGCCGGGAGCTCAGCTAGCTCCTTAAGTACCCTAGAGTGAAAGCCGTCTGACCCGGTGCCTTATCCCCACCTCAGTGCCCTTAATTCTTTCAGCACCCTGTCCTCTGTGACCCCTGTATTAGTCACCTCCTCCCCGCCCACCCCTCCTCTCCCAGGTGGTGCCTGTCCACCTTTCTCCTTCGTGAACACAGAGCAGAAGTAATCATTTAGTGTCTCTGCCTGGTCCTTCCCCTTCTCCACCCAGCACCCATCCTTCTTTATCCTTACTATCTGATCTTTGTTTTTCCACCTTTCACTGATGTATCTGAAGAAGTCATTCTCTCTGATCTTAATGCCCTGTGCCAATTTCAGCTCCCTGAAAGCCTTGGCCACTCTGACCAGCCTGGTAACCTCCCTGGACTTCTTCGTATACATCTCCCTGTTGTCCTCCCCATCTGATTTATTGAGTCTCCGAAATGTCTTTTTCAAACAACATGAAGTCTTGCTGTATTCTGAATATATGCAGTTAGCCCCAGCACTTGAACTGCTCCGGAGAGGAAAGGGTTAACTCTGTGCCAAGGCATAGAATGTTGAGCACACGCTCTGTTTTCAAACCTCTGTCCCAAGTACTCCTCAGTGTAACTATCAGATTCTTTACTCCACCTAACTAAGAAGTTGCTCCGGAGATTCTCTCCTTCGCTTTGGTTCGGTTCACATAAAAAAAATCGGTCGGTTTGTTAACCGCTTACTTATTTTTTCGGTGTTCACGTCTCTGTCCCTGGTACAGTAAGTGTTTAGTAGGTAGTAGTGTTTTTTGTGGTAGAAATTGTTTTTTGTTCAGTTTCTTTCCAGTTGGTCTGGTTGGGAAATGAAGAAATTCTGTTTGTTTTTTTCCTGTAAATTGTAGTGTGGTTTCCGTTACCTATCGGATCCAATTAAAACGATAATTTACTCGTGTTTTTTAACCAACCCGTGACACGGTTGGAACCGATAGGTTTGTAGTTGCCTGGCTTAAATGCTGATAAGGGTAACTTTTTCCATTAGGCATGTCTGAGAAACCCAAAAAGAAAACCAGTCCCACTGGGTTTCAACACTGCTCTGAGTGTGGGGAGGCCTTTGCTAAGGCTGATCCCCACCTCATCTGTGTTTACTGTCAGGGGGTTGACCACCTCAAAGCAGACTGCCAAATCTGCAAGAACTTTCCCAAAGCCACTTTAGATAAACGTTTAAGTAGGCTGAAGGAAAGGGAGGCCGAGAAATCCGCTGACCCGGATGGCCAGCTCGGTTTGGTTCCAATCGAACCTGAGGAGGTGCCCACTGACCTGGGCGATACCTCCTCGGGCAAAAGGAGAGCCAATTCTGCGGAATCGGTTCTGTCTAAGAGAAAGTGTAAGTCAGCAGGTTCGAATCCTGGTTCCCATGTTCCGACCGCTGATGAGATAGCTAAAGCGATTGCTATTGTGCAATCGCTTCGCCTGGTTCCAACCACACCGACACCGACTCAAAGACGATCAGTTCGGTTGGACTTGTCTGCTTCTGAATATGATCCTGAAGCATTTTATGAGGGTGATTGGGAAGGAGATGAAGATTATGAAGATGAAGAGGATTATGAAGGCCTAGATGAGCCAGTAGAGCCTGTCATCTCCCCAGACAGGCCTTCCAATATGTCTCCTCCCATTTCTTGTTTTACAAGAAAGTGGCTGATACTCTTCAGCTTCCAGTGGAAGAGGCTGAACAGGATCAGGAGGAACCTGACTATGATGAAGTGATGGATGTCCCAGAGTCCAAAAGGGTGTCTATCCCTCTGCATAAATCCCTGGGGAAACATACACAGAAAATTCTTCAGTTTCCAACATTCATACCTCCTGTGGATAAAAAGATGGACAGGAGGTATGCCCTGTCAGGTCCTGGGATGGAATTCTTTACGAATCATTGTAGCCATGTTAGGGTAGTGCAAGCTGCAGCCTATGACAAGGCTAACATTCCCCTGACATCTCACCTCCCAGATAAGGATTCCAGGAAAGTGGATGCCATGGCCAAGAAACAGTACTTGGCATCCTCTTTGGGGCTCAGACAATCTAACTATATGGCATATGTAGCCAGATACCAGAAGTTTATGTGGGATACGATTCTGGAGCTGGCTAAGAATGTCCCTCCCCAGCTGGCCAAGGAGCTGGAGCAGGTGGCTGTGGATGGTATTGAGGCATCAAAGGTCCAGTTTCATGCTGCTGTTGACTCAAATGATGTTCATTCTAGGGTCATGGCTACATCTGTCTCCATGAGGAGATTTGCTTGTCTCAGGTGTACCAGTTTATCTCAGGATACCCAGACCAAGGCCATGGATTTTCCTGTCACCGGTAATTCTCTGTTTGGGGAGCAAAGAGAGGCTTACATGAAAAAGATGGACGAGTACTGGACCACTTACAGGAGTGCTGCAGCCAAGGAAAAGCAGGTCACTCCTCAGAGGCAGCAATCTAGGGCTGGCAGGGGCAGGCCTTTTCAAAGACCTTTTAACCAAGCCCAGGCCTCCTCTTTCTTCTAGCAGATGGGGTTCTTTAGGGAAAGAGGCAGAAGTGGGATGACCAGGACCTCCATCATCCACTCAGTCCAAGCCCCCTGCCAAGCAGCACCCTGATGTGTCGGCCAGGGTTGCTTCCCCGGTTCCAGTAGGGGGCAGGCTGGCTCATTATTTCCAGGCCTGGAAGTCTATTACCTCAGACAAATGGGTCCTGTAAGTAGTGAGCCAGGGACTTGCTCTCAGCTTCAGAAGGTTCCCAAAAATGAGAGCAAAATCTTTCAGTCCTCCCTCTCCTATGGAGACAAAGGCTTCAGAGGCAGAAGTCTCCTCTCTATTGCTCCTGCGAGCATTAGAGAAGGTACCTCTCAATCACAGGGGAAAAGGACTGTATTCCAGATACTTTCTTACCCCAAAAAAGACAGGGGAGTGGCGACCCATCCTAGATCTACGATACCTGAACAAACACATACTAAAGCCAAAGTTCAAAATGGTGACTCTGGGAATAATTCTTCCCTCTGTGAGACCAGGAGACTGGCTAGCCTCCCTGGATCTCAAGGATGCCTATTTCCACATACCTATCAGACACAAGGCATTTTACTGTTCCCCTACCTGGACGATTGGCTTATGGTAGGTCAGTCCTCAGACCAAGTAAAGTTAGCTCTAGAGGTCACTCAAAAGCTTCTGTAATCCTTAGGGTTCATTCTAAACTTAGACAAGTCTGTTCTGGAACCAGCCCGGCTTCTCACATTTATAGGGGTGGAACTGGACACTGTCCAGGCCAGGGTCTTTCTTCCTTCCTCTTTCAAGGGTACAGTCCCTCGTCACTCTGGCTTCCTCTTTTCATCCACTAGTGTCTCGGCCAGCCAGACATTTCTTGCAGTTGCTAGGCCACATGGCAGCTTGCACTGCAATAGTGCAGGGGGCAAGGTTTCAAATGAGAGATATTCAATTTCATCTAAAATACTTTTGGTCTCAGAAGAAAGACCCTCTCTCCAAGTTAATTCCAGTGTCTCAAACTCTGATTCAGGTTCTCCAGTGGTGGCTGGAGGAGGACAATCTGAGGCAAGGTGTCCCCTTCCTCAGTCAAGCCTCAACAGTGATTCTCACCACAGATGCTTCCCTGCTGGGATGGAGAGCCCATCTGGACCAGCTCACTGCTCAAGGAACATGGTCTCACCAGGAGTCTCTCCTGCACATAAATCTTCTCGAACTCAGGGTTGTCTTTCTAGCACTTCAGACATTCTCGAACACAGTTCAGGGGAAAGATCAGGACAGACAACACCACAACTATGTGGTACATCAACAAGCGGGGGGCACTCGGTCCTCGGCCTTGTGCACCGAAGCCATGAAAATATGGTCACTAGCTTATTCCCTGCAGGTTTCCTGACAGCTGTGCATCTTCCAGGGAAGGACAATGTACTGGCAGATGCTCTTAGCAGGATTTCAAGGTCACCAATAATGGGCCCCAATCCTCTAATTCTTCAGATCATTTCAAAAAGACGGAGCACTCCAGAGATACATCTCTTTGCTGCTCCAGACAATCATCAGCTTCCCCTATTCTGCTGCAGACCCCTCTTTTGGGGTCTGTTCCTCAAGATGCTCTTCTGTTGAATTGAACAAGCGTGTATGCTTTTCCTCCTTTTCCTCTGGTATTCAGAGTTCTGGTCAAGATCAGATCTCAGCCTTGCACTGTGATTCTAGTGGCTCCAGACTGGGCCAGGCAGATTTGGTACCCCCTTCTGCTGTACTGTCAATGTCAGTGTCAATTCCACTTTGTCGGGGGGGATTTGTAAAGGGCAGGCAGGCGAAACATAACCTGAGAAGAACCCTTAATATTATGCATAAATGGAAGGGCAGGGAGAGGAGGGTCTTCTGGCCCTTGATGCAGAAAAAGCCTTTGATCGGGTAGAATGGCCAGTCTTTCCCTTGTCAATCTTCATTATTCATTACTGCTGGGTGTAAGCCGGAGGCGCGCATCCACCACGGGAGTTTTTTTTTATTTCAGAGGAGATGGCGCCACCCCCGAGAGTGACGCATCGCAAGATGAGCGAGGGACAGCCATTAAGCGCCGCAGACTCCTCCTCCATCCCAGTTCTGTTTCTCCCACCATTGAGGCTGCATCTGCTGTGCAGAGTTACAAAAGTCTACTGCGTCATAGGCTGCATTTTGTTTTCGATGCTGCTCCTTCATCCCAGTTCGATCCCGACGTCATCGACTGGTAAGATCGTTCTTTTATTTGATATTTCGACGACGCTGGGAGAGTTGCTGTTTATTTTATTGATTTCGCATCATCTCAGGTTCGGGGCCAAAACGCAAGTCTAAGGCGGGCCGTGCCCCTATACGTTGGTGCCCTTGCGGCTGGCAGTTTTCCCTCTTGGACCATCATGATGTTTGTCTTCGGTGCCTGGGACCCTACCATGATATGGATCATTGCAACGCCTGTTTCTCCATGGATCGCCGTGTGTTAGAAATCCGCGTGTTTAAAGTCGGAAGGGCTCCGCCGACTTTCGGGGGACGACGTCGGACGCGGGCTTCCCAGGCCAGATATCTCGACCCTTCCTCTAGGTCCCCTCCCGGGTCTATATGGCTCGGCGAGGAGGGAACCTCCTCCACTTCTAGCCTTGCTGAGGAGGAGGTTTCTTCTTCGGCACTGGAGGAACGGTGTGATCCCTCCCTGGGTCATGCCGTGGGCGCCATCCTGGCAGTCACCTCCTTGGAGGTGCAGGCTCCCCCAGTGTCGCGGCCCCCGGTTGCGGAGCCCGGCTCTGGTGGACCCTCAATTTCACCTAGGATTGCTGTCATGGAGACTGATGCTGTCCGCAGTGCCAGGGACTCGGGCGGTGCCGTTGGGGGCGCCGTTTTGAGTTCTGGCACTGTTCGCGGTGCCAGGGACTCTGGCAGCACCATCGGTGGTGTCACTGTGGGTTTCGGCACTGTTCACGGCACCGGAGACTTGGGTGGCACCGTTGACGGTGCCGTTTTGGTTTTCAGCACTGTCCGCGGTGCCGGTGACTCGGATGGCACCGTTCATGGTGCGGCTCGGGTTCCCGGTGCCAACGGAGGTGCGGTGGAGTCTTCTGGTGCTGTTGGCATTGTGGCCTTCGACGGTACCAGGCCTGGTGCCGTTTTGGCTGAGGTTCCTGTGGTCCCTTTGTTGGAGTCTACCCTGGTCGACCCATCTTCGGAGGAGGATGACTCAGGGGAGGACCCGGACCAGCGACCTGAGTCTTCTGACTCGGAACCTCCTGTAGGCTGTAGCACTAGGCGAGCCAGTGTTCCACTCCCAAGTCCCCGGAGCTGGTTAGCCTGGATAATTCCATGGTTAGGGGTAGCCTGGAGTCTTCTGTGGTGGACCGTTCAGGAGATCTGGAGAGGATGCACTCTTCCTGGAGGTCCCGGGCAGCTGCCATCGCTGGTGCTGCTAGGGTCCTTCAGGAGAGGGTGGACGACCCTGCCACAATGAGTTCCCTTTGGGGGCTCGCTCAGCAGGGACCTCCCCCGCTGGGATCAAGGAAGAGGGCTGCTTCAGAGTCTGAGGGATTGAGAGGTCGGGGTGAAGAGCGGCGATGAACCCCCACCACCCTGCGGGGTGTGGGGAGGAGTCATAGCGCTGATCCCTGCCTTTTTTCTCAAAGGCTCTAGAGCGCCTTCTAGTGGCGGTTCTGAGGGTTGCCCTTCTGGACTCATGCAATCCCAGATGTGTCACAGGGGAGATTCCCCTTCAGGGCTCTTCCCGGAGTTGCCTCCCTCTCTTTCTTCTTCGCAACCCGGCATGATCTCAGGGTCCCCAGTCCTGGCGGCGTTGCTACCTGGATCTCAGAGCCCTGGAAGAGGCCAGGCACGTGCTGTTAGGTGCTCTTCACCCATCCCTCTGCAACCACCTCCCTCTGTCCCAGGCCATGTGGGTCCCACGGGGCCATTAACTTGGGAGACATTCAGAGCTACTGCGTCGGCCTTCCCATCTTACATCAGGGCCACGGACGAACAGGTTTTCCGCCTGTCCCCTCCACCACAGGAGCCCTCTGAGCATTCGAGTGCCACTTCCTCCTTGACTTCCTCATCTGAGGAAGAGGAACTCTCTGTCCCCCTTTCCTCTGATGCTGATTTCACTAATTATCAGCGGTTCCTTTCGAGGCTGGTTTCGGAGCTTCACATCTCCTACATCCGAAGGGACAATACTGAGTGGCAGATGCTTGCATTCCTTAACAAATTCAGCGCTCGCCACCTGGTGGTGCCTTCCTGGCCAATCCCTTTCCAGGAAGTGTCTACCCGCACCTGGCAGTCTCCAGCCACTCCTTCTCCAGCCCCGGCAGACTGCAGGAGATGGTATTGTGCCCCCCATAAGTCTCTAGGTTCTCAACCTCACCCACTTTCGGGCCTGACGTCCCTAGACACTCCTTCTGGGCCTCGTAGCCTGGCACATGACAGACCCCCGAATCCAGATTCTGCTGAATTCGACTGGTGGGGACGAAGGGTTTTCTCTTCAGGTCGTGCATTGATGTGCATAGCTTCACATCAGGCACACCACGCTGCCTACAACAGGCATCTGTGGTCGATGCTGTCTCAGGTCTTAGCATCTTTACCTGACTCAGAACAGTCTAGAAAAGCCATTGCCCTCTCTGCCCATGGTCTGGAGCTTGCAAGGCACCAAGCGAGGGCATCCTACAATGCCAATGAGGTGGCATCCAGACTTGCAGGGACAGCGATCTGCATTAGGCGGACGGCGTGGCTTCATCTCTCCAAACTGTCACCCATTGCCCGGCGTAGGGTGACTGTCTCTGCCTTCTGGGGGACCTGCTTGTTCTCCTGCAGGGCGAGGAGGCTCCTTCAGGGGTGCCTCCTCCCCCACCCACGGGGACACCTCCTCACCAACCTTAGACTGTCCCAGTCTGCTGGTTAGGGTCTCCCCCTCCTGCTTTCCACCAGTAGGAGGCTGAGGGATCTGTTCCCTCAGGGTCAATCCAGGCTCCCTTCTGGGGTGCTTGGTACTCACCCAGCAGTAATGAATGGTGAAGATTGACAAGGGAAGATATGAAAATTATGTACCTACCGTAATTCTTGATCTTCTCTTGTATCTTCACCATTCATTACTGATTCCCACCACCTTCACCTCATGGGCCTCCTTCTTTAGCGTCTCCCCCTCCCTGCTCGTTCCTCCTCCTTCTTCGTTGGCCTTTAAGCAAAAAAAAAAAAAACAACAACCTTATCTTGATTTTTTCCATTCTTTCTGAACAGATCCAGTTTCCTCAAGATAAAGGGGGAATGAGTGGAATTTATTCTATCCTGAGGGAACTCTTTCTGATTGCCCTTAGGGGTACCTCTTGGTTTTCTTAACCATGTTGTTCAATTCACAGTTAAAGGAACGTCCTCCTATGGCCTGGTTCCTTTTTGCCCCGGTCCCTCTGGCAGGTATTAATCTTCTTGTATCAGTTTCTTCTGGTTGGTGCTTCCTGGCACTTTAATTACCTTGAGCTGATACTATTGCCTGGTCTTCAGGGAGTCCGACTGAGTTCTCACTCTATCCTTTCGTAAAGGGGTGCCCTCTGTAGATCTCACCCCCTCCAGACACGCATCTGTGTTAGTATTAACAAGGTGCTAAAGGACCTCTTCCTAGTTGGGCGCTCTCTTCCCGGAACAGAATTTCTGCCTCGGCAGTCTGTGAGCTCTCAGCTAGAGTTTAAGAGGTTGGGATGATGGGAGGTTAGAGAATCTGCCCTTTGTGTCCACTCTGTGAAAGCAGTTCGGTGGAACCTTCTTTCAGTCCTATCAAGTCCTTGCTCCCCTGTCTTCTTCTCTTTTTTCCTTTTCTTTATCTGTTCCTCCCTTGGAGCTGCCCCAGAAGTGAGGCCCTGCGGTCCCTTAGGGTAAGCATTTTCTTCTTTTCTATCCTCTTCCGGCTTATGCCTTTTTCAGTTTATATCCTTTCCTTTTTCTATCCCTCGGCTCTCTTGCCTCGCTCTTCTTTTTTCTTATGCTTATTTCGCCTCTCCGGCTAACAGAACTGGGATGGAGGAGGAGTCTGTGGCGCCTAACGGCTGCCCCTCGTGCATCATGCGGCGCCAACTCCTCTGAAAAAATAAAAAATAAAAAAACTCATCTGGCGGGTGCGCACCTCCGGCTTACATCCAGCAGTTATGAATGGTGAAGATACAAGAGAAGATCAAGAATTACAGTAGGTACGTAATTTTCATTTCATGTTGGCAGTTCTGCATAAATTTGGGTTTGGAGAGGGGATTATGGGTTGGATCCAGGCTCTGTATAGGAATCCAAAAGCCCAAATCTTAACAAATAATATTATTTTGTCTCCATTTGCCCTAACCCAAGGAACGAGACAGGGATGCCCTCTGTCGCCCCTGTTCTATGTTCTCACAATTGAAGTGCTGGCCGAGTCAATTAGAAGGGAGGAACAGATCGAAGGACTAATCTGGAGAGGTGAAAAGAATGTGATATCACTATTCGCAGATGATATTCTGCTTTTTCTTAAGAACCCAGCTAAGGCGATGCCAATATTGCTTAAAATCTTTCAAACATCTGGTCCAATATCTGGACACAAGATAAACAGGTCCAAATGCGAATGGTTGCCGATGGGGAAAACTAAAAATTATTTATTCCTAGGAGATGTGTTGATCCCTCCCTCTACCTCAATTAAGTACCTAGGGATAAATTTGATGTCTAAAATGTCCCTTATGGCCAAATCCAATCTCCTCCTGGTGATACAAAAAATAAAAGAACAATGCATTAACTAGAGAGCTTTACCTCTTACTTTACTGGGACGGGTAAACCTTGTTAAAATGAGTGTTCGCCCACAGTTTTTATATATGTTTCAGACACTTCCAATAGGTATACCTAATAAATATATTAGATCGATAGAAGGAGCCATTACACAGCTCCTTTGGCAGGGGAAAAGGGCAAGAATAAAACAGAAATCCTATGGCTCCCTACCGGTAGGGGGTGCCTAGGGCTGCCCAGTGTTAAGCACTACTATATTGTGGCTCAATTGGCTCATATTCAAGATTTATTAAGGGAAGAGTCAACACATCCGGGGTGGGTAAAGTTCGAAGATGGAGAGAGATGTTCATTATACTACTATAGTATGATCAGATACCTCTACAATGGTGGGTCTGATAAATTACCAAACCCCTGTTCAAACGTGACTCTTAGGGCGTGGAGAGAAGCTCATAGCATGCTTCAACGTCCCAACTCTCTCTCTCACCAGACCTGGAACTTACTGCCGTATTGTAGGGTGACCCTGCCAAGTGTGGGCAAGACACCCAATTTCTTAAGATGTGGAAAAAAAAGGGCCTATATAAAGTGGACCAGCTGTGGCAAGATGAGGAGCCAATTCCCTTTAAAACACTAGCCAGAAACTTTAATTTGGGTGTTTCACAATACTTTTTGTGGGTTAGGCTTTAGGGAGAAATTCGCTTCAGATGGCTCTGGGGTCAGAGGCTAATGCGATCCCCCTTAGAAGAATTATTTCTAGGAAGGAAAGATGAGGTGACCTTTAAGCCTCTACGGAGTTGTTACAGGTTATTGATGGGTGCTATTCAGGACCCTACAGGAAATTTAAGAGTGAAATGGGAACAAGACCTCCTGCCTGATGGGTTAGATCGGGGTGGGTGGGGACTGGGTGCAGATTATGAAGAACCTGTTGAAATGTTCAGTTAATAATAAACTCCGGACAATCCAATACAGTGTTTTTGCTCGAGCCTATTTCACCCCGGAATTGGCTAAGAGAATAGATCCACAAGCCTCGGACCTATGCCCTAGATGCCATATTTACTCAGGCTCTTTTTTCCATATGATATGGAACTGTCCAAAAATTCAGATTGTTTTGGGGAGGTATATTGGATATATTGGCAAATGTGGTGGGGTATCCTGTAGAGAACCTCTTGGGACTTCCCTTGGGGCACAGAAGTCAAATCTGGCCACAGGAGGAACTCCATAGAGTTGGGGTTGTAGTAGCTCTTAGATGCATTTTGTTGTTTTGGATGTCTAGTGAGGTCCCTACAATAGCCTATTGGTTAAACTCCCTTTTGGATTGTATGAAAATGGAACAACTCCAATATAAAGTGAGAAACCAGATGGACAAGTACTTAAAAATGTGGCGCCAACTAGAACGGGCAATGACCCAGGATTGGTTCCCTATGTTCTAAAGGACTGGAGAGATGAGGGATAAAGTACATTCTACGTTTACTGAAACCCAAATCAGTGTGAAGCTCCTCCTGGTTTTAGGTACATTGTTGGTTTCGCATATAGTTTTTTTGCTCTTAGATCTATGAATCTTGTATATTCCCCAAAATATAAGTGCCATATTGCTCACCTGACAATGTAAAGTTGTAGCTGATTAATTGTATGATTGTATGATCAAATGTATGGAACTGATAAACAACCTTATGTAAACCTAAAGGTTATAAACTCTGCAAAATGGAAAAATAAAGTTTTACAAAAAAAAAAAAAAATCTACTTTGTCTTCCCAGACAGTTCAATCTTCTCACCTCCTCACAGGGGAGGATACTGTATCCCAACCTTCAGACTCAAAGCTTGGTTCTTGAGGAACTAGAATCTGCAGGCCTGCATCTTTCCCAATCAGCCCTAGATATTCTTAAGGCTAGTAGAAAACCTTCTACTAGGAAAACCTACAATTCCCAAATGGAAAATATTTGGTTTTTGGTGTTCTCAGGGGCATGTTCAGCCAGATTCAGCTGACATTGCCACTGCTTTGGACAATTTGGTGCATCTTAACAGTTTAGGCCTCAGGCCTACCACTCTCAAGGTGCATTTGGCAGCTATCTCTGCCTTCCTTTCAGCTGGGAAAGTCTCTACTTTAGCCTCCCATCCAGTTTTCAAGAGATTTTTCAAAGGTCTGGTTCATATCAATCCTCCCTTTAGGGACCCTACTTCTGCTTGGGATCTGAATATCTGTATTGCACAGCTTATGCAGCCCCCCCCTTTGAACCATTATCTTCAGCTGAGCTAAAATACTTAACTTGGAAAACAGTGTTCCTGGTTGCCATTACATCTGCCGGAAGAATCAGTGAGTTACAGGCTTTATCAGTGGAACCTGATTTAATTTATTTCACAGGGATAAGGTGGCTCTTCGGACGAATAGAAAATTCCTTCCCAACGTGGTATCAGATTTTCATCTGAACCAATCTATGTCACTGCCTGTATTTTTCACTGACCATTCTTCTTCTGGGGAAAGAAGACTGCACAGTCTGGACGTAAAGAGGGCTCTTAGTTATAACATAGGATCTACTAAGGCTCATAGAAATGACTGTTCACAGTTGTTTCTCACTTATGGAGAAATGGGAAAGGGCAAACCTGCCACTAAGAGAACTATTGCCAGGTGGATTGTCTCCTGTATACAGTTCTGTTACTCTAAGTTGGGGAAGGAGCCACCCGCAGGCCTGAGGACCCACTCCACCACAGGTACAGCTGCTTCGGTCGCAGCAGCCAGAGACATACCCTTAGTAGAAATCTGTAAAGCAGCCACCTGGAAAACTGTTCATACATTTACCAAGCATCATTCTCTCAACATTCAGTCAAGAAGTGATGCTAGGTTTGGCACAGCAGTACTGCAGAGCCTGTTCCCAAAATAGGTTCTGTAACTCCTTCCTCCAAGGGGGTACTGTTTGGTAGTCTACATATAGTCAGAATACAGTAAGACTTCATGTTGTTTGAAGAAAAAATTACTCACCATAGTATTGTTGTTTCTCTTAATGGAGTCTTGCTGTATTCTGACCTCCTTCCCTGCCTCCCCTCCTGGAACCTAGTTGTTTTGGGATGTGGGTGGGCAGCTGCAGTGCTGCACCTCAGGGGTGTACCTAGTTTTTCCTCTACCTGGGATGAGGTTTTTATTGTTGTTGTTTTTGATATAGTATTAAGTTTCACTACCTACTTGTCTTCTTTTTGGGGTTCTCGACTTGAGTCTTTTGGACCCTAAATAAATCTGTTTCTTGCCTTTTGGCACAACATTTTGGAAAACAATTTCTGTTTTAGTTAGTTAGCATAGTGCTCGTAAGAATCTGACGGTTACTACTGAGGATTACCTGGGACAGAGGTTTGAAAACCAAGCTCGTGCCCAACGTTCTATGCCTTGGCGTAGAGTTAGCCCTTTCCTCTCCGGAGCAGTTAAAGTGCTGGGGCTAACTGCATATGGTCAGAATACAGCAAGACTCCATTAGAAGAAACAACATTACTATGGTGAGTATTTTTTTCTTCTTGGCCCTCACCCCCTCCATGACCTCCTGCGTCAGCCAGCTGTTCTTTTTTTGTCCTCCCCTTCTTACTCTTTGTTCTTGTACATGTCCTGATAGCCTCCACCAGCCCTTTCTTAATGATATCCCATTTCTGGTTAGCATCCATGCATGGTCAAATACCTGCCAGATGCCTGCCCACAATATCCCCCATCCTTTAAAGATCACCCCCTTAAATTCAATTACCCTGGTACTTGTATTTCTTGATTCCCAGCCCACATTGAGCGTGAACCATACCGTGTGATGGTCATTCCCAGCCAGAGGGTCCTCCACCTCCATATCCCTTACAGCCTCCCCATTTGACAGAACTAGGTCTAGAGCCCTATCCAATCAGGTTGGCTCCTGGACTAACTGCACCAAGAAACTGCCCTGGAGTGCCTCTAATATGACCTGCTCCTTCGTACTTGTGGTGGTTTGGGTGCTCCATTCGACCCTCAGTAGGTTGAAGTCCCCCCATCACAGTGTTCCCATTCCTACATACCCTTCTGATTTGCTCAGCTAACTCCCTATGCAGGTCATCCCCTTGGGCTGGCGGCCTGTACACCACCCCCATCCTCAATGTCCTTCTTTTTAAATATTGGAACTGCATCCATAGGGCTTCTGTTTTGCTTTCCTCCCCCTCTTCCCTTATGCACCTTATCCCCTCCCATACATAGATTGCCACGCCCCTTAGCCCTGTCCTTCCTGAAAACCCTATAACCTGGGACCGTCAAATCCCACTCCTTTTATTGGGTGGCCCACGTTTCCATGATGGCCGCAATGTCCACCCTCCCTGTTGCCAACAGAGCCTGTAATTCTGCTGATTTATTACCAAGGCTCCTCGCATTCAGTGAGAGCACCCTCCAACCTGACCCTGCCCCTTCCCCTCTCTGGGATACCCTCCATTTAATCGCCCCCCCCCCGTGCCACTGCTCCAATTATCTCCCTGCTAGCCTGGGGGGGGGGTAAGCTCGTTTGGCACCCCTCTCTGGGATCCATGCCTACCATCTGTCCACTCGCCTCCCCCCACCTAGTTTACATCCACCTTCATAGGTATGTATTCCCCTACCCTCTTTTTTTAATACCTCCTTCCCCCCCCTGCTCAAATGTAGCCTATCCCCAGCATAAAGTTCATTGTTGTCCCAGCCCCCTACCAGCCCGTATCCCCTGGAATGACACCATTCTCTCAGCCAAGTGTTAGAACTCCCCAATCCTTACCTTCCTCACCATGCTGGGACCAAGACAGAGGCAGGAAACTACAGACCTGTCAGTCTGACCTCTGTGGTAGGGAAAGTGATGGAGTCACTTCTGAAGGAAAGAATAGTTGAGTACCTAGAGGCCAGTGGAGCACAGGACCCAAGGCAGCATGGATTCATAGCAGGAAGGTCATGTCAGACGAATCTAATAGATTTCTTTGACTGGGTGACCAAAGTAGTAGACCAGGGAGGGGCTGTGGACATGGCCTGCCTAGACTTTAGCAAGGCATTTGACACAGTCCCACACAAAAGATTAATAGTCAAATTAACCAGCCTGGGAGTGGTCCCAGGGTGGTAGCCTGGGTAAACATTGGCTGCACAACAGGACACAGAAGGTAATTGTAAATGGAGTCCACTCTGAAGAAGAGAGGTTACTAGTGGGGTACCCTTGAGGTTCTGTATGGGTCCAGTCCTTTTAATGTCTTCATCAGTGACATTGCAGAGGGACTGGAAGGAAAAGTATGCCTTTTGCAGATGACACAAAGATCTGCAACAGGGTTGATACACAAGGAGGCGTGGAAAGGATGAAAAGGGACTTGGCAAGGTTGGAGGAATGGTCAGAAGTATGGCAACTAGGATTCAATGCAAAGAAGTGCAAAATAATGCACCTGGGAAACAAGAACCCAGGGGAAGAATACACAATGGTGGGGAGGTAGTAACAACAACAAAAAAGGAAAGGGACCTGGGGGTAATCATATCAGATGACCTTAAGGTTAGCAAGCAATGTGAGAAGGCAGTAGGGAGGCTGGGGTATACTGGGATGTATAGGGAGAGGCATCAGCAGCAGAAAACAGGAAGTTGTTATCCCTCTGTACAGACAGTTGGTGAGACCCCATCTGGAATACTGTGTCCAGTTCTGGAGACCCCATCTCCGCAAGGACATAGACAGGATAGAGGTAGTCCAGAGGAGGGCAACTAAAATGGTGCAGGGTCTGCAGGAGAAGCCGTATGAGGATAGACTAAGGGAGCTTAATATGTATACCCTTGAGGAAAGAAGGGAGAGGGGGGACATGATAGAAACTTTTAAGTACCTCAGTGGAATCAACAAAGTCCAAGAGGGTAGCATCTTTCAGAAAAAGAGACTTGCAAGAACAAGGGGACACAATTTAAAGATAGAGGGAGGGCGGTTCAGGGCAATGTGAGGAAGTATTTTTCACAGAGAGGGTAGTGGATGCATGGAACAGCCTTCCTGAGGAGGTTGTGGGGTC
Source organism: Neoceratodus forsteri (assembly GCA_016271365.2). Classification (NCBI taxonomy): domain Eukaryota; kingdom Metazoa; phylum Chordata; order Ceratodontiformes; family Ceratodontidae; genus Neoceratodus; species Neoceratodus forsteri. Next base: position 369,519,951 of record CM057451.1, on the reverse strand, counting down.
TAAAACTGTGGGAGAATTCAAGAATGCATGGGACAGACATAAGGCAATTCTTGTGGGGGGTAGGAAGAAATAGGCTGTTGGTTAACTAGGATCTACGGCCTATCCTGTAGGTAGGGAAATGGGCAGACTAGATGGGCCAAGCGGTCCTTATTTGCTGTCAAAGTCTATGTTTCTATGTTTCTGTGCTAGCACAGGGTACACTGAGAAGGCCACCAATTCCCCCAGTTCCCCACACAGCCTGCCCAGATCCTCAAACCTCTCCCTCACTACTTCCATCGTCTACCCTGCCAGGACATTCGTACCCACATGCACCACGGGATGAGGTTTCCTCCTACTCCTCCTAGCATGCTTAAGAATTGACTGCCCTGCTCTGTCTGCAGATAAGCCAGGTATGGACTCCTCCCAGATGTGACTATATCATTCCCCCTTGCTGCCCCATCTTATCCCTTTCAGTATTGAATCCCCCAGTACTAATATTCCTCCATCTCCAACCCTCATCTCCCCCTCCAGGCTTTTACCTTGGTGATTACTGCTAGATTCTGCCTCAGCTGAAACCCTCCCCTTCCCTCCTATGGACCCCCCCACCCCAGACCTATCTCCGCTCCCCCTCAATGCCCCCTCACACTGCACCCCTGCTTCCCTTCCACCCTGTGCTCCCCCCTCCCAAGTCCTTTCTATTCACCTCTCTCACCTTGTTCCTCTCCCATTTACCCCTGCTCTCTTCTTCCATCCTTCCAGCTGTGCCCTTCCCCCCTTACCACTACCACCATCCTTTGCCAGACTCCTGTCCCTCGTGCTATCCTCTTGCTTCCCATTATCTACTCCCTCATGGAGATCCCCCTCCTCCTCCAATGTTGCCAGCACCGCAGATCTATTACCTGCCCTCTCTGCTGTGCTGGGTGTGGGCTCCTTCCTCCTGCCCCTACCCCTCCCTTGTGCTTTGACACCCATTTGTATTGCCTGTGCCCCTTTCCCCATCTCATCCCCAGAACCATTGTTCCACCCACATGGTATCCTCCTATTGCTCTCTGCCCCAGCAACCCTCCCCTTCCCTCCAACCTCCTTAACTCACTACCAAGCCACTGCACTTCATCCTCGAGTCTCCTCAGCCTGTCACAGATCGGACACCCTCCTAGCTTCCACAATACATTCATCCAGACTGCCGCCCCACATCCACTGCAGCACACTTTTCTTCCCCCGTAGGCCCCTCTAGCATCCTGCAGCCCCCTGTACCCCCATCCTCTGTTGTCCTCGTCCTCACCTGCTAATACCTCCCCATACCCTAGTGTGTCATTCCCTACCTCCCTCCATTTTCTCACCTCAGTGTCACCTTAATTTCTGAAATACCCCCTAGAATGTAATCCTTCCTATCTAGTGTGTTCCTTAATAAACCCCTGCCCTGCTTCCTGCCAAGATCATGGACCCTAGTATCCCTCAATCATGTTGCACCTACAATTGAATTAGCCCCCTAGAACAACAGCTACAACCCCACCAATTGTCATACAGCAATCACTTTAAGTTCCCCTTAGAATACAGTATCTCTAGGTGGCTAAACGTAAACTTACTGGAGCAATTCCACACTGTGGGTATGGGCAAGAAAGCATTTCTAGGGTTATTTTCCCCAGGGCTACAGCCTTGGTGTTCATTGATAATAAATACTCTGCTAGGGGTATGGCATGTAAGTCTCTGTTATTACCACTCAGAAAATTCTTGCTAGGTCTGAACTTCTTCTCCTTTTGATTTGCCAAATCCTGAAATGCCTTTGCAGACTTAAAGATCAAATGCAAATATATTTTAAAACTTAACCCCTTTTTCCTGATGTAAAGGCAACCAGGCCTTATATATTACAAATAAACTGCAGGAACTTATGTATAAATGCTATTTTATTGCTTCTCTAATTTGATGGCTTCGCAGAAAGGCCCTCCCACTTTTTCAGACCAGCTGGCGGAATCTTGATTGGGTGGCAATGTCATATAAGCAAGAACTGTATCTTCAAACAACATGAAGTCTTGCTGTATTCTGACTTATTGCAGTTAGCCCCAGCACTTGAACTGCTCCGGAGAGGAAAGAGTTAAATTCTATGCAGAGCATAGAACGTTGAGCTCGAGCTCAGTTCAAACCTCTGCCTGCTGCACTTCAAAGTGTAACCGTCAGATTCTTTACTCCGCCTAACTGAACAGTCACTCCAGAGATTTCTCCTTTGCTCACAGTTCATCAGTCGGTTAAAGTCGTCGGTTTTACCGATCCTTTCATTTATAATTCGGTTCAGATCTCTGTCTGTGGTACAGTAAGTACTTAGGTAGTGGACTAGCCATAGGATACTTGTGGAAATTGTAAATTTGAACTTTTAACCGGTTCAGTTGAACCGATTATCTTGTATGTGTTATTCCTTGTATTTTTTTCTTCAGGTTTAGTGTGTGGTTACCAGCCCTTATTGGTTTAAAAAAAAAAAAAAAAGTGTTTCTTGCGTTTTTTTCAAATACCCGTAACATGGTTAGAAACCGATAAGGGGGTCTTACCTGGCTTTTGCCGAGTAAAGGGTAAGTTTGAGTTATAGGATGGCTACGTCTGAGAAATCCAAAAGAAAAACCGGGCCCACTGAGTTTCAACACTGCAGTGTGTGTGGGGAAGTCTTTGCTAAGGCTGATCCCCACACCACCTGTGTTTATTGTCTGGGGTTTGACCACCTCAATTCAGACTGCCAAATATGTAAAAATTTCCCTAAATCCACCCTAGACAAGAGACTGGGCAGGCTTAGGGATAAGGAGGCTGAGAAGTCCACTGACCCAGATGGCCAGCCCTGTTCGGTTTCAGCCGAACCAGAAGGAGTGCCCTCTGACCAGGGCGATACTTCTCTGGGCAAAAGGAGAGATGATTCCGAGGGATAGGGTCTGTCAGAAAAGAAAAGACAAATTGGCCAGTTCAGATTCAGAGTCGCATGTTCCGACCACCAAGGAGATTGCCCGAGCGATTAGGATTGTTGAATCGCTTCTTATGGTTCCGACCGAACCGGTGCCTTCTGGCAGGCGTTCGGTTCGGTCGGTTCCTCCAGTTCAGGATTATGCCCCTGAAGATTTTTATGAACCGGATTTGGAGGGGGACGATGATTATGAAGGTGATGATGATGATGATGATGATGATGATGATGATGATGATGATGGAATAGAAGGTCTGGATGAGCCCATTGAACCGGACATCTCCTCAGACAGACCTTCTGGTGTTTCCCCTCCCAGGCTTTCTGAGTCCTCTTCTCACTTTATGTTTTACAGAAAAGTGGCAGAAACCCTCCAGCTCCCCTTGGAAGAAGCTGTGGAGGAACAAGAGGAGCCTGATTACGTTGAAATGATGGACATCCCAGAGTCCAAGAGGTTGTCTATTCCCCTTCATAAGCCCTTTGGGAAACACACAAAAATTGTTGAAAACTCCTAATTCTTTACCTCCTGTTGACTGAAGGATGGACAAGAGGGACAAGTTGTCAGGCTCAGGTACGGAGTACTTGTACCAGCAATGCAGCCATGTTGGGGTTGTGCAGGCTGCAGCCTGTGATAAGGCTAACATACCCTTGGCATCACCCCCCCCCCAGATAAAGACTCCAGGAAGCTGGATGCCATGGCAAAGAAACAGTACATGGCATCCTCCTTGGGACTCAGGCAGGCTAATTACATGGCCTATACAGCCAGGTACCAGCAGTCCAGGTGGGACACTGTACTGGCACTGGCTAAGCAGGCCTCCCCCCCAGCTGGCCAGGGAGCTGGAGGAGGTGGCTGCTGATGGGATCGAGGCATCAAAGATCCAATTTCATGCTGCTGTGGACTCCAGTGATGTGTCATCATGAGTCATGGCTACATCTGTGGCTCTTCGGAGAATGGCTTGGCTCAGATGTACTTGCCTTTCACAGGACACCCAGGTTAAGGCAATGGATTTCCCTGTGGTGGGTAATTCTTTGTTTGGGGAGCAGACAGAGAATTACATGAAAAAGATGGATGAATATAGGACCGCCTACAGGACTGCACAAGCCAAGGAAAGACAGGCAACTCCTCAAAGGTAGCAAGCTAGGGGCAGGGGCAAGCGTTTTCATAGGCCTTTTTACCAAGCACAGGCCTCCTCTCCTTTTTCTCAGAGGGGTTCTTCAGAGGGAGAGGCAGAAGGGGGATGAGCAGGGCTGCATCCACTCCTCAGCCCAAGGCTCCTGCCAAGCAGACACCCTGATGTGTCAGCCCGCGTCGACTCCCCAATTCCTGTAGGAGGCAGGCTGGCTTACTACTTCCAGGACTGGAAGTCTGTTACCTAGGACAGGTGGGTCCTGGAGGTAGTAAGCCAGGGACTGGTTCTCAGCTTCAAAAAGTTCCCAAAGCTGAGAGTCAGATCCTTTCCACCTGCAAGCATCTCCAAAACCGTTGCCCTAGAGGCAGAGGTTTCTTCTCTGCTGGCCTTAAGGGCCATAGAGAGAGTTCCTACAATACACAGGGGCAAAGGTCTGTACTCCAGGTACTTCCTTACCCTGAAAAAGACAGGGGAGTGGCGACCCATCCTAGACTTAAGATACCTGAACAAACATCTTTTAAAACCAAAATTCAAAATGGTGACTCTGGGAATAATCCTTCCCTCTCTAAGGCCAGGGGACTGGCTAGCCTCCCTGGACCTAAAAGATACCTACTTTCACATTCCCATCAGGTGCTCCTACAGAAAGTACCTCAGGTTTGAATTGCCTTCAGGCCATTATCAGCTCAAAGTAATGCCCTTTGGCCTAACATCAGCTCCAAGGGTGTTTACAAAATGCCTAGCAGTAGGAGTGGCCTTTCTGAGGAGAAAAAATATCTCCATATTCCCATACCTGGACGACTGGCTCATTGTGGGTCAGTCTCCAGACCAAGTCAAGTCAGATCTGCAAGTGACCCAGCAAGTGCTCACTTCTGTAGGATTTCTTCTCAATCTTCCCAAGTCAGTTCTCGAGCCAGTACAGCTTCTGACTTTTGTAGGGGTAGAACTGGATACTGTCAAAGCAAGAGCCTTTCTTCCCCTGGAAAGAGTAAGGGCCATCATAGAGCTGGCTTCCTCCTTCCACCTTCTGGTTTCTTGACCAGCAAGGCACTTCCTTCAGCTTCTGGGCCACATGGTAGCTTCCACTGCAGTGGTCCAGGGGGCCAGATTTCAGATGAGAGACATTCAGTTTCATCTGAGGTCTTTTTGGTCTCAGAAAAAAGATTCTCTAACCAAACTTGTTCCAGTAACTCAGACCCTGATCCAAGCCCTTCAATGGTGGCAGGATCAGCACAACCTCAGGCAAGGAGTCCCATTCATCACTCAGTCTCATTCTGTGGTTCTAACCACAGATGCTTCTCTCCTGGGGTGGGGAGCCCACCTGGGGACTCTCACAGCCCAGGGAGTTTGGTCCACTCAGGAGTCTCTTCTCCACATAAACCTTCTGGAGCTCAGGGCAGTCTATCTGGCCCTGCAAGCCTTCTCAGTCAGTACAGAACAAGGTGGTTCAGGTCAGGACAGACAGCACCACCACCATGTGGCATATCAACAAGCAGGGAGGCACTTTATATACAGCCTTGTGCACGGAAGCCATGAAGTTATGGTCCCTGGCTTATTCTCTACAGACCTCCCTGGTAGCAGTCCACCTTCTAGGAAAGGACAATGTGCTAGCAGATGCATTGAGCAGGATTTCCCAGGGCCATCACGAATGGTCCCTGGATCCCCTAGTGTTGAAAGTGATTTTTTTCAAGGTGGGGTACTCCAGGAGATAGATCTCTTTGTAGCCCCAGACAATCACCAACTTCCTCTTTTTTGTTGCAGACCCCCAGTCTTGGGCTCAGTCCCTCTGGATGCTCTGATTCTAGATTGGGAAGGGAAATTTCTATATGCCTTCCCTCCTTTTCCTCTGTTGTTCAAGGTCCTGGTCAAGATAAGGTCACAATCCTGCAAAGTGATCCTGATTGCTCCAGATTGGGCCAGGCAGCCTTGGTACCCCTGTTGCTGTCCCTAGCAGTCCATCTTCCCCTGTCTCTTCCCAGGAATCACAATCTACTAACCTCCTCTCAGGGGAGGATTTGGTATCTAAACCTTCGGTCTCTCAATCTCAAGGCATGACTCTTGAAGAGTTAGAGTATGCAAATTTGCACCTGTCTCAAGGGATTCTGGAGATTCTCAAAGCCTCTCAAAAACCTGCCACCAGAAAAACTTACAACTCCAAATGGAAGAGATTTAGTATTTGGTGTTCCAAGAAGCACATATCCCCAGACACTGTCTACAGTTCTGGATTACATAGTTCATCTTAATGGCGTAGGCCTTAGACCAGCTACCCTCAAGGTACACTTGTCAGCTGTTTCTGCTTTTCTGTCAGTGGGAAAGCCCTCCTCATTGGCATCCCATCCTGTTTTCTGTAAATTTTTCAAGGGGTTGCTTCATACCAATCCCCCCCTTTAGGGATCCTACGCCTGCTTGGGACCTTAATGTTTGCATTGCCCAGCTTATGCAACCCCCCTTTGAGCCTTTGTCTTCAGCAGAGCTCAAGTACTTGACTTGGAAAACTGTGTTTCTGATAGCTATTACCTCTGCTAGATGTATCATTGAATTACAAGACCTGTCAGTGGAGCCTGATTTCATTTCATTTCATAGAGATAATGTGGTCCTTAGAACCAATAGGAGGTTTTTACCTAAAGTGGTTTCAGATTTTCATCTGAACGAATCCATGTCTCTTCCTGTGTTCTTCATTGACCATTTTTCTTCAGAAGAGAGAAGATTACACAGTTTAGATGTTAAAAGAGCCCTTAGCTGCTATATTGAGCATACTAAGGCACACAGGTTTGAGTCCCTCCAGTTGTTCCTCACTTATGGGGAAGTGGGAAAGGGCAAACCTGCCACTAAGAGAACTATTGCCAGGTGGATTGTCTCTTGTATACAATTCTGCTATGAAAAGCTGGGTCAAGTACCACCCTCAGGCCTGAGAGCTCATTCGGCTAGAAGTACAGCTGCTTCCCTGGCTGCTGCCAGGGATATTCCTTTGCTAGAGATTTATAAAGGAGCCACCTGGAAAACAGTCCATACATTCACCAAGCATTACTCTCTGGATATCCAGGCTAGGAGTGATGCTCGGTTTGGTACAGCAGTACTGCAGAGCCTATTCCCAAAGTAGGTTCGAGTCCCTCCTCCATGGAGGTACTGCTTGGTAGTCTGCAATAAGTCAGAATACAGCAAGACTTCATGTTGTTTGAAGAAAAAATTACTTACCTTAGTAATTGTGTTTCTTCTAATGGAGTCTTGCTGTATTCTGACCTCCCTCCCTGCCTCCCCTCTCAGAACCTGGTTTTTGGGAAGTGGGCTGGCAGGTGCAGTGTTGCACCCCAGGGGTGCATTTGGGCACTCCTTCCTTTTAGAGAGGAGGAGTTGGTTATATTTGGTTATTTTAATAGTCATAAGTGTTCACTACCTGGTTTTTCATTTTGGATTTCTCGACTTGAGTCTTTTGGGGATCCAAAATATTTGGTTGCCATTTGGCTAGTAAAACATTTTTACAATTTCCACATTGTTTTAGTTAGTTAGTATTAGCTCATAAGAATCTGACAGTTATACTTTGGAGCAGTTCAAGTGCTGGGGCTAACTGCAATAAGTCAGAATACAGCAAGACTCCATTAGAAGAAACACAATTACTAAGGTGAGTAATTTTTTAATTTTGCTCAAAGTCCTGGCAGCTTAGCTCATTTGCTTCCGGTGGCCATTTTGGGTCCATTCCAGCAATGGATGGTTCAGACACCATATGGTATGTATGGGAATGAATGCTATACACACAGTACGTCATATTATGAAATGGCAAACATCAGCTGTCACTTCAAACAGTATTAAATATACTGTAAGTTATTATATATCTAGTAACATTCACTGGCTAATCAGTACAACTTTGGGGACAATATTAAGCAAAGAAAAGGGGTGCCCAAACATCATCAGGTCATGTAATTTTTTCCCCATTTCCCTGACATAACTAATCTAGCTGCAGTTCTATTTGGAGTCTCCCCATTTGCTGAGGTTTTACTGCACTCTTAATATTTATGCATTTTCTTTGTTATGTGTTTTCTCTTCTCAAACTGTGTACCACTGCCCTTGTATCCCTTCCAAAATATTTACTTATGTCCTGCACATCTTCCTGATATGTAATTCTACACTGTCCCCTACTAACGTTAGACCTTTATTCATCTTTCCCAAAATGTGCACCTCTTTTACTGCACCCTCACAATATTTTTATTTTCACCCGCTCTCTCCCAGAATTTGCACCGATCCAAATATGAACTCCATCTTTTGCATCCCTCTCTCAAAATTAGTACTTTAGCCCCCATCACCATATATGTTTATTTATTTAGCTTTTGTTTACCGGGTAAGTACACTAGACAAGTAGTATGCCTATTTTCAGGAACGACCCGGGAGAGCACAAAACATACAGTATACATACATGGCAACATTGGAGAAACAGCATGATACAGTAAAAAACAGCTATAACAACGCTTGTATAAGGGCAGAGATACTGCCACAATATAGTACAAATTGTTGCAGGACATAGATAAACATTAGAATCACTGAATACATATTTCATAGACCATCATGGACTCAGAGTGGACAATAGTGGACTGCAGAGTATTACATTACAGAGACTAGGAGCAGTCACATCTTGTCGTTTGTTTTAGGTGGGACCACAGGGAGGAGCGAAAGGTCCCATGGGAAGGGGCAGAGCGAACAGAGTCCGGAATGGAGTTCCAGAGCCTAGGCACAAAAGCGGCAAAGTCACGATCCCCCATAAGGGTCCGAGTAGGGGGAACTTTAATCAACTCGGCGGTCTGTGACCTGAGCTGGTAGGGGATGGTGTCCAGTTTTGGGAGGAGATGCGCCAGTCCCGACGGTATGCCCGTGGCAAGCACTTTCCTGGTGAAGTTTCCTACACCAAGGATCAGGAATTCAGCAGGGGGGAGCCAGTTGAGTTTGTCATAGAGCTGACATCGGTGGGTGAGTTTGGGAGCAGCAAGTGCAAACCGACAGATATCATTATATGCCGTGTTCCACCGATTAAGATGGATTTGAGGTGACCTGGCAAATAGGTGGTATCCATAACTAAGGGAGGGGAGAAGCACTCCCCTCGCAAGTGCCAGCCTCGCCTCCCGAGTCAGGTTGTATTTGGCCCTGTAGGCAGGCCAAGCTTACACCTGGTGGCTCTGCAGATGTTTTGGATATGGCTTCCCATGTCAAGTTGTGGGTCGAGGTGACCCCAAGATATTTAATTGAGCTCGCTGTTGGCAACAGGGGCCTCCATCACAAGCTATTTTAAGTATAGCCGATGGGGTTTTAACTTGGCCGTGGAACCAAAGAGCATGGCCTGAGTTTTGTTAGATTCAATACCAGTCTGTGGTTGGTAATCCAGGCCGAGACTCTGCTGAAGTCTTCAGATAGGCACTGGTTAAGGTCAGCAGCATTACGAGCATGGGCCACTAGCACAAGGTCATCTGCATAAAGCGTGACTTGGCAACGAGAGGTCACCTGTGGGAGTTGATTAATAAAAAGTGAGAATAGGAGAGGTCCAAGTACCGATCCCTGGGGAACTCCCATGGTCACAGCCCTAGGCTCTGAGAGGACCTTGTTAAAGCAGGTGCGCTGCTTTCTACCCGTTAGGTAGCCCATCATCCAACTCACGGCATGCGGAGAGAACCCGAGAGCCCTGAGCTGCTCCCCCAGTAGGTCATGGTTGACAAGGTCAAAAGCTTTTGACAAGTCAATAAATATAGCACCTGACAGTTTGCCCTGATCCATGGTGTGCATTTACACCTGCACTCCTCCTAACTGAACACTACTTGCACCCCTCTCCAATTCTGTACTTATACCCTGCCCAAAATATCTTCCTGGACCTCTGCAGTCTTTCTGAAATTTGAACTTGCACCCCCATACTTTGCACTTGTTCCCCTGCACCTGTCCTGAAATTTATACTTACACCACCACATCACTCCCCAAAATTGGATTTGCCCCAGCATCCCTCTCAAAATTCATACTTGCACTCATGCACACCTCCAAAATTTGTACTTGCACCCATGCACGGCTCCAGAATTTGTACTTGCACCCATGCACACCTCCAGAATTTGTACTTGCACCCATGCACATCTCCAAAATGTGTACTCAGACCCCTGCACCCCTCCCAAAATGTGTATCTGTACCCCTTCATCCCTCCCAAAATTTGTACTTGCATCCCTCCCAAAATTTGTATTTGCACCGCTACATCCCTCCCGAAATGTGTGTTTATTCCCCTGCCTCTCCCAAAACTTGTACCCTGACATCCCTCCCAAAATTTGTACTTGCACCCCTCCCAAAATTTGTACTTGTACCTCGGCCTCTCCCCAAATTTGCACTTGTACCCCTACACGCCCTCCCAAAATTCGTACTTGTACCACCTCATACCTCCAAGAGTTTGTACTTGTGCCTCTGCATACCTCCCAAAATCAGTGTCAGTGGCTCAGTAGGTAGCATACTCGCCTCTGAGGCCGGGAGATCAGAGGACTGTGGGTTCAGTTCCTACATCTGGCACTTGAGTTAATATCCCAGTACTGACACTGTAGTGCAGCATGAGAGGGGTGCTGCACTTCTGAGGTGCCGCCTTTCGGATGAGACGTTAAACCGAGGTCCCATCTGCCTGGATTTGTGGTAGTTCAGGTGGATGTTAAAGATCCCATGGCACTTATCGAAAAGAGTAGGGGAATTTCCCCGGTATCCTGGCCAAATTTCCCTCATTCACTAAAAATACCACCAACAGCTTAATCTGGTTCAAGGTCAGCTGGCATTCATCTGTATCCCCCTCCCCCGGGTTGTTCCTGAAAATAGGCAGGATATGTCTAGTGCACTTACCCGGTCAACAAAAAAAGAAAAAAAACTAAACTAAAATTTGTACTTGCACTCCTCCTAAAATTTGTACTTGCACTCCTGCACACCTCCCAGTATTAGTACTTCTACATCTACATCCCTCCCAAAAAATTGTACATGTACCCTGTACATCTCCCAAAATGTGTACTTGTATGCCTACATCACTCCCAAAATTTGTACTAGTACCCCTCTCAGATTTGTACTTGTACCCTTACACCTCTCTCAAAATTTGTTCATGTACCTCTGTACATCTCCCAAGCATCCCTCCCAAAATTTGTACCTGTGCCCCATATACAGTACCTCCCCAAAATTGTACTTATACCCCTACACCTTCCAACATTTGTACTTATACCTCTACACCCTTCCCAACAGTTGTACTTGTATCCCTGCATCCCTCCCAAGACGTGTACTTCTACCCCTCACAACATTTTACTTGTACCCCTCTACCTCTCCCAAAATGTGTGCCTGCATGGCTGCACCAGTCCCAATGTATAAACTTTTATCCCTGCACCCCTCCCAAAATATTTACTTGTGCCCTACATCCCCTAAAGTTTGTACTTGCATGCCTCCCCAAATTTGTAATTGTACCCCTACACACTCCCAAAATTTAAACTTGTACCTCTGCACCCCTCACTAATTTGTACTTGCACCCCTCCCAAAATGTGTACTCATACCCCAGCACACCTCCTAAAATGTGTCTTTATACTCCTACACCCCTCCCAAAAGTTGTATCTGTACTACTACACTCCTCCCAAAATGTGTATGTGTACCCCTGCTTCCTCCCAAAATTTGTACTTGCACTCCTCCCAGATTTGTAGCACACCTTGCAAAGTCTGAACTTACACCCCTGTATTCCTCAATCAAATGTGTACTTATGCCACTGCAATGCTCCAAAAATTTGTACTTGTACCCCTTTACACATCCCAGAATTTGTACTTGTACCCCTATTCCACTCACAAAATTTGGATATGTACCCCTCCGCCAATTGGTACATGTACCCCATTATACCTCCCAAAAGTTGTACTTGTACCACTGTATCCCTCCCAAAATGTGTACTTGTACCCCTTCACCCCTCCCAACATTTGTACTTGTACCCCTTCACCCCCAAAAGTTGTACTTGTACCACTGTATCCCTCCCGAAATTTGTACTTGTACCCCTTCACCCCTCCCAAAAGTTGTACTTGTACCCCTTCACCCCTCCCAAAAGTTGTACTTGGATCCATGCTAAAATTGGCATCCCTCCCAAACTTTGTTTCCCTACCATCTCTCATCTCTTAAACTGCACAAAAGACTGAAGTGCTGATTTGGGGAGTAGTGTGTGAAAGGTGCAGTACATATTTTTGAAGTAGTGTGGCACAAAGGGTATTAATTTGTGGAAGGGTGTAGTGGTATTTGTGTAAATTGTATGAGGGTTGTAAGAGAAGGGATGCAGATTATTGGCAATCTTGCACATTTGCTGTGTGCAAGGAACTGAGAAAAATGGGAAAGTGTTTGGATTTTGAAATGAATTTTGGGAGAGATACAAGTGAAGGGGGAGAAATCATGGGGAGAGTGGAGGTGGGGTAAATAGTTTTCAGAGTGTGGCATAGGTGTACAATTTTAGAGGGTTTCAGGGGCAGAGGTGCAAATTTTTAGAAGGGAGTGAGTAGGAGGTACAGATTTTGTGTTGGGTGAGGGGCGGGACAAACTTGTGGAAGGCTACAGGTTTGGGGAAGCTGTGCAGAGCAGGTACAAGTCCCAGAAGTCATGTTGTAGAGGGTATAGATTTTTGGAGAAGTACATATGGTATCAATTTGGGATATGCATAGATGGGCACGCATCTTGGGTGAGTGGGGATGGGATGCACATGTTGGGGTAGGGTGGGAGTACAAATTGGAGAAGGGGCATTAGGGGTTAGTATATAAATGTTGGGATGGGTGCAGGGTAGGAGTACAAATATAAAGGGAGAGGGGGCAAATTTAGGGAGGAATGCAGACTTTTTTAAGAGGTGCAGAGGTACATATTTTAAGTGGGGTGTATGGTAAGTATACATTTCAGAAGGTGTGCGGGAGAAGGGGTATAGGCTATAAGAGAGGTGCAAGGCAGAGTTAGAAACTTGGAAGAAGTCTGTGGGCATGTTTTGGAATAATTTCAAGGGGGGATGGCAGAGTAGAGGTGTAAATTTTTGTGGTGTTATACATTTGGGGAGAGGTACTGGGTTAGTAGTATACTTTTTGTGAGTGCTGTGGAACCCCAGCAAAGGGACTGAATCTGAAAAGTGTAAGTAAGGAGTGAGTTGTGATACATTCAGGGCTGGAAAAAGAATGCAGGAAACAAAAATTTAAAACCCCAGGAAATCTTACTATATTCTGACAAATGCAGTATGGTCTCACCATAGGACTGCCCCAGAGCTGAAATAGTTACCAGAACCTATGCAAATGGTGGAATGCTAGACTCGAGTTCAGTTTTCAAACCATTGTCCCTGGTTGTACTTCCTGCAAACCGTCAGATTCTTTAATCTGCTTGCCTCAGTAAGACGTCTCTGGAGAGCTCTCCTTCACTTTCTTGAAGAGATTTGTTTTCATTGGTTTTCTAAGTTACCACTTATTTATTTTCGTATTTTGCAGACACCCACTTCTGTCCCTCCTGTGGACAAGAAGCTTGAAAAGAAGTACCGGGTGGCCAAGGGAGGAGCCAAATTCCTTTTTGGACATCCCAGTTATGAAGAAGTGGTGCAGGCTGCTGCATGTGACAAAGCAGGCATACCACTGGTATCATATCCTCCTGAGAAGGACTCAAGAAAAATAGATTCTATGGCCAAGCAGGTTTATCTGGGGTCTTCCATGGCCATTAGGCAGACTTCCTATATGGCCTATGTTTCCAGATACCAGAAAAATCCCTGGAACACCGTATTGGAGATTGCTAAGGCTATTCCTGCCCCCATGACATCTGATCTGACAGAGGCTGCTAAACGTGGCATAGAAGCTTCCAAGTATCAGTTTCGGATGACAGTGGATGCGAGTGACACTGTAGCTAGGCAGATGGCAACTTCAGTGTCTCTGAGAAGGTTTGCTTGACTCAGGACTACAAATCTGACCCAGGATACCCAGACAAAAGCCTGAGATTTTCCGTGTGAGCCCACATCTCTGTTTGGGGAGCAAACAGAGGCTTACATGAAAAAAAAATGGACGAGTACAAGGCAGCTTACAAAAGTGCAGCTGCTAAAGAAAAGATGTCCACACCCCACAAACACCAGAGTAGAAGTGGTAGGGGTAGAACCCAGTACAGTCCCTTTTTCCAGCCTCAGGCTTTCCCAGTCTGTCAACAGCAGAGAGGGTATTTCAGAGGCAGGGGCAGGAGGGGCAGTGGTTGTACTGCCCCGGCACACAGCCTGCTGCACAGGCAAAACAGAACCCCTGATGTGCCTGTCAGGGTTGCCTCCCCATCTCCAGTAGGGGGCAGGCTGGCTCACTACCTCTAGGCTTGGCAGATCATCACCACAGACAAGTGGATCCTGGATGTAGTGGGCCAGGGTCTTGCTCTCAGCTTCAAAGTTATGCCCAGGCTAAGGGCAAGGATTTTCAGACCTGCTACCTCATCTGAAACAGCTCTTTTGGAGTAGGAAGTAATCAACCTGCTGTTGCAAAGGGTAATAGAACCTGTTCCTCTGGCACAAAGGGGAAAAGGCCTGTACTCAAGATACTTCCTCACAGTAAAGAAAACGGGGGAGTGGCAACCCATATTGGATCTCAGACACCTAAACAGGCATTTGACAAAGCCAAAGTTCAAGATGGTGACCTTGGCAACCATTCTCCCAACATTAAGGCAGAAGACTGGTTGGCGTCTCTGGACCTCAAGGATGCTTACTTTCACATCCCCATCAGGCAATCCCACAGAAAGTACCTCAGATTCAGAGTGCCATCAGGTCATTATCGGTTCAGGGCTCTGCCCTTTGGCCTGACTTCTGCCCCAAAGGTGTTCACAAAGTGCTTGGCAGTGGTTGTGGCACACCTAAGGAGTAAAGGGGTAACAGTATTTCCCTATCTGGATGACTGGCTAGTCATAGGTCAATCACCTTAGCAGGTCAGGGATGCTCTGGTAGTCACACAGGATACTCTGCAGTCACTAGGGTTCCTGGTGAATCAAAAAATGTCAGTGCTGGAACCAGCCTGGCTCCTGGAGTTTATAGGCGTGGAACTGGATACCTCACAAGGAAAGGCATTCCTTCCTCGGGGAAGAGTGGACAGCCTGGTACAGCTAGCCAGTTCCTTCCAGTTGCATGTTCCCAGGCCAGCAAGGCACTTCTTACAGCTGCTGGGGCACATGGCAGTATCAACAGCAACAGTGTTAGGGTCCAGGTTCCAAATGGGAGACATTCAGTTTCATCTCAGATCCCACTGGTCCCAGAAAAGGGACTCTGTCAAAACTAGTGCCAGTTATAGGAACTTTCCTTCAAGCACTACAGTGGTGGCAGGAATGGGACAACCTCAGGCAAGGAGTGCCATTCCTGCAGCAACCCCCTTCACTAATTATAACAACAGACACCTCCTTACTAGGGTGGGGTGCCACTTGGGGGAACACACTGCACATGGTACATGGCTCAAACAGGAGTCACTGTTGCACATAAACCTGTTGGAACTCAGGGCAGTCTTGTTGGGTATACAGTCCTTTGCCACGATGCTGCAGGGCAAGGTGGTACAGGTCCGGATGGACAACACAACCACCATGAACTATATAGACAAACAAGGGGGCACAAGGTCAACCCTACTGTGCTCAGAGGCCATGCGAATCTGGAGTTTAGCCTACTCCCTCAGAATTTTTCTCAGCATTCTATCTACCAGGAAAGAACAGTGTCTTAGCAGATGCTCTCAGCAGGATCAATCAGAATCATCATGAATGCTCACTCAACAGGCAGGTCCTGCAGGTTGTTTTCAGGAGGTGGGGCACTCCAGAAATGGACCTTTTTGCAGCCCCAGACAACCACTAGCTGTCACAGTTCTGCTGCAGACCTCCTTTGGTGGGCACAGTGCCATTGGACGCACTACTTCCGGACTGGACAAGGATGTTTCTGTATGCCTTCCCCCATTCCCTTTGTTACTGAGAGTATTGAACAAGGTCAGGGATCAGCCAGCAACAATGATTCTCATTGCTCCAGATTGGGCTAGGCAGCCTTGGTACTCATTCCTCCTGTCCCTGTCAGTAGCCAGACCAATCAGCCTCCCCAGGAGGCACAACCTACTGACCTCTCGGGGCAGGATCCTTTACCCCAATCTCCGGTCCCTCAGGCTCAAGGCCTGGCTCTTCAGGACTTAGAGTACGCCAACTTACATCTTTCCGAAGAGGTTTTGACTGTTCGCATGGTATCTAGAAAACCCCCTACCAGGAAGATCTACACATCTTAAGTGGAAAAGGTTTTCCATCTGGTGTCAGGCAAAGGGTATAGACTACAACCAGGCAGGTCTGCCGGTTGTCCTAGACTATCTGACACACCTCCATTCCCTTGGCCTCAGACCATCTACCCTTAAGGTACACCTGGCAGCTTTCTCTGCTTACCTCTCAGCAGGTAAGGGCTCATCCCTGGCTTCAAATATGGTATTCAGGAAGTTTCTCAAAGGGCTGTGTCACAGGGTGACCTGTGATAAGTGAGGGTTTTAGAAAAAGGTTAATCCCCCCCCCCCATGGTGGTGGGGCTTCTCTAATTTCATGCTGATGCAGGATGCATTTTGGGAAATAAAAGGGTTTAAGCGCAGTGCTGTGAGTCTGGTAGTTCTTTATTAATTATGCAGTCCAGGGAGATTGACAATAATAGGCTCGAAAGAATGTCTGTCAAAGAAACTCAGTTTAGTGCTGTTTTTGCACTACGTGGGGTAAATATTTGAATGGGGAAAGGTAGACTGTTGTGAGTTGTAGGATGTTCTCCCCCCGCCCCCTTAGAGCGAAAGTGGCATATAGCCTTTGGGGAAGGTTGGTGCAAGGAGTTTGAGCCACCTATCTTTTTGGGGAGGCTGTATTTCTTTAGCTTTTCGAGCATTTGTCTGTGTTGCTGTAACTTTGGTGAGGGAGCGCAGGGTCGGGAGCAGTAAAGCCACTGCCCGGATAACTGCAAGGACATGGTGCTGTTGCTCCGTGGCGGTGCGGCTTGGTGTGTTGTGTGTTCTGATTCCTGACTAATTCCCTTTGCTTTGGTGCTAGGTGTGATGGACCGCCATGACTTTAGGAACATTTGTGCTGCTGGGGATAATGCTCCGGGTGAGTGGTTTGCACTTCCTAGGTAATTATTTCTTGTAGGGTGCTGCTAGCAAATGTGGTTTCTCAGGTCGGGAGCTGCCCTTCCTCATCCTTCGTGGACACTACTACTACTATTTAACTATGCTGTAAAAGGGTCACAAACCGTAGTAGTGTTAAGGTTAGACTGAAAAATAGTTTAAGGATGTATCTTTTACATTTCCTCTTTTCTCAGCACAGAAAATAAAAGGTATTGGGAATAACATTGCTGTATTTGCACTTTCTGTTGGTTTTCTGGCTGGGGCTTGGTTAGAATGCTGTGGGGAGGATTGTTTCCTGTTTCCACTTCACCTGTGTGTAATTTATTTAAAGGGCTTCAAAATGCTGACTTAGAAACTGCCCAAAGAAACTGAAGCAAGTGAGTTTTGTTACTACTTATTCAAACGTTTACAGTTAGGTGAAACAATGGTCCTAAGGGAAAGGAACTCCACTTACCTCTCTCTCTGGTCTGCTCTTCCTTATGTAAATTCAGGACTCCTTTAGGAGCCTGCTGGCCTGTAGCCACTAAATGTATACAGCCTAAGGCAGGACCGTTTGAATGAAAGTGGAGTCCATTAATTATTTATTAAGTCTTTTGTTTTTTCTTTTGAAATATAAATTAAATAGTATTTATTTTCAGTGTCATGCTATACAAAATGTTATAATAGTACTGTTAAATGAAGACTGAAATAAAAACAGTTTGTACTGTTGAAAATAAAAGTTTTCAACACTAGGTGGGGTGGGCTCAGGGTCACATGGGTTTGTAAGCAAGTATATAAGGGCTGTTATTGCAAGCTATTTCAGATAAGTGTTGGGTCTGGAAACAGACTCCAGCAGGGAGCTCTAAGCATTTCTCCCCACGTAGTAAAGTAGAACACCTGGGATGGCTAGCTTTTTCTGGCCATGAATTCCCAGTGATTTCTATGCTTTGAAGTTGCCATTTATATTTTTATTTATGTCATACCAGTTCGCTGTTTAAGTATGTCTTGCTAAAAAAGAAGAAAGATGCTGAAGTAAAATAAATTTGCTGATATTTTTTACCTGCAATTGTGTCACACTACTGTGCAGTTTGTTCAGTCCACAAAGTCACCCGCACCCTATGACAGGCTGTTACACTTGCGTCCCCCACACAGGGAGCCAACTCCAGCCTGGGATCCCAACAAATGCATTTATTTATTTAAAAGTTTTACCAGGAAGGCATACTGAGCGATGCAACGCAACGCATTGCCCAGCTCATGCAGCCACCTTTTGAGCTCATGTCTTCAGCAGAACTCAAGTATGTGACTTGGAAAACATGGTAACTATCACCTCAGCCAGGAGGATCAGTGAGCTCCAGGCCTTGTCCACAGCGCCTAACTATATCTCAGTCCATAGGGGCAAAGTGGTTCTCAGGACCAATAGGATGTTTCTCCCCAGGGTCATGGCTGACTTCCACCTTAATCAGTCCATTACTTTGCCT
The DNA here is from genome assembly GCA_016271365.2 of Neoceratodus forsteri. Taxonomy (NCBI): domain Eukaryota; kingdom Metazoa; phylum Chordata; order Ceratodontiformes; family Ceratodontidae; genus Neoceratodus; species Neoceratodus forsteri. The sequence goes on along the minus strand of CM057451.1, from coordinate 369,501,356 downwards.
GTCTTTTTTTACTGACCATTCCACTTCAGGGGAACGTAGATTGCATAGCCTGAATGTTAGGAGGGCTATCCGCTACTATCTAGACCATACAAAGGACCATAGGCAGGGCAATACTCATCTCTTTCTGACCTATGGAGAAGTGAGGAAAGGGAAAACCAGCTACAAAAAGATCCATTGCATGCTGGATTGTTGCCTGTATTCAGTTTTGCTACAGTAAGGTGGATAAAGAGCTCCCAGCGGGTCTCAGGGCCCACTCTACCATGGGGAACAGTTGCTTCCCTGGCAGCTGCTAGGGATATTCTCCTGTTGAAAATCTGCAAAGCAGCTACCTGGAAGACTGTCCACACATTTACCAAGCATTATTGCTTGGATACCTAGGCCAGAAGTGATGTCAGGTTTGGCACAGCAGTCCTGCACAGCTTGTTTCCTAAATAGGTTCTTTGCCCACCTCCAAAGGTACTGCTTGGGTAGTCTGCATTTGTCAGAATACAGTAAGATTTCCTGGGGTTTGAAGAAAAAATGACTTAGCCATAGTAATCTTGTTTCTTCCAAGGGAATGTTATTGTATTCTGAGCTCCCTCCCTACCTTCTGTACTGGCACCTAATGGGCACTGCACTCCAGTTGTCCATATTTTTATTGCAAACCTGTTGGTGTTGCTGTTGATTGTTTTAATGGGCATCTGTGACTTGAGTCTTAGAGGTGCCCACACTGTTTAAGAAAGGTTTTGTTTTTTTAGGGGTGAATTAGTTATTTTTTTAGGATAGTTTAGTTAGCTTGTTCTTTTGCATGTTCCATAAGAATCTGATTGTTGCAGGAAGTACAACCAGGGACAGTGATTTGAAAACTGAACTTGTGGTTTGAAAACTGAACTTGAGCCTTGCATTCCACCATTTGCATAGGTTCTATTAACCATTTTGGCTCCGGGGCAGTCCTATGATGAGACCACACTACATTTGTCAGAATACAGTAAGATTCCCTTGGAAGAAACAACATTACTATGGTAAGTAATTTTTTCTTACATTTTAAGAGTATGAGGGTTTTTTTTGGAGGGGGAGGCTTGTTACAATACTCACAAGGTTTGTGATTAACCTAGGGAACTTGCCAGATATTTACTATTTTGTTCTACTGGTATAAATCCATTAATAAAATCCCCCATCAGAAAATAGGGAGCAAATAATGATTTTTGTCATTTCACAATGTGTTTTACTGTGTGTACTAAGCTGACAGGACCTGGAGGAAAATGATGACATTGCTGCTTGAATTACACCAGCTCTCACCCAAGATACCACTGGCTGGTTTGAAAAAGTCGGAGGGAGTTTTGTAAAACCATCACATAAGACAGGCAAACAAAATAACATTTATACATGAGTAATTGCATGAGTCTCATGAGTAACTGCATGAGTAATTTGAACTTTATTTGTAACAAATGAGACTTAGTTGTCCTCATGGTGGGCAAATAGTACATTTTTAAAGCATTTGCATTTGATCTTTAAGTGGGTGTGACTCAGTTTCCTCCTTCAACAATCAATTAATGGATGTACATAGTAAACAATAACCCATGGTATGGAATTATTATTGGGGATTAATCAACACCCCGGGTGTGTTGAGAGGCACGATGCCGCAAGCCAAGTGTCCTCAGAGCACCCAGGGTGTTGATTAATCCCCAATAACCCCATACTCTGGAGTGGGTTATTGCACGTATAACATGGGTTATGTGCAAAACAAGGGAAAACCCACAGAAAGGGGTTTTCCCCTGTTTAAATAGTAAGAAAGTGACTGTATTTTGCCACCTTGGAAAATAGTCCCTAACAAAGAATGTATATCTGATTTCTGTTATGCACACATGCAAATGTCACAGATACAGTAGTGACAGGATCTGTGACATTTGCTGTGCATAATATTCTGTGTTAAACTTCAAATGCTCCTTACTTTGCTGCCCCCCCACACACTGACATTCAACAGTGTTGGCAATCTAAGGACCTTGGGGACAGCTCGAAGTAAAACAAAAATAAATGCCATGTTATTAACTAACATAATCTGTGCCCCTTTACTGTCGCTAACCCTTCCCCCCACCAGGTGGTGAGTGGATCGCAGACACAGACACATCCTTGGAAGTGAAGAGAGGGCCAGAGAGAGAGGGACATGACACTGCTGGAATACTGCACTAGCTGTCCCCATCACGCTGTCAGTGTGTGTGTCTCACTCACTCTCTCTCTCTCTCTCTCTCTCCGCCAACTGCTGACTCTGTTCTTTTATGACTGATACACTGGAAACGCGGTGCTCACAGACAGAGAGAGACAGACAGACAGCGCTCACTACTTCCCGGCTCCGAGTACACCCCCCCCAACATTACAAACTTTGCTGTGTTTTCACTTTTCCCTCAACAAAAAGAGCTGCAGTATTACATATGCATGCTGCTGTTAGCCTTTAGCTTACGTCTGATGAAAAATGGCAAATCAAAAAAACACCTCAAAAATGGGAAATTCAGACAGAGCAAACTAAATAAATTGACACTGAGGATTTTTTTTTTTAATCTTTTAGTCAGGTAAATAGCATACACAGTATGGCATTACAAACATCAGACAGCTCCTCTTCCAGCCTCTGAGGATATTGTCTCCATATTTCTTACCACTACATTCTTTTTACAAATTAAGCATTGCCATTCCCTTACTTTTAGTGTATAGCGACCTTGTTTTATCTTTAAATCCCCCATAACTATGTACAATTCACATTTCATTACATTTGCATAGATATACCCTCCTGTCTTAAATCATTACTGTGTTGCATTAACAGTATTCATATAGTCATATTTCAACAGAGGCAGTATTCTGTCTCCCCTCTGCCCTCATTATGGCACTTTAAGGACGCAGGTAACCTCCCGCTTCGTTCAGGAAGAGTTCTGCCTTTAAGCCTCACAGTACATCAACATAAAACCCTTGGGCCTGCAAACCAGTCCTTGCCTTATTGCCATTGCCTCCCCCACAGGTAGTGAACTTGTGTAGGTCCCCCATTTACTCAAAAACAGCTTCTCCCTCCCATATCTTTGATACATTAGCCTTTCCAATGCCAGATTATTAATTATTAAAGCTTTCCATTGCTTCAGTGATAGCCGGGCATGCGAGACCCATGTATTCTGAATACGCTGTCTCGCCATAGCCAAAAGCACCCTTACCATTCTGGGATATGCTTCCCACTTCCCTTCCTCCATGTTTTCCATCCCAAACAACAGGGAGATTGCATTGTCTGCCACCAGCATATGCATGGTGTCTATCACTGCTTGAGCTATTTCTGAACAGAAGTGTCTCAATTCCCTACATTCCCAAAAATAATGAAAATATGTACCCCTCTCCTCATTACATCTGCGACATATTGGCGAAATCATGTAGTGAAATTTACTGACCACCACTGGTGGGCAGTACAACCTACGCATGAATTTGAACTGTGACTCCTTGAACTTATTGCACATCAACAGACACATATGAGATTGCAAAACCAATATCCGTTTCTCTTCTAAGATCTGTGTTCCCAGATCCCTTACCCATAAACCCTTAACCTTTAGAGATCTATCCGGGAACAGATCCCTATCCAGCCTAGCTGCTCGTGCAATAAGGCCCTTTTGTTTGAGCTGTGCTGTCCATAACAGTTCCTCAAGGGGTTCCAACCTGTTGGTCTGCCCTTGGGGCCCACTTCTAGCAGTATTGAATGCCGTTATCTGGAAATATTTATACCTATGTGTGTGTGGAATACCACATCTCTCCTTTAAATTCTCAAACCTTTTCAGACCTCCACCCTCACACAGGTCTCTGAGGCAATGGACTCTCCCTGTTCCCAAAAGTCAAACCCTCATACCCTCATCCTTCTAACCATGGCAAGAAGGCTGGGTTCCCTACCACAGGCACCAGTCCCGTAACTTCTCCCTCTGCTCCTCTCCTTTTCTTTGCCTGTTCCCATGCCTCTAAGGTCCATTCCACGGGGGGGTGGGGTTTAGTCTTCACCCTATGGCATGCCTTTTTACCTCCTGGTATAAGCTGTCAGGCGGACTTTTATGCTCTCACCCTCCAAGTCTACCCAGGTGGCTTCCACCCCACAGTGTACCCAGTCTTGGATGTATCTATATTGTATGGCTAACACATATCCCTTAAGATCAGGGAAGTTAAGGTCTCCCTTTTCCGTCTTGCCCTTTAACCTTGCTTATTTTATTCTTTTTCTGTATCTTTGTAGTTCCTGTTATTTAATCCCATTGGTAGCATTTGCATAAAATATAGAATCCTGGGAAGTACATTCATTTTTAGGAGGTTAATGCATCCCAGCCATGAGAGAGGAAGTGCTCTCCGCCTCTCCATGTCTGCTTTCAGTGTCTGTAACAGAGGCCCATAGTTGATCCCATATAGCTCGGGGAGGTGTCTACCTACCTTAACTCCCAAGTATGTGAAGTGATCCTTCACAGCCTTAAACCCACATGTATTGGCGACATCTCTATTCCCTGCTCCGGCTAAGCTGAACAGTTCTGATTTGGACAGATTAAGCCTGTATCCGGAGAAACCCGCAAACTCTTGCGCTACCTCCAGAAGGGCTGGGATGGTGGTGTCTTGGTGTGTGGTGAAAAGCAGTAAGTCATTCACATAAAGGGTCAGTTTATGCTGTCTTCCTGACTTCCCAAGCACCTCTTGTATTCTGGCCTCTTCTCGGATGTGAATAGCAAGAGGCTCTATTGCCAGTGTGAAGAGGAGTGGAGAAAGGGGGCACCCCTGTTGTGTTCCCCTATATAATTCAAACATTTCAGAGCAGCCTTCATTAACCAACACCTGAGCCTGTGGTTTCATATATAACATCTTGACCATATCTATGTAAGTGTCCCCCAATCAGAATTTTTTTAATACCCCAAATAGATAGGGCCATTCTATGCAGTCAAATGCTTTTTCGGCGTCCATGGACAGCACCACCACTTGCCCTGGACGCCAATTGCCCCACTGGATGACATTGAGAAGCCTCCTCATGTTGTGATAAGATTGACGACCTTGTATAACTCCCGTTTGATATTTATGCACCAATTAGAGCAGGATCCCCTCCAATCTGTGGGTCAGTACCTTCGCAAAGATTTTAATATCGCAATTTAGAAGAGATATAGGGTGATACAACCCACATTCCTCAGGGTCCTTACCAGGTTGTGAAAGAACACAGATCATGGCCTGCATGCATGTTGCTGGCAGCACCTCCTTTTCACCTGCCTCTTCCAGCTTATCTGCCATAGGTCCTGTTAGATCCTTCTGTAATGTTTTATAGTATTCTATAACATATCCATCAGGCCCCCCCCGCTTTCCCATTCTTCATTGATGCTGTTACCCTCCCTATTTCTCCTGCTGTTATCTTCTCTCCTAATTTTTCCCTTTGTTCCTCCGTGAACTCTGATAGTCTCAAACCCTCCAAAAACTGTGCCACTAGCTGCTCTGTATTTCTACATTCTGCTTTGTAGATCTTCATAAAATGCTGCAAATGTCCCTGTATCTTTTCTCTCGATGTTTGTAGCTGATCTCTCCTATCTCTCACCCTAGTTACCACCGCTGATCCCCTTCTTCCCTTTGCCAACCGAGCCAATATAGCACCCGGTTTGTTCCCCCATTTACGCAACCTTTGCCTGGCATAAAACAAAGATGTGCTAGCCTTATCTGTAAGTAACAAATTAAGAGCCTCTCTGAGTGCCAACATCTCCCCCTTAAGCTGTTCTGAGGGTTGCGCTATCATTCTTCTCTCAGTGTCCTCCAGTTGTTGTTCCAGATTCTGCCTTCTAAGCCTTCTCTGCTTCTTGTACCCATTCACAAACCCTATGATTGCCCCTTGCATATATGCCGTCCCTGCTTCCCAGTATATGACTTTCATGGGAGCTGTGGCTTTGTTTGCCATCTTGTATTGCTCCCAATGCTATTTCAGGAATTTCCTGAATTTCTATGATGTCATCAGGTATGTGGGGAAATGCCAACCAGGGCATGGACAAGCTCAAACAACGTGAAGTCTTGCTATATTCTGACTATATGCAGTTAGCCCCAGCACTTGAACTGAACCGGAGAGTAAAGAGTTAACTCTATGCAGAAGCATAGAACGTTGAGCTCGAGCTCGGTTTTCAAACATCTGTCTCTAGCACTCTGAAGTGTAACCGTCAGATTTTTTACTCCACCTAAATGTGAAGTCGCTCCGGAGATCTCTCCTGCACTTCAGTTCGATATAGTTTGAATCGGTCGGTTTTGTCTAACCGCTTCTTTATTTTCAGTCTTCTTACCTCTGTCTCGGTAACAGTAAGTGGTAGTAGTATGTAGTTTTGTTGTAATTCTGGTGTTTCTTGTGGAAATTGTTTTGCCTTCGGTTCTTCTCCAGTCGGTCCGGTTTAGAACCGAAACCCATTATATTGAGTTCTTTTCCAAAAATTTTACTGTGGTTTCCGGTACTCATCGGTTCCTTAAAAAATCTGACTTTGTGGATTTTTTTAACCAACCCTTGGCACGGTTGGAACCGATCAGTTTTAGTTGCCTGGCGTAAAACTGTAAAGGGTAACTGTTTTAAGTTTTTGGTATGTCTGACAAACCCAAAAAGAAAACCGGTCCCACTGGGTTTCAGCACTGTACAGAGTGTAAGGAGGCCTTTGCTAAAGCCGATCCTCACCTCGTTTGTGTGTATCGTCTGGGGTTTGACCACCTCAAAGAAGACTGCCAGATCTGTAAGAACTTTCCCAAAGCCACTCTGGAAAAACGTTTGAGTATGCTGAGGGAGAGGGAGGCCGAGAAGTCCGCTGACCCGGATGGCCAGCCTGGTTCAGTTGCGACCAAACCTGAGGAGGTGCCCACTGACCTGGGCGATACCTCCTCGGGCAAACGGAGAGACGATTCTGCGGAATCGGTTCCAGTGAAGAGAAAGAGAAAGTCAGCTGGTTCGGATCTGACATCCCATGGTCCGACTGCTGAGGAGATAGCGAAAGCGATTTCCATAGTGCAATCGCTTTGCCCGGTTCCGACCGAACCGGCATCAGTTCAGAGCCGATCTGTTTGGTCGGAAGTAGCTGCTTTGGATATAGATCCTGAGGCATACTATGAGGGCGATTGGGAGGAGGATGAAGATTATGAAGAAGAGCAATGTGAAGGACTAGATGAGCCAGTAGAACCTGACGTCTCCCCAGACAGGCCTTCTCAGGCTTCTCCTCCCAGACTTTCTGTGTCCCCTTCCCATTTCTTGTTTTACAAGAAAGTGGCTGAGACTCTTCAGCTTCCTATGGAAGAGAATGAACAGGATCAGGAAGAACCCGATCATCTGGAAATGATAAATGTCTCAGAGTCAAAAAGGATGTCTATCCTCTTACACAAATCCTTGGGGAAGCAGACACAAAAAAATGTACAGTTTCCTACATCAATTCCTCCTGTGGAAAAAGAATGGACAGGAGGTATGCTTTGTCAGGTCCTGGGACGGAATTCCTTTCAAATCATAGCAGCCATGTTGGGGTACTGCAAGCTGCAGCCTGTGACAAGGCTAATATTCCCCTGGCATCTCCCCCCCCAAGAAAAGGATTCCAGGAAAGTGGACGCCATGGCAAAAAAATGGTACTTGGCATCCTCTTTGGGACTCAGGCAATCGAATTACATGGCATATACAGCCAGGTACCAGAAATCTATGTGGGATACGGTTCTGGAGCTGGCTAGGAATGCCCCTCCCCAGCTAGCCAAGGAGCTGGAACAGGTGGCTGCAAATGGTATTGAGGCATCCAAGGTGCAATTCCACGCTGCTGTAGACTCAAATGATGTTCATTCCAGGGTCATGGCTACATCTATCTCTATGAGGAGATTTGCTTGGCTTAGGTGTACCAACCTCTCACAGGATTCCCAGGCTAAGGCCATGGATTTTCCTGTAACTGGTAATTCTCTCTTTGGGGACCAAACAGAGAATTACATGAAGAAGATGGATGCATACAGGATCACCTATAGGAGTGCTGCAGCCAAAGAAAAGCAGACCACTCCTCAGAGGCAGCAGTTTAGGGGCAGGGGCAGGCCTTTTCACATGCCTTTTTACCAAGCTTAGGCCTCCTCCTCTTCTTTCCAGCAGAGGGGGTTCTTTAGGGGAAGAGGCAGATGAGGGGTGACTAGGACCTCATCATCCACTCAGTCTAAGCCCCCTGCCAAGTAGACACGCTGAGGTGTCGGTCAGGGTCGCCTCCCCAGTTCTAGTAGGGGGCAGGCTGGCTCACTACTCCCAGGCCTGGGAGTCTATTACTTCAGACAGATTGGTCCTGGAAGTAGTGAGCCAGGGACTTGCTCTCAGTTTCAAAAGGTTCCCAAGAATGACAGCAAGGTCCTTCAGTCCTCCCTCTCCCTTGGAGACAAAGGCCTTAGAGGCAGAAGTCTCCACTCTACTGCTTCTGCAAGCAGTAGAGAAGGTACCTCTTTGTCACAAGAAAACAAAGACTGTATTCCAGATACTTCCTTACCCCAAAAAAGACAGGGGAGTGGCGACCCATCCTAGATTTAAGGTACCTGAACAAACATTTAACAAAACCAAAATTCAAGACGGTGACTCTGGGAGTAATTCTTCCCTCTGAGACCAGGAGACTGGCTAGCCTCTCTGGATCTCAAGGATGCCTACTTCCACATATCTATCAGACATTCCCACAGAAAGTACCTCAGGTTTGAGTTGCCCTCAGGCCATTACCAATTCAGAGCTATGCCTTTCGGCCTAACATCTGCTCCAAGGGTGTTCACCAAGTGTCTAGCAGTAGTGGTGGCATTCCTCAGGAGACAGGGTATCCTTCTGTTCCCATACCTGGACAACTGGCTCCTAGTGGGCCAGTCCTCAGATCAAGTCAAGTCAGCCTTAGAGGTCACTCAAAGACTCCTGGAATCCCTGGGTTTCATTCTGAATCTAGAAAAGTCTGTTCTGGAACCAGCCCAGCTTCTCACCTTCATATGGGGTGGAAATAGACACTATTCAGGCAAGAGCATTTCTCCCTCTCTCAATGGTTCCGTCCCTGATCACTCTGGCTTCCTCTTTTCTTCCTCTAGTTTCTCGTCCAGCCAGACACTTTCTACAGTTGCTGGGCCACATGACAGCATCCACAGCTGTGGTCCAGGGAGCAAGGTTTCAGATGAGAGATATTCAGTTTCATCTCAGATCTTATTGGTCTCGGAAAAGAGACCCTCTCTCCAAATTGGTTCCAGTGTCTCAAACTCTAGTTCAGGCCCTCCAGTGGTGGCTGGAGGAGGACAAACTTTGACAAGGTGTCCCATTTATCAGTCAGGATCCTTCTGTGATTCTCACCACAGATGCCTCCCTACTAGGCTGGGGGGCTCACCTAGATCATCTTACAGCTCAGGGACCCTGGTCACACCAGGAGTCCTTTCTACATATAAATCTACTTGAATTGAGAGATGTCTTTCTAGCACTTCAGACATTCTCAACTGTTGTTCAAGGGAAAGCGGCGCAGATCAGGACAGACAATACCACAACTATGTGGTACATCAACAAGCAGGGAGGCTCTCGGTCCTCGGCCTTGTGTACAGAGGCCATGAACGTAAGGTCTCTAGCTTATTCCCTTCAGGCTTCCCCGATGGCTGTGCATCTCCCAGGGAAGGACAATATTCTAGCAGATACTCTCAGCAGGATTTCCCAGGGCCACCACGAATGGACTTTGCACCCACTAGTTCTTCAAGTCATTTTCAAGAGATGGGACACTCCAGAGATAGATCTCTTTTCAGCCCCGGGCAACCATCAACTGCCACTTTATTGTTGCAGACCACCTCTTCTGGGTCCTGTCCCTCAGGATGCTCTTGTACTGAATTGGACAAGCAGGTTTCTGTATGCATTTCCTCCCTTTCCTCTGATATTCAGGGTCCTGATCAAGATCAGGTCTCAACCTTGCAAAGTGATTCTGGTGGCTCCAGATTGGGCCAGACAGCCTTGGTATCCTCTACTGTTATCTGTGCTAGTAACAATGCCTTGGTGTCTTCCCAGACAGTACAATCTCCTCACTTCCTCCCAGGGGAGGATTCTGTAATCCAACCTTCAGACTCTCAGGCTCAAAGCCTGGTTCTTGAAGAGCTAGAATATGCAAACTTGCATCTTTCCCAATCAGTCTTGGATATTTTAAAGGTTAGCAGGAAACCTGCTACTAGAAAGACTTACAACTCCAAATTGAAAAGATTTGGGTTTTGGTGTTCCCAAAAGCATATCAAGCCAGAACTGGCTGATATTGCCACTGTTTTAGACTATTTGGTGCATCTTAACAGTTTAGGCCTCCTGCCTACTACTCTCACGGTACATTTGGCAGCTGTGTCTGCCTTCCTTTCTGCTGGTAAGGGATCTTCCCTAGCTTCTCATCCAGTTTTCAAGAATTTTTTCAAGGGTTTAGTACATGTTAATCCTCCCTTCAGGGAGCCTACCCCTTCTTGGGATCTGAATATCTGTATAGCACAGCTTATGCAGCCCCTGTTTGAGCCTTTATCCTCAGCTGAGCTGAAATACATGACTTGGAAAACTGTATTCCTGGTAGCCATTACTTCTGCCAGGAGAATCAGTGAATTACAGGCTTTATCAGTGGAACCTAATTTAATTTCATTTCACAGGGATAAGGTGGTCCTTCAAACCAACAGAAAGTTTCTTCCCAAGGTGGTATCAGACTTTCATTTGAATCAGTGTATGTCATTGCCTGTATTTTTCACTGACCATTCTTCCTCTGGGGAAAGGAGATTACACAGTCTTGATGTAAAGAGGGCTCTTGGTTATTATGTGGAGCATACTAAGGCCCATTGGAAGGACTGTTCTCAGTTGTTTCTCACTTATGGGGAAGTGGGAAAGGGCAAACCTGCTACCAAGAGAACAATTGCCAGGTGGATTGCCTCCTGTATCCAGTTCTGCTATTCAAAGCTTGGGAAAGAACCTCCCTCAGGCCTGAGGGCTCATTCTACCAGAGGTACAACTGCTTCGGTCACAGCACCTAGAGGTATATCTTTAGTGGACATCTGTAAAACAGCCACCAGGAAATCTGTTCACACATTTACCAAGCATTACTCTCTGGACATTCAGTCACGAAGTGATGCTAGGTTTGGCATGGCTGTGCTGCAGAGCCTGTTCCCAAAATAGGTTCTGTGACTCCCTCGTCCAAGGGGGTACTGCTTGGTAGTCTGCATATAGTTGGAATACAGCAAGACTTCATGTTTTTGAAGAAAAAAATACTCATCATTGTAATGTTTCTTCTAATGGAGTCTTGCTATATTCTGACCTCCCTTCCTGCCTCCCCTCCTGGAACCTAGTAGTTTTGGGATGTGGTAGGGCAGGCACAGTGCTGCATCCCAGAAGTGTACTGGACATGCCTCCATCTCATTAGGGGGTTTCTTCTGGTTATTATTATTATAGTTTTTGGGTTCATTCACTACCTGCTTGTGTTCTTTTTGGGGTTCTCGACTTGAGTCTTTTAACCCTAAAAACCTTGTTTTGCCACAATGCACTAAAATTTTAGAAACAATTTCTACCTTTGAGTTAGTTAGTTTAGTGCTCGTAAGAGTCTGATGGTTACACATCAGAGTACCACAGACACAGATTTGAAAACCGAGCTCGAGCTCGACGTTCTATGCCGTTGCATAGAGTTAACCCTTTACTCTCTGGAGCAGTTCAAGTGCTGGGGCTAACTGCTTATAGTCAGAATACAGCAAGACTCCATTAGAAGAAACAACATTACTATGGTGAGTAATTTTTTCTTCCATGACACTATCATGGGGGGCGTGGCCTGACCGAGGGATGAGATGGCTGCTCTAGTTCAGTGGCTCAGGGACCATTCAACCCATCTTCAGTCTTTAGACACTTTATACTTCATTGCAACCTCAAAATTTCTGCTTAAACTAGTATTCCTACATGGCCTCCTCAAAAAAAAAAATCAGCAAAGAAGCAAGCTCCGCTCAATTTTTCAGCGGCAAAATCGAAGCAAATGGCAAGCCAGATCCAGAAGCTCATCGCAAACATGGTGTCTACTCCCAGCGAGGGCCCTGATGCAGATCAAGCAGGTACTTCTGATTGTTTAGCTCATCAAACATCAGGAGGTATGGAAATCCTGCTTAACAGCCTAAAATTTGATATAACCAGCCAGATGTGTGCAGGTTTCGAGAATATTGGCTCTCAGTTAACACAGCTACAACAAACCGTGAATGGTCTAAGCGACACGGTGGAGTCGCACTCGAACTGTCTGGGAGTCCTGGAACAAAGGGTGAGTGACCCGGAGGATGCCTACCAGAGAACAGAACATAATTTAAGCCAAGCCATGAGAGAGATAGAATCCTTAAAGGCAACCCTAGATGACCAGGAGAATAGAGAAAGAAGGTGCAACGTACGAATAGTTGGTATGCTGGAGGGGTCTGAGGGGAAGGATTGTGTGCAACTCGTAACAACCCGGCTTAAAAATAAATTGAGCTTACCGGCCGATTCCCTGCTTGAAATCCAGAGAGCTCATTGTTCCCCGGGCCGAAAGCCTAATCCCAATGAGCGCCCAAGGCACCTGATAGTTAAATTCCTCAGGTTTCCGGACCAGCAGCGGGTGTTGGAGAAGGCCAGAGAAACGGGTTGCATTCAGGAACAAGGACATGTTGTGAGCATTTTCCCAGGCTTCTCAAGACGGTTACAGGGGGAACGGCAAGCCTTCACACCGGTCAGGCGCAAACTGCACCAGCTGAATTGCCAATTTTTCCTTCTATTCCCTGCTTGAATGATAATCAGACCTCGTAACAGAGACAGTAGAAATTTCACTGATCCAAATGCGGCAATGCATTACGTAGAGCAGGAATTGGTCCGTCATCGGGGTGATCTGGAGGTTCCCCAAAGAGCAGAAAGATGAAGAGCAAATCGAGCTGAATGGACTAAATATATGCTTTGATATGTACCTGGGTAAAAGTCAAAGGTTGGAAGCTTGGGCTTCTTATGTGCAGTGAGGTTTTATCTCCTTTAATAATGTGTGAGGGACGAGTGATGGGGGGGGGGTAGTCGGCGGGATGTGGCATTCCTCATCGGGCAAAGGGTTGTAATTGAGGCCCATAATGGAAGATTTTCCAGCCTATAAGGGCTGGGCCTTGGATTCCTTGTTTCCCGATCATTTGAGGTGTGTGTTAGGCCGACTGCTATACCCCTCGCTCTACAATACAAGTTTTATCCAGCAGAGGGCAGCACATGTTTAGGTTCTGTGTGCCTTCACAGTTATTTTTCTAAATAATTAAATTTTATACTTGGTTGCAAGGAAGACGATATTGTCTGCGGGGTGTCGAGGGGCTTGAAATTTATATTTTTTTAGTCCTTTTAGTGAAATTTCTTAAGATTGTGACTCAGCTACATGGAGGGTTCATAGTAATTATATGGTTAGTGACCCTTGATTGTTTGGGGAAGTAAGTGCTATCTTGTTTAAGTCTGTACCAGCATTAGAGGGGACTAGGAGGAAAGCTGGACCCCCACTCTGGGGGGCTCATGCCTCCTGTCTCCCTACAAGGGTTTTAGGTATTTTGGAATCTATAACTTCTTATAGTGTTTCCTTTTGGAAAGTTAGGCAAGTAAGGAGCTGTTGTAGATGGAATTGCCTCCGCCCCGGAGGAAGAGTTTTCCTTTGGCCCTCCCCTGGGGACCGAGGTAAGATGGGGAATGCTCCTTTCATTTAAAATTTGTTTACAGTGGGTTGGATGGCTCCACCCCAGTGCATCCACAAAAGGTAGCGGGTTTTAGTGAGTGTTAAGTTAAGATGGGATGTAGTCAGGGAGGGGAGTTGGTTTTAGCGAGTAGCTTTTGTTGGTTTGTTGGGATACAGGGGAGGCTGGGGGAGGGGGAAAGTTCAAATGTTGGGGAAAAAATGGTAAAATTACGATTGGTGCACTGGCTCATGAGTGTGGGATAAAAATACAGTATTACATATTTGTAAAATTTATAAAATGTCATTGTTAACGTTCATGACATGGAATGTGCGGGGAGTAAAGTCGGTGGTCAGAAGGAAAAAGATATGGTCTTACTTTAAAAAAACAACAAGGGGATTTATTGTTTCTGCAAGAGATCCACTTGTGTAAGGAGGAGGTCCAGAATTTGCAGAAGGCTTGGGGGCTATGTTGTTGACTGCTCCTTTTACATCTATAGCCCGAGGAGTGGCACTATGGTTCAAACAACATGAAGTCTTGCTATATTATGACAGATGCAGTTTGTCCCACCATTAGAACTGCTCCGGAGGTGAAAGAGTTAACTTCCATGCAGAGCATGGAACTTAGAGCGCGAGCTCGGTTAAAGAAGCTCTGTTAGGGTGGTTTCAAAACTGAACCGCCAGATTCTTTACTCCGCCACTGAACAGTCGTCCGAGATTCCTCCTGCTGCTCGGTTCGCTTCCTCGGTTTAAACGTCTTTTCTCGGTTGAATTTAACCCATGTATATTATTTATTTTAACCAAAACCCGATCGTTCAAGCTCTGTCTATGGTATTGTAAGTAACAGATAGGTTTTCTGTGTGGAACTTGTAAATGTTTATCGGTTCGGTTTGAACCGATCGAATTGTATTTAAACTTGGTTTTAAAGCCTTTTAAGGCTTGTTAGAGGCGGTTCCCGTTCTTATCGGTTCTAAAAAAATGGATTTCATTACGGTTTTTCCATTTAATTCGTGACACGGTTGGGAACTGCTATGGTGTCTTGCCTGGCACTGCCATCAAAAGGGCAAGTTTTTGGTTAGGTTGGCATTATGTCTGAGAAACCCAAAAGAAAAACCGGCCCACTGGGTTTCAACACTGTAGTTCTGTGGGGAAGCCTTTGCCAAGGCTGACCCACACACCACATGTGTTTATTGTCTGAGGTTTGACCACCTCAATGCAGACTGCCAGATTTGCAAGAATTTCCTGCAGCCACCCTAGATAAGAGGTTGGTAGGCTTAGGGAACGAGAGGAGAAGCCAAAGTCCGCTGACCGGATGGCCAGCCCAGTTCGGTGCCAGCCGAGACGGAGGGAGTGCCCTCTGACCAGGGCCAGACTTCCTTGGCAAACATAAAGCTGGACTCTGAGGAGCCAGTTCCAGCAAAGAGAACTAAGAAAGTCAGCAGGTGTGGAGTCCAAAATTCCTTCTCCAACTGCTGCAGAGATAGCCAGGGCAATACAGATTGTCCAGTCACTGTCCCCGGTTCCCTCCGAACCGCCACTATCTGGCAAAAGGTCGGTTCGGTCGGTTCCACCGGTTCAAGAATATGATATAGAAGAGTTTTATGAACCAGAGGAGGGGGAGGATGATTATGATCAGTGTGAATGTGACTTTGAAAGTCTGGATGTGCCCATTGAACCGGACATCTCCCCAGACAGACCTTTAGGTGAATCTCCCCCTAGGCTTTCTGAGTCCCCTTCTCATTTTTTGTTTTATAAAAAAGTTGCTGAGACCCTCCAGCTTCCCTTAGAGGAGGCTTTGGATGAGCAAGAGGAGCCTGACTATGTAGAGATGATGGATATTCGACAGGCTTTCGACACTGTCTCCCATCCACTTCTGCTGAATGCACTCTGCCACACTGGTCTCTCGGCTGGCCCCCTGGCATGGTGTGCTAGCTATCTTGACACCCAATCTCAGTGTGTCAAAATTAATAGCACACTCTCCGATATCCGTCCCATTCTCTCTGGGGTCCCCCAAGGCTCCATCCTGGGCCCCCTTCTCTTCTCGCTGTATCTGAACACCCTGCCCAGTGCATGCCCTGGCAAAATTCTGCTGTATGCAGACGACGCTGTCCTTTTTGCCACCCACCGCAATCCCATCTCCCTACAGGACTCCCTACAGCAGTCTTTCAACAGTGCCGAGGCTTGGTTTAAGGAGCGCAGACTCGTCATCAATCTTAAGAAAACCAAAACTATGCTCTTTTCCCACCCCCAAAACAAAGCTAGCAACCACCCACTCTATATCCTTCCGAGTGCCAACCAGCCACTGGAACAAGTCTGCTCCTACAAATACCTTGGGGTTACCCTCGATTCAGCCCTCACATTTCACAACCACATCGACGCCCTAACATCCACCACCAACACACGGCTTGGCATCCTATTCCGCCATAAAACCTGCCTTCCCCCAAATGCTCTCCGGCTAGCTGTTACATCATCCGTGCTGTCCCTTGTAGACTATGGTCTACCAGTATATGGTGCTGCCGACACCACTGCACTCAACAAAATTCACCTAACCTGAATAAAGCGTGCAGATTGATTACTACGGTGCCCCCAGGCTCCACACACCTGTCAGCTGTATTCGATGCTAACCTGCTCACACCCTGGATGAACGGCTCCAATACCAAACCTGTCTCCTCACCAAAAACCCTACTGGCTCTCCCTGGGTAACGGCATCCATCCACCAGAGCCCTCCCACTGTTGCAACACGGTCTTCCCACAAGACCACTCTAAAGGTCCCCAGATCTAGAACCAGCTGTGGCCAGAGATCCTTCTGCTATAGAGCCCCAACCTGGTTTAACTCTCTCCCTGCCACCATCACCAGTGCCATCACCATCTCCAAGTTCAAAACCACACTTCGGAACCACATCTTCAGCACTCGTAACTGCTCCTGTCTCTGAACATAGCCTCCACCTCTGCTTCTCTTGACAATGCCCCGGCAGCTCTCCACCAACCATCCCTCCACCACTTCCCTGTACACCATGCCTATGTTTAACCCAGTGCCAGCTGTTTCAGTGTTTACCTACCTGAATACTCACTTGATACCAACTTGTGGAACACCTGTTATCAATTACATGTACCCTGTACCCAATCTGTATTTGTCTGTCCACAATGTGAAGTGACCTCTGTTGAACGCCTATTGTTTTGCAAATCTTTGCTATGTAACCAAAACACAATGTATGTCTTTATGTGACGAAGTACCTTTGGAAACGAGCCTCTGGCTCAAAGGTTGTAAACTGATTCTTAAATAAATAAATAAATAAAATCCCAGAGTCCAGGAGATTGTCCATCCCTTTACATAAATCTTTTAGGAAACAAACAATAAACATTTTAAAAGCTCCTAATTCTGTGCCCCCTGTAGATAAAAAGATGGACAGGAGGTACACTTTGTCAGGTCCTGATACAGATTTTCTTTCACAGCAATGCAGTCATGTTGAGGTAGTTCAGGCTGCAGCCTGTGATAAAGCTAATATTCCCCTGGCTTCACATCCTCCTGACAAGGACTCCAGGAAGATTGATGCCATGGCCAAAAAACAATACATGGCAGCATCTTTGGGACTCAGACAAGCAAACTATATGGCTTATGTTGCGAGATACCAGAAATCTAGATGGGATACTGTCATGGCCTTAGCCAAGAGGTCCCTGGCCAGCTTGCAAAGGAGCTGGAGCAGGTGGCTCTTGATGGTATTGAGGCATCTAAGGTGCAGTTCCATTCTGCAGTGGATTCTAATGATGTATCTCTAGAGTCATGGCTACATCCGTGGCTTTTCGTGAGATTGGCCTGGCTCAGGTGTACTACTTTGTCACAGGATACCCAGTCTAAGGCTATGGATTTTTCCTGTGGTGGGAAATTCTCTGTTTGGGGAGCAGACAGAGAATTATATGAAGAAAATGGATGAATATAGAACCACTTATAGGGTGCACAAGCCAAGGCGGCAGGCCACTCCTCAGAGGCAGCCCAGGGTAGGGGTAGGCCTTTTCACAGGCCTTTACCAGACCCAGGCCTCCTCCTCTTCAGCCTATGCTCAGAGGGGTTCTTCAGAGGAGAGGCAGGCCGGGGTATGAGCAGGCCTGCTCCACCCCTCAGCCTAAGCCCCTGCCAAACAGGCATCCTGATGGGATGCCCAGGTCGCTCTCCATTACCTGTAGGGGCAGGCTGGCTTACTTGTCAGGACTGGGAGTTTAACATCAGACAGGTGGGTCCTGGAAGTAGTGAGCCAGGTCTGGTTCTCAGCTTCAAAATTTCCAAAGATGAGAGCCAGATCTTTTCCACCTGCAAACCCTTTAGAGACTCTTGCTTTGGAAACAGAAGTCTCAACCCTCCTGGCTCTCAGAACTGTAGAAAGGGTTTCTCCCTCACACCAGGGCAAGGGTCTGTACTCCAGGTACTTCCTTACCCCAAAAAAGACAGGAGAGTGGCGGCCTATCCTGGATCTAAGATATCTAAACAAGCACCTTTTAAAACCAAAATTCAAAATGGTGACTCTGGAATGATTTTACCCTCCCTAAGGCCAGGGGACTGGCTAGCTTCCCTGGACCTCAAGGATGCCTACTTCCACGTTCTTATCAGAAGCTCCCATCGAAAGTACCTCAGATTCGAACTGCCCTCAGGCCATTATCAGTTCAGAGCAGTGCCCTTCGGGCTCACCTCTGCCCCAAGGGTGTTCACAAAATGTCTGGCAGTAGCAGTTGCTCATCTAAGAAGGCAAAAGATTGCCATTTTTCCCTACCTGGACGAATGGCTCATTGTGGGTCAGTCTCCAGACCAGGTCAAATCACACCTGCTAGTTACCCAGCAGCTGCTTACCTCTCTGGGCTTTCTTCTCAATCTTCCAAAGTCAGTTTTGGAACCTGTCCAGGTACTCACCTTTATAGGCGCAGAACTGGACACAAAGCAGGCCAGAGCCTTCCTTCCTCTGGAAAGGGTAAGGACCTTGGTGGCCCTGGCCTCGTCCTTCACTCTGCAGGTCTCTCGACCAGCAAGGCATTTCCTGCAGCTCCTAGGACACATGGCTGCTTCCACAGCTGTAGTGCAAGGAGCAAGATTTCAGATGAGGGACATTCAGTTCCATTTGAGAGCTTTCTGGTCTCAAAGAAGAGATCCCCATCCAAGTTAATCCCAGTGACTCAAACCCTGATCCAGGCCCTTCAGTGGTGGCAGGATCAGAGCAATCTGAGACAAGGGGTGCCTTTCATCCCTCTGTCCCTCCTTGACCCTTATTACAGATGCATCCCTATTGGGATGGGGAGCTCACTGGCGACCTCTCCACCCAGGGTTATGGTCCCCTCAGGAATCTCTGCTCCACATCAATCTGTTGGAACTCAGAGCTGTTTTCTAGCACTTCAGGTTTATTCTGCATCTGTTCTGAACAAGGTGGTACAGGTCAGAACAGACAACACCACTACAATGTGGTACATCAACAAACAAAGGGGCACTCGGTCTTGACCTTGTGCACCGAGGCGATAGTTGTGGTCTCTGGCTTATTCCCGACGCTTCCCTCATAGCAGTTCACCTCCCAGGCAAGGACAATGTCCTGGCAGATGCTCTCAGCAGGATTTCCCAGGGCCATCACGAATGGTCACTGGATCCCCTAGTACTAGGGATAGTTTTGCCAGATGGGCACTCCTCAGATAGATCTTTTGCAGCCCCAGACAATCATCAACTTCCACTTTTTGTTGCAGGCCCCAGTGTTGGGCTCAGTCCTCCTGGATGCCTTTCTCCTCGATTGGGAAGGGAAGTTCCTTTATGCCTTTCCCCCCTTCCCTCTCCTGTTCAAAGTACTAGTCAAAATCAGGTCTCAGCCCTGCAAGATGATCCTGATTGCTCCAGACTGGGCCAGGCAGCCCTGGTACCCCTCCTTCTGTCCTTAGCGTCCATCTTCCCCTGTGTCTCCCAGAAACCACAATCTGTTAACCTGTGCTCAGGGAGAGTTTGGTATCCAACTCAAATCCCTCAACCTCAAGGCTTGGCTCTTGAGCAGTTAGAGTTGCTGATCTACAACTTTCTCAAAGTGTTCTCGAAATCCTGAAGCTGCTAGGAAGCCTTCCACCGAGGCTACCTATAACTCCAAGTGGAAAGGTTTTCCATATGGTGTTCTGGGAAGCATATTTCCCCGGAATCTGCTGATTTGCCCACTGTATTGGATTATATGGTCCATCTTAATTCTTTGGGACTGAGACCAGCTACCCTGAAAGTGCACTTGGCAGGTGTCTCTGCCTTCATTTCAGCAGGGAAGCCCTCTTCTCTTTCTGCTCACCCTGTATTTTCCAAGTTTTTTAAGGGATTGCTTCATACCAATCCTCCATTCAGGGACCCTGCCCCTGCTTGGGATCTTAATGTTTGCATTGCTCAGCTGGTGCAACCCCCTTTGAACCTCTGTCTTCGGCAGAGCTTAAGTATTGACTTGGAAACTGTATTTAGTAGCCATCACTCTGCCAGGCGCATAAGTGAGTTACAGGCTTTATCAGTGGAGACTGACTTTATTTCCTTTCACAGGGATAAGGTAGTCCTCAGGACTAACAGGAAGTTTTTGCCTAAAGGTGGTTTCGTTTCCACCTTAACCAATCTATTTCACTTCCAGTGTTCTTCACTGACCATTCCTCCTCTGGTGAGAGGAGGCTGCACAACAGATGTTAAGAGGGCCCTAAGTTACTACGTGGAAGCGTCAAGGGTCACAGGTTTGACTCCTCCAACTATTTCTCACTTATGGTGAGGTTGGGAAAGGAGACCTGCCACTAAGAGATCCATTGCCAGGTGGATCGTCTCTTGTATCCAATTTTGCTATCAAAAGCTGGGTGAGGTTCCCCCTCAGGCCTGAGGGCTCACTCTACCAGAGGTACAGCTGCATCTCTAGCTGCTGCTAGAGACATCCCTATCTTAGAGATATGTCAAGCAGCTACTTGGAAAACAGTACAACTTTCACCAAGCATTACCCCTGGATATCCAGGCCAGGAGGGATGCTCGGTTTCATGGCACAGTCTTTGAGCCTATTCCCTAAGTAGGTTCTGTCCCTCCTCCATGGAGGTACTGCTGTGTAGTCTGCATCTGTCATAATATAGCAAGACTTCATGTTGTTTGAAGAAAAAATGACTCACCTTAGTAATGTTGTTTATTCTAATGGAGTCTTGCTATGTTATGACCTCTCCCCCAGCCTGCCCCTCTCAGAACTTCTACTTCGGGTATGGGGTGGGCAGTCCACTGTTGGCATTTATTGATGCCCTCTTTTATGTTTGGGTGTTGTGTATTATTTAGTTATTTTATCTTATTTTCCTGGTCCCCTGACTTGAGTCTTGGTGTTGGGACCAGGAAAATGTGTGAATATTTTAGTAGTCAGTTGGCTAGTGTAGGTTACAGCTTCCACACAGAGCCTTAGTGAGTTTTGCTCGTAAAGATCTGACGGTTTCGGTTTAAAACCACCCTAACAGAGCTTCTTTAACCGAGCTCGCACTCTAAGTTCCATGCTCTGCATGGAAGTTAACTCTTTCACCTCCGGAGCAGTTCTAATGGTGGGACAAACTGCATCTGTCATAATATAGCAAGACTCCATTAGAAGAAACAACATTACTAAGGTGAGTAATTTTTTCTTTCGCCCTCATTTAAGAATAGAACTACACGATATGAAATCTGACCCCAAGGGGAGATATGTCCTGGTGGATGTAAGTATTGAGGGTTCCAGATACATTTTGATGTCAATTTATGGCCCAAACATAGATGACCCAGGTTTTTTTAATCATTTAGCGATAACCTTACCTCCCTATCCGGACAGTTTGATTGTCGGGGGAGATTTCAATACATACTGGGAATAGTCGTTAGACACCTCAGTTGTTCATAGTAAATATCTGCCTAGAAGTTCAGGGGCATTAAGAGCTTTAGAAAAAGACAGGGCATTAACAGAGGTATGGAGACATTTTAATCTGATTAAACAAGGATACTCATACAGTACTATTCTGCACCACACCGATGTTTTACTAGGTTGGACTATTTTTTGGTTTCGCCTAATCTGTTGAAAGGCCTGAAAAATCCACAATATGGTCCCATATGTTTGTCTGATCATGCACCTTGGTTTTTTGGCCTCCCTAAAGTGGGCCAAAATCGACCATTTAACCAGTGGAGGTTGGACCCTACTTTACTAAATTCCCTAGACCATAAAACCCAAATTCAAAAGGTAATAGTTGATTTTAAGGCCCATAATAAAAGTAATGATACATCTGCGGCAACAATTTGGGAAGCCCTTAAGGCTGTAATTGGGGGGGAGTCAATTTCAATTGCTGCAAATTTAAATAGAGTAGCTCGGGAAAGGGAAAAAGAACTTGAGGAACGTATACAGTCAAAGCCGCTTATAACGGGCACATCTGTGTAAGCAGATTCTGCCCGTTATAAGAACTGGTCGCTGTAACCAAAAATTATTATTTTTACATTTTTACACCCACTGTCTGAGATCTTACAGAGGAAATCACATGTTCTGTTAGTTTGCTGTGCTCACTTTCCTGGTAACCACTAACTCCGTTCCTGTCTGAGGTGTTCCTGTGCTCCCGCCACTACTGCTTCATAAAACGCTACAGAGGAAATCACAGCAGCGTTCACAGGATGGATCCTCTCTTCCCGTAACTGCCATGGCATAACAACACAGCAGCACGTTGGGGGGGGGGTCTTCTTTTAATCGGATCCCTTTTTCCTTTCACTATCGCAAGGGGTAAGACAGTTCTGTTCCCGTAACTGCCACGGCATAAAGGGCCTCAGGAAAGCCCTTTCAGAGGAAAACACAGCACCACATTGGGGTCTTCTTTTACTCGGAGCAGCAAACTAATAGAATTGGATCCCTTTTCCCTTCTTTTGAGCAGACCGCTTCTTCCGTTCACTGCCGCTACATTAAACTGGGACCAATTAGCGGTTAGTTAGTGCTCTATGCCAGCCTTCTATTTTGGGCAGATTAGCTGTTATAAATTTAATTCACACTTCAGCATGTTGAATTTTAGCAGCTAATCTGCCTGAAATAGAAGGTGGGCATAGTACTGGGGTTGTCTACAGGCCCCCAGACCAGGGGGAGGACACAGACACATTACTGTTAGAAGATATACAAAACATGACAGCTAAAGGGGAGGTTCTGATAATGGGAGACTTCAACATGCCAGATACAGATTGGTCAATACCAGCAGGAACATCTGCCAGAACTAGACACATAGTGGATTCCCTGCAGGGGGAGGGCCTCAAGCAACTGGTACAACAACCCACAAGAGACAGGGCTATCCTAGATCTAGTACTGACTAACAGGGAAGGGATCACAGATCTCCAGGTAGAAGGTCACCTGAGGCAATGACCATCACATGGTATGGTTCAATTTGGCTACTACATCTAAATCATCCCATTCCAAGGCAAAAATATGGGACTTCAGAGGAGCTGACTTTGATAAGATGGCCAACAGAGTTAAGCTAGCCCTGGCAAAAGAAACACAGGTGAGGGGTACAGGCAAAGTGGGCAAGCATTAAGGATGCAATACTTGAAACAACATCCCATTGTGTTAGACAGAAAAGGAAGTGCAAAAGAAGAAGGAAACCACTTTGGTTCTCAAATACAGTAGCAGAAAAGGTCAGAGCCAAAAGGCTGGCCTTCAGGAAATATAAGGGAACACAGCAGGATGAAGATAGGGAGGCATACCAAACTGCCCTAAGGGAAGCAGGGAAGGCAGTAAGGCAGGCAAAGTCCCAAACTGAGGAAACACTAGCAAGAACAGTAAAAGAAGGTGACAAGATTTTCTATAGATACATTAATGAAAGGAGAAAGTCCAGAGGGGGTATTGCTAAGCTTAATGGAGAAAAGGGAGCATGTGAGGAGGAGGACCATGTAAAAGCATCTATCCTAAATAGATACTTTTGCTCAGTATTTACTAAAGAGAAGGTAGTGCAGGGCCCACAGCTGAGCACCATGGACACAGGGGGAGGGAGGTGAGCACTACTCCCTTCACAAAAGAAAGGGTCCTACAAGAGCTTGCTAAGCTCGGGTGGATAAGGCAATGGGACCTGATGGCATACATCCCAGGGTACTTAGGAGCTAAAGGTGAGAACTAGCAGAGCCATTAGCAGAACTGTTTAGTGAGTCTCTGAGCACAGGAGAGTTCCCAGAAGACTGGAGAAGGGCTCATGTGATCCCGCTCCACAAGAGTGGTAGCAGGGAGGAGGCAGGGAACTACAGACCAGTCAGTCTTACCTCAGTAGTGGGCAAGATTATGGAGGCAATCCTTAAGGAAAGGATAGTGCAACACCTGGAATCCATAGGGCACAGGATCCAAGACAGCATGGGTTTACAAAAGGAAGGTCCTGTCAAACTAATCTCATAGATTTCTTTGACTGGGTAACCAGAGTGGTGGACCAAGGGGGAGCAGTTGATGTCGCCTACCTTGACTTCAGCAAAGCTTTTGACATTGTTCCACATAGAAGATTGATAAATAAGCTGGGTAGGCTCAGGGTGGGTCAGAAGTTGGTCAACTGGGTGGCAAACTGGTTGACGGGCAGAAAACAGAGAGTGGTGGTAAATGGTATACAGTCAGAAGAGATGCAAGTCACAAGTGGGGTACCTCAGGGATCAGTCCTGGGGCCAGTCCTCTTCAACATCTTCATTAGTGACCTTGCAGATGGACTAAAGGGTAAGGCTTGTCTGTTTGCAGATGACACCAAGATCTGCAACAGAGTAGATGATCCAGATGGGGTGGGCAGAATGAGAAGAGATCTGGATAAACTAGCAAAATGGTCAGAAGAGTGGCAACTGGGATTTAATGCAAAGAAATGCAAGATCATGCACATAGGGAAGAGAAACCCTGAAGCCACCTATAGGCTGGGAGGAGTTGCTAGCAGTCACAAAGTAAGAAAGAGACTTGGGCATCATCATCATCACTGATGACCTGAAATCATCCAAGCAGACCTCTAAGCAGTAGGTAAGGCTAGGGGGTGTTAGGGTGTATTAGTAGGGTATCACAAGTCGTAAGAGGGAGTAATAACCTCTTTACAAGACACTGGTTAGGCCCCATCTGGAGTACTGCAGTATTGGAGGCCACACCTTCACAAGGACATTAACCAAATTGAGGCAGTCCAGAGAAGGCAACAAAATGGTGCAGGGACTGCATCAGAAGACATATGAGGACAGATTAACAGAGCTCAATATGTATACCTTGAGCAAAGGAGGGAGAGAGGTGATATGATCGAGGCATTCAAACACCTTAAGGGCATTAACAAGGTGAAAGAGTCTAACATGTTTAAATATAAGAAAATAGCAGGACAAGAGGACACAGCATGAGATTAGAGGGGGCGATTAAGGGGAATGTGAGGAAATTCTTTTTCAAAGAAAGGGTGGTGGATGCATGGAATGGCCTACCTCAAGAAGTGGTGGCTATGAATACAGTGCAGGGCTTCAAACAGGCATGGGATAGGCATAAGGGAGCAATACAAATGAGTGTGAATAGATAGGCCACTGACAGAGCAAAAGCCGATGGCACATTTATAAGGTAGAAAAAGAAATGGGCAGACTGGATGGGCCTTGCGGTCCTTATCTGCTGTCAACTTCTATGTTTCTATGATCGCTATAACCAGCGATTTTTACATTGCAGTCAATGTAGTGGGTAAGTGGAAACAGGAATTTGCCTGCCATAAGCAATTGCCCGCATAAAGCATGGGTACTATAAGTGGTGGGGACTGTACTACAACTACAACGTGAAATTATGCAAACCAGTACTTTTCATAAGATGCCAGAACTCAATAGATTAAAGGGGCAATGGGCTCAATTGGCAAATAAAAGGATAGAAAGAGACATTATAAAGGTAGGGGCTAGATCATATTTCGAAGGGGATTCCACGGGGAAATGGCTAGCCTGGAAAATTAGAACGAAGCAGGCTGATAGAGCTATAACTTCTATTGAAACTAGTGAAGGAAAAATTACATTGGACCCACAGCGAATAAATGAGGAGTTCCAATTTTTTTTATAAGACCCTATATACTTCAGAGGCCCCGGATGGGGCTGACCCCACAGTATTTATGCAAAATATACAATTACCCCTGGTTGATGATATATCAAGAGAGCAACTTAACAGACCCCTGTCATCTCAGGATATAAAGGACGCCATATGGGACTCGAATTTAGGGAAGGCCCCTGGCCCTGACAGGTTGCCCATGGAATTTTATAAGTTGTTTTGGGAAGATCTTCACCAGCTGTTTAGTGATATGGTTGGAGAGGCTATGAACAAGGGTGTGTTACCTCCTTCTCTCCAGATGGCCACTATCATTGTCCTTCCTAAACCAGGTAAGGATCCAACCATGTGTGGGTCCTACAGACCAATTTCCTTATTAAATGCAGATTATAAAATCATAGCAAAAATTATTGCTGCCCACATAGAAAAGGTTTTACCTTTATTTGTCCATCAAGACCAATGTGGCTTTGTGAAGGGGCGTCAGGCAAAGCACAACTTGAGATTAACTTTAAACATAATTCATAAGTGGTCTGGAGGGGAGGAGGATCCAAGTAGAGGCCTTTTAGCTCTCGATGCTGAAAAGGCATTCAATAGGGTGGAATGGAAGTTTATCTTTGCAACCTTAAACAAATTCCGTGTGGGTCCAGTAATTATGAATTGGATTAAGGTGCTTTATGATTCCCCGAAAGCCCAAATTTACACCAATGAAACTACGTCCCCGGCCTTCTCGCTCTCTAGGGGAACTAGACAGGAATGTCCCCTATCCCCACTACTATATGTTTTGACAATGGAGGTACTGGCTTAGGCCATTAGACAGCATCCTGAACTCAGTGGGTGTGAGGTGGGAGGCGAGGACCATAGAATCTTTCTTTTTGCAGATGATATTTTGTTATTCATAAAAGACCCAAGGACGTATATCCCAGCATTGACTGGATTATTTATAGAGTATGGCCCTATCTCGGGGCACAAAATAAATTGGTCCAAGTGCAAATGGCTTCCATTGGGGAGAACAAAACAAAATATACAGATTCAGAACTATAAGATTAACCCAACCCCACAGTTAAAATATCTCGGGGTAGTCATCCCTAGTAAACTGACATCTTTATTTTGTTTAAATTATCTCCCATTATTAAAAAAGATCAAGGATCAATGTGATAGGTGGAAAGGTTTCCCGTTGACCCTCATAGGTAAGGTCAATCTCGTTAAAATGTTTATCCTACCTCAGTGTCTCTATCTTTTTCAATCCCTCCCAATTTGGATTCCTACGTACTTTTTCAAATCTTTAAAGGGAGCTATAGGTACTCTACTATGGGGCACAAGGAGACCTCGAATTCGACAAGAATTCCTGTGGAAACTGGTATCGGAAAGTGGTCTAGGCCTTCTGAATATGCCCTTATATTATTTTTCGGCCCAAATCTCAGCCTTACAGGATGTTTTTGTAAATGGAAGGGGGCTACGGACCTGGGTGAAGGTGGAGAATGAGGGTGCATCCCCGAGTCTTACTTTAGTTACATTTGCCTCTATGTTAAGTGGTAAGCCTACACAAAAGAGAAAAAATCCTTTCTCCAGAGCATCAGTGAGGATTTAGCTGGAGGCTCATGAGATCATGAACCATCTTCCTGCCCTGTCTCCGGAGTCTAGTATCAGGGGTTGCCTGTGGGATGAGGATAAGCTCAAGGAGGTAGAGAGTCGAGTATTCGACAAATGGGAAGGGGTAGGCCTTAACTGTATAGCCCAACTATATGAAGGGGATAATTTACTTCCATACTTATATTTGGTGAAAAGATTTGGTTTGCCCCCTCAAAGTTTTTTCATTTACCTCCAGGTCTGCAGTCGTTTGCAGTCTTGGGACCCAGGTAGAATATTACTCCGGTCCCCATTGCAGGAACTTTTACAACAAGCAGGGTCTAAAATAAAGGCAAGGATCATGAAAAGGTGTTATAGTTGTCTACTCAATGCTCTACCGGACGTGGGAATGAGCTTGAAATATAACTGGGATAAGGACCTAGGAAAAGAAGCATTATCACGGGAAGACTGGAAGATGATGCTAAAAAGAGGTTTACAATGCTCTATTAGTAATAGAATATGGGCTATCCACTTTAATATATTACATACAGCATACCTTACCCCAGTTCTAGCCAATAAAATTGACCCAGAGCGCGCAGAGAAATGCCCCAAATGTAAAGTGGCAAAGGGTAGCTTTATTCATTTAATTTGGGAGTGTCCAGTAATACAGAAATTTTGGAGAGGAGTGGTAATTATAATGCAAAACACCATTCAAGATTCACAATTGGTGGGTATTCATGAAGTAATATTGGGCCTTCCTGGAACATCTTGAAATGGTAGGGGGCTGGATCACCCCCTTTGGGCCTTAGGTATGGCAATAGGAAAACAGATAATTGCCCGCCATTGGTGCCAGGATATGTCCCCTATGATAACAGAATGGGCCAGTAGCCTTCTACAAAGTATGAAATTAGAACATACCCAATATAGAGTAACAGGTAGGGAGAAAAAGAATAACAATATATGGGAACCTTTAGAACATGCCATCTCACAGGGGTGGTTCCCTGCAATTTAGGAAGGGGTAGCCAGGGCATGCCGGGATAATTTCACCTGATTACTTGATAGCCGTTCATTTTAGCTGTATAGGTGTTTACTATAGGTTGGTTTCCTTGTCATGCCAGGTCTATGTCACTCTGTATTTAATTGCCAACAAGTTTAAAATCCTAAGAGGGAAAAAAATCTGCTGGGATTCGCGCACATTCCTGTATTTAGAATGTATTTAGAATTGTAATAATTTAAACTCTTCTTTTTACTCTCTTTCAATGTACTGAAATGATGACATGCAACCTTATTTTATTCTTGTAATAAGCAAGTGCAGTTGTATTTCCCACCTCTGTGAGGGTTTTTCCAGTGTACCGGCCTACAATAAAATAAAGTTTAAAAAAAAAAAAAAGGACACTATCACATTTGCCTTATCCATTGGTGATCCAGGTGTTTCTCTTATCCCACTTCATCCATGTCATTCGCCCTCCCTTACACAACACAGCAAGCACATACAGTTGTAATGTTCCATTAATATCCCACCATCTTATTCCCCTCCTTTCCCAAACAATTCCTGCAACTGGCAGGATGTCAAACCACATGTAAAAACAAACTTTAACATAACTTGGAACTCTATTTGCAATAGTTATTAAATACTCACAATCCTTGATCCTTTGAACCGTGTATTGCATTATCCTCCTATGTCCTATACCCTTGATTGGACTTGAATGATAGATTATCATCCACTGTCCCTCCCTCCTCCATTATGATCAGATGTAGCAGATAAATACAGGATCTGCCTCTCCCCTCCCGTCCCCAGTCTACATCGGATCTAAACTGATAAGAGGTTGAATCCCCCATGTTTCTCCCCAATTGGACAGTCTGTGAGGAATCCTGACTTCCCCACTTTGTTACCTATGTTTCTTGTGATTCTTTTTTTACCTCCCTTATCCCGTGGCTCCCTGAGTTTCAGGGTCCTTGTAATGGGGCCCCATCTTACCCCTGACTAGTATTGCCAAGGGATCAGGGAAGAGCGCCAGACAGAGGTGATCAGCCCCGCTCAACCTTGGGGCCACATGCCCCCTGGGGGGGGACAAACAGTCATATGGGGCCCCAAACTGCTCATCCAGCCATCCAACCCCTTTTCCTCCTCGCAGGGGTAACCCATTTCTCCCCAAACCCCCGGGCCTCACTATAAAGCATCCTCTTCTTATTTGTGGTGTATTCCTAGTTCCAAACTGCCCCATCCTGCCACCTGTAGCTTTTAAATGCTGAGCTCCGACTGAAGCCATTTTATCTCTCCCTTATAAACTACCCCCCTTTCCTTATATCTTGTCTATAGTTCTTAGTTAGGGATGTAGCAGCGCCAGGCCTTTGGAACATATCCTTTGTGTGCACATCACCCCCCCCCCCCATGGACACCATCCTACCCTATACCCTACGCAAGCAATACATTGAGTACATTTTCCCCATCGGTGACTCCAAGGCCTAAACTTAGCCTACTTGATAGTTCCGATGCTCTGCTCAGGCCTTCCGCCTCAGTAATCCATGAGTTCTCCCTGTTTCTTCTTTTTATGGTGGAAACGCCAATCAGGGAATGAAAAGCACCCTCCCTCACGTGGAAGGTTTTCCAAAAAAAAACAGGTTATCCAGATGAGCCATTTACTCCATTGAAAGCAGTAAAATTACCCCCCGAACAAGAATTCTGTGTGTCCATACCCTCTTCCATTTAATTTCCAAACCAGTGAAGATCCAGAAAATAAGCAATTTTACTTCCCCAAACCACAACATTCCAAACATTATATCCTTGTCCTTCCCCAGTGTAGAAATTAAGCCATGTTGCTTCCCCGGAAAAGAAAAAAATCCTGAAATTAAGTCATGCTTCCACAACAGAAAGGTTCCATAATTTAAATTGGGTCAGAGGTTCAGTGGCGCACTTTCTATTTCCATCATGAGGTGGGCCTCTGTGCGCAGTGCTTTCAAACCCCAAACACAGAAGAAAAGCCCCCCTTTGAGTATTTCAATAGCGAAGAGACTATGTCACTTATCTGGCTGAGCTGAAGTCCCAGGGGCCGACCCTCGTCTTCAGGTACCTTCCAGATCACTCAGGAAATGCTACACTCTTTCCACCTTGTGGAATGTATATGTTGCTCCCTATGTATGCACTTTCACTGTAGCTGGGTAGAGAAATTGAAAGTCCACTTTGTTAGCTCTGAGTGGCGTCCAAAACCGGGTTAAACAATCTTCTTTTCCTTTGCAGCAGTTGGGAAAAATTCTGGTGGAGAAATAGGCGGGCCCCCTGATAGACAACCTCCTTCTGCTTTTCAAACACAAACCAAATGGCCTGTTTGTCCCCAAAATTATGTAGCCAGAAAATAAGCTGTCTTGGGGGTTCCCCTGCCGCTGGTTTCGGCACCAAGGCCCTGTGTGCCCTTTTGATTTTGAATCCGCCTCCCTTTGGTTCGAGCCCCAATATTTGCGGGAGCACCATGCCACAGTACTCTTTGGGGGAGCTTCCTTCTTTACTCTCTGGGAGACCTCGTATCTGGAGATTATTCTAGTGTTGGTAATTCTCCTGGTAGTCTAG
The DNA here is from genome assembly GCA_016271365.2 of Neoceratodus forsteri. Classification (NCBI taxonomy): domain Eukaryota; kingdom Metazoa; phylum Chordata; order Ceratodontiformes; family Ceratodontidae; genus Neoceratodus; species Neoceratodus forsteri. The sequence goes on along the minus strand of CM057451.1, from coordinate 369,470,610 downwards.
TTGTTCGTGTAGTTCCTCTGGCTCTCTCTCTGTAGGCCCTGCACAGTTTCTGGTAGCTGCTCCATCCGATCTTCCAGATTGGAAATTCAGGCTTCTGCCTCAGAGATTTTAGCCGCCTGTCCAGTAAGTTGCTCTGATATATTCAGAGATTTTGGTGGTAATCACGTCCAGTTTTGGAGAAATGACGACTAGTACTTACACTGTGAGAGTCCGCCTGATCATCTCCATCTCCGGCATGGAGAGCATGATGATATTAGGGCCTTCTGCCATGCTGGGGGTCGCAACTTTTTTCGCTGTTTTAGCCACGTTGTGGGAGGGTTTCCCCGAATTTGGGACCAGATAATCGTCCATTGTAGCTTCCTCTGTCTGATGATGTTAAGTGATACAGCTAATTTTAAATAAAATACCACTTTTCAAAGTTTCTAGTATCCCATGGTGATGGAGCTGGTGAGAAAATGTTGCTGGCCTGTAGCTACTCATTAGCACCCCCCAACACCGAGGATTTTAAACATTTGTCAGTTATTCACAGAGACACAGATCAAGCAGTACCAGGACATTCCTTTGATGCTTGGGACACTGCACACAAATAGTGAAACCCTTGATATACAGGCAATACTTGGCAGGCATACAGAAAGAAAGAGAGAGAGAGAGCACAACAGCACAGTGTCAGGAGAACTCTCTCTCTTTTCTACACACCACACCTGCTCAACCAGGGAATGTATTTTACAAGAGAGAGGACACAACAGCACAGTATCAGGAGAACTCTCTCTCTCTCTCTCTCTCTCTCTCTCTCTCTCTCTCTCTCTGTCTCTCTCTCTATGCATACCACACCCACTCAACCAGGGAATATGATTTTTTTTACATTTAAAAATTTACAAACACTCCTGTGGACTGTACCACTCTCTCTGTCTCTCACACTATATGTTAGCATTCCATACTCTTTTTAGTGCTGTCACCAAATAATAATTATATAATGGGGTATGAAAATCCTGTAACCTCATTGGTCAAAACACATCACATGACCATGATAAATCCTCCAGTATACCCACTGTAAAAGTTTTATATCACTATAAAACCAAAAACAACAAGTTGAACATTGTATAATAGCAATATACCATGACAGGGAGTGGGTATATGGGTGGATTTACCACTTCTGGTGTGGTTAAGTCACTCGCCTGCACCTCGTGACCGAACCACACCAGGCATGGTAAATCCACCAATATACCCACTCCCTGTCATGGTATATTGCTTAATTTTAGCATTCTATATTCTTTTTTATAAAATGGTAAGAGAAAATCCTGAAATCTGATTGGCTGCTGTTCATGTAGCAATTATGTTCCATGCATGGAAAATAAAAAGTGCTGCCAAATGTGGACTGATCACCACTAGAATCATTAAGCTAATAGAATGTTAAAAACTCAACTGGCAGCCATTGTTTTTTGCCCTGTAGCTGTATGCATCACCTTTACTTGCACTGGGCCCCAAGAATAAAAGTACCTTACATACAAAATAAAACAGATTAATTAAATGTTGCTTCCCTGATCATCACATTCTTCTTACACACATAAACAAATTAGAAACATTAAGTATTGTTTATAGTTTTCATTACAACTGTTTCTTTGCTGACAATGAAAAATCCCCCTACTATCTTTACCTGCTCATCAGGAAAATCTCTTCTCCTTGCCCTCACCGTGAGATAATTGAGTCTCTGGCTGTAACAGAGGCCTTTGTTGTGTGTGCGTGTGTGGGTGTATAGTATGTTAGGAAAGTAACATTCTAGCAGTGGAATTGGGCAGAATTTTGAATCCATGTATTCCATGGTAAACATTCCATGACAGACATTCCATATCTTGAATGTGGGGAAAAACAGAGAAAAAAACAGGAAAAAGAAAGTAGGCAATAATACAATGACATCATCAATGACATAATTTGTTGTGGGTGGAAGGACTATTTGATCATAAATGCACACAAGTAAATCTATTGTTTCTACATATAAACATGCTTTTCCCAACTGTAAAAAGTTTTTAAAAAAGGAGCCCGTTTTATAAGCGCAATAAGGCACTCTGGGATGTGCGTGGAACATATTTTACTGCATGGCCAGTGGCTAAAGTCACTCGGCCTTTGGCCTCGTGCCTTATTACACCCCTGGTCATATGGTAAAATGTGTTCCATGCACACCCCAGCATGCCTTATTGCTTACTAATGCTCTCACCAAATAAGAATTTGACAGGCCTCACACTCAGTGAGCGGAGGACGTGGAGCGGATATCGTTGGGGCAGGGGTGCCCTCTCTCTCTCTCTTTCTGTCTCTCTCTCTCACTCTCACAAACACTCCTGGGGATTGTACTGCTCTCTCACTCCCACACCCACACATGACCGGGACAATATCCTGCAGTACATGTTATACTTTTTTTAAGCTCTCACTGTCTGACAACTGTACATGACTGCTGTTTTCTTTCAGTTCTGGCTACAAATAATGAGACCCGGCGGCACAACACCTGACTCCCTCCATGAAACCGTTGATTAAATAGGCTGCTTAATCCACGGCTATGCACTGGTGGTTCATGAATCGAGTTGCATGTTCCTCACAACCCATGTTATAAGTGCTTCTAACACTTGTACCCGCCTCTAGCAACTGATAAACCCTGAAAATGTATTCCTTATGCTGCTCTGTATGTTCTATCTCTTTAATATGTGCACTGTGTATTCACATATAGTATATGTATGTATGACTTTAGAGCCTTAGAAAATAGACTCTTGCCTAATGGGTTTTTGTGCAATAAAAACTAAAATTCTAGAGTCTTGTTAGTTCTTCTTCTTGTTCATCACTTTAAAATCTGTGCCTGTTTGATTATATCTTTTCAGACCAAGTGGGATGAGCATGATAACCGAACTCGGCTCGCTGAGCGCATTGATGATGTGGACAAATGGAATGAAAGCCTCAAAAAATGCTTGTCAGATATTGATGATGAAATAGATGCTTTAACCAAGGTAAGTGCAAGCGAACAAGTTGCCCTTGAGTTCTTGAGCTGATACAATTTGCATAGGAGTATTGATTTGGCAAATAAAAAACAATTTGTATCTAACTTGGGTTTGTATGTGCCAAGACAACATCAGCTGTCCCAATGCATTTTGGCCAAGCTACCCTATTGGTTAAAAATTGCACATTGTATCAGGTTTTCACCATAAAAGAGTGATCATATCATGCACTGAGTGAGAAAACACAACTCAATGTACAATTTCTGCCTGACATGTTCATGTCTCCTTGCATACCAGGGTATCCAGTATTTTTTTGATACAGTTAAATTGGCAGCTATAATGAATCAGTTTTGAGAGTTCCCAGAACTGTCTATGGGGAGATGGGGGGGGGGGGATTTTCTTAGGGCATCAGTTACAGTGCGCCTGACAGATTTAGATGCTGCTACTGCACCCTTACAATTAGATGCACTTGTCCCATTTTTCAGATGCCAATGGTTTTGCGGCAGTTGAAAAGGCTTTATGTCAGCTTGGTTCCAACTTGGGACACGTGGATACAAAGTGGACACATACTAGACCGAATTACCAATGGTCAGGCAAGTGACACAGGATAAAAAAAAATCCCGATTTTTTAGGTTAAAGTCCCATGCCATCTTAAATCAGACAGAACAGGGATTCGTGTCTGCAAAATATCCTACAAAAATCTTCCCTAAGTAGCCTTAAGTATTGTGTCCTTTATGGCTGAAAAATGCAGCTCTCAGTTTTGGTGAGACCGGTGAGTATAGCTTTGACGTCAGATGTGGGCAAAAAAAAAATTCTGCCAATTTAAAGAAGAGACTTGAGTCTTTTTTTCTTGTTTGCATATGGCACTTGCATTTGGGCCCCATCACTGTGCAGTATAAACTTCTCTTCTACAAAATGAGATGGGAAGCCTAGACAGATATCTTATTATCACACTCAGTTTGGTGTGTGGGGCAATTGCAGGAGGCTGAAGCTAAGCTATATTGAGGACAGTTGGAAAAATATTTCACTCATCACTTCCATGATTCATTTGTTCTCTACTGGCCCAGGGAGTGGGAGACCTGAAGCCATTTCCCACAATGAGTAGACCACGCTGTTACCACACCACAGAACTCAAACTCTTCATCATAGGTGAAATAATAAGAGACATGTCTCAATAGACAGAAAGCAGATGGCCTAATGGCTTACGGTCTGAAACAGATGAGGAATAACAAATCTATGGGAGATAGCTGAGTAAATAGGAACTCTGGTTGTCACTGCTTCAGGCTGGGAGAGTGGTGGTGGATAGGCTGGGCTTATTTGACATTCAGGATGATACCTTTAACGCTATGCATATTAAGCAGAGGTGTCCTCTTTGCAGATGAAAGAGGAGGCTGAAGCGTGTCCTGGAAGCAAAGAACCTGACGCTAGATGTGGCCATTGAGTGCCTGACTCTGCGGGAGAGCCGTCGAGCAATAGATGTGGTGAAGGACCCAGTGGAGGATGAGCTGCACAAGGAGGTGGAGGTGATTGAGGGCATCAAGAAAGCCCTGCAGCAGAAGATCAGCCAAGCCTTTGAGCAGCTGTGGTATGTGACTGGAATTTCTGAGTGACAAGCTGGTTTGCCAGGGCTTCTGCTAACAGGGCTGTAGTTTGAATTTTACTCCCAAGGCATCAGAATGGTAATAGCCAGAGGTCTGAGGACTCCAGGTTGTTGTGTTTGTAATATTAACACTGGGTCCAGGGGCTACAGGAAGTAGCATGGCTAGTAGCTAAGTGGTTTCTTATATAGCTGTTACTCCAACTGTCTTTTCCCCCCTGCCTCCCCAACTCTGACAGTTCCATCTAGCTGTATCTGATGGACATCAGTAATTAGAGACAGACCACTACCCATCCAGAGGGAGGCAGATCTTGCAGTAGTTGATGTCTACTTGTGTGGCCTTGTCCTCCTTCCCAAAAATCTGAGTGCATGAGTGCAGACTGCAGTTCACATCCTGCCACCCAACTGGGACCCTAAGTTGCATTTAACTTACTGTGGAGTGTGGGTTACGGTGAAGTGTCTGGAGGTAAGTAATGGTGGCTGTTGCTGAGGAGGAGAAGACCGGAGGCAGGAGCATGAGTGGAGTGAGGGGAAACCTGGTGCATGTTTTCCATTATAACCTGTGTGTTATAACAGGCATATTATGACCTGGTTTTCCTATGGGAGAAAATGCTCCCCAGTTATTATACTTAAGTTATAGCCATAAATAAACTCTCTAGTTTAGCTTCAGCAAGCAACATTACAGGTGTTGTAATGTTTCGCTAATGTTAAACCACCATTCCCAATGAAGTGGCCATGTGCCAAGAAACATGCATTGATGGAATCAATAAAGCAATAAAACTGGATTACAATTAGGCATTGCATCTTTCTTTTTATTGTCTGGCTAGAGGAGAAGGGCCAGTGTAGTTCCTTTTATTAAAGAAAGGTTCACAGCAAGATCCAGTGACTCATAAACCTGTCTAGATACCATCATTTCAGAAAAGAATAATATAATTACTGGCAGGCGCTTTTTCCCATAGGGAAACCCGGTTATAATTTGCCGTTATAACCAGCCAAGCATGTGCCAGTCACAGTGTTCCTTTAATAGGCGACGTTCATTGTTCCGAGAAGCAACGCCGCTTGCTGTCAGTGTTTTCTTTTTTTCTGTATTTGAAAAAAAAAATAGACTTATTCTGGTGAACAAAAACCAGCAGAAAAGGAACACACCATCCGGTTTTCCTCTCCACACACAAGAGCTGGCGGGTCTCTCCTCTTCATACCGAAGAACACCGCAGCTCCGCAACCGCTGTTTGCCGGTAAGTAAGAATACTGGAAACAAACAGAAAAATTACAGACACAGCTACCGTTACTTTCTCCACTTCTTGTTAACTTACATAAGCGGAGCACTATAATTTGTCAGACCGCAGAACGCTAAGACTTCTGACTGGTCCATGGTTGCCTGAAAACTGATCATTTTATTTTCTATGATTGCTGAGGCAAAAAAGCGCATGCCAGCAATTATAAAAAATAAAATAATGGGTGGTGTGTGTAAAACTTGATTTTACACACACCCTCATTATGGGATGATTTTATAAACCCGGGCTTCGCCCTTGGGGTTTATGTAGCATCTCACAACTCTGGTGTGTGCAAAATCACGTTACACACACCACTCCATATATTATTCTCTATATTATACCTGGATTAGTATGCTTCAATAGGTGATAGCCAGCATGTGATTCATATCTCTCAACTGTGATATTACAAATGACATCCCTCATTTTACCCCTCAGAACTGCTCTGTCACACATCCATCACACATGGAAAAGGTGCTGCTAACAAAGGTGCTGCAAACTCAGAAAAGCAGACATTCATAACTCACTATGATGCTAAATCATGAATAAAATAAAGGCACTAACATTTCCAGTGTTCTGTGCTTGTATATGCATGTTTGATAATGTGTCCCACATTTCAATGATAAAAGGTTCAAAGGTCTGATGGGATTGTTAAAGGATGGAAACTAGAAACATTTCCAGGATGCCCAAATTGTCATAGATTAAAATAGTGGTTCAGAAGAATAGTTCTTGGCAGCATAAAACAGAAAAGAAAAGGTTAATCTCCTATGTAGTGCCAAAGTACGTTTATTTTTTATTCCACCAGAATAATCAACATTGCATGGCTATGCTACTTCTTTAGGACTGGTGGTTTCTAATAAAAAAAACTCTAGCCAGAGCTGATACGGCTGCAGCTGAGGAATCTGTGGTAAAAATATTGAAAATTACTGAAGTTATGAGGCTGCGTTCACAAAATTCAACGTAGGCTCATAACTTTGTTTTTGATATTTTTACACTAAATTTTCAACATAGCCTTCTTATGACCCCACCTCATGAACAAAGGCAGAGAACATTTTCAACTCGTGTTCAAAAGGTGATTTTGTACGGGATCGCAAAATCACCTTTTGGAATATAAAAAAATGTTTTGACCGGGATTAAAAAACGACAGCTGTCACATTCATGAGGTGCTGTAAAGATATGGCTATGTTGTAAATTTGGGGTAAAAATATTGAAAATTACTAAAGTTACGAGCCTGTGTTCGCAAAATTCAGCGTAGGCGCATAACTTTGCTGTGTTTTAATATTTTTACACCAAATTTTCTATTTTTCTTTCCATATTGCTTTTTTCCCATTGTTTTTTATTTTTCTCCCCATATCCCCCCTCCCCCTTATGGCATGAACGTGCATGTGTGGAGGCACGCGCACGTCACGTCTCCGCACTTCTGTGTCTCCCAGCCTCCAGCACTGTCCTGCGACCTCCATTAGGGGGCAGCTAAGGAGCGGGACGACAACCCTCCTCTAACCCAGGAGAGGAGAGCAGTCCATCAGATGCTCAATCCTCTTCCTCCCCAGCCGACACATGGCAACCCGAGGTCTCTCCCGACCCCGGGTTGCCGGTGTAGTGCTAGGTGTGGCATCCAGCACCTCAACCCTCAGTGCCACTGGGCCGGCTATTTACACCAAATTTTCAACATAGTCTTCTTATGACTCCACCTCATGAACAAGTGCAGAGAAAATTTTCAACTCCTACCCGAAAGGTGATTTTGCACAGGGACAGCAAAATCACATTTTGGGACAGATTAGCCTAATGTCAGTGCAATTGTTCATGAGACAGTGTCCCAAAAAAGGCATGCTGAAAATTTGGGACAAAAATGTGCAAAAATGGCCACATTATGCCACTAAGTTCAAAACACCGTTGAAATACATTGAACCGTATATCAGTTTCTTCAGTTCATGTCTGGCTTTGAAAAGTGAAGACATGTCTGCGGTCCAGAGAGGATTACAGTGTTGGACCCCTGATAGGTACTTAAGGGCTTGGGAGGTGCAGTGTGTTGGGTGCTGAGTGGGAGGGTTGGGTGAGGGACTGCAATGGCCACAAAAGACATTGATGGGCATTTTTTTTTTTTGGGTAAAAAAAAAGCGACAGAAAATTCCCTGCACTTGGGGACTGGGAACCCCCAGTGTCATTGTTACACTTCTGGGGGTGGGGTGGGTGGGTGCTGAGAGAGAGGGTCGAGTGGAGGGTGGAAAAATATATAGAAATAAACACTTTTGCGGTGGCCATGGCAGAACATGGCACAGTCTGCCATGTCCAAGATGACTGCCAAACTATACTGCCCATGCTCAAGTAGTCGCGCATGAGCAGTGTTGTTTTCGGCCATCTTGGACATGACGGACTGTGTTATGTTCTGCCATGACTGCGGACTGAATAAAACAGTACAGTGCAGTCCTCTGGAAGGCAGCAAAATAGTGCCTATGAGAAGATGGCACTGACACAGCGTAGTGGTTAACAGACCACAGAGGCGACTGTGATGCAGCTCCTACATGTTGTTCGATTGGACTTCAAGTCCTTTTTTGATCGCAAGAGGTCTGTAGGGCTTTGCCCACAGCAGCCCTAAAAAGGAACAGAGAAAACCAGTGTAACTACATACATTGTACAAAATCCTATTGCTCCAAGTTAAGCACAAAATACTGTTCATTCAAACCCCAAGAATCCCCCAATTATGCTTAACAGATGCAGTCATTCCCCTAGAATGAACAGCTCCAGAGCTTTTAGAATTTTATGCTAATGATGGAATTTAGAATGAAATTCAAACTCTGCTGTGTGGTCATGCTCACCCCTGTGCCCTAACATCAGATTTACTTCTCTGCCTGAAGAAAGCAGTCGCCCCAAAGCCTTCTGTACACATCTGTCAGGTTTACGTTTCATTATTTTATAGCATTAAAGTATTTCTATTTAACTTTTCAATACTCTGTATTAGTTAGGGCATTATTTGTATATATTTTTGTAAGTCTCAGTTTTCTCCAGTTCCCGATTGGTTTCCAGAAACCGGAGGAGGCTGTTCTCAGCGCAGTTTCCACTTTAAAGGAACCGCTATTCAAAAAACTTTTAAAAATAGAAACAGCTTGTTTCTTAAACCCCTTAGTGGTTTTACCTAAAATTATTGTTGGTTCCACAGTTTGGGGAACTGAGACAAGAATTTGCTTTTTCTATTTAAGAAATCTCTTGTGAGGTATTATTTTTTTTAGTAATCAAACTGCATTTTTGACTTTTAAGCCCTTTTAACATTTCTTGGACGTATTATAGTTTTTGATCATTCTTTTGGGAACCAAAAACATCTTCTCAGAGTCACCAGTGTTTGGCATGACTGACAGATGCAAAAGGAAGACAGGATCTACAGGCTTTAAAAATTACAGTTTGTTTTCAACTCCTGGCAAAGGCAGACTGCTGTTAGCTATGTTTAAAGTGCCTGGGTCCAGACCACAATTTTGCCAGCCATGATCTCTGTATTCAGTTGGGCCCTACAATGCAAAAGAAAAGAGCTGAAAAAGTAGATTTTCAGACCCAAGGAAATCTTACTGTATTCTGACATATGCAGTATCACAGACACGGGGGGGGAGGGAGGTGTGCACTAGTCCCTAAACAAAAGAAAGGGACCTTCAAGAGCTCGATAAGCTCAGGGTGGACAAGGCAATGGGACCAGATGGCATACATCCCAGGGTACTAAAGGAGCTAAGGGTGGAACTAGCAGAGCCATTATCAGAACTGTCTACTGAGTCTCTGAGCACAGGAGAAGTCCCAGAAGACTGGAAAAGAGCTCATGTGATACCGCTCCACAAGAGTGATAGCAGAGAGGAGGTAGGGAACTACAGACCAGTCAGTCTTACCCCAGTAGTGGGCAAGATTATGGAGGCATTCCTTAAGGAAAGGATAGTGCAACACCTAGAATCCATAGGAGCACAGGATCCAAGACAGCATGGGTTTACAAAAGGAAGGTCCTGCCAAACTAATCTCATAGATTTCTTTGACTGGGTAACCAGAGTGGTGGACCAAGGGGGAGCAGTTGATGTCACCTACCTTGACTTCAGCAAAGCTTTCAATACTGTTTCACATAGAAGATTGATTAATAAGCTGGGTAGGCTTGGGGTGGGTCAGACGTTGGTCAACTGGGTGGCAAACTGGTTGACGGGCAGAAAACAGAGAGTGGTGGTAAACGGTATGCAGTCAGAAGAGATGCAAGTCCCAAGTGGGGTACCTCAGGGATCAGTCCTGGGGCCAGTCCTCTTCAATATCTTCATCAGTGACATTGCAGATGGACTGGAGGGTAAGGTTTGTCTGTTTGCAGATGGCTCCAACATTTGCAACAGAGTAGATGATCCAGATGGGGTGGGCAGAATGAGAAGAGATCTGGATAAACTAGCAAACTGGTCAGAAGAGTGGCAACTGGGTTTTAACGCAAAGAAGTGCAAGATCATGCACATAGGGACGAGAAACCCTGAAGCCACCTATAGGCTGGGAGGGGAGTTGCTGGCAGTCACAAGGAAAGAAAGAGACTTCGGCATCATCATCACAGATGACCTGAAAGCATCAACTCAGACCACTAAAGTAGTAGGTAAGGCTAGGGGGATGTTAGGGTGTATTAGTAGGGGTATCACAAGTCAGAAGAGGGAGGTAATAATCCTTCTTTACAAGATACTGGTTAGGCCTCGTCTGGAGTACTGTGTGCAGTACTGGAGGCCACACCTTCACAAGGACATTAACCAGATTGAGGCAGTCCAGAGAAGGGCAACCAAAATGGCGCAGGGACTGCATCAGAAAACATATGAGGACAGATTAACAGAGCTCAATATGTATACCCTAGAGCAAAGGAGGGAGAGAGGTGATATGATCGAAACATTCAAACACCTTAAGAGCACTAACCAGGTGAAAGAGTCTAACATGTTTTAATATAAGAAAAATAGCAGGACACGAGGACACAGCATGAGATTAGAGGGAGGCCGATTAAGGGGTAATGTGAGGAAGTTCTTTTTCACAGAAAGGGTGGTGGATGCATGGAACGGCCTACCTCAGGAAGTGGTGGATATGAATACAATGCAGGGCTTCAAACAGGCATGGGATAGGCATAAGGGAGCAATACAGATGAGTACGAATAGATAAGCCATTGACAGAGCAAAGGTCGATGGCACATTCATAAGGTAGGAGAAAGAAATGGGCAGACTGGATGGTTGTTGAGGTCCTTATTTGCCGTCAGCTTCTATGTTTCTATGTATCATCCTCCATTTCTACTGCCCCAGAGCTGAAATGGTTAATAGACCTATGCTAATGATGGAATGCTAGGCTTATTCTCAGTTTTCAAACCGCTGTCCTTGGTAAACATTGTACAACTGTCAGAGTCTTTATTCCGCTTGAACAGTACAGATGCCTCGGAGTGCTCTCCTTCTTCTTTCTTGAAGATTTTATTTTTCTCGGTTTTTTGAAGTAAAATTTATCTTGATCATTTTTAAAGCACTGTCCTTGTGTATACAGGTAGACTAGTTTAAGTTTAGTGTTATTCCAGAAAGTTGTTTTTTTCGGTTTCTTTTCGGTACATTTAACCAGGAGGGAATCAAACTTTTATTTGCAATTTTAAAAATAAATTTCTCTATTTTATTCTTTCCCTGGGCCGGTTGCTTAATTTGTTTATTTGAGGGAAACCTGGGTAACTCTTGGTTCTCTTTGCAGTTGCTGAACCGACTCCGAAGTAAAAAAGATAGATAAAGTAAAATAATAAAGGTCCAAACCTTATTCATTAGTGTGGATTTCTGATTCTCAGAGAACCATTTCTTGGAATTTTTACTGGTTTTGTCACTAACTCAAGAAAAGAACCGGCACAATGGGTTTTCAGCTTTGTACAGAGTGTGGAGGAACTGTTTGAAAACAGATCCTCATTTAATTTGTGTTTTTTTTGCCTAGGATTTAACTATCTGAAGGCAGAGTGTGAAATCTGTAAAAGCAAAAAGTATTTCCTCAGTCAGTGCTTAATAGGCATTTGAATTGGCTATAGGAAAAATGTTCAAGAAGGCTGCTAACCCAGCTGTGGACAAAACTTCCTCCTCTCATAAGTAGAAACTGAAGGAATCGGTTGTACAACCCTGTAACCAGGGTGATGGTTCCCCGATTAAAGAAATGAACCACAGACACTGCCGCTGAACCGGTAAGTTCTGCTAAGAAAAAGAGGAAGGAAAAACACTCTGTTCAGGAACCACAACCTACAAACCGTCGGTTCCAACTGCAGATAAATAGCAAAAGCTATAAAAATTTACAGGCCTTGCAGCTGGTACTACGGTTCCAGGACGTGGGTTCCTCCTCGGTTCCCGGTTCATTTGAACGGTTTGCTGAGGTGTGCATGGAAGGGGAGGGTGTGTTTGAACCTGCTGTAACCTCTGATCCTCAACATCCTGACTCCCCTGAGAAGGGAGCTGAGGTTTTTTCCTCTCACTTTGCCTTCATGAAGCACACTGGACCTCTCCACCCAGGAATCCACAGGGGAGGAAGAGGAGCCAGACTGTATGGAAAGGATGGATATGCCAGTAACAAAAATACTGGTGTTGCCCATCCAGAAGCCTGTGAAGAGACAGGCTTCTAGAATTTTTATAAAACCCCACTTCTATTCCCCCAGTGGACAAGAGGATGGATAGGAAGTATTGGGTGGCAAGTCTGGAACAGAGCACCCCAGCCATGAAGAAGTGGTGCAAACTGTGGCTTATGATAAGGCAGGAATTCCCCTAGCATCATACCCACCGGATAAAGGCTCCAAGAAAATGTATTCTATGGACAAGAAATCCCACTTAGGTGCCTCTTTGTCCATTAGACAGGCCACTCACATGGCCTATGTCTCCAGATATAAAAAAGCCTCTGGAATGCTATTTTGAAGATTGCTAAGGGCACAGAGGCCTCTAAATGCCAGTTCAGAATGGCAGTGGATGCCAGTGATATTGCAGCCAGGCGAACTGCAACTTCAGCGTCTCTGAGGAGATTGGCCTGGCTGAGGACAACTAATTTGTCCCAGGCCAGACATAGGCGTTGGACTTTTCTGATGAGCCCACATCCCTTTTTGGTGAATTGAGGCTTACATGGAAAAGATTGATGGGTACACGGTAGTTTGTAAGAGTGCTGCTGCAAAGGAAAAAGCAGTAACACCCCAGAAGTACCAAGACAGAGGAAGCATAGGTAGAACCCATTACAGACTCTTCTTTCAGGCCCAAGCATTGCCTACCTATCAACCTCAGAGAGTGTACTTCAGAGGCAGAGGCAAAAATGAGCAGCAGTCATACTGCCCCAGTACTCAGCCAAATGCACAGACTAAGCAGACCTCTGAGGGGTCTGCCAGAGCCACCTCCTCACTTCCAGTAGGGGGCAGGCTGCCCCACTACCTCTATGCTTGGGAATCCATCACTATAGACAGATGGTTCCTGGAGGTAGTGGGCCAGGGGCTTACCCTCAGGTTCAAGATCCTGCCCAAACTGAGAGCAAGGTTTTTCAGACCTGCCAGTCTATCAGAAGTAACTCTGTTGGAGACAAACTAATTCAAGAGAAATCAGTGGAGTCTGTTCCCTTGGCCCACAGGGAAGGGGTTTCTGCTCAGGATTTTTCCTTACTTGAAAAAAAAAAAAAAAACAGGAGTGGCGACCCATATGGGATCTCAGGCATTTAAACAGGCATTTAACAAAGCCAAAGTTAAGAATGGTCACTCTGGCTACCATCCTCCCTACACTCAGGAAGGGGGATTGGGCCAACATCTCTGGACTTAAAGGACACTTACTCCCACATAGTTCAGAGCCATTCCTTTCGGCCTTACCTCTGCTCCAGCGGTGTTTACCAATTGCCTAGCAGTGGTGGTAGCACACCTAAGGAGGCAAAGGGTTATAGTCTCCCCATACCTGGACGACTGGTTGGTGGTAGGCCAGTCTCCTTAGCGGTTAGAGATGCACTGATCACCATCCAGGATACCCTGTGTATGCTGGGTCTCCTGATAAATCAGAAAAAAGTCAATGCTAATACCAGTTCAACGCCTGGAGTCCACAGAGTCAAAAACTGGACACTCTGAGAGGAAGGGCCTTCCTCCCACAAGGAATGGTACAGAGCTTGGTGCAGCTGGCAGGCTCATTCCAGCTGCATACCCCCAGACTAATGAGGCATTTTCTACAGCTGTTAGGGCGCATGGCTGCAGCAATAGCAACAGTGTCAGAGTCAAGATTCCAGATGAGAGACATTTAGTTCCACCTCAGGTCTCACTGGTCCCAAAAATAGATTCCCTATCAAAGATGGTCCCAGTCACAAGAACCCTGCGGCAAGCTCTGCAATGGTGGCAGGAAAAAGACAGCCTCAAGGAAGGGTGTGCCTTTCCTCCAGCTGCCACCAGCAGCAGCAGTCTTAACATCAGATGCCTCCCTCCTAGGTTGGGGTGCATATCTAGGGGAACACACTGCACATGGTACCTGGCTCCATCAGGAGTCCCTGCTTCACATAAAGCCTGCTGGAGCTCAGGGCAGCTTATCTGGGCATTCAGTCCTTCGCTCCAATACTTCAAGGCAAGGTGATTCAGGTCAGGACAGATAATACAACCACAATGTACTACCTAAACAAGCAAGGGGGCACAAAGTCATCCCTACTGCGCATAGAGGCCATGAAAGTGTGGAGTCTAGCTTACTTCCTGGGAATCTCCCTCTCAGCAGTCCACCTCCTAGGAAGGACAATGTCCTGGCAGATGCTCTCAGCAGGGTCAACCAAAACCACCATGAGTGCAAGTGGTGATCAGAAGGTGGAGTACCCCAGAGGTGGACCTCTTTGCAACCCAGACAGTCACCAGCTACCACAATTCTTTTGCAGGCCTCCTGCAGTGGGCACAGTCCCTCTGGATGCGCTGCTGTTGGATTAGATAGGGAAGTTCTTGTATGCCTTTCCTCCATTTCCCCTGTTGCTCAGAGTGCTGAACAAGCTTAGGGTTCAATCAGTGACAGTGATCCTCATTGCTCCAGATTGGGTCAGGCGGCCATGGCATTTTCTACTGCTGACTTTGTCAATTTCCAGGCCAGTCTCTCAACCCAGAAGGCAAAACCTTTTGACCTCCTTGCAGGATGGAGTCCTTTACCCCAAACTCCGGTCTCTCAGGCTCAGGGCTTGGCTCTTGAAGACTTAGAATATTCAGACTTGCACCTTTCTAAAGTAGTGCTAGAGGTTCTTAAGATTTCTAGAAAACCCTTCTACCAGAAACACTTACCCCTCTAAATGGAAGAGTTTTTTTTCCATTTGGTGCCAGTAAAAAGAGATAGACTGCTGCCAGACTGACTTGACAGTCATCCTAGAGTATACAGCACACCTTCATTCTCTCGACCTTAGGCCTTCCACCCTCAAAGTACACTCAGCAGCTGTCTCTGCTTGTCTCTGAGCTGGTAAGGGGTCATCTTTGGCAGTTACTCAAGTGTTGAGGAAGTTCTTCAAAGGTCTCATGCATTTGCATCCCCCTCACAGGGAACACACCCCAGCATGGGACCTCAATAAATGCATTGCCTAGCTAATGAAACCACCATTTGAGCCCATGTCTTCAGCAGAACTTAAGTATGTGACATGGAAAACAGTGTTCCTGGTAGCCTCACCTCAGCTAGGAGGATCAGTGAGCTGCAGGCCTTGTCCACTGAGTCAAATTACATATCAGTCCATAGGCACAAGGTAGTCCTCAAGACTAACAGAAACTTTCTGCCCAAGGTGGTGTCAGACTTCTAACTAAATCAGTCCATTACTTTGCCAGTCTTTTTCACTGACCACTTTAGTTGAGGGGAATGTAGACTGCACAGCCTGGATGTCAAGTGAGCTATAAGCTACTGCTTGGGTCACATAAAGGGTCATAGGCAGGTTAGCACTCGGCTCTTCCTGACCTATGGAGAAGTGGGAAAGGGCAAGCCTGCCTCAAAGAGGTCTGTTGCCCACTGGATTGTTGCTTGTATTCAGTCCTGCTACAGCAATATAGGTAAAGAACCCCTGCAGGCCTTAGGGCACACTCTACAAGGGGTACAGCTGCCTCAATAGCAGTTGCAAGAGACATTCCTTTGCTGGAAATTTGTAAAGCAGCTACCAGGAAAACAGCTCACACCATTACCAAACACTACAGCCTGGATGCCCAGGCCAGAGGTGATGCCAGGTTTGGCACAGCAGTACTACAGAGCCTTTTTCCTAAAGAGGTTCTCTACCCTCCTCCAGAGGTACTGCTTGGGTAGTCTGCATATGTCAGAATACAGTAAGATTTCCTGGGTTTTGAAGAAAAAATTGTTTACCATAGTAATCTTGTTTCTTCTAAGGAAATCTTACTGTATTTTGAGCTCCCATCCTACCTCCCCTGCTAGAACCTATGGGCACTGCAGTACAGCTGTACATGCTGTTGTAAACCCATGAGTGGTTCTGTTGTTGGGCTCAGTGACTTGAGTCTTAGTGTGGCCCACATTTTTAAATGAAGGGAATTGTTGGTTATTTATTTATTTAATTGTTAAAGTTAGTATAGATAGCTTGTTAGTATTCACACGCTGTAAGAATCTGACAGTTGTAGAATGTTTACCAGGGACATTTGTTAGAAAACCAAGCATGAGCCTAGCATTCCATCATTAGCATAGGTTCTATTAACCATTTCGGCTACGGGGCAGTACAATGGGAGGACAATACTGCATATGTCAGAATACAGTAAGATTCCCTTGGAAGAAGCAAGATTACTATGGTAAGTATTTTTTTCTTATGGCTTCTCAGTCTGCCTCCACATCACCTAAAGGCTCAAATGAGGGTCCAGACCCTCAAAATAAGCAGCAGTCCCTGTCTAAAAGGGGACAGAAAAGAAGGCTAAAGCTACAAAAGATGGCTCAGAACTAGGGGTGCCCGAAAGGGAGATCTCTGAATCTAGTAAAAATAAAAAGATCCTTAGAGTAGACACTGGAGTCAGTGCCTGCCAAGAAAAAAACAAAAAGAGAAACATGTCACTGTTCCTCCTGAAGAAGGAAAGGAGCCACCAGTGGACTTAAGACAAATGTCCTTGGTGGAGGACAAGACTAAGGCATGGCAATTCCTTCAGGCATTCCAGGCTATGGGGAGTTTCATGACTATACCTGCGCCCCAGCCTTTGGTTCCATTCCCAATGCCTGTGGAGGAGGAGGCTGAAATTTACTATGAAAATAAGGAGGTGGGAGAACCCATAGAACCAGATGGTTTTCCTGAGCAATAATTTTACTCTCTTCCTATGCCTTCAGAGGATCATACCTCTCACTATACTTTTGTAAGGCATATTGTAAATACCCTCAACCTCTCCTCCCATGAAACTGAGGAAGCTGAGGATGAGGTGGAATTCATGGATGTGATCAGTGTAGCTCCCGCAAAGACGTTGATGCTGCCCATCCATAAATCCCTCAGGAAAGCCACATGTAAATCCATGTCAGCACCTACATCAACTGCTGGTATACTGTTGAGAAAAAAAATCAGGTGGACAAACAGGGTGCTGAGTACCTGTATTCCCACCCTGATCATGAGGGAGTTGTCCAGACTGCCGCCTGTGATAAGGCCACAGTGCTCCTTTCCTGCCAGCCTCCTGAGAAAGATTCTAGGAAACTGGTTAGCATGGACAAAAAGGTCTATGCATCAGCATCCCTGCTCCTATGGTAGGCAGCTTACTTGGCCTACACAGCCCAGTGTCAGAGAGCCTTGTGAAACTCATTCTAGCACTTAGTGAAAAGGCTGCTAAGGACTTAGCATGGGATATGAGTGACACAGCAAAGTTAGCTATGGATGCCATAAGGTACCAGTTCCACATGGCAGTGGACACAAATGACACTGCAGCTAGGGTCATGGCCTGCCAACACAGTGTCTTTAAGGTGGTTTCCCTGGATTAGATCTACCAGTCTATCCCAGGACACTCAAACAAAAGCTATGGATTTCCTCTGCAACAAGACTCAGGCTTACATGAAAAAGGTGGATGAGTACAAAACCACCTAGAAGAGCAATACTGAGACAGAAAACGCCTTCTCTTACTATAGGCCTTATGGAAGGGGAGGTATGGGAAGGGGATACCTTCCCTATGCTTACATTTCCTGTGAGTACCCCCACAAAGGGACTACTATAGTGGCAGGGGTAGAAGGGGTACTAGGCATACAACTACAACACCAGTCCCCAAAACCCAGTAAAAGCAAACCCCTGACAAGTTTCCATAGGTCACCCATCCATTGCCAGTGGGAGGAAGGCTGGCTCACTGCTTCCAGGAATGGACAAGAATCACCATGGACAAGTGGGCTCTAGAAGTAGTGAGTCATTTTTTATTTATTTATTGGAACATCGGTTTACAACCTTTGAGCCAGGGGCTCATTTACAAAGGTACCTCGTCACAGAGAGGACAAAAACAGTGCAAGCAACATCTTTACAATAAACAGAGTACAAAAATTTGTAGGAAAATGAGAACATTGGACAGAATACAATTTTAGTATTACAGGAGTTAGCCAAAACATGTTGGTTCAGAGTAGTTAGAACAGTTACATTTCAGTATTACAGGATTGGCAGTGCACAAGTAGATACAGACAGTTTGTACAGTAAGCTAACAGTGGCGGAAACTATGCAGAGATAATTATTGTAGAGACATGTGGAGAAGTGTATAGGATCATAGATCGTGATAAGCAATGGGTTAGTGCAGCCACTCAGGGAGCTTTGTCAGAGCAATTGAGCTGGAGTAAACTTAGGGGCAGCCACAGCTGCGCATAGTAAGTAGGTGTTTTCGAAGGGTGGTTTTGAAACGAGAGATCATGGAAGCATCAGTGATACTGGAAGGGAGGGTGTTATACCAGGAAGGGGCTCTGTAGGAGTATGCCCTTTGCTCTTGCGAGGTTCTTACCCTCGGTACTAACAGTGCGGTTTTGCAGGAGGTTCGGGTATGCATTAGTGAGTTAGCTTGGTGGATGGAGGCAGTCAACCCTGGCGGGGATAGCCCAAGGAGAGTCTTTTTAGTTAGGAGGCAGGTTTGGTATCTAAGGCGTTCATCTAGGTTGAGCAGATTAGCCAGGGTGTATAAATGGCAGGTATGAGTTAGTCTAGGCGCCCTGGTAATTAGCCTACAAGCCTTATTTAAGGTGAGGTGGATCTTGTTTAGTGAGGTCTGGTCAGCGGCCCCATAAACTGGCAAGCCATAATCTACTAGGGATAGTACAGAGGATGTGACTGCGAGATGGAGGGCGTCAGTGGGGAGACAGTTTTTATGGCGGTAAAGGATACCCAGTCGAATGTTGGAGGCTGAGGCAAGGGCAGAGATATGGGCATGAAATGAGAGAGCGGGGTCGAAGGATATCCCTAGGTACTTGTACGAGTAGACTTGCTCGAGTGGGAACTTGGAACTGGCAAGGACCTGAAGTGGAAAATTACTTGCTTTGTTTTGGGGGTGGGCAAAGAGCATTGTTTTAGTTTTTTTAAGATTTATTACGAGTCTATGCTCTTTGAACCAGGCTTCAGCATCATTGTAAGATAATTGCAAGGAGCCCTGAAGGGTGATAGGGTTACGGTCTGAGGCAAAGATAATGGCATCGTCTGCTTAAAGTAAGAGATTACCAGTACATTCACCTGGCAGGGAATTGAGATAAAGAGAGAAGAGCAAGGGCCCAAGAATGGAGCCCTGAGGGACACCAGAGCGGATAGGACAGGCGCTGGAGAGTGTCCCATTAATTTTAACACACTGTGAGCGGGCAAACAAGTAGCTGGAGCACCAGGAGACTGGCCCAGTGGCAAAGCCTGTGTGGCTGAGGGCATCCAGCAGGAGGGGTTGGGAGACAGTGTCGAAGGCTTTTGATAAATCAACGAACACTGCGCCCGCTAGAGAGCCGGTGTCCAGAGAGGAGTGAAGAAAATTAGAAGACTCAAGAAGGGCGGTGTTGGTGCTATGGCCAGCACAGAAACCATGCTGTTCAGGGCAGAGGATGCTGTATTTGGCTAGATAATCTGAGATTTGGGAGGACACAACTTTTTCTAAGGCCTTTGAGAGAGGAGAGAGGATAGAGATTGGCCGATAATTACCAGAAAGAGACCTATCACCACCCTTGTGTATGGGGGTGACTGTGGCAATTTTCCAGGCAGAGGGAAATTGCTCCAGGAAGAGAGATTTGTTGAAGAGGCTGGTGATAGGGGAGATAACCAGATCCAGAACCTGACGGAGAAGATTGGGATTGAGGGAGTCACTGCCAATAGTACTGCTCTTTAAGGCCTTGATTAGGTAAGGTCTGACTTCATGGGCAGTAACTCGGTGTAGGTGGAACCAGAGGCGTGTGAGAATAGGGTCAGATAGGGAGGGGGGTTCAAAGAAGTTGCTCGGGAGAACAGGGCTAAGGTCAGTGAAGGATTTGTTGAGGTAGTTGGCAATGTGGGCTGGGTCTGTGGAGATAGAGCTATCAGTGTTGATTTGGGAGGGTGGGGGGATGTGTGCCACCATTCAGTTGTTTGATATTGTCCCAGAAGGTCCTGGCATTCTCCCAGAGACGAGGTGAGTGAGGCCTGATAGTGATCTGCCTTAGCCTTGCGGATGGCCCAGGTACATTTGTTCGGGCAGCTGCATAACCTGCCTGTCGGCAGGGCGGCGGTTTCTGTGACAATGTGCTGTAGGTTATCCCTGTTCTAAGAAGTTGGCGCGGGGTAACCCAGGGGCATGCCGTACTTTGGACGAGTGCAGTTAGTGATGCAAAAATGTTGCAGGCTTTGTTAAAGGTTTGGGTAAAAAAGGTTAGAGCCGTATCAATATCGGGGGCGTATTGTATGGGAGACCAATCAATTTGGACTAGGAGTTGCTTAAGGCCTTTCAGCCCACCTGGTCTTAGCCACCGCCGAAGGGTGGACTGCGCTGTGGATTTGGGTAAGGAGGTTGACCAATGGAGGAGAATAGGGGAGTGGTCACTAAGTCCGTCAGGAAGGACTTGGATATTGCAGATTTGGTTAGGACGGTTGGTGAGGACCACATCAAGAAGTGTGCTTGTGCCCATTCTAGGATTCACTCTAGTTGGTTGGGTAACGAGTTGTGTTAGATCAATAGATGCAAAGGTGTCACAAGTAGCAGAAGATGAGGGGCTAAGCCAGTTAATATTTAGATCACCCACAAGGATTTGATCAGAGGAATGGGGCAGGGAGGTAAGGTAATCAATTAGTGGAACCAGAGCCAGCGCTTGATTTTTTGGAGGTATGTAAGCGGTGGTCAGATAGAGGGAACCCCTTGAAGGATCAGGGGTCAGTTTTAGGGTTAGGGCCTGAGCCCTGAAATCAAGGACAGAGGCTGGAAGGGCTAGTCCTATGAGTGAATCTTTGATATAGATAGCACAGCCCCCACCCCATCTACCAACACAGTCCTCTCGATAAAGGGAGTAGCCCGGGAGCGAGACCAGGGTGTCAGGGGTAGATTCTGACAGCCAGGTTTCCACTATAGAAATAACGTCAGGTTTCTGGACTGTAACCCAACATTGGAGTGAGTCAAATTTTTTAAGGAGGCTACAGATGTGCATAGACGCAACATGAAGCCCAGGAGGTTCAACAGATGAGCTATTGTGGGCAGGGCCTGGGTTGGGATGTATATTTCCCGACAGGAGTAGAAGGATAAGAACAGGCCTGGACAGGGGGTGGTGGAAGGTGTGTTTGTGCCGGGTACAATAGGAGGAGTAGGGGAGTTTCGAGACGTGGGGGGTAGGCAGGGGGGCACAAGCTGGGAAAGCTAGAATGATAAGTCGCCAGTAGAAGCATAGGGGGGAAGCAGGGTAGTGTCTAGGTGGTGGGTGTCGTGGGCTAGAGCACATAGGGAGAGTAGCGAAGGAAGGTGGCAGTGCAGAAGCCAAGTAGGAGGGTAGAGTAAGATGGCAGATGGGAACACTAGATTGGTGAAACTGCGGGGTTGAAGGGACACCAGGGTCAGATGGTGGCCTCTGGAGGAGGAGGAGGAGGAGGAGAGAGAGGCAAGTCAGTAGGAGGTAAGCAGGCATTTTCAGGGGAGGTTTGCAGGCAAGTAATAAGAAATGAGAGAAGAGGGTAAACAGCCTACCGATGAGCGTTAGTGCCACTTTGGTACAGTGGTAGTGGCCCCGCCTCTGGTGTGCAAGGTGCCAGGTTCAAGACTCACCGGAGATAGTAGGGGATAGCTCAGGGTAGGGCCGATTTTCCACAGTCCAGGAGCAGCCCACCAGCAATGTGAGGGCCCAAAACTGGGGTGCTAAATAGCGACTCCTAGTGGCCGATATAGCTGTAGGGGGTTTCGGGTGCCCAGAGGTTACAGGATAGGGGGAGAACAGTGGGTGTAGTATAGTGGGGACCAGGTAGTAGGAGAGGAGAGAGAATGGTGTGGTTAGATGGGGAGGAGAGAGTGGGATAGGTGGGTAAAGAAGACACAGGGATAGAGTGGGGGTTAGCTGAGCAAGATGCTTAATAGCAGAGAGCACAGTGACCTCTAGTGGCTAACAGGTATAACCTGCAAATGGGAAAGTGGGGGCTTAGTATTTCAGCCAACAGGAAGTGATGTAATGGGGGAGGACCAATAAATTGAGGGCCGCCCCTGGGTGGGTGGGTGGCTGGGGCGGGCTAGCACCCCACAGCAGTATTCCAGAGAAGGAGCTGAGGTAAGCCTTTACCTCAGGGCCTGTCGGCGTCCCTGCGGCTGTTCTTTCGGCTCTAGGAGGGAGCAGGAGTGAATCCGGTGCTGTCGCGGTCGGCAGTGAGTCATAGTTTGTCCCTGCAGTTCACAAAACTCCTATAACTGCTGAATACAAGGTTTTCCACTTTCACACTCAAACAGAAAAAATTCTGTTGGAGATGGAGGTGAAGAAATTGCTGCAAGCAAATGCAGTAGAAAAAGTACTTCAAACAACATGAAGTCTTGCTGTATTCTGACTATCTGCAGTTAGCTCCAGCCTTTAAACTGCCCCGGAGAACAAAGGGTTAACTTTCTATGCAGTGCATAGAATGCTGAGCTTGAGCTCGGTTGAGGTCTCTGTCTGCAGCCCTTTGAAACCCAACCGTCAGATTCTTTACTTCGCCTCGCTGAACAGTCGCTCCGGAGATTTCTCCTTCAGCTCGGTTCAAAAGTCGGTTAAAGTGTCTGTTAAAGTTGTCGGTTTTAAGCCGAATTTGTTCCGCATAGTCAGTTCAGTCTCTGTCTGCGGTACCATGAGTACTAGATAGGTTTTGTTCTGTTTTTCTGTGTGGAAATTGTGAAGTGTTAGATCGGTTTGGCTGAACCGATCACTTGTAGTGAATTCTTGTGTTTTACTTTAGTGTGTGATTACCGGTCCTTATCGGTTCTAAAAAAAACAGGTTTTGAACGTTTTTTTCCAATACCCGTGACACGGTTAGGAACCGATAAGGGAGTCTTGCCTGGCGGTTGCCATAAAAAGGGTAAGTTTGGTCGGGTTGGCCATGTCTGAGAAACCCAAGAAAAAAAACGGGCCCACTGGGTTTCAACACTGCAGTTAGTGTGGGGAGGTCTTTGCTAAGGCCAATCCCCACACCACCTGTGTTTATTGTCTGGTGTTTGATCACCTTGATACAGACTGCCAAATATGTAAAAACTTTCCTAAATCTACCCTTGAAAAGAGATTAGGTAGACTGAGGGAAAAGGAGGCCGAGAAGTCCGCTGACCCGGATGGCCTGCCCGGTTCGGTTCCGACCGAACCAGAAGGAGTACTCTCTGACCAGGGCGATACTTCTTCGGGCAAGAGGAGAGCCGATCCTGAGGTATCGGTTCCTACAAAAAGGAAATGCAAAGAAAAATCGACCGGTTCGGATCCAGAGGTTCATGTTCCGACTGCCGAGGAAATAACCAGAGCGATTCAGATTGTGGAATCGCTTCGCCCGGTTCCGACCGATCCGGTACCTTTTGGCAGGGGTTCGGTTTGGTCGGTTCCCCCGGTTCAAGATTATACCCCTGAAGACTTTTATGAACCGGAGTTTGAGGAGGAGGGGGAGTTTGAAGATGATGATGGTGATGCCGACAGTCTGGATGTGCCTGTGGAACCGGACATCTCCCCAGACAGACCTTTGGGTGTATCCCCTCCTAGGCTTTCTGAGTCCCCTTCCCACTTTCTGCTTTACACAAAGGTGGCTGAGACCCTCCAGCTTCCTATGGAGGAGGCAGTGGAGGATCAGGAGGAGCCTGATTATGTGGAAATAATGGACATCCCAGAGTCCAGGAGACTGTCTATTCCCCTTCACAAATCTTTTGGGAAACAGATACAAAAAAATCGTAGTCTCCCAATTCTGTACCTTCTGTTGACAGAAGGATGGACAAGAGGTACACATTATCAGGCTCAGATACGGAGTTTTTATACCAGCAATGCAGCCATGTTGGGGTAGTGCAGGCTGCTGCCTGTGACAAGGCAAATATTCCCTTGGCTTCACACCCCCCCAGACAAAGACTCCAGGAAGATGGATGCTATGGCAAAGAAGCAGTACATGTCATCTTCCTTGGGACTCAGGCAGGCGAACTATATGGCCTATACAGCCAGGTACCAGAAGTCCAGTTGGACATTGTACTGGCACTGGCTAAACAGGCTTCCCCCCAGCTGGCCAAGGAGCTGGAGGAGGTGGCTGCTGATGGGATTGAGGCATCTAAGGTACAATTTCATGCTGCTGTGGACTCCAATGATGTGTCATCAAGAGTCATAGCTACATCTGTGGCTCTTCGGAGGATGGCTTGGCTCAGATGTACTAGCCTCTCACAGGACACCCAGGCTAAGGCTATGGATTTCCCTGTGGTGGGTAATCCTCTGGTTGGGGAGCAGACGAAGAATTACATGAAGAAAATGGATGAGTACAGGACCACTTATAGGAGTGCTCAGGCCAAGGAGAGGCAAGCAACTCCTCAAAGGCAGCAATCTAGGGGCAGGGGCAGGCCTTTTCATAAGTTTTTTACCAAGCACAGGCCTCTTCTCCCTTTTCACAGAGGGGGTTCTTTAGAGGGAGAGGCAGAAGGGGGATGAGCAGGGCTGCATCCACTCCTCAGCCTAAGGCCCCTGCTAAGCAGACACTCTGATGGGTCTGCCCGGGTCGACTCTCCTATTCCTGTAGGGGGCAGGCTGGCTTACTGTGTCCAGGATTGGATGTCAATTACATCAGACAAGTGGGTCCTGGAAGTAGTAAGCCAGGGACTGGTTCTCAGCTTCAAAAAATTTCCAAAGATGAGAACCAGATCTTTTCCACCTGCAGGTCTCTCCGAGACCCTTGCCCTGGAGACAGAGGTGTCATCTCTTCTGGCTCTAAGAGCAATAGAAAGAGTTCCTACCCTACACTGGGGAAAAGGTCTGTACTCCAAGATACTTCCTTACCCCAAAAAAGACAAGGGAGTGATGACCCATCCTAGATCTAAGATACCTGAACAAACATCTTTTAAAACCAAAGTTCAAGATGGTGACTCTGGGAATAATTCTTCCCTCTCTAAGGCCAGGGGACTGACTAGTCTCTCTGGACCTCAAAGATGCCTACTTTCGTATTCCCATCAGGTGCTCCCACAGAAAGTACCTCAGGTTCAAGTTGTCCTCAGGCCATTACCAGTTCAAAGCAGTGCCCTTTGGCCTAACATCAGCTGCAAGGGTCTTCACAAAGTGCCTGGCAGTAGTTGTTGCCTTTTCTAAGAAGGCAAAAGATTTCCATTTTTCCATACCTGGACGATTGGCTCACAGTAGGTCAGTCTCCAGACCAAGTCAAGTCAGACCTGCAAGTGACCCAGCAAGTGCTCACTTCTCTGGGTTTCCTTCTCAGCCTCCCCAAATCAGTTCTCAAACCAGTGCAGCTCCTTACCTTTATAGGGGCAGAGCTGGATACTGTCAAAGCAAGAGCCTTTCTTCCCCGGGAAAGAGCAGGGGTTCTTATAGAACTGGCTTCGTCCTTCAGCCTTCAGGTGTCCCGACCAGCAAGGTACTTCCTCCAGCTCTTGGGCCACATGGCAGCTTCTACAGCAGTGGTCCAAGGGGCAAGATTTCAGATGAGGGACATTCAGTTTCATCTGAGGGCCTTTTGGTCCCAAAGGAAGGACCCTCTTACCAAACTGATTCCAGTGACTCGGACACTGATCCAAGCTCTTCAGTGGTGGCAGGATCAGGACAATTTAAGGCAAGGGGTCCCTTTTGTCACTCAGTCTCATTTGGTGGTCCTTACCATGGATGCTTCTCTTTTGGGGTGGGGAGCTCATCTGGGGGATCTCACAGCCCAAGGACTGTGGTGCCCTCAGGAGTCCCTCCTTCATATCAATCTCCTGGAACTCAGGGCAGTTTTTCAGGCCCTGAAAGCCTTCTCTCAGTTGGTACAGAACAAGGTGGTTCAGGTCAGGACAGACAACACCACCACCATGTGGTACATCAACAAGCAGGGAGGCACTCGGTCTACGGCCTTGTGCACGGAAGCCATGAAATTGTGATCCCTGGCTTATTCCCTGCAGACCTTTCTGATAGCAGTCCACCTCCCAGGAAAGGACAATGTACTAGCAGATGCACTGAGCAGGATCTCCCAGGGCCATCACGAATGGTCCCTAGACCCCCTGGTTTTGAAAGTGTTTTTTTCAAGGTGGGGCACTCCAGAGATAGATCTCTTTGCAGCCCTGGACAATCACCAAGTTCCTCTGTTTTGTTGCAGACCCCCAGTCTTGGGTTCAGTCCCTCTGGTTGCTCTGGTTTTGAATTAGGAAGGGAAATTTCTGTATGCTTTCCCTCCCTTTCCTCTACTGTTCAAAGTCCTAGTCAAGATAAGGTCACAACCTTGCAAAGTGATTCTGATTGCTCCAGACTGGGCCAGACAGCCTTGGTACCCCCTGCTGCTATCTCTAACAGTCCATCTTCCCCTGTCTCTTCCCAGGAATTACAACCTGTTAACCTCCTCTCAGGGGAGGATTTGGTACCCCAATCTTCAGTCTCTCAATCTCAAGGCATGGCTCTTGAAGAGTTAGAGTATGCAGATTTGCACCTGTCTCAGGGGGTTCTGGACATTCTCAAGGCCTCTCAGAAGCCTTCTGCCAGAAAGATTTGTAATTCAAAATGGAAAAGATTCAGCATTTGGTGTTCCAAGAAGCATACCTCTCCAGACACTGCTGAATTGTCTACAGTTCTGGATTATATTGCCCATCTTAATGGCCTAGGCCTCAGACCAGCTACTCTCAAGGTACATTTGTCAGCTGTGTCTGTTTTTTTGTCAGTGGGAAAGTCTTCCTCACTATCATCTCATCCTGTGTTCTGTAAATTTTTCAAGGGATTGCTCCATACCAATCCCCCCTTTAGGGTTCCTGCCCCTGCCTGGGACTTAAATATTTGCATTGCTCAGCTTATGCAACCTCCTTTTGAACCGATGTCCTCAGCAGAGCTTAAGTACTTGACTTGGAAAACTGTGTTCTTGGTAGCCATTACCTCTGTCAGATGTATCAGTGAACTGCAAGCCCTGTCAGTGGAACCTGATTTTATCTCTTTCCATAGAGAGAAAGTGGTCCTTAGAGCCAAAAGGAGGTTCCTGCCTAAAGTGGTTTCAGACTTCCACTTGAACCAGTCCATGTCTCTCCCTGTCTTATTCACTGATCATTCTTCCTCAGGGGAGGGAAGGCTACACAGTTTGGATGTTAAAAGAGCCCTTAGCTACTACATAGAGCATACCAAGGGTCACAGGTTTGAATCCCTCCAGTTATTCCTCACTTATGAGGAAGTGGGAAAGGGAAAACTGGCCACCAAGAGAACTATTGCCAGGTGGATTGTGTCTTGTATACAATTTTGCTATGAGAAACTAGGAAAGATTCCACCCTCAGGCCTGAGGGCTCACTCTACAAGAGGTACAGCTGCTTCCCTGGCTGCTGCCAGGGATATCCCTCTCTTAGAAATTTGTCAAGCAGCCACCTGGAAAACAGTCCATACCTTTACCAAGCATTACTCTCTGGATATCCAGGCTAGGAGTGATGCTCGGTTTCTCACAGCAGTACTTCAGAGTCTATTCCCAAAGTAGGTTCTGTCCCTCCTCCATGGAGGCACTGCTTGGTAGTCTGCAATAGTCAGAATACAGCAAGACTTCATGTTGTTTGAAGAAAAAATTACTCACCTTAGTAATTATGTTTCTTCTAATGGAGTCTTGCTGTATTCTGACCTCCTTCCCTGCCTCCACTCTCAGAACCTGTTTTTGGGAGGTGGGTGGGCAGGTGCAGTGTTGCACCCCAGAGGTGCCTATTTCACACCTTCCCCTTTTTGTTTGGGTGTGTTTGTTGTTGTTGTTATCCCTTATTGGAGTTGGTTTTTGTTTTGGGTTTCGTGACTTGAGTCTTTTTGAGAATCCAAAACTCCTTGTTGCCAGTTGGCTAGTAAAAATTTTACAATTTCCACATAGGATGGTTAGTGAGTTTTTGCTCGTAAGAATCTGATGGTTGAGTTTCAAAGGGAAACAGACAGAGACCTCAACCGAGCTCGAGCTCAGCATTCTATGCCATGCATAGAAAAGTTAACCCTTTGTTCTCTGGGGCAGTTTAAAGGCTGGAGCTAACTGCAATCGTCAGAATACAGCAAGACTCTATTAGAAGAAACATAATTACTAAGGTGAGTAATTTTTTCTTACCTCTGCCAGACGTATCAGTGAATTGCAAGCCCTGTCAGTGGAACCTGATTTTATATCCTTTCATAGGGATAAAGTGGTCCTTAGAACCAACAGAAGGTTCTTGCCCAAAGTGGTTTCAGACTTCCACTTGAATCAGACTATGTCCCTTCCTGTCTTCTTCACTGATCATTCTTCCTCAGGAGAGAGGAGGCTACACAGTTTAGATGTTAAAAGAGCTCTTAGTTACTACGTAGAGCGTACCAAGGGTCTGGGTTTGATTCCCTCCAGCTGTTCCTCACTTATGGAGAAGTGGGAAAGGGCAAACCTGCCACCAAGAGAACTATTGCCAGGTGGATTGTGTCTTGTATACAATTCTGCTATGAGAAACTGGGAAAGATTCCACCCTCAGGCCTGTGGGCTCACTCTACAAGAGGTACAGCTGCTTCCCTAGCTGCTGCCAAGGATATCCCTCTCTTAGAAATTTGTCAAGCAGCCACCTGGAAAACAGTCCATACCTTTACCAAGCATTACTCTCTGGATATCCAGGCTAGGAGTGATGCTCGGTTTGGCACAGCAGTACTTCAGAGCCTATTCCCAAAGTAGGTTCTGTCCCTCCTCCATGGAGGTACTGCTTGGTAGTCTGCAGATAGTCAGAATACAGCAAGACTTCATGTTGTTTGAAGAAAAAAATACTCACCTTAGTAATTGTGTTTCTTCTAATGGAGTGTTGCTGTATTCTGATTCTCCTCCTGCCTCCCTCTCAGAACCTGGTTTTGGGAAGTGGGTGGCAGGTGCAGTGTTGCACCCAGAGGTGTTTCTTCACACCTCCCCTTTGTTTGGGTGTTTTTGTTGTATTGTTATCCTTTTTGGATTGGTTTTGGGTTTTGGGTTTCCTGACTTGAGTCTTCTTTGGGAATCCAAAACTCTTGTTGCCAGTTGGCTAGTAAAAATTTTACAATTTCCACAAAGGGTAGTTAGTGGGTTTTTGCTCATAAGAATCTGACGGTTGGGTTTCAAAGGGCTGCAGACAGAGACCTCAACCGAGCTCCAGCTCAGCATTCTATGTACTGCATAGAAAGTTAACCCTTTGTTCTCCGGGACAGTTTAAAGGCGGGAGCTAACTGCAGATAGTCAGAATACAGCAAGACTCCATTAGAAGAAACACAGTTACTAAGGTGAGTATTTTTTTCTTTCCTCACAGTGGGGAATAGGACTTTATTCCAGGTCCTTTGTGACCCACAAAAAAAAAGGGGAGTGGTGACCCATTTTAGACCAGAGATATCTGAACAAACACTAAATTCAAGATGGTAACACTGGTCTCAGTGATTCCATCTCTGCAGTTAGGAGACTGGCTGGGGCCACAGACTCTGAAGGATGCTTGTTTTCTCATACCAGTGAGGCTCAGCCACAGAAAGTACCTCAGGTTCAGGCTAGGGAACTGCCAATGCCAGTTCACAGCCCTTCCCTTCGGCCTCACCTCAGCTCCAAGAGTGTTTACAAAGAGCCTAGCTATGGTGGCACCACATTTGAGAAGGCAAGGGGTGGTGGTTTTTCTCTGTCTGGATGACTGGCCAGTCTCAGAAAAAATACAGCAGGACACAAAGTCCTTTTTACTGCTGACACAAGACACATTGGAGGAGCTGGGAATCCTTATAAATCTTCAAAAGTCCCAAACAGCACTAGTTCAGGTTCTGGACTTTATCAGTGCAAAGCTGGATACCCTGGAAGGGAAGGCATTCTTCCCTCAAGCAAGGGTAACAGATCTGATTTTAATTGCAGAACCCTTCAAGGCAGGTCAGCCAAGATCTGCAAGCGATTTTCTCTGGTTACGGGAGCAGTCCAGTATCATCTAGGGGACCATTGGTCTCAGAGGTGGAATTCACTGTCCAAACTGGTGCCTGTCACAAAGTCCGTGCTAAGGGCACTGGGATGGTGGAAGGAAGAATGCAATCTCAGAAAGGGAATTCCCTTTTTCCAGCAATTCCTTACAGTTATACTCGCAATATATGCTTCCCTCCTAGGTTGGGGTGCACACCTGAAGGACCTCACTGTAACTGGTACTTGGAGTATATACAGGAGACTCAGTAGCACATAAACCTCCTGGATCTCAGGGCACTGTTTCTGGCAATGCGGGCCTTTTCCTTCCAGTTCAGGAATCAGTCTGCCCAGATCAGAACAGACAACACCACAACAATGTACTACATAAACAAACAGGGAGAAACAAGATCTTCAAAGTTGTGCACATAATCAATGAAGATCTGGAACCTAGGATACTTCCTGGAAGTTCAACCTTCAGCAGTACACCTTCCAGGGAAAGACAATGTGCTGTCAGATTCTCTGAACAAAATCAGCCAGGGAAACCACAAATGGACCCTGAACCAGAAGGTGCTGGCATCAGTGTTCAGACGGTGGGATATACCAGAAACAGAACTGTTTGCTTCATGGGAGAGCAACTAGCTCCACTGTTTTGTTGCAGATCCTCATCAGTGGGTTCAATCCCAGAGGATGCTCTAGTCCTCAACTGGTCAGGGAAGTTTCTATACGCCTTCCCACCTTTCCCTCTTTTCATGAGAGTACAGATAAAACTGAGAAGGGAGTCAGTAACAATGATTCTCATGGTGCCAGACTGGGCCAGGCAGACTTGGTACTCCCTTCTCCTGTCCCTCTCCATCAAGCATCCCATCAACCTTCCCCTAAGATACAATCTGCTGACATTGCCCTGGGGCAGGATGACATTCCCAGATCTGAGAACTCTGCATCTCAGAGTTTGGTTCTTGAAGAGCTAGAGTTCTCTGGACTAAATCTCTTTAAGAAAGTGATAGAAATGCTGAAGGTTTCCAGGAAACCAGCAATGTGGAAAACATATGATTCAAAATGGAAAAGAGTTTCCTTCTTGTGTTCTCCTAGACAGATCAGTCCCCTCCAGGCAGGTTTGTCTACAATCCTGGACTACCTAGTCCAGGTCCACTCTTTGGGCCTCAGGCCCTCAACCCTGAAGGTTCATTTGGCAGTGTGTCAGCTTACATATCAGCTGGCATGTGGCCTCCCAACCCATATTCAAAAGGTTTCTCAAAGGCCTTAATCAGCTCTACCCTCCAATTAGGACCCTCTCCCTTCTTGGGACTTGAACATGTGCACTGCTCAGTTGATGAAGGCTCCTTTCGAGCCTGTGGCAACTGCAGCTCTGAAGTATGTCACCTGGAAAGCAGTTTTCCAGTTGGCAGTGACATCTGCCAGAAGGGTGAGCGAGCTGAAAAACCTCTGCACAGATCCTAACTTCATAATCTTCCACAGGGACAAGGTAGCCCTAAGAATGAACAGAAACTTCCTTCCAAAAGTGTTGCTTGAATTCCATCAAAATCAGTCAGTCACCCTTTCAGTTTTCTTCACAGCTAAATGCAGCTCAGGAGAACAAAAGCTTCACAGTCTGGATGTGAAGAGCACAATGAGCTACTACTTGGACCACACAAAGGGCGCCAAGTTCACTAACACTCAGTTATTTATTTTGTATGGTGAAGTGTGGAAATGTCAACCAGCATCCAAGAGAACCATTTTTCATTGGATAGTCTCCTGTATACAGTTATGTTATGACAAAGTTGGTAAATTGCCACCTAAAGGCCTTAGGGCACACTCCACAAGGGGCACCTCTGCCTCTGTAGCAGCATCAAATGGTATTTCCCTGCAGAAAAACTGTAAATCAGCTGCCTGGAAAATGGTGCACACTTTCGCAAAGCACTGCTGTCTGGACAAACAGTCCAGAAGGGATGCAGCTTTGACACTGCTGTCTTGTAGAACCCATCCTCCCAAGATGCTGCTATTGAATCTGTATTTTTTAAGCGTGAGTAAGGGATTCCTGGGGTTTGAAGAAAAAAAATATTCACTGTAGTAACACTGTTTCCTCCAAAGGGATCCCTCACTATGCTTAACAATCTCTGATCACTGTCTCCACTTCCAGAACCTGGTAAAAGGTTCAGACAGGAATCAGTTTCTTTTTGTTTGCTTGAGCATTACGTTTTACAGTGCCTTTACAATTGTTGCTCAGCAGTCTGCCTTATTTAAACTATTTTTCAAAATTTTAGCAAAATGTTAGTATTTTTTAGTAGCCATTTAGCTAGTTGTAGTGGTCACTGTTCACCTTAGCTTTAGAAATAAATCCAGTGTTAGGGTGCAGGGGTGAGCATGACCACACAGCAGTTTGAATTTAATTCTAAATTCCATAATTTGCAAAAAATTCTTAAAGCTCCAGGGCTGCTTTTATCAGCGATATGATTGCATTTGTTGAACATAATGAGGGATCCCATTGGAAGAAAGAATATTACTATGGTGATTATTTTTTTTTGTTGTTGTTTACATATACAGTATATACTCTTATTCTACCTCTGATCATCCACCGACAGTGTATACGACAAAAAAAAAAAAAAAACAGTTTACAGAGTGTGAACCACACAATAAAATCATCACATTCAACAGCCTAGAAGGCAGGTACTAAAAACATGCTGACATTCTTCCTGTGCCTATGAAGGCCTAAACAAAAGCAATAATGTTGAGACACTCATTTTTATGTACACCCAAAGTATTTCAAATATAAAAACCACCACCAATATAGTAATCCAGCACACAGTGCAGAATATAATTAGCCACATAAAAGTGGTGATTAAAAAGTACAAGTAAACAAAACAAAATGGTAATTTTAAATGCACGCTGAAAATAGAAAACAGTTAGAACTGACATTTCCACCACTGGTCTTCTTCAGGAATTATCTAAAAGAGAAAACAAGCTTACGTTTTTTCTCTCTTTTTTTCTCTCTTTTTTACATAAATCCTGAAGAAGACCTCTGGTCGAAATATTGATTCTAACTCTATTTTCTGTTTTCAGTGTGCATTTAATGTTACTATTTTGTTTTGTTTTCAGACCACGTGCTAACGTAGCACCTTGTCTTTTTGTTCTTACAAAAAGTGCAAGTAGTGCTGTATCTGAAGTCTGTTAGAGACAGCAGTCTTATAGCATTCTGAGTAAAGGTAAATAATGATATGCCCACTGATATGTACGTCTGTGGGAGACAAGCTACTTGCTAATACTGAAGGTTACCTTACAAAGGCTGCTTGCAAACACTATTGGTAAGAAAATTCTAGATATACAGTAGCTATGGAATAACATGAGGATGTAAACCTTAAACTAAATACATGTTCTGATTAAAATATAAGTACTAAATGATGAATAAAATTATGTATTTTTTTAATGAAATGCCTCAGAACACTATAAAAATGGTTCATACCTTATAAACTTCGTTGCCACTGAATTGCTAGAACAAGAGAGAAAAATGCTAAGCATGTTGTCCTTCTCTGTTGGAGTTCCCATGTGAACTGCAAATAGGGCAAGTTAATGTGAAAGTAACTCTACAGGAATATGTCTGTAAATGCCATGGGTTAATATGACTGAGACCTTAGTGGTCAAAAAAGGCCAAGGTAAATTACTACAAAATAAAAGGTAAACGAAGGCTTATTTAGAAATAATGGACCTGATTTTCAAAGGGCAATGCAGGGCTTGCATCTTACCCTGCATCAAGCCTTTTTTTTTGCGCAGCTGCATCAAACACCTTTGCCGCAACTGTGTCCGATTTTGGTACATTGGGTGCAGTCATGTCACGTTACCCAATTTACGACAGCTTGCACCAAAAATTTGGTGCAAGCCGTGTAAAAGGGTACCTGGAATTGCTGCAAGTTAGACCAGAAAAAGTTGGTCTAACTAGCGACAATTGGTACATGGGATGAAAAATTTTTATTGCCAGCTGGGAGAATACCACAAGCTCCATGGACCATATGTTTGGTGCACCCGGTACTTGCAGCATTCTCTGCTCTTTGAAAATTGGGCCCTATCAGTTTAACATTTTTAAAAAGGGTTTGTAAGTGCAGTACTATGACACCATAATTTGATTTCTAAGTATACTACTCTTAATTAACCAGGCAAAAAGGCAAAAAGAACAGTTTACCTGAAGTAAAGCTTATCAAAGTGTTCCTGGGACAGGCCTTTATTGTCAAAGCATGGGCCTGTCAGACAAACCAAACAGACTTAATTTGTGGCTATGACAGAAAGCACTGAAAAAGGTGAAACCATGGACAGTATATTTTTGGGCTTCAGCGTGGTGTTTGATAAAAGTTCCAAGCAGAAAAGTGCCACACAGCATCAGTGAGCATGGCATGGCATTGGGTGGTGGTGATACTAAAATGGATTCGGGTTAGGCTGTTGGGGCAGACACAGTCTTTCCTGAAACTGTACACAGGTTCTGCAATATTTTTACCTCCTAAACTAGCCCAAGCTGAGGCAGGGACTTGTGGACACACACCAGAGCGTGACTATGGAAGCTCTCGCGAGAGGTTCTGCCCTGAGACATCAATAAAGTTCATGTTAATTCTGCTAAAGAGAATCAGAAGTAAGCATTATACCTCCACTACAGGGGAATTCCACTTAATGGTAGAGGAAGGAGCTGCATTTGCTATTGTGCCAAGTCATACAACATCCAGACAAGCAGAAACAAGCATTTGTCAATGCCGAATGTTTGACGCTTGTGAAACAATTCTTTTTTTTTTTAATTTTGACATCAGCATTTGAAGATATTTGTTTAAAGATTCGAAAACTCCAGTATGGTTCAGTGGTTTATGACTCTGAGCTGCAAATCTGGAGACCTGGGTTTGAATCCCACAGCCCCCACTTGCATACTGTGTGACCCTGAGCAAGTCACTTAACTTCCCTGTACTCCTAGGTCGTACCTGTAAACAAGCTTTCAGCTTCGTGTGCCACTCCTGGTTAAACAATTAAAAAAAAAAAAACCTGACCACAGAACAGGGACACATAGTTATTTGCTTCAGAAATCCAAGATCATGAAAGAGTTTTAAAAATACTTTGAATCAGGCAAACATAAGCATACACAAGTTTGTAAACATAACTGAGGGATGATACACTGACATGTTGCTCACCAGAAATACTTGCCAACATTGCCCTAACAGAGTACAAAATACATCAACCCTATGTAGTGCTCAGACTCAGGGATGGGGAACTGTGAGGATGATATGGAAGGGAATTAGTCAGTCTTCAGATTTTTTTAACATAATCTGTAATTAAAATAGTACACAAAAAGCTTGCCATTCACATTTAACAAAACAAAACAAAAAAAAAATGATCCGACGTGACCTACACTTCTTTCTGTGCCACTCTCCGAGATGGAGCCTGAGTGCTGCTCTTGTGCTGCCTGTGAAATGTCAGACATATACTGATGGGAAGAAATACAGCATAGCGGTGGTGGTGGTGCATCAGAAAGGGGACCCTGCCCCCAGGCAGCCAGCTGGAGAAACTTTACTTAAGTTTTTTTGTTTTGTTTTTGACAATGCCACAGAATTGGGTTGCACTGTGGTGGGCATTGCTGTAATTACAGCAGTCTTCCCACAGTTTGCATCTTGTCAGTCTGCAACTGAAGTCATTGTAAATTATTGTCCCAAAGTAATTGCATTTTTATTCCAAACTACAATAATGTTACACAGAAGGACTTGAAAATAGTAAAGGCAATACCCGTATATACAGTATGTAAAATCTTTTCCAAAACATGCAAGCAATAAAACACAATGGGGTGTGCATTGAACAGATATTAACACATGCCCAGGGGGGTAGTAAGGCACTCAGCTGAGTGCCTTCAGCCCCTGGAAGTGCGGTAATGTCTGTTCAGTGCACACCCTGGAGTGTCTTATTGTGCTTATAAAATGGGTTCCTATTTTACAATATTTTTCTCACCCTAAAAAATTATATTTGAATGTCTAAAAATAGAAATATTTATGTTAATTTGAGGTAAAATAGTCCTTCCACCTTGCACCTGGTAATATAATTGTGTATTTATATATTTATTTATTTTTTGTTGACTGGGAAGGAGGACTAGACAAGTTTTTGCCTATTTTCAGCCTCGTCCCAGAGGAGTGGGATACAGATGGATGCCAACTGAATTTGAACCAGATTTTTAGCTGTTGGTGGTATTTTTTGATGAATGGGGGAAATTTGGCCAGGACACCAGGGAAATTCATCTACTCAAGCAGTAGGGGGAGCTGTGGTGTGGCTAGGACATGGCCAGTGCTGGATCAGCAGCGAAGGAGGTGGAGGGCTCCATGGAGGAGCTGGAAGAGAAATGTGACGAAGCTATGGAGGCTATTGCCTCGGGATCACAGGAGGTTGAAGAATTTGCGTCTGCTCCGGCAACAGATATTTCCGAGGGTGAGTCCTTGGAGCAGATGGAGATTAATATGGAAATACCCAAGGAGAGTTTAGCAACTACTTCGGTGAACAAAAATTTGGCTTCTGCTCACTTGGAACAAGTGATGGAGAAAAAAGAATATCCGTTTTGAAAATCCTAGAGGAAGATAATGACAGACATTTGGAAGAACGTCAAAAGGATCCTGGGTGCAGGGAAGGCCAGGAACCATGTATGAGCTCCAAGAAGGTGATGTTTTCTGGTCGGAACGTGGATGTGAGTCAGGGAACACCAAATGCGGATGCACCGGGTCTGTCAGTAAGGGAGGCGGTGGTACACGCCTTCGGCCTAAAATCAAAGGGGGATGAGAGAAGGAGGTTTCCCGGTTCATCCCTACACGGGGCTGGTTGGGCTCAGGAGCCAGATGGCCGCTGGTAGCCCAAAACAGACTGGGAGTCCTTCTCGTAAAGCGGTAAGGCAGTTTTTAAGCATGTTGTCCCTAGTACGCCTGAATCTGTTGTAATCGGTGGGGGAAGGGGGTGCTTCGTTTGATAAGGGGAATATTTTGGACATGACTCCGGTGTGCTATAATGATGTAGATGGGGATGGTAAAACACCGGAGGGCTTACAGGTAATGTTTGTCGGAGCCTGGGCCCCAAGAAGTAGCCAATAAAGTTGATGAAGATCAAAATAAGCCCACAGTGGGCTCTCCAGGTCCTTCATGTTCCCGCTCAAAGGTGGAATCTGACAATAGTGTGCATTCTGTGAAATCCTATGCTGATATATTAAAAAGCAGAAACATAGAAACATAGACTTTGACGGCAGATAAGGACCACTTGGCCCACCCAGTCTGCCCATTTCTCTTCCTATTGGATAAGCTGCAGATTCTAGGTAACCAACAGCCTACTTCCTGCAACCCCCCACTACAATTGCCTTATGTCTGTCCCATGCATGTTTGAATCCCCCCACTGTTTTAGACCCAACAACCTCCCCAGGATGGCGGTCCCATGCATCCACTCTCTCTCTCTCTCTCTGTGAAAAAAATTTCCTCCATTACCCTGAGCCGTCCCCTCTATTTTTTAAATTGTGCCTCCTTGTTCTTACATCATCTCTTTTCTGAAAGATGCTACCCTCCTGGACTTTGTTGATTCCTTGAGGTACTTAAAAGTTTCTATCATGTCCCCGTCCCTCCTTTCATCAAGGGTATACATATTAAGCTCTGTCAGTCTCTCTTCATATGGTTTCTGATGCAGACCCTGCACCATTTTAGTTGCCCTCCTCTGGACTGCTTCCATCTTGTCTATGTCCTTGCGTAGATGGGGTCTCTAAAACTGCACACATTATTCCAGATGGGGTCTCACCAACTGTCTGTACAGTGGGATAACCACTTCCCTTTTTCTACTTGTGATGCCCCTTCCTATGAATCCCAGTATCCCCCTGGCTCTCTTGTACTTCTCATTGCTTACCCACCTTTAGGTCATCTGATATGACTACCCCCAAGTCCCTTTCCATTTTTGTTGTTGTTAGTACCTCCCCTGCTATTGTGTACTCTTCTCCTGGGTTTTTGTTTCCCAGGTGCATTACTTTGCACTTCTTTGCATTGAATCTAAGTTGCCATATGTCTGACCATTCCTCCAACCTTGCCAAGTCCCTTCTCATCCTTTCTACCACCTCTTGTGTATCAACTCTGTTACAGATCTTTATGTCATCGGCAAAGAGGCATACCTTTCCTTCCAGACCCTCTGCAATGTCACCTATAAAGATGTTAAAGAGGTCTGGACCCAGTAGTGAGCCTTGAGGTACTCCATTAGTAACCCCCCTTTCTTCGGAATGTGTTCCATTCACTATTACCTTCTGTGTCCTGTTGTGCAGCCAGTTTGCTACCCAGGCTACCACCCTGGAACCCACTCCCAGGCTGGCTAACCTGATTATTAGTCTTTTGTGCGGGACTGTGTCAAATGCCTTGCTAAAGTCTAGGTAGGCCATATCCACAGCCCCTCCCTGGTCTATTACTTTGGTCACCCAGTCAAAGAAATCGATTAGATTTGTCTGACATGACCTTCCTGCTGTGAATCCATGCTGCTTTGGGTCCTGTGCCCCGCTGGCCTCTAGGTACTCAACAATTCTTTCTTTCAGAAGTGGTTCCATCATTTTCCCTACCACTGAGGTCAAACTTACAGGTCTGTAGTTTCCTGCTTCTGCCTTGCTCCCACTTTTGTGAAGGGGAATCACATCTGTCCTCCTCCAGGCCTCAGGTACCACCCCATCCTCCCATGATTTGTTAAAAAGTGTGGACAGTGGTGTCACTAGGTCCTTCCTTAGTTCTTTTAGGATTCTGGGGTGAATCCCGTCAGGCCCCATTGCTTTGTCCACCTTGAGTTTTTGGAGTTCTTTCAGGACTCTTTCTTTTGCAAATGGACTGGTGTCAACCCCCCTACCCAGAGTGCTTCTATTGTCTGGTTTAGGTAACTCCTCCTCATCTTCTTTTGTGAATGCTGAGCAAAAGTATTTATTCAGTATCTCTGCCTTTTCACTGTCTCCCTCTGCCCACCTCCCCTCTCCTATATTAATCTTCAATATTCCTCCCTTAACCTTTCTAT
Source organism: Neoceratodus forsteri (assembly GCA_016271365.2). Taxonomy (NCBI): domain Eukaryota; kingdom Metazoa; phylum Chordata; order Ceratodontiformes; family Ceratodontidae; genus Neoceratodus; species Neoceratodus forsteri. The sequence continues at coordinate 369,431,392 of CM057451.1, read as the reverse complement.
GCTCCTTAATGTACCTATAAAAGGTTTTATCCCCCTTCTTAACTGAGTTGGCTGTTTTTTCCTCGGTTTGGGCCTTTGCTATTCTGACTGCCTTCCCCACTTCTTTCTGCTTTAATTGATACAGTTCCCTGTCGTGCTCCTTCTGTGATTCCTTATACTTTTTGAATGTAGCCTTTTTCTCCTTAACCTTCTCTGCCACCTCTTTTGAGAACCATAGTGTTTTTTTACTCTGCTTTGTTTTCTTTATTTGTTTCACACAAAGGCTTGTTGCCTCTATGATAGCAGTTTTGATTTTTCTCCATTGTCCTTCCACAACTCCTTTTTGGCCATTTGCTAGTGCATTCCTCAGGTATTCATCCATTTTGCCAAAGTCGGCCCTTCTAAAGTCCAGTATCCTTGTTTTTGTATGGCTTGTCTCCATGGTTGTGCTTATTGTGAAGCACACTGTGCAGTGGTCACTTGTTCCCAGATGTCTACTGACTTCTAAATTTGTGATCCTCTCTCCATTTGAGAGTACCAGGTCTAGCATTGCTCCCTCCCGAGTGGGTTCCAACACTAGCTGTCTAAGGCCTGCCCCCTGCAGGGCATCGAGAATGACCCTGCTCTTGGATGTGGCTGCAGTACATGTCATCCAGTTAACATCTGGCATATTCAGGTCCCCCATCAACAGTATCTCCCCTTTTTCAGCCATTTTGAGAATGTCCTCTATCATTTTCTTGTCCGTTTCCTCCCCTTGAGACGGGGGTCTGTATACAACCCCTGTGCGGATTGTGATGCCATTTCCTGTCTCCAAGGTGACCCAGAGTGCCTCTTGTCCTCCCCTTATACTTTTTAGTTCTGTAGCTTTGATCCCTTCCCTTATGTATAGAGCTACTCCACCTCCTCTTTTACCCTCCCTGTCCCTTCTATAGACTGTGTACCCCGGTATGTTGACATCCCAGTCATGGTTCTTCGTGTACCATGTTTCCGTGACTGCCACAATATCCAATTTTCCATCTTCCATCAGGGTTACTAGCTCAGGAAGCTTGTTTCCCAGACTACGGGCATTGGTACTCATTGCCCTCCATTTAATGTTGGCTTTATCCTTTTTTCCCCCATCCCTGCTGTTATTGCCCTTGTCTAATTTTCCATTTATCCCTGTCCTGCCCTCTGTTGAGCTCTGTACCTCAGTGTTTACCTTACTACCTGCCATGTTTTGTGGGAGGAGGCTTGAAATTTCCTGCCTCTTATCAGCTCCCCCCTTGGCTAGTTTAAAAGCTTGCCAAGGAAGCATTTAAACCTGTCACTTAGGAGCTTGGTTCCTTTGTGGACAGATGCAGACCATCGTGCCAGTATAGACCTTTATCTCTCCAGGTGTACCCCCAGTCCCCAATGAAGCCAAAGCCTTGTGCTCTGCACCAGTTTTGCAACCATTCATTAAACTGCATGGTGTGCAGTACCCTAGCCTCACCCCTGCCATGGACTGACAGCACCTCTGAGAAGGTAACGTGCTTGCTACCTGTCTGAGGCCCTTCCCCAACTCCACAAATTCATCCTGCACTGCCCTGATTCCATGCCTAGCTAGGTCATTTGTCCCAAGGCGGACAATGATATTTAGTTCCCTCTCCTGTGATGCTGCTTCTGCAATTGTGAGGATTTGCTTCATGTCCCTCCAAGCCATGGCACCAGGCAGGCACCTTACTTCCCTGTCCTCTCCCTTCCCCAGTTCTACCCCCTAACAATTGAGTCCCCTATCAGGAGCTGTTTCCTTCCCCTGTGGTGTCCCTTGCCACCCTTTTGTGGGTCTCCCTTGTGGATGTCCTCAGCATTCTTCTTGGTCTCCACTGAGGGTGCCATCATAGAGGAACCTTGCTCCGCCAGACTGGCATATGATTTGTGTAGAGGTACAACTAGGGCTTAGCCTCTGTTCCACCACCCACCCTCCCAGAACCCTGTGGTCCAACTGCTCTTCATACTTGGCAACCTGTGAGGCAGTGGTTGTGGCAGTGGTGCTCTTTGGGTGGGGGAGGCCTCCTTAGTCCTTGCCAGTTCAGCCTGGAGGTGGGCAATCTCCTCCCTCAGAGCTGACAGTTGCCTGCAAATAGGACAGCAACGCAGTTTCCAGAATATCTCCCGGAAAACTGCTGTCCCACAGCCAGTGCATTGCACCACTCCCCACATGTCCCTCTACCTTATAATATACAATATGTAATATATATATATTTTTTTTTTTTCCGGTGGTGTGTACTTACCCTTTATGCACTGTGATGAGTTATTAAGAATATGACAGTTCTGCCCCAAGACCTGTTGAGGAAGTGATGTCAGAACTTTGGCTATAAAGGAAATGCCACACCTGGGGAGGTGGGGTGTGGGGAAGGGGTGGGTAGTCCACAACCACAGGTGACTGTTAGAAACAATCAAATACACCACTGCTCCACCACCCTGGTGAGTACTGCCCTTTATAGTAATTCAACTAACCTCCAGTAACTTATTTAAAAATAGTTTAACTATCGCAAAATCCTACGCACCCGTAAATTATTTAAAAATAGTTTCTGTCCCAAAATCCTAGTAGTCAATCCAGCTACCCCCAAGGGACAACCAAAATGCAGTATTCAAACCCTTGTGAAGTTACTTCCAAGATAAGCAGAGTTTGCAAGCTCCTTTTTCAACTCCTCAGCCACCTGTAAATTATTTAAAAATAGTTTAACTGTCAGAAAATCCTAGTAGACAATCTGGCTACCTCCAAGGGTCTACCCAAATGCAGTATTTAAATCCTTCTGAAGCTACTCACAAGATAAACAGAGTTTGCAAGCCCCTTCTTGGTTAAACACTAAATAAATATGTAAATAAAAAGCAATTACCAAGGGTAGTTAGTTTCAACTCCCACAGAATTGAGCAAAAGTGCACGTTGTTGCAGATATCAAGTGCAATATAGAATTTCCCACACAGCTCACAGCTGAATAAAGTAGTGGTGTCCTTCCAGGTCAAGAAGATGTGCTTTGTGTCTCTAAATATTGCAGCCATCAGTAACTTATAGCAATCTGATCAAGTCTGGATATCTCCACCCAAGGCAATTTGTTGACAATGGTTATGATGCAACCTTTTCTGATCCAATACAACACTTTATGGTCTGAAAACAATGAGGGAAACAATTTCCTGCACCTGAGGCTGTCTGTGTTTCAATTCACACTGCAGGTTTTGCTATGATGTAACCCCCCTGCAAATGGGGGTTCCCAAAAGACTTCCAGGAGCTTGCTTGAATGCTCCAAGCCTGAATGGTGTTTGGAGTTTAAGCCATTTATCTGTGAGTGTTTTTAGAGCCTCTGGTACTGTCTCTTTAAGAGCTGTCTGCTTGCAGACATAATTAGTTTGTATGGGGGGACTGTGTGTTTCTTTGCTTGAGTACCACTCGAGCTGCTGCCAATTCACTCCATTTTTGCAGTCACTAGGAGTGCAAAGGGAACCTATCTGAAAGATGTAACTGTTTGCCAGAAATCATTTAGAGTAATAATGAAAATACAGTTTGTCTAACCTGCTTTCTTTGCAATCAGAACTGTGTTTGCCTAGTTCCCCATTCTAGTTTTGAACTGCTGAACTGGACCAATCAGTGTGGGTTAAGGTAGCTCTAAAATGGTGCCTTGGACGAATCAGAACTTGGACTCGTAATTTGAGCCAGCCACAAGAGGATTGTATGGGCAGTGACTCTGGGAGACGTAGTTTGGACTTCGGCACCTTTTTGGGCCAACAGGGGCAGTCTGTTGTGAGTGACAGCCAATCCAGCCAAGAACTGGGAGGAACTCAAAGGAAGTGCCCGGTTTTGTCTGCTGGAGTTTCAGTTGAGCTCTGGCAGTGAAGAGGGAAGGAGTCCTGTGCTTTTTCGGTGTGCAGTTTTAGTCGGGAAACGTGTATAAGGCCCTGAGTTCCGGTCTGCATCTTGTGTAACTGCTTGTTAGGACTGAATCCGTCCTGTGAAGAGAATCAAAGGATATCTGAAGAGTAGAAACCAGGCAACCCTGTAGAAGACTGGAGAAATTGCTGAATTGCGCTTGGTCTGTCAGGAACTGAATCTGCTGTGTGTTCTCTCGGGTATTGTGCAGTAATTGCGATCGGGATAGAGAAGCAGCCTGCCTGGTATAGTACTTTCTGTTTACCATATAAATGTGTGAAGAGGCTTGTGTACCTCAAGTGAATCCTGCTGCCATTAAAGGACTTTTGCCTGTTACTGTTTACCATATAAATGTGTGAGGAGGCTTGTGTAGCTCAAGTGAATCCTGCTGCCATTAAAGGACTTTTGCCTGTTACTGTTTACCATATAAATGTGTGATGAGGCTTGTGTAGCCCAAGTGAATCCTGCTGCCATTAAAGGACTTTTGCCTGTTGCAGTTTGCCATATAAATGTGTGAGGAGTCTCGTGGAGCTCAAGAGTAGCCCTGCTGACGTTGAAGGACCCTATCTTGTTTGGAGGTGCGAGTACTAATTCAGAGTCGCTCCTGTTGAATTGCCACATTGAATCCAAATGGAATTACTGTACTGCTGACTGTTTAACTAATTTTCTTTTCTCTGTGTGAAAGGGCCCTACCAGCTACCCGCGGTTTGGACTAGCCACTGGGCTTGGGTACAGGGACAGTAACTGGTAGGATAGGCCTGTACACAAGGCCATAGGTAGATGAGTAAAGTGATAAGCTAATTAACCTGATTTCCCCTGTCCTTGTTATATCCCTAAATAAATCAGAGCTGCTTGTTTCAGCAAAGTTATACTGCCTGAGGTATTTGTCTATGTTAAAGTATTGTACTGTGATTGTTGCACTGTATCTACTCATTTTACAGGGGGTCCCAAAGCCTGGACCAGTCCTGGGGGTAAGTGTATACTGTGAAGGTAATTCTGATATACTGTGTGGGCCACTAGTGGGAAGAAAGGGGGGTTGCAGTGTCCCAGTGGGCTGTGACCAAGTTAGTTTAACTATTGCAAACCCTGACCTCTGGGTGGAGGCACCCACCATTGGATCCAGGCCCCTCAACCTGTTAGTGGCAAATCAGGCAGGGGTAGTAGCCCCTGGGATAGCGCCATCTAGGGGTTACAATGACAACTCCTTAACCACAGTAACTTATTTAAAAATAGTTTAACTATCACAAAATCCTACGCACCAGTAAATTATTTAAAAATAGTTTCTGTCCCAAAATCCTAGTAGTCAATCCAGCTACCCCCAAGGGACAACCAAAGTGCAGTATTCAAAACCTTGTGAAGTTACTTTCAAGATAAGCAGAGTTTGCAAGCTCCTTTTTCAACTCCTCAGCCACCAGTAAATTATTAGGGATAGGCCAATAACCCAGGAGGCTGCCCCCCCCCCCCAGGGCAAGAGGGAGACCAGGAAGATCTAACGCAGCAAGTTATAGTGACCTCCTAGGAGATTTGCTGTGCACCTACGGTATAAGGGGGGCCTGGAAGCTTTCCCAGACAGGCATTATGTGGGGAGAACTCTGTTAAAAGAGTCCATGAAATTCATAGCTTCTGAAATTTATGCACTAATACATATCACAGGAGAGGATGTGTTTGATATCAGTTTTAGGTCAATGAGAGGCCTAGAGTGCTTTTGGCAAAAATATGATAGTTTGAAAAACACCCCACTGTGGTCTCCCTTTATAGGGATTCCCCCTGGCCAAGCCTTCGGTCAAGAACATAATTGTGATGTTTCAAAATGAATGTGTGCATGTGGGAGATATTATGCAGTGGTTAAACCAGAAATGTATGGTGCTTGGACTTCCTGAGGCAATAACAGATGATAAATTTATTTGGACAGGGGGGTGGAGGTTCAAGGTGAAATTACATCAGAATGAAAGCGGTATTGAGCACATCCCCAACAGTTTCTTCTTGGGTAGGGACAGGGGTGTTGTTTTTTTACCCCAGCCAGCCCAAGGCGTGTTATAGGTACGGGTCTCAAACGCACCTATCTAATGTGTGTGACATAATCAGATATGGGTTATGTGGTGAATGTCGTCACAGTAACTCAGAATGCTGCAACCATGTCAGATGCAACCTATGTGTGCTGTGGCATCTGTACAGATGTGCAGTATGTGGCTGGGGGGGGCACATACGTTCAGACAGGTACACTGGTGTTGGGGTATTCCCAACACTGGCCCATGTGCACTACGTGATGTGTCCCAGCCTCGTGGCTGCACCTGGTCTGTGGTGCAGCCTGGCAACTTGTACACACTCCCCATAACACCCTCCATACCCTCAGTGCTGCATGTGTGTGCAGACATCTGTTGGTGTCCACAGAAGGGTGGACTGCAGGTGTGTGCTGTATGGCCGCACTGCCATGGTGTCCAGTAGGAGGCGGGCCACCACATACTGCTGGCATGGCTGGGACTGGTGGCAGATGATGGCATCATAGTGATGTCGGCAGTGAGCAGCATGTTTCCTCTCCATGTCTGGCTTATTTCTATGTGTCATACTTCATGGTTAGGGTCACGCAAAGCCGTGCAAACATTGCGCTAAGGCCATGCAAAGCCTCAAAGTCATGCATAGTTGGTTTGCCCAAGGTTAAGACGACCTTTTCCTGGGCAGTAATCTGCACCACGCAATTTGTTGCGTTAATGTCGTGCAACACCACTTTGCGCGGTGCTATATGCTGAGTATGACATTGCATTGACACGCCCCCTCAGTTAGCCCCTTGCATACATTATGATTTTGCCAGGTGCTAATGCGGTTTGCACATGCAATTTGACCTTTTGTGAATATAACGGACCCGTGCTAACCCAGTGCTAAACCTGCACAAATGGTTTGCACTCAGCACAAAGTTTTGAATATCTGGCCCCAGATATTTTGGAAAGGAAACAAGCTGGGAAGAAAATATTTTGTGACTCTTTTGCTTTAAAAAAAAGTATTGAAATGGCTGAGAGAATGTTTTTGAGAAAGCTATTTATTTATTTATTGAAATAGTTTCATCAGGAAAGGCACACTGAGCAAAAAGATGCTCGTCTCCCGGTGTGACCTGGGGGGAGGGGGTGCAAGGGGGTTGGATAACACGCAGGTTATCAACTAAGCAAATAACAGTGACTATGCTTCCAGTCAAATTCACTTTTACAAAAGGCACTTTGTTTTCAAAAATAAGTTATGTTTTTATATCAAAGACGTTAGATATCTGTAAAGTGTTGGTTATGCCTTGAGCTCTGTCAGATCATTTAATGATTAAAAGAATTATTTGCACAGTAACCGGTACAGGACAACCCAAGTCAAGGTTGAAAATGAACGTGGGTAGCTTATTGATAGACAAAGTTAAACTATCAATAGGGGATTTGTTTGTATACAGGGCATTTGTAATAGGGTTATATGACGACTTGATTAAATGGTGGTTGGACACTAAAACAGAAATTAGTAACTGGTCAAAAGAATATGGGAAAAGAATAGCAAATAAGAACTTTCTGAAATACTTAAAGCTCAGAAATCAGTTGTGTAGGCTTTTTGGAAGCTGCACGTGCAGGTAGGGAGGAAGTTCTTGGACAGATTGAGACTATAAAAAATGAAATGAGGGAAGTGCAATAAGACAGATGGGTCTCCCTGAAGAAAGAATTAAGTTTTGGTATGCAGAAAACACCTTTAGCAGACCCTTGTGAAGCATTCGAGGAAAAAAATAGTTCATGAATTTTAAGCCTGAAAAATGAAGAAGGTGACATTATAAACACCCCTGAGGGAGTCCAAGAAATAATAGGAGAGTATCTGACTAAGGCAGGTAGAATGGTTGAATTAGATAGATCAGGAATACAGACTTATTTACCTAATTTAAACATACCAAAAGTGAATTATAATACCGAGAGGTTACTGAAGGGGGAAATCTCAGAAATAGAAGTTTTTGAGGTAATTAAAAATCTCAAATATGGAGTGGTGCAGGGAGAAGATGGTATCTCAAATGAATTTTATAAAGCTTTTGCTGGAATATTGTCCGCTTTTTTGGTAAGCGTGTATAATCATATGTTTAAGACTAGGAATGTGCCGTCAGATTTCACTTTAGGGATGGTAATCTTTTTGTTTAAATCTGGGGATAAAAAAAGAGTTGGGGAAATTGGAGACCAATAAGTGTCTTGAACTCACCTTGGAGTATCGCAGAATGAGAGGTGATCTGTGCCTGGCATTTAGAGCAATGCATGATAATGATTTAAGTAATCTATTAGGTTTAAAAGTTAAGGACAAATCCTATGCAACAAGGGCCCATCCTTGGCAATTGATCATTGAACAATGTAATTCAAAGAAACGGAGTACTTGGTTTACAGTAAGAGTTTGCAAGATATGGAATAAGCTACCTGTGGAAATTGTATCAAGTAACAATATTGATACCTTTAAAAAACATTTGGATAACTACTTAATACAAAATCGTATAGTGGGTTATAACTAATTACTGGCGAGCATACGGACTACGGTCTTTCTAGCTCTGTTTAACCTATGTAACCTATGTACTCCAGATGGGGTCTCACTAACTGTCTGTACAGAGGGAAAACAACCTCCTGTTTTCTACTGTTGATGCCTCTCCCTATGCATCCCAGTATCCCCCCAGCCCTCCTTACTGCCTTCTCACATTGCTTGCCCACCTTTAGGTCATCTGATATAATTACTCCTAGGTCTCTTTCGATTTTTGTTGTTGTTATTAACTAGCCCCCCCCCCCACATTGTGTACTCTTCCCCTGGGATTTTGTTTCCCAGATGTATTACCTTGCACTTCTTTGCATTGAATCTGAGCTGCCACATATTTGACCATTCCTCCAACCTTGCCAAGTCCCTTTTCATCCTTTCCACCCCACCTTGTGTATCAAACCTGTTGCAGATCTTTGTGTCATCTGCAAAGAGATACCTTTCCTTCCAGGTGCTCTCCAGTGTCACTTATAAAGACATTAAAGAGCACTGGTCCCAGTACCGAACCCTGTGGTACCCCACTAGTTGCCCTCCTTTCTTCACTCTGGACTCCGTTTGCTATTACACTTTGCGTCCTGTTGTCCAGCCAGTTTTTTTATCCAGGCTGGCAGCCTGGGACCCACTCCAAGGCTGGCTAACTTGTATATGAATCTTTTGTGTGAGACTGTCAAATGCCTTGCTAAAATCTAGGTAGGCCATATCCGCAGCCCTTCCCTGGTCTACTACTTTGGTCACCCAGTCAAAGAAATCTATTAGGTTCGTCTGACATGAACTTCCTGCTGTGAAACCATGCTGCCTTGGGTCCTGTGCCCCACTGGCCTCTAGGTACTCAACAGTTCTTTCCTTCAGAAGTGATTCCATCATTTTCCCTACCACTGACGTCAAATTAACTGGTCTGTAGTTTCCTGCCTCTGCCCTGCTCCCACATTTGTGAAGTGGAATCACATTTGCCCTCTCCAGTCCTCAGGTACCACCCTATCCTCCCATGATTTGTTAAAGAGAGTAGTCAGTGGTGTTACTAGTTCTACCCTTAGTTCTTTTAGAATTCTTGAGTGAATGCCATCAGGCCCCATTGCTTTGTCCACCTTCAGTTTCGAGAGTTCTTTCAAAACTCTTTCTTCTGTGAATGGACTGGTATCGACCCCCCTATTCAGAGTTTCTCTTTTGTTTGGTTTAGGTACCTCCCCCTCCTTTTCCATTGTGAACACTGAGCAGAAATATTCGGTCAGTATCCCTGCTTTTTCACTGTCACCCTCTGCCCACATTCCCTTCCCTTTATTAAGTCTCTGTATCCCTCCCTTGGTCTTTCTTCGCCCCCTAATGTACCTATAAAAGGTTTTATGCCCCATCTTAACAGAGTTGGCTCTCTTTTCCTCAGTTTGTGCCTTTGCTATTCTGACTGCCTTTCCTGCCTCCTTCTGCTTTAACTGATACACTTCTCTGTCCTGCTCCTTCTGTGTTTCTTTATATTTCCTGAATGCTATCCTTTTCTCCTTAACCGTCCCTGCCACCTCTTTTGAGAACCATTTTCCTTCATTTTGTTTTGTTGATTTGCTTCACACAAAGGCTTGTTGCCTCTGCGATGGCTGTTTTGATTATTCCCCATTGTTCCTCCACCCCTCCTTCTTGCCCATTTGCTAGTGCTTTTTGGAGGCACTCTCTCATTTTCCCAAAGTCAACTCTCCTAAAGTCCAATACTCTTGTTTTTGTATGGCTTGACTCTATGGCTCTGTTTATTGTGAACCACACTGTTTGGTGGTCACTTGTTCCCAGATGGCTACCCACTTCTAAATCTGAGATCCTTTCTCCTTCCCCATTTGAGAGTACCAGGTCTAAGATTGCTTCCTCCCGAGTGGGTTCCAATACTAGCTGTCTGAGGCATGCCCCCTGTAGGGCATCAAGAATGACCCTGCTCTTGGATGTGGCTGCAGAAAAGGTACTCCAGTTAACATCTGGCATATTCAGGTCCCCCATCAACAATATCATGGAACATAACATGGAAGATGTTTAAGTTACAGCGGGTGTTTGTGGTGAAAAAAAATTCTAATACCATGTTTTTTATATGTAGCAGGAGTGTATCCATTAACATAGAAACATAGAATTTGACGGCAGATAAGAAAAAATTACTCACCTTAGTAATGTTGTTTCTTCTAATGGAGTCTTGCTATATTATGACAATTGCAGTTTGACCCAGCCTTCGAACTGCTCTGGAGGTGAAAGAGTTAAGTTCCATGCCTGGCATGGAATCTTGAGCGCGAGCTCGGTTGAAAACTCTGTCTGTTGTGCTTCAAACTGTAACTGTCAGATCTTTACAAGCAAAACTCACTAAGGTTCTGTGTGGAAGCTGTAAACCTACACTAGCCAACTGGCTACTAAATACTAACACATTTTCTGGTCCCAAAAGCAAGACTCAAGTCAGGGGACCAAGAAAATGAAAATACAACAGCAAACAAAAATGGCAAACACTAGGTGCCAACATAGCACTGCCCACCCACATCCCAAAAACAAAACAGAGGTTCTGAGAGGGGCAGGTGGGGGGTCATAATATAGCAAGACTCCATTAGAAGAAACAACATTACTAAGGTGAGTAATTTTTTCTTCAAACAACATGAAGTCTTGCTATATTATGACAATTGCAGACTACACAGCAGTACCTCCATGGAGGAGGGCAGAACCTACTTAGGGAATAGGCTCTGAAGCACAGCTGTGCCAAACCGAGCATCACTCTTAGCCTGGATGTCCAAGGAGTAATGCTTCGTGAAAGTGTGAACTGTTTTCCAAGTAGCTGCTTGACATATCTCTATGATAGGGATGTCCCTGGCAGCAGCCAGGGACGCAGCTGTACCTCTGGTAGAGTGAGCCCTCAGGCCTGAAGGGGGAACCTTACCCAGTTTTTGATAACAAAACTGGATACAAGAAACAATCCACCTGGCAATGGATCTTTTAGTGGCAGGTTTCCCTTTACCTACCTCACCATAAGTGAGGAACAGTTGGAGGAATCAAACCTGTGACCCTTGGTACGCTCTATGTAGTAGCTAAGGGCTCTTTTGACATCTAAACTGTGCAATCTCCTCTCACCAGAGGAGGAATGGTCAGTGAAGTACACAGGGAGAGACATAGATTGATTCAGGTGAAAATCCAAAACCACCTTGGGCAAGAATTTTCTATTAGTCCTGAGGACCACTTTATCCCTATGAAAGGAGATAAAATCAGACTCCACTGACAATGCTTGTAGTTCACTTATGCGCCTAGCAGAAGTGATGGCTACCAAAAACACAGTCTTCCAAGTCAAGTACTTGAGCTGTGCTGAAGACATGGGCTCAAAAGGAGGTTGCATAAGCTGGGCAATGCAAACATTAAGATCCCATGCAGGGGCAGGATCCCTGAATGGAGGGTTGATGTGAAGCAATCCCTTGAAAAACTTGGAGAATACAGGATGAGCTGAAAGAGAAGAGGGTTTACCTGCTGATAAGAAAGCAGACACTGCTGCCAGGTGCACTTTTAGGGTAGCTGGTCTCAGCCCCAGAGCATTTAAGTGCACCATATAATCCAGAACTGTGGGCAAGCCGGCAGACTCTGGGGAAATACTCTTACCAGAGCACCATATGGAAAACCTTTTCCATTTGGAATGATAAGTAGCCCTGGTAGAAGGCTTCCTTGAAGCCTTCAAAACATTGAGTACACCCTGAGAAAGGTGTAAGTCAGCAAACTCTAACTCTTCAAGAGCCAGGCCTTGAGATTGAGATATTTGAGATCTGGTGCAAACTCTCCCCTGGGCACAGGTTAACAGATTGTGATTCCTGAGAAGGCACAGGGAAGGTGGACTGCTAGGGACAGAAGAAGTGGATACCAGGGTTGTCTGGCCCAATCTGGAGCAATCAGGATCATCTTGCAAGGTTGAGATCTGATCTTGACTAGCACCTTGAAAAGGAGAAGGAAAAGGGACATGAAACTTCCCTTCCCAGTTGAGAAGGAAGGCGCCCAGAGGACTGAGCCCAACACTGGGGCCTGCAGCAAAAAGAGGAAGTTGGTGATTGTCGGGGCTACAAAAAGATCTATCTGAGGGTGCCCCACCTGGCAAACATCACCTCCAGGATAAGGGGATCCAGAGACCATTAAGTGATGGCCTCGGGAAATCCTGCTGAGAGCATCTGCCAGGACATTGTCTTTGCCTGGGAGGTGAACTGCCATAAGGGAGGTGTTCAGGGAAAATGCCAGAGACCACAACTTCATCGCTTCGGTGCACAAGGCCGTAGACCGAGTGCCCCCTTGCTTGTTGATGTACCACATTGTAGTGGTGTTGTCTCTTCTGACTTGTACCACTTTGTTGTTCTGAACAGGCGTGGAAAAGCTTGAAGTGCTAGAAAAACTGCTCTGAGTTCCAACAGATTGATGTGGAGCAGAGATTCCTGAGGGGACCACAACCCTGGTGGTGAGGTCGCCCATGTGACTCCACACCCCAAGAGGTATCCATCTGTAGTAAGGGTCAAGGAATGAGACTGCGGGATGAAGGGAACTCCTTGTCTCAGATTGCTCTGATCCTGCCACCACTGTAGGGCCTGGATCAGGGTTCGAGTTACTGGGATCAGTTTGGTTAAAGGATCTCTCCTTTGAGACCAGAAGGCTCTCAAGTGGAACTGAATGTCCCTCATCTGAAATCTTGCTCCCTGCACTACTGCTGTGGAAGCAGCCATGTGTCCTAGGAGCTGCAGAAAATGCCTTGCTGGTGCGAGACCTGCAGAGTGAAGGAGGAGGCCAGAGAAACCAGGGTCTTTGCTCTTTCTCAGAGGAAGGCTCTGGCCTGTTGTGTGTTCAGTTCTGCGCCTATGAAGGTGAGTAGCTGAACAGGCTGTAGAACTGACTTTGGGAGATTGAGAAGGAAACCTAGAGATGTAAGCAGCTGCTGGGTAACCTGAAGGTGTAGTTTGACTTGGGCTGAAGACTGGCCTACTAGAGCCAGTCGTCCAGGTAAGGAAAGATAGCAATCTTTTGCCTTCTTAAATGAGCAACTGCTACTGCCAGGCATTTTGTGAATACCCTTGGGGCAGAGGTGAGGCTGAAGGGCATTGCTCTGAACTGGTAATGGCCTGAGGGCAGTTCGAATCTGAGGTACTTTCGGTGGGAGCTTCTGATGAGAACATGGAAGTAGGCATCCTTGAGGTCCAGGGACGCTAGCCAATCCTCTGGCCTTAGAGAGGGTAAAATAATTCCCAGAGTCACCATTTTGAATTTTGGTTTTAAAAGGTGCTTGTTTAGGTATCTGAGATCCAGGATGGGCCGCCATTCTCCTGTCTTTTTTGGGGTAAGGAAGTACCTGGAGTACAATCCTTTGCCCTGGTGTAGGGGAGGAACCCTTTCTACAGCTCTGAGAGCCAGAGGGTTGAAACTTCTGTTTCTAAGGCGAGAGCCTCTGATGGATTTGCAGGTGGAAAGGATCTGCCTCTCATCTTTGGAAATTTTTTGTAGCTGAGAACCAGTCCCTGGCTTACTACTTCCAGGACCCACTTGTCTGATGTTAAAGACTTCCAGTCCTGGACGAGTAAGCCAGCCTGCCTCCAGAGTAATGGAGAATCGGCCTGGCCATCCCATCAGGTGCCTGCTTGGCAGGGGCTTTAGGCTGAGGGGTGGGAGCAGGCCTGCTTTCGTACCCGTCTGCCTCTCCCTCTGAAGAACCCCCTCTGGGCGTGGGCTGAAAGGAGGCCTGGGCTTGGTAAAAGGCCTGTGAGAGGCCTGCCCCTACCCCTGGAAGCTGCCTCTGAGGTGGCCTGCCTTTCCTTGGCCTGTGCACTCCTATAGGTGGTCCTATACTCATCCATTTTCTTCATGTAATTCTCTGTCTGCTCCCCAAACAGAGAGTTATCAACAACAGGAAAATCCATGGCCTTAGCCTGAGTATCCTGTGACAGGCTAGTACACCTGAGCCAAGCCATTCTATGAAAAGCCACAGATGTAGCCATGACTCTCGAAGATACATCATTAGAGTCCACTGCAGCATGGAATTGCACCTTGGATGCCTCAATACCATCAGCAGCCACCTGCTCCAGCTCCTTGGCAAGCTGGCCAGGGTCCTGCTTTGCTAGAGCCATAACAGTATCCCATCTGGATTTCTGATATCTTGCAACATAAGCCATATAATTTGCCTGTCTGAAACCCAAAGATGCTGCCATGTACTGTTTCTTTGCCATGGCATCAATCCTCCTGGAGTCCTTGTCGAAATTGTGAAGCCAAAGGAATATTGCCTTGTCACAGGCTGCGGCCTGCACTACTAACATGGCTGCATTGTTGTGAGGAGGAACTCCGTGTCAGAGCCTGACAAAGTGTACCTCCTGTCCATTTCTTATCCACAGGAAGTGTAGAATGGGAGCTTTTAAAATTTTTACTGTCTGTTTCCTGAAGGATTTGTGGATAGGAATAGACAGTCTCCTAGACTCTGGGATATCCATCATCTCTACATAGTCAGGCTCCTCTTGGTCATCTACAGCTTCTTCCATAGGAAGCTGGAGGGTTTCAGCCACTTTCTTATAAAAAATAAAATGAGAAGGGGACTCAGAAAGCCTGGGGAAGACACTTCTATAGGTCTGTCTGGAGAAATGTCCGGTTCAATGGGCAGATCCAGACTCTCAAAATCACATTCACTCTCCTCATAATCTTCCCCCTCCTCCGGTTCATAAAAATCTCTATATCACATTCTTGAACGGTGGGACTGGCTCGAACCGACCGCTTACACTGATGGTGCGGTTGGTCGGAACCGAGGAAAGCGACTGGACAATTTTGATCGCTTTGGCTATCTCTGCAGCAGTTGGAGAAAGACTTTTTGGCTCCACACCTGCTGATTTCCTAGTCCTTTTAGCTGGAACTGACTCCTCCGAGTCAGCTCTCCTTTGCCGAGGAAGACTCACCCTGGTCAGAGGGCACTCCCTCTGGTTCGGTTGGAACTGAACCGAGCTGGCTATCCGGGTCAGCGGACTTCTTAGCCTCCCGTTCCCTGAGCCTACCAACTCTCTTATCCAGGGTAGCTGCAGGGAAATTCAAACAAATCTGGCAGTCTGTATTGAGGTGGTCAAACCCCAGACAATAGACACATGTGGTGTGTGGGTCAGCCTTAGCAAAAGCTTCCCCACAGACACTACAGTGTTGAAACCCAGTGGGCCGGTTTTCTTTTGGTTTCTCAGACATAATGCCAGCCTAACCAGAAACTTGCCGATTAAACGGCCCTTAACAGCAAGACACCCTTACTCGGTTCCAGACCGTGTCATAGTCGTGGAAAAAACCGTAATGAAATCCGTTTTTAGAACCGATAAGAACCGGGAACCGCACTTCTAATACAATTTAAAATAGTTTTTACAACAACCTGATCGGTTCAAACCGAACCGATAATACCGTTTACAAGTTCCACACAGAATTAAATGTAAAACCTATCTGTTACTTACGATACCACAGACAGAGCTTGAACCGACCGGTTGCGGTTTAGTTTTAGACAAATGCGGTTTGAAAACCGAGAAAAAGAATACTTTAAAACCGACAAAATGAACCGAGCAGTAGGAGAAATCTCCGGAGCGACTGTTCAGTGAGGCGGAGTAAAGAATCTGACAGTTACAGTTTGAGCACAACAGACAGAGTTTTCAACCGAGCTCGCGCTCAAGATTCCATGCCTGGCATGGAACTTAACTCTTTCACCTCCGGAGCAGTTCGAAGGCTGGGTCAAACTGCAATTGTCATAATATAGCAAGACTTCATGTTGTTTGAAGGACCGCTTGGCCCACCCAGTCTGCCCATTTCCCTACCTAACGGATAAGCTGCAGATCCTAGTTCACCAACAGCCTACTTCCTCCTACCCCCGCTGAATTTGAATCTAGTACATTAAGTTTATTTTTTTCAGTTATTATAGGGCAACAGACTGAATCCTATTAAGCGGGAAATGATATACAAAAATAAGAAACAGGGAGGATTAGGAATGGTAAATCCAATAATTTCTTTTCATACTTTGTCTTGGTACTCAAACCTTTACAAGGTTTTTGTTAAGCAGCATGACATGGGGGGTAAGTGGGGGATGAATGTTTTGGGAAATTGGATTAGGGAGTGGTCAGGAGAATCTTTAAGAGGGATTCCTCTATGGAGATACCCGAATATTATAAAACATCTTTAAAAAAAAATGCTGAAGTGGAAAGTTACAAGATTACAAATGGAGGGGAATATCAGGAAAGGGATGTATAGACAGATAGTAGAGGAGACAGGGGTTGGGGACCCAGATTTTTAAGGGGGTGGCCGGGGGAAACTGAGTACAGTACGTGTATGGTATGTTAAATAACCCAAGGATACCTCAGAAAATGTGAGATACACAGTGGTTGATGGCATATGGTAGGATAGGAGTGAGGGGGAACCAGAAGCATAAAGCTGTGGAAGAACATAACTGCCTATATCCAGGGTATGGTAACTTAGAAGAAACTCCACGAACACTTTTTGTTTGAATGTAAATATGCCAAGGGCTCGAGGCCTTTCTTAGCAGCTGAGTGGAAGTTGTCGTGGCTGAAATAAATAACATAAGAATTTGATGTTAGGAATTGTTCCAGAATTACAAAACCAGTATCATTGTGCAACTTTGTAGGTGCTTTTTGCTTGTTTGAAATATTATATGTGGCAGAGTCGTTGCCAGCTGTTGTTACAACAGAGGGAAATTACGTTTGAGGGAACAGGAAAAAAGTGTGTATCAAGCATGGGGGAAGTGTACAGAAATGAATGTAAAACTCATCCAAGAAAGAAAGTATATATGTGGTGGAGAGGGTTATCTTTTTTTTATTAAATTTGCTTAAATAGGAGGAGTATTGTAGGGGGGAGGGGAAATGGGTTGTATATCAATAAGAATCAGTTATGGTTGAAGTTTTAAGATAGGAGGTAATATTTGTATATGTTCTTTGTGCTTCTTGCATTATGTTTTTGTATGAGGTAATACATTGCTGTATATTTTGTTTGGTTTTTGAAATAAAAAATTCCCCTACTCTTTTAGAGAAGTGCCCTGGGATCTTTAACATCCACCCGAACTACCACCAGAACAAGCAGATGGGACCTCGGTTTAATGTCTCATCCGAAAGACGGCACCTCAGGAGTGCAGCACCCCCCCTCATGCTGCACTACAGTGTCAGGATTGGGATTTAACCCAAGTGCCTGGTATGAGGATAGAACCCATAGCCATATATACATATATATATATATATACATACATATATATATATATATATATATATTACACATTTATATCTATCTATATATATCTATCTATATATCTATCTATCTATCTATATATATATATATATATATAGTATCAACCAGATAAAAGAATTAAACAAATTCTATTTTCCTGGTTTAAAAGCAACTTCATGTCTTCACGGGGGTGGGCAGCTACAAAGCAACAGCCATGGCAGGAAGCTTCCTCGAGAGCTCCTCACCACTTTTAAAACATTAACATCTATAACATAAATGTACCACATTCTGGACTTCTATGGCATAGTCAGCAGATAACATGCATGATCGTCTATAGTCTGAATTTGAGGAAGATGGGATGTCCCATGTGCTGGGAACCAGGCAACGCTCACAGCAGCCTGAGGACCCCACCTGCAGTGGCTCACAGTAACAAACTAAGCCAGCATCCAAGCACTCTCTGCGGGCGATCTTCCAGTGCGTGCGACAAACTAAAAAGCTGAAGCGATATTACTACAGCTTCAGATCCACATCACACGGATAGACATTATTCAGGAGAAGATAGAGATAGCATAGAGATAAGCCAGTAAAGCACTGGGAGCAACCGTTTCCTTTGAAATGCAGGCAGGAGACTGAAAAACCAGGTGAGTAGTCAAATGTGAGGATCGTTTTGTTATAGAAGCGCTGGGGCAGGAGCTACTGGACTGAGCAGGCCTAGACATGCTATGGGACAGGTAGAGAGATGGACCACATGAGAAGTTAATAGTTTTTATTTTTTTTAATCACATTTAGGCTATTCTTGATAGGGGGGGTCGATCCCAGCCCTTTCACAGAAGAAAGGGTTCTGCAAGAACTCCTAAAACTGAAGGTGGACAAAGCAATGGGGCCTGATGGAATTCACCCCAGAATTCTAAAAGAATTAAGGGGGAAACTAGTGAAACCACTGATTACTCTTTTTAAGAAATCATGGGAGGATGGTGTGGTACCCGAGGACTGGAGGAAGGTGGATGTGATTCCCCTTCACAAAAGTGGGACCAAGACAGAGGCAGGAAACTACAGACCTGTCAGTTTGACCTCTGTGGTAGGGAAAGTGATGGAGTCACTTCTGAAGGAAAGAATTGTTGAGTACCTAGAGGCCAGTGGGGTACAGGACCCAAGGCAGCATGGGTTCACAGCGGGAAGGTCATGTCAGACGAATCTAATAGATTTCTTTGACTGGGTGACCAAAGTAGTAGACCAGGGAGGGGCTGCGGACATGGCCTACCTAGACTTTAGCAAGGCACTTGACACAGTCCCACACAAAAGATTAATAGTCAAATTAACCAGCCTGGGAGTGGGTCCCAGGGTGGTAGCCTGGGTAAAACATTGGCTGGACAACAGGACACAGAAGGTAATTGTAAATGGAGTTCACTCTGAAGAAAGAGGGTTACTAGTGGGGTACATGAGGTTCAGTACTGGGTCCAGTCCTTTTTAATGTCTTTATAAGTGACATTGCAGAGGGACTGGAAGGAAAAGTATGCCTCTTTGCAGATGACACAAAGATCTGCAACAGGGTTGATACACAAGGAGCGTGGAAAGGATCAGAAGGGACTTGGCAAGGTTGGAGGAATGGTCAGAAGTATGGCAGCTTTGATTCAATGCAAGGAAGTGCAAAATAATGCACCTGGGAAACAAGAACCCAGGGGAAGATTACACAATGGGGGGGGGAGGTAGTAACAACAACAAAAAAGGAAAGAGACCTGGGGGTAATCATATCAGATGACCTTAAGGTTAGCAAGCAATGTGAGAAGGCAGTAGGGAGGGCTGGGGGTATACTGGGATGCATAGGGAGGCATCACCAGCAGAAAACAGGAAGTTGTTATCCCTCTGTACAGACAGTTGGTGAGACCCCATCTGGAGTACTGTGTCCAGTTCTGGAGACCCCATCTCCGCAAGGACATAGACAGGATAGAGGCAATCCAGAGGAGGGCAACTAAAATGGTGCAGGGTCTGCAAGAGAAGCCGTACGAGGAGAGACTAAAGGAGCTTAATATGTATACCCTTGAGGAAAGAAGGGAGGGGGGACATTATAGAAACTTTTAAGTACCTCAGCGGAATCAGCAAAGTCCAAGAGGGTAGCATCTTTCAGAAAAGGGCATTGCAAGAACAAGGGACACAATTTAAAAGATGGGGAGGGCGGTTCCAGGGCAATGTGAGGAAGTATTTTTTCACAGAGAGGGTAGTGGATGCATGGAACAGCCTTCCTGAGGAGGTTGTGGGGTCTAAAACTGTGGGAGAATTCAAGAATGCATGGGACAGACATAAGGCAATTCTTGTGGGGGGTAGGAAGAAATAGGCTGTTGGTTAACTAGGATCTGCGGCCTATCCTGTAGGTAGGGAAATGGGCAGACTAGGTGGGCCAAGCAGTCCTTATCTGCTGTCAAAGTCTATGTGTCTATATTTCTTTGGCTGACGGGAAATAATTGAAGAGCTGAGTTCCCCTAATCAGCTGTCAAGTATGGGATGAGCCACGTTACCGAGAAAACAAAATGGCAGCATTTGAAAAATGAAAGTTCTAATGGCAGCACATCAGGAGCAGGCAGGGACAGTAGCAAGCAGGTAGGTTACACCCCTCCCCCCAGAACAGAGCTGAGGAGTTCCCATCTGTACTTCTTTTCTCCCGCCTTGGACTTACTCTCTGTACTTCTTGTCCCCCCCCCTCCCCAAACCAAGCTATCATAAAAGAGCAGGATGACTGTGGGAAAATTACTTTAAAAAATGAGGCAACTTGTTTTTTTTGTGTGTTTGTGTTTACATCATGGGATTGACAGCACGATGGCTACAGAGGGAGCAAGGGTAACATCGGGAGACAGAGAAAAAAAATAGCATCTGAAAAGGAAGGTTTTAGTCAGAGTAAAGGTACCATTTTGCAGGAGTTACGCGATTGATTATGAATTACCTACTGTCTTATCTGTTCCACAGTTTAAAATAACGATGTGCCCGAAATGCTTTCTGATCGGCCACAAGTCTGAGATGAGCCGCAGTTAGCGAGGAGAAAAAAATGGCAGCATTTTAAAATGCAATGTACTAACGGCACAGTGACTTCACTGTTTTTCAGTGTGGTCCTGCTTTTGGGAACTTTTTATTCAAACCCCAGGAAATCTTACTGTATTCTGACAAATGCAGTATGGTCTCACCATAGGATTGCCCTGGAGCCGAAATGGTTGATAGAACCTATGCTAATAGTGGAATGTTAGGTTCGAGCTCGATTTTCAAATCACTGTCCCCGGTTGCACTTCCTGCAACTGTCATTCTTTACTCCGCTTGCCTCAGTAAGATGTCTCCAGAGAGCTCTCTTTCACTCTAACTGCAGAGATTATTTTCTTGGTTTATTTGAAGTCCGTTTACTTTATTTTGATTTTTGAAGCACTGTCCTTGGTTCACAGGTAGAATTAGTTAGATTAGTGTAGATCTTATCTTTGTCAATCTTCACCATTCATCACCTTTGGGTTTTGGCCAGAGGTCACGACCCCTCGGGAGCTTTTTTTTTGGATGGGTGGAGTCGATGCACCATCCTCAACGCTGTCCGTCGGTGCCATCTTGGGCCTCGGCACCGTTCGAGGTGCTGTGGGCCCTGATGGTGCCGTGGATGGCGCCGGCCCGCTGCTCAGTGCCGTCTCTGCTGTTGACGCCGTTCATGGTGCCAGTGGTGCTGACGGCGCCGTGGGAGGTTCTACGGCACCGTCTTTGACCGTGTCTTGCCTCGGCGCCATTCATGACGCCGAGGCTGGGGACGACAGTGTGTCCAGCTCTGACACCGCTCACAGCACTGAGGGAGCTGTCGGTGTCACTGTCGGTGCCATCCCTGACTCTGGTGCAGCTCGCGGCGCCGTGGGTTGGGACGGCGCCATGGCAGGCATCGACTCTGGTTCTGCTGCTGCTCGGCGCTGTCTCATTTGGCGCCGTAGCGATTGCGTTGGGGAGTTGGCGCCCGGCTATGTGCGGACACCCAGACTAGCACCTCCTTGGTCTGGACAGGAGCAGGCGTCCGCATACGGTCTGGCACCAGACTTCGGTCTCTACCTCTTCGGAGACAGACTCCGAGTCTGGTTCGGACCGGCTGTCTGACTCTTTGGAGTTGGAGGCCCATGTGGACACCCTGGTAGTTTCCTCGGCTGACCGGAGCCAGCCTCCCTCTGAGGAGCAGTCGGTAGCCCCCGAGTCTAGGGTCAGGGGTGCTGACCAGCAGGCGGTAGTGCAGGCCACTATTGCCCTGCAGCCTGGACTCAGAGGGTTTTCTGCCCCCTCAGTTGGGGTACCCCCTCAGGTGGAGTGACTGGATCGCCCAACTTTAGGGCCGACCAGAGCACCCACGGCAGGGGAGGGTGCTACTACCTGGGTGGTCCCCTCGGGGACTGACCAGGGCTGTCAGCTGCCTAGGCTGGTGTTTGCGAGGAGGAGGGCTCTTTCAGACTCTGAGGGGTTGAGGGGTCAGGGTTCAATGTTGCGACCCTTTTCCGGGACCCATCCGGGTTCGAGAAGGAGTCATAACGCGGACCCCCGTCCTTCCTTCTTGGTCTCCTCGAGAGGGCCCTGGTCTATGGAGGGTAGGGATCATCCTTTTGGAATTCCATGGTCCCGGTCACCTCACAAGGGGGGAAATCTTCAGGGCACAGCCTAGGCAGTTCCAGCATGGTTGATCAGCTGTCGGCTGTTGAGTTTTCTGGAGCTTCTCCTTCCCTTGGGGCTCCTGGTGCGCTCTCTTGCCCGGACAGAGGATGGTCGCCTTCTGTTGTTGGCTTAGCCCCCGCTCCTCTCTCACCATCTCCTGCTCTCCCAGGCATTCTTGGTTCTAGGGGACCTCTCTCCTGGAAGCAATTCAGGGGTGCAGCTGCTCACTTCTCTACATGCGTCAGGGCCATAGACAAGCGGGTGTTCCACCCTCCCCCTGAGCAGCCAACCTCTGGATCTCCAAGGTCCTCCGCTTCCTCATCCTCCTCTTCAGGAGGAGAGGAGCCATCTGTCCATATCTCCCCTGCTGCTTATCTCGGGGAGTATCAGCGTTTCCTCGTGAGGAAGATGGAGGACCTGCATGTCACCCCACCCACCCAGCACAATCTGGAGCATTCGACGTGCGCCTTCCTAGGCAATTTCAGTGCGGACACCCTTGTGATGCCCGCCTGGCCTGCTCCTTTCCAGGAGGCATCGTTGCGATTCTGGTAAAGAACCTTTTCCGGAGTCCCAGCCCCGAGGGATCTGAGCCAGAGGTATTGTGCCCCCCTGGAGTCTCCAGGTTGTATGCCTCATCCTCAGTCAGGACTGATGCAGCTGGACACTCCCAATGGGCTTCGCGCCCTCCACCGTGACTGGCCCCCAGATCAAGATTCCATGGATTTTAACTTCTGGGGGAGGAGGACATACTAGGCACGGTTGCTTCTTTCAGTTTCTGCACATCAGACCCACTATGCTACCTATGATAGGTTTCTGTGGTCCAGGCTAGGCCAACTCCTAGCCTCTATGCCTGATACGGAGGTAACCAAACAAGCCATTGCACTCTCTGCATGTGGCTTGGAGCTATCAAGGCACCAAGCGAGGGCATCTTACGACACCAATGAGGTAGCTTCCAGGGTCGTAGGGACAGCTATCTGCACTAGGCAGACGGCACGGCTGCGTCTTTCCCAGTTGTCACCCTTGGCCTGGCATTGGGTCATTTCCTCCGTGTACTGGAGAACCCATCTTTTCTCCCGTAGGGTGAGGCGGCGTCTGTCGGGGCAACCTCCTGCCCCCTCCGGGGGGTCCCCGTCTCACTCTCCCAAGTCTCAGGCCTCACCAGGCCCGTAATGGTTCTCCCTCCCAGTGTCTCACCCACTGAGAGCTAAGGGACTTAGTCCTTTAGGGTCTGGGGCCCTCTTCGGGGGGGGGGCTCGGTACTTATCCAAAGGTGATGAATGGTGAAGATTGACCCAGATAAGATATGAAAATTACATACCTACCATAATTCCTGATCTTTCTGTGTATCTTCACCATTCATCACAATCCCACCCTCCATCTCCCTGCGGTCTCAGTCTCTGGGTCCTCCTCCGTGTGCCCCCTTTTTTCTCCCCTTCCTTTCCGCTGGTCAGGAGCGGGGTGACCTTGGGCATGCAGGGGAATTTTTACCTTCTGTCAGATGGGGAGAGGGATTGGGGGAGAGGGCACATCTTTCCTCTATGCCTCAGGTCAACCCCTTTGGGGTGGAAGTTGGTGGTTGCCCTCTCTTCTTTTCTCTCTGTCTTCCTCTATTCTCCTCCATTCTTGCCCTTAGGGACTCATCCCTCAAAATTAATTTAAGAAACTTTTGTTTCTCACCTCTAGATATGTGGTTTCGGGGGGAGGACAACCCTGTATCCTGTCTTTTCTTACAGAATAGCTGCTTCTGCTCATGTCGGAGTTTATTGCCAGTGATTCTGTGCCTTGAATTCTGACAAATCAGCCTTCTGGCTACTCCTTTGCAGTTCCTATACAGTATGGAGACAGGTCAAAGGTTCACGGTATGTCCTCCCCCTCCCTATTTCTAGTTTTTCCTTCCCTCCCTCCTTCCCTCTTCTTTCTGCTTCCAGAGACTGGGGCCCCTTCCCAATCCCCTTAGATTTTCTAACTCTTCTTCTGTCCTCTCCGTCATTTATTTCTCCTTTTAGTTTGTATATATTTTCCTTTGTCTGTCCCTTGGACTTCCTTGTCCCTCCCTCCCAACCCTTTCTTACTGTACGGCGACTCAAAACTGGCGGGAGGGCAGAGTCGATGACACCTAGCAGCCAACCAGGTTTCAGCTCCACGCAGTTTGTCAGCATCAAGGGCGCCGTCGGTGCATCGACTCAGCCCATATAAAAAAAAAAAAAAGCTTCCGCGGGGTCGTGACCTCCGGCCAAAACCCAAAGATGATGAATGGTGAAGATACACAGAAAGATCAGGAATTACGGTAGGTACGTAATTTTAATTTTTGGTAAGTCTCTTCGGTTCCTCCTCGGGTTTTCCAACTGGGAAGGAACCAATATTATTTTACTTCATTTATTAGTTTAATTTGATTGTATACAATCTGGTAAGGCGGTTTTTGGTAGATTTAAATTCACCGAGGTAACTGTTGCCTAATTCAGTTTTTAACAACCGATAAATGTCACAGACCAAGAAGCGAACGGGCCCCACTGGTTTCCAGCATTGTACAGAGCGTGGGGAACCATTCACAAATGCAGATTCTCATCTTATATGTGTGTTTTGCTTAGGATTTGACCACCTCAAAGAGGATTGCGAGATCTGTATAAACTTCCCTCAGTCGACGCTTGAGAGGCTCTTAAAACGACTGCAGGAGAAGATGTCTGAGAAGGCTGTTGAACTGGCTGCAGACAAACCGATTTTGAGCCAAAAAGAACTGGAGGATCAGCTCTCTGACAAGGGTAATGGTTTGTCGGTTAAAAGGAGACCTGCTGACCCTGCCACTAACCCGGCAACCGCAGGAAAGCAAAAAAGAAAAGAAAAGCACTCAGCGGTTGAACCGCAACCAAGTACCCCGTTCCAACTGCTGAGGAAATAGCAAATGCTATTAAAATAATCCAGTTGCTTCAGCCGGTAACCCTGGTTCAGGTTCGGAAGCAGCCGCGGTTGGATCATTCAAGTTCTACTCTGGTTCCCGGTTCCTTGGAACTCGAGTTGGACACCTTTATGGAGGAATATGATGATGATACTGATGAGGATGAAGAAGAGGATTCAGTGAATCCATTGATGATCCGTATATTTCACCAGATCCTCATTGTCCTGACTCCCCTGACAAAGGAACCGAGGACTGAACCTCTCATTTTCAATTTGTAAAACAAGTGGCTCAATCCCTGGACCTCCCTACACAGGAATCAACTGATGATGAGGAGGAACAGGATTATAGGGAAATGATGGATGTCCAGTCTCCTAAAAGAGTTTTACTGCCCATCCATAAGTCCCTGAAGAAGCAGGTCATGAAAATCCTGCATACCCCAACTTCTATTCCACCAGTTGTTAGAAAGGTGGATAAGAAGTATTGGGTGGCTAAGGGTGGGGCTGAGTTCCTCTTCGGACACCCTAGCCATGAGGGGTTGGTACGGACAGCAGCCTGTGATAAAGCAGGCATTCCCCTGGCATCACATCCTCCTGATAAAGACTCCAGAAAACTGGATTATATTGCAAAGAAGCAATACCTGGGTTCCTCCCCGGCAATTAGGCAGTCTTCATACATGACCTATGTTGCCAGGTATCAAAGGACACTCTGGGACACTGTGCTGGAGATTACGAAATCTGTGCCAGCCCCCATGGCAGCAGACCTGGAGGAAGCTGCTAAGAGGTATAGAGGCCTCCAAGTTTCAATTCAGGATGGCAGTGGATAGCAATGACACTGCAGTCAGACAGATGGCTTCCTCAGTGTCTCTTAGGAGATTTGCTTGACTGAGGACTACCGATCTTACCCAAGATACCCAGTCCAAAGCCATGGATTTTCCATGTGAGCCTTCGTCCCTGTTTAGACAACAGACAGAGGCTTACATGAAGAAGATGGACGAATACAAAGCAGCATATCAAAGTGCTCCTGCCAAGGATAAGGCTCCTACCCCCCAGAAGCAACATGCCAGGGGTCAGGGGCAGACCTTACAGGCCATTTTTCCAGCCTCAAGCTTATCCACAATATCAGCAGCAGAGAGGTAATTTCAGAGGCTGGGGAAGGAGAGTCAACAACCGAACCAGCCCCAGCACCTAGTTAGCACCTCAAAATAAGCAGACACCCTGAGGGATCTGCCCGGGTCACCTCCCCAGCTCAAGTAGGGGGCAAGCTGACCTACTGCCTCCAGGAATGGCAATCCATCACCACAGACAGGTGGGTGCTGGAGGTAGTGGGTCAGGGCCTTGCACTCAGTTTCAAACTCAGACCAAGACTGAGGGCAAGAGTTTTTCAACCTTCCTCACCATCAGAGACACTCTTACTGGAAAGGGAGGTGTTAAATCTGCTCTCATTAGGAGTAGTGGAGCCAGTTCCTCTCTCACAGAGAGGAAAGGACCTCTACTCAAGATACTTCCTTACAACCAAGAAAACAGGGGAGTGGCGACCCATACTGGATCTCAGACACCTAAATAGGCATTTACTGAAACCAAAATTCAAAGTGGTCACTTTAAACACAATTCTGCCAACCCTAAGGCAAGGAGACTGGTTGGCATCTCTGGATTTAAAAGATGCCTACTTCCATATCCTAATAAGACAGTCCCACAGAAAATTCCTCAGATTCCGACTGCCATCGGGCCACTTTCAGTTCAGGGCAATGCCTTTCGGCCTTACTTCTGTTCCAAGGGTGTTCACAAAATGAATGGCTGTGGTTGTGGCACACCTGCGAAGGCAAGGAGTGGCAGTTTTTCCATACTTGGATGACTGGCTATTAGTGGGGAGTCTCCTCAGCTGGTCAAACAGTCCCTGGGGTTGACACAGGAACTGTTACAGTCCCTAGGGTTCTTGATAAACCAGAGGAAGTCAGTGTTGCAGCCAGTACAGCTCCTGGAGTTCATAGGGGCAGAACTGGATTCAGTCA
Organism: Neoceratodus forsteri; assembly: GCA_016271365.2. Taxonomy (NCBI): domain Eukaryota; kingdom Metazoa; phylum Chordata; order Ceratodontiformes; family Ceratodontidae; genus Neoceratodus; species Neoceratodus forsteri. The sequence goes on along the minus strand of CM057451.1, from coordinate 369,404,263 downwards.
GAGGAAGGGCTTTTCTTCCTCAGCTGAGGGCAGACACTCTGATACAGCTAGTGTGCTCCTTCAAGCCTCACAGTCTCAGCTCGTCCAGATATTTTCTTCAGTTGTTAGGCCACATGGCAGCCTCAACTGCCACAGTCTCGGGGCAAGATTCCAGATGAAGGATATTCAATATTACCTCAAGCAATACTGGCACCAGAAAAGAGATTGGTTATCAAAGCTGGTCCCAGTCACACAAACATTCATGCAAGCACTTCAGTGGTGGCAGGATCTGGAAAACCTCAGCTAGGGAGTTCCATTTCTCCAAGAGCAACCATCTCTGGTGCTCATTACAGATGCATCCCTACTAGGGTGGGACGCACACCTAGGGGAGCATACTGTCCATGGTACTTGGCTCAAACAGAAATCATTGCTTCACATCAACCTGTTGGAGCTCAGGGCAGTGTTCCTAGCACTTCAGGCATTCGCCAGCATGCTGCAGGGAATGCCTGAAGCATTCGCCAGCATGCTGCAGGGAAAGGTGGATCAGGTCAGGACAGACAACATTGACCACTATGTACCACATCCTACAAAAAGGAAACGTAAAGACAAGTCATCCGGTTTGGATCCGGAGGTTCATGTTCCGACCGCTGATGAGATTGCCTGAGCGATTCGGATTGTTAAATCGCGTCGCCCGGTTCCGTCCAATCCGGCTCCGTTAGCTAGGGGTTCGGTTTGGTCGGTTCCACCAGTTCAGGGCTATGCCCCTGAAGATTTTTATGAACCGGAATTTGAGGAGGAGGGGGATTATGAACAAGATGATGACTATGATGGAGCAGAAAGTCTGGATGTGCCCATTGAACGGACATCTCCCAGACAGACCTTCTGGTGTTTCCTCCTAGGCTCTCTGAGTCCCTTCCCCACTATCTATTCTACAGGAAAGTGACTGAAACTCTCCAGCTCCCTATGGAGGAAGCTACAGAGGATCAAGAGGAGCCTGATTTTGTAGAAATGATGGACATCCCAGAGTCCAGGAGACTGTCTATTCCCCTGCACAAATCATTTGGGAAGCAGACACAAAAAATTTTAAAGTCTCCTAATTCTGTACCTCCTGTTGATAGGAGAATGGACAAGAGGTACACTTTATCAGGCTCAGACACAGAGTTTTTCTACCAGCAATGCAGCCATGTTGGGGTAGTGCAGGCTGCAGCCTGTGACAGGGCTAATGTTCCTTTGGCTTCACACACCCCAGATAAAGACTCCAGGAGGATGGATGCCTTGACTAAGAAGCAATACATGGCATTCTCTTTGGGACTCAGGCAGGCTAATTATATGGCCTATGCAGCCAGGTACCAGAAGTCCAGGTGGGACACTGTACTGGCACTGGCTAAACAGGCCTCCCCCAGCTGGCCAAGGAGCTGGAGGAGGTGGCTGCAGATGGGACTGAGGCATCTAAGGTACAGTTTCATGCTGCTGTGGGCTCCAATGATGTGTCATCAAGAGTCATGGCTACATCTGTGGCTCTTCGGAGAATGACTTGGCTCAGATGTACTAGCCTCTCACAGGACACCCAGGCTAAGGCCATGGATTTCCCTGTGGAAGGTAATTCCCTGTTTGGGGAGCAGACAGAGAATTACATGAAAAAGATGGAGGAATATAGGACCACTTATAGGAGTGCACAGGCCAAGGAGAGGCAGACAACTCCTCAAAGGCAGCAATCTAGGGGCAGGGGCAGGCCTTTTCATAGGCCTTTCTACCAAGCACAGGCCTCTTCTCCCTTTTTCACAGAGGGGGTTCTTTAGAGGGAGAGGCAGAAGGGGGATGAGCAGGGCTGCATCCACTCCTCAGCCTAAGGCCTCTGCCAAGCAGACACCCTGATGGGCCTGCCTGGGTCAACTCTCCTATCCCTGTAGGGGGCAGGCTGGCTTATTTCGTCTAGGACTGGGTGTCTGTTACTTCAGACAAGTGGGTCCTGGAAGTAGTAAGCCAGGGACTGGCTCTCAGCTTCAAAAAATTTCCGAAGATGAGAGCCCAGATCTTTTCCACCTGCAAGTCTCTCTGAAACCCTTGCCCTAGAGGCAGAGGTTTCATCTCTTCTGGCCTTAGAAGCCATAGAGAGAGAGTTCCTACCCTACACTGGGGCAAAGGTCTGTACTCCAGGTACTTCCTTACCCCAAAAAAGACAGGGGAGTGGCGACCCATCCTAGACCTAAGATACCTGAACAAACATCTTTTAAAACCACAGTTCAAGATGGTGACTCTGGGAATAATTCTTCCCTCTCTAAGGCCAGGGGACTGGCTAGCCTCCCTGGACCTCAGAGATGCCTACTTTCACATCCCCATTAGGTGCTCCCACAGAAAGTACCTCAGGTTCAAGTTGCCCTCAGGCCATAACCAGTTCAAAGCAATGCCCTTTGGCCTAACATCAGTTTCAAGGGTTTTCATGAAGTGCCTGGCAGTAGTAGTGGCCTTTTTACGAAGGCAAAAGATTTCCATTTTCCATATCTGGACGACTGGCTCATAGTGGGTCAGTCTCCAGGCCAAGTCAAGTCAGACCTGCAAGTGACCCAGCAAGTGCTCACTTCCCTGGGATTTCTTCTCAACCTCCCCAAGTCAGTTCTTGAACCAGTGCAGCTTCTTACCTTTATAGGGGCAGAGCTAGATACTGTCAAGGGCAAGAGTTCTTATAGAACTGGCTTCTTCTTTCAGCCTTCAGGTGTCCCGACCAGCAAGACACTTCCTTCAGCTCTTGGGCCACGTGGCAGCTTCTACAGCAGTGGTCCAAGGGGCAAGATTCCAGATGAGGGACATCCAGTTCCATCTAAGGGCCTTTTGGTCCCAAAAGAAGGATCCTCTTACCAAACTGATTCCAGTGACTCGGACACTGATCCAAGCTCTTCAATGGTGGCAGGATCAGGACAATTTAAGGCAAGGGGTCCCATTTGTCACTCAGACTTATTCAGTGGTCCTTACCACGGATGCTTCCCTTTTAGGGTGGGGAGCTCATCTATGGACTCTCACAGCCCAGGGACTGTGGTCCCCTCAGGAGTCCCTTCTTTATATCAATCTCCTGGAACTCAGGGCAGTTTTTCTGGCCCTGCAAGCTTTTTCTCAGTCTGTGCAGAACAAAGTGGTTCAGGTCAGAACAGACAACACCACCACCATCATCAACATCAACAAGCAGGAAGGCACTTGGTCTACAGCCTTGTGCACGGAAGCCATGAAATCGTGGTCCCTGGCTTATTCCTTGCAGACCTTTCTGATAGCAGTCCACCTTCCAGGGAAGGACAAGGTGCTAGCAGATGCACTGAGCAGGATCTCTCAGGGCCATCACGAATGGTCCTTGGATCCCCTGGTGCTGAAAGTGATTTTTTCAAGGTGGGGCACTCCGGAGATAGATCTCTTTGCAGCCCCAGACAATCACCAGCTTCCTCAGTTTTGTTGCAGACCCCCAGTCTTGGGTTCAGTCCCTCTGGATGCTCTGATTTTGAACTGGGAAGGGAAATTTCTGTATGCCTTCCCTCCCTTTCCTCTCCTGTTCAAGGTTCTAGTCAAGGTAATGTCACAACCTTGCAAAGTGATTCTGATTGCTCCAGACTGGGCCAGACAGCCTTGGTACTCTCTGTTGCTGTCTCTAGCAGTACATCTTCCCCTGTCTCTTCCCAGGAATTACAACCTGTTAACCTCCTCTCAGGGGAGGATTTGGTACCCCAATCTTCGGCCTCTCAATCTCAAGGCATGGCTCTTGAAAAGTTAGAGTATCTTGGTTGCACCTGTCCCAGGGGTTCTGGATATTCTCAAAGCCTCTTGAAAGCCTGCCACCAGAAAGACTTATAACTCCAAATGGAAAAGATTCACCATTTGGTGTTCCAAGAGGCATATCTCCCCAGACACTGCTGAATTGCCTACAGTTCTGGATTATATGGTCCATCTTAATGGCCTAGGCCTCAGACCAGCTACTCTCAAGGTACACTTGTCAGCTGTTTCTGCTTTTCTGTCAGTGGGGAAGCCTTCCTCACTATCATCTCATCCTGTGTTCTGTAAATTTTTCAAGGGATTGCTTCATACCAATCCTCCTTTTAGGGAGCCTGCCCCTGCCTGGGACTTAAATGTTTGCATTGCTCAACTTATGCAACCTCTGTTTGAGCCTATGTCCTCAGCAGAGCTTAAGTACTTGACTTGGAAAACTGTGTTTTTGGTAGCCATTACCTCTGCCAGACGTATCAGTGAATTGCAAGCCCTGTCAGTGGAAGCTGATTTTATCTCATTACATAGAGATAAAGTGGTCCTTAGAACCAATAGGAGGTTCTTGCCCAAAGTGGTTTCAGACTTCCATTTGAATCAGTCCATGTCTCTCCCTGTTTTCTTCACTGATCATTCTTCCTCAGGGGAGAGGAGGCTACACAGTTTAGATGTTAAAGAGCCTTAGCTACTACATAGAGCGTACTACAGGGTCTACAGATTTGATTCCCTCAGTTATTCCTCACTTATGGGGAATTGGGAAAGGGCAAACCTGCCACCAAGAGAACTATTGCCAGGTGGATTGTTTCTTGTATACAATTCTGCTATGAGAAACTGGAAAAATTCCACCTCAGGCCTGAGGGCTCATTCCACAAGAGGTACAGCTGCTTCCCTGGCTGCTGCCAGGGATATCCCTCTGTTAGAAATTGGTCAAGCAGCCACCTGGAAAACAGTCCATACCTTTACCAAGCATTACTCTCTGGATATCCAGGCTAGGAGTGATGCTCGGTTTGGCACAGCAGTACTTCAGAGCCTATTCCCAAAGTAGGTTCTGTCCCTCCTCCATGGAGGTACTGCTTGGTAATTTGCAGATTGTCAGAATACAGCAAGACTTCATGTTGTTTTAAGAAAAAATTACTCACCTTAGTAATTGTGTTTCTTCTAATGGAGTCTTGCTGTATTCTGACCTCCCTCCCTGCCTCCCCTCTCAGAACCTGTTTTTTGGGAAGTGGGTGGGCAGGTGCAGTGTTGCACCCCAGGGGTGTCTTCAGCACACACACACTTTTTTTATTTTTTTGATTTGGGTGCTTATATTGTATTCTTATTTGAATAGGTTTTTGGTTTTGGGTTTCCTGACTTGAGTCTTCCTTTGGGAATCCAAAACTTTTGTTGCCAGTTGGCTAGTTAAAAATTGTACAATTTCCACATAGTATAGTTAGTGAGTGTTTGCTCGTAAGAATCTGACGGTTGGGTTTTAAAGTGCTGCAGACAGAGACCTCAACCAAGCTCGAGCTCAACGTTCTATGCACTGCATTGAATATTAACCCTATACTCTTTTAAAGGCTGCAGCTAACTGCAGATTGTCAGAATACAGCAAGACTCCATTAGAAGAAACACAATTACTAAGGTGAGTAATTTTTTCTTCTGTCCCTATCAGTAGCCAAGCCAATCAGCCTTCCCAGGAGGCACAATTTGCTGACCTCCTCCCAGGGCAGGATCCTCTATCCCAACCTTCGATCCCTCAGGCTCAAAGCGTGGTTCTTGAGGACTTAGAGTATGCAAACCTGAATCTCTCAGAAGGGGTTATGTAGGTCCTTAGGGTATCCAGAAAACCTTCTACCAGGAAGATTTATACTTCCAAGTGGAAAAGATTTTCTTTCTGATGCAGGAACAAAAATCTGGATCACACCCTGGCTGGGTTATCAGTAGTCCTAGACTATCTGACCCATCTTCACTCCCTAGGCCTCAGGCCCTCTACTCTGAAGGTACATCTGGCTGTGGTATCTGATTACCTGTCAGCAGGTAAGCTATCCTCTCTGGCTTCTAATTCAGTGTTCTGAAAGTTCTTTAAGGGGCTGCTGCATTTGCATCATCTCCATAGAGTTCCTACCCCTGTTTGGGACTTAAACATCTGCATAGCACAGCTTATGCAGCCCCCTTTCGAGCCCATGTCATCCGCTGACCTTAAGTATGTGACTTGGAAGGCTGTGTTTTTAGTGGCTATTACCTCCGCCAGAAGGATTAGTGAGATTCAGGTGTTGTCTATGGAACCCAACTACGTGCCTTTCCACAGGGACAAGGTGGTTCTCAGGACAAATAATACATTTCTTCCTAAGGTTGTATCTGACTTTCACATTAATCAGTCCATCACCCTCCCAGTCTTCTTTACCGACCGTTCCTCCTCAGGTGAGCGCAGACTACATAGCTTGGATGTCAAGAGAGCTATTAGCTACTGTTTAGAGCACACAAAAGGTCATAGAGGGGATAGAACCCAGCTTTTTCTGACCTATGGGGAGGCTGGTAAGGGTAAACCTGCCACAAAGAGATCCATAGCAAGATGGATTGTGTCATGTATTCAGTTCTGCTATGGCAAAGTGGGTAAGTAGCCCCCACAAGGGCTTAGGGCCCATTCTACTAGAGGGACTGCTGCATCAATAGCAGCTTCCCGAGACAGCCTTCTTCTGGAAATCTGTAAAGCAGCTACCTGGAAAACAGTTCACACATTCACCAAGCACTACTGCCTGGATACTCAGGCTAGGAGTGATGCTAGGTTTGGCATAGCAGTTCTGCAGGGCCTGTTTCCTAAATAGGTCCTCTGCCCGCCTCCAAAGGCACTGCTTGGGTAGTCTGCATTTGTCAGAATATAGTAAGATTTCCTGGGGTTTTAAAAAACATTACTTACCATAGTAATCTTGTTTCTTCTAAGGGAATCTTACTGTATTATGAGCTCCCACCCTTCCTCCCCTGCTAGGACCTATAGGGCTCTGCTCACTACCTGTATAACTGATGTTGGATACCTGTGGGTACCTCTTAGTTTTTTGGGCATATGTTGACTTGAGTCTTAGAGATGCCTCCTGTTGTTAGGAGTTTTTGTTCCCCTAAATAGGGTATTTATACATAGTAAATTTAGTTTGGATAGTTAGTACTTTTAGCTTCTGCATGCTTTGTAAGAATCTGACGGTTGCAGGAAGTGCAGCCAGGGACAGTGATTTGAAAACTGAGCTCGAGCCTAACATTCCACTATTAACATAGGTTCTATTAACAGTTTCAGCTCTGGGGCAGTCCTATGGTGAGACCATACTGCATTTGTTAGAATACAGGAAGATTCCCTTAGAAGAAACAAGATTACTATGGTAAGTAATGTTTTCTTACCTGTGCATCAAACACATTTGATGCACAGGTAACAACCAATCAGTAAGCAGGATTTTCTTTTTTATCATAGATCTTTTTTATCCTCCTGCCGGCGGACCGGGTCTCCACAATCTCCAGCCGCCAGCGCCCGCAGCCCCCGGGCCCGGTCTGGTACCCCACGGAGCTGGCCATTATTGCTCACGAACTCCGTGGCAGGATCCTCTCGGGAGCCGGGGGCACCGGGCACGGCCATCAGCCACCGAGACCGCCACCCCACTATTTTCCACCCTAGTTTTCTCCCCGGAGAGCTGGACATGCTGACTCCTGCTGTGCTCCCCCCCCCCAGCTTCTTACCCACTGCTGTGGTGCAGTTGGCCTCCGCCAGCCATCGCTACAGTGCAGTGTAGTACCCCAACCCTCCCCAGAGGAAGGACAGCCATCATGGGATGCTCAATCCTACCTCCTCCCTGCCAACCCGCGGCAGCCCGAGTCCGTTCCTGAACCCAGGTCGCCGGTGTGGCGCGAGGTGTGGCGTTCACCGCCTCAACCCTCAGCGCCAACGGGCCGGCTATAGCAAGCAGGATTTTCTATCCCCATTTTATAAAGTCTGTTAATCTAGGTTCCATTGGTGTTAGGTGTGGGTGAGATGTGGGGGTGGGGTGGGGGCATACCTCCAGCTCCTGCTATTGCTGCTGTCACCACTCAAATTGCTCCTTTAATTCTCTAACCACTCTTTGCTCTCCTCAGATGTACGCTGATATGCTCCTCGAGTCTGCATCTCCTCGGTAGATCTGCCCAGGACCTGATTTATGTTGTTATGGTTATGGGCCCTATGCACAGCAGTGACCTTAGGCTCCCCCAGCATCATCCCCCCACATCTTCCCAACCCCGTATCACCCACGTCGCATCACCCCACCCCACATCACCCTGCCTTCAAAGAATGACCATTTTGCACATGTTGTTTTGTTTACATTTTTTGATAGGTAGTTCAAAAGGAGACAAAGTTAACACAACAAGAATTAAGCAAGTATTTATGAAGAGACCGAGGTCCATCTCACTTGTAATTTCACAACAACCAGCACAACAGCTCCAGAGTTGTTCTGGTATCAGCAGGAACCAAATGGACCTGTTGAGTATCTGGGTCAGTCCCAGGCCCTTGGCAGTGGCACAGCTGCTGGTTCACCTCCTGTCCACCATCCAGACTATTCCAGAACCATACAAGTCAGCGCTTGCAGTGACTGGGGTTATTAAGGAAAATAAATGTTTACGCCTCAGATTAGAACAGTTAATGGCGCATGCATGGATAAATTTACATTTCCTAGGTCTTCCAGAGGAGTTGGAAGGGAAAAAATGCAGTCTCCTACATCAACAGCTTATTATTGGAACTGTTAAATTTGTAGTTAAAAGAACTCATAGTCAAGTCGTACCACATCACCCCCTGATGCCACCCTGCAGATCTGGAGCAACTGCCTACACTGTTCATAATACCGCAATGGCCCAGCTAATCCTTAGACTCAGGTGCAAGTTCTGCACTCACGTATGAGAGGGTGCATGCCAAAACTGGAAAAAACACAACCATGGCAGCACTCATTACAGAAAAAAAAATCAGCAAAGCCGTACTCTCATCCATTTGCTAACTGGATTTCGGAGACTATTTGCTGACTTTGTTGGTTTTTTTCCTGTAACAAGTGCTGCCACGGTTGTGTCTTTTTTTTCAGTCCTTGGATTCAGACTGACTAAATTAGGATGACTAACAGACTGACAAAGAAGGAGACCAGAGGCCTGCCTCAATCACCCACCAAACAAGACCTGCCTCGCCCACCTGAGACATAGAATGCCATCTGCCACTCCCCGGTGCCCGCCACTGCTGTCTGGAGGCAGGAATCAATTGCACTCCAAGTTCTCGACATGGATGATGTTTGCTCCTCTCCTTGGCATGTCACCACATCAGCTCCCTGGGCTGCTTCCTTGTTCTTGAACGTATTAGGTCTCTATGTCTGGACTGTGTCATCTAGACTATGTCAGTTGCTTCTAATATTTAACTGTTGAAAAATCTGACTGGCTACATGATGTAATGCTGGCAGATCTGAAACTGCTCAGATAATAGTGATAGCGGGTTTCAAATGTGGTCTGAGCTTTATTTTCTTAACAATCCATGCACCTAATGAGTGCAGAAGTTGTAAGAACATAAGAACATTAGAAAAGTGTTGGCAGATAGAGACTGTGTGGTCCATCTAGTCTGCCAAAGATGGCTACTCCCCCCCATTATATTTTTTTCCTAAGTTGCCCACACTGCCTGTCCCAAGCGAGTTTGAATTCCCTTACTGTCTTGGATGCCACCGATTCTGGTACCAGGCTGTTCCATGGATCTGTCACTCTTTCGGTGAAAAAGTACTTTCTAGAGTTGCTTTTAAACTTGCCTCCCACCAGACGTAAGTTGTGCCCTCTTGTATGCACCGCCCTTTTTTCGTGGAAGAGGTTTTCCTTCTGAGTTGTGTTAATTCCTTAGACGTACTTAAATGTTTCTATCATGTCCCCCTGTTTCTTTTCTGTTCTAGAGAAAATAAATTCAACTCTTTGAGTCTTGTCTCATATGGCTCATCAGGCAGCCCCTACACCATCTTTGTGGCCCTTCTCTGCACCATCTCCAGATGGTCGCTGTCCCTTTTTAGGTGAGGCCTCCTGAACTGGACACAGTACTCAAGGTGTGGCCTCACCAAGGATCTGTACAGGGGCATGCTAACGTCCTGCTTTGTGCTTTTAATACCCTTTCCTATGCATCCGAGGATACCACTTGCCTTCTGCGCTGCTTTTTTGCATTGTTTTCCTACCTTTAAGTCACTGGTAATGGTCACGCCCAGATCCAGTTCCATTTTTGTCTCCTCTAATTGATGTCCTTCTAGTACATACTTTTTTCCTGGGTTTTGCTTCCCCAGGTGCATTTCCTTACACTTCTTGACAGTAAATATTAACTGCCAATTTCTGAACCATTCTTCCAGTCTCCTTAGGTCAGCTTCCAAACCTAATGCCCCATCTAGTGTATCCACCCTGTTGCAGAATTTTTTTATCATCTGCGAACAGGCAAACCTTCCCCTCCAGTTTATCAGGGATGTCACTGATGAATATGTTGAACAGGACTGGACTTTTTTTATTTTTTTATTTTTGTGTGGGCGGCGCCAGTGCAGTGACAGCGCCACCCTCGAGGCGGACGTAAGACGTGGCGCTCGAGGGTTGGCTGTTATCTGTTGTCGGCGCCACCCCCTCGCCATTTCTTCATCTGCCGCCGTTGAGGACAGACCTCATGAGGAGCTCACTTTTCCTAATACGCCATTGCGGCCTAGTGTCGGCATAGCAGCTGCGCTCAATCGTCGGTTTTGTTTCATCATCTGCTCGACGCCACTGATTGCCGGTAAGATTGTTCCTTTTATTATTTTATTCAGCGACGTTGGGTACTGTTTTTGATTATTTTACCAATAGATTATGTCTGGTTCGCAGGGCAAGAAGTCATCCAAGACGGGGCGACCCCCAATGCATCAGTGCCCCTGCAGGAGGCCCAGTCTGTCCCTTATGGGGGGTCGGGCAGGAGGCACCGCCTTGGCAATCGTCTCTTTGGAGGTGAGGGCTCCCTTGGTGTTGAGTCCTGGGACCCGCGGGTCCGGGCCGGGACCAGCCTTGACGCCGTCTACCGGCACCACCTCGGACCTTGATGCAGGTTGTGGCGCCAGGGTCTTGGGCGGCGCTGAAGTCGGCTCTGGGCTTCTTTTGGCACTGTTCTTGCTGTTGGTGCCATTTGTTATACTGATGATGGGAGCGGCATCGGGATAGGTGTTTAAACCATTTCTGAAGCTGTTCCAAGTGGTGCTGGGGCTGGGGATGGTACCATTTCCAGCTCCGGTACCGTTCGCGGCACCAGGGAGGGGGATGGCACTGTGGCCGGTGCTATTTCTGTGTCCAGCGCCATTCGCGGTGCCAGTCACAGGAATGGGGCTGTGGTCATTGCCGTCTCTAGCTCTGGCACTGTTCACAGCACCGGGGAGGAGTTGGGCACCATCGGCGGGCTATCTTCAACTCCAGTGCCATTCGCGGTGCTGGGAAGGGGAATGGCGCTGTGGCTGGCGCCAATTCTGTTTTCGGTGCCACAGTTGGCGCTGCCTCAGAGTCGGGTACTGTTTGCGGCACCGGGGGGGGGAGCATGGTGCTGACGGTGGCACCGGAGCTGGGACTGGCATCGCTCATGGCCCAGGAATGGGTAGGGGTCGGAGGGTGGTCTGGCATCGGGCCTCGGTTTTCCACCTCCTCGGAGGGGGATTCTGGGTCTGATCCAGACTGGCTTCCTGACTCCTCGGGGTCTTTGAACTCCTCGGTAGCCACCTCTACAGCCCCCACTCGGCCTCCCTCTGAGAAGCAGGTTACTGTCCCTGATTCTGGGGTCAGTGGTACTGACCAGCCGGCAGTGGTCCATGTGGCCACTGCTGGGCAGCCTGGAGTTGGGGGTTGTTTGCCCTCTCAGCTGGGTTGCCCTCTTCTGTGGTGTGTGTGGATAGTCCAACTTTGGGACAGTCTGCAGCACCCATGGGAGGGGAGGGTGCTGCACCGTGGGTGGTCTCCTCGGAGACTACTTGAGATTGCCAGCTGCCTAGGCTAGTGGCTATGAGGCAGAGGGCTCTTTCGGAGTCCAAGGGGTCGAGGGGCCTGGCTTCTGCATGACGGTCTCTCCCTGGGACCCACCCGGGTTCGGGGAGGAGCCAAAGTGTGGATCCTCGCCCTTCCCCTTCTCTCTCTTCGAGAGGATCTTCTACTTTGGAGGCTAGGGACCATCCTTTTGGACTCTCACGGTCCCGTTCACCTCACAGAGGGGATTCTTCAGGGCACAGTCTAGGCAGTTCTAGTGTGGTTGACCAGCTGTCGGCTGTTGGACTTCCCAGGTCTCCCTCCCTTTAGGGAGCATCCGGCAGTTCCGCTTGCCTGGGCAAAGGCCGTTCCTCTTCTTCTGTGGACTTGACCCCCATTCCTCTGCCTCCTTCTCCTTCTCTCCCTGGTATTACCAATCCTAGGGGATCTCTGACCTGGGAGCAGTTCAGGGGTGCGGCTGCTCACTTCCCCACTTATGTTAGGACAATGGATGAGTTGGTGTTCCACCCTCCCCCTGAGCAGCCACCTCCTGAATCCCTGAAATCTTATGCTTCCTCATCTCAATCCTCGGAGGGAGAGGAACCTTCTCTCCATATCTCCCCTGCCACTGATCTTGCTTCGTATCAGCATTTCCTCATGAGGTGATGGAAGATCTTTGGATTACCCTCGGTTCCCAAGACAATCCTGAGCATGTGACGCCGCCTTCATAGGCGATTTCAATGCAGCCAACCTGGTGGTTCCTGCCTGGCCTTTTCCCTTTTCGGGAAGTGTCACTGCGTTTCTGGCAATGTCCCTTCTCCAATGTTCCAGCCCCTAGGGAACTGAGCCAGAGGTATTGTGCTCCCTCTGAGTCTCCAGGTTGCATGCCTCACCCTCTGTCGGGTTTGACGCAGTTCAACACTCCTAATGGGCTTTGTGCCCCTCACTGCGACTGGCCGCCAGATCAAGACTCTTCAAATTTTGACTTCTGGGGTAGGAGGACCTTCTACTTGGCGTGACTTTTATTGTCCATAGCTTCACATCAGGCCCACTATGCATCCTATGACAGGTTCTTGTGGTCCAGGCTATGTCAACTCCTAGCCTCTTTGCCTGATTCAGAGGTAACTGGACAAGCCATCGCACTCTCTTCTCAGGGCCTGGAGTGAGCAAGGCACCAAGCGAGGGCATCCTACGATGCCAACGAGGTAGCTGCCAGAGTTGTAGGGACAGCGATCTGCATCAGAAGGACGGCGTGGCTTCATCTTTCCCAATTGTCACCCTTGGCCCGGCGTAGGGTGATTTCCTCCGCCTACTGGAGAACCCACCTTTTCTCCCGCAGAGTGAAGGCGGCAATTGTTAGGGCAAATTTCTTCCCCCTCCAGGGGGTCCCCATCTCACTCCCCACAGTCTCGGGCCTCGCCAGGCCCATAGAGGTTCTCCCTCCCAGTGTCTCCCCACTGGGACCTAAGGGACTTAGTCCCTTAGGGTTTGGGCCCCCTTTGGGGGGTTTGGTACTCACCCAACTGTGATGAATGGTGAAGATTGACACAGATCAGATATGACAATTACATACCTACCGTAATTCTTGATCTTTCTGTGTATCTTCACCATTCATCACAAAATTCCACCCACCATCCCCCGGGGCCTCAGTCTCTGGGTCCCCCACCCTCTGTGTGCCTCCTTCCCTTCCCTCCCCTCCTTCCCTTTGGCCAGGAGTAAAGGGACCTTAAGCACACAGAGGGCTTCTCCTATAGCTTATTAGCTGCAGGAGAGGTGAGAGGGGGAGCTGTTCCTCATCGCCTTGCAGATTCCACCCCTTCTTCATGGTGGAATGTTGGTTGCTGTCCCCTCTCTCCTCCCCTTATGCTTGTCCTTCGAGACTATTCCCTTTATTATTCTTTTGACTCTTTTATAGTTTATTTAGAGGGAGGTTTCCCCCCTCCTACCTCTTGTTTTTGTTGGATTAGGGCAGGGACATACCTCGGCTCCTGGACTCGCCCCCCCTCCTTGAATTCGACTCTGCTGAAAAGTCGTCTTCTGCTGGGAGCTCATCTCAAGTGTTCTCCTTGTTGGAAAACTTGCCAGCCTTGCCAAGCTCTCTGGCTACTCCCTTAGGCAGTATTATATCTACTCTAAAAGAAAAAACTGAGATCCAGGACACGAGCCTTGGTTTTGTCCCCTGGCCTCCCAATTTACTTATAATTTCTTACCTTCCCTTTCCTTTCTTCTCCTTTTTCCTCTTCCAGAGATTGGGGCTCTCCCAGTCCCCCTTAGATTTTCTCTCTCCCTCGTTTGTCCTCTCAGTCGTTTATTCCTCCTTTTGTTTATTATATCTTTTCCTTTATCTGTCCCTTGGACTCTCTTGTCACACCCTCCCACCCTATTCTTACTCTGCAGGTAACTCAGAACTGGTGAGGGGGTGGCGCCGATGACAGATAATGGCCAACCCTCGAGCGCCACGTCGTACGTCGGCCTCGAGGGTGACACCGCCACCGCATTGGCACGCCTATACAAAAAAAAAAGAGTTCTGACGGGGTCATGACCTCCGGTCAATAACCCAACTGTGATGAATGGTGAAGATACACAGAAAGATCAAGAATTATGGTAGGTATGTAATTTTAATTTTCTAATCCAGTTCACTATTTCAAACAACATGAAGTCTTGCTGTATTCTGACAATTGCAGTTAGCCCCAGCCTTTAAACTGCCCCGGAGAACAAAGGGTTAACTTTCTATGCAGAGCATAGAATGCTGAGCTCGAGCTCGGTTGATGTCTCTGTCTGGAGCCCTTTGAAATCCAACCGTTAGATTCTTTACTCCGCCTCACTGAACAGTCGCTCCGGAGATTTCTCCTGCAGCTCGGTTCGAAAGTCGGTTAAAGTGTCGGTTAAGTGTCGGTTTTACACCGAAATTTATTTCTGCATAGTTGGTTCAGTCTCTGTCTGTGGTGCTGTGACTACTAGATAGGTTTTGTTCTGATTTTTCTGTGTGGAACTTGTAAAAGTGTTAGATCGGTTCGGCTGAACCGATCATTTGTAGTGAATCCTTGTATTTTTCTTTAGTGTGTGGTTACCGGTCCTTATCGGTTCTAAAAAAAAAACATTTTTTGTAAGTTTTTTTCCAATACCCATGACACGGTTAGGAACCGATAAAAGAGTCTTGCCTGGCGGTTGCCATAAAAAGGGTAGGTTGGTTAGGTTGGCCATGTCTGAGAAACCCAAGGAAAAAAACTGGGCCCACTGGGTTTCAACACTGCAGTGAGTGTGGGGAGGTCTTTGCTAAGGCCGATCCCCACACCACCTGTGTTTATTGTCTGGGGTTTGAACACCTCGGTACAGACTGCCAAATATGTAAAATTTTTCCCAAATCTACCATTGAAAAGAGATTAGGTAGACTGAGGGAAAAGGAGGCCGAGAAGTCCGATGACCCGGATGGCCAGCCCGGTTTGGTTCCGACCGAACCAGAAGTAGTGCCCTCTGACCAGGGCGATACTTCTTCCGGCAAAAGGAGAGCCAATCCCGAGGGATCGGTTCTGACAAAAAGCAAACGCAAAGAGAAATCGACCGGTTCGAATCCAGAAGTTCATGTTCCGACCGCCGAGGAAATAGCCAGAGCGATTCGGATTGTGGAATCGCTTCTCCCATTTCCGACCGATCCGGCACCTTTTGGCAGGAGTTCGGTTCGGTCGGTCCCCCCGGTTCAAGATTATACCCCTGAAGATTTTTATGAACCAGAGTTTGAGGAGGAGGAGGGGGAGTTTGAAGATGATCAGGAACCCTGGTTTTCCATTTTTACCGGTAACACCGGTAACAATCACGGAATCCTGCTTGGTATGCGGATTTTGAATTCTTGTACCGGTGCCTCACGGAAATTGCATGTCACTGCACAGAATCTCTAAGATTTCAGCATCTTTTTAATTTTTTATTTTTATTTTCTCTTTCTATGTCCCCTTCCCCTTCTCACAGCATCAGTCTCCACTTTTCAGAGATTCCTAGGCTGGGTATCCCCTAGCTTTACCCCAGGTAATGCTCAGGAGCTCCTGTGGGCCTGCCCCTATCCTACCTGGATTGTACCCCCCCAGGTGGGAAGGGAGGGAACCCCAGGTCACCCCTCCACACTCCATTAGTGTGTAGCGGGCAGCTCAGTGGGTCCCTCATGGCGCCTGGTTATGAAGTCTGGGGCACCTGGGTCCCTTCTGCCACTGACCAATGTACAGTGATTGTTCCTGGTTTTCTGTTCTCTGTCCCTGAGGGCATCTGCACTAGAGGAGTTCCAAGGAGGTAGGTTACATAGAGACATGCCACTGCTCCAGATCCTGGCTAGCGTCCTCCCCTCCTGATCACTCTGCGGCACCATTGCACCGCCATCCGTGGTCACACAGGTGGTGGTAAAGCAGCAGGACCTGCATCCCACCCTCCCCGGAGGAGGTGAGCAGTCCCTGGGTGCTCGATCCTACTCCCCTGGCCAGTCCTCCAGCAAACCGAGTTCACTTCTGACCCTGGGTCACTGGCATTGCAAGCAATAGTGCTACTGCAGCGCCAGTGGGACAACCCAGATTTCAGCATCTTAAAATGAATGCTGATGTGCTTTGCATTCTTTCTGCTTTGCTGCATATAGAGTCAGTGAGGAAATCATCTGCACTGCTTTGTTGTAATCAGCCATTCAGTTTAATCACCCATGCCTAGTGGTTAGAGTAACAAACAGTGACTGAACTGGGTACATCCAGCAGTCTTGGGTTTGATTCCCACAACCTCCACTTGCATACTGTGCGACTCCAAGCAAGTCACTTAACCTCCCCAGTGCTTCTAGGTCACTCCTGAAAACAGACAGTTCTGCCTAGTGGACCTTACCTCCTTTACAAAGAATATAAAAAAAATACCAATATATGTTTATTACATCATAGAATAGTAGTCAGGGTACCATGTAATTTGTCTACGTTTTACTTGGACTGCAATGATTTTGTATAGGTAAAGGTAAGTGTTCAGATACATTTATGTGTTTTATAAGCTTGTTTTTAGATTTTAGTCAGGTTTTCATTGTATTGTTTGCATATGAGCTTCTAGACTGTAGATTGCTAAACACAGGATCACTGTTACCAACTAGCTTATTCAAGTTTATACTGTAATCAGTAGGGCCATCCAAAATCCTCAGTTGTTTTAATGAAAACTAGTCTGAATGAAAATATGTTCACAAAGAAGAAACTGCCTTCCTACTTGTGAAAAGACTTCACAGTCCCACTTAGGTGAATTGGATGATTTGCACCTTTTCTCCCACTTGCTGTTTCAGTCTCTGTGACAACAAAAGTTTTCTGATGACTGCTTCAACAAAAAGCAAAAGTTAAGTATTTAAGTGTACATATGTTTGGCCAGTGGATTTTGAAAGCACAGTCAATGACATACAGAAGGTAAGACCCCAGGGACTGTATGATGCTGGTGGGCAGAGTGGTGCTCAATTCACATCTGAACAGACACAAAACTGGAGACACCCTTTTCATGGACATCAAATAAAAAAAAAAGCATCCACATGTCTGGGAGATGCATGAATCCATTTGAAGGTCCTCCACTAATCACTTGTGGATTTTTTAGGTGAAGACACTTTATTTCAAAGAAGCACATTCAAGCAGTTTTGTTTTTCTCCTCCTACCCCCTGGCCATCCACTCCTTCAGGCCTGCCAAGGCCCCCTTTCCCGACCACCATCCACTGCCCTTTAGTGCTGTGCTACCAGGTAACCAAAAGTAACCCTTCATTGAGTGGGTCCCTACCCCTGTGGGAGGCTACCAGGGGAGGAGAATTATCACAAAGAGCTTCCTGTGTATCCTTAGCATGGCAGGGGTCAGAACAGACACACGTGTGGGGCTTCCAGTTTATGGAGGGACCAACAGCTCTCCTTCGGTTGGCCAGTGGGTGTTTTCCTATTTTCTTGACAGGCCACATGATGTCAAGGCACAAGCCGATGTCCATCATGCTCCCTCCTGCAGTGAGGGCTGACATGTTGTGCCTCTGGCCTCCACCAGGGGCCAGCAAATGCTGAGCCATGAACCCAGCCTCCCTCCCAGGAGAAGGTGCGTGGTCGTTGGACAATCAAGCCTTCACCCACGAGCTGGCCTTCCAACACCCAAGTCTGTTTCCTAACCCTGGTCAGCTGTGTCACAGGCAGAAATCCAATTCAGGCAGTTAAATTATAGACAGGAAAAAACAAAGGTAGTCCACCTTAGTGGTGATTGTTCAGATTAATTCACATCTGAGTTCTAACAAGCAAAGAGACCAAATCATTTGTAACTTGTGCATGTGGGGTGTGGGTGTTGAAGAAAGGGGATCATAGTGCTGTCACTACTGCCATCACCCCAGAGGAATGTGGACTGCATTGTTGCTACTGCCATCACACCGAAGGGGTGGGGACTGTAGTGATTCTGCCATCACCACTGGTGGATGGGTAAAGTAGTACTGCTGCCATCACACCTAAGGGATGGGGACCACAGTGCTACTGCTTCTGTCATGCCTGAAGGAGGGAGGTCATAGTGATGTTGCTGCTGCCATCACCCCAGAGGGATGGGGGCCATAGTGCAGTTGGTGCTGCTATCACACCTGAGGGATGGGGGCCATAGTGCTGTGTTGGTGCTGCCATCGCATCTGAGGGAATGGGCTGTAGTGCTGCTTGTATCACACCTTAGGGATGGGGGCCGTAGTGCTGCTGTTGCCATCACATCTTGTACCTAAAATAACTTTAAATTGGTACAAGGATGGAAGGATGTGCAATAGTGGAGGTCAAAATTGCTAAAATGCATATTAGCAGAGTTAAAAATTGTTAAATATAGCACAGAGAACCAAATACCGGTAAAACCGGATTTTGGCTTAGCAGACACCGGTGACAATACCGTTTTTTACAATGTGCAAAATGGAATATGCCCTTTCTCAATCCCGGTAAACCAGTGTCCCTGAAGATGATGATGGTGATGGTGAAAGTCTGGATGTGCCTGTGGAACCGGACATCTCCCCAGACAGACTTTCAGGTGTATCCCCTCCTAGGCTTTCTGAGTCCCCTTCCCACTTTATGTTTTACAGAATGGTGGCTGAAACCCTCTAGCTTCCTATGGAGGAGGCAATGGGGGATCAAGAGGAGCCTGATTATGTGGAAATGATGGACATCCCAGAGTCCAGGAGACTGTCTATTCCCCTTCATAAATCTTTTGGGAAGCAGAAACAAAAAATCCTAAAGTCTCCCAATTCTATACCTCCTGTTGATAGGAGAATGGACAAGAGGTATACACTATCAGGCTCAGATACGGAGTTTTTATACCAGCAATGCAGCCATGTTGGGGTAGTGCAGGCTGCTGCCTGTGATAAGGCAAACATTCCCTTGGCTTCACACCCCCCAGACAAAGACTCCAGGAAGATTGATGCCATGGCAAAAAAACAGTACATGGCATCTTCCTTGGGACTCAGGCAGGCGAATTATATGGCCTATACAGCCAGGTACCAGAAGTCCAGGTGGGACACTGTACTGGCACTGGCTAAACAGGCCTCCCCCCAGCTAGCCAAGGAGCTGGAGGAGGTGGCTGCAGATGGGATTGAGGCATCAAAAGTACAGTTTCATGCTGCTGTGGACTCCAGTGATGTGTCATCAAGAGTCATGGCTACATCTGTGGCTCTTCAGAGAATGGCTTGGGTCAGATGTACTAGCCTCTCACAGGATACCCAGGCTAAGGCCATGGATTTTCCTGTAATGGGTAATTCTCTGTTTGGGGAGCAGACAGAGAATTACATGAAGAAAATGGACGAGTACAGGACCACTTATAGGAGTGCTCAGGCCAAGGAGAGGCAGGCAACCCCTCAAAGGCAGCAGTCTAGGGGCAGGGGCAGGCCTTTTCATAGGCCTTTTTACCAAGCACAGGCCTCTTCTCCTTTTCACAGAGGGGGTTCTTCACAGGGAGAGGCAGAAGGGGGATGAGCAGGGCTGCATCCACTCCTCAGCCTAAAGCCCCTGTCAAGCAGACACCCTGATGGGTCTGCCCGGGTCGACTCTCCTATTCCAGTAGGGGGCAGGCTGGCTTACTTTGTCCAGGACTGGATGTCTATTACCTCAGACAAATGGGTCCTGGAAGTAGTAGGCCAGGGACTGGTTCTCAGCTTCAAAAAATTTCCGAAGATGAGAACCAGATCTTTTCCACCTGCAGGTCTCTCAGAAACCCTTGCCCTAGAGGCAGAGGTGTCATCTCTTCTGGCTTTAAGAACCATAGAGAGAGTGCCTACCCTACACTGGGGCAAAGGTCTGTACTCCAGGTACTTCCTTACCCCAAAAAAGACAGGGGAGTGGCGACCCATCCTAGACCTAAGATACCTGAACAAACATCTTTTAAAACCAAAGTTCAAGATGGTAACTCTGGGAATAATTCTTCCCTCTCTAAGGCCAGGGGACTGGCTAGCCTCCCTGGACCTCAAAGATGCCTGTTTTTCACATTCCCATCAGGTGCTCCCACAGAAACTACCTCAGGTTCAAGTTGCCCTCGGGCCATTACCAGTTCAAAGCAGTGCCCTTTGGCCTAACATCAGCCCCAAGGGTCTTCACAAAGTGCCTGGCAGTAGTGGTTGCCTTTTTAAGAAGGCAAAAGATTTCCATTTTTGCATACCTGGACGATTGGCTCATAGTAGGTCAGTCTCCGCACCAAGTCAAGTCAGACCTGCAAGTGACCCAGCAAGTGCTCACTTCTCTAGGATTTCTTCTCAACCTTCCCAAGTCAGTTCTCGAGCCAGTGCAGCTCCTTACCTTTATAGGGGCAGAGCTGGATACCGTCAAAGCAAGAGCCTTTCTTCCCCTGGAAAGGGCAAGAGTTCTTATAGAACTGGCTTCTTCCTTCAGCCTTCAGGTGTCTCGACCAGCAAGGCATTTCCTCCAGCTCTTGGGCCACATGGCAGCTTCTGCAGCAGTGGTCCAAGGGGCAAGTTTCCAGATGAGGGACATTCAGTTCCATCTGAAGGCTTTTTGGTCCCAGAGGAAGGATCCCCTTAACAAGCTGATTCCAGTGACTTGGACCCTGATCCAAGCCCTTCAATGGTGGCAGGATCAGGACAATTTAAGCCAAGGGGTTCCATTTGCCACTCACCCTCACATTGTCCAGCACCACATACGGAAATCACCAACAACTAAGCGCCCTGAATGGTTTCTAGTGTCAGCTCTTCCTCAGGGAGGCTGGTCCTATGCAAAGACTGCCTTTATACTCGTGTCTCTGAAAGACCACAATACAGTGTACAAATAATCCCACAGCTCGTGACTGAACCAAAAAAATAAAATGTGAAACAATATTAAAGTAAGGTTATAAACCTAAAATAAAAATTTCTTAAACTGCAGCTCAAATCAGTAGCAGTAATACTGTATTAATAATATTCAGAAAAAATATATTTGCATCATAAAGACATCAAAACATTTTTAATGAATCAGATGTAAGCCCCGGGAAATCCAATTAACAGGTAGTTAATGATAATTCTGAGTCATGCTCACCCTGGAGACCACATTTCAAAAATCTTATACTGGAGGTCACCAGAGGTCCACTGGGGTGCGATAATGCTCACCTCATCTGCACTGAGCAATTTAAAACCACTTATTGGTTTAGGGTGTGGAGTGCAGAAATAATGATGCCCATTCTAAAAAGCTCTGAGAGAGACGCACTGCCAGACCTGTATCTATAATTCCTATTTTAATGGAAAACCAGTTTATAAGCAGTTCAAGGCAACTTGAAGTAGCACTATCGCATAGAAACCAAACTGCATCCAACCAAAATAAAATAGCAACAAGCACTTTAAGGCAGGGTACAGAAACCATGAAAATCCAGAACCTAACCTACTCCCCAGAAGTGCAGCTATCCGCAGTACGCTTGCCAGCAAAAGACAATGTACTAGCAGACTCCCTAAGCAGGATCAGCCAGGGGAACCACAAGTATAACCTGAACCAACAGGTGCTGGCATCAGTGTTCAGATGGTGCAGTACACCAGAAATAGATCTGTTTGCTTCCCAGAAGAACAACTAGCTCCCACTCTTTTATTGCAGACTGCTAGTGGTGGTCGCAGTTGCTGAGGCCGTTCTAGTTCTCAACTGGTCAGGGAAGTTTCTGTATGCCTTCCTTTCATTTCCACTCTTACTGAGAGTGCTCATAAAACTGAGAAAGGAGTCAGCAACAATGATTCTCATAGCACCAGACTGGGTCAGGCAGATCTGGTACTCCATGTTCCTGTCCTTCTCCAACAAGCCACCTATCAATCTGCCACTGAGATACAATCTGCTGATGCTGTCTTAGAGCAGGATAACATTCCCAGGTCTGAGAACTGTTTGCTTCAGAGCATGGTTCTTGAAGAGCTAGAGTTTTCTGGACTATATCTTTCAGAAGAAGTAATGAAGGTGTTGAATGTTTCTAGGAAACAGCAACAAGGAAAAGTTACTCTTCAACATGGAAAAGGTTTTCTTTCTGGTGTGCTCCTAGACAGATTAAGTCAATCCGGTCAGGTCTGTCTACAGTCCTGGACTACCTAGTCCACCTCCAGTCACTGGTCCTAAGGCCATCAACTATGAAGGTACATTTGACGGCAGTCTCAGCTTACACATCAGCTGGCAAAGACAGGTCAGTGGCTTCACAACCCATTTTCAAAGACTTTAATTGCACACACCCTCCAGTGAGGGGCCCTGTCCCATCCTGGGACTTAAATGTATGCATTGCCCAGGTGATGGAGGCTCCTTTCAAGTCTATGGCCACTGCTGCATTAAAGTATGTCACTTGGAAAACAATGTTCCTGGTGGATGTAACATCTGCTAAAAGGCTGCAAGCCCTCTGCACAGATCCAAACTACATCATTTTCCACAGGAACAAGGTATTACTGAGGACGAACAGAAAATTCCTTCCATATGTGGTGCTGGAATTCCATCTGAATCAGTCAGTTGCCCTTCCTGTTTTCTTTAAAGGATAATCCAGCTCAGGGGAGCAAATACTCCACTGCCTGGATATCAGAACGGCATTGAGTTACTACCTGGGCCACTCAAAGGATGTCAGGTACACTTGCACTAAGTTGTTTGTCACTTATAGTGAAGTGGGAAAAGGCAAACCAGCTTCCAGGAGAACAGCTTCTCACTGGATAGTCTCCTGTGTACAGTTTTGTTATGACCAATCTGGTAAAGTTGTACCCCGAGGCCTTAGGGCACACTGTATAAGAGTCACCTCTGCCTCTGTGGCAGCTTCAAGGGGTATCCCCCTGCAAGAAATCTGTAAAGCAGCTACCTGGAAAACAGTACACACTTCCACAGAACACTACTGTCTAAAAATACAGTCCAGGAGAGATGCCAGCTTTGGTGCTGCTTCCTTGCAGAACCTTTCCCCTAAATAGGTCCAGTACCCAGCCTTCCAAGGTACTGCTATGGAGTCTGCTGTTGTTAAACATAACTGATGGATTCCTGGGGTTTGAAGAAAAAATTACTCGTTGTAGTAATGCTGTTTCTTTCAAGGAAGGCATCCCTATGTTTAACAATCCCTAAAATTGAGTTGAGCTACTGTTTAAGGATTTTTTAAGTCTGTAACTTCAGTATAGTATTGTTTCAGATGTTTTCACTGTTTTGGTTCAGTGCAAACTGTGAGATTAGTTGTATGTTGTAGTGTAACTAATTGCACTGTCTCTTTAAGAGATACAAGTATAAAACCATAGTCTTTGCAAATAACTGCTCATGCTCGAAACCGGTTGGGGCTCTTAGCTGTTGGTGATTCCTGAATATAGTGTTGGACAGTGTGAGTGTGTTTTTACTTTTCACGGCACTCCAGTAAATACTGGAATATTGAAGATTGATGTGCCTGGTATTGGTGCCAGTTTTTTTGTCTAAATTCCACTTCCTGCCTTGTTTTCTCTGCCCCTTCCCCATTTTTCACTTGTTTCCCTTGTCCTCCACCCCGTCTTCAGATTCACCGTGGCTACACCTTTTGGCTGAGAGCGCGGTAGGGTGGGCAACTGACTACCTTCACAGCTGATGTCAATGCTACTCTTTGGTCACCAGGCAAAGAAGGGTGTGTAAATGCTATATAATAGCTTGGTTTCATTTTTTCTCTAAGGGAAACATGGTATGCATGGGGAGCCCTTATTATTAACTGAAATCTAGCAGATTACAACCTTATAATGTATGTTAGACGCTGTTAACCTTAGAAATCATCATTTCCTAAGGTTGTTAATATCGATGTGGCGTGGAGTATGTTGTTAACCTATCGATCCTCGTCACGCCGATAGGAACAACAGCTAGTAGTCTCTATGCGGCCTTTTCGACACGAAACCGACTGAAGGGAAACCGACGGGAAGGACTGAAGGGCAGCGGTGACTTTTAAAAGCGTAGCCCTTTTTTTTTTTATGGTGGGACCATACACTGCAAAATAATGTATGGTCCTCTATAAAGCGGCGGTCAATTTTAACCGTCTCGAGGTTGCCATGGCGACGTAAACCTCTCGAGCTTCGCTCTCGAGGTTTACATGGTCACCCTGGCAACCTCTCGACTGTTAACTGACCGGTTAACGATAGAGAACCATACATTATCCTCTATGTTATGCCATCAGTATGACATCACTCTGTTGTTAACCCTTCTTGAGTGTGTCATATCAATGGTATAACAAAACAGAATGCTATCAACAATCAATGTTCCGTAAAGTAATCCAGTAAAGTAAAGTCATTCAATTCATGATTACACAATCTTGGTAGGCCAACACTATAAAATATAATGTACAGTCTTTGGTTAACAACCCCGCTGAAAACACTTCTTGAGGTTGCCATGACATCTGAAAACCTCTCAAGCTACACTCTCGAGGTTTACAATGATGTCATGGCAACCTATCAAAGTGTTTACAGCATGGTTATTAATCATAAACCATATGTTATCCTCTATATAATCTGCCGTTATAACCAGAGGAATATAACAGCGAACACACACCAGATTTCCCTTGCATTGCACATGCACCAGCTGTAGCTCTTCTGTTCTTCAGCGCTGCTGCCATTCCTTACCACCAGAGGCTTCACTGCCACTCGGAGCAGATTCAGAGAAAAGGGTTACCGCGCTCAACAGTCCCGGAGGGTGCAACAACAGGGTGGCTACCCCAGAATGTCCAAACAGGTTCACCCTTTTGAAGCCTTAGTTAGAGGCGAAGCGCTAGGGGTTATACCTGTAGGGTGACTGGCAATGGCTCAGGACGCACAGAGCAGTTGGCCGAATAAATGTTTTGTTTTTTTGAAACTTGAACTTGAGCCTGTGAGTATTCTTTTTGGTGTGCAACTAACTGCTGAACCTGTTTGTTCACTGCCACTCAGAATCAGCCATAAGTTCTTTAAAAAAAAAAAAGAAAAAACATTCACTGGGATAACATTTTAAAGTGGGCTCCTTTTAAAAAAATGAAAAAAAAAAAGAAAAAGTTAATGGCTCTTACAGTAGGCACTTTGGACCGCAGACTGCGTTGAAACCCAACCAGACAGCGGCTGCACAGGGATGTCTTTTATTTTACATAATTGGTGTGGCGAAAAAAATGATACCCAGCAATTATATAAAATAAAATATGGGGTTGTGTGTAAAACTCAAAAACTCAAATTTTACACACACTCTCGGTATTGGGTGCTTAAAGAAACCCCTAGAGCTTTGCTTTCGGGGTTTATGTAGCATCCAACACCTCGGGTGTGTGTAAAATTTTCAGTAAGCATACAACCCCATGTATTTTATTTATTTAGTTTTTGTTAACCGGGTAGGTGCACTAGCCATAAAATGACTATTTTCAGGCACGACCCGGGAGAGTACAACAAAAGGAGAACAGTTGAACAACAGCAACATGGGTACAATAATACAAATAGAGGAACAATACAGCAGTGCTACAAAAATACAATGGGTAGAAACAACAAAAAATAATGGCAAGCATTATACAGATAATGGAATGATTCTATATATGGGCCTTCTAACGACATGAGTCTGATAATGATGCCATACAAAAACTGCATCATCTCCACTCTGAGATGTTGCCTCAGAGTTTAGAATGGTGCTGTGGAATCAGAACTCCATTCAAGTGTTGTTATGTGGTGATGATCCCTCTACTGTTCTAATGTCAGATTTGTTTTCTTCGCTGAAGGGAATAGTCCCCTCAAAGCCTGCTCCAAGTCCATCGGCTAAGTCCCTTATTTACTTTAATTTGTAAAAACTCATATTGTTTTTCCTATTTAGTTCTCGATATTTGCATTAGTTAAAGCGGTTATGTCATCTATTCAAACACCATGAAGTCTTGCTATATTATAACAATAGCAGTCAGCCACTGCAGCTGAACTGCCCCGGAGAGGAAGGAGTTAACTCCAGAGGATCTGGAGTTCTACAGCGCGAGGGCGCTGTGCCAAAGCTCTATCTGGCCAGTTTCAAATGAAACTGTCAGATTCTTTATCTGGCTTCACTGAACAGTCGCCCGAGATCAGCTCCTTCAGCTCGGTTCATTCTCGGTTCACGAGTATTTTTCGGTTCATTTGAACCGCAAAAGTATTTATTTTACGCATTTCGTTAAAAGCTCTATCTGGTAAACCGTAAGTACAAATTTAAAGTCTGTGTGGAAATTCAATTATCGGTTCGGTTTTGAACCGATCGGTTTGCTGATTTTAACGCTTTGAAGTGTTTGGTTGGGCTTTTTAGAGTGCGGTTCCCGGTTCTTATCGGTTCTAAAAAAACTGGTTTTCAAGGGTTTTCAAATACCATTGACGCAGTTAGGAACCGATAAGGGTGTCTTCTTTCTGGCACTGCCATCAAAAGGGCAAGTTTTTGGATAGGCTGGCATTATGTCTGAGAAACCCAAAAGAAAACCGCGCCACTGGGTTTCAACACTGGATGTCTGTGGGGAAGCCTTTGCCAAGGCTGACCCACACACCACTTGTGTCTATTGTCTGGGGCTGACACCTCCTGTCAGACTGCCAGGTGTGTAAAAATTTCCTGCAGCCACCCTGGAAAAGAGATTGGGCCGGCTCAGGGCAGAGAGACCAAAAGTCCGCTGACCGGATGGCCAGCCGGTCCAGCACCCACTGGACTAGAGGTGCCCTCTGACCAGGCGAGACTTCCTCGGGCAAAGGAAGGCTGGTTCAGAGGAACCAGTCCCAGTTAAAAAGACAAAGAAATCAGTAGGTTTGGAGTCCAAAATTGTCTCCAACTGCTGCAGAGATAGCTAAAGCCATTCAGATTGTCCAGTCACTGTCTCAGGGACCTGTCGAACCACCAACAGTTGGTAAAAGGTTGGTTCGTTCAGTTCCAGTGGTTCAGGAGTTTGATGTTGAGGAATTTTATGAACCACAGGAAGGGAGGAGAATTTGATCAATATATGTGTGGCTGGGAGGGTCTGGGCGTGCCCATTGAACCGGACATTTCTCCAGACAGACCTTTAGAATCTCCTCCTATTCTGTCTGAGTCCCTTCTCATTTATGTTTACAAAAGGTTGCAGAAACCCTCCAGCTTCCTTTAGAGGAGGCTGTGGATGAGCAAGAGGAGCCTGATTATGTAGAAATGATGGATATACCAGAGTCTAGGAGGTTGTCTATTCCTTTGCATAAGTCATTTAGGAAGCAAACAACAAAGATTTTAAAAATCCTCATTCTGTCCCTCCTGTAGATAAAAAATGGACAGAAGGTATACTTTGTCAGGCTCTGATACAGACTTCCTCACTGAACAGTGTAGTCATGTAGGTGTGGTACAAGCTGCAGCCTGTGACAGGCTAATATTCCCTGGCCTCCATCCTCCTGATAAGGATTCAGGAAGATTGATGCCATGGCGAGAAAAAACAGTATATGGCAGCTTCTTTGGGACTCAAGCAGGCAAATTATATGGCTTATGTAGCTAGATATCAGAAATCTAGATGGGACACAATATTGCAGTTAGCCAAGCAGGCCCATGGCCAGCTGGCTAGTGAGTTGGAACAGGTGGCTGCTGATGGCATTGAAGCCTCTAAAGTTCAATTTCATACTGCTGTTGATGTTAATGATGTCTCCTCTAGGGTCATGGCCACTTCTGTAGCTTTCCCTAGGTTGGCATGGCTCAGATGCACTAATCTGTCCCAAGATACTTAGTCAAAGGCTATGGATTTTCCTGTAGTGGGTAATTCTCTGTTTGGGGAACAAACAGAAAACTATATGAAAAAGATGGATGAATACAGAACTACCTACAAAAGTGCCCAGGCTAAGGAGAGGCATGCCACTCCACAAAGGCACGCTCCCAGAGAGTGGGGCAGGCCTTTCCACAGGCCTTTTACCAATCTCAAGCCTCCTCTGCTTTTGCGCAGAGGGTTTCTTCAGAGGCAGGGGTAGGCGAGGCACAAGTGAACCGTCCCCTCCCTCAGCCTAAGGCTGCTGCCAAGCAGGCACCTTGATGGGTGCCCAGGGCCGATTCTCCTGTACCAGTGGGGCAGGTTGGCTTATTTCAGCCAGAACTGGCTGTCCTTAACT
The DNA here is from genome assembly GCA_016271365.2 of Neoceratodus forsteri. Classification (NCBI taxonomy): domain Eukaryota; kingdom Metazoa; phylum Chordata; order Ceratodontiformes; family Ceratodontidae; genus Neoceratodus; species Neoceratodus forsteri. Next base: position 369,376,128 of record CM057451.1, on the reverse strand, counting down.
TCGGACAGATGGGTTCTGGAGGTAATAAGCCAGGGTCTGATTCTCAACTTCAAACAGTTTCCAAAGATGAGAGCCAGACATTTTCCACCTGCAAATCCTTCAAAGTCCTTGCCTGGAAGCAGAGGTTTCTTCTCTTCTGGACTGCAAAGCAGTGGAAGGGTCCCTCCTTGCCATCAGGGCAGGGGCTATATTCAAGATACTTTCTTACCCCAAAAGACAGGAGAATGGCGGCCCATTCTAGATTTAAGGTACCTGAACAAGCATCTTTGAAACCAAAGTTCAAAATGTTGACTCTGGCAATGATATTGCCTTCTCTAAGACCAGGGACTGGCTAGCTTCCCTGGACCTCAAGGATGCCTATTTTCATGTTCTGATCAGGCCTTCTCACGAAAGTACCTCAGGTTCGAACTGCCCTCAGGCCACTACCAGTTCAGGGCAATGCCTTTCGGCCTTACCTCTGCCAAGGGTATTCATAAAATGTCTAGCTGTGGTAGTGGCTCACTTAAGAAGGCAAGGGGTTGCTGTGTTTCCCTACCTGGACGACTGGCTCATTGTGGGTCAGTCTCCAGATCAGGTGAAATCCCACTTGCAAGTCACCCAGCAGCTTCTCACTTCCCTGGGATTCCTGCTAAATTTACCAAAGTCAGTTCTGGAACCAGTTCAGGTCCTAACTTTCATAGGTGCAGAATTGAACACAAAGTTAGCCAGGGCATTTCTTCCTTCGGAAAGGGTAGACAGACTCATTGCCTGGCATCCTCCTTTACCCTGCAGTCTCTCGACCAGCAAGGCATTTCTGCAACTCCTGGGGCACATGGCTGCTTCCACAGCTGTAGTGCAAGGAGCAAGATTCCAGATGAGGGACATTCAGTTCCATTTGAGGGCCTATTGGTCTCAAAGGAGGGACCCCCTTTCCAAATTGGTCCCAGTGACTCAAACTCTGATCCTGGCCCTCCACTGGTGGCAGGACCGAAGCATCTCGCTCCCCCATCCCCACGCAACTCACTATAAATGGTGAGGTCACTCAAGATCATCCCACTATCGCTGAAGCCCTTAACTCGACCTTCTCGGATCTATCCCACATCCTCCCTCCTAACTCCCCCAACTGAGCTCTACCAATACCCCCTTCGGCTCAAGTCATCACCTACCACGAGGCAAATCGCTATATTACCAGGGCCATCTCTCATACCGCTGCTAGCAATGACTCCCTTGATCTTAAACTCCTGAGGCTCTCCTTGATGCCACTCTACCACACTCACTAAAATTCTTAACCTCTCGCTCTGCTCAGGCCAGTTCCTCCTCCTGGAAGGAGCCATAATCACGCCCATCCTGAAGGTTGGTGACCCCACCAACACCAGCAACTACAGAACCCATCTCAATACTTCCACCTCTCTCCAAAGCCCTAGAAAGAATAGTCTCTGACCAGTTAACCGAACACCTATCTAAGCATAAGCTCCTCAGCCAGGAGCAGCATGGTTTCCGCTCAGGTCATAGTACCATCACCGCTCTCAGAGCTCACCTCCATTCCTACATGAAGCCCTCGACCATGGCTCAATTGCCAGGGCCATATATGTGGACCCTAACAGAGCCTTCGACACGGTCAGTCACACGAGCTTCTGCTTCAAGTCCTCCCTAAACTAAATGTGGTCCCGGAGACATTGACCTGGTTCAGGATTACCTCACAGGCTGCTCGCAACAAGTCAGGATATGCTCCACCTCTCCACCCCTAAACAGTTTCCTCAAGGGTCCCTCAGGGGTCAATCCTAGGCCCACTGCTGTTCACCCTCTTCCTAAACTCCTCCCTAAGGCTTGCAGTGGTCAGTTGCTCCTCTATGCCGATGATGCGGTTCTGTTCTGAAACACCCCCACCCTACCGCCTCCAACAGGCCCTTCAAAGGCACTTCAGGAACTAGAGACCTGGTTCTCTGAACACGCCTAATTATCAACTATAATAAAACTAAGTCCATGATTTTTGCCCACCAAAGTCCTCATAGTCAGTCTGCTCTCCTCATCAAAACGCTCAAGGTGCCACTCTGGAACAAGTTTCAATTTCAAATACCTAGGTGTCACTCTAGACACCTCCCTCTCTTACAGAGGCACACCAAATTCTCTCCTCCTCTATCAGCTCTAGGGTAGGCATCCTGTATCGGCTCAAGCACTGCCTACCCCCGCAGGCGATGCAGCTCGCAGTCACCTCCTCCATCCTCTCCCTGGTGGACTACGGGATCACTATATACGGCTCTGCTGAACCCACCTCCCTGAACAGGATAAACATTGTCCTGAACAAAGCCTGCCGCCTAGTCACTGGTTGTGATCGGCTAACCCACACCTGTGATCTCTATGCGTTATCTGGTTGGTTAAACTTCCAACATCGATTACAGTTCCACACCTGCATCCTTACAAAAAATACACCTTCACCTAGCCCCGTCGGATTTTCCCTTAATCAGTTCTGCACCTCACAGGTGCAATACAAACTACCCATAAGCTCCCCTTCCTTGTACCTCAATGTAGAACTTCCCTAGGGCAAGATCCTTCCGATACGAGCCCCTCTCTGGCTCAATGCATTACACACTCACTCTCACAGACCCACAGCATCTCTCAATTTAAAACAGGCCTCAAAGCTCACCTCCTTGAGAGAGCCATATGTGGCTGTGGATAACTCTGCTCACCCAGTTAACTGCCTCCCTCCCCCCACTCTCGACTCAGGGCCACACAGGCCCACGGATCTCACCAAGAATCCCCGCCTGGGTATCCCAAGATTGCTGCCTAACCTCCTCAACAGTCATTAAGTTTTGACTGGACTGCTCCTTTGATTTTGTTATGTATATTCTGCCTGATCCATGTATGTTCTCTACTGTATTTGTCTACCCTCCACCCTTGTAACCGACGTGGAGCCTTTGCAAAAGAGTCTGTGACTCAAAGGGTTGTAATTCTGATTGTTTCCAATAAATAAAAATAAATAAATAAAAAATGTAAAACAAGGGGTTCCCTTCATTCCGGTTTCCCACTCCCTCACCCTCACCACGGATGCCTCCCTGTTAGGTGGGGGAGCTCATAAGCGACCTGTCCACTCAGGAGTGTGGTCTCCTCAGGAATCTCTGCTCCACATCAATCTTTGGAACTCAGAGCTGTCTTTTTAGCTCTTCAGGTGTTTTCAGTTTCTGTCCAGAACAAAGTGGTTCAAGTCAGGACAGACAACACCACCACAATGTGGTACATCAACAAGCAAGGGCACTCGGTCATCAGCCTTGTGCACGAAGCAATGAAGTTGTGGTCTCTGGCTTACTCCTGAACACCTCCTGATAGCAGTTCACCTCCAGGGAAGGACAATGTCCTGGCGGATGCCCTCAGCAGAATTTCTCAGGGCCATCACGAATGGGCTCTGAATCCACAGGTGCTGGGGTCCGTCTTTGCCAGATGGGGCACCCCTCAGATAGATCTTTTCGCAGCCCCAGACAACCACCAACTTCCTCTATTTTGTTGCAGGCCTCCAGTGCTGGGCTCAGTCCCCTGGACGCCTTTCTGTTGGACTGGAAGGAAGTTCCTGTATGCCTTTCCCCTTTCCTCTTCTTTTCAGGGTACTAGTGAAAATCAGATCTCAACCCTGCAAAGTGATTCTGATTGCCCCAGATTGGGCCAGACAGCCTGGTACCCTCTGCTTCTGTCCATGACAGTCCACCTGCCCTGAGCCTGCCCAGAGTCCCGACTTGCTGGCCTGTACACAGGGAGTGTGTATCGGACCTCAAATCCCTCCATCTCAAGGCCTGGCTCTTGAGGGTTAAATTGCTGATTTACACTTTCTCAAGGTGTCCTGGATATTTTAAAGGCTTCAGGAAGCCTTCCACTAGAACCACTTACAATTCTAAGTGGAAGAGGTTTTCCATCTGGTGCTCTGAGAGCAGATTATTCCAGAATCCGCTGATCTTCCCATTTTACTGGACTATTTGGTCCATTTAAATTCCTAGGCCTTAGGCCAGCTACCTTGAAGGTTCATCTGGCAGCTGTCTCTGCTTTTGTGTCAGCAGGAAGCCTACCTCCTTTCTTCTCACCCTGTGTTTTCCAAGTTTTTTAAAGGGTTACTTCATACTAACCCCCTTTTGGGAACCAGCTCCTGCCTGGGACCTGAATGTTTGCATTGCTCAGTTAATGCAACCTCCTTTGAGCCTCTGTCCTCAGCAGGCTCAAGTATCTAACGGAAAACTGTTTTCCTAGTGGCTATCACTTCTGCCAGACATAAGTGAATTACAGGCCCTGTCAGTGGAAGAAGATTTTATTTCTTTCCACAGAGATAAGGTAGTCCTCAGGACTAATAGAAAGTTTTGCCTAAGGTGGTTTCAGATTTCCACCTGAACCAATCCATCTCTCACCGTATTTTTCACTGAGCATTCTTCCTCAGGTGAGGAGAACTGCACAGCTTGGGCGTCAAAAGAGCCTAAGCTACTATTTGGAATGCACCAAGGGTCACAGGTTGAATCCTCCAACTCTTCCTTACTTATGGCGAGGTTGGCAAGGAAACCTGCCACTAAGAGGACAATTGCAAGGTGGATTGTCTCTTGTGTCAATTTTGTTACCAAAAACTAGGTAGAGAACCCCCTCAGGACTGAGGCCCCTACCAGGGATACAGCTGCGTCTCTAGCGGCTGCTAGAGACATTCCCATTCTGGAAATTTGTCAAGCTGCTACCTGGAAGACAGTTCACACTTTTGCAAGCATTATTCCTGGATGTCCAGTCCAGGAGAGATGCTCGGTTTAGCACAGCTGTGCTTCAGAGCCTATTCCTAAGTAGGTTCTGACCCTCCTCCATGGAGGTACTGCTGTGTAATCTGCTATTGTTATAATATAGCAAGACTTCATGGTGTTTGAAGAAAAAATTACTCACCTTAGTAATTGCTTTTCTTCTCATGGAGTCTTGCTATATTAACCACCCTCCCTCCTGCCTCAGAACTTCTACTTGGGTAGGGTGGCAAATTAGTGCAAGCACTGTGTCATGCCATTGTAGTTTTTCCCTTTACCCTCTTTCTTTTTAGGGTTGGGAACTGGTTGTTCGTTTAGGTAATATATTGGCCCCTCCTGGACTTGAGTCTTTGGGGAAGGGGTCCTGATGGTGCTTGTCAAGGGAAAACTAATAATAATACCATTATTCATTATTATTATGGTTATTGGTGTTTCTATTGTTGTTTATATTGTTGTTATTACTACTAGTAGGTAGCCATTTGGCTAGTGTAGAGCTTTCCACACAGACTTGTTGCTTAGTGTTAGCTTCGTAAAGATCTGACGATTTTCATTTGAAACTGGCCAGATGAAACTTTTGGCACAGCGCCCTCGCGCTGTAGAACTCCAGATCCTCTGGAGTTAACTCCTTCCTCTCCGGGGCAGTTCAGCTGCAGTGGCTGACTGCTATTGTTATAATATAGCAAGACTCCATGAGAAGAAAAGCAATTACTAAGGTGAGTAATTTTTTCTTATAGAGCATGGGAGCATCATGTGACGCTCCCAGACCAACCACATTGTTTCCTTCAATTGTGCATAAGGTACTCATTGCTGTAAGAGTACCTCATGTGCTCACACTGTAATGGTCTTCCCGATAACTGCTGCTCATGTCGGAGAAATGGACCCCAAAAATGGTAATTTTTCAAACAACATGAAGTCTTGCTATATTATGACAGTAGCAGTTTGATCCAGCTCTAGAACTGCTCCGGAGGTGAAATGGTTAATACCATTCCAAAATAGAACTTTGAGCACGAGCTCTAAGAAGCAGCTCTAGCTGTGTAATTTCAAACCTGAACTGTCAGATTCTTTACTCCACCTCAGTGAACAGTCGCTCCGGAGATTTCTCCTTCTGCTCGGTTCATTTCTCGGTTTAAACAGTGTTTTCTCGGTCCGATTCAACCGAGAATAGTTTTATTTTAACCGCAAAACCGTTCGGTTCAAGCTGTGTCTGTGGTAATCGTAAGTAATTAAAAGATTTTGTCTGTGTGGAACTTGTAAGTTTATCGGTTCGGTTTTGAACCGATCAGCTAGGTTTAAAACTCATTAATTTTAAAGTTTAACATTTTAGAGTGCGGTTCCAGTTCTTATCGGTTCTAAAAGCGGATTTTGATTCGTTTTTCCAATACCGTGACACGGTTGGGAACGATAAGGTGTCTTACCTAGCTGCCGTTTAAAGGGCAAGTTTTCTGGTTAGGCTGGCATTGTGTCTGAGAAACCCAAAAGAAAAACGGGCCCATGGGTTTCAACACTGTGATGTCTGTGGGAAGCCTTTGCCAAGGCCCAGCCCACACCACATGTGTCTATTGTCTGAGGGTTTGACCACCTCCAGTCAGACTGCCAGATATGAAATTTCCTGCAGCCACCCTGGAAGAGAGATTGGGCAGGCTCAGGGCGAGAGAAAAGTCCGCTGACCGGATGGCCAGCCCAGTTCAGTGCCAACCGGACCGGAGAGTGCCCTCCTGACCAGGCGAGACTTCCTCGGAAAAAGCTGGTTCTGAGGAACCAGTTCCAGTAAAGAAAACAAGAAAGTCAGCAGGTTTGGAGCCCAAAATCCTTCTCCAACTGCTGCAGAGATAGCAAAAGCCATACAAATTGTCCAGTCACTGTCTCAGGTTCCGTCCGAACGCCACTATCTGGCAAAAGTCGGTTCGTCCGGTTCCAGTGGTTCAGGAATATGATGTTGAGGGTTTATGAACCAGAGGAGGGAGGATGATTATGAACAGTATGAATGTGGCTGGGAAGGTCTGGGTGTGCCCATTGAACGGACATTTCCCCAGACAGACCTTTGAATCTCCCTATGCTATCTGAGTCCCCATCTCATTTTATGTTTTACAAAAGTTGCTGAAACCCTCCAGCTTCCTTGGAAGAAGCTGTGGATGAGCAAGAGGAGCCTGATTTTGTAGAAATGATGGATATTCCAGAGTCTAGGAGATTGTCTATTCCTTTGCATAAGTCTTTAGGAAGCAAACAATAAAAATTTTAAAAGCTCTAATTCTGTGCCTCCTGTAGATAAAAGATGGACAGAAGGTACACATTGTCAGGTCCTGATACAGAATTCCTTTCTCAGCAATGCAGTCATGTTGGGGTAGTTCAGGCTGCAGCCTGTGATAAAAGCTAACATTCCCCTGGCTTCACATCCTCCTGACAAGGATTCCAGGAAGACTGATGCCATGGCGAAAAAACAGTATATGGCAGCCTCTCTGGGACTCAGGCAAGCAAATTATATGGCTTATGTAGCTAGGTATCAGAAATCTAGATGGGATACTGTTATGGAATTAGCCAAGCAAGCCCATGGCCAGCTGGCTAGCGAACTAGAACAGGTGGCTGCTGTTGGCATTGAGGCTTCTAAGGTACAGTTTCATGCTGCTGTGGATGTTAATGATGTTTCCTCTAGGGTCATGGCCACATCTGTAGCTTTTCGTAGGTTGGCCTGGCTCAGGTGTACTAGCCTGTCACAGGATACCCAGACTAAGGCTATGGATTTTCCTGTGGTGGGAAATTCTCTGTTTGGAGCAGACAGAGAATTACATGAAAAGATGGATGAATAGGACTACTTACAAAGTGCCCAAGCTAAGGAGGCGGCAAGCCACTCCCCAGAGCACACCCCAGGGGTAGGGTGAGGCCTTTTCACAGAGCCTTTTATCAGACTCAGGCCTCCTCTGCCTATGCTCAGAGGGCTTCTTCAGAGGCAGAGGCAGACGGGGGTGGGCAGGCCTGCTCACCCCTCAGCCTAAAGCACCTGCTAAGCAGGCACCCTGATGGGGTGCCCAGGGCCGATCTCCTTTACGGTGGGGGGCAGGCTGGCTTACTTCGAGTCAGAACTGAGGCTACTTTAACCTCAGACAAGTGGGTTCTGGAGTAGTAAGCCAGGGTCTGGTTCTCAGCTTCAAAAGTTTCCCAAGTTGAGAACCAGATTTTTCTACAAGTGCTTCCAGAGACCCTTGCTCTAGAAGCAGAGGTCTCAACCCTGTTGGCTCTCAGAGCAGTGGAAAGGGTTCCTCCCTGCACCAGGGCAGGGGTCTGTATTCAGATACTGCCTTACCCCAAAAAGACAGGAGAATGGCGGCCCATATTAGACCTCAGATATCTGAACAAGCATCTTTTGAAACCAAAGTTCAAAATGGTAACTCTGGCAATGATTTTACCCTCCCTAAGGCCAGGGACTGGTTAGCCTTCCTGGACCTCAAGGATGCCTATTTCCACGTCTAAACAGAAGCTCCCATCGAAAGTACCTCAGATTCTAACTACCCTCAGGTCATTACCAGTTCAGAGCAATGCCCTTGACCTCACCTCTGCCCAAGGGTATTCACAAAGTGTCTGGCAGTGGCAGTGGCTCACTTAAGGAGGCAAAGGATTGCTGTTTTCCCTATCTAGACGATTGGCTCATTGTAGGCCAGTCCCAGAACAGGTAAAATCTCACCTGCAAGTCACCCAGCAGCTTCTCACCTCCTGGGCTTTCTGCTAAATCTGCCAAAGTCGGTTCTGGAACCAGTCCAGGTACTCATCCTTTATAGGGGCAGAATTGGACACAAAGCTAGCCAGAGCTTTTCTTCCCTTAGAAAGGGTGACGAATTTAGTGGCTCTGGCCTCCTCCTTCACTCTGCAGGTCTCTCGACCAGCAAGACACTTTCTGCAGCTCCTGGGGCACATGGCTGCATCCACAGCTGTCGTGCAGGGAGCAAGATTTCAGATGAGAGACATTCAGTTTCACTTGAGAACCTATTGGTCTCAGAGGAGAGACCCCTTCCAAGTTGGTCCCAGTGACTCGAACCTTGATCCAGGCCCTCCAGTGGTAGCAGGATCAGAGCAATTTAAGATTGAGGTCCCTTCATTTCCCTGCTCACAATTTGACTCTCACTACAGATGCTTCCTTCTGGGTTGGGGAGCCCATGGGCGACCTTTCCACTCAGGGAGTGTGGCCCCAGGAATCTCTGCTCCACATCAATTTGCTGGAACTCAGAGCTGTCTTTTTAGCTCTTCAAGCATTTTCTGCATCTGTCCACAACAAGGTGATACAAGTCAGAACAGACAACACCACAACAATGTGGTACATCAACAAACAGGGGGGCACTCGGTCTTCAGCCTTGTGACGAGGCAATGAAGTTGTGGTCTCTGGCCTATTCCCTGAACACTTCCCTCATAGCAGTTCATCTTCCAGGGAAGGACAATGTCCTAGCAGATGCTCCTCAGCAGGATTTCCCAGGGCCATCACGAATAGTCCCTGGATCCTCAAGTGCTGGGATAGTCTTTGCCAGATGGGGCACCCTCAGATAGATCTTTTGCAGCCCCAGACAATCACCAACTTCCTCTGTTCTGTTGCAGGCCTCCAGTGTTGGGCTCAGTCCCCCTGGATGCCCTCCTCCTGGATTGGGCGGGGAAGTTTCTTTATGCTTTCCCCACTTCCCTCTCCTATTCAAAGTATTAGTCAAAATCAGATCTCAGCCTTGCAGGGTGATTCTGATTGCCCCGGATTGGGCCAGGCAGCCCTGGTACCCACTCCTTCTGTCACTGACAATCCATCTTCCCCTTTGCCTCCCCAGGAATCACAACCTATTAACTTGTGCCCAGGGAAGGGTTTGGTATCCGGACCTCAAATCCTCAACCTCAAGGCCTGGCTCTTGAGGAGTTAGAGTTGCTGATTTACACCTCTCTCAGGGTGTTCTTGAAATCTAAAGGCTTCCAGCCTTCCACTAGAGCTACTTATAGTTCTAAATGGAAAAGGTTTTCCATTTGGTGTGCTGGGAAAATATTTCCCAGAATTTGCTGATTTGCCCATTGTTAGATTACATGGTCCATCTTAATTCCTTGGGTCTCAGACCAGCTACCCTGAGAGTCCATTTGGCAGCTGTATCTGCTTTTGTTTCAGCAGGAAAGTCATCCTCTTTCCACTCACCCTGTGTTTTCCAAGTTTTTAAGATTACTCCATACTAATCCACCCTTTGCGAACCGGCCCTGCCTGGGACCTTAATGTTTGTATTGCCCAGTTAATGCAACCCCCTTTTGAACCTCTGTTTTCTGCAGAGCTTAAGTATCTAACTTGGAAAACTGTTTTTCTAGTGCCTATCACTTCTGCTAGACGCATAAGTGAGTTGCAAGCCTTGTCAGTAGAAACTGACTTTATTTCTTTCCACAGGGATAAGGTAGTCCTTAGGGCTAATAGGAAGTTTTTACCTAAGGTGGTTTCAGATTTTCATCTTAACCAATCTATCTCCCTTCCAGTATTTTTCACTGATCACGCCTCTTCTGGTGAGAGGAGGTTGTACAGCCTGGATGTTAAGAGAGCTCTTAGTTACTATATAGAGCATACCAAAGGTCACAGGTTCGAATCCCTCCAACTTTTCCTTACCTATGGTGAAGTTGGGAAAGGCAAACCTGCCACTAAGAGATCAATTGCCAGGTGGATTGTCTCTTGTATCTAATTTTGTTATCAGAAACTGGGCAGAGATCCCCCCTCTGGCTTGAGGGCTCACTCTACCAGGGGTACAGCTGCATCTCTAGCTGCTGCCAGAGACATCCCTATATTAGAGATATGCCAGGCTGCTACTTGGAAAACGGTACACACTTTCACCAAGCATTACTCCCTGGATGTCCAGGCCAGGAGAGATGCTCGGTTTGGCACAGCTGTTCTTCAGAGCCTATTCTCTAAGTAGGTTCTGCCCCTCCTCCATGGAGGTACTGCTGTGTAGTCTGCTACTGTCATAATATAGCAAGACTTCATGTTGTTTGAAGAAAAAATTACTCACCTTAGTAATGTTGTTTCTTCTAATGGAGTCTTGCTATATTATGACCTCTCCAGCCTGCCCCTCTCAGAACTTCTACTTGGGTGGGGTGGGCACTTAGTGTGGGCACTATTTTGTGCCCTTTAGCTTTTCCCTTTGGGGGTTTGGGGTGTGTTTTATTATACTGTTGTTTTATTCTCATGTTGTTAGAATTGTATTAGTAGTTCTGGTCCCCTGACTTGAGTCTTGGGTGTTGGGACCAGCAATGGTTCTTAGTATTTAGGTAGCCATTTGGCTAGTATAGGTTACAGCTTTCATACAGACCTTAGTGAGTTTTTGCTCGTAAAGATCTGACAGTTCAGGTTTGAAATTACACAGATAGAGCTGCTTCTTAGAGCTCGTGCTCAAAGTTCTATTTTGGAATGGTATTAACCATTTCACCTCCGGAGCAGTTCTAGAGCTGGATCAAACTGCTACTGTCATAATATAGCAAGACTCCATTAGAAGAAACAACATTACTAAGGTGAGTAATTTTTTCTTATGTTGTCTTGTGTGTGCGCAAGCAACATCTTGTGGTAGTAGCACATTCAGAGGTGTGTCAGTGTTGGAGAATGCAGGGAACGCTTCAGTGGGCGTGTCCCTCAGCCACCAATTAGCGAGCATGCTAGCAATGATGCGAAACTTTAAAGAGAGCAAAACCTTGAAAGAAATCTGCTGCTCAATGAGGTATAGTTTCGTCATTGGAGCATCAGATGAGAAGGCTTCATTATGTGTCTTTCCTGGTAAAACATTCCAATAAATACTGTGGCCCCTGCCACCTGCCACATAATCCCACAAAGCCAACATCAGGGATGCCCAATCCCATGTGACATGCCCCTCCCAGTTCAGTTTTGTTTGCGATGGTGCCCAATCCCATCGGCATCATGCCCCCCAAACTTGGCAGCACACTGAGGCCACCCAGTGTGCCCCAAATAATTTTTTTACCTGTAAATAAAGAAAACTGTTCCCAATTCCGGTTCTATTTTTACCTGTAAAAAAGGTCCTTGTTGTCCCACCGTGCCCCTCCCCACCCTGCACCCACCCTCTGGGCACCCCACTTCCCCACAGCCCCTCATCCCATACTTACCACTGGAGGCTGGCACTGCGATCTTCTGTGGAGCGGGAACACGTTTGAACTCTTCAAAAGCCAACCAGGAACTGAACAAAATGTGGTAAGCTTTATAATGGCAATGGGGGGTTTCAACTTAGGTGGATATCTCAGTCATTTTTGGGAATTGTGGTACCACATTTTCAACATGGGGTTCTTGGGATCCCACCTCATGAACACATGCACTGTCATCTGAGTACTCAGTCCCGAAAGGTGATTTTGCTGTCACTGTGTGGAATCACCTTTCGGGACTGACTAACAAAATGACAGTGCCACTATTTATGACATGGGATCCCAAAAAACTCATGTTGCAAATCTGGTGAAAAAATTCAAAAAAATGACTGTGTTATGAGTGTAACCCCTAGATGGCGCTATCCCAGGGGCTACTACCCCTGCCTGATTTGCCACTAACAGGTTGAGGGGCCTGGATCCAATGGCGGGTGCCTCCACCCAGAGGTCAGGGTTTGCAATAGTTAAACTTACTTGGTCACAGCCCTCTGGGACACTGTAACCCCTTTCTTCCCACTAGTGGCCCACACAATATAGCAGAATTATTTCACAGTATACACTTACCCCAAGGCTGGTTCAGGCACGGGACATCCTGTAAAATAAGATACAGTGCAACAATCACAGTACAGTACTTTAACATAGACAAATACCTCAGGCAGTATAACTTTGTTGAAACAAACAGCTCTGATTTATTTAGGGGATATAACAAGGACAGGGAAATCAGGTTAATTAGCTTATCACTTTACTATCTACCTATGGCTCTGTGCACAGGCCTATCCCTACCAGTTACTGTCCCTGGGTACCCAGGCCCTAGTGGCTAGTCCAAACCGTGGCAGCTGGTAGGGGCCCTTTCACACAGAGAAAGGAAAATTAAACAGTCAGCAGTACAGTAATTCCATTTGGATTTAATGTGGCAATTCAACAGGGAGCGACCCCATTAGTACTCACGACCTCCAAAGAAGATATGGTCCTTCAATGTCAGCAGGGCTACTTTTGATCTCCAAGAGACTCCTCACACATTTATATGGTAAAAAAGAAAGCACTATACCAGGCAGGCTGCATCTGTATCCCAATCGCAATTACTGCACAATAACCAGGAGAACACACAGCAGATTCAGTTCCTGACAGACCGAGTGTAATTCAACAATTTCTTCAGTCTTCTACAGGGTGAGCCTGGTTTCTACTCTTCAGAGATCCTTTGATTCTTTTCACAGGACGGATTCAGTCCTAACAAGCAGTTACACAAGTTGTAGACCGGAACTCTGGGCCTTGCACACGTTTTTTGACTGAAACTGTGCACTGAAGGAGCACAGGGTTTCTTTCCCCTTCACTTTCAGATCTCAAACTGAAAACTCCCAACAGACAAAAACCGGGCACTTCCTTTGAGTTCCTCCCAGTTCTTGACTGGATTGGCTGTCACTCACAATAGACTGCTGCTGTTGGTCCAAAAGGCACCAAGTCTAAACTACATCTCCAGAGTCACTGCCCATACAATCCTCTTGTGGCTGGCTCAGATTATGAGTCCCAAGTTCTGATTCGTCCAAGGCATCATTTTAGAGCTAGTTTACCCCACACTGATTGGTCCAGTTCAGCAGTTCAAACCAGAATGGGGAACTAGGCAGACAGTTCTGACTGCAAAGAAAGCAGGTTAGACAAACTGTAATTTTATTATTACTGTAAATGATTTCTGGCAATCAGTTACATCTTTCAGACAGGTTCCTTTGCACTCTAGTGACTGCAAAATGGGGTGAATTGGCAGCAGCTTGAGTGGTACTCAATCAAAGAAACACACAGTCCCCCATACAAACTAATTATGTCTGCAAGCAGACAGCTCTTAAAGAGACAGTACCAGAGGTTCTAAAACACTCACTGATAAATGGCTTAAACGCTAAACACCATTCAGGCTTGGAGCATTCAAGCAAGCTCCTGAAGTCTTTTGGGAACCCCATTTGCAGGGGGTTACACCCTTCCTGGTTTGGGAAAAGCTTGACGTCCGCGCAAGCAAGTACCATAAGTTTCAACTGCAACCATATACATTTGCATTAGGCTCACATGTAATCATCAGTCAATACATCATTTTACCAAGAACCATTTCTGAAACATTGCAGTACGTCACTCTTTACACAGTATAACACACACATTGTACCATAACTCAAGTTATTACCTCTTGTACATGAAACCTGAAGAGAGGGACCTTCCTATCAGTTACCTTGGGGCTGGACGGGCAAGGGCACCATACTTAGAGGGCAACACAAGTAACTTGGAGTTAGCACTAACGCTCAGTTTGGGCAATGAGCTCGGGACACATACACTCCTTTATGGACAACATTGAGAGGCAGGTCCACTGGCCGCCAGGGAATCATAACTGAGGTGCACCACAGGCTTTACAGCTCGACCAGTCTTTCTAGGGGAGCTGTTACAGTCTCTGCACTCTGAGCCTCATTTTCAGCATTGTTCTCACTTGTCAGGGAGTCTCCATGGGGGTAGAGGCTAGAACTTGGGGCACTTTCAGCTCCAGGAGTTACAGTTTCTGAGTCCACAACATTTGGCTCGCATGGAGAGCTTTCAGACACTGGCAGTGGACTGTCAGGGCACTCAAAATACTCTTCTTGTTCGGGTGTATCACCAGTCTGCCCCAATCTATCATTTTCCTCCTGAAAGCTCAAACAGTTCAACCATGCACAATGATTCCATTTCATCTGATCTGATGCTTTGCACTTCACTTTCTGGGAGCATTGGCTCCAGGGATGAAGCTTGGGGCATAGACAGTTCAGAAGGCCCAGCTTTGTCTCCAGTATTGACTAGGGATTGCCCCAAACAATTGACTCAGTTCGTAAGAAGGATAGTATTCAAAGTCACTCTCACTTTCTTCTGATATGGACTGACAGTCATGCTCAACTGGGACTTGTGCAGGGGAACACTTTAACTCTGCTTCTGTAGGTGCAGACTTCCTTGATCTTTCTTAGCAGCAGCTCTAGTCACTGGTCCAGAGGGGCATCTTCTGGGGCTCAGACTCAATCAGGATTTGTCCAATGGGTAGTAAATGATTTCTATGCATTGTTTTACATCTTTTGAATTGTTCTCAGGCCTTACTTTGTACACTGGCAGATCATCTAGTTTGCCCACTACAATGTGAGGGAGATGGTGCCATCTGTCAGCAATCTTGTGTTTGCCATGCAGTCCCAGATTTCTTAGCAATACCCGATCTCCCTCCTGGAGTTCCTGTGCTTTCACCTTTTTATCATACCTTTCTTTGTTGGCCAGATTTCTTTTGGCAGCCATGGTTTGAGCCAGTTGGTACGCATGAGTTAGCTGGGCCTTTAACTTTTGCACATACTGTAAATAGTTGTCAGCTTGAACCCCATCAGGAGACCCCAAAACACACATCTACCGGTAGTCGAGCTTTCTTCCAAACATCAGGCGGTAGGGGAGAACCCAGTGGCATCACTTTTGGTGCAGTTATAAGCATGTACCAGGGTGCTAATTTGTTGGCTCCATCTAGGCTTGTCCTTTGGGTGCAGGGTGCCTAGCATATCTAGCAAAGTGCGGTTGAAACGTTCAGGCTGTGGTCCCCCTGGGGTGGTAAGGAGTGGTTCTGGACTTTCTCACTCCCCACAGAGAAAGCATCTCTTTGATCAGACGACTCTCAAAGTCTCTCCCTTGATCAGAATGGATTCTTTGTGGAGCCCCATAGTGAACAAAAAGTTTTCTGAGTACTTTGGCTACAGTGGATGCTTTCTGGTCTTTGGTGGGAAAGCTTGGGCATATCTCTGAAATCAGTGACCACCAGCACATTACTGATATTTCTTTGATCTGACTCCAAACTCAGAAAATCAATACAGACCAGCTCCATGGGTGCACTGGTGGTTATGTTAACAAGGGGGGCAGCCCTCTGGGGCAAAGCTTTCCTCTGTAAGCAGCGACTACAAGTTCGTATGTGTTGCTCCACATCAGCCCCCATCTTAGGCCAATAGAATCTGGACTCACCAAGTCAAGTGTTCTGTCTATACCAAGGTGCCCCATGTGGTTGTGCAAGGACCTCAATACTGAGTCTCGAAGGCAGTGGGCAGCACCAGTTGTTGTTTGTCTACTTGTCCCCCTCTGTCTACTGTTTCTCTATATAACAGTTTATTGATCAGTTTCAACTTAGGACCTTCTTTGTATAACAGTGCAGTTCTCAAATCAGTGGAGCGTAATTTGGACACATCTTTTCCTGCATAGAGGGCTTCTAAAGCTGATTTGATCATAGGATCTGAGATTGAGCCCACGAATACTGTCATTGTCCAGCTGAGGCAGTGCACCAATGTCTATTGCAGAAAAGTGGCAATAAGCAGCAGGTATGCAATTCTCAGAGGGTCCCAAGCAATCCACCATGCAGTCCACTGCGTCCGTGGACATTTGTTCCTCCCTGTCAAACTTCCGGCAGAGTGCCCGAATGTCAGGTTCTGCCAATCGGACCCAATCATTCTGGGGAACAGGCCTCCGGAGAGAGCATCAGCATCTATGTGGTTCAGACCTGCTCGGTGTTCGAGCATAGTCATATGTAGATAATGCAGAAAGCCACCTGTGGCCAGTGGCATCCAACTTAGCTGAGGGTCTGCACATAGGTCAAAGGATTATTGTCAGTTTTACTAGTATTTTAGCCCATACAAGTACTCATGGAATTGGTCAACAATAGCCCACTTCAAAGCTAGGAACTCTAACTTATGTACAGGATAGTTCTTTTCAGATGGGGTCAGGCTTCTACTGGCAAAGGCCACTGGTCTCAGGCCATTCTCGTGCTCTTGGTACAACACAGCCCCAACCCTTGCAAGCTAGCATCAGTGTGCAGGACGTGAAGGTTTTCTTGGATCGGCATAGGCCAGCACTGGAGCATGGGTAAGTTGATATATGATCTCATGAAAAGCAGTCTCACAATCAGGAGTCCAGCGGGCCCCAAATACTTCACTCGGATGAAAATACACTCTTTCAGTCTTGAGGGACGCTGACTTTTGGTATTTTTTGTGGGTTGGGGGATACCCTTGAGTAAGGTTAAGTAAAGGGCGGATCACTCTTGAATAGTCCTTGATGAAACGCCGATAATAACCACAGAATCCCAGGAATCTTTGGAGTTCTTTTAGATTTTTGGGCTGTGGCCAGGTGGTCAAGGCCTCAACTTTACTTGGGTCGGTCTCTATTCCTCGGTGGATACTATGTGTCCCACATACTTTACTGATGTTTGAAAGAATTGACACTTATCAATGGACAGTTTAAGGCCAAAGTCCTCCAGTCGATCCAATACCTTAAATAATCTGCTCTCATGTTCCTCCAGTGAGCTGCCAAACACAATAACATCATCTAGGTATACCAGGCACTTAGTAAGTTCATGTCCCCACTGCACGCTCCATCAATCGTTGAAAAGTGGCTGGGGCACCTGAAATCCTTGAGGCATCCTCATGAATTCATAGAAGCCAAGCGGACAGATAAAGGCTGTCTTCTCACGGTCCTCTGGGGCCATCGGGATCTGGTAGTACCCACTGCGGAGATCCAGCACAGAGAACCACTTGCTCCCGTTTAGGCAGTCCAAAGCATCCTGAATGCGGGGCATTGTGTACTGATCAGGGATAGTCCGCCGGTTTAAGGTGCGATAATCCACGCCATCCTTACTGTCCCATTCTTTTTCCTCACTACCACAATGGGGAAGCATAAGGCTTCTGGATTCTTGTATTACACCAGCCGCTAACATCTCTTGCAGATGCCGTCTCACATCATCTATATCAGCAGGTGCCAGGCGTCGAGACCTCTCACGAAATGGTCTTTCGTCATGCAGCCGGATATTGTGCTCAGCTCCTTGCACGATCCTCACGTCCCATTCCTTTAAAGAAAACACCTGGTCTCTCTGGGCAAGCTTCTCACTGATCCTCACTTTCCATTCAGCTGGCAGCGGGGTTGCCGAAATCAAACAAGTCAGGCGTTACTCTGTCATTCTTCCTTGAACTCTTGCTGCTGGGTAGCACTGCAGTGTCTGCACAATGCACATTAGCCAGGATGCAACCTCTATTTACTCGAATGTCTCTTTCAGACACATTATGAACTTGGACCATTACCCTTCTGGCATAAGCATGGGCTCTAGCGGGCAAAATACTAGGCTTGACCAGCAGTCCCTCTGGCAATTTTCCATCGCCTGGTGCATCCAACATTAATATTTTATTCTTAACATCCTTTCTGATACGGACCTCTCCTGTAAGGTACACTGGGCATTTGGTGCCAGGATCAGAGACTCAGGATCCTTCTTCCATACAATTCCGACCGTTCCTCTGGTTCTATATTTTCAGCATCTCTCTGTGCCTCATAGGCCTTCTTAATTAAAGCCGGAACTCTTAAAGCTCTACTAGTCTTTGACCCTGTTTTTCATAACACAAATGTGCCAGCCTTCTGAACATATGAGCATTTGTTCCAATCAACAAAGGGACACCATCATACAGTCCAGTGGGGGACACACTAAGGCTAGGGTCTCTACTTGTTCGGCCACTCCAGCCACGGAGGTGGGAAAGACAGCCAAATTCGGATATACCCAGAATAGGGTAGGCCTTCTCACTTAACCCCCATACATGCAGTCCTTCTAATGGTTGTAAGGGTACGTCTGACAAATGCTTCTGATACCAATCTTGAAACATAATTGTCACTTGGGGCCACTGTCTAATACAGCTCTTGTAGACACTCCATTTACCTTTACAGTGGTCTCCATGGAGGGACCCACTATTCTGGACCAGTCTGGAGAGGCGGTAGGTAGGGCCTGGGCAACTGACCTTGCCACAAAAGGACGTGAATTAGCATTTTGGTGCCCTCACTGGGATCATTTCGTGCACCTCTTAACCACTGATTTGTTCTCCAAGCTCTCCTTGTAGCCTATATGCAACTTTGTCAGTGTCTTTGGGGATTGGCATTCCTTTCATGTGCCCATCCTTCCCACAATTATAGCAAAACATACTTTTTGGAGTTTGAGCTGGCCGAGGTGCCACACTGGGAGCCAGGGCGGGTATTACTAACTGGAAACCTTGGTGCCATCTCTGTCTGCGGCGTGATAAGCATTTGGAGACATCTCATCAGTTTCTCCACTTCCATGGTCAAGGAATCGAGTTCAGGCTGTTATCAGCAGGAGATACATGGGTGGGTATCCCCACCCCATAGCAGATGCAGTCGGATATAGGTGGGGCCCGTACTTGCAGGCGTGGCCTTCATAAAGGGACTGTTTTTGAATTCCCGGATCTCTCTCAACAGTTCGCCCCATTGTGGCATATCTTTTTCCTTATCAGAGCACTCATTGACTGCCAACCTCTGCCCCTGAACTTCACTTGATGGGCCACCTCAGTCACTCGGTCATAGCCACAGCTATTGGTGCAGATCCCTCCAGGTCGCTTTTCTCAACTCCTCGAATTTCTCTCATTAACTCATCATAGGAGGGTGGGGATTCCAGTCGATTTGCCAGGCGTAACTGAAGCAACAGCAGTTCTGAGAAGGGGCAGACTTAAGATTCTGTCAGTCTGGTTCGGTCCAGTTCAATCGCTGGCAAACTACCCTTTCTGAGGCATTCTTGCAACAATTTTTCCAGCCGAGGAGACATACACAGACAACAACTCCCTTGGTACTGTTGTGCATTTCTTACTCTCCACCATAGGTCCTCATCAGAATCTGGGCTCCCATACACATTCTCCAAGGCCTCAAGATAGGCTTGTGCAGTCGCTTCAGGGTTACTGGCCCGTTTGCACGGATGGTGCCAGGGCAGGACCTCGGAGGCTCTCACTAACCTCTTTTGGCTTTTGGCTTCCGAGCATTGCCATTCTAGCACTTGGGGGCAACATAGTCTATCCAGGTCTCCCAGTCATCCTCCCTTGGGGGTGGGGAGGTGCCAGAAGATCCTCAACCTTGTAAGAGTCGTGACTAATGGCAGGTGCAGAAATAGGAGTCTGCATTGGTTCAGCCACCATTACGGTACTGGAGCAGGAGAGGGTGTTGGGAGGAACACCCCAGGTGGCAAGAATAGTTTCTTCAAGTCCTCCACAGTTTCCCTTCTCCCAGCAACCATTTAGCAAATTTCTCCTCAAAGTTTCAGATAGTGGTGGGGCTCATTCCCCAGGTCTTTACTGTCCTTAGTTATCACTCTCCAAGCAGTGAGGGCCCTCTGGGGTAATGGTCTGTGGTACTTTGGAGCTATCTATGGATCCTTAAACTCTACTAGGGCCAGGAAAGTGTGGGTGAGCAGATTAGCGTGCCGACCCACCACCACAGGATTTTGTAAACCTTCCACCTTGGAAAGTACTCCCTGCACAGTGTCCGTATTGATACCCAGGGGGATGTCCAGGATAAGCATAGCATTTTGGGGGTCGATCTCCTCCCCAGTACACCACTCCACCAGCCGGTGCACAGCCACTTCTGTCGGGGTACCCATTTATTTATTTATTTATTTTTTTCCCCTAACAGTGGTTTGTAAATATGGCCACTAGAGGACACACAATCCCAGCGGTGCCTCCAAAATGTAACCCCTAGATGGCGCTATCCCAGGGGCTACTACCCCTGCCTGATTTGCCACTAACAGGTTGAGGGGCCTGGATCCAATGGCGGGTGCCTCCACCCAGAGGTCAGGGTTTGCAATAGTTAAACTTACTTGGTCACAGCCCTCTGGGACACTGCAACCCCTTTCTTCCCACTAGTGGCCCACACAATATAGCAGAATTACCTTCACAGTATACACTTACCCCCAAGGCTGGTTCAGGCACCGGACATCCTGTAAAATAAGATACAGTGCAACAATCACAGTACAGTACTTTAACATAGACAAATACCTCAGGCAGTATAACTTTGTTGAAACAAACAGCTCTGATTTATTTGGGGATATAACAAGGACAGGGAAATCAGGTTAATTAGCTTATCACTTTACTATCTACCTATGGCTCTGTGCACAGGCCTATCCTACCAGTTACTGTCCTGGGTACCCAGGCCCTAGTGGCTAGTCCAAACTGTGGCAGCTGGTAGGGCCCTTTCACACAGAGAAAAGGAAAATTAAACAGTCAGCAGTACAGTAATTCCATTTGGATTTAATGTGGCAATTCAACAGGAGCGACCTAATTAGTACTCACGACCTCCAAAGAAGATATGGTCCTTCAATGTCAGCAGGGCTACTTTTGATCTCCAAGAGACTCCTCACACATTTATATGGTAAAAAAAAAAGAAAGCACTATACCAGGCAGGCTGCATCTGTATCCCAATCGCAATTACTGCACAATAACCAGGAGAACACACAGCAGATTCAGTTCCTGACAGACCGAGTGTAATTCAACAATTTCTTCAGTCTTCTACAGGGTGAGCCTGGTTTCTACTCTTCAGAGATCCTTTGATTCTTTTCACAGGACGGATTCAGTCCTAACAAGCAGTTACACAAGTTGTAGACCGGAACTCTGGGCCTTGCCACGTTTTTGACTGAAACTGTGCACTGAAGGAGCACAGGGTTTCTTTCCCTTCACTTTCAGATCTCAAACTGAAAACTCCCAACAGACAAAACCGGGCACTTCCTTTGAGTTCCTCCCAGTTCTTGACTGGATTGGCTGTCACTCACAATAGACTGCTGCTGTTGGTCCAAAAGGCACCAAGTCTAAACTACATCTCCCAGAGTCACTGCCCATACAATCCTCTTGTGGCTGGCTCAGATTATGAGTCCCAAGTTCTGATTCGTCCAAGGCATCATTTTAGAGCTAGTTTACCCCACACTGATTGGTCCAGTTCAGCAGTTCAAAACCAGAATGGGGAACTAGGCAGACAGTTCTGACTGCAAAGAAAGCAGGTTAGACAAACTGTAATTTTATTATTACTGTAAATGATTTCTGGCAATCAGTTACATCTTTCAGACAGGTTCCTTTGCACTCCTAGTGACTGCAAAAATGGGGTGAATTAGCGCAGCTTGAGTGGTACTCAATCAAAGAAACACACAGTCCCCATATACAAACTAATTATGTCTGCAAGCAGACAGCTCTTAAAGAGACAGTACCAGAGGTTCTAAAACACTCACTGATAAATGGCTTAAACGCCAACACCATTCAGGCTTGGAGCATTCAAGCAAGCTCCTGAAAGTTTTTGGGAACCCCATTTGCAGGGGTTACATGAGCATGAATTAGCAGTTTCCACGCTTTTTCGTAATTTTGACAATTTTAATATTTTCACTCCAGAGTTTCAACATTGCCATTTTTTCACACCTCCTTATGAACAGTACAGCTGTCATGTTTCACGTCCTTCCTGAAATTTGTTTTCACACCTGTGGCACACAATGGCACGTTTGCTGTGGGAAATCAACTTTCAGGACAGATTATCAAAATCACAGTGCCACTGTTCATGAGAGGAGGTCCCAAAATGCTTATGTTGAAAATGTGATTAAAAATCCCAAAAATAATTGCGTTACGTGCGTGCATTGCACAGTTTCAACTTTCATTGATTTCACCAATTTTTTCATATTTACACTCCAGATTTTCAACATTGCCATTTTTTTACACCTCCTCATGAACAGCACAGCTGTCATTTTTCACATCCTGCCTGAAATGGGTTTTCGCATCTGTGGCACCAGATGGTACAGTCGCTATGCAAAATCACCTTTCGGCTAATGAACTGATAGTGTCACTGTTCATGAGGTAGGGTCACAAAATGCCCATGTTGAAAATTTGGAGTGAAAATACTAACAAATGCCTGGGGCATTAGGGTTTCCAACCGTAATGCCCCACCCTGTAGAGACAGACAGGCGTCAGGGGTGTGACTTGGGATCCTAATGCACCACCCTGTAGAGACTGACAGGCATCAGGGATGTGAGTTGGGATCATCAGCTGTACTGCTCATGCCATTCCACCCCCACCCTCACCCTGCAGCTAGTGACAGGCACTGAGGTGTGCCTTGGAGTCTTCGGCCCCAAAGTTCACCCCAGTCTCCTATAGTGCACCCATCTCAGCATATTTCCTTATGGAATGGGGTGAGCGTAAGGCCCAAAGACCCCAAGGCACAATGCAACACTTGTCAGTGTCTGCAGGGTAGGATGAGGTGAAATGGCGTGAGCATTATGGCCGACAACCCAAAGGCACACTTCAATGCCTGTCGACTCTGCAGGATGGGGTGGGGTTGGCGCCAGTTCAATACTTCACTGCCATTCCTATTATGCATCTAACTCCTGCACTACCAATGACAGTGCCAGCAAGACAACATTCTGCATTGACAAATGCTTGTTTTAAATGGTGCCATGATCTATAATAAGTGTATAGGGGCACTAAGAGGGACTCTTATGGATATTGTCTCTTGCGTCCTTAGGGCACCAGAACTGCTCACCTTCAGTTTGCAGTTCTCTTGCCCTAAGAACATGCAAGGCAACACTCATATCCATAAGAGTCCCTCCTAGCACCCCTATAAACTTATAACTTTCAATATTTTAGCAGTATTTTCTGGTTTCCAATTGATTTCCTGGAACCAGAGAATAGCCATTTTTGTGGTTCCCCTTGATCATGGTAACAGTTATTCTGGTTAAAAAACATTTAAAAGAAATGCTTATTTTTTACATGTTTTATTTAGTTGTTTTTTAATTATGTTCTTTAAGGAACATGCAATACTTTATGGCCATATTCAGCCAATTGGTATGGCTGAAAAGCCTAAGAAAAGAACAAGACCAACAAGATTTAAAAATTGTGAATTGTATTCCAGGATCTTGGTGAAGGCAGACCACAGCGGTCTGTGTTTTGTTTGTTTGGGCCCTGACCATGACCATTTACATAGTGATCTGGGTGAACTTTTTTTTGCAGAAAAACACAAAAGAAAAGGGCAAACCTCACAGTCACTCAATCTGCTGCAGAGTCACCTAGCAGCTCTCCTAAAAGAACAAGCGTTTGTCAATGCCGAATGTTTGCTTGCTGGCACTGGCATTGGTAGTGTAGGAGTTACAGAGCTGCATAATAGGAGTGGCAGTGAAGTATTGAACTGAAGCCAACCCCACCACCACCCTGCAGAGACTGACAGGCATTGGGGTGTGCCTTTGGGTCATCAGGCAGAGCGGCCGCACCATTTCACCACACTCTACCCTGCAGACACCGACAAGTGTCACGGTGTGCCTTGGGGTCTTTGGCCCTTATGTTCACCCCATTCCATCAGGAAATATGGTGAGATGGGTGCTGTATAGGAGAATGGGGTGAACTTTGGGGCCGAAAAGTCCAAGGCACACCTTGATGCCTCTCACTGGCTGCAGGGTGTGGGTAGGGAGTGGAGATAGTATGAGCATTACAGGCGACAATCCCAAGTCACACCCCTGATGCCTGTCAGTCTCTACAGGGTGGGGCATTATGGTGGAAACCCTAACGCCTCAGGCATTCATTGGTATTTTCACTCTAAATTTTCAACATGTTTTTGTGACCCCACCTCATGAACAGTGGCAATATCAGTTCGTTAGTCGAAGCTGATTTTGCACAGCGACTGCGCCATTTGGCACCACAGGTGCGAAAACACATTTCTAATAGGATGAAAAATGACAGCTGTACTGTTCATGGGGAGGTGTAAAAGTGGCAATGTTGAAAATCTGCAGTGAAAATATTTAAAAACTGGTGAAGTCATGAGCGTGGTGAGAAACTGTGCAACGACACCCATAATGTAATTAGTTTGGGGATTTTTACAGCAGATTGTCAACACAGGCATTTTGGGACCTCAGCTCATGAACATTGTCACTGTGATTTTCTTAATCTGTCCGGAACAGTGATTTCCCACAGCGACCACGCATTTCTGCGCTGGAAGTGCAAAAACACATTTCGGCCATGCTGTGAAAAATGACAGCAGTACTGTTCATAAGGAAGTGTGGAAAAATGCCAGTGGTGAAAATCTGGACTGAAAATATTACAAATTCATGAACTTACGAGGGTGCGTGAAAACTGCGCAATGCTCGCTCGTAACACAGTCATTTTATGGACTTTTGTCACCAAATTTTTAACACAGCCATTTCAAGACGTCTGCTCATGAACAGTGTCACTGTGATTTTCTTAATCTGTCCCGAACATTGATTTCACATACCGACTGCGCCATTGTGCAGTACATGCGCGGAAACACATTTTGGGCGAGATGTGAAAAATGACAGCTGTACTGCTCATAAGGAGGTGTGGTAAAATGGCAATGTTGAAAATCTGGAGTGAAAATATTAAAAATTGGTGAACTTACGGTGTGTAGGAACTACATAGCATGCGCTCGTAAATCAGTCATTTTAGAATTTTTCACCAAATTTTCAACATAGGGTTTTGTGGCCTATCTCATAACTGTGACACTGTCGTTTCGTAAATTGGTCCCAAAAGGTGGTTCTGTGCAGTGACCGCGAAATCACCTTTCAGGGCCGATTAACGCCATGACAGTGCCATAATTCATGAGGAGGGGTCCCAAAAACCCCATGTTGAAAATGTGGTGCCAAAATTCCAAAAAAATGCTTGAGATATGCATCAAAGTTGAAAAAACCCTATTTATTCCATTATACAGCTTACCACCATTTCTTCAGTTCGCGGTCGTCTTTGAAGAGTGCAGATGTGTTCCGTCCACCGAAGATCATCGCTCTAGCCTCCGGGGTAGGTATGGGGTGAGGTGGGGGTGTGGGGAGGTGGATGCACAGAGGGTGGGCGCGGGTTGGAGGGCAAGACAATCAACGAGGGATCGTTTTTTTCTTTTCAGGTGTTTGTTTTCTTTTTAGGAAGACGACGCGGGACTTGTGCCATGCTGGGGTATGCTCCCAGCGTGGCAGCTGGAAGACTTTTTTTGGGGGGGGTCAGTGTAACTCATGGGGGATTGGGCACCCCCGTCGGCCACACAGACGTGTGCCACGCTGGGGTGGGCTCCCAGTGTGGCAACTGGAAGTCTGTTTCTTTTGGGGGAGTTTAATTGAGCCAACGGGGTATTGGGCACCCCCGTTGCCATTCTCACTTATGCCACACTGGGGTGGCCTCAGCGTGGCACCTAGAACTTGGGGGAGCGGAGCCCACAGGGGATTGGGCACCCCCGCCAGCCATACTGTGTGCGGCGGGGGGGGGGAGCTCTATTCAGAGACACTCAGAGGGTTGGGGAATATTATTACAGTACTGATCAGGTGTGCCAACAGACGAAAACTGCATCTACTTTTTCAGTTTCTTTGGGGTTCTGTTTTCCTGCTTTTGTCAATGCCGCTCCTACCCTAAACTCTGACTCAACATTCCAAGAATGGCAATTAGATCTTTTTTTGGAAACATTCCAAGGATGTCATTTTAGTCACTTGCCTCCTCCCGGAAAAATAGTCCTAGGAAAAGTTCACTTCAAACTGAATTTATGTTCAAGGAAGAGAAAGCAGAGATGTATAAAAGCAGGACTGCCGACAATATGCTAATCAACACTATCTTATCGCTGCTCACTGAAGCAGTCTCTCCCTTTCAACTGTACGCCACTGCATTTTCAACTGCTGTCATAGACAGCTGCAGCATTCATTGGTGAACTGTGGCTGTGCCTGCAAACACACTGACTGAATTGGAAGACAGTGTGCCACACCTACAAAAACACGGATGATGGAACTATGTTTCTTGCACATGCGTGCAAGCAAACATAAAAATGTAGAGAATGTATCTCAGATGGTGGAAAGCACACATTCTCAAACACCTTTCCTCACAGTAAATCTAAGGTGACTAGAAAGTGACAGTCTCTAATTAAAGAGATAGAAACAGCTGCCAATCCATCTTCCAGTTCAGGGAAAGAGCAGAGGGTGACTGATAGGGGGAACTCTGATGCTAAGGATGGCAAAAAGGAAAAAGCTGCAGATGCTCTGGTGCCATCAATGCCAGCTAAGAACAAGCATTTGTCAATGCCGAATGTTGTCTTGCTGGCATTGGCATTGGTAGTGCAGAAGTTACAGAGCTGCATAATAGGGATGGCAGTGAAGTATTGAACTGACGTCAACCCCACCTCCACCCTGCAGAGACTGACAGGCATTGGGGTGTGCCTTTGGGTCGTCGGCTATAACACTTACACCATTTCACCTCACCCTACCCTGCAGACACCGACAAGTGTTGCGGTGTGCACTGGGGTCTTCGGGCCTTATGCTCATCCCATTCCATAAGGAAATACGCTGAGATGGGTACAGTATAGGAGAATGGGGTGAACTTTGGGGCTGAAGACTCCATGGCACACCTCAATGCCTGTCAGTGGCTGCAGACTGGGGTTGGGGGTGAAATGTCATGAACATTACAGCCGAAAATCCCAAGTCAAACCCCTGATGCCTGTCAGTCTCTACAGGGTGGGGCGTTACAGTTGGAAACCCTAACAGGATGTGAAAAATGACAGCTGTACTGTTCATGAGGAGGTGTAAAAATGGTAATGTTGAAACTTGAAACTCTGGAGTGAAAATATGAAAATTGGTGAAGTCACTGATGGTATGAAACTGGGGCAACATATGCCCGTAACACAATTATTTTGGGTATTTTTTAACCATATTTTCAACATAGGCATTTTGAGACCTCTGCTCATGAACAGTGTCACTGTGATTTTTTAATCTGTCCCTAACATTGATTTCCCAGCGACCATGCCATTGTGCACCAGATGTGTCATAATGCATTTCAGGCAGGATGTGAAAATGACAGCTCTACTGTTCATAAGAGGTGTGAGAAAATGGCAGCGTTGAAAATCTGGAGTGAAAATATTAAAAATTCTCAAAGTTATGAACATGCGTGGAAACTGCGCAACACGTGCTAGTAACACAGAAATTTTTTGGAATTTTTTCACTAGATTTTCAACATAGGCATTTTGCAACCTCTGCTTATGAACAATGTCACTGTGATTTTCTTAATCTGTCACAAACATTGATTTCCCACAGCGACTGCACCATTGTGCGCTGCAGGTGCGAAAACACATTTTGGGCAGGATGTGAAAAATGACAGCTGTACTGTTCATAAGGAGGTGTGAAAAAATGGCAATGTTGAAAATCTGGAGTGAAAATATTAAACATTCTCGAACTTATGAGTGTGGATGGAAGCTACGTAATGCACGCTCATAATACAGTCATTTTTTGAATTTTTTTTTCATCAAATTTGTAACATAGGCTTTTTGGGAGCCCATCTCATGAACAGTAGCACTATCATTTGTTAATCGGTCCGAAAGGTGATTCTGCGCGGTGACTGCAAAATCACCTTTGGGACTGAATAACGAAATGACAGTGACTGATTTCATGAGGTGGGGTCCCAAGAACCTATGTTGATAATTTGGAGCCAAAAGTCAAAAAAATGGCTGAGATATCCACCTAAGTTGAAACCTCCCCCATTGATGCCATTATACTGCTTAAAGGCATTTCTTCAGTTCGCAGTCGGCTTTGAAGAGTGCAGATGTGTTCCCGCTCCACTGAACATCGCAGCGCCAATCTCCAGAAGTAAGTATGGGGTGAGGGGTGTGTGTGTGTGGGGAGTTGGGGTGCGCAGAGAGTGGGTGCAGGTTGGGGAAGGGGGCGCCGCTGACAGCGAGGGACTGTTTTACATAGAAACACAGAAACATAGAATTTGACAGCAGATAAGGACTGCTTGGCCCACCCAGTCTGCCCATTTCCCTACCTACTGGATAAGCTACAGATCCTAGTTAACCAGCAGCCTACTTCTTCCTACCCCCACCCCCTAGAATGGCCTTATGACTGTCCCATGCATGCTTGAATTCCACCACTGTTTTGACTCCACAACCTCCTCCGGAAGGCCGTTCCATGCATCCACAACCCTCTCTGTGAAAAAATAGGTCCTTAAATTACCTCTGAGCCGCCCTCCCTCTGTCTTCAGATTGTGCCCCCTTGTTCTTGCACACCTCTTTTTTTGAAAGATGCTACCCTCTTGGACTTTGTTGATTCCCTTGAGGTACTTGAAAGTTTCTGTCATGTCCCCCCTCTCCCTCCTTTCCTCGAGGCTATACACATTAAGCTCCTTTAGTCTCTCTTCATATGTCTTCTGGTGCAGACCCTGCACCATTTTGCCTCCTGGGCAGCTTCCATCCTGTCTGTGTCTTTGCGGAGATTGGGTCTCCAGAACTGCACGCAGTACTCCAGATGGGGTCTCACCAGCTGTCTGTACAGAGGGATAATAACTTCCTGTTTTCTACTGGTGATGCCTCTCCCTATGCATCCCAGTATCCCCCCAGCCCTCCTTGCTGCCCTCTCACATTGCTTGCCCACCTTTAGGTCATCTGATATGACTACCCCCAGGTCCCTTTCCATTTTTGTTGTTGTTAGCATCTCACCCCCCATTGTGTACTCTTCCCTGGGTTTTTGTTTCCCAGGTGCATTACCTTGCACTTCCTAGCATTGAATCTAAGCTGCCATACATTTCACCATTCCTCTAACCTTGCCAAGTCCTTCTCATCCTTTCCACCCACCTTGTGGCATCAACTCTGTTGCAGATCTTTGTGTCATCTGCAAAGAGACATACTTTTCCTTCCAGTCCCTCTGCAATGTCGCTTATAAAGACATTGAAGAGGACCGGTCCTAATACCGAACCCTGCGGTACCCCACTAGTAACCCCCCTTTCTTCAGAGTGGACTCCATTTACTGTTACTCTCTGTGTCCTATTCTCCAGCCAATTCTTTACCCAGGCTGTCATCTTGGGACCCACTCCCAGGCTGGCTAACTTGTATATTAATCTTTTGTGTGGGACTGTGTCAAATGCCTTGCTAAAGTCTAGGTAGGCCATGTCCACAGCCCCTCCCTGATCTACTACTTTGGTCACCCAGTCAAAGAAATCTATCAGATTCATCTGGCATGACCTTCCCGCTGTGAATCCATGCTGCCTTGGGTCCTGTGCCCCTCTGGCCTCTAGATACTTGATAATTCTTTCCTTCAGAAGTGATTCCATCATTTTCCTATCACTGAGATTAAACTAACAGGTTTGTAGTTTCCTGCTTCTGCCTTGCTCCCACTTTTGTGAAGGGAATCACATCTGCCCTCCTCCAGTCCTCAGGTACCACCCCATCCTCCCATGATTTGTTAAAGAGGGTAGTCAGTGGTGTCACTAGTTCTACCTTAGTTCTTTTAGAATTCTGGGATGAATCCCATCAGGCCCATTGCTTTGTCCACCTTTAGTTTTAAGAGTTCTTTCAGAACCCTTTCTTCTGTAAATGGGCTGGTATCAACTTCTGTATCCAGAGTGTTTCTACTGTTTGTTTTAGGTACCTCCCCCTCTTCATTTGTAAATACTGAGCAAAAATGTTTTCTTTGTTTCAGGCACTTTAAAAAAAAAAGGAACACTGCGGATGGTTCTCTTTCTTTACAGGTGTAAGAAAACAAATGTTGCACACTCTGGGGTGGGCTCCCAGTGTGCCCCATGACTTTGGGGGATGATGTTGGCCACACTGGGGTGAGCTCCCAGTATGGCACACAATGGGGGTGGGGCGGGGCAGGAATATGCCGACGCCTGGCCAGCTTCTGAACACCATGGAGGCACACTGGGTGGGCTCCTGTGTGCCACACAATCTTGGGGGTATTAAAATGCCAACAGGGGCTTGGGCAACTTCAAGTCGACTTTCTAGGAATTGTGAGGGCGGATGGTGCGAGCCGCCACCACGTTTATTGAAATGTTTAACCAGGCAAGGCACATAGAGTTGGCATTTCATCTGTGCTGCTGCATGATGAGCTTGTCTCTGATTGCAACAGCAAGTTTGTTTCAAGTTGGTGGCACTGCATAAAACTTGTGTCACTGCTAGCATGCTCTCTAATTGGCGAATGAGGGACGCACCCTCTAAAGCATGCCCTGCATTTGCCAAAACTGACACACCTCTGCATTTTTCCTATTACCATCTCCTACTGCCACAAAATGTTGCTTGCGCATGCACAAGACAACATAAAAAGCAAATAAACAAAAATAAAAGCATCTAACTGCACCCCCCCCAAAAGGGACCAGGAGCCAGCAATAGAATAGAGAGCTATGTCCTCAGCAGAGGGCATTACAAACATGTGGCAGTATTTGCAGGTCTTTCAAGCCATGGGAAACCACCACTATGTCTGTCTGCCTTCCCAGCCTCAAGCATTTTTTGAGCCTGTACTGGGGGAGGAGGAAGAGGATGAAGGGGAACTGACAGAACAACTGGAGACAACCCTTGAACTTGACTGGTTCACCATCCAGAGTCAATGAGGTTTTTACCTCATCTCCCTGTTTTGTAAGGCATATGGTTGAGACTCCTGATACCCCTCCGCTGAGACTGAGGAGGATATAGAAGATGCAGAATTTATGATGGGACTTACCTCATTTAAAAAACTCAAAGTACCCATTCACAAATCTCTCAAAAAAGCCACTAGCAAGATTTTGGAGCATCCATATTCAACTCCTAGCACCGACAAAAAAGTGGAAAAGAAATATCAAGTAGGGTTCAGGCATGGTTGGGACAGAGTAAAGGGCATATTCGTTACTGTGGGCGGTAGCAGTAAAGCAAGGAGTGGGAGGCAAGAGGGCAAATACCTTCTCTGGGTAATAGATCATATGGTAGAGTAGGGTAAAACTGGGCAGACTGCATGAAACAATGGTCTTTTTTCTGCTGACATTGTCTGTGTTTTTATGAAACAACCTGCAGCTCAGAGAGAGTTGTTATATTAATTTACACATTATATTTTCCAGCTACAGTCAGCTATAACAGCAAGCATTGCAGATCTGGGCTTGTCATGTGTATAGATATAGATAGGTAGGTATATATCTATATATATAGAAACATAGAATCTGTTGTCAGATAAGGACCATACGGCCACCTAGTCTGCCCATTTCCCTACTCACTGCTGCAGCCCCAGATCCTATCCGATCTGCGGCTCTCCTGCTCTGCACATCGCCAGGGTACCCTTATATCTATCCCATGCACTCTTGAACCCCTGTATTGTTTTCGCACCCACCACTTCTGCTGGAAGGCTGTTCCACAGCTCCTCCACCCTCTCAGTGAAAAGTACTTTGTAACATTACCCCAGAGCCTTCACCTTCAGCCTCATATCATGCCTTGTTCTTGTACAGTTTTCTCTGAAATGTGCTTTCTACTTGTACCCTGTTTATTCCCTTCTGAGGTACCTGAAAGTCTCTATAATATCTCCTCTCTCTTCTTTCTTCCAGTGAATAGATATTAAGGTCCTTAAGTCTTTCCTCATAGGGCTTTTGGTGCAGTCCACATACCAACTTTGTTGCCCTTCTCTTGACTGCCTCTATTTTGTCAAAGTCCTTCTGGAGATGTGGTATCCAGAACTGGACACAGTACTCCAGCTGAGGCCTCACCAGTGATCTGTACAGTTGCATCACCACCTCTTTCCTCCTGCTTGTTATGCCCCTCCATATGCACCCCAACATTCTGTTTGCTCTTCCCACTGCTTTTTCACACTGCTTAGTCACCTTCAGGCCATCAGATATGATAACCCCCAGGTCGCTGTCCTGACTTGTGGTGGCCAGAATTTCCCCACCCAACCTGTACTCCTCCCTTGGATTCCTGTGACCCAGGTGCATGATCTTACACTTTTTAGCATTGAAATGCAACTGCCAGACACACAACCACTCCTCTAATAGGTTTAGGTCCTTTCTCATTTTTTCCACCCCCTCCGGTGTGTCCACTCTGTTGCAGATCTTAGTGTCATCCGCGAAGAAGCACACCTTTCCCTCCAGATGCTCTGCAATGTCGCTAATGAATACATTGAAGAGGACTGGCCCCATCACTGACTGCTGTGGCACCCCGCTGGTCACCTCCCTCTCCTCAGATTTCATGCCATTTTCCACCACCCTCTGAGTCATGTCCCTTAGCCAGTTCTCAACCCACTTTACCACCGTAGGACCCACTCCCAGGCTCTACAGTTTATTTAGTAATCTCCTGTGCATGACAGTGTCAAAGGCCTTGCTGAAATCCAGGTAGGCTACATCTACCGCCCCTCCCTGATCTACCACCCTGGTTACCCAATCAAAGAAATCTATAAGATTCATCTGACAGGACCTTCCCACTGAGAATCCATGCTGCCTTGGATCCTGTGCCCCCCATCCTCCAGAAACTTCACAATTCTCTCCTTAAGTATGGACTCCATTAGTTTCCACTACTGTACTATATATGGTATTTATATATGTATATATGTGTAAATACATATAGTATTTAATACATATAGTATTTATCCAACACTTGTGTGTATATTTTGGGGCAAATATCGATTATATCTTTCCATTCTCCCCACCTAGAGTGAAGATATCGAAATACCCTCACTGCATGTCGGTGGAAGCCAACAGCATGAGCAGCTCAGTTTTAATTAATTTCTGATTTTAGAACTGAGAAGTTTACTCACCTGCTGGCTCCCACCAGTGAGTTTCATTACAGCTCAGACACAGTGAAATCACCTTTGTTTTCTCCCCCCTCCCTACTAAACCTCATAGTGATTTGAAAATGAATAATAATGGCAACAAGACCTATTTTCTGACACACTTAGTTTCACAGTGCAATATATAGCACCCCAGCATTCTTTACAGGTCCGCACACTCTTTGTATTCCCATATCTCCATTCAGTCGATCAGCATTCCAGCTCTCTATTCCCCAACCAGCACTTCAACTCTGCCCTTCCCGATCATGGAAGTGCACTCCTGGGCTTACTTTGAAGCAGCACCCACGTAGCTTCAGTAATGAACAGCCCGAAATGCCACTCTCACCCACTACTAGCACACTTAGTTGAACGTAGTGATGCATACAATAGCATCATAGATGTTGCATGTCCTTTCTGAACTGCTCAGCCATCTGAAAATGATGGGAAAAATAGAAAATAACTTTTTGAGCAAAAAAAGTTACAACGACAAACCACAGGAACAAGCGTTGAATAAATGAAATATGCCGCGACCCCAGGAGAAATATTGCTGATGTTTTTCACTCATGCTGTTTGACCTTATGACATCACGGTGGCAGAGCCACTCATGATGTCTTAAAGTCAAACAGTACTTGTGAAAAATATCAGCGATATTTCTTCTGAGGCCGTGGCATATCCCATCTTTCTATCTATCTATCTATCTATCTAGCTATCTATCTGTCTGTCTGTCTGTCTATCTATCAACTAAAGGCCCACAACCAATGTTCCCTCTAATTTTTTGACCCTGTGGACAGAAGTCGTGTGTGTGTGTGTGTGTATGCAGCATCAGGTGCCAAGAAAAAGATCCACGTGTGCGAGGTGAATCCATATAAGTAATACCATTTATTGCCAAATAAACACCATAAGACATGAATGAACACTATAATATTCAATGTAAAGCATAAATACAGATTTATCACAATGCAAATACAACACAATACAAACCATGACTGTACAATATAACCATGCATAATATTCAATTTTATACAGATATACAAACTATGAATGTACAAAATACAAATATTGAATGTGCAATTAAAATGTAATGCATACATCAGCTATCAAGAGCAAGGTGACATAAGGTCCTCCACAGCAATTAACACTAAAACCTCCATAAAGTACTAGAAAACAAGCACAATCAATGAAAGTAAGTTTAGTGTAGTAAGGGAGCACATGAACTTACAAAAAGTTCCATTGTCTCTATGTTCTTTACTATAATCAATGGGCGTATGCATATCCCAATCGTGGCTATGTATATCTGGGGGTACACAACCACTCCATGCCCAATGCGCCCCCACATGGGATGCACTAAGGGGTGCACATCACCAATGCACCTGATTCTCCTGGTCCACGGACTGCACTGCATCGGGGGCAGGCTGGAGGCGTGCCAGCACTAGGCCCTATGCACTATCCCAATGGAGTGGCTATGTGCGCATATCTGGGGTGCATAGCCACTCCATGCCCAGTGTGCCCCCCCACATGGGATGCACTAAGGGGGGTGCACATCACCAATGCACCTGATTCTCCTGGTCCACGGACTGCACTGCATCGGGGGCAGGCTGGAGGCGTGCCAGCACTAGGCCCTATGCACTATCCCAACGGAGTGGCTATGTGAGCATATCTGGGGTGCATAGCCACTCCATGCCCAATGTGCCCCCCCACATGGGATGCACTAAGGGGATGCACAGCACCAATGCACCTGATTCTCCTGGTCCACAGACTGCACTGTGCAGGGGGCAGGCTGGGAAGTGGCACTAGGTGCCATGCACAAAGTATAGTGCTACGCCACAGGTGTCAGAGGGGCACAGGCATGCCAGGGAGAACCCTGCCATAAGCCCCTACATGCCCCATGCACACATGGCAGCCCCCCTCACGGCTGGAGGCACCCCACCCCTAGCACAGCATCCCGATTGCAGCACTGGCAAGTGCTCCCACCCATCATGGTGTACCCTCGATCATGGTTCTGTTCAACCCCACCGCACAACACATGTCAGCCCGAGCCCTGTGTCCTGCTGTTCCTGTGGTGGACTGCACCCCCCCCACACCAGTGGCACCGTCAACCCTCCCCAACCTCATACCTGTATGTCGGTGCTCTAGGAATGGCCAGCAGCACAGTCCATCTCTCACCCCCACAGCCACAGGCCATCGGACATCCGTGGGGTGAGCTGCCAATGTGCACCCCGCCACATTGGTGATCCACTGAGTACCCAGTCCGGGCATCCAATTGGATTCCCAGCTGGATCTGTGTCTCCGCCCCTGGTCGCCCTGCGGTGTCCTGTGCACCGGGGGGTGGGGTCGGTGGACAGGTGGCCGGTGGTTGTGAATGCTGCCGGTGTGCACTTGTCTACAGGTGTGGAGATCCACAGGCAGAATATGTGCCACCAGCATGTAATTCCTGCCTCTATGTGCATAGGGGCCAGTATATTTTCAGTGATGATAAATCCACAGTAATTATGAATCTAATCTCTGTTGCTTGCCCATAGGTTGTTCTGTAGCATCCCCCAGTATCAGTTGTTAAAGTGTCTTTCCATAATTTCATCTTGCTTCCCAATTGAGCTAGAGATGGTCCTTTATGTCCACTTTTTCCATCAGTGGAGAGATCTGCCTTGTATTTTATTTTATTTTTATTTATTTATTTATTTTTGCTTTTTTTAGCCATAGAAGAGGTGTTCTTTTTTGTTTGTTAAAACTGCACAAGTCTGGGGTCTGAGTTTTAGTTTGGTTTTATTTTTTAACAGTTGTCTGAGAGTGTAACCTTAGATCTTCCCTTGTCGATCTTCACCATTCATTACTGTTTGGGTAGTGCGGAGCGCACCCGCCAGGGAGATTTTTTGGAGTCGGCTCCAAGGCGCCCACGACCGCCAGCAGCGCTGTGGCATCTTGTGAGGCGTCCGTTAGGTGCCGCAGACTCCTCCTCCATCTCAGTTCTGTTTCTCCCGCTGTCGAGGCTGCACCTGCTGCATGGTTAGGATTTTTCAGTACTAGGCCTAGTTGTCGTTAATTGATGCCGTTCCAGACTTCTTCTTCTTTCTGCTTTTTCTCGATGTCGTCACCGGTAAGACCGTTCTTTTTCTTCTCTCGGTGCTCCTGTGGCTGGCATTTTTCCATCATGGACCGGCATGATGTTTGTCTCCGTTGCCTGGGACCCAACCATAATATGGATGCGTGTGACGCCTGTTTCTCGATGGACCGTTACATCCTGGAAGTCCGCATGTTCAAGATCGGCAAGGCTCCACCAACTTTCGGGAGACGGTGCCGCTCCAGGGATTCCCAGGTAAGGTCTCTAGACCTTTCCTCCGGGTCCCCTCTCAGGCCTATATGGTCTATAGAGGAGGAGGCCTCCTCATCTTCTCTTGCAGAAGAGGAGGCCTCTTTCACGATGTCGGAGGAATGCCGAGGTCCCTCCCGGGGCCGCGGTGGGGACACCGCCTCGCCAGTCACCTCCTCGGAGGTGCAGGCTCCCCCAGTGTTGAGGCCCAGGTCTGCTGGGCCAGGCATCAGTGGACCCTTGACGCTGCCTTCCAGTGCCATTTCGGATCCCGGCGCTGGTGATCGAGATGGCACCATTCGCAGCGCTGTGTTGACTCTCAGCGCCGCCCATGGCGCCATGGGCCCGGTTGGTTCTTCTAGCGATGCCGAGTCGGGTCCCGGCGCTGAGGGTGGTGCTGTGGGTCTGGCCGGCACCATTGGGGAGTCAGGGCCAGGTCTCAGCATTGCGGGGGGTCTGGGGTCATCCGGCACCGCCGCTGGCACCGGCACCATTCGCAGTGCTGTTTCACTGGAGATCCCCGGGGTGGCCAGTATTGTGGTCCAGTTGGTCTCTTCCTTCTCAGAGGAGGATGATTCAGATGTGGACCCATCCTGGCACCCTGACTCTTCGGAGTCAGAGTCTCCGGTGGGACGAAGTGCTAGGCGGCCCAGTGTGCCTATTCCTCTGTCTCCGCTGCTGTCCTCCCCTGAGGCCTCCAAGCTGGGGGTGGTCTGGGGTCCCTGGAGGATGGCATGGAGGTGGAGGCTCTCCTCCTGGGGGGTTGTGGCAGCTGCGATCCGGTGCTGCTGCACCTGGGGTGGGGGTCACTGGGGTGAGGTGGAGGCGTTCTCGAGGTCCGAGGGGTCGAGGGCAGGGTTCAGGCACCTCGGCTTCCACCTGCCACCCCGCAGGGGCGGGTAGGAGCTGTAGTGCTGGGCCCCATCTTTCCCTCTCGAGCCCCAGGGACCCCTCTGGTGGCGTTGCTGTGGGCTGCCCTTCTGGACCCATGCAGCCCCAGGTTCATCACAGGGGAGGATCCCCTACTAGGCTCTTCCAGGCTTCGCATCCCCAGGGTTCCGTTCTGCGACCTGGTTTGTTGTCCGGGATCCCGCCAGCTCGGGCCCCGTTCCCCGGATTCAGAGCCTCAGCAGAGGACAGTTGCCTCGTCGCGGGTGCCCCTCTCCCATTCCTCTGCAACCACCCCGTCCCAGGCCATGTCAGGGTCCTATGGGCGTTATCCTGGAAGGCAGCTCAGAGGCTCTGCCATGGCCTTCCCCTCATATGTTAGATACATGCATGGCGGTGTTTCACCTATCCCCACCACTGCAAGAGTCCTCTGGACATTCAAGCTCTCCATCATCCTCCTCCCTCCTCCTCGGAGGAGAGGAACCCTCTCATCTCTCCTCCGATGCTGATTTCACTGAATATCAGCGATTCCTTTCGAGGATGGTGAGGGATCTTAGCATCTCTTTTGTTAGGCGAGACAATACTGACCGGGAGGCAGCGTAGATTCCTCAGTGAATTCCAGTGCCCAGCACTTGGTGATACTTTCCTGGCCTATTCCCTTCCAGAATCTATCCGTTCCTGGCAGTCGACAGCGCCCTTCTCCAGCCTGGCAGACTGCAGAAGAAGGTATTGTGCCCATTGGAGTCTCTAGGTACTCTCCCCAACCCACCTTCGGGATTGGCATACCTAGAAACTCCTTCCGAGCGCTGCCGCCTGGCGCACGACCGTTCACCAGACTCAGATTCCCTACAGTTTGACCGGTGGGGGCGAAGAGTGTTCTCTTCCTCTCATGTGATGTTATGCATTGCATCACATCAGGCTCACCATGCTGCCTACAGTAGGCATTTGTGGTCGATGCTTTCCCAAATCTTAGCTTCAATGCCTGATACGGAGCAAACCAGACAAGCTATTGCCCTCTGCTATAGGCATGGAGTTGGCAAGACACCAAGCAAGGCATCTTATGATGACAATGAGGTGGCTTCCAGGCTTGCAGGGACAGCAATCTGTATTAGATGGACGGCATGGCTTCATCTATCAAGGTTGTCACCCCTGGCTCGGTAAAGGGTGATTCGCTTCCCTTTCCGGGGGACCCGTCTCTTTTCCTCCAGAGCTAGGAGACTTCTGCAGGGGCTTCCTCCATCTCCCCGTCCACGGGGGACACCTCCTAGCTCTCCTCCACCATAGGCTTCTCACTTGATTAGCCCAGGGTCTTTCCCTTCTGTTTCCCACCAACAGGAGGCCGGGGGTCTTGCTCCCTCAGGGTTTCTTTACCCCCCCCTTGGGGGGGAGCTTGGTACTCACCCAAGCAGTAATGAATGGTGAAGATTGACAAGGGAAGATATGAAAATTACGTACCTACTGCATTCTTGATCTTCTCTTGTATCTTCACCATTCATACTGATACCCACCACCTTCCCTCAGTGGCCTCCTACCGTGTCCCTCCCTTCTCGTTCCTCTCCTTTCCTTTGGCCTTTATGCCAAAAAAAAAAATTAAAAAAAAACTATTCTGGTTTCCGTTCTTCTTGGATGGATCTTTTTTCCTCAAGGTAAAGGGGAACGAGTAGGACTTTCCTCCTATCCTGAGGGAACTCTTTCTGACTGCCCCTAGGGTTGACCTCTGGGCTCCTTAGCCAC
This sequence comes from Neoceratodus forsteri, assembly GCA_016271365.2. NCBI lineage: Eukaryota > Metazoa > Chordata > Ceratodontiformes > Ceratodontidae > Neoceratodus > Neoceratodus forsteri. The sequence continues at coordinate 369,337,028 of CM057451.1, read as the reverse complement.
GTTGTTCAGTTCACAGCTGAAGAGCCGTCCCTCTTGGCTCGGCCTCAAAATTAAGGTTCCCCGCGGGCATTATTTAATTGTCCTTCTTCTGGTTGGTGCTTCTGCACTCTTAACCTTGAACTGCTGCCCTTGCCTTGCCTTCAGGGAGTCCGATTGAGTTCCCACTCTATCCTTCATACAACGCTGCCTTTTGTAGGGCCTAACCTCTACCCACACACTTCGGTGTTAGCACTTAATAAGGTGCTAAGGGCTTACCACCCCATAGTTGCGCGCCTCCCGCGGAACAGATTTCTGTCTGGGCAGTCTGTAAGCTCTCAGCTAGAGTGTAGGGGTTGGGATGATGAGAATATAGAGAATCTGCCTTTGTGTCCAATCTATACAAGTGGTTCAGTTGAACCTTTTCTCACTCCTATCAGGAGGATTCTAGCTCCTTGGTTTTGGTTCGAGCTTATAACCCTCTCAACCAATATATCTATGGGCAGTGTTCTCCCCTCTCAACATCCCTTCCTTCTTCTCTTTCTTCTTCTTTTTCTTCCTTTTCTCTTTATCTGTTCCTCCCTTAGAGCCGCCCTAGATGGGAGGCCTCGAGTCCTTAGGTGGGTATTCTCCTTTTCCATCTGTCCTCTTCTGGCTTATTCTTCTTCAGTTTATATCCTTTCGCTTTTCTGTCCCTCTGCTCTCTTGCCTCGCTCCCTTTTTCCTTTACCCTTTATTTTGCCTCTCTGGCTACCAGAACTGAGATGGAGGAGGAGTCTGCGCACCTAATGGCGCCCTCTGCACGGCGCAGTGCGTCGCTGTCGTGGCGGCGCCTCGTTGAGCTGACTCCAAAAAAAAAATCTCCTGTAGCGGGTGCGCGCCTCCGGCACTACCCAAGCAGTAATGAATGGTGAAGATACAAGAGAAGATCAAGAATTACGGTAGGTACGTAATTTTCATTTCTTTAATTAACTGTGATTATCCTCCATTTTCATTGCTTATTCCCCTACTTTGACAACAGAGCAGGATGCGCACTTTGAAAGCAGGAGGTCATATATTTTCATTTTTACTTTTGTACTGGTGATTGAAAACATTCCCCTGAACTCTTATTACTCATAATTTTGCTGGCAAATTTTTGCCTTCAGTTTGTTTATTTAAAGAATACCATTTAACTGCACAAATCCTGTTGGCTATACAAGATCTCTCCATGTTTTTGTTTCTTAGCCAGTTAACTGGATGGGTTGTCATCATTTTATTATTTTCTAAACTACACTTTCTAGGACAGTAGGCCATTGCAGCCAAAACTCCCGTACCTATGTTTTTTTTTTTTTTAAACAGTTAAATTATCCCCTTCCCATTTCTCAGTCTCTGTATTTTTTTCTTGTCACTTACAGATTCTTCCCTTCCAGAGCTAGGACTACATATAAATGAGTCTCCCTGGCCTGGAGGGAGTTACTCTGCTTCATTTCTGTCAATCACCCTGTCTTTTTCTCAAAAAGTTCTGCTACTTTCAACCACACAGTTACTGGCAGCAACACAACCTAAATCTATTTTGGTTTTCATCCTATCTGATTATAGTACACAAGCAGCAGAGCCATATTCCACTTCATAACTGTCAGTGGACCCCTCCCCAACCACACACACACACACACTTAATTTTAAATGTAACAAATCAGACATCACATACTTGGAAAGAATCCCTCCCTTTGGTTTCCGATTTTTGTTTTATGGTACCTACTCAGATCCTTTTTCCAGTTGATAACAAATTGTTTTTTCTCCATACTGATTTATGTTTAACAAACAAGAGATGGAACTTTAAAACAAAATACTGTATGTGCTCATCTCTCGCACCTAATCTTTGCTCAGTTAGCCAGATACAAGTATTATCTTAAAAAGACAGATCCCATTTCTCAGTCTATATATTTATTTTTGGGGGGCACACACATATTCTTCCTTCCCAGATGCTGGCCTTCCTGAGTCTTCATCATCTGGAGGGAGTCTCCCACCTTCATTTCTAAGTCACCCTGGCTGTTTCCCTCAAGTAGCATCAAAAACTGAGTATATTAACGGGACAGCTCTCCCTCAAAAGGTCCTGTGGTAATAATCAAGTTCAGCAAAGTGTTATATTCTATTCTAGCCTCAGTAATGCTAAGTATATTCATAACTTTATGCAGTAAGCCTCTAGGGTTGGACTGCCTGGAGAGATGGAACACATGCAAATGATGGAACACTTTGCACATGAGTATCTTTCAAACACTGCCTCTGCTAACTGCCTGTGTTCTAACCTCTTCAGATTTTTCTCTCCATCTGAAAAGTCTGGTAGCTCAGAGTCTCTTTCGTTCATTTTCTCCTGAATGAAGAAAACATCAGATACTGTATATTTTTGTTTTCATTTACTGCCTCTACTATTTGTTTGTACAAATAATCTTATTTAAGTTAAAATTGTTGTTTTTCTCAGTTCCTCTTGGTTTTGGAATAACCGTGGGGGAACCGGGATAGTTTTATATTAAAATCGGGGTTTTCTGACTAAAGAACCTTTATTTCTCTTTAAATTCATTAAATTGTTTTATTTTTGTAACCGATAAATCTCGGTTACTGAACCGCTATCTCGGTTCCGTTTTAAGAAAACGGTCCAGTTCCATCGGTTCCTCTTCAGTTCCTGAACTGATAAAAAAAAAAACATTTAGGGTTTTTCCTTTAGCGGTTGCTAAGTTTTTGAATATGTCGGAAAAACCCAAAAAGAAAACCGGTGAGCCCGGTTTCAAAAACTGTGCCCAATGTGGAGAGGTCTTTGCAAAGGCAGACAGACACACACTTTGTGTACTTTGTCTGGGCTCTGACCATTTAAAAGAGGAATGTGAAGTGTGTAAAACATTCCCTGAGAAGACCGTTGAGAAACGCCTTGAAAAGCTAAGGAAGAAAATTCCAAGGTGTCCCTCTGGCTCTGACCAGCCGATACCCCCAGACATTGTGGCTGAACCCACACATTCTTCAGTTCCTGCCCCTGAGACGGGCACAAAGGGAACTAAAAGAGCTATTGAACCGGCTGACTTCCCGGTTCCTGCAAAAGAAGGAAGGAAATTAAAACACACAGAACCCTCGCCTGTCAAGCCGGGGACTTCTGTGACTAATCTGCCTGTACCTACAGCCCAAGAGATTGCTCAGGCTTTTAAAATCATTCAGTCCTTACAGGCAATAGTCCCTCCTCAGCAGCCTCCTGCCCCCCTCCAGGGTCCCCAGGTTGGCAGCAATGTGCATCCTTTCCCCTAGAAGGTAGGGAAATGATGATGATGATAATTATGATGAGGAGGAGGGACCAATGGAACCAGAAGTGTCCCCTGAACAGGACTTTGATTCTCCCCCAAGGGTGTCTGAGGATTTTTCATCCCACTTCACTTTTGTTAGAAGGATGGCAGATGCTCTTGACATCTCCACCACTGAGCAAATTGAAGATGAGGAGCAGGTGGAGTACTTAGAAATGATGGGGTTAACACCCACAAAGGCTCTCCTCCTCCTCCCTGTCTATAAATTCTTTAAAAAGGATGCACTAAAGATTTTACAGGCACCAAATTCCACCCCTCCTATAGACAGGAGGATGGACAAGAAGTACCAGCTGGAAAGGAAGGGAGCTGATTTCCTCTTCTCCCACCCCGACCACCAGGGGGTCATACAGCAGGCTGCCTGTGACAAGGCTAGGGTCCCTCTGTCCTCACATCCTCCAGACAAGGACTCTAGGAAAATTGAAAGTATGGCTAAAAAAGGGTACCTGTCAGCCTCTTTGGCTATGCGTCAGGGAACCTTCCAGGCATATGCTGCCCAGTACCAAAAATCCCTCTAGCAGTCAGTCCTGGCCATGTCCCAGAAAGCCCCCTCACCCTTTTCAGACGACCTGGCTGAAACTGCAAGGTTTGGGTTGGAGGCAGCTAAGTACCAGTTCCAAATGGCTGCTGACACTAATGATACTACAGCCAGATGGATAGCAAACACAGTGGCACAGAGGAGGTTTGCTTGGCTTGAGACCACAAGCTCCTGTATTGATCAGGACTATATATCTTTTCATAGGGATAAAGTAGTCCTCAGAATAAACAGGAAATTTCTCCCAAGGAGGTTTCTGATTTTCATTTAAATCAATCTATCACCCTCCCTGTCTTTTCACTGGAGCACACCACTTCTGGTGAAAGAAGGCTGCACAGTTTAGATGTGAAGAGGGCCCTTAGTTATTACGTAACAGCCACTAAGGACCTTAGAGAGGACAGAAAGCAATTGTTTCAAACAACATGAAGTCTTGCTATATTATGACATATGCAGTGAGTCCCAACCTTCGAACTGCTCCGGAGGTGAAAGAGTTAACTTTCCATGCCAGGCATGGAACCTTGAGCACGAGCTCGGTTGGAAACTCTCTGTTGTTCTTCAAACTGAAACTGTCAGATTCTTTACTCCGCCTCACTGAACAGTCGCTCCGGAGATTTCTCCTTCTGCTCGGTTCATTTTGTCGGTTAAAGTATTATTTTATCGGTTTTTTGACCGAAATTAAACCGCAACCGGTTGGTTCAAGCTCTGTCTGTGGTATTGTAAGTAATAGATAGGCTTACTTTTATTTTATTCTGTGTGGAACTTGTAAACGTCTTTCGGTTCGGTTTGAACCGATCAGGTTATTTAAAAACTTTCTAGTCCTTATTTAGAGTGCGGTTCCCGGTTCTTATCGGTTCTAAAAAAAACGGATTTCATTACGGTTTTTTCCACGACCCGTGACACGGTTGGGAACCGATAAGAGAGTCTTGCTTGGCGGATTGCCATAAACGGGCAAGTTTGGTTAGGCTGGCACTATGTCTGAGAAACCCAAAAGAAAAACTGGGCCCACTGGGTTTCAGCACTGTAGTGTTTGTGGGGAAGCCTTTACTAAGGCTGACCCACACATCACCTGTGTGTATTGTCTGGGGTTTGACCACCTCAATGCAGACTGCCAGATGTGTAGTAATTTTCCTGCTGCCACCATAGAAAAGAGAGTTGGTAGGCTCAGGGAAAGAGAGGCCAAAAAGTCCGCTGACCCGGATGGCCAGCCCGGTTCGGTTCCAACCGAACCGGAGGGAGTGCTCTCTGACCAGGGCGATACTTCCTTGGGCAAACGAAGAGCCAGCTCTGAGGAGCCGGTTCCAACTAAAAGGACTAGAAAGTCAGCTAGTGTGCCAAAAGTTTTTTCTCCAACCGCTGAGGAAATAGCTAAGCAATTCAAATTGTCCAGTCACTTTCCCGGTTCCGACCGAACCGACACCACCAGGGAAGAGTTCGGTTCGCCGGTTCCACCGTTCGAGATTATGATTTTGAGGATTTTTATGAACTGGAGGAGGGGGAAGAGGAGTATGAGGAGAGTGAATGTGGTTTTGAAAGTCTGGATGTGCCCATTGAACCGGACATCTCTCCAGACAGACTGTCAGGGGTTTCTCCTCCTAGGCTATCTGAGTCCCCTTCTCATTTTATGTTCTATAAGAAAGTTGCTGAAACTCTCCAGCTCCCTGTTGAGGAAGCTGTTGATGACCAAGAGAAGCCTGATTATGTAGAAATGATGGATATTCCAGAGTCTAGGAGACTGTCTATTCCTCTGCATAAATCTTTTCGGAAACAGACAGTAAAAATTCTAAAAACTCCTCACACTATACCTCCTGTTGATAAAAGGATGGACAAGAGGTATACATTATCAGGCTCGGATACAGAGTTCCTCACACAACAATGCAGCCATGTGGGGTAGTGCAGGCTGCAGCCTGTGACAAGGCAAATATTCCTCTAGCCAAGATCCCCTGAAAAGGACTCCAGGAGGATTGATGCCATGGCAAAGAAACAGTACATGGCAGCATCTTTGGGACTCAGACAGGCAAATTATATGGCTTATGCTGCTAGGTACCAGAAATGCAGATGGGATTCTGTGCTGGCCCTGGCAAAACAGGTCCCTGACCAGCTTGCCAGGGAGCTGGAACAGTTGGCTGCAGATGGTATTGAAGCATCCAAGGTGCAATTTCATGCTGCAGTAGACTCTAATGATGTGTCATCTAGGGTCATGGCTACATCTGTGGCACTTCGCAGAATGGCTTGGCTCAGATGTACTACCCTGTCGCAGGATACCCAGTCTAAGGCCATGGATTTTCCTGTTGTGGGCAATTCTCTGTTTGGGGGAACAGACAGAGAATTACATGAAGAATATGGATGAATATAGGACCACCTATAGGAGTGCTCAGGCCAAGGAAAGGCAGGCCACTCCTCAAAGGCAGCATCCCAGGGGCAGGGGCAGACCTTTTCATAGGCCAGGGGGTTCTTTAGAGGGAGAGGCAGATGGGGTACAAGCAAGCCTGCTTCCACCCCTCAGCCCAAAGCCCCTGCCAAGCAGGCACCCTGATGGGGTGGCCAGGGTCGATTCTCCACTACTTGTAGGGGGCAGGCTGGTTTACTTTGTCCAGGACTGGAAGTCTTTAACATCAGACAAGTAGGTCCTGGAAGTAGTAAGCCAGGGACTGGTTCTCAGCTTCAAAAAATTTCCAAAGATGAGAACCAGGTCCTTTCCACCTGCAAATCCATCAGAGGCACTTGCCCTAGAAACAGAAGTTTCTACCCTCCTGGCTCTCAGAGCTGTGGAAAGGGTTCCACCCCTTCACCAGGGCAAAGGGTTGTACTCCAGGTACTTCCTTACCCCAAAAAAGACAGGAGAATGGCGGCCCATCCTGGATCTCAGATACCTAAACAAGCACCTTTTAAAACCAAAATTCAAAATGGTGACTTTGGGAATCATTTTACCCTCTCTAAGGCCAGGGGACTGGCTAGCGTCCCTGGACCTCAAGGATGCCTACTTCCATGTTCTTATCAGAAGCTCCCATCGAAAGTACCTCAGATTCGAACTGCCCTCAGGCCATTACCAGTTCAGAGCAATGCCCTTCGGCCTCACCTCTGCCCCGAGGGTATTCACAAAATGCCTGGCAGTAGCAGTTGCTCACTTAAGAAGGCAAAAGATTGCCATCTTTCCTTATCTAGATGACTGGCTCATAGTAGGCCAGTCTCCAGAACAAGTCAAACTACACCTTCAGGAACTCAGCAACTGCTCTCATCTCTAGGTTTCCTTCTCAATCTTCCAAAGTCAGTTCTAGAGCCTGTCCAGCTTCTCACCTTCATAGGTGCAGAACTGAACACAAAAGAGGACAGAGCCTTCCTTCCTATGGAAAGAGCAAGGACCCTGGTCTCTCTGGCCTCCTCTTTCACCCTACAGGTCTCTCGACCAGCAAGGCATTTTCTGAAGCTCCTGGGGCACATGGCTGCTTCTACAGCAGTAGTGCAGGGAGCAAGATTTCAGATGAGGGACGTCCAGTTCCATTTGAGAGCCTTTTGGTCTCAAAGGAGAGACCCTCTAACCAAATTGATCCCAGTGACTCGAACCCTGATCCAAGCCCTTCAGTGGTGGCAGGACCAGAGCAATCTGAGACAGGGGTTCCCCTTCACCCCTCAGTCTCACTCCTTAATCCTTACTACAGATGCATCCCTCTTGGGGTGGGGAGCTCACATGGGCAACCTCACTGCCCAGGGATTGTGGTCCCCACAGGAATCTCTGTTCCACATCAACCTGTTGGAACTCAGAGCAGTTTTCCTAGCACTTCAAGTTTTCTCCACATCTGTTCAGAACAAAGTCGTACAGGTCAGAACAGACAACACCACTACAATGTGGTACATCAACAAGCAAGGAGGCACTCGGTCTACGGCCTTGTGCACCAAAGCAGTGAAGTTGTGGTCTCTGGCTTATTCCCTGAACACCTCCCTTACGGCAGTTCACCTCCCAGGCAAGGACAATGTCCTGGCAGATGCTCTCAGCAGGATTTCCCAGGGCCATCACGAATGGTCACTGGATCCTCTAGTACTGAGGTAGTATTTGCCAGATGGGGCACCCGCAGATAGATCTTTTGCAACCCCAGACAATCACCAACTTCCCTTTTGCTGCAGGCCCCAGTGTTGGGCTCAGTCCCTCTGGATGCCTTAGTTCTCAGTTGGGAAGGAAGTTTCTCATGCTTCCCCCTTCCTCTCCTGTTCAAAGTGCTAGTCAAAATCAGATCTCAACCCTGCAAGATGATCCTGATTGCTCCAGACTGGGCCAGACAGCCCTGGTATCCACTCCTTATGTCCTTAGCAGTCCATCTTCCCCTGTGTCTCCCCAGGAATCACAACCTGTTAACCTGTGCCCAGGGGAGAGTTTGGTATCCGAACCTCAAATCTCTCATCTCAAGGCCTGGCTCTTGAAGAGTTAGAGTTTGCTGATTTAAATCTTTCCCAAGGTGTATTGATATCCTGAAGGCTTCTAGGAAGCCTTCACCAGGTCTACTTATAATTCCAAATGGAAGAGATTTTCCATATGGTGCTCTGGCAGGTATATTTCCCAGAAACTGCTGACTTACCCACAGTCCTGGATTATATGGTGCATTTGAATGCTTTGGGGCTGAGACCAGCTACACTAAAGTGCACCTGGCAGCGTGTCTGCTTTTTTATCAACAGGTAAACCCTCTTTCTTTCAGCTCATCCTGTATTCTCCAGTTTTCAAGGGGTTTCTTCACACCAACCCTCCGTTCAGGAGCCCCTGCCCTGCCTGGATCTTATTCTTAATATTTGCATTGCCCAGCTTATGCAACCCCTTTGAGCCCTTGTCTTCAGCAGAGCTTAAGTACTTGACTTGGAAAACTGTGTTTTTGTAGCCATCACTTCTGCCAGGCGCATAAGTGAATTACAAGCATTGTCAGTGGAGCCGATTTTATCTCCTTCCATAGAGATAAGGTGGTCCTCAGGACTAACAGAAAGTTCTTGCCTAAGGTGGTTTCAGACTCCACCTTAATCAATCATGAATCTCCTTGTACTTCACTGACCATTCCTCCTCTGGCGAGAGGAGACTGCACAGTTTAGATGTCAAAGAGCCCTTAGTTACTACATCGAGCATTCAAGGGTCACAGGTTTGACTCCTCCAACTGTCCCTCACCTATGGTGAGGTGGGTAAGGAAACCTGCCACTAAAAGATCCATTACCAGGTGGATTGTCTCTTGTATCCAATTTTGCTATGAAAAACTGGGTAAGGTTCCTCCCTCAGGCCTGAGGGCTCACTCTACCAGAGGTACAGCTGCATCTCTGGCTGCTGCTAGGGACATCCTATCTTAGAGATATGTCAAGCAGCTACCTGGAAAATGGTTTACACTTTTACCAAGCATTACTCCCTGGACATCCAGGCTAGGAGTGATGCTCGGTTTGGCACAGCTGTGCTTCAGAGCCTATTTCCTAAGTAGGTTCTGTCCCTCCTCCATGGAGGTACTGCTATGTAGTCTGCATATGTCATAATATAGCAAGACTTCATGTTGTTTGAAGAAAAAATTACTCACCTTAGTAATGTTGTTTCTTCTAATGGAGTCTTGCTATATTATGACCTCCCCCCCTGCCTGCCCCTCTCAGAACCTTACTTTCGGGATGTGGGTGGGCAGGGCAGTTTTGGCACCTAGATGCCCACCTTATTTTTCACCGCTCCTTTTTGGGGTGTTTGGGTGTTGTGTTTTAATTTTTGGATCCCTGACTTGAGTCTTTGTTTTGGGGACCAAGGAAAATGTGTTCTTATATTTAGTAGCCAGTTGGCTAGTGTAGGTTCTGACTTCCACACAGAACCTTAGTGAGTTTTTGCTCGTAAAGATCTGACAGTTTCAGTTTGAAGAACAACAGACAGAGTTTCCAACCGAGTCAGATCAAGGTTCCATGCCTGGCATGGAAAGTTAACTCTTTCACCTCCGAGCAGTTCAAGGTTGGGACTCACTGCATATGTCATAATATAGCAAGACTCCATTAGAAGAAACAACATTACTGAGGTGAATAATTTTTTCTTCTGACCTATGGGGATGTGGGAAAAGGTAATCCAACCCCAAAAGATCTATTTCTCGTTGGATAGTCCAATGTATCCATTCTGCTACACTAATGCTGGCAGAGAGCCCCCACCAGGATTGAGGGCTCATTCTACAAGAGGGACAGCTGCTACCTAGCAGCTGCCAGGGATGTCCCATTAATGTATATATGTAAAGCAGCTACCTGGAAAACAGTACACACCTTTACAAAGCACTACAACCTGGATATTTTATACAGGAGTGATACTAGGTTTGGCACAGCAGTCCTGCAAAGTCTGTTTCCAAAACAGAGTTCTGTGCCCACCTCCGGGGTACTGCTTGGTAGTCTGCATAAACTTATGAATATACTGAGCATTACTGGAGTTAGAAGAAAAAATTACTTGCCATAGTAGTTGTGTTTCTTCCCAGTGATGCTCAGATATTCATAACTTCCCTCCCTACCTCCCCTTCCAGAACTTCAGCCTCTGCACTCCGCGTGCTGGTGCCACTACATCATTATACACCCTTGGGGAAACATTTTCCTCTGCACCTGTACTAGTTAGGTGAACAGAGTTCATTGTGTTTATTTTTTGGTATTTTTTTCTGGCATGTTATTCTAACTTATTTCATTATTTGATCCACCGTCCTCGATGCCGTCCGTGGGCTTCAGCACCATTCGCGGTGCCGTGGGCCTTAATGGCACCATGGTTGGCGCCGGTCTGCCGCTCAGTGCCGTCTGCACTGTCGATGCCATTCATGGCACTGTTGGTGCTGACAGCGCCGTGGGAGGTTCTACGCCACCGCCTCGCGACCGCTTTCGCTCTCCCAAGGCTGGGGACGGCATCAGCCTAGCTCTAGTGCTTAAGGCACCGAGCAAGGAAACGGCACTGTCAGAGGTGTCACTCGGCAGCAACATGGTGCTGAGGGAGCTGTTAGTGACGCCATCAGCGCCGGCCCAGACTCCTGGTGCCACCGCGGGCGTCAGGTGGGATGGCGCTGCGGTAGGCATCGACCCGGCTCTGCTGCCGCTCTTGGTTGCCTTCTTTCAGGCACCTGCTGCAGTGGTGCCCTGGGGAGTTTGGTGTCGGCTGTGATGCAGACATCTGGACTGGCACCTCCTTCAGTCCAGGCAGGTGCAGGCGTCCGTGTACGGTCTGGCACCGGATTTCAGTCTTCACCTCTTCGGAGGCGGACTCCGAGTCTGGTTTGGACCGGCTGTCTGACTCTTTGGAGTTGGCGGCCCATGTGGACACCCTGGTAGTTTCCTCGGCTGACTGGAGCCAGCCTCTCTCTGAGGAGCGGGCGGTGGCCCCCGAGTCTAGGGTCAGGGGTGCTGAACAGCAGGCGGTAGTGCAGGCCACTATTGCCCTGCAGCCTGGGCTCGGAGGGTTTTCTGCCCCCCTCAACTGGGTTACCCCCTCAGGTGGTGTGCCTGGATCGCCCAACTTTAGGGCCGACCAGAACACCCATGGGAGGGGCAGGTGCTACTCCCTGGGTGGTCCCCTCGGGGACTGACCAGGGTTGTCAGCTGCCTAGGCTGGTGTTTGCAAGGAGAAGGGCTCTTTTAGATTTCAAGGGGTAGAGGGGTCAGGGTTCGATGCGGTGGCCCTTTTCTGAGACCCACCCGGGTTCAGGAAGAAGTCGTAGCACGGACCCCCATCCTTCCTTCTCGGTCTACTTGAGAAGGCCCTGGTCTTTGAAGGGAAGGGACCATTCTTTTGGATTTCCATGGTCCAGGTCACCTCACAGGGGGGGATTCTTCAGCGCCCAGTCTAGGCAGTTCCGGTGTGGTTGATCAGCTGTCAGCTGTTGGGCTTTCCGGAGCTCCTCCTTCCTTTGGGACTCCTGGTGCGCTCTCTTGCCCAGACAGAGGACAGTCGCCTTCTGTTGTTGACCTAGCCCCCACTCCTCTGTCACCATCTCCTGCTCTCCCAGGCATTCTTGGTCCTAGGGGACCTCTCTCCTGGGAGGAATTCAGTGGTGCGGCTGCTCACTTCCCTACATACGTCAGGGCCATGGACGAGCGGGTGTTCCACCCTCCCCCTGAGCAGCCAATCTCTGGATCTCCGAGATCTTCTGCTTCCTTATCCTCCTCTTCTGGAGGAGAGGAACCTTCTGTCCACATCTTCCCTGCTGCTAATCTCACAGAGTATCGGCGTTTCCTTGTGAGGATGATGTAAGACCTGCGTGTCACCCCACCCACTCTGCACAATCCAGAGCATTCGACGCGTGCCTTCTTAGGCAACTTCAGTGCAGCCACCCTTGTGGTGCCCGCCTGGCCTGCTCCTTTCTAGGAGGCGTCACTGCGGTTCTGGCAAAGACCCTTTTCTGGAGTCTCAGCCCCTAGGGATCTGAGCCAGAGGTATTGTGCCCCCCCTCCTCGGAGTCTCCAGATCGTATGCTTCATCCTCAGTCAGGACTGATGCAACTGGACACTCCCGATGGGCTTCGCGTCCTCCACAGTGACTGGCCCCCAGATCAAGATTTCGTGGATTTTGATTTCTGGGGGAGGAGGACCTTCTACTCTGCACGGTTGCTTCTTTCTATTTCTGCTCATCAGGCCCACTGTGCCACCTATGATAGGTTTCTGTGGTCCAGGCTAGGTCAACTCCTAGCCTCTATGCCTGATTCGGAGGTAACCAGACAAGCCACTGCACTCTCTGCACATGGCCTGGAGCTTGCAAGGCACCAAGTGAGGGCAGCTTACGGCCATGTGAGGTGGCAGCTTCCAGGGGTGCGTGGAACAGCGATCTGCACTAGGCAGACGGCATGGCTGCATCTTTCCCAGTTGTCACTCTTGGCCTGGTGTAGGGTGATTTCTCCTGCACCGGAGAACCCACCTTTTCTCCCATAGGGTGAGGCGGCGTCTGTTAGGCAACCTGCCTCCAGGGGGTCCCCATCTCACTCTCCCAGTCTTGAGCCTCACCAGGCCCATAAAGGTTCTCCTTCTCAATGCTTTCCCCACTGGGAGCTATGGGGCATAGTCCTTTAGGGTCTAGGGCCTCCTTCAGGGGGCTGGTATCATTAGTGGTGATGAATGGTGAAGATTGAACAGAAAAGATATGAAAATTATGTACCTACAGTACCTTACTTCCTGATCTTTCTGTGTATCTTCACCATTCATCACAAATCCCACCTCCATCCCCCTGGGCCTCAGTCTCTGGGTTCCTCCTCTGTGTGCCCCCTTCCGCTGGTCAGGAGCAGGGTTACCTGGGCACACAGGGGACTTTACCTTCTAACAGGAGGGAGAGGGATCGGGAGAGGGCACTTTCTCCTGAATGTCGGTGGCTACACCCCTTGGGGTGGGGGTTGTGGTTGCCTCTTCTTTCTCTCTCTCTCTCTCTTCCTCTATTTCCCTCCATCCCTGTCCTTAGGGACTCATCCCTTGAATTTAATTAAAAGAAACCTTTGTTTCTCCCTTCCAATTATATGGTTTCGGGGACAACCCTGGATCCTGTCCTTTCTTCCAGAAATAGCCGATTCTGCTCATGCTGGAGTTCTTGCCAGTGATTCTGTGCCTTGAATTTGGCACTCGGCCTTCTGGCTACTCCTTCGCAGTTTCCTTCAATCTGGAGACAGTCAACAGTCCAGGGTATGTCATCCCTCCCCATTTCTTGTTTTTCCCTCCCTCTTTCCTTTCCTTTTCTGCTTCCAGAGATTGGGCTTCCCAATCCCTTAGTTTTTCTCAATCTCCTTCTGTCTTCTCTGTCATTTATTTCTCCTTTTAGTTGTATATCTTTTCCTTTGTCTGTCCCTTGGACTTCTTTGTCCCTCCCTCCCAACCCTTTCTTACTCTACGCGACTCAGAACTGGCGGGGGCAGGGTCAATGACACCTAACGGCCAACCTGTGAGCGCCACGCAGTGCATCAGCCTCGAGGTCGACTCCGCCCATCCAAAAAAAAAGAAAACCTCCCACAGGTTCATGACCTCCAGCCAAGAACCCAAAAGTGATGAATGGTGAAGATACACAGAAAGGTCAGGAATTACGGTAGGTACGTAATTTTCATTTTTGGTACCTAAACTGTAGCCCCCTTCTTGAAGTTCGTCTTTTTAGGAGGTAAAGTTATTTTTTTATATACTGGTGCTCAGAGGGTGGTGGGGCACCAGCAGCTGATATTATTATACCGGGCTGGCAATTGGAGGGCTTTGGGACCACTAGGCATCATGGACTAAATTATACTGGATCTGGCAATCGGAGGTTGGGGGTACCACTAGCCAGTAGGAACAATTACTTCAGTTGATGGGGATGGTGATCTGCGGGTGGTAGGTGTCACTTAACACCATGACATACTTAATTTTATGGTACTGTGCAGTCAGGGTTGGGGTGGAGCCGGACACAGGGTCATAAAGCTGCCACTGCATCACATGTAAATGAACCCATAATGGGTATGCAAAAGGCCCCTTAGTGCTTTGCATGGGCAATGGGATCATTTGCATGGTGCTGTCTGAATATTGTGCTGGGAGCTACCAGTGCTAGTGGGTCTGGTGACACTGTTCCCTGCACTGCTGAGATCCATTTTTGGGCAGTGCTACTCAATAGTGTGCCCACATGCTCATGTACTAGGGTTGTAAATAATGGGCAAGTGCAGCATAAACCTTTGTGCCAATTTTTAATAGCTGTCCCCAAACTGTCACTGTCCACTGATTAATTTATTTGTATTTCTGTCTCTGGTAAAATGCATAGGCACTGCAGTCATAGCTGGGGTGGGCAGCTGCACATTTTTTTTTCATTATTTATGTTAGCAAGGTAATCAGTGATGCATGTTTCAGGGGGTGGTGGCCACGTGCATCCAGATCCTGTTGCATCCCGACCAGGGGCCATATATTTGCCCTGGCACAAATCCCAGTTTGCGCAGGCAAACCACGTTTTATGCAAAAGCCCCATATTCAATATTCTGGTTTACGTGGGCAAACAGGTTTTTCACCCGGCAAACAGTGGAAGGGTGCAAAAGGCAAATTATGCAAATCATGGGGCAGGGGCTTGAATCTCTGCACTGTCCAATATTCCGAGTATTTCCTCTGCACAAGGGTGCCTTGCACCATCCCCTTGAGAAAAGAGAATACCACCAATCTAACCCTTGTCTTAATCTGGCGCAACCTTAGTAGTTGCCAGAGGTAGCATGTTGACATCCCTACCCAACAAGGTACTCCCGGGTGGTCAAGTGGTCCCCCGATCCCAGTCATGGTAGAAAATATCCATTTTCCATGGTATCCGTGGTGCCCCAATCCCATTGTTATTAACACATATTCCTGGTGTCCAGTTGCTCCCCCACCAGATCCGCATTCCGGGAACTCCCCCCTACCTGGTTTGCTCATGCCCTCCCATGACAACTGCTCCACCCTTGGCAGGCATTAGCAAAGAAGTCTAGTCCCCACAATAAAAGTCCTGTCCACTTGCCACAAACTGTTCAGCATCCCCCCCAGCCCATACCCCATTGGTGAATACTGGCACCAGCAACCATCCCTCAATCCCCCTACCTGCCTGTCGGTGTCATGTGTAAACATGGCGAGCGACACTACCAGTTTTTGTCATTAGCAGAGCGTGTCTTATTTACAGGGTACAGGTTACACACCTTGCCTTATACATAAGACACACTCCTCTAATACCGTCAGACCCAATATTGGTGCTCATGATGTTCATCCATGTCGCTGACAGGTAGGGAATTGGGGAGGAAGGATGTCACTGCCGCTATTCACCAGTGTGGTATGGGCTGAGGGGACACTGCATACGCTGTGGCAAGTGGATGGGGCTTTGTTGTGGGTGACCTGGATTTTTTTGCTAATGCCATGCCAAGGGCAGTTTGGCAGTCACAAGGGTGGACATCTGCAAACCGGGGGTGGTGGTGTTTCTAGGACAGGGATCCGGTGGGGAGAAGGATCACTGGATGCCAGGGATATGTGTTAATAATACCGGAATGGGGACTGGGTCGGGGAGGGACCACTGGAAATCAGTGATGCATGTTAATAATACTGGGATTGGAGGAGGAGGGGAACCACTGGATGTTAGGAAAATGTATATTTCTACTGGGACAGTGGATCGGTAGAGCACCAGGGTCAGCTGACTGGTTGGACGCAATGGGGAGGAGGCTGCGTTGTGTAAATTGGCCATAATCCCCATGCAAATGAGCCCATAATGGTCATGCAAATGACCCCTTAGTGCCTTACATACACTATTGGCTAATTTGCATAGAGACTTTCGAATACTGTAGATTTTGTCCACATGCAAAGCATTACAGTCACATGTATTCGGGCTGCTAAGTGGCTTAGTTCCTGTGCACATGTCCCTTATTCAGAGGGATAGCACCATGTGCCATCCTCTGAATACATAATTTATGTGCACCCATGCTGTCCTAAAGCACAGTGTCTATTTTGTGCTCCACTTTTTTTGAATATCTGGTCTCAGCTGTGTTCTTTTATTTTGGTTTTATGTGGCTCCAAAACCAAACTAAGTTTTCCTACACAAAACACCTGCTTGGTTTGTAAAAAAAAAAAAAATTGGACCAGCTGGCCCGCTGGCGCAGAGGTTGGATTTCTGCCTGTGGCGCTGGCAACCCAGGTTTGGGAATGGACTCGGGTCACCAGAGGGCCAGCCAGGGAGAGATGGATTGAGCGCCTGTTGGGCTGCTCTCCTTCTCCGGGGGGGGGGGAGAGTCGAGTGAGTGTTCGGTGCATGTGCGACTCCTGGCGGAGGTCAGGAGGACATGCTAGACCTGGTGCTGGATTCAACGAGGGGCAGGGTGGATGCTGGACATCATTGCACATCCCCGCCCCTGGGGCAGTACAAAAATACATGCGTCGGCCACCACGAATGACACACGCCTGGCACCTCGGCCTTAATGGCCCCACCTCCCACTGACCAATTACTGGTCCCAGTGCACCCTGAACCCTGCCCTGGGGGGGAATCCAGGGAGGCAACGCCAATAGGTACCTTTCCCATCGGAGACAGACTGGGCGGCGGGCCCAAGTCAAGGGGTATCAGTGGGTAAGGGAGCGAGGATGTGGTGTGCAGGAGGGCCGAGACTAAGGTGACCAGGGCAGCAAAAGAATACAAAAAGAAAATGGAACCCCATATTCAAAAGCAGCTGTCTGTGTCAGCGCAAGTCCATGTTCAGCATAACTAAGGTTAACGCTGGTGCAAAACAATAACCTATTCAGAAGATGCACCATAGAATGTGATAGCCAAGTTTGGCCAAATATCCCAAACATGCGAGATTGCTCAGTGGGAGGTGCGCGGCAGGTGTCCTGAGACCTCTTCGGGGCATAGGGAAATGTGTGATAGGTGTCCATATGTGCAGCGCTTAGTACTGCAATATTCAGCTGGGATATGCAAATGGCCTCATTGCACAGTCCGGGCCTATTCCCCCATATTTGCATCTCATTAAGGGAGTGTATTCAGGCCATTTGCATATCATTGGCATGCGCAGATCCAGCTTTGCAGGGTAGCACCACCTCTCCACAAAGGTGAACAGAAGAAACTGCAGCCTAGCAGGCTGGTGTGAAGGTGTGTGTGTGTGTGTGTGTGTGTGTGTGTGTGTGTGGACTGCAGTGGCCTGAGTATAGTGCCTCTGCCCATGGCCATGTACAGGGTGGGACTGGCAAAAAGGGGGCCCACCTGGACAGGCAATAGGAGAGGGCACAGGGTGACACACTCCGGTCAGATGCTGTATCACTACAGGATACCAAACAATCTCGACACCCAGGAACCTGACACCAACATCTCACACTTGGAATCCTCACTGTCGAGAATTGCCTGTGGCAGAGTTAATCTATAATAAGGGCGTGCATAGTAACATGGTAAAACTCACACGGGCACTTCCTCGACAGTCGGGACTTGAGTGTCGAGATGTTGTTGCTTCCTCGGTCTCGAGATTGTGTGGTTCGACTTTCAGTAGTATAAACAGTATGCTACATGAATGTGACACACTAGCCCTGTATGCATCTAACTGGCTGGCAGTATAGCCTAGAGGTTAGAGTAACAAGCTGTGAATGAGCTTGGTGCATCCAGCAGACCAGACCTTGGTTTGATTATCACAACTTCCACTTGCATACTGTGTGACTCTGAGCAAGTCACTTAACCGCCCACTGCTCCCAGGTCGCCCCTGAAAACAGGCAGTTGTGCCTAGTGGGCCTTACCCAGTTACCAAAGGGGAAAAAACCCTCTACAGTACCCCACATACCCCATTATAATGGAAAAGGGTTGGGACAAGCAAGGGATGTCAGGGTGTAGATGGTGAACGGGTACCCGAGTGAGTGGGGTCCACCTGGAACTGTCCGGGCAATCTGGTAGGCCACCCCAACACTGGCCAAGTATATGCCCATGGTGGTCAGACTCTGGACCATGCCTTGCTGCCACCAGTACTGCCAGGCCACCTGGGCTCCATTACCCTGGACGTCACCATGGGTGCATGCCGCCACCAGGTGATGCCCTGATGCCCACATGGGTGTGGGCCATGGCCCCTAGCACATGTGCTGTATTGTGGCTGTCTGCACTGCCAGTGTGCCAGGGGTGCACCCTGCGACACCAGTATGTGGCAGCTGGGCATCTACGTCCTGTGCGCGTTGTCAGGGGTGGCTGTCTGGGTGGTGCCAGGGGTGTCACAGCACCTGGCATTGGGTACTGCCATCCTGGTAAGACTGCTGTGTGTGGATGCCAGGGGCACATCCTAGCGCACCTCCAAGGGCTGTCTCAGGAGCGCTTGTCTGCAGTTCCACAGCCTGCCCATGGGTGGCTGGCCGATTTAGGCCATCTTTTTGTCATCCTATCTTTGTGCAGCACATTTCTGGGATGCGCTGCACATTATGCCTGAATATGCCTATATGCAGCACATTCCTGTACCTGCCCTCCTGTTCCTGTGCAGCACACATTATCTGTGCATGACTGCTTATTCTGATATGCGTGACGCATCCTTCCCTTTTAAATCTAGTGCTTCCGCACATTTTCTAAAATGTGTTGTGCAGCTCCACTTTGTGATGCGCATCTTTTAAATATGTGGGTCATGATCTCTAATAAAAAAACAAATAACACAGTTCATTGGGAGGGTACGGGATGTGGATGCCCCCTCTTCCTCACTACTGCATGAGCTGTAAAACCCAATGGGTTTTATTTAAAAAAAAAATGTTTTAATTAATTAAGGCAAGCCTGTGCGCCTCTATCCCATCTAAAAACACAAACTTCACATTTGTTTTTATATTATTTACATTATGATGTTTTATATTATTTGCATTTTCATTTCAAAATTGGGGCATGGGCAGAGAAGGCAGCTAATCAGTGAATGCATGGGGTGGGATTCATCCATTCAAGTGATGTGGGGGTATGGGGAGCGTCCATATAGATCCTGTTCTTTCTCGGCCAGCTGTGTTGTTTGATTTCTCTTATAAAACATCCAAAACCAATTTTTTTATCTTATTTTTTTACACAAGATGCCCACTTTTCTTTGTAAGACATATGTAATAAATTACAGGAGCACAACTGTTAGTGAGGGAACATGATCTGTATGATGCCCCATGACTCTTCATGAGCTTTGCAGCCGTAAAGGTCTGATCAGTTTAAGCTCAAACCATAGCAGATTTAGTGCACACACTAGTCTTGTCTCAAGTACAGTTCTTTTGTTTGCATGTTAAAACACAATCAGTAATTAGATCATCTGTTCCCCATAAAAATACAAAGCAATGCCAATCATGCCGGAGAGGTTGGTAGTCAGCTTCATATTTTAAATTTTTAATTTTGTCCTCAGTTTTAAAATGTGGGCACGTAAGGCAGCTATTCAGTCATGTGTGTGGGATGGGCAGGTGGTTCATGCACATCCAGATACTGCTCCCTCCGGACCAGCTGTGTTCTTTGATTTTTATTGTATATGGCACCAAAACCAGAGTAAATTTTACTACACAAGATGATTGCCAGTTTTGGTTTGTAAACTCTATCTAATCAAAATAAAAACAACACAGCTGTGTAGATGTATCGCCCCTTCCTCAAAGTAAGACATGTTAAAATTGTCTCTGGTGGGATTTAAACCCGAGTCTCATACCTTGTGCTCCAAAACACAACCTGGATGCCCTCTTGTACATAACCTTGGTGGCTGTTTGTAAAAAGTGTCACTATAATAAATATTAAACAATTTCCACATTATTCACTTTGTTCACTATAATATTTTGAATGTCATTATAAAGTTTTTTTTTGTTTTATGTATTTATATTTAATTTTAGAATTGTGCCATGGTACAGATAAAGTGTTTTTCCATGAGCTCAAATGTGCTGCCCAGTTGGCAGTGCTGTTCCATGTGCTGCCCAGTGGGCAGTACTCTTCCATGTGCTGTCCAGTGGACACTGCTTTTCCATGTGCTGAAATGTACTGCCCAGTGGGCAGTGGTTTTCCATGTGCTGCCCAGTGGGCAGTGGTTTTCCATGTGCTCAAATGTGCTGCCCAGTGGGCACTGCTTTTCCATGTGCTCAAATGTGCTGCCCAGAGTGGGCACTTTTTCCATGTGCTCAAATGTGCTGCCCAGTGGGCAATGCTTTTCCATGTGCTGCCCAGTGGGCAGTGTTCTTCCATGTACTCAAATGTGCTGCCCAGTGGGCAGTGCTCTTCTATGTGCTCAAATGTGCTGCCCAGTAGGCAGTGCTTTTCCATGTGCTCAAATGTGCTACCCAGTGCTCTTCTATATGCTCAAATGTGCTGCCCAGTGGGCAGTGCTCTTCCATGTGCTCAAATGTGCTACCTATGACAGGATGGAATAGGACCCTGTCCCATTGTTTTGGAGATAGTGTTTAAATGCAAGGATATTTCCTTTTCTGTTTCTTCTCTGTCTGGTTGCGCAACCAAATTTTCCTGTGAGACCTAGGACTCGATCAACCTGAACAGTCTCGCAATTCTTTGCCTCTCACTCTCAGTTTTCTCCCTTGCATATCTAGATCTGCTAATATAAAAATATGTTCAAATCAATGTATGGAAATGTAACTGATAATGGAATCCCCATTGTTTAGAAAATATATAGTGTTACTGCTGAAATGTATATATTTATATTTTGAGATGACTGCATAAACTCTAGAGGTTACTTGAGTGCAAATGTTAAGCCTTTGGCAAAGATGTAGAGAGCCTCAAGAAGCATACTGTGTTCGAGCAGCTCCTGAAACTTACAAGGACAGAATATTTACAAGGACAGGATGTTTGTTTAGAATAGGGGTTGAAAAGACATAAAGGAGCTGAGCTGTAATTTCTGGAAGTTCTGAAGAAAAAGGGACACACAGAGACTGAAGAAAGATTTTATTTCTCAGTACATAGTTGTTCTGAACAAGCCTATTTTTTTTTTGCTACTGCTACTGTAGATAAATAGTTTTGGTGAATTCTACAGCTGCTCCTCGTTTTCCCTATGCTTCCTGACCTGTGTCTCGACAACACTGACCAGTGGGCAGTGCTTTTCCATGTACTCAAATGTGCTTCCCAGTCGGCAGTACTTTCCATGTGCTGCCCAGTGGGCAGTGCTCTTCCATGTGCTCAAATGTGCTGCCCAGCGGGCAGTGCTTTTCCATGTACT
Organism: Neoceratodus forsteri; assembly: GCA_016271365.2. Taxonomy (NCBI): domain Eukaryota; kingdom Metazoa; phylum Chordata; order Ceratodontiformes; family Ceratodontidae; genus Neoceratodus; species Neoceratodus forsteri. The sequence goes on along the minus strand of CM057451.1, from coordinate 369,315,645 downwards.
CAAATGGGCTTCCCAGTTGGCAGTGTTTTTCCATGTGCTCCCCAGTGGGCAGTGCTCTTCCATGTGCTTAAATGTGCTGCCTAGTCGACAGTGCTTTTCCATGTGCTCAGATGTGCTGCCCAGCGGGCAGTGCTCTTCCATGTACTCAAATGTGCTGCCCAGTGGGCATAAATGTGCTCTTCCATGTGTTCAAATGTGCTGCCCAGTGGGCAGTACTTTTACATGTGTTCAAATGTGCTGCCCGGTGGGCAGTACTCTTCTATGTGCTTAAATGTGCTGCCCAGTGGGCAGTGCTTCTCCATGTGCTGCCCAGTGGGCAGTGCTTTTCCATGTACTCAAATGTGCTGCCCAGTTGGCAGTGCTTTTCCATGTGCTGCCCAGTGGACAGTGCTCTTCCATGTGCTCAAATGTGCTGCCCAGTGAGCAGTGCTCTTCCATGTGCTCAAATGTGCTGCCCAGTGAGCGGTGCTTTTCCATGTAAATGTGCTGCTTGGCGGGCAGTGCTTTTCATGTGCTTAAATGTGCGCAGTGGCGGTATCTGGTCACTTGGTCTAGGAGCATAACCATGGACAGTGCTGGTCCAGTTAGCAATTGTGCCTCAAATGAGCATCACAAGGCTACTTGCTAAAATGTGCTGCCCATCATGGATTGCCTTGTCACTTGTTCAGAGGTGCTACCCTACATTCAGTTCCTGCCATTGAAATTTGATGCCCAGTGGACAGTGGTCTAAGTTGCAGCCTAGTGCACAATTCCCGCCACTTGTTTAGGTGGAAGCCCAGTGAGCAGTACTGGTTCATCTGTTTCAGTTGTGCTGCCCAGTGGGCAGTACCTGGTTGCTTGGTCCAAGGTGCTGCCCAGGAGACAGTGACAGGTCAGCTGGTTAAAGGCGATGCCCAGGAGTCAGTGCCTGTTCAGTTTGTCAAAGGTGCTGCACAGTGGACAGTTTTTTGCCAGTTCGTAAAAGGTGCTGCCACTGTGCAGTCAGTGGTCCAGTTAAGGGGTGTATCAGAGTATTTTACGCCCAGTTTTGCCCTTTTTTATGCCCTATGTAGAGTCTTGGGTAGTATCATCAGGACCAAGTGTTTCCACGGACTTCGCATATTTGCACTTCAGTTCACCAGAACAGTGTGACCACGTCACAAAATACTACCTGGCATACCAAGATACTACCAGCTTGAAAAACTAGGAAGTTTTTACTTCCTGGCCTAAAAAGTTATCTGGAGCACTGTGTGCAGTGCCTTGCCACTTGTTCAGAAGGGCTTCTCCTATATTACAGCAGCAGAGCAATGAAAAATATTATTCCCAAAACTGAATTTTCTCCTTATGTTATGAAAATATTTACTGAACTGTTGAGTTGTGTTTTCTGGATGCTTCCTATGCTGTGTACTGTACATTTGCATTTTGTACCCAGACAGGTGTTTAAATGTGCTGCCCATTGGTTAGTGGTTGGCCACTTGTTCCAGCGTGCTGCCCAATGGGTAGTGTCACAACAGTTGGTTAGAATGTGCTGTCTAGTGGGCATGGTCTGACCAGTTGGTCAAAACTGCTGTATTTTCTTGCCAGTTTGCAAAGGTGCTGCCCACTGTGCGGTGCTTTGCCACTTATTACAAGGTGCTACCCTTACAGTTTCATACCTGGCTGCTAGTTCCAGTGCACTGCCACAACTTGCAGTGCGCTGACTGCTGGGCAGCACCCATGGCCAGTTGGATAGGCATTGCCCACTAAGCACCTTTTGCCAGCTGGACAAGAACTGCACACTGTACAGCACCTGTGATCAAATGAACATGCACTGACCACTAGGAAGCACCTTTGGCCACATGCACAGGTACTGTTTAATGGACCAGAAACCCAGAGCCAATTGGCCAGGCACTGCCACAAGAGCAGCCCTCAGTACTAAGTGGACAGGTACTGCACCAGGAGCAGCAAACAGCATTTTTTGGCCTGCAGACTTGGCAGTGCACAAATGGCAGCACTTATCAACAACTGGACAGCACATCTGGTCCAATGGACAGAATTGACCATTGGGCAGCACCTTTGACAAACTTGCCATGCACAGCCCTATGGGCTGCACATTTGGCCAACTGTATAGGAGCGGTCTATGGAACTGAACTGACAGCCAGCTGGCAGTGCACTGCACTAGGAGAAGCACACAGGACCAAGTGGCCATGCACTAACCCAGGAGCAGCACACTGGATCAAGGGGTCAGGCACTGCACCAGGAGCAAAACCAAGCAGGACAAAATTGCACTATCTTCAACCAGTTGGAAAGGCACAGCTTAATGGGCAGCACCTTTGAACTAAAGGCTTGGCACTGAATCTAGGGTAGCCCCTTGGAAAAAGTGGAAAGACACTGACCCCTGGGCAGCGCCCATGACCAACTCCCAAGGCACTGACCTTCTACCAAATAGACCAGAACTGCTCACTAAGCAACACATTTAAACAACTGGCAAGGCAGTGAAACTTGGACAGCATCGTTGACCAACTGGATTCCCAATGATCACTGCACATCATATTTAAACAAATGGACAGGTAGTGACCCCTGCCCACACCCTTGAACACATGGCCTGGCATTGCCCACACTGGGAAGCAGCCCTGACAGAATGGCCAGGCACTGTGAGTTGGGGGTGGAAAGGATGAGCTAACACCTGAGAAAACTGGAGAAGTGGTCAAGGGTATGGCAGCAGGATTCCAGTATGACAAAATGCCAATTAATCAGGCACTGAAACCCAGGGGCAGAGTACAAAATGGGTGGAGTAGTAATGACAAACACCAAACAGAAAAGCAACCTTGGGGTAATCGTACCGGATGACCTAAAGGTGGCCAGGCAATGCAACAAGGCAAATGAGAGAGCCAATCAGATCCTGAAGTGCATAGGGGGAGGTATCAAAAGCAAAAAGAGGGAGTTGGTATTGCTTCTGTATTTAACTGTGCCAGAATAAAACATAATCATTTTTTTTTGTGGTCGGGGTGCGCTGTTTGTGCACAATTTGGGACCCAGCACCATAGTTGTGGGAGATGTATCAACGACTGGGTTAGAGGGTAATTTATATAGATATATATATATATTTACATTTCCTAAGCAGGACCTACTGGTAAAGAAGCATTGATCCTCAAAGTAGAGCAAATAAATACAAACATAACAAATGCCATAATCTCTGAACTGCCAGCATCAGTGGTAGCATAGATTGGGGGTGAAAGGTCACACAAAGAAGATTAGGTTGGGACAGCGGCTGGACAGCAGGCTGACTTCACTGGCAGAAAACGTGATAGCTAGATACTGTAGCTATGTTAGTATTTACCCGCAAAAACATATGAACATTTGCTGCCAGGCTTACTGTCTTATCTAGTCTGCTCAATTGTGCAGCTCCCTATGTGTTTACTAAGGGCACTGCCCCTTCCCCGTTTCCCTTGTGAACTCCCACTAATTCTTCTTTCCACCTACTTGCTCCTTTTCTAACTACAATTTTCCACCTCACCCTGTCCGAACCACTCTTGAAATTGACCACCATTTTCAAGTATACCACCTCATATTGCAGCTTATTCTACTTGGTCAATGCCCTTTTATTGAAAAAGTGCCTCCTCATCTCCCTCCTGAACCTTTCCCCCACCAGCTTTAAGCTGTGTCCACCATGGTCTTGTTGACAATAAGGCCATCAGTGGGCAGCCATCTAGGTTCCAGTGATCACCACACAGTGTGGTTTAAGGTAAAGACAGTAGTAGAGGCAAACCACACAAAAGTAAGGGTCCTGGATTTCAAAAGGATCGACTTTGCAGAAATGGAGGAACATCTCAAGAAAATCCTGACAAAGGTGGAGGGAGGGAAGGGGGTAGAATAACAGTGGGAAACATTTAAAGGAGCCATAGCAGAGGAAACAAGACTCTGTGTAAAGCAAGTCAACAAAGCAAAAGAAGGGAAAAAAACTCTATGGTTTTCTAAAGAAGTGCGGGAAGGTTAAGGAAAAGAAACAGGCATTCAGAAAGTACAAAGAAACACTGAGGGAGGAAAACAGAACTGTATCAGGCAAAATAAAAGAAAGTGGGAAAAGAGTCTGGAGCTAAAGGCGCAAACTGAAGAAACCATAGCACAATCAGTAAAAGAAGGAGACAAAACCTTCTTCAGGTATATTAGGAAGAGCAGAAAGACAAATAAAGGGATTGTGAGGCTAAATAAGGGGAGGGGGGAATGTGCGGATGGGGACCTAGAAAAGCAGAATTTCTGAACAAATACTTCTGCTCAATATTTACAAAAGAAAGGGAGGGACTAAAATTAGATGGTAGAAACAGACATGGAGGAGAGGTGGACACCAGTCCATTCACGGAGGAGTCCTAAAGGAACTCTCAAAACAAAAAGTGGACAAGGCAATGGGTCCAGATGGGATGCATCCCAGAATACTGAAAGGACTAAGGGAGGTACTAGGGGCACCATTAACAGCCTTCTATTACAAATTAATGGAGGAGGGAGTGGGGCCAAAGGACTGGAGGAGGGTAAATGTGGTACCACTACACAAACGAGGGAGCAAGGCGTAAGCTGGGAATTATGGGCTGGTCAGTTTGACTTCAGTGGCAGGGAAAATAATGGAGTCAATGCTGAAAGAAAAGATTGTTTCATATCTTAAGGCCAGCAGGTCACAAGACCCAAGGCAACACACGCATTCACAACTGGTAGATCTTGTCAGACAAATCTGCTAGATTTCTTTGACTATGTAACTAGGGTAGTCGATTGGCTGGGACTGTGGACAAGGCCTACCTAGATTTTAGCAAGGCATTTGACACCATCCAACACAGGAGGCTAGTAAACAAATTGGGTAGTGTTGGAGTTGGTCCCAAGGTAGTGAACTGGGTGAGAAATTGGCTGAGCAGCAGGACACAGAGGATGGTTAATGGAGTTCAATCCTGGGACAGATGGGTGACCGCAGGGTACCACAAGGCTCGTTACTGGGGCTGATCCTCTTCAATGTCTACATTTGGGACATTGCGTAAGTGCTGGAAGGTAAGGTAAGCCTCTTTGCAGACAACACCAAGATCTGCAATAGGGTGGACACTCCAGATGGGTTGAATGAATGAGAAGAGACCTAGAGGCAAGTTGGAGGAGTGGTCAAGAGTGTGACAGCTTAAATTCAATACAAAAAATTGCAAAGTCATGTACTTGGAGCACAGGAATCCTGGAGAGAAATACAGGATGTGGGGGTGGGGGTGGGGGGTGGAAGAGATATACTAACAACAACACTGGAAAAAGACCTGAAAGTAGTCAAGCAATGTGAGAAAGCGGTGGGGAGGGAAGCTGGGGTGCATAGGGAGAGGCATCATCAGTAGAAAACAGGAGGTGGTGATGCCACCATAGAGACTGTTGGCAAGGCCACATCTGGAATACTGTGTTCAGTTCTAGAAACCACATCTCTGGAAGGACATAGTTAGAATGGAAGCAGTGCAGAGAAGGGCAACGAAAATGGTGAAAGGAATGCACCAGAAAACATATGAGGAAAGATCTCAATATGTATACCCTTGAGGAAAGAAGGGAGAGGGGTGATATGTTAGAGACATTCATGTACCTCAAGGAGAGAAACAGGGTTCAGGAGGGAAGCATCTTTTAGAAAAAGAGAAGTGCAAGAACAAGGGGTCACAGTGTGAGACGGGGAGGAGCTCTGGTAACATGAGGAAGTATTTTTTACAGAAAGGGCGGTAGATGCATGGAACAACCTCCCTGAAGAGGTTGTAGTATCAAAAACAATAGGTGAATTCAAGAATGCATGGGATAGACAGAAGGAAACCATAGTGGTAGAGAAGGTAAGGTGCAGAATCATTTCAAATCTGGAGCTTATGTAGGTAGGCAATTGGCCAGACTAGGGCAACCAGGCGGTCCTTATCTGCTGTCAGATTCTATGTTTCTTTGAAGAGGTCCTCATCTGCCACCCCTTAATGTACTTGAAAGGTTTCTGTCGTGTCTGCCTCTCCCTTCACCCTGAGCCTCTTGTCATAGGTGTTGCCCTGCTTGCCCTGGATCATCTTGGTTGCCCTTCTCTGGACTATCTCCAGCAAGTTTACATCCTTAAGATATGGGCACCAAAACTGCACACTGTACTCCAGGTATGGTCATATCAGTGACATCTACAGTGGCAGAATGACCTCTGCCTACATGGGGTAATTCCCTGGCAATGCATCACTCCATGCAGTTTGCCTTGGCAGCAGCTGTCTTATAGTGTGCATAGTATTTCAGATCACTGGTGCTTCTTACTCTGAGGTCCTTTTCTTCTCTGAGTTTGTTACCTGCACTCTGCCAAACCAGAATTTGGCCACGGAGCCTTCACCCCAAGTGGGTGTTTAAGAGGTCATGGGATAATTACATGGGAATGACCAGAAGAGGAAAGGGACAATAAACCTGGAAGAAAAGAGGAACTGGAGTCTCCATCGGTGGGGCACTGGGGAGCTGTGCAAAGAGATAGGTTGAGGACTACCTATGGGGATGGGAAAGGGCTGACTGGATGGGCAAGGGTCATTTTCTGCCATCAGATTTCTATGTTTCTTTTTTTTTCATTAATAGTTTGTAGTTTTTCGTTTCTTCCCGAGGCAACGGTATACCGCGATATGCGCGTGGAGGCACCTAGGATCCAGTGGCCCCTTCTGCCCCTCTCCAGATTTATGTCGCTGCTCCTTGCAGCCTGTGCATCCCACCAGACCTCCACCCGGTGAGAGCGAGACTACGGAGGAGCAGGCATCCACCCCTTGGCAGGAGAGAGCCGCAGATCAATCCCGCTCCAGCCCTCCCCCACCCTGAGCTAGCACCCCGGAGATCCGAGGTAGTTCCCGAACCTGGGTCGCTGGCATAGCGCGCGAGGTAAGACTTCCAGCACCTCAACCCTCAGCACCACCAGGCTGGCTAGATTTCTATGTTTCTAAGTTTTATCCCCCCCCAAGGCATGGTATTCACATGTGTGCGCGTACGCGTGGAGGCACACGATCCGGTGGCCCCTTCTGCCCCTCCCCAGACTTATGTCGCTGCTCCCTGCAGCCTGTGCATCCAACCGGACCTCCACCTGGTGGGAGCGTGTGTCCACCCCTTGGAGGGGAGAGTCACAGATCAATCCTGCTCCAACCCTCCCCCACCCGAGCCGGCACCCTGAAGACCCGAGGATGTTCCCAAACCTGAGTCACCGGCGTAGCACCTCAGCGCCACTGGGCCAGCTTAATTTCTGTGTTTCTAAGTACATAACCTTACACTTTTTAACACTGAACCTCAGCTGTCAAATGCTGGGCGACATTTGTAGCCTAGTCAGATCCTCCCCAAGTTCCTGTATACGCTCCTCAAGTCCACTCTCCCACAGAGCTTGATGCTGTCCACAAACAGGCAGATCTTCCCTTGTCAATCTTCACCATTCATTACTGCTTGGGGTTAGTGCCAGCCAGCGCGCCCGCTCTGGGAGGATTTTTGGAGTCGGCTCAGCGCCGCCCTCGACTGATGTACTGGGCGTCATGTGCAAGGGGTGGCGTTAGGTGCTGTAGACCCTCCTCTATCTCAGTTCTGTTTCTCCCGCCGTTGAGGCTGCACCTGCTGCACGGTAGTTCAAGTGTTTCTGCGTCAGGACTCCTCGTTTCTCTCCAGTGACTCTCGCTTGACACCGTCTCCCAGTAAGACCGTTCCTTTATTTTCTGTCGACGGCGCCGAGTGCTTTATTGCTGTTTTTTGCCTTATTTAGTTCGCATCATGTCAGGTTCGGGGCAAAACGTAAGTCGAAGGCGGGCCGTGCCCCTATGTGTCGGTGCTCCTGTGGCTGGCATTTCTCCGTCTCGGACCATCATGATGTCTGTCTCCGTTGCCTGGGACCCAACCATGATATGGACGCGTGCGACGCCTGTTTCTCCATGGACCATCGTGTCCTCGAAGTCCGCGCGATTCAAGATCGGCAAGGCCCGCCGACCACTGGAGACGCTCGCCCAGGATTCCCAGGTAAGGTCTCTAGGCCCTTCCTCCGGGTCCCCTCTCGGGCCTATACGGTCCGTGGAGGAGGAGGCTTCTCCCCTCTCTTGCCAAAGAGGAAGCTTCTTTTGCGTGTGTCGGAGGAACGCAGGTCCCTCCGGGCCGCGTGGGGACACCGTCTTGGAGTCACCTCCTCGGAGGTGCAGGCTCCCCAGTGTCGAGGCCCGCGCCTGCTGGGCCCGCACCGGTGACCTCGCGCGCCCTCCGGCGTCAAGCGGCGCCAGTGATTGAGATGGTGCCGTTGGCGGCACCGCTCTGGCCTTGACGCCCTTGGCACCGGCAGGCCCGGTTCGCTCTCGTCGGCACCAGGTTGGGTTCCGGTGCGGGGGCAGTGCCGTGGGCCTAGCCAGCGCCGCTGAGAGCCGGGCGGGCCTAGTTGGTGCGGGTGGGCCTAAGGTCGCCCAGCCGCCTGGCACCTGGTCTGTTGTCCGAATCCCGCCAGCTCGGGCTCCATTCTCGGATTTCAGAGCCCTAGCAGAGGACAGTTGCCTCTTTGTAGGTGCCCATCTCCCGTTCCTCTGCAGCCACCCCCGCTCTTCCAGGCCATGTCGGTCCTACGGGCCCGTTATCCTGGGAGCAGTTCAGAGGTTCTGCGGCGGCCTTCCCCTCATATGTCAGGTGTATGAATGAGCGGGTCTTTCGCCTATCCCCACCGCCGCAAGAATCTTCTGGACACTCGAGCTCTCCATCATCCTCGTCTCCCTCCTCTGAGGGAGAGGAACCCTCTGCTCATATCTCCTCCGATGCTGATTTCACTGAATATCAGCGATTCCTTTCGAGGATGGTGAGGGATCTTCGAATCTCCTACGTTAGGCGAGACAATACCGAATGGGAGACGCGTGAATTCCTTGGAGAATTCAGTGCCCAGCACCTGGTGGTACCTTCCTGGCCTATCCCCTTCCGGAAGCCTATCCGTTCCTGGCAGTCGCCAGCCGTCCTTCTCCAGCTTGACGGAGACTGTCGACGAAGGTATTGTGCCCTTCGAATCCTGGTACTCTCCCCAACCCGCCCTCGGGTTTGGTATACCTGGAGACTCCCTCTGGGCACCGCCGCCTGGCGCACGACCGTCCACCGGATTCGGATTCCCTACAGTTCGACTGGTGGGGGCGAAGAGTGTTCTCTTCCTCTCATGCGATGGCTTGCATTGCATCACATCAGGCTCATCATGCTGCCTACAGTAGGAATTTATGGTCGATGCTCTCTCAGTTCTTAGCATTAATGCCTGTTACGGAGCAAACCAGACAAGCTATTGTCCTCTCTGCTATAGGCCTGGAGCTGACAAGACACCAAGCAAGGGCATCTTATGACGCCAATGAGGTGGCTTCCAGGCTTGCGGGGACAGCGATCTGCATTAGGCGGATGGCATGGCCTCGTCTATCAAGGTTGTCACCCCTGGCCTGGCGTAGGGTGATTCGCTCCGCTTTCCGGGGGACCCGTCTCTTTCCTCAGAGCTAGAAGTTACTGCAGGGGCTTCCTCCGTCTGCCCGTCCTCGGGGGCACCGCCTAGCTCTTCTCCCCATAGGCTTCTCTTTTGATTAGCCCAGGGTCTTCCCCTTCTCTTTCTCACCAGCAGGAGGCTGGGGGTCTTGTTCCCTCAGGGTTCTACCCCCCGCTTTTTCTAAGGGGGGGGGGCTTGGTACTCACCAAGCAGTAATGAATGGTGAAGATTGACAAGGGAAGATATGAAAATTACGTGCACTACCGTAATTCTTGATCTTCTCTTGTATCTTCACCATCTACTGATACCCACCCACCTTCCCCTCAGTGGCCTCCTTCTGTAGCGCTCCCCTCCCGCCTCGCTCCTTCCTTCCCTTGGCCTTTTATGCCAAAAAAACAAAACTTTGTTTTCCATTCTTAATGAATGGTTCCTTTTTCCCTCAAGGTAAAGAGGACGAACACGGTTGTACTTTTTCTAAATTCTGAGGGAACTCTTTCTGACCGCCCTTAGGTGCGATTCCTAAATACCTTCTTCAGGTTATGCAGTTTCACAGCCCAAGAGGCCATGCTCTGACTTGGCCTCGTAAAGTCTAGAATCTCCTGGCAGGTATTATTTTGAGCTCTTCTAGCTGCTGATTGAACTTGTCAGCTCTGAGCTTGCTTGCTTGCCTTAGGGAGTCTGATTGAGTTCCACTCTATCTTTCATACAAAATTGCCTTCGAGAAGGCATAGTCTTTCCCATACACTACTGTGTTAGCACTTAACAGGGTGCTAAGGGACTTAGTCCCCTTCCTGGGTGGGCGCTCTACCCGGAACAGGTTCTGCCCGGGCAGTCTAGGAGCCCTCAGCTAGGATGAAGGGACTCGGCATGTTGAGAGTTCAGAGAGTCTGCCCTCATTCGGATCTGTTCAGGTGGTTCGGTTGAACCTCCCCTCAGTCCTAGCAACTGGAATTCTTGCTCCCTTGTTAGTTTCGAGCCTATAAGCCTCTCAACCAATGCTCGATGGGCACTGTTCTCCCTCTCAACATGCCTCTTTTTCTTCTTCTACTTTCTCTTCCTTCTCTCTGTTCCTCCCCTAGAGCCGCCCTGGAAAGGAGGCCCTGCGGTCCCTTAGTGTAGGAATTCTCTCTCCTCTGTCTATTCTCTACCAGCTTATTCCTTTTTCAGTTTATATCCTTTCCTTTTTCTGTCCCTCGGCTCTCTTGCCTCGCTTTCCTTTTTTCTTACCCTTTATTTTCACCTCCGGCTACCAGAACTGAGATAGAGGAGGAGTCTGGGCACTAACGGCCGCCCTTGCGCCATGGCGCGATGCGTCGGCGCTCGAGGCGCCATTGAAACCCGACTCAAAAAAAAAAAAAAAAAAAATCCCGTAGCGGGGTGCGACCTCCGCACTAACCCCAAGCAGTAATGAATGGTGAAGATATAAGAGAAGATCAAGAATTACGGTAGGTACGTAATTTTCATATTCTACCCTTGATCCCATCTGTACTGTCACTTCTGAAGATGTTAAATAAAATGGGGCCAAGTACTGAGCCCGGTGGGACCACACTCATCACAGACCTCACTTTAGAGAACTCTTCTCTGACTACCACTCTTTGGCTTCTATCTTGCAACCAGCTTCTGATCCACATTTCTGTGAATGGTGATCTAAATTTGTGAAAGGTGTCTGAATGGGGGAGCAGCACTGGGCATAGCATCATGTGGTTCTCTTTTCCTTTTTTCCATCAATCTGAAGGAACTTACTGCAACCCCCCCCCCAGCACCACACTACCACCACAATATCGCACACAGCTGGATTACTAATTATAGGGATCTAATCTTATGTTTCAGTGTCATTCTGTGTGTTAATGGATTACCCATAACAATCGGTTAATTATGTCATCCTACTAGGCAGACTGAGTTGTGACATCACCATGGAACCCTGCCTGCCCTAACAATACATGACAGACAGATGGCTCAGTTTTGAGACTCAGTTGAAGGAGTCGATCAAGCCCTTTGGACTCTTCAGCTGAGTCTTGCTTTGCAATACTTTTTTTTTCCCTCAGTGATCTGCAGTAGTGAAAGTTTTCCTTGATAATTACAAACAGCATTCGCTTCATTTCACATTCTGCCTGTTTTTCACCTATCTCAACAATTAGGTAATACCAGTAAGTCAAGTACCAGAAGTTTTTGTCAGTTTAACCAACCAGGTGATACTCGGGGATAAATGGGTGAGAATATGCCATCAGGATAGGGGGGCTCAGAAACTCCTGAGGACCTGTCTGTGGGGCTCAGAAACTTGTAACCTGTGAGCCTGCTGTCAGGTCTGGGGTGAGCCACGGACCCTGCAGCCATGGCTTGCAGGAGCTCGGAAGCAGGCTGTCAGGGCTCATATGGGAGTGAGCTAGTGAGTATGCTATTATGTCTGTGGGGAATCTGAGGAGCTTAAGGGATGGGGATCAAAGTTAGAGGCTAGGGACGGTGGAAGGGCTTGGGAGCATGCCTGCATGACTGGTGGGTTCAGTAGTCTGACGACAGTATACAGTGGCTCGGGCTGGTGTGGGACTCATGAGCTGTCGGGTGTGCCATTCTTTGGATGAGACATTAAATTGAGATCCCACCTACCTTTTATGGTGGCTGTTAAAGAGCCCATGCAGTTCGCAGAAGAGTAGGGATGGAAATGAGAAAGGAAAAGTGTGGCCCACTGGGAATTGGACCTCAGACCCTGGTATGCGTTCCAGTGGTCTAACCATTAAGCTATAGGCTCACATAGTTAGCAGGCCTGAGTCTTTCCTTAAATCCACACAAGAAGAGTCGGGAATTTCCCAAGTCTTGGCTAAATTTCCACCATTCACTAAAATAACACCAACCGCTTACTCTAGTTTAATTTCACTTGGTTTGCATCTTGCTTGTTACTGCTGCTACATGGGAGGCGGCTAAATATAATATACGAGGCTGCTCTGTGTGATGTTAATCAGTGCCTTCAGTAAAAGTTACGATGAAAACACATAGAAAAATACATTCTAATGTAATTTAATATTTATGTTTGCATATTAGAAACAATAAATACATAATATACACTAAAACTATGTCATAGTGTATTTTAATGTATGTCTATATTGCTACAGTGTACTCAGTAATAGCCGTGTGTGCTTCATTCCAATGCCATCCATTTCTTGAGACTGGGCATGGCAAGCTGTTTCTATGATGGGAGGCTGTCATGAGATCCTGGGGGTGGGGTGTTAAGTCAGATGGGGACTAGTAGCCGATCACAAGGGCTGTGTTGAAGGTGGGCTAGGGAACATGTGTGGGGGGGTAGGCATAGAGTGTGGTCAGCTGGGGGAGACAACTGTTCTGATAGGTTATCATCTGGAGGGAGTAGGCTGGTCCGAGGTATGGGTGGAGGTCCACCTGTAGTGGTGGGGTTAGCTTGGGGGATTCTGGTCAGGGTACTGGAAGGATGGTTGAGCTGTACTGATTGTTTCAGCCCTGGAGGAAGGGATAGCTCCACTGCCTTATTTGTTTTTTTATTGGAAAACACCCCTGGCACACTGTACCACCATGGAAGAATCTGTTTCTTATTTTCTCTGAAATTAAACATTTTTTAATCAATGTTTCTCTCTCACTCTTGTACTCCTCCACCCCCACTGTTTGGTGCCACAATCAGTGCACTACCTCCATCTTCTTATCCCCCGTGTGCTTTTCAGTAAGAAAATAATATGACAACCAAAAAAATTGAAAAGTCAGAGGCACCCTCCCGGTCACTCACTTTTGTGCACACTCCGTCCCCATGCTTCTGTCTGAAATGTAGACACTGTAGGCAGAAAAGTTCAGCAGCTCACTGAGTCTGCTCATGCCTGCCTACTGTTTTGTGTGGGCCCTAGTGGCCCTTGCAAACCTAGAGTGGGACAGCAAAAAAGACTGCTTGGCCCACCCAGTATACCCAGATGTTCCCGGCATACTGTACCTGGTCTCCGGCAACCTTTCCGGCCTATTTACTGTGATTTCCTCCATCTCTAGCCCATGAATGTTTAAAGCCTCCCAACCCCCACTGTATTTGCCTATATCACTTCCAGTGGCAGACTGTTCCAGACATCCCCCACTCTTTAAATGAAGTAGTACTTCCTTACATCCATCCTGAACAACCCTCCTTCCAGCTTCATGACATGCACCCTGGTCCTCTGTCTCCTTTGGAAGAGATTCCCCTTCTGTACCTTGTTCACCCCTGTGAGGTACTGGTAGGTCTCTATCCTGTTCCCTCTCTCTCCGCTGTTCTAGGGTGTACATGTTGAGATCACTCAGCCTTTTCTCATAGGGCTTATGGTGCAACCCCCTACTATCTTAGTCACTCCTTCACTCCCCTTTCATCTCTTCCCCTTTCAAAGGAAAATGTGTATGTCACTATGCCACACACCTCAGTGTGGGGGCACCCCCTGATTAGCATTTTGCCCTGTGTTACAAAACTTCTGGTACCTGACTGTGAAGTAATTCTGTTTTATCTGGTTGATCCCGCCATCCCTCCAGCCTGCATTTAGAATCTAGCACCTCTAGCGGCACAACCTACAATCACCTGCAGCTGACGTCAGAGTTGGGGTGCAGCCATGGGAGTGTGTATAATGTAATCCTATACAACTTGAGTTTGCCAATTAGCGGTCTCAGTGCTATACCAAGTATAGACTGACTGTCAGCTGCCACTCTATACTTGGTCTCAGTATAGCACTGAGACCTCGAATTGGCAAACCAGAGCTGCTAATAGCTCCAGCCATAGGCTTACATTATACACACACTCCCAAGGCTCCTTCTAGGCTCCGATATCAGCCGCAGGCAAGTGTAGGATGGAATGCTAGAGGCACTACATTCAGAATGGTGGTGGGAGGGACGGCAGGATCAACCAGATAAAACAAAATAACTTCACTGGCAGGTACTAGATGTTTTGTAACCTGCTGTGAAAATGGGGGGCCACACCAGTAACCTTTTTGCACTAGCCAGCCAGGCAAGTTGATTCAAAATTGCACTAGCCCACAGATGGTTGCACTAGCCCTTAATTACAATGGTAAATTCTGAAATTCTGATCACTTATACAGGAAACAATGCAAGCAAAGCCAAGAAATACTCTGATTATTGCACATTTATCCTACTCCCACATTGCTTCCAGTTCCACAGCAAAAAAAAAAGACTACAATGCCATCACAGACAGTGAGCCCCCCCATTGTTTTGTACCATGGCCTCCTCTCTTCCTCTTTCTGCAAGCCCCCAACTCCACACCAAACAGAGAGAGAGGACATCACAACAGCAAATGTTCAATCAAACAGTCCTAGCTCTGTGCACATGATAGCTGATGACATCATCATGCACCTCACCACACTGTCACCACCACCCACAGGGCAATGAATAGTCAGGCAGAGAAAGACACTCTCAGCCCCCACCCTATAGTCCAGGGTTCCTCAAATGGTGAGGCCAGCCTCCCTGGGGAGGCCCAACCTGTTCCAGGGGAGGCTCAAGCAAGTCTGAAAAAGTACTGTATTTATATTTCGAGTTTTAGATATTTTTGTGTGAGCCAATGAGTCAAACTGAAAGACAATAATAGTAGGTAAATGTATGTATTTATTTACTAATCAGTGACAAGGAAAGACATGCTTAACTAAGGCTCATTTCAGGTATATCCATGGAAGGGTAGGGAGTGAATATAATTGAAAAGATAGCTGTCAAGCAATACAGAGCAAACAATAGTGAAAACAAATCGGAACAATGAACAAATAATGAGAAGCAACAATTTACTAATTAGACAGGTGAAAGAACAGCCCAAATACAAGGGTTAGCCAGTGAGGTACTAGGAGCAAGAGCAGGAAGGAGCAATAGGATCTCTGAAAAGTTGCTTAAGAACAAGGTATGGGAGGGACAGACAGACATAGGTAGGAAGATTATTCCAGATAGAAGGGAAACAGAGACTTTAGTCTGACCCATGAAGGTATTGCAACAAGGGGAAACAATGGTTTGAGAATCAAAATAGTGGAGCAAGTAGGCTGGCCTGGGGAGAGGGGTTACAATAAGCTGAATAAAATGAGAGCCAACTATTCAAAGGATTTTCACTTTATTTCTAACGCACTGTGCAATGTATGCTATTTTTCTATGGGGAGGCCCAAGATTATTTCAATATTTGGCGGAGGCTCTATATCTTTTCCATGGCATGGGAGAGGCTCACTATGCCAAAGTCCGAGCACTAATGCTATAGTCAGCTGGAGACCTGCACTTCTGAAAGTTTTTGTAAGCTTCAAGTGAGCCAGGAGCAAATCTAAGGTTTCCTTTGGAGTGGGGGCTAGACAACTCTACGGGGCTTGGGAAATAGAAAACTATGACATTTTTATTTGTAAAAGCATTGATTTTAATATGCTCTGCCCCAACAATAACAGATTTTTCTTAAACATTGTCCTTTCATCAGCTCAGGGGAAACAGTACACATGCATAATGCTATACTATCTCTATTTCTGTATAGGATGATCTATGCACCCCAGGAATGCCTGTTTCAAGGTTTTAAATTATGTATTTTATCAAGGTTTATTTTTGTAGCATACATGATCCAAAGCTTTGTTTTTCGGCTAAAAGGACATGCTGAGTGGGATATGGGTGGAATTGTATGGATGGTGATGGCTGGCATGGCCCATTTTGGCCCCATCCACACTGCACCAGTTAGACCCCATAACGGATAGAAACCATTACAACCAGGGAGCGGTGCAGTGTGTCCACACTGCCGCGGTGTCCGTTACGGGACCGGCACCGCAGGTCCACACTTCTGGAGCCAGGTGACCGTTACCATGGCACCCGATCCCACAATGCAGCTCGCGCTGCACTAGGGGACCGGTGCCACGCATCCACACTACACCCGGTAACAATACCAAGGTGTAACCAGTTTCATAACTCTTTATTGAAACCACCTCATATGTGGTTTCAACAATGGTTACAAAAACGCCTTCTGTAACGTTACAGGTGTAAACGCAAACCGTTGTGGTAACAGTTTGGGCACTCTGTAACGTTACAGAGGGCTAGTGTGGACAGGGCCTTTGAAGAGCTGGGGACCCCCTACACTTGCCAGTAATGGCAGCTATGGATCTATGGATGGTCACTTCAGAGTCTGGTCTGCAGTGGTGTCCAGGGAAATAACAGAGTTAAGAGATTTGGAGGGAAGATGGAAGTTATGGTGAGGCTGAAATAAAACCCACCACCTTCAGGGCCGATCCTGTATGCCTCTATACATTTTGTCACTGAAATGTTGGATACAAACACTCAAAATGTAGAGAAATGAGGGGCACTGGTCTTAATAATACTGGACAAATTGTTAGACATAGACACAGTCAGAAAACTGGAACCTAGTGACTTAACAGCACTCTACCCTTGATCACACCCTGGACACTAGCTGAAAGTCTTAGCTGTGGAGTGTTAATGACTCACATTGAGTCTTTTGTGGGATCCCTCTCTTGAACTGCCAGATAACTGCAGCTCTTAATGAGCTGTTAAGCAAACCTGGCCATCTGGAACATTGAGAGAGATTAGCATGAGGATTAGAGAATGCTAAAGTCGAGACTTTTTTAATTTCATTAACAGCCATGAACATCTGCACTAGTCAAGATGGGCAAGTAGAGAGTTAGCTGCACTAGCCCTGGTCAACTTGCACTAGTATTTGGGCTAGTAAAACAATGTTAAGATCGATCCCTGTCCCACACTGAGGTGTGGGGCATAGTGACATGGATAGTTCCCTTTAACTCTGTCTTCCAGATGATTTATTTTAGCAGAACTGCCTATAAATAAATAAAAGAACTACCTATTAATTGGTATATACAAGACTACACTTAATTGTTGTGTTTTTTTCTGTATAAGATCTATACCCATGTCGTTTTCATTTATTTACTATATGTATTATCTCTGAACCTTAATACAAAGATGAAACAAACAAACAAAAAATAACAACACTGTCTTCCCCAACTCATACTGCCATCCCTCCCATTCTTGAATCCCCCCATTGATTCAGTATGCTGCTGACTTCTACACCGTCTCCGCTACTCATGTTTTGCACTTGTTTGTGTCTGTTTGAGTTGTGGTTATTTGGACACTTTTGTACTTGTTGTTTTTATAATATTTTTTTTTTTTTACATTAAATTTCCTTAGAAACTACAGGAGTTTTCTTTCTTGAACAATCAATGGTTGTGGTGATTGGACTAAAATGTTCTGGGTATACAATGGGAAAACCTGGATTTCTTGGGATGAACTTCTGACTACCAATAGTCATAACTATTGTTCGTCATAGTTCATCCATCAGGTCATTATTTTCTCTTTATATCCATCGACTGATAAAGCTTTTCACATAGCTAGAAAAAAAAAAAGATTTCAAAGGCAACACACCCTCTGCAGTCATTCAGAGGCCATGGGCGTGCCCCTAACCAAGGCGCAACACGGTTTCTTTTATTTCAGATGGGGAAAGTGCCACTAGACACCAGGGAAAATGTGAATAAATACATGAATGGAGATTGGAGGGTGCCACTTGACAACTGGGAAAAATTACAGAACTATGGGGATAGCAATCAGAGAGTGGGGGCTGCCACTAGACACCAGGGAAATTTAATGAAAGAACCACAGAGAAGGTGATCAGAGGGGTGGGGGAGTGCCACTAGACATCAGTGAAATATTAAATAATTACAGAAACAGAGATCAGTGGGTGGGGGTCACCCTGGTAGCTCATGAGGCCCAGCCCAACCATGGCCTCAAACTCCAGAGCCACTCCATCCTGTCATCAGACTAATGAACCCACCAGTCATGGAGGCATGCTCCCGAACACACCCACCATCCCTAGCCTGTAACTTTAAACCACCACTCTCTGGGCTCCTT
Organism: Neoceratodus forsteri; assembly: GCA_016271365.2. NCBI lineage: Eukaryota > Metazoa > Chordata > Ceratodontiformes > Ceratodontidae > Neoceratodus > Neoceratodus forsteri. The sequence continues at coordinate 369,297,380 of CM057451.1, read as the reverse complement.
TAGATTCCCCACAACCATGGCAGCATGCTTATCATCCCACCCTATACCAGCCCTGACAGCTTGTTCCCAAGCTCTCGAGACCCATGGCTGCAGGTTCCAGTGGTGAGCCCCCCCAAGCCTTGCTTCTGAACCACTATAGACAAGTCCTCCAGAGATCATGAGCCCCCATCCTAATAGTAGCTCCTGAACCTCCCCTGGCTTGGCAGCAGTCTCCCTAGTCCAATACATGGCAGCAGCCTTCAGAGACCCCACAGCCCTAATGGCAGGCTCTTGTGTACACCCCAAACCCTGGGAGCAGGCTCCCAAAACCCCCCAGCTCAGGTGGCATAATACTCCCCCCACACATAACCCTGCATTTGTGCTCACAAGTCCCAATCCACCAACTCCCATCAAGCCCTAGCCTCTGGCTCTTGAACACTCCACCTTTGGCCTCTGGCTCCAAAGCTCCCCAAAGCCATGTTTGCAGGTTCCAGTGGTCACTTGACTCGCTCCCCCAGACCTGCGACAGCAGGCTCCACAGCCACAAGCTTCTGAACCCCCAGAGACAGGCCCTCAGGAGATCTTGAGCCTCCCCCTTATCCTTGCGACATATTTTGATCCCCCAGTCCTGGCGGCAGACTCCCTAGCCCGAACCCAAGACCTAGCAGCAGCATCCTCAGCTCTGATATCAAACTCTCAAGCACCAACTGGCCCTGACAGTAGCCTCCACAGCCCCAAAGGCAAGCTCTTGAACAAACACCAAGCCCTGGTGGCAGACTCCACAGCCCTGAAGGTAGTCTCCCGAGCGACACACCACCCATCAGAAGCAGAATACACCCTGCTATAACACTGCATTCCTGCTCACAGGCTTAAGCCACCCAGTCAGCCAAGTGTTGAACACCATGGTGCAGAGATCTCTAGCCTCCCTATTGCCCTGGACAGACAGCACCTCTGAGAATGTCACGGATTTTGCTACCTACCATAGGCCCCACCCCAGTTCCCTAAATTCCTTCTGCACTCTTCCCATCTCTGCTTTGGTCCCAGTTAGGTCATTTGTCCCCATCTGGATAGTAACATCCAGTTTCCTTTTGCTATAGCTCTAGTGATCCTCTGATTCACTTTCCACCCCAGCTGAGCCTCCTGGTAAGCACCCAACCTCTCCTCTCCCTCTCTCTGCCTGTTCCCAGCTTCATACCTCAGACAGTGGAGTCCACCACAAAGAGTAGCTTCCTGTTCCTTTGGGATACGCCATGACCCACCCTGGGGCTCTGTTTTGTAGGTCCCACTCATCCTCCCTTAGGGCAACTCTGGGTGACCCTGTGGGGTCTTCTCATTACTCCAACAAAGTGTAGGAGTTCGTTAGCTGCACCGGCTGGGGGATGTGCCTCTGCCCCCCCCCCCATCCTACCTGTTCCATCCATAGGCCAACCACTCCAGCTGCTGGGCATCCTTTGAGAAAGTGGGTGCATATATGGTGGCCCCGGATGGAGGAGGAGGCCTCCCGAAAGCTAGCCAACTTGGCCCAGAAACTGGCAACCTCTGCCCTCAGTCCAGAGGTGCCTGTAGATGGGGAAGCACCACAGCATCCAGAAGGTTCTTCCGAGTACTGCTGCTCCACAGCCACTGCACTGTACCACTCCCAGCAATGTTCCCTTTTTCTGCCTGTTACTAAACTACTTCTCTAAGGGTACTGCTCTGCAAACCATTGTGCCCAGTACCTTGGTGTCACCTGAAGTATAAGTATGTATCTCCTAGCCCCTGTTGCTAATCTAGTCTAGACACTAACCACTACATGTGAAGCAATGTTTTTATTACACCTCCCTGCCTTGCTTTTGTAGTGTATCAGAGTGATCCCCAATACATCCTGCTTGTTGTGTCTATCCGACAACACATAAGCCCTCAGAAAACTGCTTGCAGTTGGATACTATAAAGTCAGGAGAGCCACAGGGTGTGTGGGTCTACCCTCCGGTACCTGTAAGCTAAAGAAAACAATCAGCTCTTTCAGGTGGCCATGCTCTGTATTTGTGCCCTACTGTGAAACTGAAAAGGGGAAGAACTAGACAAAATTAACCCTTGGCTAAAGATCCAAAGCCTGAGTGAGTGATCTTGTCCTCCTATCCACTCGCCATCCCCTGTGTCTGTGGAAAAAGCTTTGTGTGTTTACTGCCCCTGCCAAAAAACAATCAGACCCTGCTAGAAAAACAACAAAAGAAACAATCAGACCTTGTTTGAAAAATGAAAGGACCCCCGCCTTAGGTCATCAAGATGCGATCCTCTGCTTCTCACCGATGTTGCCTGCTGTATCCTCCAGCGAGTTCCTCCGACTGTTGGAGATACAAATACCAGCTGAAAGAAATAAATGAAGGCTATCTGGATTGGACAACAGTAGTACATATGCCTAGAGATACTCAGCAAACACTTTCCACAGCCACTGCCTGGGAACAGGTGCCAGGAAAGTTGCCACCTTTTATAGTAAAATATACATGAACTTTAATTACGATGCAGATAAAATGTTTCACTTTTAAACTTGGAAATGAATAAATTACTGAGAGAACCAACGATAAAAAACTAAATAATAAAATGTAAATCTGTGGGATGACAAATTGTGTGAAGCAGTGTGTTATGGGAGTTGTAGTTAATAATGCTTTACAGTTGCCAAGTTCCCTTTGTTCTAATCATTTAATCGATCCTAACACATGACAGGCAGTTGACTTTTTCATAAAGATTTTATTCACACTTCATTATGTCAGTGACAGCAGTTGTTGAATGTAATGTTGGGGGTGTTATTTATTACAACATACATGATTTATCAGCAACAGTAACACATCTTATGTTTGCAGGTAAGCTCATCAGTGTGATTCATTCACATATTAGCTTTCACAAACACAGGATTAGTTACTGTAATGCAATAGTTCTCTGACTTTGTCACAGTGAGCCTCCCCAAATCCATGGAAAAGATTTTGAGCCTCCCCCCAAAACCTGAAATAATCTTAGGCCTCCCCAAAGAAAAATAACATATTGTACTTTGTGGAGTACACCATGAATAAATTGAAACCTCTTTGAGTACTTGGCTCACATTCAGTTCTTTGTCTTATACTGATGTTGAACCTTTGAAAAACAGCTCCTGTGCTCAGAGGTGTTATCTGAATAACAAATAAATAAAATAAACAAATATTATTCAGCTTATTGTAATCCCCATGCCAACCTTACGTACTCTGCTATTTTCATTCTTGAACCATTGTTACCCTTTGTTGCAGTACCTTCATGTGTCAGACTACTTTCTCTGTTTCCTCTTTATACAAAATAAACTTCCTACATACTTTGCCTCTTCCCATCCTTCCCTGCTCTTAAGCAACTTCTCTGGGATTACTTTGCTCCTTCCTGCTATTGCTCTTAGCACTTCTATGCTCATCACTTATGAGTTGTTCTGCCATCAGGCTTACACATTGATCAATTACCACCACCCATAAGTTAACTGTTCATTGTGTATTTCTTGATTGTTTTACAGTTGCCTTTTGAAATGTATTCACTCCTTACCCTTCCTCAGGTACACCTGAAATTCACCTTCCCTTGTCACCTGTTAGTAAATAAATACATTAAATTCACCTACTATTATCCTCTTTTAGTTTGCATAATCTCTTCACACAAAATATGTAAAACTCAAAATTTAAATACAGTACTTTTTCAGACTTGCTTGAGCCTCCCCTGGAACAGGTTGGGGCCTCCCCAGGGAGGCTGGCCTCACCATTTGAGAAATCCTGCTGTAATGTATTTTACTGTGGTGAGTAAAACAGGTCAGAGCGACAGCATTGATGAATGGACTGCATGACAGACTTGACTTTTTAAGACAGATTTTTATTCACACGTCTCTACATTAACTTTTGCACACATATGATTTATTGTTAAAATGCATTTTATTGTGGTGTGTAAAATGAGACAAAGAGCAATAGAGATGATAATAGTGGCAGTTTGACATATCGGGTATCTGCTAAATAGCTAGTGAGCCCGGTGCCAATATCGCAGATTGCTTCCTGGTAAAAATTTCAGTGCGTGTCAATTGACGCACATGCCCAGTCAAAGTTGGGTACCATTCTCGCAACCGGTACCGATCTGGCATGGCACAGGTAGCATTAGTGAGCCAGAACAGCCTGCTGGAAATAGTAGGGCAGAAAGGAGATGTGGATGCACGCTCTACCACCGCCTCCCCATTTGCAAACTTTGATAAATGAAAGAATAAGTACCTCCACCACAGCCACACACACACACTTAGTTCCCCAGAAAACCGTGACTGGATGCCATATGTGCTCTGGTGCAATTACTTTAAAAGTTATAAATAATTACAGTCAAACATGCACTGCCCCATAGCAAAACATGACTAAGCTACTTTACTGGGTAAAGCTACCAAATTCCTGGGAGGGCTCAAGGGGCGAAACATTGAAGCCGGGTGAGGGCTGACCAGCCCCCAGAAGCTCTGGGGGTTTAGATGCTCTGTGGTGAGTTTTGGGTTTTTATTGAAGATGAAAGATGCTTTTGTTATGTCTTCTCTACTCATGACTCTAGGGGGGAAAATATATTTTCCCCCTGGAGTCTCAGGGTGTGTGAGACTCCCTGGCCAGCCTTGGCTTAGAGTGTGCAGCTGCATCTGGGCTGGGCTACTGGCTGACCAACAATGCTGTCAACCAAGCACCCCATAAGCATTATTGCTTGCAGTTATGCTGCTGCAGCCTGGAAGCACTGCAGGCAGGACAGAACCAGAAGCTAAAGCAAAGTTAGCACTGCCACCAATGACAAACGTTTTTCAGCTCCCCTGCAATAAAAGATCAAGAGTCTGAGGACTCATTAACTCTGAAGCCATGGATTTAAGGAAAAACAGTCTGATCTAGAACAGATGATGTAGTAGGGAGCACACACATTAAAATTAACAAATCATTGCAATTCAGTTTTCTGTTCTGCATGTACTGTCTGACTGCTGCATGTAAAACATGTATGCTAAGCCCTGTAACTAGCATGCAACAGTACAGCCATGAGTAAACTATTCTCACAAGAAACTGAGAAAAACAAGCTCAATCACCAGGAGGTCCTCACAAAAAAAAGCAGGAGACCCTCTGAGTCCCACACTGCCCCAACCCCCCACCCCTGGAAGGCTAGTTTGCAGCTCGGTGTAACACGGCCAGTCTCCTCTCCCCAGAACCAAACCGTTGTTACTGCAAGGTAGGAAGGCACCAGTTCCTAAAGTAACCCAACTCCGGAACTTGGCAAACAACAAACTGGGCGTCTGTCAACATGGGCTGCCATCTGTGCCCCAATGCATTTATTATGTTAGCAAATACAAACAAATAAAGTAAGAAAAAATGTGAAGATGGGTCAAAGGAACTTAAGAGGCAACCCATTGCTCATCGTGAAAGGAAAATGAACATGTCAAGTAATAAAAAAAAAAAAAATAACTTACGGACTGTCGGGTTGCTCCAAGCTCCTCTGTCCCATCTGCAGAGTGGTATACCGGAAGAGTTAGGGTGGCGTTGAATTTTTAAAAGAACGGTTCTGACCGACAAAAAGAAAATGATGATGTGGCCAATCAGCTTGGTAAGCATGGTGGCCAATAGGAACAGTAGGGTGACTGACCAATCCAAGGACATGGTGTGTTTGGCCAATCAGAGGATGCGCCGCCCAGTGGGCGCAGTTGAGGGACTATTTTGCACTTCCGCAAAAGATACCAGATCTGACAACAGCCAGCTATTTGTTACACATGGGGAGCTTGGCAAAGGCAAACCTGCTGCAAGAAAAAACACTTCTAGGTGGTTGGTCTCTTGCATACAATTATGCTACGAAGAAGCAGGTAAGCATCCCCCTTAGGGCTTAGAGCACATTTTACAAGGGTCACTGCAGCAGCCTCAAGAAGCATCCCTCTGGCAGATATCTGCAAAGCAGCTACCTGGAAAACTGTATATACATTCACTAAGCACTACTATCTGGATATTCCGTCCAGACGAGATGCTAGGCTTGGGACAGCAGTTTTACAGAAACTTTTTCCTAAACAGGTTCCAGACTTCCCAGCCTCCAAAGATACTGCTATGCAGTCTGCAGTTTTTGTGTGACGTCTCTATTGGACTCATGTTGTTTTGAGAAAAGAGATGACTCACTGTAGTAAAAAGAGTTCTACATATAATATGGGTTTAAATACTCTTTTCTGCCTGAGCCTTTGAACATGTGTACACACTTTATATTTTAAATATTACTGTGTTTCTGCCGTCACTGTAACTTGGTTATGATTGCAATATCTCTGTAACAGGCTGCACCCACAGCACCTAATAATTTGTCATTGTACTGTATCCTGGGTCACCCCTGAAAAAGGGACCTTCGTGGCTCACCTGGTAATCAAAATTTAATAAATAAATAAATATGTATTTTAAAATATTTATGGTAATCGGACCTACTGGTGCAGCAGTAGAGCTACTGCCTGTATTGCTGGCAACCCAGGTTTGGGATCGAGTCTGGGTGGTCAGAGTGCCAGCCAGGGGGAGGTAGGATGAGCATCTGCAGGACCGCTTTCCTCCTCCGGGGGGGGGGGACTGTGGTTCCCAGTGTAAGTGCTGCTTCCAGTGGAGGCTGGGAGTGCAGGGCCAGCAAGGAGACCACATGGTTTGGGAGCAGATGTCAGCAGATATCTGCTGGGCACATGTAGGACCAAGCGCACCCCATGCTGATGATTGCACATCTGCATCTCCTAGGGGCACCCTAAGGAAAGAAAATACCCTGACAAAGTCACACACTGAGGCCGGGAACCCTTGCAGGTGCTGCCTCTAGCCTGCTGTGGTGGATGCCGAGGAGGGGGACTGGGTTAGCATCTCAGTCCTCCCTTCTTGGACCTGGGGGGGAGCTCCATAATGGGGGGCAAGCCACAGTCTCCTGGATTTCCCCCAGTAGGTCCCCAGAGCCAGCACAAGCCCAGAGGTGAACACAGAAGGGGTCAGCTGGCCAAAATGGGGTAAATCCCCAGCCTCATCAGGAGACTAAAATAGAATAAAAAAAAAATGATAGCATACTTACTAAAACATTTCTAAATTTTGTCTGCTTATTTTTTGCTATTTAACTTACTATAAACATTGCAATTTAGCTAAATAGTACCACTCCCTTCTGCTCTTCAGCACAAATCTGACATTAGAACAGTAGAGGGAGCATCACCACATAATGACACTTGAATGGAATTCTTATTCCACAGCACTGTGCTAAACTCTGAGGTGACATCGCAGAGTGGAGATGATGCATTTTTTTGTATTGGCTCACTATTGGCCCACTAGAAGAAACATCATTACTACAGTAAGTAACTTTTGCTTGCACTCCCTCCTTTTAAGCCAAACTTCACACCTCCGTGATGCATCTGGCCCCCAGTCCACCTCCGAATAGGATTTCGAAGATTGCATGCAATGCAAACCCAGTCTCCCAGGTGACAACAGTCAGTGGAACTGCTTGGCTGTTGTCAGTGTGACTTATTTATTTATTTTATTTATTTATTTTATTTATTTGTACATATCAGAATTACAATCCTTTGAGTCATGGAATCATTTCCAAATGCTCGTTGTCAGAGAATACATAGACAATCACAGGGTTATGTAGTTCCATGGACAAACACAGAGTTACATAATTTCGTAGAATACATCTTTACATAATTACAGTCCAAAATATTTGTACAGACAGGTTGTAATGACAGTGTACTTTTACATGAGTTAATGTCATTGGCCTATACAAGGTGGTAGCTAGGCAATTAGTGCGAGAAATGTAAGTGGAGAACTGGAGTGATGTAGAAATTAGCAGTCCAGGGGACATTGTCAAGTAGGTTGTGGACTAGCAGTTGTGCCCACAAGTAGGAGGGCCAGTAAGGGATGGGAATCAAGAATGGTTATGCACACCTACAGCAGCAAGTGGTGAATAAGTGGTTCCTGAGAGCAATTTTGAAGGGACCAATTTTAGGGAGGTTGGTGATAGTGGCAGGGAGGGAGTTGAACCAGGATGGGGCCCTGTAGCAAAAGGACCGCTGTGCAAGTGAGGTCCTGGCTCTAGGTACCAGGAGGGTGGCCTTACAGGTGCTGCGGGTGGAAACAGCAGGAGTGGCATGGTGGAGGGCGGAGGACACTCCAGGGGGGGAGAGACCAAGGAGTATTTATTTGATCAGCAGACATGACTGGTAGAGGAGCCTCTCCTCAAAGTTAAGCACGTTGGCAATGGAATATAGTGAGCAGGTGTGTGTACGTCTGCCAGTACCAGTCAGAAGCCTGCAGGCCTTGTTGATGGACAATTGGATTTTATTAAGCACAGTATTGTCTGTGGCTGCATAGACTGGAAGGCCACAGTCCACAAGGGACAGAACTGAGGAGGTGATAGCCAGCCGGAGCGCCTGGGGTAGGCAGTCCCTGTGGCAGTATAGTAGGCCAATCCGTGAGTTCATGGTGAAAGAGAGGGTGCAAATATGGGAGTGAAAGGTAAGGGCTAGATCGAAGGTACTGCCAAGATATTTATAAGAGGACACTTGTTCAAGGGGGTGCTGAGTGCTTGGAAGTATCTGGAGGAGGGTGTGTGTTTCTGGCCCTGCATTGGCGATGGGTGAAAAGCATAGCTTATTTTGTTTTAGATTAATGACCAACCTGTGGTCTATGAACCATTGCTCTATCTGGTTGAAAGAGAGCTGGCGAGAGACCTGGAAGGAGGCAGGGTTTGGGTGCGAAGCAAATAGGACTGCATCATCTGCATAGAGAAGTACCCTACCAGCACAGGAGCTGGGTAGCGTGTTAAGGTAGAGGCTGAAGATGAGAGGGCCCAGAATGGAGCCCTGGGAGATGCCAGAGTGGACAGACTGGGTGTTGGACAGGGTGCTGTGGATTTTACGCACTGGGACCTGGAGGACAGGTAGCTGTTAAACCAGGAGAGGGGCCCTGGGGAAAGCCTAAGTTGGAGGAGGGAGTCAAGCAAGAGGGGATGGCAGACCTGTAAAACCAGGGCTACAGAGGATTAAAGAAAACTGTCCCTTTAATGAGTGTAGTGTATGCACATCATGTGACATTCATACAGATTTTTGTTTCTAGCCTACTACAGGAGGCCCGCCAGCAGCTGAACCTGGACCAAAGGAACAAGATGGAAGCCTTAGAGATAGACCAGGTCTGCCTGTCTCTCAACTTGAATTCTCCAAACATCTCACTGAAGCCCCACCCAACACAAGTGCCACCAGGGTAAGAGCATAAGTGCCAGAAGGATAGCTCACGTGCTACACTCACATAGAAAGCACCCTTTAAGCAGCAACAGGCACTTCCATGAAAACGTTTTAAAAACACAATATGTAGGCACAGCTCAGTTTGTATTTAATACATTTTTTTCTGTGTCTTTCCACTTTGTCAATGGGAATTATTCACACAAGATGGCATATAGGTTTAGTCTTTGCCGTATTGGTCCTTGTAAGAACAGATCCAGAAGCAAATGATTTGATACCTTTTATTGGACCAATGTAGATGTAACAAAAAGAACAAAGCGCTTTAGCTTTCGGACCAACCCAGTCCTTCCTCAGAAGCTTAATGACAGTTATTTAGAAAATCCCATACTTTTAACACCCAGATCATGCAGAAAAAAACCTGAAAAAATTCCCATTGGTTTAAAATACTTATTTAAAAAATAACACAAGACACATCAGAGAAGCTGAAAAGTACTAGTTTAGCTTCAGCTGAAAAGGCCTAAAGGTCAGATGTGCTTAGACTAGAGCATAACAACATGCAGAGAGTACACTGCACATAAATTAAAATGACTTGGAGATACCTTCAGAGTAAGATAAGAACATCTTGAGCATAACACGATGGGTACTGGTCAAATAGTAATCATACAAAAAATGTATAGTTCCTATCCAGTGTTTGAGGTGTGCAAATACCTTTTCCTGAATATTCAGCTAAATATTCAGTATTCGGTGGCCAAATATTTTGGGCAATGTACTTGAGTGAAAACTAAAAAACAAACAGCCCCCTGCCCTCCTTCAATAGCCCAAATACTGTAAAATGCCACTCTGTCCCTCCACCCTCTGCCAGAAACCCAGTCTCCCCTCCACACAGGAACCACATTTGGATTAATTTAATCAAAGTTGAAAAGAATCTCATGATGGGTATCAGGCACAACCTACCCACCTCCATGACTGGCCACCATCCTTCCAGTGTAAATACAGTGCTTGTTTCCACTTTAAAAATTACTTTATGTCCCCCCCAGCTCCCTACCCTGACAGCACCCCCCATCACCCATTTCTCAGTGGGAGAAGGCGACTGGCACAACCCATCTTCCTTCATGGCCGCCTGCTTTCTCATGAATGAAAGTGCTCACATTCTTGCTTACTCTGTAGTGAAACCAGCTGATCAGTTGGATTCACTGTAGGGTGAGTAAGCACACAGGCACTTTCATTAATGGGAAGGTGGCTAGCAGTGGAGGAGAGTAGGTTGTGCTGGTTGTCTTCTCCCACTGAGAAATTAATGCTGGGGGGGAGGAGATCAGTGTGCTGCCAGGGTAGGGAGGTGGGTGGAACAGAAGTATTTTTTAAACCACAACAAGCACAGTATTTACACCAGATAGACGGTGATCGGTTGTGGAGGTGGCTGGGTTGTGCCAGTTGCTCATCGTGGGATTTTTTTCAAATGTGATTAAAAATGTGTCCTGTTGTGGGTGCTGTGGGTTGGGGGGAGGAGGGGAGAATGGATTTCTGGCAGAGTGTGGGTGGATGTGGGTTGTATTTTACAGAAATTGGCTGGGGGAGGTGGGTAGGGGTTATTTCTTTTTTTCTTTTTTTTTTTGGTTTAAAGAATAGTATTTTCCAAATACATAAAGAATAGTGTTTTCCAAATACAAATAGTCCCCTATTTGGGAAGGGCTCCCGAGTATCCAGATTAACCATAGCGTTGAATCAAACTTGTTGTTTTGAACTAAATGTGAATAAAAATGCTCAGCATAGTGAATTAAATGAACAAGTGGATAGTTTATCCATCAAACAGTGAATTCAGTACTAGGTAGGTTATGGTGCTGGAATATGATACATGCTCAGAGTGAGGACAAATTGAACAACATGGTTTTACTGTGTTCATAACACTAGGTCTACCATGAATCTTAAGTTGGAGTTACCATGCTATAAAACCACATGAGGCAGACATTTTTTAAGTCTAGGGCCATTAAGAAGTGGAACGCCTGCCCTCAAAGAGTAGTAGGAAATCAGTCAATAGATCAGTTTAGAAAGATCTATGTGGCATATTTGAAGGAAAGCTGTTTTTAATCATTTAAATAATGGGCAAGATATTCAAAAGAGTTGCACCATGCGCAATAGGGTTGCGCCTGCGCAAGTCCGAAATTGCTCCATTCTGCGATATTCAGCAGGAGGCAGTTGCGCCACTGAAAACATGCTGAGCAACAGCAATGCAAATGAATGCATGTTTGGTCCCAGAGGAAGGATCCCTTAACAAGCTGATTCAGTGACTTGGACCTGATCCAAGCCCTTCAATGGTGGCAGGATCAGGACAATTTAAGCCAAGGGGTTCCATTTGCCACTCACCCTCACATTGTCCAGCACCACATACGGAAATCACCAACAACTAAGCGCCCTGAATGGTTTCTAGTGTCAGCTCTTCCTCAGGGAGGCTGGTCCTATGCAAAGACTGCCTTTATACTCGTGTCTCTGAAAGACCACAATACAGTGTACAAATAATCCCACAGCTCGCACTGAACCAAAAAAATAAAATGTGAAACAATATTAAAGTAAGGTTATAAACCTAAAATAAAAATTTCTTAAACTGCAGCTCAAATCAGTAGCAGTAATACTGTATTAATAATATTCAGAAAAAATATATTTGCATCATAAAGACATCAAAACATTTTTAATGAATCAGATGTAAGCCCCGGGAAATCCAATTAACAGGTAGTTAATGATAATTCTGAGTCATGCTCACCCTGGAGACCACATTTCAAAAATCTTATACTGGAGGTCACCAGAGGTCCACTGGGGTGCGATAATGCTCACCTCATCTGCACTGAGCAATTTAAAACCACTTATTGGTTTAGGGTGTGGAGTGCAGAAATAATGATGCCCATTCTAAAAAGCTCTGAGAGAGACGCACTGCCAGACCTGTATCTATAATTCCTATTTTAATGGAAAACCAGTTTATAAGCAGTTCAAGGCAACTTGAAGTAGCACTATCGCATAGAAACCAAACTGCATCCAACCAAAATAAAATAGCAACAAGCACTTTAAGGCAGGGTACAGAAACCATGAAAATCCAGAACCTAACCTACTCCCCAGAAGTGCAGCTATCCGCAGTACGCTTGCCAGCAAAAGACAATGTACTAGCAGACTCCCTAAGCAGGATCAGCCAGGGGAACCACAAGTATAACCTGAACCAACAGGTGCTGGCATCAGTGTTCAGATGGTGCAGTACACCAGAAATAGATCTGTTTGCTTCCCAGAAGAACAACTAGCTCCCACTCTTTTATTGCAGACTGCTAGTGGTGGTCGCAGTTGCTGAGGCCGTTCTAGTTCTCAACTGGTCAGGGAAGTTTCTGTATGCCTTCCTTTCATTTCCACTCTTACTGAGAGTGCTCATAAAACTGAGAAAGGAGTCAGCAACAATGATTCTCATAGCACCAGACTGGGTCAGGCAGATCTGGTACTCCATGTTCCTGTCCTTCTCCAACAAGCCACCTATCAATCTGCCACTGAGATACAATCTGCTGATGCTGTCTTAGAGCAGGATAACATTCCCAGGTCTGAGAACTGTTTGCTTCAGAGCATGGTTCTTGAAGAGCTAGAGTTTTCTGGACTATATCTTTCAGAAGAAGTAATGAAGGTGTTGAATGTTTCTAGGAAACAGCAACAAGGAAAAGTTACTCTTCAACATGGAAAAGGTTTTCTTTCTGGTGTGCTCCTAGACAGATTAAGTCAATCCGGTCAGGTCTGTCTACAGTCCTGGACTACCTAGTCCACCTCCAGTCACTGGTCCTAAGGCCATCAACTATGAAGGTACATTTGACGGCAGTCTCAGCTTACACATCAGCTGGCAAAGACAGGTCAGTGGCTTCACAACCCATTTTCAAAGACTTTAATTGCACACACCCTCCAGTGAGGGGCCCTGTCCCATCCTGGGACTTAAATGTATGCATTGCCCAGGTGATGGAGGCTCCTTTCAAGTCTATGGCCACTGCTGCATTAAAGTATGTCACTTGGAAAACAATGTTCCTGGTGGATGTAACATCTGCTAAAAGGCTGCAAGCCCTCTGCACAGATCCAAACTACATCATTTTCCACAGGAACAAGGTATTACTGAGGACGAACAGAAAATTCCTTCCATATGTGGTGCTGGAATTCCATCTGAATCAGTCAGTTGCCCTTCCTGTTTTCTTTAAAGGATAATCCAGCTCAGGGGAGCAAATACTCCACTGCCTGGATATCAGAACGGCATTGAGTTACTACCTGGGCCACTCAAAGGATGTCAGGTACACTTGCACTAAGTTGTTTGTCACTTATAGTGAAGTGGGAAAAGGCAAACCAGCTTCCAGGAGAACAGCTTCTCACTGGATAGTCTCCTGTGTACAGTTTTGTTATGACCAATCTGGTAAAGTTGTACCCCGAGGCCTTAGGGCACACTGTATAAGAGTCACCTCTGCCTCTGTGGCAGCTTCAAGGGGTATCCCCCTGCAAGAAATCTGTAAAGCAGCTACCTGGAAAACAGTACACACTTCCACAGAACACTACTGTCTAAAAATACAGTCCAGGAGAGATGCCAGCTTTGGTGCTGCTTCCTTGCAGAACCTTTCCCCTAAATAGGTCCAGTACCCAGCCTTCCAAGGTACTGCTATGGAGTCTGCTGTTGTTAAACATAACTGATGGATTCCTGGGGTTTGAAGAAAAAATTACTCGTTGTAGTAATGCTGTTTCTTTCAAGGAAGGCATCCCTATGTTTAACAATCCCTAAAATTGAGTTGAGCTACTGTTTAAGGATTTTTTAAGTCTGTAACTTCAGTATAGTATTGTTTCAGATGTTTTCACTGTTTTGGTTCAGTGCAAACTGTGAGATTAGTTGTATGTTGTAGTGTAACTAATTGCACTGTCTCTTTAAGAGATACAAGTATAAAACCATAGTCTTTGCAAATAACTGCTCATGCTCGAAACCGGTTGGGGCTCTTAGCTGTTGGTGATTCCTGAATATAGTGTTGGACAGTGTGAGTGTGTTTTTACTTTTCACGGCACTCCAGTAAATACTGGAATATTGAAGATTGATGTGCCTGGTATTGGTGCCAGTTTTTTTGTCTAAATTCCACTTCCTGCCTTGTTTTCTCTGCCCCTTCCCCATTTTTCACTTGTTTCCCTTGTCCTCCACCCCGTCTTCAGATTCACCGTGGCTACACCTTTTGGCTGAGAGCGCGGTAGGGTGGGCAACTGACTACCTTCACAGCTGATGTCAATGCTACTCTTTGGTCACCAGGCAAAGAAGGGTGTGTAAATGCTATATAATAGCTTGGTTTCATTTTTTCTCTAAGGGAAACATGGTATGCATGGGGAGCCCTTATTATTAACTGAAATCTAGCAGATTACAACCTTATAATGTATGTTAGACGCTGTTAACCTTAGAAATCATCATTTCCTAAGGTTGTTAATATCGATGTGGCGTGGAGTATGTTGTTAACCTATCGATCCTCGTCACGCCGATAGGAACAACAGCTAGTAGTCTCTATGCGGCCTTTTCGACACGAAACCGACTGAAGGGAAACCGACGGGAAGGACTGAAGGGCAGCGGTGACTTTTAAAAGCGTAGCCCTTTTTTTTTTTATGGTGGGACCATACACTGCAAAATAATGTATGGTCCTCTATAAAGCGGCGGTCAATTTTAACCGTCTCGAGGTTGCCATGGCGACGTAAACCTCTCGAGCTTCGCTCTCGAGGTTTACATGGTCACCCTGGCAACCTCTCGACTGTTAACTGACCGGTTAACGATAGAGAACCATACATTATCCTCTATGTTATGCCATCAGTATGACATCACTCTGTTGTTAACCCTTCTTGAGTGTGTCATATCAATGGTATAACAAAACAGAATGCTATCAACAATCAATGTTCCGTAAAGTAATCCAGTAAAGTAAAGTCATTCAATTCATGATTACACAATCTTGGTAGGCCAACACTATAAAATATAATGTACAGTCTTTGGTTAACAACCCCGCTGAAAACACTTCTTGAGGTTGCCATGACATCTGAAAACCTCTCAAGCTACACTCTCGAGGTTTACAATGATGTCATGGCAACCTATCAAAGTGTTTACAGCATGG
Organism: Neoceratodus forsteri; assembly: GCA_016271365.2. Taxonomy (NCBI): domain Eukaryota; kingdom Metazoa; phylum Chordata; order Ceratodontiformes; family Ceratodontidae; genus Neoceratodus; species Neoceratodus forsteri. The sequence continues at coordinate 369,282,077 of CM057451.1, read as the reverse complement.
TTATTAATCATAAACCATATGTTATCCTCTATATAATCTGCCGTTATAACCAGAGGAATATAACAGCGAACACACACCAGATTTCCCTTGCATTGCACATGCACCAGCTGTAGCTCTTCTGTTCTTCAGCGCTGCTGCCATTCCTTACCACCAGAGGCTTCACTGCCACTCGGAGCAGATTCAGAGAAAAGGGTTACCGCGCTCAACAGTCCCGGAGGGTGCAACAACAGGGTGGCTACCCCAGAATGTCCAAACAGGTTCACCCTTTTGAAGCCTTAGTTAGAGGCGAAGCGCTAGGGGTTATACCTGTAGGGTGACTGGCAATGGCTCAGGACGCACAGAGCAGTTGGCCGAATAAATGTTTTGTTTTTTTGAAACTTGAACTTGAGCCTGTGAGTATTCTTTTGGTGTGCAACTAACTGCTGAACCTGTTTGTTCACTGCCACTCAGAATCAGCCATAAGTTCTTTAAAAAAAAAAAAGAAAAAACATTCACTGGGATAACATTTTAAAGTGGGCTCCTTTTAAAAAAATGAAAAAAAAAAAGAAAAAAGTTAATGGCTCTTACAGTAGGCACTTTGGACCGCAGACTGCGTTGAAACCCAACCGAACCGCGGCTGCACAGGGATGTCTTTTATTTTACATAATTGGTGTGGCGAAAAAAATGATACCCAGCAATTATATAAAATAAAATATGGGGTTGTGTGTAAAACTCAAAAACTCAAATTTTACACACTCTCGGTATTGGTGCTTAAAGAAACCCTAGAGCTTTGTTTTCGGGTTTATGTAGCATCCAACACCTCGGTGTGTGTAAAATTTTCAGTAAGCATACAACCCCATGTATTTTATTTATTTAGTTTTTGTTAACCGGGTAGGTGCACTAGCCATAAAATGACTATTTTCAGGCACGACCCGGGAGAGTACAACAAAAGGAGAACAGTTGAACAACAGCAACATGGGTACAATAATACAAATAGAGGAACAATACAGCAGTGCTACAAAAATACAATGGGTAGAAACAACAAAAAATAATGGCAAGCATTATACAGATAATGGAATGATTCTATATATGGGCCTTCTAACGACATGAGTCTGATAATGATGCCATACAAAAACTGCATCATCTCCACTCTGAGATGTTGCCTCAGAGTTTAGAATGGTGCTGTGGAATCAGAACTCCATTCAAGTGTTGTTATGTGGTGATGATCCCTCTACTGTTCTAATGTCAGATTTGTTTTCTTCGCTGAAGGGAATAGTCCCCTCAAAGCCTGCTCCAAGTCCATCGGCTAAGTCCCTTATTTACTTTAATTTGTAAAAACTCATATTGTTTTTCCTATTTAGTTCTCGATATTTGCATTAGTTAAAGCGGTTATGTCATCTATTCAAACACCATGAAGTCTTGCTATATTATAACAATAGCAGTCAGCCACTGCAGCTGAACTGCCCCGGAGAGGAAGGAGTTAACTCCAGAGGATCTGGAGTTCTACAGCGCGAGGGCGCTGTGCCAAAGTTTCCATCTGGCCAGTTTCAAATGAAACTGTCAGATTCTTTATCTGGCTTCACTGAACAGTCGCCCGAGATCAGCTCCTTCAGCTCGGTTCATTCTCGGTTCACGAGTATTTTTCGGTTCATTTGAACCGCAAAAGTATTTATTTTACGCATTTCGTTAAAAGCTCTATCTGGTAAACCGTAAGTACAAATTTAAAGTCTGTGTGGAAATTCAATTATCGGTTCGGTTTTGAACCGATCGGTTTGCTGATTTTAACGCTTTGAAGTGTTTGGTTGGGCTTTTTAGAGTGCGGTTCCCGGTTCTTATCGGTTCTAAAAAAACTGGTTTTCAAGGGTTTTCAAATACCATTGACGCAGTTAGGAACCGATAAGGGTGTCTTCTTTCTGGCACTGCCATCAAAAGGGCAAGTTTTTGGATAGGCTGGCATTATGTCTGAGAAACCCAAAAGAAAACCGCGCCACTGGGTTTCAACACTGGATGTCTGTGGGGAAGCCTTTGCCAAGGCTGACCCACACACCACTTGTGTCTATTGTCTGGGGCTGACACCTCCTGTCAGACTGCCAGGTGTGTAAAAATTTCCTGCAGCCACCCTGGAAAAGAGATTGGGCCGGCTCAGGGCAGAGAGACCAAAAGTCCGCTGACCGGATGGCCAGCCGGTCCAGCACCCACTGGACTAGAGGTGCCCTCTGACCAGGCGAGACTTCCTCGGGCAAAGGAAGGCTGGTTCAGAGGAACCAGTCCCAGTTAAAAAGACAAAGAAATCAGTAGGTTTGGAGTCCAAAATTGTCTCTCCAACTGCTGCAGAGATAGCTAAAGCCATTCAGATTGTCCAGTCACTGTCTCAGGGACCTGTCGAACCACCAACAGTTGGTAAAAGGTTGGTTCGTTCAGTTCCAGTGGTTCAGGAGTTTGATGTTGAGGAATTTTATGAACCACAGGAAGGGAGGAGAATTTGATCAATATATGTGTGGCTGGGAGGGTCTGGGCGTGCCCATTGAACCGGACATTTCTCCAGACAGACCTTTAGAATCTCCTCCTATTCTGTCTGAGTCCCTTCTCATTTATGTTTACAAAAGGTTGCAGAAACCCTCCAGCTTCCTTTAGAGGAGGCTGTGGATGAGCAAGAGGAGCCTGATTATGTAGAAATGATGGATATACCAGAGTCTAGGAGGTTGTCTATTCCTTTGCATAAGTCATTTAGGAAGCAAACAACAAAGATTTTAAAAATCCTCATTCTGTCCCTCCTGTAGATAAAAAATGGACAGAAGGTATACTTTGTCAGGCTCTGATACAGACTTCCTCACTGAACAGTGTAGTCATGTAGGTGTGGTACAAGCTGCAGCCTGTGACAGGCTAATATTCCCTGGCCTCCATCCTCCTGATAAGGATTCAGGAAGATTGATGCCATGGCGAGAAAAAACAGTATATGGCAGCTTCTTTGGGACTCAAGCAGGCAAATTATATGGCTTATGTAGCTAGATATCAGAAATCTAGATGGGACACAATATTGCAGTTAGCCAAGCAGGCCCATGGCCAGCTGGCTAGTGAGTTGGAACAGGTGGCTGCTGATGGCATTGAAGCCTCTAAAGTTCAATTTCATACTGCTGTTGATGTTAATGATGTCTCCTCTAGGGTCATGGCCACTTCTGTAGCTTTCGTGGGTTGGCATGGCTCAGATGCACTAATCTGTCCCAAGATACTTAGTCAAAGGCTATGGATTTTCCTGTAGTGGGAAATTCTCTGTTTGGGGAACAAACAGAAAACTATATGAAAAAGATGGATGAATACAGAACTACCTACAAAAGTGCCCAGGCTAAGGAGAGGCATGCCACTCCACAAAGGCACGCTCCCAGAGAGTGGGGCAGGCCTTTCCACAGGCCTTTTACCAATCTCAAGCCTCCTCTGCTTTTGCGCAGAGGGTTTCTTCAGAGGCAGGGGTAGGCGAGGCACAAGTGAACCGTCCCCTCCCTCAGCCTAAGGCTGCTGCCAAGCAGGCACCTTGATGGGTGCCCAGGGCCGATTCTCCTGTACCAGTGGGGCAGGTTGGCTTATTTCAGCCAGAACTGGCTGTCCTTAACTTCGGACAGATGGGTTCTGGAGGTAATAAGCCAGGGTCTGATTCTCAACTTCAAACAGTTTCCAAAGATGAGAGCCAGACATTTTCCACCTGCAAATCCTTCAAAGTCCTTGCCTGGAAGCAGAGGTTTCTTCTCTTCTGGACTGCAAAGCAGTGGAAGGGTCCCTCCTTGCCATCAGGGCAGGGGCTATATTCAAGATACTTTCTTACCCCAAAAGACAGGAGAATGGCGGCCCATTCTAGATTTAAGGTACCTGAACAAGCATCTTTGAAACCAAAGTTCAAAATGTTGACTCTGGCAATGATATTGCCTTCTCTAAGACCAGGGACTGGCTAGCTTCCCTGGACCTCAAGGATGCCTATTTTCATGTTCTGATCAGGCCTTCTCACGAAAGTACCTCAGGTTCGAACTGCCCTCAGGCCACTACCAGTTCAGGGCAATGCCTTTCGGCCTTACCTCTGCCAAGGGTATTCATAAAATGTCTAGCTGTGGTAGTGGCTCACTTAAGAAGGCAAGGGGTTGCTGTGTTTCCCTACCTGGACGACTGGCTCATTGTGGGTCAGTCTCCAGATCAGGTGAAATCCCACTTGCAAGTCACCCAGCAGCTTCTCACTTCCCTGGGATTCCTGCTAAATTTACCAAAGTCAGTTCTGGAACCAGTTCAGGTCCTAACTTTCATAGGTGCAGAATTGAACACAAAGTTAGCCAGGGCATTTCTTCCCTCGGAAAGGGTAGACAGACTCATTGCCTGGCATCCTCCTTTACCCTGCAGTCTCTCGACCAGCAAGGCATTTCTGCAACTCCTGGGGCACATGGCTGCTTCCACAGCTGTAGTGCAAGGAGCAAGATTCCAGATGAGGGACATTCAGTTCCATTTGAGGGCCTATTGGTCTCAAAGGAAGGACCCCCTTTCCAAATTGGTCCCAGTGACTCAAACTCTGATCCTGGCCCTCCACTGGTGGCAGGACCGAAGCATCTCGCTCCCCCATCCCCACGCAACTCACTATAAATGGTGAGGTCACTCAAGATCATCCCACTATCGCTGAAGCCCTTAACTCGACCTTCTCGGATCTATCCCCATCCTCCCTCCTAACTCCCCCAACTGAGCTCTACCAATACCCCCTTCGGCTCAAGTCATCACCTACCACGAGGCAAATCGCTATATTACCAGGGCCATCTCTCATACCGCTGCTAGCAATGACTCCCTTGATCTTAAACTCCTGAGGCTCTCCTTGATGCCACTCTACCACACTCACTAAAATTCTTAACCTCTCGCTCTGCTCAGGCCAGTTCCTCCTCCTGGAAGGAGCCATAATCACGCCCATCCTGAAGGTTGGTGACCCCACCAACACCAGCAACTACAGAACCCATCTCAATACTTCCACCTCTCTCCAAAGCCCTAGAAAGAATAGTCTCTGACCAGTTAACCGAACACCTATCTAAGCATAAGCTCCTCAGCCAGGAGCAGCATGGTTTCCGCTCAGGTCATAGTACCATCACCGCTCTCAGAGCTCACCTCCATTCCTACATGAAGCCCTCGACCATGGCTCAATTGCCAGGGCCATATATGTGGACCCTAACAGAGCCTTCGACACGGTCAGTCACACGAGCTTCTGCTTCAAGTCCTCCCTAAACTAAATGTGGTCCCGGAGACATTGACCTGGTTCAGGATTACCTCACAGGCTGCTCGCAACAAGTCAGGATATGCTCCACCTCTCCACCCCTAAACAGTTTCCTCAAGGGTCCCTCAGGGGTCAATCCTAGGCCCACTGCTGTTCACCCTCTTCCTAAACTCCTCCCTAAGGCTTGCAGTGGTCAGTTGCTCCTCTATGCCGATGATGCGGTTCTGTTCTGAAACACCCCCACCCTACACGCCTCCAACAGGCCCTTCTAAAGGCACTTCCGGAACTAGAGACCTGGTTCTCTGAACACAGCCTAATTATCACTATAATAAAACTAAGTCCATGATTTTTGCCACACCAAAAGTCCTCATAGTCAGTCTGCTCTCCTCATCAAGACGCTCAAGGTGCCACTCTGGAACAAGTTTCCAATTTCAAATACCTAGGTGTCACTCTAGACACCTCCCTCTCTTACCAGAGACACACCCAAATTCTCTCCTCCTCTATCAGCTCTAGGGTAGGCATCCTGTATCGGCTCAAGCACTGCCTACCCCGCTTGAGCTGACAGCTCTCAGTCACCTCCTCCATCCTCTCCCCTGGTGGACTACGGGATCACTATATACGAGCTCTACTGAACCCACCTCCTGAACAGGATAAACATTGTCCTGAACAAAGCCTGCCGCCTAGTCACTGGTTGTGATCGCTAACCCACACCTGTGATCTCTATCACGTTATCTGGTTGGTTAAACTTCCAACGCCATCGATTACAGTTCCCACTGCATCCTTACAAAAAAAATACACCTTCACCTAGCCCCATCGGATTTTTCCCTTAATCAGTTCTGCACCTCACAGGTGCAATACAAACTACCCATAAGCTCCCTTCCTTGTACCTCAATGTAGAACTTCCCTAGGGCAAGATCCTTAGATGCAGGCCCCTCTCTGGCTCAATGCATTACCACTCACTCTCACAGACCCAGCATCTCTCAATTTAAAACAGGCCTCAAAGCTCACCTCCTTGAGAGAGCCATGTAGCTGTGGATAACTCTGTCACCCAGTTAACTGCCTCCCTCCCCCCCACTCTCGACTCAGGGCCACACAGGCCCCGGATCTCACCAAGAATCCCGCCTGGGTATCCCAAGATTGCTGCCTAACACCTCCAACAGTCATTAAGTTTTGACTGGACTGCTCCTTTGATTTTGTTATGTATATTCTGCCTGATCCATGTATGTTCTCTACTGTATTTGTCTACCTCCACCCTTGTAACTCGACGTGGAGCCTTTGCAAGAGTCTGTGACTCAAAGGGTTGTAATTCTGATTGTTTCCAATAAATAAAATAAATAAATAAAAATGTAAAACAAGGGGTTCCCTTCATTCCGTCCCCTCCCTCACCCTCACCACGGATGCCTCCCTGTTAGGGGTGGGAGCTCACTATGAAGCGACCTGTCCACTCAGGAGTGTGGTCTCCTCAGGAATCTCTGCTCACATCAATCTTTTGGAACTCAGAGCTGTCTTTTTAGCTCTTCAGGTGTTTTCAGTTTCTGTCCAGAACAAAGTGGTTCAAGTCAGGACAGACAACACCACCACAATGTGGTACATCAACAACAAGGGGCACTCGGTCATCCAGCCTTGTGCACGAAGCAATGAATTGTGGTCTCTGGCTTACTCCCTGAACACCTCCTGATAGCAGTTCACCTCCAGGGAAGGACAATGTCCTGGCGGATGCCTCAGCAGAATTTCTCAGGGCCATCACGAGATGGGCTCCTGAATCCACAGGTGCTGGGGTCCGTCTTTGCCAGATGGGGCACCCTCAGATAGATCTTTTGCAGCCCCAGACAACCACCAACTTCCTCTATTTTGTTGCAGGCCTCCAGTGCTGGGCTCAGTCCCCTGGACGCCTTTCTGTTGGACTGGAAAGGGAAGTTCCTATGCCTTTCCCCCTTTCCTCTTCTTTTCAGGGTACTAGTGAAAATCAGATCTCAACCCTGCAAAGTGATTCTGATTGCCCAGATTGGGCCAGACAGCCTGGTACCCTCTGCTTCTGGCCATGACAGTCCACCTGCCCTGAGCCTGCCCAGAGTCCGACTTGCTGGCCTGTGCACAGGGAAGTGTGTATCCGGACCTCAAATCCCTCCATCTCAAGGCCTGGCTCTTGAGGTTAAATTGCTGATTTACACCTTTCTCAAGGTGTCCTGGATATTTAAAGGCTTCAGGAAGCCTTCCACTAGAACCACTTACAATTCTAAGTGGAAGAGGTTTTCCATCTGGTGCTCTGAGAGCAGATTATTCCAGAATCCGCTGATCTTCCCATTTACTGGACTATTTGGTCCATTTAAATTCCTTAGGCCTTAGGCCAGCTACCATGAAGGTTCATCTGGCAGCTGTCTCTGCTTTTGTGTCAGCGGAAGCCTACCTCCTTTCTTCTCACCCTGTGTTTTCCAAGTTTTTAAAGGGTTACTTCCTTATAACCCCCTTTTGAGAACCAGCTCCTGCCTGGGACCTGAATGTTTACATTGCTCAGTTAATGCAACCTCCCTTTGAGCCTCTGTCCTCAGCAGGCTCAAGTATCTAACGGAAAACTGTTTTCCTAGTGGCTTATCACTTCTGCCAGCGCATAAGTGAATTACAGGCCCTGTCAGTGGAAGAAGATTTTATTTCTTTCCACAGAGATAAAGGTAGTCCTCAGGACTAATAGAAATTTTGCCTAAGGTGGTTTCAGATTTCCACCTGAACCAATCCATCTCTCCTACAGTATTTTTCACTGAGCATTCTTCCTCAGGTGAGAGGAGACTGCACAGCTTGGACGTCAAAAAAGAGCCAAGCTACTATTTGGAATGCACCAAGGGTCACAGGTTAGAATCCTCAACTCTTCCTTACTTATGGCGAGGTTGGCAAGGAAACCTGCCACTAAGAGGACAATTGCAAGGTGGATTGTCTCTTGTATCAATTTTGTTACCAAAAACTAGGTAGAGAACCCCCTCAGGACTGAGGCCCTCCACCAGGGATACAGCTGCACCTCTAGCGGCTGCTGAGAGCATTCCATTCTGGAAATTTGTCAAGCTGCTACCTGGAAGACAGTTCACACTTTTACAAGCATTATTCCCTGGATGTCCAGTCCAGGAGAGATGTTCGGTTTAGCACAGCCTGTGCTTCAGAGCCTATTCCTAAGTAGGTTCCTGACCCTCACTCCATGGAGGAGTACTGCTGTGTAATCTGCTGTTGTTATAATATGGCAAGACTTCGCATGGTGTTTGAAGAAAAAATTACTCACCTTAGTAATTGCTTTTCTTCTCATGGAGTCTTGCTATATTATAACCACCTCCCTCCTGCCCCTCTCAGAACTTCTACTTGGGTAGGGGTGGCAAGTAGTGCAAGCACTGTGTCATGCCATTGTAGTTTTTCCTTTACCCTCTTTCTTTTTAGGGTTAGGGAACTGGGTTGTTCGTTTAGGTAATATATTGGCCCCTCCTGGACTGAGTCTTTGGGAAGGGGTCCTGATGGTGCTTGTCAAGGGAAAACTAATAATAATACCATTATTCATTATTATTATGGTTATTGGTGTTTCTATTGTTGTTTATATTGTTGTTATTACTACTAGTAGGTAGCCATTTGGCAGTGTAGAGCTTTCCACACAGACTTGTTTGTTAGTGTTAGCTTCGTAAAGATCTGACAGTTTCATTTGAAACTGGCCAGATAGAGCTTTGGCACAGCGCCCTCACGCTGTAGAACTCCAGATCCTCTGGAGTTAACTCCTTCCTCTCCGGGGCAGTTCAGCTGCAGTGGCTGACTGCTATTGTTATAATATAGCAAGACTCCATGAGAAGAAAAGCAATTACTAAGGTGAGTAATTTTTTCTTATAGAGCATGGGAGCATCATGTGACGCTCCCAGACCAACCACATTGTTTCCTTCAATTGTGCATAAGGTACTCATTGCTGTAAGAGTACCTCATGTACTCACACTGTAATGGTCTTCCGATAACTGCTGCCTGCAGTCGGAGAAATGGACCCCAAAATGGTAATTTTTCAAACAACATGAAGTCTTGCTATATTATGACAGTAGCAGTTTGATCCAGCTCTAGAACTGCTCGGGTGAAATGGTTAATACCATTCAAAAATAGAACTTTGAGCGAGCTCTAAGAAGCAGCTCTAGCTGTGTAATTTCAAACCTGAACTGTCAGATTCTTTACTCCACCTCAGTGAACAGTCGCTCCGAGATTTCTCCTTCTTCTAGGTTCATTTCGGTTTAAACAGTGTTTTCTCGGTCCGATTCAACCGAGAATAGTTTTATTTTAACAGCAAAACCAGTCGGTTCAAGCTGTGTCTGTGGTAATCGTAAGTAATTAAAAGATTTTGTCTTGTAGAACTTGTAAGTTTATCGGTTCGGTTTGAACCGATCAGCTGAGTTTAAAACTCATTAATTTTAAAGTTTAACATTTTTAGAGTGCGGTTCCAGTTCTTATCGGTTCTAAAAAGCGGATTTTTATTCGTTTTTCCAATACCGTGATACGGTTGGGAACGATAAGGGTGTCTTACCCTGCCGTTTAAAGGGCAAGTTTTCTGGTTAGGCTGGCATTGTGTCAGAAACCCAAAAGAAAAACGGCCCTGGGTTTCAACACCTGTGATGTCTGTGGGAAGCCTTTGCCAAGGCTGAGCCACACACCACATGTGTCTATTGTCTGAGGTTTGACCACCTCCAGTCAGACTGCCAGATAGAAGAATTTCCCTGCAGCCACCCTGGAAAAGAGATTGGGCAGGCTCCAGGAGCGAGAGATAAAAGTCCGCTGACCGGATGGCCAGCCCAGTTCAGTGCCAACCGGACGGAGGAGTGCCCTCCTGACCAGGGCGAGACTTCCTCGGGCAAAGAAAGCTGGTTCTGAGGAACCAGTTCCAGTAAAGAAAACAAGAAAGTCAGCAGGTTTGGAGCCCAAAATCCCTTCTCCAACTGCTGCAGAGATAGCAAAAGCCATACAAATTGTCCAGTCACTGTCTCAGGTTCCGTCCGAACCGCCACTATCTGGCAAAAGGTCGGTTCGTCCGGTTCCAGTGGTTCAGGAATATGATGTTGAGGAGTTTTATGAACCAGAGGAGGGGAGGATGATTATGAACAGTATGAATGTGGCTGGGAAGGTCTGGGTGTGCCCATTGAACGGACATTTCCCCAGACAGACCTTTGAATCTCCCCTATGCTATCTGAGTCCCCATCTCATTTTATGTTTTACAAAAGTTGCTGAAACCCTCCAGCTTCCCTTGGAAGAAGCTGTGGATGAGCAAGAGGAGCCTGATTTTGTAGAAATGATGGATATTCCAGAGTCTAGGAGATTGTCTATTCCTTTGCATAAGTCTTTAGGAAGCAAACAATAAAAATTTTAAAAGCTCTAATTCTGTGCCTCCTGTAGATAAAAGATGGACAGAAAGTACACATTGTCAGGTCCTGATACAGAATTCCTTTCTCAGCAATGCAGTCATGTTGGGGTAGTTCAGGCTGCAGCCTGTGATAAAAGCTAACATTCCCTGGCTTCACATCCTCCTGACAAGGATTCAGGAAGACTGATGCCATGGCGAAAAAACAGTATATGGCAGCCTCTCTGGGACTCAGGCAAGCAAATTATATGGCTTATGTAGCTAGGTATCAGAAATCTAGATGGGATACTGTTATGGAATTAGCCAAGCAAGCCCATGGCCAGCTGGCTAGCGAACTAGAACAGGTGGCTGCTGTTGGCATTGAGGCTTCTAAGGTACAGTTTCATGCTGTGGATGTTAATGATGTTTCCTCTAGGGTCATGGCCACATCTGTAGCTTTCGTAGGTTGGCCTGGCTCAGGTGTACTAGCCTGTCACAGGATACCCAGACTAAGGCTATGGATTTTCCTGTGGTGGGAAATTCTCTGTTTGGGGAGCAGACAGAGAATTACATGAAAAGATGGATGAATAAGGACTACTTACAAAGTGCCCAAGCTAGGAGGCGGCAAGCCACTCCCCAGAGGCACACCCCCAGGGTAGAGGTAGGCCTTTCACAGGCCTTTATCAGACTCAGGCCTCCTCTGCTATGCTCAGAGGGGCTTCTTCAGAGGCAGAGGCAGACGAGGGGTGGGCAGGCCTGCTCCCACCCCTCAGCCTAAAGCACCTGCTAAGCAGGCACCCTGATGGGGTGCCCAGGGCCGATCTCCTTTCGGTGGGGGCAGGCTGGCTTACTTCCAGTCAGAACTGGGCTCTTTAACCTCAGACAAGTGGGTTCTGAAGTAGTAAGCCAGGGGTCTGGTTCTCAGCTTCAAAAAGTTTCCCAAGTTGAGAACCAGATTTTTCTCACTGCAAGTGCTTCAGAGACCCTTGCTCTAGAAGCAGAGGTCTCAACCCTGTTGGCTCTCAGAGCAGTGGAAGGGTTCCTCCCTGCACCAGGGCAGGGGTCTGTATTCAGATACTGCCTTACCCCAAAAAGACAGGAGAATGGCGGCCCATATTAGACCTCAGATATCTGAACAAGCATCTTTTGAAACCAAAGTTCAAAATGGTAACTCTGGCAATGATTTTACCCTCCCTAAGGCAAGGGGACTGGTTAGCCTTCCTGGACCTCAAGGATGCCTATTTCCACGTCCTAAACAGAAGCTCCCATCGAAAGTACCTCAGATTCTAACTACCCTCAGGTCATTACCAGTTCAGAGCAATGCCCTTGACCTCACCTCTGCCCAAGGGTATTCACAAAGTGTCTGGCAGTGGCAGTGGCTCACTTAAGGAGGCAAAGGATTGCTGTTTTCCCTATCTAGGCGATTGGCTCATTGTAGGCCAGTCCCAGAACAGGTAAAATCTCACCTGCAAGTCACCCAGCAGCTTCTCACCTCCTGGGCTTTCTGCTAAATCTGCCAAAGTCGGTTCTGGAACAGATCCAGGTACTCATCCTTTATAGGGGCAGGGTGGACACAAAGCTAGCCAGAGCTTTTCTTCCCTTAGAAAGGGTGGCGAATTTAGTGGCTCTGGCCTCCTCCTTCCTCTGCAGGTCTCTCGACCAGCAAGACACTTTCTGCAGCTCCTGGGGCACATGGCTGCATCCACAGCTGTCGTGCAGGGAGCAAGATTTCAGATGAGAGACATTCAGTTTCACTTGAGAACCTATTGGTCTCAGAGGAGAGACCCCCTTTCAAGTTGGTCCCAGTGACTCAACCTTGATCCAGGCCCTCCAGTGGTAGCAGGATCAGAGCAATTTAAGATTGAGGTCCCTTCATTTCCCTGCTCACAATTTGACTCTCACTACAGATGCTTCCCTTCTGGGTTGGGGAGCCCACATGGGCACCTTTCCACTCAGGGAGTGTGGCCCCAGGAATCTCTGCTCACATCAATTTGCTGGAACTCAGAGCTGTCTTTTTAGCTCTTCAAGCATTTTCTGCATCTGTCCACAACAAGGTGATACAAGTCAGAACAGACAACACCACAACAATGTGGTACATCAACAAACAGGGGGCACTCGGTCTTCGGCCTTGTGCACCGAGGCAATGAAGTTGTGGTCTCTGGCCTATTCCCTGAACACTTCCCTCATAGCAGTTCATCTTCCAGGGAAGGACAATGTCCTAGCAGATGCTCTCAGCAGGATTTCCCAGGGCCATCACGAATAGTCCCTGGATCCTCAAGTGCTGGGATAGTTTTGCCAGATGGGGCACCCTCAGATAGATCTTTTGCAGCCCCAGACAATCACCAACTTCCTCTGTTCTGTTGCAGGCCTCCAGTGTTGGGCTCAGTCTCCTGGATGCCCTCCTCCTGGATTGGGCGGGAAGTTTCTTTATGCTTTCCCCCCTTCCCTCTCCTATTCAAAGTATTAGTCAAAATCAGATCTCAGCCTTGCAGGGTGATTCTGATTGCCCCGGATTGGGCCAGGCAGCCCTGGTACCCACTCCTTCTGTCACTGACAATCCATCTTCCCCTTTGCCTCCCCAGGAATCACAACCTATTAACTTGTGCCCAGGGAAGGGTTTGGTATCGGACCTCAAATCCCTCAACCTCAAGGCCTGGCTCTTGAGGAGTTAGAGTTGCTGATTTACACCTCTCTCAGGGTGTTCTTGAAATCTAAAGGCTTCCAGAAGCCTTCCACTAGAGCTACTTATAGTTCTAAATGGAAAAGGTTTTCCATTTGGTGTGCTGGAAAAATATTTCCCAGAATTTGCTGATTTGCCCATTGTATAGATTACATGGTCCATCTTAATTCCTTGGGTCTCAGACCAGCTACCCTGAGAGTCCATTTGGCAGCTGTATCTGCTTTTGTTTCAGCAGGAAAGTCATCCCTCTTTCCACTCACCCTGTGTTTTCCAGTTTTTTAGTGATTACCCATACTAATCCACCCTTTTCGAACCGGCCCTGCCTGGGACCTTAATGTTTGTATTGCCCAGTTAATGCACCCCTTTTGAACCTCTGTTTTCTGCAGAGCTTAAGTATCTAACTTGGAAAACTGTTTTTCTAGTGCCTATCACTTCGCTAGACGATAAGTGAGTTGTAAGCCTTGTCAGTAGAAACTGACTTTATTTCTTTCCACAGGGATAAGGTAGTCCTTAGGGCTAATAGGAAGTTTTACCTAAGGTGGTTTCAGATTTTCATCTTAACCAATCTATCTCCTTCCAGTATTTTTCACTGATCACGCCTCTTCTGGTGAGAGGAGGTTGTACAGCCTGGATGTTAGAGAGCTCTTAGTTACTATATAGAGCATACCAAAGGTCACAGGTTCAATCCTCCAACTTTTCCTTACCTATGGTGAAGTTGGGAAAGGCAAACCTGCCACTAAGAGATCAATTGCCAGGTGGATTGTCTCTTGTATCTAATTTTGTTATCAGAAACTGGGCAGAGATCCCCCCTCTGGCTTGAGGGCTCACTCTACCAGGGGTACAGCTGCATCTCTAGCTGCTGCCAGAGACATCCCTATATTAGAGATATGCCAGGCTGCTACTTGGAAAACGGTACACACTTTCACCAAGCATTACTCCCTGGATGTCCAGGCCAGGAGAGATGCTCGGTTTGGCACAGCTGTTCTTCAGAGCCTATTCCCTAAGTAGGTTCTGCCCCTCCTCCATGGAGGTACTGCTGTGTAGTCTGCTACTGTCATAATATAGCAAGACTTCATGTTGTTTGAAGAAAAAATTACTCACCTTAGTAATGTTGTTTCTTCTAATGGAGTCTTGCTATATTATGACCTCCCCCCCAGCCTGCCCCTCTCAGAACTTCTACTTGGGTGGGGTGCGGGCAACATAGTGTGGGCACTATTTTGTGCCCTTTTAGCGTTTCTCCCCCTTTTGGGGGTTTGGGGTGTGTTTTATTATACTGTTGTTTTATTCTCATGTTGTTAGAATTGTATTAGTAGTTCTGGTCCCCTGACTTGAGTCTTGGGTGTTGGGACCAGCAATGGTTCTTAGTATTTAGGTAGCCATTTGGCTAGTATAGGTTACAGCTTTCATACAGACCTTAGTGAGTTTTTGCTCGTAAAGATCTGACAGTTCAGGTTTGAAATTACACAGATAGAGCTGCTTCTTAGAGCTCGTGCTCAAAGTTCTATTTTGGAATGGTATTAACCATTTCCTCCGAGCAGTTCTAGAGCTGGATCAAACTGCTACTGTCATAATATAGCAAGACTCCATTAGAAGAAACAACATTACTAAGGTGAGTAATTTTTTCTTATGTTGTCTTGTGTGTGCACAAGCAACATCTTGTGGTAGTAGCACATTCAGAGGTGTGTCAGTGTTGGAGAATGCAGGGAACGCTTCAGTGGGCGTGTCCCTCAGCCACCAATTAGCGAGCATGCTAGCAATGATGCGAAACTTTAAAGAGAGCAAAAACCTTGAAAGAAATCTGCTGCTCCAATGAGGTATAGTTTCGTCATTGGAGCATCAGATGAGAAGGCTTCATTATGTGTCTTTCCTGGTAAAACATTCCAATAAATACTGTGGCCCCTGCCACCTGCCACATAATCCCCACAAAGCCAACATCAGGGATGCCCAATCCCCATGTCGGCATGCCCCCTCCCAGTTCAGTTTGTTTGCCGATGGGGGTGCCCAATCCCCATCGGCATCATGCCCCCCCAAACTTGTGGCACACTGGGGGCCCACCCCAGTGTGCCCCAAATAATTTTTTTTACCTGTAAATAAAGAAAACTGTTCCCAATTCCGGTTCTATTTTTACCTGTAAAAAAGGTCCCTTGTTGTCCCACCGTGCCCCTCCCCACCCTGCACCCACCCTCTGGGCACCCCACTTCCCCACAGCCCCTCATCCCATACTTACCACTGGAGGCTGGCACTGCGATCTTCTGTGGGAGCGGAACACGTTTGAACTCTTCAAAAGCCAACCAGGAACTGAACAAAATGTGGTAAGCTTTATAATGGCAATGGGGTTTCAACTTGGGTGGATATCTCCAGTCATTTTGGGATTGTGGTACCACATTTTCAACATAGGGTTCTTGGGATCCCACCTCTGAACATGCACTGTCATCTGAGTACTCAGTCCCGAAGGTGATTTTGCTGTCACTGTGTGGAATCACCTTCGGGACTGACTAACAAAATGACAGTGCCACTATTTATGACATGGGATCCCAAAAACTCATGTTGCAAATCTATGAAAAATTCAAAAAAATGACTGTGTTATGAGTGTAACCCCTAGATGGCGCTATCCCAGGGGCTACTACCCCTGCCTGATTTGCCACTAACAGGTTGAGGGGCCTGGATCCAATGGCGGGTGCCTCCACCCAGAGGTCAGGGTTTGCAATAGTTAAACTTACTTGGTCACAGCCCTCTGGGACACTGCAACCCCCCTTTCTTCCCACTAGTGGCCCACACAATATAGCAGAATTACCTTCACAGTATACACTTACCCTCAAGGCTGGTTCAGGCACGGGACATCCTGTAAAATAAGATACAGTGCAACAATCACAGTACAGTACTTTAACATAGACAAATACCTCAGGCAGTATAACTTTGTTGAAACAAACAGCTCTGATTTATTTAGGGGATATAACAAGGACAGGGAAATCAGGTTAATTAGCTTATCACTTTACTATTACCTATGGCTCTGTGCACAGGCCTATCCCTTACCAGTTACTGTCCCTGGGTACCCAGGCCCTAGTGCTAGTCCAAACCGTGGCAGCTGGTAGGGGCCCTTTCACACAGAGAAAGGAAAATTAAACAGTCAGCAGTACAGTAATTCCATTTGGATTTAATGTGGCAATTCAACAGGGCGACCCGAATTAGTACTCACGACCTCCAAAGAAGATATGGTCCTTCAATGTCAGCAGGGCTACTTTTGATCTCCAAGAGACTCCTCACACATTTATATGGTAAAAAAAGAAGCACTATACCAGGCAGGCTGCATCTGTATCCCAATCTAATTACTGCACAATAACCAGGAGAACACACAGCAGATTCAGTTCCTGACAGACCGAGTGTAATTCAACAATTTCTTCAGTCTTCTACAGGGTGAGCCTGGTTTCTACTCTTCAGAGATCCTTTGATTCTTTTCACAGGACTGATTCAGTCCTAACAAGCAGTTACACAAGTTGTAGACCGAACTCTGGGCCTTGCACACGTTTTTGACTGAAACTGTGCACTGAAGGAGCACAGGGTTTCTTTCCCTTCACTTTCAGATCTCAAACTGAAAACTCCCAACAGACAAAACCGGGCACTTCCTTTGAGTTCCTCCCAGTTCTTGACTGGATTGGCTGTCACTCACAATAGACTGCTGCTGTTGGTCCAAAAGGCACAAGTCTAAACTACATCTCCAGAGTCACTGCCCATACAATCCTCTTGTGGCTGGCTCAGATTATGAGTCCCAAGTTCTGATTCGTCCAAGGCATCATTTTAGAGCTAGTTTACCCCACACTGATTGGTCCAGTTCAGCAGTTCAAACCAGAATGGGGAACTAGGCAGACAGTTCTGACTGCAAAGAAAGCAGGTTAGACAAACTGTAATTTTATTATTACTGTAAATGATTTCTGGCAATCAGTTACATCTTTCAGACAGGTTCCTTTGCACTCCTAGTGACTGCAAAATGGGGTGAATTGGCAGCAGCTTGGATGGTACTCAATCAAAAAACACACAGTCCCCCATACAAACTAATTATGTCTGCAAGCAGACAGCTCTTAAAGAGACAGTACCAGAGGTTCTAAAACACTCACTGATAAATGTAAACTCGACCAAACACCATTCAGGCTTGGAGCATTCAAGCAAGCTCCTGAAGTCTTTTGGGAACCCCATTTGCAGGGGGTTACACCCTTCCTGGTTTGGGAAAAGCTTGACGTCGCGTCAAGCAAGTACCCATAAGTTTCAACTGCAACCATATACATTTGCATTAGGCTCACACATGTAATCATCAGTCAATACATCATTTTACCAAGAACCATTTCTGAAACATTGCAGATCGTCACTCTTTACACAGTATAACACACACATTGTACCATAACTCAAGTTATTACCTCTTGTACATGAAACCTGAAGAGAGGGACCCTTCCTATCAGTTACCTTGGGGCTGGACGGGCAAGGGCACCATACTTAGAGGGCAACACAAGTAACTTGGAGTTAGCACTAACGCTCAGTTTGGGCAATGAGCTCGGGGACATACACTCCTTTATGGACAACATTGAGGCAGGTCCACTGGCGGCCCAGGGAATCATAACTGAGGTGCACCACAGGCTTTACAGCTCGACCAGTCTTTCTAGGGGAGCTGTTACAGTCTCTGCACTCTGAGCCTCATTTTCAGCATTGTTCTCACTTGTCAGGAGTCTCCATGGGGGTGAGAGGCTAGAACTTGGGGCACTTTCAGCTCCAGGAGTTACAGTTTCTGAGTCCACAACATTTGGCTCGCATGGAGAGCTTTCAGACACTGGCAGTGGACTGTCAGGGCACTCAAAATACTCTTCTTGTTCGGGTGTATCACCAGTCTGCCCCAATCTATCATTTTCCTCCCCTGAAAGCTCAAACAGTTCAACCATGCACAATGATTCCATTTCATCTGATCTGATGCTTTGCACTTCACTTTCTGGGAGCATTGGCTCCAGGGATGAAGCTTGGGGCATAGACAGTTCAGAAGGCCCAGCTTTGTCTCCAGTATTGACTAGGGATTGCCCGAAACAATTGACTCAGTTCGTAAGAAGGATAGTATTCAAAGTCACTCTCACTTTCTTCTGATATGGACTGACAGTCATGCTCAACTGGGACTTGTGCAGGGGACACTTTAACTCTGCTTCTGTAGGTGCAGACTTCCTTGATCTTTCTTAGCAGCAGCTCTAGTCACTGGTCCAGAGGGCATCTTCTGGGGCTCAGACTCAATCAGGATTTGTCCAATGGGTAGTAAATGATTTCTATGCATTGTTTTACATCTTTGAATTGTTCTCAGGCCTTACTTTGTACACTGGCAGATCATCTAGTTTGCCCACTACAATGTGAGGGAGATGGTGCCATCTGTCAGCAATCTTGTGTTTGCCATGCAGTCCCAGATTTCTTAGCAATACCATCTCCCTCCTGGAGTTCCTGTGCTTTCACCTTTTTATCATACCTTTCTTTGTTGGCCAGATTTCTTTTGGCAGCCATGGTTTGAGCCAGTTGGTACGCATGAGTTAGCTGGGCCTTTAACTTTTGCACATACTGTAAATAGTTGTCAGCTTGAACCCCATCAGGAGAGACCCCAAAACACACATCTACCGGTAGTCGAGCTTCTCTTCCAAACATCAGGCGGTAGGGGGAGAACCCAGTGGCATCACTTTTGGTGCAGTTATAAGCATGTACCAGGGTGCTAATTTGTTGGCTCCATCTAGGCTTGTCCTTTGGGTGCAGGGTGCCTAGCATATCTAGCAAAGTGCGGTTGAAACGTTCAGGCTGTGGGTCCCCCTGGGGGTGGTAAGGAGTGGTTCTGGACTTTCTCACTCCCCACAGAGAAAGCATCTCTTTGATCAGACGACTCTCAAAGTCTCTCCCTTGATCAGAATGGATTCTTTGTGGAGCCCCATAGTGAACAAAAAAGTTTTCTACAAGTACTTTGGCTACAGTGGATGCTTTCTGGTCTTTGGTGGGAAAGCTTGGGCATATCTCGTGAAATGGTCAGTGACCACCAGCACATTACTGATATTTCTTTGATCTGACTCCAAACTCAGAAAATCAATACAGACCAGCTCCATGGGTGCACTGGTGGTTATGTTAACAAGGGGGCAGCCCTCTGGGCAAAGCTTTCCTCTGTAAGCAGCGACTACAAGTTCGTATGTGTTTGCTCACATCAGCCCCATCTTAGGCCAATAGAATCTGGATCTCACCAAGTCAAGTGTTCTGTATACCAAGGTGCCCCATGTGGTTGTGCAAGGACCTCAATACTGAGTCTCGAAGGCAGTGGGCAGCACCAGTTGTTGTTTGTCTACTTGTCCCCTCTGTCTACTGTTTCTCTATATAACAGTTTATTGATCAGTTTCAACTTAGGACCTTCTTTGTATAACAGTGCAGTTCTCAAATCAGTGGGCGTAATTTGGACACATCTTTTCCTGCATAGAGGGCTTCTAAAGCTGATTTGATCATAGGATCATGAGTTGAGCCACGAATACTGTCATTGTCCAGCTGAGGCAGTGCACCAATGTCTATTGCAGAAAAGTGGCAATAAGCAGCAGGTATGCAATTCTCAGAGGGTCCCAAGCAATCCACCATGCAGTCCACTGCGTCCGTGGACATTTGTTCCTCCTGTCAAACTTCCGGCAGAGTGCCCGAATGTCAGGTTCTGCCAATCGGACCCAATCATTCTGGGGAACAGGCCTCGGAGAGAGCATCAGCATCTATGTGGTTCAGACCTGCTCAGTGATCGAGAGCATAGTCATATGTAGATAATGCAGAAGCCACCTGTGGCCAGTGGCATCCAACTTAGCTGAGGTCTGCACATAGGTCAAAGGATTATTGTCAGTTTTACCAGTATTTTAGCCCCATACAAGTACTCATGGAATTGGTCAACAATAGCCCACTTCAAAGCTAGGAACTCTAACTTATGTACAGGATAGTTCTTTTCAGATGGGGTCAGGCTTCTACTGGCAAAGGCCACTGGTCTCAGGCCATTCTCGTGCTCTTGGTACAACACAGCCCCAACCCTTGCAAGCTAGCATCAGTGTGCAGGACGTAAGGTTTTCTTGGATCGGCATAGGCCAGCACTGGAGCATGGGTAAGTTGATATATGATCTCATGAAAAGCAGTCTCACAATCAGGAGTCCAGCGGGCCCCAAATACTTCACTCGGATGAAAATACACTCTTTCAGTCTTGAGGCGCTGACTTTTGGTATTTTTGTGGGTTGGGGATACCTTGAGTAAGGTTAAGTAAAGGCGGATCACTCTTGAATAGTCCTTGATGAACGCCGATAATAACCACAGAATCCCAGGAATCTTTGCAGTTCTTTTAGATTTTGGGCTGTGGCCAGGTGGTCAAGGCCTCAACTTTACTTGGGTCGGGTCTCTATTCCCTCGGTGGATACTATGTGTCCCACATACTTTACTGATGTTTGAAAGAATTGACACTTATCAATGGACAGTTTAAGGCCAAAGTCCTCCAGTCGATCCAATACCTTAAATAATCTGCTCTCATGTTCCTCCAGTGAGCTGCCAAACACAATAACATCATCTAGGTATACCAGGCACTCTAGTAAGTTCATGTCCCCACTGCCGCTCCATCAATCGTTGAAAAGTGGCTGGGGCACCTGAAATCCTTGAGGCATCCTCATGAATTCATAAAAGCCAACGGACAGATAAAGGCTGTCTTCTCACGGTCCTCTGGGGCCCCGGGATCTGGTAGTACCCACTGCGGAGATCCAGCACAGAGAACCACTTGCTCCCGTTTAGGCAGTCCAAAGCATCCTGAATGCGGGGCATTGTGTACTGATCAGGATAGTCCGCCGGTTTAGGTGCGATAATCCACGCACATCCTTACTGTCCCATTCTTTTTCCTCACTACCACAATGGGGGAAGCATAAGGGCTTCTGGATTCTTGTATTACACCAGCCGCTAACATCTCTTGCAGATGCCGTCTCACATCATCTATATCAGCAGGTGCCAGGCGTCGAGACCTCTCACGAAATGGTCTTTCGTCATGCAGCCGGATATTGTGCTCAGCTCCTTGCACGCATCCTACGTCCCATTCCTTTAAAGAAAACACCTGGTCTCTCTGGGCAAGCTTCTCACTGATCCTCACTTTCCATTCAGCTGGCAGCGGGGTTGCGAAATCAAACAAGTCAAGGCGTTACTCTGTCATTCTTCCTTGAACTCTTGCTGCTGGGTAGCACTGCAGTGTCTGCACAATGCACATTAGCCAGGATGCAACCTCTATTTACTCGAATGTCTCTTTCAGACACATTATGAACTTGGACCATTACCCTTCTGGCATAAGCATGGGCTCTAGCGGGCAAAATACTAAAGCTGACCAGCAGTCCCTCTGGCAATTTTCCATCGCCTGGTGCATCCAACATTAATATTTTATTCTTAACATCCTTTCTGATACGGACCTCTCCTGTAAGGTACACTGGGCATTTGGTGCCAGGATCAGAGACTCAGGATCCTTCTTCCATACAATTCCGACGGTTCCTCTGGTTCTATATTTTCAGCATCTCTCTGTGCCTCATAGGCCTTCTTAATTAAAGCCGGAACTCTTAAAGCTCTACTAGTCTTTGACCCTGTTTTTCATAACACAAATGTGCCAGCCTTCTGAACATATGAGCATTTGTTCCAATCAACAAAGGGACACCATCATACAGTCCAGTGGGGGGACACACTAAGGCTAGGGTCTCTACTTGTTCGGCCACTCCAGCCACGGAGGTGGGGAAAGACAGCCAAATTCGGATATACCCAGAATAGGGTAGGCCTTCTCACTTAACCCCCATACATGCAGTCCTTCTAATGGTTGTAAGGGTACGTCTGACAAATGCTTCTGATACCAATCTTGAAACATAATTGTCACTTGGGAGCCACTGTCTAATACAGCTCTTGTAGACACTCCATTTACCTTTACAGTGGTCTCCATGGAGGGACCCACTATTCTGGACCAGTCTGGAGAGGCGGTAGTAGGGGGCCTGGGCAACTGACCTTGCCACAAAGAGACGTGAATTAGCATTTTGGTGCCCTCACTGGGATCATTTCGTGCACCTCTTAACCACTGATTTGTTCTCCAAGCTCTCCTTGTAGCCTATATGCAACTTTGTCAGTGTCTTTGGGGATTGGCATTCCTTTTCATGTGCCCATCCTTCCCACAATTATAGCAAAACATACTTTTTGGAGTTTGAGCTGGCCGAGGTGCCACACTGGGAGCCAGGGCGGGGTATTACTAACTGGAAACCTTGGTGCCATCTCTGTCTGCGGCGTGATAAGCATTTGGAGACATCTCATCAGTTTCTCCACTTCCATGGTCAAGGAATCGAGTTCGAGCTGTTATCAGCAGGAGATACATGGGTGGGTATCCCCACCCCATAGCAGATGCAGTCGGATATAGGTGGGGCCCGTACTTGCAGGCGTGGCCTTCATAAAGGACTGTTTTGAATTCCCGGATCTCTCTCAACAGTTCGCCCCATTGTGGCATATCTTTTTCCTTATCAGAGCACTCATTGACTGCCAACCTCTGCCCCTGAACTTCACTGATGGGCCACCTCAGTCACTCGGGTCATAGCCACAGCTATTGGTGCAGATCCCTCCGGTCGCCTTTTCTCAACTCCTCGAATTTCTCTCATTAACTCATCATAGGAGGGTGGGGATTCCAGTCGATTTGCCAGGCGTAACTGGAAGCAACAGCAGTTCTGAGAAGGGGCAGACTTAAGGATTCTGTCCAGTCTGGTTCGGTCCAGTTCAATCGCTGGCAAACTACCCTTTCTGAGGCATTCTTGCAACAATTTTTCCAACCGAGGACATACACAGACAACAACTCCCTTGGTACTGTTGTGCATTTCTTACTCTCCACCATAGGTCCTCATCAGAATCTGGGCTCCCATACACATTCTCCAAGGCCTCAAGATAGGCTTGTGCAGTCGCTTCAGGGTTACTGGCCCGTTTAGCACGGATGGTAGCCAGGGCAGGACCTCGGAGGCTCTCACTAACCCTCTTTCGCTTTTCGGCTTCCGAGCATTGCCATTCTAGCACTTGGGGGGCAACATAGTCTATCCAGGTCTCCCAGTCATCCTCCCTTGGGGGTGGGGAGGTGCCAGAAGATCCTCAACCTCGGTGAGTCGTGACTAATGGCAGGTGCAGAAATAGGAGTCTGCATTGGTTCAGCCACCATTACGGGTACTGGAGCAGGAGAGGGTGTTGGGGAGGAACACCCCAGGTGGCAAGAATAGTTTCTTCAAGTCCTCCACAGTTTTCCTTCTCCCAGCAACCATTTAGCAAATTTCTCCTCAAAGTTTCAGATAGTGGTGGGGCTCATTCCCCCAGGTCTTTACTGTCATTAGTTATCACTCTCCAAGCAGTGAGGGCTCCTCTGGGGTAATGGTCTGTGGTACTTTGGAGCTATCTATGGGATCCTTAAACTCTACTAGGGCCAGGAAAGTGTGGGTGAGCAGATTAGCGTGCCGACCCACCACCACAGGATTTTGTAAACCTTCCACCTTGGAAAGTACTCCCTGCACAGTGTCCGTATTGATACCCAGGGGGATGTCCAGGATAAGCATAGCATTTTGGGGGTCGATCTCCTCCCCAGTACACCACTCCACCAGCCGTGCACAGCCACTTCTGTCGGGTACCCATTTATTTATTTATTTATTTTTTCCTTAACAGTGGTTTGTAAATATGGCCACTAGAGGACACACAATCCCAGCGGTGCCTCAAAATGTAACCCCTAGATGGCGCTATCCCAGGGGCTACTACCCCTGCCTGATTTGCCACTAACAGGTTGGGGGCCTGGATCCAATGGGGTGCCTCCACCCAGAGGTCAGGGTTTGCAATAGTTAAACTACTTGGTCACAGCCCTCTGGGACACTGCAACCCCTTTCTTCCCACTAGTGGCCCACACAATATAGCAGAATTACCTTCACAGTATACACTTACCCCCAAGGCTGGTTCAGGCACCGGACATCCTGTAAAATAAGATACAGTGCAACAATCACAGTACAGTACTTTAACATAGACAAATACCTCAGGCAGTATAACTTTGTTGAAACAAACAGCTCTGATTTATTTAGGGGATATAACAAGGACAGGGAAATCAGGTTAATTAGCTTATCACTTTACTATCTACCTATGGCTCTGTGCACAGGCCTATCCCTACCAGTTACTGTCCTGGGTACCCAGGCCCTAGTGGCTAGTCCAAACCGTGGCAGCTGGTAGGGCCCTTTCACAGAGAAAAGGAAAATTAAACAGTCAGCAGTACAGTAATTCCATTTGGATTTAATGTGGCAATTCAACAGGAGCCACCAATTAGTACTCACGACCTCCAAAGAAGATATGGTCCTTCAATGTCAGCAGGGCTACTTTTGATCTCAAGAGACTCCTCACACATTTATATGGTAAAAAAAGAAAGCACTATACCAGGCAGGCTGCATCTGTATCCCAATCGTAATTACTGCACAATAACCAGGAGAACACACAGCAGATTCAGTTCCTGACAGACCGAGTGTAATTCAACAATTTCTTCAGTCTTCTACAGGGTGAGCCTGGTTTCTACTCTTCAGAGATCCTTTGATTCTTTTCACAGGGCCAGTTCAGTCCTAACAAGCAGTTACACAAGTTGTAGAGCGGAACTCTGGGCCTTGCACACGTTTTTGACTGAAACTGTGCACTGAAGGAGCACAGGGTTTCTTTCCCTTCACTTTCAGATCTCAAACTGAAAACTCCCAACAGACAAAACCGGGCACTTCCTTTGAGTTCCTCCCAGTTCTTGACTGGATTGGCTGTCACTCACAATAGACTGCTGCTGTTGGTCCAAAAGGCACGAAGTCTAAACTACATCTCCCAGAGTCACTGCCCATACAATCCTCTTGTGGCTGGCTCAGATTATGAGTCCCAAGTTCTGATTCGTCAAGGCATCATTTTAGAGCTAGTTTACCCCACACTGATTGGTCCAGTTCAGCAGTTCAAAACCAGAATGGGGAACTAGGCAGACAGTTCTGACTGCAAAAAGCAGGTTAGACAAACTGTAATTTTATTATTACTGTAAATGATTTCTGGCAATCAGTTACATCTTTCAGACAGGTTCCTTTGCACTCCTAGTGACTGCAAAATGGGGTGAATTAGCGGCAACTTGAGTGGTACTCAATCAAAGAAACACACAGTCCCCCATACAAACTAATTATGTCTGCAAGCAGACAGCTCTTAAAGACAGTACCAGAGGTTCTAAAAACACTCACTGATAAATGGCTTAAACGCCAAACACCATTCAGGCTTGGAGCATTCAAGCAAGCTCCTGGAAGTCTTTTGGGAACCCCCATTTGCAGGGGGTTACATGAGCATGAATTGCGCAGTTTCCACGCACTCTCGTAATTTTGACAATTTTTAATATTTTCACTCCAGAGTTTCAACATTGCCATTTTTTCACACCTCCTTATGAACAGTACAGCTGTCATGTTTCACGTCCTTCCTGAAATTTGTTTTCACACCTGTGGCACACAATGGCACGTTTGCTGTGGGAAATCAACTTTCAGGACAGATGCTAAAAATCACAGTGCCACTGTTCATGAGAGGAGGAATCCCAAAATGCTTATGTTGAAAATGTAGTTAAAAATCAAAATAATTGCGTGCGATGCGTGCATTGCTATTTCAGCACGCTCGTGATTTCACCAATTTTTTCATATTTACACTCCAGATTTTCAACATTGCCATTTTTTTACACCTCCTCATGAACAGCACAGCTGTCATTTTTCACATCCTGCCTGAAATGGGTTTTCGCATCTGTGGCACCAGATGGTACAGTTATGCAAAATCACCTTCGGCTAATGAACTGATAGTGTCACTGTTCATGAGGTAGGGTCACAAAATGCCCATGTTGAAAATTTGAGTGAAAATACTAAATGCCTGGGGCATTAGGGTTTCCAACCGTAATGCCCCACCCTGTAGAGACAGACAGGCGTCAGGGGTGTGACTTGGGATCTAATGCACCACCCTGTAGAGACTGACAGGCATCAGGGATGTGAGTTGGGATCATCAGCTGTACTGCTCATGCCATTCCCCCCCCCTCACCCTGCAGCTAGTGACAGGCACTGAGGTGTGCCTTGGAGTCTTCGGCCCCAAAGTTCACCCCAGTCTCCTATAGTGCACCCATCTCAGCATATTTCCTTATGGAATGGGGTGAGCGTAAGGCCCAAAGACCCCAAGGCACAATGCAACACTTGTCAGTGTCTGCAGGGTAGGATGAGGTGAAATGGCGTGAGCATTATGGCCGACAACCCAAAGGCACACTTCAATGCCTGTCAGACTCTGCAGGATGGGGGTGGGGTTGGCGTCAGTTCAATACTTCACTGCCATTCCTATTATGCATCTAACTCCTGCACTACCAATGACAGTGCCAGCAAGACAACATTCTGCATTGACAAATGCTTGTTTTAAATGGTGCCATGATCTATAATAAGTGTATAGGGGCACTAAGAGGGACTCTTATGGATATTGTCTCTTGCGTCCTTAGGGCACCAGAACTGCTCACCTTCAGTTTGCAGTTCTCTTGCCCTAAGAACATGCAAGGCAACACTATATCCATAAGAGTCCCTCCTAGCACCCCTATAAACTTATAACTTTCAATATTTTAGCAGTATTTTCTGGTTTCCAATTGATTTCCTGGAACCAGAGAATAGCCATTTTGTGGTTCCCTTGATCATGGTAACAGTTATTCTGGTTAAAAACATTTAAAAGAAATGCTTATTTTTACATGTTTTATTTAGTTGTTTTTAATTATGTTCTTTAAGGAACATGCAATACTTTATGGCCATATTCAAGCAATTGGTATGGCTGAAAAGCCTAAGAAAAGAACAAGACCAACAAGATTTAAAATTGTGAATTGTATTCCAGGATCTTGGTGAAGGCAGACCACAGCGGTCTGTGTTTTGTTTGTTTGGGCCCTGACCATGACCATTTACATAGTGATCTGGGTGAACTTTTTTTTGCAGAAAAACACAAAAGAAAAGGGCAAACCTCACAGTCACTCAATCTGCTGCAGAGTCACCTAGCAGCTCTCCTAAAAGAACAAGCGTTTGTCAATGCCGAATGTTTGCTTGCTGGCACTGGCATTGGTAGTGTAGGAGTTACAGAGCTGCATAATAGGAGTGGCAGTGAAGTATTGAACTGAAGCCAACCCCACCACCACCCTGCAGAGACTGACAGGCATTGGGGTGTGCCTTTGGGTCATCAGGCAGAGCGGCCGCACCATTTCACCACACTCTACCCTGCAGACACCGACAAGTGTCACGGTGTGCCTTGGGGTCTTTGGCCCTTATGTTCACCCCATTCCATCAGGAAATATGGTGAGATGGGTGCTGTATAGGAGAATGGGGTGAACTTTGGGGCCGAAAAGTCCAAGGCACACCTTGATGCCTCTCACTGGCTGCAGGGTGTGGGTAGGGGTGGAATAGTATGAGCATTACAGGCGACAATCCCAAGTCACACCCCTGATGCCTGTCAGTCTCTACAGGGTGGGGCATTATGGTCGGAAACCCTAACGCCTCAGGCATTCATTGGTATTTTCACTCTAAATTTTCAACATGTTTTTTTTGTGACCCCCACCTCATGAACAGTGGCAATATCAGTTCGTTAGCGGAAAGCTGATTTTGCACAGCGACTACGCCATTTGGCACCACAGGTGCGAAAACACATTTCGAATAGGATGTGAAAAATGACAGCTGTACTGTTCATGGGGAGGTGTAAAAGATGGCAATGTTGAAAATCTGCAGTGAAAATATTTAAAAAACTGGTGAAGTCATGAGCGTGCGTAGAAACTGTGCAACGCACACCCATAATGTAATTAGTTTGGGGATTTTTTACAGCAGATTGTCAACACAGGCATTTTGGGACCTCAGCTCATGAACATTGTCACTGTGATTTTCTTAATCTGTCCGGAACAGTGATTTCCCACAGCGACCACGCATTTCTGCGCTGGAAGTGCAAAAACACATTTCGGCCATGCTGTGAAAAATGACAGCAGTACTGTTCATAAGGAAGTGTGGAAAAATGCCAGTGGTGAAAATCTGGACTGAAAATATTACAAATTCATGAACTTACGGTGCGTGAAAACTGCTAATGCTCGCTCGTAACACAGTCATTTTATGGACTTTTGTCACCAAATTTTTAACACAGCCATTTCAAGACGTCTGCTCATGAACAGTGTCACTGTGATTTTCTTAATCTGTCCCGAACATTGATTTCACATACCGACTGCGCCATTGTGCAGTACATGCGCGGAAACACATTTTGGGCGAGATGTGAAAAATGACAGCTGTACTGCTCATAAGGAGGTGTGGTAAAATAAGCAATGTTGAAAATCTGGAGTGAAAATATTAAAAATTGGTGAACTTACGGTGTGTAGGAACTACATAGCATGCGCTCGTAAATCAGTCATTTTAGAATTTTTCACCAAATTTTCAACATAGGGTTTTTGAGGCCTATCTCATAACTGTGACACTGTCGTTTAGTAAATTGGTCCCAAAGGTGGTTCTTGCAGTGCAGTGACCGCGAAATCACCTTTCAGGGCCGATTAACGCCATGACAGTGCCATAATTCATGAGGAGGGGTCCCAAAACCCCATGTTAATGTGGTGCCAAAATTCCAAAAAAATGCTTGAGATATGCATCAAAGTTGAAAAAACCCTATTTATTCCATTATACAGCTTACCACCATTTCTTCAGTTCGCGGTCGTCTTTGAAGAGTGCAGATGTGTTCCCGGTCCACCGAAGATCATCGCCCCAGCCTCCGGAGGTAAGTATGGGGTGAGGTGGGGGTGTGGGGAGGTGGATGCACAGAGGGTGGGCGCGGGTTGGAGGGCAAGACAATCAACGAGGGATCGTTTTTTTCTTTTCAGGTGTTTGTTTTCTTTTTAGGAAGACGACGCGGGACTTGTGCCATGCTGGGGTATGCTCCCAGCGTGGCAGCTGGAAAGAACTTTTTGGGGGGTCAGTGTAACTCATGGGGGATTGGGCACCCCGTCGGCCGCTCGAGCGTGTCCACGCTGGGGTGGGCTCCCAGTGTGGCAACTGGAGGTCTGTTTCTTTTGGGGAGTTTAATTGAGCCAGCGGGGTATTGGGCACCCGTTGCCAATCTCTCACTTATGCCACACTGGGGTGGGCTCCCAGCGTGGCACCTAGGAACTCTGGGGGCAGCGGAGCCCACAGGGATTGGGCACCCGTCAGCCATACTGTGTGCGGCGGGGGCGCTATTCAGAGACACTCAGAGGGTTGGGGAATATTATTACAGTACTGATCAGGTGTGCCAACAGACGAAAACTGCATCTACTTTTTTCAGTTTCTTTGGGGTTCTGTTTTCCTGCTTTTGTCAATGCCGCTCCTACCTAAACTCTGACTCAACATTCCAAGAATGGCAATTAGATCTTTTTGGAAACATTCCAAGGATGTCATTTAGTCACTTGCCTCCTCCGGAAAAATAGTCCTAGGAAAAGTTCACTTCAAACTGAATTTATGTTCAAGGAAGAAAGCAGAGATGTATAAAAGCAGGACTGCCGACAATATGCTAATCAACACTATCTTATCGCTGCTCACTGAAGCAGTCTCTCCCTTTCAACTGTCGCCACTGCATTTTCAACTGCTGTCATAGACAGCTACAGCATTCATTGGTGAACTGTGGCTGTGCCTGCAAACACACTGACTGAATTGGAAGACAGTGCCACACCTACAAAAACACGGATGATGGAACTATGTTTCTTGCACATGCGTGCAAGCAAACATAAAATATGAGAATGTATCTCAGATGGTGGAAAGCACACATTCTCAAACACCTTTCCTCACAGTAAATCTAAGGTGACTAGAAAGTGACAGTCTCTAATTAAAGAGATAGAAACAGCTGCCAATCCATCTTCCAGTTCAGGGAAGAGCAGAGGGTGACTGATAGGGGAACTCTGATGCTAAGGATGGCAAAAGGAAAAAGCTGCAGATGCTCTGGTGCCATCAATGCCAGCTAAGAACAAGCATTTGTCAATGCCGAATGTTGTCTTGCTGGCATTGGCATTAATAGTGCAGAAGTTACAGAGCTGCATAATAGGGATGGCAGTGAAGTATTGAACTGGCGTCAACCCCACCTCCACCCTGCAGAGACTGACAGGCATTGGGGTGTGCCTTTGGGTCGTCGGCTATAACACTTACACCATTTCACCTCACCCTACCCTGCAGACACCGACAAGTGTTGCGGTGTGCACTGGGGTCTTCGGGCCTTATGCTCATCCCATTCCATAAGGAAATACGCTGAGATGGGTACAGTATAGGAGAATGGGGTGAACTTTGGGGCTGAAGACTCCATGGCACACCTCAATGCCTGTCAGTGGCTGCAGACTGGGGGGGGGTGAAATGTCATGAACATTACAGCCGAAAATCCCAAGTCAAACCCCTGATGCCTGTCAGTCTCTACAGGGTGGGGCGTTACAGTTGGAAACCCTAACAGGATGTGAAAAATGACAGCTGTACTGTTCATGAGGAGGTGTAAAAAATGGTAATGTTGAAACTTGAAACTCTGGAGTGAAAATATGAAAAATTGGTGAAGTCACGAGCGTGCGTAGAAACTGGGCAACATATGCCCGTAACACAATTATTTTGGGTATTTTTTTAACCATATTTTCAACATAGGCATTTTGAGACCTCTGCTCATGAACAGTGTCACTGTGATTTTTTTAATCTGTCCCTAACATTGATTTCCCACAGCGACCATGCCATTGTGCACCAGATGTGTCATAATGCATTTCAGGCAGGATGTGAAAAATGACAGCTCTACTGTTCATAAGGAGGTGTGAGAAAATGGCAACGTTGAAAATCTGGAGTGAAAATATTAAAAATTCTCAAAGTTATGAACATGCGTGGAAACTGCGCAACACGTGCTAGTAACACAGAAATTTTTTGGAATTTTTTCACTAGATTTTCAACATAGGCATTTTGCAACCTCTGCTTATGAACAATGTCACTGTGATTTTCTTAATCTGTCACAAACATTGATTTCCCACAGCGACTGCACCATTTGTGCGCTGCAGGTGCGAAACACATTTTGGGCAGGATGTGAAAAATGACAGCTGTACTGTTCATAAGGAGGTGTGAAAAAATGGCAATGTTGAAAATCTGGGTGAAATATTAAACATTCTCGAACTTATGAGTGTGGATGGAGCTACGTAATGCCGCTCATAATACAGTCATTTTTGGATTTTTTCATCAAATTTGTAACATAGGCTTTTGGGGCCCATCTCGCGAACAGTAGCACTATCATTTCGTTAATCGGTCCGAAAGGTGATTCTGCGCAGTGACTGCAAAATCACCTTTGGGACTGAATAACGAAATGACAGTGACTGATTTCATGAGGTGGGGTCCCAAGAACCATGTTGATAATTTGGAGCCAAAGTCAAAAATGGCTGAGATATCCACCTAAGTTGAAACCTCCCCATTGATGCCATTATACTGCTTAAGGCATTTCTTCAGTTCATGATCGGCTTTGAAGAGTGCAGATGTGTTCCCGCTCCACTGAACATCGCAGCGTCAATCTCCAGAAGTAAGTATGGGGTGAGGGGTGTGTGTGTGTGGGGAGTTGGGGTGCGCAGAGAGTGGGTGCAGGTTGGGGAAGGGGGCGCCGCTGACAGCGAGGGACTGTTTTACATAGAAACACAGAAACATAGAATTTGACAGCAGATAAGGACTGCTTGGCCCACCCAGTCTGCCCATTTCCCTACCTACTGGATAAGCTACAGATCCTAGTTAACCAGCAGCCTACTTCTTCCTACCCCACCCCTAGAATGGCCTTATGACTGTCCCATGCATGCTTGAATTCCACCACTGTTTTGACTCCACAACCTCCTCGGAAGGCCGTTCCATGCATCCACAACCCTCTCTGTGAAAAAATAGGTCCTTAAATTACCTCAGGCCGCCCTCCTCTGTCTTCAGATTGTGCCCCCTTGTTCTTGCACACCTCTTTTTTTGAAAGATGCTACCCTCTTGGACTTTGTTGATTCCCTTGAGGTACTTGAAAGTTTCTGTCATGTCCCCCCTCTCCCTCCTTTCCTCGAGGCTATACACATTAAGCTCCTTTAGTCTCTCTTCATATGTCTTCTGGTGCAGACCCTGCACCATTTTAGTTGCCCTCCTCTGGGCAGCTTCCATCCTGTCTGTGTCTTTGCAGAGATTGGGTCTCCAGAACTGCACGCAGTACTCCAGATGGGGTCTCACCAGCTGTCTGTACAGAGGGATAATAACTTCCTGTTTTCTACTGGGGATGCCTCTCCCTATGCATCCCAGTATCCCCCCAGCCCTCCTTGCTGCCCTCTCACATTGCTTGCCCACCTTTAGGTCATCTGATATGACTACCCCCAGGTCCCTTTCCATTTTTGTTGTTGTTAGCATCTCACCCCCCATTATGTACTCTTCCCCTGGGTTTTGTTTCCCAGGTGCATTACCTTGCACTTCTTAGCATTGAATCTAAGCTGCCATACATTTGACCATTCCTCTAACCTTGCCAAGTCCCTTCTCATCCTTTCCACCCCACCTTGTGCATCAACTCTGTTGCAGATCTTTGTGTCATCTGCAAAGAGACATACTTTCCTTCCAGTCCCTCTGCAATGTAAACATAAAGACATTGAGAGGACAGTCTAATACCGAACCCTGCGGTACCCCACTAGTAACCCCTTTCTTCAGAGTGGACTCCATTTACTGTTACTCTCTGTGTCCTATTCTCCAGCCAATTCTTTACCCAGGCTGTCATCTTGGGACCCACTCCCAGGCTGGCTAACTTGTATATTAATCTTTTGTGTGGGACTGTGTCAAATGCCTTGCTAAAGTCTAGGTAGGCCATGTCCACAGCCCCTCCCTGATCTACTACTTTGGTCACCCAGTCAAAGAAATCTATCAGATTCATCTGGCATGACCTTCCCGCTGTGAATCCATGCTGCCTTGGGTCCTGTGCCCCTCTGGCCTCTAGATACTTGATAATTCTTTCCTTCAGAAGTGATTCCATCATTTTTCCTATCACTGAGATTAAACTAACAGGTTTGTAGTTTCCTGCTTCTGCCTTGCTCCCACTTTTGTGAAGGGGAATCACATCTGCCCTCCTCCAGTCCTCAGGTACCACCCCATCCTCCCATGATTTGTTAAAGAGGGTAGTCAGTGGTGTCACTAGTTCTACCCTTAGTTCTTTTAGAATTCTGGGATGAATCCCATCAGGCCCCATTGCTTTGTCCACCTTTAGTTTTAAGAGTTCTTTCAGAACCCTTTCTTCTGTAAATGGGCTGGTATCAACTTCTGTATCCAGAGTGTTTCTACTGTTTGTTTTTAGGTACCTCCCCCTCTTCATTTGTAAATACTGAGCAAAAATGTTTTCTTTGTTTCAGGCACTTTAAAAAAAAAAGGAACACTGCGGATGGTTCTCTTTCTTTACAGGTGTAAGAAAACAAATGTTGCACACTCTGGGGTGGGCTCCCAGTGTGCCCCATGACTTTGGGGGGGGATGATGTTGGCCACACTGGGGTGAGCTCCCAGTATGGCACACAATGGGGGTGGGGCGGGGGCAGGAATATGCCGACGCCGTCAGCTTCTGAACACCATGGAGGCACACTGGGGTGGGCTCCCTGTGTGCCACACAATCTTGGGGGGGGTATTAAACATGCCAACAGGGGGCTTGGGCACCCCCGAAGTCGACTTTCTAGGAATTGTGAGAGGCGGATGGTGCGAGCCGCCACCACGTTTATTGAAATGTTTAACCAGGCAAGGCACATAGAGTTGGCATTTCATCTGTGCTGCTGCATGATGAGCTTGTCTCTGATTGCAACAGCAAGTTTGTTTCAA
This sequence comes from Neoceratodus forsteri, assembly GCA_016271365.2. Taxonomy (NCBI): domain Eukaryota; kingdom Metazoa; phylum Chordata; order Ceratodontiformes; family Ceratodontidae; genus Neoceratodus; species Neoceratodus forsteri. The sequence goes on along the minus strand of CM057451.1, from coordinate 369,247,965 downwards.
GTTGGTGGCACTGCATAAAACTTGTGTCACTGCTAGCATGCTCTCTAATTGGCGAATGAGGGACGCACCCTCTAAAGCATGCCCTGCATTTGCCAAAACTGACACACCTCTGCATTTTTCCTATTACCATCTCCTACTGCCACAAAATGTTGCTTGCGCATACCTAGAGACAACATAAAAAGCAAATAAACAAAATAAAGCATCTAACTGCACCCCCAAAAGGGACCAGGAGCCAACAATAGAATGAGAGCTATGTCCTCAGCAGAGGGCATTACAAACATGTGGCAGTATTTGCAGGTCTTTCAAGCCATGGGAAACCACCACTATGTCTGTCTGCCTTCCCAGCCTCAAGCATTTTTGAGCCTGTACTGGGGAGGAGGAAGAGGATGAAGGGAACTGACAGAACAACTGGAGACAACCCTTGAACTTGACTGGTTCACCATCCAAGTCAATGGGGTTTTACCTCATCTCCCTGTTTTGTAAGGCATATGGTTGAGACTCCTGATACCCCTCCGCTGAGACTGAGGAGGATATAGAAGATGCAGAATTTATGATGGGACTTACCTCATTTAAAAAACTCAAAGTACCCATTCACAAATCTCAAAAAGCCACTAGCAAGATTTTGGAGCATCCATATTCAACTCCTAGCACCGACAAAAAGTGGAAAAGAAATATCAAGTAGGGTTCAGGCATGGTTGGGACAGAGTAAAGGGCATATTCGTTACTGTGGCGGTAGCAGTAAAACGCAAGAGTGGGAGGCAAGAGGCAAATACCTTCTCTGGGTAATAGATCATATGGTAGAGTAGGGTAAACTGGGCAGACTGCATGAAACAATGGTCTTTTTCTGCTGACATTGTCTGTGTTTTATGAAACAACCTGCAGCTCAGAGAGAGTTGTTATATTAATTTACATTATATTTTCCAGCTACAGTCAGCTATAACAGCAAGCATTGCAGATCTGGGCTTGTCATGTGTATAGATATAGATAGGTAGGTATATATCTATATATAGAAACATAGAATCTGTTGTCAGATAAGGACCATACGCCACCTAGTCTGCCCATTTCCCTACTCACTGCTGCAGCCCCAGATCCTATCCGATCTGCGGCTCTCCTGCTCTGCACATCGCCAGGGTACCCTTATATCTATCCCATGCACTCTTGAACCCCTGTATTGTTTTCGCACCCACCACTTCTGCTGGAAGGCTGTTCCACAGCTCCTCCACCCTCTCAGTGAAAAAGTACTTTGTAACATTACCCCAGAGCCTTCCACCCTTCAGCCTCATATCATGCCTTGTTCTTGTGCAGTTTTCTCTGAAATGTGCTTTCTACTTGTACCCTGTTTATTCCCTTGAGGTACCTGAAAGTCTCTATAATATCTCCTCTCTCCCTTCTTTCTTCCAGTGAATAGATATTAAGGTCCTTAAGTCTTTCCTCATAGGGCTTTTGGTGCAGTCCACATACCAACTTTGTTGCCCTTCTCTTGACTGCCTCTATTTTGTCAAAGTCCTTCTGGAGATGTGGTATCCAGAACTGGACACAGTACTCCAGCTGAGGCCTCACCAGTGATCTGTACAGTTGCATCACCACCTCTTTCCTCCTGCTTGTTATGCCCCTCCATATGCACCCCAACATTCTGTTTGCTCTTCCCACTGCTTTTTCACACTGCTTAGTCACCTTCAGGCCATCAGATATGATAACCCCCAGGTCGCTGTCCTGACTTGTGGTGGCCAGAATTTCCCCACCCAACCTGTACTCCTCCCTTGGATTCCTGTGACCCAGGTGCATGATCTTACACTTTTTAGCATTGAAATGCAACTGCCAGACACACAACCACTCCTCTAATAGGTTTAGGTCCTTTCTCATTTTTTCCACCCCCTCCGGTGTGTCCACTCTGTTGCAGATCTTAGTGTCATCCACGAAGAAGCACACCTTTCCCTCCAGATGCTCTGCAATGTCGCTAATGAATACATTGAAGAGGACTGGCCCCATCACTGACTGCTGTGGCACCCCGCTGGTCACCTCCCTCTCCTCAGATTTCATGCCATTTTCCACCACCCTCTGAGTCATGTCCCTTAGCCAGTTCTCAACCCACTTTACCACCGTAGGACCCACTCCCAGGCTCTACAGTTTATTTAGTAATCTCCTGTGCATGACAGTGTCAAAGGCCTTGCTGAAATCCAGGTAGGCTACATCTACCGCCCCTCCCTGATCTACCACCCTGGTTACCCAATCAAAGAAATCTATAAGATTCATCTGACAGGACCTTCCCACTGAGAATCCATGCTGCCTTGGATCCTGTGCCCCCCCCATCCTCCAGAAACTTCACAATTCTCTCCTTAAGTATGGACTCCATTAGTTTCCCCACTACTGTACTATATATGGTATTTATATATGTAGTATATATGTGTAAATACATATAGTATTTAATACATATAGTATTTATCCAACACTTGTGTGTATATTTTGGGGCAAATATCGATTATATCTTTCCATTCTCCCCACCTAGAGTGAAGATATCGAAATACCCTCACTGCATGTCGGTGGAAGCCAACAGCATGAGCAGCTCAGTTTTAATTAATTTCTGATTTTAGAACTGAGAAGTTTACTCACCTGCTGGCTCCCACCAGTGAGTTTCATTACAGCTCAGACACAGTGAAATCACCTTTGTTTTCTCCCCCCTCCCTACTAAACCTCATAGTGATTTGAAAAATGAATAATAATGGCAACAAGACCTATTTTCTGACACACTTAGTTTCACAGTGCAATATATAGCACCCCAGCATTCTTTACAGGTCCGCACACTCTCTTTGTATTCCCATATCTCCATTCAGTCGATCAGCATTCCAGCTCTCTATTCCCCCAACCAGCACTTCAACTCTGCCCTTCCCGATCATGGAAGTGCACTCCTGGGCTTACTTTGAAGCAGCACCCACTGTAGCTTCAGTAATGAACAGCCGCCGAAATGCCACTCTCACCCACTACTAGCACACTTGCGTTGAACGTAGTGATGCATACAATAGCATCATAGATGTTGCATGTCCTTTCTGAACTGCTCAGCCATCTGAAAATGATGGGAAAAATAGAAAATAACTTTTTGAGCAAAAAAAGTTACAACGACAAACCACAGGAACAAGCGTTGAATAAATGAAATATGCCGCGACCCCAGGAGAAATATTGCTGATGTTTTTCACTCATGCTGTTTGACCTTATGACATCACGAGTGGCAGAGCCACTCATGATGTCTTAAAGTCAAACAGTACTTGTGAAAAATATCAGCGATATTTCTTCTGAGGCCGTGGCATATCCCATCTTTCTATCTATCTATCTATCTATCTAGCTATCTATCTGTCTGTCTGTCTGTCTATCTATCAACTAAAGGCCCACAACCAATGTTCCCTCTAATTTTTTGACCCTGTGGACAGAAGTGGTATGTGTGTGTGTGTATGCAGCATCAGGTGCCAAGAAAAAGATCCACGTGTGCGAGGTGAATCCATATAAGTAATACCATTTATTGCCAAATAAACACCATAAGACATGAATGAACACTATAATATTCAATGTAAAGCATAAATACAGATTTATCACAATGCAAATACAACACAATACAAACCATGACTGTACAATATAACCATGCATAATATTCAATTTTATACAGTATGCAAACTATGAATGTACAAAAATACAAATATTGAATGTGCAATTAAAATGTAATGCATACATCAGCTATCAAGAGCAAGGTGACATAAGGTCCTCCACAAGCAATTAACACTAAAACCTCCATAAAGTACTAGAAAACAAGCACAATCAATGAAAGTAAGTTTAGTGTAGTAAGGGAGCACATGAACTTACAAAAAAGTTCCATTGTCTCTATGTTCTTTACTATAATCAATGGGCCGTATGCACTATCCCAATGGAGTGGCTATGTGCGCATATCTGGGGTACACAGCCACTCCATGCCCAATGCGCCCCCCCACATGGGATGCACTAAGGGGGGGGTGCACATCACCAATGCACCTGATTCTCCTGGTCCACGGACTGCACTGCATCGGGGGCAGGCTGGAAGCGTGCCAGCACTAGGCCCTATGCACTATCCCAATGGGTGGCTATGTGCGCATATCTGGAGCATAGCCACTCCATGCCCAGTTGCCCCCACATGGGATGCACTAAGGGGTGCACATCACCAATGCACCTGATTCTCCTGGTCCACGGACTGCACTGCATCGGGGGCAGGCTGGAGGCGTGCCAGCACTAGGCCCTATGCACTATCCCAACGGAGTGGCTATGTGAGCATATCTGGGGTGCATAGCCACTCCATGCCCAATGTGCCCCCCCACATGGGATGCACTAAGGGGGATGCACAGCACCAATGCACCTGATTCTCCTGGTCCACAGACTGCACTGTGCAGGGGGCAGGCTGGAGGCGTGCCAGCACTAGGTGCCATGCACAAAGGCGTATAGTGCTGGCCACAGGTGTGCAGAGGGGGCACAGGGTATGCCAGGGAGAACCCTGCCATAAGCCCCCTACATGCCCCATGCACACATGGCAGCCCCCTCCCCCTACGGCTGGAGGCACCCCCACCCCCTAGCACAGCATCCCCGATTGCAGCACTGGCAAGTGCTCCCGACCCATCATGGTGTACCCTCGATCATGGTTCTGTTCAACCCCCCACCGCACCAACACATGTCAGCCCCGAGCCCTGTGTCCTGCTGTTCCTGTGGTGGACTGCACCCCCCCCCACACCAGTGGCACCGTCAACCCTCCCCAACCTCATACCTGTATGTGGGTGCTCTGGAATGGCCAGCAGCACAGTCCATCTCTCACCCCACAGCCACAGGCCATCGGACATCCGTGGGGTGAGCTGCCAATGTCACCCTACATTGGTGATCCACTGAGTACCCAGTCCGGGCATCCAATTGGATTCCCAGCTGGATCTGTGTCTCCGCCCTGAGTCGCCCTGCGGTGTCCTGTGCACGGGGGTGGGGTCGATGGACAGGTGGCGGTGGTTGTGAATGCTGCGGTGTGCACTTGTCTACAGGTGTGGAGATCCACAGGCAGAATATGTGCCACCAGCATGTAATTCCTGCCTCTATAGTGCATAGGGGCCAGTATATTTTCAGTGATGATAAATCCACAGTAATTATGAATCTAATCTCTGTTGCTTGCCCATAGGTTGTTCTGTAGCATCCCCAGTATCAGTTGTTAAAGTGTCTTTCCATAATTTCATCTTGCTTCCCAATTGAGCTAGAGATGGTCCTTTATGTCCACTTTTTCCATCAGTGGAGAGATCTGCCTTGTATTTTATTTTATTTTTATTTATTTATTTATTTTTGCTTTTTTTAGCCATAGAAGAGGTGTTCTTTTTTGTTTGTTAAAACTGCACAAGTCTGGGGTCTGAGTTTTAGTTTGGTTTTATTTTTAACAGTTGTCTGAGAGTGTAACCTTAGATCTTCCTTGTCGATCTTCACCATTCATTACTGTTTGGGTAGTGCGGTGCGCGCACCCTCTGAGAGATTTTTGGAGTCGGCTCCAGGCGCCCACGACCCGCCAGCAGCGCTGTGGCATCTTGTGAGGCGTCCGTTAGTGCCGCAGACTCCTCCTCCATCTCAGTTCTGTTTCTCCCGCTGTCGAGGCTGCACCTGCTGCATGGTTAGGATTTTTCAGTACTAGGCCTAGTTGTCGTTAATTGATGCCGTTCAGACTTCTTCTTCTTTCTGCTTTTTCTCGATGTCGTCACGGTAGACCGTTCTTTTCTTCTCTCGGTGCTCCTGTGGCTGGCATTTTCCATCATGGACCGGCATGATGTTTGTCTCCGTTGCCTGGGACCCAACCATAATATGGATCGCGTGTGGCGCCTGTTTCTCGATGGACGTTACATCCTGGAAGTCCGCGTAATCCAAGATCGTGCAGGCTCCACCAACTTTGGAGCGGTGCGCTCAGGGATTCCCAGGTAAGGTCTCTAGACCTTTCCTCCGGGTCCCCTCTCAGGCCTATATGGTCTATAGAGGAGGCCTCCTCATCTTCTCTTGCAGAAGAGGGCCTCTTTCCGATGTCGGAGGAATGCGAGGTCCCTCCGGGGCGCGGTGGGGACACCGCCGCCAGTCACCTCCTCGAGGTGCAGGCTCCCCAGTGTTGAGGCCCAGGTCTGCTGGGCCAGGCATCAGTGGACCCTTGGCGCTGCCTTCCAGTGCCATTTCGGATCCCGGCGCTGGTGATCGAGATGGCACCATTCGCGCGCTGTGTTGACTCAGCGCGCCCATGGCGCCATGGGCCCGGTTGGTTCTTCTAGCGATGCGAGTCGGGTCGGCGCTGAGAGGTAGTGCTGTGGTCTAACCCGGCACCATGGGGAGTCAGGGCCAGGTCTCAGCATTGCGGGGTCTGGGGTCATCGCACCGCCCGCAGCCCCGGCACCATTCGCAGTGTGCTGTTTCACTGAGATCCCGGGTGGCCAGTATTGTGGTCCAGTTGGTCTCTTCCTTCTCAGAGGAGGATGATTCAGATGTGGACCCATCCTGGCACCCTGACTCTTCGGAGTCAGAGTCTCCGGTGGGACGAAGTGCTAGGCGGCCCAGTGTGCCTATTCCTCTGTCTCCGCTGCTGTCCTCCCCTGGGGCCTCCAAGCTGGGGGTGGTCTGGGGTCCCTGGAGGGATGGCATGGAGGTGGAGGCTCTCCCTCCTGGGGGTTGTGGCAGCTGCAGATCCGGTGCTGCACCCTGGGGTGGGGGTCACTGGGGTCGAGGTGGAGGCGTTCTCGAAGTCCGAGGGGTCGAGAGACAGGGTTCAGGCACCTCGGCCTTCACCTGCCACCCCTTGGGGGGCGGGTAGGAGCCGTAGTGCTGGGCCCCATCTTTCCCTCTCGAGCCCCAGGGACCCCTCTGGTGGCGTTGCTGTGGGCTGCCCTTCTGGACCCATGCAGCCCCAGGTTCATCACAGGGGAGGATCCCCTACTAGGCTCTTCCAGGCTTCGCATCCCCAGGGTTCCGTTCTGCGACATGGTTTGTTGCCCGGGATCTCGCCAGCTCGGGCCCCGTTCCCCGGATTTCAGAGCCTCAGCAGAGGACAGTTGCCTCGTCGCAGGTGCCCCTCTCCCATTCCTCTGCAACCACCCCCCCCCCGTCCCAGGCCATGTCAGGGTCCTATGGGCCCGTTATCCTGGAAGACGCTCAGAGGCTCTGCCATGGCCTTCCCCTCATATGTTAGATACATGCATGAGCGGGTGTTTCACCTATCCCCACCACTGCAAGAGTCCTCTGGACATTCAAGCTCTCCATCATCCTCCTCTCCCTCCTCCTCGGAGGGAGAGGAACCCACTGCTCATCTCTCCTCCGATGCTGATTTCACTGAATATCAGCGATTCCTTTCGAGGATGGTGAGGGATCTTCGCATCTCTTTTGTTAGGCGAGACAATACTGACCGGGAGACGCGTGAATTCCTCAGTGAATTCAGTGCCCAGCACTTGGTGATACTTTCCTGGCCTATTCCCTTCCAGGAGACGTCTATCCGTTCCTGGCAGTCGACAGCGGCCCCTTCTCCAGCCCTGGCAGACTGCAGAAGAAGGTATTGTGCCCCATTGGAGTCTCTAGGTACTCTCCCCAACCCACCTTCGGGATTGGCATACCTAGAAACTCCTTCCGAGCGCTGCCGCCTGGCGCACGACCGTTCACCAGACTCAGATTCCCTACAGTTTGACCGGTGGGGGCGAAGAGTGTTCTCTTCCTCTCATGTGATGTTATGCATTGCATCACATCAGGCTCACCATGCTGCCTACAGTAGGCATTTGTGGTCGATGCTTTCCCAAATCTTAGCTTCAATGCCTGATACGGAGCAAACCAGACAAGCTATTGCCCTCTCTGCTATAGGCATGGAGTTGGCAAGACACCAAGCAAGGGCATCTTATGATGACAATGAGGTGGCTTCCAGGCTTGCAGGGACAGCAATCTGTATTAGATGGACGGCATGGCTTCATCTATCAAGGTTGTCACCCCTGGCTCGGTAAAGGGTGATTCGCTTCCCTTTCCGGGGGACCCGTCTCTTTTCCTCCAGAGCTAGGAGACTTCTGCAGGGGCTTCCTCCATCTCCCCGTCCACGGGGGACACCTCCTAGCTCTCCTCCACCATAGGCTTCTCACTTGATTAGCCCAGGGTCTTTCCCTTCTGTTTCCCACCAACAGGAGGCCGGGGTCTTGCTCCTCAGGGTTTCTTTACCCCCTTGAGAGAGCTTGATACTCACCAAGCAGTATTGAATGGTGAAGATTGACAGGAAGATAGAAAGTACCGTGCACTTGCATGTCTTCTCTTGTATCTTCACCATTCATACTAATACCCACCACCTTCCCTCAGTGGCCTCCTACTGCGCGTCTCCTCTCCTTCTCGTTCCTCTCCTTTCCTTTGGCCTTTATGCCAAAAAAAAAAATTAAAAAAAAAACTATTCTGGTTTCCGTTCTTCTTGGATGGATCTTTTTCCTCAAGGTAAAGGGGAACGAGTAGGACTTTTCCTCCTATCCTGAGGGAACTCTTTCTGACTGCCCCTAGGGTTGACCTCTGGGCTCCTTAGCCACGTTGTTCAGTTCACAGCTGAAGAGACCGTCCCTCTTGGCTCAGCCTCAAAATTAAGGTTCCCCCTGGCGGGCATTATTTAATTGTCAGCTTCTTCTGGTTGGTGCTTCTGCACTTCTTAACCTTGAACTGCTGCCCTTGCCTTGCCTTCAGGGAGTCCGATTGAGTTCCCACTCTATCCTTCATACAAAGCTGCCTTTTGTAGGGCCTAACCCCTACCCACACACTTCGGTGTTAGCACTTAACAAGGTGCTAAGGGGCTTACCCCCCCATAGTTGGGCGCTCTCCTCCCGGAACAGATTTCTGTCTGGGCAGTCTGTAAGCTCTCAGCTAGAGTGTAGGGGGTTGGGATGATGAGAATATAGAGAATCTGCCCTTTGTGTCCAATCTATACAAGTGGTTCAGTTGAACCTTTTCTCACTCCTATCAGGAGGGATTCTAGCTCCCTTGGTTTTGGTTCCGAGCTTATAACCCTCTCAACCAATATATCTATGGGCAGTGTTCTCCCCTCTCAACATCCCTTCCTTCTTCTCTTTCTTCTTCTTTTTCTTCCTTTTCTCTTTATCTGTTCCTCCCTTAGAGCCGCCCTAGATGGGAGGCCCTGCGGTCCCTTAGGGTAGGTATTCTCCCTTTTCCATCTGTCCTCTTCTGGCTTATTCCTTCTTCAGTTTATATCCTTTCGTTTTTCTGTCCCTCTGCTCTCTTGCCTCGCTCTCCCCTTTTTTCCTTTACCCTTTATTTTGCCTCTCTGGCTACCAGACTGAGATGGAGGAGGAGTCTGACACCTAATGGCGCCCGTCGCGCATGACGCAGTGCGTCGCTGTCGGGCGGCGCCTGCTGAGCTGACTCAAAAAATCTTCAGAAGGGTGCGCTATCTCGCACTACCCAAAGCAGTAATGAATGGTGAAGCAAGAGAAGATCAAGAATTACGGTAGATGCGTAATTTTCATTTCTTTAATTAACTGTGATTATCCTCCATTTTCATTGCTTATTCCCCTACTTTGACAACAGAGCAGGATCGCACTTTGAAAGCAGGAGGTCATATATTTTCATTTTACTTTTGTACTGGTGATTGAAAACATTCCCTGAACTCTTATTACTCATAATTTTGCTGGCAAATTTTTGCCTTCAGTTTGTTTATTTAAAGAATACCATTTAACTGCACAAATCCTGTTGGCTATACAAGATCTCTCCATGTTTTGTTTCTTAGCCAGTTAACTGGATGGGTTGTCATCATTTATTATTTTCTAAACTACACTTTCTAGGACAGTAGGCCATTACAGCCAAAACTTCCGTACTATGTTTTTTTTTAAACAGTTAAATTATCCCTTCCCATTTCTCAGTCTCTGTATTTTTTCTTGTCACTACAGATTCTTCCTTCCAGAGCTAGGACTACATATAAATGAGTCTCCTGGCCTGGAGGGAGTTACTCTACTTCATTTCTGTCAATCACCCTGTCTTTTTCAAAAGTTCTGCTACTTTCAACCACACAGTTACTGGCAGCAACACAACCTAAATCTATTTTGGTTTTCATCCTATCTGATTATAGTACACAAGCAGCAGAGCCATATTCCACTTCATAACTGTCAGTGGACCCCCCTCCCCCCAACCACACACACACACACACTTAATTTTAAATGTAACAAATCAGACATCACATACTTGGAAAGAATCCCTCCCTTTGGTTTCCGATTTTTGTTTTATGGTACCTACTCAGATCCTTTTTCCAGTTGATAACAAATTGTTTTTTCTCCATACTGATTTATGTTTAACAAACAAGAGATGGAACTTTAAAACAAAATACTGTATGTGCTCATCTCTCGCACCTAATCTTTGCTCAGTTAGCCAGATACAAGTATTATCTTAAAAAGACAGATCCCATTTCTCAGTCTATATATTTATTTTTGGGGGGCACACACATATTCTTCCTTCCCAGATGCTGGCCTTCCTGAGTCTTCATCATCTGGAGGGAGTCTCCCACCTTCATTTCTAAGTCACCCTGGCTGTTTCCCTCAAGTAGCATCAAAAACTGAGTATATTAACGGGACAGCTCTCCCTCAAAAGGTCCTGTGGTAATAATCAAGTTCAGCAAAGTGTTATATTCTATTCTAGCCTCAGTAATGCTAAGTATATTCATAACTTTATGCAGTAAGCCTCTAGGGTTGGACTGCCTGGAGAGATGGAACACATGCAAATGATGGAACACTTTGCACATGAGTATCTTTCAAACACTGCCTCTGCTAACTGCCTGTGTTCTAACCTCTTCAGATTTTTCTCTCCGCCTGAAAAGTCTGGTAGCTCAGAGTCTCTTTCGTTCATTTTCTCCTGAATGAAGAAAACATCAGATACTGTATATGTTTTTTGTTTTCATTTACTGCCTCTACTATTTGTTTGTACAAATAATCTTATTTAAGTTAAAATTGTTGTTTTTCTCAGTTCCTCTTGGTTTTGGAATAACCGTGGGGGAACCGGGATAGTTTTATATTAAAATCGGGGTTTTCTGACTAAAGAACCTTTATTTCTCTTTAAATTCATTAAATTGTTTTATTTTGTAACGATAAATCTCGGTTGACTGAACATATCTCGGTTCCGTTTTAAGAAAAGGCCAGTTCCATCGGTTCCTCTTCAGTTCCTGAACTGATAAAAAAAAAAACATTTAGGGTTTTTCTTTAGCGGTTGCTAAGTTTTTGAATATGTCGAAAAACCAAAAGAAAAACGGTGAGCCGGTTTCAAAAACTGTGCCCAATGTGGAGAGGTCTTTGCAAAGGCAGACAGACACACACTTTGTGTACTTTGTCTGGGCTCTGACCATTTAAAGAGGAATGTGAAGTGTGTAAAACATTCCCTGAGAAGACCGTTGAAACGCCTTGAAAAGCTAAGGAAGAAAATTCCAAGGTGTCCCTCTGGCTCTGACCAGCCGATACCCCCAGACATTGTGGCTGAACCCACACATTCTTCAGTTCCTGCCCCTGAGACGGGCACAAAGGGAACTAAAAGAGCTATTGAACCGGCTGACTTCCCGGTTCCTGCAAAAGAAGGAAAGAAATTAAAACACACAGAACCCAGCCTGTCAAGCCGGGGACTTCTGTGACTAATCTGCCTGTACCCACAGCCCAAAGAGATTGCTCAGGCTTTTAAATCATTCAGTCCTTACAGGCAATAGTCCCTCCTCAGCAGCCTCCTCCCCTCAGGGTCCCCAGGTTGGCAGCAATGTGCATCCTTTCCCTAGAAGGTAGGAAATGATGATGATGATAATTATGATGAGGAGGAGGGACCAATGGAACCAGAAGTGTCCCCTGAACAGGACTTTGATTCTCCCCCAAGGGTGTCTGAGGATTTTTCATCCCACTTCACTTTTGTTAGAAGGATGGCAGATGCTCTTGACATCTCCACCACTGAGCAAATTGAAGATGAGGAGCAGGTGGAGTACTTAGAAATGATGGGGTTAACACCCACAAAGGCTCTCCTCCTCCTCCCTGTCTATAAATTCTTTAAAAAGGATGCACTAAAGATTTTACAGGCACCAAATTCCACCCCTCCTATAGACAGGAGGATGGACAAGAAGTACCAGCTGGAAAGGGAGGGAGCTGATTTCCTCTTCTCCCACCCCGACCACCAGGGGGTCATACAGCAGGCTGCCTGTGACAAGGCTAGGTTCCCTCTGTCCTCACATCCTCCAGACAAGGACTCTAGGAAAATTGAAAGTATGGCTAAAAAAGGGTACCTGTCAGCCTCTTTGGCTATGCGTCAGGGAACCTCCAGGCATATGCTGCCCAGTACCAAAAATCCCTCTAGCAGTCAGTCCTGGCCATGTCCCAGAAAGCCCCCTCACCCTTTTCAGACGACCTGGCTGAAACTGCAAGGTTTGGGTTGGAGGCAGCTAAGTACCAGTTCCAAATGGCTGCTGACACTAATGATACTACAGCCAGATGGATAGCAAACACAGTGGCACAGAGGAGGTTTGCTTGGCTTAGGGCCACAAGCTCCCTGTATTGATCAGGACTATATATCTTTTCATAGGGATAAAGTAGTCCTCAGAATAAACAGGAAATTTCTCCCCAAGGAGGTTTCTGATTTTCATTTAAATCAATCTATCACCCTCCCTGTCTTTTCACTGAGCACACCACTTCTGGTGAAAGAAGGCTGCACAGTTTAGATGTGAAGAGGGCCCTTAGTTATTACGTAACAGCCACTAAGGACCTTAGAGAGGACAGAAAGCAATTGTTTCAAACAACATGAAGTCTTGCTATATTATGACATATGCAGTGAGTCCCAACCTTCGAACTGCTCCGGAGGTGAAAGAGTTAACTTTCCATGCCAGGCATGGAACCTTGAGCACGAGCTCGGTTGAAACTCTGTTGTTCTTCAAACTGAAACTGTCAGATTCTTTACTCCGCCTCACTGAACAGTCGCCCGGAGATTTCTCCTTCTGCTCGGTTCATTTTGTCGGTTAAAGTATTATTTTATCGGTTTTTTGACCGAAATTAAACCACAACCGGTTGGTTCAAGCTCTGTCTGTGGTATTGTAAGTAATAGATAGGCTTACTTTTATTTTATTCTGTGTGGAACTTGTAAACGTCTTTCGGTTCGGTTTGAACCGATCAGGTTATTTAAAAAACTTTCTAGTCCTTATTTAGAGTGCGGTTCCCGGTTCTTATCGGTTCTAAAAAACAGATTTCATTACGGTTTTTTCCACGACCCGTGACACGGTTGGGAACCGATAAGAGAGTCTTGCTTGGCGGATTGCCATAAACGGGCAAGTTTGGTTAGGCTGGCACTATGTCTGAGAAACCCAAAAGAAAAACTGGGCCCACTGGGTTTCAGCACTGTAGTGTTTGTGGGGAAGCCTTTACTAAGGCTGACCCACACATCACCTGTGTGTATTGTCTGGGGTTTGACCACCTCAATGCAGACTGCCAGATTTGTAGTAATTTTCCTGCTGCCACCATAGAAAAGAGAGTTGGTAGGCTCAGGGAAAGGGAGGCCAAAAAGTCCGCTGACCCGGATGGCCAGCCCGGTTCGGTTCCAACCGAACCGGAGGGAGTGCCCTCTGACCAGGGCGATACTTCCTCGGGCAAACGAAGAGCCAGCTCTGAGGAGCCGGTTCCAACTAAAAGGACTAGAAAGTCAGCTAGTGTGCCAAAAGTTTTTTCTCCAACCACTGAGGAAATAGCTAAAGCAATTCAAATTGTCCAGTCACTTTCCCCGGTTCCGACCGAACCGACACCACCAGGGAAGAGCTCGGTTCGGCCGGTTCCACCGGTTCAAGATTATGATTTTGAGGATTTTTATGAACTGGAGGAGGGGGAAGAGGAGTATGAGGAGAGTGAATGTGGTTTTGAAAGTCTGGATGTGCCCATTGAACCGGACATCTCTCCAGACAGACTGTCAGGGGTTTCTCCTCCTAGGCTATCTGAGTCCCCTTCTCATTTTATGTTCTATAAGAAAGTTGCTGAAACTCTCCAGCTCCCTGTTGAGGAAGCTGTTGATGACCAAGAGAAGCCTGATTATGTAGAAATGATGGATATTCCAGAGTCTAGGAGACTGTCTATTCCTCTGCATAAATCTTTTCGAAACAGACAGTAAAATTCTAAAACTCCTCACACTATACCTCCTGTTGATAAAAGGATGGACAAGAGGTATACATTATCAGGCTCGGATACAGAGTTCCTCACACAACAATGCAGCCATGTGGGGTAGTGCAGGCTGCAGCCTGTGACAAGGCAAATATTCCTCTAACCAGCATCCCCTGAAAAGGACTCCAGGAGGATTGATGCCATGGCAAAGAAACAGTACATGGCAGCATCTTTGGGACTCAGACAGGCAAATTATATAGCTTATGCTGCTAGGTACCAGAAATGCAGATGGGATTCTGTGCTGGCCCTGGCAAACAGGTCCCTGACCAGCTTGCCAGGGAGCTGGAACAGTTGGCTGCAGATGGTATTGAAGCATCCAAGTGCAATTTCATGCTGCAGTAGACTCTAATGATGTGTCATCTAGGGTCATGGCTACATCTGTGGCACTGCAGAATGGCTTGGCTCAGATGTACTACCCTGTCGCAGGATACCCAGTCTAAGGCCATGGATTTTCCTGTTGTGGGCAATTCTCTGTTTGGGGGAACAGACAGAGAATTACATGAAGAATATGGATGAATATAGGACCACCTATAGGAGTGCTCAGGCCAAGGAAGGCAGGCCACTCCTCAAGGCAAGCATCCCAGGGGCAGGGGCAGACCTTTCATAGGCCAGGGGTTCTTTAGGGGAGAGGCAGATGGGGTACAAGCAAGCCTGCTTCCACCCTCAGCCCAAAGCCCCTGCCAAGCAGGCACCCTGATGGGGTGGCCAGGGTCGATTCTCCACTACTTGTAGGGGCAGGCTGGTTTACTTTGTCCAGGACTGGAAGTCTTTAACATCAGACAAGTAGGTCCTGGAAGTAGTAGCCAGGGACTGGTTCTCAGCTTCAAAAATTTCCAAAGATGAGAACCAGGTCCTTCCACTGCAAATCCATCAGAGGCACTTGCCCTAGAAACAGAAGTTTCTACCCTCCTGGCTCTCAGAGCTGTGGAAGGGTTCCACCCCTTCACCAGGGCAAAGGGTTGTACTCCAGGTACTTCCTTACCCCAAAAAGACAGGAGAATGGCGGCCCATCCTGGATCTCAGATACCTAAACAAGCACCTTTTAAAACCAAAATTCAAAATGGTGACTTTGTGAATCATTTACCCTCTCTAAGGCCAGGGGACTGGCTAGCGTCCCTGGACCTCAAGGATGCCTACTTCCATGTTCTTATCAGAAGCTCCCATCGAAAGTACCTCAGATTCGAACTGCCCTCAGGCCATTACCAGTTCAGAGCAATGCCCTTCGGCCTCACCTCTGCCCCGAGGGTATTCACAAAATGCCTGGCAGTAGCGGTTGCTCACTTAAGAAGGCAAAAGATTGCCATCTTTCCTTATCTAGATGACTGGCTCATAGTAGGCCAGTCTCCAGAACAAGTCAAACTACACCTTCAGGAACTCAGCAACTGCTCTCATCTCTAGGTTTCCTTCTCAATCTTCCAAAGTCAGTTCTAGAGCCTGTCCAGCTTCTCACCTTCATAGGTGCAGAACTGAACACAAAAGAGGACAGAGCCTTCCTTCCTATGGAAAGAGCAAGGACCCTGGTCTCTCTGGCCTCCTCTTTCACCCTACAGGTCTCTCGACCAGCAAGGCATTTTCTGAAGCTCCTGGGGCACATGGCTGCTTCTACAGCAGTAGTGCAGGGAGCAAGATTTCAGATGAGGGACGTCCAGTTCCATTTGAGAGCCTTTTGGTCTCAAAGGAGAGACCCTCTAACCAAATTGATCCCAGTGACTCGAACCCTGATCCAAGCCCTTCAGTGGTGGCAGGACCAGAGCAATCTGAGACAGGGGTCCCTTCACCCCTCAGTCTCACTCCTTAATCCTTACTACAGATGCATCCCTCTTGGGGTGGGGAGCTCACATGGGCAACCTCACTGCCCAGGGATTGTGGTCCCCACAGGAATCTCTGTTCCACATCAACCTGTTGGAACTCAGAGCAGTTTTCCTAGCACTTCAAGTTTTCTCCACATCTGTTCAGAACAAAGTCGTACAGGTCAGAACAGACAACACCACTACAATGTGGTACATCAACAAGCAAGGAGGCACTCGGTCTACGGCCTTGTGCACCAAAGCAGTGAAGTTGTGGTCTCTGGCTTATTCCCTGAACACCTCCCTTACGGCAGTTCACCTCCCAGGCAAGGACAATGTCCTGGCAGATGCTCTCAGCAGGATTTCCCAGGGCCATCACGAATGGTCACTGGATCCTCTAGTACTGGAGGTAGTATTTGCCAGATGGGGCACCCCAGATAGATCTTTTTGCAGCCCCAGACAATCACCAACTTCCCCTTTTTTGCTGCAGGCCCCCAGTGTTGGGCTCAGTCCCTCTGGATGCCTTAGTTCTCAATTGGGAAGGGAAGTTTCTCTATGCTTTCCCCCCTTCCCTCTCCTGTTCAAAGTGCTAGTCAAAATCAGATCTCAACCCTGCAAGATGATCCTGATTGCTCCAGACTGGGCCAGACAGCCCTGGTATCCACTCCTTATGTCCTTAGCAGTCCATCTTCCCCTGTGTCTCCCCAGGAATCACAACCTGTTAACCTGTGCCCAGGGGAGAGTTTGGTATCCGAACCTCAAATCTCTCAATCTCAAGGCCTGGCTCTTGAAGAGTTAGAGTTTGCTGATTTAAATCTTTCCCAAGGTGTATTGGATATCCTGAAGGCTTCTAGGAAGCCTTCTACCAGGTCTACTTATAATTCCAAATGGAAGAGATTTTCCATATGGTGCTCTGGCAGGCATATTTCCCCAGAAACTGCTGACTTACCCACAGTCCTGGATTATATGGTGCATTTGAATGCTTTGGGGCTGAGACCAGCTACACTAAAAGTGCACCTGGCAGCCGTGTCTGCTTTTTTATCAGCAGGTAAACCCTCTTCTCTTTCAGCTCATCCTGTATTCTCCAAGTTTTTCAAGGGGTTGCTTCACACCAACCCTCCGTTCAGGGCCCCTGCCCCTGCCTGGGATCTTATTCTTAATATTTGCATTGCCCAGCTTATGCAACCCCCTTTTGAGCCCTTGTCTTCAGCAGAGCTTAAGTACTTGACTTGGAAAACTGTGTTTTTGGTAGCCATCACTTCTGCCAGGCGCATAAGTGAATTACAAGCATTGTCAGTGGAGCCCGATTTTATCTCCTTCCATAGAGATAAGGTGGTCCTCAGGACTAACAGAAAGTTCTTGCCTAAGGTGGTTTCAGACTTCCACCTTAATCAATCTATGAATCTCCCTGTGTACTTCACTGACCATTCCTCCTCTGGCGAGAGGAGACTGCACAGTTTAGATGTCAAAAGAGCCCTTAGTTACTACATCGAACGTACCAAGGGTCACAGGTTTGACTCCTCCAACTGTCCCTCACCTATGGTGAGGTGGGTAAAGGGAAACCTGCCACTAAAAGATCCATTACCAGGTGGATTGTCTCTTGTATCCAATTTTGCTATGAAAAACTGGGTAAGGTTCCTCCCTCAGGCCTGAGGGCTCACTCTACCAGAGGTACAGCTGCATCTCTGGCTGCTGCTAGGGACATCCCTATCTTAGAGATATGTCAAGCAGCTACCTGGAAAATGGTTTACACTTTTACCAAGCATTACTCCCTGGACATCCAGGCTAGGAGTGATGCTCGGTTTGGCACAGCTGTGCTTCAGAGCCTATTTCCTAAGTAGGTTCTGTCCCTCCTCCATGGAGGTACTGCTATGTAGTCTGCATATGTCATAATATAGCAAGACTTCATGTTGTTTGAAGAAAAAATTACTCACCTTAGTAATGTTGTTTCTTCTAATGGAGTCTTGCTATATTATGACCTCCCCCCCTGCCTGCCCCTCTCAGAACCTTACTTTCGGGATGTGGGTGGGCAGGGCAGTGTTGGCACTTAGATGCCCACCTTATTTTTCACCCTCCTTTTTGGGGTGTTTGGGTGTTGTGTTTTTAATTTTTTGGATCCCCTGACTTGAGTCTTTGTTTTGGGGACCAAGGAAAATGTGTTCTTATATTTAGTAGCCAGTTGGCTAGTGTAGGTTTACGGCTTCCACACAGAACCTTAGTGAGTTTTTGCTCGTAAAGATCTGACAGTTTCAGTTTGAAGAACAACAGACAGAGTTTCCAACCGAGCTCGCACTCAAGGTTCCATGCCTGGCATGGAAAGTTAACTCTTTCACCTCCGGAGCAGTTCGAAGGTTGGGACTCACTGCATATGTCATAATATAGCAAGACTCCATTAGAAGAAACAACATTACTGAGGTGAATAATTTTTTCTTCTGACCTATGGGGATGTGGGAAAAGGTAATCCAACCCCAAAAAGATCTATTTCTCGTTGGATAGTCCAATGTATCCAATTCTGCTACACTAATGCTGGCAGAGAGCCCCCACCAGGATTGAGGGCTCATTCTACAAGAGGGACAGCTGCTACTCTAGCAGCTGCCAGGGATGTCCCATTAATGTATATATGTAAAGCAGCTACCTGGAAAACAGTACACACCTTTACAAAGCACTACAACCTGGATATTTTATACAGGAGTGATACTAGGTTTGGCACAGCAGTCCTGCAAAGTCTGTTTCCAAAACAGAGTTCTGTGCCCACCTCCGAGTACTGCTTGGTAGTCTGCATAAACTTATGAATATACTGAGCATTACTGGAGTTAGAAGAAAAATTACTTGCCATAGTAGTTGTGTTTCTTCCCAGTGATGCTCAGATATTCACTTTCCCTCCCTACCTCCTTCCAGAACTTCAGCCTCTGCACTCCGGCGTGCTGGTGCCACTACATCATTATACACCCTTGGGGAAACATTTTCCTCTGCACCTGTACTAGTTAGGTGAACAGAGTTCATTGTGTTTATTTTTTGGTATTTTTTTCTGGCATGTTATTCTAACTTATTTCATTATTTGATCCACCGTCCTCGATGCCGTCCGTGGGCTTCAGCACCATTCGCGGTGCCGTGGGCCTTAATGGCACCATGGTTGGCGCCGGTCTGCCGTTCAGTGCCGTCTGCACTGTCGATGCCATTCATGGCACTGTTGGTGCTGACAGCGCCGGTGGAGGTTCTACGCCACCGCCTCGCGACCGCTGCCTTTCCTCAAGGCTGGGGACGGCATCAGCCTATCTCTAGTGCGCTTAAGGCACCGAGCAAGGAAACGGCACTGTCAGAGGTGTCACTCTCGGCAGCACATGCAGTGCTGAGGGAGCTGTTAGTGACGCTATCAGCGCCGTCCCAGACTCTGGTGCCACTCGCGGCGCTGTGGGGTGGGATGGCGCGTGGTAGGCATCGACTCCGGCTCTGCTGCCGCTCTTGGTGCCGTCTCTTCTTCAGGCACCGTTTGTGGTGCCCTGGGGGAGTTTGGTGTCGGCTGTGATGCAGACATCTGGACTGGCACCTCCTTCAGTCCAGGCAGGTGCAGGCGTCCGTGTACGGTCTGGCACCGGATTTCAGTCTTCACCTCTTCGGAGGCGGACTCCGAGTCTGGTTTGGACCGGCTGTCTGACTCTTTGGAGTTGGCGGCCCATGTGGACACCCTGGTAGTTTCCTCGGCTGACTGGAGCCAGCCTCTCTCTGAGGAGCGGGCGGTGGCCCCCGAGTCTAGGGTCAGGGGTGCTGAACAGCAGGCGGTAGTGCAGGCCACTATTGCCCTGCAGCCTGGGCTCGGAGGGTTTTCTGCCCCCCTCAACTGGGTTACCCCCTCAGGTGGTGTGCCTGGATCGCCCAACTTTAGGGCCGACCAGAACACCCATGGGAGGGGCAGGTGCTACTCTGGGTGGTCCCTCGGGACTGACCAGGGTTGTCAGCTGCCTAGGCTGGTGTTTGCAAGGAGAAGGGCTCTTTAGATTTCAAGGGTAGAGGGTCAGGGTCTCATGCGGTGTGCCCTTTTCTGAGACCCACCCGGGTTCAGGAAGAAGTCGTAGCACGGACCCCATCCTTCCTTCCTCGGTCTACTTGAGAAGGCCCTGGTCTTTGAAGGAAAGGGACCATTCTTTTGGATTTCCATGGTCCAGGTCACCTCACAGGGGGGGATTCTTCAGCGCCCAGTCTAGGCAGTTCCGGTGTGGTTGATCAGCTGTCAGCTGTTGGGCTTTCCGGAGCTCCTCCTTCCTTTGGGACTCCTGGTGCGCTCTCTTGCCCAGACAGAGGACAGTCGCCTTCTGTTGTTGACCTAGCCCCCACTCCTCTGTCACCATCTCCTGCTCTCCCAGGCATTCTTGGTCCTAGGGACCCTCTCCTGGGAGGAATTCAGTAGTCGGGCTGCCACTTCCCTACATACGTCAGGGCCATGGACGAGCGGGTGTTCCACCTCCCTGAGCAGCCAATCTCTGGATCTCCGAGATCTTCTGCTTCCTTATCCTCCTCTTCTGGAGAGAGAGGAACCTTCTGTCCACATCTTCCTGCTGCTAATCTCACAGAGTATCGGCGTTTCCTTGTGAGGATGATGTAAGACCTGCGTGTCACCCCACCCACTCTGCACAATCCAGAGCATTCGACGCGTGCCTTCTTAGGCAACTTCAGTGCAGCCACCCTTGTGGTGCCCGCCTGGCCTGCTCCTTTCTAGGAGGCGTCACTGCGGTTCTGGCAAAGACCCTTTTCTGGAGTCTCAGCCCCTAGGGATCTGAGCCAGAGGTATTGTGCCCCCCCTCCTCGGAGTCTCCAGATCGTATGCTTCATCCTCAGTCAGGACTGATGCAACTGGCACTCCCGATGGGCTCGCGTCCTCCACAGTGACTGGCCCCAGATCAAGATTTCGTGGATTTTGATTTCTGGGAGGAGGACCTTCTACTCTGCAGTTGCTTCTTTCTATTTCTGCTCATCAGGCCCACTGTGCCACCTATGATAGGTTTCTGTGGTCCAGGCTAGGTCAACTCCTAGCCTCTATGCCTGATTCGGAGGTAACCAGACAAGCCACTGCACTCTCTGCACATGGCCTGGAGCTTGCAAGGCACCAAGTGAGGGCAGCTTACGACGCCAATGAGGTAGCTTCCAGGGTCGTAGGGACAGCGATCTGCACTAGGCAGACGGCATGGCTGCATCTTTCCCAGTTGTCACTCTTGGCCTGGTGTAGGGTGATTTCCTCCGTGTACCGGAGAACCCACCTTTTCTCCCATAGGGTGAGGCGGCGTCTGTTAGGCCAAACTCCTGCCCCCTCCAGGGGGTCCCCATCTCACTCTCCCCAGTCTTGAGCCTCACCAGGCCCATAAAGGTTCTCCTTCTCAATGCTTTCCCCCACTGGGAGCTATGGGGCATAGTCCTTTAGGGTCTAGGGCCTCCTTCGTGGGGGGGGGGGGCTCGGTACTCACCCAAAAGTGATGAATGGTGAAGATTGACACAGAAAAGATATGAAAATTATGTACCTACAGTACCTTACTTCCTGATCTTTCTGTGTATCTTCACCATTCATCACAAATCCCACCCTCCATCCCCCTGGGGCCTCAGTCTCTGGGTCCCCTTCCCTCTGTGTGCCCCCTTTCCGCTGGTCAGGAGCAGGGTTACCCGGGGCACACAGGGGGACTTTACCTTCTAACAGGAGGGGAGAGGGATCGGGGGAGAGGGCACTTCTCTCCTGAATGCCGTGGCTACACCCCTTTGGGGTGGGGGGTTGGTGGTTGCCCTCTCTTCTTTTCTCTCTCTCTCTCTCTCTCTCTCTTCCTCTATTTCCCCTCCATCCCTGTCCTTAGGGACTCATCCCTTGAATTTAATTAAAAAAGAAACCTTTGTTTCTCCCCTTCCAATTATATGGTTTCGGGGGGGACAACCCTGGATCCTGTCCCTTTCTTCCAGAAATAGCCGATTCTGCTCATGCTGGAGTTCTTGCCAGTGATTCTGTGCCTTGAATTCTGGCAATTCGGCCTTCTGGCTACTCCTTCGCAGTTTCCTTCAATCTGGAGACAGTCAACAGTCCAGGGTATGTCATCCCCCTCCCCATTTCTTGTTTTTCCCTCCCTCTTTCCCTTTCCTTTTCTGCTTCCAGAGATTGGGGCCCCTTCCCAATCCCCTTAGTTTTTTCTCAATCTCCTTCTGTCTTCTCTGTCATTTATTTCTCCTTTTAGTTGTATATCTTTTCCTTTGTCTGTCCCTTGGACTTCCTTGTCCCTCCCTCCCAACCCTTTCTTACTCTACGTCGACTCAGAACTGGCGGGGGGGCAGGGTCAATGACACCTAACGGCCAACCTGTGAGCGCCACGCAGTGCATCAGCCTCGAGGTCGACTCCGCCCATCCAAAAAAAAAGAAAACCTCCCACAGGTTCATGACCTCCAGCCAAGAACCCAAAAGTGATGAATGGTGAAGATACACAGAAAGGTCAGGAATTACGGTAGGTACGTAATTTTCATTTTTGGTACCTAAACTGTAGCCCCCTTCTTGAAGTTCGTCTTTTTAGGAGGTAAAGTTATTTTTTTATATACTGGTGCTCAGAGGGTGGTGGGGCACCAGCAGCTGTATATTATTATACCGGGGCTGGCAATTGGAGGGCTTTGGGACCACTAGGCATCATGGACTAAATTATACTGGATCTGGCAATCGGAGGTTGGGGGTACCACTAGCCAGTAGGAACAATTACTTCAGTTGATGGGGATGGTGATCTGCGGGTGGTAGGTGTCACTTAACACCATGACATACTTAATTTTATGGTACTGTGCAGTCAGGGTTGGGGTGGAGCCGGACACAGGGTCATAAAGCTGCCACTGCATCACATGTAAATGAACCCATAATGGGTATGCAAAAGGCCCCTTAGTGCTTTGCATGGGCAATGGGATCATTTGCATGGTGCTGTCTGAATATTGTGCTGGGAGCTACCAGTGCTAGTGGGTCTGGTGACACTGTTCCCTGCACTGCTGAGATCCATTTTTGGGCAGTGCTACTCAATAGTGTGCCCACATGCTCATGTACTCAGGGTTGTAAATAATGGGCAAGTGCAGCATAAACCTTTGTGCCAATTTTTTAATAGCTGTCCCCAAACTGTCACTGTCCACTGATTAATTTATTTGTATTTCTGTCTCTGGTAAAAATGCATAGGCACTGCAGTCATAGCTGGGGTGGGGCAGCTGCACCTTTTTTTTTTCATTATTTATGTTAGCAAGGTAATCAGTGATGCATGTTTCAGGGGGTGGTGGCCACGTGCATCCAGATCCTGTTGCATCCCGACCAGGGGCCATATATTTGCCCTGGCACAAATCCCAGTTTGCTGAGCAAACCACGTTTATACAAAGCCCCATATTCAATATTCTGGTTTCGTGGGCAAACAGGTTTTCACCGACAAACAGTGGAAGGGTGCAAAGGCAAATTATGCAAATCATGGGGCAGGGCTTGAATCTCTGCACTGTCCAATATTCCGAGTATTTCCTCTGCACAAGGGTGCCTTGCACCATCCCCTTGAGAAAAGAGAATACCACCAATCTAACCCTTGTCTTAATCTGGCGCAACCTTAGTAGTTGCCAGAGGTAGCATGTTGACATCCCTACCCCAACAAGGTACTCCCGGGTGGCAAGTGGTCCCCCGATCCCAGTCATGGTAGAAATATCCATTTTCCATGGTATCCAGTGGTGCCCCCCCAATCCCATTGTTATTAACACATATTCCTGGTGTCCAGTTGTGGCTCCCCCACCAGATCCGCATTCAGGAACTCCCCTACCTGGTTTGCTCATGCCCTCCCATGACAACTGCTCCACCCTTGGCAAGGCATTAGCAAAGAGTCTAGTCCCCACAATAAAGCCCTGTCCACTTGCCACAAACTGTTCAGCACATCCCCCCAGCCCATACCCCATTGGTGAATACTGGCACCAGCAACCATCCCTCAATCCCCTACCTGCCTGTCGGTGTCATGTGTAAACATGGCGAGCGACACTACCAGTTTCTGTCATTAGCAGGAAGCGTGTCTTATTTACAGGGTACAGGTTACACACCTTGCCTTATACATAAGACACACTCCCTGCTAATGTCAGACTCCAATATTGGTGCTCGCCATGTTCATCCATGTCGCTGACAGGTAGGGGAATTGGGGGGAGGAAGGATGTCACTGCCGCTATTCACCAGTGTGGTATGGGCTGAGGGGGGACACTGCATACGCTGTGGCAAGTGGATGGGGCTTTGTTGTGGGTGACCTGGATTTTTTTGCTAATGCCATGCCAAGGGCAGTTTGGCAGTCACAAGGGTGGACATCTGCAAACCGGGGGTGGTGGTGTTTCTAGGACAGGGATCCGGTGGGGAGAAGGATCACTGGATGCCAGGGATATGTGTTAATAATACCGGAATGGGGACTGGGTCGGGGGAGGGACCACTGGAAATCAGTGATGCATGTTAATAATACTGGGATTGGAGGGAGGGAGGGGGGAACCACTGGATGTTAGGGAAAATGTATATTTCTACTGGGACAGTGATCGTGGTAGAGCACCAGGGTCAGCTGACTGGGTTGGCGCAATGGGGGAGGAGGGGGCTGCGTTGTGTAAATTGGCCATAATCCCCATGCAAATGAGCCCATAATGGTCATGCAAATGACCCCTTAGTGCCTTACATACACTATTGGCTAATTTGCATAGAGACTTTCGAATACTGTAGATTTTGTCCACATGCAAAGCATTACAGTCACGTATTTCCGGGCTGCTAAGTGGCTTAGTTCCTGTGCACAATGTCCCAATATTCAGAGGGATAGCACCATGTGCCATCCCTCTGAATACATAATTTATGTGCACCCATGCTGTCCTAAAGCACAGTGTCTATTTTTGTGCTCCACTTTTTTTGAATATCTGGTCTCAGCTGTGTTCTTTTATTTTGGTTTTATGTGGCTCCAAAACCAAACTAAGTTTTCTACACAAAACACCTGCTTGGTTTGTAAAAAAAAAAAAAATTGGACCAGCTGGCCCGCTGGCGCAGAGGTTGGATTTCTGCCTGTGGCGCTGGCAGCCCAGGTTTGGGAATGGACTCGGGTCACCAGAGGGCCAGCCAGGGAGAGATGGATTGAGCGCCTGTTGGGCTGCTCTCCTTCTCGGGGAGAGTCGAGTGAGTGTTCGGTGCATGTGCGACTCCTGGCGGAGGTCAGGAGGACATGCTAACCTGGTGCTGGATTCAACGAGGGGCAGGGTGGATGCTGGACATCATTGCACATCCCCGCCCCTGGGGCAGTACAAAAATACATGCGTCGGCCACCACGAATGACACACGCCTGGCACCTCGGCCTTAATGGCCCCACCTCCCACTGACCAATTACTGGTCCCAGTGCACCCTGAACCCTGCCCTGGGGGGGAATCCAGGGAGGCAACGCCAATAGGTACCTTTCCCATCGGAGACAGACTGGGCACAGGCGTCGGGCCCAAGTCAAGGGGTATCAGTGGGTAAGGGGAGCGAGGATGTGGTGTGCAGGAGGGCCGAGACTAAGGTGACCAGGGCAGCAAAAAGAATACAAAAAAGAAAAATGGAACCCCATATTCAAAAGCAGCTGTCTGTATCGCGCAAGTCCATGTTCCGCGCAACTGAGTTGCGCTGGTGCAAAACAATGACCTATTCAGAAGATGCACCATAGAATGTGATAGCGCAAGTTTGGCCAAATATCCCAAACATGCGAGATTGCTCAGTGGGAGGTGCGCGGCAGGTGTCCTGAGACCTCTGCGGGGCATAGGGAAATGTGTGATAGGTGTCCATATGTGCAGCGCTTAGTACTGCAATATTCAGCTGGGATATGCAAATGGCCTCATTGCACAGTCCGGGCCTATTCCCCCATATTTGCATCTCATTAAGGGAGTGTATTCAGGCCATTTGCATATCATTGGCATGCATGAATCCAGCTTTGCAGGTAGCACCACCTCTCCACAAAGGTGAACAGAAGAAACTGCAGCCTAGCAGGCTGGTGTGAAGGTGTGTGTGTGTGTGTGTGTGTGTGTGTGTGTGTGTGTGGACTGCAGTGGCCTGAGTATAGTGCCTCTGCCCATGGCCATGTACAGGGTGGGACTGGCAAAAAGGGGGCCCACCTGGACAGGCAATAGGAGAGGGCACAGGGTGACACACTCCGGTCAGTATGCTGGTATCACTACAGGATACCGAAACAATCTCGACACCCAGGAACCTGACACCAACATCTCGACACTTGGAATCCTCACTGTCGAGAATTGCCTGTGGCAGAGTTAATCTATAATAAGGGCGTGCATAGTAACATGGTAAAATCCTCTGCCACGGGCACTTCTCGACAGTCGGGATTCTGAGTGTCGAGATGTTGGTGTCAAGCTCTCGGGTCTCGAGATTGTGTGGTTCGACTTTCAGTAGTATAAACAGTATGCTACATGAATGTGACACACTAGCCCTGTATGCATCTAACTGGCTGGCAGTATAGCCTAGAGGTTAGAGTAACAAGCTGTGAATGAGCTTGGTGCATCCAGCAGACCAGACCTTGGTTTGATTATCACAACTTCCACTTGCATACTGTGTGACTCTGAGCAAGTCACTTAACATCCACTGCTCCCAGGTCGCCCCTGAAAACAGGCAGTTGTGCCTAGTGGGCCATACCCAGTTACCAAGGGAAAAACCCTCTACAGTACCCCACATACCCCATTATAATGGAAAAGGGTTGGGACAAGCAAGGGATGTCAGGGTGTAGATGGTGAGCAGGTACCAGTGAGTGGGGTCCACCTGGAACTGTCCGGGCAATCTGGTAGGCCACCCCAACACTGGCCAAGTATATGCCCATGGTGGTCAGACTCTGGACCATGCCTTGCTGCCACCAGTACTGCCAGGCCACCTGGGCTCCATTACCCTGGACGTCACCATGGGTGCATGCCGCCACCAGGTGATGCCCTGATGCCCACATGGGTGTGGGCCATGGCCCCTAGCACATGTGCTGTATGTGGCTGTCTGCACTGCCAGTGTGCCAGGGGTGCACCCTGCGACACCAGTATGTGGCAGCTGGGCATCTACGTCCTGTGCGCGTTGTCAGGGGTGGCTGTCTGGGTGGTGCCAGGGGTGTCACAGCACCTGGCATTGGGTACTGCCATCCTGGTAAGACTGCTGTGTGTGGATGCCAGGGGCACATCCTAGCGCACCTCCAAGGGCTGTCTCAGGAGGCTTGTCTGCAGTTCCACAGCCTGCCCATGGGTGGCTGGCGATTGAGCCATCTTTTGTCATCCTATCTTTGTGCAGCATTTCTGGGATCGCTGCATTATGCCTGAATATGCCTATATGCAGCACATTCCTGTACCTGCCCTCCTGTTCCTGTGCAGCACACATTATCTGTGCATGCTGCTTATTCTGATATGCGTGACGCATCCTTCCTTTTAAATCTAGTGCTTCGCACATTTTCTAAAATGTGTTGTGCAGCTCCACTTTGTGATGCCATCTTTTTAAATATGTGGGTCATGATCTCTAATAAAACAAATAACACAGTTCATTGGGAGGGTAGGGATGTGGATGCCCCTCTTCCTCACTACTGCATGAGCTGTAAACCCAATGGGTTTTATTTAAAAAAAAAATGTTTTAATTAATTAAGGCAAGCCTGTACGCCTCTATCCCATCTAAAAACACAAACTTCACATTTGTTTTTATATTATTTACATTATGATGTTTTATATTATTTGCATTTTCATTTCAAAATTGGGGCATGGGGCAGAGAAGGCAGCTAATCAGTGAATGCATGGGGGTGGGATTCATCCATTCAAGTGATGTGGGGGGGGTATGGGGAGCGTCCATATAGATCCTGTTCTTTCTCGGCCAGCTGTGTTGTTTGATTTCTCTTATAAAACATCCAAAACCAATTTTTTTTATCTTATTTTTTTTACACAAGATGCCCACTTTTCTTTGTAAGACATATGTAATAAATTACAGGAGCACAACTGTTAGTGAGGGAACATGATCTGTATGATGCACCCCCGAAGCTCTTCATGAGCTTTGCAGCCGTAAAGGTCTGATCAGTTTAAGCTCAAACCATAGCAGATTTAGTGCACACACTAGTCTTGTCTCAAGTACAGTTCTTTTGTTTGCATGTTAAACACAATCAGTAATTCGTCATCTGTTCCCCATAAAAATACAAAGCAATGCCAATCATGCCGGAGTGGGGTTGGTAGTCAGCTTCATATTTTTAAATTTTTTTAATTTTGTCCCTCAGTTTTAAAATGTGGGCACGTAAGGCAGCTATTCAGTCATGTGTGTGGGATGGGCAGGTGGTTCATGCACATCCAGATACTGCTCCCTCCGGACCAGCTGTGTTCTTTGATTTTTATTGTATATGGCACCAAAACCAGAGTAAATTTTACTACACAAGATGATTGCCAGTTTTGGTTTGTAAACTCTATCTAATCAAAATAAAAACAACACAGCTGTGTAGATGTATCGCCCCTTCCTCAAAGTAAGACATGTTAAAATTGTCTCTGGTGGGATTTAAACCCGAGTCTCATACCTTGTGCTCCAAAAACACAACCTGGATGCCCTCTTGTACATAACCTTGGTGGCTGTTTGTAAAAAGTGTCACTATAATAAATATTAAACAATTTCCACATTATTCACTTTGTTCACTATAATATTTTGAATGTCATTATAAAGTTTTTTTTTGTTTTATGTATTTATATTTAATTTTAGAATTGTGCCATGGTACAGATAAAGTGTTTTTCCATGAGCTCAAATGTGCTGCCCAGTTGGCAGTGCTGTTCCATGTGCTGCCCAGTGGGCAGTACTCTTCCACGTGCTGTCCAGTGGACACTGCTTTTCCATGTGCTGAAATGTACTGCCCAGTGGGCAGTGGTTTTCCATGTGCTGCCCAGTGGGCAGTGGTTTTCCATGTGCTCAAATGTGCTGCCCAGTGGGCACTGCTTTTCCATGTGCTCAAATGTGCTGCCCAGTGGGCACTGCTTTTCCATGTGCTCAAATGTGCTGCCCAGTGGGCAATGCTTTTCCATGTGCTGCCCAGTGGGCAGTGTTCTTCCATGTACTCAAATGTGCTGCCCAGTGGGCAGTGCTCTTCTATGTGCTCAAATGTGCTGCCCAGTAGGCAGTGCTTTTCCATGTGCTCAAATGTGCTACACCAGTGCTCTTCTATATGCCAAATGCGCCAGTAGGCAGTGCTCTTCCATGTGCTCAAATGTGCTACCTATGACAGGATGGAATAGGACCCTGTCCCATTGTTTTGGAGATAGTGTTTAAATGCAAGGATATTTCCTTTTCTGTTTCTTCTCTGTCTGGTTGCGCAACCAAATTTTCCTGTGAGACCTAGGACTCGATCAACCTGAACAGTCTCGCAATTCTTTGCCTCTCACTCTCAGTTTTCTCCCTTGCATATCTAGATCTGCTAATATAAAAATATGTTCAAATCAATGTATGGAAATGTAACTGATAATGGAATCCCCATTGTTTAGAAAATATATAGTGTTACTGCTGAAATGTATATATTTATATTTTGAGATGACTGCATAAACTCTAGAGGTTACTTGAGTGCAAATGTTAAGCCTTTGGCAAAAGATGTAGGGGCCTCAAGAAGCATACTGTGTTCGAGCAGCTCCTGAAACTTACAAGGACAGAATATTTACAAGGACAGGATGTTTGTTTAGAATAGGGGTTGAAAAGACATAAAGGAGCTGAGCTGTAATTTCTGGAAGTTCTGAAGAAAAAGGGACACACAGAGACTGAAGAAAGATTTTATTTCTCAGTACATAGTTGTTCTGAACAAGCCTATTTTTTTTTTGCTACTGCTACTGTAGATAAATAGTTTTGGTGAATTCTACAGCTGCTCCTCGTTTTCCCTATGCTTCCTGACCTGTGTCTCGACAACACTGACCAGTGGGCAGTGCTTTTCCATGTACTCAAATGTGCTTCCCAGTCGGCAGTACTTTCCATGTGCTGCCCAGTGGGCAGTGCTCTTCCATGTGCTCAAATGTGCTGCCCAGCGGGCAGTGCTTTTCCATGTACTCAAATGGGCTTCCCAGTTGGCAGTGTTTTTCCATGTGCTCCCCAGTGGGCAGTGCTCTTCCATGTGCTTAAATGTGCTGCCTAGTCGACAGTGCTTTTCCATGTGCTCAGATGTGCTGCCCAGCGGGCAGTGCTCTTCCATGTACTCAAATGTGCTGCCCAGTGGGCATAAATGTGCTCTTCCATGTGTTCAAATGTGCTGCCCAGTGGGCAGTACTTTTACATGTGTTCAAATGTGCTGCCCGGTGGGCGGTACTCTTCTATGTCTTAAATGTGCCCAGTGGGCGAGTGCTTCCTCCATGTGCTGCCCAGTGGGCAGTGCTTTTCCATGTACTCAAATGTGCTGCCCAGTTGGCAGTGCTTTTCCATGTGCTGCCCAGTGGACAGTGCTCTTCCATGTGCTCAAATGTGCTGCCCAGTGAGCAGTGCTCTTCCATGTACTCAAATGTGCTGCCCAGTGAGCAGTGCTTTTCCATGTGCTTAAATGTGCTGCCCAGCGGGCAGTGCTTTTCCATGTGCTTAAATGTGCTGCCCAGTGGCAGTATCTGGTCACTTGGTCTAGGGAGCATAACCATGGACAGTGCTGGTCCAGTTAGCAAATTGTGCCTCCAAATGAGCATCACAAGGCTACTTGCTAAAATGTGCTGCCCATCATGGATTGCCTTGTCACTTGTTCAGAGGTGCTACCCTACATTCAGTTCCTGCCATTGAAATTTGATGCCCAGTGGACAGTGGTCTAAGTTGCAGCCTAGTGCACAATTCCCGGCCACTTGTTTAATTGAGAAGCCCAGTGAGCAGTACTGGTTCATCTGTTTCAGTTGTGCTGCCCAGTGGGCAGTACCTGGTTGCTTGGTCCAAGGTGCTGCCCAGGAGACAGTGACAGGTCAGCTGGTTAAAGGCGATGCCCAGGAGTCAGTGCCTGTTCAGTTTGTCAAAGGTGCTGCACAGTGGACAGTTTTTGCCAGTTAAGTAAAGGTGCTGCCACTGTGCAGTCAGTGGTCCAGTTAAGGGGTGTATCAGAGTATTTACGCCCAGTTTGCCTTTTTTATGCCCTATGTAGAGTCTTGGGTAGTATCATCAGGACCAAGTGTTTCCACGGACTTCGCATATTTGCACTTCAGTTCACCAGAACAGTGTGACCACGTCACAAAATACTACCTGGCATACCAAGATACTACCAGCTTGAAAAACTAGGAAGTTTTTACTTCCTGGCCTAAAAAGTTATCTGGAGCACTGTGTGCAGTGCCTTGCCACTTGTTCAGAAGGGCTTCTCCTATATTACAGCAGCAGAGCAATGAAAAATATTATTCCCAAAACTGAATTTTCTCCTTATGTTATGAAAAATATTTACTGAACTGTTGAGTTGTGTTTTCTGGATGCTTCCTATGCTGTGTACTGTACATTTGCATTTTTGTACCCAGACAGGTGTTTAAATGTGCTGCCCATTGGTTAGTGGTTGGCCACTTGTTCCAGCGTGCTGCCCAATGGGTAGTGTCTGGCCAGTTGGTTAGAATGTGCTGTCTAGTGGGCATGGTCTGACCAGTTGGTCAAAACTGCTGTATTTTCTTGCCAGTTTGCAAAAGGTGCTGCCCACTGTGCGGTGCTTTGCCACTTATTACAAGGTGCTACCCTTACAGTTTCATACCTGGCTGCTAGTTCCAGTGCACTGCCACAACTTGCAGTGCGCTGACTGCTGGGCAGCACCCATGGCCAGTTGGATAGGCATTGCCCACTAAGCACCTTTTGCCAGCTGGACAAGAACTGCACACTGTACAGCACCTGTGATCAAATGAACATGCACTGACCACTAGGAAGCACCTTTGGCCACATGCACAGGTACTGTTTAATGGACCAGAACCCAGAGCCAATTGGCCAGGCACTGCCACAAGAGCAGCCCTCAGTACTAAGTGGACAGGTACTGCACCAGGAGCAGCAAACAGCATTTTTTGGCCTGCAGACTTGGCAGTGCACAAATGGCAGCACTTATCAACAACTGGACAGCACATCTGGTCCAATGGACAGAATTGACCATTGGGCAGCACCTTTGACAAACTTGCCATGCACAGCCCTATGGGCTGCACATTTGGCCAACTGTATAGGGCGGTCTATGGAACTGAACTGACAGCCAGCTGGCAGTGCACTGCACTAGGAGAAGCACACAGGACCAAGTGGCCATGCACTAACCCAGGAGCAGCACACTGGATCAAGGGGTCAGGCACTGCACCAGGAGCAAAACCAAGCAGGACAAAATTGCACTATCTTCAACCAGTTGGAAAGGCACAGCAATGGGCGCAGCACCTTTGAACTAAAGGCTTGGCACTGAATCTAGGGTAGCCCTTGGAAAAGTGGAAAGACACTGACCCCTGGGCAGCGCCCATGACCAACTCCCAAGGCACTGACCTTCTACCAAATAGACCAGAACTGCTCACTAAGCAACACATTTAAACAACTGGCAAGGCAGTGAAACTTGGACAGCATCGTTGACCAACTGGATTCCCAATGATCACTGCACATCATATTTAAACAAATGGACAGGTAGTGACCCCTGCCCACACCCTTGAACACATGGCCTGGCATTGCCCACACTGGGAAGCAGCCCTGACAGAATGGCCAGGCACTGTGAGTTGGGGGTGGAAAGGATGAGCTAACACCTGAGAAAACTGGAGAAGTGGTCAAGGGTATGGCAGCAGGATTCCAGTATGACAAAATGCCAATTAATCAGGCACTGAAACCCAGGGGCAGAGTACAAAATGGGTGGAGTAGTAATGACAAACACCAAACAGAAAAGCAACCTTGGGGTAATCGTGCCGATGACCTAAAGGTGGCCAGGCAATGCAACAAGGCAAATGAGAGAGCCAATCAGATCCTGAAGTGCATAGGGGAGGTATCAAAAGCAAAAGAGGAGTTGGTATGCTTCTGTATTTAACTGTGCCAGAATAAAACATAATCATTTTTTTTTGTGGTCGGGGGTGCTGCTCTGTGCACACCTGGGGACCCAGCACCATAGTTGGGGGAGATGTACGAACGACTGGGTTAGGAGGGTAATTTATATAGATATATATATATATTTACATTTCCTAAGCAGGACCTACTGGTAAAGAAGCATTGATCCTCAAAGTAGAGCAAATAAATACAAACATAACAAATGCCATAATCTCTGAACTGCCAGCATCAGTGGTAGCATAGATTGGGGTGAAAGGCCACAAAGAAGATTAGGTTGGGACAGCGGCTGGACAGCAGGCTGACTTCACTGGCAGAAAGCGTGATAGCTAGATACTGTAGCTATGTTAGTATTTACCGCAAAACATATGAACATTTGCTGCCAGGCTTACTGTCTTATCTAGTCTGCTCAATTGTGCAGCTCCTATGTGTTTACTAAGGGCACTGCCCTTCCCGTTTCCTTGTGAACTCCACTAATTCTTCTTTCCACCTACTTGCTCCTTTTCTAACTACAATTTCCACCTCACCCTGTCCGAACCACTCTTGAAATTGACCACCATTTTCAAGTATACCACCTCATATTGCAGCTTATTCTACTTGGTCAATGCCCTTTTATTGAAAAGTGCCTCCTCATCTCCCTCCTGAACCTTTCCCCACCAGCTTTAAGCTGTGTCCACCATGGTCTTGT
Source organism: Neoceratodus forsteri (assembly GCA_016271365.2). Classification (NCBI taxonomy): domain Eukaryota; kingdom Metazoa; phylum Chordata; order Ceratodontiformes; family Ceratodontidae; genus Neoceratodus; species Neoceratodus forsteri. The sequence goes on along the minus strand of CM057451.1, from coordinate 369,214,329 downwards.
TGACAATAAGGCCATCAGTGGGCAGCCATCTAGGTTCAGTGATCACCACACAGTGTGGTTTAAGGTAAAGACAGTAGTAGAGGCAAACCACACAAAAGTAAGGGTCCTGGATTTCAAAAGGATCGACTTTGCAGAAATGGAGGAACATCTCAAGAAAATCCTGACAAAGGTGGAGGGAGGGGAGGGGGTAGAATAACAGTGGGAAACATTTAAAGGAGCCATAGCAGAGGAAACAAGACTCTGTGTAAAGCAAGTCAACAAAGCAAAAAGAAGGGGAAAAAAAACTCTATGGTTTTCTAAAGAAGTGGCGGGGAAGGTTAAGGAAAAGAAACAGGCATTCAGAAAGTACAAAGAAACACTGAGGGAGGAAAACAGAACTGTATCAGGCAAAATAAAAGAAAGTGGGAAAAGCAGTCTGGAGCGCAAAGGCGCAAACTGAAGAAACCATAGCACAATCAGTAAAAGAAGGAGACAAAACCTTCTTCAGGTATATTAGGAAGAGCAGAAAGACAAATAAAGGGATTGTGAGGCTAAATAAGGGAAGGGGGGAATGTGCGGATGGGGACCTAGAAAAGCAGAATTTCTGAACAAATACTTCTGCTCAATATTTACAAAAGAAAGGGAGGGACTAAAATTAGATGGTAGAAACAGACATGGAGGAGAGGTGGACACCAGTCCATTCACGGAGGAGTCCTAAAGGAACTCTCAAAACAAAAAGTGGACAAGGCAATGGGTCCAGATGGGATGCATCCCAGAATACTGAAAGGACTAAGGGAGGTACTAGGGGCACCATTAACAGCCTTCTATTACAAATTAATGGAGGAGGGAGTGGCGCCAAAGGACTGGAGGAGGGTAAATGTGGTACCACTACACAAACGAGGGAGCAAGGCGTAAGCTGGGAATTATGGGCTGGTCAGTTTGACTTCAGTGGCAGGGAAAATAATGGAGTCAATGCTGAAAGAAAAGATTGTTTCATATCTTAAGGCCAGCAGGTCACAAGACCCAAGGCAACACACGCATTCACAACTGGTAGATCTTGTCAGACAAATCTGCTAGATTTCTTTGACTATGTAACTAGGGTAGTCGATTGGCTGGGACTGTGGACAAGGCCTACCTAGATTTTAGCAAGGCATTTGACACCATCCAACACAGGAGGCTAGTAAACAAATTGGGTAGTGTTGGAGTTGGTCCCAAGGTAGTGAACTGGGTGAGAAATTGGCTGAGCAGCAGGACACAGAGGATGGTTAATGAGTTCAATCCTGGGACAGATGGGTGACATGAGGGTACCACAAGGCTCGTTACTGGGGCTGATCCTCTTCAATGTCTACATTTGGGACATTGCGTAAGTGCTGGAAGGTAAGGTAAGCCTCTTTGCAGACAACACCAAGATCTGCAATAGGGTGGACACTCCAGATGGGTTGAATGAATGAGAAGAGACCTAGAGGCAAGTTGGAGGAGTGGTCAAGAGTGTGACAGCTTAAATTCAATACAAAAATTGCAAAGTCATGTACTTGGAGCACAGGAATCCTGGAGAGAAATACAGGATGTGGGGGTGGGGGTGGGGTGGAAGAGATATACAACAACAACACTGGAAAAAGACCTGAAAGTAGTCAAGCAATGTGAGAAAGCGGTGGGGAGGGAAGCTGGGTTGCATAGGGAGAGGCATCATCAGTAGAAAACAGGAGGTGGTGATGCCACCATAGAGACTGTTGGCAAGGCCACATCTGGAATACTGTGTTCAGTTCTAGAAACCACATCTCTGGAAGGACATAGTTAGAATGGAAGCAGTGCAGAGAAGGGCAACGAAAATGGTGAAAGGAATGCACCAGAAAACATATGAGGAAAGATCTCAATATGTATACCCTTGAGGAAAGAAGGGAGAGGGTGATATGTTAGAGACATTCATGTACCTCAAGGAGAAGAACAGGGTTCAGGAGGAAGCATCTTTTAGAAAAGAGAAGTGCAAGAACAAGGGGTCACATGTGAGGCGGGAGGAGCTCTGGTAACATGAGGAAGTATTTTTACAGAAAGAGGCGGTAGATGCATGGAACAACCTCCTGAAGAGGTTGTAGTATCAAACAATAGGTGAATTCAAGAATGCATGGGATAGACAGAAGGAAACCATAGTGGTAGAGAAGGTAAGGTGCAGAATCATTTCAAATCTGGAGCTTATGTAGGTAGGCAATTGGCCAGACTAGGGCAACCAGGCGGTCCTTATCTGCTGTCAGATTCTATGTTTCTTTGAAGAGGTCCTCATCTGCCACCCCTTAATGTACTTGAAAGGTTTCTGTCGTGTCTGCCTCTCCCTTCACCCTGAGCCTCTTGTCATAGGTGTTGCCCTGCTTGCCCTGGATCATCTTGGTTGCCCTTCTCTGGACTATCTCCAGCAAGTTTACATCCTTAAGATATGGGCACCAAAACTGCACACTGTACTCCAGGTATGGTCATATCAGTGACATCTACAGTGGCAGAATGACCTCTGCCTACATGGGGGTAATTCCCCTGGCAATGCATCACTCCATGCAGTTTGCCTTGGCAGCAGCTGTCTTATAGTGTGCATAGTATTTCAGATCACTGGTGCTTCTTACTCTGAGGTCCTTTTCTTCTTCTGAGTTTGTTACCTGCACTCTGCCAAACCAGAATTTGGCCACCGGAGCCTTCACCCCCAAGTGGGTGTTTAAGAGGTCATGGGATAATTACATGGGAATGACCAGAAGAGGAAAGGGGACAATAAACCTGGAAGAAAAGAGGGAACTGGAGTCTCCATCGGTGGGGGCACTGGGGAGCTGTGCAAAGAGATAGGTTGAGGACTACCTATGGGGATGGGAAAAGGGCTGACTGGATGGGCCAAGGGGTCATTTTCTGCCATCAGATTTCTATGTTTCTTTTTTTTTCATTAATAGTTTGTAGTTTTTCGTTTCTTCCCGAGGCAGCGGTATACCGATATGCGCGTGGAGGCACCCCAGGATCCAGTGGCCCCTTCTGCCCTCTCCAGATTTATGTCGCTGCTCCTTGCAGCCTGCGCATCCCACCAGACCTCCACCGGTGAGGCGAGACTACGGAGGAGCAGGCATCCACCCCTTGGCAGGGAGAGCTGTAGATCAATCCTGCTCCAACCTCCCCACCCTGAGCTGGCACCCCAGAGACCCAAGGTCGTTTCTGAACCTGAGTCACTGGTGTAGCATGCAGTGAGACTCCAGCAACCTCAACCCTCAGCACCACCAGGCTGGCTAGATTTCTATGTTTCTAAGTTTTATCCCCCAAGGCATGGTATTCACATGTGTGCCGCGTCGCAGCGTGGAGGCACCGATCGGTGGCCCCTTCTGCCCTCCCCAGACTTATGTCTGCTCCTGCAGCCTGTGCATCCCACGGACCTCCACCTGGTGGGAGCGTGTGTCCACCCCTTGGAGGGGAGAGTCACAGATCAATCCTGCTCCAACCCTCCCCCACCCGAGCCGGCACCCTGAAGACCCGAGGATGTTCCCAAACCTGAGTCACCGGCGTAGCACCTCAGCGCCACTGGGCCAGCTTAATTTCTGTGTTTCTAAGTACATAACCTTACACTTTTTAACACTGAACCTCAGCTGTCAAATGCTGGGCGACATTTGTAGCCTAGTCAGATCCTCCCCAAGTTCCTGTATACGCTCCTCAAGTCCACTCTCCCACAGAGCTTGATGCTGTCCACAAACAGGCAGATCTTCCCTGTCAATCTTCACCATTCATTACTGCGTGGGGTTAGTGCGAGCCAGCGCGCCCGCTCTGGGAGGATTTTTGGAGTCGGCTCAGCGCCGCCCTCGAGCTGATGTACTGGGCGTCATGTGCAAGGGGTGGCCGTTAGGTGCTGTAGACTCCTCCTCTATCTCAGTTCTGTTTCTCCCCGTTGAGGCTGCACCTGCTGCGGTAGTTCAAAGTGTTTCTCGCGTCAGGACTCTCGTTTCTCTCCAGTGACTCTCGCTTGACACCGTCTCCCAAGTAAGACCGTTCCTTTATTTTCTGTCGTGGCCAGTGCTTTATTGCTGTTTTTTGCCTTATTTAGTTCGCATCATGTCAGGTTCGGGGGCAAAACGTAAGTCGAAGGCGGGCCGTGCCCCTATGTGTCGGTGCTCCTGTGGCTGGCATTTCTCCGTCTCGGACCATCATGATGTCTGTCTTCATTGCCTGGGACCCAACCATGATATGGACGCGTGCGACGCCTGTTTCTCCATGGACCATCGTGTCCTCGAAGTCCGCGCATTCAAGATCGGCAAGGCCCCGCCGACCTTCGGGGGACGGCGTCGCTCCAGGGATTCCCAGGTAAGGTCTCTAGGCCCTTCCTCCGGGTCCCCTCTCGGGCCTATACGGTCCGTGGAGGAGGAGGCTTCCTCCCCTTCTCTTGCCAAAGAGGAAGCTTCTTTTGCGGTGTCGGAGGAACGTTGTGGTCCCTCCCGGGGCCGCGGTGGGGACACCGCCTTGGCAGTCACCTCCTCGGAGGTGCAGGCTCCCCCAGTGTCGAGGCCCGCGCCTGCTGGGCCCGGCACCGGTGGACCCTCGACGCCGCCCTCCGGCGTCAAGCGGCGCCGGTGATTGAGATGGTGCCGTTGGCGGCACCGCTCTGGCCTACGGCGCCGCAAGCGGCACCGCAGGCCCGGTTCGCTCTCTCGGCGGCACCAGGTTGGGTTCCGGTGCCGGGGGCAGTGCCGTGGGCCTAGCCAGCGCCGCTGGGGAGCCGGGGCCGGGCCTAGTTGGTGCGGGTGGGCCAAGGTCGTCCGGCGCCGCCTCTGGCACCTGGTCTGTTGTCCGGAATCCCGCCAGCTCGGGCTCCATTCTCCGGATTTCAGAGCCCTAGCAGAGGACAGTTGCCTCTTTGTAGGTGCCCATCTCCCGTTCCTCTGCAGCCACCCCCCCGCTCTTCCAGGCCATGTCGGTCCTACGGGCCTGTTATCCTGGGAGCAGTTCAGAGGTTCTGCTGCAGCCTTCCCCTCATATGTCAGGTGTATGAATGAGCGGGTCTTTCGCCTATCCCCACCGCCGCAAGAATCTTCTGGACACTCGAGCTCTCCATCATCCTCGTCTCCCTCCTCTGAGGGAGAGGAACCCTCTGCTCATATCTCCTCCGATGCTGATTTCACTGAATATCAGCGATTCCTTTCGAGGATGGTGAGGGATCTTCGAATCTCCTCGTTAGGCGAGACAATACCGAATGGGAGACGCGTGAATTCCTTGGAGAATTCAGTGCCCAGCACCTGGTGGTACCTTCCTGGCCTATCCCCTTCCGGAAGCGTCTATCCGTTCCCTGGCAGTCGCCAGTCCCTTCTCCAGCTTGACGGGACTGTCGCCGAAGGTATTGTGCCCGCCGAATCCTGGTACTCTCCCCAACCCGCCCTCGGGTTTGTATACCTGGAGACTCCTCTGGGCACCGCCGCCTGGCGCCGACCGTCCACGATTCGATTCCCTACGATTCGACTGGTGGGGGCGAAAGTGTTCTCTTCCTCTCATGCGATGGCTTGCATTGCATCACATCAAGCTCATCATGCTGCCTACAGTAGGAATTTATAGTCGATGTCTCTCAGTTCTTAGCATCAATGCCTGTTACAGAGCAAACCAGACAAGCTATTGTCCTCTCTGCTATAGGCCTGGAGCTGACAAGACACCAAGCAAGGGCATCTTATGACGCCAATGAGGTGGCTTCCAGGCTTGCGGGGACAGCGATCTGCATTAGGCGGATGGCATGGCCTCGTCTATCAAGGTTGTCACCCCTGGCCTGGCGTAGGGTGATTCGCTCCGCCTTCCGGGGGACCCGTCTCTTTTCCTCAGAGCTGAAGTTACTGCAGGGGCTTCCTCCGTCTGCCCGTCCTCGGGCACCGCCTAGCTCTTCTCCCCATAGGCTTCTCTTTGATTAGCCCAGGGTCTTCCTTCTCTTTCTCACCAGCAGGAGGCTGGGGGTCTTGTTCCCTCAGGGTTCTACCCCGCTTTTCTAAGGGGGCAGTACTCAACCAAGCTAATGAATGGTGAAGATTGACAAGGGAAGATATGAAAATTACGTACCTACGTAATTCTTGTCTTCTCTTGTATCTTCACCATTCATACTGATACCCACCCACCTTCCCCTCAGTGGCCTCCTTCTGTGGCGTCTCCCCCTCCCGTCTCGTTCCTCTTCCTTCCCTTGGCCTTTATGCCAAAAAAAACAAAACTTTGTTTTCCATTCTTAATGAATGGTTCCTTTTTCCCTCAAGGTAAAGAGGAACGAACACGGTTGTACTTTTCTCTAAATTCTGAGGGAACTCTTTCTGACCGCCCTTAGGGTGCGATTCCTAAATACCTTCTTCAGGTTATGCAGTTTCACAGCCCAGAGGCCATGCTCTGACTTGGCCTCGGTAAAGTCTAGAATCTTCCTGGCAGGTATTATTTTGAGCTCTTCTAGCTGCTGATTGAACTTGTCAGCTCTGAGCGTCTGCTTGCCTTGCCTTAGGGAGTCTGATTGAGTTCCACTCTATCTTTCATACAAAATTGCCTTCGAGAAGGCATAGTCTTTCCCATACACTACTGTGTTAGCACTTAACAGGGTGCTAAGGGACTTAGTCCCCTTCCTGGGTGGGCGCTCTACCCGGAACAGGTTCTGCCCGGGCAGTCTAGGAGCCCTCAGCTAGGATGAAGGGACTCGGCATGTTGAGAGTTCAGAGAGTCTGCCCTCATTGGATCTGTTCAGGTGGTTGGTTGAACCTCCCTCAGTCCTAGCAACTGGAATTCTTGCTCCTTGTTAGTTTCGAGCCTATAAGCCTCTCAACCAATGCTCGATGGGCACTGTTCTCCCTCTCAACATGCCTCTTTTTCTTCTTCTACTTTCTCTTCCTTCTCTCTGTTCCTCCCCTAGAGCCGCCCTGGAAAGGAGGCCCTGCGGTCCCTTAGTGTAGGAATTCTCTCTCCTCTGTCTATTCTCTACCAGCTTATTCCTTTTTCAGTTTATATCCTTTCCTTTTTCTGTCCCTCGGCTCTCTTGCCTCGCTTTCCTTTTTTCTTACCCTTTATTTTCACCTCTCCGGCTACCAGAACTGAGATAGAGGAGGAGTCTGGCACTAACGGCCGCCCTTGCGCCATGGCGATGCGTCGGCGCTCGAGGCGCCATTGAAACCCGACTCAAAAAAAAAAAAAAAAAAACTCCCGTGGCGGGTGCGCACCTCCGGCACTAACCCCAAGCAGTAATGAATGGTGAAGATATAAGAGAAGATCAAGAATTACGGTAGGTACGTAATTTTCATATTCTACCCTTGATCCCATCTGTACTGTCACTTCTGAAGATGTTAAATAAAATGGGGCCAAGTACTGAGCCCGGTGGGACCACACTCATCACAGACCTCACTTTAGAGAACTCTTCTCTGACTACCACTCTTTGGCTTCTATCTTGCAACCAGCTTCTGATCCACATTTCTGTGAATGGTGATCTAAATTTGTGAAAGGTGTCTGAATGGGGGAGCAGCACTGGGCATAGCATCATGTGGTTCTCTTTTCCTTTTTTCCATCAATCTGAAGGAACTTACTGCAACCCCCCCCCCAGCACCACACTACCACCACAATATCGCACACAGCTGGATTACTAATTATAGGGATCTAATCTTATGTTTCAGTGTCATTCTGTGTGTTAATGGATTACCCATAACAATCGGTTAATTATGTCATCCTACTAGGCAGACTGACAAAGTTGTGACATCACCATGGAACCCTGCCTGCCCTAACAATACATGACAGACAGATGGCTCAGTTTTTGAGACTCAGTTGAAGGAGTTCGATCAAGCCCTTTGGACTCTTCAGCTGAGTCTTGCTTTGCAATACTTTTTTTTTCCCTCAGTGATCTGCAGTAGTGAAAGTTTTCCTTGATAATTACAAACAGCATTAGCTTCATTTCACATTCTGCCTGTTTTTCACCTATCTCAACAATTAGGTAATACCAGTAAGTCAAGTACCAGAAGTTTTTGTCAGTTTAACCAACCAGGTGATACTCGGGGATAAATGGGTGAGAATATGCCATCAGGATAGGGGGGCTCAGAAACTCCTGAGGACCTGTCTGTGGGGGCTCAGAAACTTGTAACCTGTGAGCCTGCTGTCAGGTCTGGGGGAGTGACCACCGGACCCTGCAGCCATGGCTTGCAGGAGCTCGGAAGCAGGCTGTCAGGGCTCATATGGGGTGAGCTAGTGAGTATGCTATTATGTCTGTGGGGAATCTGAGGAGCTTAAGGGATGGGGGATCAAAGTTAGAGGCTAGGGACGGTGGAAGGGCTTGGGAGCATGCCTGCATGACTGGTGGGTTCAGTAGTCTGACGACAGTATACAGTGGCTCGGGCTGGTGTGGGACTCATGAGCTGTCGGGGTGTGCCATTCTTTGGATGAGACATTAAATTGAGATCCCACCTACCTTTTATGGTGGCTGTTAAAGAGCCCGTTGCAGTTCGCAAGAAGAGTAGGGATGGAAATGAGAAAGGAAAAGTGTGGCCCACTGGGAATTGAACCTCAGACCCCTGGTATGCCGTTCCAGTGGTCTAACCATTAAGCTATAGGCTCACATAGTTAGCAGGCCTGAGTCTTTCCTTAAATCCACACAAGAAGAGTCGGGGAATTTCCCAAGTCTTGGCTAAATTTCCACCATTCACTAAAATAACACCAACCGCTTACTCTAGTTTAATTTCACTTGGTTTGCATCTTGCTTGTTACTGCTGCCCACATGGGAGGCGGCTAAATATGTAATATGCGAGGCACTGCTCTGTGTGATGTTAATCAGTGCCTTCAGTAAAAGTTACGATGAAAAACACATAGAAAAAATACATTCTAATGTAATTTAATATTTATGTTTGCATATTAGAAACAATAAATACATAATATACACTAAAACTATGTCATAGTGTATTTTAATGTATGTCTGTATTGCTGCAGTGTACTCAGTAATAAGCCAGTGGGTGCCGTCATTCAGTATGCTATCCATTTCTTGAGACTGGGCATGGCAAGCTGTTGCTATGATGGGAGGGCTGCCACGAAAGCAGTGGGGGGTGGGGTGTTAAGTCAGATGGGGACTAGTAGCCGATCACAAGGGCTGTGTTGAAGGTGGGCTAGGGAACATGTGTGGGGGGGTAGGCATAGAGTGTGGTCAGCTGGGGGAGACAACTGTTCTGATAGGTTATCATCTGGAGGGTAGGCTGGTCAGGTATGGGTGGAGGTCCACCTGTAGTGGTGGGGTTAGCTTGGGGATTCTGGTCAGGGTACTGGAAGGATGGTTGAGCTGTACTGATTGTTTCAGCCCTGGAGGAAGGGATAGCTCCACTGCCTTATTTGTTTTTTTATTGGAAAACACCCCTGGCACACTGTACCACCATGGAAGAATCTGTTTCTTATTTTCTCTGAAATTAAACATTTTTTGAATCAATGTCTCTCTCTCAGTCCTGTACTCCTCCACCCCCACTGTTTGGTGCCACAATTAGTGCACTACCTCCCTCTTCTTAACCCCTTCCCTCTGTGTGCTTTCAGTAAGAAAAATAATATGACAACCAAAAAAAAAAATTGAAAAGTCAGAGGCACCCTCCCCGGTCACTCACTTTTGTGCACACTCCGTCCCCCATGCTTCTGTCTGAAATGTAGACACTGTAGGCAGAAAAGTTCAGCAGCTCACTGAGTCTGCTCATGCCTGCCTACTGTTTTGTGTGGGCCCTAGTGGCCCTTGCAAACCTAGAGTGGGACAGCAAAAAAGACTGCTTGGCCCACCCAGTATACCCAGATGTTCCCGGCATACTGTACCTGGTCTCCGGCAACCTTTCCGGCCTATTTACTGTGATTTCCCCCATCTCTAGCCCATGAATGTTTGAAGCCTCCCACCCCCACTGTATTTGCCTCTACCACTTCCAATGGCAGACTGTTCCAGACGTCCACCACTCTTTAAGTGAAGTAGTACTTCTTACATCACTCCTAAACAACCTCCTTCCAGCTTCATGACATGCACCCTGGTCCTCTGTCTCCTTTGGAAGAGATTCCCCTTCTGTACCTTGTTCACCCTGTGAGTACTGGTAGGTCTCTATCCTGTTCCCTCTCTCTCCGCTGTTCTAGGGTGTACATGTTGAGATCACTCAGCCTTTCTCATAGGGCTTATGGTGCAACCCCTACTATCTTTCAGGCAGGGGCCTGGACCCTCTGTCCTGTCCAGTGGCTAACATTCTCGACAACCTTTGGTCTCTTTCCAATGGGGGTCTGCGGTCATCGACCCTTAGGGTGCACCTGGCAGCCATCCCTGCTTACCGGACACGGGCCAGTCTGCTGACGGCACAGGAGACAGTGGTTGGGTGCTTTTTCAAAGGCCTGAACCACATATCCCCTCCGGTGCGTGAACCTCCACCTCCATGGGATCTACTGCTGGTATTGACAAAGCTCGTGGGCAAACCGTTCGAAGCAATGCACAAGTGTGCCTTGTCACACTTGTTGTGGAAGACAGCCTTCCTGGTGGCCATCACGTCTGCCAGAAGGTCAGCGGAGCTCCTGGCACTTTCGGTAGACTCCCTTTCTCTGGTCTTCCACAGGGACAAGTTTGTCCTACGCCCTCACCCGTAATTCCTTCCGAAGGTGGTGTTAGTTTCATCTTAACCAGGTGTTGATTCTGCTGGTATACTACCTAATTACACCTTGGAGGCCGAATACAGGCTCCATACTTTGGACCTGAGATGTGCTCTCTCCTACTATAAGGAGAGGACAGCGGAAATTCAGGGAGAGGTTCGCCAGCTGTTTGTCACCTATGCTGAAGCCGCTTCTGGCAGACCTGCATCAAAACGGACCATTACAAGGTAGATTACATCTTGCATAGGTTTGTGCTACGAGTTGGCAGGCAAGGAGCCTCCCAGAGGGATAAGAGCTCATTCTACCTGCCATACTGCTGCATCAGTGGCTGCTTCCAGGGACATCCCTATCCAGGAAATCTGTTGGGCTGCTACCTGGAAGTCAGCAAACAGCTTCATCACCCACTACCACATCGACCTTGAGTCACGCCAGGATGCTGGTTTTTGGGCCTCAGTTCTCCAATTTGTGTTCCCTAAGTAGGGGGTGTACGCCCTGCCTCCCTCCTCCCAGAGAACTGCTAGGAGTCTGTCAAAGAGTGTGGATGAACAACATATCCACAATCCTAGAAAAACAGGTTACTCATCTGTAACAATAGTTCTAGGCGTGGTTTATGTTGTTCATCACATGACCACCCGACCTCCCTGGTTTAAGATTTACACAACTTGGCTTCCAGTGGGCTAAGATCTGGCATCATGGGGCGGAGCCGAGGTATGTACCACCCGGGTGGGTGGGAGGAGCCAGCTTGAAGACTTCTGGTGAGATTTAAAGCGGAAGGGGACATGCCAAAGAGTGTGGATGAACAACATATACCACTCCTAGAACTACTGTTACATGTGAGTAACCTGTTTTTTTCTGACTACTTGGCTGGGGCGAAAAATGTTCTCTCTAATTCCAGTGGAGCCCAAGATGAGATAAATGGGGAAAAATATAATTCTATAGGTGGGACTGGAGATGCTCTTAAACAAAATGTAACTATTCAGGCTTATGAAGTCGCCAGTTCTGGCTAGAATAGGTGGCAACTTTGATTTTTATTTATTTTTTCTTTCCTCACTTTCTGGTAGTAGTAAACACAGTTGGGGGTGATGAATGGGAGGGAGGGCCTGTAACTCAACCCCCCACGTGAAACTGTGAATCAGTTTAAGTTGTTTTCCAGCTTGCACAATGAGGAAGCAACTTACTCAAGGTTAGAAGCTTGAAGTGCTGAAAACTGCAGGCTTAACATTTGATTTTGTTGATGATGAAAGAGCCTAAACAGTACTGCTATTTTCAGCCTTTGTACTGGGAGGGGTATATAGATGCAGAGCAACTGAAACTGAACCAGATTAAGCTGGTGGTGGTTGTATTTAGTTATGGGGAAAAGTTTGACTAAGGTACTGGGGAATTAGAGAATTGAAGCTGGAGTTGCATGCATAAGAGGCACACCATAAGGGGTGGCCTGCCTCAGTAGACAAGTCTTAGCAAGAAAAGTTTGTAAGCCCAGTTCTGTTGATTTTTAGAATGCCAGAGTAATATGGTCAAAGTCTTAGTGTGATAAAATTACTCTGATCACATTACTACAACATTCTAAAAATCAGTTGAACTGGAGGGCACAGAGCTTTTCTTCAAATGGGAAGGTCCTCTGTTCTCCAAGAATTGCCATTGGATATTTAGCATCCATCTGAACAACCACCAGAAAAGAAAGGCACCGTAGTGTAACGTCTCATCTGAAGGATGGTACACGCCAGCAGTACAACACCCCCCAGTACTCTACTTGACTGCCAGCATTTATGGTATGAGCCCAGTCTCTGTGCAGGACTAGAACACATGACCTTCTGGCCCAGAGGTTACGTGCTACTAACAGAGCCAAGCAGACACCTTTGGTATTCATTTTTAAAATTTGCCAGGTGCTTTGCCAGCCCAGTAGTGCTGAGGCACTGGATGCCACACCTTGCGCCACGCTGGCGACCCATGTTCTGGAATGAGCCCGGGTCGTCGGTGGTCGGCAGAGGAGGACTAGGATCGAGCGCCTGTAGACTGCTCTCCTAGTCCTGGGGTGGGTTTTGAATTTTCACTGCGCTGTAGCGGCCCCTGGGGAGGCCCGGGGGCACTACCAGTGTCTGTGTGAGCCGGGGGGGGGGCGTGGTGGACGTCAGCACGTTGTGCCTGGACGTCATTGCGCATCCATGCCCCTAGGGGCGTAAAAAGGAGGAAAATCTGGCTAGGCACGACCTTGCAACATGAGGGCTGCACCCTGCGCTGCCCGGAGGACTTGGGAGGAGTCCCGTCAGGGAGGGTCTGGGGCCGTCCTGGCTGGTAGAGGCATGGGGGGGCCCGTCAGCAGGATGGCATGACGGCTGTCCCGGATCCTCCTGGGTGCGGTTTGAGCTACCCAGCTCTCTGGGCGGCCAGGGCTGGCGGCTGGATGCCCCATGCCGGGACAGTGCCGCAGCAGGGCAGAAAATAGTTGTGATTAAAAAAAAAAAAAAAAAAAAAAAAAAAGTTGCCAGGTGCTTTTTTAATTTCTAAAGTATTTTCTTTTTTAATTAGAACTTTTTTTTTTTACTTTATAATTATATGTATGCAGTAAGGCAAAACAGGGTAGTTGTGCCATAATTGCATGCCACAGGGGGGGTAGTAAGGCATGAGGCCGTAGGCCAAGTGCCTTCTTCACCTGGCTGGACAGATGTGGTACAACTACCAACACCCTGAAGTGTTTTACTGCATTTATTAAATGGGTAACTAGGCAAACAAAAAATATATGTGTGTGTGTGTGTGTGTGTGTGTAATTTTAAATTAAAATTGTTTTCTGCAGTTGGGAGCCACTGGCAGGTAATAATTATGTGCTAATTAGTTTTAATTTTTAATTGTATTAAAGTCAGGAATGCTGCTCAGTTTTGCTAAAGAGCATTGGTATGAGGCTGTCTAGTTCTTTATGAAGGGTGTTAACTTGGCATGATGTGTGGTTTAGTCATTATAGTGTTCCCCATTCATTGTTTTAGCAGGTGGCCACCACCCTATGTTTTTACCACTACTTTACATTTTGCAGTCACCCTAATTTCTTTTATAAAATCTTCAAAATGTTTTTAACAGCATTCTTTTCTGTAGGTGTACCCAATTTTGATACCAGTGCTCTGTATCTTACTAAAAAAAAAAGCGTATGAGGAGCACAGTGCATACAGCATTCCTAGAATAATGCACACTTGGCCCCAATCACCACTGCCACCACCCTTGATTCCCAGAGAGTAGAGAACCTTGCATTACATACTCTCTTTTTGTGGAGTAACAGGCCAGAGTCTGAGTTTGTGCGCGGAGTAGTGGAGGCATTGTGCCAGCAGCTTACTCCCACCTGCAGAAGAAGTACTGAGAAAAAACACTACTCGTCTGGCAGTGAATAGTTTGTTTGCTGTTGAGTGGGTGTGGATGGACTAAGGAGAACCACTCTCGTAAAGTTGGTATTTGGAAACTGCAGTACAGTGTTTAAGCAGGAGATGTGTTGTAGAGCCGGTGTTATATGTATATATTGTTTGCAGAAAAACTGCATTAATCCACAAGTTAGAGTGCAAGTTAATTGCGCAAAAGTAGGGAAATGTGGTGTTGGGGTTTCCAACCCTAACTGCCCGCCTCCAAGCAGCAAAACGAAAAAACATTAGGGTTTTGGGTCTCTGGAGTCTTCACAAATTGGTGGTGGGGTCTTCCTTAGGGTTGTCAACCCTAATGCTGCCCCCCCCCCAGCCCGTGGCATCCTGTCCGAAGCACAGTGTATAGCTGCAAGCTACTAAATCATACTTCACTCTTCAGAGGTAAAGTGTAGTCTCACCACAGTTACCAGTACAATCTGCTGCAGCTTTCTTTCCATAGGGTCTTATGGGCACTGCGTGTAGAAAGATAATGTCCGAGCTTGTTTGCTTAGGGATCGGGGTGAACAAAACAGCAACACGGCAGCTACAAAAACATCCAGGAAGGAGCGAAACAAAGGAGTACTCACAGTTCATAGGCATCTGGGTTCGGCTTCACTTCACCACTGCAATTAGGTAACACAGGCTGTTCCTAGGATAAAAATTTATTTTTATTACTTAAAAAAAAATCCAGCAGTGCAGATCCAGGACACTCCTACCGACAAAATGCCAAATGTTTTTGCTTCAAACTAGTGCTTTCTCAAGGCTGATTGATAGGTTAGTGGTAGACAGGTGTTTTAAAGATCTGAGTTAAAGTGACAGTGCACCATTTCAATATAAAATCACAGCTCACATACTCGCTACCACACTGCAGCAGGCAACACCATTATAAATATTTACAAAAGTATACAAAAGTATTTATGTATATAAAGAGTAAATTCAACACAAAAAAGGCAAAAAACAAGAAGACAGAACAGTAACTGTCAAAGGAAAAACAAACCCATTGTGGAAAAATGGGGAGGGGAAAAGGAAAAGAATAAACTTGTAAAACTTTTACTATATTACTGTCATACAGGATATAGATTATCCCAGTAGAGTTCATATTTAAATTAAAATACAAAACATCGGACTGTTGTATAACAGATGTTCAAACTTCATAGATAGATGTTTCCAGAAATACCATCACAAGTATGGAGATAGTTGAAAAAATCCATTCAACCCAGGTGGGTTGTAAGATTTTAATTTGTACTGTCAAAATGTCTCCCTTCTACACAAATGATTATTCTAATCTGGCATAATTTTTGCCTTTTGTTTTTTGTGTTGGGTTGGGTTTACTATTTATATACACAAATACTTTTGTATACTTATTGTGTACTTGTATACTTTGGAGGCCACACTTAAAGAGGGACATTAACCTCCTGGAGAGGGTCCAGAGGAGGGCAACCAAAATGATTTGGGGCTTGGGGGACAGGACCTATGAGGAGAGGCTCGAAGAACTAAATATGTACACATTGGAAGAGAGAAGGGACCGGGGGGACATGATAGAGGTCTTCAGGTACATGAAGAGGGTAAATAGGGAGGAACAGTCAGGGTGCTTGAAGGAAGGGGGGGGCCACTAGAGGGCATGGGTGGAAGCTGGAGGGAGGATTCAGGAGAAAGGAGGAGGTGCTACTTCACTGAGAGGTGGGTGGAGCCATGGAATGCACTGCCCAGAGGCTGGTGAAGCAGAGACAGTGCAGGGGTTCAAGAGGGGTGGACAGGTACAGGGAAGGGTTCTGGAAGCAAAATCCAATGCAGCAAGAATATCCGGAACTGGGAAGGAGAAACCAGAGAAGGCAAGGCAGCAAGGTCCGCACCCAGGGTGGGGGCTGACCAAACGAGCAGACACGAAAGACCGTTAGGCCTATTCTGCTGGCATCTTAGTACGTTAGTATATATGTATTTATAATGGTGTTTTTTTTTTTTTTAAACAATAAAGTATATTTTTATCCTGGGAACAGCGTGAGTTACCTAATTGCAGTGGTGAAGTGAAGCCGAACCCAGACGCCTATGAACTGTAGGTAACTGGGTGGACATTAGGGTTGCCCCAAGGAAGACCCCACCACTGATTCACCAAGACTCTGGAGACCCAAACCCCTAATGTTTTTCATTTTTGCTGCGTGGGGGTGCGGGTGGGGATTTAGGATTGGAAATCCTAATGCACATTTCCCTACTTTTGTGGTGTTAACTTGAACCCTAACTGGTGCATCAATGCGTCTTTTTGCAAAGAATTTATTTTGTTTTTGAGATAGTGGAATCACATCCTCATTCGTGTGAACACCTGTAGATGCACAGGGCCAAGGGAAGAAAAGGAGGACTCCATCCATCTATGGAAGTGCAGCAACAGATGGCGAAAATTCATGTGGCTGTTGGGTAGGTTGTGCTTCCATGTGGCTGCAGATGGACACACAGGACAGAGTGTCCATCTGTCAGCCAATGCAGATGTCCCTCTATCACCTACCGGTGCAGATGTACAGGGCCCTATGCCAAGAGAAGAGTTGTCTTCACTTTATGGTGCCTGGGCTCCTGCAGGCAACCCTGCAACTTTCATTTCCTTGTTGGGGGGTGTTGCATAACAGCACCGTCCCCACCACCTTCACCTCATCCAGTCAGGTCACTGAGCTCACCCCCAAACTCGGCTCACCAGGATGGAATGCCAAAGCATACCACTCGGGACAAGACTGGTAGTACACACACAATTTCTTAATAATTGTAATTATTTTGTTTTAATTTTGACCCCAAATTTTCAAGATAGTTGTTTTATGATTCACTTTATAAACATGATATGGTATTTATAATATATTGGCCAAAACATGATTTTACACCAGAAGTGCGAAAATGCTTCTTCTCATTCAGGATTTAAAAAGTTTAGGAGGTGTTGTGAAAAAATGGCTATGAAGAAAGTTTGGGTGAAAATATTGAAAATTAGTGAAGTTATGAGTGAATGTTGAAATATTGCAATGTTCATTCATAACTTGGTTATTACCATATTTTGTACACCAGATTTTCAGCATAGCCTTCTATAACCCCTCATAGACAGTAGGTAATGTATCCCACCAAAATGTCATTCCGTGCACCACAGGTGTGAAAACACATCTGGCCAGGATTTGAAAAACGATAGCTGTCACATTCATGAAGTGTGTGAAAAATGGCTGTCTTGAAAATTTATAGTTCAAAATACTGAAAATTACCAAAATCAAGAGCAAGTGTAGAACAGTTGCAATGCATGCTCTAACTTTTTTTATTTTGACGAATTTTCAACATACTTTTATGACTCCACCTCATGAACAAGGGCAGTGAAAATTTCAAAATCCTGCCTAGAAGATGATCTTTCACAGTGACCACGAAATCTCTTTTGGGCCAGATTTGCATATTTCAACTGCTCTTGGTCATGAGGTGGGGTCCAGAAAAAGCCATGTTGAAAATGTTAAAGTTTATTCAAAAATGATGGTTATGAAGAAATGTTCAACCCCCATTGAAATACATTAAATTGGACATACTTTATTTTCTCTCATCGCATTTGCTGGTTCAAGCAGCAAGACTTGTCTTCGAGTGGAGAATGGATCTGCATTGTTGGATATGTTGTGGGACATGTTCAGGTGAATGAGGGTATGTGGAGTGGTGGGTACTTAGTGGGAGGTTGGGTGTGGGGGTCAGATCGGTGAGGAACCGTTTTCTGTTTCACAGGTTTAAAAAACAAAACAATGAAGGAGAGTTTTCTTGCGTGGGACATTCCTACACTGGGGATTGGGTGCCTCAGTGTTGGGTTGGTGTTCGGCACTGGTGGTAGGCACCCTGGGCCCACCATGCATGTAATGGAAAGGAGGGCGAGCGACTTGGAAGGGTGTAAAGAGAGGCGTTGGGCACCTCAGTCTGCATATTTAAAAAAAAAAAAAAAATTCAAAATTTAACATGGGGAGTGGTCAGCAGCTTGGAGGGAGTGGGGAAAGAGCGGTACTGATGGTGTGAGCACCCCGGTCTGCCACATATTTAGATAGTTAGATTAATGAAGGAGAGAGAGAGGGACAGAACACAGCAGCAGGGGTTGCCGGCTCACTGCTTTATTTGAAGCTCAACGCGGCTCCAGTACCATCTGCACTACTGATTGGTGTGCCTTTCCAGCTGGACTCGGTGCCTTCTCTGCGCCTTTTCTCAAGCTTTTCGGCAGCTCTGGGGCTTATCCCCGCTGCTCTTGCCATTTGTGTAAACTGTGTGATATTTTTGCCTGTAACCCAAACAGTGTTGCTCATAACAGTACAAGTAATTGTAGGGGATACACTGCTGGCCTGACTAAACCTTGCTAAATGTGTTGTAACCTTCTTGAAATAATGCTAGTGAATCTTATCTAAACCCAGTGCTCTCCGCTTTCCTTATCTACACTGTCAAGTCTACCTTCTTAAACCTGCCCTGCTAATACCAGTCTCTCTTTGTTTTGTTTGACTTCCCTGTCGCTTTCTTAACAACTTACTGTTTCTCTCCCTCTCCATGAAATTCTGTCCACTTCCCTACCCCCTCTTGGCCCCCTTGCTGTAATCTACACACCTTTGTCTTTTGTTTTAGTGATCCCACCCCTGTCTACTTCCAGCTCTCAGATTTAGTCTCTCTCATAATCACCCCCACCCCACCGCTGACGGTCTGCCGCCAGCCTCCCTCCCCTAATCCCTTTCTTATTTAATAGCGGTTTCTCTCCTCTTGTTCTCTAGGTTTTACCGCTTAGAGCGGTGCCCCAACACACGAGGCGGAGCTAGACAGCTGTTCCGACGGCTGCCGTCCACCAGGACTTGGTTCTTCACGGCCGCCCTCCTGGTCCCTGAAACCGGACTCCCAAGCCAGGTACTTGCTGCTTCCACGCTTTCTTCGCTACTGCTCTGTGATTGGTGCAGCACCCTGTACTGGGCGTCTGATTGATCCTCCTGTTACCGACTGTACTACTGATTGCTGCGCCTTTCTGCCTTGGACTCGGTGCCTTTTTCTCAAGCTTTTTCGGCAACTCTGGGGCTTATCCCTGCTACTCTTGCCATTTGTGTAAAACTGTGTGATATTTTTCTTGCCTCCCCACCCTCCCCAGGCCTCCTTTAAATACACACGATAGCTCCTCCCTCCAATGTTTCCTTCTCTCAACATTGGACGATAAACATCCCTGCTACCTTAAAATTGATAACTTACTCACATTGTAACAGTGCATGTCTACAAAACAGTCAAAATTAACCAACACATGACATTTTTCCTTCCTGTGGCCACACTCTCTACTACACCTATCTATCCATGATATACTGCAATCTAGATCAACTCCCCCAAATTTCTTGCCTCAAGAATACTACTACTTGAACCTACTTCTGATTCCTCCCCACTCTGCTACCTAACCCAGTATTACTAAACAAGGCCCGGAACCACATGATTGCCTATACTCCCCAAAAAAGTCACTTGCGCCATCATGCCCAAGGTCCCTCCTGAGTCGGACACTCTGTTATCTCCTCCTACTGCTATTATACTCTGTGGATGTTCAGCTAAGTCCAGGACCGACAAATGCTATTCCTGACTCTATTAGCCAGGCTAAAGGTCTAATCATTGTTCACCACAATATCTGGAGCCTTCTGCGCAACCGAGATGTACTTGAATCCTGGACCTCACTGTACAAACCTGATATCATATGCCTAACTGAAACCTGGCTAAAACCATCCACACCTGACTCCCTCTGCTCCCTCCCATCCTACAATCTCTTGAGACTTGACAGAGCTGTACCCAAAAGAGATGGTGGTACAGCTATCTATTTTAAAGAACATCTACAGTTTGCTGCCGTCAACTTAACTAACCCAGGTCAGTGCGAAGCACTTCATGTCCTACTCACCCTCAGCGCCAAAAAGTTACATATCATATGTGCCTACAATCCCCCCACAAATGGCCTAAAAGGATTAGATGAGTTACTGGAACAAATCTCAAGCCTTGCAGGGAGGACTGAGGTCCTTATACTAGGGGACATAATCATAAACTGGCTGGGCGCCAACCAATTCAACCCTCTGACCAAACTGCAGAACCATAACTTGCACCAGCTAATAGGTGAGCCCACCTGAGCCTCCCTCACTCCAACACAAGCACGTTGCTTGATTGGATAATGGCAAAATGTAATTGCCTCTGAGTTCTGCCAGATGCCATCACTGATCACTCTCTCAACCTACTATATCTGGGGAAAGAGCAATCCTGCCCCATCAAAGCCCCGCTTCATCACTTTCCACAACTATGCAAACTTTGATCCACAGCTTTACTACAAGACATTGCAACTACAAATTGATCCTCCATTCTTACTTCTAAAGATGCCAAAACTCCTCAATCTATTCCTGACGGAATTTCTAGTGCTCCAGGATAAACACTGCAGACTTGTAAATCGGAAGGTAAAAACAGGCAAACGCATGGCTCAAATCTGAACTTTTCTCTAAACTAAAGCAAAGGGACAAAGTTGGCTCCGCACAAAAGCTCAAGGCTATCCTCTGACCTAAATACTTAGAGGGCCCTACGAAATTCCTGCAAAAAGAACATCAAAAAAGCAAAGTGCCAATATTGCAAAGATCTATTAACAAACTCCTACGGCGACTCAAAGAAATTCTGGTCCCATATCAAAATCTTTCTGGGTCAGAATCCAGCATCCACCCCGAACGACATGTTACTCAGTGGCATTCAATGCAATAATCCCATAATCATCGCAAACTTTTTCAACAATAAGTTCTCTGACCTAACTAAATACACCTCCTCTTTCCCTGCCCAGTCAAACATGCCTACCCCATCCAATGTAAACAACCCTCATTTCTTTTTCAAGGCAATCTCAAGGTCTGATGTGCTTAAATTGCTAAACGATATCTCTGATTGTACTGTGGCCAACTCTGACCATTTAGAACCCAAACTGCTAAAGGTAGCTGCTCCCCACATTGCTGCTCCACTGGCCAAGATTTTCACACTCTCACTATGCCAGAGCTATGTCCCTGACATTTGGAAAGAAGCTAGGGTTACCCCTGTTTTCAAAAAAGGATATTGTAAGGATCCCTCAAATTACAGACCCATATCCATCCTGTCAGTCCTAAACAAAATTCTGGAGAAACTGATAGCCGTCCAAACAATTGATTTCCTCCAGAAACATCATCTACTTACCTTGGCACAGCATGGCTTTCGCAAGGGCCATAGCACCACCACCACACTTCTCAAACTCATGTCAGATACACTAGTGGCTATGGATTCTGGTCTTCTCACTGGGGCTGTTTTCATCGACATGACCAAGGCATTCGACCTAGTTGATCACTCCATCCTCCTAGCCTCCCTTGGATCACTGGGTTTCTCGATAAATGTTGTAAAGTGGTTTGCTAGCTACCTATCTGATAGGACCCAAACTGTGAAATACAACTCTACTCTCTCAGACAAGTCCACTGTAAGCGTTGAGTGCTGCAAGAATCCATTCTTGGCCTCTGCTTTTTTCTATCTTTATTAATAACATCACCACCAACCTACATATGACAAGAGTCCCTGCTATATGCAGATGACATTGTTCTATATGCCAGCGCAAAACACATTGAAGACATAAATAGTAAACTCTCTCGACTTTCAGCTCACCCAAAAATGGTTATCTAGTCACAAACTTGTACTAAATGAGTCCAAAACCCAAGCCATGCTCTTCGGCTCAAACACCAAACTGAAGCAAGCCCATCCAAAATTTAAAGTTCTTTCCTCAAATGGTCTAACTATCAAGGTGGTGGACTCTTTCAAATATCTCGGTGTCACACTTGACCCATCACTACATTTCGACGTACACATACAACTGACTTGCAAGCAGGTAAACACCAAAATTGGCATAGCTTATCGTACCAGTTACATGCTTACTCCCTCTGCAAGGCGTGCTGTAGCACGGGGAATCCTACTGCCCTCACTTACTTATGGAGCTGCTACATATACCTCTGCATGCAAAACAAGTCTTCGGAAGTGGGACATAAAGTACAACATTTGTTGCTATGCGTCCTCCTCTCATAAGCTGAAGCGCCACTGTCTTCTGTATTCAGAGCTGGGATTGCTTCCTCCACTGCGGCTCTATACCTATGGCTCTGCCATAGACAATACTGTCAGGCTGCAAATACCCAAACCCCTTGCGGCCTACTTCCAAATCAGAACACCTTCCTGTGGGTTAAGATCTGCAAGTACCTCCATCTTCATACCCACACACTATATAACTCTAAAGGTGCAAGTGCTCGCCTGCCAGCCCCCAGTACTGGAACTCCCTCCCTCCAGCCGTGCATCAAGCTCCATCACATGCAAATTTTAAGGTAAAACTGTGGTCCCATCTTGAGTCCTCCTGCAAGTGCAGTTATTTCAAACCCCCTTAGCTCTCGCCTCTGCCCTACCTTGTCTCTCCCTGCCTTTGCTGCCTTTTATCTACTATAATAATAGCACTTCACTGACTCCTGCCTGTCCTATCTCCTACTCCTGACTTGTCCCCTATCCTCTTCCTGCTTCTACTTCTATCTCCCTTGCTCCTGTACCCCCCTACTTTTCCCTGTCATTCCCAAATAAACACTACAGCAGTTATGATCTAACTTTTTCTCAAAACGTAAATGTTATGTAATCTTTATTTCTGAATGTCTGTTTATTATCTCCATCACACTGCAAATTGCATCTACCCTGTTGGTAGCCACTTTCTTTCTTTTGTATACTATCTTTCTCTCACTGTAAATACTTTCTACCTAGCCACCATTTCCTTTCTCTATTTACCCTGCCTAGAATGATCATACATGTCATACTTGTTATGAAATATATACTTTTGTCGATTTTTGCCATACATGTAATGTTTCTGTATGCACTGATGTACTGCACCTCCCGGGTCGTGCCTGAAAATAGTCATTGCCATGGCTAGTGCGTGTACCCGGTTAACGAAAACTAAATCAAATAAATAAATAATTGAAGAATGTCCCACTGTTTTCAAACTGAGAATGTGGGTGAATGGCTCCTCTCACTAACCTAGGTACCCAGGATTTTTAGGTGGCCAGAAACACGTTAAGGGACATGTGAGTGTGTGAGTGTGGTGGATGATCGAAGTGGGGTGTGTGGGAGGTCAGATCGGGAAGGGACTATTTTCCTTTTTTACAAGTTTATATAACAAAAAAAAAGGGGGAGATTTTATTTAATGCAGGAAACATTCTGACATTGGGGATTGGGTACCTAGTGTTGGGCTAGTGTTCGTGCTGCCTGCATATAATGGGAAAGATGGCGGGTGACCTGGAGGAGGGGTGTAAGGAGAAGCAGTACTGAGGGGGATCCGCCCACTTATAACAAATTATAAATTAAACATGGGAAGGGAAGAGTGACTTGGAGGGAAGGGGGAGAAGGAAGTGGTACCGGGGGTGGGTACCTCAGTCTGCTACTTATTTAGATAGAGAGAGATGGACAGAGCGATAGAGAGAGGGAGAGACAGGAGAGAGCAGGGGATTACTAGCTCACCGCTTCGGCTAAACACTGGAATCTAGTTAAACGTTTCCCGTTTACATAGGTTCAGGTGTTTGTTTTTTGAAAATACATCTTTTTTATGTAAAAAGAAAGATGGCAACTGTCACGATCAGTATTTTTTTACATGATCAGTGTTTTCCACATAAGTAATTCATGAAAATAAGCACTCATTATCTTTTTTTGTTAGTTTTGTTATCCAAAAAATCCTAACTCTGAATCTTTATAATATTTTTTTACAAAACCTTTGAAAGGCATCCCCTTGGCACAGGCCCCTTCAACCCTGAAAAATTTATGAAAAAAATTCCACACTTTATATATACCTATAGGAGAGGGGGGAAAAGCAATGTTAGGTATTGGGAAACCAAACAGGATTTTCCATTTTTTTGGTGCTACATATCTCAAACTAAACAACATGGCATCATGAAACTTTTCACATCTTGAGACTGCGACAGCCTAACTGCGCTTGCCAAATTATTTGCTATTTCGTCAAATGATGCCAAAGTTACTAAGGTTGAAAAACTGGTGTTTGACATTAAACAGCGTACTCAACCATAACTATAAGGGCACTACCATGCCCCTATAAGATAAAAAGTTGTGGAGTGTGGCGGCAAGGTGTGAACAGAGAGCATGCTACATGGTGGGTGCACTTGGGGCTGGTTGGAAGAACACCAAACAGAAGAAACGAGCGTGGTCAAGTAAAAATATGGAAAGAGGTTTAATAAAAACAAAAAACTTAGCATTAATGAAGCCAGTGAGAAAGAAAATGAGCAACTGAATGGGCTAGCCAATTTAAAAGTATAGACTGATAGTTTTAGGTGCTAAGCGAGAAAAAATGGTACAGCTTCAGGGGGATAGGTGATTTCAATGAACCATCCATCAGCTGGAATAACTTACTAGCTCACACTTCACAGGTAAACTCTCAATTAGACATCATTAGGGAAAGTAGTTCAAACAAATAATAAGACATAACACCAGAGGGAACAATATATTGTACCTTGTAATCTCTAATATACCAGAATCCTCAACTTATAAGATAATGGATCAGTTTTTGTCCAGTGATCATTCAGTAATTCTTCTGTTACTAGAAGTTAGCAGCCTAGAAAGGGTAGCACAAGATACTACAGTTATAAAAGAGCTGATTTCCGAAGTATGAGAGATGAACTTGAGACATGGGACTGGAAAACTAAAATAGGAAGTATGAATACCAGTACAAGTTGGGAAATTTTTAAAAATAAGCAGTTAAAGCTGTAGGATAAATCACGCATGCCACTAAGCTTGCTACAACAAAAAGGAAAAATACCCACTTAGTACACTCAAAACCTGCCAGGTATCTAAAAAGAAACGAAAGGCCTACAAAATGATGGTGGGGTACGCTAGTTTAGGAAATACCAATAAATATAAGTAACTGGTCACATTACTTAGAAAGAAAACTAGGCAAAACAAAAGAGACTATGAAATCAAATTAACAAGAAACAAAAAGAATATAAAGGGCTTCTATGATTTCCTAAATTCAAAAAGGAAATCTCATCAGTAGGTGGGACCATTGTGTGTTAACGATGTCAAAATTTCAAGGGAACAGGATATTGCAGAAACACTTAATGTCTACTTTTACTTAGTCTGCCACACCAAAATAGGGGTGAAGAACATAGAGATAAGTAATAACAATGGGTTATACATTATTATACAATGGCAAGAAAATTTCCTGATTCTTGATTGGTCAGTATGTCCCTGGCACAGTGAGGTTATCCCAGCACAACCTCAATGTATTGCTTTTGATGATACTTTGGATCCCTTAAAAACATATTTTTATATTTATTTTTTTATTTTGTATAACATGTAGCCATTGTATAATAGCAATAATGCACTCAAGGGGTGGGTTTTGCTGGGATAAACTCACTTCTGGGATGTTGGACGCACTCTGCCTGCTGCCTCATGCCCAACTACACCGGTATGAGGTTATCCCAGCACAACCCACACCCTCTTGTGCATTATTGCTTAATTATACAATTGCAAGAAAATGTCTTGGTCTCTGATTGGTCAGTGTGTCCCTGGCACAGTGAGGTTATCCCAGCACAGCCTCACTGTATTGCTTTGGATGCCTCGGACGAATTGATCATCAGGATGATGCTTTGGATGTCATACACTTAAGAAACTGAGATATACTGCCGCACTAAAAATTTACTAAAAACATTTTTTTAATTTTTATTTTTTTGTGTATAACAATGAGCCATTGTTTAACAGCAATTATGCACTCCAGGGTGTGGGTTGTGTTGGGATAACCTCACTTCTAGGTTGTTGGACGCACTTGGCCTGCAGCCTCGTGCCCAGCCATCCAGGCATGAAGTTATCCCAGCACAACCCACACCCTGTCATGCATTATTGCTTAACGGAATGCAGTATGTAGGAATGCCTTAATACACTTTAGAGGAAATAGCCTCATCTCTATACTACCCAGTAACACTTGTATTCAAAGGAGATATGAAGTGATTTTTACATAGTTAGCTGCCCTTCCAGCTTCCTTTCTATGCCAGTTATGTATTTCTGATACACATTGACCAATATCTAATAAATAAATCTAGCTTTGGAGTGCCCTCAGATCTACACAGAGATTAACTCTCTCTACCAGCTACTGCTCTTTCTTTTCATATTTTATTTGCTTTTGGTAACTGGCTAAACACTCTAGACAATACTGCCTATTTTCAGGTACGACACGGGAGAGTGCAAATCAAAATGCATGGAGTAGAAAAAAACACTGCAGTCACAAGTACAAATTTACAGAGGTGTGGATTACATAGCGCACATGAAGATTATACAATCACATGATATAGGAGGTAACAAACGGGTAAAACAGCAGGAATAAATAAATGTGCAAGAAAGCACTTTAGGCTAAGTCTGGCTAGGAGGCAGGTAACAAACCTAAGTGCATAAAGATGGCGAGAAGGGCAGGGGGAGAGAAGAGATTAGAGGTGATATAAGTGCAGGGCAGAGTCAGTTCTAAGACATTCTGTGGCATCAGTAACCCATTCCATGCAATTTATCAGATAGCCTGGAATGGTGTTATAGTCTTAATAATTGAGGCATTGTCTGGAGGAAATCCATACACTTAAAAAGTTGTTTTGTTGTAGTAGACGAGCTGCTACAGCAGAACCACTTTTGGTCTGCTGTAGTAGCTACCTCAAAATACAGGTGTCCCCAGACGCCACTCAGGTTGACATTGAATTACGGTTGTAGGGTCGTGCACGCCAGCTGAATAGCGAGCCTTACCATCGGGTTTAAGTTTTTCTGTCTCTTTCTGTCCCCATGTAGTTTAAAAAAAAAAAAAATAAATAATTGCTATATAGAAAGTGATTGTGAAACAGTGCACAACAAGGTTGTGCTTATACATCGCGCGTTTAACGTGGATGACAGGGACCTCTCAAACTTCACTCTTGGTCACTGTGCTGTCCCAGTAAACCCCTCTAGAAGAACAGCCTTGTTGTGCACTGTTCCTCATACACATCCTATATATTGAGGTCATAGAATGTTCAGGCAGTATGAGAAAAGAGAGCAGAAAATGCTGAGGAGAGAGAGGATTCAGGGTAGTTACAAAGGCAACAAAATTAGGTTATTTAATTTAACAAAAAAGGTCAGAAACATCAGAATATTAGATGGACGCTGAAGTGACAATGAAAGGGTATCTAGAGGTATAAAACTCTGTTTCTTAGCACCTTTAATAAGTCCCATTAAATAGGTAAGGGTGCCACAGGACTGCAGGCAAGCAGAGGTGGTGCCAGTTTTTAAAAAAGGCCTGAAGGATAATCCCAATAAATATAGACCGATAAATATAACATCACGAACAGGGAAAATATTGGAAATGAAAATCAAAGAATTGATTAATGATGCATGTTTCTCAAATAATTATATAGATAAAGCCCAGTAAGATTTCAGGCAGGGAAGGTCTCAGTTTTTACAAAAGGATCAGCAGGGCATTGGACAAGGGGACTTTATGGATGTTATTTATGTGGACCTTAGTGTAAAGCATTTGACACAGTGCCTCATCACATCCTAATTAATAAAATTATGGAAAAATTTCCTAACGTCCATCCACTAATAACAAAATTGAGTAAACGATTGACAGACAGACCTAGAAGTCAGAGTAGGGTGGGACTATACCTTGTAATAGATGCATTAAACAAAATGTCAGAACATCAACTATCGGATGCAATTGCTTTCAAAAATACAAATGGGATATTATCTATTCCTACAGAAGAAGTTTAAAAGACATCAGAGCAGAAAAAACTTCTGCAGGCATAAAAATGATGTCTTATTTACATTTAAACTGGGGAATAGGTCAAGGTTATCATTCTTTTTAAACACACTGGAAAACTGTTGATTAAATGCATCAGCCATACCCTGTTCGTCCGATACTAAATTATCGTTAATCATGAGAGGACCAACCCTCGTTTGTGAACTTTTAAGGGAACCAATACAATTAAAGAAACTTTTCTTATCTTTTTGATTGACCAAATTATGTTCAAGCTCTTTTTTAGCCTTTCTAATTTTAGATTTTGTTTGTTTTGCTTTTGATTTAAACCTATTCCAATTTATATCCATTTTGTTTTTTTTATATCTATTAAATGCCTTTTTTTCTTTTTTAGTTAGTTGAACAGATTTAGTCTAGGCAATGGAGCTGAGGCCCGAAAGAACCGTTCTTAGTAACAGCTTCTCTAAGCTGCATATACTTATGGAATTCTGTCCTAGGGATTTTGCATTTTGAAGAAATTTGAGCAAAAGACATTAAAATTGCATACTAGGATCTAGAATATCTTCTATGAATGTAATACCTGCATATTTCCAGTTTGGCCAAATTATAGGCCTACCTTAGACCTTAACTAAAGGGTTCCACCATAAGGGCAGTGTGGAGATGTTTTGGGGAACCAACCCATGGAGGAGGCTACCAGTTCCAGGAACTGTATACTTGACTAAAAACCGGATTGGAAGAGAACATTTTCTTCTAATCAGAAATCAAAACTATAATTGGGTTGTTACCATTCAAAAGAGCCTGCTCTACATGCACCATCCTGGTATATCCTGTTTTTATTCAACCAGAGAGATTTAATACATTGAGCAGTAATGAAGGCATCATGTCTCAGTTTAAAATTTGGTAGGCCAAAGCCACCCTTTGTTTCTGTTGTTGAAGTTTGCTTAAGGAAACTCTTGGGGCTTGTTCTCCCACAAGACTTTCCTAACTAATGTATAAACTTTTGAGAAGTAAATTCTGGGGATCTGAATGGGTAGATGTTAAAGAAGATAAAAAATGATTGATGCCATCATCATATTAAAAGCATGTATTTTTCCCCATAAGGATAGACATATTTTGCCCCATCTAGAAAAATCCACTGACATCCTTTCTAAAATTGCTTTAAAGTTTTATGCAATTATTTGAGAAATGTTAGGGATGACAGATATGCCCAGAAATTTAATATTTTGGGTTGAAATCTTGATGTTATATAAGTTAAATATTGACTTATCACAATCCTTAGCCAATGGAAGAGCTTCAGATTTCTCAAAGTTTATCTTAAAACCTGAGAAAGTGGTAAATTTATGAACAACATTAAGAATTTGAGCAATAGTAGATTGCAGGTTAGTTACTGAAAGAAGAATATCATCCGCGTAAGCTGAAATTTTTTGTTCTTTACCTATTTTAACCCCTGATATTAGAGTGGAAGAGCAAAATTTAATTAGAAGGGGGTTCTAGTGCTAATGGAAAAAGAATCAGAGACAGAGGCCACCCCTGTCATGTACCCCTGTGTATTTGACATTTATTAGAAGATATCCCATTAATTTTAACTGAAGCATATAACTCGGAATAAAGAATCTGCACCCACTTGCAAAAATGTTTTCCCAAATTATATTTCTCAATGATTTCCATTAAGTACTTCCATTCTGTCCTATCAAAAGCTTTATCAGCATCTAAGGATAGAAGCATAGGGGAGTGTGGGCTATGTCCTTCCTCATGAATAATTAAGCAATAAGGCACGACAGGGTGTGTGTTATCATGTAATAACATCACTTTTGGGGGTGGGTTGAAGCACGAGGTGAAGCCAAGTGCTTCCACCACCCCAGGAGTGACATTATTACACGATAACACACACCCTGGAGTGCCTTATTGCTATTATACAATGGCTAATTTTTTAATAAATAAAAAAAAGGAGAAAAAAATTAGTTGTTGGCTTTTTTCTCCATTTTTTGGTGTGTGGAGGTATATGTTTTGAAAAAAAAGTCCATTACATTTTCTACCAGTAGGTGGAGCCATTATGTTAGTGGTGCTGACTATGCAGTTCCTCATGAAAATCTTTCAGTTGTGTCTGACATCCGTCCCGTCCCCCCGACTGCTCGTTTTTTGAACTGACTACATTTGAAGTTTCATCTTGTGTGTGTGTGAATGTTGGCTTCTTAGTGCAGCTGTTTATGTGAGGCAGCAATCATGTTGACTGAGCCGATCTGGGAGCAGAGCCAGGAGCCGATGAAGGAGTGTAGCTACTTTGGTGGTATTCTGTGAAAGCCACTTACAGGTATGGCTTTCTTCTGATTGAGAAGTTATTTTGGTTTATTTAACACCTGTGTTTTGTCAACTTTGGATCACGATGAATACAGGGATCACGAGGGCTTAAGTGTGTGATCACGGGCTGGACGCTCTTGTATGTATGGCCACATACGGTCGACTCTGCATAGCTCGGGTGCTGAAAAAACACCGCTACAGTTTTCTTTATATTTTGTTTTACGAAAGAGAAGAGTAGAAGAAAGGTTTTGAGTTCCTTTTTTTGTGTTAGAATGACGAGGGTTCAATGGGACTGCAGGTAGATGGCAGCGGGTGCACGGTGTCTGTAGCTAGTGGGGGGATTGTGAGGTAGAGTCTTCAGAGCAGTTAAGCAGGGAGGAATCTTTTTTACTGTACTGTGGTGATCTTTGTATCTGCCCTAGATACAGTGATGTTACTGTCTAATAAAATTACTGTGTCTAGGGGTCAGTAGCCAAACAGGTTCTCAAATTTTCTTGCCATTGTATAATGTGTATTATTTTCTGAAAAGATCCAAGCCGTTGACGCCCGCATACAAATCCCACCTGATCAGGATGGATAAGATTCTGGATGACTGAGTTTAGTCTATTAGCCATTATTTTAGCAAGTATTTTGCAGTCAACATTAATGAGAGATATTGGCCTATAATTACAACACAAAGTAGGATCCCTATCTTTTTCAGGAATTACCACAATAGCGGCTTCTCTCATGGATGGGAGGCAAAATTCCTGTTTCATTAGTATCACAAAAAACTTTGGCCCAGATATTCAAAAGGGTTGTGCATGGCACAACATTGTTATACATGCACAACCCACTGTTTACCAGTAGCAATATTCAAAGGGAAAAGCGCCACACAAATCCTGATGCCGGGCACATCGGTAATGTATGCAGGCACAAGTAGGGGGCGTGCCATGCATAACCTGCACAGCCCGATATTCAGTCCAGGATGTGCAGAGTCATGCATGTGAACCCCTACTTGCACCTGCACAAAGTTAAGCCAAAAAAAAAAGGAAAAAATGATGGCCACCCACAGGTGAGCTGCCACATTGCAGGGTGCAACATGGCAGCTGCCACCTGTGGGTGGCCACCCGAGTTCCTGCCGCACCTGGCGGTGCCCTCCCATGACCCATCACGGGCATCCATGTAAATAAACCCCCCTTCAATATCCCTAGTGGTCCAGTGGACCGAGTGCTGCCCAATTGCGGGCATCTGATTGAATAACCCCCTGTCCTATATCCCTGGTGGTCCAGTGGACCACTATGTTCCCGATTGCGGGCATTTGTCTACAAAAAACATCCTCATCTAATATCCCTGGTGGTCCAGTGGACTGCTATGTGCTTGATCGTGGGCATCGGTATAATACACCCCCTGTCCAATATCCCTGGTGGTCCAGTGGACCGATCGCTGCCCGATCGTGTGCATCTGTTTAAATCACCCCCCCGCCAATATCCCTGTTGGTCCAGTAGACCGCACTCTGCCCGATCGCGGGCATCTGTAAAACATAAAAAAGCCCTATTACCCTGGTGGTCTAGTGTGCCCCCCTCCCCACCTGCCCACTGAGCCCCACTGCCCCCGGTCAGCCGGTGGACGGCAGCACCCACCCGCCTGCTGCCCACCCCGCCGAATGTGAATGAATCATTCACATATCTGGAATGTCACGAACATACAAAATTTGCCAGCAGATAAAGGCCTAGAGGTCTATCAAGTCTGCTCAAATGTGCAGCTAGCACCCTTATTCTGCAGCTGCCCTCCTTCTACCCTTCCCTTCATTAACCCTCCCCTGTCTTGTTCCATCCTCGTTTGAAGCAGTCCACTGTTCTACTGCATACCACTTCAGCAGGTAACGCATTCCACCCAGCCACCACCCTCTCTGTAAAAGTGTCTCCTCATCTCCCTCCTGAACCTTCCTCGCTCCAGTCTCATATCATGGCCCCTGGTGGCCCTCTCCTCCCTTACTTTGAACAGCCCCTCTGTACCCGTCTTGTTTATTCCTTTCATGTATTTAAAGGTTTAAATCATGTCACCCCATCTCTCCTCTCCTCCAGTGAGTACATATTCAACTCCTTCAACCTCCTCTCGTATGATAAGTCCCCCAGCCCCTTGATCATCTTTGTCGCTTCGCGCTGCACCCTCCAGTAACTTAATGTCCTCTTCAGATACGGACGCCAGTACTGCATGCAGTACTCCAGGTGTGGTCTAACTAATGACCTATACAGTGGCAGAATCACCTCCTCCTCCTCGAGGATATATTCCTTGCAATACAACCCAGCATTTTGTTGGCCTTGCAGCTGCCTTCCTACATTGTGCCGAGTTGTTCATTGACCCTGTAATGAGCACACCCAGATCCTTTCTCTCCTCTGTCTGGGCTAGTTGCACTCCCCTAGCTGGTAACTCCTCCTTGGGTTCTTCATCCCAAAATGCAGCACCTTGCAATTTTGGCATTAAAGCCAGTTGCCAGGTGTCTAACCAGGTTTCAAGCTTTGCCAGATCATCCTGCAACCCCTGCCATCCCCTAGGTCATCCACCACCGCCCTACCTTGGTATCATCAGCAAACAGACTGATCTTGCTCTTGATGTCCCATGATATGTCTGCAATGAATATCCCAAACAACACTGGTCCCAACACTGAGCCCTGTGGAACACCGCTCATCACTGCCCTTGGGTGTGAGAGCTCCCACCACCACCCTCTGTTGCCTTCCCTGCAGCCAGTTTCTACCCATCTCACCAGCTTTCACCCGCCCCTGTGCTACTAACTTCCTTCCCAGCCTTCCATGTGGCACTGGGTTGAATGCCCACTGAAGTCCAGATACAGGACATCCACTGCATGGCCCCTGTCCAGTTGCCCTAGTTACCCAGTCATAGAACTCGACCAGGTTGATTTGGCAGGATCTGCCACATGAAGCCATGCTGTCTGCTGTCCTGTAGTCCTTTGGCCTCTAGGAGGGTCACCAGCCTCTCCTTCAGGATAGTCTCCATTAGCTTACCCACGATGGATGTGAGGCTTACTGGTCTGTAGTTTCCCGGTTCATCCTTGGGGCCACTCTTGTAGAGAATGTGTAGTATATATGGGCTGCATGCCCATTGGCTCACGCTGTGAACCAATGGGCGTGCAGCCTACCAGTGTCAGTTGGCGGGCGGGGTGGCAGGTGGGTGGTGCTGCCGCCCGCTGGCTGACCAGGGAGGGAGCGGGTGTGGGGTCAGTGGGGCGGGGTGAGGGGTACACTTCAGAACACCAGGGTAATAGGGACTTTTTATGTTTTACAGATGCCTACAATTGGGCAGAGTGCAGTCCACTGGACCACCAGAGATATTGGCAGGGGGGTGATTTAAATAGATGCCCGTGATCGGGCAGCGATCGGTCCACTGGACCACCAGGGATATTAGATGAGGATGTTTTTTGTAGACAAATGCCTGTGATCGGGAACATAGTGGTCCACTGGACCACCAGGGATATAGGACGGGGGTGGGTTTATTTAGCCAGATGCCCGCGATGGGGCAGCACTCGGTCCACTGGACCACCAGGGATATTAGACGCGATTTCTTTAGACAAATGCCCGCGATCGGGCTGCAGAAGCGCCGGTCCCCACGGCTGCTGCCTGGCAGGCGCTAGGCGGCAGTCATCGGGGATCGCATACTATGTTATCGGATGCAATGGGGCTATAATGACATGCAAATGGCCCTATGTGCGCTTTGCATAAATTATGGCCCATTTGCATGTCCCTTTGAATATCGTGAGGTGCTGTGCATGGCATAATGGCACTTGCGCTTGCTCATCTCCATGCTCCACTCTGGCCACTTGCACTGGTGCAGTGCTACTGCGCCTTGCAGTGGTGGAATAGGTGCGAGCATTCAAAGCCGCGGAGCCACAGCGCATTCAGTTGAACACGCCCAGGCCACACCCCTGCGCAAACTGTTGAGCTGTGCCCAGGCTTGCGCCACAGCCTGGTGCAGTTTGAATATCTGGGCCTTTTGTGTAAAGTCGG
This sequence comes from Neoceratodus forsteri, assembly GCA_016271365.2. Lineage (NCBI taxonomy): Eukaryota > Metazoa > Chordata > Ceratodontiformes > Ceratodontidae > Neoceratodus > Neoceratodus forsteri. The sequence continues at coordinate 369,180,334 of CM057451.1, read as the reverse complement.
AGCAGTCAGTTGTATTGTAACTTTGTAGAATTCACTTGTAAGGCCACCTGGACCAGGGGCTTTGGCTGCCGGGAGGGACTGAATCGCTTTTTGAATATCCCCCAAAGTAATATGTTTCTCCAACTTGGATTTATCTTGTTCAGAAATAATCGGTATCTTGATGTCTTTTAAGAACTGTTCTAAATCTGTTTGATTAAATTGTTCTTCAGACTTGTACAGATTCAGATCAAAATCTTTAAAGGTGTCCAGAATTCGTTCAGATTTGTGCACCTGATTGCCATCTTTTTTCTTTATTGAGGCAACTAAGTTTGCCTCTGACAACTTTTTAAGTTTGTGAGCCAACAGTTTCCTTGCACTTCCCCAGCTTTCCAGTAAGCCTGTTTGAGCCTAAATAAGGCATATTCTGCTTTCTGATTATAAATTGTATTAATTTAATATTTGGTATCAATGACTTCTTTATATAGTGAGAGATCTTTGGACCCTGAGGAGATAAATAACCTTTCTGTATTTTTTAAATCCATTTCTAATTTATTCAATTTTCCCTCCTGTAACTTTTTTCTATAGGACAAATAAGAAATTATACGACCTCTAATGTGAGCCTTAAAGGAATCCCATAGAACAGAAGTTGAGACCTCTCTGTTGTCATTAATTTGGAAGAATAACTTAATTCTTCCTGTAACCGCCTGGAAAGTCAGAAGAATTAGGTAAACTACTATTAAATTTCCAACTTCTTTCGGAGGGCATAATAATATAAATAGATTAAGAGATATAGGGGCATGATCTGACATGACGATCTTGCCAATATGACTTGCAGAAAGGCCCTGTAGTAAGGTCTTAGTAATAAAAATATGGTCTAGTCTACTGTAAGAGCTGTGATGATTAGATAGAAAGGAATAGTTTCTTCCTCTAGGATTCATTATTCTCCACATGTCAGTCAGATTAAATTAATTATAAAGGTCATTCAAGGCTTTTGAGGAGACAGAATGATCAAGTGGGTATGAATATGTACTATCAGTAAAAATGTCCATAACAGTGTTAATATCCCAAGCAAGGACTATATCCCCAATAACACTGTTAGAAATCTTCTGTGCAACATTGGTGAAAAACACAGTTTGGTTAGTGTTAGGGGCGTATATATTGATCAAATATAAAAATGCTGTCTTCCATTTTAACATTAGCCATCAAAAATCTACCCTCTGTATCTGAGACGAAAGATTGGATCACAACATTTAGATTTTTATGAACTAAGATACAGATGCCCTTACTTTTAGAGTTAAATGAGCTGCCAAGTACTGTCCCAACCCAAGATCTCTTGAGTTTGGCAGTTTTCTCTGCTGTCAAGTGAGTTTCTTGTAAAAATGCAATATCAACTTTCATTGATTTTAAATATGCCAAAACTTTAGTTCTTTTAATAGGTTATTACAACTGTTTGTATGTTCCATGAAATTCTTTTAAGAGAATGACTAGGCATAACCATATGTATTGAGTAAATGTCCACTTATTTGCTAAGAGAATCCTAAATAAACAAGCATTTGTTAATGCCAAATGTTGATTGCGTTGGTCTGTTAGCTCGGCGAGTGGGCCTCTGTCAGTGGCTCAGTCTGTTAGTCCCAGTGCTTGCAGGCTGCTCTTTGTACTGGGCTGGTGCATGCATTGGCACCTTGTTCTGCTGAGGAAGGAACACGCAGCTGTCCCGAGAGAGCTCCATTGAGGTGGCTCACCCCCTGTGTCACTCACTCATTCTGTGTCTCCTGGCACTGCAGGCTACCTTTTGTACTGGGCTCCTGCCTGCGTGCTGCCTTCTTATGCCCACAAAGAACTTTGCAGCAGTTACAATACAGCCCTGTTGAGCTCACTCACTTGCTCATTCTGGTTTCCTGCCACTGCAGGATGCCCTTCTGTACTGGGCCCTGCATGCATTACTGCCTTTGCTGCCCACAAACAAATCTGCAGCAGTCCCAACAAAGCCCCGTTGAGCTCACGACCCTCCCTCACGTGGGTCGCTTTGTGTCTCCTGGCACTGCAGGCTACCTTTGTACTGGGCTCCTGCCTGCATTGGTGGCTTTTTCTGGCCAGAAAGAAATCTGAAGCAGTCCCACATAGCTCCACTGAGCTCGCTCACTCCCTCTGTCACCTCGTATTCTGTTTCTGCCAGCTGCAAGCTGGCCTTTGTACTGGGCTTCTGCTCATGCGCTACATTTTCTGCCCACAAAGAAATCTGCAGCAGTCACACTAGAGCCCGTCTGAGCTCATTCACTACAGCTCTGTCACTCGCTTGTTCTATTTCTCTTGGTGCCGCAGACTGCACTTTTGCATGGAGTTCCTGGCTGTGTTGGCAACTTTTTCTGTCCACAAAGAAATCTGCAGCTGTCCCGACAGAGCTCTCATTGCTCATTCTGTTTGTCCTGGTGCTGCAAGCTGCCCTTTTATATGGGGCTCCTGCCTGCATTGGCGCCTTTTTCTGCCCACAAAGAAATCCCAGCAGCTCTGACAGAGCTCCGTTGAGCTCACTAAGTCCCCTTGTCTCACTCACTCGTACTGTTTCTCCCACTGCTGCAGGCTGGCTTTTTGTACTGGGCCCCTATGCCTGTATCGACGCCTTTTTCTGCCCACAAAGAAATCTGCAGCAGTCCTGACAGCGCTCCGGTGAGTTCGCTCACTCCCCCTCCCTCACTCGCTCTCTCGTTCTGTTTCTCCCAGTGCTGCAGGCTGCCCTTTTGTTCTGGGCTCTTGTGTTGGGGCCTTTGTCTGCCACAAACAAATCCGTAGCAGTCCTAACAGAGCTCAGATGAGCTCGGTCACTCCTCCCTCTCACTCGGTCGATCTTAATCAGTCCCAAACACTGATTTCCACAGTGACCGTGCTATTGTCCGCAGGGAGTATAAAAGCATATTGTAGCCAGGATGTGAAAATGACAGCTGCAGTGTTCATAAGGAGTTGAAAAATGCCACTGTTGAAAATGTGGCGTGACAGTATTACAAATTGCATGGTTACAAGGATGTGTGGCAACAGTTCGATGCACACTTGTAACACAGTCATGTTATGGAGTTTCGTCACCAAATTTTCAACATAGGGATTTTTGGACCTCTGCTCATGAACAGTACCACTGTCATTTTCTTAATCTGTCCTGAACACTGATTTCCCACAGTGACCATGTTATTCTCTGCCGGAACTGTGAAAACACATTTCGGTCAGGATGTGAAAAATGACAGCTGTACTGCTTATAAGGAGGTGTGAAAAAATGGCACTGTTGGAAATGTGGTGTGACAATATTACAAATCTGCAAAGTTACAAGGGTGCATGGAAAGTGCACAACGCACACTTGTAACACAGTCCATTGACGGGCTATCATCACCAAATTTTCAACATAGCCATTTTAGGACCTCTGCTCATGAACAGTATCATTGTCATTTTCTTAATCTGTCCTGAACATTGATTTCCCACAGCGACCGCTCTATTCTGCGCCGGAAGTGGGAAAACACATTTTGGCTAGGATGGGAAAAATGGCATCTGTACTGTTCATAAGAAGGTCTGGGAAAATGGCAATGTTGCAAATCAGGAGTGAAAATATTAGAAATTCGTGAAGTTACGAGGCATGCGTGCCAACTGCACTTAGTGTTCGCTCATGTAACACAGTCATTTTATAGATATCATTACAAATTTTCAATATAGGCATTTTAGGACTCTACTCATGAACAGTGTCACTGTCATTTTCTTAATCTGTCCTGAACACTGATTTCCCACAGCGGCTGCGCTATTCTGCACCGGAAGTACGAAAACACATTTCGGCCAGGATATGAACAATGACAGCTGTACTGCTCACAAGAAGGTGTGACAAAATGCCAATGTTGAAAATCTGGCATGAAAATATTGTACATTAGTGAAGTTACGAGAGTATGTAGCAACTGCGCAATGCACACTCATAAAAGTCATTTTTGGGATTTTTTCCACCAAATTTGCAACATAGGCTTTTTGAGAGCCCACCTCATGCACACTGGCACTGTCGATTCGTTAATCAGCCCCGAAGGGTAATTCCACACAGTGACAGCGAAACCACCTTTCGGGGCCGATTAACACCATGACAGTTCAAGAATTCATGAGGAGGGGTCCTAAAAACCCCATGTTGAAAATTTGGTGAAAAAATTCTCAAAAATGCCCGAGATATGCACTAAAGTTGAAAACCCTATTCATTACATTATAGCTTACCGGCATTTCCTCAGTTCGCAGGACGGCTTTAAAGAGTGCAGATGTGTTCCCGATCCAGCAAGATCATCGTGCCATGCCCGGAGGTAAGTATGGGGTGGGGTGGGAGGCTGCGCGCAGTGGGTGCAGGGGTTGTATCAAAAGGGAGACTACGTAGGGACCGCTTTCCTTCTTTCAGGTACAAGAAAACGCCGCGGGACGCCCACATTTCTGGCATGGGGCACGCTGGGGTGGGCTCCAGCATGCCACCAGAGTCTGGGACAACTGTAGCCGACGCGATTGGGCACCCCGTCGGCAAACAAAAGGGATTTATTTCCGCCAACGGGATTGGAAATCCTCGCGACAAACAACAAAAGGGGATTCTTTCTGCCGATGGGGATTGGGCACTCCTACCGGCAAACAACAAAAGGGGATTTATTTCGCTGACGGGACTGGGGTACGCCTGCCGCAAACAACAAAGGGGGATTCCTTTTCTGACGATGGGGGAGTGGGCCTCCATCGGCAAATAAACATTGGGTATATTGTTTAGAATACGGCGGCAAGCTGCCGCCATGTTCACAAACAATACCACAGATGCTACATCCCGCCGTGCAATGACGGGTTGTTCCCTCATTGCAGCAGATGGCTGACGCTGCAATGACGAAGGGGCCCCTGATTGCAGTGGCTAATTTGTTTTAAAGTTGTGGCACTGCTGGCTTAACTAGTGTCAGCAGCAGCATGCCATGGCATTGGGGCTGGGGGTCAAGCCTTTGCAGGCTGTGGGGGCATTGGGCACAACAGTGCCACGCCTCCACAACCTGCTTCTGCAGAAACCTGCCGCAACATGTTTCTTGTGCATGCGCGCAATGAGCATAAAAATGTACTCTTAGGAAACACCTATACACTTACCCTTATACTAATAATGAACCCTTTAATGTACAACAATAAGACACCGTTATGAGGTAAGGATACATGAAGAAACTTAGGCAAGGCCTAACACCTACTTATACAATAAAGACAGACAATATAAGAACTATAAAAGAGAAAGAAACGTTATAGTATATATAGCTTATTGCCACACAATCACTATGTGGGCTGTAATTTTTAATAGACACTTCTAGGACCATATCCAGTGGTCAAGTACTGTTTGGTGATGTAAGTAGTTGTTATATCCAAACTACCATGACAGTTAAAGTTAGAATAGGTATCATACAGTATTTATTTTAATAGAAAATTCCTGGTTATAACATTGTACAGAAGAAGCATCCTCTGCAAAGAGAGTACCAGCATCAATTTTATACTGGAATAATTACATCAGCATATACGCAGATAAAATTGCACTGTGGTAAAGCAGCTTCCAACTCATCACCCTGGTCAGTATGTCTGACTCTGAGTAACCTTTATCAAAACTAATCAGAACCCAAAGCGTGCTCCAAATATCTTCCCTTTTAGGAATAAAGGGCCTTAATCATGTAAATATAAATCTAGCACAGAGAGGGAATAAAGTGCATGTTAGGTGTTAGCCTCCCAACAGGTCGGCTTATTTCACACAGCAAACCAATCATGCATGCCTACCACAAATAATTTAAAACAAAGATCGCAACTAAAAGTCTAGTACTGCATGCCATCAAGTGACACCATAGCTGCCATGCAAATATGCAACCCAATTAGCCCGATTAGACCAGAAAAGTAATATTCACCATTAACCATGCAAAACCCCAATGGGAGCCTGGGTTTTATTATTAATACAAGCAGACCCCTCCAGCCTGTGCTAGTAATATATACAATTAAATCTATGAATGGAGATAAGCTTGTGTCCTCTGTTATTTGGGCCTCACAATGTACCATGTATCATAACATAAATAATCAAAAAGTTCAAGGTTACAACAATAAAGCTGCTACACCTCATCGCAATCCCGATAAATAGAAGGCAAAAAGACATCTGAATAGCAGACAGATACTTGCCATGTACTCTGCAACAACCTTGGTAGTCCTAGTAGGTGATATCCATGCAACTAAAAGTATTTTCACATGGGACGAATCAAATGCCTTAAACTTTAATGTTAATGTAAGACTGATTGTGTCCACTAGATGGAAGCAAAGAACAATGAAATGCATTTAGCCGTCTTTCCTATGTAGTTCAAAATGAGTCGGATATATAGAATAAAACAACAGCAAAGCAGGATAAAGTACAAGTATCTGTGAGGTTAACAATCCAAATAAGCAGTGGAGAGAGAAAACATTGTGTAGGGGATACTTCACAGAGTTTAGAAGATAAAATTATTCTATGCGACAAACCATATTTCCACAGAGGAGGCACTCCAATCAATCAATCAAAATCTTTATTTATCCAGGTGAATATCATTGAGCAGAGCTCTTTTACAGGATGGACCTGGTTAGAACAGGGTCGGGTTCTGTTCCTTTAAGATTCATAGAAGAAGTTGGGTGTATTTCCTGAGAGCGTTGCACTTTGAAACCGCAAGATTCAGGCTGGGCACATTTTAATCGAGCAGTCTGGTGTAGTTGCAGGTTCTTGTTGAGACTTAGTAGGCGATCGTGCTGGATTTTTGGGAACCTGCCTCCTTAAGGTATTACCTCTTGAATTTTGAGATTCCCTACTTCTACTTTCTGTCTCTTCTTATTAAGGTAGGAGCTAGGTTGGGTGAATCTGTGTGAATATGCAGTCCGTTAGCTGGCTTGCTCCATCTTGTTATGGGTGAAAAGGCAGGGATTTAGAAGTTGTCAATGCATTTTTAACTATAGAAGCATATGCAGCAGGAGTGCAATCATGAATATTGCTCACAGCTGTAGAAATGTTATCAGAACTTGTCTGTGAGGTGATCGTAGAGCGTGGGGCTAGAGGCGACTCATACACTGGATCTTGAAGGGCTGCACGGGTGTTTGCTGTATTCTCTGAGTTTTTCAAGTAAGTGATGGCAGTTGGGGCACCAGAAGATTTCCCATGACTTTCTAAAAGTTCTCACACTTGGTCTAAAAATCACAATGGAAGGGTTTCCCCGGAAGTGATACAACCAGAGTGGCAGGATATTTGAAATAACATGACCAACCAATTTTTGTAACTGTTTCTTCTTCTCATAAAACCTCTTCCTCTGTTCGATGACCTCTGTTGAAAAGTCCTGAAAAAAAATAGATGTGTTCCCCTTGCCATATTAATTGCCTATGCTCCCTTGCTCTCTTTAACATCTCTTCCTTTATTGTATACCTCAGAAAGTTCACAATGATGGACTGTGGCCTGCTGCCAGGGGAAGGGTTAGCTCCAAGTGCCCTGTGTGCCCTTTCTATTTCAAGGGGCCAAGGCCATTGTGTGCGAAGTAATTCTGGAATAAAGTGTTGCAGGAAAGGAATCAAATCATTGCCCTCTGCCCCTTTGGGTAAGCCCACAGTACGAAGATTATTCCTTCTACCTCTATTCTCCAGGTCGACCAATTTTTTAAGTAAATACTGAATTTGCTCATTCTGCTGTTCTACTTTGTCTTCGAGAAAGTTAACGGTATCCGTTAAGTCTGCAAATTTGCTTTGTATACCTCTGACTTCTGGTATTTAAATATTTAAATTAGTGTCATTACGGAGAGACCCAACTGCATTTTTTGTGTCTGCAATATCCTGCTGCATTTTAGACAGTACCTCTTTTATATATTGAATATCTGATTTGCTTTGGTGATCATTCAAGGAGCCTGGATTATTGAGAGAGTGTTTTCTATTGTCCGTAGCGGTCCTGACAGTTGGCAGTGACAACTTCACAGCTGATCCTGACGCAAAGTGAGGGACAGGATATTTTAATTTAAAACTGTTATTGCTCTGAGATTTAGCAATTGGACAGGCAGTTATAATGCTAGAAAATGAATTTTACAGTTTAGACCACAAAACTATGATAAATTAACGACATAAATAAAGAAATTACACAGGCAGGCAGGAGCTGTCTTTTCACCCGACTACTATTTCCAGTGTCGTAGGCGACGACCCAAATTAAACTTTTGAAAATGCTCTCACCCAATCCCAGCCTCCAGTGGGTTGGGGAGTAAGGGACAACATGGCTTCCACTGGATTACAAGTCCCATGATGCATGGTGGCTGAAAGTGCCATTTTCAGAGACATCTCCTCCTGAGCTAACAAAATGGAGCTTCTGATAGAGGTCCTGTCCCCCAAAGTGCTCCCTGGCCCCAGCGACCACCAGAAGGGACCAGGAGGGTCCCAGCCATGCAACCAGATGCTGCCAAGACTGTGTACATTTATTTTTAATGGACTGAGATGACCAAGTACTGCCTGAGGGTGGCCATCTTTGCCGAGGTCTGCTTGAAGACAGCGTGGAATCCTATTGGTAGTTGTAGTACATCTAATCAGGACGTGGAGCCGAGACTAAAGTGGACCAATGAGGTGTCGAGAATCAAACTAAACATTCTAGGGTTGACAGTTTGACCCTGGGTCAGTTGTTGTGAGAGTTTTAAAGAAGAAACATCTGATTTTGACAGCTCCTGCTGCTGTCATAGCCAAGAGACATTCAGTTTGTGCCAAATTAAACTGAGGACTTCAGAATTTATTGCCAGTGGTCTGGTAAATCCCAGAGACAAGGGGATTTACCTCAACCTACCTGAAGTGGTGATATCTGACAATCAAGATATCACTGACTGCTGAAAGAAGTGGTTTATCTGAGCTTGGGTGAGGTAACACAATCCACTGGCTCACTGTTCTGACACAAGAGACTGTGATTCCTGCCAGAGGACCTAAGCTCTGAGGTCCTGCCTGCCTGTTCAACTGCTGGCCTACCTGCAAGGTGGGTGAAGACAAGTCCCTCTGTGGGGTGAAGGCATCAGCCTGCCTACTTGGCAAGGTGGGTGAAGACAAGTCCTTCTGTGGGGTGAAGAGGATCATCGTCTGCATCCACAGCAGTCCTACCTGTTCTTCCAAATTGCCTGCAAGGGGAGATGTCCCCCAATTCCTGCATCTCCTATTCACCAAAAGGTCATGAGTACTGGGTTTCACTCAAACAAATACTTTTCTAACTGTTCAGCTAGGTAGCTAGTTAACTTTCCATCTGGGCTTCCTGCGCTATCTTAACTACGCCCACAGCAACTGTTACAGTCAGGATAAACTGTAATCCTACACCCAAGGTGTAGTCTGTACTTTGCATCTGCAGCATCCAACCATTGCAACGGTGCTGCCCCCAGTGTCTACTAGTCACAGGCCTGCAACTCCTCAGTGTGCACACAAGGTATTTGGGAGCTCCCACAGGGACTGTGGGGTTAACTAGTACACTAGTAGGGGGAGAGAGACTGGGACAGGCAATACTGGGTTGTAAAGTTTTATTTATTTATTTTAGTCTTTGATAACTGGGTAAGGCCCACTAGGCACAAGTGCCTGTTTTCAGGGGTGACCTGGGAGCACTGGTGGTTAAGTATGCAAGTGGAGGTTGTGAAAATCAAACCCAGGTCTGGTCTGCTGGATGTACCAAGCTCGTTCACAGTTCATTACTCTAACCTCTACTGCCAGCCCTGTATTGTGCTGTGGTATCTGATTATTGTGCCTGCTTACAGTATTTATTATAAGGTTGTGTTGAATGTTTTATTACTCTTTGCTTCCCTTGTCCCTTACCTCATTATCCAGTCCCAAAATAACCCCTTGTTTATTTTACTGCAATTGCCGAATTGCATTATTGTGTAGTATAGTATTTGTATTCTTAGAGTGATAGGCGGGAGGGGAGTGTATATCATTCTACCTGGCACCAAAGGGAGGGGGCTGTATTTCATTTCCTGTGGGGAAGCACCCTGGCAGTACAATGCTTTAGATAATGGTCAAAACAAAACTAGCATCCTGATCCAGGCACCTGGGTTGTTATTTCTCAACAACGCCCGACGAGAAAAAAAGTGCCAGCTCGATCCTCCGGCACCCAAAACTTGCCAGCCGCCATTTTATTCTCCAGTTACCGAGATAGTAGCCCCAACCCAAAGCCCACCATGCTGCTAAAGTAGAATTCCACTGACAGCCTTGTACAGCCTCCTAAACTGACTCTGTTCCTCTTTGCCACCAGAAAAAAAAAAATCCACTTTTAAATGCTTACATTGCAGTTCGCTCAATCTCCCATAAGGTAAACTTCCCAGTCTTCTATGTTCCATTTCCCTTCACTGTCATGCTCCCTGTGAAGCCTGTGCTTACTTTTAAACCCAGCTACAGACTCATGCCACACCTCAAAGCTGTATCACATTAAAACAGAGGTACCTGTCACTAAAAATCATCAGTCTACATTTCACCCATTCTCAGACACCATTTCTCAATCGGGGTATGTGTGTGTGTGTGTGTGTGTGTGTGTGTGTGTGTGTGTGAGAGAGAGAGATGAAGCAGGAGGGCAAGCTAATCAGAAACAGCATAAAAAACAAGCATTTGTCAATGCCGAATGTGGATTGCATTGGTCTGTTGAGCTCGCTCACAGCCCCTCTGTCACTCGCTCTTTCTGTGTCTCCTGGTGCTTCAGGCTGCTGTTTTGTACTGGGCTCCTGCCTGCACTGGCACTCTTTTCTGTCCACAGAGAAATCTGCAGCAGTCCTGACAGAGCTCTGTTGAGGTGGCTCACTCCCCCTGTCTCACTTGCTCATTCTGTTTCCTCTGGCACTGCAGGCTGCCTTTTTGTACTGGGCTCCTGCCTCTGTTGGTGGCTTTTTCTGCCCACAAAGAAATCTGCAGTAGTCCTGACACAGGTCCGTTGAGCTTGCTCACCTCCTCTGTCACTGCTTCTTCTGTTTTGCCAGCACTGCAGGCTGGCCTTGTACTGGGCCCTTCCTGCAGTGCCACCTTTTTCTGCCCACAAAGAAATCCACAGTAGTCACAATAGAGCTCCATTGAACTCATTCACTCCCTCTGTCACTCTCGCTCATTGTGTTTCTGTTGGTGCTGCAGGCTGCCCATTTGTACTGGGCCCCTGGGTGCATTGCTGCCTTTTTCTGCCCACAAAGAAATCTGCAGCAGTTCCAACAGAGCTCTGTTGAGCTCCCTTCCTCCTCCTCCCTCCTCCTCCCTCACTCACTCATTCTGTTTCTCCTGGCACTGCGGGCTGCCCTTTTGTACTGGGCTCCTGCCTGTGTGGTGGCTTTTTCTGCCCACAAAGAAATCTGCAGCAGTCCCAAAAGAGCTCCGTTGAGCTCGCTCACTCCCACTCTCTCACTCGCTCGTTCCATTTCTGCTGGCGCTGCAGGCTGTCCTTTTGTACTGGGCTTCTGCCTGCGTTGCTGCCTTTTTCTGCCCACAAAGAAATCTGCAGCAGTCACGACACAGCTCCGTTGAGCTCGCTCCCTTCCCCCCTCTCACTAGCTGGCTGTGTTTTTCCCGGCGCTGTCCACAAAGAAATCCGCAGCTATCCTGACAGAGCTCTGTTGAGGTTGCTCACTCCCCATCTCACATTCTGTTTCTCTTGGTGCTGCAGGCTGCCCTTTTGTACTGGGCCCCTGCATGCATTGCTGCCTTTTTCTGCCCACAAAGAAATCTGCAGCAGTCCCAACAGAGATCCGTTGAGTTCGCTCACTCCGCTTCTCTCACTCGCCATTCTCGTGTCTGCACGGCCTGCAGGCTGCCCTTTTGTACTGGGCTTCTGCCTGCATTGCCGCCTTCTTCTGCCCACAAAGAAATCTGCAGCAGTCATGATAGAGCTCCGTTGAGCTCTCTCACTCCCCCTCTCTCACTTGCTCGTTCTGTTTCTCACAGCACTGCAGGCTGCCCTTTTGTACTGGGCCCCTGGGTGCATTGCTGCCTTTTTCTGCCCACAAAAAAATATGCAGCAGTCCCAATAGAGCTCCGTTGAGCTCCCTCACTCCCCCTCCCTCACTCACTCATTCTGTTTCTCCTGGCTTGCAGGCTGCCCTTTGTACTGGGCTCCTGCCTGCGTGGCCGGCTTTTTCTGCCCACAAAGAATCTGCAGCAGTACCAACAGAGCTCTGTTGAGCTTGCTCACTTCCACTCTCTCACTCGCTCGTTCCATTTCTGCTGGCGCTGCAGGCTGCCCTTTTGTACTGGGCTCCTGCCTGGGTTGCTGCCTTTTTCTGCCCACAAAGAAATCCACAGCAGTCATGACACAGCTCCGTTGAGCTCGCTCACTTCCCCCCTCTCACTAGCTCGCTGCATTTCTCCCGGCGCTGTCCACAAAGAAATCCGCAGCAATCCTGACAGAGCTCTGTTGAGGTCGCTCACTACCCCATCGCACATTCTGTTTCTCTTGGTGCTGTAGGCTGCCCTTCTGTACTGGGCTCCTGCCTCTGTTGGCACCTTTTTCTGCCCACAAAGAAATCTGCAGCAGTCCCAACAGAGATCCGTTGAGTTCGCTCACTCCGCTTCTCTCACTCACTCATTCTGTGTCTGCCGGTGCTGCAGGCTGCCCTTTTGTACTGGGCTTCTGCCTGCATTGCCGCCTTCTTCTGCCCACAAAGAAATCTGCAGCAGTCATGATAGAGCTCCGTTGAGCTCGCTCATTCCCCCCCTCTCACTCGCTCGTTCTGTTTCTCCCACCGCTGCAGGCTACCATTTTGTACTGGGCCCCTGCGTTCATTGCTGCCTTTTTCTGCCCACAAAGAAATCTGCAGCAGTCCCAACAGAGGTCCATTGAGCTCGCTCACTCCCCCTCTCTCACTCGCTGATTCCGTTTCTGCCGGCGCTGCAGCCTGGCCTTTTGTACTGGGTTCCTGCCTGCGTTGCCAGCTTTTCCTGCCCGCAAAGAAGTCTGTAGCAGTCATGATAGAGCTCTGTTGAGCTTGCTCACTCTCCCTCTCTCACTCTCTCATTGTGTTTCGCACAGCCTAGGCTGCCCTTTGTACTGGGCCCCTCATGCTCATTGCTGCCTTTTTCTGCCCACAAAGAAATCTGCAGCAGTCCCGACAGAGTTCCATTGAGCTCACTCACTCTCCCTCCCTCCCTCCCTCCCTCACTCATTCTGTGTCTCCCACTGCTGCAGGCTGCCCTTTTTGTACTGGGCTCCTGCCGTGTTGGTGGCTTTTTCTGCCCACAAAGAAATCTGCAGCAGTCCTGACACAGGTCCGTTGAGCTTGCTCACCCCCCTGTCTCACTTCGCTCATTCCGCTTCTGCTGACACTGCAGGCTGGCCTTTGTACTGGGCTCCTGCCTGCATTGCTGCCTTTTTCTGCCGACAAAGAAATCCTCAGCAGTCACAACACAGCTCTGTTGAGCTCGCTCACTCCTCCCCTCACTTGCTCGCTGTCTTTCTCCCGGTGCTGCAGGCTGCCCTTTTGTACTGGTCTCCTGCCTCTGTTGGCACCTTTTTCTGTCCACAAAGAAATCTGCAGTAGTTCTGACAGAGCTCCGTTGAGCTCACTCACTCTGCCTCTCTCACTCGCTCGTTCCGTTTCTGCCAGCACTAAAGGCTGCCCTTTTGTACTGGGCTTCTGCCTGCGTTGGCGCCTCTACTGCCCACAAAGAAATCTGCTACAGTCACGATGAGAGCTCCATTGACCCCACTCACTCCCCCTCTCCATTTGCTCATTCTGTATCTCCTGCCGCTGCTGCAGGCTGCCATTTTGTACTGGGCCTCATGGCATTGCTGCCTTTTTCTGCCCATAAAGAAATCTACAGCAGTCCAACACAGCTCTGTTGAGCTCACTCACTCCCCCTCTGTCAATCGCTGATTCCGTTTCTGCCGGCACTGCAGCCTGGCCTTTTGTACTGTGTTCCTGCCTGCATTGCCGCCTTTTCCTGCCCACAAAGAAATCTGTAGCAGTCATGATAGAGCTCTGCTGAGCTTGCTCACTCTCCCTCTCTCACTCTCTCGTTCTGTTTCTCACAGCGCTGCAGGCTGCCCTTTTGTACTGGGCTCCTGCCTGCATTGCTGCCCTTTTCTGCCCACAAAGAAATCTGCAGCAGTCATCCTAGAGCTCGATTGAGCTCGCTCACTCCCCCTCTCTCAGTTGCTCGTTCTGTTTCTCCCGCCGCTGCAGGCTGCCCTTTTGTACTGGGCCCCTGAGTGCATTGCTGCCTTTTTCTGCCCACAAAGAAATCTGCAGAAGTCCCAACAGAGCTTCATTTAGCTCACTCACCCCCACTTGCTCATTCTGTGTCTCCGGCACTGCAGGCTGCCCTCTTGTACTGGCTGCTGCTCGTAGCGCCTTTCCTGCCCACAAAGAAATCTGCAGCAGTCCCGACAGAGCTCACTTGAGCTAGTGACTCCCCCCTCTCACCTCGATCCTAATCTGTCCCGAACACTGATTTCGTACAGCGACTTGTGGTATTCTGCACCAAAGCGTAAAACACGCTTTGCCAGGATGTGAAAAATGGCAGCTGTACTGTTCATAAGGAGGTGTGGAAAAATGCCAGTGTTGAAAATGTGACGTGAAAGCATTACTAATTTGTGTTACTAGGGTGCGTGGAAACTGCACAACACACACGTAACACAGTCATTTTATGGAGGTTCATCACAAAATTTTCAACATAGGCATTTTAGGACCTCTGCTCATGAACAGTGTCAGTGTAATTTTCTTAATGTGTTCCAAACACTGATTTCCCACAGCGACCATGCTATTCTGCACCAGAAGTGCAAAAATGCATTTCGGCCAGGATGTGAAAAATGACAGCTCTACTGTTCATAAGGAGGTGTGGGAAAATGCCAATGATGAAAATCTGGAGTCAAAATATTGCAAATTCACGAGTTACGAGACACAGCATGTGCTCTAACATGCGCTCATAAAATAGTCATTTTGGGATTTTTCACCAAATTTATTACTCAGCTCAGTTAGAAATAAGCAGAACAAATAAATATGCATTATTACAGCAGTCATAACAGTATAGCTCAGTACTTAACTCAGTTAGAGAAATAAACAGAACAACTTAATCTGTATTATTACAGCAACCCTAAAAGTATCCAATCATTGCTTTGTCTCCATTCCAGAGACCCGCTGTAATATAGGACCACAGAGGACCCTGGGCGGGAGGGTGGGCAACTCTAATTTCTCGGCAGAGCTCTGTTGAGCTCGCTCACCCACCTCTCTCATTCGCTCATTGTGCACCAGAAGAGCGAAACACATTTCAGCCAAGATGAAAAAATGTAGCTGCACTGATCATAAGGAAGTGGAAAATGGCAATGTTGAAAATCTAGAGTGAAAATATTGCAAAGTTATGAAGGTACAAGCGCATGTGGAAACTTAGCAATGCATGTTTGCAAGCACACTCCTTTATGGACTTTCATCACCAAATTTTCAAAATTGGCATTTTAGGACCTCTGCTAATGAACAGTTTCACTGTCATTTTCATAATAGGTCCAGAACGGATTTCCAGCGACTTCACTATTCTGCACCA
This sequence comes from Neoceratodus forsteri, assembly GCA_016271365.2. Taxonomy (NCBI): domain Eukaryota; kingdom Metazoa; phylum Chordata; order Ceratodontiformes; family Ceratodontidae; genus Neoceratodus; species Neoceratodus forsteri. The sequence goes on along the minus strand of CM057451.1, from coordinate 369,164,851 downwards.
GAACTGCGAAAACACATTTCGGTCAGGATATGAAAAATGACAGCTGTACTGTTCATAAGGAAGTGCAGAACAATGGCAATGCTGAAAATCTGGAGTGAAAATATTATAATTCACGATGTACAAGCGTGCATGCAAACTGCACAGCACACACTTGTAAAACAGTCATTTTGGATTTTTTCCACCAAATTTGCAACATAGGCTTTTGAGATCCCACCTTATGAACCTGGCACTATCATTTCTTATCGGTCCCGAGGTGATTCCTCGCAGTGACCGCAAAATCACCTTTCGGGCCGATTAACGCCATGACAGTGCCAGAATTCATGAGGAGGGGTCCCAAAAACCCTGTGTTGAAAATTGCTGCCAAAATTCCAAAAAATGTCTGAGATATGCATCAAAGTTGAAAAACACCTATTTATTCCATTATACAGCTTACTGGCATTTCCGCAGTTCAGGTTGGCTTTGAAGAGTGCAGATGTGTTCCCGTCCACCAAGATCATCGCACTGGACTCCAGAGGTAAGTATGGGGTGAGGGGGTGTGGGAGGCAGGGGCACAGGGGTGGGCGAGGTTGTGGGAGGGGGTAGGGAGACCGCGAGGGACTGTTTTCTTTTTGACAGGGTAAAAAACAAAAAACATTGCAGGACCGTTTTTGTTTTTTTTAAGAGCATGTGGCACACTGGGGTGGGCTCCCAGCATGCCAACAGATTTTTTGGGAGGCAGCTGTAGTCGACGGGGAATTGGACACCCCGTAGGGCTCACAACAAAAGGGGGGTTATATTATGCCGATGGGAATTGGGCACCCCCATCGGCACACAAACAAAAGTGTGGGGGTGTTACATAATGCTGACGGGGAGTGGCTCCCCATCGGGTTAATCACTCGAGCACTGAAGCAGACGGGATTGGGGCTCCCGCCGGCAAACAAACACGGTGGGGGCACATGCTAGGGGAATTGGGCACCCTCAACAGGGAGATATATGTTTAGGAACACGGCGGCAAGCCGCCGCTCGGTTCACAAACAATATCACTGTTACAAGGTTCGGCCCAGCAATGACGGGTCGCTCCCTCATTGCAGCAGAATGACTTACGCTGCAATGACGAGGTGGCCCCTGATTGCAGTGGCTGAAACTTTACAAGGTTGTGGCACGCTGGCTGAACTAGTGTCAGCAGCAGCGCGCCACGGCATTGGGGAAAGGGGGCCAAGCTTTTAAAGGCTGTGGGGGCATTGGCCACAACAGTGCTGTGCCTGCACAACCTGCTTCTGGCAACCTGCCACAATATGTTTCTTGCGCATGTGCACAATCAACATAAAAATACACAACAGTGACCTCCTGTGGTGATTCCAGCACTTCACACTATAGGAACTACTTTACAACAAACATTACTTCTTCTTAGTTTTTGCTTATTTTTTATATGTAAATTTTTTTCTTATATATTCTTCCCAAAAATGGCATCTCTAACTCATTATCTAAGTGTAATAATACTCTCCAGGGTGGGCATTATGGGATATAATGGACCTTCCAGGGGTGATAAGGCCCTCCATATAGCGTCGGGACTCATTCGCCCCTGGGGTCTTCTCATCCCAATAATCTCCACCTATCAATTTCTACATAAAGATCCCCATAGGTGGAGGCACCATGCCACTTGCCAAGCCAATTCTAACCACAAACCCAGGTGCCAACCTATATCCCTTAGGCGGCCCCACTTATGAGTGGGCGTGCAGATAGAAAGGTAGGGGAGGTTACATCAGATTGTACTTGTTTAGCCTGATACTTTTTGACCTGTTTCTGTTTGCTAATGGTGTGCTTGCAACTGTTAGTTTTGTCTCCACATCTTCTTTCTCTATGCTCCCCCCTTTTGACACACAACATGTCAGAATGAGGCTCTCTCATGCAGAGAAAAGTTAGCATTTTTGTTCTTTCTCCACTTGCCTACTAGTGCCTAATCAAGTTAAGTAATTCACTTATTTTCTTCAAATAAAATGTAATCTTCCACCTCATTCACCTCATGGCTATGCTTAATTGGTGAGCTACCACACTGCCAAGACTCTTTCCCTTCTGACATTCACCTCTGTCTGCACTGGTCAGGCGGTCTCTTGCAGTATGCCTTTCTCCACCATCGACCCACCACAGCCCCAACCAAGCAATGATACCTTTCCTCAGTGCTGTAATGTGATGACAGCGTGGTGTTACTCTCTCTCTCTATCCCTCTCCCTGTCTCTTTCACTCTGCATCAAGTGCTGTTCTTGTTGGGGAAAAAAAAAACACTTTTATAGAGCATCTACTTATGGACTTGGATTCGATATGGAGCGGGTTGCTCCTTATTGATCTGGGTCTGCTGGGCATTATTAGGATCAGGCGGGGTCCTGATATTGGGAGGGCAAGTCCACCCACCCCTACTGAAAATGCAAACATTGCAAATAAACTGAGACAAGTAGAACCAGTGAATAATTCAGCTAATGCAACTGGGAAACTTTGAAGCCTGAGATGCAGGCTGGTAATGGGTTCCAGACTGAGAAGTAGCACGCTATTGTGAGTAACTTTCGTTCTACATCATGGTTGCAGAAACACTGCTGCAGCTTTAACCCAAGAGAGAAACATTAGGAGGGCTGGGGAAGGTTCCTAAATCTAAGAAACTTGTTTTAGATCACATTCTAGACACTAAACAGCATTAAAAAATACCCAAAATGGGCCACCAGAAAACTGCAACAACTTCAATTTGCATTTATAACGGTTGCTTGTTTTTTGAGTTTTCCAGTTCTCTTTCCCCAAAACACACACACTACACCTGTCCTACATCTCTTCCCATATCAGTTCACCCCTCCTACTTGTTTCCCTCCATGCCACCCCTGACCCTCCCTACCCACAGCTCTGATCGCCCCCGTACTCCTCGGGGTCTCTTCCTCCCCCATCTGGAGTCCCTGCACCCTCACCTCGGGCACCCCCTCCCTTCTCCTCTCTTTTCTGCCACTTTCTCTGATACTGGAGTCGGTTTCAGTCCCTAGTTGTTCTTCCTCTGTCCCCCTTTGCTATCCCCTATTCACCCTCTCAGGATGCCTACCATACTCATCTGCCCTGCCACTTACATTCCTCCTTAACCTCCACAGTTCCTCCCTCAAAGTAGCCAGTCATCTACAGACCATACAGACCCCCCTCTCCAAGCCAAGTCCAGAATCATGGCAGACCCACACCCTGTACACCCCTCCATCCTTCCAAACATGCCTGCCCTATTGACATGTAGGACCTGCCCCATTTTGGCCCCCATCTTATGTTACGGGCTCTTATTCCCAGGTTCTGTACCCTACTACAACCAATATGCCCCTATTTACTCAAATTCATGTCCCCGCCCACACTAGTCCCCCTAATGACCCCTTGCTGACCAGGGTAATTCAGTCTCAAATCTCATCTGTTAGATACTGTATTACTGTAACAATCCTAAAGCCTCCTTGTATGTTTTTCACTCCTCAGCTACCATACTTTTGTTCTCGGCTTTCATATAGTTCACGTAGCCCAGTTAGAAACCTATTGCACTCCAAGTATTACTCAGCTCAGTTAGAGAAATAAACAGAAAAAATAAATATGTATTATTACAGCAATCATAACAGTATAGCTCAGTACTTAGCTCAGTTAGAGAAAGAAACAGAACTAAATTTGTATTAGTACAGCAATCCTAAAGTATCCAATCATTGCTTTGTCTCCACTCCAGAGACCCTGCTGTAATATAAGACCACAGAGGACCCTGGCTGGGAGGGTGGGCAACTGTAAAGTCCCAGCAGAGCTTCATTGAGCTCGCTCACTCCCCCATCTCACTCACTCATTCTATTTTCCCGACGCTGCAGGCTGCCCTTTTGTACTGGGCTCCTGCTTGCATTGGCGTCTTTGTCTGCTCACAAAGAAATACGCAGCAGTCCTGCCACTGCTCCGCTGAGCTCACTCATTCTCCTCTCTCACTGCCATTCTGTTTCTCCTGACGCTGCAGGCTGCCCTTTGTACTAGGGTTCCTGCCTGCATTGGCACCTTTTTCTGTCCACAAAGAAATCCGAGCAGTCCTGACAGAGCTCAGTTGAACTCAGTCACACCCCTCTCCACTGCTCAATCCTAATCTGTCCCAAACAGTGATTTCTCAAAGTGACTGCGCTATTCTATGCCTGAAGCATGAAAACACATTGATGTGAAAATGACAGCTGTACTGTTCATAAGGAGTTGTGAAAATGGCAGTGTTGAAAATCTCATGGAAAATATTACTAATTTGCAAAGTTACAACGGTGTGTGAAACTGCACAATGCACTCTTGTAACACAGTCATTTTATGGACTTTCATCACAACATTTTCAACATAGGCATTTTAGGACCTCTGCTCATGAAGTGTGTCACTGTGGTTTTCTTAATGTGTCCTGAACACTGATTTTCCACAGTGACCACACTATTCTGTGCTGGAAGTGTGAAAACACATTTTAGCCAGGATGTTAAAAATGTCAGTTGTAGTGTTCGTAAGGAGGTGTGCAAAAAATGCCAGTGTTGAAAGTCTGGAGTGAAAATACTGCAAATACACGAAATTACGAGCGTATGTAGCAACTGCGCAACACACGCTCGTAAAACAGTCATTTTTTGGAATTTTTCTACCAAATTTATTACTCAGCTCAGTTAGAGAAATAAACAAAACAAATAAATGTATATTATTACAGCAATTATAACAGTATAGCTCAGTACTTAGCTCAGTTAGAGAAATAAACAGAACAACTAAATCTGTATTATTACAGCAATCCTAAAAGCATCAAATCATTGCTTTGTCTCCACTCCAGAGACCCTGCTGTAATATAGGACCACAGAGGACCCTGGATGGGGGGGTGGGCAACTCTAAAGTCCCAGCAGAGCTCCACTGAGCTCGTTCACTCCCGAGTCCCCCTCTCTCACACGCTCATTCTATTTCTCCCGACACTGTAGGCTGTCCTTTTGTACCGGACTCCTGCTGGTGTTGGCACCTTTTTCTGCCCACAAAGAAATCCTTAGCAGTCCCAACAGAGCTCCGTTAAGCTCGGAATCTCCCCCTCTCTCACTCACTCGCTCGTTCTGTTCGTCCCTGCGCTGCAGGCTGCCCTTATACTGGGCTCCTGCCTTTTATGCATTTTATACCCTCGGGGTTTATGTAGCATTCACAACAAGAGTGTGTGTAAAATCTTGTTACACACACCACTCCATATATTATTCTCTATGTAATACAAGTCGGTAGGTAAGAGGTGGTCTAAAATACAATAAAAAAGTTTAAGTCAAAATTGTCACCACTATATGCACTGCTGCTTTAAGTAGTATCACATGCCAAGATTTTAAGATACAGTATCAGCTCTCCTTATGTGGATGGGAGATTAAGTTTATCTTTGCCTCATGCTTTCTCAACCACCAAAAGTGTGCTGTTACACTAATTATACTACGGACAGCATAAACCCAGAAAGCCAATAGGCTGAAGCAATGACTAATCATTGATGATGTTTCAGTGTATCACCATAGGTCTGAACTAATGACCAAGCCCAGCCATTTCTCTTCAACTGTACATCATTTTATAAACGCAATAATAGACTGCAAGGTGTGATATATATTATGGACATCACTACCAGTGGTTAAAGATACTCAGTTCCACCTCCTGCCTTACAGTGCACCTGAGGCATGGTAGTACGTGATAATACACTGTGCCACAGTCTTGTGTATTAGTCATTACAAAATGTCTTGTTTTCCTCCAGAGTCTTTTCAGTAATTAATATAACATGCTTTGATATGACATGCATGCATTTATCAGAATTCTAATGTGTGCAGAATTACAGCAGAGCAATTCAGACCATAAATCCCATTCCTGCTGTTATTCTACTATACTCCTGTTATTCCACAACAATTTTTCTGAATTTCATTTCACATTATTTTTACTGACAACTGTGTGAATGTGGTAATTGTTAATGTGTACAACCTTAGAAAGACAAATATTTCTATCACTATGGGATAGAAAATCACAAGCCACCTTCACTGGTTAAAATTCAAGTTAGCAGGCAAAAACAGAATTTGTGTAGAAGGGTATCTTTTCACAGGAAAATCCTTGCTTGACCTGGCATTTTTTTGTTCAGAGTTGGGGATTTTGCTTGGGGAGTTGTTGTACACCTGCTAATGTGTAATAAAGAACATCAAATGCAGACAAAACTGAATGCTGAACTACAGTGCAGTGTGCATGAAACCAGAGCACTGATACTTTCCCTCATACTGTAAAACAATCCTTGTACAAGGGAAATATGCTGCCTGTATAGTCCTTATAATAAAACAAGCTGCTGCATACTCACAATCTGCTTCCTTGTCAAACGCAAACAGGATACTTATGCACAATATATTCTAAAGGTGACAATACTACAAATCCTTTTTTTATTTCCATTTTACCTGCAGATAGTGATCAGGTTCTTCCTCTCCACTGCAGTGTTTCTAGTGACACTCTTTTTCAGGTTAAATTCAGCCCCAGTCTAAGGGAAGCCATCTTGGCTTTGCTCCTGTATCTACAATTCGTTGAATTAATTGGCTATGTAAAACATCAGCTTGTGCCCTTATTGTTCAACCAGTGATGTACAGTACTGTCTCCGAAAGCACCCAGCAACTGTGTTCTGAAGCAGATGGATGGAACACAGCAAGGCAGCAGAAAAGCGCTGGCACACAGAAGACGTGATCATAAGGTTTGCTTGCTAATCAACTAACAACAACAACAACACAGAAACAGGAAGGATTTAGTTTTTCAAACCATAGCCCAAGTCAGCCTAGTAGAACATGACAGTGTCAGGGGAACCCATTGTGCAACACTGTAACATGATAAAATAAAAATATCTGGTGCATTTAAGGAATATATGGTCAGCTATATTTAGTAGTCCATCTCAGTGACATGCATCTTTTTCTTGGCATGTCTGCTTTTAAAATGATACTGATAACATCAGTGTTCACCAGCGAAACATGACTAACTGAGCAAGTCCCCAAAGCGAGTACTGTATAAAGCCACGCCAAAGCAATCAGCTTGATAGTGTGAATGAGCTGCACTCAAACTTCCTTCTGACACATCACGAGACCAGAAGATTAAAATGTTGCCAAGTCATAGATACAGTATAAGAATATAATAAAACTAGTGATTGCGAGAGGCGAGTGGTGGAGCAGCCGCCATGTTTATTATTTTACACCAGGCAAGGCATTTAGCGGAGGCGTGTCATTGGTGCCGCTGCATGATGAAATTGACTCTGATTGCAGCGGCAAAATCGTTTTAAGTTGGTGGCACTGAAAAACGCCTGTGTCACCGCCAGCATGCTCGCTAATTGGTGAATGAGGGATGCACCTTCTAAAGAGTGCCCTGCATTCACCAAAACTGACACACCTCTGCATTTCTCCTACTGATCTCCTACTGCCACAACATGTTGCTTGCGTGTGCACAAGACAACATAAAAATGTTCACATCCCATAAGTTTTGTCTGCATTAGTGGATGTAAATCAGTCAATCAATCAATCAAATCTTTATTTATCCAGGCGAACATCGTTGAGCACAGCTCATTTGCAAGATGGACCTGGTAAGGTCAAGGTTCAATTTACATAGATACATAAAAAATATTCAACATACACACACTCTAGGATACTACATAGAATATTCAGTATACACACAGTCTAAGGATACATTCTAATCAGACTATACATTAAATTCAGGTGTCGTGGTAATAAGGGGTGCGGGGAAGGGGAGTGGGAAGTGGTGTGCCTGGCTGGTGGGGAGGAGGAAGATGGTGGGGCCTATACTGTGGAACGGATAAACTGTGGGCCTTATGAAGAAGGCAGGAGGGCAGCACTGGGGGTTTGTATAACAGGGTATAGGGCTGTGATATATGACAAGGGATTAAGGGAGGTGGATGGAAAGGAGGGGTGCATGGAGTGTGAGTTGTGGTGACTCTCAGTAAAGCTGGATACCTTCCGTGAGTTGGCCATCTGGGGAGGGAGATGGATAAGATTAGGAATACTCTACTGTTTGTGGAAACAATTACATTTTTCTTTGATAAGCCTCGAATACAGATATTTAAAGGATGTAAATGAGATGTATCTATTCACTTTCAGGGTCTTCTGCATCGTATTCCATAAGGCAGATAAGACAGCTGACAGCAGATCTACCATATCGAGAATTTAATTTGGGAACTTTAAGCATGATGGAGTTTAGACTTCTTAGGGCATATTTACTTGATGTGATTTGTGTGAAGCAGTCTGAGACGTAATTTGGTAGCATCTTTGATATCGCTCTATAAGTCCATAGTGTGGCATTCCTGTCTCTTCTAAATTGGAGCGAGGTCCATCCAACTGCAGCATAAAGCGAGCAGTGGTGAGTGCTGAGAGGAAGATCTGTAATAAACCTCAAGGCTCTATGGTAAAGTGTGTCCAGTTTGCTCAGATATGAGTTGGGGCAATGACCATATAGGAAATCTGCATAATTTAATTCTGATAGAAATGTGGCCTCGACCAGCTTCTTTTAGAATCACTTGTGAAAGTACTTTATTCTGTAATACAGCCCAAGCTTCTGACGGAGTTTTTTAAGCAGGTCTTCCAGATGATCTAAGTGTCGAGTCTACTGTCTACCCAGACCACCAGATATTTTAATTTTGTAACACATTCAAGATTTTCACCAAGGACAGTGGATATGTGGGGGAGATTGTTTGGGAAGGAGTGTCCGGCTTGTGTTTGGGGGGCAGAAAAACGTTGCCTTTGTTTTTTTTTTGCATTTAGCAGGAGTTTTTTTTCCATTAGTTGGTGTTGTAATAGGTTGAATTCTGCTTGTAGCTCTATGCATGCTGTTACGGGAGAGGGGTGACTGACATACAATACTGTATCATCTGCAAACAGGTGTACAGTGGCTTTGGTGAGGTTATTGTCGATGCTATTGATATAGATGGCAAATAGGATTGGGCCGAGGATGGATCCTTGGGGAACTCCTCTTTGGAGAGATTTGAGTGGTGATAGGTCTCCTTCAGCCTTCACCTGCTGGGTCCTTCCAGTGAGATAGTTATTGAACCATCTAATGGAGGTTGAGTCGAGTTCTATGGATTTCAGGGAGGAGAGGAGCAGTTCATGGTCGACCGTATCAAATGCCTTACTCAGGTCTAAAAATACAGCACAGACACAATTTTCTTTGTTTGTTCAGTTTGAGTTGCCAATCATTGGTTACTTTAGCCAGGGCTGTGATGGTGCTGTGGTTGGTTCTAAACCCAGGTGGTGCTGAATTTAAAAGATTAGCCTCTTCAAGATATCCTCTTAGTTGGGTGCTTAAGATTTTTTCTAGCAGCTTGGATAGCATAGGGAGGATAGAGAGTGGCCTGTAGTTGTTGAGGTCCATAGGGTCCCCTGCTTTCAGTAGCGGGATAACTTGGGCTGTTTTCCAGATCAATGGAATAGATCCTAGTTGTAGTGAGAGGTTAAATAGGTGTATTATTGGCACTGCTAATACTTGTATGGCAATTTTTTAAAAATAGGGATCAAGGGAGTCTGCACCTGCACTTTTTTTGGTGTCCAGCTGTGATATTAATTCTTCCACCTGCCTGAGGGATGGCTGGTATGAAGGAGAAGGTGGACTCTGTTACCCGTGCTTCAGTGTTCTTGATACCTAACTGGGAACGTATTTGGTTAGCCGGAGAGGTGTTGAATGCTAGACCAGCAGTTGTAAAGTGATTGTTGAATGATTCCAGGACTTCCAGTCAATCAGAGATGGTTCCCTTGCCATTGTGTATTTAGCTGGGAGTGTGTTACTTGGATCGTATTCTGTTATGTCTTTTATGGTGTTCCAGAACTTGGCAGGTTGTGGCAGGAGGAGTGTAGTTCAGACATATAATAAGCAGCCTTAGCATCTTGTACTTTCCTGGTACAGATATTCCTGGCTTTTTGAACAGCTCCCAATCAGTTGATATCTTAGTTTTCATGCCTTTTTCCATAACTTGTCTCTGCCAAGAAGGGTGGCTTTAAGGTCAGGAGTGAACCATTGGTAGGTTTTATTTTTGATGCGCACCTTAGAAATTGGAGCATGGATATTAAGGCACCTGTAATAATGTCATTTAGCACCTCGTACACTAACTCCACTGTGTTTGCTAAGTAAAACTCTTGCCATCGTGTGGAGTGGTTTATCTCTTCCAGATATGCCTCAATGTTGAATTTTGCTTTGATCTCCTCATTGTGAGCTTGGTGGGGATGACGGCTTGCATGCTGATCTTATTCCCTCAATAAGGCAGTGGTCACTGATGTCATTGAATAGTACTCCAACATGCGAGAAAAGGTGAGGTTTATTCACTAGTATAACATCTAATTGTGTGCTGTTGCTTGTATTCTTTTTGTTGATTCTGGTGGGTTCATTTATGAGCTGTGTAAACCCATGTGTATCGCAGATTGATACTAAGGGTGCAGCTACCTTTGAGAGCCAGTTTAGGTTTAGGTCTCCTATGATTATAGTTTCTTCTGTTCCCTTTTTGATTAGGCCACCCAGGTGGGACAATAGCTTGAGGTCAGCTGAGGGGGGCCTATAGCAGCTGATTAGCTGCAGCGATGTGGTATGGGAGAGGGCCACTTTGAGGGATAGGCATTCAAATTCCTTTACCATGGATAATGAGTCGAGGCAGGTTACAGATAGGCTGTTCTTCACATATATCGCTACGCCCCCACCCCTAGTTTGGTGGTCAGCTCTGAATACTTGATAATTAGGTAAGTCTATGTCTTTGTTGGCTGTGACAGGCCTGAGCCACGTCTCAGACACTACTTGAATATCTGGTAGGGTATGGTTAACCCAAGCTTGGATCATCGTGATCGTCTTTAACAGACTGCATACATTAATATGGAGAAAGCTTAGCCCTTTGATCTTGGCTAAGTTTGTTGGTGCAGTGATGACCTCTGGGGGTCCTGGGTTAAGTTCTACATTTCCTGAGCATATTATTAATAGTACCAATAATTTCATAGTTGCCGCAAGAGATAGGTTAAAGATTCTTGCTGTTGCCTGTTTTTTTTATTCTGATACCACTTTGTTTGCCATCCGGATATGGAGCTTTGGCCTCTTGTTAGAGCACTGATTAGTAGTCTTGCAGACAGGCGCATTGAATAATTTTCTGTCCAGAGTTGAAGCAAGGTCCTATAAGATAGTAAATCACTTCAGAGTCCCTCCATGGCAACTGCTTCATGGGTTATGTTGTAGCATTGGGAGGTCATATATACATACCCAGTTCCTTGTGACTGTTGCAGTAATGCAGTAAGTCGAGTGATGTAACACGCTCCCCTGTGTGGCATCCTCTGGAGATATCCTTTTCACTGCACTCAGGATACAGTAATAGAGCTAGCAGAATCCAGAGAAACCCCATTATGCAAAGTATAACTGGTATGCAGAAGGTACTATATCAAATGTCTTTCGTGGTGCCTTCAGTAGATTGCTAATATAAACGACTTATTCAGCTACTGTCCAGTGAATAGAGTTTAAAAAAGGGAATATAAATTAGATTAGAATATAAATGAAATGTTCTACACTTTAGAACAGAAGAGCAGAACTTACAATTTCCACATGGAAAAGAACCACATGTGTTTTTTGTGCTACTATTCAGTTTATTTTACCTCCTTTCTGGCTACTGGTTGGTAGCTATGTACTGTGCAAGGTTCTTTTTTAAAGTTGTACCTCTCCTATGTACCATTCTGGGGAGAAGAGCAGTGACCTCCTGCAGATAAGGGTCAGACTGCAGCATGGCCCAATTTTCTCTTATGACTTTTTCTGCCTCACATGTGTGCCTGGTAAATGTAGTAATAAAATGCATCCTTGGAGGACCACTCTCTCTCTCTCTCCCTCCTCCCTCCCTCCCCCTCCACCCTCTCTCTCTCTCTCTCTCTCTCTCTATGTGCTTAACTGTGAGTAACTCCTCTCTTTTCACTGCAAGGGAGTCCTGAAAGGCTTTTTCCACTAAGCTACCATTATACCCTCTTTGTAGAAATTGATGACCCATTTCAGTACCTTGAATGATGTCACTTTCTTCAGAATAATTCCTCCTCACCCTTAAAAACTGGGCCTTGGGGATGTTTTCAATCATATGGCATGGGTGGCAGCTAGAGGCATGTAGGAGAGAATTTCAGTCAGTTTCTTTATGAAAAACATTTGTACGAATTGTACCATCCATATTTTTGAAAATATTTAGATCCCGGAATGAAACTGAATCATTCTCACACTGTACAGAGAATTTTAGATTTTCATTGGTACTTTCCAAATATGCCACAAACTCATCCAATTCACCTCTAGTGCCTAGCCGCACCATAAAAATGTCATCTATAAAGTGACGCCAAATGTCAATCCTATCATAAAAAGGACTGACCTATGTTCTCCCACAGACCCAGATAGAGATTGATGTAGCTGGGCACAAAAGTTGCTCCCATGGCCGTTCCTTTAGTTTGGAGGTAATAATTCCCCTGAAAGACAAAGGAATTGTTAATGAGGACATGCTCAGCACAATCAGTCACAAACCTGGTTCTATCAATACCAAGGGTATCATCATCTTCCAACCAACAGGACAGAGCCTCAAGTCCACCATCATGTGGTATGTTAGTATATAGTGAGGCTATGTCCACTGATACCAAGTACCACTTGTGTTCGATTTGTATTTCTCCCAATTATCCCCAATATATGCATCATATCTCTAATGAAGGATGACAAATATATCACATGATGTTTTATATGGGTGTCAACAAATTTAGACAATGGTTCTGTTAGTGAGCCTGTACCTGCTACTATTGGGTGACTTGTGGGCTTTTGCAAATCTTTATGTATTTTTGGAAGTGTGTGTATACTGGCCTGAATGGGATGTTTAATGGTGAGGTAATCATGTTCCTCACCTGTAATGGTGCCTCAGTAAGTGCTTCCATAAGGAAACTATCAGTTTCCCTTTTAAGCATATGGTGGTGGTCCTCCTCAACCTCCTGTAAATACGTAGTGTCCAGCAATTGTCTTTCTATTTCACCAATGTATTTAGTGGTGTGCCTTATCACTACTGATCCCCACTTATCTGCTGGTGTAATTGTTAGATCCATATTCTCCTCAAGGCTCTAAGTGCTAGAGCTTCTTCTGAAGTGCTATTAACATAATCAGGTACTTCACTCTACTGTGGGAGCTCCTTAATCTTAGGCTCTCATGTTCTTTCAAAACTCTAACACTGTCTAGATGGGGGAATGAAGGTGGGGGTGAAATGTAGTCGATACTCCCCATCCATTAGTAGTGTCGTCCTGACTGGCACCCTCAGCCTCCTGTTGAGCTAAAGCCCCATGACACATGTCTTGTTTAGCAAAGAACCCTTCTAAGTTTAGATTCCTAGTGAGCCTATGCAACCCACAAATAAAGTAAGTGGCTTAGAATCAAGTGTTGGCACAAAGGAAGACCTTTGCAGAATCGATGTTTGTGCCTCAGTCAAACTCAATGCAGGGTATATTTATTATTAGGTGTTCACGCACAGGTTTTGTCTGCCCCTCCTGGAGTGAGTGTGGTTTCCTGTGCTTCCTGCCACCTCTCCTTGTACATTTCCTTTGTTGCTGTATTCCCCCTACTGTCTTGTGGGGTGCTGATACTCTTGCTTCCTCGCTGGCTGCTCCAGGAAATGTACAGTTCGATTGCTCTTCCCTGGTGTGTGCTGCACAAGTCCATTCCATTATAAAAAAATCTTCTGTAGATTCTCTGACTCATTCACTATTAGAGGTACCACACGCTGGCGAATCATTGTGATTTTTGAGCATCAGCCATGGCTGTGTTGAGTGTACTTGAGTATCTCTGCCCCTCTTCCTGCTTCAATTCCATTTGTCTTGGTTCCAATTCAAAACTCTCCCATGCAGATAATCCTGTCAGTCATGCTCAAATTTGTTCAGTTTCTCATTCTTCATTTTAGTGCCTTGTTTCTGCATGGCTTCCTTCAACTTGCATTCAAAATTGCAAAAATCAGAGTGTTCTTTAAATTGTAGTACTGCAGTTTCTTTATTTTCTATGTCTGCAAGGACCTCAGGCTGTTGAGCTAAGTAATCCTTTACAATCACTCCCATTAATCCATCTGAACCAGTTGTAATGCTGCTTGCCAGCCATTCATAAAGACAGTGTGCTCTTGACCATAGCCCATTTTGGGGACCCATAGACCTCGGGGTGACATGACCCACCTTCAGGAAGGCTTCAGCATGATTCTAACCTGATAGTGTCATCTCCCCGATAAGTGCTCTCTCCAATTGTAAAATGCAGCATAGATATCCAGAGTCACACAGATATACATTTGCCCTACATATCTTGTTTTGTGTGCTCTTTTCTTGAACTTTGCTTTTATGGATTTTTGTGTTGAAACTACCTGGATTTACAAGTGCTATAGTGGGCTAAATTTCTGAGGACTGCTGCTCAATCGTTCCCTAGTTGGGATGGGAGCTCATTTAGAATTCAGTAGGCACTCAATCAGTACTGGGATACAGCTCAAGCCATATCCAGTAACTTTGCACTGAACAAGGAACCATTCACCAGGTATGTCTTCTAGATTATTTGGGGACCTAACTCTGGGGGATGCAGCAGGTGGTATTTTGACTAGTGTATTTTACAATGCAGATGAGGAGGAGCTATTCTCAGATGAGCAGCAGGTGTGGGTTGTTGAGCAACATCGCCAGACCCTGAGGCACAAAACACTGAGACTTTGGATATCCAAGTTGCATTTTTACAATTGGAGACAGCACTTATCAGGGAGAGACAACACTACCTCCCACTCACCTCTTGATTGCCTGCTTGCTTTCTTTTCTCTTTCTCTGCCCCCATCTGTATTCCTGGAACAGCTTTCCAATGGAGATGGTGGTGGTGGTGGCAAAACAGTGGTGGGGTTCAAGATTACAGGGATAAGTAGAAGGTAATCATAGTGGAAAGTTTCAGGTTTCAACTGTCAGCCATTTTGAGCTACAGTTGAGCAACAAAAGGTCTTTATTGGGATATTGTTATCTATTTTCAGCTCTGTAGAACATTTAAACCATTGCACCAATCATCGCCAAATTTTCAGCACCCTTAGATCCTGAGCCCAGAATGCTAGCCAAATTGCTAGATATTTTATCTAGGGACAGCTTCATTAGTAAGATACAAAAATAAGATTGAGCATCATTTATAACTCTGACTATAGGGGCACTACCCTGTCCTTGTATTACATATCTGAGAAAACTATGTTAATGAAGAAGCCAGCCTAGGCATGGAGGGCTGAGGTGCTCAGCACATTAACTCCTGCCACGCTGGCGATTCAGGTTCAGGAACAGTCTCAGGTTGTTTGGGGCCAACTGGATGAGGGAGGATGGGGTATCCACAGGACTGCTCTCCTCCCTTGGGAGTTCAGTGACACACTGCTTGTCTGCCACCTGAAGGTGTCTGGGTGACAGCACAGTCTGGGCACACTAGCAGGCAGTCAATCTTGGGTGTCTGAGGATGTCTCTATGGAGGTGGAGCTTGTCTGTTATGCCATTGCACATGTGCAGCTGGGGAGCAACACCATGGAGGAAAAACCCTCTGGCCATAAGATGAAGTTCAGGCTCTCACAGGGTATCCTTGTCATAAGGGCAACTGAGACTGTGACTCAAATATGAGTGATTCAATCTCAGTGCCTATGTTGTGAGCTACTGTGCAAGGGTAGTGACAGGAAAGGGCAGGGCAGAGGATGGGAACAGGATAATGACAGATATCCATGAGGCATGTGGGTGGCATGAGGGGCAGCTCCTGAGCTGGCCCAGTAGTGCGGTGGTTAGGGAGGCTGGCTTCGGTGAAGAGGGTGCAGAGTTTGAGACTCAGGGCTAGCACAATGTTTTTGTGCTTTACTGTGCTGTTTTTTTTCTCTGTGTCCTGGTTTGGCCCCCTCTCTGACATACACCCCCCCAGAGTTAGTTACTTTAATTAGGAAGATGTGGTGGGCAAAGCCCCCCTGCATGAAACACTTAAGTTTATACTGTCACTGGGAATGTACATCACTGTTGCTGTTTTCAGCAATGTACATTAGCCATAATGGTGATTGCCCTTTGGCTATTGCCGTTATCACATAGAACCCTCTCACAGGCCCTTGCACCAGTGACTGGTCAGCTTGCCAGCCATCCTGTAAGGAGAGGATGCTGGCATGAAGGTAAGTCCTGGGGAAGTCGAGTGACTGGGCTCAGGGAACTGGGCAGAAGGGGTTGGCCAGAGCT
The DNA here is from genome assembly GCA_016271365.2 of Neoceratodus forsteri. NCBI lineage: Eukaryota > Metazoa > Chordata > Ceratodontiformes > Ceratodontidae > Neoceratodus > Neoceratodus forsteri. The sequence continues at coordinate 369,148,643 of CM057451.1, read as the reverse complement.
GATGGGGATAAAATATAGATAAAAATAAAACAATCTTAATTCATCCTCAGGGTTGAAGCATTAAAAGTAAGGAAATCAAACATTAGGGTGACAATGCCATGGAACCTTGGACAATCTGCTGCAGTGTTCCTCAGAGCTGAAATGATCACACAACACAGGATTGATGTTGTAACCTCAGCACTGTTTTTTCACACATACAGTGAAATACTGACACATTAAGGCTTGCTCAGAATGTGCCAGAGTTATGGTGACATCAGTACTCCATGTGATCTTTCAGGCTTTGAGGAACACCATAGCACTGATGGTCCAAGACTCTGTGGAATTTTTACCTTAAAGTTTGATTGCCCTACTTTTTGCACTTCAATGCTATAGATGCTTGAATATCGTTTTTTTGTAATTTATTTCCTTACCTTTCTAAAAAGTAGAGTTGTAACTTGTTTCACGCAGGTCCCTTTGAAATGCATGAAGCAGGATGTACAGAGCCCATCTGGACCAAATCAAAACTGGACCTGATTCCTAACTTGTTTGATGAAGGCTTTCATGTCCTGCATGAAGCAGGGAAGAGAAAATGCAACATGAATCCTAACTCACTTTGCACAGTGCCCTCTGGCCCTGCACGATAAGGAACAAGAGCAGAATGTGACATGAATCCTAACTTGCTTTGCACAGTGCCCTTCAGCCCTGCATGATGCGAGAAAAGAGCATAATATGACATGAATCCTAACTTGCTTTGCACAGTGCCCTTGACCCTGCATGAAGCAAGACAAGAGCAAATGCAAAATTAATCCTAACTTGCTTTAGCACGGTCCCCATCATCCCAATGTGATGCTGGACAAGAGCAAATGCAAATGAAGCCTGACTTGCTTTGCAGAGTGTCATTTGGCCCTGCAGAAGTCAGGACATGAGCAAAATGTGACATGAATCCTAAATTACATTGTACAGTTCCCTCAGCCTACATGATTCAGGACAAGAGCAAATGCAACATAAATCCAGACTCACTTTGCACAGTGCCCTTTGGCCCAGCAGGATGAGGGACATGAGCAAAATGTACATGAGTCTGAACTTACGTTGCATAGTGCTTCTTCGTCCTGCATGATGCAGGACTAGAGCAAATGCAACATGAATCCTAACTTGCTTTGCACAGTGCCATTTGGCCTTATGATGTGGAACAAGAGAAAATGTGACATAACTCCTAACTTTCTACACACAGTACCCTTTGGCCCTGCATGTATGTGGGAACAGCAAAATGCAACATGAATCCTAACTTGGTCCACACAGTGCACATTTGACTCTGCAATGGCAGGATAAGAGCAAAATGTGAAATGAATCCTAACTTGCTTTGCACAGCGCCTTTCATCCCTGTGTGATGCGAGATAAGAGCAAAATGTAACATTGATCCTAATTTGCTTTGTGCAGTGCCCTTAGGCCTTGCATGATACAGGACAAGAGTAAAATGCAACATGAATTTGAACTGGTTTTGTGCAGTGCCCTTAGGCCTTGCATGATGTGGGACAAGAGCAAAATTCAACATGAATCTTATCTTGCTTTGCACAGTGTTCTTTGACCCTGCATGATGCTGGGCAAAAGCAGAATGTGTTATGAATCCTATTTTTCTTTGCACAGTGCCCTTTTTATTTTAAATTCACAGTTTATTAGAATGTTCTATTAAACAATACAGTAAATAATACAATATCTTAATATAGAAATACATACTTATAAGACATAGATATATTTAAGACGGTAACAAGCACAATGCAATTCTAATAGATTAATTATCAATTCTGATCAAGCCTTACATCCAAATTTTCTTAGAAGTTGTGTATACAGTTTTGTATAATAATAAACTAAACCATAAAAATAATATGTATCATTATATGCTTCCTGCAAAACAGTAGGTTAGAAACACACTGTATATCCAAAATACATAATTTTATCTATTTATTGAGTAATTGATTCTCTTCATTATTTGCTACCCTTGCAGGAGTTTAATCATTGTTGCAGAGAGGGTACATCTACTTCCTTCCAATTTCTGAGAAGGAGCTTTAAATGCTAGAGCTGCTGACAAGACCCATACTTTCTTTAATTTTGGAAAGTGTGTTAGCATACTAACATCACCAATGATGAATAACATCGGAACAGCGGAATAGGGAGACCAATTATAGTCTGACATAAGGCACATATTTGTTTCCAGCGATTTAGTACCCCTGTGCAGAACCAAAGTAAGAGTGCCAACCCTGCGTCAGACATCCCACATCTCCAACATTGATCACTGTCACTCAATCCCAAACTGAATCTTTGTCTGGGGGAGTAATAATAATAATAATGAAGAATTTTAAACTGTATTAGTTTACCCTGTACTTCCTTGGAGGGTTTGGATGCATTTACCCACACCTTGTGCCAAACTGAGGATGGAATTATTTGCCCTAAGTCTGCCTGCCATTTAAGTTTGGCATGTTCGGTCAGAGAGACGTCTGCCTCATTTAACAATTCAGGAGGTAGTATAGTGCAGTGGTTTAAGGCTCTAAACTGCAGACCTGGAGATCCAGGTTTGAATCCCACAGCCCCCACTTGTATGCTGTGTGACCCTAAGCAAGTCACTTAACTTCCTTGTGCTCCCGGGGTCACACCTGTAAACAAGTTTCAGCTTAGTGTGTCTCTCCTGGTTAAAAATAAATAAATAAAACTAAAGCCTTTTGGAAGGTAAGCTATTTTCAACAATGTATCCCATTCCACAGTAGGGGGAAGTACATAGTTAGGGTCTAAGAATTTACCTAAAAGGAACCCCCTTATTTGTAGATACCTACAGAAATCATTGTTATTCAACTGAAATTCCCCTTAAGATTCTCAAAGGATGTCAGCCTGTTATCAGCAGCAAGAAATCACCCAGTACTTGAACACCTTTCTTCTTCCCGCCCTGTGTCCCTTGGAGCTTTGTTATTAGGAGTAATCAATGGTTTCCCTCATAGAGGCATACGTTTTAAAGGAACAAATTCAACCTTTTTCAGACAATTAAACTTTTTCCATACCAGTGCTGAAATTTGAAGCACCGGGTGATTATAAAGTTAAATAGAGGTGGATACAAAAAATAAGTCGGTAGGTCTAATGGAGCAGTTAATACTCTTTTCTATTTTAACCCATAGAGGCTATTGACTTATCATTTCGGAGAAACCAGTAGGATACTTGTTTTAGCTTGAAAGCCCAAAATACACTTGCCACCATGGTAATGCTAACCCCCACTACTTAATGAAGCTATAAGTTTGGCTTTGACAACCTAGGATGTTTTTCATCCCATAAGGTTGAGATCATTCTTTCTATTTTATTGAACCGTACCATAGAAATGTTTGCTAAAGCATTGTTCATGAAATAGAACAATCTAGGGCGAAGATCATTTTCAATTAATTAATCTTGCCCCATAAAGATAAATGCAGTTTGGCCCATCTATCTAACTCTGACCTAAGTTCTTCTATAAGTTTAGACTTATTAAAGTTTAATGTTTTGTCAACAGAACTAAAAAAGTTAACCCCCAAATACCTTAGGCCATCCTTAGGCCATTTAACATCTAAATTAGTATCTACTTTTTTTTCCCGGTATCTTAGGCGTAAAGCATTAAACATTCTTACTTAGACCAATTAACATATAGGCCTGGTGTTTCATCAAAATCCTGCAACAATTCTTTAACCTTCATCAAAGAGACTGCTGGCCAAGTCAAGGTTAAAAGAATATTCTTTACAGAAAAGTTCTATCTGGTTTGATAATAAAACAAATAGGTCTTCAAGATGGAGATTTTATTGCTCTTTACTACAGGATGAGAAGTTTAGAAATTGGGTTAAGGAGGTAATAGCTGATTAAATAACTGCAGTGGAGTAGTACTGGATAAGATAATCTGGGATAGAAACATAGAAGTTGACGGCAGATAAGGACCTCAAGGCCCATCCAGTCTGCTCATTTTTTTCTACCTTATGAATGTACCATAGACCTGTACTCTGTCAATGGCCTATCTATTCATACTCATCTGTATTGCTCCCTTATGCCTATCCCATGCCTGTTTGAAATCCTGCACTGTATTCATATCCACCACTTCAAACAACATGAAGTATTGCTGTATTCTGACAATATGCAGTTAGCCCTTCTAGTTCAACTGCCCTGGAGATGAAAGAGTTAACTCTATGCAGAAGCATAGAACGTTGAGCCTGAGCTTGGTTTTAAAAACCACTGTCCCTGGAACATTCTGTGTAAATGTCAGATTTCTTACTCTGCCTAACTGTGAAGACGCTCTGGAGATTTCTCCTCGCTGCTTCAGTTACTGTTGCTGTTTTTCACCGGTTTCTTTCAACCGTGTCTGTTTTTCGGTTCTTCATACCTCTGTCTACGGTACAGGTTGCACTAGATTAAATAATGGGAAGAAAACGGGTAAGTCTCAGTTCTTTCTTCGATTTGCATAACTGGGGAAGAACCAAATTCTTTTCTTCATTTATTGAGGTAAATTGTGTAGTTCTTTATGCTTTTCTGGATCTGATGGTTTTCAGTTTAAAAAACGAGTTTGTTGTTTTTTTCCACCAACTGCTAACCCAGTTGCTAACTGAAAACTTTTGGTTACTCGGGCCTTACTGCCTTTAAGGGTAACTTTGGCTCACAATGGATTATGTCTGAGAAACACAGGAAAAGACAAGACCCACTGGTTTCAGCACTGCACAGAGTGTGGAGATGCTTTTGCTAAGGCCAATCCTCACCTTATCTGTGTTTACTGTCTGGAGTTTGACCACCTGAAAACATACTGCCAAATCTGCTTTAACTTTCCTAAGGTCATGCTGGATAAATGTTTAGCCCGGCTTAAGGAAAGAATGGCTGAGAAGTCTGCTGACCCGGATGGCCGGTCCGATTCTGATCCGGAGTGTCCATCCAAACCAGAAGAGGTGCCTTCTGACCAGGGCGATACTTCTTTGGGCAAAAGGAAAGCCAATATTGAGGCTTTGGTATCGGCAAAGAAGAAAAGGAAATCCACTGTTTCGGATCTGAAAATCCCGACCCCTACCATGGAAGAATTTGCTAAAGTGATTAGAATTGTACAATCGCTTCATCCGGAACCGAGCGAACCGGCTTCCCATACGCCACCGGTTCGGTCAGTTTCCAGGTAAGTCCCCACCCATCCTTATGGTCTGGAAGCCTACTATGAGATAGAGGGAGGATGATGAGGAAGAGGAAGAGGAAGACGAGGAAGGCTTGGGTGAACCTGTAGAGCCTGACTCTCCCAGATAGGTCTGATTGTTTCTCCTTCCAGGCAAGGGATTCTTCCTCCCATTTATACTGTACTTTTAAAAGGTGGCAGAGACCTTGCAGCTGCCTGCAGAGGAGGCAACTGAGGAAGAGAAAGAGCCTGACTTCCTAGAAATGATGGACGTCCCTGAGTCCAAGAGACTTTCCACTCTTCTGCATAAGTCTGTAAAGAAGCAAACAAATAAAATACTGCAGATGCCTACTTCTATTCCCCTCATTGCTAAGAGGATGAATAGGAGGTTGTCGGGCTCAGGTACAGAGTTTTCTATAACCATTGCAGCCATGTAGGGTGGTCCAGGCTGCTGCCTGTGACAATGCTGGCATTCCCTTGATATCTCACCCCTGATAAGGACTCCAGGAAGATGGATGCTATGGCCAAGAAACAGTATTTAGCATCCTCCTAGGGCTCAGGTAAGCTTCATACATGGCCTTGGTTGCCAGGCACCAGAAGTCCAGGTGGGAGTCTATCTTGGACCTGGCTAAAATGCTACTCCCCAGCTAGCCAAGGAGCTAGAGCAGGTGGCTGCTGATGATATTGAGGCATTCAAGGTACAGTTCCATGCTGCTGTGGACTCTAATGACATGTCATCAAGAGTCATGGCTTTATCTGTCTCCTTAAGGAGATTTGCTTGGCTCAGATGTACCAACCTGTCACACGATACCCAGGCTAAGGTCATGGATTTCTCTGTCAATTAGAATGCTCTGTTTGGAGAACAAACAGAGATGTACATGAAAAGACAGATGAATACAGGACAACATACAGGAGTGCAGCTGTAAAGAAAAGCTGCTACCCTCAGAAGCAGCAGTCTAGGGCTGGCAGGGGTACACCTTTTCAGAGGCCTTTCTACCAAGCTCAAGCCTCCTCTACTTATCAACCTTTCTTCAGAGGGAGAGGTAGGAGAGGGATGAGCAGAGCTGCATCCACCTCCCAGCCCAAACCCCTGCCAAACAGACACCCTGATGTGTCAGTCAGGGCTACCTCCCTATTCCAGTAGGGGCAGGTTGGCTCATTATTTTCAGGCCTGAAGTCTATCACTACAGACAGGTAGGTCCTGGAAGTGGTGAGCCAGGGTCTTGCTCTAAATTTCAAAAGATTTCTCAGATCCAGAGAAAGAACTTTCAAACCTGAAAACCAATTGGAAACATCTCTCTTGGAAGCAGAGGTTTCTTCCCCACTGCAGTTGAAAGCAGTGGAACCTGTTCCTTCCGTACACAGGGGAAAAGGGTTGTACTCAAGGTACTTCCTCACCCCAAGGAAAACTGGGAAGTGGCAGCCCATCTTAGATCTCAGGTACCTAAACAAGTATCTCACAAGACCCAAGTTCAGAATGGTGGCTTTGAACATGACTTTTCCCTCTCTATAGCAGGAGACTGATTAGCCTCCCTGGACCTCAAGGATGCTTACTTCCACATACTTATCAGACACTCCCACAGAAAATATCTAAGGTTCGAGTTACCCTTAGGCCACTACCAATTCAGCAATGCCTTTTGGCCTGTCCTCTGCTCCCAGAACATTCACAAAATGCCTAGAAGTGGTGGTGGCATTCCTAAGAAAGCAAGGGGTATCAGTTTTTCCTTACCTGGATGACTGGCTTATTGTTGGTCAGTTTCCCAAGCAGGTCAGAGAAGTCTTGGTCTTGGTTCAAGACAGTTTAAGCTCTCTGGGGTTTCTTGTAAATCTGCCCAAGTCAGTGCTAGAGTCAGCTCAGCTTTTGGTCTTCACAGGGGCAGAATTGGATACTGTTCAGGCAAAAGCCTTTCTGCTTGTGCAGAGGGTGGACAATCTGGTCCAGTTAGCAAGCTCCTTCAAGGTCCAAGTGTCTCACCCAGCAAGACATTTTCTACAGTTGCTGGGCCACATGGCAGCACTACTGCAGTGGTCCAAGGAGCCAGGTTCCAAATGAGGGACTTCAGTTTCACCTCAGGTCCTTTTGATCTCAGAAGAAGGATCCTCTATCCAAGCTAATTCCAATGATTCCTACATTGATCCAGGCTCTCTAATGGTGGTTGGAGGAGGACAACCCTCAGGGAAGATGTTTCATTTCTTCAGCAGTCCCCTTCAGTAGTTCTCACTATAGATGCATTCCTTCTGGGTTGGGAAGCTCACCTAAGGAATCTCACCTCCCATGAAAGTGGTCTCACAAGGAGTCCCTACTCCACATTAGTCTGCTATAGCTCAGAGCTGTGTTCCTAGCCCTGCTATCTTTTTCAAAGGAAGTACAAGGCAAGGTGATGCAGGTCAGGACAGACAATACCACAACCACGTACTACATAAACAAGCAGGGAGGGCCAAGGTCCTTGGCCTTGTCACAGAAGCCATGAAGATTTGGAGTTTGGCATACAATTTTCAAGTCTCTCTGATAGCAGTGCATTTGCCAGGCAAGGACAATGTGCTAGCAGATGCCCTCAGCAGAATCACCCAGAGCCACCACGAGAGGTCTCTGAACAAACAGATATTGCAAGTAGTATTCAAGAAATGGAGCATGGCAGAGATAGACTTGTCTGTAGCCCCAGACAATCACCAGCTGCCCTCAGTTCTGCTGCAGGCCTCCAGTTCTGGGCTCTGTGCCTCTTGATGCACTGATTCTGAGATGGACAGGCAGGTTTCTCTATGCCTTCTTTCCATTCCTCTTCTTCAGGGTGCTGGTCAAGATCAGGAGTCAGCCTTGCACTGTGATCCTGATTACACCAGACTGGGCCTGGCTGCCATGGTATCCTCTACTGCTGTCTCTGTCAGTGACATATCCAATCTGGCTTACTTGGTATGAAAGAACAGAAGAAGGCCAGAACCCATCGAGACTGTTCCCCACACTATGTGGGACACTATTTATCTATTATCCCTCAACCAAATATCTAATTTGTTTTTAAAGACAGTGGCACTAGTTGCCTCTACCAATTCTTGTGGCAAGGTGTTCCATACAATGGATGCTCTTATTGGAAAAGTTTCCCTTGCTAGTTTTGTAAGTTTTTACTTCAAGCTGTTTATTATGCAGTCTCAGAACATGTCTCCTTTGGAGTGTTAGACCACATTTTTCCATTAGATCTGTGAATTTATTAAATTAAAACCACAAGTATATCACCTCTTAATTTTCTAGTTTGAAGAGAGAAGAGACCAGTAGCTTTTAATCTGTTCTGATAATCCAAGTTTGTTAATCTTAGAATAATTCTAGTTACTCTCCTTTGAACCTGTTCAAGAATTGCTATGTCTTTTTGGTTTGGATTCCAGAAAGAGGAGCCATAGTCTAGAAACGGTCTAATGTATGCCCTATGCAATGGAATAAGGCATTGTTCAGTGTGATTAACAAAAGTGCATTTTATTTGCCTCAAAAGTCTATTGGTCGCAAGCAGTTCTAACACAGTGATCATTTGATGTAAGTTTATTATTAACATATATCCCAAAATCTTTTTCACAATTTGATGAGTGAAGTGGTAGTCCATTTATATGATATATTGTTTGTGGATTATTTACACCAAAATGCACTACTAAACATTTGTCTTGATTAAACTGCATATGATTTTCATTTGCCCAAAGTGTTAATTTTTCCAAATCCTTCTTTAATGCAGAAATATTTTCTTGATTATTAACCTTGCCCCCCAATTTAGTATCATATGCAAATTTAACTATGAAGTTATTTGGCCCTGTTTGTAAATCACTGATAAAGAGGTTAAACAATGTTGGTCCCAAGACCGACCCCTGTGGTACACCACTTGTCACACTACCCGAATCAGACAAGATATCATTAATTCTGACTCTCTGAGAATGATTTGTCAACCTAGAAAGCACAACCTGCTGACCTCCTGTCTGGGGAGAATCTGACATTCCAACCTCAGGTATCTTAGGCTCAAGGCCTGGTGCTTGAGGAGTTAGAATATGCAGACTTTCATATATCTCAAGGAGTTCTGGATAGCTTAAAGGTTTCTAGAAAACCTGCCACCAGAAAAACCTATACTTCTAAATGGAAGAGATTTTCCATCTGATGTACATAGAAGAGTCTGGATCCTCATCCAGCAGGTTTGGCTCCTACATTGGATTATTTGGTCCACATGCATTCTCTAGGCCTTTGGCCTTCTACTCTCAAAGTGCAGTTAGCATCAGTGTCTGCCTATCTCTCTGCAGGGAAGGGCCCTTACCTGGCATCCCACTCAGTTTTTAAGAAATTCTTCAAGTTGTTGTTACACTTACACCCTCCTCATAGGGAGCCTATCCCGTCTTGGGATCTGAATGTCTGCATAGCACAGCTAATGCAACCTCCCTTTGAACCTATGTCTTCAGCCAAGCTTAAGTACTTAACCAGGAAAACCGTCTTTTGGTAGCCATCACCTCTGCTAGGAGGATTAGTAAGCTTCAGGCCTTATCAGTGGAATCTGACTGTGTTTTGTTCCATAGAAATAAGGTTGTTCTTAGAACTAATAGGAAGTTTCTCCCTAAGGTGGTTTCAGATTTTCACCTTAATCAGACTATGACTCTTCCTGTGTTTTTTACTGGCCACTCTTCCTCAGGGGAGTGAAGATTGCATAGCCTGGATGTAAAAAGAGTCATTGGCTACTATATTGAACAGACAAAAGCCCATCGGAAAGAATGTACCCAGTTGTTCCTCACCTATGGTGAGGTGGGCAAGGGCAAACCAGCCACCAAGAGGACCATTGCTAGTTGGATTGTTTCATGTATTCAGTTCTGCTATAACAAACTGGGGAAAGAGCCACCTGCAGGCCTGAGGGCTCACTCAGCCAGAGGGATGGCTGCTTCTGTGGCAACTGCCAGAGATATCCCTCTTCTGGAGATCTGTAAAGCAGCCACCTGGAAGACTGTACACACATTCACTAAGCACTACTGCCTGGATACTCAGGCTAGAAGTGATGTCAGGCTTGGCACAGCAGTACTGCAGCTCCTGTTTCCTAAGTAGGTTCTGTACCCACCTCCATGGGATACTGCTTGATAGTTTGCATATTGTCAAAATACAGCGAGACTTCATGTTGTTTGAAGAAAAAATTACGTACCCAGTAATCTTGTTTCTTCTAATGGAGTTTTGCTGTATTCTGACCTCCCTCCCTCCTCTAACAGAACTCTAGAACACCCCCTAACCAAGGGATGACATTGCTAGTGCTGCACCTCAGGGTGCCTGTCTCTTTATATAAATTTTCTTGGGGTTTTCGAATTGAGTCTTTGTTGCCCACTGGTTGGTCGTTAGCCAGGTGGCTGGGTTTTTGATATTATTATTACGTTCGCTTGCGTGCATGCGCAAGGAACGTCTTGGGAGAATAGGACAGTTTGGAGGTGTGACAGTCCTGTGCAATCCACTGCTCCGTTGAGCAGGCGTGGCAGTCCTACACCAATGGATGTGGGTGCTGTGTATGACAGCGGTGGTCTTCACTTCAAAGAAAACCACCGCTGTGTGCTGGCAGCACCTCACCCCCCCCCAAAGATTTGGTGCCACTGTGGGAGCCCACCCCAGCATGGCAAATCTTGTTTTGGCTGACGGGGGTGCCCAATCCCCCGTCGGCTCCACATCCCCCCAAACAGCTTTCCCTGCTGCCACGCTGGGAGCCCACCCCAGCATGGAAAACGTCCCGCGTCACACTGCAGTGTGCTGGCAGCACCTCACACCCCCCCAAGGCTTTGGTGCCACGCTGGGAGCCCACCCCAGCATGGCAAACCTTGTTTTGGCCGACGGGGGTGCCCAATCCCCCGTCAGCTCCATGTCCCCCAAACAGCTTTCCCTGCTGCCATGCTGAAGCCCACCCCAGCGTGGCAAAACGTCCGTGTCATCTGAATACAAAAAAAACCTGTAAATAAAACGTTCCATCGCTGTCTCCCCACTCCTCCCACAGCGGCACCCACCACTCGCACCTGCCCCACACCCTGCTTCACCCCATACTTACCTCCGGAGCTCGGCGCGATGATTCGCTGGACTTGGAACACGCCTTGCGCTTTCAAACCGACTGCGTAACTGAGGAAATGCCGGTAAGCTGTATAATGGGCTAGATAGGTTTTTTTCAACTTTGTTGCATATCTCAGGCATTTTTTGGAATTGTTGCACCAAATTTTCAACATGGGGTTTTTGGGACCCCTTCTCATGAATGATGTCACTGTCATGGCGTTATTCGGGCCTGAAGGGTGATTTCGCAGTCACTGTGCAAAATCACCTTTTGGGCTTGATTAATGAAATGACACTGCCAGTGTTCATAAGGTGGGCTCTCAAAAAGCCTATTTTGAAAATTTGCTTGAAAAATTCTTAAAAATGACCGTTTTACGAGCGTGCATTGCACAGTTCCTACGCAGGCTCGTAAGTTCACGAATTTTCAATATTTTCACTCCAGATTTTCAGCTTTGCCATTTTACCACACCTTCTTATGAGTAGTACAGCTGTCATTTTTCACATCTCACCCAAAACGTGTTTCCGCCCATGTAGCGCACAATGGCACAGTCGGTTGTGTGAAATCAATGTATGGGACACATTAAGAAAATCACAGTGACACTGTTCATTAGCAGAAGTCTTAAAATGGCTATGTTGAAAATTTGGTGAAAAATTCCTAAAATGACTGTTTTACAGCGTAGTGTTATGCAGTTCCTACGCATGCTCATAAGTTTGTGAATTTTTAATATTTTCACTCCAGATTTTCAACATTGCCATTTTACCACACCTCCTCATGAGCAGTACAGCTGTCATTTTTTCACATCCTGCCTAAATGTGTTTCTGCCCATGTGAGTGCACAATGGCACAGTCGGTGTCTTGCAATCAATGTATGGGACACATTAAGAAAATCACAGTGACACTGTTCATGAGCAGAGGTCTTAAAATGGCTGTGTTGAAAATTTGGCGAAAAAATTCCTAAAAATGACTGTTTTACTAGTGTGCTTTGCGCAATTCCTACGCATGCTCGTAAGTTTGCAAATTTTCAATATTTTCACTCCAGATTTTCAACATTGCCATTTTACCACACCTCCTTATGAGCAGTACGAGCTGTCATTTTTCATCCTGCCCAAAACGTGTTTCCCCATGCTATGCGACAATGGCGAGTCGTTATCGTAACTCAATGTGTGTTGAAAATTTGCGGAAAAATTCCTAAAATGACTGTTTTATGAGCTGCATTATGCGCAGTTCCTACGCATACTGTGAAGTTCGCAAATTTTCAATATTTGCATTCCAATGACTTCCAAATATCTAAACAGCACATAGCAAGCAACATTAGGCATTGACAAATGCTTGTTTATTTGTATTACTTGCATGCATATGTAAGGAACGTTTTGGGACTGTACGACTTTTGAAGGTGTGTGACCCTCTTGTCCAATGCAGTGCTCAGTGTAACGTGTGCAACCTATTGCACCAATGGATGTATGAGCTGTCTATGACAGCAGTTTGGCTGCAGTGGTCTTCAGTTAAAAAAAGCACCACTGCAATCAGCGGTGGTAACGTGTGTGTATTTAACATATTGACGTCACCCTTTTCCCTCTGGCTGCTAATAAAATCCCGCCCACTTCCTCCCTCTGCTGCCGTCTACCCTGCTCCCTTGTTATTGCCCCCACCAAACACATTGTATGTGCAGACGGAGTGCCCAGTCCCCATTGTCTCCAGGCCACCCAACAAACACCCAGGTGGCATGCTGGGAGCCCACCCCAGCATGCCCATTGTCCCTGTAAATGGGAAAACTGTCCCGCAACATCTTTTGTTTTTTTAAAACCTGTGAAAACAGAAAATCGTCCCTCGCTGTGTCTTGTGCCCTCCCGAACCCACACCCACCCTCTCTGCATACCCACCTCCCCCTCACCCCATACTTACCTCTGGAGCCTGGCGCAATGATCTTCAGTGGAGTGGGAACACGTCTGCACTCTTGAAAGCGGAACGCAAACTGAAGAAATGACCATAAGCTGTAATGGCGTAAATGTTTATTTTTTTCAACTTAGGTGGCTATCTCGGGCATTTTTGCAAATTTCGGCACCACATTTTCAACAGGGGGTTCTTGGGACCCCACCTCATGAATTCAGTTACTGTCATGTGAGTTATTCGGTCCCCAAAGGTGATTTCATGGTCACTGCACAAAATCACCTTTTCGGATTGATTAACTAAACAACAGTGTCACTGTTAATGAGGTGGGCTCCCAAAAGCCAATGTTGCAAATTTGGTGAAAAAATGTCAAAAAATGACTGTGTTACGAGCGTGCGTTGCACAGTTTCCATGCACACTCATAACTTCGAGAATTTGAAATATTTTCACTCCAGATTTTCAACACTGGCATTTTTTCACACCTCCTTATGAACAGTACAGCTGACATTTTTCACATCCTGGCTGAAATGTGTTTTTGCACATCCAGCGCATAATGGTGTGGTCACAGTGAGAAATCAATGCTCAGGACAGATTATGAAAATCACAGTGACACTGTTCATGAGCAGAGGTCCCAAAATGCCTATGTTGAAAATTTGGTGACAAAAGTCCACAAAATGACTGTCATGACGTTCATTAGCGCAGTTTCATATGCGCTCATAATTTGAAAGTGTTGTATTTTCACTCCAGATGTTCAACATTGCCATCCTTCACACCTCCCTATGAATGCTACAGCTGTCATTTTTCATCCTGCCTGAACTGTGTTTTTGCACATGTGGAGCAGAATGGTGTGGTCACTGTGGGAAATCAACGTTCAGGACAGATTAACAAAATAACAGTGGTACTGTTCATAAGCAGAGGTCTCAAATGCTTTCAGAGGTGGGGGTAACAAAAGGTCATGCTGAAAATTTGTAAGCGCAAATACCAGCAATGCTTATGAGGCATTAGGGTGAGCATATACGTGCCAAACACCACTGCAAATACCTGCAAGCGAATGTCCGGCATTGACAAATGCTTGTTATTATTCTATTATAGTTGTTACTTTTCTCTAGTTGTTTCTTCATTACTAGAAATCAGTTAGTGTCAGGTCACTTAGTGCTCGTAAGAATCTAATGGTTACATAGAATGTACCAGGGTTGGTTTGAAAACCATGCTCAAGCTCAATGTTCTATGCTTCTGCATAGAGTTTACTCTTTCATCTCAGGGGCAGTTGAACTGGAAGGGCTAACTGCATATTGTCAGAATACAGCAAGACTCCATTAGAAGAAACAAGATTACTCTGGTAAGTAATTTTGTTTGCCTGAGGTAGACCATTCCATGCATCCACCACCCTTTCTGTGAAAAAGAACTTCCTCACATTACCCCTTAATCGGCCTCCCTCTAATCTCATGATGTGTCTTCTTGTCCAGCTATTTTTCTTATATTGAAACATGTTAGACTCTTTCACCTTGTTAATGCCCTTAAGGTGTTTGAATGTTTTGATCATATCACCTCTCTCCCTCCTTTGCTCTAGGGTATACATATTGAGCTCTGTTAATCTGTTCTCAAATGTTTTTTGATGCAGTCCCTGCATCATTTTAGTTGCCCTTCTCTGGGCTGTCTCCATTTTGTTAATGTCCTTGTGAAGGTGCAGCATCCAGTACTGCACACAGTACTCCAGACGAGGCCTAACCAATGTCTTGTACAGAGGGATTATATACCTCCCTCTTATGACTTGTGATACCTCAACTAATACACACCAACATCCCCCTAGCCTTACCTACTGCTTTAGCGGTCTGCTTGGATGATTTCAGATCATATGTGATGATGACGCCCAAGTCTCTTTCTTCCCTTGTGATTGCCAGCAACTCCCCTCCCAACCTATAGGTGGCTTCAGGGTTTCTCTTCCCTATGTGCATGATCTTGCACTTCTTTCCATTAAACCCCAGTTGCCACTCTTCTGACCATTTTGCCAGTTTATCCAGATCTCTTCTCATTCTGTCCACCCCATCTGGATCATCTACTCTGTTGCAGGTCTTGGTGTCATCTGCAAACAGACAAGCCTTACCCTCCAGTCCATCTGCAATGTCACTGATGAAGATATTGAAGAGGACTGGCCCCAAGACTGATCCCTGAGGTACCCCACTTGTGACTTGCATCTCTTCTGACTGTGTACCATTTACCGCCACTCTCTGTTTTCTGCCCGCCAACCAGTTTGCTACCCAGTTGACCAATTTCTGACTTACTCCAAGCCTACCCATCTTATTAATCAATCTTCTATGTGGAACAGTATCAAAAGCTTTGCTGAAGTCAAGCTAGGCAACATCAGCTGCACCCCTTTGGTCCACCACTCTGGTTACCCAGCCAAAAAATCTATGGGATTAGTTCGACAGGACCTTCCTGTTGTAAACCCATGCTGTCTTGGATCCTGTGCTCCTATGGATTCCAGGAGTTGCACTATCCTTTCCTTAAGGAGTGCCTCCCTAATTTTGCCCACTACTGAGGTAAGACTGACTGGTCTGTAGTTCCCTGCCTCCTCCCTGCTACCACGCTTGTGGAGCGTGATCACATGAGCCCTTCTCCAGTCTTCTGGGACCTCTCCAGTGCTCAGAGACTCACTAAACAGTTCTGATAATGGCTCTGCTAGTTCCACCCTTAGCTCCTTTAGTACCCTGGGATGTATGCCATCTGGTCCCATTGCCTTGTCCACCCTGAACTTAGTGAGCTTTTGTAGGACCCTTTCTTTTGTGAAGGGACTTGTGCACACCTCCTTCCCCCTGTGTCCATGGTGCTGAGCTGTGGGCCCTGTCTTACCTTCTCCTCAGTAAATACTGAGCAAAAGTTTCTATTTAGGATAGATGCCTTTCCTTGGTCCTCCTCCACACACTGCCACTTTCCCCTTTGATCTTAGCATTACCCCCTCTGGACTTTCTCTTTTCACTAATGTATCTATAGAAAGTCTTGTCACCTTCTTTTACTGTTCGTGCTAGCGTTTCCTAGGTTTGGGTTATGCCTGCCTTACTGCCTTCCCTGCTTCCCTTAGAGAAGTTTGGTATGCCTCCCTAGCTTCATCCCGCTGCATTCCCTTATATTTCCTGAAGGCCAATCTTTTGGCTCTGACCTTTTATGCTACTGTTTTCTGACAATCAAAGTCGTTTCCTCCTTCTTTTGCCCTTGCTTTTCTCCTTAACGCAATGTGATGTTGCTTCAAGTATTGTATCCTTAATGCTTGCCCACTTTGCCTGTACCCCTTCACCTGTATTTCTTCTTGCCAGGGCTAGCTTAACTCTGTTGGCCACCTTATCAAAGTCAGCTCCTCTGAAGTCCCATATTTTTGCAGTGGAATGGGATGATTTACTTCTAGTGGCCAAACTGAACCATACCACGTGATGGTCACTGGCCCCCAGATGACCTTCTACCTGGAGTTCTGTGATCCTTTCCCCATTAGTCATTACTAGATCTAGAATAGTCCTGTCTCTTGTGGGTTATTGTACCAGTTGTTTGAGACCCTTCCCCAGCAGGGAATTCACTATGTGTCTAGTTCAGGTGGATGTTCCTGCTGGTATTGACCAATCTGTATCTGGCATGTAGAAATCTCCCATAATCAGAACCTTCCCTTTAGCTGTCATATTTTGTATATCTTCTAACAGTAATGTGTCTATGTCCTCTCCCTGGTCTGGAGGCCTGTAGACAACCCCAGTTCATATGTCTTTCCCATTTCCTGCTTCCAGGGTGACCCACAGTTCTTCTGGCTCCTTATGTGTATTCTGAATTTCCATAGCTTTGATAGTTTCATTGACATAAAGGGCTACCCCCCCCCTTTTTGCATCTCTGTCTGTTCTGAACAGTGCAGAGCTGGGTACTGAAATCTCCCAAGTATGGTTACTGGTGAACCATGTCTCGCTAATGGCTACTATGTCCAGTTTAGCCTCTGTCATCATTCCCTGCAGGTCTGGGATCTTGTTTCCCAGACTGTGGGCATTTGTTTACATGATTTTCTATTGGCCAGATTTCAATGCGTTAGTTGTTGGGTGAGGTCCGGTATTTCCCCTGCGTGTGGTATGGTGAGCTGGACCTTTTTCCTTACCTGGTGATGCAAGTGAACTACAAACTTGCTGAACTCTTGCTTAATCACTAGCTGAGGGGGAAGGGGTGTTCTTTCTATTCGATGTGTCAGTTGCTGCACCCCTCTCCCCATTGGCTAGTTTAAACATTCTGCAAAGACATCAAACTTCTGCCCTAATGCACTGACTCCCTCCTTAGTCAGATACAGTCTATTGAATTGAAAGAACTTTCGCTCCCAAAACTGTTGCCAGTACCTACAAATTTGTGTCCTTTTTTCTGGCACCAACCCTTTAGCCACATGTTTAGCTACCTTTTCTCCCCTTCTCTGACCTTCTGTCCATCTGCCTCCCTCTCCTAGACTGGCAGGATCTCAGAGAAGGAGACGCTAGATGAAATGGATGACAGTTTGTCTCCCAGACTAGTCAGGTGTTCCTTGGTCTCCACAACTGTCTGGC
This sequence comes from Neoceratodus forsteri, assembly GCA_016271365.2. NCBI lineage: Eukaryota > Metazoa > Chordata > Ceratodontiformes > Ceratodontidae > Neoceratodus > Neoceratodus forsteri. The sequence continues at coordinate 369,131,050 of CM057451.1, read as the reverse complement.
TGGAGAGATCGTTAGTCCCTATGTGTACCAGAACATCAATGTTTTCTCCTGCTTCCTGCACAGTTTTAGCAATGCAGTCAGTGTCTCTCCACGCTGATGTACCTGAGAGACCATTACCCCCGGCTGGAGGTAGGCATCAACTCCCCGAATCATGGAGTCTTCCTATGATCAGAAGTGTTTTTTGTGTTGCTTTTTTTTGTTTTGGTCCCTGTTTTGGGCGAGTTTTGTTGTGCTAGCTCCTGTGCTGGTGTGTTCTGCTCTGCAGTGTCCTCTGCCTAGGGACGTGCAAGAAAAAATTTCTACCAGAAGAATTTCGACGAAAGTAGGAATTTCACTTCCGCGAAAGTTCGGAAATTATTTTCAGACCTTTCGTGGAATTTCTGCCTTAAAACTGCAGACAAAATATAAAAAACTGTGGGTTAATTTATTAAACTGCAGAAAAAATCTGGAGAAAGGATCCTGCCAGTGGTAATTTCTGAGGCTTATTTTTAACTGCAGTTTAATTCATTAATCCACCCCCCACTGATCAGGGGTCCCAGTAAATACCTCAAATCCCTTCCTCGGACCCTCATGGTTTCTAGTGGCCCCCACCCACTGATCATGGCCACTAAAACATTTTATTTCCCTGATGTGTAGCAGACCCGTCTACCTAACCTGGATTTCTTAATCCACAAAAAAATAGCTGGCAGTCTGCCAGCTCATCCCCCTCTATTCCCAGTATCCCCTTGTGTCTAATGGACCTCTCCATCCCAGATCCCTTATTAAAAAAAATCCCAATTCCCTGGTGTCTATTGGACCCCCTCCAACCACCACCCTGACAGTTCATCTGCCACCACCCCACTCCCCTCCCCACCATGCCCTGAGCAGTTCACCAGTGCAGCACTCCTCTCTCCTCCACTACCAGTGGCCCACTGAATTGTCAGTGAATGACCGCACGGTTGTACAAGCAGGCGTTCATTCACTGACAGTTCATTAAACTGTGGATAGAATAAATTCCACAGATTTTATGCATTTTTCCACAGTTCACAAAAAAATCCTGCAGAACTCAGCAAACATCCATGGAAAATCCCAGTTTCACCAATGGTGAATGTTCCTCAATTTCCATGAAATTTCGCAGAAGTTCCGCAAAAAGTGGAATTTGTAACTTTCGCCCACCCCTTCCTCTGCCCCTTTGTTTGATTTTGGAGATAGAGGCAGATACTTGTTTGTAGTTTTTATATGGTTTGTGGAGGTGGTACAGTACGTTGGAGAGCACTGAGTGATGGGGCACCTGATTTGCCCCACCTAACTACCTGCCAACCTCCTGGACCAACTACCCTCTGTGGTCAAGGTGCTTCAGTTGTATGTTGGGGAAATGGCAGGCGGTTCTTATAATATATTTCCTCCTGAATATGTGATTTGAGGTACGCAATCTCTGCCCATGCTGCCTGGAGCTGAGCCCTTAGATCTCCAATGGTCCAGCACGTAGAACAGTGTCCTAAATCCTTTTTAACTGCCCTTTTGAAAAGTGTCCCATAGTGCCTGCAGTTAATAATATCCATTCCACTTGAGTTGTTGAGTTTATAACCTGGTTTGAATAATTAGAAGGAGGAAAATGAAAGCAAAAGTTTTATTTTTTTTTATAACTTGTTATAACAAGTTAAATTACTTGTGCACCTGTAAGTGAGGTCACTGTGTGGATACCCCTCTGATCCTCCCCTTCCTGCTTTGCTACAGGAAATGTCATGACTGTGCTACTCCATGAAAGGAGTGTAGCCGGGGATGGTTGGGGATGGGTCTGGGTGGTGGGCTCTTCCCCTGCCAAAAAAGAACCATGGATAAAAAAAAACAAGGAGGTAAGAGCAGAAACAATCAACCAGCAACAAATGCTGCAACCCTGAAAGTATAGCCTAATGATAGATAAAACTGTAAACTCTGTAAGCACCATCTGTAACAATTTCACATAAGATCTACTCTGCAAAAAACACTTTGTTACAGAGAAAAATAAAGCAAGTAACAGAAGATATATCTTGCAAAAAAAAAACAAATATGAATCAGAGAAGATAACAGTAGTAATCTGTAAGCACAAAACAGTAACAACGCTGTAGGCACACCCTGTAATAATGTAGCAGAAGGTATACCCTGCAACAGCAATTTGAATCAGAGAAGATTACAGCAGTAAAATGTAAGCAAAAACAGTATCAAATCTTATGCGCACAAAAAAAAAATTAACAACACACAGTAAATCTGCCTAGCAAAAAGAAGCCTTAATCTTTTTCCTTGCTCTGATATTGTCGTTCCTTGATCTGTCCTTATAAGCAAACTTAGAAAAAAAAAGAGTTCAGGAGAAGCTAGGTGCCTTTGCCAGCAAACCTAGTCTTCCACCTATAAAGCCTTTATTAGGGGGGGTATTATAGGATTTGCCTCCAGGAGGAAAAAAGAAAAACTCAAGCATTTATAAATGTTAGAAAAAGACTTAAGCGACACTTTGTCAGAATTAAAAGGGAGCACTGCAAGAAAAATGACTTACTGTATAAAGTTAAGAGTCTAAAATATGACTTTAATACAATTTATTCCAGCAAAATTGAATATCCTCTTTTTAAAGTCAAACAGAAACACTGGGAAATGGGAGAGAACTCCAGTAAACTCTTCGCTTACAGATTACGGAAAATACAGAATCAGAATAATATCAATGGTATTAGATTTAAGTCGGGTGGAATTACACACAAGGGGGGAATGAATAAGTGTTTTAAATAATTTTATGAAAAATTGTACAGTTCACAGGACTCAATGCAGAAGGGTCAAATGGAGAAGTTTCTGGAAAAAGGTAATCTTCCATCTCTATCACTGCATGATAAGCAGTTACTATACAAGCCCCTTACTCTACATGAAATTTCAGAAGCTATCAAAATGCTCCCAAAGGCAAAAGTCCAGATCCTGATAGATTATCAGGTGAATTCTATAAATACTTAAACAATGTAATAGTTCCCCATCTACTAAGGGCGATTCAGGACTCTTTTAAGGATATATCTCTTCCAAACTCAATGAATGAGGTATATATACTTATTGGCTAAAAAGGCAAGGATCCTCTTGAATGTGGGAATTACAGGCCTATATCCCTTCTGAACTTTGATTACAAAGTCATAGCCAAAGTACTAGCCATCAGGCTTTCCATATTTTTGAACAAATTGGTGGGAAAAGAACAGGTAGGTTTTCTACAAAACAGGCAAGCTGCTGATAATTTTCATAGACTCTCTTCAATTTTGTGGTCAGCCAAATCACCCCAACATAGAAGACACTCTTCCATTGCAATATCTTTGGATATAGCTAAGGCATTTGATTCTTTAGAATGGTCTTATTTACTCAAAGTTCTTAAATTAAATAATTTTGGGCCTAACTTAATTTCTTGGGTGCAAACTTTATATGTATGCCGCAGAGCGTGCTAATTACAAATGGTCTTAGGTCTTCTCCTTTCTGTTGGAGAAGAAGTTCTAGGCAAGGATGTCCTCTCTCGACACTTCTTTTTATTCTTGCCATAGAACCTCTTATCAGAAGAATAATGCTGTCTAATAATATCCATGGGAAACAAACAGGAAAATATGTCAACAAAGTCCTTGCCTTTGCAGACGATATTCTTTTAACCTTGACTCAGCTGGCAGTCTCTTTCATAGTGCCCTTCAACCCTACATGATGCAGGATGCACAGGTCCCTGTGCAAAATAGAATGAGAGTGTTACTTACAGTGAAAAAGTGTGCCATTTTTATGTTGGCTTGCACGCTTGTGATAGTATATGCACCGAATGAAAAGGACTTTGGGTTGCGAGTGGAATAGGCAATTGCACCAAGAAAATTCAAGAAGAAGAAATGCCACTGTGAGGAAGGTGGACATGATGGAGAAAAAAGGAAAACAATCCTGATAAGTATGGGTAAAGTACAGAACTGCATGGTATTTAAAAACAAAATGAACTTTTGAAAAGAACCGTGCAAAATATTGTTTGGAATTGCACCTGTCCATGATTAAGGAAGAAAATAATAAATAAAACGTTTTAAGTTGACAAATCCCAGTGTGTGAAGTTCTATATAAAAAGGATAAAGAAGTTAGACATTGGAAGGGGAGTGCAGGTGGAAAGCACCCAGCGGCTAAAGCGGTGTGCAAAACATGCTTTAAAATGGAAAATATGTCAACAAAGTCCTTGCCTTTGTGGACGATATTCTTTTAACTTTGACTCAGCCAGCAGTCTCTTTCACAGTGCCCTTCAGCCCTACATGATGTGGGATGCACAGGTCCCTGTGCAAAATACAATGGGAGTCTTACTTACAGTGAAAAAGTGTGCCATTTTTATGTTGGCTTGCGTGCTTGTGATAGTAGCAGATTTCGGAGGTGCGTCAGTGTGGGCAAATGCGTAGCACGCATTAGTAGGTGCGTCCCTCATTCCCCAATAAGCCAGCATGCAGGCTCTCATGCAAGGAATATGTAAAGTGGTCAACACATGTAAGAAAAGTGCCACTGCAATGAGAGACAAGCTCGTCATACAGCGGCTCAATAACACACCTCCCGACATGCCTTTCCTAGAGAAATATTTCTATAAACATGGCGTCAGTGGCTGCCACCACCTGCCGCACGATGTGAAGGCAGCCAACTTCAGGGGTGCCCAATCCCCCTGTTTGCATATAAAATCATCCCCCCAAGACCGTGTGTCACACTGGGAGCCCACCCCAGTGTGCCTGCCCATAAGGGAAGCCAACGGTCGTCGTGCATGTTCCGCCCCTGCCCCCATTCAGTGCCACACAGGGAGCCACCCCAGTGTGGCAAACATCAACCCCCCAAAAGTCATGGGGCACACTGGGAGCCCACCTCAGTGTGCACAACACCTGTAAAAAAGAAGAAAACTGTCTGTGGTATTCCTTCTGTTTTTTCAAATACCTGCAAGACAGAAAATGGTCCTTCGCTGTGGGGTTCCCTCCCCCAACCCGCACCACCTTCTTGCACACTCCACCTCCCCACACACACCCTCACTCCATACTTACCTCCAGAGCTTGGCGCAATGATCTTCGGTGGACTGGAAACACATCTGGACTTTTCAAAGCCGACCACAAACTGAAGAAATGCCCGTAAGCTGTATAATAGCATAAATGTTTTTTTTTCAACTTTGGTGCATATCTCAGCCTTTTTTTGGAATTTTGCCTCCAAATTTTCAACATGGGGTGTTTGGGACCCCACCTCATGAACACATGCACTGTCATTGCGTTACTCAGGCCTGAAAGGTCATTTCATGGTCACTATCCAAAATCACTTTTTGGGACTGAGTAATGAAATGACAATGCCACTGTTCATGACATGGGGTCCCAAAAACCCTATCTTGCAAATTTGGTGGAAAAATTCCCAAAAATGACCATGTTATGAGCATGCATTGTACAGTTCTCAAGGCCTAGTGGCAGTACTTGATCTCTTGTACCTCTCGTTTGCAAGCAATGACCCAAAGACCCTTGTGACGGCTTACAATTCAGCCATCTCAGTGGCTCTGGATTCTATTGCTCCAATCCGTGTTCGCCCTCTCTCCCTTCACCCAGGTCCACCTGGTTTCATGGGACTTTGAGAGAGATGCGGAGACTAGGACGAAGGTTAGAGCGTTGCTGACATAAGTCCGCCCTTGATACCGACCACCTTAGACCATTATCAAGTCTATCAATCTGCAATCACACATAAGAAGGCAGAATTCCTGTCCAAGGAGATTGCAGCTGCTCAGAATCGATCAGCTCAGCTTTTCCAAACTGTGGACAGACTGTGCAACCCAGCCTGTCTACATGCTTGCAAAGCTTTTTCGCAATTAGAGTGTGATGAGCTTGCTCGATTCTCTGCAAATAAGGTGGCTGACATCAGGGCGGTACTCCAGCCAGCACACTCTTTGGGTGTTGCTTTTGATCAGTACAGGGTCACTGTACCTTGGCCTTCCTGGAGTACCTTCAGTCAACCGGAGTTCATGGATGCCATGCAGATTATCCAGGGTGTGTGCCCTACGTGCTGTAGTTTGGACCCTGGACCAGCTTCCCTAATTTTGGGTTGTATTGATGTCATTGGTCCAGTCCTTGCACGGATAGTCTGGTGCTCCTTGGAATCTGGAGTTTCCTAGCTCCCTGAAAGAGGTGGTGGTGACACCACTCTTGAAGAAAGCTACCTTGCACCCCGACTGCCATGCAAACTACAGACCTATCTCTAACCTTCCCTTTTAAGGGAAGGTGATTGAGAAAGTAGTAGCAGCTCAGCTGGAAGACCATTTGAACATTCATGACATCTATGAACCACTCCAGTCTGGTTTTTGTAAGAGACATAGTACCGAGACAGTGCTGGTTCGGGTGCTCAATGATCTCCTGATGGAGAGAGATTGGAAGAACCGTACCATCTTGGTTCTTCTGGCTCTCTCTTCAACTTCTGACACCGGTGACCATGGGGTGTTAATAGGACACCTGGGGCAAATCTGTGGACTGTCAGGAGCAGTCCTCAGGTGGTTTACATCCTTCCTCACGTGTAGAACACAGAGAGTGGTGTCTGGAGTTTATTCCTCAGGCCCAATTCCTCTGTTATGTGGGGGTGCCTATGGGTTCAGTGATGTCACCCATGTTGTTCACGGTGTACATGCTATCCCTCGGAGACATTGTAAGAAGGTATGGGCTGAGGTTTCACTGCTATGCAGATGATACCCAGCTCTACCTTTCTTTCGCACCCGACCAGGATGGAGCTGCCTTGGTCTTTAATAACTGTCAAAAGAAAGTACTGGCTGAAGTTGAACTCGGAAAAAATGGAGGCATTGGTTGTAGACCTAGGTTGCTGGGATAGGGGGGTCAGGAGCAGGTACACCCTCTGGAATTTTCCTTGTGGTGTCTCACTCCTGACCTCTGAACGGGTGCGTAACCTGGGGGTAATTTTTGATGATGGGCTGACCCTGCATTCGCAGGTGTCGGCTGTCATCAAAACGTCCTTTTCTCATCTTAGGAATATCGCCAGGATTAGGCATCTGGTTCCGTCTGATGACCTTCCTACCCTGGTCCATGTCTTTGTGTCCTCACCCTTGGATTATTGCAACTCCCTCTACCTAGGGCTTTCTGGGGTAGAAATCCATTGCTTGTAGCTGGTGCAGAATGCGGCAGCCCGGCTTTTGACAGGATCTTCTCAATCCTGTCATATCTCACTGGTGCTGCACGAACTGCACTGGCTGCCTGTACAGTGGCAGATCACCTTTAAAGTCGGTTTACTGACTTTTAAAGCCCTGCATGGACTGGACCTGGACTATCTGAAAGAGCTCCTGGTCCCTTACTGTCCGGGTCAATCACTCCACTCGGCCGATGAGCGGTTGCTAGAGATCCCAAGGATGAACCTGAAATCATCTGGTGCAAGATCCTTTGCATATGCAGCCCCCACCCTTTGGAATTCTTTACCCCATCGGTTGTGGGAGTGCCCAACTGTGGAGGGATTTAAGCAAGGCTTAAAAAACTTTTTGTGACACCAAGCCTTCTCAGTTAATTGACTGATTTTCTTTTCTGATTTATTGTTATCTGATTTTAATTGAATTGATGTTTGTTTGATTTTGATCTGATTTTATATTATTAGGTGCCTTGGCTTTGGATAAGGCGCCTTATAAACAAAATGTATTATTATTATTATTGTTTCAGTGCATTCTCATAAGTTTGACAATTTTTCATATTTTCACTCCAGATTTTCAACATTGCCCTTTTTTCACACCTCCTTATGAACAGTACAGCTGTTATTTTTCACATCCTGACCGAAATGTATTTTCGTACATGTGGCGCACAATGGTGCGGTCGCTGTGGGAATCAATGTTCAGGCCAGATTAACAAAATCACAGTAACGCTGTTCATGACCAGAGTTCTCAAAATGCCTATGTTGAAAATTTGGTTATACAAAATCTCCAAAATAATTGTGTGAAACATTGGTGTTCAGTAGCAGTTCTCACGCACACTCATGATGTCACCAATTTCCCATATTTTCACTCCAGATTTTCAACAATGACATTTTTTACCCCCTCATGAATAGTGCAGCTGTCATTTTCTACATCCTGCCAGAAATATGTTTTGACACCTATGGCACCAAAATGCACAGTCACTGTACAAGATCACCTTTCTGCAAACAAACTCATAGTGCCACTGTTCATGAGGTGGGGTCACAAATGGCCCATGTTGAAAATTTGGAGTAAAAATACCAACAAATGCCCTGCACATTAGGATGCTGCCCTGCCCTTTACAGCTTGACAGGTGCCAGGGGTATGACTTGTCATTGTCGACTGTAATGCTCAAGCCATTCCACCCCACCCCCACCCTGCAGCCAGTGACAGGCATCGAGGTGTACCTTGGACTCTTCAGCCCCAATGTTCACCCTATTCTCCTACACTGCAGCTATGTCAGTATATTTCCTTATGGAATGGGGTGAGTGTAAGGTCGGAAGACCCCAAGGCACATTGTGGCACTTATTGGTCTCTGTGGGGTAGGGTGAGTAGGGTGAGGTGACATGGCATGAGTGTTACGGCCAGCAACCCAAAAGCACACCCCAATGCCTATCACTCTCTGCGCAGTGGGGCTTGGGTTGCCATCAGTTCATTACTTCAGTGCCAATCCTATTGTGCATCTCACTAACTCCTGCATTATCAAGACCAGTACCAGCAAGCCAACATTCGGCATTGACAAATGCTTGTTACTTATTATTTTTCAGTCCTGCTAAACTTAGAAAAACCTTTATGAGTTTTTTCAGAAAAACTTTTATGAGGTTTTTCAAGTTTCATTCTAAGTCCAGAAATGTGCATAATGTGCATACTCCAAGGCATGTATGTATTTTGTAACTTTTATTTTAGCCATTTTTTGTGGAATGATTAGCTCAAATAGTCAGGGTGGGCAATTCACCCCTGTACTGGACAACCACAAGTGGGACCTTGTGTATTTCACCCAAAATGTGTTTTGTGTATTTTAACCTCAAAACTAATTGTGGATTTGATAGTGCCACTTATGTGGTTAGCAGGTGGATAGCAACTTGGCCACCCTGAAAATGTGGGCTAGCAATTCCAATAAATGGTTAAGATATCAATAAAAGTAAAGAGAAAAAAAAGAAAACCTTTGTGCTAGGTAAAGATAATACCTTTATTAGGTTAACAAAAAGTTAAAGATACAGGTTTTCAAATCCTGCAGTATATCCAGCAGTGTCCCATTACATTATTAATCAGTCAATCAAAATGTGTTTCTAAAATAGCACTATTCCCAAAGACCATAGTGCTAGTACATAGGTAAAACAAGATAAAACAAAATTCACATAAAAACAATTGCAGCAGCTTATATAAACTCTGAAAAGGCCAAAGAAAATAAACACATTTTCAGGTTAGACTTGAAACTCCCACTGTCAGGCACTGTCTTATCCGACGAGTGAGAGAATTCCACAGGGATGGGGCCACAATTCAAAAAGCTCAGGCCCCAGATGATATTAGGTGGACCTGAGAATCTCTAGCAATCCCTCGTCGGTGGAATGAAGCTGTTGAGGGGCAGTAGGGATGCATAAGATCTTGCAGATAACTTGGCCCCTGTCCATGTAGGGCCTTGTAGGTCAGCAACCGATCCTTGAAGGCATATCCACCATTGAATAGGCAGCCAGTGCAGGTCCGCAGCACCGGGCGTGACATGGCAGCTACAAGGCAGCCCAGTCAACACCCTAGCTGCTGTATTCTGCACCAGCTGCAAGTGGTGGATATCAACCCCTGGAAGCCCTAGGTAAAGGGCATTACAGTAATTAAGGCACGAGGTTATAAAGGCATGGACCAGAACTATCAGGTCATCGGGTGGAACTAGGTGCTTGACCCAGGCTATGTTCCTCAGATGGTAAAAGACAGTCTTAACAATTGCCGACACCTGGTGCTCAAGCATCAGTCCATCATAAAGAATCACACCCATATCTTGCACCCATTCAGAGGTCATCAGCTGGTGACCACCAAGCCAAAGCCTGGTAGTTCGCCCCTCTGACGCCCCTCTACCCCATGACCCAGGTCCACCACCAGAACCTCAGTCTTATCTGGAGTCAGCCTCAACCAGTTGCTACTCATCCAGTCCTTGATATCAGAAAAGCAGTTGTTAAAGCCTGAGATGGCTCCACCTGACCGGAGCTAAGGACAGAGAGCTGAGTATCATCTGCATAACAGTGAAAACTCAGCCCATATCACCTACAATGTCTCCCAACAGCAGCACGTACACTGTGAACAACACTGGAGACAGCACAGAGCCCTGGAACTCCACATGGCAGGGAGATTTGTCTGAGGAGTAAACCCAGTGACAACTCTCTGAAACCTGCCAGTGAGGAAGGAGTTGAACTATCTGAGGACTATACCACATAGCCCACAGATTAGCCACAGGCACTGACTAACACTTCATGGTCTACACTGTCGAATGACACTGAGAGATCAAGAAGAACCAAGATGGAATGGCTCCTCTGATCTCTTGCTGGTTAGGAGATCACTGAGAACCCAAATAAGAGCCGTCTTGGTACTGTGCAGTTTTGAAATCCAGACCGAGAGGATTGTAGATGTTGTAGATGGTCAAGTGATCCTCCAGCTGCAGCGCCGATTCTTTCTCAATAACCTTACCCATGAAGGCAAGGTTAGAGACAGGTCTGTAATTAGCAAGACAGTCTGGGTAAAGAGATGGTTTCTAAGGAGGGTATCACTATCGCCTCCTTCAGGGTGTCTGAAAACACCCTGGAATCTAGCGAACACCAGACTAACCTAGCAAGGACTGGGCCAACGATCTCAACGCACCCCACAAGGAGGCACATTGGGCCAGGGTCCAAACTACAGCAGGCTGGCCACAAAGATTGGGTAGTCCTCATGACATCCTCGGTTGCCATCTGGCTGAAGTCATACCAGACAGACCAAGGAGCTGCCACCTCCCACCGATCACTGCCAGCCCCACTGGAGTGCACTGCATGAATCTCAGACCTGATGTAGGCAATCTTATCGCCAAAAAAGCTAGCGAACTCATCGCATTTCTCTTGTGACAATGCTCTCTGAGACTGCAGACAGGCTGGATTGCACAGTTTGTCCACAGTCCAGAAGAGCTGAAACAGTTGATTTTGTGCTGCATCAATCTCCCTGGACAGGAACTCTGCCTTCTTACAGGAAATAGCTGATTGATAGTCCTTATAATGGTCCAACAATCTAAGTCTGTTATAATCCAGGCTTGATTTTCTCAACAACGCTCCAGCCATTGTCCCACTCTCCTCAGCTCTCTCAAGGTCCCATCAAACAAAGGGGACCGAGGGCATTGGGTGAGGGGACGAACACAGACAGGAGCGAGTTGGTCCAGCGCCCCAGTCACAGCATCATTATAATCCTGAACTAAGGCATCTGGATCCTACTGTTCCTAAGAAGTCCCAAAAGGTCCAGCACTGCCTTCAGGCCATCAGGGGACAAGCCCCTTAAAGGGTGGTACCGGACCATCCCCGTAGGGGTAGGCCTATAATGGGTGGGGCCTGAAAATTGAACCTTATGGTGTGATGGTCCAACCAACTGACTGGCTCCACCAACAAATCAGAGGTCTTCATACCCAAAAGACTAGGTCCAAAGAATGACTGTGACTATGGGTCATAGAGGTAATCACCTGTGTGAAGCCCAGCAAATTCATTAGCTAGAGGAAGTCTTGACTAAACTGCGAGAGTTCATCATCGACCCAGGCATTGAAGTCCCCCAGAACCATCCATCTGGGGGACTCCAACAGCATGTTGACAATGAAGTCTAGGAAGACTAGGTTTGCTGGCCAAGGCACCTAGCTTCACCTAAGCTCTTTCCTTCTAGGTTGCTTGAAAGGACAGAGCAAAGAACCTTACCAGAGCAAGGGAAAGGGTTAAGGCTTCTTGTGGCTAGGCAGATTTACTGTGTGTTGTTATTTTTATTTTGTACTCACAGGGATTGTTACAGTTTGTTGCTAACATTTTATTGTTTTATTTTTCTCTGATTCAAATTGTTGTTGCTGGGTATACCTTCTGCTGCATTATTACAGGGTGAGCCTACAGGTGTGTGCTTACAGATTACTACTGTAATCTTCTGATTCAAATTGTCTTTTGCAAGGTATATCTTCTGTTACTGCTTAATTTTTTTCTCTGTAGCAAAGTATTTCTTACAGGGTGTATCTTCTGTGAAATTATTACAGGTGGTGTTTTACAGTTTTATCTATCATTAGGATAAGCTTTCAGGGCTACTGCATTTGTTGCTGGTGGATTGTTTCTGCTCTTACCTCCTTGTTTCTTTCATCCGTGGTTCTTCTTTTTGGCAGGGAAGGCCCAGCCACCCACCCCATCCTAACCACCCACACTATACCCTTTTACAGGGTAGTACAGTTGTGACATTTCCTGTGGCAAAGCAGGAAGGGTGGATCAGTGGGTATCCACACGGTGACCTCATTTACAGGGCATTAGTAATTTAACTTATTATAACAAGTTGTACAAAACAAACAAAACACAAAATCAAACTTTGCTCTCATTTTCTTCCTTCTAGTTATTCTGACCAGGTTATAAACCCAACAACTTATCTGGAATGGATATAATTTACTGCAGGTATTGTGGAACACTTTTCAGAAGGGCAATTTTATGGATTTAGGACACTGTCCTACATGCTGGGCCATTGGAGATCTAAGGGCTCAGCTCCAGGCAGCATGGGCAGAGATAGCGTGCCTCAAATTGCATATTCTAGAGGAAATATAGTATAAGAACCACCCGCCATTTCCCCAACATCCAGCAGAAGCACCTCGACCGCAGAGGGTAGTTGGTCCAGGAGGTTGGCAGGCGGTTAGGAGGGACAAATCGAATGCCCCATCACTCAGTACTCTCCAACATATCACCTCCACAAACCATATGAGAACTACAAACAGGTATCTGCCTCTGTCTCCGAAATCAAACAAAGGGGCAGAGGACACTGCACAGCAGGACACTGCAGCACAGGAGCTAGCAGAACAAAACTCACCCAAAACAGGAACCAAAACAAAAAAAAGCAAAAAGGAAATCCAAAAAACTTCTGATCATGGGAGACTCCATGATTCAGGGAGTTGGTACCTATCTCCAGCCAGGGATAATGGTCAGATGTCTCCCAGGTACATCAGTGTGGAGAGACACTGACTGCATTGCTAAAATTGCTCAGGAAACAGGAGAACATATTGATGTCCTGGTACACATAGGGACTAATAATCTTGCCAGCCGGTCAGTTGTGGAGACCAAGGAACACCTAACCAGGCTGGGTGACAAACTATCATCCATTTTGTCCGGCATCTCCTTCTCTGAGATCCTGCCCATCTGGGAGAAGGGGGCAGATGGACGGAAGTCAGAAAAGGGGAGATAGGGGAGCTAAACATGTGGCTCAAGGGCTGGTGCCAGGAAAAAGGACACAAATTTGTAGGGAACTGGCAACAGTTTTGGGAGCAAAAGTTCTTTCAATTTGATGGACTGCATCTGACTCTGGAGGGAGTCAGTGCATTGGGGCAGAAGTTTGATGTCTTTGCAGAATATTTAAACCAGCAAATGGGGAGATGGTTGCAGCACCTCATACGTTGAATGGGAAGAACACCCTTCCCCTCTTAGTTAGTGGTCAAACAGGAGTTCAGCATGTTTGCAGTTTATTTGCATCACCAGGTAAGGAAGAAGGTCCGGCTCACCATATGATGCAAAGGGGAAACGCCGGACCTCACCCAACAACTAACGCACCAAAATCTGGCCAATGGAAAATCATGTACACAAATGCTCGCAGTCTGGAAGACAAGATCCCAGACCTGCAGGCAAAAATGACAGGCTAAACTGGCCATAGTAGCAATTAGCCACACTTGGGAGACTTCAGTACCTGGCTATGTTCTGTTCAGAAGAGACCGAGGCACAAAAAGGGGGGGTGGAGTGGCCCTGTATGTCAATGAAAATATCAAAGCTACAGAAATTCAGAATACACATAAAGAGCCAGAAGAACTGTGGGTCACCCTGGAAACAGGAAATGGGACAGCCATACAATCTGGGGTTGTCTACAGGCCCCCAGACCAGGGGGAGAACATAGACACATTACTGTTAGAAGAGATACAAAACATGAAAGCTAAAGGGGAGGTTCTGATAATGGGAGACTTCAACATGCCAGATACAGATTGGTCAATATCAGCAGGAACATCTGCCAGAACTAGACTCATGGAGGATTCCCTGCAGGGGGAGGGCCTCAAACAACTGGTACAACAACCCACAAGAGACATGGCTATCCTAGATCTAGTACTGACTAACAGGGAAAGGATCACAGATCTCCAGGTAGAAGGTCACCTGGGGGCCAGTGACCATCACATGGTATGGTTCAGTTTAGCCACTAGAACTAAATCATCCCGTTCCAAGGCAAAAATATGGGACTTCAGAGGAGCTGACTTTGATAAGATGGCCAACAAAGTTAAGCTAGCCCTGGCAAAAAGAAATACAAGTGAAGGGGTACAGGCAAAGTGGGCAAGCATTAAGGATGCAATACTTGAAGCAACATCCCATTGTGTTAGAGAGAAAAGGAAGTGCAAATGAAGAAGGAAACCACTTTGGTTCTCAAAAACAGTAGCAGAAAAGGTGAGAGCTAAAAGGCTGGCCTTCATGAAATATAAGAGAATGCAGCGGGATGAAGATAGGGCAGCATACCAAACTTCCCTATGGGAAGGCAGTAAGATAGGCAAAGGTTCAAACTGAGGAAACACTAGCACAAACAGTAAAAGAAAGTGACAAGACTTTCTATAGATACATTAGTGAAAGGAGAAAGTCCAGAGAGGGTATTGTTAAGATCATAGGGGATAAGAGGCCATGTGAGGAGGAGGACCATGTAAAAGCATCTATCCTAAATAGATACTTCTGCTTAGTATTTACTGAAGAGAAGATGGGGCAGGGCCCACAGCTCAGCACCATGGACACAGGGGGGAGGGAGGTGTGCACTAGTCCCTTCACAAAGGAAAGGGTCCTACAAGAGCTCGATAAGCTTAGGGTGGACAAGGCAATGGGACCTGATGGCATACATCCCAGGGTATTATAGGAGCTAAGGGTGGAACTAGCAGAGCCATTATCAGAACTGTTTAGTGAGTCTCTGAGCACAGGAGAGGTCCCAGAAGACTGGAGAAGGGCCCATGTGATCACGCTCCACAAGGTGGTAGCAGGGAGGAGGTGGGGAACTACAGACCAGTCAGTCTTACCTCAGTAGTGGGCAAGATTATGGAGGCATTGCTTGAGGAAAGGATAGTGCAACAACTGGAATCCATAGGAGCACAGGATCCAAGACAGCATGGGTTTACAAAAGGAAGGTCCTGTCAAACTAATCTCAGAGATTTCTTTGACTGGGTAGCCAGAGTGGTGGACCAAGGGGGAACAGTTGATGTTGCCTACCTTGACTTCAGCAAAGTTTTCGATACTGTTCCAAGTAGAAGATTGATTAATAAGCTGTGTAGGCTCGGGGTGGGTCAGAAGTTGGTCAGCTGGGTGGCAAACTGGTTGACTGGCAGAAAACAGAGAGTGGTGGTAAACAGTATACAGTCAGAAGAGATGCAAGTCACAAGTGGGTACCTCAGGGATCAGTCTCTGGGGCCAGTCCTCTTCAATATCTTCATTAGTGACATTGCAGATGGACTGGATGGTAAGGTTTGTCTGTTTGCAGATGACACCAGGATCTGCAACAGAGTAGATGATCCAGATGGGGTGGGCAGAATGAGAAGAGATCTGGATAAACTAGCAAAATGGTCGGAAGAGTGGCATATGGGGTTTAATGCAAAGAAGTGCAAGATCATGCACATAGGGAAGAGAAACCCTGAAGCCACCTATAGGCTGGGAAGGGAGTTGCTGGCAGTCACAAGGGAAGAAAGAGACTTGGGCATCATCATCATCACCGATGACCTGAAATCATCCAGCAGACCACTAAAGCAGTAGGTAAGGCTAGGGGATGTTGGGGTGTATTAGGGTATCATAAGTCAGAAGAGGAGGTAATAATCCCTCTTTACAAGACACTGGTTAGCCCCATCTGAGTACTGCATGCAGTACTGAGGCCATACCTTCACAAGGACATTAACCAAATTGAGGCAGTACAAAGAAGGGCAACCAAAATGGTGCAGGGACTGCATCAAAAACATATGAGGACAGATTAATGGAGCTCAACACGATACCCTAGAGCAAAGGAGGGAAAGAGGTGATATGATCAAAACATTCAAACACCTTAAGGGCATTAACAAGGTGAAAGAGCTTAACATGTTTCAATATAAGAACAATAGAAGGACAAGAAGACACAGCATGAGATTAGGGGGAGGCCGATTAAGGGGTAATGTGAGGAAGTTCTTTTTCACAGAAAGGGTGGTGGATGCATGGAACGGCCTACCTCAGGAAGTGGTAGATATGAATACAGTGCAGGGGTTCAAACAAATCAAAGTTTATTTGTAATGCGCTTTTCAAAATACCAAAGCGCAGATACATAACAAAATTAACATCCATCACAATAAATACAGATATAAAAACAATTAAAAGGCAACAGGATAACTTATTCAAAGGCTAATTCAAATGAATAGCTCTTCAAAGAAACCTTAAATGACTCTGTGGACAGGCACTCTCTAATCTGATGAGGTAGAGAATTCCATAGGGTTGTGGCCATGAAAGAAAAAGCTCTGGCCCCAGATGACTGAAGGCATGGGATAGGCATAAGAGAGCACTACAGATAAGTATGAATAGATAGGCCATTGACAGAGCAAAGGCCGATGGCACATTTATAAGGTAGAAAAAAGAAATGGGCTGACTGGATTGGCCTTGCGATCCTTATCTGCTGTCAACTTCTATGTTTCTGTAAGTCCGCGACTTCCTGCAGGAATTGCTCATTCATCTACCTAGTGGATAGTAGATTAATAAAATCCTGCACACCACACCTGCACCCATGATACATTCAAAAGGATTGAGTCTCCCTAACTGGCACATCCACAAGGCTCAATTCCGATCTAAAACAGATGGCCACACCCCGCCTCTACGATCCAGTGTATGACTGAGAACCCAGCTATTTGCTGACTCCAGAATTGGGCCATAATTTTCATCCAGCCAGGTCTCGGGTGATGCAAGCCAGGTTCGATGATCCTATAAGATCAGCAATTACTGCCATTTTGTTTTTAGTGGACTTGGCATTGCATAACACCACCCGAGTTGGATGAGACCTCGAGGCCAGCCAAGTCATCTGCCCACACAAGGTAGAGCCCTTGGAAGATGTGACATGAAGTGTGAAAGACAAAGAACCTCTGTGCATAAACACTGAGGCAAGGGTTACCCCAAAGGGCATTTGGCTGGGAAGCCAAGTTTCAAGAAAATACAAAATCACACATGCCCACACAATGCAAAGCATCATGGGCTGCATATGCAAATCACCACAGAATGTTATGCTGGTTCAACTTTAAGCAGAATTGCATGGTGCCGAAAGGCCTCTCACACAGTTTGCAAAGGGTGCTAACAGATGACATAGACACGTGTTTCGTCCTACCAGGACTCATCAGTATGCCTCGTCTGTTTGACACCCCAGTGGAATGGACCAGCTACCCTAAGACAGTGTGTCTTGGATATGTTGTGGTGAACCCATTAAAATAAAAAAATATTTAAAAGACAAAGAACCTCTGTGCGTAAACACTGAGGCAAGGGTTACCCCAAGGGCATTTGGCTGGGAAGCCAAGTTTCAAGAAAATACAAAATAATTTGCCAAATGCCCTTTGGGGTAACCCTTGCCTCAGTGTTTACGCACAGTGGTTCTTTGTCTTTTAAATAGTTTTTTTTTATTTTAATGGGTTCACCACAACATATCCAAGACACACTGTCTTAGGGTAGCTGGTCCATTCCACTGGGGTGTCAAACAGACAACGCATACTGATGAGTCCTGGTAGGACGAAACATGTGTCTATGTCATCTGTTAGCACCCTTTGCAAACTGTGTGAGAGGCCTTTTGGCACCGTGCAATTCTGCTTAAAGTTGAACCAGCATAACATTCTTTGGTGATTTGCATATGCAGCCTATGAAGTGTGACATATAATTGTGGCACATTTTCATAGCTGCATCAAAATCGACACTTATACATGTATCATAATTGCAGCATATTTTCAATGTAGTTACAGTATATTAACAATATAATTGCAGTATATTTGTGCTATAGTTGCAGCATATTGCAATATAATTGCAGCATAGTTGTGATGTACAGTAACTGCAGCATATTTGCAATATAGTTGCAGCATGCTTTCATTATAATTGCAGCATATCTTCAATATAGTTGCAGCATATTTGCAAAATAATGGCAGCATATCTGAGATATAATTGCAGCATATTTACAATACAACTGCAGCATTTTTGTGATATAACTGCACCACATTTTCAATATAATTGCAGCATATTTGAGATATAGTTGCAGCATATCTATGATATAATTGTAACACATCTGCAATACAACTACAACATATTTGTGATATAATTGCAGCATATTTGAGATATAGTTGCAGCATATTTGCAATACAATTGCAGCATATTTGTGATATTGTTGCAGCATATCTATGATGTAACTGCAGCATATCTCTGATATAATTGCAGCATATTTGCAATACAACTGCAGCATATTTGTGATATAATTGCAGCATATTTGAGATATAGTTGCAGCATATTTGTGATATTGTTGCGCATATCTGTGATATAATTGCAGCATGTCTGATATAATTGCAGCATATTTGCAATACAACTGCAGCATATTTGAGATATAGTTGCAGCATATTTACAATACACTTGTAGCATATTTATGATATAGTTGCAGCATATTTGTAATATAATTGCAGCAGATTTGCAAGATAGTGGTAGTTGCAGCATTTTGGGCCACATCATAACTGTGTCGCTTTCACATCACTAATCTGGATACAAGTGCAGGCACAACAGAACGTGGCACAACCATCTTCTGATGTGGCATAACTTTCCAACACAGGTGCAGCTATGATTTGTGATGCAAAGGTAATTCAACTTGTCATTGTGTCTATTGCAACTCTTGAAAAATACAGGCCACTACCTTTATTGAGCAAAAAAATATATATTTATTTTTTTGGGTTCCTTTCCTGGTTTTGTATGTCCTGACATGGCACAACCCTATCTTGATCAGTAAAAGTAAATAAAAAAAACTTGTCAAAAAGAGTCTAAGTCGGGGAGCATGCTCTGTAGTTGCATATCAGGATTTAGAAAGAACTATGAAGAATGCCACAGAGATTTTCCTCAGTTGTTGAGTACACATACTAAAGGTGTGTTTCTGTTGGGGGGGATAGTGAGCTAGTTGCCAAAGTGTAGGGGACTTGTAAGTTCTTAGTGGGACTGGGCCCCACCACCAGAAAAATAAAAATATGAATTTGTGGGTTCCATGATATGGGGGGGGGGGACTGGCAGCAGAATAGAACACCTACTGTCAGACAACAAAATAATCTGTAGATCTAGAATGGGGGTACTGGTGGTGGGATTGGGACCCTGCCACTGAGAAACTACAGATAATTGGATGGCGTGAAGGAGGGGGTTACTGGTGATGGAATCTGGCACCCATTACCAGTAGTTTGTTATAACACACAGTGGGATTTTCATGCTCTGTAGCAAAACAAAGTAACTCTAGGAGACAGGCATAGGGTGGGGCAGGTGCGTGGTGTGGGTTTTGCATGATGTTAAGCGGTTGGGAAGGGATATCTACTTGTGCATTTTACATGATGTGGAGTGGGTGGAGGAAGACATAGCTATGTGTGTATTTAACATGATGTGTAGTAGGTGGGGCAAGCAATATCTGCCTGTGTGTTTTACATGAAGTGGAGTGGGTGGGGGAAGAAATATTTGTTTTTATTTCTTTTTATAGTAAACTTTGCCAGGACTGTGTTGCTGGGGAGGGTCTGTGCAAGAGGGTGCTGGTGTGGGGGTATTTTATTACTAATGGTCTATGTGGGGGGAGGGCAGAGAAACATTTGTCAGTAGGTGAGTGGTGGGTTAAAAGTTTAAAAAGTAAAACAAAAATTGGGGGAGATGTCAGGAATCTTCACCATGCTACTTAAAATATGATGATCCCAACTTCACACCAGTTTTCACTTTGTATGCAAAAACATTTTTGTTATTTACTGTTTATTGCAGTATAATAGATTGAATTGGACTGATTTTACTGACTTCCAAGCTGACATTTTCTGTGACTACAAATCCCAGAATTCCCTGCAGCTGACATCAAAGCAGAACAGCAGTGGGAGATTCAATTGCCTGCAGAGCATGTTAGAGTTTTTATAAGCTCTGCTGGTCCCACTGTCCTCCTTGGGCTAAGTACAGTCGCAAAGGAATGCACTTAGCCCCAGGACAGCAACGGGATCACCAAACAGAGTTGAGCTTATAAAAGCTCTAACTTGCACCATATCTCTCAACTGCCCCTTATTACAAGGGATGTCCCGTATGTCCCCACTAAGGTGTGCACATGTGCGCCCACACAGCAGTCAGAAATACACAGCTTCAGTAGTAGCGCACAATGCAGCTGATAGGGATCCTCATGTTCATGAAATAGTGACTACAGTCATCACTCAGATTTAGGACTCGGACAGCAGGACATGAAAGTGAATGGGAAAGAAACATCGTATGCCCACCCCTGAGGCCACAACTCATTAACTTTAACAAGCCAGACATTTTTCTCTTGCTCCGCTTATTGAATAATGGAACCGATCTGCAAAATTCCAACCAATCAGCTTTGCAGTTACAGCAATGTTTTTAGCTTGACACCTCTTTTCAGTACTTGATAATGAACAGTATTCCCCTGCTGTTCACAGAAATGGCATGTTTTATTTGTTTGGTAGATTTCACCCAACAAAGCAATGCGAGAGATTCTCTGACATGGGGTGTATATTATATTATTTCAGTTTTAAAGTTGCACAACTTCAGTGCAATCTGCCTCCTCCCCAAGCAGCGTCTCACATACAAAATGTGCTTATAATGGAGTTAAAGCCTCACCATTGAAAGCATGTTCATTTTTCTTCAGTACATGAAAATGGGAAAACTATAGTTTACAATAAAAGCATCAAAGCAAACTACTGCCTGTTTGCGTAATTTTTTTATGTACTTGTTGGGGGCTGGGATGGGTATAACCTCAATTAGCAGGCTGAGACACTGACTGTACATATGTCTAGAGAGATGAGATTGCGGTTCTCTTTAAAACAGAGTCTCGCAGGGTTTTATTTAACTCTAAAAATTTATTAGCGTTTTGCTCATAAAAGTTCTAAAACATTATGAAAATGCATAGCACTTACCTCACTGTGTTTAACAAACATAACACTTCTAGAAAACCTATATAAATACTTTCTGTACAGTTAGTATTGTCCAAAGGAAAAAACTGCTAATCAATTATTTAAAACCCTGTCTCACATTATAAACACATTTGAGACTCAATGAATCAGTGCTTGTAAAAGGTTGCCCATGTTGGCTACATGGGGATAGTAATTCTAAAATGGACAACAAGAAATAGCAGCGCAAAAAATGTCCTTTTCATTTAATTTCATAAATTCAGACTACGTTTAGTATGGATACAGAATGGAAGAGAAATACAGTCTCCTAAATGCATCTCCTCTGTCATATCACACTGACTAACTCACTACATTGCAAAAATACATTTTAAACCCCCCACTGAGCTTGACAATACCCAGCATAGTTATTGTAAGCCCTCCTAGGGTAAATGACATCACATACAATTATGCATGCATCCATCAAAGATCCCATTGCTAAGTACTGCTTTATGAAGCTGTCCAACCCTGAATACCACATTGCAATAACAGTATTAAATGATGTACTTTTGGAGTTGGCAGAGTTGTCTAAGATGTTTCAGAAAGTGGTCTAACAACAGTTGAAGCTGTACAGATTGCTAGGGCAAAATTAAAAAAATATCAGAAGCCAGTACCTGGGTGAAACTGTCTACTGCAGCCCACCAGTAAAACTGCTTTTGGCTAATTGCACAGCTGAAGTAAGCACAACAACAATTTTGCAATTCATTGGCCTGTTATGTGACTAGCTGGACAGCTGATTTTCTGCAGGTGAACTTTCTGACTGATCTGCCTTTGATTTTGCAGCAGTGCCACATTGCAGCTTTGAGTTTGGCTTATCAAATATTGAGAGACTGTACAGCTAATATAAGGACTATTTTTTTTCATCAGCGGACTAGGCAGAAATTGTTAGCCAGTACAATGACTTCAGATTTATAGTTGCTGAAAAATAAAGGGATGATCATTAAAATCATTTACTGACATGATCCACTTTGCTTTGACTAACGTGCAGTACAGCATGGTGGCTAAACTTATTGATATATGTGCTACATTCCAAGCTAAACATGAAGCTATCATGTATAGGTTCCCACTCAGTCTTATCCTTCCCCAGAAGAGATTCTCCATAGGGAGGTGCAGAGTGAGAAGGTTACGATAGCACAGAGACAAATCTTGGGAGTGATGGAGGATCACGTACTGAAGCAGAGAGAAGTATGGCTTAGTAGGACCATAACTATCTTTGGGTCGAAGGTTTCACTCAAGGATTCTCATAGGAAAGTTAGGGAAGATTTGTTGCTGCTCTTGGAAAGAGCATTAGGATTTTATATCTCCAGAAACATGGTGGAGTCCATAAAGTTATATGGAGATCCTAAGCCCACAACACAGATTTACATTGCATTTAAAAATCCTCATACAGCTAGCAGCTTGCTTTCTCTTGCCAGCAAGCTGGATTGTTTGGGAATACATTTAGTTAACATGTTAGACTTGGGTGAAGTCTTTTCTTGGTTTAAACAGACTAAGTATAGTCCAGAATCAATCTTAGAGGCAGATAACCCCCTGATTGACTTTGGAAACCTAAATGACCCTAATACCTACTCGCCTCTGACAGTTATTGATTAAGCCTGACAAATGCAGCCTGTAGATAATATCAAACAAATGAACTCTGAATGCCAGCTAGATTTGGATAAGGGAGCTGGGGAGCGAGATGTGAACGCTCTTTCTATACTTTCATGGAACATTGAGGGCACCCATCTTAAAATAATTGACCATGAAGTAGTGAGATTTCTGAATAATTTTGATATTATTGGACTGCAAGAAACATGGTGTACAGAAAATGTAACTCCCGAATTGGCTAGATATTTTGTCTTTACTCTGCCAGCAACTAAAGATAAAAAGTTTGGAGGGTTTAAAGGGGGTATTTCCTTTTTTATCAAAACTTTGCTAAATTTTCAGATAACTAACATTTCTACTAAGTCAGAGGGTATTTTGGCTCTAATGATTAGCAAGGAACAAAAGAAGATCATTATCTGCAATATATACTTTCCCCCTCGCAATAGAGCTACTGATCCCACTGACCTTTTCATATAGGATCTGAAAATAGCACTTGACAAATTGTCAGATAACAGTATACCTTGTCCTGTAATTATTTTGGGAGACTTTAATGCCAGAATTCCTTCTCATTTCTTGGAGGATGTATATTCAGATATGATCCACACAATATGTATAATTAATCCAAATATCTCATATACTAGGAGTGCTCAGGTTCTAAAATCTAACCTCAGAGGTAGGGAATTGCTAGTGGGCTTGGCCAGCAGAAATTACTGTATTTTAAATGGTAGAACTCAGGTTGATCTAGTCGGATCCTTAAGTGTAGAGGACCTACTTGCTCTTCAACCCCTGATCAGTTTTGGACCAATTTGGAAGCAGTAAAGCTGATCCAAAAGTTAGAGATCATGGATAGATTGGAAACAGCACACTGTGCCATTGTAATTAACATCAAATGCACTTTTGGAACTTTAGGGAGTGATGCACAACAGGAAGAGAGTCTGGAAGTCATAAACAAGAGAAGGATTGGATGGGAGCCGATTCATCAAGCTAGTTTCAAAGAAATTCTTAGTACAGGAGTCTTAGGTGATATTCACGAGGTGGTCCTGGACAAAAGTAAGGCCTTTAATATTTTGGAGAACTGGGAAACTATTCATTCTTTACTTGGACCTAGATGTAAAACAACATACCATCCTAGGTCACTTTATAAAACGTCTTAGTTTAATTCGGTTGCCTACAGGCAAAGAAAGAGTTTGGAGGAAAACTAAGACAGCATAAGAAGAAAAGAAATAAGTATGCATCAGATTTTAAATTGCTAAAGACTGAAAGAGAAAAATATAGGAACATTCTTGAACGGGAGAGACATAAACATACTCAGGGACTTTGGGAAAAAACTGAAGCAGGCTGTTTTGGATAGGGATGGAAAACGATTTTTGGAATATTGTTGCCCAGGGATATAATAGATATGCCAATAGGATTGAAGCTTATATTACACCTGAAGTTTGGGCATCTCATTTCTCCAATCTCTATTATTCTCATGAAGAGCAGGAGACACCTGATGCTTTTAAAATACAGGAGGATGAAATTTTTCCAAGAACTATCTTGATCACAGAGGACGAAATCTGTATGGCACTGATTGGCCTTAAGGCAAATAAAGCACCAGGGTCAGATGAGGTCCTAGGCGATCTCTGTAAGGTTTTTACCAACTGATCGATTCCTTTTCTTCTTTTACTGTTTAATAGCCTGGTTCAGGGGTACTCTTACCCTGCCAGTTGGGCAGGTAGTGTTGTCTTCCCAATTTTTAAAAAAGAGGATCCGAATGACCCAAGGATGTATAGGCCTATTAGTTTGATAGATGTTTCACAGAAGATTTTCTCTAGGATAATTTTGAGCAGATTGCTGTCATGGGTCAAGGAGAACTCAGTATTGAATGAGGCACTGAACAGTTTCTGGAAGGACTGTTCTACAGTACAACACTGTTATGTGCTTCAACACCTGATCTGGAAGTATATTAAAGGGAGAAAAAACTGATTATATTCCTGTTTTGTGGACTTCTCCTTGGCCTTCAGCAGCATTGGTAGAAAAATCCTTTGGGCTATATTAAGGGATCTGAAGTTGGAGGCCTCACTTCTTGATGTTATTAATAGACTCTATGAAAATATGTGGGCAAGGGTCCAGTATAATCAATTTGGTCATCTAACTGATAGATTTAAGACAAATGTGGGGGGAAGACAGGGGTGTATTTTGACCCCCACTCTATTTAACATCTACATTAATACTGTCTTGGATCAGCTAGGTAACTCAGATTTTCATACTCCAAAAATTAATGATCAAAGGATTGAATATTTAGCATATGCAGATGATTTAGTCTTGCTCTCTACTTCAGTCCTAGGTCTTAAAAGAAAACTGGCTCACTTTGAGTCTCTCTGTTCTCAAAGGAAACTAAAAATTAATCTCAGCAAGACCAACATTGTAGTTTTTGGCTCTCAAACCAGGAATACAGTAGGCTTTAGGCTAAATGGTAACCATATAGACACTGTTAAGTGTTATGACTATTTAGGTGCCCATTTTGCCTATAGCCTATCTTGGACCAAACATTTGGAGGCTATTCAATTTAAAATGGTATCTTTTGTAAATGCCCTAAAAATATTTAGCAGCAAGATGGGGAAGTCATCAGTGAGCGGGGTATAAGAGTTGATAATGCCAAAATAAGAACAAGCATGTTATATGCCTCTGAAATCTGGGGTTATGCTTAGGTTAGAGAATTAGAAATAATTCTGAATAAACTCTATAGATACACCTTAATATCTTTAAGTGGAACTCCAAGCTGTATTCTTGCCTTGGAGGTAGGACAATGTTCCTTGACTTCTCTCATCTGTGAACGACAGATTCTCTTTCTGTTGAAACTTTTTCTTTTGCCCCAACAAATATATCCCAGAATGTGTGTAGTGGAAGCCATCAAATTGGTCAGATTGGGATATGTACATCCCTTTATTCAACTTATTAAGGAAACAATAATGCCAGCTGGATTGGGCCACCTCTTCTATAACATTTACACTAGACCATTTGAGGTCATTAGGTAGGAAGTCAAAGTGAGGCTTATTGACTTAAGACATACATTCTTTCTATGTTCAACTCTTCAAAGCTTAAGCTATATGGATTTTATAAAAAAGTAAATATTTCATGGGGATATGAGCCATAACTCTCTTTTTTAACCTGTCCTAAACAAAGAAGAATCTATACAAGATTCGGAACTGAAAACTATAATGCTCAATGAATTCATTTCAGTCAAAAAAGAGGGGGTACTTTTTCCATATTGTAAATGTGGAGTGGGGACTACAGATGATCTTAAACATGTGGTACTCTTCTTTCCTAGGTACGAATCAACTAGGAAAAACTGCTGGGGGAACTCGGCCTCCCCCGAAGGATCTTTTGGAATATTTGCTTACTATGAAACACAAGAACATGGAAGAGATATTTGCAAGATTTTTAGTCTGAACTCATTTGTAAAGTTTATTAGGGGGACTTGAAGTTCTGTGGAGTTTTTTTTATCTGAAAAGATACTCTGTTAAATTGAATTGCACTGTAAAGATATTGAAGTTCCTTGGTGATTTATTTATTGTCTATTTATATTTACTTTGTATTTTGTCCTGATTTTAGTATATTGTAACCGCTTTATGCTGAAGAATAAATTGTACTACTACTACATTCCTAGCATCTAGTGCTGACTGTGAAAGACGCTTCAGCCTCTTGAACTGCATTAAGAGCAAACAAAGCAACTGCTTGGAAGAAAGCCATTTAGATAGCTGATGTGAACAAAATTGTTTTTAACATCTGGTGGAAAAATGGATCTCAATAAAATATAAGTCCACTGGAAGAATGGGAAAGACAGGAGAGAAAAACAGTAAATGTTGTTTTCTTAGCAATGCATCATCAGCAGCACCCCTTTTAGATGCATGCAAGACTCTTTAAAATGTACATAGTTTACACATGTTTCCAGTTCATTTAGTTATGATGCACAATGCACATCCAAGCTTTGGACTGTGTCAGAATGTATATTTATACTTTGCATTGAGTATTTGAGTGTTTGGTTATATTTTCTACTGTTTACTGGCAATAAGATACTGTATATCACTTGTTTGGGCCACCCAATTTGCGCTCATGAATCAATTTTTTTGCACAAAGTGCCGCACGCACATATCAGTCGCTCACCCACGGAGACAAAAAATTAGACAGAACATTGGATCATGTCTCTCATTTTTCCTGTCAAAATTGCTCTGTTCCAAATTTGTCTGATATGGGAAAGGTGCTATCCACACAGTGTAGATGCTGTAAACTCTTTCATTTATAGTAAAAATTCAGAATATTCTATTTTGCTAAATCGTAATTAAACTTTGCACAAATAAAGGTACTGGTTTCTACAGTTTTTCTCTTCATATTTTTTTTTGTTGACCTGGAAAGGAGGATTAGGCAATTCTGCCCATGTTTTGTCTCATCCAGGAGTAGGTGGGGAGATACAGATGGAAACCAGCTGAAAATGAACTAGACTGAACTGTTGGTAGCATTTTTAGTGAAAGGGTGAAATTTGGTCAGGACACCAGAGAAATTTCCCTACTCTTTTCGAGAAGCATCATAGGATCTTTAATAAGCACTGAACAACCACCAGAATAGGCAGACAGGACCTTGACTTAACATCTCATCCAAAAGACAGCACCTGAGGAGTGCAGCCTCCCCCATCCCATACTGCATTGCAGTGTCAGTATTAGGATTTTACCCCAAGTTCCAGGTGTGGAGCTTGAACCCACAACCTTCTCATCTTCCAGTCACAGCAGTGTGCATCCTGCTGAGACACTGAAACTTCCATGTTTGAAGATGTGTCAAACATTATGAGGGCCAGGGTCCCACATTGTCCCACATTTCAAGTGTCAGTGTCCCACATTTCAATAACAAATGGTTGAGAGGTATGACTTGCACTGCAGGCTATTAAATCTCTCAGTGCTACAGCCCACCTCTGATATCAGCTGCTGGGGATTCTGGGATTTATGGTTAAAGCAGATGCATCCTAGAAGCCAGCAACATCAAGCTGATGCAAGCTACTATACTGCAGCAAATAACAATAAAAAATGTTTTGCATGCAAGGTGCAAATTGGGACCAACCCCACACTATGGTGTGATGCTGTTAGTGCTGAGTGTTCCCTTTTAATCATTGATTTTAAAAATTACAGTAATTATATTCAGTACCAAGAGAGTGTAGTTAATAGGTGTTATTCTAAATTACTTTATCAGCGTGGGACTTCTGTACACATCCTCAGACTATTTAATCTCAAGTGTTGAACAGAAAGTGTGGCATAACTCTACAAATGTTGCCTGGTGGCAGAAACTACATACAGTAGGCTACAACAGGGAAAGCTAAAATACCTGCTAACCACGAAACTGATCATCAGAAGATACTTTTACCCCTGACAAATAGAAGTCAGTGCACAGCAAGGCACAAGTCACAACGGTGCAAAGGAAAGCAATATCACGATGCAAAGGGTATTATTGCTGTAAAAATAAATACCCCATTGGACACCAACCAGGAGCTCAGTCAGTTTGAAACAGGTTGGACAAAGTTTAATTTGTTGTGAGTATTAACAGAAAACTTCATCTAGGCAGTTCTTATCCTCTAGCAAAACTGAGGAGACTTTTTCTTTCCAATTGTTTAACCAGGTGAGACACATTAAGCTGAAAGCTTGTTTACAGGTGCAACCTGGGAGCACAGGGAAGTTAAATGACTTGCTCAGGGTCACAGTATGCAGGTGGGGCCTGTGGGATTCAAACCCATGTCTTCAGATTTGCAGCGCAGAGCTTTAAACCACTGCGCTATACTTGCAGTCCAGAAACTCAGGTGTGGAGTTGTGCAAAGCAGAGTCCAAACAAAGCAAGTGCTTTGCTCAAAAATGTATTTTATTTTGAAACACTTGCAATTATTTACCACAACAAAATATCAGCCACGACCGTGAGCGAGGTGCCCCAATGTTTTGCTCCATTCCAGCTTCATCAGGGAGCCTCCCTTAATTCAAGAAAATAAAGTACGGTGGTTCAAAAGAAGAAACATGTTAAGGATTAGAATGGCCTAATAAGTACAGAGAATAAAATCCATTTTCCTTTTACCATGAATACATATTATTATTAATAATAGTATTAAAGTGAGCATGAAATAAAGTGCTATGCTTAAACATTTTATACAGTTATGCAATGATGCACGAAGTAATTAATGAATGTTCCAACCTGTAAAATATGTTTTTTTAATATTTGTACTGAAATGGTATTTATCTTTTGTCTAACTTACAGACCACATCACAGCAGATTCTCTACTGTAAAGGATTTCTGAAATGAAACTTATCCTGTATGGCGCTGTCTCTCTGTTAACCTATGTTGACTTTGCATTTGCTGCCTCTCCTGCTGGATGCAAATTACGAAGTCCTTCACCCGAAGTCTACACAAAGACAGGAGATTTGTATGTGGGAGGAATAATTCCTGTTCACGCAGAATATGTCACTCCGGCCATCACATTTAAGGAGCAACCACTGCCGATTCAGTGCAAAATGTAAGTGCTCATGGCTTATTTTATAGAAATATTGATGTCTGATGATTTTTGAAAGTTGACACAGATCTAAAAACCCCAGCATGATATTAGCTAAGTAATTATAACTATAATGTGTCAAAAAATGTACTTTTGTTTTTCCAAGACTGTTTCTGACTAGTTTATTTACACAGGAACATAAACAGTGATGGCAGAAAAAGATCAGAGATCCATCCATTGTGCCCAACTTCCCTATAATCCCTGGAACCCACTGTTCCTCCGGGGTACTAACCCTCCCTATTCTATCCCTATTCTCCTCTTTGGTCCTGTCACCCTGGGCAACCACTATTCCCTTCATTCTTTCTCGGCCCTGCTTGAATTCCCTCACTGTTTTTGCACCCACCACCTCAGCCGACAGACTACTCCAAGATTCCACCACCCTTTCTATAAAGTAATTGTTTCTCATATCCCTGCTGAACCTCCCTCCTGTTAATTTCCTCTCAACACTTCATAAACTGAGCTGGAAAGAGCTCGTTTCCTGATGCATCATGCAGGAAGGGGGCAGAGAGAGCAGACAATATGAAAAGGTGCAGAACGTACAATAAATTAACAATTGTGCAAAAGTTTAATATAGTACAGAGAACACAATACAATAAAGTGCATTATTTTAAATAAATCTGAAAATGTTCAAAAGCAAGACAACAGTACTGTAAATTGTAGAGCGTGGATATTGGGGGGATACACCAGTGCAAAAGCGAGGCTAGGGAGAGACGTGACTTTGGTGGGGGGGAATGTAACAAACGACATGGGGTCAGGAACAATTGCAGGAATATTCTGAGAAGTCACAGAGAAGAGACTTGAGGGAGAAGGAGAAGAGGCAGAGCAGATAGACATGGGAAGAAAGAACCAGAGTTTACAGAAGGGATAGGAGAAGGCAGCTTGACCTGCAGTTCATTTGCTTGGAGAAAGGAAAAGGGAACATGAGTCAGTGTTGTGAAGTGACTATGAGGAGGTAGAGGGATGATAAGAAAGCAGCAAAACATGAGGGGGGGTACCAATCCAGAATTTAAAGGTGAAGGGTGCAAGTGGGTGAGACACCCAACATTAAGGGAGAGGAGAGGAAGGGAGAGAGAAAGAGGAAGAGAGAGACAGGAGTAAAAGCAACAGTGGTTGGTATGTAGGGAACTGTCCAGGGCAAAGTATTAGTACATGGGGAAAGATAGAGTCCAGTTTGGCTAGGATGGACTTGGAAACAATGCTATAAACAATGTCACCATAGTCAAAGATGGGTAGGCTCATTAGGTTTCATACATAAAAACAGAGTTTCAGACCAAACTGTGTGCAAAAAAAGCTTGACAATTTGCGTAGCTTAATGATATTGAATAAGTGCCATTTTAGGTATTTTCCTGCACTCTGTGAAAATACTTATGCTCTGTGTGTATCCATTACATCGTAAACTGTATTAAAATTAATACTGTATAAACAGCATGGATTGTTATTTTTCGTTAAATTTAAATACAGTATTTAGTTTATCTTTTCCCTAAATTTTATCTCATGTGCTTCTGTTCAATTATATAGCCCTATCCTGTTGCTGCGCTATTCCACTCACAGCACTTCCTCCCTTATCCCTTTCCCATTCCTGCCCTCTTTTCATCCTACCTCATCCCCCTTCCTTTACCCCTCCACCTCCACTTCCCCCCTCTCTCCTCTGTTTCCTCACTTTGTTCTCTCCCTCTACCCCCCCCCATGGGTCTTTTCTGCTTAAGCTTCATTGTGGAATCTCCCTCCTTGCTCTTATTTTGCTCCTTCCACCCCCCGATTCACCCCCTGTACTTCTCTCCTTGTAAGCCCTTTCACCACTCTTCAGACAAGGCCACTGGCTGCACTTGACACAATATTTATCTTGCCATATTGTTCTTTTGTTTATATAATTACTTTTCTCATGTTGTACTACTTACTGAAACCATTGTAATTTGCTATTCTTGTGGCTTGACATGGAATGTCTGTAAAAGAGCCCTTGGCTCAAAGGTCTTTCCAATTTGTTAAATAAATAAAAAATAAATAAATAAATAAATAACAATTATTTTCCATCAGGACTTAATTTTGTTATCCAGTTCCTTATTCTTTAATCTAAAATGTTCAGTTGAACAAAAACATTATGTAACTTTGTCTGCACAAATCCTTAATCATCTCAATGTATTACTCAGCTACATTATTACAGAATCCCTGTTGTTCTCTCATAATGCTTATACACAATAATTATGTTGCTGTAGTTTAAAAACACCTTTTCTTTATTACTTTGTAATTCATTTTAATCGGTGAAAAATAAGCACATCTCCAGTCGATGCTGTTTCCTTCACTTTCATTTACATGCTGTGCATTTTTTATCTGTTTGCTCAACTTTCATTTTTGTTTTTCACCGCTCTGTAAAAGAAGTAAAAACACTTAGTTTACCACATTTTAGTCACTTTTCACAATTACCAGTTCCAATATTAAACAAGTTCAAGAGTATTTTCTGAATAAAGTCTTATACACGTTTGGCTATATTTTGTATTCTAGTCACAGGAACTTTGGATACAATTTTATAATAAACATTAAGTAAAGAAACTGGCCTATAAGGGGGGCATTCTAAGGGGATCTTTATTTATTTTGCTCGAAGGGAAATGGATGCATCATTCATTGAGTCTGTAAGGGATCCACGATACAATGATTCTGGATACATCAGGTAAAGTGATTTTGTTACTGTCGGCCATGGATGTTGATAAGCCTCACTAGATATGCCATCAGGTCCTGCAGCATCCCCTATTATTATATTAATAGCATCTGAAATTTCGCTGGGGATAATAGGAGATTTCAGGTTACTTTTATCATCTTCAGTTACTTTAGGCAATTTGACAGATAAGGTGAAATCTGATAATTTTGAAGAATCAGATAGCCCTTGATTTTTATATATTCAGGTAAAATTCCCTTGAAACAGGCATTTATCTCTTTCAGATCATAAGTAATTGTGCTACAGTATTAGGAGGTGAATTCCATTAACAGTTCTATGTGTCAACTGTTAAGTTAAGGGTTTACTGGCTTTCTCACCAGTCTTTTTTCAAAATTATGTGTGCTGGGGGTCAATTTAAGAATCATAGGGCCATATATTCAAAACTTTGCCCTGGGGCTATATTAGGACTTCCCGGCAGGCAAACTTATCCCAGAGCACAAAGCAAGCTATATTCAAAAGGAAGTGCCTGGGGCAAACAGCTTCTAAATATAGCATGGGAATGAGACCGGGCCAACTGGGCTGGGAGTGCAGGGCAAACATAGCCCTGGAATAAGACAATTCTGAATATAGCAACCAGGAAGTGCAAACCACAACAGCAACACAGTGCACAGCGACATGAAGGTACATAGAAGTGAATTACATGGCCAATGTGTGTGCCAGCAAATGCGTGGACCCAGTACAGCTGTAGGCAGCAGCGGATGTGAAATAAACAGTGTTTAAAACTGCATAATATTCCCCTAACAGTTAGCGCCACGCTAACACGTTTGCACGGCTTTAGCATGGAGCTAAGTCATTTGCCCGGTGCAAACATGTTTGCTCAGTGCTACACTTTGCCATATTCAAAAGTGACATGCAGATGAGCCTACTTAGGTAGTCTCTGGGCAAACAACCAGATTAGCATCTCATTATGCCCTGATTTGCATGCAGTTTGCCCAGTGTTACTGTAGGGTCCCACAGCTCCACCTGTAGGTCAGTCTGGAAGTACAGGAGCTGGCCTGGTCTGGTCACAGCTCCACCTGTAGGTGAGTCTGACAGTGCATGATGGTAGCTGCAGGCTACATGTATGCAGTACAGCATAGCATTGTGTACCCCAGGAGACAACACAGCATAGGCACAGGCAGTGGTGGTGGTGCATGTAACTGTCACACTGTAGGGCATGTTAAAGTGAGCAGATACCACAGTAGCAAGGGGGCCAGTAGTGTGAGGGACACTGCAATGCCTATGGTGTGTAGGGCAGTGACGGCCACTGCACTGTACACAGTGACAGGCCCACCTTGGAAGTGTGTACTGCCAGTGGACATTACTGTCACACTGTTGTGTGACCCACAGATGCTGCACCTCTGGCATGGGATGCTCATAGTGACATAGACATGGCCAGCTGTGTGTGCTGTGGTGTATGTACAGCTGTGCGGTATGTGACTGGGGGGCATATACGATCAGACAGGCACACTGGTATTGGGGTATTCCCAATACTGGCCCATGTGCACTGTATGCTGTGTCCCAGCCTTGTGACCACACCTGGTCTATGGTGAGGCCTGGCCACCTGTACACCCTCCCCTCAACATCCACAATGCCCGCAGTGCTGCACGTGTGTGTGCTGGCATCTGTTGGTCACCGCAGACATATGGTCTGCAGGTGTGTGCTGTATGGCCACACTACCATGATGACCCCCGGGGGCCGGGTCACCACATACTGCCTGGCTTGGGTGGGACTGGTGGCAGCAGTTGGCATCATTGTGGTGCCATCTGTGGGCAGCATGTTTTCTCCATGTCTGGCTTTTTCTCTGTGTCATAGTCATGTGCTAGGGTTGCTAAAGCCACGTTAATGCCGCGCAAGGCCACAATGTCACACAAAGCTGTCTGCCCAGAGTTAAGACCAGCTTTTCCTGGGTGGTAATATGTACCATGCAAAGGGTCACACTAAGTTGCGCTAAACACCTTAGTGTGGTGCTAGTCGCTGAATATCTCATTGCACCTGTATTCATGTTCAGTTTGCCCCCTTGCATATATTATGGTTTGCCTGGCGCTAATGCAGTTTATGCACACTGTATGGCCTTTTGAATATAGCAGACCCATGCTAATCCTGCACTAAACCCGCACAAACAGTTTGCGCACCGCACAAAGCTTTGAATATCTGGGCCATAGACTTCACAATGCTTAAATGTTTTCAACCTTTTATTGATTTTCCCTACATTTCACTCTGTTTCAGAGCATGTTCATGGGGTTCATTTCTTCTTTTTATCTGTTAAAGGTATACATAGTTTTACATTTTTGTTCTTGTGTTTCTTTTTTGAAAACTTAATTGATACATTTTTTTTAGCATCAACACATACCAATCCTAAGGCTGTCATAATCATATTCTCTGTCCTGTATAATTCCTATGCTTATACAGCTGTCAGTATTAATCCTGCATAGTGGTATTCATTTCTGCAATTTAAACAAGAATACAAGACATTTAATATTGTCGTTACTGAACTTATTCAGGCAAATGGTTAACATTTTACTGCTGCCTATAAGGCCTGCCCTCCCTTTTAAATGTGCATCGCATACCTTTCTGTAATTTTAAAGCAGCTTCAGGTGAAGCCTTGCAAAGTGCTGCCCTTTACTGTTGAGACACAAATGAATGCAATGGTTTTGTTCACTACTGGGCAGAATCGATTTTATTTTTTTACCCAGTGCATTTTGTGTTCTATAGTAATTCATTTTGTTGCTTTGGCTTACCTCCATCTCGCTGTTTTAATCTCTGAATCCTTTATTTATGGTGTCGCGCAGTTGAAAAACACTTGCTGCTTCTCGTAATGGCCTGTACACTGAAGCCTCTTGCCTGTTTTTGTGGCAAAAGTGAGGTGTAGGTAAGCCAAAGAAACAAAACAAATTACTATAGAATACAAAATGCACTGAGTGAAAAATAAAATCGACACTGCCCAGTAGTGAGCAAAACTATTGCATTCATTTGTGTCTCAACAGTAAAGGGCAGCACTTCACAAGGCTTCACCTGAAGCTGCTTTAAAATTACAGAAAGGTATGCGATGCACATTTAAAAGGGAGGGCAGGCCTTATAGGCAGCAGTAAAATGTTAACCATTTGCCTGAATAAGTTCAGTAACGACAATATTAAATGTCTTGTATTCTTGTTTAAATTGCAGAAATGAATACCACCATGCAGGATTAATACTAACAGCTGTATAACAGGGATTGACAAATTTCAAAATTGCATGCTAGTCCAGGACAACTAACCTTGACAAAAAATGGTAGTCCCCGAGTTCCGAGTGGTAGTCCAACACATTTCAATGGAAATTTTTAACCAACTGAATAGAAATAAATGGTGTGGTATTTATGCTATTATTTCATAGGATGGCTGTGGAGAGATAAAAGAACTTCATAAATCAGGAAAAACAATATTTTCCTATATTGTTCTGTTGATACAGGCCAGGGTAGTTGTACTGTCAGAAGTCTGTATTAGAGGAGACTGGAGATGGGAAATTATGCAACCGGTATGGCCATATATCCCTTTGAAATACCAGCCGGGACCTCTGACCAATGTTTTGAGAGATGGGAGAAGCTGGGTATTAAATGATTGGGACAACTAACTAGAGGGGAGACTATCACAGATTTTTGCTCATTACAAGTGGAGTTCAAAATCCCTCAGCAAGATTTTTATAGATATCTGCAATGCAGGCACTATATAACATCTAGGCCAGGGCTGATCGCTTTAACGAGTGGTCCAGCCCCGGGAGTTACCCTCATCTGCACTAAAGCTTCTTTATGGGTCACTAAGATTATTTCACAAATATATACATTACTACAGGAAAATGTAGGGACCCTACATATCCAGCATATATAGGACAAGTGGGAAAAGGAGATGGGAGCTGACTGCAGGACACTTGGGTCAGTCACCCCTCCTTCACTCCTTTCCACACAAAATCTCCTCTATCCCAACAGCCCACACACAGTTAGGCTTCTCTTATTTTGTTTTCTTTCACAATTTTTTTTTTTTTTTAGAAACTATTTTTTTTGTGTGTGTCTTTCACAAGCCAGCTGGCTGCAGGACACTGGGTCAGTCACCCCTCCACTCCGTTCCACACTGTCTGCCACAGTCTCCTCCCTCCCAGCAGCCCACACACAGGCTTCTCTTATTTAATTTACTTTAAAATATTTTTATTTGTATTAGCTGCTTTTTTCTTTTTGTTTTGGGCACTGTACTTAGTCAAATTTGCCCCTTACTGCTGCCTTAGTTTTTTTGGTCTTTCAGTTAGTTACATTTGTGTTCTGCCCTTTACTTAGTTTCTAGGCAGTACTGCAGAAAGTCCAGCTCTCTGAGTTGCCTCTACAACTTTTACTGCTGCAGGTTCTCAGTGGTCCAACTGACCATCTCCCCCCTTACTTCGGTATTTTATTTTAACGTACAGCAGCAATCAGAGTAGCAGACACAAAGTTAAGCCCCTCTCTATTCTGTTTCTCCAACTCCCAGTAGTTAGGCCTTTGTAGTGTGTGTGTTATACTCCTTAGTTATTCTTTAGGCAGGGTTTGTTTTATTCACTCAATCCAAAGTTGTGTTTGTAATAATGGATTATGCCCTTCTGTTAGGAGAACACAAAAAAAACCCTGGCCTTCTCTCTCTGCTCTCCCGAATATTTGCCCTACCACTCCTTAATATAGTCACCTTTGGCACTGTTTTGGCAGGTAGACAATTCTATTTGATAAGCCTGAAGGCAGTTACTTTGATGAATCAGACCACTGCCTCCATGCTACAGCTCCCACCCTTCCCATCCCCTGCCACGGCTCTTCACTGGCACACTGACTACAGCCTTAGTGCTCGTCCCCACACAAATTTTTATAGCTCAAGTCAGGAAAAACTATTTTTTTTGCATGCTGCTGCTGTACTCACACAAAGATAGTAACTGGCAGTGGTCTGGTCTCAAGTTAGGAGTAAAATTCAACACAGTCCTCCCACCGATGACCAACACAGAAAACATAATCACTCCACGAGTCCAGAGCACGTCCTTTCTCC
Organism: Neoceratodus forsteri; assembly: GCA_016271365.2. Classification (NCBI taxonomy): domain Eukaryota; kingdom Metazoa; phylum Chordata; order Ceratodontiformes; family Ceratodontidae; genus Neoceratodus; species Neoceratodus forsteri. The sequence continues at coordinate 369,093,865 of CM057451.1, read as the reverse complement.
TCACTAACAAGATCCTGAGTGATGAGAGCATGTCTCCGTTCTGTCCTGTCAAATGACCACCATGGCCAATGGGCATCACTTACCAATGCAAGCCTGATCGTGGATTTAGTGTCACACCTGCCAGTCCGACAACAGGCTCCTACTCTGTTTCCTTGCAGCTACTGTTTGCTCCGACCTGGTGTTTGCTCGCACCCTAACCCACTGATCATGTGAGCAGTAAGCACTGCTCCGGTGGGTCAGATGACAACACGGACGGACGGAGTAGCGAGCGAGTGAGCAGGGAGCATCCTACTGGAGGTAGCTAGTACTGCATCCAAAACCTGTTTTTTAAACATTAAAGCAGTGCTAGCCCATGGACAAGTGGATGAACAGAAAATGCTTGTCCGTGGATGAAAACTGGTAGCCCGGGACATCAGGCTATATCATTTGTTGAACCCTGTTGTATATGCATAAGAATTACACAGGGCAGAGAATATGATTATGACAACCTTAGGATTGGTATGTATTGATGCTAAAAAATTTATAAATTAAGCTTTCAAAAAAGAAACATTGAGAACAAAAATATAAAACTATGTATACCTTTAACAGATAAAAAGAAGAAAATGAACCCTGTGAACAAACTCTGAAACAGAGTGAAACATCAGGGAAATCAATAAAAGATTGAAAACTTTTAAGCATTGTGAAGTCTATGATTCTTAAAAGAGCCCCCAGAACACATCATTTTGAAAATTGGATTGAAGTCTCATCTGGGGGGCTGGAGAAAGAACAAAAGAGTGTTCATTACCCACTCACATTGTAAATAAGTGAATTTCTCACCAGACTCCCAGTATTTCTGTTTGGTATGAAACAGATTATATTCAGGTTTAGTAGAGTACATTTTATTTATGTCATACTCCTGTTGTGCAGTTCGATATGCAAGACCCTGTCTGTCTGCTGGGTTTTGTTTATATTGCTTTTGCAGTAGATTCAACTGATTTTCTTTAGTTTTTAGGTCTTTTTATTTTGTCTTTTTTGTTGGCAGCATAACTATCACCCCTCCTATAATGTCACTTTGAATGTTTCCTATATACATTGCTTAGTAGTTTATTTGTTTTGATTAATATAATGAAATAGATACTTCTTTGTTAAGCCATTCTTTAACAAGCATTTGTCAATGCCGAATATTGTCGTGCTGGCATTGGCTTTGGTGGTGCAGAGCAGAAACACATTTGTAGCAGGATGTGAAAGATGACAGCTGTACTGTTCATAAGGAGGTGTAAAAAACGGCAGTGGTGAAAATGTGGTATGCAAGTATTGCAAATTTGCGAAGTTACAAGGGTGCGTGGGAAATGCGCAACACACACTTGTAACACAGTCATTCTATGGAGTTCCGGCACCAAATTTTCAATATAGGCATTTTAGCACCTCTGCTCCGTGTACAGTGTCACTGTTATTTCCTCAAACTGTCCCAAACACTGATTTTGCACAGTGACTGCCCTATTCTGTGCCAGACATGCGAAAACACATTTCAGGCAGGATCTGTAAAATGACAGCTGTACTGTTCATCAAGAGGTGTGGAAAAATGCCAATGGTAAAAATCCAGAGTGAAAATATTACTAATGCACAACGTTATGAGCGTGCGTGCAAACTGCGCAACGCACGTTTGTAACGCAGTCATTTTATGGAGTATCATCACCAAATTTTTCAACATAGGCATTTTAGGACCTCTGCTCATAAACAGTGTCACTGTCATTTTCATAATCTGCCCCAAACACTGATTTCCCACAGTGACCACGGTATTGTGCACCGAAAATGCGGAAACACATTTCAGCCAGGATGTGGAAAATGACAGCTGTACTGTTCAAAAGGAGGTGCAGAAAATTGACAATGTTGAAAATCTGGCATGAAAATATTGCAAATTCACAAAGTTATGAGCATGCGTTGCAACTGCGCAATGCGCGCTCATAAAACAGCCATTTTTTGGATTTTCTCCATCAAATTTGCAACATAGGCTTTTTGAGAGCCCACCTCATGAACACTGCCACTGTCCTTGTGTTAATCAGTCCCGAAAGGTGATTCTGCGCAGTGACTGTGAAATCATCTTTCAGGACCGATTTACATCATTACTGTGACAGAATTCATGAAGAGGGATCCTAAAAACCCCATGTTGACAATTTGGTGCAAAAATTCCAAAATATCCTGAAATATACATCAAAGTTGAAACCCCCTATTTATTCCATTATACAGCTTACCAGCATTTCCTTATGTCGTGGTCAGCTTTGAAGAATGAAGACATGTTCACGGTCCACCAAAGATCGTCACGCTGAGCTCTGGAGGTAAGTATGGGGTGAGGGGGGGTGTGGGGAGGCAGGGTGCACAGTGGGTGGGTGTGGATGGTGGGTACGGAGACTACAAGGGACTGTTTTCTGCTTACAAGTATGACAAAGCACATCATGGATGGTTTTCTTTGTTACAGGTGATTTCTTTTTTTGGGGGGAGTACAGCAGCCGACGGGGGATTGGGCACCCCCATCGGCACAGAAGAAGGAGGGGGAAATCATTACCGATGGGGACTGGGCTCCCCTGTCAGCACATGAAACCAGAAAGGGGGGGAACGGATGCTGACAGGGATTGGACACCCCTCTCGGCAAACAGTGAAAGCTGGGGGCACATTCTGCCGATGGGGGAATGGGCTCTCCCTAGGCTTTTATGCCAGGTAAGGGGAGACCGACGAGGATTGGGCACCCGAGTAGGCAGTTTAAGCGCCCCTGTGCCGCAATGTTTCCCACTGGCGAGCTTAGAAGGGTCCACTGCATGTGATGAGCTTTGCTCGCATTGCAGTGGACCTTTCCTTAAATGTGCTCACCCGGGTGGTGTGGCACTGGCATGCAGGCTAATTGGGGAATGAGGGACACACCTACTGGTGTGTGCCCTGCATTTGCCTAACAGCGACCGTGCCTCCAAATCTGCACCACCCCAAGATGTTGGCTGTGCAAGTGTGCCAACATAAAAAGGGGATTGGTCAACAGAGAATTATTAAATCTCCATCTGGGCTCCTTACAAAATGTGTTATCAACACAGAAGGATGTTTTCAATCTACCATGATGTGACAGTGACATGCATTTGTAACTGATAGATGCTATGCTACTGCACATCCTCAGAGGTAGGAAAACATAACCCAGCCTGCTAAAGGAGTTGTGCCTGGCTGAAACAAACTCTGGTCAGAGCCAATATGGCTGAAGAGAGCATTTGGGATGCCTTTACCCATTTTTTTCTAATTAATTTGCACAATGCAGACCTGCTGAGAGGTAGTTTCAATGTGGTCTTTCTTTTACACATTTTTACAATGTGTTTTCCTAGAATATGCCTGCCGATTGCTATATATTTAACCTGAATAGTTGACAGAAGACATGGTATCTTAGTTTCAGTGGGCCTCTACAGCTACACAATAGTATGCTGCATTGCATAAAATCAGAACACACTGAAAACAATATTTTACATCTGGACTAGGCTACCCTGAATAAATATGTGATAAAATGGTAAAATCATGACCCCACTGAAAAGCATCAGAGGAGGAGGAAATGGACCTGGGAGTGATGATCACTAGTGACCTGAAGCACTCCACGCAGTGCAAGAAAGCAGCAGCAAAGGCAAACAAGATGCTGGCATGCATAGCTAGGGGGATCAGTAATAGGAGAGAGGAGGTTATACTGCTCTTGTACAGATCACTGGTAAGGCTGCATCTAGAGTATGGAGTGCAGTACTGGTACCCACACCTCAAAAAGGACATTAACCTGCTGGAGAAGGTACAGAGGAGGGCTACAAAGATGATAGCTGGTCAGCAGGGCAAGGCATACGAGGAGAGGTTGAGGACACTAAACATGTACTCCCTGAAAGACAGGAGAGAGAGAGAGAGAGGGGACATGATTGGGACATTGAAGTACTTGAAAGGGATAAATAAAGTTGATAAGGAGAGTCTCTTTAAGCTGAGTGGCAACCATATCACAAGGAGGCACAGCCTTAAGCTGGAGGGTGCAAGGTTTAGGAGGGAGATCAGGAAGCACTTCTTCACAGAGAGGGTGGTGAACACTTGGAATGCACTGCCAGAAGAGGTCATCTTGTTGAATATGGTGGGCAACTTTAAGAGAGGCTGGGATAGGCATGGGGGAAGGTAAGAATCATGGGTAGGGAGGATGGGAGGAGTGGGGAGGGAGGGAAAGGACATTAGCTCAAGCTGTGGACCCTGTAATATGAGCAGACTTGATAGACCAAATGGCCTTCTTCTGCTGGCTTCTTCGTATATTCATAAGCTATTGCAACTAATCTGGGACACCCTGAGTAAATACGGTATAAAAATGTGTAAAATGAAGATTCCTATGGCAATAAGATGTAGCATCTCCCCTGTACTATCCAGGATACAAAATATAGGATAAGAATTATTTAAAGGAACGCTACTGTAAACTGAACTTCACTGTGTTCATTGACATAAACAAACAGTTTCTTTATTGTTTTATAACATATTAGATTACAGTATTTATTTCAAATAGTGTGGCCATGAGGATGGTGTGTGTGTGGGTTTGCTGTAGCTCATTATATTTTTTTCCCATGAAGCACAGTAAAAAGTAAAACATGCCTGCTGATTGCTATGTATGTACCCTGGATAGTTCACAAGATGACCTGGCATATGTCTGAGATGGTGCTTATCAGATATTAGAAAATGGGCTTTTTATTTCCTGGAATCTGATTGGCTTGTACCCTTGCCAAGGGGTACATTAACTTTCAATAGATGCCCAGGAAATAAAAAGTGCCAGCCTACAGTGCCCCCTAACCCATTTTAATATCCAAGTGCCCACTCTGTTTCTTCATTGGCCAAAAACCCCAATTTCATTGAAAAGCACTGCCATTTTTGTCTCTCGCTTAGAGAGAGATACCGTCCCCCCCAAAATGTTGTTTCAGTACAAGCTCCCTAACAGGACCACAGGTGTTCCATCATTTTGTTTAAATAAACTAAAACTCTGCTAGATCACATAAATATGTTGTGTTATTTCTCCTCTCAGCTGCACCACCTACTTGTTCAAAATCAAAGCCGCCCACCTACCAGCGCCACTCCTCGCAGATTTCCCGAAGCACTGACTTTCAAAATTATACCCAACTCATGGCACCCCAGCACAAAACTAAACATTAAAAAGGCAGACCACATCAATATAATTAAATTTAACAGGCTTACTTTACTTTTCTTTAGTCAGCTCACACGCCCACTGCAACTGCTCTCAGAAAGGGCTTCACACACATCATTGTCAACAACGTGATCCCTAAAATGTAACGGTTGCCATGCAGTTCTCATAAGCCGTATGATCTATTGCACCACACTCCTTCAGGAAGCCGTTGTCAAGCATAAAAAAATAAAATAAAGGTAAAACGAAACTCCAGAGTGTCTCTTCTGCTGTTAGACGTGTGTGTGTGGGGAGGGGGGGGCAGCCGATGATTGCCAGTGCTTTTTCATGCCTGTCTCAATGACAAGCAAACACATGAAGGGGGAGGCACAATGGACCGATGTCAGGAGGCCAAAAGCAGAAATAAGCAGCACAGCCTGTACTTCGTGTCTGGGAACATTTAAGCAATAATATCTACAAACAATCTGCAGTCAGGATATGTGTGTGTGTGTGTGTGTGTGTGTGTGTGTGTGTGACCATGAATAATACAGGCAGAGGAACTATTTTATTAAAAAACTCAGTTTGAACTAGTTTTGAAAGAACATTTTTTAATTAAACAATTTTTTTTCACAGTGCCCATTTTCTAAGTGCAATAATACCCTCCAGGGTGGGTGGTATGGGCAATACCGGACCTTACAGGGGCTATAAGGCCCTCCACCTGTGGTGTCGTGCCTCATTACGCCCCTGGGCGGTCCAGTATTGCCCAATACTGCCCACCCTGTTGGGTATTATTGCTTGCATCTCTTTTGAGGTCAAAAAAACTGTGAGTTCGTTTTAGATTCATTGCTGGGAAAGGGTGACATTTATGAGGTATGAATCTTTCTTGAAAGACAATACCTACCCAACTGAAGCCAGTAGCAATACAACGTTTAAATGCTAAGTATTTAAATGTGCAAGTTGTTGCATTTCGAAGAGGGGTAAACAAATCTCCAGTTTAATAAGCAACCAATATTTAGCAAGTTGTTTCAGTTTCCTAATGGCCATCTGATAAGCAGCTTGGAGTTCTGTCTCCATTACTCTAAACAGAAAGAAGGGAGTATTTTGTTTCAACTGGCATAGTGATTTGTAGATTTGAAAGGATACATTGAAAACTCTAAAAATGTATTCCACTGTATTCCATTTTTCCAGCTACAGACAGCAAGATAGCTGTAGACTCCACCCACAACCATAAAAAGAATAACGTCCATTCTGAGAATGTAGAATTCTCCAGGCATCAACCTACCCCATGCCTTGTATAAGACTATGCAAGACTTTCTTTGATTTGGTAGTAGGGATGTTATTTTTGACAGCTGATCCATCTATAAGGGAGTCTAGGACTTTGTTAAAATCTCCACTCAGAGAAATTTCTGAATCTGACACATTTTCCAATTCAAATATTATCTTGATAAAGAAATCACGTTGACCAGAAGTAGGGCCATAAATGCTGCATAAAGTTACTTTTTCCCTATGAAGGATACTTGTTAGAATTTGGTATCTCCCTTTAGTATTGGAGATATGTAATGTTTTATTAAAGCTAACGCCTGTTATAATTAAATAACAATGCCCCACTTTTTGCTGGAGTAGCAGTTGTGCTCTACAAGTGTGATGCAATCTCTAACTATCTTGTCAGCCTCTAAAGGAATGAGATGTGTCTCTTGCAAAAAGTCTATATCCGTCTTGTATTTGTTGAGGTAAGTAACCATTCCAGAAGTATAAGCTTGAAAACCTATGAAACCTATGAAACATTTCTGAGCTTGAATGGGGGGAGCCTACTTTTAACAGATTTGTAATGATTTAATCTGTTAGGAATAGCCAATATGAGATGTCTTAGAGGTAGATGGTTGGATGTGTCGCACTCAAATAGTAGTAATGTTAGGACAAGTAGTTTAGGATAAAAGAAAACCTACTGTGTTATAAACGGATATCAGTAAATCCAGATAACACAGAAGTAAAAAAATGCAGACAAATAGGATTAAAATAAAAATGGTGATTAGATATGAATGAGATAAAAATATCAGTTATAATGTACTTCACACCCATTATAAGTAGAGAATTTACTATCTTAACTGAGTAACACTATAACTTACTCTGTGCTTTATTATACTGTCCTACACCAAAAGAAAGCTGGAAATACAATACACTGAGTACTGCTCTCAGGATGGGATTTCCACCTTTTTCCACTTCCTAAGATCAAAGCATAACACACTTAAGTATATAACGGCCCAGATATTCAAACTGCGCCAGTCTGAGGCGCAAGCCCCTGCGCTGCTCAAAATAGTTGCGCAGGGGTGTGGCCGAAAGTGATATTCAAGGAAGTTGCGCTGTTGGCAACTCCTTTGAATATCTCCCGAACCACAACACTTCCGCGTAAACGGTGGAACTGAAAGCTACTGCAAGTTGCAGAGTTGAGCATTCAACTTGCGGTGGCGCAAGTACCATTGCGCCATGCCAAATTTCCGATATTCAAAAGGTGACATGCAAATGGGGCCATAATTTATGCAAGGCGGGGGCCATTTGCATCTCTTTATGGCCATTTGCATTCCATTTGCATGTAAGTGCGCCGATCCCGAGGACTTGCTCCTGGCCACCTGCCAGGCAGCAGCCGTCGAGGACCGGCCTACACTGCAACCGATCGATGGGCATCACAGTTACATGCCCCCCACACCTCCACAGCCGATCGCGGGCAGAACACATACATGTCGCCCCCAACATCACCCACAGCCCGATCGGAAGCAGAACCTGTATAAACCCCCAGTGCCCGATCGCGGGCAGAATGTAACCCTCCCCCAACCCGAATAACTCCCTGGTGGTAGAGTGGACCGTAAAGCCAATCGCGGGCAGAATGTCACAGCACAACCCCCAAACATCTCCCTGGTGTCTAGTGTCTCCCCACCCACCCACGAAGCCCCTCCACGCTCCCCGCAGCGGCGGCGACAGCATCCACCCGCCTGCCGCCCGCCGCCGCCGACTGACTGTCCGGTAGGGCTGCCGCCCATTGGTGCAGAGCTACAGCCATGAGTTCCTTTTGGAGTTGTTTTCAGGCTGCACTTATACACAGGCAAGTCATTTAATTTGCCTACTATAATGGGGAAGATGGTGCTACCAGTCAGCAATTTTGTGTTTGCTATGCGTGTCCCAAATTCGCATCAATACACAGACTCGCTTTTGAAGTTTTGGCCTTTACCTTTTTGTCATATCTTGTTTGTTAGCCAAATTTCTTTGCAGCCATGGTCTGAGCTAGTTGGTATGCATGGTTCAATTGAGCTTTTTAACTTTGCAGTACGTATTGTAGGTAACTGTCGCCTCGACCCTTATCGGGGAGACACCTAAACAAACACCCACTGGCAGCCGAGTCTCTCTCCCAAACATAAGGTGGTAGGGGAAACCCAGTAGTATAATTTCTGGTGCAGTTATAAGCATGTACCAAGGTGCTAATTTGTTGGCTCCATCTGGGCTTGTCTTTCGGGTGGAGAGTGCCTAGTAGTATGTCACAGGTGCGGTTGGAACGCTCTGGCTGTGATTCTAGGGGTGGTGGTAAGGTGAATGACTCTCCGTGACTCCCCACAGAGAGAGCATTTCGATTATGGCTTTCAAAATCTTTGGCCTTGATCAGGAATGGATTCTCTTGGGGGCTCCATAGTGAACAAAGAAATTTCTTACCAGTACCTTGGCCACGGTGGATGCTTTTTGGTCCTTGGTGGGGAATGCTTGGTGTACCTTTTAAAATGGTCAGTGACCACCAACACATTACTAACGCCCGCTGATCAGGCTCCAAACTCAGAAACTCAATACAAACTAACTCCATGGTGCGTTGGTGGATATTAACAAAGGGGCAGCCTCTGGGGCAAAGCCTTCTGCAGGCAGTGACTACAAGTCCATATGTCGATGTTCAACATTGGCCCCCATCTTAGGCCAGTAGAATTTGATCGACACTAGGTGACCCATGTGGTTGTGTAGGGACCTCAGCACCAAGTCTCTGAAATTGGTGGGCAAAACCAACTGTTAGCTTGTCTACTTGACCTCCCCTGTCTCACTGTTTCCTGTACAGCAACTGGTTGATCAACTTCAATTTAGGACCTTCTTTGTACAACAATGCAGTTCTCAAGTCAGAAGAGCGAATCTGGACACATCTTTCCTCGTGAAAGAGCTTTATGCTGATCTGATCATAGGATCTTGGATTGAGCCCGCTGAAGACTGTCATTATCAAATTGAGGCAGTGCACTAATATCTAAAGCAGAGAAGTGGCAGTAAGAGCAGGTGTACAATAGTCAGAGAGCCCCAAGCAATCAACTAGACAATCCACTGTGTCCGGTGGACATTTGTTCTCTTGTCAAACTTCTGGCACAGTGCCTCGAATGTCAGGTTCGACAGTCTGATCCAATCACTTCTGGAAGTAGGCCTCTGGAGAGCATCAGTATCTACATGATTCAGTCCTCGTTCTGTATTCAACAGCGTAATCATAGGTAGACAACGCAGAGAGCCACCTATGGCTGGCGGCATCCAATTTGGCTGAAGTCTGCACATAGGTCAAGGGATTATTATCTGTCTTTACCAGTATCTTTGCCCCATACAAAAATTCATGGAATTGGTCAACAATGGCCCACTTCAACGCCAGGAACTCCAATTTATGCACAGGATAGTTTTTTTCAGATGGGGTCATACTTCTGCTGGCAAAGGCCACTGGTTTCAGGCCATTCTCGGGCTCTTGATATAACACAGCCCCCAAGCCTTGTAGGCTAGCATCAGTATGTAATACATATGGTTTTGTAGGATCAGTATGAGCAAGGACAGGAGCATGGGTGAGTTGGTATATGATTTCATGAAAAGCAGCTTCACAATCAGGTGTCCAGTGTGATCCAAAAGATTCATTGGGGTGGAAATATACTCTCTCGGTTTCAGTGGAGGCCACTCTCTTGTACGTTTTGTTCGTGGGAGGGTAACCTTGGGTGAGATTCAGAAGTGGACTAATCGCCTTGAATAGTCCTTATGAACCGCCTGTAATAACCACAAAACTTAGGAATCGCTTGTAATTTTTTAGGTTGTGGGGCCAGGTGGTCAGGGCCTCAACTTTGCTAGGATCAGTCTCTATCCTCAGTGGACACTATGTGCCCCTACATATTTTACTGATGTCTGAAAGAACTGGCATTTGTCGATGGACAGCTTAAGACCGAAATCTTCCGTCGGTCCAACATTTTTAAACAGTCGGGTGCTCATGTTCCTCCAACGACCTTCCAAACACTATAACATTGTCTAGGTATACCAGGTACTCCAACAAATTCATGTCCCCACTGCACGCCCATTAACTGCTGAAAAGTGGTTGGGGACCCTGAGATCCCTTTGGGGTATCCTCGTAAATTCATATAGAACCCAAGTGGACATATAAAGGCTGTCTTCTCATGGTCTTCTAGCTATGGGGATCTGGTAGTACCTACTCACGCAGATCCAACACTGAGAACCACTTGCATACTGTTCAGACAATCTAAAGCATCCTGAATACGAGGCATGGTGTATTGATCAGGGATGGTCCGCCTGTTGAGAGTCCGATAATCCACACACATTCTTACCGTCCCATTCTTTTTCCTCACCACTACAACAGGCAAAGCATAAGGGCTTCTGGATTCTTGTATCACACCAGCCGCAAGCATCTCCTGCAGGTGTCTTCTTACATCATCTATATCAGTGGGTGCTAGGCGCTGAGACCTCTCACAGAATGGCTGTTCATCATGCAGGCATATATGGTGCTCTGCTCCTTGTACACATCCCACATCCCATTCTTTCAGTGAAAACACCTGATCTCTCTGAATGAGTCTCTGGCTGATTCTAGTCTTCCATTCAGCTGGCAATGGGGAGTCACCAAGTAAAACAATTCGGGCATCACTCTGTCACTCTCCCCCAAGTACTTGTTACTGGATAGCACTGCAGTGTCTGTGCAGTGTACGGTAGCCAGGGTGCAGCCTCTATTCACTTGAATTTCTCGGTCTGACACATTATGAACCTGAACCATTACCCATTGCGCATAGGCATGAGCCCGAGCAGGTAAGATACTGGGTTTAACCAGCAATCCTTCTGGCAATTTTCCCTCGCCTGGCGCACCCAACATGAGTATCTTATTCTTGACGTCTTTTCGTAAGCGTACCTCCCCTTGTAAGGTACGCTGAGCTTTGGGGGCCAGGATCATGGACTCAGGATCCTTTTTCCATACAACCCCAACCGGTTCATCCACATCCATCTCATCAGCACTCTTCCGTGACTCATAAACCTTCTTGATCAAGGCAGGAATCCTCAAAGCTCTACCAGTCCGCTGCCCCTGTCTCTCATAGCATAGTTCCACCAATCTCCCGAACGTATGAGCATTTGTCCCAATTAGCAAAGGAACACCATTGTACAGTCCAGTAGGGGGATGCACTAGGGCCAAAGTCTCCACTTGCTCCGCCACTCCAGCCACCGAGGTGGGGAAAGACAACCAAATTCGGATGTATCCAGAGTAGGGGTACGCCTTTTCACTTAATCCCCAGATGTGCAGTCCTTCCAAAGGCTGTAAGGGCACATCAGGCAAGTGCTTCTTGTACCAGCCTTGGAACATGATGATTACTTGGGAACCACTGTCCAGTACAGCCCTAGTAGACACTCCATTTACTTTCACTGTCATCTCCATGGAGGGACCCACCACCTTGGACCATTCTAAAGGAACAGCAGCAGAGGCCTGGACAGACGATTTAGCCACAAAGAAATTTGAATTAGGATTTCTCGGACCCTCACTGTGGTCATTTCCTGCACCCCTTGACCACTGATTCATTTTCCGAAGCTCTCCTTGAAGCCATCTCACCACTCTCTCAAAGTCTTTCTGGGACCGGCATTCCCTCTTCATATGGCCATCTTTTCCACAGTTATGACACATGATAGACTCCTGGGTCGTCCTTGGGGAGAACATTGCCTGAGGACCTGAAGTATTAGCAAGGGGTTGGGGTCCATTATTTGCTGGCAATGGTGAGAGGGGTGCAACGTGTCTCAACAATTCCTTCACGGTGGCAGTCAATTCTTTGATCTCACTCCGAGGGCTATCCTGGTTTTAGGATGTCTGAGGGTGCACCCCCCCAATGGCAGTCACGACCAGAGAGGGACCAGAATCTTGTTCCACGGGGGGAACCTCAGGGAGAACATCCAGTTGTACCTTTCTGACTTCCTTCAGCAACTGTTCTCCCCACCGTTTAGCCCATGGCGGCATACCCTCATTGGTCTCCACTTCGGAAGGGCCTTCCAATGCCATGATCACTTGGGCTGCACTGACCCTAGAATTACAATCTCCCTCTTCGTCTTCAACCTCCTGGGGTTCTTTTATCAAGTCACAGTAGTCTGGTGGGTTACCCTTTATATCTTGGAGCCTTAATTGAAGGAGCTGCAATTTAGAATGCTTTGCATGCCGCGGTATGTGCTCCAATCTCACATGGTTTAAGTCACAGCGGCTACCCCACCTTTTCGGTAAGCTCTCTGCAGAGCTCTTTCTAGACGAGTAACATATGTGGACAAACTTTCCCCTGGCCATTGTTTTGTACCTTGAAACTTCCACATCAAGCTCTCCCCTGACTCAATGCTCCCAAAACTGCCCTTGAGTGCAGATAGGTACTTCTGGGCAGATGCATCAGGGTTTGTGGACTCAAAAATGTAATGGCCTTATGGGTGGGACCCTCAAACTTTCTATGATTCTTTTCCTTTTTCACCTCCGCACATTGCCACTCAGGTACCAAGGGGCGATGCATCTATCCAGGTCTCCCAATCATCCTCCCCTTGGGGGTGGGAGGGTGCCGGAGAAGATTCTCAACCTTCGGTAAGAGTCGTGACTAATGGCAGGTACAGGCATATGGGCCAGCATTGACACAGGCCCAGAAGGAGGCAAGTAACGGGTGCTGGAGCAGGAGGGGGTGTTAGGGAGGAACACTTTCAGGTGGCAGAAATAGTTTCTTTAAGCCTCCACAGTTTCCCCTTCCTCCAGCAACAACTTAACAAATTTCTCCTCAAAAGTCTCAGATAGTGGGGGGGAATTCATGGATTCATCCTCCCTGAGTCTTTACTGTGTCTAGTTATCACTCTCCAGACTGTGAGGGTTCTTCGGGGTAATAGTCCATGGCACTTTGAACTGTCTACTGGGTCCTTACACTCTACTAAGGCCATGAAACTTGGGAGAGCTGATTAGCCTGTCGACCCACCACCACAGGGTTTTGTAAACATTCAACCTTGAAAGTACTTCCTCTACAGTGTCCTTATGGGGAGAGCAGGGAAAACTGAAGTAAGGTGCCTGCCTGGTGCCATGGCTTGGAGGGACAGGAAGTGCATCCTTAGGATCACGAGAACAGTTGCACCGGAGTCTGAGCTGGACATCATTGTCCACCTAGGGACAAATGACTTGGCTCATCATGAGATTAGAGCAGTGCAGAAGGACTTTATAGAGTTTAGGAGGGACTTAAGACAAATAGCACACACAGTATCCTTCTCAGAGGTGCTGCCTGTCAGTGGCATGGGTGAGGCGAGGGTACTTTGCACCATGCAGTTTAACAAATGGTTGAAAAAATGGTGTGGAGCACAGGGGTTTGGCTTCACTGGGGACTGGGTCTCCACCTGAGGAACACCAGCCCATACTGGCAGGATGGTTGCATCTGTCCAGGAAGGGAACAAGTCTTTTGGGCAATTGGTTTAAATGCTTCATTGGCAAGTTTTTTAAACTAGTCAGAGGGGAGGCACTGATAAGCAGCAGGAAAATCCCAGCCTCCCCTACAAAACAGGGTACTAAATGAGAAAAAGACCAAGGTAGAAAGGTCAGTGGGGATGCTGCTACAGAAGGTAAAGCCATAAAAAATGGAGAGCAATGAGTACCAATACCCATAGTCTGGGTAACAAGCATCCTGAATTAGTGGCCTTGATGGAGGAGGAACATCTGGATATCGTGGCAGTCACAGAAACATGGTACACACAGAACCATGACTGGGACGTAAACATACCCGGATACACTATCTACAGGAGGGACAGGGAGGGTAAAAGAGGAGGAGGAGTAGCTCTCTACATAAGAGAAGGAATCAAAGCAACAGAACAAAAGGGTAAACAGGGAGGAGAAGAAGCATTGTGGGTCAATTTGGAGGCAGGCAATGGCACCACAATCTGCACAGGGGTTGTATACAGATCTCCCTCTCAGGGGGAGGAAATGGACAAGGAAATGATAGAAAGTATACTTAGAATGGCAGATAAAGGGAGATATTGCTGATGGATGATCTGAATATGCCGGATGTTAACTGGAGTGCAGTTGCAGCAGCCACTTCTAAGAGTGGGGTTATTCTAGATGCCCTACGGGGGCATGACTTAGACAACTAGTATTGGAACCCACTCGAGAGGGAGCAATCTTAGACCTGGTCCTCTCAAACTGAGATGGAGAGAGGATCACAGAAGTAGAAGTGGGTAGCCATCTGGGAACTAGCGACCATTGAACAGTATGGTTCACAATAAACACAGCAATAGAGTCAAGCCATACAAAGGCAAAAGTACTGGACTTCAGGAGGGCTGACTTTGCCAAAATGGGTGAGTGCCTAAGGAATGCACTAGCAAATGGGCAGGAAGGAGGGGTGGAAGAACGATGGGGAATAATAAAAACTGCCATCACAGAGGTAACAAGCCTTTGTGTGAAGCAAATAAACAAAACAAAACGATGTAAGAAACCACTATGGTTCTCAAAGGAGGTGGCAGTGAAGGTTCAAGAGAAAAAGAAAGCATTCAGAAAGTACAAGGAATCACAGAAGGAGCAGGACAGAGAATTGTATCAGTTCAAGCAAAAGGAAGCTGGGAAGGCAGTCAGAACAGCAAAGGCCAGAACTGAGGAAAAGATAGCAAATTAGTTAAGAAGGGGGATAAAACCTTTTTTAGGTACATCAGGGAGCGAAGGAAGACTAAGGGAGTGATAGTGAGGCTTAATAAAGGGGAGGTGGGGTGGGCAGAGGGTGACTGTGAAAAGGCAGAGATACTAAACAAATATTTTTGCTCAGTATTTACAAATGAAGAGGGGGAGGTACCTAAAACAAACAATAGAAACACTCTGGATACAGAAGTTGATATCAGCCCATTTACAGAAGAAAGGGTTCTGAAAGAACTCTTAAAACTGAAGGTGGACAAAGCAATGGGGCCTGATGGGATTCATCCCAGAATTCTAAAAGAACTAAGGGTAGAACTAGTGACACCACTGACTACCTCTTTAACAAATCATGGGAGGATGGGGTGGTACCTGAGGACTGGAGGAGGGCAGATGTGATTCCCTTTCACAAAAGTGGAGCAGGGCAGAAGCAGGAAACTACAGACCTGTTAGTTTAACCCTCGGTGATAGGAAAATGATGGAATCACTTCTGAAGGAAAGAATTGTCGAGTACCTAGAGGCCAGAGGGGCACAGGACCCAAGCAGCATGGATTCACAGCAGGAAGGCCATGCCAGACGAATCTAATAGATTTCTTTGACTGGGTGACCAAAGTAGTAGGTCAGGGAGGGCTGTGGACATGGCCTACCTAGACTTTAGCAAGGCATTTGACCTTAGTCCCACACGCAAAGATTAATATGTGTTAGCCAGCCTGGGAGTGGGTCCCAAGATGATAGCCTTGGTAAAGAATTGGCTGGAGAATAGGACACAGAGAGTAATAGTAAATGGAGTCCACTCTGAAGAAAGGGGGTTACTAGGTGGGTGCCGAGGGTTCAGTATTAGACTTGTCCTCTTCAATGTCTTTGTGTTTACATTGCAGAGGGACTAGGAAGGAAAGTATGTCTCTTTGCAGATGACACAAAGATCTGCAACAGAGTTGATGCACAAGGTGGGTGGAAAGGATGAGAAGAGACTTGGCAAGGTTAGAGGAATGGTCAAATGTATGGCAGCTTAGATTTAATGCTAAGAAGTGCAAGGTAATGCACCTGGGAAACAAAAACCCAGGGGAAGAGTACACAATGGGGGGTGAGATACTAACAACAACAAAAATGGAAAGGGACCTGGGGGTAGTCATATCAGATGACTTAAAGGTGGGCAAGTAATGTGAGAGGGCAGTAAGGAGGGCTGGGGGGATACTGGGATGCATAGGGAGAGGCCTCACCAGTAGAAAACAGGAAGTTATTATCCCTCTGTACAGACAGCTGGTGAGACCCCATCTGGAGTACTGTGTGCAGTTCTGGACACCCAATCTCCACAAGAACATAGACAAGATGGAAGCTGTCCAGAGGAGGGCAACTAAAATGGTGCAGGGTCTGCACCGGAAGACATATGAAGAGAGACTAAAAGAGCTTAATATGTATAGCCTCGAGGAAAGGAGGGAGGGGGGGACATGATAGAAACTTTCAAATATCTCAAGGGAATCAACAAAGTCCAAGAGGGTAGCATCTTTCAAAAAAGAGGTGTGCAAGAATAAGGGGCACAATTTGAAGATGGGGGGGGCTCAGAGGTAATGTAAGAAGTATTTTTCACAGAGAGGGTTGTGGATGCATGGATCGCCTTCCAGAGGAGGTTGTGGAGTCAAAACAGTGGTTGAATTCAAGCATGTATGGGACAGCCATAAGGCAATTCTAGGGGCGGGTAGAAAGAAGCAGGCTGCTGGTTAACTAGGATCTGCAGCTTATCCATTAGGTAGGGAAATGGGTAGACTGGGTGGGCAAAGCAGTCCTTATCTGCGTCAAATACTATGTTTCTATGTTCTTATTGGTACCAGGGAATATCCAGGATAAGCAAAGCATTTTGGGGTCGATCTCCTGCCCATTACACCACCCCACCAGCTGGTGTGCAGCCACTTCTGTTGGGGTAGCCATTTATTTTTAACAGCAATTCATAACTTTGGCCACTAGGGGATGCTAATCCCAGTGGTGCCTCCAAGATGTAACCCCTAGGTGGCACTACCCCAAGGGCTACCACCCCTGCCTGCGTGGCAAGTGGCAGATTGAGGGGACTAGGTTCGATTACGGGTGCCTCCACCCAAAGGTCAGGGTTGGTTGTGGTCAGCTTAACCAGGTCACAGTCCTCTGGGACACTGTGACCCCCCCTCGACTCCTGCTAGTGGCCCTCTTAATACACAACAGTAACTTTCCCAATACCCCAGATATGCAACCCACATACAAATAAATCTAGCACTTACCCCCAGGACTGATTCCTTCAGCGTGGCTCTGAGGGCCCCCTGTAAAATAAGGTTATGCAATGTACATAGCTATAATACAATACTTTCAACATATACTGACACCACAGTCAATGTAGATTTCAAAGAACAAAAGATCTGATTTATTCAGGGGTCTGTAACAAGGAGGGGGAATAATCAGGTTAATTGGCTTAAAACATTAATAATCACGCTACTGTGCATGCACTTAGAGTCCAACTCAGTCACATCTCTGGGTACCCAGGATGGGGGAAGAGGCTAGCCAGGACCGTTGCCTGGGGTAGGCTGGCGGCACAGCTGGTTGGGGCCCTGTGATGGAAAAAGAACATGCACACACACAATTTGTAATCCGGATTCGGAGGGCTCAGTTTGTGAAAATGAAACAACACAAGAATCAGATGGCACACTTTTGATTAAGAAATGTTGCAGGGAGCTACCCTGATAATTACTCACGGTACCCAGGCTGAACACAGGAGGGCTGAGGGATGGACAGTCTGGATTGCCAGAGGAAACAGGGCACACACGAGTTGCTCGGTCGTTGTTCTTGTTCAGACAAGGAGCAGGGGCTGATCCGTTAACTGGTCACTGCGATGGATCTTCCTGTGCAGCAGGGTAGGAAGACAAGGTCCTCGTGGCAGGGCCTATCTGCATCAGACAACGATGGATTCAGTCCAAAATTAGCTGGAACCATCTCCAGCAACTAGCACACAGTTCACAACAAAGGGGACTAGTTCGCGATCCCCATTTAGCACATAGCACATTCATATGTACAAATCAGCAGCACACAGCCAAACTAAATCGCGATTCTCTTTCAGTAAACAGTACATTTATATACCAGAATTCTACTTGTACCTAGGCCAAATGCTCCTAGTCATATCGCAAGTCTCTTCACACACTGGGAGCTCAGAAGTGACTGTAATTCCTGACAGGCCGATCGCATTCAGCAAAATCTTCGGTCTTCTACAGGTTAAGCCTGGTCCTAAATCAGCAGCTTGCTTTGTTCTCACAGAATTTGGATTTAGTCCAACAAAAGTCCTCTTCTCCCTCTCGCGGTAGAAATCAGGCTAGCAGGCCAGCAGTCAGGCCTTCCACGGTTCTCCCGCGTGAACTACTGCGCAACACGGCTGCTCAAACACTCTGAGCTGTTGCTCTCTCAGCTTCCAACTTGAATCTGGCTTGCCAGTAGACAGCCCAGGGGCTTTCACTTAGATCCAAAAGATTTGGTTGGTTGGTTCAGGTGTCAGTCACAACAGGCTCCCTCTATAGGTGCAAAAAGGCGCCAACAGCCCAAAAACTACAATTCCCAGAGTCTCATTCCACACAGACCCATTTCAGCAGGCTCCATTTGAGAGCCCCAAGTACTGATTGGTCCCGTTCGGCAGTCCAGGACCAAAATGGTGGAGCTAAACAGAAACAGTTCATGCTGCAAGAAGGCAGGTTAGAACCACTCACATTATTACTACTATTTAAATGATCTACCAGCAATCAGTTATCTCTTTCAGAAGGGCTCCTCTGCACATTTAGTGATGGCAGAAATGGAGCAATTGTTCAGCAGGCCCATGGACTCGGGCGTAGGAAACACACAGTCCCCCCATTCAAACTAAATATGACTGCAGGCAGGCAGCCCTTAAAGAGACAGTACATGGAGGCTTTAAAAGCACTCACAGGCAACACCATTTAAACGGCTTTAACACCGAACACCATCCAGACTGTGAGCAATTAGGAAAGCTCTAGGGAGACTTCTGGGAACCCTCATTTATAGGGGGGATTACATGTGCTTAATGCCATTATGGATGGGGGAGAGACACAGAGGCATATAATGAAGGAATGATCCACAAAGATAGAAGAAAACCTAGCACATTTGCCCCCCGCCCCCCAAGCCTAGAAGTCCTAACCTTTCAAAAATTGTGTGAACAATATCTAGAGAAGCCAAGATATGAGGATTTTACCCCTAGGTTCACTAACATTAGCTGAGAAGAGAAGGAAGCATTGGTTGATCTTAAACGAAATGTAGATATCACCATTAAACCAGCAGATCAGGAGGGAAGTGTTGTGGTCATGGATACCAGTGAATATACTGAAAGAGTTAAAAGGCAACTGGCAAAGATAGCATTTTATAGACCATTGGGCTCTGACCTCATGCTTTCCCTCAAGATAAAAATTGATAGCTTCCTAGATGGTTATTGTTTGAGGGCCTTATTACCCAGAAAGAAAAGGATTTTCTGATGGTGGAATTTCCCAAAAGGTACATATTTATGTACTGCCTAAAGTTCACAAAAACTCTGACCAAACCACCAGGAGACCTATTATCTCAGGGGTTGGGAGCATGACTGAGCCTCTTGTGAGGTTCTGTGGATGACCATATGAAACACCCAGTCCTTAAACTACTCTCCTACGTAGCTGACACTGGAGACATGCTTAACATATTGGAAGGGGTACATGTGAGTAATGAATGTTTACTGGTTACATTAGATATAGAGTCTTTGTATACAAACATTCCCCATGTAGAAGGACTTAGAGCCCTGAGGTATTGCCTAAGTAAGAGAGGTGAGAGTGCCAAACCTGACGCAGACTTACTAGTGGAGATGTGCAAAATAGAAGGTAGTATGTTTGCATTTATGGGACAGCACTACATACAAGCAAAAGGTACAGTGATGGGTGCAAGCTTTGCACCCAGTTACGTCAATCTATATCTTGGCCTATGGGCGGAAACATTCATTTGGGATCAATACGCAAACCCATTCTTCAACCTAATAAAAACATGGAAAAGATATATAGATGATATCTTTTTTGTGTGGGAACAATACGAGTTGGAACTGGGACAGTTTATGGGGTACCTTCATGAGAATAATGAGAACCTTAGGTTCACGTGCCACAGTAGTAGGAAGGAAATTGCATTCCTGGACATTATGATACGCAAGGAACAGGGCACTGGGGTGGGGACCAGCCTCTATAGGAAGCCCAAGGACACAAAACCATTTTGCAAGCAAGTAGCTTCCACCCAAGTCACACTGTAGACAATATCCCTAAAGGTCAGTATCTGCACATTAAATGCAACTACAGTAACAAGAGGGATTATGAGATGGAATCAGCAAACATGGATAGAAGGTTTTGAGAACGGGGTACAGTAGGGCTTGTATTGATCTGGCCAAGGCCCACAGCAATGAGACCAGTAGGGCTGCCTTCTAGTTAAGAAAGGGAGGGAAAATTTAGGCAACATGGACAGAGGTAGAGAACAGAGCCTAGGAAAGATCAGTTTTGTTACAACACACAGTGTCAAGGCAGGGAAGTTTAGGGACATTATCAATAAAAATTGGTTTGTCCTAGGCAGTGACCCCCGACTGAGGGAGTCAGCCAGCATCCCAACTAGGCATGTATGTAGAGGAGCAAGAAATAGCCGGCCCAGTGGTGCAGAGGGCTGAAGCACTGGATGCCTTACCTTAGGCCACGCCAGTGACCCAGGTTTGGGAATGAGCCAGGGTCACCGTGGAGCCAGCCGAAGGGGGGAGGGCAGGATTGAGCAGCCATAAGAGCAGCTCTCCTTTCCTGGGAAGGATCTGTGTTACACACACACACCCCATAGTTCCGCTGCCCTCAGGGGGAGGTCTGATGGGCAGTGCGGGCAGGGGTGGCAAGTAGTGGGAAGGTGCCTCGGAACCACGGCATCTGCATGCCTCCACACGTGTGTGCACAACCAGGGCATGGGGGTGGGTGAAAATGTGGGAGGAAACCAGGGCATAAAATATAAATTAAAAAAAAGAAGAGCGAGAAATTTGAGGGACCTGTTAGTCCATTCAGTACAGCTAACTAACAAACAAGGGACTTGACTCCCACCCATACCAAAAACTTGCATGAAGCGTGGGAGGTGCAAATGCTGCCTATATATAAAGGAATGTAAGGAATTTAAAAATCCTAAAACTAAAGAGATAATAGGCATCCCCAGCTTCATCAATTGTGATATCACGCTTGTTTTATATATATCATTGCCATGTGTACCTGTGGCAGATACTATGTAGGGAGGACAAAAGGAAGTTTAAGGAAAGGGTAGGAGAACATATCCAGGCAGTGAAAAATGAAGATATGGATTATGTACTGTCAGTTCATATCAAGAATGCAGAGAGGAAAGAAGAACACACCTTGTCCTTTGTAGGGCTTGAACAAGTAAAACTGGGCCCCAGAGCTGGAAACAGGGAAGTGGCTCTCAATAAAAGGGAGTCATTTTGGATTTATAGGCTGGGGGACCACAATACAGACGAAGGGTTAAACAAACAGATTGAACTAGTTCCTTTCTTAGTCGAGAAGCAAGGAGAGTTTACATACACTAATGGTATGTTTATCCTTTTTCTAACAGGTTTTGCCAGTATTGTTTTTAAACCCTCAAAAAAGGAATAAGTAACCCTGAGCCTCAAGACCAGTTGATACTGCTTTTGTCCATGAGGAAGTCTCTTAGCCAAAGAACTTTTATGTATTGTACATATACTTATGGTAATGTATACATATGGGTTAGATAACTTGATCCCAGACATGATGACCTACCTTGTTGATTTTGACCAGGTGTGGTCATAGGGCTTTCTCCTTGTTCTTATTTGAACTCCGTCCACTCCCGCCCCCCATTTTCTTTTAGTCTTTGTTTTGCCCCCCACCACCACCACCACCACCAAAACTTGCAATTGTAGTGGTATTAAACACTTTGGGCTAATTTAGTAATTACAGTATGGTTATACAAATGTAGTTATAAGCCCTTTATAGGTGTATTAATGATTTTTTTAACTGCTCTCTGGTCTATCCACCAAGGTTACCACTAATAAAGTTATTAAAAGGATTTTCTAATGAAGTATTTGATTTAATATAAATATGGTACCTGCAATGGTGGAGGACAGTATTGTGTATGTTTACGTGTTTATGCGTGCTGTATAATGGTATATAAGTTTGGTCTATTGTGGTCATGGTAAATGCTTTTTTTTAGCCCTTTTGTAATATACTGCATTGTCACTTTAAGTTTTTGTAAAGTAGAAAATTGAATACAGCTGCTGAAACAGCCATAAATGAGTCTATGCTCTAGAGGACACCATTCACTTGAAAAAGCTGACTAGGTGAAACATTACAACTTCCACATGCTCCCTGTGGTGCTGGTTGTTTTTGCTGAGTTTGTCCTGCACGAAAAATAAAAGGTGAAAGAGTACTTTGCATGGACTACCTTTTTATTTATACCGAGTTTGGAGTGCTGTGACTTTATGTGGACAGGGAAACAAAAAAGATCTAATGGCTGGTGGCAGTTGGGCATAAGTAGAGGCACAAAGAGAGGTGGAGTGGCTACAGGGACCACAGTTTCAATTCCAAGCAGTCACGTCTGCACTGATGCAACCATGTGGCTGTGGATGAATTCCTGCTGACAGAAATGCTATTTGGTTAATGGATATGTTTTTGTTGTGTAAAGAATTTTTAAAATAACACAGTTATGCACATTTCATAATACATGCATACAGATTTATGGTGGAAGTGTCAGTGGCTCAGTAGGTAGCACACTCACCTCTGAGGCCAGGAGATCACAGGGCTGTGGGTTCAGTTCCCACATCTGGCACTTGGGTTAATATCCCAGTACTGATACTGTAGTGCAGCATGAAAGGGGTGCTGCACTTCTGAGGTGCCGTCTTTCGGATGAGACGTTAAACCGAGGTCCCATCTGCCTGGATTGGTGGTAGTTCAGGTGTATGTTAAAGATCTCATGGCACTTATCGAAAAGAGTATGGGAATTTCCCTGGTGTCCTGGCCAAATTTCCCTCATTCACTAAAAATACCACCAACAGCTTAATCTGGTTCAAGGTCAGTTGGCATTCATCTGTATCCCTTCCCCCGGGTTGTGCCTGAAAATAGGCAGGATTTGTCTAGTGCTCTTACCGGGTCAACAAAAACTAAATAAATAAAGTATTACCTCTCCCTTTCTGCTATCAATACCCCTCCCAATACATTCCAGCATCCCACTTGCCTAGCTATATGTCTTGTTGCCCTGACTCAATTGCTTTACGGTGCCACTGTTGATAACTCCAAGATCTTGTTCCTCACCCATAGTACTAAGTCTCAGCCTTCCCATCCAGTACTCCATCCTGGAGTTTTTGTTCCCTATGTGCATTACCTTGCACTTTTTGGCATTGAATTTCAGCTACCAAACCTTAGACTACCCTAGCTTTTGTAAGTCTTTCTGTATTTCCTCTAGTCCCTCATCACTATCCACCCTCCCACAGAGCTTAGTGTCATCTACAAATAGACACAACCTAGCATGGATTCCTTCACCAATGTCGCTGATGAACACGTTGAAGAGGACCAGACCCAGGACAGATCCCTGTTGTACCCCACTCGTTAACGCCTTCTCTTCTGAGTTCACCCCATTGTCCACAACCCTCTGCTGCCTCCCCTTTAGTTAGTTACCTACCCAGTTTACTATGACCGTAGGCACTCCCAGCTCCTCCATATTTTTTAGCAAGCATCTGTGAGGCATCGAGTTGACAGCCTTCCTGAAGTTGAAGAACAGCAATTCCACAATGTGACTTCATTCGCAAAGTTGTGATGTATTACAGTATACACTGCAAGCCCGTTAGTCCACAGTGTGGACCAATAAGCTTGCAGCAACTACTGTAAGCTGTCATTCGGCGGGCAGCTGCAGTGGTTTGCAGGAGGGTATGCGGCCCGCTGATGACCGGGGGGCTGGTGGGCTGGGGTCCTGTGGGTGGGGGTGGAGAAAACCACTGGACACCAGGGAAACCATATTTAACATGATCACGGCGATCAGAGAGTCAGGAGGGAGGAGGGGAGTACTGCTGGACTACCAGGGATATAGAAATAAATAATTTTTGGTGATCAGAGGGTCAGGAGGGGGATTCCACTGGACCACCAGGGTATTGATTTCATTGGCATTATGGGCAATCGGGTTTACGGGCGGGGTGGGGGTTACCACTAGACCACTAGGGAATTAAGATACACATTTACGGATGATTGGTGTTCCGGGATGGGAAGGGGGTACCACTAGACTACCAGGGCTCCTTACACAGTTATTTTCGGTGATTGTAGGTACGGGAGGGGAGGGGGAAACCATTGGACCACCAGGGAATTGATATAGGTGTCCATGCAGTGATCAGATGGACAGGATAAGAAGGGGGTACTGCTGTGCAGGGCGCCAGGTGCATTTCGCTGACCAGCCCTGCACAACACATGCACTGCTATTATTTTCCAGGTGGGCCGCCTTTACTATAGTCTGACTCTGGCCTCCTTGAACCAGCTAAGAAATACCATAGCGATCTTTACACCAAATTCAACACTTTCCCCCAGTTGAAAGAATCTCTCTGAAGGTGTACAAGGGCAGGAACAGCAAGAGGAAGAAGGTGCTATTAGAACTTTACTACTCTACTGGGAGTAAAGAACTAGGACTCTACTACTGGGACCTTCAATTTAGGGTAAAAACAAACAAAAAAAAAAAGAGTGTGTATGTTTGTCTGAGTTGGGTGAAAGGAATTGTTATCTGTACCTAGGGGATCATGGTGTTCTAAGAAAATATCAAAATAAAACTACATTTCTTATGATGAACCGAGTGGCTGGTCTCCAGAAACCTTTTTTCACTACATTGAAGTTAACCGTTCAACCAGCCCCCAATAGGAACATTTGGACTACTTTATGCAAAGGGCATCCACCCACGTTCTCTTTCTTAGGCAACAGGAAGCCAGGTGTTTGGATTTAAAAACCTGCTCTAGTTAACTTTTGGCAGAAAACAGCAAAAGGAAGGAAGTGCTGTTAGAACTTTACTACTCTACTGGGACTGTATTGTGCTCCCCCATAAGCCAGTCTACTTTTATAGGCACAGGATTTGACTGACAACAGAAACTTTCTGTTGGGAGCAGGAAGTGAGTGACCACAGAGGCACCAAAGAGTCACCATCCTAGAAGGAAAAGATTAGCTCTCCATCCCCCGCCAGCTGCTGGAGGTATAACTCTGAGCAAGTAAGAATAAAGCTAGCAACAGACCCTATTTTCCCAGGACAGTCCCTATTTTAGGCAGCATGTCCCAGTGTCCCCACAAGTTTTGCAAAATGTCACTTTTGTCCTGGTGTTTGCTTACTTGTCCCAGTTTTGTCCCTTTTTTTTGGCTGACTGCTAATCCGTGAGTGACAGTTATTTCAGCACCACCATGGCATTGCTCGGGCTGGACAGTAGTTTGCAACTTCAACCCCTGTGCCTGTGCTGCACTGCAAGCATGTCAGTGGGAGCACAGTAAAGCATGTTCTTTCCTGTTGGATTAGACTGGATAGTAGTGCAAACGAGGGCATGTGGACATCTGCCTGCCAGCAACTGAGAGGGACTCCAGACAGAAAAGAGACCAGCAGCAGTGAACTAAGGTACCCAGACCTGATCAACTGTAGGGAAGTGTGTGAAAACAATCTGGTGTGGTGGTGGGAGTCACTGAAGTTTGCTCAGCAAATGAGGTGAGTGTAAACAGGTTGGATGGGACCGTCAGAAGGAGCAATACATGCAACTCAAATGTCTGATCACAATTTAACGCAGGTTTGCTTCTAATGAACTTTCTGTACATCATGACTTGGAACTTGCTGCAGCAGAATGATGCATTGTTTTAATCTGGATGTTTGCTACTGGTGTTACTGTGGGGCAGCAAAGCCAGAGCAAGCAGCAAAATTTAATTGATTGCATGCAGCATTGTCTGTGGTGGTGCACATGGGAGTGACACGTGGCAGGGGGGTCATGGTCATGATGGACCGTCCCAGTTTTTGCCCTCGGAAAGTTGGTAGTTTTAAGTAAGAAGGAAACTACTGGGGAATATAGGAACTTCCTGTCCCAGAACAGGAAGATCAGGAGCTTTAAGGGCAGTAGGAAAGTAGGGAATTTTTTTATTTTTTTTTTATAAAAAATAAAAAAAAAACCAGCGAGAGGAAAGAGTAAGCATACAAAACAACAGTTTAGGGGACACAAATAACACATGACGTGAATAGTGCAGTGCAGTGGTTGTGCAGCAGCAGTCTTCCAGGAGACATTCTGGAGGATGCAGTGTTGTCCCATCTGCAGGCACCTCACTGGGATGAAGGAGGAGGTTGCTCATCTCCAGGTGGAGTTGGTCAGGATTCAGGGGACCTCCTCTCCCACCCAGGGACCACCAGGGCCACTGACGCTACATCAGAGGTTGCCAAGAAAGAGGAGCAGTTGAACCACAGTGGGCTCAAGGAGGGTGAGGGTGGCGCATCCCTCCAGTTCTACCTCTCCGCAATTCATATGCCATTCTGTCAGAGTTTGGTTCCTCAATGGAGGCACCCACAGTGGAGACCAAGGAGGATGCTGGAAACCTCTACAATGGAGACCCACAGGAGGGTGGCATGGGACCCCACAGGGTAAGAAAACAACTCCTGTGTGGGGGACTCCATTGTTAGGATGGTAGAACTGGGGGAGGGAGGGGAGAGGGATGTAAGGTGCCTGCCTGGCACCATGGCTTGAAGGGACAGGAAGTGAATCCTCAGGATCGCGTGAGCAGCTGCATGGGGTAGGGAGCAGGATGTCATTGCCCACCTAGGGACAAATGACCTGGCTGGGAAAGGGATCAGAGCAGTGCAGGAGGAGTTTGTGGTGTTGGGGAGGGGCCTTAGACAAGTAACACTCACAGTAACCTTCTCGGAGGTGATGCCTGTCTATGGCATGGGTGAGGCTATGATGCTCTGTACCATGGGATTCAATCAATGGTTGAAAAACTGGTGCAGAGCTCAAGGTTTTGGCTTCACTGGGGACTGGGGGTCCACCTAGAAGGATGCAGGCCTATACTGGTGTAATGGTCTGCATCTGCCCAGGAGGAGAACCAGGATCCTAGGTGATAGGTTTAAATGCTTCATTGGCAAGCATTTAAACTAGCCAAGGGGAGAAGCACTGGAAAGGAGCAGGGACCTTCTAGCCCCCCCAAAAAAATCATGGTAGTTAGTGAGGTAAACACCATGATAGAGAAGTCGATAGGGAGAAGGGCAGGGGTAAATGGAGAAAAAGGCAAAGGCAGTAAGGACAGGGATGGGGCAAAAAGGGGTAAGACCATCAAAAAATGGAGGGTAATGAGTACCAATGCCCGTAGTCTAGGTAACAAGCTCCCTGAACTGGTGGCCTTGCTGGAAGAGGGATGCCTGGATATTGTGGCAGTCACAGAAACATCATGCACAGAGAACCATGACTGGGATGTCAACATACCAGGATACACAATCTACAGGAGGGACAGGGAGGGTAGAAGAGGAGGAAGAGTGGCTCTCTATGTAAGGGAAGGGATCAAAGTAATGGAACAAAAGGCTAAATAGGGAGGAGAGGAGGCACTGTGGGTCACCCTGGAGACCGGAAATGGCACCACAGTCTGCACAGGGGTTGTATAGAGACCCCCATCTCAGAGGGAGGAAATGTACAAGGAAATGATAGACGACATACTTAGGATGGCAGAGAAAGGGGAGATATTGTTGATGGGGGAACCTAAATATGTCAGATGTTAACTGGAGCACCTTTGCTGCAGCCACATCCAAGAGCAGGGTCATTCTCAATACCCTACGGGGGGAGCATGCCTCAGACAGCTAGGGTTGGAACCCATGCAGGAGGGAAAAATCTTAGACCTGGTACTGTCAAATGGGAATGGAGAGAGGATCTCGGATCTAGAAGTGGGTAGCCATCTGGGAACAAGTGACCATCAAACAGTGTGGTTCACGATAAACTCAGCCACAGAGCCAAGCCAAACAAAAGTGAGGGTACTGGAGTTTAGGAGGGCTGACTTTGTCAAAATGGGAGAGTGCCTCAGAAAAGCAATAGCAAACAGGCAAGAAGGAGGGGTGGAGCAACAATGGGGAAACAGCAAAACTGCCATCATAGAGGCAACAAGCCTTTGTGTGAAGCAAATAAATCAAAATTAAAGAAAAAACACTATGGTTCTCAAAAGAAGTGACAGGGAAGGTTAGAAAGAAACAGATAGCATTCAGGAACTATAAGGAAACACAGAAGGAGCAGGACAGAGAACTGTGCCAGTTAAAGCAGAAGGAAGCGGGGAAGGCAGTCAGAACAGCAAAGGCCCAAACCGAGGAAAAGATAGTCAACTCGGTTAAGAAGGGGGATAACACCTTTTATAGGTACATTATGGAGCGAAGAAAGACAAAGGGAGGAATAGTGAGGCTTAATAAAGTGGAGGATGGGTGGGCAGAGAGAGACAGTGAAAAAGCAGGGATACTGAATAAATACTTCTGCTCAGTATTTACAAAAGAAGATGAGGGGGAGGTACCTAATCCAATCAACAGAAGTACTCTGGATAGGGGAGTCAATACCAGTCCTTTCACAGAAGAAAGGGTTTTGAAAGAACTCCTAAAACTAAAGGTGGACAAAGCAACGGGGCCTGAGGGGATTTACTGGATAATATAGGACAAAAGTAGGCACAAGGCCTATCAAGATTGCCCCCCCCCACAATAGTAGGACATTGCTGTGATTAAGTTAACGTAAGGCTAGCCAAGTATCAAGCTTAGACTTAAAGGAATCAAAGCTGACTGAGTCTACGATCTTGTGTGGTAAGGCATTCCATTGTTTTGCTGCTCTTATATTAAAGATATTATCATGCTTGTTTGTATTTGCCCAGTCAATGTTAAGTTGCAGAGCATGAAATCTTCCCACTCTGTTTATTGGCTAATGATAATCCACATGACTCAAGTAACGTAGGTATGCGTACTTCAGTAGATTAAACATGAGCAACAGATCACCCCTTTGCCTTCTTAACTGTAGAGGATAAAGTCCCGTTTCTTTAAGTCTAATATCATAGTTTTTTGTTTTTAGTCTTGGGATCGATTTTGTGAGCCTTCTTTGAACTTGCTCTAACCGATTAATATTAGCCTTTAAATATGAACTCCAGAAGGGAGATCCATAATCCAAATGAGGTCTGATGTATGATCTATACAAGGGCACTAGACAATGCTCTGATTTGCTAATAAAGGTTTCATTAATCTGTCTTAGAATAATATTTGCTGTTCTGGCAACTTTGCTACAATGGTCACGAGCCAACAGTTTATTATTAATCAAGATACCCAAGTTTGTTTCACAGGTGGATGATTTATGTTGAAGATTATTTAAATAATATTTATGAAGTGAATTATTTCTACCAAAATGTAGAACCTTATATTTTTCAATATTAAAGGTCATTAAGTTCATCCTAGCTCATTGCTCAGTATGAAGAAGGTCTCGTTCAAGCAGTAATATATTAAATGGAGAGTCAACTCTACCTCCAATTTTCATGTCGTCAGCAAATTTCGGAAGAAAATTATTAGAGATGATACTCATATCATTTATGAAGAGATTAAAGAGAATAGGCCCCAGTACATACTGTAGACCTGCTCCACTTGTCACCCTGCCAGAAGTAGACTGTGCACCATTAATTCTAACAAGTTGAATTCAATCAGAAAGCCATTGAGTTATCCAGTTGCCTAGATATGAGGGAAATCCTAAACTATGGCGTTTGTTAATTAGCAAGACATGTGACACTTTGTCAAAAGCCTTGCTGAAATTGAACAATAGTACATCTGTGGGAATATTATTATCCATAAACCTACTTATTTTACTGTAAAAAGATATAAGGTTTGTAGTACAAGAATGCCCAGATTTAAAACCATGTTGGGAATTATCAAGAATACCAAGCTGTTGCATAATTTTCTCAATCCTAGATTTAATTAGGCACTCCATAACCTGTCCTATACCAGAGGTCAAGCTAATTGGTCGATAATTCTGGATGTTTGATTTATTCCCTTTTTTATAGATTGGTGTTACGATGGCTCTGCACCAAACATCCAGGATTTCATTCTCTAGTAATGATTTATTGAACAAAAATAGGAGCAGAATTGCTATAGTGTTCTGAGTTTCCAGTAGGAACCTAGAATGGATATTATCAGGTCCTGGGCTAGTAGATTTTTTTAGTGATGACAAAATATTCTTAATTTCAGTGAGGTCAAATAATGGTATAGAGGAGTCATTATTTTTATTTATTATAGAATAGGTGTTGGCTTTATCAAAGACTGAGCAAAAATATCTATTGAAGTGATTTGCTATCCCCTGATCAGATGTTATAGTGGTTCCATCATCTTGAAGTGGACCAATTTGTCTTATATTCCCCTTATTACTATTAATATATGAATACAAAGATTTGTGATTTGTTTTTGAATGAGCTAGGTTAAATTCAAATTTAAGTTTTGCCATTTTAATTGATTTTTTTTAAGGTGGAGATAGCAGTTTTATGTCTATGCCTGGAAGTAGGACTAGGATTTTTTTTTTATATTTCCTGAATAAACACTCTTTGAATTTAATTAGTTTATCAACTGTTTTACTAAACCATACAGGAACTTTACCTTTATTGTTATATTTTGTTTTGGTTGGAACATAAATTTCTTCTAGGTCTTCATATGCAGTATTTATCAGTTTGCTCCTAAATAATTCAGTCCAGTTTATTTTATTTAGTTCAGTGTTAATCTGTGCAGAATTTCCTTTATTAAGGACTTCCGGTGATGTCACTGGGATAGCTGCTAGCTAAGCCTCACAGCTCTCCTCCCTCCGAATCTAAAAATAAAGCTCTCGCTAAAATAAAAATTTTGAAATCGCTGAATACCGACTCCCTAAATAGCGGAAGATGGCAGGAAAACAACAGCACAACAGAAACCCCAAGATGTCAAATGGTTCAGCAAAGTTTAAGCAACTAGTGCTCGATGAGGACATGGAGGGGTTTGCGGTCCAGACTACCTGTAGGCGCACGGCATCAGAATCCTCAGGATAAGCGGATGCTATGGGAAAAATGGACCCTGAAATCATGCACAAAACCTTTAAACAGATTCTTTCAACAGTTACAAGAATTGATTCATCTCTGGTAGACCTCAAAAAAGAGGTACAAATACTCAATAAAAAAGTGACACTCAATGCTATGAATCTCACTACAGTTTCGGAGGCCCAAGAACGACTAGACAGATTAGTCCTGCTGCTGCTCCAGAGAGATAGAGAGACTCAACGCGGTATGGAGGACCTAGAGAATAGATCCCGCAGGAACAATTTCAGAATCCATGGAGTCCCAGAGGATGCCGAAGAGGGGTTCCCCTCTACAGCTGACTTTGTGCAGCATGTAGTGCGGTCAGTATTATCCTTACCTTCAGATATTAAGCTGGACATTGACCGTGTGCATAGATCGCTTGTTGCAAAACCTCAAGACCCTGCAGCTAAGCCACGTTCTCTTATAGTCCGCATGGTCTTTTTTCAGAGCAAAGACTGGATTTTACAAGAGGCCTGGAGGCATAGGGACCTCAAATATAAAGAGGCACCTATTTTCTTCGACCAAGATTTCTCGGCGGCATTGCAGTTAGAGCGGCAAATGGTTAAAGGGGTTATTAGAGACCTCAAACAAAAAAAAGGAACCAAAGCAGTTGTTGTTCCCAGCTAGGATCAAAATTTACCTTGATACCGGCGTACAAATCTTTCCTGGCCTGGTGGAAGCCGCGCAGTTTCTTAAAAATCTAGAAATACCCTTCCCCGATCTGGAGATGCAAAAGCTAGAAAGCAGCCTTAAGTCAGAAATGTGGTTCAAAGCCCCCAACTCCAGAAGCAGGAAAAGAGCAATTCTGGGATCATACCCACAGGAGTTTTCCTTGGATATCCGAGATCTGATCATGAAAACCAAAGTAAGACAACAGGAGGATGGGCGACTAAACCAATCGACCGAGGGCTGAAACTGTCGAAAAGGTAGTAGAAAGGCCTAAAGTGTCGGTCGCGGTGGATCTAATTACCGAAGAACTGGACAGATTCAAGGGATCCTTATGTGGGGAATAAAAGGGATGTGAGGGATTGAAAAGAACTTATAAGCAAGAAAAACAATTCGCCTTTTCAACTCGCATAGACATTTATACGGCTGACTTTAAAGTAGGATGGTTGTATGTTCCAGAAAAGGGGTGGGGGGGCAAGGGAATGAATATGAGAAACCGCTACACAGGACCATATATTCAAGGTCAGAGATGCATCCTTGGTCGAAAGGTGAAGACTCTATAAGGTAAGAGGAGCTTTATAGATGAAGGGGCAAAAGGAATCTCAGGGGAAAGGCATACTTGTATGACGTAGTTATATCTTTGTGAGTGGGTAAACATGAGAAACGAGTCAGAAAGCCTATAAAAAGAGAGGTTAAAGTGGTACAGTACCAAAATCTGGGGGTCCCTTCGATAAATATCGGGCTAGAAATTCCCAAAGATGAAACTAGAGACAAGGAAAGGGGGTATTGAAGTAGTCTGGAGAAGCAGAGGGAGAAACGCAGAAAGAAATAAAGGCAAGGCAGGATTTAGGATTAGTTTGAAAACCCCAGAAGATAGGGCAAATGGGTTTAAAGGACTAGAGAAAGAGAGATAAGGGAGGAGCATGCAAGGAGAATGTGTCTGCTCTAAGAATAACCAGTCGGACCAGCTTAAGAGAGACTAAAAGGACTTGATGCCGATATCGGGACACACCACATCAGGCGAGTCCGACGAAGTCATGGGGTGTGATTGGGAAAGGTCTTGGGGGGGGGAGACAGAGGGAGTGAACATAGGGATATGTGGGAGGGTAGATGAGTCTGGAATTTTTAGAATCGCAACTGCTCCTTCGTCTCTCATGGTCCTTCCCCTTCGAGAGACACATATAAAATAGGTTGACACATCACCATAGAAGTATTAGATATGGGGGACATCCTTTATTATAGGTTAAGTATAACCCCTGGAGAACCTCCTTGGTAAAAGATCTGGGAAGGGGGAAAAACAGGGTAGTAGGAATTAGCCCCGGATGCAGGTAACTTGTAATCCCAGCCCACCAATCTCCCCCGACCAAGAGAGCAACTTCAAGGGCAATGCCACAGGAAAAAGGTTCCCACTATAACAGAGCCCAAAAGGGGTCGAAACAAAACATGGATTGTATTACAGTAAGTTGACTAGGAAAAGATCTAGAGCAGCTGAGAGATAAAAACGTATTAAAAAGTAAAAGGGGGCGGGAAGGGGAAACTAAAGAGGGATATTTAAAATCGAATTTGTAGCTTCGGTTAGATCCGGCAGTGATGGGCTCAAAGGGGTGTAAGGGGTCTCCCAGAGGGGAGTCCATCTATGCCTCTTGCCCCAATTAGTGGGGCACTGATAGGGTCGAGTTGACCTCCCACAGTTTTTCTGTGGGCTTCACATGGAAGTCAAGAAAAATGAAACTAAAACTGTTGTGTATATAGTTTTAAAGTTTGTTGTTGGAAAAGTACCAAAAGTAGGTACTAAGCTCACAGTTAAATGTTTAAGTTGTAATGGTTTAACAATTTTAAGTTTTAATTTAAAGGTCTTGCAGGCTGGACGGAAACCAAAGAAGAAAGGTAAATATGGAAAAGGGTTCACAGCAGACATACCTTTCAAGGAGATATGGCCTCACTGAGAGTTATCTCCTACAATGTGAAAGGAGTCAATTCCCCAATCAAACAGACTAGATTGCTAACTGAACTCCAACATTTAGGATGTAACATACCTTTTGTACAAGAAACACACCTCTCTCAGTTGGAACACTCTAAACTTAGAAGGAGATGGGTGGATCAAGTAGTATCATCATCACATCCTACCAATAAAAAGGCAGGGGTAGCAATACTTTTTAAATGTAATACCCCTTTAAAGATACAATCTATGGAAGAGGGGTTTCAAGGTAGATTTGTCAGGGCAACTTGTATGGTGCATAATGTGACTCTGCATTTAGTAAATATATATGCCCCCAACGTGGGCACAGGATTCCTGAGAGATGTCTTTAATAAACTAGCTGACTTGCACCAAGGCCAGATGTTAATCAGAGGGGATTTTAACACGGTACTCTCACCACAGCTGGACCATTCATCTGGTAATTCAAACACTAACAAAGTAGCAAGTAAAAAACTCAGGGCTTTAATAGCGGAATTTGGTATGGCAGATATATGGAGAGCACAGCATGGGGAAGAAAGGGACTACACCTTTTTCTCCGGAGCACAAAGTTCCTATTCACACATAGACTTTTTTCCTCACACATAAAACTGACCTGCACCTATTTCAGCATTCAAAAATATATCCTATCACCCTGTCTGACCATGGCCCAGTCTTGGTTAACCTTAATATAGGTCAGGAAAATAAAACACCCTTGTGGAGACTTAATGTATCCTTGTTAAATGAGAAGCATTTCATAGAGCTTATAGACCAGACAATTAAAAATTTAGAGAAAGACTCCCCTAGAGAGGATTGCTCCCTGATGTTATGGTGGGACACCCTAAAAGCTGTGGTAAGGGGGCAAATAATTAGCTATGCCTCAGCTAAGAAAAAAACAGGCAATAGCCACAGAAAAAAACCTTAGGGACAAACTAGCAGACCTAGAGGCTAAACATAAGAAAGGCACAGGATCAAAGCAAACACTTAAAGACCTAAACCAAGTTCGATCTGAACTACAAACACTAGAGAACAAAAAGGCGGAGGGTCTCCTTAGATACACCAACCAAAAATACCATGAAACAGGGGGAAAAGCTCTGAGACTTCTTGCCATTCGTCTCCGAAAGAGGCAAGCCGAAAGGAACATTTCAGTTATTCGGGATAGATCAAACCCTGAAAGGTGCTGGGTTAAACCAGTAGAAATTGCCTCCCAGTTTAGGGCATTTTATAAGGAACTCTACACAGAAAGCAGAACAGAAGGAGGAGTTAAATCAGAAACTTTAAACTTTTTAAACCAATCAAGTTGCCAAATCTCCCTACAAAGGCTCAGGAAGCGCTCTGTGCCCCAATTGTGCTCCCAGGTCGCTCCTGCAAAAAGCTTTCAGCTTAGTGTGCTATACCTGGTTAAACAACTAAATAAAAAAAAAAAATTAAGGAACAGGAGATCTGGAGAGCCATTAGAGACCTCCCGACTGGGAAAACGCCAGGGACAGATGGGCTGCCAGCTGAATGGTACAAGAAGTTAAGTAAAACTCTAGTCCCCAGACTAATGCACATTTATAATGCGAGCCTAGAAGAGGGTATGTTCCCTAAGTCATGGCAGAAGGCACTGGTTACGGTTATCCCAAAGCCTGGAAAACCCAGATACATAGACAGTGTCGGCAGATAAGGGCCTGTGGCCCACCCAGTCTGCCCATTTGAGCTTGTAAGTTCAGTTTATGTTTTCCTAGAGGTCTGTTGCCCTTTACCCCTGACCTCCAGAATTCCTTTATGTCTATCCCATGCATTCTTAAATCCCATGACTGTTTCAGCCCCCACCACCTCCTCTGGCAGGGTGTTCCACTTGTCCACCACCCGTTCTGTGAAGAAATTCTTCCTCACTTTTCCTCTGAATCGTCTTCCCTCCAACTTCATCCCATGCCCTCTAGTCCTGGAACATCTTTTTTGCTTAAAAATAGTGTATTCCTGCACCCTATTCCTCCCTGTAAGATACTTGTATGTCTCTATCATATCCCCTCTCTCCCTCCTCTCCTCCAGGGAGTATGTATTCAGTTCCTTCAACCTGTCCTCATAGGACTTGTGATGCAATCCATGTACCATCTTTGTTGCCCTCCTCTGAACCTTCTCTACCCTGTCTATATCCTTACATAGGTAAGGTCTCCAGAACTGTACACTGTACTCTAGGTGGGGCCTGACTAGTGTCTTGTATAGTGGAATTATGACCTCCCTTTTCCTGCTGGTGATGCCCCTGCCTATGCATCCCAGCATCCTATTTGCTTTACCTGCTGCCTTGTCACACTGTGCCTTACCTTGAGGTCATCGAGATGATAACCCCAAGATCCTTTTCCTGCTTGGTGCATGCTATATCCTCATCCCCAACTGATATATTGTGCCAGGTTTTTGTGCCCATATGCATTATCTTGCACTTTTGCATTGAATTTCAACTGCCAAACCCTGACTATTCTTCAAGTTTCTGCAGGTCCCTTCTCATTCTGTCTACACCCTCTGGTGTGTCTACTCTGTTACACAGCTTTGTGTCATCAGCTAACAGTGACATTCTGCCTTCTAGGTCCTGCGCAATGTCACTGATGAAGATGTTGAATAGGACCGGTCCCAGCACTGATCCCTGTGGTACCCCACTGGTCACTCTTCCCTCTGTGGGTGACAGCCATTTACCACCACCCTCTGTGTCCTGCCACCCAGCCAGTTACCTACCCACCACACTACTGTCCTGCCCACACCCATATTCCCCAGTTTGTGTAATAGTCTTCTATGTGGCACAGTGTCAAAGGCCTTGCTGAAGTCCAGATAGACCATGTCCACTGCCCTCCCCGATCCACCTCCCTAGTCACCCAGTCAAAAAATTCAACGAGGTTGGTCTGACTTGACTGCCCCCTGCTGAAACCATGCTGCCTTGGGTCCTGTAGTCCATTGACAACCAGATGTTCCACCAGTCTCTCCTTCAGTAGTGATTCCATGATCTTCCCCACTACCGAGGTGAGGCTGACTGGTCTGTAGTTCCCCGCTTCCTCTTTGTTCTCACTTTTGTATAAGGGGACTACATCTGGTGTCCTCCAGTCTTTGGGTACCTCCCCTGTTTCCAGTGATCGGCTAAACAGGATAGCCAGAGGTTCAGCCACTACCTTTCTTAGCTCTTTAAGGACCCTGGGGTGCACACCATCTGGCCCCATTGCTTTATCAACTCTTATTACTTCCAGTTCCTTCAGGACCCTTTCTCGAGTAAAGGGACTGGTGTCCATTTCTGCACCATTCTCACCCCTTGTACTCCCTTCAGACCCATTACCCTCCTTTTCTTCAGTAAAGACTGAGCAGAAATACCTGTTCAATATGTCAGCTTTACTGTTGTCATCCTCCATGCGGCCCCCATCCTCCCCCTTCAGTCTCACTACCCCTCCCTTTGCCTTTCTTTTTTCACTTATGTACCTGTAAAAGGTTTTGTCCCCTCTACCCACTGATTTTGCAATGTGTTCTTCTGTCTGAGCTTTGGCTTCCCTTACTGACCTCCCTGCCTCCCTTTGCTTCTCCTGGTACTTCTCCCTATCCCCTTCTGCATGTGACTTTTTGTATTGCCTGAATGCAATCTTTTTGGCTTTCACTTTCTTTGCTACCTCTTTGGAAAACCATAATGGTGTCCTCTTCCTTTTCCTCTTGCTAACCGGCTTAATGCATAATTCTGTTGCTCTTGTAATCCCCATTTTAAATACTGCCCACTGTTCCTCAACCCCTGATTCCTGCCCCATTCCTCTTAATGCCTCTTTCAAGTATCTCCCATTTTCCCAAAGTCTGCCCCCTAAAATCCAGGATACATGTTTTTGTGTGGTTTGGTTCTGCTCTTTCGTGATTTCAAACCACAATGACTGGTGGTCACTGCTCCCAGGTGCTCCCCACTGTTACCCCATCACACTGTCCCTGTTTGTGAGCACAAGGTCCAGTATTGCCTTCTTCTGAGTTGGTTCCATGACCAGTTGCTTGAGGAAGGCACCCTGAAGGGAGTCCAGGATAAATCTGCTCCTAGTTGATGCTGCTGCTGGGATGCTCCAGTCCACATCTGGAATATTGAAGTCTCCAACCAGTACTACCTCACCCTTGTCTGCCATCCTTTGGATGGCCAGCATCCGCTCCCTATCTGTTTCTTCCTCCTGGGCTGGTGGTCTATAGACCACACCTGTGCGGATGGCTGGCCCCATTTTCCTTTCCAGCTTAACCCACAGTATCTCTCCCCCATTTTGTTCCTCCTGGATCTCTGTGGCCCTTATGTTCATCCTTTAGACCCATTTCACTACTTAATCAGGACCTAAAAATCTTAACTAGTATTCTAGCAACAAGATTGCAGCAATACATAGAGCTCCTAGTCCACCCTGATCAAACAGGCTTTATACCACATAGACATCTTCAGGACAATGTCAGCAAACTTCTGAACATTGTCACATATAAACATCCTTCTAAGACTAACCCAATGGCAATATTCTTGGATGCCAAAAAGACATTTGACAGGGTGAACTGGGTCTATATGGGAGAAGTAATGTCCAAGATGGGGGTGGGGGCAACTTTCTTAAATGGGTAAATCTATGTTACCAGAACCCAACAGCTCGAGTCAGAGT
The DNA here is from genome assembly GCA_016271365.2 of Neoceratodus forsteri. NCBI lineage: Eukaryota > Metazoa > Chordata > Ceratodontiformes > Ceratodontidae > Neoceratodus > Neoceratodus forsteri. The sequence continues at coordinate 369,055,470 of CM057451.1, read as the reverse complement.
GAATGGAATAAATTCAGAATTCTTCTCTATAAACAGAGGAACAAGACAGGGATGTCCACTGTCCACATTACTGTTTGCCCTAACCATGGAACCATTCGCACAGGCTATTCGTGAAAACCCAAATATAAAAGGGATAATAATAAATAATACTGAAAATAAAATTTCACTATATGCCAATGGCACAGTATTATATATAAAAGAACCAGAAACTTCAGTTCCTGAGTTGCTTCAACTGCTGAATAGATTTGGTCAGATTTCGGGCTTTAAAGTGAATATTGAAAAAATGGAAATCTTAAGTTTAGATGGACCCCCACACGAGAACTTACAAAACCTTCTATCTTTCAAATGGGTCAAGGATAAAGTCAAATACTTAGGAGTATCAATACCAACAGACCTAACTAAACTGCACCTTTATAATTATCAGGCACTAAAAGAAAAAGTTTATGAAGATTTACAGAGATGGCAAAATTTACCAATTAGCTTCATGAATAGAGTGGAGGCTATTAAGATGAACATCTTACCTACATTCCTATTTTCATTTTCAACTCTGCCTATACTTATAGACGGGGATGAGTGGCGAGAACTAAGAAGGAAGTTATCCAAATTTATATGGGCGGGGCGCCATCCACGTAAGAAATGGGGCATTTTGACCGAGGCTAAAAGCAAGGGAGGAATGGGTGTTCCTGATCTTCTAAAATATTATTTGGCAGCACAAACAATGCCAGTTTTAAAAATGTTAAAATCTGAACAAAAGGGTGGTTGGTACATGCTGGAGGAGAAGGCACACCCCTGGATCCCCCTGCAGTTTTTACCCTGGACAATTAAGCCCTCTGATCTGAAAATCCTAAACAATGTTTGGACAAGAAACACCCTCAAGATCTGACTTAGAGTCAGACAGTGGTGGGAGATCTTTTCTCCCACACGGAAATACATTCCTCTAAAATACTTACCACAGTTCCCAGCAACACATAAAGATCAGTGCTGGAATAGATGGTCGGATAAGGGGCTTAGATATCTACATCAGATGGTTAACAGTGAGGAAGTCAAAACATTTGCACTTCTTCAAGAAGAATTTGGACTTTCACATAAAGAATTTTTTAGATACCTACAGTGCAGACACTTCATAACTAGCACAGTTGGGATTGGTGCCATACAAAATGACCCAGCCCCACCATTGAGATATATGTATCAAAAAAGCTGCATGGATGACACCCGGAAAATTATCACATACATACAACAAACCCTACAAGAAGGTTCAGGTATCCTACACATCCAAGCGGTTGAAAATAAGTGACAAGTTGAATATGAATGCCAAATATCAGACAAGGAATGGTCTCTTATCTGGCAGGGAATACACAAAACAACCAATTCCCCTATGTGGAGGGAATTTAGGTGGAAAGTCTCAACAAGATATTTTATCACCCCAGATATTTCCTCAAAATATAGAACCTTCCATACTAATAAGTATTGGAGAGGCTGCTCAGACATAGGATCCCAGTTCCATATGTTTTGGAGCTGTCCCAAGCTCAGGGACTTTTGGGCAGAAATCACTAATGCTATTAAAGAAATCCTAGAACTGGAAATCGTACCAGAGTTTCCTCATGTGATATTGGGACTCCCCCCCCCCACCCAGAATTAAAACAAAGGCCCAAAGATACCTATTTTATGTATATTAATAGCAGCAGCCTCCAAAGCTGTTACGCAAAAATGACTTTCCCCAGATAAGATCACTTACTCTGGGTGGTGGAGAAATGTAATCAATATCAAAAATATGGAGGCTCTCACAGCTACACTCAGACTCCGAACAGACCAATTTAATTCAAGGTGGCTCCCATTCTATGAATATGTAAAAGCTAAAAAAGGCACCCCAGTGTTAGATCAATTCCTAATGAGATAGGCTTTATAGGTTGCTGGACCAGGGGAGACAAAGGGAAAACCTTTGCAGTACCAACCGCCAGCCTGCAAGACCTCATCACATTTTATTTTACTCTATTTTGTTTTATTTTTGTTACTTTATCTGTGTTTTCTTTGGGTTAATAGTTAAGCTGTTCTTAGGTATATATTTTGGGAATAATATTAAGTTTATACTAACTCCCCAAAATTAAGTTTGGGGGGAACCTATCACCCTTTTCTCCCTACCCTTCTCCACTCTCTCCCCCCCCCTTTTTTCCTTTGTTTTGGTTAGCTGCAGAAAAGATTAGATGTACTTATATACAGAATATATTAATCTTAAATACAGAGGATAAGTTTGGAAATAGGAAAGACGCAAGACAATAAGTTTGGTGTTGATAATCGCATATTAGTTTATTAGAACAGACTGAATGTAAGATGACCAAGAGTAGTTGGACAGGAGGAAAGAAATGATGAAGGCGAGTATTTCCTAGTGGAGGAAAGATGAGAAGATCGCTGGGTAAAAGCTCCATTGGAACAGTTCCCACTATGTGGTCCAACCTACAAACACAAAAACAAAAGCATAATTAAAACAGTATAATAAGCTTGAAAGTGGATGATTATAAACTATAACAAGTAAGACATGGACAACAATCTTGGTTAACAGGTAGTCTGATTATTACAGTGTTGATTAAAAAAAAAAAAAGGTATGTCTTTCCTGCATCTTGATGTAATGAAGTTTACTGTAAATTGAAATGGAATATGGAAAAATAATAAAAATTAAGTTCCAAAAAATAATTTCCTTTATTATAATCCTTATATTTAATATTATTAGTAATCTTGGGAATTTGAATGAGAATACTCAGAAATAATGAGTTATGATCACTGTTACCAATTGGGGCCATAGTATTCATGTCAGAGAATTTATGTCCCACATTTGTAACGACCAGATCCAGTATGTTATTCCCTCTAATGGGTTGGCATACTAACTGATCCAGACCCAGTTCCATAAATGGTGTTAGGAATAATTTGTCGTGATTATTTTTGGCTAAAAAAGAGTTCCAATCAATACCAGGCATGTTACAGTCTCCTAGGATGAGAGTATCACCTTTATGGGCCATATCCATGGTAATATTTATTAAATCAGATGTGTATTGCATATCTGCAGTAGGTGATCTATAACAAACCCCTAGTGTAAGTTTTGGGTGACCTCTCAATTGAATAGAGACCCAAAGAGATTCAGTATATGTTTGTATTGAAATATCATGTGAGGGAATATATTCTCTAATGTAAAGACACACACCCCCACCCATTTTGTCAACTCTGTCTTTATGATAGAGTTTAAAATTAGGGATATGTCTAGACCAAGCTGAAGAAGAATCCCACCATATCTCAGTGACAGCAATGATACCTAGGTCAAGCAGGATACATTTGGCTTTCAGTTCTGACATTTTGAAGCTGTTCAGGGATCTAGCATTAAATGACAATACATTACAGGTTCTATCAGTATAGTTTTTGTTACCCCTATTAAAATAATTAGGAACTGTCCCATTTTCCCCCATGCCATTTAGTTTAAAATGTTATTAATCACAGACACTATGGTTTTGCCCAACAGGGCAGCCCCTCTTCTGTTTAGATGTAGACCATCCCAGCAGAAGAGTGAGTCCCTGTCACAAAAATTCTCCCGTTGTGGGATGCAAAAAATATTTTGTTTAAGGCACCACTTTCTAAGCCATTCATTTGTTTCTTTGATTAGGCATGTCATATCATAAGTAGCTCTAGGCACCAGAAATATCTCTGAGAAACATATGGTGCAACCTTTCTTAGTTAGTAAATTGTATAATGCCACATAAATATTTTCTTATCCGTAGGGGATTGGTGCAATTAATATCATTTTTCTTGCATGTATAATAACTAATGGGTTATGACCTGAATTGGAAAGGATGTCGTTAACCATTCCTGTAATGTCAGAAACTTTGGCTCCCCTAAAACTGGAGCATGTTCTTGTTGTTTTATCAGGATTACAAATAACCCTATTGAGATGTTTTATAATGGAATCCCCAAGCACAAAAACTTGGCGTGGTTGAACCAAAGGGGCCGGGGTTCTGGAAGTATCCATCACATTGTCGTCTGACCTAGGAGGAGTTGAGGTAAAACTGGTCTTGGAGAGGGAATGCCCATTAAAACCATTGGATGTATTTTGAGAGGGAGTGGGAGTTTTAGATTGACTAGGATAACCTTGTTGAGGGGACTGGGGTCCCAAGTCAATAAGGGCTATTGGTGGGGGCTCATTATTATTAGAAGGCGATGCACGCTGTGCATTTTCTACTAAGGCATCATCATTCTGGCTATTTTCAGTTAAGGTAGAAAGTACTGTGAAAGAACTTTGGATTGTCAAACAGAACTGATCAGCTCTAAGACCCTTTTTACACGCACTTGAGCTGGTTACTAATGTGCAGTCATCATTTCGTTCAGGCTCATCAGCGTCACCTTCTCTGCCCCGCTTTCTCAATATGGATCAATATGTATTATTATAATTGCTTGGGGTAAAGTCTGCATGGCCATTACTAGAAGTAAGGTTGGAATGACACACTGGTAGGTTGACAGGAGAAAGAGATGTTAAGGATTTTATAGTCTTATCCATATCCTTAGTTAGGCTCAGAGGGGAAGAGGGGACTGTTTAGTGCTTGAAAACATTTATACCTATCAGCTTGGCTATTTTCTAGCTGTTGTAGTTGTTCTGAGAAGATTGCTATTTCTTCTAGCAATTGTTTATTAACAGTATATTTATCACAAATAAATCCATGATTTGTGCTTAGTGGTACTTGTACCAAGTGATACATGCAGCAATTCAAACATTTAATGCCTATTTCACCATCCAAAGTTATGTTAATTGATGAAGCAGAAACAGTTTTATTACTGCCTGGCTCTGGTTGAGTTGCATGGTTAGAATCCATTTTCCCCTTATTTATATGTTTTTTGATGTTATTCTCATATTAATGCAACAGCTACGACTTCGAGATATAACCCAAAGGCATTTACAATACCTTAATGTTCTTAAGTCCGGTATAGAACTTGCAACCCCTCACCCTGGTTCTATGAGACACCCTATGTCAAACATAAAACACGCACACTAAGCTACGTGTCTTGCGCAACACTTCTTCATCGCGTGGTGACACGCTGTCAACTGCTCACCACAGGACTCTGTTAAATAGCCAGCCATGACCCGACTAGGACTTCCAGGGTCACAAGCTGGACAAGCAACACAGAATTAGTTGTTCCAAAATGAATATAAAATTTGTACATCCACTCATACTTGGATAGCAGTTTAAGACTGGCTGCAATCAGCTTGAAATAATAAAATATGCAATTCCCCCCAACGAGTTGTAGTTCCTGAGAAGCAGGAAAAACTACAGCTCCTCTTCCTGCTCCGTAAGTGGTAACAGGGCTCAGCTGCCTTGCACAGGCAGGATCAAGAGACTGCGCAAAAGTAAACTACACACTTGTTTAGATTAAGCGAGGTAAACCCCAGAATTCTAAAAGAACTAAGGAGAGAACTAGTGACACCATTGACTACTCTTTTTAACAAATCATGGGAGGATGGTGTGGTACCTAAAGACTGGAGGAGGGCGTATTTATTTAAACATTTGGTAACCGGGAAAGGCACACTGAGCCAAGGCTCATTTCCAGGTGCTACCCGGGGAAAATAAGGGAAGTGGGTACAAAAAGAAAATGTCAAAAACAATTACAACAGCAATACAGCCACAATTACATAGCATAAGTAGGGCAATTACAGAGGCAAAATATGTACATATTTCATACGAGCAGAGGTAGGGAGGACATTGAAACTCAGTAATTAGTAAGATGATAAATCATGGGAGATACAAAGCAGTGCAGCAAACAAAAAGGAGGAAACAGTATAGAGCGTAAAATGGATAAAATAGAACTAAGGTAATAGGCTAGGTTAGTAGTATTTAATTGCTGTCAGGTGGCATGGGAGCAGGTGGGAGGAGCCAGGAGGCATAGCTGAGACCTGATAGAGGGGTGCAAGAGGGAGTTGTGTAGAACAGAAGGCTGAGAATTCCACAGTGTGGGGAGATGATAAGTGTAGGCAGATTTGCCCTTGTTTGATGATGGTTTAGGTAAGGAGAAGGAGCAGGCATCCCTGGAATGGAGGGAGTAGGATGTGGGTTGAGAGGAGGTGAGGTGATCTGAGAGATAGGAGGGAGAAGGTTAAACCATAATTTAGAGATAAAGGGAGACAGAGTGAATGAGGCACTGGTGGGGAATGAGAGGGAGATTCAGAGTAGAGAGGAGGGAGCAATGGTGGGTCCTCAAGGAAGCATTTGAGGCAAAGCGGCAGATGGCATAAAAGAGAGAGAGTCAAGTCTGGCAAGCAGGGAAGAGGGGGTAGTGTAGAAGATTATGTCAGCATAGTCAAGTATAGGCAAAATAATTTTTGTGAGACTTTCATGGTGGACAGGGAGGGAGAGAGAGTCCTTGTTACGATAAAGAATGCCTGGCTTTAGACACAACTTCAACACTAGATAATCGATATGGTGAGAGAAATTTAGTTGAGGGTCTAACCAAACACCCAAGTACTTATAGGATGCAACTTCATTTAGGGGGGTTTCTTCAAGGGTGGTGATGGGAGGGGAAGGAAAGGATTTTGCCAGTCTTAGGGAGGTACTGAAGGTCATATAGACCATTATTTAGATCTTCATCGGGGATGTGATTCACCTTCACAAAAGTAGGAGCAAGACAGAAGCAGGAAACTATAGACCTGTCAGTTTGACCTCAGTGGTAGGGAAAATGATGGAATCACTTCTGAAGGAAAGAATTGTTGAGTACCTAGAGGCCAGTGGGGCACATGACCCAAGGCAGCATGGATTCACAGCGGGAAGGTCATGTCAGATGAATCTAATCAATTTCTTTGACTGGGTGACCAAAGTAGAACTAGGGTAAGGGTGGATGGCACTACCTAGAGTTTAGCAAGGCATTTGACACAGCCCCACACAAAAGATTAATAAACAAATTAGCCAGCCTGGGAGCGGGTCCCAGGGTAGTAGCCTGGGTAAAACATTGGCTGGACAACAGGACACAGAGGGTAATAGTAAACAGAGTCCACTCTGAAGAAAGGAGGATTACTAGTGGGGTACCACAGGGTTCAGTACTGGATCTGGTCCTTTTTAATGTCTTTATAAGTGACATTGCAGAGAGACTGGAAGGAAAAGTATACCTTTTTGCAGACGACACAAAGATTTGCAACAGGGTTGATACGCAAGGGGTGGGTGGAAAGGATGAGAAGGGTTAGAGGAATGGTCAGAAGTATGGCAGCTTAGATTCAATGCAAAGAAGTGCAAAGTAATGCACCTAGGAGACAAAAACCCAGGGGAACTGTACACAATGGGGGAGAGGTAGTAACAACAACAAAAATTGAAAGGGACCTGGGGGTAGTTATATCAGATGACCTAAAGGTTAGCCAGCAATTTGAGAAGGCAGAAGAGATGGCTGAAGGGATACTGGGATGTATAGGGAGAGGTGTCACCAGTAGAAAACATGAAGTTGTTATCCCTCTGTACAGACAGTTGGTGAGACTCCATCTGGAGTACTGCGTGCAGTTCTGGAGACTCCATCTCCGCAAGGACATAGACGGGATGGAGGCAGTCCAGAGAAGGGCTACTAAAATGGTGCAGGGTCTGCACCAGAAGCCACATGAAAAGAGACTAAAGAAGCTTAATATGTATACCCTTGAGGAAAGGAGGGAGAGGGGGGACATGATAGAAACTTTTAAGTACCTTAAGGGAATCAACAAAGTCCAAGAGGGTAGCATCTTTCAGAAAAAGAGGTGTACAAGAACAAGGGGACACAATTTGAAGATGGAGGTGGATGGCTCGGGGCAATGTGAGGAAGTATTTTTTCACAGAGAGGGTGGTGGATGCGTGGTACAGCCTTCCTAAGGAGGTTGTGGGGTCAAAAACAGTGGGGGAATTCAAGAATGCATGGAACAGACATAAGGCAATTCTTGTGGGGGGTAGGAAGAAGTAGGCTGTTGGTTAACTAGGATCTGCAGCTTATCCAATAGGTAGGGAATGGGCAGACTAGGTGGGTCAAGCAGTCCTTATCTGCCATCAATGTCTATGTTTCTATGCCTTCATTTTCTTAGTTCCTAAGACTAACAGGCTTTTCCATCTCTTAGTCCCAGAAGTACACCAACATGATCTTAGTATTAGAAGTATGTTCATCAGGTATCCAGAACTTTAATTGGAGAAAAATCCACAAGATCTTCTACTACAACATCAGCATTGGTTAAATTCCAGTCTTCAGTTTGAGGTAGGTTGTGGACACACACTGCTCAGTCAGAAAGTCAACAGACTGATGCAAAAAACACACTGCAGTTGTGCCGATCCTGAGCTTCTGGTGCATGTTACACTTACATAGATAAAGGCAACAGCAAGCAGATTCTTAAGTATATTTTAATGTTCTCACTCCCTTATTTTGAAATCACCACAACACAGCTCTGTTGCCACCTGTGACTTTGCATGTTGTGCCCACTCAAGTACCTTTTTTATTAAGCAGTTTCATTTCCCTAATTGGGACAACAAATGTTCAAAAATATATGCTAAGTTTACATAAAATGAAAACAAAGTCTTACTTCAGGATTAGCAAGGGTTAATATGAAAAGATTTAGCTTATCTGCTTGTAACCCCTAGGTGGCGCTATCCCAAGGGCTACTACCCCTGCCTGCTTGACTACTGACAGGTTGAGAGGTCTAGGTTCTATGGCGGGTGCCTCCACCCAGAGGTCAGGGTTTGTAGTGGTTAGACTAGCTTGATCACAGCCCTCTGGGACACCAGGACCCCCTTTGGTTCCCTCTAGTGGCTCACACAGTACACAGGAGTTACAGCCCCAATACCCCACATATACACACTGTTCACTCATAAAGTACCACTTACCCTCGAGACTGATTCTGCAGCATGTCTCTGAGGAACCCCTGTAAAATAAGGTTAAACAACATACACAGTGAAATACAATACTGTTTCCATTAAGTACCAACACCACAGACAGTATATATAATATAACAACAACAAATCTGATTTATTTAGGGGACAGTAACACGGGAGGGGGAAATCAGGTTAATTGGTGGCATTAAATCACAGTACTGTGCACACATACAGGGTCTGAAAAGTCACACTCTGGGTACCCAGATTGGAGGGGGGGGGGCTAGCCAGGTCTGTTGCCCGGGGTTGGACGGCAGGTGCAGATGGATAGGACCCTGTAGAAGAAAATATATCCACAACACCCAATTGTATTCTGGAGCCGGATGGCTCAGTCCATGAAGCAGTGAAACAACAAGAATTAGATGACACACTTGTGATTGAAAACAGGCTGCAGGGGAATACCCTGATTTGTACTCACAATACCCAAGCTGAGGACCGGATGGTGGATGTTCTTCTGGATTGCCAGAACAACAGGGCATGGAGACAAAGTCCTTGTGACTGGACCCCACTGCAGTTGATAGCAACCGGATTTAGTCCAAGACAAGCTAGGGTTTGCTTCCAGCTTCAACACACGGCACGGGGATTGGAAATAGCGATTTCCCACAGGCACTACACACATTCACATGTAAAAGGAAAGTACTATACCAGGCAGGCTGCTCCTCGATCCCGATCGCAATTACTGCAAACTACCCGGGAGCACACACAGCAGCTTCAGTTCCTGACAGACCGAGCGCAATTCAGCAATTTCTCCAGTCTTTTACAGGGTGAGCCTGGTTTCCACTCTTCAGACTTCCTTCTTTCTCTGCACAAATTGGATTCAGTCCGAACTGGCACTTACAACGGCTGTAGGCCGAACCTCAGGGCCTCACATGCACTTCCAGCACGAAATTATACACTGCAGAAGCACAGAGCTCCTTCTCTCTTCACTGTCATAACTGATCTCAGCTTTCCAGTAACAGAGCAGGGCATGTCCTCCAAATCCAAAAGGTTCCAGTTGGCTGATCTTCCTTGTCAGCCACAACCGGCTCCCTCTATTGGTGTAAAAGGCCAAGGTCCAAACTACATTTCCCAGAAGCTCTTTTCATATAATCCCCTTGTGGCTCGCTCCAAGTGAGAGTCCCAGTTCTGATTTGCCCAAAGTAGGCTCCAGTTCAAAGGTCCCAAATACTGATTGGCCCCATTCAGCAGTCCTGGACCCAAATGAGGTAGCAAGCAGACAGAGTTCGTGCTGTAACAAAAGGCAGGTCAGACAAACTGTATTTTCATTATCACTCTAAGTTCTGGTAAACAGTTACATCTTTCAGAAGAGCTCCCTCTGCGCTCTTAGCGACTGCAGAAATGGAGCAATTTGGCAGTAGCTCAAGCGGGACTCAAGCAGGGAAACACACAGACCCCCATCCAAATTAATTATGTCTGCAGGCAGACAGCTCTTAAAGAGACAGTATGTGGATGCTCAAATAGCACTCACTTGGAATCACATTTAAACAGCTCAGACGGCGGACACCGCCCAGACTTGGAGCATTCAGGCAAGCTCCTGGAAGACTTTTGGGAACCCCCATTTGCAAGGGGGTTACATGCTAATCAGAGACTATGCATTGATCATCTTTCCTAGAAATCTCCAGAACTGTGCTCAGTTGAATGCCCATTATATTGACTCCATCATATGGCTGGGCAGCAAAATGTTAGAGCAACGTCAGACAGAAATAAACCATAGAACTTGAAGAGCAGTTAAAGTGGATTAATGCCTTATAATTAAAAGATTATCATGGTCAAACTTTGGCAGCTCAAAACCCTATAACATTCTGGGTATTTGTTCCCTGAAGGTTTTAGTTACATGACAAAACCCTTAAAAACATTGTTGAATATTAATTTGCCCCTTAAGGAATGATAGTAGCATCACTGCAACTAAAACAATGTTATTTCTAGCTAAAGATAGAAATATTTAGCTGCATTTTTATTTGTAAGCATTTTTCACCAAATTTGACGCTTCCTTGAAAATGCAGGGATGATCCAGTACTTTGGGCACTGGTGCAGCGCTTAAAGGAAACAGATTATTTTGCAGGGCTTTACACATAGATATTACTTCACTAATACACTAGACATTAGCAAGCAATTGTTACTTTTGAAGATCAGGGTTAGATGGCTTGGCAGCCTTTAAGATGGCTACATAATTCCCTTGCTCTCAATACCCACTATCAAAATATGTTAAATTCCATCTCAGCTAACTTACCTTATTCTTCTCAAGTAACATAATTCATTGGGGTAGCTCTTCAGGATCTGGTAGTGCCTTCTCTACCCTAAAACCCACCACACAACAAACAGAGTCACTAAACCTACACCAGCTCATCAACGAACACACCAGACCCAACCCCCACTCCCACATCCGCACCTTCCTGGACTGGATCCTGCCTTCACACCCACATCGAATCTCCACCACTGGTACTCTCCCTTGATATATTCAGTGACCATCTTATGACCTATTGCATGTGCAAACTACAATTACCATGCTCCTTCCTACCTACCACTGGATTCACTCTCTATGCTCCTTAAACACCAAAAATCTACTACATGATCTTGCTTCCTCTGACTGGTCCCTTTTCTACATCTCAAATTATGTCAACACTGCAATCTCCCTCTTCTGCCACATACTAAATAATGCCTGGAACACGCATGCCCCCTTCCCCCATATCACCATAGGATGAGACATTTCCACCATCCTTGGTTGTCGGCTTACATCATCAAGCTCTGCAACACTCGCAACCGTGCTTGGGCACACTACAAAGTGACACACTCCCCCAGTGCCCTTTCTACCTATCGTACACTGAGAAATGCATGTATCAAAGCTATCAGGACAGCTAAATCTCACTATTTCAAGAACACACTACACGAAAACTTCAATTCCCCTCATAAATTTTGACAAACACTCTCCTCCCTTCTTAACCCCCCACCCAACTCCTCTTCTCCCTCCCTCCATATCGACAGTACTCTGGTCTCAGACTCTCACACTGTTGCCTCCACCCTGAATAAATATTTTGCTACCTGTGCCCTACCCTCCACCCCTGTCCACCCCTCCACTCCTCAGCCCAGTCCACCAACTCCAAACTCCCCTGCACCCCCCCCACACACACACCACGGCCATCTCCTTCTACCCCAAATAGCTTCCATCTCTTCTCTATCACTGCCCAGGAGGTGCTTCGTGCCCTCCTGTCCCTGAAACCATGCAAATCCAGCCCTGATGGATTTGACCATCTACTACGTGGGATCATCCTTCACAACCCTATGTAACCCCTCCCCCCCAGGTCACACCGCAAGACGAGCAATTTGTTATTCAGTGTGCCCTCCTGGTGAAACATTTCAATAAATAAATAAATAAATCTCAGCCATTGCTCATCCCCTGTCCCATCTGCTCAATCTCTTCATCTTTGGCACAGTTCCGCAGGCCTAGAAATCTGAAAAAGTGGTCCCCTTCATAAAGACTGTGACCACTCCTCTCCAGGTAATTACCACCCATCTCCCTCCTCCCTGTTTTAGCAAAGTTCCAAGAATCCCTTGTCCTTACCAGTCTCACCCACTTCCTGTCCTCAAATTTACTGTCCCCATATCAATCAGGCTTCAGAAAAAAATCACTCAACTGTCTCTTCACTACTCCGAGTGACAGACGCCATTCTTACTGGCATGGACCTAGGACACCTTACCTCACCTATATTCGTAGATCTAGCCAAGGCCTTTGATTCCATCTCCCAGCCTCTCCTACTCACCAAACTTGAATTCGCTGGCCCCCCCCAGTCAAAAGGTTCAGATCTTACCTTACTGGTGGCTCTCAATGTGTCCAGGCTGGTGAGGTACTTTCCACCACCCCCTCCCAATCCTAGCAGGTGTACCATAAGGCTTTATCTTTGGTCCCATCCTTTTCTCCATCTTTCTTAATGATCTCCATCTTGTGTGTTAATCCTCCCACATCCATCTATATGCAGACAACATCATTATCTACACTTCTTGCCCCTCGGCCTCTGAGGTGTCCTCTCAGCTGCAATCTGATATCATTCACATCCTGAACTGGTTCCAGGCCAACCAACTAAAAGTAATTACATCAGAAACAGTCTCCATGAATTTTGGCACCCCTCAAAAACTAACCAAACTCCCCACACCTCCCTCTTTCTCTTTCCTTGAAGGCACTACCTTGCTTGGACATAGTCCCGGCTTACAAGTACCTCGGAGTCTGGCTTGACAGCTGCCTGGACTTCGCATCATGTCAATTACATTTATTCCAAGCTCTGCTCCAAAGTCGGTGCTCTTTACAGAAAAAAAGATGCCTCTCCCTCCCCATTTGCTGGACTCTCCTCACCAAAACAATCTTAACACTCTTTTGCTACGCAGATGTTGTGTACAGGTCTGCCTCTGCATCCACCCTTTCCAGGCTGGACATCCTCTTCAATGCCTTTTGTCGATTCACCTTAAACGCACGCCCCTCTCAGAACTCATCACTGCACCCTCTACTCATCTCTATCATTCCCCTCCCTAACTTTCCACTGTAATCTCCACCCCTCCATCATCGCAGGCAAATATTGGTTCGACTCACTTACCCCCTACCTCGCCTCCCTTCTATCCCCCTCCCTCCACACTTTCTACTACCTCCGCTCTCTTTACTTTCATTTTTTCACCCCTCCACAACCTTGCTCCAACTCTGGCAATGCTGCTTTCTTCTTCCACTTCCCCCATTTGTGGTACACCCTCCCCTCCTCGCTCCAAATGTTGCCATCGCTAAACCTCTTTAAACATGCCCTCTACCACTCACCGCCTACACCCTGCTTGTGTCACCAATCTGACTAATCCCCTTTCCTGGGTTCAATCCTAAATCCTTCTCTGATTCATGTACTAGCTTGTGCCCTACCACAAATTGTTGTACCTTGCTCTCTGCATAGCCTATTCACTGTCATGACACTCTGTACCTACTGTATATATTTACCTCTTTATGTTTATGCCTCTCTGTACCCATGAATTGCTTCCTTACCCAGGCAAGTACTGTAACTCCCCTTTTTCATGGAGTTTAAAGTAAGAAAAGCCAATAGGCAGTTAAATTGTTTAATTTTGAATACATGCCATGTTTTTTTTTTTTGGGGGGGTGGGTGTACTGGATGCCACACACCAGCAGCACCCTTTACCAGAAATGTGAATTGCATTTTGAGCAATGCAAAGGTTTGAGCGTGCTTTGTTGTTTATCTTTAGAGTTTTGGGAGTTGTGGTACTCCTTTTAGCATGCTCCCTGTCACCACTTGTGTAAATTCCTGGGTGGTATTACCTTATTTAAAGAAGCCAATTAGGAAATGCACTGTAAGCCAATTTAGGCAGCATTCTATATTTCTGAGTAGCCACTGCAGGCATTTCAGAGCTGAGAAGCTAGTGTAGGGGCTATACCAAATGGGTCCCACCGTGAAGAGGTGGTATAGGTTGCTCACCTTGGAATTCAAATCTGAAAACTAAGAGGATCCCCCTTTTTCATGGAGTTTAAAGTAAGAAAAGCCAATTGGCAGTTAAATTGTTTAATTCTGAATATGTGCCATGTTTCTTTTTGGGGGGGTGCACTGGATGCCACACACCAGCAGCACCCTTTACCAGAAATGTGAATTGCATTTTGAGCAATGCAAAGGTCTGGGCATGCTTTTTTATTTGTCTCAAGTATTGTAACCTGCCTGACCCTTGTACTAATGTTTTTGCTTCAGTAATATTGTAGCCTGAAAGATATTATGTACTTGTGTCTTTCTGCCTCTGTACCTATGTACTGCCTCTTACCCAGGTATTTACTGTAACCTGCCTGACCCTATTGTACTAATGTATTTGCTTCTGCACTATTTGTAACCTGCCCAGTGCTGTGTACTTAAGTACTTTGCCTCCTTTTCCACCACCACCCCTCTGGGGGTTGCACCTGGAAACGAGCCTGGGCTCAGTGTGCCTCTCCCGGTTACCAAACTTTAAATAAATAAATACATTTCTCTGGATCAGTGCAGCACAGGCTAAGGAATCAGCCATGAGAGCTTTCCCTCACAGCTCCTCTCTCTGAGCAAACTGGGAGCTATAAAATGACACTAAAGCTGCAACTGCTCAAACCCAACGGACCCAATGGAGATAAAAACGATGTTTGCGCAAGTAAGGTGTCAGATCAACAAGTTCAAAATCACAAAACAGAGCACAAATTCTGACATGATCCAGTCTGCTCAACAAATGAATGTCACAGAGCAGTGGGTGGCAGGTACAGAAGATAGGACTGAGAGGCTCACAGCCTATATCAGGAACCAAGATGGTTGGGAAAACATGGATGTCTTACAAAAAACAGAGCCGATGCAACAATCTGTGAAGGGAAGACTGTTGGTTCTTTCCTGCAAAAGGCATTCTCAAAACTCCTGGGCACACAATACCCAGACAATCCAGAGACTGGTCATGTCTATGGGTTCCTGGCCCATCCACCCAAACCAGGGGATCACCCGAGGCCACTGTTGACTCAGCTCCTGTGGTATATGGACAAGAAGAATATCCTCACCTGGGTGAGACAAAAGGGATCATTGACATGGCAAGGACACATAATAAAAATGTCCTCAGACGTCTCACAGGAGCTACTGGCAAGAAGAAAGGCATATTTCCCCTACCTGCAGAGCCCTAATGGGCACAGGAATATTTAAGTCTCAGATATACTGCTGCACTCTGCATTACAAAGAATGGCATATCTCAGCAGTTCAATGCACCTGAGGCTGCTGAGGTCTTCATAGCAAATATATGGTCTGCTACAGATTGGACTACATATAGGCCTCATGGCACAGGAGGCTGCAATCCCGTACAAGCACAAACCATGGACACCACCCCTCAACCAGGAGCCATGCATCATCAAACACCTTGGTAGGGCCCCTCACTTGGGCCCCAGGATCCCTGGTATCCTTCACTTAAGCAGAGACACTGCAATTGCAAAGCCAGGGTGGCCCAAAACCCAGAGCAGACCAAAACAACATTGTAGCAGAAGTTGTAGCAGCAGCAGAGGCTCCTACATTCTCTGAAATTAACTCAGAATTGCTGGGTGGAAATCACTTTGCACCACTATTAAAGGCCCCTCCAGATGACATGACTCCTTCTGCCCCACAGCATATTTCACCTACTGAGACGCTGACAGAACTTATGGCCCAACCCAAATCTCAATAGAATTAAGTCCTGGCTGAAATCCTGGGCTGGTAGTGGCAGCTACAAATCTTCCTACCAGTGAACCCTCTGTCACTAATGATCAACACACTGCAGCAGCCATTCCCACTCAAGCATCACAAAAACCTTTGCCAACCTGAAAAGCGTGGACTGAGACTTTTCTGGTATCAGCAAACAACATAAGTTAGGAGGCCTTTTTGTGCTTCTCCTGGCCTGCAAATGACTAGTTTGATGGGGTTCAAACCTATCAGGATTCCCCAGCAGTTTAGATGCTGCATCCTGTTAAAGAGGCAACACCCTCTCATCAGATATCCTTTAAATGTTTCTTATCATTAGATTTTTATTGAAGAATTTTCTGTTATGAAAAATACAGATGGTATATTACAGTAGGTATGATACAGTTACACATATACATATCTTTTATAGGTTGCAGTTATGAGGAGAAGGTGTACATCAACATGGACTTAATCTTCACATGCCACCTGAAGCTCTCCTCCTTTTTCCTGCTATTACAGAAGAATATATCAAGGCCTTTTATAAAATGGGTAGGCTAAATGAAGCAATGTGATTGGCTAGTTACCCATGCATGAAATATGTTCCATGCATGGGTAATAAAAGGGGCTGGCAGTAAAAAGGCCAATATCCATAAGCCATGGAACGTTGGCATTTTTACTGTCTGCCATCTTTGTATTTGACAAGCCAGAGGAAAACCGAGTTGAATTAGTCAGCCTACCCATTTTATAAAACCGAACGATGTTTAGAGCAAACAAAGTAGATTTTCATATTAGCATGTGGAATGAGTAGATGGAGAGGATTTTAACACAGTCACTTTGCCTGAATGTAAAAAAGTGTTGTGCTGTTGACAAAAGTGTCAAAATGAGCCCTGCTGTAGTAGTTTGCTTGGGATTACAGGACACCCGCTCCATTTAAAAAAAATGTTACTGCTTGTGCTGTGATCCTCGCCTGCTCCATTTAAAAAAAATTTGCTTTCTTGTCCTGCCATCCTCGCCCGTCCCCAGACCTAACTACAGTTCTCCCCACTCCATACTTCTGCTGCTATCGGTTTGCAGCTTTTATCCTCGCCCGGCTCCGTTTAAAAAAAAATGTTACGCTCAGCCACGCTTAAAAAAAAAAAAAAAAAAAGTGCTTTCTTGTCCTGCCATCCTCGCCCATCCCCAGACTAAATTCAATTCTCCCCACTTCATACTTCTGCTATCGGTTGCAGCTTAAATTAATCAGAAAAAAAATCTTGCCCACTTCCTCATCTCAGTATAACTACGGATCCCAATGGAGGACAAATGTACTAAAGCAATTACCGAACACAAAGGCGGAAGGACTATTTTACTATAAATACACTAACTTATGTCAGTGTATTCCTATCTAAATGTGTTTTTAACATAAAAAATTGTTAAAAAAATAAAATAGCCCATTTTATAAGCGCAATAAGACATTCCAGGTGTGTGCATGTAACATATTTTACCGCACCCAGGGGCTAAAGGCACTCGGCCAAGGCCTCGTGCCTTATTACGCCCCTGGCCGTGCGGTAAAATATGTTCCATGCACACCCTGTCATGTCTTATTGCTTACATGACAATGGATTTGCTACTACGTAGACAATAAAGAATATTCAGGGTACAATGTTGGTGTCTGTGTCACCCATTTTTGCCAAAGTTCCTCAAATATTGCTGTTAGGTACATGTAGTAGTAAAATTGTCTTTCCAGCTTATGTATGTGTAACACCCGGGTTCCCTGAGGTTACTAGAACCCCTTGTAATGAAGTTTAGGCAGGATTTAGGCAGCACAAGGATAACATCCCTGTAGGGCTCCTTTAAGACCATCTGGTGAGCTCTGCTGGGCAGAGGGTTCTAAAATGGAATGTAGAACTCTCGTAGCAGCATAACTCCCAGCCTGAGTGCTTCAGTGAAGTTTGATTCAGTAGTCAGTTTCAGCTTTGAGTTTGAGTAGTTCAGTCGGTGTTCTGCCAGTGGGCAGCTCAATCGCCAGGGGGGAGATCCCCTCTTTCTTTTCTCGCTCTAGTTCATAGTCTGGACGCCGGGACATGGAGGCTGTCACATTTTGTGGTGCCCCGAGGGGGTCAATTACTTCAGAAGTGCTTTTGGGACTGGTAACAGTGAGTAGTTGCTGGGGCAATCCCCGCATCTGTAAAAATCTAAACTAAAAGTGCTGCCCAGAACTGTTTGGCTCAGTCAAAACTCTCCAGTCATGGACATGGTAATGTGTTGGCATTTGTCACTTCAGGACTGTAAAGCAGGTTAGCCCTTCAGCTTAGGGGTGCCTGTTAGTCTGGAGGACATTGTCTTAAAGTGTTACTGTGGGATAGCTTCAGTGGAGCCGGATCCTCACAGCTTTGAAATGTAAAGTGTTTTCTCAGAACTAACATGGGACTGCTAAAAGCCATTTAGTGCCTTCAAGTTCTTTGATCGCGTAGTGAATTCAGATGTTGTCTGGCCTTTGGCTGGAGCCGAGTTGAGAGAGTTGGCAGTATAGCCTAGAGGTTAGAGTAATGAGCTGTGTGCAAGCTTGGTACATCCAGCAGACCAGACCTGGGTTTGAGTCTCACAACCTCCACTTGCATACTGTATGACTCTGAGCATATCACTTAACCACCCAGTGCTCTCAGATTTCCCCTGAAAACAGGCACTTGCGCCTAGTGGGCTTTATGCGGTTACCAAAGACTTAAAAAAAAAAAAAAAAAAGAGTGTCGGTCCACTTTCAAAGGGGCACCCTGATCACAAAAATGTTTTGGGGAGTTAGGTGCTACCCTCCCCCTGGAAGTTATTTGGGGAGTTAGGCGCTGCCTTCCCTCCTGGTTCGGGACCATATGACCAAGAGGTAACTTTATTTTAAGTGGATCTAATTGCCTACAGTGTTCCCTGAAATGTAATGGGATCTAAATGCCTACTGTTCTGTTCTCTGAAAATATGTGGGATCTAACTGCCACTTGTTCTACAATGTTGGGGATTCTAGTACCCAGTCCATTGCCCAGAAGATGGAATAGATGCTCGAAATGTTGTACTGGTAGTAATTTCCTTCAGCCGGTGGATTTTCTGCATTCATTGCTTGCACTGCAAAAGCCCTTATGGCACCACCAAGTTTCTGACTGACATCTGTCAGAACAAAGTCATAATGCATAACTCTATGCCTCTTGTTGACATTCCATTCTGTGTGTGACCTAAGTGATGGTTTGGGGCCCCCTTCAGACAGGTAAGACCCACCGTTGCCAAAGTATTCTTCCCCAGAGACTCGGTAAAATAGAAATGTTCTTTTGTACCCCCCCCAATCTCATGGATAGCGAGCCAGGTGTTGCCCTAATGCCAGGGATAAGACCGTGCTGTTTGCTGCCTAAGGGGAAGTGGGGTAACATATGCTATGTTTAGTATTATGTCCTCTCATTTTTGAACTGTGGGTTGGGCCTTTATCATCCAAAGTCTCATAATTATTTTCTTGGCCCCTGATAACAGCAGCAATAGTTTAAATTGCCTCCCCTTAGCTGTCGTCCCCTTTGGGTGGATTAACATCAACACTAGGTCTGGAATAAGGAGACCTGGGTAATCAAGAATTGTATCAGTTGCATTAGTTACTAGTTTGCAGTAATGCATGATTAATGGACATTCCCACAAAACATGCCGTTGATCAGCTAATTGGTTCCCGCACCCCTCCAACAGTATCCCGCCTGTGGTCCCATGTACTTTGCCAAAACTGCTTTTGTTCTAAAGAATCAGGTATGGCATTTCCATACAAACTCCCTCTTATATGGGAACACTGATACCTTATAGGAGGGGAGCATATATTTTACCATTGTTAGTAATAAGTTGGTGAATATTCCTGTAGGTCCGAATGCAATTTTCCCACTATATGGGACCCCACACCACCCTGTTCATGGTGTATTACTCTCCCCAGTAAACCAATTAGTTTTTCAGGTAGCTGCCTATATTGGGTGCCTAAACTCCAAATATATGCCCTTGTCTGAAGGTATCTAAAATGATCTGTTATTGGTATCTGGTACTTTTCCTGCAAGCCCTGAAATGACAGGGGTCCTGAGGTATCTAAAAACTGGTGATGATATATCAATCCCCATCTGTACCAATACTGCAAAAAGTTAGCTGTTTTAGTTGAAGGGCAGGGACCTTCCACAGTGGTCTCTGCAGAGGGCCCCTGCTAATCAAATTAAATCAGTATATCTCCCACTTCCCCAATACATGTGGCAAATTTGTAAGTGCTAAAGCCATATATGTCTGAAATCGGGTTAAGGGCATATAGCCCAGTGGAGCAGCATGGAGTATTTTGGATATATCATGTAGGTCATTAATAACAAACTAAGCCTTTTTCTAGTGGGACTATATAGTGTTCTGAGATCCAATAACAAAGCAACCAAACTTGTGCTGCATGCGCATAAGGTATGCAGAATTCTAGACTTCCCTCTGTCCTATAGAAATCAGGCAAGGAGCTTATCCCAAGACTGGAAATAACAGTGAGCTGGGACTACTGGTAATGTCTGCAAGAAGTACAATATGTGGGGTAAAATATTTTGTCTTATAAAATGGGTAGGAAAAATTATGTCTGCTGACTTGTTGGATCCCATCACATGACCGTGCATATATCAGAGCACGACCGCACACCTGCACTTTTACCCCTCTAAAAAACAATTTTGCCATTTTATAAGATAGATAACCCACTCTATGGTGTGCAATCGCGCTCTGATATACGCACACCTTGGATGGTTGACCTTGCCTCCAGTCTGCAACCTCACGCGTACATAACGCATACCATGGCGGCATGTGATATCAGAGCCGCACACACTTAAGAGGTGGTTATCTATTACATATCATCTGTATTTTATGCATAAAGCTTAGATTTAGCTGTCCTCATTTCTGGAGGTCTTCCATTGTAGCTTTTTGTCAGTGACTCATAATTCGAGACTTTCAGGTGTTCAGGATTTTTGGTTATTTGTGCATTCAGGTATTTCAGGGTTGCTCTGTTCCATCTAATTTTAAGATGAGCTTTTATGGACAAACTTGGGAAACAGTGAAAAACTAAGACCTTGGTTTTAGCTGGTTCAAGTAAAATCCCGCTAGCATTTCATATTGCTCTAATATATCCCATGCTTGAGCAAGGGACATCTCTGGTGAGGTAATCATTAGCAATATATCAGCTGCAAAAAAGCTGCCTTGTGATCTCTACATTCCAGCTATGTACCCTGTATTGATTTATCACTCGGAATTTAGGGACTCTATATATAACACAAAAAGTATAGGGGACAGGGGCACCCCAGCCTTGTTTCGCGCCCCAAACTAATGGATGGGGATGGGGATAAGGAGAAAGGCCACTGGTTTTCGTTTTTTATCAGAAAACCTGGTCAAATTTCAGAATTTGGACTCCCTGCACACTTGTAAAGACAAAGAATTTCACAGAGTTTGGCATTTTATACCAGATCAGTCAATCTACAGAATTTATAGTTTTCTTATAATTTCTTCCTTTTCTAATTTCTATTTGCTTCTTTTAATGCTCTGTGTAGTAAGCATTCTTTTACTCTGATTATTTATACACATAGTAAAATAATGACAGTAGAATTCCAGTAAAATCCAAAAATTAGACCTACATTCACCAGTGCAATTCAAGGCCTGAAAATGGAATTTCATTACTTTAATCTTCATAAATCAGTTATCTTGATAAGGAGCCAATAATTCGAATGGAAGCACTTGGGGTTCCTTATAGTTGTTTAAGCATGGTAATAAAGGGCTGTGGAAATCCACATTGTTTTAAAGTAACACATAGAAAAGACTATAAGATGCTACCAGAGGCCTGCTCTGCATCAAAGCTTGCCAGAAACACGAGGACAGTATGTCTTTATATATATATATATATATATATATTTTTTTTTTTTTTATTTTAGTCTTTGGTAACCAGGTAAGGCCCACTAGGCACAAGTGCCTGTTTTCAGGGGTGACCTGAGAGCACTGGGGGGTTAAGTGACTTGCTCAGAGCCACACAGTATGCAAGTGGAGGTTGTGGGAATCAAACCCAGGTCTACCGGATATGTCAAGCTCATTCACAGCTCGTTACTCTAACCTCTAGGTTATACTGCCAGTTCCAATTATATGGTCTAATAACAGCAAGGTTCATCTCACATTATCATACACCTGACAATTTCTAATTAACCCTGCCTGGTCTATGTCCAGCAATGACGGGAGAAGGGCCTTCAACTGCCCTGCCCATATGAACATAAATAGTTTATAATCATAGTTGAAAATGGAAATTGGGCAGTACGACAGTGGGCTAAGAAGGTCCTTCCACAGCTTTAATGTTGCCATGATAGTAGCAGTGCACCACAATGGTGGCGGTGGGGGGTTGCCCCATCTGTAGGGCCCTGAAGATGTTTGTCAAGGAGGCTAGAATCTGGTCTCAGAATCAATGATGTTTATAAAATTCTGCAGGGACCTCATCAGGGCCAGGGCATTTCCCTATTTTAGCGCTCATAATGCATAACAATAGTTACTCTTGCATAATAGGGCAAAGCAAGTCTTCCACTTGGTCTTCCTGCAAAAAGGGTAGTCCAAAGGTGTTTATGTATGAAGTTATCAATGCTCTGGGAACCTCTAAATTGGGGTTATAAAGCTGCAAGCAGTAGTTCATCATTTGATCTTGGCTATCTTTATCTTTATGTACCACATTCCCCATTCATGGGTCTGTTATTCTTGGGATACAGTCCGGATGCTTAGCCACCCTTAATTGGCTGGCTAAGTTACAGGCCTTATGGGGTCCTCCCTCGTAATAACAGTAGCGCAGGTAAAATAACATATGTTCTACCTGTTTGTCCAAAATGTCCTGTATTTTCACTTTGAGGGTTAAGATTTGTAGGTAGACAGATGTGTCTCCCAACATGTGGAACTCCTGTACAGCCACCAAGGTTCTTTGTAGTTCCAGTAGGTGTCTGTCCCTGTCCCTCTTTTGTTTAGCAGCATACGCTGTTAATTCTCCTGAAGCACAGCTTTTAAGGTATCCCTCAGAATACTAGGAGTGACATCAAAAGTGTTGTTCTCCTACAGGAACTGAGGGATGCATTCCCTCAAATACTAGAGCAAGGTTTCATCCTGGAGTAATCCAAGATAGAGTCTCCAGTTCGTGGTTTTCCTTGTTTTCCCAAAGGAAAAAGAGGCTGTAACTGGGGCATGGTCCAAAAATGAAGGGGGCCTTAACGTACCTTGTGGAGGACATCAATATGCTCCACTGACATCAGTAAGTCATCCTGTCAAACAAAGCTATTGTGCCTAGCCAAAAAGTATGCATACTCCTGCTTATGTGGGTTAAGGTGACGACAGGGATCGATAATGCCCAGATAATGTCTGTCTCTGGGTGATTTTCACCTGCTAGCTGCGTTCCTGTATGGGACTTGACTCCAGTCAGGAGCTAGAACTTGGCTGGGGGCATGGTAACACACTGAGCACTTTCTGAAACAGTGCTCATGAGCCAACTGGATTATCAGCTGTTCCGGTGTGTCAGTATCCATGGGCTAAGGATCGGGTCATTCATGCCAACTGTGGTGACAGAGACTGCTGCTTTGGTACAGCTATCTGCCTGTCTGTGGGAGATCTTTGTCTGATGACTGCCTTTCTGTGTGAGGCTTGGCTCCAGTAAGGAGCTTGAACTTGGCTGGGGGCGTGGTCTCGTGCCTGCTTAAGTCAGAGATTCCTTAGCCATCCTCCACTGTGGTCCAATCACTGAAGGGCCGTAGCATAAGAGCAACATGGAGTCTGTCTAGAGTCAGTCGTGAGGCAGCTGTTTGGATGTCCATGCTGCTCCCCTGAGCTTCATCTGGGTATCCCTCTCTTTGTGTTCTGTGCCTGCTGAACAACTAGTGTTCTGTATTCTGTTAGTAATTCTCTCCTTATTTTGTATTTGGCTCCCAGAACTGTAAATCTGTATTATTGTCTTACATTAGGTAATTGTACTGGGATCAGTTTCTGAGCTGCTTTTAGTCTGTTATTTTGAACTTTATAATTGTACCTTTAGGCCTTGGTTTACTAGAACACCCTTGTTTGGGTCCCTTTTTCATTGTGTACTGAATTGTGAACATAATTACTCATTTTTATTTTTAGAAGTTCCTACTGTGTTGTACTGCATGTGTTATTTGAACTGCAAATATTTTTCAGTTAATTTATTTGGTTATACCCTCTTCTTGATTTTGTACCTTCTCTTTCTTAGACTTTGCTATTTTCTACTGTAGTTTAATTGTATCCTCTATCCTCCTGTTAATTCTTGACTAACACCACTTATTTGAATTCTGTTCCTCATTTGGTTACATTCTTTTCTATCTCAGCTGCTGCTCCTTGAGTAACTACTCCTAATCCAGCCCCCCCCATTATTTTTACATGTGAGCTACTGCAGTTAAGGGTGTCATTATGTTTTCTCTCAAGTCTGTTTATGCTTAACTTTAAGTTTTATTTGTATAAATTGTTTTTGCATTTTTCTCCACTATGTTGTTTACTTCTTTGGTGTTTCTTACCCTTGTCTCTCCATTTATTCGTCTTCCACAGTCTAGTGCCTTCTCCTCTGCCTCCCCCACCCCATTTTAACTGTTCCCCCTTCTCATTCCCTACTCTTCTCTCTTCTTTTCTCCTTTCCCTCCTCCATTTCCCCTGGCGTCCTTGGTGTCACATTTTTCCTGCTCCTTCGTTTCACCTTGAAGTTCTCTGGTGCTTTCTCTCTCATGTCTCCCCTTGTTCTCCCACTGATACT
Source organism: Neoceratodus forsteri (assembly GCA_016271365.2). NCBI lineage: Eukaryota > Metazoa > Chordata > Ceratodontiformes > Ceratodontidae > Neoceratodus > Neoceratodus forsteri. The sequence goes on along the minus strand of CM057451.1, from coordinate 369,030,640 downwards.
TACCTCATGTCACCCTCTTCTAGGCAGCATTCTGGTTCTTTAAAGTTTGTTGTCACCTTGCAACTTTTGTTAGCAGAAGACATTGACCTTAATCCTGGTCCTATCACTTTTTCATCTTTACAACTTCCCAAAGGATTGAGAGTAGTCCATTTAAACATCCGTAGCCTTCTCCCTAAAATTGACCAACTACAACCTATCATGCTTAACCTGAAGCTGGATGTTCTAGTTGTATCTGCATCCTTGTTCTACCCTAAGGTACAGAATTCCACTGTAACTCTTCCTGGCTACACTGTAGTCAGGCAAGATCACACAAAGAGGGGTGGTGGTGTTGCTGTTTACGTATCCACCAGTATCCAATTTGTGACTGTTCTTGCTGTCTCTTCCCCCTCCTCCAACGTGTTGCACCTACTGAAACTCTCCCTTCCTTATTCTATTCCCATCTTTATTGCTGGTGTGTGCTGTTCCCCTGGTGTTTCCTCTGCTTTAGTTACTGAGCTCCTTTTACCTATCTGTTCTAACTTTTGTAGAGGCGAGCTTTATATTTCTGGTGGTTTTAATATAAATTGGCTCTCCCCCAATACAAATAAAATTGTTCAAAATATAAAGTCACTACAATTGACTCAGCTGATCTCTGACCCCACTTGCCTAAACTTTAAATCTTTAAATCACTCTCTGTTAGACTGGGTCCTCTCTTCTCATCCCCACCATGTTGTGGATGCTGGAATCCTTCCTGATGCCCTCACTGACCACCATTTGGCCTACTGTGTGAGCAAGATACATCATCCTAAGTCCCCCCAAAAAAAAATGTATACATCTCAGGTCCTTTAGGTCACTGAACTTCTCCACTCTCCTAGCTAACATAGGTGCAACTGATTGGTCCCCAATCTCAACAGCCAATAATATAAATTCTGCCCTGCAATACTTTAAATCCAAATTTATGGCTGTTTGGGATCGTCACACACCCCTGAGAAAAAACAGAGTGTGGGGCTATCTTCCCTGGATCACAGCTGAGGTTATGGCTTGCCTCCTTACTAGAGACCTTCCCTGGCATTCTTTTAAGATCACTGGCTCCTCGGCTGCTTTGGTTAACTGTCGTCACCTTTGTAATGCCTGTACCAAAGCCATAAGACTTGTTAAGTCTGAGTATTTTGTATCCACATTCCAGAACAACATTAATCATCCCTCCAAGTTCTGGAAGGTTATCCAGTCACTGTTCTCCCCTCTGATTCAGTCTCCCTCTCTTATTCTCAGGATTGATGACTCCATCATCTCTGGCCCTTCTACTGTTGCCTCTTCCTTTAACTCCTCCTTTACTACCTGTATACGCTCTCTCTCTCTCATCCCTGCCTCCTCCTCCTCCTCACCCTTTCTTCCCTCTCTCTGGGCCCGATTCTCAAAGCTCCCAGCATGGCGCAAGTGACTTGCACCACAATGAACGGTGCAAGGTACCCCTTGCGCCATGCAGTGCCACCAGGAGCAATTCTCAAAGGCAGGCTGCCTGCCCTAAACAGGGCTTGCCCCATCCCTGTGCCAGAAATGGGCTGTGAGAAGAAGCCAGGGGACAGGAGGCAGATGCACAATCCCACAGCTCCAGACTCACAATTCACAGATATCACCCAGAGGGAGAAATTCTAAATCCCTTTAGACCAGGCAGGGCTGGTTTAAGGGGACTTAGAAAATCTCACCTGAAAGAGTAGCCTGTTTGGGCAAATGTGCACAGATCCTGATCACCAAGCACAGTACATAAGCCCCATTCTCTGGTGGTCACATGCCTCCCAACCCCGATGCTGAATGAATAGACGGTCCTTTCTCCCCAATCCCCACTGCCACCAAACGATTGATGTATTACAGTAACTCCTCTTCCAAACCCAGATGCCACCACTTGTACACTTGTAATCACCCCCCCGAAGTCAGTGTTGTAATCAACATGCTGCACATCCATTTCCGTGGGTGATCTAGTGGCGCCACCACCTTGCCCCCAAGCAGTAGTGCCAACCCACATCCTCGATACGGGAGCCAGCACCAACATAGCTCTTTCTTCGCGGCCAGTGCCAACTGAACTGTAATTGAGACCCAGTACTGTACAAGGTATGCACATTGCATACATTGTACAGTACCGGTCTTCATTACAGTTCCGTCAGCACTGGCCGCAGAGGTGAGGGGAGGGCTGTGCCGGTGCTGGCTTCCTTACGGGATGTGGGTTGGCACTAGTTGCTGGGGTAGTGGTGGCAAGGGGGCCACTAGATCACCAGGGAAATGGATTTACAGCATAACGACTACAGTTGACTTCAGAGGGGTGGAAGATTACAATTGTACAACAGGTGGCATCGGGATTCAGGAGTGGAGGTACTGTAATACAGTAATCATATGGTGGCAGTGGGGATCAGGGAGAGGGGACAGTCTATTCATTCTGGACCTGGACAGCATCTGGGTTGGGGGGTACTAGACCACCGGGGAAGGAGATTTTTCAACTACATAACCTGCAGCAGACCCTTCCCATGTGCCAGGTGTTTGGTGCAAGGAAGGGATTGTCGCAAGCGTGAGAACTTACATGTCGGGACCCCTCGTGTACCAGAATCAGGTACAGGGTCCCTGGTGCATGGGTCTTCAGCACAAGCTGTTGTTTGCCACAGCTTGCATCGGATGCAGCCCTCTTTGAGAGTTGGACCCTCTACCGTCTCCTCCTTCAAATCTCTCTTTTTCTTTCTTTTCAATCACCATCTTGGCTACCCTCAAGGCCTTGCTTGCTCTTAATCCTCACTAAAGCAGTAGCCCTGATGGCCTTGAACTTTATAAATTTATACATCTCAGGTCCTTTAGGTCACTGAACGTCTCCTCTCTTGTAGCTAACATAGGTGCTGCTAGGTCAGACCCCGGTTTTGGGTGGTCTTATTTTAAGTATTTAATTGGACTGTTTTGTATTTTATTTATAGTGTTTTAATTGTTTTTTGATGTACTTTGATTGTATGATGCCCAGAGCCTCTGTGATTGGGCGCATGAAAAATAAAATTTGCCTTGCCTTGCCTTGATCCCAAACATCTATTTCTCTCAGACCCTGCCATTGCAAGCTTATTATTCTGCTTCTTAACCTTTCTTTTTCCTCTGCTGCTGTTCCTGATGCCTGGAAGCAGGCTACTGTCATTCATATTCCTAAAGGTGGTGATCCATCTTCTCTTGGTAACAACTGTTCTATCTCTTTCCTTTTTACACTAGCAAAATTACAGGATGTGATCCCTCTTCTCCGGTAACAATCATCCTGTTTCCTTCCTACGCTACCTAAATGACAGGAAAACTTTGTACTGTCACAACTCTCTTCCTTCCTCGACTCCTACTCCTACTTCACCCCCATTCAGTATGGTTTTAGAAAATCCCACTCCACTTCCCTCCTTTGGTCTCTGACTTCATCCTTGCAGGTATGGATCAGCATCTGATCCCGTCCACCATTTTTGTTGCTCTTGCTAAAGCTTTTGGTATAGTGGCACCTCCCCTCCTTCTGGACAAGCTTAAAGCAGCAGGTCTTTCTGACTCTGCAGTCAGCTGGTTTCGTTCTTACTTTGAGGGACGGTCTCAAGTTGTCTGAATAGGTAGCTCCATTTCTTCACCACTCCCTTTTTGCTCAGGTGTCCCTCATGGGTCTGTCTTGGGTCCCATTCTCTTTTCCATATTCATGAATGACCTCCTCTCAGTCTGTTCCTGTGTGTCCATTCTTATGTATGCGGATATGATACAGTTATTTTTGCATCTGGCTCCTTTTTTCGTGATCTTACCTCTCAGCTTCAGCTGGATTTAGACAATATTCAGCGTCATTTCCAGTCTGTCCCTCAATGCCAAAAAAACAGTCTCCATGACTTTTGGCACCCATCAGAGGCATTCCAGACTCACCACTCTCCCTTCACTTCATACCCTTGATGGTGCCATTATTGAGCATGTATCCTCCTTTAAGTACCTCAGGGTCTGGCTTGACTGTCATCTTGATTTCTTGGGTCATACTTATGCCATTCACCAAAAGCTCCACCCCAAGCTTGGTGATTTGTATAGAAACAAAGTGAGTATCCCACTTCCTGTCTGCCGAGAGATTGTTGTAAAGATGATTCTCCCTATTTTTGATTATGGTGACACAGTCTACAGTGGAACTCCCAATTCCTCCCTTGCCAGACTGGATCCCCTCTTCCACTCTTTTTACTATTTTGCTTTAAATTGTTCACCTCATACCCACCATTGCTCATGCTATTCTGCCCTTTCACTCCCCTTACTTGATGCCAGGTTCCTTTGCCATTGTGCTTCCTTTATATCTAAATTCTGGTTTGGTTCCCTTCCCTCCTACCTAATATCCCTTCTGTCCTCTCCCTCAGCTTCCTACTACCCTTTACATAATAATACCTCCCATTCCCTCAGTATTCCTTCTAGAAAATCCACTGTTGGTTAATCTGTTTTCTCATGCCGCTTTCCTAAACTCTGGTCCTCCCTTCCCTTGTCAATTCGCTCTGCCTCTTCTGCTTTCTCCTTAAAGTATCTCCTTCATGACTGTTCTTCTCCCTCCTGTAACTGTGTCTGACTCTTTCTCCACCCCCACCCCACTAGTTTTGTCCTGGCAATTTGTTTCTTTCTTTTTCTGTTCATTGTTCTGTAAGAGTAGTTCCATCATGTAATTTACCTCTTAAATGTTATTTTCTCTATTACACATATCTGTTATACTCATTTGTCTTCAATTTTGATTATTCTCCTTGATATATTGTATTTGCTGGATATGATTTTCCACATTCCCCTACCCCCAGGATGCATCTAGAAATGAGCTGTTAGCAGCTCAGTATGTCTTTCCTGGTGAAATGTTTGAAATAACTAAATAAATAATAATCCAGTATGTGGCAAATGTATTTCTGTGCTGCTCTGTGGCAAAAGTTTCAGGGAGTGATGTAATCCAGATCTGGCAGTATCATTAACTTGTGGACACCCCCATGATTAGGTGTCCTTTTAACTGGTCTAAGTGTTTATTAAAAAATCTACAGATTACACCTTTATCCATCCCTGGAGGAAAGTAAAGATTTACCAACGTGACAGGTTGCCAATAGAAGGTACCTGAAAGGATGTTAAATCTACCCTCTGAGACAGTTAGTTTAGATTCCAATTGGAAGGGAACATCCCTTGAGATTAATTAAAGAGGGACTCTGGCCAAAAGTGCTAATTGAAGATTTGGAATAAGCATACCCCCAATAAATCTCATACCAAAAATTAGGTTTGTGCGTTGCTTTGTTTTAAAGTTATGAGCAACTTTGTAACCCTGATTTCACTGCCTGTTCAAAAAAGCCAGTATCAGTGAAGAGCTGATTATGATGTCATCTCCTGAACTCACAGTCTAGTCCTCACTGTCAGTAACCTTATACAGTAGGACCTGTTTCTCCAAAGTTTAAAGTAATTTATTGAAGGTTGCCATAGCAAATGGGCATAGTAACCCGTAGGAGTTGTGAATCAGTCTCCTACCATTCAAACTGCCAAAAAGTACTGTTTTCCATGGAAAAAAATCCTTTTATTTCAGTGCTTCATTTCATTTGCATAGCCCTTTCCCTTTTTTCTCAGTTCTGCAACCCCCAGCCTTTACTTCTTGCAAGGTAAACAAAGTTTTTAAAGTGGTTCAACAAGCTTTGCCATAGCAAATTGGAGTATTAAACTGTACTAACCTGTAGGAGTTGTGATTCAATCTCCTACCATTCAGACTACCAAAAAGAGCTCTTTTCCATGAAATATATGCTTTTATTTCTGTGGCCAGCTTCATTTGCATAACCCATCCCTTGTTATTCTCAGTGCTGCAACCCCCAAGTGTGACATCATGCTAGACAAAGTTTGTAAGCACTGTTTTGAAATACCCCAGCTCCTCTGGGAAGAGGTTCATCCTGACTGTTTTGAAACAGAGACCTCTGTTGGTCAGTCTTGGTATTGCAGACATCTACACTACTGACATAGGAGACTACATCTCTCAGTAAAGAACTCTTGTCAGGTAGATACTATATGTACAATGCCATGTTTGGAAAATAAACATATGAGAGTTTTTGAGATATGAGACTGCACCTCTCAATAAGGGAATTGTACCCACAACTTGGGAGGCAGTATAGAGCAGTGGTTTAAGGCTCTGAGCTGCAAATCTGGAGACCTGGGTTTGAATCCCACAGCCCCCACTTGCATACTGTGTGACCCTGAGCAAGCCACTTAACTTCCCTATGATCCCAGATTACACCTGTAAACAAGCTTTCAGCTTAGTGTGTCTCACCTGGTCAAACAATTGGAAAAAAAAACCTTCTTATTGTACCCACAGTGTCTTGTTATATATACATCTACATATTAGGCACAGTCACCACCACCAAAATAAGGGACTGCACCTCTGAGTAACTAACATTTAAATCACCTTTATAATTTATCCAGAATTTCTTGGTGCTGTGTGTAAAACACTGACAGTGCCCTTGCATGACATCATTCTGGGGATGTGGCTGCACAGAGAAAACTGTCGGGCAGGCAGAAACAAAGTGCTGATAAAACATCAACAAAACTGACTATGGCAGATTTTTTTTTACAAAACAATTTGCAGCTTCAACATCTGAAACATGGCTGGCAATGACATCCTATGTGAAAACTAGTTTTTTTGGATCAGGTGGCCTTTTATGGTAAAACTCTTTCAATGAATAAACTGTAACAGTAATGGTGGATGAGAATTAATTACAAATATCATCTGCTATTTTAAGGTGAACTACTGCCCCTCCCATTGCTCTTCCTCTAAAGTTATTTGTAATGTCAGAGAAGTTTTTAAAAGTGATAGGAACTATTTTATACGATTAAATACCTTATTTTTCCATGTCAGTCATGTATAGCTGATAGCTTGATATGCTCTAAGACATTTTTGATAAATTACTTATGTAACCCCTCACCCCTGCCTTTTTAGCAAAAATGACAGGTGGCATGCTGTTGAAGCTGACAGCAGTACCTGGTGGGGACTGGGTTCGGGGAGGATGAGGTTACTCGGCACAGGGGACCTAGGTTTGGCTACTCTGAACAGGGGCACCCAAGTAAATCCGAACACAGGAAGCAATAACTGTAATGTCCAGAACCAGGAATGGGATTCTTCAGTGTGGCTTTTATTCACATCCAAGCTGAACAAACAAAGCATAGACGGACCCCCACAGGGCTACATTCCTGGTAATGCAGATTAGAGACAACAGAACACTTTATCACCATTTCCAGCCCTCAGGCTCTAAACCCACCAGGTACACAGCCCGGACTTGCACGCAGCTTTGGGTACACAGCCTGACTTGTACACTACTTGGGTTTTCCCCACTGGCCCGGCTCCCCCGCCGGCCACTTGATCCGCGGTCCATGTGAGGAATGAACCAATTATCCTGTTGTGGCTCCCCAAACCACAGTAGAGTCTTCGACTCCTAGAGAGACTTTTCCTTACAATCCCACATCTGGGTACTTCCCTCATCACTGGCCAAGTGCCTGAGGTAAAGTAGAAATCCACAGAAGAAATTTGTAGAGGTGGACCTGGTCACTAAAGATGGGGGGCCACCCACCTCCAGCTCTCACAGCCCATACCTGGCCATTTCTCTGGAAACTGAACAATTCCTTTACTGAAAACTTTCAAATGTAGATTCTGGGTGGACATCTGTCACATCTTCTCTACATATCATTTGCATCCCAACAAGCTCTGGACTTGAACCTACTTTTACTTTGCTTAGCCCGTTACTCTAGGCTTCCCAATATTTTAGTAGTTCAATCCCCACATTGTCACACAAGTCCCAGGGTGAAAAACATAGGCCCTTTTAGCAAGAGCAGACACTCACCCTCACGTTGCAGGTGCCCCACAGGCGACTCACAAATCTTCTTGTTCTCCCAAATAAACTCTGGAACACATAGGCAGCTTTTCCTTTACAAGCAGAACTAGGGGGTTGCCCCTGGAATCTGCAGGGAACCCTTTCCTGCCCCCCCCAAGGAAGGGGGCACTGAGACCCGAAAACAGCGGTCTCCACCACTTCAATTATCTTCTGTGTTTCTCTTTAAGGTGGAGACACACACCCTTTTAAACTAAAAGTAGCCCTCTGTCAGGGCTGAGACTCCTAGAGCCTTCACTGAGCTGCTTTCTCAGCAAGCTCCCAACTTCACACTGAACTGACTCACACTGACTCACTTCAAAACCTCCCAATGTTCTATGCCAACTCTCTTGCTGCAGATTCCGATGTGGCTCATGCAGCTGCGATAGTTCTATTGGTGATGTCATCCCTCAGTCTCAGCTGAGACTGAGAACAGAGTGAGACAGTGTGAAACCCATTTAACTGGAGTTTCACAAGCTGCCTTCCCTGCCTACCACTAGGTCTGACTGGGATTGTAATAACCTCGGGTAACAAGGGGGTTACACTCGCCCTTGACCAAGAAAATGACTGTCCGCAGTCATTGTTTACCCAGCATATAGGCCATCCCACCCTATGTGCTACCTGCAGAGGGGGGGTAATCAGGCCCCCTCCTACCATGTGCAAGCACAGGCAGGCAACACTAAGGGCCTAGAGGCCTTGAGCTGACATATCAGCCTCTACACTATCCACTTACTATGGACACCTAGTGGCTCTGGTAGAACCATCCAGAACATAGCCCTGATAGATCAGCACTGCGGTCCCTACTGCAGGTCAGGGCCAAAGCCTGTCTATCCCCCTAACCCTCTAGGGAAAACCTATCTGCCTTTAACTTAATACCCCAAATACAAAAACAACCCGGGGACCTCCCCAACCTTGGGCAACCTGCAACCACACACCATTGAAATACCACATTTTATACCATGTTACTGTCTCCTCCCTACCCCCACAACTACACCTGTGGAAGGAAAGGGTTAATACAGTAACAACAACAATACCAACACCAAAGTACTTTAAATTACTACACACTAAAGCACTGATGAGGAACTCCGATGAGCCCCTCCTCCTCTTCTTGTCTTCTCTTCTGTCTTCCCAGGAACACCTGTAAGAAAAAGAAAGACAACACACACTCCTAATCTGCCTAGACCCCTACCATCAAAACACTGAAGAATCCCAAGAAGATTTTTTTTTAGAAAAAGGTAGAAAAACAGTATATAGATTAGAAAACAACGACATTATTTACAATATACATTTGAGAGGGATGGAGTGCCCTAAAAGTCCCAACTAGTGATCACAAGGTCCGAAGGCTAGTCCAATAAAGAGTCTCTCCTGGGCTGGAGCCCAGTGAAGCACAGTTCTAACAGGCCAAAGTCCCGAAGAGGAGAGTCTTTGCGGACAGTTCACACATTTTGAAGTCTGCTAGTGTAGGGTGTGGGCAATGTCATAAAGATAGAAAAGTTCGGACTTACCAGCCACTTGTAGAATGGAAATTTTGGGACCGAACTGCACCTCTGATGAAGACTCTCCCTGGCAGCATTTCTTCCGATACAGCTGGGCGGACATCTTCCGGGAACCACAGGAGGGCACAACTGGGAACTGCTGGGCTGATGTCACCTCTGGAGATGGAACCTTAGAACAGGAACAAAAAGAAAACAGCTGGTCCGATGTCATCCGATTACCAGGCGATGAACAGGATACAGCTGGGTTGGTGTCCTCTCTGAATCTGAAGTCATCTGGTGGGCCAGTCGATGGTTTCTGGAAAGGCCAGTACACTGTAGACTGATGAATGTGGGGCACCTGAGTCCTGGATGTCCATATTGGCGGATCAATAAAGGCATTTCACAGTCTGCTGTGGCAGTATTGACTACCACTGCTCGGCTTTCCATTTTGTAGACATGGGCACATTTGCTGGGAGGTCCTTGCACTGAGGCCAATAGTACCAGAGGTCAGGAGCTTGAATTATTACCCCATCTGGGAGCACATAATTCACACAGTGGGAGATTTCACGTCCCTCTCTGTCCACTATTCTCACTCTGTCTATAAACAGTGTCCTGCCTCTCTTCCACTGGGTATACTTCTCGTGAACCAGTCTGCTCTTCACATGCTTGTTGGCCCCAGGATGCACACTTTTCATTGCTTCGTCTCAGATCCAGGATTTCCTGCTGTTCTCAATCTTCTCCCAGACTTTCCGAGGAAAGGTAGGAGAGGTCATACCATAGATCTCATTTGCCTTCCTACGAACCAGTCTCTCCTCTTTACTTGCTTTGGTCAATCTGAGACCACTGGCCTGGCTTGGGGGTGGCCAGTCCTGGTTCTGCCAGCTTTGCATCCTGAAAGAAATTAGAAATGGATCCCTGACTTCTTCCTCTTGCAAAGCCAGGGCAGTGGCATCACCACTTTCTTCCATACATTCCTCCGAGGCAAGATCTTGAGGCTGTGTACCCGTTCCTTTTCTCCAAGGCCGCATAGGTTCCCCTCATCTTCCTCTTCACTGAGGATCTGAGCCCAGGAGTGAGCAGTCGTTCTCACTCCTGAGACTATCCACTCATCACTAGGCATGGAGGTCGACACCTCCCACTCAAAAGCCTCCCGCATCTCATCTTCGCCTAAGAGACTTGGGCTAGGCCCCCCCTCCAGGGGTCTATTGATGCTTTATCTGAACTTTCTTTCTGAGATTCAGCATCCGAAACTTCAACTTCTGGTTCTGTCTCTAACTCTGCACCCTCTAGCATTGTGCCACACTCCCCCGAGGGGCCTTCCTCCACAGGCTCCACCTGGTGCTGTGTGCTGCCAACTGCAGATTCCTGAACCTTTGTCCATGTGGGAGCCAACCGGATTGGAGGTGCTTTATACAAGCCATATTTTCCTAGGCATCCAGCACAGTGAGGAATCATGAAGACGTCCTATCCAGCTCTCAAGCATATTTGACATACAGGTACTGGAAAACCAGGAATCACCACATGAGGAGGTAGTTGCCCTCCATAGCACCACTTTTCAATATCCCTCAGTCTATTTACTGCTGCTGTTACTGCGACCCGGGCATGATCCAGGTAACGAACTGGTCCTGAGGCCATAACTGCAGAAAAACAAACAAAAGTTCACTGTAACTGAAAGTCCCACTTTACTGAACACACTCTTTAGTTGTAAAATGGCTCCTCTGCAGCTGTGTTTACTTTACTACCCCATCCTGTAATGGCGGCGGCAGCACTCCTGTGCATTAACATTCAGAATCTGGGTCAAGCCACTGCGCACCCGATTTACACAAACTACTGATAACTTTTGCTCAAACTGCACAACTTGTTCTATTATTGCTTTAAACACATTTACAGGATTTTCCACAGACTTTTTACTTGCTGGAAACATTTATTTGACTACCAGTCCCTTACAGCTTCAGGTTTTCTAGCACAGGCTTGCCAGTATTACTAGTGCTGCACTTTGGCTACAACCCACAGTCTCTCTCTGGCTTTAAACTTTAAACTGAGGCTGGATTCATTACTATGCACACAGTAAATGGCTTAACAGAGTTGCACTTGCTGGCAGGACTTGACACAGTTGTTACTTGCAAAGCGACTACACTGCTGCACACACATTTATATGGCATAGGGCAGAAAATCACTGTTTTAGCAGTTTTTTAGGTTGTTACTTACTGTTATCAGTAGCAGTTTGCTGCGATTGGGAAAAACAGCCTGCAGCCAGTCCTTGGAGGCCTCAGAACAGAAACGGGCAGGCAGTCCTACCGATCGTCTTCTCGACCACCAAACTTGCAATTCCGACAATTGATTAGCGAGTTGAGCCTTATTTTAAACAAGATAGCCTATTTTTACAATGCTTACAGTGATTTTAACACTCCGCGATGCTCCTCCACCAGCCAGTACATGCACTCCACTCCCACCCCCTCTCGAATGCTGGGGCAGTCAATGTAGAGCTGGCTGAGGGGTGGGACTGATCTCAGCCTGACCAATCACATGACGCCATGCAAATTAGCCTCTTCTTCCTCGCGAGGGCTCTTCTCCTCATGGCGATCGTCAAGCAGGCAAATTTAAACTGCAAAATGCAACTTTTTTTTCTTTTTCAACTGACTCCACGGCAGGAGCCCATTTCAGCCATTTAACATAGCCATTTACACCTGCAAGTCTCTCATTTCTTTCAGAAAGCATTTCCAACGTCCAGGACACAATTTTCCTGTTGCTACCCCTAGTCTTCCACACTTTTCTTTACAACAGTTCATTTTAAAAGCATTTCAAATGTCCAGGGCACAATTTTTCTGTTGTTACCCCTAGTCTTCCACACTTTTCTTTACAACAGTTCATTTTACAAGCAGGCAAAAACTCTGTAAACAATTTGATGCAGGACAAGGGCACACTTTTGGCTTTACTGCTCCTTGGTAAACAGTTGGCATTTTTAAACAGCAGCACAAGATCCACAGCACACAGCAACACACTAGTTAACTTGCTTCAGCTTTTGGGCTACCCACTGCCAGATAGCCAAAATGCTAGCCCCCTTGCCCGAGCACCTTCCTTCCCAGAACAAAATCCAAAGTGGTGCCTCCATTTTGTAACCCCTCACCCCTGCTTTTAGCAAAAAACGACAGGTGGCATGCTGTTGAAGCTGACAGCAGTACCTGGTGGGGACTGGGTTCAGGAGGATGAGGTTACTCGGCACAGGGGACCTAGGGTTTGGCTACTCTGAACAGGGCAACCAAGTAAATCGAACACAGGAAACAATAACTGTAATGTCCAGAACCAGGAATGGGATTCTTCAGTGTGGCTTTTATTCACATCCAAGCTGAACAAACAAAGCATAGACGGACCCCCACAGGGCTACATTCCTGGTAATGCAGATTAGAGACAACAGAACACTTTATCACCATTTCCAGCCCTCAGGCTCTAAACCCACCAGGAACACAGCCTGGACTTGCATGCAGCTTTGGGTACACAGCCCGACTTGTACACTACTTGGGTTTTCCCCACTGGCCCGGCTCCCCCGCTGGCCACTTGATCCGCGGTCCATTTGAGGAATAAACCAATTATCCTGTTGTGGCTCCCCAAACCACAGTAGAGTCTTCGACTCCTAGAGAGACTTTTCCTTACAATCCCACATCTGGGTACTTCTCTCATCACTGGCCAAGTGCCTGAGGTAAAGTAGAAACCCACAGAAGAAATCCATAGAGGTGGACCTGGTCACTAAAGATGGGGGGGCCACCCACCTCCAGCTCCCACAGCCCATACCTGGCCATTTCTCTGGAAACTGAACAATTCCTTTACTGAAAACTTTCAAATGTAGATTCTGGGTAGACGTCTGTCACATCTCCTCTACATATCATTTGCATCCCAACAAGCTCTGGACTTGAACCTACTTTTACTTTGCTTAGCCCATTACTCTAGGCTTCCCAATATTTTAGTAGTTCAAGCCCCACACTGTCACACAAGTCCCAGGGTGAAAAACATAGGCCCTTTTAGCAAGAGCAGACACTCACCCTCACATTGCAGGTGCCCCACAGGCAACTCACAAATCTTCTTGTTCTCCCAAATAAACTCTGGAACACATAGGCAGCTTTTCCTTTACAAGCAGAACTAGGGGGTTGCCCCAGGAATCTGCAGGGAACCCTTTCCTGCCCCCCCCGAAGGAAGGGGGCACTGAGACCCGAAAACAGCGGTCTCCACCACTTCAATTATCTTCTGTGTTTCTCTTTAAGGTGGAGACACACACCCTTAAAACTAAAAGTAGCCCTCTGTCAGGGCTGAGGCTCCTAGAGCCTTCACTGAGCTGCTTTTTCAGCAAGCTCCCAACTTCACACTGAACTGACTCACACTGACTCACTTCAAAACCTCCCAACGTTCTATGCCAACTCCCTTGATGCAGATTCCAATGTGGCTCATGCAGCTGCGATAGTTCTATTGGTGATGTCATCCCTCAGTCTCAGCTGAGACTGAGAACAGAGTGAGACAGTGTGAAACCCATTTAACTGGAGTTTCACAAGCTGCCTTCCCTGCCTACCACTAGGTCTGACTGGGATTGTAGTAACCCCGGGTAACAAGGGGGTTACACTTAAATTTGCAGTGCCATCAAATTTAGATTGTGTTCCTTTCATCTCATCAGCTACTGTTTTCTTTTCCTTTTCTTATTTCTGTGGCTTAGCATGACATTAGCCACTCGATTCTGTGCTGTTCATCTGGAAGGCCTGGAATGGTGTTCCTGGAATATCCAGGTAGTATTACATTGACAGTAATAGCTACTGAGAATAGAGGGTTCTAGTATTGCTAGAAATGGAATAAAATATTAGAATATTTAATTTAACAACAAATGGGGTATACCAAATGTTAAAATGTAGGACATACCCTAAAAGATCAAGTTCTGGCATAGCCACTATGGCTGCAAATGCCATTAACCTGATAAGAGTGTTTCACTGGCTTAAACATAAACATGAATTGCATTTAGTAAGGCCTATGAAACCATTCCATATATGACTTGTGAACAAGCTAGACAGCCTGGGAGTGGGTCATAAGGTGGTAAACTGGGTTAGGAACTGGTTGCATGATAGAAGATGGAGAGTCATGGTAAATGGTGCTCAGTGTAAGGAAAGGAGTGTGACCAGCAGGGTGCCACAGGGATCAGTACTGGGCCCAGTCTTATTTTATGTCTTCACAAATGAAATTGCAGAGGGGCTGGGGGGGAAAGTGTGCCTGTTTGCGAATGACACTAAGATCTGCAACAGGGTAGACACTCCGGGAAGGGTGGAAAAAATGAGGAGGGACCTAGAAAAACTGGAGGAATGGTCCGAAGTGTCACAGCTGAGATTTGTTTCAAACAAGTACAAAATCATGCATTTGGGTTGCAGGAACCCAGGGGAGGATTACAGGAGGGGGAGAGAAACTGATGGTCACCAAACAGGAATGGGATTTTGGGATAATCATACTGGATGACCTAAAGGTGGCTAAACAATGTACCAGTGCTGTGGGAAGAGCTAGTGGAATGCTGGGGTGCATAGGGAGAAGTATTACCAGCAGAAGGAAGGAGGTGGTGATGCCACTGTGCAGATCACTGGTGAGGCCTCATTTGGAATATGGTATCCAGTTCTGGAGGCCGCACTTCCGTAATGTAACTTTAAATCACAAATGGGTTCTATCTTAGATTTGTATCCCTCTTCCCTTCTGCTCCCACTGGTTAGGCTTACTGAACACAACCTGGAAATATCTTGGCTAGCATGATGATTCACCCACACAAGTTGCTTCTCAGTCCATGTTACTGTCTTTTTAAAATGTTAACTTCTTCCTGAAAATATGGCATAATCTTCCCATTAATGTTAGTGCTACACATACTGTAGCTAGCTTGGCTTGAGGAAGAGTGAACATGGTCAGTACCCCTTAGCAATTGAGATGCATATGCAGCAAATATATCCAGATGCACTAACTTACCCTACAACTGTTAAGTATCATAGTCTGCATAATACAGAAGACTTGCAGTGATGAATTTTCATATGGTTTGGCTGGTTTGGGTTCTACTGTTTATAATACATGGATGAATAGCTAGGGGAGACATTTTTCAATGACTGCCAAATGTAGTACAGTGGCAGATGTTTTGCAAAGATATAACAGAAATTATGTATATGAGGTATTGTTGTCCAAGAACTGGATCACGTTTTCATAGAGACAGATTACATTTAGGGTACATGATTATCCCTTTGTGAATCACTGCTGCTATCTGTACTGAAATCACTGTTAGACATGTGGCTAACTTAAATCTTTAAGTAGTGATTCTATAATTTTACCTCAAACCTGTATTTACTAATTAAAAAAAATATATTTTGAGGGGGTGCCTGGTTATGGATTATCCCAATGTTTAATTTTAGCATTTTAGTGGAAACTTTGCACTCTGATTTTCTTATTCTGAATTTGTTGTAGTATGTGACACAAACACACTTCACAGGTCAGGCCTTCTGCTCCCACAGTGTCAAACACAGAGCGTAACAGTGTGAACAGGTAACAGATAGGGTAACCCTCCTGTCTGCTTTGGGTCCGAATCACCTTTAGCCTCAAGTTCTGGAGGGATTCAAATTGTGAACCATATGCTAGTATACCCAATGTACAGGCTCAGATATGTACCCTCTTCAGGACTGCAGTACGATCTTTCACCAGGGGCACCAAGCCAGGTCTCCAAAATGAACCCTTAAAACTATATAAGAGACCTTAGATATAGTCTTACCTTCTTTCCCAAGCTCAGTAACACCATCAAGCTGCTGAACAGTTGTCAGACTTAACAACCTATACATCACATTCAGAAAGAACTAACAGACACTCAGGCAGTCTTTCAAAGAAAATGGTTATTTACTAAAAATTGTAAAATAAGTAAAATAAAATACAGAACAATATATCATACAGCTTATAATCTTATAAAACAAAAAGGAAGTTTCAGACTAAACACTCCTACCACAAAAGATGTAATTGCTTTCTAACTATTACCTTTCTAAGTGCTCTTTTAGTTAGAGAGAGAACTTTGTTTCTTCAGAGCCCAAGATGATATCACTTCATTTACAATGTTACATGTTTTTTCTCTGTCTTCCCCCCACCCCCTTTTGGATGAGGTCATCTAGACCCTCTCTCAGAATTAATTCTAACATACTTTCTACCAGGAGGTATCTTTAATTAATGGAACATCAGAAGAAAAAAACATTTCCTAAATATGGCATCCTTTAATTAAACATTTTCTTTGATCTTAACATTCCCACACGGGCACCAAGGTGTTAAAAAAGCCAACAGGAATCGGCCTAATGATGTCCTGTTTCTGATGTCATAAAGTCACATTTGGTTTCAACTTCAAAAAGCCTGGGCAGGTCATAAAAAGGTAATAAAATGCTATTTTGCAAGGAAGTCAATTAAATGGTCCTTCTGGTCTGTTTTACAGTATCCTGTGGTTTTCAGCCACTGACACCTTGTAGCCACAGGCCAAATTCCTCATACATTGAAATGTATTACACAGACCAGGCATTTATAATACAAATTTCATACAATAATCATAAGCAAGGGGCAGAGCGTCACACCCTTCCCCATCCAGACTGAATCTGGGGGCTCCCTAAGTCAGTTCACACCTCATATAGATGAGACAAGCCATCTGCATTCTGACTGGTTGCTCCAGCAGTATGTAAGATCATCATGCCATACCCTTGCAAGGCAAGACTCCATCTTAATAGTCTACCATTCATTTTTCCCATTTGTGTCAGCCAAACCAGGGGGTTGTGGCCAGTTTGTACCTCAAAATGCTGCCTGTATAAGTATGGCTCTAACTTCTTTAAGGCCCACACCATGGCAAGACACTCTTTTTCCACAGCAGAATATGCCTGCTCCTTGGGAAGTAACTTTTTACTTAAGTACACAATGGGGCGATCCTTCCCTTGGCTGAATGTCTGACTCAGCACGGCCCCAATACTCACATCTGAGGTGTCAGTCTGGACTATAAAGGGTCTGCTATAGTCAGGACTTGTCAATACAGGAGCACTGCACAGTGCCTCCTTCAGTCTGGTAAAGGTTTTTTCACAGGCTGGTTCCCAGATAATTTTCTTACTTAGGCTTTCTTTCGTTACCAGGTCAGATAGGGGAGCAGCCAGGGCACTGTAATTGGGTACAATTTCCTATAGTACCCTGCTGTCCCTAGAAATCTCCTGACCTGCTTCTGCATTTCTGGTCGAGGCCATGCTTTGATTGCCTCTATTTTTACTTGGTTAGGACAGAGCTGTCCCCGGCCTACAACATGCCCAAGGTATGCCACTTCAGCCATGGCCACCTGGCACTTCTCAGCTTTGACAGTGAACCCAGCCCTCTGTATCCTGCCCAGCACTTCCCTAAGGTGGGGCAGGTGTTCCTCCCAGCTGGCACTAAAGATGGCAATGTCATCCAGGTATGTCACAACGTACTCCTCAGCACCATTTAACACTTGGTTCACCAACCTTTGGAAAGTGGCCAGGGCGTTCTTCATTCCAAAAGACATTAAATTCAAATAACCCTATCAGAGTGATGAAGGCTGACCTCTCCCTAGTGCTGTCAGTTAACTCTACCTGCCAATACCCCTTTGTCAGGTCAATAGTCATAAGGTAGGTCGCCCCTCCCAACTTGTCCAGGAGTTTATCCGTCTGGGGCATTGGGTGGGCATCGGACTTCATGACTGCATTCAGTCCATGATAGTCCACATGAAAATGAGTAGAGCCATCTGGCTTGGGAACAAGGACTATGGGTGAGGCCTAGGGGCTGTGGGATTTCTGGATTACCCTTAAGTCAAGCATTTCCTCCACCTCCCTCCTAATGTCCTTTTGGACAGCCTCTGACACCCAATATGCTATCCACTGTATGGATGCCTGCTTCCCTGTCTCCACATCATGTGTCACTAAGGGGGTTAGTCCAGGCTTGGCACTAAACAGTGGGGCAAAGTCTGTTAAAACCTCCCTTACTTCCTGGCTCTTGTCTGGGGCCAGCTGGGGTGACAATTTAACTTCCTCTACAGAGGACTCCTACTTGCTTTCTTCTAGCAAGTCCAGAAGGGGGTCTCCTTCATCCATCCCCTCCCCAAGACTACACACTGCAAACACCATGTCAGCCCTATTAGTATATGGCTTCATGATGTTGACATGGTACATTCTTTCTGTATGTCTTCTGTCAGGTAACTCTATGATATAGTTCACGTCATTTACCTTTCTAACTACTTTTTACAGTCCTGGTCACTCAGCCTGGAGCTTGTCTTTCTGGACCGGAATGAGGACCATGATTTCCTGACCCACCGTGTGCGAGCGAGCTCTGACTCTGCGGTCATACGACACTTTTTGTTTCTGCTAGGCAGCTGTCAGGTTGCTCTGGACTGTCCACATAAGTTCCTTCAGCCTTTCCCTAAACCTAAGGACATAATCACCTATGGGAGTTCCCTGGGTGGCGTGCTTGCCTTCCCAGTCCTCCCAGCTCATGTCTAGGGGCCCACATACCCGGCATCCATAAAAGAGCTCAAAGAGGGAAAACCCTGTTGACTCTTGGGGCACCTCCCTGTACGCAAACAACAGGCAGGGTAGGTATTTCTCCTAGTCCCTCCCATGCTGTTGAGCAAACGCTTGGAGCATTGACTTCAGGGTACCATTAAATCCTTCCACAAGCCCATTGGCTTGCAGGTGATAAGGTGTCATGCATCTCTGCAGCACCCCACACTTCTCCCACAAACATTGATCAGGTCCAACATGAAGGAACCCCTCAATCAGTGATAACCTCCTGCGGAAACCCAACATGGGAGAAAATCCCAAGTAAGGCATCTGCCATTTTGTCTGTCCTCAGTGAGGATAGGGCGACTGTCTCTGGGTACCGGGTGGCATAATCCACCACAGTCAGGATGAACCTCTTCCCAGAGGAGTGGGGGGTATTTAAAGGTCCCACAATATACATTCCTACCCTCTGGAATGACTTCTTCACTATGGGCAATGGAATTAGGGTGGCTTGGGTTTTCTTATCCACTTTCTCTATTTCTTGGCACCAGTGACAAGATCTGCAATAGTCCTTCACCTACTGGGTGAAGTTGGGTCAATAGAAATTCTGGACCAATTGCTGCATAGTGCACATGAATCCCAGGTGACCAGACATGGGAATATCATGTGCAATCTTGAGCAACTGCTCATGGTACCCCTGGAGAATGACAAGCTGCCTGCCTATCACCCCTCCCTCTGTCTTTTCAGTCTAAGTATACATCAGTCCATTTTCCCAATAAACCTTATGTTTCCCGTCACCTCCTTGTATTCCATCAGAGTTTGCCCAAGCCCTCAGCTTCTCTAGACTAGGGTCACTTTTCTGAGCAGCTGCAAACTCCTTACACATTCCCAAGGCATGGGACAGGTCCCCTTCAGTATCTAAACTAGGGTCCCTAGCACTAGCACCAGGGTACTCAGGATCACTGCCATCCCTAACCCTCTGACAATGGGTCACCCTTTCTTCTTCGGAGTAACCCTCCATAGCTGTTTGGTTAACTGCAACCAGGGGAATTGCTACCCCCCTTTCATTAGTCTCCATATCAGGAGACACAGGCTGGGGAACCAGCCACCCAGTGGTTTCCACAGTGGCTTCTCTGGGGTCTGGGGCACCACAGTTTTCCTTTGCCACTTGGCTATGAGTAACTACACACACCATCCCCTGTTTGAGATTGTTGCCAAGGATGACGTCAACTGCTAAAATTTTGGCTACAGCCACCTGTTACACAGTTCCTCCTGTTTTACCCCAGTCTAGGAGAACACTAGTGAGTGGCAATGTTTTCTTCTCCCCAGTGAACCCTTGTACAGTTACAAATTTATTGGGTATAAGCTGACCAGGCTCTACCAGATCCCCTTTTACCAATGTCAGGGATGCCCCTTTGTCTCTTAACCCTTATGTCTGTACACCATTCACAGTGACTGGGTGCCAGTGTTCTCTCATGTTCACAGACATGCTTCCAGGGACACACAAACAACCCACTTCTTTCCTAGCACCACCTTGTGTATTGCTCATCCTTTTGGGACACTGTCTGGCAATATGCACAGTTTTTTTTACAAACCCAACATTCATTTCTTTTCTCAGAAAAATCTTTCCTTTGAAACCTAGGGCTAACTGGCTTCAGTGGAGGCAGTGAGGTTTTTAGCTGTCCTGAAGGTGCACTTTTCCCTTTCTGTGCTGCCATGCCCACCCCATTCACTCTCAGAGCAGGTCTGCTCTTGTCATAGCGGTCCAAGAGTTCAGCAGCTTCTTGCACTGTTTTGGGATCTCGGTCCTCTAGCCAGGTTTTCAGATCTGCTGGGCATACCCAAAAAAAACTGCTCCAACAATACAGCATTTTCAATTTTATCTACAGAGTTTGCTTCAATTACTTCCCACCAATGTTTTAAACATTGATATTGTTTCATGGCTAGCTCCTCGTAGCTCATGTCAGGGCTTCTCCTGAGCTTATGAATTTAGCTCTGTATGCTTCTGAAGTTAAATCAAACTTTTTTTAAAGTGCAGCTTTAAGTTTGCTGTAATCATTACTGTCCTCATTGTCCATTTGACCCAATGCATCCCAAGCTTCCCCAGTAAGTAGCAGGGATAGCTGGAAGCTCCAGGACCCTCTAGGAATATTGGCCTGAATACAAACTTTTTCAAAGGAATTTAAAAAGGCATACATATCCTCATCCTCTTTAAATTCAGCTATCATAGGTTTCATAGGTATTACAGAGCTCTGTTAGACCGAAGTCCTAATGGCTCACTAAATCAAGAGTATCCCAGTATGTTATTTTTAATAAGGTGTGCATCCAATTTAGATTTGAAAATATTCATACTATCACTTGCCACTACCTCCAGTGGAAGTTCATTCTAGGATTTCATTATTCTAACAGAGAACCACTGTTTCCTTTTGGTGGATCTAAAACTTTCAACTTCTAGTTGCAGGGGGTGAGCTCTGGTATTATAGTGGAGATTTCTGTAATTCAACCCCAGAGGTTCCCACAGTTGTGGGTCTGTAAGGGCTCTAAAAATCAGACACATGTCCCCCTGCAGACATCTGTATTCCAAAGACTATAGACCTAGGATATTAAGTCTGATTTGGTAATCCTGTCCCTTTATCTCTTTACTATTGTGAGTTGCCCTTTTCTGTACTCTCTCTAGTGCATTTATTTCTGTTCTGCTGCCTGGTGACCAGAACTGAGCGCAGTAGTCAACATGTGGTCTCACCAAGGATGTATACAAAGACAACAAAACTTCTTTATTTTTGCATTTGATATGCTTATTTATGCAATGTAAGATGCTACTGGACTTTCTGATGACTTAATTACACTGTAACTTATAGCTTAGGTCATTTGTTACCCTAATGTCCAGGTCTCTCTCATCCTCCACCTTATTCAGTATCCACCCTCCAAGTCATTTTTTTTGTCAAGTATTCACTTTTCCAGGTTGCCTATTGCTGCTTGAAGGTTATCTGCATCCTCTTGACTATCCACAATATTTTCTAGTCTTGTATCATCAGCAAATTTAGATACCCAAACTCCTGTGGCAGTATTCATTGAAGCATTGTATATATTAAATAGACAGGGCCCCAAAACGGAACCCTGTGGCACCCCACTAGTCACATCAGCCCAGCCAGAGCATGTCCCCATTACGCTGATCTTCTTTTTCCTGTTAGCGAGCAAAGCTTCTATCCATCAGGTTATTTTTCCCTCAGTGCTGTGCTCAATTAAGGCATCCACAAGCTCACCATGAGGTACTTTATCAAACGCTTTTGAGAGGTCTAAGAAAATGACATCAACCGAATGTTTACTCTCCAAGGCTTTACTAATCCTGCCATTGAATTCAAGAAGGTTGGTCTGACACAACCTGCCTTGGGTGAAACCATACTGAGTATAGTCAATATTACTTGTTATGTTAAGATGGTAAATGATATGGTCCTTGATGATGCCTTCCAGGATCTTGCCCAATACTGATGTTAAGCTAATGGACCTATAGTTTTTCACCTTGTGCCTATTTCCTTTTTGTGTATGGGTACCACTACTGCCTGTTTCCAAGCCTCCAAGACCAGCCCCTCCTCCAGTGATTTTTAATAGATAGCTGTGATTGGGCCAACCAAAAACTCAGCCAATTCTTTAACAATTCTGGGAAGTAACCCAGAATTATTAAAGAATTGGATCAATTTGGAATTTCATTTGTAACCTAGTCCTGTAGTTCCAGTTAAACCCAGGTCACTTACCTGCCCTGGTGCCGGTGGTTAGAGTCGTAGCTTCTCCAGTTCATGTTGCCTCTGGTGCTCACACTCTACATGGTCAGCCTGTCACTGTTCATACTCTACTTCTCGCCATTCTCACACAGCTTCTCACTGTTCTCGCTCCCTCTTCTCCTCTGTGGCTCACTGCTCTCGTTTCTCTTCTCTCTGGAACCCCAGCTCCATCCTCCGCAACTCCATCTACAGCCTGATGGCTTCTGGCTCCAGAATACTGGTGACCTTCCCCTGCAGCTGTGGCCCTTGGCTTGCACTGGCCCTGCAGTCCTCTTCGCCGGATCTTTACACTTCACTGGCAGCTGGCCCTCCATGCCCAAGGTTTGGTCCTTTACAGTCACAGTATGTGACTCGATGCTCTGGGCATCTGCTGCCACCTGGGTATCTATGAGGTTCTGCTTGTTGGCTTTCCCCTCATATTGGACTCCTCTTTCCTGGCACAACTGCCTCAAGTAGTCTGCAGAGTACCCACTGTAGTTGGAAGCCATCTTCTTCCCTAACTATGACTACTCTAACTTGCACTTTAGAAATAAAAATAAAACAAGTAGGAACTTTGACTGTAAGTAAAATTATATCGTTCTGTTTTCTCTTTTAAAAATAAATCACTGGCTTATTTTGCAAGTGAGCTTCACAGTACTAAGCTGACACACTGAACTGTTAAAGCTTGTGTTACCAAATTTTTATCACACCACTGCCAACCAAATCTGTCACAAACACACTCCACAGTTCAGGCCCTCTGCTCCCACAGTGCCAACCTCGGAGCATAATAGTGTGAACAAGTAGCAGACAGGGTAACCCTCCTGTCTGCTTTGGGTCCAAATCACCTTTAGCCTTGAGTTCTGGAGGGATTCAAATTGTGAACCTTATGCTAGTATACCCAATGTACAGGCTCAGATATGTACCCTCTTTGAGACTGCAGTACAATCTTTTGCCAGGGGCACCGAGCCAGGTCTCCAAAATGAACCCTTAAAACTATATAAGAGACCTGAGGTATATTCTTACCTTCTTTCCCAAGCTCAGTAACACCATCAAGCTGTTGAACAGTTGTCAGACTTAACCACCTATACATCACATGCAGAAAGAATTAACAGACACTCAGGCAGTCTTTCAAAGAAAATGGTTATTTACAAAAAATTGTAAAATAAGTAAAATAAAATATAGAACAATATATCATACAGCTTACAATCTCATAAAACAAAAAGGAAGGTTTAGACGAAACACTCCTACCACAAAAGATGTAATTGCTTTCTAACTATTACCTTTCTAAGTGCTCTTTTAGTTAGAGAGAGAACTTTGTTTCTTCAGAGCCCAAGATGATATCACTTCATGTACAATGTTACATGTTTTTTCTCTGTCTTCCCCCCACCCCATTTTGGATGAGTCACCTAGACCCTCTCTCAGAATTAATTCTAACATACTTTCTACCAGGAGGTATCTTTAATTAATGGAACATCAGAAGAAAAAAACATTTCCTAAATAAGGTATCCTTTAATTAAACATTTTCTTTGATCTTAACATTCCCACACGGGCACCAAGGTGTTAAAAAAACCAACAGGAACCAGCCTAATGACGTCCTGTTTCTGATGCCAAAAAGTCACATTTGTTTTTAGCTTCAAAAAGCCTGGGCAGGTCATAAAAAGGTAATAAAATGCCATTTTGCATGGAAGTCAATTAAATGGTCCTTCTGGTCTGTTTTACAATATCCTGTGGTTTTCAACCACTGATACCTTGTAGCCCCAGGCCAAATTCCTCACACATTGAAATGTCATACACAGACCATGTATTTATAATACCAATATCATGCAACAATCATAAGTAAGGGGTAGAGTGTCACAGTATGTTGTCTGTATTTATATTAATTCTGTTGGCATTCCTGGTAATGTACAGGGGCAGGAGACTGAGTTTGTGATTGGGTTTGAATAAGGAACACAAATATTTATCACATTGCTGTGCTATCTCCACTGGATTTTTTACTGTTTCCCCTTTAATATTAATACACTTATATATATTTTTTTTCTTTAGGCTATTGATGTAACTGCACAATTGCTTGCCGTTGCTTTTGTCTGCATCTGTTGCATTTGAGCTCCATTTTCTTTTTGAAATGGTTATTTTTGTGTTTATGTTACTTTTAAAATGTTTAATATTCTGACCATGCGGTTATGTCATGGCTTTTGTTTTCAGATATTTTATTGCATGTTTAGCTTTTGTTGTTGTTGTTGAGTCACTTTCTTCACATCCTCATTTAACAATCTTGCTTGTCATCATTTGTTATTATATTCCTCGATCCTTTTAATGTAAACTATTGCAAATGATAAAATATGTTGCTGTTTGTAATCTGCCAATGAGTAGTATTTGTTTATGGTATTGTGTTACTGGTACCATAGGCTTTATATTTAACATTATCTTAAAACTGATGTCAACATGAATGTATAATGCTTATGTACCAGCTATTTACGAACATAGAAACATAGAATCTGTTGGCAGAAAAGGACCTCCTGGCCCACCTAGTCTGCCTTAACTCATTCACACCGTAAGAGCACTTTGAGACTTCCACCACTTGTGTCCTGTATACTCTTAACACTGCATCCTGGGACTTCCGGTCTGGTCGACTTCCTGTATGGCAGCTTAGCTTTACAGCTCCACTACAACCCGACCTAAATCTGTTGTAATCAATAAATAAGAAAACCCATCATGTCGTTCAAATGTAGAATTACAGACTACCTGATGCCGGCTAAACACAAAATGAAAGAAAATTACCCAGGTGGGACGAGTAAGCAACAGAAAATGCTGACAGAGTTAGGCCCACGAGGCTTAGTCCAGCCAACGATGGAAGTACTGCATAACGATGCGGAGGGGGCAAGCCAAGGAGAGGAAGACTATATTATAACATCTAAACAACTTTGCTCTACTTTAAAACAAATGAATGAAACCTTATTGCGCCTTGATAAAAACGTCTCCAGTCAAAAACAAGATATTCTGGACTTAGCGCAAAGAATGACAAGTTTAGCGGCCACGATGTCAGACTATACTCTAACTACAGATGCCCACAACACTGCGCTGCTAGATCTTCACCAGAGGGCAAATAAACTAGAGCAAAAGTTGGAGGAACTTGAAAATAGAAATCGCCGTAACAATATCCGAATACATGGCTTACCGGAAGGTACAGCGTCCAAAAATATGGTGGAATTCATGAGTTCTTTTCTACACGAGTTCCTGAACCTCCTGCAAGATAAAGAATTAAATATAATTTGGGCCCACAGATCTTTAATCCTCTGCCCTAGGGACTTGAAGGCAAGACCACGCTCCATAGTGATAGCCTTTTTAGATTACAGGGTAAAAGAAGAGATTTTAATGTTAGCCTGGGGGAAAAAAGTAATCCAATTTGGAGATGTGCATTTGTATTTTGATCAGGACTACTCACCCCAACTGCTAAATAAAAGAAGGCAGGTCCTGGCAGTTGTGAAGTTGTTGCAACAGAAGAACCATAAGGCTTTTGTGGAATACCCTGCTAGGCTAAAGATAATGACAGAGAAAGGCCCCATTCATTTTCAAGAACTAGAAGCGGCATAGGAGTTTCTACATACACTGGATATTAACATACCCCGTTTACCTATAGAATAAAATTGGAGACAATTACAAAATAATAACTGGGCAATAGTTGGCCCCAAAAGTCGAGGGGCGAGGGAGAAGCGGGACACTTCCGCTCTGTGAAACAAGATTGGAACGAAAAGACCCGTGGATAGAAGCTCAGAACAACAGGTGGTTCGAGAGGAGTGGGCCGTTTTGGTCTCGCAGCTGCAAGACGTGCTGGAAGAGGAAGGAGGCACCTGAAATGGTAGCCCTTTACTGGGGCTTAAGTAATCAGGACTTGGTGGTGGACTAGGACTATTATTACCGAAATGGCAAGTTGCTGATGAAAGTAAAGGAACTTTCTTTTCTTAAACTGTTACCAGAACAAATACATAATTTGGGTTTAAGGTATTTAAAAAATCTGAGAAAGGTCTAACAAACGGATATGTATTTGGAAAGGGATGGGTGGGGGAGCGATCGGTGTCAGGGGGCACTGTGGGGGCTCTCACCCCTGGGAGGCTGGTGACTGAAGCATGATGGTGCAAGCTACCAGGAGCCAAATAACTTAAGGAGAAAAATACTGTAGCAGGGAAGGGTGTGCTCAGTGGGGAGTGAGCTCCAATTCATGACCATAACTCTAGCTCAGAGGATCAGGGGCTAAATAGACCGTGCAGAGGCCTAAACATAAAAAATGAAAACTAAAATCACAATGGATGGCTTGGCTTGCACTGAGGGCCTGATAGCTCTCGGGACGACTGGGACCCACCGAACTGGAAACTAGGCAAGATGCTGCTATGGTCGGCCTAAATAAAAGAGGCTCATTCTCCCCATGGGTAGACTTACCCTAGCATAAATAGAGGAATGCAAAGGGTCTCTCTAGATGGTATACAGATACTGGCTTCTGGTGCTGCAACCTACCGTGAGGAAGACGTGTGGCTTGCTCGGGGGGGTGCCCAGTGGTGTCGGTCAGGCGCTGACCTGCTATTCCTAGCCCATACCCACACAAGGTGAAAGAGCATATGCAGCCTAAATCAGGTTGAAGGTTGTCTGTCTATGGGATAAGAGACCAAATACTATCTGCTCTGTGTTGTGTTCTTTCTTTTTGGTTCCACTTACTTTGCTAGTTCCCCTTAAGTTGCTAATTTGTGGGGGTTACTCCTTTACATCTGATTGTTCTGTCTTTTTCCTTTTTTCTTTTTGCAGCTTATCGCAACACATCAAAGGTCAAGGTTGGGGCTTCCACCCTCCCCCCCTTGATAGTTTCACGGAGCTGAGCACCCTTATAGGGCGGCTCCAGGTGCGGGCTTCTGGTATAGGGCAAGTGTACCTCACCTTACTCTCCACTTTCAATTAAGCTCTGCAGGAAGGAGGTGTGAGGGTAACTAGAGATTCAATAGTATGAATCTCCTACCTTTGAAGTCTGCTAGCTTTTGTTTAAAATGTTGGATAGAAGCCACGTTGGCTGATAGTGTTAATGGAAATGTTCAGTACTTAATCTTATTGTACCAGGTAATTCTTATCATCCTAAATGTACAAATGATGTTCATGCAAATGATTTTAGCTGGTTTGGGAAACAGATTAATAGGGCACTCAGGTAATGGCTTTATGAAAGCCTGCTTTTATTTTATTTTTAGGAGTGATGGCTGAGACGGGCTCACTGTTCTGTTCCTTTAATGTGAATGGCCTTACCAACCCTGTTAAACGTAGCAAAGTTATGAGTTTTATAAGGAAAACCTCAGCTGACTTTATTTTTTTACAAGAAATGCATTTGATGAAACAAGAACATGCCAAATTGCTGAAATTCGGGTTTGGGGATATGGTGGCATCTTCGTATAAAAAAGGTAGAAGAAGGGGGATGGTGATTCTGGTTCCAGCCAAAACTCATTTTGAAAAGATGGATATATTGGCAGATAAAGACGGTTGCTACGCTCTGATGAAAGGTAGACTGGGGGGAGTGATGGTCACTTTGGCCTCTGTGTATTTCCCACCATGCTCTAAATATCAAGAATATAGGACCTTTTTGACTATGCTACTGAGTTGGGCCGAGGGTACCATGATATGTTGGGGAGGATCTTAATTTGGCACTGAACCCTGCTCTAGATACCACATCACAAATACTAAGAGCAATACATGGAACAGCGAGGAGGGTGCAGAAATTGGTGAGGGAACTGGGTTTCCAAGATGTGTGGAGGTATTTTAATAGTAAAGGGAGGAACTATACTTTTTTTTTCGGCTGCACACAAGATGTATTCCAGGCTAGATTATTTTCTGGTTCCCGGGGAAGATACGCATAGAGTAAAGGATTGCTGGGTGGGGGACATGGGTCTTTCTGACTACGCTCCTCTTTTCATGAGGACTGACATAGGAGAGGTCAAGAGAAATACCTTTTGGCGCCTCAATCTATCATTGCTGAATGATCAAGAGGTCAAGGAGAGCATTAAGGAAACTTGATAATTATATGGCTGAGAATCTACCAAAAGATATGTCTCAGGCAATAAGGTGGGATGCCACAAAAGCAGTTTTGAAGGGGAAATTCATTTCGATAGCATCCAAAAAGAAAAAGGATAGGGAGGCTAAAAACCTAGTATTATCCACACAAATTAAGAACCTGGAAGATCTCCAGAAAGGTAAAATAGACAAAACGAGGGCTAAACAGCTGAAGACACTTAAAAAATAATTGAATGATGTTTTAGACTACCAGGTCAAACAAAAGCTCCATTTTTTAAGACAACACTATTATGAGGGGGGACCAAAATCATTAAAATTATTGGCCAGAAGGCTTCGTGCACAGAGGGCCAAAGCTACAATAACGTCAATATGGCACCCACAGAGAAAAGAAAGTGTCCATGGGATAAGGGAGATAACAAATGCTTTCAAATTATATTATGGTAAATTATATACACCAGATAAGACACCGTGTGTACAAAGAGTACAAGCTTTTCTGGAGGGACTAGCTTTACCGGGGTTATCGGAGGAACAAGGGAGGTCATTGCTAGCCCCTATTACGGAAACAGAGGTGAATGCAGAAATTTCAAGACTTAAAGCGGGGTAGATGCCAGGGTTCTGACGGGCTACCATCGGAGTTTTATAAGACATTTACAGGGATGGTACTCCCAAGCCTCTTGGGCTTATACAAAGCTGTGCTTAGTGAAGATGAGCAAATACCCCCCTCATGGGCCAGGGCTGTAATTTCTGTGCTCCCCAAACTGGGAAAGGACCCTACTAAATGTTCCTCGTATCGACCGATTTCCTTACTAAATACTGATTATAAAATTTTCACTTCCATCTTAGCTAAAAGAATACAACAATACCTACCTGGTCTAATTGTAATGGATCAGGTGGGTTTTGTCCCAGAGTGTCAGGCTCAGGATAACCTGAGAAGAACATCTCATGTTATAGATCAGATTAACTATACAAAGTCCCCTTCCCTTCTTATGAGTTTAGATGCCAAAAAGGCATTTGATAAAGTATCTTGGGCCTTTCTAGGCCAGGTCCTTTCCCGGTTTGGTTTCCTTCAGCAATTTGTGAGGGCTCTGTTTAAGATATATAAGTCCCCTTCGGCTCATATACGTGCAAATGGCCATGTCTCAGAAGCTGTCCATCTAAGAAGAGGAATGAGGCAGGGATGCCCTCTCTCACCACTATTGTTCGCCTTTTACATAGAACCCCTAGCTCAGAATACAAGACAGAATGAAGGTGTCGGGGGGATCTTAATGGGGGAGGGTGATGAGGAACAAAAATTGGCTTTATATGCTGATGATGTCCTACTATATTTGTCAGACCCAGATAGTTCATTGCCAGAGGTGTTTGGACAGATAGAGGAATATGCCTCACTCTCAGGTTTTACATTGAACAAGAGTAAGACTGAGGTCCTTAGTTTCTTTTACACCCCATGTATTGAAATTAGGCAGAGATACCCAATGAAATGGGACATGGAAGCTATCAAGTACTTGGGAATCAAGATAAGTAAAAGCATGGCCAGCCTGTTCGAATTGAATTATCCCCCATTAGTGCAACAATTAAAGGCAGACTTTAAAAGATGGACATTGCTCCCCCTAACTTTGCACGCCAAAAATCAAGCATTAAAAATGAATGCCTTACCCAGGCTGCTCTATTTATTTCAATGTGTCCCTTGTGTTGTCTCTCAGAGGGATCATGAATCCTGGCAAAAAATGTTTTAAAGTTTTCTGTTGGGAGCAATGTGACTGAGGGTTAAAAAAAAAACAATTTTTTCTTCCCAAAAACAAAGGGGGCCTGGCTGTCCCCCACTTGCAGGGGTATTGGACAGCGTCTCAGATGAGGATTGCATTATTGTGGAGCAATCAGGCATACATCTCCCATTGGAAAAAACTGGATCTAGCAGAAGTTAGAGCGGTCCCGTTGCAGGCAGCCTTGTTTGGGGAGGGGAAGTTACAGGGAACTACAATTTACTCAGGGACGGCAGCGGTTTTAGAGGGCTGGAGAAGGTGCATTGGTAGAGGTAATACCAAACAACAAATATGGAAATATACATGGTGGGACTTTGATCCCAACTTTGCACCAGCAAAACTAGATAACTAGTTCCTAAGACATGCAAGAAAATGATTTCATGCCCCATATCAACTTTTCAATGGATTCTCCCTGATGTCCTTTGAGATGGTACAATTAAAATTTGGTATAGCCCCACAAGATAGAATAAGATATTATCAGTTAAGGGGCTATATAAATGATCAGTTGGGAAAGGGAAATGGGGTGAGTGATCAGGAGGAAGGGGATGTACCATTCCAACAGATTTGGAATGCAACAAATGCTAAACATATGATCACTATGTTATATAGAAATTATTTAAATGACCTCAGTACCTCTTCACAGTATATTAAGGAAAGATAGGATAGAGACATGAACATTTCTATTACAGACCGACAATCAGGGCCCCTACTTTTCTGTGGCACAGTGGGACCAAGTTCTGCGGCAAGACTACCATTTGCCGCAGAACTTCTGCAGCGGTGGTTTGTAATTTCTTCGGAAGTTCTGCAGCACTAACAAACTACCACATCACAGTGACAGCTTGTCATCCTGACTTCACTTTCATGGCAGTTTTTATAGCAATCAGGATGGTGGAAAGCACAGTAATACTAGTTCAAATAATAACAGAATTATAAAAATAATTTTATGCCTAAAAAAACAAAACAAATGTTTCTCCCTTAAGGTCCTAGCCTGTTAAATAAATGACATGTGCAGATGGGATCTTATGTGATAAATAAGGTATTTTCTATATGCATGCTATCTATCCCACTAATGAGGTTTCCACTGTCTATCACTTATATATATTTGTATGTGCTTTCTACACTACTCATGAGGTTCCCACTGTGTATCACTTATATATTTATATGCAATCTGTAACATACATACAAATGTGTGTGTGTGTGTGTGTGGTGAGAGAGACAGAGATACATGCATGTGAACCAATTGTGAGATAGAGCTCTCCAGACCAGCACAATGTGTTCACCACGTGACAGAACACTGCACCATACTTTCCCAGGCTCTGAGCAATGATGTGTTCCACCAATCCTTGTGCTGCCCAGCCAGCTCCAAGAGCTAATCTCTGAACCTGAGTTGCCGGCATGGAAACACAGCATGCTACCCTCTGGCCCAACAGCTGTCCCTGCACACATTTCTCCATAACTTTTAGGTGATTTTATCAACCAATGACAATCGATAGCCCTGGCAAAAATGCGTACAGTGCAATTATTTATTTAACGGGTCTATTCTTTCAACAGGTCTACACATTATTATATTCCACTATTCTGGGCATAATTACTTTATTTTTCTTAAAAATGACAGTTAAATTCGTTTTACCAGTTATTCATTTCAAATGGCATCTCTATACCTTAAAGGCACAAATAGATTTGTACAAAGTGAGGTATGGACTTAACAGGTCTGTGCTGTTGACAAGGTTTTGTTTAAGCTGGCCCTAGTGCAATAATATAAGACTGAAAATTGTATCAGCCTGTAGTGCAGGTTGAGCAAATATCACCATGTCTGATGTGCTGTGCCACCATCTCTGGCAGTGGGAGCTGTAGTAGAGAAGTGACTGTTCATTTCTGTTGCAGAATGCAGCCGTTTCATTAGCTAATGTATGATGTTAGAGCAATAATAACATTACATTCTGGGCATATAGGGGGTTTAGGATATAAAAAGAGGGGAAGGGAACCAGATTCTATGGAAAAACAGAAATATTAATAAAAAATCAACAAGAAGAGTGAATTCTGCGGCACCACAGAAGTTCTGCGGTAGCTTGCAAGTTCTGCACAAAATTCTGCGGCCGCAGAATTCTAGGGGCCTTGTCGACAATGGCCCCAGGTGTGGAGGGGCACTTGTAGCACCATGTCCTCTCCAACTTGGAAGGAGTTTGGTTGGAGGGTAAGGACACGTTTCTTCCTGGTCCCTGCACAACTGGGTCATTTCAACCCAGGGGTGGGCACAGAGTGTTGGAGGCAGTGTGGAGAGGGAAGTGTGTCTCAGGCACATGTCTTCTGGGCTTGCCCGGAGATTGTCTCCTTCTGGGAGGGACTCAGGCGACACAGTTCCAGACCTTTTGAAGTCCAGACACCTCTAGGACCTGAACATATGGTTTTGAGTATTGTTCCACAAGAAATAAAAGGGAGAGAGGCAAAGTACTTGTAGCTAATACTCGCAATTGCAGCTTTGAAATCTATTACCAAGAGGTGGCGAGAGAGAGGCAGTCCGGATCTGAGGGAATGGGCTAAAATTTTAGAAAATATAATGGATATGGAGAAAATCACCTTTTCTCCTAAGCAGTTAAATCAGGAATACCAGAATAGATGGATAAGATGGCTTCTATATGAGGGAAAGGAAGAATGGCAGACCTAATAGAGATAGGAGATTGAAAATCATGATCCTAAAAGAATGGAAAGAGGTAGTGTAACAAGCCTGGAGGGAACAAGGGGGGAACAGTAGTTAGGGACAGGGGGGAAAATTCGATCCTATGTGGGGGGGTTTCCCACAAAATCTGGCGTTTTTGTGAGACTGATAGGATGATTGTGAGTTATGTCAAGTAATAACCTGGTAATTAGTTATTGTTAATGGTTATTAGTGAAAAAGAAAGATATGTTCATATCACTTAATATTTTAGTACTGAGAGATGAATGAAGGGACATTATTCTCTTATGGATTTCTAGCCTGTCATCCTACCTAAAAACGTAATAACTGTGTAAAATGTATGTATATTGGGATGTACTTGAAAGCTATGAGATATCTTTATATTATCCTTAATAAAGTAAGTGTAAAAAAAAAAAACACTGCATCCTGGGCCTTTCTAAGCAAAATCAAGTCATAGTCAGCATGCCACAAACAAATGCGAATACCTCTTGAACCGTAAGTGCTACACACAAAGTACGAGTGGTAAAGTTGTTCAGCACAAAATTACCTTTCCAATGGTGCTGTGCAATCAGTAGTAATCAATTCAGTTTCTATTTTATTTATTTATTTTATTTTATTTATTTAGTTTTTGTTGACCAGGTAAGTGCACTAGACAAATCCTGCCTATTTTCTCTAGTGAAAGGAGAAAGTCCAGAGGGGGTATTACTAAGATCAAAGGAGATAAGAGAGCATGTGAGGAGGAGGACCATGTAAAAGCATCTATCCTAAATAAATGCTTCTGCTCAGTATTTACTGAAGAGAAGGTAGGCAGGGCCCACAGCTCAGCACCATGGACACAGGGGGGGAGGAGGCACTAGTCCCTCACAAAAGAAAAGGTCCTACAAGAGCTCGATAAGCTCAGAGTGGGCAAGGCAATGGGACCTGATGGCATACATCCCAGGGTACTAAAGGAGCTAAGGGTGGAACTAACAGAGCCATTATCAGAACTGTTTAGTGAGTCTCTGAGCATAGGAGAGGTCCCGGAAGACTGGAGAAGGACTCATGTGATCCCGCTCCACAAGAGTGGTAGCAGGGAGGAGGCAGGGAACTACAGACCAGTCAGTCTTACCTCAGTAGTGGGCAAGATTATGGAGGCACCTTAAGGAAAGGATAGTGCAACACCTGGAATCCATAGAGCACAGGATCCAAGACAGCATGAGTTTACAAAGGAATGTCCTGTCAAACTAATCTCATAGATTTCTTTGACTGGGTAACCAGAGTGGTGGACCAAGGGGGAGCAGCTGATGTTGCCTACCTTGACTTCAGCAAAGTTTTCGATACTGTTCCACATAGAAGATTGATTAATAAGCTGGGTAGGCTCGGGGTGGGTCAGAAGTTGGTCAAGCGGGTGGCAAACTGGTTGACGGGCAGAAAACAGAGAGTGGTGGTAAATGGTATACAGTCAGAAGAGATGCAAGTCACAAGTGGGGTACCTCAGGGATCAGCCATGGGGACAGTCCTCTTCAATATCTTCATCAGTGGCATTACAGATGGACTGGAGGGTAAGGTTTGTCTGTTTGCAGATGACACCAAGATCTGCAACAGAGTAGATGATCTAGATGGGGTGGGCAGAATGAGAAGAGATCTGGATAAACTAGCAAAATGGTTGGAAGAGTGGCAACTGGGGTTTAATGCAAAGAAGTGCAAAATCATGCACATAGGGAAGAGAAACCCTGAAGCCACCTATAGGCTGGGAGAGGAGTTACTGGCAGTCACAAGGGAAGAAAGAGACTTGGGCATCATCATCACCGATGACCTTAAATCATCCAAGCAGATCACTAAAGCAGTAGGTTAGGCTAGGAGGGTGTTAGGATGTATTAGTAGGGGTATCACAAGCCAGAAAAGGGAGGTAATGATCCCTCTTTACAAGGCACTGGGTAGGCCCCATCTGGAGTCCTGCGTGCAGTACTTCAGGCCACACCTTTACAAGCACATTAACCAAATTAAGGCAGTCCAGAGAAGGGCAACCAAAATGGTGTAGGGACTGCATCAGAAAACATATGAGGACAGATTAACGGAGCTCAATATGTATACCCTAGAGCAAAGGAGGGAGAGAGGTGATGTGATCAAAACATTCAAACACCTTAAGGGCATTAACAAGGTGAAAGAGTCTAACATGTTTCAATATAAGAAAAAGAGCAGGTAAAGAGGACACAGCATGAAATTAGAGGGAAGCCAATTAAGGGGTAATGTGAGGAAGTTCTTTTTCACAGAAAGGGTGGTGGATGCATGGAACGGCCTACCTCAGGAAGTTGTGGATATGAATACAGTGCAGGGCTTCATACAGGCATGGGATAGGCATAATGGAGCAATACAGATGAGTGTGAATAGATAGGCCATTGACAGAGCAAAGGCCAATGGCACATTTATAAGGTAGAAAAATAAATGGGCAGACTGGATGGGCCTTGCGGTCCTTATCTGCCATCAACTTCTATGTTTCTATGTTTCTATTTTCAGGCACGACCATGGGGAGGGGGGATACAGATGAATGCCAACTCACCTTGAATCAGATTAAGCTGTTGGTGGTATTTTCAGGTATACCAGCTGAAATACCAAACTGCTGTGTTTTTTTTCCCAGATTTATTCAAGGTGCTTAGGTGAGGCTTGAGAGACAAATGTCAGCCATGCACATCACACCATAAATAAATGCAAATAACTCCTTAAGTATACATGATAGCCACAAAGTATCAGCAGCAAAGTTGTTCAATACAACATGACCCTTTTTAACGATGCTATACAATCAGTTGTAATCAATTTGGTTTTTATTTTATACTAGCTGAAATACCAAAAAAACTGTGGGATTTTTTTTCGGATTTATTCAAGGTGCTTAGGTGAGGCTCAAGAGACAAATGTCAGCCATACATACCATACCTTAAACAAATGTGCATAACTCCTTAAGTATACGTGATAGACACAAAGTATCAGCAGCAAAGTTGTTCAGCACAAAATTACTTTTCTAATGGTGCTATGCAATCAATTCTAAGCAATTCAGTTTGGTTAATATTTAGGTAAAAACTGTTGACTTCCTCAGACATTTCCAGGTCTGAGTGAAAAGTCAGCTGAGTACGTCTACAATCGTTATTGGCCTGAGTGGCTATGCTTTCAGATGCCACCTACAGGTGTATCCAGGCTTGAATGAGTTAAGCTCCCTATCTGCTGTGCCACCATGGACTATAACTGATCTCCAGCCTTAACCCTCCCTCCGTGCTCCAACTCTGTTACCAAGGTCCCCTTATGTGTATCCCATGCATGTTTGAAACCTGTTACCATTTTGGTACCCATTACCTCTGCTGGCAGGCTGTTCCAGGTGTCCACCGCCCTATCTTTAAAGAAGTGTTTCCTAGTATCCCCTCTAAGTCTCCTCCCCTTCTAGCTACATATCATGCCCCCTTGTCCTTGAACATATCTTTGTCAGCAGAATTGAACCTTCCTGTACCTTATTGATACCTTTGAAGTATTTAAATGCTTCTATCATGTCTCCCCTTTCCCTTCTTTCCTCTAGAGAGTACATATTTAACTCCCTGAGGCTTTCCCCATAGGCAACAGTTCCATCATCTCTTGTCTTGAGTACAAGTTTACAATTCCTGGCTAATCTCATGCTTACATTCATGATGTATCTTACAGCTGAGGTCTTAACAGCTGGTGCCAAGAGAATTACGCCACACAGGTAAAGGGATACAGCTTCATTCCCCAAGAGATGCAAACTGGCCATGTCACTTTATCAATTATTTAAAATAACACAAGTTTAGTTTCACATTCCTACTATGAGGGAAGCAAGATAGATCAACCAGCGTGGTTAGCAACTAAATGAATTGACACCTCTGGATGAGTGAGGGAGAGAATACCAACAAAACAAGTTTCTCAGTTTGCAAATGGTTGTAAATTAAGCACTGAAACTTAACACAGAAAGAAAAAGCCCATAAAACACTATAGAAGAGATTTCAGCTTGCAAAAGAAGAGGCAGTATGGAGGATAGCTCAATTAAAGGAAAACTACATGTTAAAATCAGGAAAAGATATGTATTATTAACTTTTTGTGTTCTAACTTCCTTTCACTATTTTTTTTCAGTTCTTGCTGTGAGAAGAGTTTTTTCTGTGTGTGTGTGTGTGTGTGTAAGCATGTCACATGTCACTAGTAGCAAGTAGCAGAAATGGAACATCACTTTATAGTTTGTTAGAGTAGACCATGCATGAAATAATATATGCAGAATTGGAATGGCTTATATAAACTAGTCTGGAAACATAATGGAGCATAGCTATTTATAAAACAAATCTGTGATTGCTCCTCAACAATGGAACTTTACACTCCCCTCCACCCCCCACTGCATAGCAAGGGACACAACAGTTTATCTCAGCAGCAGTTACTACTGCCTGCAATCTGTATATAAACTGTGTCACTTTGACAAAAATTCTGCTCCCCCATTTTGATCAAAATGTTATGGACTTTTGGACTTTTGATTCAATTGCTTGTGTCTTGCATAGAAGACAGTGCTTGTAAATAAATCTAATCATTTTGCAGCTGTGGCCATCCATTGGTTAAGTGGGCTTTGTGATTGTTTGTGTTTATGAGATCCAATCCTTAGTATTTGGTTACTTTATTGATGTCTCCTATGGAAGGACTCAAAATGTGCAGGACAGTTTTTTAGCAAATTCAGAGAAATTGCAGAGGCACCAGACTTGGACTTTGGGTGGAGTTTTCCTTTATTTATTTATTTAGTTTTTGTTGCCTGGGTAAGTGCACTAGGGAGATTCTGCCTATTTTCAGGCATAATCTGGGGGGGAGGGGGATACAGATGAAATGCCAACTGACCTTCAACCAGAGTAAGCTGTTGGTGGTATTTTTTTTTTTTTAGTGAATGAGGGAAGTTTGGCCAGGGCACCGGGGAAAGTCCCCTACTCATCCTGCAGGGGGCTTTGCTTCCTGTGAGAAGAAGTTTGTATCCTTTTGGGAGAAACAACACCAGACCAACAAAAGAAGATTCAAGATGTTAACCAGTAAGAAAATGTAAGTATTTCTGAAGAAGTAAGGTTACAACAAGATATATTGGAAAAAGAATCACACCTACAACTGTTAATATCAGGTGCTGAGACTAGTTCTGAAGTGAAATTGTCATATTTACATACAGAAGAAGAAAAAAAATGGAAAAGAACTGGTCAAAGCCCAGTAAAAATTCCCCTATTCCAATAAAAAAAGGCCTTTTCCATGAGTCACCTTCTGACCCATTACCCAGTTCCCTCTCACAAGACTCTGTTTTAATGCCTTTCACAGTGGAGGATACTAATTGGAAACCTGAAGCAGCATTAAAAAAAAGCAGGATGGCTTTACAAAAATGATATATGGATTCCAGATCCAAGTATTCCCATACCTGGAATTGAACTTTCAGAAGACAGGTCTTTATTTCTGACTCAGATTGAAGCTCAAACTGAAACAAGAATGGATGGACTGCACCACGAAGATAGGACATCGTTGGCTGGATCAAAGGGCACGGCTCTGGCCTTTGATGATACTGCATCAGACGCTATCAAGTGACAGCAGGAGTAAGTTGCTATCAGAGAGGCTACCAGAACCAGGCACTCAGCCTGAAACAATGACAAAGGAAACTACAATTTCCATGGGGCAGCGAAACACACCAGGTAAACCTTCTTCCTTTACTTCTGAAGCACCTATGAATAATACTGGGGAACCGGGTAAAACGGGAGAAAATGAAAGGCCTCCTAGCTTTGCAAATCTGTTTAGAAAGCCAGAAGAAGCTGCATGAAGACGTTTTGCAGTTTGTATCTATTACAAAGGAGGACTAGATTTGCTTCTGGATAGGAACTATGTTGGGAAAAAATTAATTATTGAGTCCCTACACTTTACACCTTCAGAGGTCTATGCTTTTATACATGCCCTGGGAGACCACAATTTCGATGTCAGTTTCAGATCGGCAGCATTATTAGACAGATTTTGGGCAGCTTATTACAAAGTTAAGAACATACCATTATAGAAACCGTTTGTGGCAATGCCTATCACCAGACCCACTGCAAAAGTAATTACCATTCTATTTCAAAATGAGGGGGTAAATGTCCTAGATATTATTTTTTTGGCTTGAGAAAAGGTGCACTGTAAATGGAATCCCGAATGCTATCATAGAGTAAAATGGTTTCTGGACGAGGGGGCTGGAAATTTTCTGTACAATTAAAAATGGGGAAAATGGCATACCACATCTGCCAAACTGTTTTTATATTGGGAGAGATAGGGGTATGCTTTTTTACCCCAGTCAGCCCCGCTTGTGTTATCGGTGTTGCTCTACATCCCACCTCAATTCAGACTGTACTAAGATGAAGTGTTTTGTTTGTGGGGCTTTGGGCCATTCTGCCACTACCTGTATAGTTCCTCTGACCTGCAATTTATGCGGGGCAGAAGATCATGTCTTTGCTTCCTGCCCATGGGCAGCTCATAACACCTCAGATTTTGTGGAACATGATTACTATATTAATAAAGCTACTCGATCTCAGTTCTCTACAACAATCAACCCAAGTAGCTCTGGAACTCCAACAAAAGAGCAGCAAATGCTTTATAGGCCTCCACAGCAATCTAATTTATGTTCAAATGAATGCCGAGACTCTGTTCCAAGGTTTAGGTCACCAATTCCCCCTCCTCTTCCTCCTGCACCTGCTCAAGCAGAAGAAAAATTGGATACTTCCACCCCTCAACAAAAGGACTCAGATTTTCAGCCTGTTCCAAAAAAAGGACACTTGCAAAAAATCTGCAACCAAAGCTCTGAATCCACTGGTTAGTACAACCAACCAATATGAGCCCTTACAAAGTTGGGGTGATATTATGGAAGAAGAGGATTCAGATGTATCTCTACAATCCACTCAAAGTGACCCACCATTAGAAAAACCAGAACAGCAGCAAGAAACCTCATGAGCACAGAAGAGAGTAACCAGATCTCAAAGGAAAAATAACTCTTAATCTCTTCTTGTTAAATAGTGGCCACTACATCTCTAAGCATTGCTAGTCTGAATGTGAACAGTATAAGATCTAACTTTAAAAGGTAGGCTACCTATGCTGTATTACAATCTGTACCTCACAATGTATATTTTTTGCAGGATACACGGTTATATTCGGATCATGATACATTATTGGCATCAAGAGATTGGTTCACAGGGAAATCCTTTTGGTCATTGGGTCAGGAACGTTGTTCAGGTTTAGGCATCTGTTTTACTATACCAAATTTCTCACTTCAAAAAATGGTTGACATAGAACCTGGAAGGGTGACGATGTTAGATGTTAATATCCAAGGTGTATATTATAGATTAATTAATATCTATGGCCCCCAGCAAAAAGCAAGAAGAGTGGAGCTTCTTAAGAAAATAAAACCTTTTTATTTACAAGTAAACAAATCATCTGGGGGGAGATTTTAATATCAACAAACCAAAGGAAATCATAAAATATTTTGTGATATTAATGAATTGAAGCAAATTCTTAAACAAGCATCGCTCAAAGATGGGTTTCCTACAAATATTAACACTACTTTTTTCAGAGGGTCTTTAAAATCACAAATTGATTATTGTTTTATTTCAGGCCAGTTGCCCATTTCAAGAGCACATATCCATGTAATAGAGACATCTGATCATTGTTTACTTAGCCTTCAAATTGCACCGCATCTTTCTCATTTACATGGTACAGGTATTTGGAGATTTAATATGAGCCTACTTGAAAATCCAAAATTCCTTCAGATATTAAAAGAAACATTAGAATATCAAGTATCAGTAATTTTTTTATATGACTCCCTCATTGATTGGTGGTCTGACACAAAATTGTGTTTAATTGATTTTTGTAAAAGTCAATCTCGCCTTTTTTGCATACAGACAGCAACAAGATTATATTAGTTTAAGGGATAAATTAAATAGCCTAGTATCGCAAATAAATGAGGGAAAGTTAATTGGTACAGATGCAATTTCAAACTTAAAAAATAAATTAACCAATTTGCAAAATGATAGACAGAAATCTCTAATTAAGGAGCAACAGTTTGGGACACAAGGGAAAAGAAATCAAACCAATCCTTTCGAGGACTGCAAAAAAAGAATGCAAAAAAAAAAAATATGGAGGCATTGCAAAAAGAGGCGGACCTATTAGTCTCAGGCAGGGAAATGTTGACAGTTTAGGAAAATGATATAAGTTCCAAATTTAGTCATTCGTTTATGGTTTCTGAGGATATGGTACTGCTTTTGCAAGTAGCAAACCCCCCTAAGCTAACACAGCAACAACAAGCAACCTTAATACAGGATTTTTTTGGCTGAAGAGCTAAACTTGGTGATTACAGGATTGCACAATAATACAGCTCCGGGTGCTGATGGACTCCCATTGGAATTTTACAAGGTACTAGGGACATATATTCCAGCTATCCTAGTACAAGAAGTATATAATGCCTTTTTATCAGAGGATAGACTACTAAACTCAATGTATGAAGGCCTCATGATTTTCATTCATAAGAAAGGAAATAAAACTTTAATTGATAACTGGAGGCCTATCACTTTATCAAATCTAGATTTTAAAATTTTGTCTAAACTCCTATGTAATAGAATAACAAAAACCATGGATAATTTAATACACCCTTCACAAATCTGCTCAATACCCAGCTGACACATTTATGATGCCCTGTTACTATTGAAAGAATTATTTATTTCTACTTCAGAAAACTGTAACACTGGATATTTAATCAATTTTGACCAAACAAAGGCTTTTGAGAGGATATCACAAGAGTATTTATGGGAGATGTTGCAAGCATATGGGTTTCCGACAGAATTTGTTAATTGGATAAAACTGTGTTATGCTTTAGCTTACATTAAGCCATATGTAAATGACTGGGTGGGAAAGATCTGTTTTACCAGAAGGGGGGGTTCATCAAGGCTGCCCCCTCAGCCCAATAGTGTTCATCTTAGCGCTGGATCCAATTGGCAGGATATTGAATAAATCACCGTTAATAAATGGAATATGGTACCCAGGGTTTGGTACCCTAAAAACAATTGCGTATGCTGATGATTTATGTGTTCTCTTTTTAGATGAAAATACTGGAATATTAATTTGTAAAGTATTGCTTTCTCTATTACAAACAGTTGGGTCAAGTTTAAATAAAAGTAAGAGTGTCTGCCTTAAGCTAGTGGGAAATACAGAAAATAAAACCTATATTGGAGATATTTACATCTCAGAGATCTCACAGAAAATCTTAGGGGTATACTTTGGGACAATTGATATGGCAGAATACAACTGGGAGTTATGCATAAATAAAGGGAAGGAGAGGGTAAGTTCATGGTCAAATTGGAAGATAGGTAAGAAAAAGAGAATTTTTATGATTAAAACCTTTTTAGTACCTATATTTTTATTTATCAGCCATGTTTTTTTGTTACCCAAAAAGTATGAAACCAGATTATTAGCTTTCTTCTTCACAGAATTCTGGGGAAGCAGGCTAAATCCGAAAAAAGAAATACATTACATCTAGACATAAAATCAGGTGGAATGAATATGATTCACCCAGTAGTATTTTTTATCAACCTTTGTAGCATCAAATTTTTAGCCTATAATTCGGGTCACAAATAAACCATGGCAACAGCAAATAGTTAACCATCTACAACAAATCTTACTGGAATGGCAAAATGTATCTTTTATACACAAGAACAAAAGAAAATATAATCTACTTCCTGAATGGAATA
This sequence comes from Neoceratodus forsteri, assembly GCA_016271365.2. NCBI lineage: Eukaryota > Metazoa > Chordata > Ceratodontiformes > Ceratodontidae > Neoceratodus > Neoceratodus forsteri. Next base: position 368,987,832 of record CM057451.1, on the reverse strand, counting down.
CACTTTTTGATCGTATATGTGCATGGCACATAAAATATACAGAAGTGGTTCAATATTCTAGGAAAGGATTATATCAAATTATTTTACAAAGTCATTTTTATGAAGCACCATTCCCGGAATTTTCGGATATAGAACGAACAAAAATAATGGATAGGCTAGTGGACTGTAGAATTCCAAAACCTATGCGGGATATTGTTTGGCTGGGTATCCATAACAAAATTAATACGAGAGGAAACCACAAACACAAACAAATCTCAGAACGATATTGTTTTAGGAATTCATGTATTTTGCAAATAGAATCAGTTACTCATTTATACTTTGAATGCCCTTTTATTAAAGAGTTCTGAGCTTTGTGGGGAGACTACTGGAAAGCATTTCCATTCTCAAAATGGTTAGATAGGCAACTATTTTATGGTATATTTCTTTCATCATGGCAAAAATATAATGCAAGTACTGTGAACGTTTTTGCAACTTTCATTCTGTATTGGACTTGGCAAGTTAGGTGTAAGTTTCTCTTTCAGCAACAAGATCTCTCTCCTGCCATATTATTTAATTCAAAATGATATTACACATCTTAGAAATACTGAATTTGTTTCTTTAAAAAGAGGTATCTGGGAGAGGTATTGGCATTTTGTTTCCTAAAATAGTTTCTTTACTGATTTTCTATCTAGATAACAATTATGGGCTTAAAAATGTTGGAAAATGTTGTGGAAAAATTAATAAAGCCACAAGGGATCCCATTTGATGTAAATAAGAATATTTAAGGAAAAAAGCTTTTCTTTTTGAATATAAATTAATAAAGGGAAGTTAAAAGGTTGAAATAGGATGTAGCACTTGTAAGGACTGCGTTTCGATCTCAAGCAATGTCTGATATAATGTTTTGTTAACATATGAATTATGTAAAAAAGAAGAACACTCCCTACTTTTATAGTGGGGGGGGATTGGTTTTATTCATTGACTTTTGTTTCATACCACTCTACAGTATGTTGTACTACCTATTTCTGTTTTGCATTTGCAATCGCTATGAATTCATCCCTAGTATTCCTTTTTGTATACTTTTTGTCTTGAAGCCTTAAGTAAAATTCTCCTACTCTTTTAGCGGGAAGGGGGAGGGGGTCTGTTTATAGTTTTTCTCTTATGTTTGTGGTGTATGTATGATGTAATATTTATGTTTTCAATTTTATTTTGTATGATTTTGTATGAAGTAATACTAGTTTGTATGTATTTTCCTTTGAGGTTCTAAATAAAAAATTCCCCTACTCTTTTTGAGAAGTGCTATGGGATCTTTAACATTCACCTGAACTACCACCAGAACAGGCAGGTGGGATGTCAGTTTAACATCTCATCTGAAAAACTTCTCTCAAGCCAGAGGAAAGCCCCATAAAACACTATGGAGGAGGTTTAAACTTGCAAAAAATGGCAGTACTGGGGAGGGCTCAATTAACTTCTCAAGCCAGAGAAAAAATGGTGTTCTCCAGCTGCCATGCACACACAGACAGCATAGTAATGAGGCTTCAGTTGAGGACACTATTTTTATCACTCTACCATGTTGTTTGGCAGGCAATTATGCAGGTAGTTCTTTTCTCAAAGCAAAACATCTGCAGGGCTATGCCCACTGCAGCCGTAAAAACAAGTGAGCATATAAAAGTATAAAAGTATTCCCTATCACAGCAGTAAAAGTCCATACTCACATTGCAGCCTGGAAAGGATTAGGTTGATTTGCTGTTAATGGTCTTAATAGCCCTCCTTTATGTCGCTCATACTGAGTGGTATACAAACAAAGGTCTGCAGGACATCAGAACATGTTTGTAACCTGAACGTGCAAGTGAAACAGTACATGATTTAACAGAATCTGTTTTACAAGTATGTGAGCACTTAAAATGACTGAAAAAGTGCTACTTCTGAATAAAACTGGATGACCAGATAAGATTTCTGAAACACAGATTATACAGTCCACACTGGGACAGGAGGCAATCATAATGTGTTGTCTGTCTGAATGTCAGAGGGTTTCAGAAAAATGAAGGTGTTGATTAAGGTTGTATTGTTTACCATTCCCAGGAACAACCTTCCAATTTGATGGTGTGAAGTTAGAGGTGACAACTGGGCAGACAGGGACACATTTGGCTCCTTTATGTGCCCTGCACTTGAAGGCACTTCCTGATTAGCATGCACTGCAAACAAGCCTACTGAATGTCAGACAATTGCTTACAGTCATATGAGAAGAACATTAAACAGAGTTAGTGGAGGCTCTCACAGATGCTGCTTGACCCACCATAAAAAACGAATTTGCAATGGTGAAAACAGGAGGACTGAATCTGGACCTAACAAAACAAATCTATTCAGTCGAAAACCGAGTAGGTGGTAACCCATAAATCACTTTGCACTTTGGAGAAACAGGCCCTATAAGCTTGTTGACAGGGAGCTGGCCCAGTGGCACTGAGGATTGAAGCACTGGATGCCACACTTCACGCCACGCCGGTGACCTGGGTTCGGTAATGGACTCAGGTTGCTGGGGGTAGGGAGGGAGAGGATAGAGCATCCAGAGCATAGCTCTCCTCTCCCTGGGGAGGGATTCAGGCTAGGCAGGGGAGGGAGAGGAAAGAGCATCCAGAGCACAGCTCTCCTCTCCATGGGGAGGGATCCAGGGTCGCTCGGTGTCCTAGCGGCCCTGATGGAGATCAGGGGTACTGCAGGTAAACCAGCCAGCGTATAGGGTGGAATGCAGCAGACACTAGCAGGTCAGTCGTGTGCAGGCATCACTGCATGCTGCACTCCAAGGGGGAAAACACTAAGAATATTCCTGTCCTCAGAAATAGGTGATGGCACCTCTACTCTGTCGAGTCACACTCCAGCTCTAGATGTCTCTCCTCTCCAGGGCCAACTGCACAGTCGGCACATTAGATTTCAAGATAGAGCACCCTGGGCAGATAGGGAGGCCCCACCTCAGGGGGTGCAGAGCTGGGGGATCTGCCAGGCTGGTGCGGGGGTGAGGGGAAAGCTTCAGGTGGGACATAGAGCTTGCAGCGTGTGGCGGATGCCAGAGAGAGAGTTCCAAGTAGGTTGGAGCAGAAATAGAATATACAAAAAAAAAAAAGCTTGCTGACAGGGAGGACTAGACTGTGAATTCAGGACATGACATCATCAGCAGATCTTCATTGAAATTAGCTTTTTGAACAAGCAGTGAATGTAGGGTTGTAAAATGACTTGCAACTTTTAAACAACATAACTTAGAGATCTTGTTTTTGGCATGAGGCTGATTGAGTCTATGCTGATCCACATTCTGAATATACTGATGCCATAAATTTTGATCATAGTCCCACTTTAAGTACTCCCCTGCATCACCCTGATTTATGGGAGGATGAGCTAACCAAGTCAAACCCATAATTTGTATTTGTTTATGTTTCTCCAGTGATATATGTGTTCCCTGCAAGATTATTAATTCTGTCTTTTGCCTTTCAATATATAGAGTTGTAGACATCATTCACATTAAAAGATAGCAGTTTTATATTTTGTCCCATATAACAACTGAGAAATGTCCATTTCAGATATATCAAGTTCCCTTAATGCTGGTGTTTTGAGAGTGCAACAACTCACATTTAGGGTGGTATGAAGACTGACATCCTTCTCTCCCCAACCCCCTGTGTTATATATTTGTACTTCTACTCTGTAAAAAAGAGAAAAGGTTACAAGTCAACCGAGCTGACTTCTGTGCAGTAGGAATACAAACAACCACCTTCTAGACAGGCCACAGATTGAAGATGCATAAACATACAGTATAGTAAAAATATATTTATTTATTTAAAAGTTTAACCAGGAAAGCCATACTGAGCTGATAACAGCCATTTCCAGATGCGTCCTGGGGGACAGGGGGAAAGGAGCTAGCTAAACAATAAAACTACTAAAAATAAGATGTCAAATACAATAATATAGTAATATGAGAAACATATCCATAAATATTACAGGCAAATAGTAAATAAATACAAGTAAAATACATTCATATATGAAGAAGGGGAAAATAGTGGAAAAGCATAAACAGGGCAAAACTAGTGAAGGGGAGAATGAAAAGAAAAGGGTCATAGACAGTAACAATTAGGGTAACAAAAGTCATAAAGAAGAGACTTTAAGGAGGAGGGAGAAGAGGCAGATCGAACTGAAAGGGGAAGGGGGGCCAAAGTTTAGGAAAGAGGTAGGAAAAAGCAGATTGACCAACGGTAGATTTTCTAGAAGGATTAGAGAGACTGGGAAATATTGTTACAGAGAGGGTAGTAGGAAGAAGGAGAGAAAGATAGAAGGGATTTGAGAAAAGAGTGGAGGGTGCCAAATCAGAATTTAGATATAAAGGAGACACAATGAGAAAGGCACCTAGCATCAAGAAAGGGAAGAGAAAGGGCTGAGTATAGAGAGCAGTGGTGAGTACGAGGTGGGCAATCAACAGCAAAATGACAAAAAGAATGAAAAGGGGTGTCCAGTCTGGCAAGTGAGGATTTAGGGGCTCCACTGTAGACTAAATCACTGTAGTCAAAGATAGGGAGAATAATTTTGAATGCAATTTCTCGGTGGGTAGGAAGTGGAATACTCACTTTATTCCTGTACAATGCTCCAAGCTTAGGGTGTAGCTTATGGTGGATAGCATCAATATGAACTGAGAAATCAAGGTGCCAGTCAAGGCAGACCCCAAGGTACTTAAAGGAGGGAACATCTTCAGTTTTAGTACCATCAAGGTATTAAATAATGGTAGAGAACTAAGTCTGGCTATCAAATTTAGGTATATGTATGTGAAGGAGCCCTTAGCCCTTGATCAGGCGAATCTCCTTCCAACCGGCAGCCATGTCTGGAAAGACCATCAGCTGTGCGCCCTTTCTCTGCCTGCTCTCACAGCTCCCTGCCTGAGTAAGCCTGCTTGTTTGCCCGGGACTGCATATTAGGGCCGTGACGGGTCAAAGGCTGACTGAACCCTCTCCACAGTGGATGCAGCCCTTACAGCTCTTGCCATGATTCGTCACTGTTTCTGCTCCATAGGACCTGGGACTCCACGGCTTTTCTGCCAAATTTTATGGCTTTTTTGCTTATTGGGAATCTGAACTGTAATGTATCTGTATAATTTGTGGGAACTGTGTTATATTTTGGGGGCATCAGGGAGTGTTTTTGAATTTGTCTGTAATAAGGGGACTGTTTTTCTAAACTGATGTACTTGTTCTCTATTTAATTTTTGTCTGTTAATTTTTCCCTACCTAACCTGAAACAGTCCACTCCCCCATCCCTCTTCCGACTTTAATTTTCTTTTTTTCTTTCACCTCCTTATCTCTGCTTTCTGCAGTGGCACCCAACTTAACTGTCTAACTGTCTGGCTGCCCGCCCCCTTCTTCCTTGCCTAAACTTTCCTACCTTTGTGCTCTTTGTCTCTTTCCATGCCCCCCGATTTAGTCCCTAGCCACCCTTTGCTCTAGCTTTCCTTTTAACCTGTAACACTTTTCTGTTCCCTCAGGAGCCCTTGGCCCTTGATCAGATGAATCTCCTTCCAACCGGCAGCCATGGCTGGAAAGGCCGCTGGCTGTGCACCCTTTCTATGCCTGCTCTCACAGCTCCCTGCCTGGGTAAGCCTGCTTATTTGTCCGGGACCGCATATCAGGGCCATGATTGGTCGAAGGCTGACTGAACTCCCTCCACATTGGATGCAGCCCTTATGGCTCTTACCGTGATTAGTCACTGTTTCTGCTCCATAGGACCTGGGACTCCATGGCTTTTCTGCCAAATTTTACAGCTTTTTTGCTTACTGGGAATCTGAACTGCAGTGTATCTGTATAATTTGTCCCACCTGCCCACCCCGACCCCGGCCGCTATTAAATACTGATTTGACCCGCCCCCTTCCACCCATCTCCACTGCTATTGGTTCAGTCAGGTTGCCCTTCTGTCTAGATCTATTGAAAGCCTTCTCCCTTCCTTACCCCAATTATAGTTACAAGTCATGGGTTGCTTAGGTTGGTTAGCCACTCTGTTATGCCTCCTCTTTTGGTGCTGGGCTGACCAATTCATTGCTGGATCCCGTCACCCACCACACTGTAATTACAGCCCTCCCCCCCTCCACGTCACATCTGGCCGGACTCTATGAGTGCACTGTTACATATACCTTACCTTCCCAAGCCTGGCCCTGCACTACTTGGTCGCTAGCTCTGTAAACGAGTGTGCGCTTCATCCATTATGACTACCTTGGAAATCTTATCTCTCTGTACCTCATTATGCACTAATTTTTCCGTTCTTCTCCTTTTGGTGCGTGCTGGTGACATTGAACTAAACCCTGGGCCACAATGTCCCACCACTGCTTCCCATCCCCTTACTACCACCTTGCCCACTTCCAAAGGTCTAAAAATCACACATATGAATATTCGCAGCCTGAGTCCTAAAATGGCTGATTTCGAAGTCTGGACAATACAGCTTGCACCCGATGTTATATGCATTACTGAATCGTGGCTCAAGCCTGCTGTTAAACTGCATGAGATATCCCTAACTGGCTGCAACTGCTTTAGAAAAGACAGGGCTGGTAAGAGGGGTGGTGGTGTTCTTATTTACACCCGGTTTAACTTGGACACCTCCGTACTCCCTGTACCTGACCCTGGCCCCCCCCCACTGTGGAATCCCTCTTCCTCTCCCTAACACTTGGCACTGTGAAAAAGGTTATCATTGGGTGCGCCAATCTACTGCCTAACACTGCCTCACTAAGCCTTTCCCCCTTCCTAACCTCTCTGGCCAATCTCCTCAGCCATGGCCTCAAACTAAGTGGTGACTTCAGTGTTGATTGGCTCCTGTCTGATGCTGGTAAGGTGAGATCTACTATCTCAGACTCCAACTTGGTACAACCTATCCAAGATCCCATGCGTATTAACAACAAGTCTGGCAAGCACTCCCTGTTTGACTGGGTCATCACTAATTGCCCTCACAAGATCAAAGCTGTGGGTGTCCTATCCAACTACTTAAGTGACCATTCCCATACATTCTGTATTTGGCAGAATAATTGCCCTAACTCTCCTCCTAAAATCTCTCTGATTCGTGACATGTCCAGGTTTGATGCAAACAGTTTTATCACTTCCATCAGGAACACTGATTGGATCCCCATAAAGACCCTCCGTGATATCAATCAAGCCTTGGATTTCTTTGTATCCTCCTTTAGTGGCATTGTTAACTCCCATGCTCCTTTAAAAAAATGCAAGTCCAAGGGGGTTAAGGCTCCTTGGACCACTAAGGAAATTAGGCAGCTCATGTCACATCGAGACAGAGTATGGCAGATCTTTAAAAGTAGCAGACTACCATTTGACTGGCAAGAATATAGGCATTTAAGAAATAAATGCAAAAATTCCCTGAATAAAGCCAAACTCGTCACTAAACCTTACAACTAAGCACCTTTGCAACCTCCAAGGAATTTGGAAACCGGTGAATTCGCTGGTCAAAGGGAAGGTCGAGGAAATCCCTAACTCTATCATTGCTCAAGGCACCCCCCTTTCAGACCCACCATCCATTGCCACTGGTTTTAATGAATTCTCCATAAATACACCTCTCTTTTCCAAAACTCCCCCTCAGCCACCTCCCCTACTTCTATCCCTCCTCCTCCTAGCTACAATGGGACTCGATCTGCTTTCCACCTAAAGTTGGCCTCCCTCAAAGAAGTCCAGAGACTTTTCAGTAACTTGAAACCCGAGAGTTCTCCTGGTCATGAACCTTAGAATGGTTTCTCAAGCTGGGCACCTCAGCCCTTGTGCGGCCTGTATGAGACCTATTCAACCATTCCTTCCTTACCAACATGGTCCCTGACAAATGGAAGGTTGCGATAGTTGTACTTGTACATAAGGGGGGACCTAACAATGTTGTTGAAAATTTCCGGCCCATTTCTATCCTCTGCCTCCTGGCTAAAATCCAAGAGCATGTTGTGTATAACCATCTCTTGAGCTACCTGGAAGATCACAATGTGCTATCTCCCTGTCAACATGGCTTTAGGAGGAACCATAGTACACTTACTGCACTGTTAAAAGTTACCTCTGATATATTCCAGGCTATGGACCATGGTTCTGCTACTGGTGCCATCTTCATCAATCTAACTAAAGCATTCAACCTAGTAAACCATGATCTCCTGCTCTATCAGCTCAATATAATTGGCCTTGATACCAGTTCCCAGGCCTGGATTAAAAGCTATCTGTCCTGTCGGTTCCAACGGGTAAAGTGGGCAGGCTTCGTTTCTGGTCTTAGACCCATCACCCCCATGGTGTCCCACAGGGCTCCATATTGGGCCCAATACTCTTTTCTCTCTTTATTAATGATCTGCCTAGCTTTTGTGGGGGTGCCACCGTTCACCTCTACGTGGACGATACTATCATCTATCATTCTTCTCCCAACATTGAGAGCATTAATTGAGCACTTGCATCTGTCTTTGCTGCCCTTGAGGGTTGGTTCCTGCACAGCCAACTTGTTCTCAACACAAAAAAGAGCAAATGTATGCTATTTACCCACCTCTCAACCTTGTCACACGCTCTTCCCTCTCTGTGCATTTCCTCTCATAATGGCGATACCCTAGAATCTGTCCACTCCTTCATAGATCTGGGCATTACCATGGAAAGCTCTATCTCTCAACGCTCATCTCTCAAATGTCATAAAATCTCTGAACCAAAAAGTAGGTATCTTTTATCATATCCACCCGTTTTGCTCACTTCCGACTCCTGCCTCAAGATTGCTACCTCATCCCTCCTTCCTCTCCTCACCTATGGTGCTCCCTTACTGCTCTCAGCCAATTCCTCCTCCCTGTCGCTCCTCTCTCAAGCCTACCACAGGGTGGGTAGATTTGCCTTGGGGGTTAATGCCCGCCACCACCACTGTGACATTCTCTTCTCATTGGGTTGGTTGCCCTACAATTCAAATCTGAGGTTTATCACTTTATGCTTCCTGCATAAGTTGGTCCACAAATTCACACCCCCTTGCCTCAGTGAGACCATACACCTTAGACAAGCTCCTAGAACCCTCAGATCTTCCTCCCTCCCCATCCTCGTAAAGCCTGCACTGCGTTGGCTACTGTCCGAAGGTCCTTCTCATTTGCAGCTGCATCCAATTGGAACTCTTTTCCCCCCGTACTCTCCCGTTCTACCTTCCCCAAGTTTAAAACTCAGCTTCTGGCCTCCCTCTCAGACACTGCACTTTGCTCATGTTTCCGTTGAGGACTTCATGTCTTCCCTCTGTCCTGACCTCTGCTGCCCCTACCTTTAGCTTAACCATCCTCCACTACCCCCCACCTTTTCCTACCCCTTTTGTTCCTGCTGACTGTAGTTCTACGTAGAATTCAATGTGTAGAACTCTATCCCTAGTATCTCATGTATTGTGTTCTGACCTGGTCAACATTCCTGAATTTACTTTCATCTTTTTTATTGTTGCATTGTACATTGATACCTGAACTCATACTGCATAATTTAATCTCTTATGATCATCTATAAAGGTTGTTGCAATGTTCTGTTATATTTGCTCATGTAATACCCGTTTCGACCCTGAAAATAGGACTGTGTTTATCTCAGTGGTCTTACCTGGTTACCAAAACTCAAATAAATGAATAAATAAATAATTCTTAATTGCATATTCAGATTTATGTATTCTGCAACCATGTATCTTGTGGATTTATGTATTTTTCATCCTTGTAGCTTGAGTACTATTGTAACCTTTTTTTATTATTGTTAAACTGTCTACTGTTCTATGCATTGTTGCTTATTTTAACTCTGTGCCACAGTATGTAGCAGGGATCATGCCTGAAAATGGTCCCTGGGATCAGTGCACCTACCCGGTTACCAAAGTCATAAATAAATTAATAAATAAACCAAAAGACATGCAGACTGGGTTTTTTTGGCATTGAGAGAGAGTTAGTTAGACTTGAACCAGTGCTGAATGTTGAATCCAACTGCAGCTGGGAGGAATGATCATAGGTAGAGAAGCCAGAAGCAAAAAGAACTGTCTCACCAGTGTACATATGAATGGACGCAGAGGAACAAACAGTCGGGAGATCATTTAAGAAAATGGAAAAGAATCTAGGACCCAGGACAGACCCTTGAGGGAGACCTAAGCTAATGGAAAGTGGCAATGAAATGGATTTTCCTATCTAGGCAGCTTGAGACCTTCCTTCAATGTAAGAATGAAACCAACTAACTGAAGAATCAGAGAGGCCTACTGCTTTAAGTTTGTCCAGAAGGAGGGGATGTGCCATAGTGTCAAAAACTTTAGCAAGATCAGCAAAAATGGAAGAAGTAATCAGTTCTTGATCCATACCTGTGAGTATGGAGTCAGTGAGATGAAGGAGAGAGGTGGAAGTAGAGTGGGATTTCCTAAAATCAGACTGGAAAGGTATGAAAAAGGAGGAGTTGTCAAGAAAGAAAGAGAGCTGAGATAGAGTAATATGTTCCTGTAACTTAGCCAAGGTGGGAAGGAGAGATATAGGACAGAATTACCAAGAGAGGTGGGATCACCACTTTCGTGAAGAGGTATGACAGTAGTCTGCTTCCAAATATCAAGGACAGTAGCAGAGGAAAAGGAAAGTTTAAGGAGAAGAGTAATGGGCAGAGCAATGGAAGAAGCTGAGAGAAGGAGAAGCTTAGGGTCAATGCCATCTGGGCTACCTCTCTTTAGAGGATTAAGGGCAAGCAGTGCCCTAAGAGAATCAGGGAATAATAGGAGAGAAGGAAAAAGAAAGAGGAGAAGAAGGCAGAGAGATTGAAGGAGAAGGGGAACAGGAGAAGGGATTAGAGAATGGGCACAGGTAGTAAAGTAAGTGTTAAAATGGCATAATAACAGCAGAAGGATCAGAGATACGGGAGTTACCAACTTTGAGAACAGAAGAGGGAGACTGGGTCTGGGGGGTGAAAAGGGAATGGATAACCTTCCAGACCTTGGAGAGGTTATTAAAGTGATTTTGTTACATTCTTTCGCTTACATATTAACTTACTCCACTGGACACCCTAAGGTTACAAAAGTCATCCTGTCCCATTTGTAATAATCAATGCAGTGTCTGTATTTAAAAAATTGAGATCGTATTTTCACCCAGAAAACATGGCCAGCACATTCCTTTATGTCCTCTGTATGAATTTTGCAGTGTGGGGATTACCTGCGGTGTCTTCAGGTTCAACATGGTAACCACCCTGGTCAGGCTCGTGTACATGGCTCTCACCATGACCGGCAGAACCTGACGTTTTCTCTGAGTGTTCCACTGACTGGGGATGACGCCTTTGCAATTCATCCACCAGTCTGGCCAGGTTGGGATAAAGTTTATTTATGGTGGAGACACAAAGAGTGGGCAGTGTGTCCCCTGAGTTTTGACCTAGGGCCCTTGCCACTATTATATTATCTGACACCTGACTGACCAAGACTATTTGATCTCGGTCTGCAAAGGCTATATGTTCGTTAAAATTTAAATTACCTTTGTGGTCATGGTTATGTACTAGGGGACAGTTGTACTTTCCTAATTCCTCGAATATTTTTACATGTACCTTAAACCCATCTGTTGACTGATGTCTAGGACAGTAAAATATCTTACACCAGTGTTTTTTCTCAGGGTCTATGAAACACCATCATAAATACTTGTGTAAGGGCTCAGTACATGAGAGATCTGCACAATTTAACATGTTACTATAACCCTTGACTGTTATTTTAAGAGTACCAGTGTGGCCCTGGAAGCAAAAATCTAAGCCTGCTTTACTTTTCAGATTTTCTTGTTCCAAACTCGTTGTTCTATGTATAATAATATTACATTGAGAAAAAAAAACTGAAGTCAGGATTCATGATTAAAAGTATTTACTCTTGATTTTGTTGGCTTTGAGATATTTACAAAATAGCTTTGATGATAAAATGAACAATCAGTTATAGATTTAAAATGTTCATCATACTCTTGAACTGTTCTGCCAACGCAATATTTGTAAGGCAGTTTTTGGCATTACACAGATAGGCAAACACAATTTTTTTTTTAATTGTAATAAATTCTTAGAACACAATTATAACTTTTTCTGAGCAGCAGAGCAAAGCAAAAAATAACTTCCTTGGTGCACAGGGGTGGTTCAAGTAGCTTTAATGAGGGGGGCCAATAAATCTAGATAAATGGCCGGGGGTCTGGGGGCTGCCTAGGCCCCCAGAATATTTTACAATTTTAGCAGTGATTTTGTGGCATTTTTTGGTGTCACATAGTGTTTATTTCCCATAAATAACTTATACAATTGGAGTGATAGCAGGATTTAAACGTTGTAAATCTTGCAGCCAGCCAATCAGGATCGAGGATTTTGGTACCCATTGTATAACTGGTACTCACTAACATAAGCAGAATTATAAAGATGTTAAACTATTACTGTCTTTGTATTTTGAATCTTTAAGTTCACTGAAGGGTGCACAGTTTCCTTCCCATATTGGTTATTAACTGTTATGGGAAGAAAACAGTGCACCCTCCAGTGAAATTAAAAATCTGAAATACAAAGAACAGTATGGTATGGCATAACATAATTCTACATTATGAAAACATTATGGATTGTTGTCTATAGTACTTAAATTCAGAATGAACTGCACAATTGTCACCAAGCAGTGTTCCCAGCAGGTCTACATAACGGGGTGCAGAGTACCCCTCTCCAAATATTTCAGAAGTACAAATTGTGTACTGAAGGTATGCTGCATCCTTTGCATACCATCAGTGGTGGTACATATTTGATTTTAGGTGCAGGCTCTCACACTTGTGCATAGACCACACACACACACACACACACACACACACACACACACACACACTGAGTCAGGGCAGGGAACTGAGCTAAGGGCAGGCACTTAGAATTGGACTTCATGTCATTGACAACAACAGCTGCATCATTTATCAGAGAGACTGGAGAGAGATCTTACTGTGTGTATTATGCAGTTAATGCCACTGCAGCAAAAGCAAGCACCAAGTTGGATTTGTTCATAACCAGAATAACGGCAGCAAAACAACTGGGATTTCTGAAGAGACAGGCACTGACCAATCACACAAGTTCACACACATAATCTGATTCATGAATCTTCACAGTAATCACAATTTGCATAATCACAGTCAGCATCATCATTATATTCATCATAAAATTTATAGTGCATTTTTGATTTATTACATCAGAAATAAACACAGATACAGTAATGGCATGCATGATGGCAGGTCAGTTTCAGTCTCTCTCTTTCAGACAGTGCTGCTTCTGGGTGGGAGTCAGAAGTCTCTGGGGAATCATCAGGACATGCCAGCAATGAGGTTGGAGGCAAGCTAAGTAGACTCCTAGTAACAGCACAGCAGCAAGCCAGCAATCATTAGTTACAGGGAGGTCCGTGGCTGGCTGCATAACAGCATGATTTATTTTTTGTTCACTGCTGTGCTCGTTGCACACTGAGGGAAATGGATTCCATGTTCCATATATTGATATATTGTTTGCCATCATCCACCAAGTTAGAGGAAGGCAGCTTTAAAAAAAAACAATTAACTACAGTCTCCAGTGACAGTCACCCAGTACCTGACCTGACTCTCCCACACCCATAGTATACAAAAGCACAAACCTTACTGCTCAATGGATGGCTGGGGGGTAAAGCAAGTACACACTGACTGCAACTAGCCAGCCTTTGGTTCACTATGCTGACCATTCAGACATCGGGGACCCTGGTGGACTTCTGCTTGCTAGCTGCTGTTGTGGGGAACTTGAGGCATAAAATTTAAATAACAGCTGCACAGTACGTGTGATGCATAGTCCATTTTAAAATTGTAACAGAAGATGACCGGGTGACATTAGTGAAATTAATTAGGAACTGGGCCTGAGCTGAGTGAAACAGGAGGAGGAGGTTGATGGCACAGACTAGGAAGAGGAGTGGTGGTGAGGTGTGGCATACACATGGCAAATGATGGGGTGAGGGCAGGGGGGCAAAATTTCAACACAACAGGTGCGTGGCTCAGTCTAAGTCAGTCACTCTAGTCTGAGTCCTAGCTAGGCTGTGAGACTGGAGAGAGGGAAGGGAAGGGAATGGATCATCATTGATTGCCTTCATTGCCAGGTCTGGGATGGGAAGGGAATATTGGGCGAGTGAGCGCCAGCGGCCCGATTTCATTCCGACAAAGGGAGCACCAGAGGATTGCCCTAACACTGCTCAGTTACACAAGTCCACTCAAGTCAATATAGATCCTCAAATAAGTCCACCACTTGTGTCCTGTAAATCAGTTCCTCAGTGACAAGTGCTGCTGTATAAAACCATAGTTGGAAGAGAGCGAACAATCTGTGAGGAGGACCGGGGTATTATTTTTATTTTAAATCGTCCACAGACCTCCATATCCATGAGCGAATGATAAGTAAGTAGGCACAACAAGTTCTGTTTCCTCCATCTTAAAAACTTTTATAAAGCAGGCACAAGCAATCTGAGAGGAGGGCTGGGCAGGGCAAGGAGTAATGAAGCTGTGTTTCCTAACCTCATTCATTCACTTTCCGAGGAGGACCGGGAGATACAGCAAGATCATTTTTCTTTTTCAGTACCAGTGTAGGATTAACAATCTAAGATGTGGCTAGGGCTTTTAAACATGGATAAAACTTACTTACTTCTGTTTTTAGTTTATTTTTTCCTCCTCAGATGATCGCCGTGCTGATAGTTTCCTGTAACAGGCTTCACGTCACAGTAATCAACGATTGACTAATCTCTCGCTCTGCTCCCGCATACAAATGTGACTATTGTGCTCTCAACTTTTAATTGGTCTACATATGAAAATCTCTTCCATTCGTTCTCCTCTCCCAGTGTTACTATGGAGATGAGGATATACCGCCAAAGTCACTATAGTAACACTAAATAAATAGGAGAACCAATGGAAGAAGAATTCAAGAGTATCTCATGGCAGGCAGGCAGACAGACTAGCATGCAGATTTCCTCCATCAGTCGCATGTGTGATGTTCACTGCAGGGCGGTCTTCCAAAATAAAAATTAATCTTTCACTGCCAGTGGGAAATAGTTATCCATACATTATTAAAAAGGGGAAAAAAATGTGAAAAGAGTTGGGGGGCAAAATAACTGTATGGACCACCCTGAAATACAAGTGGGGGAGCCATGGCCTGGCCACCCCCCCATTTTATAATTACAATTTAGACTAAAGTGTGAACATCTGGACATCAATTTTGATCTTGCGATCAATCACTCGCCGAGTGAGGCGTGGCTGAGAGGTCTGATCTCTCAAGTGATTAGGCACTCACAAAGTAAGAATTCTATTAAATGGTTGACTGTTCATTGACCCCTCTCAGATCACTCTGAGGTGGTAAAAATAGTCTGTGTGAGCTTTCAGTGAAGAATATTTCAAATTCACCTCCTGAGTACACAATCTGGCAAATCTGGCCTTAATACTCTAAACAAGAACATAAACAAAGTGCATAAATTTCAGACCTTTGCAAAATATAATTTTTCATGTTTACAAGTGGGTTAGTTAGTCACACTGTGGTTTATTGATAAGCATCCAATCATAGATTATTGATTAATTGATACAGTGTCATACATTATGCAGTCTATTATTAATTTGAAGCTAACTGGTGCCCAAACATTATTAGTTTTGGATTGTATTTTAACGCCTACTGGGTAGAGGATTTGTAGCAACCCATTCATCTACCATGCTCTCAGTAACTCTACTTACTAAAAAAATAGAAGCTGAATATATAAGTTTCGAGCTTGCAAAATATAATTTGCCATGTTACAATTTGTCTATCAGTTAATCAAACGAATCAGAATCCATTAGCAGTTTTCAGGTTATAATGTGTTAGTCAATCAATACAGAGTCATACACATGGGAATCCACTGCTTATTGTTAATCAGAAAATAGCTGAAGCCTAAGTCCTATTGGCTTGGTTATGCAGTTCAGCCTGAATCAATGCAGTTACCATACCCTCAACCTCCGGTTCCAGTTCCTCAGTAACTGGGAGTAATGGGGCATGAAAAGCCTGTGGGGTGAATAGCCCTGGGTGGTCTCCTATCCAGGGAGTATGAAAGTTTGATGGCATAGGTAAGTTTGGTAATCTGAATGGGCCAGGATCATGAAATAATGGAGGGGGCATGCCCCTCCAAGGGGCATGAAATGGTGGCATTGGTAAACTTGGGAGGCTAGGCCTGGTTGATGTTAGCAACAGGGCAGGCCTGGTTACTTGTAAGGGACATACCCAGGGTTGTACAGGATGTACCTTTAGTGACTGTTCAGGTGATGGTGTAGACCTGTTTGGTGGAGTGACCTCATTTAATGAGAAAGATGGGCTTGGAGGTTGGGAAGGCAGGTTCTGAGATGGACCATGCCTGTCAGGTAATGGGGGAAGACCTGTTGGGGTCTGCAAAGTGGGACTGCATGCGGAGCAATATGCCCCCTCACTATGACGTCCTGCAAGGGAAAGCACAGGGGCACACCCCATTGAAGTGAATAGGGCTCAATTTTGCATGGCATTTAACAACATATAATGGCCAGTTTGAGATTAATGAAGGACACCACTCGACTAATAAGGGCCTTGTTAGTCCAGCAGCAACCCAGTTGTGGCCAAGAGAAGTAGCCCTGAGTTGAGAGGACTAGTTCTTGTGAGCTGTCCTGAAGCCATTTGATAGAGAGATGAGGGAGAGAGTGTAATTAATAGTAGTTGCTGCCACCTGTTAAGAGGTCCCTCCTGGCCCTGAAGTAAAGCTGCCTGGAATTGTTTAGTGGCCTCCACGGCCCAGGAAAAATGTGTCCAGAACTATAGGTGGGGGCCAGCTTGGCCACATATTAACCATTGCTTGCTGTACCACCACCCCCGGAAATGTGACCCCCACAGCCTAGATGGATGGACTGTTAAATTACACCATGAATTTTTTTATTAATTAAATGGGGTTCTCCTGTTCGAAGCTGTTGCTGTTGTGGACTTAAGTTATTTCAATTGAGACTGTTTGCCAGTTAACCAAAAGATTTGTTGCAGCCCAGCACCAAGAGGTGTCACCCCAGGGTCACACCAGTGGATCCATTCCAGTGCAGCTATCCCGGTAACAATTAAAATCAAAACTGTATTTCTGCTGTTGTAGCACCCCTCCCCAGATGTAGCATCAGACATACTCCTAGACAACAGGGATGTGGGGCTTACATAATGTAGAGCAGAATTTATATTACTGGCTGCAGAGAGGAGGGCCAATCTATTGACTAAAGATCAGTTAGGAGAGAGGCCAAGTCAAGTGATTTAAAAGACCTGAGATATATGAATTTAGGGGGGATCAGGAAGGATACCTGGATCCACTACATGGAAACGATGAGAAGTGAGGACCCCGTCTAACAAAGAGTGGTTTAAGGATTTCAAATTTAACCGAGTGGGTTCAGAAATCAGTTGGGTCAGTTGCAGTGACTTGACATTTTGTGAGAATTTATTAGCATTAGGGGAGAGCCAATTTAAATTAAAATCACCAAGAATAAGTAGTTCACCACTCGAGGCATTAGAACACATAGAAGAAAGAAGCTCTGTAACTAAAGCAGGGGATGACCCAAGGTAACAGTAAACACCAGCAATAAAGATGGGAATAGAGAAGGGAAGGGACAGTTTAAGGAAGAACATCTCATGGGAAGAGGGGGAGGAGACAGCAAGAACTGTTGAAAACTGGATCCTGGTGGATATAGAGACTGTAATACCGCCACTTCTTTTAGAGCGATCTAGCCTGGCTACGATGTAACCAGGTGTAGTCACTCCCTCCCCAACTATCAAGGGGCCTGGTGGAAATTTAGGGAAGGGGGGGCAACATCTAGCAGTAGAACCACATCTAAACGAAATAATAGAGTTGGCATATACCTGGACGCAGTTCATGGGTCAGAAAACCAAAAGCAATGCGCTTTACCCTACAAAGCTCAAAAAAGCAGGATGGCCCACTTTCCATACTAAGTAACAAAAGAGACATAATCAAACTGGTTTCTACCTTTAAACACCTGGGATTATTCCTAGACAACACCCTTTGTTTCAACACCCATATTGATCATGTCGTGAAAACAGCCAACATCAGATCTGGACTCCTTTACTGACACAGAAATGCTATGATCACTGAGGCCCCCAACCTTGTCACCAAAAGCTCAATACTGTCCATCATTGACTATGGACTAACTATCTATAGTGCAGCCACTGAAACTGCTCTCAAAAGGGTTAAACTCTTGCTCAACAAAGCCTGCCAACTTGTTCTAGGAGCTAATCGGTATTCCCACTCTTGCAGTCTCTACTCCGCAACTGGCTGGCTCCCATTGCCTGTAAGGTCCCAGTACCAGGCATGTATCATAGGAAAAAAGCCCTCCTAGGACTAGCCCCAGAATCAGCTTCAAAGCTTTTCCAATGTAACCCCAACACTAAAACAACCCAAAGCTCTGCTAGAGGGGTACTGCAGTACCTTACAAATGAACCTCCTTTACCCAGAGGCCCCTCTCCTACTGAGGTCCTCTCTGGATGAACAACCTACCCCCTGCCCTTTTTCACTTTAAGAAACTCGACCAATTCAAAAAAGAACTCCATTGCCTCCTGGTAGAATCCCAAGAGTGCAACTGCTGTGCATATTGAGCACTATGCACAAAGAGTGCGGAGGTACACGGCAAACGCGTGTACCCCGCATGCTCCCCTGCACACGCATGGACAGATGTGTGCCGGTGGTGTGCACAACTGCCAGACACCTGTCCATGGCCCCACCCTTGGTGTGCACATCTCCGCAGGGCAGCTGGGGGAGGAGTCACCATCCCAGGTGGGCATCCAATAGGATGCCCCCCAGAGGCACAGTGGATCCCTTGCATTGGGTGGCCTGGGTCCAGGGCTGTGCACACCACTTGCAAGCACCTGGACCCACATGGCACTCACCAGTCCCACTGCCACTGGCAGCAAGGTCTGGGGTGTTCACCTGTCCGGCCACCCCTAGCCGCCCCTTCAGCCCAGTGGTCAGGGCGGCATGGTGCACCCCATCCCGGTCCCCTGGTGGCTCATTGGCAGTGCACATAGGGGTGCACAGTGGGTTATGGCAAGGTCAGCCCTGGCATACCCTGTGCTGTCCAGTGCACTCATGTGGCCAACACTAGCCAGTTAGTGAATCCTGCATACTGCTGGCATGCCCACGTACTGCCCTCTGTACGGAACTGCCCATGGATGTGGGGGATCAGGTGCAGTGGGTCTGCGTGCCCCCCTTCCAGAATGCCACACTGGGGGTGCAGTGGATGTGGAGTGCCTACGTGCCCCTGATATGTGTGCACAGCCACCCCACACCCTTTGTACATAGTGACCAATTATAGGAGTTCTATCCACTGCCCTAGACTTCCAACCCTTACCCCTATACACACCTTCTTACCCCTCTCACCCCATGAGTCCTCACCCCTTCCCCTCCACTTGGTTTACACTTCCCCTAGGCTGCCCCCATGCATGCAGCACTTATCAGCTTGTTCTACCTCATTACCATATCTCCTTCTCCTATCCCCTAATAACATTATACAATGTGCCTCCTCTGTACTCATGCCAATACTCTCCATATCTCATCTATCTGAGTTGGCTGAACTGAACTGTTATCTGTGCAGTTATCTAGGTGTTTGTCTCAGGTGGCTGAAGGGAATTGTTATCTGTGCAATTAACTAAGTGTAGAAAGAGCTGTAAAGTAGGGGGAGTGACTTAGCTAGAAGGAAGCCAGGTTAAAGCCAGATTCAAAAACTGTGCTAGATAGCTTCTGCAAGAGAACAGGCAGAGAACACCAACAGGAAGGAGCTGCTGTTATAACTATACTTCTCTACTGGGACTATATTGCCCTCCTTCCCCCCACCCTAAGCCAGTTCTACTTTTATAGGCACAAGATTTGACTGACAACAGGAACTTCCTGTTTGGAAGCAGGAAGTGAGTGATCACAGAGGCACAAAAGACTCACCATCCTAGAAGGAAAAGAGTAGCTCTCCATCCCCCCTAGCTGCTGGAGGTCTGACTCTGTGCAAGTAAGGAGACTATTGAGAAATATAGGAACTTCTTGTCTCAGAACAGGAAGATCAGGAGCTTAAAGGGCACAGAGGAAGTAAGTAAGTAGGGAGAAAAAATAAAATAAATAAATAAATAAATAGAGGAAAGAGTAAGTATTCCAAACAACAGTTAAGAGGCCAGAAATAAGACATGATGGGAGTGGTGCAGTGCAGTGGCTGTGGAGCAGCAGTCCTCCGGGAGACATTCCAGAGGATGCAGTGTTGTCCCACCTGCAGGCACCTCTCTGGACTGAGGGAAGAGGTTGCTCATCTCCAGGTTGAGTTGGCCAGGATTTGGGGGACCTCCTCTCCCACCCAGGGACCACTAGGGCCACTGCCATTGCCTCAGAGGTTGCCAAGAAAGAGGAGCAGTTGGACCACAGTGGGCTCAGGGAGGGTGAGGGTGGTCTAACAAAGGTGCATCCCTCCAGTTGTACCTCTCCATAATTCATATGCCGTTCTGGCAAAGTGTGGTTCCTCTATGGAGGCACCCATAGTGGAGACCAAGGAGGATGCTGGGAACCTCCACAAAGAAGACCCACAGGAGGGTGGCATGGGACCCCACAGGGGAAAGAAACAACTCCTGGTGGGGTACTCCATTGTTAGGAGGGTAGAACTGGTGGAGGAAGGGGAGAGGGAGGTAAGGTGCCTGCCTGGTGCCATGGCTTGGAGGGAAAGGAAGTGAATCCTCAGAATCACCAGTGCAGCTGCACAGTGGAGGGAGCTGGATATCATTGTCTTCCTAGGAACAAATGATCTGGCTAAGAAAGGGATCAGAGCAGTACGGAAAGAGTTTTTGGACCTGGGGAGGGGCCTTAGACAAGTAGCACACACAGTAACCTTCTCAGAGGTGCTGCCTGTCTATGGCATGAGTGAGGCTAGGGTGCTCCACACCATGGGATTCAATTAGTGGTTGATAAACTGGTGCAGAGCTTAGGGATTTGGCTTCATTGGGGATTGAGGGTCCACCTGAAGTGATGCAGGCCTATACTGGTGTGATGGTCTACATCTGTCCAGGAGGGGAACCAGGATCCTAGGTGATAGGTTTAAATGCTTCATTGGCAAGCATTTAAACTAGCCAAGGGGGGAGGCACTGGAAAGGAGCAGGGAAATCCTAGCCCCCCCCCAAAAAAAATCAGGGTAGTAAGTGAGGTAAACACCAAGATAGAGATGTCGATAGGGAGAAGGACAGGGGAAAATTGAGAAAATGACAAAGGCAATAAGGACAGGGATGGGGCAAAAAGGGGTAAGGCCATCAGGAAATGGAGAGTAAAGAGTACCAATGCCCATACTCTGGGCAACAAGCTCCCTGAACTGATGGCCTTGATGGAAGAGGGATGCCTGGATATCGTAGCAGTCACAGAAACATGGTACACAGAGAACCATGACTGGGATGTTAACATACCAGGCTACGCAACCTACAGGAGAGACAGGGAGGGGAGAAGAGGGGGAGGAGTAGCTCTCATGTAAGGGAAGGATAAAAGTAATGGAACAAAAGAGTAAACAGGGAGGAGAGGAGGCACTGTGGGTCACCTTAGAGACTGGAAATGGCACCACAATCCACACAGGGATTGTATACAGACCTCCATCTCAGGGGAAGGGAATGGACAAGGATATGATAGAAGGCATCCTTAGGATGGCAGAGAAAGGGGAGATACTGTTGATGGGGGACCTGAATATGCCAGATGTTAACTGGAGCACCTTTGCTGCAGCCACCTCCAAGAGCAGGGCCATTCTTGATGCCCTACAGGTGGCATGCCTCAGACAGCTTGTTTTGCAACCCACTCATGAGGGAGCAATCTTAGACCTCATACTCTCAAATGGGGACAGTGAGAGGATCTCAGATCTAGAAGTGGGTAGCCATCTGGGAACAAATGACCACCAAACAGTGTGGCTCATGATAAACTCAGCTACAGAATCAAGCCATACAAAAGTGAGGGTACTAGACTTCAAGAGGGCTGACTTTGGCAAGATGAGAGAGTGCCTTAGAAAAGCAATAGCAAACAGGCTAGAAGGAAGGGTGGAGCAACAATGAGAAAACATCAAAACTGCCGTCACAGAGGCAACAAGCCTTTGTGTGAAGCAAATAAACAAATCAAAATGAAAGAAAAAGCCACTATGGTTCTCAAAAGAGGTGGTGGGGAAGGTTAGGGAGAAAAAGATAGCATTTAGGAAGTATGAGGAAACACAGAAGGAGCAGGACAAAGAACTATACCAGTTAAAGCAAAAGGAAGTGGGGAAGGCAGTCAGAATAGCAAAGGTCCAAACTGAGGAAAAAATAGCCAACTCGGTTAAGAAGGGGGATAAAACCATTTATAGGTACATCAGGGAGTATAGAAAGATAAAGGGAGGGATAGTGAGGCTGAATAGAATGGACGGTGGGTGGGCAGAGACGGACAGTGAAAAAGCAGGGATACTGAATGAATACTTCTGTTCAGTATTCACAAAAGAGGAGGAGGGGGAGGTGCCTAATCCAATTAACAGAAGCACTCTGGATAGGGGGGTCAATCCCAGTCCTTTCACAGAAGAAAGGGTTCTGAAAGAACTCCTAAAACTGAAGGTGGAAAAAGCAGTGGGGCCTGATGGAATTCACCCCAGAATTCTAAAAGAATTAAGGGGAGAACTAATGATACCACGGACTACCCTTTTTAACAAATGGGAGGATGTTGTGGTACCCGAGGACTGGAGGAAGGTGGATGTGATTCCCCTTCACAAAAATGGGAGCAAGACAGAAGCAGGAAACTACAGACCTGTCAGTTTGACCTCTGTGGTAGGGAAAGTGATGGAATCACTTCTGAAGGAAAGAACTGTTGAGTACCTAGAGGCCAGTGGGGCACAGGACCCAAGGCAGCATGGGTTCACAGTGGGAAGGTCATGCCAGATGAATCTAATTGATTTCTTTGACTGGGTGACCAAAGTAGTAGACCAGGGAGGAGCTGTGGACATGGCCTACCTAGACTTTAGAAAGGCATTTGACACAGTCCCACACAAAAGATTAATAATCAAATTAACCAGCCTGGGAGTGGATCCCAGGGTGGCAGCCTGGGTAAAACATTGGCTGGACAACAGGGCACAGAAAGTAACTGTAAATGGAGTCCACTCTAAAGAAAGGGGGGTTACTAGTGGGGTACCACAGGGTTCAGTACTGGGTCCAGTCCTTTTTAATGTCTTTATAAGTGACATTGCAGAGGGACAGGAAGGAAAAATATGCCTCTTTGCAGATGACACAAAGATCTGCAACAAGGTTGATACACAAGGAGGTGTGGAAAGCATGAGAAGGGACTTGGCAAGGTTGGAGGAGTGGTCAGAAGTATGGCAGCTTGGATTCAATGCAAAGAAATACAAAATAATGTTCATGGGAAACAAAAACCCAGGGGAAGATTACACAATGGGGGGGGGGTAGTAACAACAACAAAAATGGAAAGGGACCTGGAGGTAATCATATCAAATGACCTTAAGGTAGGCAAGCAATGTGAGAAGGCAGTAGGGAAGGCTGGGGGGATACTGGGATGTATAGGGAGAGGCATCACCAGCAGAAAACAGGAAATTGTTATCCCTCTGTACAGAGAGTTGGTGAAACCCCATCTAGAGTACTGCGTCCAGTTCTGGAGACCCCATCTCTGCAAGGACATAGGATGGAGGCAGTCCAGAGGATGGCAACTAAAATGGTGCAGGGTCTGCAAGAGAAGCCATATGAGGAGAGACTAAAGGAGCTTAATATGTATACCCTTGAGGAAAGGAGGGAGAGGGGGGACATGATAGAAACTTTTAAGTACCTCAGTGGAATCAACAAAGCCCAAGAGGGTAGCATCTTTCAGAAAAAGAGATTTTCAAGAACAAGGGGACACAATTTGAAGATAATGGGGGGACGGCTCAGGGGCAATGTGAGGACGTATTTTTTTTTCAAGGAGAGGATGGTGGATGCATGGAACAGCCTTCCTAAGGATGTTGTGGGGTCTAAAACTATGGGAGAATTCAAGAATGCATGGGACAGACATAAGGCAATTCTTGTGAGGGGGGGGTAGGAAGAAATAGGCTGTTGGTTAACTAAGATCTGCAGCTTATCCTGTAGGTAGGGAAATGGGCAGACTAGGTGGGCCAAGCGGTCCTTATCTGCCATCAAAGTCTATGTTTCTGTGTTTCCCCTTTTCTTTGACAAAGCCAATTTTGGCTGCCAACTACAAGCAACCTGCACTTAGTAACTAGACCTATAGACTAGAGATATTTCTGTAATAAAAGTATTTGTATTTGAGGTTATACTCCACATTTATCTCGCTTGTAAAATAGTCTTGTCATTTGGCTGTTGTATGTTCTTGTCATAGGATGTAAATTGTACTGTTTTGTCTGTTCTTCTTCTGACTTGGAGCCTTTGTAAAAGAGCCAATTTGGCTTAAAGGTTGTAATTCCGAAACTGAAATAGGCAAGCATTTGTCAGTGCCGAATGTTTGCTTGCTGATATTAGCATTGAACTTGCAGGAGTTAGACAGATGAAGAATAGGAATGGCAGAGAAGTACTGAACTCATGCCAACCCAACCCCCACCCTGCAGAGATGGTCAGGCATCGGAGTGTGCCTTTGGGTCGTCGCCCATAATTCTCATGGTATTTCCTCACCCTATCCTGTAGACACCCGACAAGTGTTGAGGTGTGCCTTGGGGTGTTCGGCTTCACAGTCACCCCATTTCATAAGGACATACACTGAAATGAGTGCAGTATAGGAGAATGGGGTGAAGTCTGGGGCCAAAGAGTCCAAGGCACATCTCAATGCCTGTCAGTGGCTTCAGGGTGAGGGTTGGGGGTGGAATGGTGTGAGCATTACAGCTGGAAATCCAAAGGCACACCCCTGATGCTTGTCAGTCTGTGCACGGTGGGACTGTATGGTTAGAAACCTTAATGCCCCGGGCTTTTGTTGGTATTTGCACTACAAATATTCAACATGGCCTTTTTGTGACCCCCCACCTCATGAAAGCATTTAGGACCTCTGCTCATGAACAGTGGCACTGTGATTTTGTTATTGTGTCCCGAACTTTGATTTCCCATAGCAACCGTGACATTCTGCGCCAGATGTGCGAAAACACAGATCAGGCAGGATGTGAAGAATGACAGCTGTTCCATTCATAGAGAGGTGTGAAGAGATGGCAATGTTGAAAATCTGGAGTGAAAATATTAAAAATGCTTTAACTTCTGAACATATGTGGAAACTGTGCAACGCATGCTCGTAACACAGTCATTTAGTCATCGGAGGCAGTATAGCACAGTGCTCTGAGCTGCAAATCTGGTGACATTCAGCAGACCAGAGCTGGGTTTGAATCCCACAGCTTCCACTTGCATACTGTGTGACCCTGAGCAAGTCACTTAACTTCCTTGTGCTCCCAGGTTGCTCCTGTGAAAAAGCTTTCAGCTTAGTGTGCTATTCCTGGTTAAACAACTAAAAAAAAACATTTTGTGAAATTATTTCTCCAAATTGTCAACATTGGCATTTCGTGACCTCTGCTCATGAACACTGTCACTATGATTTTCTTAATCTGTCCTGAACACTGATTTCTCACAGCAGCCGTGTTATTCTGCTCCAGAAGTGCGAAAACACATTTCGGAGGGGATGTGTAAAATGACAGCTGTACTGTTCATTAGGAGGTGTGAAAAAATGCCAATGTTGAAAATATGGAGTGAAAACATTACACATTTGCAGTTATGAGGGTGCGTAGAAACTGCGCAACGCACACCTGTAACACAGTCATTTTATGGACTTTTGTCACCAAATTTTCAATATAGGCATTTTAGGACCTCTGCTCATGAACAGTGTCACTGTGATTTTCTTAATCTGTCCCGAACACTGATTTCCCACAGCGACTGTGCTATTCTGCTTGGGAAGTGCAAAAACACATTTCAGCCAGAATGTGAAAAATGACAGCTGTACTGTTAATAAGGAGGTGTGAAAAAATGCCAATGTTGAAAATCTGGAGTGAAAATATTACAAATTCGCCAAGTTATGAGTGTGTGTGGAAACTGTGCAAAGCACGCTTGTAACAGTCATTTTTGGGGATTTTTCATCAAATTTGCAACATAGGGTTTTTGAGAGCCCACCTCATGAACAGTGGCACTGTCATTTCATTAATCAGTCCCAAAGGTGATTCCGTGCAGTGACCACAAAATCACCTTTCAGGGCCAAATAACACCATGACAGTGATTGAATTCATGAGGAGGGGTCTCAAGAACCTCATGTTGAAAATGTGGTGCCAAAAGTCAAAAAAATGGTCGCGATATCCACATAAGTTGAAAAAAAAAAACATTTATGCTATTATACAGCCTATCGGCATTTCTTCAGTCCGCGGTCGGCTTTGAAGAGTGCAGACAAGTTCACGGTCCACTGAAGATTGTTGTGCTGGGCTCCAGATGTAAGTATGGGATGAGGGGTGTGGGGTGGTGGGGTGCGCAGATGGTCAGTGCAGGTCAGGGGAGGGAGGGACTCAGTAAGGGACCATTTTCTTTTAACTGGATTTAAACAAAAAAAGACAATGCGGGATGTTTTTGGCACACTGTGGTGGGCTCCCAGCATGCAACCTAGGTGTTTGTTGGGGGGGGGACTAGAGCCGATGGGGATATGGCACCCCTGTCAGCCATACAGTGTGCTTGGGGGAGGAAGAACATGAGCCGAGGGGGATTGGGCACCCCCTCAGCACAGAACTAATGGGGGGCATCATGCCAACAGGGACTGGGCTACCCTGTCGGCAAATGAACTGGGAAGGGGGCATGCCAACAGGGGGATTTGGCACCCTCATCAGATTTAACAGGGACTGTGAGAGGCAGCGGCTGTCTGTTGGCTTTGTGGGGACTGTGAGAGGCAGACAGAGAAGCCACCACCATGTTTATTGAAAGAGGACACTGGACAATGCAGCTGTAAAATTTTCTGCTGCAGTCAGGGACCGCCCCGCAAAAACAGCTGTTTGTTGGTGATGGGGCGCTCCCTGATTGCAGCAACCAGTTTGTTTCAAGTTGGTGGCAAGCTACACTACTGCTGTCATGGACAGTGTGATCCTCTATTGGTGCCACACAGACCATCCCCAAAATGGGCTGCCTGCATTGGCAACAACACTGCCGCACCTCCACAACTCACTACTGCAGCAAGCTGCCCCAATATGTTTCTTGCACATGCATGCAAGCGAACATAATAAAAAATATATATATAAATAAAATGGGTCCCCACAGGTGGTCGCTGAGCACAGGCAGAAATAAGGTGCAGGCAGGCGAAGTCCCAAGCTGTAGGGACAAGATGGTCTCTAATAAGCAAGTGTCACAGTTCATAAATCAGGAGTAGACCATGCTGAAGTAAAAGTTAACAGTAACAAATGAATTTGTTAAAGGCCAACAGAATCACATGGCTCCTGGGAGCTGTGGGTACGGCAAGAGCTGGAAGGACACAATATCTGTGCCACAGAGCCACAACACCAATCTTCTGGCTGAGAAGGCCATGATGCTAGGTCCTCGCAGAGCCGAGGGGCTCAGAATGGCATTTTGATAGCAGCACAAACACAGGTCTCTTTTCAGTTCTCGGCCTCCCAAAACTATTGCTTGATACAAGGCCTACAGCTCTTCACCTTGCATGTTCGTGGTGGCACCTCACAGGCTGCAGCACTTTCAATCCAATCACCATTCTTCCTGCGACCCATAGTCTAAGGCACCTGGGCCCCAGTCATCCCCATGCATACCAAAAGCTGGTGATCCGAGGGATGCACCAGGCACCACCAATCACTCCCTGTAGGCTGTCCCAGATGGTGCAGACTGCCACACAGGTATGGGGGGGATGGGCTGCCACCACAGTCCTTGTGGCACAAGCTGCCACCCTTGCACTGCCCCCACTGCACCATACTCCTACACAAGACAAATTTCCCTATTCTGGGCCCAAACTCCCTCCCCAGTGCTGCGGTGCATGTAGATGGGCTCCAAAAGACTCCCCAGGCCACAGCTCCAATAAATGGGCTCAGTACCAGATGCACTGTAGATTTCTTGGCCCCCCCACACCTCTATGAGCAGACTCAATCCCGCAGAGCCTGAACAGGCCGGGACCAGTGTCCCAATCCACACTAGAAGTTCTGATCTCTCCTTTTCCCACTGGCCTCCCCATTTACAGGCATAAAGCACCCATTAAATACCCCAAGGAGGACTAGCTCCACCCAATCAACGGGCAGGCCAGTCCCATTACCAAAAATAGGAAAAAAGGAGGAAAAGCTCACTATAGTAAGCATCCCCAAAAGGGGATACTTACACATGTAATCCCCCCAAATGGGTTTACCTTTGGAGCTCAGTGCTCCAGCCTCCCCTCGACGCTGGTTGTTCCGTGACTCTGGGTGGGAGTCGCACATTGTGGCCCTGTGGTGCGGTTTGCAGTTGCGGCCATTCATTCCTGCTGTCTTGGCCTCTGCAGGGTCAGGCTCAGCAGTGGGGCACTTGTTCTGCACCGCAGGGCACAGTGGTGATCTTGGGTCCAGTGTTCAGGCTGGTCAGACTCGGCACCGCATTAGAAAATTAAATAAATAATTAATGTAAATAGAAATGGTGGACCACACGCACTGCACATGCATGGCAGCCAGCTATGAGGAATTTAAAGGAACAGCAAAGGAGCAGTTGCTCATTTCAGAAAGAGTAGTTTTGGTGCCAGCTGGTACCGTGTGGGGCACTGTAAATAGTTTGAATTGGGACTACAAGTCCTGTAGAGCATAGGGAGCAAACAGAGTTGTGGTGTCTTTTATCAGAGTAGATAAAAGGGAATGCAGAGTGAGAAATGGTAGATTCGAGAGGAGCCAGAGGTGAGAGAGAGGTCAGAGCGGAGCGTTTGCCCGCCTGGCCATGTAACCGCATTTGTTCTTTTTGTTTGTTTAAGTGTTAGTGCAGCAGTCGGAGAAAAGAAGTGGCAGCTGCCATTTCCGTGGAGCTCTGTGGTTTGAGGCTAGAATGCAGAGTAGTCCTTGTGAGGGACAGAGTGGACCTGTGCCATCATAGGGCCATTGCTACACGGGAACCTCATGGAAGGGCTTTCTGTCTTGATAATGAGGACATCGAAAAGGACTGGGCACTGAGGTGAGGGGGTCCAGTTTGGGACCCAGGAGAGTGGACAGTCCCTGGTCCTAGCTGCCCCTGTGACCTGACTGTTTAGTTCTTGACTCTGTGCCCAAAAGGAGTCTGCTGTGTGAGGGTGGCTGTGCGGGTGGACAGTCATCCCTCCAGAGGTGTGTGATCTGGGATTCAGTGAGAGTAGAAGCAGATAGTGAGGGGGGTCGTAGTTGGGTCAGACATCCCCTAGAGGCCCGTCTTCCTAAAGGAGGATTGAGAGAGTAGAAAGAAGAACTGATGCTGCCTGCTATTAAAGGCCTTATTTGGGTCATGGATAAGGTGCCTGTGTTTGGTCTGTGGGCTGTCGCGATCATAGGTGGCTACCTGGATATTATGTCTAATATGACCCCTCAGTCCAGAGTACTGTTCAGCTTCTAATGTGACCTTTTTGGTCCAGAGTAACCTTCTAGCTTCTGATGTGACCCCTCGGTCCAGAGCAACTTGTGTTTTACTGCTCCATGGAGTGACTGCTCCTGTGTTATTAACAATTCATTAATTGGGATCCCCTGTTTCTGCAACTGAAGTGTTTGCCTCATTTGTTGGAAGCACTGTTTGCTGCTGAAAAAAAGTTTGCTTCCATAGCCCAGCTCCCAGTGTGTTCCAGGGTGTGCTTCAGGAGAACCAGAGGAACTTCGAGGAGATGTTGAGAGGCCTGCCTGATGAAAACAGTCTACAAAGGCCTCCAGGTGAAGTTGTCAAGGCCAGGCAGGTGAAGGTCAGCATTCTTCGTCATCTCCAGTGTACCAGCTCTGCACTCTGGAGGTTCGAGGGCACCCCAGTTCCATCGGGTCTGGTAAGCCAGGCCGACCAGGTATGTGGATTCTATTTTGGCAGTAATGTGCCCCCACAAACTTACCATCTTCAAATACCCCTAGACAGGGAAGGAGAGGGGGGCTTACACACAGGTGTATTTACATCAGAATTCTGGACCATAGAGGAGAGCCAGGTTTCAGATAAAACTAGTACATCCAGCCGGAGGTTAAGTATAACAGGTATTAACTAGTCAATTTTAGGGAGAAAGCTATGGATGTTTAAATGAGCCACCCTCAAACCTTTAGGAAGTTGCAAAGGCAAAAGTGTAATGCGGCCAAGATTAATTGCAATGTTGCCTGCTAACAAAAGTAGTAGACTGACAAAGAGCTTTAAAACACAATTTTGCTGCCTGGAGGAGGGGAAGAGGGATAAAGAAAATGAGGAAGAACAGGAGGAGAAAAGGGACAGAAGGCACTAAACAGTTTCAAGGTGAAGCCAAGGAGCAGGAAGAAATTGACTCAGCGGTCACTAAGGCAAGTGGGGGAGAGCAGGTATTGAGAAGGAGGGGAAAGCTGGTGAAGAGGAGAGGAAAACAGTGAGTAGTTAGAGGAAAAAACAGCAGGTTGTGGTAGGGTGAAGAGAGGAAAATAGGGAAACAGAAAAACAAGAGGTGTTAACATCATAGTGAAGATCAATGAAGGCAGTAAAAAAGAAGTTAGGTGAATTGAAGTCTGTAATAGGAATAGCAGGTAACGTTTGATGTAATAGGTCCAGATAGGATGACAAAAGGCATGCAGCAAGGCAGATAGAGCAGAGTACTTATATTCTGCACACTTCTTAAAGTAAAGTTGTAAGGTATCATTTACCAGCATTGCTGTGCATGAGTAAATAGAGGAGGCTTTGCGGTTCAAAATTTAAAAAAAATTATTGAAATCGGACATTCCTGTGCTGAGTTATGACTTTATTTGGTATGCCTTCGTTTTTACTGTATCTTCTGTGTTTACGTTCAGCAGCCGTTCCCAGAATGCATTGCGGCTGCTCCATGACACTTCATGCCAGGTATCACTGCAAATGCGGGAAAAGTGTATTCATTGGCACCTACATTTGAAGTGTGTATCTGTGCTGTGTGATCATATGGTGAAGGATATTAAAACAATTATTTTGGGGGGCTTATGATGTTGAGTGCTGGTTTGGGGACAGACTGTGCTGCATATCCTTCATTTTTTTCATGCTGTTTGCAACAGCTTATATTAGGCAGTGAGTGTCAAGGTTTTGCAGAGCTAGCTTTCTCACAGTCTCATGTATATCCTGATCTGTGCTGTGACATTGCTGTGTTAATTTTATTTATCTGGCAGCATTCATAGATATACATTGCAGCAAAGGGAAAGACTTGCTTAGATTTACTTGCGATTTTTGAGTTTGGTGTGGTAACCTGTGTTCCCCTTCAGTCTGCCTTGCTTCCCTTGTGCAGTCCCTGTCATTGTGGTGCTGACACATTACCTGTATACAGTTTTACTGCATATTGCTGAGTGTTATCCTGCACTGTGAAAAGTGGTACTACAGTATCATCTGCCATTGTTCTTGCTGTGTAGTGAGTCAGTGTAGTTTTCTGTGAGACATACATGCCTTTGTCATGCAGTGGCCCAGAATAGTAATTATCAGTCTTATTATTGGTATAAAGATTGACTATATAATTGTTGCTGTTCTGTGCCTTTCATACAGGAATACATGTAATTCGATTACTTTTTTCCTTCAAGTTCACATCACTGTGTTTACAGGCTAAGTATCGTATAGTGCTGCAGTGCTGTAATCACAGTACTTGTACTGTGTCACAGTATGGGTATTTTTGGTGCCATAAGTCTGTTTGACATACTTTTTATTTAGAAAGCATAGTGAATATCTGAGTACATTTTTAGCTTTTTATTCACCCATAACTGTACTCTGCCATAAGCTGTGAACCTGTATTACAGCTTCAGGACTGTGTCATCTTAGTGATAGTCACAGCAACTTTCTCATGTGAATAGTATTTGCACCAAAAAATGGTGAATTATTGTGTCGTGGCAGGCTGCAGTAACAAGCCTTCAGCACAGGTTTCATTATTTGAGTTTCCCAAGAGAGACAAGTCACCCCAGTGTTTTAAGAAATTGGTTAATTTTGTGCAACTGGACAGGGAGTGGGATTGGCAGCATGCCCTGGCACCTACCATATGCTCTGCTCATTTTACACCAGATTCATTCAGCAACCATATGCAGTTCAAAATGGGGTTTGCTAAATACCTACAGCTTGAAAAATATGCTATCCCATCTGTACGTCCTGTAATAAAGAGAACCAAACCTCTTGCTACAAATGAGTATAAGCGTGTGTATGATGATAGTGGAACATCAGATGATGCACCTAGAAGAAAACGTTGTGCTGTGGATAAGATAATGGTTCACCAAGTGAGCTTAATTTTCTGAACAACATATTCTATGATGTATGGAACTACGATGCATTATGTTTCAATTTCAGCAATGCATAGAGCTAGCACTGTGTCCTAGCCAGAATCAGTCAAGTACTATATTGTGATAGGTGCACATCAGTGATGGGACATACAGAGTGAGAGAGAGAACAAGAGAAGGTTGAAAGACAGAAAATTGTCCAGTATTCATACAGGAGCATAGGGGTTGCTAACCTGAGCTGAAAAATACATGTAAAGGGTTTTGTATAGTTTTGTCTCTGAAGAGCTGGCGCACTCACATACCCAAAAGTGGCTGGACACAGAGCTTCTCTTTAAAAATTATTTATTGCACCCAGATACACTTGACGCGTTTCGGACAATGGTCCTTTATCAAAAGCTAAAAACATCACAGAAACACACAAGATTTAAATACTAAATCATGTCTGACGTCATAGTGACATAATACAAATTCATTGGTTCAACAATCAAACACCTCCACCAATCAATTACAAACATCTAAGTATTAGAATAAACCCTATCTATACACTTATATTATTATATCTAATTTATACATAATAAATATTTTGTTCACCTTATTAAAGAACACAATCTAAAAATAAAACTAAATATTCCTATTATAAATATTCATCTATGTTCTAAATAAGGTTTTAATTCCAAATGAGCATTCATGCCAGGTTTTTGGTGAGCTTTCAGTCGTAAAATCCATTCATTTTCTTTTTTCAGAATTTTATTCCGGTAATTACCTCCTCTCTGACCATGATAAACTTTTTCTATACCCAAAAACTTAAATTCATGAATTTCTTGTTTATCTCGATTTTCCACTATATGTGCCGATGTGGCATATGTTAAATCCTGTTTATTTATTGCATGAATACGTTCCAGTACTCTTATTTTAAATGCCCTTTCAGTCTTACCCACATAGAATGCCCCACAGTTACATCTCACTAAATAAATTACTCCTTGTGTATTACATGTAATAAGCTGTCTAATGCCAAATATTTTCTCTTTTTGATTAACAACACTAAACTCTTTTTCTTTTTGAATATACTGGCAAGCACTACAATTTTTACATTGATTACACCCCACGGGTTCTCCAAACCAATTATTGGTGTGTCCCATCCGTGTCGTAAAATGGCTGTGAACCAAAGAATCTTTTAATGTTGGTGCATGTCTGTATGTCATAATGGGGCATTGGATGCAGCAGCATATTTTTTGAATAAATCAGGGGATAGATCAGATGGAGAAATAGTAGTGATTTTAAAATTTCTAGAACATGTTCTGAGTCAGAACGTCTTTGTCTTTGATGGAGATTTATATAGACAAATCAAGGGGACAGCGATGGGGGCTACTTGCCAATGTTTCCTTATTACTTTACCAATCTCACAACTCTGTGCACTAAACGTGGTTACAAAGTGGAACCTTTAACCCCTTACATTTTCTTGTTAATCAAAAAGAGAAAATATTTGACATTAGACAGCTTATTACATGTAATACACAAGGAGTAATTTGTTTAGTGAGATGTAATTGTGGGGCATTCTATGCGGGTAAGACTGAAAGGGCGTTTAAAATAAGAGTACTGGAATATATTCGTGCAATAAATAAACAGGATTTATCATATGCCACATCGGCACATATAGTGGAAAATCGAGATAAACAAGAAATTCATGAATTTAAGTTTTTGGGTATAGAAAAAGTTTATCATGGTCAGAGAGGAGGTAATTACCGGAACAAAATTCTGAAAAAAGAAAATGAATGGATTTTACGACTGAAAGCTCACCAAAAACCTGGCATGAATGCTCATTTGGAATTAAAACCTTATTTAGAACATAGATGAATATTTATAATAGGAATATTTGGTTTTATTTTTAGATTGTGTTCTTTAATAAGGTGAACAAAATATTTATTATGTATAAATTAGATATAATAATATAAGTGTACAGAGAGGGTTTATTCTAATACTTACTGTAGATGTTTGTAATTGATTGGTGGAGGTGTTTGATTGTTGAACCAATGAATTTGTATTATGTCACTATGACGTCAGACATGATTTAGTATTTAAATCTTGTATGTTTCTGTGATGTTTTTAGCTTTTGATAAAGGACCATTGTCCGAAATGCATCAAATGTATCTGGGTGCAATAAATAATTTTTAAAGAGAAGCTCTGTGTCCGGCCACTTTTGGGGATGTGAGTGCATCAGCTCTTCAGAGACATTGTTATAGAGTTGGCTGAAAGCACCACAGGTTCCGAGTGCATGGTTCGTTTGTTAAGGTTTTGTATAGTTTCTCACCTCTCCATTCACATAGGAGACACTCCTTGCAGACCAGGAAGCAAAATGTTGTGATGTCACCAGGAGGTGGGGGTGGGGGCAGTACATTTATTTTATTTATTTATTTATGTATTTGGTAATTCAGATACTACCTTTGAGTATACACTCCTTTACAAAGGTTCACGTCAAGATGTAAAACAGCAGAGACATAACAAAAACTTGACAGTTTACACAAAACATAAGATTGCTATGTAATACAGAATATAGATAGATAATACATTTTAATAACCTAGACAACTGAAATTAAACAGCGGTAGGAGATTCCCAATTAGCAATGTACAGCATAGCTGCCCCAGGGGGGCCTGTCAAGGTACAGTATCGGAAAGGGTAGGAGAAAGAAAGGGGGAGAGTGCGAATGAGGTTTCCCAAATAACAACGTGCAGCATAGCTGCCCCAGGGGGGCCTGTCAAGGTAGAGTATCGGAAAAGGTAGGAGAAAGAAAGGTGGGAGAGTGCAAACGAGGGGTAGATTAGAGAGAGAGAGAGGGGGGAGAAAGACAGAGAGAAAGGGATTGGGAGAAGGAGAATATTTAGGGGGGAGAGTGCGTGGAAAGTGGAGGTGTTGAGGGTATGGAGGGGAGGGAGTTGGAGGTAGCTATAGAGGGGGGTGGCAAGGGATGGCAGGTGGAGGTCTAGGGTAGGTAAAACAGGAGGAATGCTCAGACAGATGAGGGGGGTATCCTGGTTGAGGATATGGACTCAGGTAAGGGAGTCACAGGCATTTGAGTTCAGCAGGTATTGCTTCAGTTCTCTTTTAAAGGACCAAACATTTGTTGTATTAAAAGCTGCAGCAGGGATTTAATTTAGCCATAGTGGAGCTCGGTACATGAAGGATCTTTGTCCTAGGGAAGTTTTACGAAATGGAACATCAAGTTGTGTTGTCACTGTTCTTCGTGTGTTGTATTTGGAGCTTGCTTCTGTACCAGGTATGCAATGTAGGTAGGAGTTAGGGAGAGCATGGCCTTTCTTCCTAGCAGGCAAGTTTGATATTTGATTCTGGATTGAAGCGGTAGTATGTGGGCCAGACCATACAGGGTACAAGTGTGCGTGAAGCGGTCAGCATTTAGCAATAGTCTGCAAGCCTTGTTAAGGGCAGTGGAAACCCTTTTGAGGGCTGTATCAGTGGCAGCGCCATAAACCACCAGCCTGTAGTCAAACAGAAAGAGGACAGAGCTGGAGACTGAGAGCCGGAGGGCTTCAGCAGTTAGGCTTTTCTTGTGCCTAAACAGGATCCCTAATTTAGTGTTCACAGCTTTCACCACCATGTCAGTGTGCTGAACATACGAGAGGGTATCATCCACAATGACATCCAGGTACTTGAAGGAGTGAACCTGTTCCAGTGGGGCTGTCAGGTGATTTGTGATTGTTAGTTCTGGACATCTGCTTTTTAGCTGGGGGCTAGAGAGGAGCATCATCTTTTTTTTTTTTGTAGTTTAGTAGCAACCTTTGGGAGTAGAACCAGGTCTCCAATTGCTGGAAGAATGATTGTAGCTCAGCCTGTAGGTGCTCTATGTGAGAGTGGCAGCTAAGTAGGACAGCATCATCGACGTATAGAATGACGTTGCTAATGCAGGCATTGGGTAGGTCATTCAGGAACATGCTGAAGAGCAGTAGACCTAGGATGGACCCTTGAGGCACCCCTAGCGAGACTTCCTTGCATGCAGATATGGAGTGACCTATCTTGACCCTGTGAGACCATGAGGTTAGGTAGTCTTGGAACCATAGAGCGACAATTGGGGAAACACCAAGGGCATGCAGTTGAGACAAGAGGAGTGGGTGGCAGACTGTGTCGAATGCCTTTGTTAGGTCAATGAAGATGGACCCAGCCAGTTTTCCCTCATCCAATGCCTTATAGACATACTCAGTGAAATCCACCAGTGCAGTGTCCATGCTGTGGCGTTTCCTAAAGCCGTGCTGTC
This sequence comes from Neoceratodus forsteri, assembly GCA_016271365.2. Classification (NCBI taxonomy): domain Eukaryota; kingdom Metazoa; phylum Chordata; order Ceratodontiformes; family Ceratodontidae; genus Neoceratodus; species Neoceratodus forsteri. The sequence continues at coordinate 368,951,286 of CM057451.1, read as the reverse complement.
TGGGACATTGCAGCTAGTATTTATGAATATAGTCAGTAAACTGGTCTGCCACAATCCTTTCCAGTGCTTTAGAGAGGGGGGAGAGGACAGAGATGGGTCTGTAGTTTGCGGTCAGTGACCTATCGCCTCCCTTATGCACCGGGTCACCAGTGCTTGTTTACAAGGAGAAGGGAATTTGGCAAGCTGGAGGGATTTATTGAACATCGTAGTGATGGAAGCGATGACTTCGTTGATTGCCAGCGCCAGCAGTTTCATGTCAATGTTGTCAGACCCCATTCTGGTTTTCCCCAGGACCTTTTTATCATAACCTAGTGCTTCTTCGACAGTGACTCTCTTGAAGTAAAATTGAGGGTGCGAGTTGATGTCCGGTGGGCACCTATTATCAGTTTTGATAGGCTTGAAGTATTCAGCCAGTAGAACAGAGCTAAGATCCGTAAAGGTGGAGTTGAACTCTTTGGCAATGGTGTGCGGGTCCATGGTATTTGTGCCATTAATGTTTAGCAGTGATGGCTGTGTTTTGTCATCCTTCCCTGTGAGTGCCTTTATATTGTCCCAAAACTGCCTCCCATCACCCCAGGTTCTTTCCAATTGATCCTTGTAGAAATTAGCCTTAGCATTCCTGATGAGATGTGTGCATTTGTTTCTGGCTGCCCTGTATCTTTGAAGGTCACTGGGCTTACCAGAGGCCCTGGCTTGATACCAAAGGTTGTCCCTTGCCCTCATGTGATCTAGAAGGTCACTAGTAATCCACCCATTGTTATGGCTATGTGTTTTTCTTTTTTTGAAGGGAGCAAATCTGTCACAAACGCTATTAAAGTTAACAGTAAAGTACTGGAGGGTTATGTCAAGGTCATGCAGTTCCTTGGCTTAAGGGGAGACCAATCAATCTGAGGAAGTGCCTCCTTGAAAGCTGAGTGCTGTTTTATGCCCCCAAATATCTATGATTCTATGTTCTGACTTGTGGCAATTGAGGGTGCTTGTAAAGAAGTTCTGCATAATAATGTTGTAGTGAGGGAACCCTGTATATAGGGACCAGACAGAGGGAGAGGTGCTGAATATCCACATGTTATAAAGGACCCCAGGAGTTATCATTTAGGATGATCTGAATGCCGTCATGCAGACCATAAAGACATCAAGAACTTCCAGTGACATTCATCACCGTCAGAATGCACCAGGAAGTTATCATTCGGGATGGGCTGAAGGCCTGCATGCAGAGCATAAAGGCAGCATAAACTTCCATTGCCATGCTAGCGTGCATTGGCATAGGTAACACAGTAACATAAGGCAGTGGCAAGAAACCACTGTGGGTGATTTTAAACATGTCTGTGACATTCATAAAATAACCTTGAGGTGTGAGGGAGTGATAACAACAGTCGTCAGATAGCATGTGAGAGGTTTTATTCAAGTATTGGTGTTACAGGAATACTGGATGTCTGTGTCCCTCCTGATGTGACAACATATTGTTATGTTCCAGCTTTTTGTTATGCAGCTATTGTTCATAATGGGTCCGATATGCAGAATTGTGCCTGGCAATGGCACATGTTGTTATGGAGCAGCTCAGGGATATATTCAAATGAGATGAGCAATGGCACATCCCCTCTGAGTATAACAGATAATGTGCACTGCACAACTACCATGCACTGTGGCATCCCCCCCAGCCAGGGCCAATACTAGGAATGGGAACTGCGCCAGTGCAACAGAGTTACGCTGTGTGAAAATGCCTGATATTCAGCCATCAGTATGCAAATGGGGCCATAATGTATGCAATGTGCAAATGTGGCCATTTGCATGTCATTATGGCTCCATTTGCATGTGTTGTGCCTGGCAGGCCACTGACCCCCCCATAGCGGCAATCACCATAATGTAACGGTGTAATTCTTGACAGTACATTGGTACCCCTTCCCTCCCTCTCGATGCCCCACACCCCTTATAAGACATATAAACTCATGGTCTTGTGAATGACTTTTACAGTATGCACTGTAAGTCCATTGGTCCATGGTGTGGGCCAATAGGCTTACAGTTGCTACTGTAAACTGTCATTCTGTGGGAAGTCAGGCGGTATTCGGGTGGGTCTGTGCTGCCTGCGGATGACAGTGGGGGAGTAGGGTAGGCAGGGGTTCCTGTGTGGGTGGGGAGTGCCACTAGAACACCAGGGGGGAAAATACAGTTACATTGGTGATCGCAGTTACGAGCAGGGTGAGGGGGGTCCCACTAGACTACCAGGGATGAATAGACCATTTCGTGATTGCGGCTATGGGGATGGAGGAGGTAGCACTAGACTAACAGGGACATCAGTGGGTGCATCTGAACAGTGTTGGGGGGTTGCCACCCATGGCTGGCAGCTGCTGTGTTGTGCATTGTAGTACAGCAGCACGCCTGCGGTTGTCTAGTACCTGAGTCTATTATTTCATGCTCAACTTTGTGACATGTATGCGGCACACCTGAGGGTTGTACCAGCATATGTGCCGCTCATCCCAGGCTGAATATCGCGGTGCACCATATATGCATGTGTACGCCCCCTGGAGTTGTGCCATATGCCATTATCATTCCACCCCGGCACATCTGGACTTGCACTGCGCAAGCCCACATTTGAATATTGTACCGGGGTGCAGTCCCTTTCAATATCTGGCCCATAAAGTACATCTTTGCTGTATCCTCTATATATGTATCATGTGTGTCACAGTATGTGGCATATCTCCTGTTGTTGTCAAGTATAACACTGTGTCTATTGTTTTAGCCCTGTGGCCTGTATTACTTGATTCTATGTTGTAGGCACAGCACCAATCCAGTTCCCCTCATATGGACCACATCCATTCTGTCTCTGTACAAACATGCAGCTGTCCCATGAGAAAGACAGAAACTATAACTGTACAGAAAGTGTTGCAAATGATACCCTGCCATTACAAGCAATGTCTTTCTGCTGCTGATTGCCATACGAGTTACATCTGTCATAATCAATAATGTACAGTAAGCTATGTAACACTGTCATGTCACTTGCTGTACATCACATATAGCTATCTATAGGTGTCTTATCTTTAATGATCACCATAAATTACCTCTTTATGTATCATTCAGTCCTCTTGCCCTTCCAATGCATGACTGTCTTTCTATCAATTCACCTGTCAAAACAAATTATCATTGTCCTGAGCAATGATGCAGTTATGCAACTAATGCCACTGCCACTCCCAGCAGATAGCTCCTCCCCTAGTTCATAACCCTTCCAGTTGTTGTCATGGGACCCAAACTGACATGTTTTCGAACACCACTGAAGTTTTTTCAGGTCTCCATGCAGCACCCTCAGACCCTTAATGACATCTACCACAGAAGCAATCTTCACATCATCTCTGAATAGACTGATCTTACTCTACATACAGAGTGAGATATCAGCTATGAATATCCAAAAACAGCACCAGTCACACTACTGATCCCTGTCATACCACAATCATTAATGCAAACAGGGATGACCATTCCCCCACACCACCACTCTTTTGTTCCTTCCATTCAGCCACTTGTTGACAAATTTTACAATTTGTATTCCTCCCCCATGTACTGCAGCTTCCCCCCCCCAAACTCCCATGCGGCATTGAATCAACCATTTTGCAGAAGTGCAAATACATGAGAAGAGCCGCAGGGTTATAAATGAAGGTATGACTACAATGTAAGTAACTATGTTTATTATTAGTTGCCCAACTCCGGAGGCTATTGGTGGCATTAATAAAATCATATAATGTAAGTCTCTGTGTAGCCATTCATGTAGTGCATGACAACCTTGCATATGTCACCTGTGTGGTACTGTCTGATGTCCATGTCTCACATTATGCTGTTTGTCGTCACCCTACTGTATGCGTATTTCTGATAATTTGAAAGATTGAACATACGAACATACAAACATACGAATGTGCCAGCAGAAACAGACCACCCAGTCTATCTAAGTCTGCTCAAGTGTGCAGCTAGCACCCCTAGTTTGCAGCTGCCCTACCCACTCCAATTTTTCATCCCACTGCCACCCCCCACCTCCCCCACCCTCACTCTCCCCTGTTCCCTGTCCCATGCCCTTTTGAAACGGTTCACAGATTTACATGATACCACCCATTCTGGTACGGCGTTCCATTTTGCTACCACCCTCTCTGTAAAATAGACTGTGAATGCAACCATAAAACACACATTCTGACTAATACTACATTATGAACCAGATTTTGTCAGAGGCACGTCAATCAATGTATGTGACCAGAGAAACAAGTGTGATGGATATTTCACCTGTGCCAGAACCTTCAGAATCAGTCTACGTCTTATCAGGTGTGTTTCCCTTTCCATTGCTCTTGTTGTATATCAATGAATTCACAGTTTTTGTGCAGATTGCAAAGGCACATTACCAGTGCTGTACTGTGAACAACAAATGTTTTCACTGTAGTGAAGGTAATGGCAATAGACTGTTTCATGGCACAGAAAATGATGCTTGTTCAAGTGTCAGCGATGCTACGCTTTTTTGGCTTATGAGATACATGCTTACCATGGTGCCATGTTCAAATGTCTGAAGAACTGAAATACAATTTCTCATTGCTTTCAACATTCTGATTCTAAGGTTTATGCTTGCTGGAGGACCAATGGCCATTGCTCACCCATTTCTCCTAACATTATTTCCTCCTGTAGATCAGTGTTGTGTGCTTCTCATTCTAACTGTGAATAAAAGGTATGTGGTGATGAAGCCCACTTCCTTCATTTCACCATGCAATGCTGTTGTGTTCTGAACTGCGGTGAGTGGCAATCACATGCCTTGACACAACAGGTGTACACACCACGGAAGCAGGCAGTAGTTGTCCAAAACGTACCACTAAAATATCCCAAACTGGTTTGACAAAGCAACTGTAGGGTGACATATGTAATCTCGAAAGACAGTATCCCGATACTTTGAATTAGGCCACCCTCACTGGAGTTTGTAATCTGAATGAAGGGTGGCGTGTGTATTTAAGCCACTGACATTGGGTGGTGCTGGGTGTGACAAAAACACTAGCAAAGGAAATGGGGAAAATCTTACTGTTTGGATTTTCAGTTTCTGTTTACTGGCATTGTGCTTCAGGATGTTGGGCAACCAGGTGTTGGGATATGATATTATGTTCGGACAAAAACCAGGATAGAGCAACACATATGTGAGTGGACATTGGTGTCAAACTGATATTTGAACAGTAATGCAATGGTTTTGGTGGAAAACATCCTCAGATGCACGTGCGGGCAATAATATACTGCATATGTAACACCGAGTCCTCTTACTCACCCAGGATAGGGCAGGACAGGGCAGTGTCAAGGATGGGAAAATCAGACAAGGAGAGAGGTTAGGAGGGGAGCACTCTGGGTAGGCCAGCTCCGAGACTGGAAATATCAGAGAGGGGGTGCAAGGAGCACTAGGTCACAAGGGTCCATTAGTGCAGAACCTGAGGGGGGGGGTGAAAAGGGAAGCAGTAATAGGAGGCCTGGGTGGAGGAGCCAATGGCAACAGTTCACCCGGGAAGAATTAAGGAAGAGTTAAGGGGGCAACTAGTGATATTCAGGCTGTGAGGGTTACAAGGAGCAAGAGAGAGAGAGACAGAGGGGGCATGGAAGGGCACAAACAAACTAGTGACACCCAGCCTATGGGAGGGGCGAGGTGCAAGCAGGGGCCCGTAGTCGGAGGAAAGACTCTGGAAGGGCACACACAGACTTGTGACCCCCAGGTTGCAGTGGGTAGGAGGAGCAAGCTGGGGGACATAGGCAGAAGAGTGAGCCTGGAAGGGCACACACAAAATAGAGACACCCAGGCTGTGGGGGGTTGCAAGGAGCAACCTGGGTGACGAAGACAAAAGAAGGAGTATGGAAGGGGACAATTGGGTTAATAACTTGGTGGGAGAGGTGAAGGTGCTCCTGCTGGGTGACTCCATGATTAGGGGAATCCAGTAGGAGGGGGTTGGGGAGTGAAAATGCAGCCCAGTCAAGGCTAAATGCATCCCAGGCCTATCATTACACAAGGCCAAATTCCAGCTTTAGTCAATGGCATGGGAATGTGGGGGATCCCCAGACTTTCTAGTTTACCTGGGAACAAATGATTTAGATGGTAACAGTGAACTGGAGATACAGGCAAGATTCAGGGAATTGGCCCAGGTTTGCCACTCTATAGGATGCTCAATCTCCTTCTCTGAGATACTGCCAGTACCAAGGGTGAGTGGGGAAAATAAGCAAAAACTTTGAGTGGTGAACCAGTGGCTCAGGGAGTGGTGCAAGTCAGAAGGGTATGGGTTGACGGGGTACCGGGGTGATACATGGGAAGACAAGGGGCTATATGCCAGGGATAGGCTACACCTCAACCTGGAGGAGAGGGAGATCCTGAAACTTAAACTTTTTGGATTAATAGGTGATAGGTGGGGTTTAAACTTGTAAAGGGGTTGGGATACAAAGACTGAAAGCTCCAGCGATGAAGCTTGGAGGTTCAGGACTAGATCATGCAAAGGGGGCTGCGGGGCAGCATTAAAAGACAAGGAGGAACTGAGTGGGGAAGACAGAAGGGTGTATGCACTGGGCTGAGAAGACTGGGGAGAGGGAAGGGGGGAGGAAGGTCCTGATCGATGCCAGGAGCATCAGCAATAAGATGCCAGAGCTCCAGGCAATGCTAGTTGCCAAAATCACATTAAACACATGTGCGGCCTAAAACTGCCATGTCAAGATTGCTCCACAACCCTGTTTGGTGCCCTGCTATGACATAGGCACGGTATCCCTCATCCAGGTAAACCACTGGGAAGGCATGCTGTGTTAACATTCTGCATCTTGTCTGCATGTTGCTTGATATGTGTCCTGTTCAAATGCTGGCACTCATCTGTGTTCAATGCTTATATGTTCAAAAAGAACTGTGATGTTATTGGAGTAATGCATTACTTGTCAGTGCCATAGAATAACCAACCCATCTATGTTGAAGCCCAGACCCTATAGCAAGGAGATAATATGACCTTGTAGGACCATCTACTCAGCCATTTAACACTGTACACGCTGCATATATAACAACTGTATGTTTTTCCTGTAACAGTGCTCTGCCTCTCACAATGCTGTGTCTCTGACAATAACTCATGTTTGTACATTTAATCCTGCATGTATCCACTTCTTGCTCATATCTCATGTGAATATTCCTCCTGTGTCTGAGACATCAGCTGAGGAAAGTCCTACTTTATGTATTATATGTATGCTTCCTTCGGAGACAGAGAGAGAGAGACAGAGAGAGAGAGAGAGAAAGCAGCCAAAACTTCCTTAAATCAAGGAGGTTATTTTCTAGACTACACTGAATTGAAGTATTACTTTTGGGACCTGTGTAACTAGTATTGATTCTGCTTTTGGGGTTGGCTTTTCTTAGTTTAACTTTAATTTGCCAGGGAGGAACTGTAGCTGGGAGATATTTGCAGTCATTTGTGACTAGACCTGTTACTTAACCTTTATGAAATAGGTGTCTGTTAAGGAGAGGAGCTGAAAGGGGCCTAGTTGAACTGTGGATTTAAAACAGGAGTTGTTTGTGGTCTCTGTCTGCTGAGACAGAAAGAAAGAAAGCAGCCAAAGCTTCCTTAAATCAAGGAGGTTATTTTCTAGACTACACTGAATTGAATTATTACTTTTTGGACCTGTGTAAGTAACTAGTGTTGATTCTGTTTTTGGGGTTGACTTTTTATTTTTTTTTATTTCTCTTTTTACCTCCTACACATTGTGTCCTAGTCTCCACTCCTTCGGGAGATATAGGAAGCAGTCTCCCCGCTTTTCACAGCCCTGCCCGATTCTATCCCTGGCTTTCCATCGAGCCATGGCTATACCCCCAAGCGGGTATGAGGCGGGGCTGCTGCACTCTAAGAATCTTGCTTGTGTCAGACTCTGGGATGTCAGGCAGGTATGCAAGCCATTAGGGTCTCTGCAGCAGTCTCCATCATCTAGGAGGCTAGGCACACTGTTTTTCCCTGTTCGTGGAATGTAGCACACACCGAACATCATGGCATCACTGCCGACATCGCTACTCCACATCCCCACACAGAAGCTATGACACTTGCTGTACCTCCGACTGCCGCCTGAGGTCAGACAAGCGCCTAGCAGGACCACTTCCCTCCCAGGAGAGGAGAGCTGTCCATCGGATGATCAGTCCTCTCCCATCCCTGCTGACCCCTGATGGCCCTGGCTCATTCCCGAACCCGGGTCACCGGTGCAGCGTGAGGTGTGGCATCCAGCTCCTCAACCCTCAGCACCACCGGGCCAGCTTTGGGGTTGACTTTTTTTAGTTTAACTTTAATTTGCCAGGGAGGAACTGTAGCTGGGAGATATTTGCAGTCATTTGTGACTAGACCTGTTACTTAACCTCTATGAAATAGGTGTCTGAAAGGAAGGAAGGCACCCCCCAGGGTGGAGGGTCAGAGTTGTAGTTGATTGTTTCTGGAGCGCACAGGTATACTGGGAACAAGCGACCAAAAAACAGTGTGCTTCACAATAAACTTAGCTGTAGAGTCAAGCCATACAAAAGTGAAGGTACTGGACTTCAGGAGGGCTGATTTTGTCAAAATGGGAGAGTGCCTCAGAAAGCACTAGCAAACAGGCAAGAAGGTGGGGTGGAGCAACAATGAGGAAACATCAAAACCGCCATCACAGAGGCAACAAGCTTTTGTGTGAAGAAAATAAACAAATCAAAATTAAAGAAAAAAACACTATGGTTCTCAAAAGAAGTGGTGGGGAAGGTAAGGGAGAAAAAGATAGCATTCAGGAAGTATAAGGAAACACAGAAGGAGCAGGACAGAGAACTGTACCAGTTAGAGCAGAAGGAAGCGGGGAAGGCAGTCAGAATTACAAAGGCCCAAACCAAGGAAAAGATAGCCAACTCAGTTAAGAAAGGGGATAAAACCTTTTATAGGTACATTAGGGAGCAAAGAAAGACTAAGGCAGGGATACTGAGTCTGAATAAAGAGGAATGTGGTTGGGCAGAGAGAGACAGTGAAAAAGCAGGGATACTGAACGAATACTTCTGCTCAGTATTACAACGGAAAAGCAGGGGGAGATACATAATCCAGTCAATAGAAGCACTCTGGATAGGGGGGTTGATATTAGTCCTTTCACAAAAGAAAGGGTTCTGAAAGAACTCTTAAAACTGAAGGTGGATAAAGCAGTGGGGCCTGATGGGATTCACCCCAGAATTCTAAAAGAACTAAGAGAAGAACTTGTAACACCACTGACTACCCTTTTTAATAAATTATGGGAGGATGGTGTGGTACCTGAGGACTGGAGGAGGGCTGATGTGATTCCCCTTCACAAAAGTGGGAGCAAGACAGAGGCAGGAAACTACAGACCTGTCAGTTTGACCTCAGTGGAGGGGAAAATTATGGAATCACTTCTGAAGGAAAGAACTGTTGAGTACCTAGAGGCCAGTGGGGCACAGGACCCAAGGCAGCATGGATTCACAGAAGGAAGGTCATGTCAGATGAATCTAATTGATTTCTTCAACTGGGTGACCAAAGTAGTAGACCAGGGAGTTGCTGTGAATATGGCCTACCTAGACTTTAGCAAGGCAATTGACACAGTCCCACACAAAAGATTAATAAACAAATTAGCCAGCCTGGGAGTGAGTCCCAGGGTGGTAGCCTGGGTAAAACACTGGCTAGACAACAGGACACAGCGGGTAATAGTAAATGGAGTCCACAGTGAAGAAAGGGGGGTTACTAGTGGGGCACCACAGGGTTCAGTACAGAGGCTGGTCCTTTTTAATGTCTTTATAAGTGACATTACAGAGGGACTGGAAGGAAAGTATGTCTCTTTGCAGATGACACAAAGATCTGCAACAGGGTTGATACGCAGGTGGGTGGAAAGGATGAAAAGGACTTGGCAAGTTGGAGGAATGGTCAAATGTATGGCAGCTTAGATTCAACACAAAGAATTGCAAGTAATGCACCTGGGAAACAAAACCAGGGAAAGAGTACACAATGGGGTGAGATACTGACAACAACAAAAATGGAAAGGACCTGGGGTAGTCATATCAGATGACCTAAATGTGGGCCAGCAATGTGAGAAGGCAGTAAGGAGGGCTGGGGATACTGGGATGCATAGGGAGAGGCATCACCAGTAGAAAACAAGAAGTTGTTGTCCCTCTGTACAGACAGTTGGTAAGACCACATCTGGAGTACTGTGTACAGTTCTGGAGACCCCATCTCCGCAAAGACATAGACAGGGTGGAGGCTGTCCAGAGGAGGGCAACCAAAACGGTGCAGGGTCTGCACCAGAAGACATATGAAGAGAAACTAAAGGAGCTTAAGATGTGTAGCCTCAAGCATAGGAGGGAGAGAGGGGACATGATAGAAACTTTCAAATACCTCAAGGGAATCAACAAAGTCCAAGAGCGTAGCATCTTTCAGAAAAACAGATATGCAAGAACAAGGGGACACAATTTGAAGATAGAGGGGGGACGGCTCAGTGGTAATGTGAGGAAGTGTTTCTTCACAGAGAGGGTTGTACATGCATGGACCGGCCTTCCTGAGGCGGTCATAGAGTCAAAAACAGTGGGGGAATTCAAGAATGCATGGGACAGACATAAGGAAATTCTAGTGGGGGGTAGGAAGAAATAGGCTGTTGGGTAACTAGGATCTGCAGCTTATCCATTAAGTAGGGAAATGGGCAGACTAGGAGGGCCAAGAGGTCCTTATCTGCCATCAGATTCTATGTATGTATGTATGTTTTGCTGACAATACAGACGATTGTGGAGAGAGAGAAATCGAAGGTACTGAACAGCCACTTGTGGATAATCAGGTATTCAGTGACCCATAACACAACTGTATTACACATTACGTCTCACATCGATATTAGGTCACTGTGATGATGCACGGTTATGGAGTGCTGGTGCCATCTGTTTACTACTGCTTGTTGTAAAATCAGGATTTCTTTCCTGGTAATGTTATACTGAAAATTCCTAAGCAGTGACAGTGACTGTAATTATGTCATTGTTTTTCCAATGCGCCATCCAAATTGATGTCGTTATACCCCGTTGTTCACAGCATGGCCCTTGATATCACCCCTGGGGGTACATTACTGCAGTAGTGCTCATAAAGTAATTTGGATACTGCAGTTACTCAGTTGGACAGATAAACAGCACAGTCAATATTGGCACTTGTAGTCTACCAATGTTGAAGGCGATCACACACAGTTCAGGAATCCACTGCACACCGTGATTAAACAAGTACACATGTCATGTGTGTTGTGTGGTCTTGAGTACTGTAACAGATAAATCCTACACTTCTCCCACTATGTGGAGTAACTGTCCCTCGATTATGAATTACAGCGTAGTATGATATTCTGACATTCACATCAGAAAGAAATGTCACAGTATCCATCCATCTTCCAGTGGTATCCTGGATTTCATTTTGCAGTCACAATCTGCCATGGCTACAGTTTACTTAGATTACTGACAATAGCAGTTCCTCAGCACTTTATGTGCTATGTATCATAATCAAATTGTTTTCCATCTTTGTGGCAACTGACATTGTGCAGCATGGCATGGACTATGTCTACACTACGGAGGTGTTACCATTATGTATTCTGTGTGGGATCGAGGGAGGTGAGGGTGACCCTTCTGCAGTGGGTCCCCCCTCCTAAGACTGGACTGCCTGCTCTCGTCGTGACCTGGGGTTTAAGGTGCCGGCTGGTTGCCACAGTCGGGCAGACCTCCCCCAGACATCCAAACTGTAAAGAGAAGCGGAACTTTGGTCTCAGTTAATTCTGACAAACTTTGTGCTTTAAAAAAATCTTCCTGTATTGTTTCGGGGCGGGGGCTGCTCTCCTGTGGCTGCTGAGGGGAAAAGTTTGTTCCGCCCACCCACCCTGTTCCCTCCTCCTCTGCTCCCCTTAAATGCTCTCTAGCCCCTCCCACTAGCCTGGGGGTTGCTGTTGTATTCCCCTTCCTGGCTGGCTCAGTGCCAGGCTACTGATATACTGAATGTATCTTATTTAATGTGCGATACTGAATGTATCCTAGTTAATGTGCATGTGATGCTTCACCCTGTTGTTACTACAGCCAATAATTAATTACTAGAGCTTGCAATAACTAATTACTGTCTGGGTATATATAGAAATATTGGAGCCTGGAACAGAATCCTGTTGTCTTAAAGATCAGGGCTAGTTATTTCCACATGTGCATGTGTAGTAAATCTCGAGCCTGAGGCAGCAATCTGTTGTTCTTTATAAATTGGAGCTAGGTAACCTACCAGTGCTTTCTGCCCTAGTGTAACGTTACCTGTTACCCACAAATCACCTCCCTGAGCCACCTGGCCCTGTATCATAGCCTTGGGAGGGCTAAACTAGGGTGCATTATCAAATCATCCCCATGTCTGCTGCCAGCGCACTGCCACAGACCTAATCCATTTTTGGATCACCCCCCCTTGTGGCTACTCCGGATGCCGCCACTGACTGGTTGCTCTGGGCCTCATGGTCTGCCTGGGGCCTCAGCCCAAAACCATGGACCTCATGTTACCAGGCTCTCTCTGAAGTCCCCTCCTGCCTGGCTATCTGCCAAAGGCATGAAACTGGCACACCTGAACATTAGAAGCCACTATCTAACCTAGCAGAACTTATAGCCTGGGTGGCACATTATAACCCTGATATTATGGGGGTCTCAGAAACCTGGCTGAAGCCCCACATCCCAGACTCTGCATGTGCCCTCCTGGGCTACAACCTTATTAGGCAAGACAGAGTAGGGAACAAGAGAGGGGGTGGGGTGCTCCTGTACTACAAGACACACTTAAATGTATGTCATAGGTAGGCTTGGCAGTATTAGATTTAAATCGGTAAATGTAAATAAATGTCGATTTCACTGCTCACACATAAATAGATGAAAAAGTATTTCTATCGATAATAATCTAAATTTACAGATAGAAAAGGTAAGTTCTGTTGCTATTTTGACATGCGAAGATAACAATGTGTGCTTTTATCAGTTTGTAAATCCTCAACATTTGCTGTCATTAACTGCAACAGTGAAAATTAAATCGATACAAATTGAAATAAATGCTTAAAAAAACATAATTTCATGCAACTGGTAAAGTTTAAATCAATAAAACTCGGGAAAAAGGTTTAAAAATAAAAATCTATATTTTCCATCCAAATTATAAAAAATTAAAAATCGAAAACTGCCAACCCTAGTCATAGGGCACACCCCACACACCCCCCCATTCCATCGAGTCCTTGCATGCTCTCCTCCTGCTTAGCAAAACTAAAAAAGTACACTTGGTCTGTGCCTACTATCCTCCTAAGGGTGGTGTGCTGGGGCTCTCCTCCCTCCTCGACAGTCTCGGTCCCATGGTTGGCTCGAACAAGCTGTTAGTCCTAGGCGACTTCAACCTCAACTGGGTGGGCCACAACATCCAGCAATATGAGCCCCTGCTGGCTGGTCTCATCCTCAGCCAACTCTTTAATGAACCCACAAAGCTCTCCTCACGTGGAGACAAGGGATCCCTCATTGATTGGGTGCTGAGCAACCGACCGGATAGAATTGTCTCCAGTAGTATTCTCCCTGATATCATCTCGGATCACTCTCCCATCTACTGTATTTGGGACATCTCCTCTCCCAAAATTCCCTGCAAAGTTATCCAGATGAGGGACTACTCCAAACCTAATGTAGGAGACTATCTTGCAGATCTGCGACAAACAGACTGGTCTCAGATCACTGCTGCAAAAGATTCATCGGTGGCCCTTGACAACTTTCTTGCTGTCTTTTACTCCCCTACAAAACAAGTATGCACCCCTCACTAAAAGGAGGGTGAGGGGCACAGTCACAAAGTGGCTTCATGGTGGCCTTTTCTCCCTCATGAAGCAAAGGGACAAGTGCTGGGTGTGTTACAAGGCCTCCCTCTCCAGCACAGACCTCCTTGAGTACAGACAGGTGAGGAACTCCTGCAAAAGAGCCATCTGCTCTGCCAAGAGTGAGTTTTGTCAATCTACCCTACTGTCCTCAGCAAGAAACTCAAGGAGCTTCTGGCAGAACATCAAAAAAAAAATTAGAGGGTCTGCCAAGCTCAGGTCACGGATATGCACATTGGTGGGGTTAACTGCAATTGCCAATGCCTTCTACTCCCTATTCACTGACCTGCCAGCAATCCCTTACCAGCCTCACGTCCCCAAGAACCAGGACTCTCCCTCCGCTGGGGTAACCCCCCAACCTCTCTTCTACCTCAGGGTTTTCTCTGTCATGATGACTCAGAAGCTCTTTGCTGGTCTCCCCTCTCACACTGGTGCTGGGCACAACTGCCTTGAGCCCAAACTACTCAGTCTAGGGGCTTCCGCCCTAGCCCGGCCTATCACCCACATCTTCAACAGATCGCTAATGTCAGTACTATCCCGGACACCTGGAAAGTGGCCAGAGTTGTCCCTGTTCACAAACAGGGTGACCCCAAAGATCTCAAGAACTACCGACCAGTAGCGATACTGTCAGCGATCAGCAAGCTTCTTGAAAAGGTGGTTGCCTTGCAGGTCACCCACTATCTGCAGACCTATGATCTACTCTCCCCTGCACAACACAGCATCAGAAAAGGGCACAGTACCTCCACTGCCCTAGCTGTTGTCTCCACTGAGATCAGATCTGCCGCAGATCAAGGCAAACTGACTGGAGCCATCTTCGTGGATCTCTCAAAAGCCTTCGCCCGAGTTGACCACTCACTCCTGTGCTCCTCTCTCCTGTCCCTTGGCTTCTCCACCCCCACCCTTGCCTGGATCAGTAACTACATCACGGGCAGACAGCAGTACACCAGGTTCAACAAGGCCCTGTCTAAGCCCTCCCCGGTTAACTGTGGGGTCCCTCAGGGCTCTGTCCTTGGGCCTCTCCTATTTTCCCTTTTTATAAATGAGCTGCCCTTGGCCCCGGACCACGGGCATTCTACTCTATATGCAGATGACCTAGTCATCCTGATCAGCTCCCAGGGCATCTCTGTCATCAATGCCAAGCTCAACTCCAACTTCAACCAAATCCAAACCTATATTTACAAAATGGAGAGGAAACCTTGGGTGGTAGATGCACACCAAGGCATGTGTATATCACAGCGCGTCCGTACCTCAGAGTGGGTTATGTATTACATATCTCTCTCTCTCTCTCTCTCTCTCTCTCTCTCTCTATATGTGTGTGTGTGTGTGTGTGTGTATATATACAGTATATATATATATATCTACATACACACACACACACACACGAACATATGAGTGAGTCAGCCGAAACAGATCTCCAAGTCTATCAATGTGTGCCAGGTTATGCGGCTAGATCGCTCAGTAGCAGCTGCCCCACCCCCATCCCCCATGATTACTCTTGGGTGTCATCCACCCCTCCACATCCTTACTTGCCCACAGTCTATGTCCCTTGCCCTCTTGAAACTATCCACAGTCATCCTTGGTAATACTCTTTCCAGTATGGTGTCCCACTTTGACACCACCCCCTCTGTGAAGTAATTCATCCTCATCTCCCTCCTGAATCTTCCCCCCTTTATTCTGATTCCATGGCCTCTGGTGTCTCTACCCTTCCTTAGCTTAAACACCACATCCTCTACTCCCTTGTTGGTAACCTTCAGGTACTTGAAGGTCTGTATCATGTCACTTCTATCCTTCCTCTCATCCAAGCTGTACATGTTGAGTGTGCCCAGCCTGTCCCTACCCCCCCCCCCAGAAAATTGACATCCCTCATCAGGTAAGGCCTCCAAAATTGCATACAGTACTCCAAGTGCTGCATGACCAGTGCCCTGTAGAGGGTAAAGATCACCTCCCTAAACCTGGATGTGAGCCCTCTCGTTATACACCATAGTACCTTGTTCACCTCTGCTGCCACTTTCCTGCATTGGGTTGTGTTCTTCATGCTCCATATAACAATAACCCCGATGTTCTTTTCCTCCTCAGTGATCCCCAGCTTCACCATGCTTAAACAGTACTCCCTCCTTGAGTTCCTTGGCCCAAAGTGCATAACCTTGCAGTTCTTCGCATTCAACCCTGGCTGCCACCTCTCCGATCACTCCTCCAGCTTAGTTCAGTTTCTCGATACAGCAGACCTTCAAGAAAATACATATAGTTCTACACATGTGTATTTAAATGTTTTAAATATACACATATCTATGTATATGGTGTGCATTTCTGATGTATGCTGCGTGCATAGGGACACATGGGTGGTGGCCTAATACTTGGTGGGGACGGTAGGGCTGAGAGCCCTGGTCACTGCGCCAAGTATGGTTCTTATACCATGTTGGAGCACCGAATTAATAAGGTTGTGGATGTCTGCCTTGTTCAGGTACACCGTGTATGATTTAATTCTATGTGAAATACTATTCATATAATGTAATAAACAACATCCATACGATACTGGGATGGTTATGACTGGTGGTGCCATTTTTTTTTTTTTTAACAGAGCTACGAGGTGAAAAACTCCTCTTGGATGGAGTTGGAAGGCTTGAAAAAATTATTAACATTCTTGGTGGAGGAGTAGGGCATGAAAAATTGATTGTATGATAATGGACAGACATCGACAAATCAATGCCTGGCTTGCAACATCACCACTTATGGAGTATGTCAAGCACTATTATGATATCTGGCACATTGCAAAAGGTTCGCACATGTACCAATTCCATGTATTAATGCATCCTCAGGATACTGTGGTACTGTTTTATTGCCCTGCATAAACAGTTCACCTGAATCAACAATCCAAAACTGATACGTTTAAAACATTGACCGTGGACGCTGATATCATTCATAGTATGTAGTTGTGCAGTAAGGAGCCGCAGTACCATGTCATCCATTTATGCCTTCCACTGTCCCTGCACCACTGCAGGTATTTGTGTAGCTCATCATGTGGTCGCAACATGGACCCAACATGTCATAAAAGAAGTGTTTTGTTTCTGTGAAGTGGTCATTTCAAATTCAGTTGTATTCAAGAAAGTAGTAAGTCGCAGTGTGGTAGCTCTGTGCCACCCCCCCCCCCAGTTTGGGTTTGAGGGAAGAGACTCTGTACCATCTTCTATATATCCTCCTTTAAGTCTGTTGCGCAACAGCACCTTTCTTTCCTTTTATTTACTATCATGTAGACTGGCCACCTACAGACCTCCCTTCTTGTTTTCTTTCCTGTCTCTCTCCCTTTGCCTCGGGAGAGCACTGCCTACCACCACCTGGTTTGCCTGCTTGACTGGCTGTTATGCCAGTAAAATAAATTTGTCAAAAAGCCCTGTTTTAGAGCGTTAGAGGCAGAGCCGCTCTGTTAAGCCATTCTTGCCTTCCTGCACAAATGTGTGCAGGATCGCAGTGCTGTGTAGCTGCTATACTGAAAAGCACAGCTTTTGTGGCTAGAAATAGCACCCAGATATTTTCCTCCTTTATGGCCATTCTAGTACCTGTGTTGCCTACCGATGTAGGCTGTCAGGAAGTCTAATAAAGTAGTTGTTTGCCTCAGGATGTTTAAAAATAAAGAAAGAAAATGCCCCTGTATTAACAGTAAGAGAAGGATTTGGTGTTCACCTTCCTATCCCTCAGTCTCATTGTAGAGTTAAAATAAAGTGTTTCCCAGAAAGTGTCCTTTCTGCTCAGGGTAAACCAGGACTAAAATAAAATAGAAGCAAGTAATTTAGTGCTCTTGCACTGCTCCTTTTAAGAGCTGAATTGCGGTTGTCAGCTGTTTCGTGCACTGTAGCACATACAGATGATGTCTCCCACAAAGTCAGCCTTTAAAAAAAAAAACAATTCCCAAAGCTAGCAAAATGCTCTAAAATGTAGTTGCTAGATGCTAAATATTTTCCTCTGTGATTTGCATGTTATTGTTAACCTTTCAGGTTGTTTTGAGATGGTGTTTGCCCTGAGAGTGTTTAGATGGCGCCAAAAACACTCACAGGTTCTCAGAGCCATCTTGTAAACAGCCTAAACTGGTAAATATTTTCACGGAGGGTTTCTCTTGTAAATGAATGCTATTTTCTTGAGAAACTCCCTCCGTGACCAGCCAGCTTGCCTCATTTATTTCTTTTTGAAGCTTTCTCTTTTCCTCCTCCTTTATAAACAACAAAAAGTCCTACCTTGCAACAAAAGCCCTGTATTGAGGTAACAGTATGTATTGCAGTACAAGCCAAGCCAAGCTAAATAAACTTGCTGTGTTTTTCTTTCTGTGACTGTCTTTTGCTCCAGGAACTAAGCCAAGAAAACACTTCTGTTTGGTAACTCATCTAACTGTGCAGTACAGGCCTTCTCTTAGGGGCCAACGCCCTTGTGCTCTCCTGTTTTTATCCAAGAGCTTCTGTCACTCACAGTAGGTGGGTAGGGCTTTAGAAGAAAAAATGTTTAAAAATCGATTGTCAGCTTTCCTTTTGTGTATATAATGCCTCTGAGATATATATATATATATATATATATATATATATATATATATATATATATATACTGTATATATATATATTTGATGATGCCCTTTCTATGATGTGCTTTATAAATATTTTTGTTTAGTTTAGCAACTTTTGTTAGATTAGGAGGCGGAGTCTCTTACATCATGTGATTCTATTGTATAAAAGGGATCTCTTTCTCAGTCAATTCAGATCAGTTCAACCTTGGAACACATTGAGATAACACAGAGGGTGGACTAATGACAGGTCCAGACTGTGTAATGTTTGTTTGAATTGTGTTTTCTTTTCTCTAAAAGTTATTGTTTAATTTTTTTTTGTAAATAAATTCACACTCCCATGTGACTTCTGCACCTACTCCTTGTGTCAGTGCTTTACTCATACAACCCATTACTACACACAGTATGGTCTCTAACACTTAAACTGTCGCTTTCAGTACTGTCCTTCTTACCCATCAATAGAATATGGCCTCAAATGACCGCTGCTGTGAATTTCACCAACAAGATACTTGGTGGCATGCCGATTATGTACCGTACATTACTTGATTACCAGTACATAACCCTGCAGTCTCTTTACCAAGTCAGGCAATGTCCTAACTATTACTTATGTTATATGCAAGCATCGCAGCATTGTAAGGTGTAACTGAGGAAATAACTGGTACTCATTAACAAAAATAAAATTACACCATGAAGTGAATGACTATCCTGTGATTTCCTCCTGAGTGTAATGCATAAGCAAACACACCAGACTGTTGATTGGCCATACCGCACCAAAATATGTAGTGCTTGAGTGATGTTGCTGTGTAACCATACTGTCCTTTTTATGGGGTTTGATGTAATTTCTGAAATACATAGTTGCTGTCTCGGTGCACTAATCAATGTCCTGTCTGTGTGTTGTGTCACAGGACTGCATAAAAAAAATCGAAGCCCTCAGAAAGCAAAGGGGCACGGAGACGATTAACCCATGGAAAAGAACAATAAATAATCAAGTATATTGGGTCACAATGACAACACCTGACAGCAATCCAGCAGTCATGGAGGGGAAGTGGAACTTCATGATACGTCACATGCAGAATCTACATGATGGACACACTGATGCATACCCTCGCTGCGCTCATGCTCTACTGCACGGAAGAGAACTGAAGAGGAAATGGTTGAGACCTAGTGAGTCATTCTGGAGGCTGTATGCAGCAGTACCAGCAACTTCATTACCAATGTTTGCAACTGGTCGTGACTTCACAGACGTATACACGTCGGCATCAAAATTTAACTGTATACCAGCAGGACACACAATTATCTCATGATTGACATACATCTGGCAACACAACATATCACCCCGCAGGCTTCTAATCAGCCTTGTGACACTAGGATGAATTCTATATTGCACCTGCTATGGTCATTGGCACATACCTGAACGTCTCTTCCTCTGTCGTGGCACATGAACCATGCATACCACCCTAATGGCTGTGATGTTACTGCGATGTCTGAACAACCTGCTACAAACAGGAACAGCCAGAATTCAAACCACCAGAATGTAAATGCGACATGAAGCCACGACAATAGAAAATGTAATTTTCATAATGCAACGTTCAAATTCAGTGCCAATAATTGGTAACAAAAATTGTTCTTATATGTGTACCTACAACACCGTGCAGCACTAAAAGGTGATGAGCTGCTGGACAATAACCGGTAAGTGATAAATGTACAGTGAAGCCTGCCATGATGAAGCGTGGTGTCACCTGTTTACTGCATTACCAAAGGTATGAACAGCCATTGGAATTGCACTGATTGCTGCAGGGACTGTTCTTCAGAATTCTGTGCTGCCACGCAGCCTCATGGTAGGCTTCACTGTAAGTCATCCTTATTTCACAATGGCAGAAATATGTTTCTGTGTTTGTAAGGCCTATCACAGTGCAGAAGCCGTTCACCATGAGTTATAAAACTATTGAGTGTGTCATGTCTCTCTGTGCCAGCTTATCATCCATTGATGTCAACGTGCACCCCAGGACACAAACCATTACATGATCTGCAATAGGAATGTGTTGCATATCCTAACTGTTGACTACTTTTGCTGATACCAGATGGCCACCATGCACAGGTGCAACATCATATCCATCTTTCGGATGAGATGTTAAACCGAGGTCCTATCTGCCTGGATAGGTGGTAGTTCAGGTGGATGTTAAAGATCCCATGGCACTTATCAAAAAGAGTAGGGGAATTTCCCAAGTGTCCTGGCCAAATTTCCCTCATTCACTAAAAATACCACCAACAGCTTAATCTGGTTCAAGGTCAGTTGGCATTCACCTGTATCCCCCTCCCCCGGGTCTGCCTGAAAATAGGCAGGATTTGTCTGGTGCACTTACCCGGTCAACAAAAACGAAATAAATAAATGTAAGTTGTCATCCATGGCACCATGATGTCAGTACTGACGTTTTTCTGTGTTTCTTTTAACACTCAGGTGAGGCTGCAACAGGGTCGTTGTTTTCTGTGCTTGAAAACAGACAACTGGTAAAAGATATTACACATCTGTCACCTCATCACCAGACAGCCTCAGTAAAGGCATTTCACAGTACCATCATACAGTTCATGCCAAAGCAGACAGCATTCAGCTTTGATAGAATGCACACTAGGTAAGAAAACACACAATGTAAATAGTCTATTGTTTGGCTGTTCCATTTAGATCATGGCAATTACTCTCACTTTGTTGAGCAGCATCTCAATATGTGTCTGTCCTGTAAGCTGAGGTAACCTGTTGTGTGCAACACACAGCAATCACTGTGTGTCAGAAACACATTGTGAGTGACATAGAAGCAGGTTGTTATTGTTAGAGGTGGGAAAGCCACAGCTAGACTGGAGCTTGACTGTAAGTCACTTTCTCGGCTCTGCCTCATTAAGGAACTGGGAGCCAAGGTCAAGGCAAGCCATGTGTACTTCAAGTAAGCATTCTTGTCAGCCTCACTACTTACTGTGATGTCAGAAACATGCAAATCCTATGTAGAGAACAGCCAACAGTGGCCAGTGCATGGCTCGTGTTTTTTCTCGCAGAGTCAAGTTGGACTACAGGCCAGGCTATGGCTTTAGTGTCACTGAAAAATTCCTGTATTGTAGACCTATACTTGTTGTCCTTTACCCTACTTTGATAGATGCTGAATACAGTCATACCCTACTTTGATAGATGCTGAATACAGACAAATGTGACATTCACACGCACAGTTCCACAATCAAAAAGTGCTTTATTGGCCGGACTGTTGGCACTGAGGGTTCAGGTGCTGAACACCACACTTCACTCCATGCTGGCGACCCGGGTTCGGTGACAGACTCTGGCTGCCGGTGGTCAGTGCGGGGAGAGTGGTATTGAGTACCCAGCGGTGGCTCTCCATTGCTGGGGAGGGTTGTGTGCCTGTCCCACTGCTACACCGCCATCTCCCTTGTGAACCCGGAATTGGCGGTGCAAGTTGGGACACACAATGGGAGGGTCAGCGTCAGCCGAGAGCACTGGGAGGAGTTGCATCTTGACGCATGCCTCCCAATTGGCTCTCCTCCAGTGCCGCCGACTGTGTGGTGTGGGTTCACTACAACAAGGAAAATAGAACCCGTCACTCCTAGGTGATGACCCCTCCAGTGCCGACACATGTCACCAGCCGACAATCTGAAGTTGAAGTCACAGAGTTTGGAACTGTCTGATTTTGAAAGCAGCACAAGGGAAGTCACAGAGTTTGGAACTGTCTGTTTTTGAAAGCACTACAAGGGAAATCACAGAGTTTGGAACTGTCTGATTTTGAAAGCAGCACAAGGGAAGTCACAGAGTTTGGAACTGTTTGATTTTGAAAGCAGCACAAGGGAAGTCACAGAGTTTGGAACTGTTTGATTTTGAAAGCAGCACAAGGGAAGTCACAGAGCTTGGAACTGTCTAATTTTGAAAGCAGCACAAGGGAAATCACAGAGTTTGGAACTCAGTACTTTGGCTTCTCAGAAGGAACTAGAAGGGGGCAGAATCAGATCTACAGTACTTTAGCTTATTGTTGTTTTACATTGTTTCTTGTGGATTCTACTTGGTAGAAGGTTATTTATTTTCTTTCTTACTACTAAGGGGCTAGCAGGGGTATTGTTTGGGGCTGTTGGAATTTTGAAACCTGTTTTGGTAGCTATAAGTGGGCTCATTTGTTTGATTCACTGTGTGGCAGGCTGCATTTAGGCTTGCTGATCCAACCAATCAGCAACTTCACTACTCCCGATAGCCAACTACCAATATCTCTCTCATAATGGGAGTTTACTTGATACTCCTTTCACTGTCAGCCATGGGGTTCCACAAAGAAGATGTCCCTGTCACACAAACTAGGGTGATCCATCCGCCCAGTCTCTCTGAACCATCCCCTTTGGCTGACGCTCATACCCTCACATATGCTCTACCATTGCTGCATCGACTACAGTGGTGTGATCACCATAAAGAGACACATACCACCACACATGTATTTCAACCAAGGCTCCACTGCTGGATATACAGATCCCCCCTAAGCCTAACCATCAAACTGCTACTTGGTGTCTCGACACAATCTCTTAAACCCACAGGGAGCACCCCAAAAGAGTGGCAACAGAATAAAAGAAGGAGGACCAAAGACAGCCCCCTCTCCCTATCACTGGCAGCCCTCACGAAACTCCTGCTCTTTCTATTACTCTGTATTGGTAACGTGGAAATCAACCCTGGACCCCTGAATGTATCACCTCTCCATCAGACCTAATCTCAATCAAAGGCCTCAGTTTCCTGCATATTAATGTATGCAGTCTGCTGAAAAACTCACACTGATACAAGCCTGGTTGCCCATACCTTGCCAGACTTTCTTGTGGTATCTGAGACATGGCTCAAACCCACCACAGCAGACAGGGATGTTAACCTACCTAACTACCAGCTATTCAGAGCTGATCGCCAAACAAGGGGAGGTGGAGTAGCCATATATGCAAAATCCGGTATAGCGGTATCCTGTATTGCTGCAACATCTATGCTCAAGGAGTTTGAATGCCTATCCCTAAAAGTCTCTCTCCCCAATACAGCAGCTTTTCAGCTAGTTGGTTGCTACAGACCCCCCTCTGCTATACACAAGCTCTTATCCCATCTGGGGAACCTGCTCAAACCCAGCACTGAAGAAGTCATTATTCTAGGTGACCTGAATTTCAACTGGCTTACCCAGGCAGCTGCACCTCTGGTATCATTCTGTGATACATATAGGTTTACACAGCTAATTAATGAACCAACAAGAATTAATGCAAGGAATAGTAATAACAGCACACTACTTGATATCATGCTAGTGAATAAACCACATCTATTCACACACGCTGGAGTGCTTCTCTGCGATATAAGTGATCACTGCCCCATCGCAGGGGTAAGATCCACCAGCATAACAACAAGCCCTGCAAAATTCCTCATGAGGAGATCCAAGAAAAACATCAATATTGAAGGATATTTGCATGATCTAGCTTACTCTCCACACTGGCAAGAGTTTTATCTTGCCCATTCTGTTGAAAAAGCTCAGCAGGTGCTAAATAACATTATAATAAATGCCCTTAACACCCATACCCCAATCTCTAGTATCCGAATAAAAAACAAATCCTGTCGTTGGTTTACAGCTGACCTCAAAGCTGCACTGCTGAGAGAGACAAACTCTGGAAAATGGCAAGAAAACCAAGAATGCAAATGACTGGATGATCTTTAGGAAAGCCAGGAATAGATGCTACCAAGAAAGTTAGGGATGCAAAGGCTGCCTTCTACTTGGCGAACTCGACTCTTCCTACCATAATCCTGCTAGGTTTTGGGGCACCATCAAGGGTATGGTGGGGCAAGACGCTAACACCCCCCTTCCAACTCAATTACACAACAGTTATGGCCCTATCACTGGCAAAATGGAAATTCTGGACGCCTTCAATAACCACTTCACAACGGCTGGCCTTGCCTTTGACACCTCTCCAGCTAACCTGCTGAGGGAACAATTAAGCTCCCATTACACTGGTGATCAGAGAGTTGACTCTTCCTTCAGCTTCAAATCTATACTGTTGAAACAAGTAGAGGATCTATTATGGCAACTGGATACCAAAAAAAGCGCAGGGGCAGACTCTCTGGACCCCTACTTTCTAAAGATTGCATGCCATGTACTTGCAGTCCCCCTAACACACCTCTTTAACCTATCCCTAAACTCTGGCTCTATTCCACACTGTGAAGATAACCCAAGTGGTTCCCTTCTAAAATCAGGGGACCCTATGGATCTTAATAATTACAGGCCCATTTCCATTCTACCAGTGCTATCCAAGAGCTGGAGAAATTAGTGAGTAATCAGTTAAGGGAGTATCTTGACAATGCTAACCTCCTAAACCCAGCTCAATCTGGATTCAGGGCCAAGCATAGCACTATCACTGCACTAGCCAAGGTCACAAATGACTGGCAATCCAAATTAGATAAAAAGAATAATGTCTGTGCAGTATTCCTGGACCTGAGCAAAGCATTCTATACTGTGGACCACGAGCTACTACTTTCATCCCTGTACTCCATTGGCCTAGATCCATCCTCCCTTAAGTGGTTCAGATGTTATCTCACGGTAGGTCACAGCAGGTAAAAGCTGAAGTGACCTATCCCCACTAAAACCACTGTCAAGAGGAGTCCCCAAGGTTCTATTCTGGGTCCTATCCTTTTGCCATTTATATAAATAACATTGATTCAACTGCTACCAATTCCTCTGTACACCTCTTTGCTGATGACACTGTTCTGTATGTCAGCAACCTTCGCCTGCAGCTGCTCGTGGAAATCCTACAAACAGAATTCTCCTTGCTACAATATCAGCTACTCAAGAAAAGCTTCTGTTAAATGCAAAGAAAACTAAAGCAATGATGTTCACAAATCAAAGCTCCACCAGCACATCCTCTCCAATCATTCTCCCCCAGCTATGCACTATACTTGGAGAAAATCTGGAATACTTAGAAAAGTTCAAATACCTAGGTGTGTGGATTGACAACAGACTTGACTTCACTCATCATTTAGAAGAACTGTTAAAAAAGCTTCACCAAAGGCTTGGCCTTCTCTATAGATTGAAACCCTTCCTAAACAGAGACTCAAAGATGAGGTTAGTCCAGGCCATTTTTCTATCAGTTGTTGACTATGCAGACTTCTTTATAGTCACTGCCCCATCTCCTACCATCACAAGTTGGATACCTTATATCATAGAGCAATAAGGTTCATTACAGATCTGCCATCTAATACTCATCATTGCTCTCTTTATGCTGCAGTTGGGTGGGTTTCCCTTCACCTCAGAAGGAACAGAAATGCAGCACTATGGATTTACAGAGCGTTGTCAAAAAAACTTCCAAACTATATCCTGGACTGCTTCACCCAGACCTCTCCTAGCTCCTATGCCCTAAGAAGCAACAACATTATCCTGCTCAAATTGCCCAAATTCAACACTAGGCTAGGGAGGGCAGCAATCAGCTATTCTCTAGCTATAGCATGGAACACCCTACAAAAATCCCTAAAACTGTCCAATATCATTCCATTTGCATCCTTTAAACAGCATTGTACAGTCTTCTTCAAAGAGAAATGCAATTGCTACCACTAGAACTAGCATTGTCATCTCACAAATCTCCCTTCCAAACCATATATGGCATATTCCTTCCAGACAGACACCCCATCTTATGGCACCCAGTAATACCTTCACCATCCTAGTATTACATTATGTTGAGTGTCTGCCATGCCCCCCCACTGGGATATGTATATACTGTACATACTGTAAATATTAGCTTAACTTTCCTGTAACCGTTTTTTATCATGTGAATTTATTGTACATCACTGTGTTTATAAACGTTATTTTCCCCTGTATGTATAACTGTCTTATATAAGTGTATGATGTATCTGTTGTGTATCAACTATTGAACCTTGACCTTATCAGGTCCATCTTGTAAATGAGCCTTGCTCAATGATGTTCGCCTGAATAAATAAAGATTTGATGATGATGATGTAGTTATGGGAATATGCACAAATCATAGTAGTGACACAGTCTGTCTGCCATTTCAGGCAATGCATATATGCATCCATGTTATGTCGCATATTTTGTGACTTGCAGAAACAGTATATGAATTCATCACAATGCAAGATTGGTGGCATATGTGCACAGTAACTACCTGTCTTGTTCCATGTGTACAGGCTACTTCATGCAGCTTTACATTACAACGAGAATAGCTGCAGACACCTCAAAACAGATGCACATGGAAACAGAAAGACAGAGGTGTACTTCTCAAAATCTAAAAAAGGAGAACCATCAGTCCGGACGGTGAAGTCATATGCAAGCTATGGTGAGTTAGTAACTGAAACTTAATGTAACTTTTTCTGTGTGACATTACTCCTTTGGTGGCTCAACATCATTTTACATACTGCGAACAGTGCAATGGACATGCTGTCAACACACGGCATGTGATTTTTACAAACTGACAATGATCATTGGTGGCAGTAATGAAACTGGATTTTAAGTGATATGTCCTGTGCCACTGCGAACAAGCACAACTGCAGTGCTGAGTGCAGTAATAAGCAGCACAGCTGTAGTCTGTTGAACAAAACCATGTACAGCCATGTCACGACAGATACATGTGTTTTGCATTACGCAGGGAGAAACACAGGGTACTGTGTAACTCTAATACTCAGAGTGGTGCTGACAAAGGAATCATCTACATTATCTAAGCAACATCACAAGCGGTTGTCAGCGTTACACAGTTGTAGCACTTGGATATGAGTCATATGTACCCTTTTGTTATACACTTGTAACACATGGCAAACAGCCATGGATACTGCTTCAAATCATTGGACCATGTTCTGACAGGCAACAACATATCAAGCAGTACAGCCATTCCTGGACAGCTGTCAAGAGACGCATTACTGCTGCAATGAGGTAACAGTAAAAAAGTACTGAACACATGGCCTATTTACTATGGCAACTTCTGAAATTGCAGAGTATAGTGGTCACCTGACTGTACACTTATGCACCCCGAATTTGTGAGTCTGCTTATTTTCTATATCCTTCATTGTGCATGTATCATTGTTACAGCAGCACGAGGGTGCTGGCACAATGATGCTGGTCACCTTGAGTAAAGAGTAGAAAAGCTATGTTGATAGCCATTAACGTGGTTCACTATCACAAGTCACAGAAAACAAAGTATGTGTAACAAAGAACACAGAAAGGGTCCTTCACTATCCACCGTCATCCACTGAAAGATGTCATAACAGTATATGCCACCATGCTGACATAACATGTTTCTTTGTTGTTCCACACTGCATATGCACACAAACTGCTGGAGTATCTCATACAGTCCATATCAACAGATGAAGGAAGTGAGGAGCTGAGGACGATTGCAAAGAATGTCGTACTTCATCCACCACTGGCTGCAGCATTCTCCAGTGTCAAACTTGAAGCTGCAAAGGCGAAGTCTGTTAGGCGGTTCAATCAATTCTGACACCACACAATGAATTTCATGTTCCCAGTTGTCTTCCATTTAGCCAGGTGTCAGCAGTTATTAAATGCCACAATGGCACATACTGCATTAGTCACATGCAAGAAGTGACTGTTGCTTTACAATTGTTCACGATGATCAGGTTGTTGTAAAAGTGTCACCCGACACATTTCAGAACGATATTCGGAGTTGTGATTTCTGAATTCTTACTTGCTCAGTGGCAGGAAATGTTTTTTCCTTATTGAGTTGGTTAAGTCTTATTTTTATTTTAGTTGGTTTCTTAATTTGTAGTTGTATAATTTTAGTTGCAGGAAGTTTGTGGGTAGTTTTTATTATATTTATTGTTTTAAATTGAGCAGCTGGATGCCTGCCCTCCTGTCTTATGTTATTCGACCTCCGCTCTCCGCCTCCGCCCCTTCTCTTGCCCCCGCCTGCTCATATTTATCATCGTTGTCATGTTAGGGATTGCTCGAGGGGGGGAGGTTGGGGTGGGTGGGGGGTCGTGGACAGTGGAGTAAGCGGAGCCTTCCCATAGGGGTGGTCAGGCCCAGAAGACGCCCTGGGGCAAAATGGCTACTTGAACGTGGTGACTCTGTTCTGGTTCCCATATCCAAGGGCACTTCCTGTTTGGGAGGGCAAGTGCTTGGGACAACTCGCCAACCTCGTCCAACTCGGCATTGTTGTGCAATGCCAGATCTGTCTGCAACAAGACTGGTCTTATTGCAGATTTTGTTGCAAGGGCAGATCTGGCTTGCATTACTGAGACCTGGTTGGATGGGAATGCGGCCCTCTTTTTAGAGGCCATTGTTCCCACCGGGTACTCGGTTATACATCGCCCAATATTGGATCACGGTGGGGGGGGGTGGCGGTCTGTTTCAAAACCGAATTGGGCCTAACTGGTGTACCAGTTGAGGAGGCCAGGTCATTTGAGTGTACTGTGGTAGCTGGTGTAGGGTGCAGGATTGCCCTCATTTATCATCCACCAGGTGATGAGAAGCTTTTTCTGCAGGAAACAGCAGATTTTGCAGTCAACATAGCCTTGGGTCGTAGATTGATGGTTCTAGAAGCTGACTTCAATCTTGGGTCGACGACGAATCTTCGCTTTTTGGTCAACATTTCCTCCAGGAGATGACATCTCTGGGCTTTACACAGGTTGTTTCCTCAGCTACACACAAGCATACCTCTCAAGTGTCCCTGATTTTCAGGGATGTCCCTGATTTTGCAGCAAAATTTTTCTCTGTCCCTTGAAAAATTTATGTTTTTTTGTGACAGCACAGTGGAGTCTGTGAGCACAAAATAATGTTGAACATTAAAATTACAGACTTCTTCTTCAGAAAATGTATCTTACACTAATCCTTTATTCTGTCAGCTTTCTGAGTTAATAGTGCCAATTTTTAAGAAGTGTCCCTGATTTTGGGTCTTTGTCCCTGATTTTTTTTTAGCTTGTCCCTGATTTGTGAGGTAAGAGGTTGAGAGGTATGCACACAAGGGAAGCGACTCTCTTGACCTGGTCTTTCTCCTGGGGATCGAGGCTTCCGATTTGGTGGTGGAACCAGTCAGTTGGTCCGATCACTACTCAATTGGGTTCAATTTTGTGGCCCCCCTGGGTAGGTAGGCCCCTGTGGAGTTGCTCAGGTACCGCCCATTGTGGGATGTTGTCCCTGAAAACCTGATGGCGGTTATTGACCTCTCGTTGTTTGAAGAGTTCTGCACTGATCCTGAGCAGCTGGTAGTGGCCTATAATAGGGCCATATCGGTAGCACTCGATCAGATTGCACCAGTCCGTGTTCGCCCCTTCCACGTCATCCCACTGCCCCATGGTTTGATGGGGCTCTGAGAGGGCTGCGGAGGTTGGGGCATAGGTTGGGCGCGTTGGAGGAAGACCACCACTGATGCCGACCACCTTATTTTGCTGAGCATTATAACTTACCAAACAGCATTTCCCATAGGAAGGCAGAATTCCTGTCCAGGGAAATTTCTGTCACATGGAATCAACTGCTCAGCTCTTTCAGAACTGTTGACAGACTGTGCAACCCAGCCTGTCAGCAGATCCGTCGAGTCTTTACTCAAACTGATTGTGAGGAGATTGCTTGATTCTTTGCAAATAAGGTTGAAGACATCAGGAGGGAGTGCCTCCAACCTCATTCCAAGGCTGTTGCAGTTGATCGGTGTCCTGTCGCAGAGCCCGGAGTTTCCTGGAGTACCTTTGACCTGACAGATCTCGTAGACACTATAAGGATTGTCCAAGAGATGCATCCCACATGCTGTAGTTTAGACCCTGGTCCTACTTCCCTGATTATAGGTTGTAGTGAGATCATCAGCCTGGTCTTAACTCGGATTATCCGGTGTTCTTTAGATATGGGAGTTTTTCCTAGCTCTCTGAAGGAAGGGGTGGTGACTCCCCTTCTGAAGAAAGCTTCTTTAGACATGGATGACCTAGCAAACTACAGGCCAATCTCTAACCTCCCTTTTGTGGGGAAGGTTATTGAGAAAGTTATGGCGGCTCAACTGGATAACCATTTGACCATCCATAGTTTATACGAATCTCTCCAGTCTGGTTTTCGCAAGAGGCATAGTACCGAGACTGCTATGGTTTGGGTGCTCAATGATCTCCTGATGGCGAGAGATCGGAGACACCATTCTATCTTGGGTTTCCTTGAGCTATCATCAGCTTTTGATACTGTGGATCATGGGGTTCTGCTCGAACGCCTGAGGTCCATTTGTGGACTATAGAGTACAGTCCTCAGATGGTTTTTATCATTCCTCGAAGGGAGAACACAGAGAGTGGTCTCGGGTTTGTTTTCATCCGGTGCCTTCTCTCTGCCTTGTGGGGTGCCTCAGGGCTCGGTGCTTTCCCCCATGTTATTTGCAGGATATATGCTACCCCTCAGAGACATTGTAAGACAGTACAAGCTGAGGTTTCACTGCTGTGCTGATGATACCCAGCTGTACCTGTCTTTTGCACCTGACCAGGTTAGTGCTATCTCGGTACTGAACAACTGCCTCGCAGACATCCAAGACTGGATGAACTCCAGCGGTTTAAAGTTGAACCCAGGAAAGACTGAGGTTATGGTTGTGGACCTGAGTTGCAGGGTAGAGGGTTTGAGGACTGGCCTCCCCTCTGGATTAATCCTGGGGGTGGACCAGATCCTCACCTCTGAACGGGTGCGTAACCTGGGAGTGGAGCTTAACACTGATTTGACCCTCAGTTATCAGGTGTCTGCAGTTGTCAAGCTGGCATTTTTCCATCTTAGGAACATTGCCAGGATTAGGAACCTTGTTCCGCCCAGTGACCTGCCGGTTTTGGTCCATGCCTTTGTGACATCTCGCCTTGATTACTGTAACTCCCTTTACGTAGGACTTCCTGGGATTGATATCCGCCGCTTGCAGCTAGTGCAGAACGCAGCAGCACGTTTGTTGACTGGGACCTCTAGAAATTCTCATATTACCCCTGTGCTGCGCGCTCTGCACTAGCTGCCAAAACAGTGGCAGATCACCTCTAAAGTGGGTCTCTTGACCTACAAAGCCCTACATGGTCTGGGTCCCGACTACTTGAAAGAACTCCTGGTGCCTTACACCCCTCTGAGACAGCTCCGCTCGGCTGACGAGGGGTTGCTGGAGATTCCAAGGGTAAATCTGAAGTCATCTGGTGCCCGTGCATTTAGATTTGCTGCACCCACCCTCTGGAATTCTCTGCCCTGTCAGCTCCGGGAGTTTAGGATGGTGGGGAGCTTTAAGCAGGCACTAAAGACTTTTTTACAGGAGAATACATTTCCTTCTTTGTTCTAATTTTATATTGCAGTACTGGAATATATGTTCATGTTTGTTTTTATTGAATGTATTGAATATATTTTATGTTTGTTCTTGATGTACAGCACCTTGAAACTTTGAAAGGCGCTTAATTAAATACATTTTATTATTATTATATACTGTATGTCCAGTCATATCTCCAGATGACTGTGATAGGTTTATCCAACAGTACTGTTTATGTGATGGTTGCTGCATCTGCCTGTTTATATTACAGAAGCATGTAGTAAAGAAATGTTGCATGGTGGAAAATCTGTAACAGTATAGGGGCACAAGGTGGGTTGGATGGTGGTCAGAAGGTAATGAATTGTACCTCTGCTGTTTGTCCCATCATGAAAGATTCATCATTCAACTCTATTTATGTGAAGGATTCACACTGTGGCAAGTCATGGTCGTATACGAATCATGACACAATGTGATAAACTGTGTAAGTCGGAAATACTAGAAAACCATTACATCTTCATGTGTGATATACTTACTACTAGCTATAACGTGGTCAATGGCTACATGCAAAACCCAAGTTACTTTTTAACCTCAGGTCAGGTGGAAGATATCAACCTGATGTGAATGGTTCACATGTGTTCACAGAAAGGCATCATTTTTGTAACGCATGGATCTGCAACCCCCAGACCTTATTTGTGCATTGTCACCTCTTGCAGGAATTGGTAGCCTCCAACATACCCTTCCTCATGAGCTCCCATCTCTGTTCCATGTCCATACTAGGCTGGATCCCTGACAGATACCAACTCACTACCTCCCCCATCTTTGAAAAATCTTCACGCTGGAAATACAGCACGTTCGAGTTAGATGACACCCCCTCATTGCTCATAATCAACTTGCGAAAGTGGTTTGTCCACCTTGATATCCCACAAAACTTCCACGTTTGTGAGCACTAGGTCCAGGGTGTCCCAGACCTGTGTTGGTTCCCTGACCACCTGTGTCAGGAAGCTTTCCTGAAAGGCATTCAGCAGTACATTCTCCCTGTTATCGCTGGTGGCTGGGGTTCACCAATGTATTCCCAGCAGGTTAAAGTTGCCAACAACCAGCATACTCCCCTTTCTCAATGCTCTTATCATCTGCCTTGCAAGTTCCCTATCTATCTCCTCTGTCTGTGAGGGTCACCTGCACAACTCTCCCATCCAGAGAGGAATCGGACTGTATTTCTGTAATCCTGAATTAGCACCAATAAGAACTGTGTTTCTCCCTCTGCCCCGATGCACTTCGGGCCCTCCATCATGTATGATGCCACTATCTCCCTTTACATTTTCCTGAATTCATGTGGGATATTGTGTTCTGTAACATGACCATGTCCCAGTCATGGTATTGGGTGGCTCTTGTTTCTGTGATGGCTGCCATTCCCACCACCCTCTCCACCATGCAAGCATGTAACTCACTGATTTCATCCCCCAGTCTCAGACCATTCATGGTGATCAGCTTCCATCCATTTACCTTCCCCACACCCATCCCTCTGCCCTCCATTTACAGCATCCCCTGCATTGCTTCAGTGTAGTTCATCACCACTGTAATCAACCTGCATTCAAGATTGCTGTCCACATGTCCATGTTTGCACAGTGAAACATATAGTAATCACCTTGTGGTGTGACATTATAAATGTCCCATTACAGGCACAATACATTTGTGCTTTGCTGTCTAATGCTGTCCCAACCAGAATACAATTACAGACAGTGACATACTTATGGGGAAGGAGCTTATGTACCATTGAATTAACTCCATAATTAATTACTGTAAAAGTATGACTGGTGGTTGGACATTGTGCCTGTACGCCATGCCACAACCAAGTAAGTTTAATGGATATTGACTTCTGACTTCCTTTAAAAAAGCCAGGGTTGATATATGTTGGCACTGTTGGGTTCGTAATGTGTGCCTGCACATGAGAGACAATTGTTCTTGAATAACTGATCCATGCCTGTCCTGGGGCATTACTGTAATAAACATATGCATGCGTGAAGTACAGACTAACCATTGGCTTTGTTTTTAGCTCACATGAAGTCAGCTTTATTTCAACAGTATCATTGTGTAAAGTCAACTAACTGTTACAAAAATGAGTTTAACTATGTACTCTGGAATGGTTACACACTACTGGTGCCTTACTCAGAGAAATGACAGCATACATGAAAGGGCACCATGACACATAATTACAATGATGATTCAAGGTGGAATGATTCTTTCTGGTTTGAAATGTGTGTATGCAACACCAGGCTCATTGGGGTAATGGTCCCGTGTCTTCTGCACTGTACAGGCAGGTAGGACTACACGGACATCCTTGCCCAAGTAACCCCACACCCAACACACTAGTTGTCGATATGCGGTGTATCGATATTTCCTGAATAGAAAACAGAAAAGCACATTGTTACTCTTTGTCAGGCACAGCAATAGCTCATTTACATATTGTGCTTTACTGTCAGTATAACCACGAGTGTCAGCACTGTGCTACAACAACTGAATGTGCATACATGGCTTGTAAACTATATGTGGGGAAGAACAGAGATAGAGGTACTGTGTTGTTACCACTCTGACGCCACAGAGGTAAATAGTATGGTCTTCCTCATGCAATGAGGCTGGTCAACGGGAGACTAATGGGGAAACAAGGAGATGCTATTTCACTGAGAGGGTGATGGAACCCTGGAATGCATTGCCCATTGAGTATGTGGCTGTTACAACTGTGGATGGGTTCAAGAGAGGCTGGGACAGGTATAGGGGTAGGGTGCATCCCACAGCCTTGCCAGGGGGTGGGGCTATAACACTGTCAGGTTTACCAGTGCATTCTGTTATATATTAGTCAACATATCTGCAATCAAGTTATCAACCTTACTTCCCAGTACCACACTGCACATCTCATTCTGTACCTACTATGTGAAACTGCAGAATTCCTTGTATAACATCTACTTACTGCAAGTGCACTGCTCCAGAAATCAACTTGGCAATTGAACAAGTCAAGCACAACATTCACATTTATACCACTTCACAAGGGCACGGAGGAGCTGTAATTGCCGGTGGCCACATGGGTGGTGAGAGCAGCTGCAGGAGCCAGTGAGTTGAGGCCGCATTGGCGGCGTTGAGCTGTGGGACTGCAGGCAGCATCAGCGGCAAGAAGAAGAAGCCAGTGGCAGCATTGGCGGAGGAGAAGCTGCAGGAACCGGGGAGTGAGGAGAGACTGCAACAGAAAGAGAGAGTGAGGAGGCACACTCAGGACGCAGGGATCCAAAATTTGAACTCACGTCTGGGCTATAAAAGGGAAAGCTCAGCAGCCTTGACTAGAATAAGATTACAAAGGAACTGTAATTGTTTCCTATCACCCAACCACATCCCCAACCCGGACCTCAATGAAATAGTCAGCGGGGGAGGAATCAGGGTATAGGAGTGGATTGGTCTTGGGGTTTGGGCTTGTGACTTGGACATTGGAAAACTACAGTTGTGACTGGCACATTGCATGCTGGGTAGGGGATATCTATGTCTAACACCTTGTAGCTCTGGATGTTGGGGAACCCAGTTTTACCTCTGTTCTTGCTTGGTGGGTGGTGGTTTGTTTCTGTAATGTCTCCAGTGGAACCCAGATATAACTGAGGTCGAGGTTTTTGCATTGGATTGTGTGCTTCCTGTCATAAACAGTTGATGTGATGGTGATGGGACCGCATATCACAAGAGCAGGAATCGTTGGTCGGGTGGCCGGGTGCACAGGGTGTGGGGAGGCCATGGTACTTGTCTGGGCTTGGAAGTTCGGGGAATGTCCAGTGTGCTACCAGCTAGCACAGCTTAGTGAGGAGGTTGAGGGGGTTAGGAGGCAGGTGGAGGAAATGGGAGGGAGATATGGAGGGGGTGGGAGAAGTAGGGGTTAGGGAGTTATCTACATAGCTACACCAGGTACTAAGGTCTGTGGCCTAGGGAGAGAAGCAAAGGTGGGCACTCAGGGGGAACATGGCGTCTCAGTTACAGGTGGCCCAAAAGGCATAAACTTCCAAATAAGCAGGCAGATGTTTGGTTTTGTCTAGAGGGAACCAAGATGGGGGGACCGTTGGGGGAATTTTGGGGAATGACATTAAGCTTAGCAACCGTTGTGACCCAGTACGTATGGTACAAGAAGAGGGGAGTGCTGGTGGAGGATGCAGCCAGGGCATGGGCGAATAAGGAGGACAATAGAGAAGGAGGCAAGAGGAGGGGCCATGAAATCAGGAGGAGCGGGGGGGCATGGAGTGATAGTGTGGGAGGGGCTTATCGGGTGATCTGGACAGGCTGAGGGGATGGTGGGGGGGCAGGGCATGGAGAAGGATCAGGTGAACAAGGGGGTGGCTGCAGCAATTGGGGGTCTTGAGGGTTTGGGCCAGGGGGGCATGGCAGACAGGGAGGAGCCAAATGTGGACAGGAAGGAAGGGAGTAGGAGACAGCCTAGTTCAGCAGACGAGGCCCAGGGGCCAGTAACGAGTGGGGTCAAGGGGGATAGGGATGCAAGAAAGGATACTCATGTGGGGGTAATGGGTTGGAAGGGATTTCCATGGACAAAAGGGAGAGGGCATCATCCACCACCAGATTACAGGAAGGAAGATAGGGACAAGAGGGAGAGGGCTGCATATGACACCCAGATTTGGGGTGTGCAAGGATCTGGCTGGGGGACGAGGCCATGAAAAAAGGACCAGGACGGGTATGACAAGATTGGTAACATGGGGGTGAACACAGAGGCAAGGGGGAGGTAAAAGTGCTTCTGTAGGGGGATTCCATGATCAGGGGTATACAGTGGGAGTGGCAAGGTAGGGTCAAAACTCTCCGGTTACGACCAAATGTAACCGCAGCCTGATGGTGAACAAGGCCAAATTACTGGTATACTCAGTGTCAAAGCAATGTCAAGGTTTCACAGACATCCTGGTGCACCTGGGCACAAATGACATCGAGGGAAACAATAAATTAGAGATACAGGGAAGGTTTCAGCAGCTAGTCAGGGTTTGCCATTCCATAGGATGCTCAGTCTCCTTCACGGAAATCCTGCCACTGTCTAGGGATACTGTGGAGAACAAGCAAACAATTATAGTGTTGAACCAGTGGCTCAGGGAGTGGTGTGAGGCTAGGCGGTATGGGCTTGTGTGGGACTGAGGTGCAATGTGAGAGGATAAGGGGTTGTACACTAGGGAAACACTGCACCTCAATTTGGAAGGAAGGGAAATTGTAAAGCTGAAGCTAGCTGGATTCATTCGTGAAAGGTGGGGTTTGAACTTTTGCGGGGCAGGAGGGACAGAAGGAGGGACTGTTGCAGGAGGGCAAAAAAAAAGTACATGGTTGCCGCACCCCTAAGGGGATGGAGGGAAACAGTGAAAGGATTACAGGCAGGGCATGGGGGGAAGGACAGGAGGCCACATAGGACCATGAGGGTTGGAGATGGTAAGAGGGGAAAGGGGTGGAGGGTGGTCCTTATCAATGCCAGGAGCGCAGGCAATAAGATGAATGAGCTACAGGTGATGCTAGTGAAAAGGGCAGTGGATGTGGCAGCTGTCACTGAGACTTGGGCCACCAAAGGGCAGAACTGGGACCTAAACCTAGAAGGCTACAAAGAGGAACAAAGAGGAAGCAGGGAACTACAGACCAGTCAGCCTCACCTCGGTAGTGGGGAAGATCATGGAAGCACTACTGAAGGAGAGATTGGTGGAACATCTGGTTGTCAATGGACTGCAGGATCCAAGGCAGCATGGTTTCACCAGGGGGAGGTCATGTCAGACCAACCTCATTGAATTTTTTGACTGGGTGACTAGGGAGGTGGATCAGGGGAGGGCAGTGGACATGGCCTATCTGGACTTCAGCAAGGCCTTTGACACTGTGCCACATAGAAGACTATTACACAACCTAGAGAATATGGGTGTGGGCAGGACAGTAGTGTGGTGTTAGGTAACTGGCTGGGTGGTAGGACACAGAGGGTGGTGGTAAATGGCTATCACACCACAGAGGGAAGAGTGACCAGTGGGGCACCACAGGGATCAGTGCTGGGACCGGTCCTATTCAACATCTTCATCAGTGACATTGCTCAGAACCTAGAAGGCAGAATTTCACTATTCGCTGATGACACAAAACTCTGTAATAGAGTAGACACACCAGAAGGTGTAGACAGAATGAGAAGGGACCTGCAGAAACTTGAAGAATGGTCAGGGGTTTGGCAGTTGAAATTCAATGCAAAGAAGTGCAAGATAATGCATATGGGGCACAAAAATCCTGGCACAATATATCAGTTGGGGGGTGAGAATATAGTATGCTCCAAACAGGAAAGGGATCTTGGGGTTATCATCTCTGATGACCTCAAGGTAGGGAAACAGTGTGACAAGGCAGCAGGTAAAGCAAATAGGATGCTGGGATGCATAGGCAGGGGCATCACCAACAGGAAAAGGGAGGTCATGATTCCACTATACAAGACACTAGTGAGGCCCCACCTGGAGTACAGTGTACAGTTCTGGAGACCTTACTTACGTAAGGACATAGACAGGGTAGAGAAGGTTCAGAGGAGGGCAACAAAGATGGTACATGGATTGCATCACAAGTCCTAAGAGGACAGGTTGAAGGAATTGAATATGTACTCCCTGGAGGAGAGGAGGGAGAGAGGGGACATGATAGAGACATACACGTATCTTACAGGGAGGAACAGGGTGCAAGAATACACTATTTTTAAGTGAAAAAGATGTTCCAGGACTAGAGGGCATGGGATGAAGTTGGAGGGAGGACGATTCAGAGGAAATGTGAGGAAGAATTTCTTCACAGAACAGGTAGTGGACAAGTGGAACACCCTGCCTGAGGAAGTGGTGGGGGCTGAAACAATCACGGGATTTAAGAATGCATGGGATAGACATAAAGGAATTCTGGAGGTCAGGGGTAAGGGGCAACAGAGTTCTAGGAAAACATAAACTGAAGTTACAAACTTAAATGGGCAGACTAGGTGGGCCATAGGCCCTTATCTGCTGACACTGTCTATGTATCTATGTATCTATGTACACAATGTTCAGGAAAGATAGGGGGGAGAGAAAAGAGGGGGGCTACCACTGATGGTCAAAAATGGCATCGGTATTGTAGTGGTGATGGAGGTAGAGGGGGACATGGAAACAATTTGGGTCACCCTTTAAACACAGGGGGTAAGAGAGTAAAAGTAGGGGTGGTATGCAGACCTCCCCGCGATGATAAAGGATCTTGAAGAGAGCCTGGTGGCAAATATTGTGGGGCACTGTAGAAGGGGCAAGGGAGGGGTAGTGGTGATGGGGACCTAAAGAAGCCTGTGATGGACTGGGACTATGACGTCCCCAGTGGCCAGGGAGCAGAGATTGCTGGATGTCTTTCAGGATACATTCCTAATCCAGCGGATGGGGTAGCTGACTATGGAGGACCGGATACTAGACATGGTCCTAGCGGACAGTGACCAGATTAGGGTCCCGAAGGTGAGTGACCCATTGGTGGGGAGTGATCATGCCACATTCTGTTTTTTCCTGGACATAGGGTGGATGAAAAATGCAGAAAGATGGTGGTAACTGACTTTCGGGTGCAGAATTCAGGGGCATTGGAAGGATTATGGATGAGAAAGGCCAGGCGTAGATGCTGACAGTAGCTGGGAGATCATTAGGAGGGTTGTACAAGTGGCTACAAAGTACTGTGCAAGGGTGAGGCACAGATTCAGTAGGGCCAGAAAACCATGTCTGTGGACCTATGAGGATCAGGAGGCAGTGAGGGAAAAGAAGGCTGCCTTTAGGTACTTTAAGTGCTCAAGGACAGAAAGGGATCAGGGAGAGTATTAAATGATGTCAAGAAGGGCCACCAGGATGGTAAAATCAGTGAAAGTGAAGAAGGACCAGCACTTGCCCAGGGGAATCAGGAGTGGGACGAAGGGGGTCTTTACATATATACTGGAAAAAATTAAAGTGGGGGAGCAGATTAGCAGGATTAGGACGGGAGGGGCGGCCACAGCACTCGGGCGAGAAGGCCATGGTACTAAATGAGTACTTTGATTCACTTTTTACCAGAGGAGGGGATGGGGTGGCCGCACGTCTTGATGGGAGAGATAGTGAACCTGCGAAAGAGGCAGCAGCCTTACAGGCAGGGACCCAATCGAGTGAAGGGATGGTGAGGGGCTAGCACCATGAGGTGAGGAGCAGGAAGAAGAGACGGAAAAGGAAGGGGGTTGAAATCACAGTTGATAGGTGAGGGAAGCCTTCAGGTCCCTAAGGACAGAGAAAGCTCTGTGGCAGAATGAACTGCATCCAAGGGTGCTGATGGAGTTCATAGATGTCCTGACGGCAACCCCAGGCACAGCTTCTCAACATCTCTCTGCAGACAGGGTGGGTACACCATAACTGAAGGGTGGAACATATTGTGCCTATCCACAAGGGTGGATCAAGAAAAGAGATGGGGAACTACAGGCCCCTTAGCCTGACATCCATGGTGGGCAACGTGATGGAGGGTATTATCAAGGAAAGGTTTGGGGGAAGCTAGAGTAAATGGGTTACCTGGATGATAGACAGCATGGCTTCATCCCTGTGAGATCATGTCAGTCAAACCTTGTGTAGTGGGGGGGCAGCAAAATGTGCACCTAATATGGATGCTGACTATCGAGTATACACGAAAGACCATAAGGCCCATTCTTCTGGTATTTTAGTATGTCTGGCAATGCACACTTGCTTCCTGTGCTGCACAGTAGCCTGAAGAAGCTACACTGTCGTTTCCAGTCACTGTTATTACTAAAGTATACATTGCATTGCAATCAGACATTTGGGGGCATAGTTACCAATAAGCTGTATGAGCCCCTTTTTGAACGTGAAGGATTGCCACAACAGCCCACCTACAGTAATCCTGTACTTGTAAGGTTTATGCATACCAGCAGAATTGTCCTGCTACTATTGTTGCCAGAAGCCACCCTAAAGTAATTAAATCTTCAAGTGTGAATTTGTTCACATACCATGACCTTATTCACCTTTACTATGCAAAGTACTTGTAGGTGTCTACAACTTCAATGCAGTATTGTACGCCTATCTTCACATCCTGCTTTGTAGCAGTGGACCCTCACCTTCCTCTTCCTGTGTGAAAACTAATACATATTGTGCATTAATGCATTAACCTGTTCCTTTTCCACTACCTTTGACAGTACAGGTACTTACTCATATATCCCTCGTGGGGCATTGCCACCATTGTCACGCTGGTGATAACTACAGTAGGCGGTTTGGACCACATACGGGTCAAGCACCACATTTTGGAATCCTGGATGAAGTATGATACATTGCAGCTCCGCATCCTCTCTTCGACAGGCCATTCGATCAATCTCCATGCAGCACAGACATTCAAGCTTGTCTTGCATGACGTGACAGTTTCCACATGTGCACCTGTTAAGAAGAAATACAAATTGTTAAGAGACATGGTAATCAGACAGTGTGGGACATGCAAACCACAGGTAGCCTAACCTTTTTTTCCTAAATTTCTGTTCACTACTCCCAACCAGCCACCTTCACCTGGCCCACTCAGCCACATCACCCCGGCATCCACAGGACTCACCTGAGGGTCTGTAGAGAGGTGGCAGCTTTCCTGGTGTGGCACCTGTGAGGGGCCAGGCATCATTACGCCTGGCATTACTTCATTCCCAGTTTCTTCCCATCCCCAGACACTATTGGATGAGAACTGCACTATTCCGAGTGAAGCACTACGGTCATCTACCCCGCATCTGCCACCTACATCTCTGGGTCTGTTGCACAAGCCTTCAACCAATGCTAGGGGCGCAGCAAGCTGCAGACTCTGTCCCCACCCCTCCCAAGGAGAGGACATGTGTCCCACAGACACTCAATCCTCCAGCTGCACAAATGAGCCACGGCAGATCACTTGCAGTGCAAACACAGGTCTCCAATGTGGCAGAAGGTAAGGAACAGATGCCTTAACCATCAACACCACTGGGACAGCTAGGTGACATAACAATTGCAGACACACATAACATACTTACCAGATATA
Organism: Neoceratodus forsteri; assembly: GCA_016271365.2. Classification (NCBI taxonomy): domain Eukaryota; kingdom Metazoa; phylum Chordata; order Ceratodontiformes; family Ceratodontidae; genus Neoceratodus; species Neoceratodus forsteri. Next base: position 368,909,675 of record CM057451.1, on the reverse strand, counting down.
TACAGCTCTTTACCACTTCAACTCAGGGCACAGAGTATGAAGGACAGTGACAGATGATCTTCAAAATGACCAGAAACTAATCAGCACTAAATTCTTTCTGGGAAGTGCTAGTAAAAAGCAGTGTCGCCACGGCAAGGCCCTTTCCGTTTGACACTGGAAAAATATACAAAGGTTAGTATTAAGAACTAGAATGTCATGAGACAACATGAAAACATATAGACAGTAGCAGACATAAGGACAAACACACAGTCAAACAAAGTGAGACTGTCACATAAATAAAAAAGTATTACAATTGCAACAACACGAAATGAAGGTAGGTCATCCTTGGCAGCACAGGTGTGATAATAAGGCATATTCCAATGACTCCTAGCAATAAGCAAAAATAATGATGAAGTTTGCGTGCCATGAGGATACAGTGGCAGGGCAGCACTTATTGATGTAAACCTATAGCCACCCACAAAACAGGTGACATACAAACTGATCACAATTTGACTGTCAAAAATATGTTACCGCATGTCACACAATATCATTCTGCAGGACATTTGTTTAGTGAAACAGTAACTGTGGCCTGCAAGATGGCATTCAGTGAACTGGTTAGCTGAACACACTGTCAACCCAGGTTCACACTCAGAGCACAAGTACCAGGAGCAGAGACCTTTACGGAGTGGATCTGCCAGCATTCACTCAATGATTCCCACCCAGGGGGTGTGCATGGTCTGGCTGAGAAGCACTGGGTGGAGTGGTTGGAGGACATGATGCATCAACATGCTTACCACACGCCCATGCAAAAAATAAAATAAAAAAAAGAAATCAAAATAAAGTGACTCACACAAGTATGACAACTTGATGATCATGGACCAAAAAGTGCCAAAACAACTGGATGAGAGTTCCTGGAAACTCACCACCACAGACACACAGAATAACTGGGAACAATGCCAGCAGCACACAGGGCAAAAGAAACAGCCGGAAAGATACATTGTTTCCGAAACGGAGGACGCACACAAAAGTAAAGGATACATCCGGTTATCTTGGGAGGGCTGCAGTATGGGGTGGCAGCTGGCGAAGAACAATCAAGCTGGGGTGCACTCAGAGGTGCCACCAAAAAAAAAGGAGACGACATTACTCTTCAGACCACTATTAATATAGTGTAAAGACAGTTGCATCGGATAATTGATGCTGTTAAAATTCCCAGCACTAATGATCTGCATCACACAGTGGTGATATCAAGTATCCCTGATGGGTTTCGGTTCCTATGACCCACCACACAGCAGACCACATTGAGGAACACTATTCCCGGTGACGTAGACATGCACCACACACAACATATTGTGTCAGGTGCTAGCCAGAATCGGAGTTACAATGTTCAGTAGCAGTTGTGCCACAGCACCATTGTGGCTGTGACACAACTGTTATTGAACATGTCAGATGTTGAAATGACTGACAACTTCTGCAGCTTACAGCTATAGAACCCACAAAAAGCAGTACAAAACAAAAAGTGATAACAACAGCATAAGGCAGACTCAACAAGAACCAGTACCCACCATCTACAGTATGTACATAACACAGACAGCAATACAGCACACTTTATCAAGTAGATAATCAGAATGCACCAAATAGATAGTAAACGTTTGCCACACATTCATGTTCCTCATGGTAGGCACACCCCACCAAAACAATTCCATACCTACAAATACAAATCCCGTTTACCAGTGTGCCACAAAAGGTTACATAATTCCTATTCACTTGCAACCTCTGTGAACATGAGGGAGTCAAACCTTGAGTGACAAAAACTATCAACAGTCTGTACGCTGTACTGTCACTGACAACATGTCACGAAGAAGCCTCAACAGTGAACAAACAAATAACTGGACACACACTTGTGGTCACTGGTGTGGACAGAAGTCCTGTGCCCTGTATGACACGTGTGCTGCTAATGCTGGCAAAAACCATGACTGGTAATAACAACACACTGCATACTAACTGGGAGGTATTGGGTGGGGCCACCACGCCTGTGTATTTTATCACAGAGTGCATATAGGTAGTTTGGCTACCTGTTATTACATGACAGACTGAAGATGTGGCGTAATACGTAGTACAGCAACAATGGTATTTGCAGACCATGCTACAATACAGTTGTGGAGCTGTATGCTTATTACAATTGCAGGGGACACACTGGTATCACAACACACATGCATTGCTTATGAGACAGTAGCACACTCATCATGGAAGGGGTGCGAGGGAGAATCTGGCTATAGCATGCCAACATCAGTACATGGACAACTGGCACCAGACAATCACTGTAGTGACCACAGTGCTCCCTGGATACTCCCTGTGATCCCCACTGATTTACAGTACAACCGCATTCACAATTATAAGTGACCATACCAACACAGAATGCACACTTGAATTACAGAACAGCTTCCCAGAAATGCATTCACCATCATCACAGTTACTGTGTGATATTACATATTGAGCCATAAAATAAAAAATAAACTATGCCACTGATAGGTAAACATGCACATTTCAGGCATCTAAACACTGCTTATATTGAATGCTGTGGTTATAAATCAGGATTCAAGGTGAGCAATCATAGTACAGTAATAATCAATGACACTGTACCAGTTGTTGTGCTGCAGCCGTCCATCTCCACCATATGCCTCTGAGTCCACTTCCGAATCACTGTTGGAGTTACTGCCTGAATCATCACCTGAGGACACATCAGATTCATACAGATCGTCACAATATGGATCCAGAACTGAGAGATGACGCTCCACATCACTGTACTCGGTTTCAGAGTCACCAGAGAAGGAACTATCCTCAGAAATTATACCGCGCTGCATGCTGTCTGAGTTTACTTCGGCAATGTTGCTGACAGAGCTCCCTGGCAAGACGTCACAAGCAAAGTCTTGCGACAATGTCCACGATGTTCTGCCTCATAGAAGCCTGCAGTAGCACATACATCACACTTTCGGGATTTCAGGGCATGTAAAAGTTAGTTTCTACATTTAACATCAATATACAACAAAAAGATATGCCAAATATGTATATTTATAGCATGCTTGTTCGAACAGTGAAATGCAGGTGGGAATCTTACAATTTTACTTTAAAGCAGCAATACTAGTTGTTAACCAGGAAGTGTTCATCACTTCCCAGATTTTTGCACTGTCTGGTAGTTTAAACCTTCAGATTTAACTTTTGATGTTACTACTGCTTTCTGATAATTGGTTCCCTTGATTTTTAATACATTTATAATGCTGTGTGGATCCACAGAAGCTATGGTAGCCCCCACACAAGTTCCTGTTTTTCACTCTTTGTTTACGTGGCTTGTCCAATAAACACTCAGCAGGCAAAGGAAGGGGTGATGCTTTCCAGTTACATCAGACAAAATAACCAATGAGATAGTGGCAGCACCCCATTTCCCTCTGAATCCAATATGGCACTCCTGGCAAGGGTCTGTGGTGAGCTGTCAGAAAAAATAAAGAATACAGAGAAAACAAAAAAATGTTAAAAGCAAACAATTCAAGTTTTGTCAGCTGTGGGACCTGTTTGACATGACTACTGCAAAAAGGACATTTTTATTAACTAGTAGTGCTGCTTTAATTCAAGTAGTAACAAAACTCACAAATAAATTACCCTCACCCCAATAAGGGTAGTCTCAGGGGATAAATACATCAGATATTAACAGGAAACTGACCCACACAATGCAAATGAACAGGTACAAATAAACAGCAGTTTGTCACAGTAGCTTGTAAAACACAGTTAGTACTTTGTATAACAACATTAAGAATACAATACAGAAATGTACTAGCAAGCAGTACATCCAACATTAAATAATTACAGGAAACATACTTACTACATGAAATAATGAAACAACCCGAGGAGTAGATGCCACCTGTTGGTTACTATTGCCTTGCTGTGGGTGTAGAGTCTCCTGCTGACTGCTGCCCACGTTGACACCCACAATATCACACCCTTAAGCAGCAGCCCTTAAACGAATGGACTGCAGTGGAGGACGCTATGATGTCACCCTTAATTACAGCACTGAGAACCTCCTCCTCCCCACTAACACAGCACATTACCTCCCACCAGGGAAGTAGGTCAGCAAGAAGCAAGTCTCAAAAGTCCAGCAAAGGGCTGTAAAATCCAAAAAAGGAGCCCAACTGGCTCCCTGCATCAACACACAGCAGTTCCTAAGCAGCAGCACTGTTTAGAATGTGGCCAGATTCAAAAACCGCTACGGAGTGGAAACACTGGCCACGCCCTCCGATATAGCACATTACTGTACCTCCCACCAGAGGAGTAGGTCGTGGGGCAAGTCCCAAAAGTCCAGCGAAGGGCTGTAAAATCCAAGAAAAAGGAACAGTGGTTATAGGAACAGTGATGCCAGCTGGGCGTAGTTAAGTCATAGTCTGGTGTCTTCCAAGGTAGGGAGCATGGCTTAATAGCCCATTCCTGTATAGTGAAATGTTGAAACTAGAACTACATGTTGCTGTTCACCAGACAGGAGTTAATTCCACATTTAGCTGAGTTTTCAGATTTAACGGCACACACCCTGAAGCAGTGCTTTAAGTTAGTCTCTTGCTCCCCCTGTTCCTGTATTTTATTTCTGCCGACCATTAATTAATGAAGTAGATTGTCTCCTAGCTCGTACCGACCATACTTTTCATAGATGGCATCAGTTAGGCCTCACATATATCTTTCAATTTATGGATAAATAAGGGGTAAACCCTTTTGAACAACTGCAGGGACAGTACAGCCTAATGAGGAGAGAACATATCAGATATTTACAGGTCAGGACCTTCCTGCTTCATAAGGAATCCTCTAAAACTCATTTACTGGATCCACTTCCATACTGCTGAAGCTGTTAATGGATGCTATTAAGGGAACTACTGGACAACACCTAATCAGTAATATGTACCAGGGACTTCACGAACTTATGGAGCATTCCCTAGAACAAAGATTGAATACATTTCATATTCGTCCTGATTAAAATATATACACCCAGCTATAATGCTTACTGCAGCTCCACGTTGGAGGACGCTCGCGTGGAAATGTAGAATGCACTTTTCCATACATCAGCCACTCTTACAAAATTTCTACCTCCCTCACATGATCACTGCTGGAGAAATTGTGGCACCACAAAAGCAGACCAGGCACATGTGTTTTGGCCACGCCCGATCTTTTCTGCCTTTTGGAAGAAGCTTTCAGAGCAGATGTACAGCTTGTCCCTGGAGTCCAGGCTCCTTTATCCAGCAGAGGCTCTGTTAATTCCCCACAGGGAGTGAGAGAAGCCCTACACTCCTTGGCCTTTACATATTTGTTAGCAGCCAAGAAAGTCATCATCGCTCATTTGTGGAGGCAACCACAACCACCCACAATAGAGGCCTGGTGCCAGATATTGAAGGAAATCTATACAATGGCGTGAACTATGGCATCCCTTAGAGGCCATTTATTCTTTGAAACCAAATGGCAAAGATGGATCCAACATTTGTTATCAGTAGATGACTCCTTTGAGCCTTAATTCTATTCATATAAAAGTTGAAGGGGAGAGGGTTTGTGTCAGTGATGAAAGTGAACAGGAACGCACAGGAACTGAGTTCCGGTACCTTTTTTGCAGCAGGAACAGAGTTCCTGTACTTCTTGCCAATGATGGTGGAACTGAAATTCTTAAACCAGCAACATAATGAGAGTTTCTGGGCCTGTAACCTGAAATCAGGTTTCCATAACAACATTTGGCTTGTACAACAATGCTATTGTCATAGAAATACTTCAGTATTTCTATCTGAATCTATTAGTGTCAAAACAGATAGATGTGTCTTGACATGGCTATCCTTCAGATTGAGGATCTTCATTCTACATTTCATATTTGCCAATGCCTGAGTTCCTGTACTTCTTCTTTACCACTTGCACCACTGGTTTGTGTTAATAGTAAAGGAGGGGGGAGTTTTTCAAATTATTTGTCAATGAAGAGATGATCGGTTCATCTGCAGGGTCTTGCTGTATAATTGAATGTTACTGATGCTGAAGAATGTCTTTTATAAGTACTGCTGAACTGCTTTGACTGCATTATTTTGCAGTATGGAATGTCTGCTGTATCTGATACTAACTGTATTTTGGCTGCCTTAATAAAATTACAGTTTAAGGCCGGCCCGGTGGCGCTGGGGGTTGAGGCTCTGGACACCACACCTCGCATCATGCCGGTGACCCGGGTTCGGAAGTGGACTTGGGTCATCAGTCGGCCAGCCGGGGGTAGAGAGGCTGGAGCATCCAACGACAGCTCACCTTCTCCAGGGAGGGATCAGGCCGATGCCCGCCATTTGCATGACCCCGAGCAGAGGCTCGGGGAACTGCAAGCCCCAGTAGGGGATGGGATATGGCCATTGAGCAGCATGGACGCATCATGATGTCGGGGGAAGTCACTTGCTGCTCGGGAAGGGAGAAAACGGAAAAAAAGCCTGCCTCAGCCGGGAAGATGGGAGGACCGAGGCCGTGCCCACAATTTGCCCGTGCCCACCCAGCATTCCTCAAGACCGACGAAACGTAAGTTACGGGTGTCTGACCCCTCTCCTCGTCCCCACCTGGGGGGTAATCTGTGGCTCCATGGGGGCTAGGGGTCTGCTTGGGTAGGGTTCCGGGCAGTGGGATGTCCACTTGTCCCCCTGAAGAGTCGGAGGTGGCAGGCTAGGGGGAAGGAGATAAACTATAGGATAAAAAAAAATTCATGGTTTAAAAAAAAAAAGAAAATAATGGGCAATTAAAGGAGACAGGAAATCCATGCTAATTGGCAGTTTTTAGTAATGTTGCTACTAACAGAAATTAAAGACTTGCCTCCAAATGAGCCATATTGAACTGTACCTGAATAACCACGAATGTGAAAAATTGTGTTTTCAGTTGTTTCCTTTTTATGGACAACATTCTGCACAGTTCCCTTCATGGAGCCAGTAATTTGGAGTTTTTACTATGTCATGGTTTGAGTACAGAATGCTAAACATGAGCTATTGTCCTATCAGAACCATGTTTAGAGTTCTGTGCTCAAACCGTGACATAGTTAAAATTCCAGATCACTGGTTCTGTGAAGAGAACTGTAACAGAATGTCGCCCATAAAAATAAAACAATGCAAAATGTAGTTTTTCACATCACTTTTTATGCAAGTACAGTTACATATAGATCATTTAGGCTTATGGATATGGGGCCAGATTCTAGAAGGGCCTGGCATAGCAGCAGTTGCGCCAAGTAGAATGGCACATGTAGCAACTTACGGCAGCAGTTGCGACAAGCGCGATTCTACAAAGTGGCCTGCGACATGTCGCAGGCCACTTGTGCTGAACAGCAGTTATGCCACATAAACCCCCTGCGACATGGTACTGGGGGTTTACGGCAGCTAATGCACCCCATTCTAGAAGGGCAGCCACAAAGTCCCCACATTGGGATTCTACAAGAACTCCCGGAGATCTGGCATCGTAAGTTACACCAGCATTTAGCTGGTGTAACCTACGGCCACCCCCAAGGGGTCCTGTAGACCCGACTGTAGACATGCCAACATATTGCCATCTCCCCACCCGTGCCCCAAACTGAGAGTCGCCGGCTGCATATGCGGCAAAAAGCCGACCCTGATGGTCTAATGGCCCCCCCAAACTGTATAATAATTAACATGATCCCTGTATCCTGGTGACTCTGCCCCCAAACTGTATAATAATCATACGATCCCCATATCCCTGGTAGTCTAGTGGACCTGACCCAGCCATGCCAGCCGCATGGCACCCCTACCCATCCCCAGCCAGTGACTGGCACAGTCCACCCTCACCACCATGGCCAGCCACTGTTGGGCCCAGTATCAGGCGCATACTGAAAGACATGCTCAGATATTAATATCTGAGAGCGTTTTCACTGATGGCGCTGATACTGAACTCAGTCGGCAGCTGGCCGTGGTGGTGGTGAGACTGTGCCAGTCGCTGGTTGGGGACGGGTGGGGGGCGCTGGTTGGGCTGGCATGGCTGTCATGGCTGGGTGGGGGGCCACTAAACTACCAGGGATACGGGGATCATGTTGATTATTATAAAGTTTGGGGAGGGCACTAGACTACCAGGGATACGGGGATCATAATAATTATTATACAGTTCAGGGGGCACTAGATTACCAGGGAAGTGGAGGGTTTCATATTTGTACATTGTTGGGGGGCACTAGACTGCCACGGTATATGCTGTATATGCGGCTGGCAACTCTGGGTTGGGGACGGGTGGGGAGGTTGACCGTGCCGCCCCGCTGTTGCGGCTTGCGACATGCTCGCCAGGTATGACTGCAGTTCGGTGTACCTGGCTGCATGTCGCAAGTTGCAGGACTTAGCTGCGATGACCCTGCCCCTTCTAGAAATAGGCACAGGGTCAATGTCACAGTTGCGGGTGGCGCAAGTTGCGTTCTGTGGTAACTTGCGCCACCCTTCTAGAATCCGGCCCATAATTTCTACAACTGGTAACATCATAAACAGCTGCAGATTAGAAATAATTTCCAGGAGGAATGGATTCCTGTCCAGAGGTGGCTGCGGGTGGTACTGTTTATGGCTAGGCATTGTATTCTTAATACATGGGTGTCTGCTATACAACCTACTATTTCCCAGTAGAAAGTCTTAATATTGCAGGCACTTACTCTGGAACGTCTGACCTATGTAATAAAAGATAAAGAAGAACTCTTTCACAAGATTTGGTGGCCCTACCTGGCATCCTTGTCGGTGGTGGACACTATAATGTTGAGTGAAGGATGGTTCTGAGTTTATGCCTCTCTCCCTTCACTAGCCCACTGACGCTTGTATGAAACTAGAAATGTCTCCATCCCCTAGTTCATCCAGTCTGTAATGGAAATAATTGTATATGTAATCTCGTATGATTGTTTTTTTGTTTTAGTCTGCAATCAAATGATGGAAATGGATCTTGATATATACAGTATAAGCTGTGGATCTATCTTTATGTAGGTTGTGTATGTTATGTCTGTCATGTATATTGAAAAAGTCAATAAACAAATGATGCAAAAAAAAGAAATAATTTCCTGTCCTCTTTAAATCACCTTGGCAACATAGGATGCACAATGTTTGTACTGGTGGTTGGTTAGTATTTCAGTGTGGGTCATAGACAAGAACTCCACCCCAGACAAAGCTCGAAGGAGCGAAGCACCAGGATAGGCTGGCTGTGAAAGCTGGTATTGATGTAAGACATGGAAACAGAGGATTGAGCATTTAATAAATATACTGTAACTCAATATGGTTTAACTGGAAAAAAAGAAACTAGCATTATGTGGGGGTAAGTCAGCACTGTTCTGGGCCCCGACATGGAATCTTCCATGAACAACAGTCAACGATGGAGTTCCAAGAGGTGGCAAAGTGTGGGCCATGCAGCATCTACAGCCTTTGTCCAGTAAAGGTCAGGAAGCTTATATTTAGGTAAAAAGATGTCTGCAAGAAGTCAGCAGTCCCTCACAGAGCTCCCAAAGTGGGTATTTCAAATAATAGCTACTGTAACTCAACCAGGGATGGTACATTGTTCTTTTTTTTTAATATGTAATTTTTGGTTTTTCCCTGTTTTTGCAGTCCAGACCTGGACCCCCGGCAGACACGTACGTGCGTGTGCGTGGAGGCACATGTCGGGTACTGGTTCAGCCCCTTCTGCCCCACTCCTAGCATTCACCATTGCCCCCCCTCACCTGTGCTTCCCACCGGACCTCCACCCGGTGGGAGCAGAACTACAGGGGAAACGGACAACCACACCCGGGAGGGGAGAGCTGCCTATGGCAGCTGAATCCCCCTCCAACCCTCCCCCCCATGCTGGCTCCCGGGTGACCTGAGGTCATTCCCGAACCCAGGTCACCAGCATAGCACGAGGTAAGGAGTCCAGTGCCTCAGCCCTCAGCACCACTGGGCCGACATGTTACATGATTCTTAAAGAAATATTCAGAGGTAGCAAGTAGCAGAGAAAGACAAGAGTGCTACGAAGATTAGCCAAAGCAGGTACAAGGCTTAGGCTGCAATAGGTGCACAGAGAGGGAGCGCTTGAACATAGCAAGAGAGGACAGAGAGAATGTAGATAAGGGGAGTGCATTCCAAGTGGTGGGAAAAGAGTAGGCAAATGATCTCTTGCCAATTGCCAGGCTGGGAAAAGAAATATTCGGCAGAGGGGTCGAGGATGACTTGAGTAAACATGGAGAAGATGTATGTGTCAGTAGATCACTCAGGGGGGAGAAGATTAAGATAAGTTTGTAGATGAAGCAAAGGGAGGAGAACTGTAATCTTTGGTCAAAGTCAGGACAGCCAAGTGATGCCAATACCTCACAGTGGTTTCAGTGCAAGTTGGCTCCAAGCACAAAATCGTCCCACCCTGTAGTATAGTATTTTCATATGAGAGAGTCGGGTGGTCTTGGCAGAGAGCAGTATAGGGATGCCATAGAAAAGTAGTATGGAGAGGAAGGAGAAGGTCACAGTCTTTTGACAGGAGGCATGAGAGAGGAGAGGAGAGGAGAGGAGAGGAGAGGACAAAGGCGGTAGAGAAATCCTAGTTTCTGATTAAGATTTTTAGTAGTCTGGGTTACTTGCTGCTCAAAAGTGAGCAGGGGTCAAGCAGGATCCCCAAGTATTTGAATGATTGCACTGACTCAAGGGTTTCCCCTGTAAAACACTGAATAAGAAGTGTTCCATGGTGGGGGGGTCACCTTTGCAGAGGAGTTAAAAAATAGCATTGATTTGGTTTGTTTGGTGTTAAGGATTAACTGATTCTTAAGGAACCATCTCTCGAGTGTATGGAAGTCAGATTCCAAGTTTTGTTTAAGCCATTGGGTATCGCAGGAAGATTTGTATAAAACAGTATTGCCAGTGTAAAGATGCACCTGGGACCCACCACAGTTCAGGGGTAAGTTGTTTATAAATAAGGAGAACAAAAGGGACCCTAAGATTGATCCCTGATGTACTCTGTGGGTTATGGTACGAAGTGAAGAGAGAGCCCCTGATCATTTTACTCCATGGGAGTGGCCGATAGGTAATTCTGGAACCAGGAGAGTGATAGCTGGTCTAAACCCAATGCATGAAGCTCGTGTAATGGAAGGTTATGGTTCACCAAATCAAAGGCCTTAGTGAGTACTACAGATATGGCCCTGGTGTAAAGCCCTTTGTCGAGTGAGCCAAGGATATCTGAGGTTACCTTGGTGAAGGCCATGAGGGTGCTATAATTCTTTTTGAAACGTGCTGATGTTCAGATTGGCGGTGATGCCATTCCATATAGGATTCAAGTTAGTTGAAAATAAGTTGTTCTTGTATCTTCGCTAGAGGGCAGAGGATTGACATGAGTCTGAAGTTTTCAACTGAGTATGTGCCACCTATGTGTAGTGCAATGACTATTGCAGCCTTCCATTTAGAGGACACTTTCCCAGTGGTAAGAGACTTATTAATCAGGTCATGAATGGGAGCAGCAAGGGCTGAAGTGCATAGTTTTAGAAAATGAGGTTTCAAGGAGTTGAAACTTGGGGAACTATCTTCCTTTAATTTTAGTAATAGCTGCAATACTTCTTTGTGGGTGGCCAACTTGAAGTGAAACTCTGGGCGAGAAGGAAGCTGCCTGTGAGGGAGGTAGGAGGGGTCAAAATTTGGAGAGGAGGCAAAGCGCAAGGTATAGCTAGTGAGATCAGTGAAGAAGCAGTATAAACCATCCACCATAGATAGAGTGTCAGATAGGGTAGTACTCCCAACTATTAAGGTGTGGGGGGGAGACCATGGAGTTACCTTTAATTGAAGTGTTGATTTGCTTCCAAAATGCCTTAGAGTTACTGAGACATTTGGTCTGCAGGGAACTGTAATACTTGTGCTTGGTACTGCAGAACTTACTATCACATGAGTTACAGAGTTACCTAAAGGTCTGCCAGTTGGAGGGGTTGCCACTTTTCATAAATTTTTCGAAGCTGCATCCTGGCGGAACATGAGATGCCTCAGGTCCTTGCTATGCCAAGGTGCTTTCAAACCTTTTGATCTCCTTTATGAGAGGGGAGCATGTTGATCAATTATAGCATTCAGTGTATTAATAAAGTAGTCTAAGGCCTGGTCTATATCTGGCAAAGCTCTAATAGGTCCCCAATTGGCAGCAGAGAGAGATAACAGGAATGCTGATGAATCAAAGCAAGACATGTTGCTCACTTCTGTAATTTTAGGGGGTGGGTGTGGACATTTGTTACTCCATAAGCAGAGAACTGGAGAGTGATCACTGATGCTGTCAGAAAGTACACTAGCCGACTACACCCTATGAGGGTTATTGGAGACTACCCAGTCCAGTAGAGAGTGATTACCTGACTTTGTATTCCATCTAGTAGGTTCAGAGATATGTTGGGTGAGGTTGGAGTCAGCTAATGCCGAGTGAGCTTTGCTTTTATTTTGGTTCAACCTGTCAATATTGAAATCTCCACAGATTATGAGATCGTAACTGGGGAGTGTGACGCTTGGCCAACTGGTTCTGATCACTCTATGATTTTTTTAATATAAAAATGTGTTATTGAGTGTCTGTCATGAGACAGCCTGTGGGATGATCCCCCCCCCCAAAAGGTTTCAGCTACAAAATGTTACCCGGAAAGACAGGAGATAATTAAAGACAGAGAGACATAATTAAGGGTCTCCTGTTTATCTGATTTAATTGTAGCTGACCAGCTGCCAGGATAGAGATCATAAACTTTTATGATGTTTAGAGGAAGAAAACAGGTTGTGTCACTTTGGTGCTAAGTCATAAAGGTTCTTTGATGTCTTTGAAAAGCAGGAAACTGCTCATGGATTAAAGAAGGAACTGGAAAATCACAGACTTGATTGGGAAGTCATATGGGGAAATTAGTTTTTGCTGATGTCACCTATTTAATATACCTCCTGAGTGATAAGACATCCTGGTTGTATAATTTTTAATAAACAGAGGAGGAGCTAGGTTACATCATGGAGGAGGCAGGTTCAAAGACAGTTTTTAATTATGCTGTGGCTGACCTTTAGACACATTCCTGTTTGGACTCTCTTGACAACAACATCTAACTAAGCACTGTAGGAGGGTATACATTAGATAGACAAGTCTAAGTGTACTGTGGTAGGAGATTATGTTTGTATTTTTAACCTTGTTCTTTTAAGTGATTGTATGCTTTGTGATATATTGTTCTGTGTTTACATTTTACATTTTTATCTATTTTTAAGTAAACCTCTTATTTTAAAGCGATAGCTTGGTGTGCCTTCAAAATTCTTTCTTTGACAAGTGAAGCACATATGGTTAAAGTTGACACTGTGCATAAGCTTAATGGTATACCAAACTAGGAAAAGGTAAGAATTTATCTAAGGTCTTTCATAGAGTTTTAAGGGTTCATTTTGTACCTGGTTTGGTGCCCTTGGTGAAAGATATTTGGTAATCCCCGAAGAGCAGAATTATCTGAGCCTGTACATTTGGGTACGCTAACATAAGGTTCATGTTTGAATCCCTCCAGAACTTGAGACCAAAGGTGATTCGGACCCACAAAACAGACAGGAAGGTTACCCTGTTCTGTTCCTGTTCACAATACTATGCTTGGAGGTTGGCACTGTGGAAGCAGAGGGCCTGACCTGCTGAGTGGGGTTGTGACAGATTTGGTTGGCAGCGGTGCTGATAATCTTGGTAATACAAGCTTTTATTGTTCAGTGTGTCAGCTTAATACTGTCAGTTCACTTGCAAAACAAGGCAGTGATTTATTTTTAAAAAAGGAAACAGAACTATATCACTTGGCTTACAGTCAAGTTCCTACTTGTTTTATTATTTTTTTTAAGTACAAGTTAGAGTAGCCGTAGTTAGGGAAGAAGATGGCTTACAACTAGAGTGGACATACTGTAGACTACTTAAAGCAGTTGCACAGGGACAGAGGAGTCCTGTACGAGGTGAAAGCCACCAAGCAGAACCTTATGAATGCCCTGATGGTAGCAGATACCCAGAGCATCAAGTCACAGACAGTGACTGTAAGGGACCGAACCTTGAGTGTGGAAGGGCTAGTGGCCAGTGCAGTGTCCAGATCCGGTGAGAATGACAGCAGGGCCTGTGCCAGTGAAGGGCCACAGCAGCAGGGGAAGGTCACCAGTATTCTGGAGCCAGAAGTAATCAGGCTGCAGATTGAGTTGCACAGAATGGAGCTGGAGTTCCAGAGGGAGGCACAGCGAGAACACCAAGAGGCAGAGCGTGAACAATGAGAGGCAGACCATGAGGAGCGTGAGCACCAGAGGAAACATGAACTGGAGAAGCGACTCCAACCACCCGCACCAGAGCAGATAAGTGGCTTGGATTTAACTGGGACTACAGGACTGGGTTACAAATTGAATTCCAAATTGATAGCCGAATTTAAAGAGGGGGAGGATATGGATGCCTTTTTAATTCTTTTGAAAAAGTTTATATTCAAGCTAAAATTCCTAGGGAGTCCTGGAGCTTCCAGCTATCCCCGCTACTTACTGGGAAAGCTCAGGATGTATTGGGTCAAATGGACAATGAGGACAGTAATGATTACAGCAAACTTAAAGTTGCACTGTTAAAAAAATTTGAATTAACTGCTGAAGCATAAGAAGCTAAATTCTGTAAGCTCAGGAGAAGCCCTGACATGAGCTATGAGGAGCTAGCCACGAAACAACGTCAGTTTTTAATATGTTGGTGGGAAGGAATTGAAGCAAACTCTGTAGATAAAATTGAAAATGTGATTTTGTTAGAGTAATTTTATTGGGCATGCCCAGCAGAGCTGAAAACCTGGCTGGAGGACCAAGACCCCAAAACAGTGTAAGATGCTGCTGAACTCTTGGACCGCTATGCCAAGAGAAGACCTGCTCTGAGAACAAATGGGATGGGTATGGCAGTGCAGAAAGGGAAACACACACTTTCAGGGCAGCTAAAACCCTCACTGCCTCCACCAAAACCAGTTAGCCCCAGGTTTCAGAGAAAAGATTTCTCTGAGAAAAGAAATGAATGTTGGTTGTGTAAAGAAACTGGGCATATCGCCAGACAGTGTCCCACAAGGGCAAGCAATACGCAACATGGGGCTAAGAAAGAAGTGGGTTATTTGTGTGTCCCTGGAAGCATGCCTGTGAACATGAGGGAACACATGCACCCAGTCATGGTGAATGGTGTACAGACGCAAGGGTTAAGTGATGCAGGAGCATTCCTGACATTGGTAAAAGGGAATCTGGTATAACCTGGTCAGCTTATACTCAATAAATATGTCACTGTACAAGACTTTACTGGTGCGGAGAAAACATTGCCCCTTGCTAGTGCTCTTCTAGACTGGGGTGAAACAGGGGGAACTGTGCAACAGGTGGCTGTAGCCAAAACGTTAGCAGTGGACGTCATCCTTGGCAACAATCTCTAACAGGGGATGGTGCATGCAGTTACCTGTAGCCAAGTAGCCAGGGAAAATTGTAGTTCCCTGAACCCCACAGAAGCCATTGTGGAAACCACTGTGAGGCTGGTTCCCCAGCCTGTGTCTCCTGATATGGAGATTAATGAAAAAGGGGTAGAAATTTCCCCAGTAGCAGTTAACCACACAGCTACAAAGGGTTGCTCCAAAGAGAGAGGGGTGACCCATTGTCAGAGGGTTAGGGATGACAGTGATCCTGAGTGCCCTGATGCTAGTGCTAGGGTCCCTAGTTTAGAGACAGAAGGGGACCTGTCCCATGCCTTGGGAATGTGTGAGGAGTTTGCAGTTGCTCAGAGAAGTGACACTAGTCTAGAGAAGCTGAGGACTTGGGCAGACTCTGATGGAGCACAAGGAGGTGACGGTAGACATAAGGTTTATTGGAAAAATGGACTGATGTATACTCAGGCTGTGCAGACAGAGGGAGGGAGGGGTGCTGGGTAGGCAGCTTGTCATTCCTCAGGGGTATCGTGAGCAGTTGCTCAAGATTTCACATGATATTCCCTTGTCTGGTCATCTGGGAATCAAGCACACTATGCAGCGGTTGGCCCAGAATTTCTATTGGCCTAACTTCACCCAGCAGGTGAAGGAGTATTGCAGGTCTTGTTACTGGTGCCAAGAAATAGGGAAGGTGACCAAGAAAACCCAAGCTGCCCTGATTCCATTGCCCATAGTGGAGGAGCCATTCCAGAGGGTGGGAATGGATATTGTGGGGCCTTTAAATACCCCCAGCTCCTCAGGGAAGAGATTCATCCTGACTGTGGTGGATTATGCCACCCGGTACCCAGAGGCAGCCGCCTTATCCTCACTGAGGACAGACAAAGTGGCAGATGCCTACCTTGGGATTTTCTCCCGTGTTGGGTTTCTGCATGAGGTTATCACCGATCGAGGGGGTTCCTTCATGTCAGACCTGATGAAATGTTTGTGGGAGAAGTGTGGGGTGGTGCAGAGATGCACAACACCATATCACCCACAAGCCAGTGGGCTTGTGGAAAGATTTAATAGTACCCTGAAGTCAATGCTCCGGGTGTTTGCCGAACAGCATGGGAGGGACTGGGAGAAATACCTTTCCCACCTGTTGTTTGCATACAGGGAGGTGCCCCAAGAGTCAACAGGATTTTCCCCCTTCAAACTCTTATATGGACGCCGAGTACATGGGCCCTAAACTTGATCCGGGAGGACTGGGAAGGCAAGCATGCCACCCAGGGAACTCCCATAGTGGATTACGTCCTTAAGTTTAGGGAAAGGCTGAAGGAGCTTATGGGAACAGCCCGGAGCAACCTGGCAGCTGACCAACAGAAACAAAAAGTGTGGTATGACTGCAGAGCCAGAGCTCGTTCGTACATGGTGGGCCAGGAAGTCATGGTCCTTATTCTGGTCTGGAAATACAAGCTGCAGGCTGAGTGGGCAGGACTGTACAAAGTAGTTAGGAAGGTAAATGACGTGAACTATATTATACAGTTACCTGACAGAAGACAGACAGGAAGGATGTACCATGTCAACATGATGAAGCCATATGCTAATAGGGCTGACATGGTGTTTGCAGTGTGTAGTCCTTGGGAGGGGACGGATGAAGGAGACCCCCTTCTGGACTTGCTGAAAGAAAGCAAGCGGGAGTCCTCTGTGGAGGCAGTAAAATTGTCTCCCCAGCTGGCCCCGGACAAGATCCAGGAAGTAAGGAAGGCTTTAGCAGACTTTGCCCCATTGTTTAGCGCCAAGCCTGGGCTAACCTCCTTAGTGATGCACGATGTGGAGACAGGGACACAGATGCCCATACAGTGGGCAGCATATCGGGTGTCAGAGGCTGTCCAAAAGGACATTAAGAGGGAAGTGGAAGAGATGCTGGATTTAGGGGTAAGCCAGAGATCCCACAGCCCCTAGGCCTCACCCATAGTCCTTGTGCCCAAACCAGATGGCTGTACTAATTTCTGTGTGAACTATCATGGACTGAATGCAGTCACAAAGTCAGTTGCCCACCCGATGCCCTGGATGGATGAACTTCTGGACAAGTTGGGAGGGGCAACCTATCTTATGACTATTGATCTGACCAAGGGGTATTGGCAGGTAGAGTTAACGGACAAAGCTAGGGAGAGGTCAGCCTTCATCATTCCAATAGGCTTATCTGAATTTAAAGTAATGCCTTTTGGAATGAAGAACGCCCCAGCCACTTTCCAAAGGTTGGTGAACCAGGTGTTAAATGGTGCTGAGGAATACGCCGTGGTGTACCTGGATGACACTGCCATCTTTAGTGCCAGCTGAGAGAAACACCTGTCCCACCTTAGGGAAGTGCTGGGCAGGATACCGAGGGCCGGGCTCTCTGTCAAAGCTGAGAAGTGCCAGGTAGCCATGGGAGAAGTGGCATACCTCGGGCATGTGGTAGGCCAGGGACAGCTCCCTTCTAACTAAATAAAAATAGAGGTGATCCAGGCATGGCCCAGACCAGAAATGTAGAAGCAGGTCAGGAGTTTTCTAGGAACAGCAGGGTACTATAGGAAATTTGTACCAAATTACAGTGCCCTGGCTACTCCCCTATCTGACCTGGTAAAGAAAAGGATGTCAAAGAAAATTACCTGGGGGTCAGCCCGTGAAGAAGCCTTTACCAAACTGAAGGAGGCACTGTGCAGTGCTCCTGTATTTACAAGTCCTGACTATAGCAAACCCTTTATAGTTCAGACTGACACCTCAGATGTGGGTATTGGGGCAGTACTGAGTCAGACATCCAGCCAAGGGAAAGCTCACCCGGTAGTGTACCTGAGTAAAAAGTTACTTCCCAGGGAGCAGGCATACTCTACTGTGGAAAAGGAGTGTCTTGCTATAGTGTGGGCCCTAAAGAAGCTAGAGCCATACTTATATGGGAAGTATTTTGTGGTACAAACTGACCACAACCCCCTGGTTTGGCTGACGCAAATGGGAAAAACTAATTGAAGATTGTCAAGATGGAGTCTTGCTTTGCAAGGGTATGACATGACAATCTTACATAGGGCTGGAGTGAAAAAACAGAATTCAGATGGCTTGTCATGCATCTATGAGGAGTGAACTGATTTAGGAAGCTTATCCCATGCAGGGGGTAGAGCTCCCAAATTCAGTCTAGGTAGGGAGGATTGTGACACTTGGCCAGCTGGTTCTGATCGCTCTATGATTTTTGTAATATAAAAATGTGTTATTGAGTGTCTCTCATGAGACAGCTTTTGGGATGACCTCCCCCCTCCCCACCCCAAGGTTTCAGCTACAAGATGTTAACCTGAAAGCCAGGATATAATTAAAAACAGAGAGACATAATTAAGGGTCTCCTGTTTATCTGACTTAATTGTAGCTGACCAGTTGCCAGGATAGAGATCATAAACTTTTATGATGTTTAGAGGAAGAAAACAGGTTGTGTCACTTTGGTGCTAAGTCATAAAGATTCTTTGATGTCTTTGAAAAGCAGGAAACTGCTCATGGATTAAAGAAGGAACTGGAAAATCACAGACTTGATTGGGAAGTCATATGGGAAATTAGTTTTTGCTGATGTCACCTATTTAATATACCTCCTGAGTGATAAGACATCCTGGTTGTATAATTTTTAATAAACAGAGGAGGAGCTAGGTTACATCATGGAGGAGGCAGGTTCAAAGACAGTTTTTAATTATGCTGTGGCTGACCTTTAGACATATTCCAGTTTGGACTCTCTTGACAACAACATCTAACTAAGCACTGTAGGAGAGTATACATTAGATAGACAAGTCTAAGTGTACTGTGGTAAGAGATTATGTTTGTATTTTTAACCTTGTTCTTTTAAGTGATTGTATGCTTTGTGATATATTGTTCTGTGTTTACATTTTACATTTTTATCTATTTTTAAGTAAACCTCTTATTTTAAAGTGATGGCTTGGTGTACCTTCGAAACTCTTTCTTTGACAAGTGAAGAACATAGGCTAAAGTTGACACTGTGCATAAGCTTAATAGTATACTAAACTGGGAAAAGGTAAGAATTTATCTAAGGTCTTTCATAGAGTTTTAAGGGTTCATTTTGTACCTGGTTTGGTGCCCTTGTCGAAAGCTATCTGGTAATCCCCGAAGAGCAGAATTATCTGAGCCTGTACATTTGGATACACTAACATAAGGTTCACAGTTTGAATCCCACCAGAACTTGAGACCAAAGGTGATTCGGACCCACAAAACAGACAGGAGGGTTACCCTGTTCTGTTCCTGTTCACAATACTGCACTAGGAGGTTGGCACTGTGGGAGCAGAGGGCCTGACCTGCTGAGTGGGGTTGTGACAGGGAGTTCAGAAAGGGGTGCTATAAAGGAGTGGAGGACACTATTAGCTTCCTTGGGGAAGGTAGATACAACCTGTGATAAGTCTTTTGATAAAATCCAGGGTTAAGGTGAGGAAGATGCATTCTGCAAGGGGAGGGGCAATGCAGGTGAAAGCAACCTCAGAAGCTGCAATGCTGGATCTAACATCAATGAGAATGCCACCCCCTTTTTTACCTGATCTGCCTAAAGCAGGAGTAGCCATCCAGAGCTACTTCATGTGGTAGGGTGCTAGGTTTCAGCCATGTCTTGGTGATACCTAACACATCAGGGTTGTGGAGCGTAACTCAGGTCTCTACCTCAGACATTTTTAGGCACAAACTCTGGGCATTTATGTGGGCTGTCTTCAGACCCTTGTTGGAGGGACAGATGTGGTCTAATGGGGTGAAGGGGGCACAGTGTGGTCCACTAGGTCCAAGGTTCAGTTTGACATCACCAGCCAGAATAGTGAGCATGAATAAGGGTGATAGTTTAGTGAATGAGCGGCTGGGGGTGAGCTGAGAGAGAGATTGTGGGCATGCCATGACCCGAGGGAGATGGTTTCTTTTTTTGATAGAAAAGAGACAGGTAGGAGGCAAGGCAGAGGTTTGAGGTATTCCAATTTTGGAGGTAGAGATGCAGGACCAGTGGGAGAACAGATAGTTCCTAATGCTACCAATTGCTCCAAAAGAAGGAAAGGATAATACAGAGTAAGTCAGCAAGATGCCCAGTATTCGACATGATAGGAAGAGGTAGGAGGGTTAGAATAGCGAGACAGGAAGAGGGAGAAAAAGTAAGTGATCAGCTATAGTATGCAGCTGATAACTAAGACAAACTGCTAGAACTGAGGTAAACTATGAAGCTAGCTTGTTGATCATGTGAAAAAAGTTCTCTAGTATAGGGACTGGCAGGTCTACAAGTTCACAAGAGATGCAACAGAAATAGAACAGTCCAAGACAGGGTAGACGCAGTAGAACTTAATAATAGTTCCAACAAACTTAAAGTGTTTTGTCACATCAGCTAATAAGTTAGGAAAGAGACTGTGCTGGGTTGGAAAAGAATAAATAAAGAGAGACTGTGTTTGGTGAGACAAGAAATATTTGATGTTGGGGGAATCTGTCAGGAGACACGGAAAAGTTATCACTTAAAATACTTGTCTTTTCTAATTGTACTCATGGTAAAAGTTTATGAGGAGCCTGGACCCAGGGAGCCATACAGAGAATCTCCCCCACCAGTCTCTTCCCCTTTATTTACAGCTAAGGTTAGGTGACTGACAAGTACCCAGATTAAGTCCCCATACTTCAAATAGTCTTGCAGGGGCAGCAAACTGATATAACGGAACCCTAATTAACATGGAACTGCTGCCCGGCACAGGTCCAAATGAACTAGAAGTGCAGTGGTCTACGTTGAGTCTCAAGCAGTTTGTCAAATTATCTAGACCTTGTCTATGGCTACACAGGTTGCCCCTGTCCAAGAAGCCCCTCTACAGTGACCAGTCTGCTGGTCCATCTTGTTTTATATGTAATAGTTGGGAGGCTCACAAGTTCAGGCATGGCACAGATCATCCCAACTATCTAGGCTCCTAAACACTCCACCCTGTCCCAAGGTTCCCCACACTTCAAGCAATGCATCTGTAGTAATAGATAGGGATGCTGCATATTCTCTGAGGCCTATGCATAATATTAGGGTTGCCCCCTGTGGGTCCATGTTATCCTGGGTCACCAGTCACTTAAGTCAAGCCTAGTTAGTGTATAGAGGCATGGGTGAGCTCACGCCTAATCTTGTTCTGCCTTCCCCCCGGGAACCCGACTAACTTCTGCAAGTTATGAAGCTGTATAATGCAGTTCTCCAGTGCCAAGTCAGGGGTAATTTAAAAAGGAACTTTCATGATGATCCAAAATGCAAAATGTTATAGCTTATAGTCATTATACACTATTTTTAAGTGAAAAAGATGTTCCAGGACTAGAGGGCATGGGATGAAGTTGGAGGGAGGACGATTCAGAGGAAACGTGAGGAAGAATTTCTTCACAGAACGGGTGGTGGACAAGTGGAACACCCTGCCAGAGGAAGTGGTGGGGGCTGAAACAATCACGGGATTTAAGAATGCATGGGATAGACATAAAGGAATTCTGGAGGTCAGGGGTAAGGGGCAACAGACTTCTTGGAAAACATAAACTGAACTTACAAGCTCAAATGGGCAGACTGGGTGGGCCATAGGCCCTTATCTGCCGACACTGACTATGTATCTATGTATGTATCTATGTATATATGCAGTAACAGACCTGAAAAGGTGTGTGCATTTGTTATTTCTGGGCAAGGTTTACTCTGCCTTCCATAATTTGGATTTGTTTGTGAGCCCTGCTGTACTTGCCTTTGCTGTTCAGCTGCTGGGCTGCTAGCTTCTGACGACATCACTGTAGGATAGAGGAGTAACTCACACTGTGCAGTACCATGCAGTTGCAACAATGTTGCAAGGGAAACAAACCAGTATTCAGTGTACATACCGTGTTTCCTCTTCCCCAAAACACCCTGTTGGCAATGCATTATGCCAAAATCCAAATGCCCTATCAGTATGTTTGTTTGTTTTTTGTGAAATTGACTCTGCCCTATAGTGATGTCATCAGTACAACCCTGGGCCCACAGCAACACCAGGCTTGCTATAGAAGCTCTAGTACACCCTGCAGTTTTTAGCAGCTGAGAGTACAAAAACTAACTGCAGCAGACAGTAATGAAATGTAATTGTAGAATCAATGCAAGAAGGGGTAATTTATCTATGAACGTCAAAAGGACTGGGGAAGTTCCTCTTTAATGACCCTTCTGATCCCTCAGTATAAGACATTTCTCTATCACTTCTGAAACAGGGACAGAAGATCCTTTATTGCTTGAAGGTTAAGCAGCTGTCTCATCCTGGCCTCTTCGAATACTGGCTGTAGCCTCACTGCCTTCTTTCTGTTCTCTCACTGGTCCTCCTGGTGCTTTGGGCTGTATTGCTTGTCTATCCCCTCTTTGCCTCTGTGGTAGTGAGATAGTTATGCCCCTTCACTAGAAGTCCCTCTTAGCTTCACCTGCAGATTGATAGACTGCCACACCATCTGGAAAATGTGCGTGGAACATCACAGGAAATCGGGTTTGGAAGTTAATACTCTGTTGCTTCAGGGCCTTCAAGTATGGGGCACAGGCCATTCATCTGACCTTTATTTGGGGGCAAAGTCCTCAGCAAAGTACAAATGGGAGTTACCACCTCATGATCAACCCTGTTTTCCATGTTGCTGATGTAGAACTGCATGATTATACTGATCTTGGGTGTTGGTTTGCGGACATAGAAACATAGAAACTGTTGGCAGACAAGGCCTGCTAGGCCCATCCAGTCTGGACATGGACATGGATAAAGTGCCCGACAGATCTATTCATTGCTTAGGGCCAGGTCAGCAGGGAGGTCCAGTGACACATTCAGTAAAAGGTCAACATAAGCCATGATTTCCTGCCCCTCTTATTCTTCTGGTAGACTAAATATGCAGATGTTTTCCCTTGTAAGCCTCACTTCAAGGTCACACTTTTTTTTCTTCAAGAACCATCTACTTGCAGTATAGGGCCAGCATAAAGTCTACTAATTTGTCTTTTTTTTTCAGCAACCTCCATTAATACTATCTGCTGTTCCTTTTGCTCTTTTTGTACAGCCATGAATTCTGTGCAAAACGTATGGAACTGTTTTTTTAATTCAGCCCTAAATGCCCTCAGCCCCTGTAATATGAGAACGTTTGTTAGGCTCACTCAGTTAATTTTGTATTCTGCTTTGGGGAGAAGATGCCATGCTGCTGCTTGCAGAGGATGTGTGCCGATGTTACCTGTCTGCTGCTGCGGCTCCAGAACTGCACCTTATTGATCCTTTTATTTATTTTATTTCATGCCTCCCATCTTGCAGGATGCCTCAGTGGTGTTTTACACATCCCCGAAGGTAAGAGTTATCAAAATTTGAGGAAATTTAATACGAGAGGACTTGGAGCACGTTCCCTGTGCTGCTACTCCATCTATCGACTAACTGGAAGTCCTCTTTTCTATGTTTCATGTTGCTGATTTTAATCTTTGTTTGGCCCCACAGGTGTTGGATTGACTTTGCTAGTATGAATGTTCCTTAGGGTGTCAGCATGGCTCAGTTGGTAGCGCATCCATCTCTGGGCCAGAAGGTTGTGATTTCTAGTCCCACACCAGGACTGGGCTATACATAAATGCCAGCATCTCAGTGCAGTACTTTGGGATACTGTACTGTCGGGGCATGCCATACTTTGGATCAAATGTTAAACCAAGATCTCTTCTACCCATCTGTGGTGCTATCCTGATGGGTGTCTGGGTGGAAGTAAAATAACCGAAGACACTCCTCACAAAAGTAGGGAATTTTTTTATTGAAGAAAATATTACAACACCCCAGGGTCCTTAAAGAACTAAGAGAGGTGGTGGCTGAACCTCTGGCTATCCGGTTTAGCCGATCACTGGAAACAGGGGAGGTACCCAAAGACTGGAGGACAGCAGATGTAGTCCCCTTATACAAAAGTGGGAACAAAGAGGAAGCAGAAAACTACAGACCAGTCAGCCTCACCTCGGTAGTGGGGAAGATCATGGAAGCACTACTGAAGGAGAGATTGGTGGAACATCTGGTTGTCAATGGACTACAGGACCCAAGGCAGCATGGTTTCACCAGGGGGAGGTCATGTCAGACCAACCTCGTTGAATTTTTTGACTGGGTGACTAGGGAGGTGGATCAGGGGAGGGCAGTGAACATGGCCTATATGGACTTCACCAAGGCCTTTGACACTGTGCCACATAGAAGACTATTACACAAACTGGGGAATATGGGTGTGGGCAGGACAGTAGTGTGGTGGGTAGGTAACTGGCTGGGTGGCAGGACACAGAGGGTGGTGGTAAATGGCTGTCACACCACAGAGGGAAGAGTGATCAGTGGGGTACCACAGGGATCAGTGCTGGGACTGGTCCTATTCAACATTTTCATCAGTGACATTGCGTAGGATCTAGAGGCAGGAATTTCACTGTTAAGCTGATGACACAAAGCTCTGTAACAGAGTAGACACACCAGAGGTGTAGACAGAATGAGAAGCGACCTGCAGAAACTTGAAGAATGGTCAAGGGTTTGGCAGTTGAAATTCAATGCAAAGAAGTGCAAGATAATGCATATGGGGCACAAAACCCTGGCACAATATATCAGTTGGGGGTGAGGATATAGCATGCACCAAGCAGAAAAGGGATCTTGGGTTGTCATCTCTGATGACCTCAAAATGAGAAACAGTGTGACAAGGCATCAGGTAAAAGCAAATAGGATGCTGGGATGTATAGGCAGGGGCATCACCAGCAGGAAAAGGAGGTCATAATTCCGCTATACAAGACACTAGTGGGAGGCCCCACCTGGAGTACAGTGCACAGTTCTGGAGACCATACCTACGTAAGGACATAGACAGGGTAGAGAAGGTTCAGAGGAGGGCAACAAAGATGGTGCATGGATTGCATCACAATTCCTATGAAGACAGGTTGAAGGAACTGAACATGTACTCCCGGAGGAGAGGAGGGAGAGAGGGGATATGATAGAGACATACAAGTATCTTACAGGGAGGAACAGGGTGCAGGAAAACACTATTTTTAAGCGAAAAAGATGTTCCAGGACTAGAGGACATGGGATGAAGTTGGAGGGAGGATAATTCAGAGGAAACATGAGAAAAGAATTTCTTTACAGAACGGTGGTGGACAAGTGGAACACCCTGCCAGAGGAAGTGGTGGGGGCTGAAACAATCACAGGATTTAAGAATGCATGGGATAGACATAAAGGAATTCTAGAGGTCAGGGGTAAGGGGCAACAGACTTCTAGGAAAACAAACTGAACTTACAAGCTCAAATGGGCAGACTGGGTGGGCCATAGGCCCTTATCTGCCGACACTGTCTATGTATCTATGTAAGTGTTCATATAGAAATATCCAACAACAATCTAATTTTATAACATAAAATAACTCTTACATTTCATACAATGGCATCAAAAGAAACTTATTATAAAAGACATTGGTACACAAAGTATATTAGTTCCCTTCTTGTTCCAAAACAATATTCCTTCTTGCCCCTTTCCTTCTTGCCCTTTTCTTAATGGAAACTACTAATTTAAAGTCCAATTGATCTAGAGTCCATTTTGATGCCCTGTCTCATGTCACCCCTTCAAATAGAATTATTGGTAAAGCTCTCCACCAGTTTTCTACCAGGGAAGAAGGCATCATTGATTGTTCCTTTAAATATATCATTGCCACTTCTTTTGTAATATTCTCCACCAAGCCTCTCAAGGGCATCATTCTTTGTTGAATCACAAACTGGCATCTGTTTTGCCATAGGTATCATTTTATTACTGCAAAAACTACCCTTAAGGTCCCCGGATAAAATTTAGACCAGTCTGTACCAAATTTGCCATACACTAGCTCTGTATAAGACAATTTTCTTAATACAGGTATCCCCCATCTCTGAGCCAACAAGACCCATAGCTGTTTAATATATGAGCAGTCAAAAAACAAGTGCTGCATGGTTTCTGTTTGAGATATACACGTGGCTCTGGTACACAGCCTTTCTTCTATAACTTGGTGGGTATGATTCCCTCTTACGTTTAATTTGCTGCGGCAACACATCCGGATTGTGTCCCACATTTTCCTTGGTATCCTATTTTCAGAGAGCTGGCTTGTCAGACATCTTACTTCAATATCCTGAGGGCAATTAAAACAAGGACTTTAAAAAAAAAAACTTCCCCAAATGTTTGTGTAAAAGACTTTCCTAGTTTGGATTTGGCAATTTTGGATGGACACATCCCATTGCTTAATTTTTTAAAGATTTCAATTAAATATAGGGATGTCCCTTTGGGGATTAATCTAAATGCACTCCATTTTGGTGCTTCCCATTTATTAAAGAAATATAAGCTTCTAGCTTTTAAACTTATTGCCCATGCCATGTGATTTCCTACTATAAGGGGAATAATATTTGAATACTGTATAGCAGATTATATTTGTGGTCTTAATATTTTTGCTATATTAGCTTAATCGAAATATCAGCGAAAATAATCTGAATGCAAATATAATGGAATTATTGTGGTACCATCCATGTGCTGCATTATTTCATGTCTTAAGTTATTCACAGAAAACGTTGATACTTTTAAAATGAAGCGCTTTATTGAATAACAGTAAATTACTGTATTGTTAAGGTAGTGTTCTAACAAAAACAGTGTAAAAAACAAAATGATACATATGGCACCAGCACTTTCTCAATAAATTCTATGGTGGTTTCAACATTTGCCCAGTGATTCTCACTGCGGCTTACGTTCCACTCAATGGGGAACTGGTGCCGAGGGTGTGATGCTGAACTGCAGCCCTTATAAATTAATTGTGGGGGGAGCACTACTCCTTCTAGAGTGCAGGCAAGCACCACAGTTATCTGTCTTTTGTCCCACAGTCCAGTGACAGGGACTTGCCTCGCACCTGTGACCTCCAACGTCCACTCTAATACAGGGATCATATTGACCCCTGTTTCATCCATGTTAATCAACAGTTGAGGTCGGATCAGCTCCTGTGCACAAGAATTTGCAATTCTGGTCAAAAAAGAAGATTTTAGGTGGGGAAAGTCACTGGGCATTTTACACCCTGCTTTGGTCCCTTTTTGTTTACTAAATCCAATTCTATGAAGGTAACCCCATGTCCACTTGCTTAAAAGATCTAGGTGCCCCCCATTCTCAGTTAGCAACTGAGAAGAGTTGGCTTTCAGTATGCCAGCTGCTTCTGCATGTATGACCCCTGCATTAGCTATTGCTCCCTCAGCACGGAGGGATTTAAGAATTTTTTTCAACTGTTCCTCAAGATGCTCCTCTAGATGTGTTGGTCATCCTCGTGGTTTGCAAGGGAGGAGAGGAGACATGGTTGTGGGATTAAGGATCTTCTGGAGCTTGGCCAGGCAGTGAGACTTGAAACTGCGGACTGTACTCTCATTTATCCTGTTGCCTGTAGCACTCATGTGCTGGCGAAAAGCAGCCATCACTCCCTGCTCAGCCGCATACTTCCCCACTTGAAATCTATTCTCAGGTGTGTAATTCACATAGACAGAGGGCCTACTCTTCTTTGTCAGCAGTGGGGAGGCAACTGCAAGCTCCTTCACAACTGCTGCTGCTATTCTGAGGTCAACACCAGCACTCTTGGCAAGATCAGAACTGGACACAGTGCTTGCCTCCACAGGATACTTTCGCTTGACGGGCTGTAAGGAGCTGATCCATTTTAGAATCAACATGATGGCAACTGAGCAGCAACCGAGCAATTAAGCAGAACAGGGTGTATCAAGGGAGTGCTTAAAGCCTGCTGTGATCAATTTGGGATCCAGATCTTAATTACCCACAATGTACTTAGTATTTAATTCCACCGTACTTATTACAGTATTTGCCAGTGACCTCAGCGCAAATACTAGCGGGAGCGAATAAGTGCAGTAGCAGAGTGTCCGCTAAATATATTGAGCATGAATTCAAACTGCTATACAGTATATAAATATAGAAAAGAAAAACAAAATGGGGTTAAGCATATTCAGACACCCCTGACTGATAGGCCAATAAGTTACTGACCTTTTGACAGGATTCAGTCTGTTTCCCCACAATAACTGAAAACATAAGTTATTTAATCTAGCTTCCAGCTTTAGGGAAAGCGGGAAAACATAACTTAAAGTTAAGAAAATTGGAATTATGTAGGTTTTTGGCATATAAATTCTTTTGATTCTAGTCATGGGATTTGATTTCCCTTTTATACTTTCTCTTCTGCTTTCTCCAATGTTTATTGCCAAATTCCTTTCAGCTGTATTTAACCCTCCAAAAGAAATTCCCAATATTTGCACTGTATTGCCTGAATTTGAATGCCTTCTATATCTGGAATCTGTAATTCTGGTTTTATAGCTATAGAGGCTCCTATGCTCTTCTGTTTGTTTATCTTTGACCCAGGTTTGACAAGGTTTGAATAACACCTAATGCATGTATTCCTGATCTATGATCAGCTACCAGCAAACAGATGTCATCTGAATATGCAATTGTACATGGGAAATCTGTAAGTGTAGGGCTGGTCATATGTCTAAGGTTTCTATCTTCATTTAAAATCCTTAAAAGTGGGTCAATTGTGAATACGTATAATAGGGGGCTCAAGGGGTACCCTTGCCTAACCCCTCTCTTGATTGTGATGTGTGGACCTGTATATCCATTAACTAAAGGTGTCATAGAAGCTCTGTTGTATAAGACCTGTACACATTGCATAAACTGTTGGGGTAAGCCATATTTTTTAATACCTTTTATAAGTAGGCATGAGGAACGAGATCAAATGCTTTTGTTTGATCTAAGCTTATAACATATCCTCCTGCTGTTGGGCTGTCAAAAACTTCTCTCAATAATTTTAAATTGTCTATCATCGATCTTTGTGGTACTGCACAGGTGTGGGTTGGGTGTATCAAATTTGTAGCCACCCTTGCCAGCCTAGTGCATATAATTTTGTATAAAATCTTCCAATGGGTATTGATTAGGCTTATTGGCCTCTGGTTATTTAAATTTGCTTTTGCAATTTTCTTATGAAGGTAGATTAATATACTATCTGCCAGTGTGGGTGCTACCATATGGTACCCCTGTAGAATTGTATCGAAAATTATAACCATGTATTTTGTTAACTTTTCTAAGGTATTTTTATAAAATTCATTGGGGATACCATCAGGTCCAGGTGATACCCAATTTTTTAACTGACCTATTACAAATACAATCTCTTCACTTGTTACTGGTTGTATCAATTCTCTTTTTTTCTTCCTCTGTTAAACATGAGATATCCAGCTGATCCAAAATATCCCCTATGTTCCCAGAGTCTGGACCTTGTTGTCCAAACAGAGATTTTGTATGGTTAACCACCATGTTTAAAAATATCTTTGTTATCCTTCAGCCCTTCCCCCTCCTCATTTGGGAGGCAGTATGGCAGTATAGGCAGTATAAGGCTCTGAGCTGCAAATCTGGAGACCTTGGTTTGAATCCCACAGCCCCCACTTGTATACTGTGTGACCCTGAGCAAATCACTTAACTTCCCTGTGCTCCCAGGTTGCACCTGTAAACAAGCTTTCAGCATAGTAAGTCTCACCTGTTTAAAACAATTGAAAAAAAAAACATTTATAAGACAGGGCATGGACTTTATACCTATATGCTGTTTACAGCTGTCATAGGGGTTTACCGATTGGGCTGTACCTTTCATTCCATATTTCTGCTCCAAAAATAAAGGTGTTGCTCTTTCGTATCGATAAGTATACATGTCATTTTTTACTTGAGTTATTTGCTGAGAGTAGCCTAGCCCATATTCAGCTTTTAGCGAGATTAATTTTTATAACTGTCTCCTTTTCTCTAGGTATTGCATATATTTATTTGTATGTTTCAGTATTGCATTATGTTTGCAATACTTTTCTATCTCAGATTTTGTTTCTACCCACCACATGATTGGGTTGTCATATAATTCGAATACCGACAGTTTGGCTTCTATTACAGATTTAAATTCATTCCATTCT
The DNA here is from genome assembly GCA_016271365.2 of Neoceratodus forsteri. NCBI lineage: Eukaryota > Metazoa > Chordata > Ceratodontiformes > Ceratodontidae > Neoceratodus > Neoceratodus forsteri. The sequence continues at coordinate 368,879,406 of CM057451.1, read as the reverse complement.
GACTCCTCTTCTAAAATTTTGATATTCATCTTTCAGTGGCCGTGGGGGTTTATTTTTGGGCCTTCACAAGTTTATTTGTAACAAACAATGGTCAGATGTCTCTATGGGTATCACAAGCAATTTGTTACAAGGCAACCACTCTGAAATGAAAAAAAGGTCAATCCTCAAGGACGATCGTCCTCTATGGTATGTGTGAGCAGGTGGTTGTGGACCAAGGGTTGCTGCAGCTATTAATCTGGCTATTCCACACATATTCCTCAGATAATTTGAATTGTTGTACAGCTTTTGTGTTGTTCCAGTTTTATCTAATAGAGATAAAATGCAATTAAAGTCCCCTTCAAACAATATTGATTTAGTGGAGTATAAATAGGGTTGTATTGCCTTCAGTACCCCCACCCTCTGTGTTTTAATTGGGGGATTATAAATATTAATTAATCTCCACTCTTGGTGCTGGATAGACACATCTAAGATTAATATCCTACCGTGAATTACATCTATTAGCCTTGTTACTTCTATATCTTGTCTATTGAACAGAATCCCCACCCCCACACATGATTCCTCTCCTAAGGACCAATAAGAAACTCCATTAACCCATTCTCATGCTGCCTGACTTGCCTCTTTTAAAGAGTATAATCTGGTATCCTGTAAAAATAATCTATGTAAATTCAAGTTCTTTAGAATAGTGAAGGTAGTACGCCTCCTCCTAGGGTTTCTAATACTATTCACATTAGTGGTGCCACAAGTTAGCTCAAAGTCCAATGTGAAAAGTTTGTAGAGGTTCAAGTCTTTCTTCTTTTTCTTGTGGATTTATGTTTGAATCTTTTTTTCCTAGTTTTTCTGGACTCGCTTGAAGCCTGTTCAGTATCAGTCATAGGTTCAGGCTGGGAGGAGGAGGCTATCAAGGAAGTGTCAGAGTCCTCCTCTGTCTCCTCCCATTGTTTCCTTTTTGCAAGACGGGTATATCTGTTTTTGTTGGTATTTTTGTCTGTCTGAGATTTATTCCCCATTGCCTCTTTATTAGCTCTGCTTCTAGTTATCCTTTTTTGTGTCTTTAACTTCAAGGATGTTTCCTCTGGAGGAGGCATTGTATGAACTTTGACCTGTTTTAATGTTAAAGGGCCATCTTCCAAAGCTACATTTGGGGAATCCCCCTGTTGTTTTCCCTTTAAATTGGTACTTGCTGAAGATGTAGTACCGGAGGCCAGTTTAACTACTTCCATAGTGTTCATGGCAGCAGATTGTCCTTCATCTGGTAATGCAATGTCTGATAATGCAATATCTGGCTGATCAGAACCTGTTCCTTGTCCCGGGGTCTCTGTTGCCGTATTGCTCCCTCTTGATTGCTGCATAGATGCGTCTGTTCTACCAATGAATGTTGGACGGGAGCTGGCTTGCTGCTGTGCTCTAAACACCGTCTCACCTTGTTCCTTCCGTGTATGTGCAGAATTATTATGAAATGCCCATGGACAATTTCTAAACATGTGTGTTGTGGCTTCACACAAGTTACAGTCAGTAGGATTTGGGCATCCTATACCAGAATGCCCAATCCCTAGGCAGAGGAAACATTTTAATTTATCACATGCGCTGTTTAGATGAGTTTGGGCACCACATCTGAAACAAGACTTCGGTTGCCCACGGTAAAAAATGAATCCTTGATCCCTCCCGAGATACAAACAACTTGGTAAGTGCTGTACGGCTCCATTTAAGTGGGGTAGTCTCAACTGTATCCTCCACCCTCCTGTCCACAATTGTTCTGAATCTATAATGGCTTTCAGCAAACCTAGAACTGTTCACTTAAGTTTCAGCCATCTAACAATGTCCATTACTGCCACCCCCTCATTTTTGAAAAGCACTGTTATGGTTTTTATTGCTGGCTTTGTTAATGGTATCGCAATAAAAGGAGACCATAGTGGAATGTATTTGACTTGTTGGTACCTAAGCCAAAAGGTTTCCAGGCCTGCAGCAGTTTTAAAACTGAGATCGAAGTTAGAATCACCAGAAGTGTGTATGAGGGCATAAATTTCTGTAGGTAAAAACTGCAAGCTCTCTTTTACTAGTTTTTTCCCTACATACACCCGATCTGGAAAAGCCTCCAGCCCACCCTCTGTATCTAATTTGGACAGCATTCCTGCATTTTGCTGACTCGGGGGGGGGCATGAAAAAGACCTGTATAGGTTCTAGGATGAGGCCTTTGGTTCCCAGAAGGATCTTCCTCCTGCCCTGGGTTATTTTGTGTGTTGTTAGCTGAAGTGGAGGGAGTTACATTATCTGAGTGATGTCCTTCTTCGGTTTCATCCCTACTCCCCATCAGGGTTTTGGGGGGTCTGATACATCAGTAATATTATGGTCAGTAGGTAAACTCCTGAATTCAGAAGTTCCAGAAATTATTGGTATTTTAAGTACTGGATTCTGTGTGAGGTGCAGATCAGTTGGAATTTCTAATGGGTCCTAGATTTCTGTTACGTTTTCTTTTTGCACAGAGCTTTCATGCTATGGAGAAGACCATTTCTGGGTCTCCTTAGATTTTGTCCAGCCTGCCCCCTCAAGGCCTCTGTAATTGTAATTCCTGTAGCAGATACATTTTCATCAAAATCTGGGGGAAGTGAGGACTGAACCCCAGGTGTGGGGGGGCACCATGTTATTTACTACATTTATTCCCTCTGTTCTGGTTATTTCTATAAATTCTACAGATTCTTGCAGGGTTACATTAACAGGCTGCATCAAGGGAAAAGATTCGGTACCTGAGTCGCCCCGTGATCCAGGCTGCTTTTCCTCCAGAGTTGCAGTTAGTGTTTCAGGTTGTGGTTCAGTTGTTATTCCTGAAGTGTCCTGATCGAGTAGATGTTGCTGCTCGCCTGACTCCCCCTGCACATTGACTTGTCCTGCAGTTGACTGAGTTTCACTCTGTTTTGCCTCACCAATATTTGCCTGATTAGGCAGATTCATGCTGCCTTTTGTATCTTCTCTTAAATGTCCACTTTTTAGTTTCTCTTTTATTCTCAACTTTTGGCACATGCTTGAAGCTGCGTTTTTACTACTAGTCGCAAGACCTGGATTGTTCTCTATGTTTGTTTGCCCATGTTCAGTTGAACTTAATCTTTCCTATGGAGGCTGTGGTTCTTTTGATGTTGCTATGTCACTCGGCAGCTGTTGCTGTCTGACAGGTAATTGCAGCATTTTGACAGGAGCTGAGAATGCCTCTAAGTGCGCTATTTTCCCTTGCAAGTCCTTTTGCTTGGCTGCTATTACCATTTCCTGTTCTTCCAATTGTGATAACTCCAATTATGCCATTAAATACTCAGCATTATTATATTCTTTTATCTCTGTGGTAGAAATTGACTCTCCTATTTTTCTTTCCTTATTATCATCAGCCTCTTCTTCAGTGATCTCTTTTTCCTTTTCTTTTTCAGTACTTGTAGTCTCCTGTTGGCCATTCTCCAGTTCTATCTCAATTTCTTCAGCCTGTAGTGGAATCAAGACATTGGATGAGGCCTGCTCCCCTGTCTCCAGCACATTCTTCCTCTCCAAAGTCTCACCAGAAGTGGCCATCTTGGGAGATGGCCAGCAATTCCCCCAGTGGTGAGTAGAGGAATTTCCTCACAAAAGTAGGGGAATTTTTTATTATAACTTGAAAGCAAATAAAATACATAATAGTGTTACTTCACACAAATGATAAAAATAAAATTAAACATAAAAATTACATCATACACTAGACAACAAATACCATTTTTATATTCCCCAACTCTGTTCATAAATGCTGAAAATGACCCCCCCCCCCTTAAAAGGACGAGGGGAGTTATTTACTATAACTGTAATGATCAAATATAAATCTAAACAGTGTTTACTCCTGCAAAAATAAAAAAATAAGAGACATGAAATAAGTATTGCATGCATACATAGTCTATCTACCATCTAATCTATAGTTAAAAAAACACACACAATATTAAATCATTATACTGAAACGGACTCCCCCTTCACTCACAAATGGTAGGGAGAATGTATTCTACATGAAAGCAAATTATATACCTAATAGTGTGTTTTTTCAAACAAATCCTAATAAATAAAATTTTAACATAAATAAATATTACATCATACATTTCATTCAAAATTCCCTATTTGCCTCAATCTAGAAAAGAAAAACTAAATTAAAGAGGTACATTTCTCCACCACTGCTTTACTAGTTGTTCGGGGGCGTTATTAACTTCCTTCTGCTTAATGGTATGTAATATCTACGTGATCCATTGAAAAAGTTGTTCTTGAGGTAGGAAGAATTGCTATATTGACCATCTACATCGTGAATGCCATATATAGTATTTGAAACATGTAAGAATGAGTCTAACTGTGCTGGGATGAAAGCTTTTCCAATGTACTGGTATTAGCCCCAATAATAAGGTGTTAGGTGGAATATTATAAAAGGGACTCAAACTCAATAGTTTCTTGACCACTTGCCAAAAGGTAATGATATATGGACATTTATAATAAAGGTGTTGTATTGTTTCTAATATATGTGTACAAGTGGTCTGGGGCAGTTACGTTCAGTCCTATCTTTATGTTTCAGGTTGCCTTTCACGTTCAGTTTCTGATGTGTGCATAGCCATACAATATCCCACATATGGTAGGGGGTCCTAACATCTAATAACATACTTTGAATATCTAAAGCTGAGGTCTGAAAAAAAGGATGGAACGTGGAGGAACTGGGTCTGCATGGTGGAGTCATAAAATGATCTCCTGTCCATTTTAAGAACAGAGTTTTTAGTTACTTTCCATTGTTTAAGTTTTGCAATGCAGGAAATATAATATTGGGCAACATGCTGCATACACTTTTGCTTAGGAATGGGCATATCACTGTTCCAGTCTTGTAGAATCTCCTGAAAGTGGTCTAAAACCCAAGTCATCCATAAAGTGGGTTTTTGGGTTAAGATAGGTTTGATATTAGTGTAAAGAAAGATACTGGTGAAAAACACAATCGGGTTAATCATGCTAAGGCCTCCTTTTGTAATAGGTAAATATGTGAATGTTCTTTTAACTGGATAATGTCTGCTGCCTCATAAACATAAAAAAAACATGCATATAACTTAGTCTCCGATTGCTTAGGAAGGAAAAAAATGTGACTTACATGTTAAAAAATATGGATCAAAAATGTTTTAATAATATAATTTCGTTTTTTCTTACTCATGTTCCATCTATTCCAGGTTTTCACTTTTTCCATGGCTATATCAATGGCTTTTTTCCCAGTTCAGAGTGGCTAAATTGCCTGGACCAAAATAAATGCCTAGGATTTTCTGTGGGGTAGTTGCAGTTGGTATACCCATGAACCTGTCTATGGGTAATTGTTGGAATCCTATGGGAAGCAAACACTTTTACTGATAATAAAGTGGAACCAGAAACTAATTCATATTTGTACAATATATCTCATGTTGGTTCAATGGATTGGGAGTCAGCCAAAGTTAAAATGAGATTGTCCGCATATGCTAAGGTTTTTATTCCAGAGTTCTGGCTGGATATTGATAGCCCGGTAATTAGTTTGTTATTTTGTACTGCTCTTATCAGGAGGTCCAGAGCTAAAATATATAATGCTGGACTTATGGGACACCCTTGACGGACTCCCTTTTTTATGTAACAGGTATGACCTTTCCAGCCATTAATAAAGGGGTGTACTGAAGCTTACTTGTAACTTATTTTTAACCAAGAGATAAATTTGGGGGGAAAGCTAAATTAGATAAAACTGCCCACAAATAAGTGTGTGTTACTGATTCAGACACTTTTGTCTGATCCAGACACAGCACATAGCCCATAATTTCTCATTCTGTTCCTTTTGCCATAATTTCTCTAAGAAGAATTAAGACATCTGTTATCTTTCTCCCTGGGACTGAGCAGACCTGGGTAGAGTGTATGATCTGGGGTAAAACCATAGATATTCGATTACTAAGGTGTTTCATCAAGATTTTAAAATTACAATTTAATAATGAAATTGGCCTCCAATTATTTATTGCTACTTTGTCCCCTTTTTTAAATATAAAAATCAGTAACCCTTGAGAAATAATTTCTGGAATCTGTCTATTGTTTAACATAAAATTGAAAACAGATGTAAGTTCTTGCAATAATTGCTGTGCAATAATTTCCCCATAACATTCTACAGGTAGATCATCAATACCTGGGGCAGAACCTAGTTTAAGTTGTATTGTATTGTATAGCTCTTTTTTGTTTATTGGTTGCTGCAGAATAATGCCCAAATCCTTTGTTATTTGGGGTAAGTTTTGTTGGGAAAACCAATCTCTTATTTCCTTTCGCCGAGTTTTATCATTTGATGTCATAGGAGCACTAAAGGATGAGGTTATACATTCTTCTACAATTGTTAGGATTTTGGTATATTCTGTTTTAATATTACCAGATTTATCTTCTAAAAAAGGCATCATTTTTTATCTGCGTCTAGCTTGACAATCATAAAAAGGGTTAGTGAAAAAAGACTTACCCTGTGTTCCAAATTTTTGTTCCTGGGACAAAGTGGCTAGTCTATCATATTGAAATTGTATTATTTCACTTTTTAGTCTAGCAATTTGCTGTAAGTAGTCTCTATTCATAGAGTTCTGTAGAGAGATTACTTTATATAAATTGGTACGTAGTTCATTATAATGCAAGTTTTTGTACGTCCCTTTTAGTCGTCCTGCTAATTTCAAAAAATCTGTTAAATCAGTCTTTGTGTCTATCCACCAAGTCACCGGGGTGTCATAAAGAAAGTACACAGACTTTCTTGCTGCTAAGGTATATTCTTGGCCTTGTTTCACTTCTATGTCCTCTAGAAGGGTGATATTTAGTTTCCAATACCCCTTCCCTGATGTAGACTCCTTATAGTTAGCTATATTAATCTCTAAAACATCATTGGGTGGTCTGCATGTTTACAGAAGCTAAAGGTAAAGAGGGAGCAATAAAAAAGTAATCAATGTGGGATGATAATTTCCCTCTATGATAAGTATTGGATGGTTTAGGCTCTAGTTTGGAAAAGCCATCTAATAGTCCTGTCTGTAATAATAATTGGTTAAGAAACAGAGTGTCACAAAATACTTTAGTTGTTCGATGACCTGTGTCTGATGTTAACCTCCCGCAATTGAAATCTCCTGCACAAATAATCTGTTTCAAAATGAACAAAAAAGGCAGTATCATTTTAAACAGCTCGATCCTACCTGCTTTTGTCTGACCTGCATAAATATTTAACAGTCTAAAATCAATATTATTAAGTGTGATATCAAACAGTAAAGCCCGACCTGGGCAGATGTCCATCAAGTGTATGATTTCAGCATTAGAATCATTTATGCAGATTCCTAGACCACTACAAAGATCTTCATCTATGGACCATTCACTATGTCCCCAGAACCAAGCTGTTTTGGCTATGGCCATTTCTCTGGCAGTGTGGAGTCTAGTATCTTGTAAGAAAACAAGATTAAAATCCTGATTTTCAAAAAAGGAAAAGGTAGCTCCTCTCTTTCTGTCAGACTGTATACTATTTGTATTTAAAGATGCCACTTTAATACTGTATAAATCCATGGGAAAAAGGAGGATTTAGTTCATTTTAAGTGTCTTTCTTTTTCTTCTTCTTTTTTTTTTTTTTTGAGTCTGATCTTATTTTCCATTTTTTCCTAAGGTATGGTTGGGGTCAGATTTCTCTAGGTCTTCATGATCTGAGGGTACTTCCACCTGTGAGGAAGAAAGCAAGATGGCATCTGATTCCTCTTCCATCTCCATATCTCCCCATAAGAGAAGTGAGCAAGCGTTTGAAGTTTGTAAAGGTTCTGCTTCAGGAGCTGATGTAGATGGGGATTTTCTCATGTTACGTGAAGTCACCCGGAAATCCTCCTCTTCTTCTGCTGGAGTATCAGAAGCAATTGGTGGAGGGGGTGGGGGAGGCATCTCTGCTCCCGGGGGATTAATCCACTCTACTTCAGGGATAGGAGCATTTGTTAGTTGGGTGACCACTGTCACATCAGTTGGGGATGGAGGGTTATCTGGTATTGTTGTCTGTCTATCGGAGTCATTCCTATGGACAGATGTTTTCTTTTGAGAATGACTTGCTTTGCTGATGTAAAAATCCTGTTCTGCGAATTCCGCATTTGTATTATTGTGGGATACCCATGAACAAGTCATGAATAAATGACCTTCAGCATCACATAGATTGCATTTGGGAGTTGCTGTGCAGTGAAATCCTTCATGGCCCAAAGCACCACATACTGAGCATTTTGTTTTTTCACAACTGGGGCTAATGTGCCTCGATGATCCACATTTAAAACAAACTCAAGGCTGACCCTGGTAGAAGATGATCCCTTTATCTCTCTGCAGGAAGAAGCAGTTAAGGAGATGTTCAGTACCTTCCAAAGTGCTCCACAACTTAATTTTAAATTTCCACCCCCTGTCCAGAACCCCTCCAGATTTATAATGGGTTCAGGGGTACCCTGAATGTCACACCAATTTTCAAGCCAATACATTATGTCCGTCAGGTTCACCCCCTCATGGTTACTATTTTCAAGGAAGTTTTAGTAAGAGGAATGGCCTGGAAGTGTGTTCAGATAGCATCATATTTTGGGGCAGAATGAATAACCCAGAATTTATGCAGTAAATCTTCTGTACAAAAGCTAATGTCACACATTGTTTTATTTATTTATTTATTTCCAGTTGCATGTATTAAGGCATATACCTCAGACTGCAAAAAAAATATGATGTTTTATGATTTCTCTCCCTACCAAAAACCTGTCTGGTGGACACTGCATCTCCCCCCCCTCCAAATATCTTAGGCATACTGCATGCCTTCTTTTCACATTTTCCACCAGTTTTTGGAGTAAACTAGCGAAGATAGGTTTTTGCAAAGCAAGAACAACATTATTAGCATTAGCAGGCTGTGCAGGTTCTTGTTCAATCAATTGTTCATCTAATGACTGGTTAGATTGGTCTATATTAATGTTTAGCGGGTCATAGAAAATCTCCTTTCTGGTATCTGAAGGTGTTGGCAGAGGATTACCTGTAGGTTGGTGCAGTTTGGGAGCTTCAATCACCTGTGGGCTTGTAGAAATTTGTCCTGGTTGATTCAGTAAATCCTAATGGTCAGTGAGTGATGAATCCTAGATCTGTCCTTTTTCCAAAGGCTTTGAGGAACCTATATGCGTGCTGAAAGGTCTCCATTCTGGCGTGCCAGGCAAGGGGATATCTGGGTCTGGGAGACAGGCACCTGTTGTGGCTTTTTTCCAACCTGCAGATTCTAAAGCATTTTTGGGTGACCATTTTGAGTTTGTAGATGCCTCCTCTTTGTCGGGTGGTTCCGAGGTTTGATCCGGGTCCTCAGATGAAGCGCCAAAATGGAACATTTTCTGAAATGCCAATTTCTTCCCTGGAAGTGCTGGAGAAGTATTTGGCAACCACTTTCTTTTCTTTTCTTCATCAAGTTTTTGTCTTTCCAGATCATATTCTTGCTCAACATGTAGTAACTGCTCCTGCAGTTTCTGTTTTTCTCTTCCATAGTTTTCTGTAACAAGACCTCTGTTTTGGCAATAGCTTCTTCATCATCTCTTGGTGTACCTATATCAATCAAATCTTGGTCTGTCATAGTAAATCCTGATCTCTGGGCCCTTAATTCTCCCTCTGTTGGGCCTTCAATGTGTCTCTCCCCACCTCCAGGCCTCAACTGGCTGGAGTCCTCCATTCTGCTCACAGAAAACTAGGCCCTCTACTGACAGAGTAAGGGAAATTTATTGAAAAAGAATCATAAAATCACAAGGAAAACAAAAACACATCATAAATACTCATGGATACAAAGAAAAATGTCTGTACAAAGTAGCAAAACAAATAACAGTATATAAATAACTTAGAAGAAAAAATGTTTCCATAAAGTATCCACTTTATCTTTTGAAAATCTACGTGCATCACTTTCTTTAACAAATAGCAAACCTTCTTCAATTTGTGAAATAATGGTAGTATTCAAAACTTGTTATTGCTGCAATACAAATTAACAGCGTACCTGCCATAAAAATATTGGACATATGAAAAAAAACATTTAAAAGTACTTTTATGGTAGGACTTCCATACCCCAGTATAATCACCTAAAACAATGGTTTGATAAGAGATCGAGTCAGAAAAGGCAAATACCAATGTGAACTGCATCTGCCAAAATAACTGACTATGAGAAAAGTAATAAAAAAGTGAAGCATACTGTCCTCTATATTAAAACACGTACGTCTGGGGTAGAATCTCTCAGTCTGGAGTTTATATTTTAAATTTCCCCTAACACCCAATTTCTCTGAATCGAGATCCATGCAATATCCCAAATATGAGAAGGGATTCTGAAATCCATCAATTTATGCAAGGCAAATATCATTTTAGTAGGTATACATTCTAGTAGGTATACATTCTGGAAATAGTAAAACAATTTTTTTAACATCATAAAAAACAATGTATAGAAAGACTTTCAATGTAAAGACATCAATTTAGGGAAAGAGACTTTCCATTGTTGCATTTTTTTAATAGAGGAAAGTAGGCAAAGAGTCAGAGGATAGAATTTTAGGGGTCAATAAAGTCCATTTTACAAAATAATGAGACCAAAGAAATTGGGACCATAACTGCCACGATAAGGTAGCAGAAGTCCATAAATAATTAAAGGAACTAAAAAAAAAGGGAATGATAAAAAACAATAGGATTAATCATATGTACCCCTCCTTTATTAATGGGTAAATAAGTAATGTCCCTCTTAACCGGATTCAATCTATTGCCCCAGAGCATTTGAAAAAAGAGACTAAGGATTCTAGTTTTGAAATGCACTGGAGGAGGGAATATATAACATAAAAATAAAAATAGAGGAAGCAAGAACTGTTTAATAATCAACACCCATTTCTCCTTTCCAAATTTCCATCCTTTCCATCTATGAACCTTGTCTTCCCCTATTTGTAACTGTTTATCCCAATTATAAATAGCTAAATCACCTGCACCAAACCAAATTCCCAAAATTTTGTGAGGGGTAGAAACTACAGGAATCCCTAATGTAATTAAAGAGATAGGTCGTGCATGATCCAAGGAAAAAATAAAACTTTTTCCAACATTAAGCACAGCTCCAGAAAAAGAGCCAACATTTGAAAAAACTTTCAAAGCCTTTGTCAAGGAGGAAACATCCTGAACTAATAAAGTAATATCGTCAGCAAAGGCAATAATCTTTTCATGTGGCAAAAAGGGGGAGGGGGTATACTCCTGTTCCAATGTATTTGTCTGATCACAGGATCCAAAACAAAGGAATATAAAAGTGGGCTTAAAGGACATCCTTGTCTAACACCAACAGTGAGAGGGACATCAGTTCCAAAAAGTCCATTAACAGTAGGGACGATAGTAGCATTAGTATATAACAAGGATATCCAATATACAAAAGGTTTGGTAATACCATAATGCAATAAAAGGGGAAAAAGGTAATCATGGAGCACTTTGTCAAAAGCTTTAGCCTGATCTAAAGCCACCACAAACCCTGAAAGATTATGTCTAGTACTAGCTTCAAACAAGTCCCTCAAAAGATAGAAATTGTGCTGTATTCATCTCTTTGGAATAGCACAGGTCTGAGCTGGATGAATAAGAATGTCAGCAAACATCAACAATCTATTATTAATGATTTTAGCCAGAATCTTGTAATCACTATTTAAGAGACTTAGAGGCCTCCAATTAGATAAAAGTGTCTTATCTCCAGATTTATACAAAAAATGTAAAAGAGAAGTATTAAAACCATAGAGGGAAGAAGAAGAAATCAACATAGAGTTGAAAACTAGAGGCACAAAATAAGACATATATGACAAAAAGGTTTTATAAAAATCATTTGGTATGCCGTCCAGTCCAGGAGAGGTTCCAGTACTTAATTGGGCAATAACAGCTGCAACTTCTTGAGACAAAATAGTTTGTACTAAACATTGTGCCATGGATTCTGTTATTTGGGGAAATGGTGTAGTAAACCCAGAAAACGAGGGAAAATTAGTATCAGAAGTAGAATTAAATGTGAAACTAACAAGTTGCTGTACTACTGCTAACATTTCCAAATCAGTGGATACCACAGTACCATCTAATGTGGAAAGGTGAGTCATCAAGGTTTTATCTAACTCGGTTGTTTATACAGCATATGGATCTGATGCTGGTGTTTTCTTAAATTCCAAATCTAAACTCCATCTCCAAGGATTTGGCCGTATCATATTGATAGAGTTTCATTTGTTTCTTAATTTCAAAAATCTGAGAATTAAATATTGCATTATCACAGGAAGAAAGGGACATTAATTTGTATAATTGATTTCTCAAAAGAAGATAGTGCAAATAGTTAGAATTGGCTTTATGTCTGCCAAAGGAAAGTAAAAGCCGTTTGAGCTCCATTTTAGTATCTAACCACCAATCCAACAAAGAATCATAGGAACACATAATAGAGTCCCTGGCTGCAAAAAATATCTCAATGCTAGAAAAAAGATGAGGAGAATCTAAAAGGGACATATTTAAACGCCATCAATGATGAGGGAAAAATATTTTTGGAGGAACAGTAGATAAACTTAGAGTGCAAAATAAAACATTGTGGTCTGAGAATTCCGTAGGCTTACAAATACAAAAAATAGGAATAAGATATTTAGAAATAAAAAACATATCAATACGGGTAGCATAAATATGCCTATGATAAGTAGCCCCAGTCTCAGTTTTATGCAAAGTCCGGAAAGCATCCCTTAAACTAGCTCCAGAGGTAACATGTAACAAGGCATGAGAGTCACAGTGCATTTTCTTTTGTGTTGCACCAGTAATTTTAGTGTCAACACTACAATTAAAGTCACCCCCCCCCAAATAATATGTTTTTTAGTATATAAAAAAGGTTTAGTTTCGTCAACCAGTTCAATCCTAGTAGTTTTAATTTGAGGGGCATAGAGGTTAATAAGATGAAAAGAAAAGTCCCCAAGAGTACAATCAAGTACTAAAGCAAGACCAGATCGAATATCAATAAGTCTGGTAACATGAAATTTAGTAGATTTAAATAAAATACCAATCCCATCTGCGGCCTCTAGACCAGAAATCCAAAAAGAAGAGCCCCAGTACCATCGTCTTTTTATTTGTTCTACCTCAGAAAGAGAGGATAGTGTTTCTTGTGAGACCAAATGAATCTACATTAAAGGGAGTCAAAAAGGAGAGAAATCTGTTTTTATAAGCCTTTAAACTACAGACATTAAAGGACCCAATCCTAAAAAGCATCTAATTTGTATGGAAATTAAAGCCCTCCTTTAAACTGCTACTAGCTTTCCTTTTCTTCCCTTTTTTCCCTTTTTTTCTTTAAAAAGCTCAGTAGATTTACTTTCCTCATCTTCTGTAACCAGCTCAGACCTGTGAGAGGTATCTGATTCTAAATCAAAATCCCCCAAGTCATCTTGAAGGGGAGAAAAAATATTCTCCATAGGAATGGGACAGGGAGAGGGAGCTTTAAGAGAGAACCTAGTGAATCTGCGATTTTTAACAGTCTCAAATAAAGGAGGGGACATAGAAGTCTCAACAGGTTGATTGGGAACAACAGTCGAAGTGTCAGTCACTGGAATAGGAGGAGGAGCAGGGTCCTGTATGGCAGGCAAAGAAGGCTGAACTAGAGGGGAAAAAAATATCAGTAGAGTGTGATAAAGGGGAATCCTCAGAAGGAGCAGACTCAGGCTGTGAGACAGAGGGAGCAGAAAGAGTGGAATCCCGTCGTTTTTCCTGGGCCCTATAAACTAAATCATCCTGATCCCACCCTTCAGCCCTATTTCGTTTGGCCCAAGGACACTGATGAAATGCATGTCCTTTCTCATCACATAAATTACAATGAAAAATGTTTTCACATAAGTCTACAGAATGTCCATAGCCCCCACACAGAGAGCATTTTAACATATCACAAGAACTGCTAATGTGAGTCCGACAGCCACATTTATAGCAAGCTCTTGGTTGTCCACTGTAAAAACAAACTCCTCTGTCTTTTCCAAGAAAGAAACTATTGGGTAAATGGATGATATCTGAGTTAACCTGAAGTAGTTTAACTTTAAACTTCCACCCCCCAGTCCAAATGCCTTCCAAATCCAGAAGAGCTTCAGGAGGGCCTAGAATATCACAGTGACTTTGTAGCCAGTGATAAATATCAATGACATTCACTCCTTCATTACGAAACATGATAGTCTCATATCTAATTGTGGTCTAGTAAGAGAGATAGCAAAAAAGGGAGTCCATAAGGGAGTAGTTTTAAGAACTGAATATTTCTCCCAAAATTTTCCATAAGGGAGTAGTTTTAAGAACTGAATATTTCTCCCAAAATTTTCCAAACTGCTATTAAGCCTAAAACTGATGTCAAAAGAATCCTCCCCTGAGATATGGATCAGGGCATACAAATCAGAAGGAAAAAAGTGCATAGAACTTCTGAGTAACTGATTGTCTATATAGTATCTATCAGGTGGTAGAAGTTCTCCTATATCGCAACCTTACAGCATTCCTCCAAGGTGCTTGCTCTAATTTGTTTTAAATAAATCAGCCATAGGAATACGTGTAGTTTTCTCAGAAGTGCCCGACCTTGCTTCCCTTTGGCCAGACCCTCCCTGCCCCCCCTGAGGATGTACTAGGGCCAGATAAGGCCTCCACATTATCCTGCACCTGGTGCGCACCATTTTTAAAGGTTTTTTGAGAAAAAATATGCCCAGACTGTTTACCTGAGCTCAGGTCGGTGGCATGCTTTGAAGTAGAGGAGGAAGGCCTAATGTCCACCCAGTCCGGGTCCAGAATCCATTGCCCTGATGCCGTGCGAGCCCATCCCGACTTAGAGAGGGTAGTATCTGCCGGCCAATCCACGAGAAAGTCCGGTGAGTCCTGCACTAGTCCAAACTGTTGGCGCACCATTTGCAAGGTAGAACAGGCTGTAACGTTCGCTGAAGCTCCAGCAATCGGCTCACTCCGACCAGTCACCATTCCCGGAAGTTCCGGCTGAAAAAAAGGGTCCATAGCTGCAACAGGACCCGCAGAAATGAGAGCAATTGGTTCCTCTTATACAGAAGCAGGAATCAAAGGTTGTTCGTCTGAAACACTCACTTCTGCCACAATCTCCCGCACTGGTGATGCACCAGTAACCTCATAAACCATAACATTAAGAACTGTAGAACAAGACATCCCGACCTCAGGTACAGCATCCAGAATATCCATAGTCATTGCCATTTCAATCGCAGCAGGAGCCACCAACAGCACATCCTGCTCCATGCAAGGTTGTTCATCATCTGCCATCCTGCAGATACAGCGCGGCCCCCTACTGGCAACAATGCAATAGGGGAATTTCCCCGGTGTAATGGTCAATGTTCCCCTTCCCATAAAACCAGTTCATGCAACTGTGCAAGGCTCTGTGTGGGTGTTGATGTGTGAAATGGCTGCCACTACATGTTCAGCCACTTCGCTAACAGTCTAGCATTGCTTGTGCAGCACTTTGAGATGCAATGTGCATGAAAAGTGCTTTATAAACGCAGATTCTTCTTCTTAAGGGGTAGCATGTTTTGTCCCATCAAAGGGAGGTAGTTATACATGCCTTCATTAATAACACAGTGGGTACTGGGATCTGGGTAACATGTATGGGACGGCCCCCTCCCATTTTTTGTCTCATAAAAATATAGAAGTTGTCAGCAGAAAAGGACCTCTTGGCCCACCTAGTCTGCTCTAAAGTTCTCTACCTACTGTGTAACCTCAGACCCTACTCTCTGCTATAATGGGGGTATAGGCCCTGATCTCTGGATTAATCTGATCATAACCCCTTTTCTATGTTGGCTTGCACTTGCGCGCCAGCCAACATCTTGTAGTAGTAGCAGATTTCAGAGGTGCGTCAGTATGGGCGAATGCAGGGCATGCATTAGTAAGTGCATCCCTCATTCCCCAATAAGCCAGCATGCAGGTGCTCACACAAGAAATATGTAAAGTGGTCAACACATGTAAGGAAAGTGCTGCTGCAATGACAGATAAGTTCGTCATGCAGCGGCACAATAACACGCCTCCTGATGTGCCTTTCCTGGTGGAGTATTTCAATAAACATGGCCACACTGGGAGCCCACCCCAGTGTGTACACCACCTGTAAAAAATGAAAACTGTCCACGGTGTTCCTCTTTTTTTTTAAATACCTGAAGAAAAAAAAAGCGATTCCCTCGCGGTGAGTCCCCAACCCGCTGCCACCCTCTCATGCAGCCCACCTCCCACTCCCCCCTCACCCCATACTTACCCTCTGGAGCATGGTACAACAATCTTCGTGGACTAGGAACATGTCTGGACTCTTCAAAGCCAACCGTGAGCTGAAGAAATGCCAGTAAGCTACAGTATATAATGGCATAAATGGGGGTTTTCCAACTTTGGTACATATTTAAGCCATTTTTTTGGAATTTTGTCTCCAAATTTCAACTTGGGGTGCTTGGGAGCCCACCTCATGAACACATGCACTGTCATCTCATTACTCAGCCCCGAAAGGACATTTCACGGTCACTGTGTGATATCACCTTTTAGGACCGATTAACGAAATGACAATACCACTGTTCATGAGATGGAGTTCCAAAAGCCCTAGCTTGCAAATTTGGTGGAAAAATTCCAAAAATGACTGTGTTATGAGTGCATTGTACAGTTTCAATGCACGCCCGTAACTTTGACAATTCTTAATATTTTCACTCCAGATTTTCAACATTGCCCTTTTTCACACCTGTTTGTACAGCTGTCTTTTTCCACATCCTGTCTGAAATGTGTTTTTGCACTTGTGGTGCACAATGGCACGGTCACTGAGGGAAATCAATGTTCTGGCCAGATTAACAAAATCACAGTGACACTTTTCAAGACCAGATTTCCCAAAATGCCTATGTTGAAAATTTAGTTATACAAATCTCCAAAACAATTGTGTTACAGGCGTGCATTGTACAGTTTCTACATATGCTCGTGATGTCACCAATTTTTCATATTTTCACTCCAGATTTTCAACAATGCCATTTTTTTACACCTCCTCATGAACAGTGCAGCTGTCATTTTTCACATCCTACCTGAAATCTGTTTTTGCACCTGTGGCGCCAAAATGCACAGTCACTGTACAAAGATCACCTTTCGTCAAACAAACTCATAGTGCCACTGTTCATGAGGTGGGGTCACAAATGGCCCATGTTGAAAATTTGGAGTGAAAATACCAACAAATGCCCTGGGCATTAGGGTTTCTACCCATACTGGTCCACCCTGTACAGACTGACAGGTATCAGGGGTATGACTTGCCATTGCCGGCTGTAATGCTCACGCCATTCAACCCCCCCCCACCCTGCAGCCAGTGACAGGCGTCAAGGTGTGCCTTGAACTCTTCAGCCCCAACGTTCACCCCATTCTCCTACATTGCACCTATGTCAGTATACTTCCTTCTGGAATGGGGTGAGCGTAAGGCTCGAAGACCCTAAGGCATATCATAGCACTTGTCAGTCTTTGCGGGGCAGGGTGAGGTGAAATGTCATGAGCATTATGGCCAATGACCCAAAGGCACACCCCAATGCCTGTCACTCTCTGCATGGTGGGGCTGGGGTCAGCGTCGGTTCACTACTTCATTGCCAATCCTATTGTGCATCTCTCTAACTTCTGCACTACTAATGCCAGTGCCAGCAAGCCAGCATTCAGCATTGACAAATGTTTGTTTTTGTAAAGTATGCTTTTTCCTCCAATGTCGAGCCAGCCGCCATCACTCCACACATGCACCGGCTCAGCCCGACTACACACCACAGAATTTACCTCTCTCCCAAAGACCCTCAGATTACCCCCACAGAGGCAGGGCCACTGGAGGCTCCCTTCCCCCTGATGGAGACTGAATGGAATGATGAAAGCGAGAGCCCAGTCAACAGTGTGGGGACAGGCATCACTGTGTGGCGGACGGACCTCCATTTTCCATTTTACCCCCAAAGAGGCGTAGTGGAGAATGACGTGGGAATGGCAAGCCATATGTCTGCCATGCCTCCCAGATGAAATAAGTCCCAGCTGTTGCACCCCTGGCTGCCAGTAGGGGCTGCTTGAACACCGGTGACCCCTCTCAGAAGAGGAGAGCAGTCCATAGGATGCTCGATCCTCCGCCTCCAGCCAGCCCATGATGTCCAAGGCTTATTCCCAAACTTGGGTCCATTAGCGTCCTGAGCATTAGCGTTACCTCTGCACTGGCAGGCCAGCCCTAATTTGATCATAACTTATGGAAATAGGAATGACAGGTGGGTTCCTGCCAGCATCCTCCTCACAGCTCAGTCTTCTGCAAGTGCCAGGGCCTATGTGCACCAAAGATTTTCATAATGCAAGTTAAGACTAGTCATTTGTTTTTCCTTTGCACTTACACCAAAGGGTCAGTTCATTATCAAAGATCCTCAATCTCCCCTTCTTATCTGAGCAGGGGAAACTGCACATATGTTACTGTTACTAACCGAAATAAGTTAGGGGATCATTTAGTCCCTGTTGGGCAAAGTTTTTATTGTTTAACTGAAAGGTCTCCCCCTTGGTCCTAGAGGAAGCCTCATAAATACTGGAATGTTATTGTCTCTTGGTACCTACAGGTCAAATAAGATCTGCACAACAAACAAAAGTGTGAGAGATGAGGGAGGTTCTGTGCTATATCCTCTATGCTTTAACTGCAGATGCCTGCGATGTGGCTGACAGTCATGCAATAACCTGTAATGTCAGAGGTTGGAATTTTCGGATCAATAGAAAGGTATCAACCCATCTACGGTGGCTTCATACACTGGTAACTTTCCCCCAAGAAACCTGTCTGTTGAAAGTAGAAACTTATAAACTAAACAGACAGAATGGATAGGGGCAGAAATCTAAGTTTGGCAGCTGTGAAAAAATGTGGAGTGTCAATCCTGATTCATAAGAGCTTAAATTGGTCAGTGTATCGAATCATCAGGGACAAGGAGGGCAGATGGGTATTAGCTGAACTAACTACCCCTGGGGGCACCCTGCTGCTAGCAAGCCTAATGTAAATGGCCCAATCTTTTTTCATAAGAGCTAAGTGCCTTCCAGGGCCTGCCTTAGGGCATGTGGCACCACTAGGCAACAATGCAAACAGTGCCCCTCCCTTGAATTTTTTTTTAAGTCTTCACCCCTTCCCCCCCCAAGAAATATGAGATTCCTAATGGAAGTTAACTTACTTCAGAAAAAGTACTGAATTATTTACCTAAGGGGTGGGGGGGGGGTGAAACAGCATGAAATCCCTTGAGGGAAAGAAGATGTTTCTTCAGTAAGCTAACAGATAATTATATATTTGAGAGCGGCTCCTGAGTAAACAGTGTTCATCTAATCTTCCTATAACTTGTTATACAAAGATTATTATCTGCATTCATGTCTTCTCTGCTTTCTTTTGATGGTATAATAAATATTTGCCAAACTGATGCAAAATGCAGTCAGTGGTTACTTTCCCAAGAATCTATCTATTTCAGCAAAATAAAAAACAGTGTCTGCAATGCAAATGTCTAGTACTCTTGCTACTTTCTGTGCTGGATAAGTAATATTGCCACCAGCCAAATCTCCGTTGGTAATGTCATTGAGCAGCCTAAACCTTAAACTCAGCTGATATGTCCAGTAGCTTATTACGTCTCAACTTTATTTTTTTTTATAACTTAAAGTTTATTAAATATCAGATGTGTTTCATAGTTCAAGTTTGCAGTTTATACAATACTCTCATCTGATTGACACATATCTTGTTAACAAAAAGATGCACATACATGTCATTCCATACATGACTAGGTAAGCTGTTACAGGTAATTATGGTGAACCTCTCTGTTCACGTGGATTAATAACTCTCATCTCTAACCTAGTCTTAAAAAAGACAAAAATGTATGCATATTAAACTCAAATTACATTTAAAATAGAAAAAAAAGCAGGCATAATCTCATATCCTCTGTAAGTAACAATCTGGACTATGGGATCTGTACCCACATCTTAAAACTTATGTAGGAGTATCAACCCACCTTTTTAAGTATTGGTGCCAAGGAGACCATGTTTGTACAAAATTTTCACTTTGTAATCTCAGAGTACTGGTGATCTGTTCCATGACTTCCAGTTGAGCCATTCTGAACAACCAGTACTGCACTGTGGGGGGGGGGGAGCGGAGATAGCCATCTTGAGGTAATGCACTTCAGTGCTGCAACCCTCATCATATGAGCTAATTAGGTGGCTCATCTGGGGCCATAAAGTAAGGTTGGGAGACATAGTACCAAATCTGGCCCCGTAAAGGGGATTTGTACAGTAGGTCTGTAATATTTTGTATTAGGGTATGTATCTCCCTCCAGAATGCTAAGATTTTAGGGCATTCCCAGAACATATGCGTCTGCATCCCTACATCCCCGTATCCCCTCCAACACAACTCAGACAGGTGATGCCCGAAGTGTTTCACTGTGGTGGGGGTGAGAAAGTATCTTAGTGCAATTTTCCAGTGGAACTCTCACCAGGTTGGGGAGCTAGTTACTGGCCATCCCCTATTCAGTCTTCTGTCCCAGACAGGCTGTGAAATAGTGGTTGATAATTCTATTTCCCATCTTTGTTTTACCTTTTCTAGCCCTGAAGGATTATTATTAAGTAACAGTTTGTACAACTGTGAGAGAGGACGGGTATTGCCTTTGATTATGATAAAATAAAAAAAAAATTCTGTTCTGTTCTGTCCCTGCTCAGCATTTGCAATCTGTTGGAAGATGATATGTAATGATGGACCTGTAAATATCTAAAATGGTCTGCCTTACAAAGATGAAATCTGTTAGACAGCTGTGCAAAGGAGAGAAAAACTCCATTATCAGTACATTGTGCAAAGGTGGACAGCCATCGAGTGGCCCAGGTCTGAAAGCCAGAATGTAATCTGGGTAGAGTGAAGGAGGGTTCAAACCAGATCAGAGAGAGAGGGCCCAGACATTCTGGGGTATGGGTAAGCTTTCTGAGCTTTCTCAGAATATTAAGAGAGTGGGAAACTCAAGGGATTGTCAGCGATCCCTGTATTCCCAGTGGTATAGTATTGGTCGGTAGAGCCCAAAACGCCCAGCCTTTGATGGATTCTTCTTCTAGAAGTTACCAGCCTGAGTCCTCTCTGCATCTGGCCCAAGTACATAGCTGTGCCCCTCTGGTGACTATGAAGTAGAAATAAAAATGTGGAAGGTCTAAGCCACCTTTCTCCCATGGAGCTTGTAAGATATTCTTGGTTAATCTAGAACGTTTGTTATTCCAAAGAAACGTCTGTATCTCCTTATGAAGGATGATTCAGAAGTCTCTGGACGGGGGTTGTAATGGGAGAGTTTGAAAAAGAAAAAGGAGCCTAGGTAAGGCATTCATCTTTAGGGTTTGTGTCCTCCCAGATAGTGTTAGTGGAAGTATCTGCCATCTGGCCATATCGGCCTGTAGAGTTTGGAATAGTTTTAAATAATTATTTCTGTAAAGTTGAGTAAGGTCCACGGATACTGTAATACCAAGGTAGGAGATAGTGTTTTTGTGGGCCCAAGCAATAGGGAAGGTTGTCTTAAATTCCTGGGAGGGGGTGCTGCTCAAGATAAGAGGCTCAGACTTACTATGATTAGTTTTATAACCTGCCAAGGTGCCATATTCTTCTAAGGCTCCAATAAGAGCAGGAACAGAAGTCTCAGGGTCTGAAATAAAAAATAAGGAGTCATTAGCGTATAATGCAATTTTTTGGGTGTGACCCTCTACCTTGACCCCTTTTATATCAGGCTGTGCTCTAACAGCAACTGCCAGTGATTCTAGAGATAGTGCAAAAGAGCAACAGAGAGAGGGGGCAGCCTTGTCTTGTTCCCCTTAACAGGGGAAATCTGTCGGAGAGATGGCCGTGTACCTTGATTCTAGCCTCTGGTGCATGGTAAAAGGCTCTGATAATGGCTAAGAATTTATCTCCCAGGCCAAACCTCCTTAGGGTCTCTTCTTAAACTATCCAATCCACCCTGTCAAAGGCCTTTTCGGCATCCATACTGATGGCTAGTTAAAAATGTTTATTGGTCTTTTGGGCTGAAATTACATTTAACAGGCGGCGTATGTTATCCTGTAGGTAACAGCCAGAAATAAAACCTGTCTGTTCATTGTGCACCAGAGCCCTTACCATTTCCTGCAAACGGTCTGCCATAATCCCCATGAAAATCTTAGAGTTCACTGTAAGCAAAGAAATAGGTCGATATGACCTACAATCTTCCGGGTCCTTGCCTGATTTAAGGATCACCAAAATCTGGGCTTGGTTCCAAGATCTTGGGGCTGTCCCCTCTCCCCACAACAGCTCGTTAAAGGCTCCCTCGAGCAGGGGTAACAGAATCTCAATAAATTCTTTATAAAATTCTGCCACTAAGCCATCCATTTCCAGGCCTTACCATTTTTTAGCTGTTTAATTTTCTGTATGATCTCAGTGTTAGAAATATGGGACTCTAACCCTAGTTTCTGTGCTTCCATTAGTTTGGGGAAGTTGGAGTTTATCCAGGTAGGAAAGTGTCCTCTCTAGATGTATGGGCCCTCTTTTTGCTTGATAGAGGGCTTCATAGTATTTCTGAAACTGGGCCGTAATGAGGGTGGGGGTTGTGACTGGAATTGTTTTCTATAGTTCGCAGCTTCAGCACAGCCTGGGAAGACCTTTCTTTATGGAGCTGCCAGGCCAACAGTTTCCCTGCCCTATTACCTCATTTATAGTATTTTTGTTTGGAATATCGGAGCTGGCCTTCTATGTGCGTATCAAAAATTTTGTTAAGTTTTAGTTTTAGTTTATCCAGTTCTAAGTTTGGTGGAATGGTCCAATGTTCTCTGGTGGGCTGATTGAAGTTGAGAAAATTTTTGTTCTAATTTGCAACATTCCTTTATTTTGGATTTTTTATACTATGAAGCGTATTTGATAATGGCACCCCTTAAGGAACATTTGAGGGCATCCCATCTGACACCAGCCTCCATATCTCCCATTGGGTTGGTGTCTAGAAATTCTTTTGTGGACCGCTGGATTAAATCTTTAAAATCATTGTGATTCAACAGGCTGACATTTAGTCACCATATGGACTCCGGGGGTCTAGGGATCAGTTCTATATCTAATGAAATTGAGGCATGATCAGAGAGACAGATGCTGCCTATATCAGCCCTGTTGATATATTGTAAGGTGTTAGATGATATTAAAAAGAAATCGATTCTAGAGTACATTTTGTACTAAGGGGAATAGTATGTGTAGTCTCGTTCCCTTGGTCGGGTGAATCACCAAGCATCGACCAGTAATAGTTCTGAACACACCCTAGATAAAGCCCTACTTGCTCGGGCTGGGCCTGTTAATTTAGAACCAACTCTATCCAGATGTAAATCTATTACAGAATTAAAATCCCCTCCTATAACTATAAGACTTTGTGGGTCCAAGACAGATTCTGAAATGACTTTGTTTAAGAAAGGAACCCTTTTGTGTTCTTCATTTGGAGCGTACAGATTTTAAAAAATGCACTTCTGACCCCTCTATTCGCCTCTGAGCCTCACATATCTGCCCCTCAGGGTCAGAGTCCACATGTGAGATCGAGAGGGGGACATCTCTTCTTATTAGTATGGCCACTCCCCTCTTATTAGTATGTTGTTGATACTCCACTACATATAGCTCCCCCACCCAGCCCCTGCGTAGTTTTCTGTTTTCTTCAACACTCAAGTGCGTCTCCTGTAGGAACGCAATAGTGGAATGTTGCCATTGTAATTCTTGTATGAATTGTGCCCTTTTAACTGGGCTATTAACACCTCTAATGTTACAAGATACTAATCTTAAGTCCCCCATGATAATTTCTTCTTCATGGATCGAGTTATCTGAGGATATCTAAGTGCCTGTGTTAACAAACTAAACAATTGGAAATAGTAACAAAGAAACATTAACCTTTCGCAACTATTTACAAGCTGCCATAAGAATAGCAGGTCAAACATTAGTGGTACTTCAAGGTGTTTTTATGCCCTGTTCCTCACCTCTGGAACACTTCTAAGAAGTGAGGTAGGAGACTATGTATCTAGCCTCCCCACCAGAACAAGCCTACTACAATGAGGCGTGCTCCAACTGGGTTGTTACAGGTCACTCTAGGAATCAGAAGTAGCCCATGGCCAGGGTCTGACTCCGAAAAAAAAACAACAGGTAATTTTTCTGTCACTATAGAGTGGAGCGTAAGCCAGTCCACGAACCATCCTCCCCCCTCACCCAGCCAGCGGGGCCAGAGCTCCAAGGGGCAGGAGGAAACCCAGGAGAGAACCAGAAATTTCTGGCTGATAATAAGGTCGCCTCTTGCTAAGGGGTTAAATATGCCTGACCCGTCAGTTGTAGCCACATGCCCCCACTCATCAAGGGGTCTCCCCCCCCCATCTTGCTCTCCACCGCTCCCCCCAGAGCACACCATGCTCATAGTGAATGTCTACAACTATTCAGGAGGTATATCAAGGGGTGCTGAGTAGAGGGCACTGTAATTAAACTTTCTTGGGTTGAACCAGATAAAGGCAGAGATACCATGTGCCAGTGAAGGTCAAATTCTGGGGAGACATTATGAGGTGCCCATCGGTGCCCCAACTCTGTCTCCAGCCTGATAAGTTTGTGCTCTGGTTGAGTTTGCCTAAAATAGAAAGTTATGTTTAAAGCTTTGCACATTAGTGCTTCCAACGTGGGCAGCATCCACTCTCAATCACCCCCTTCTCCTGTTATTTAAATCTGGCATGTCTACCTGGAGAGAGAGGCCCAGAGCCGCAGGGAGGAAGGGAGGAGCATCAACCCTCCAGCATCAGGACATCATGCAGGCCATTTCCAGCAGACCAGGTCATGAAATTCCCCAAACTGATTAATCTCTCCCAGAAACTCCCGCACCCCCCAGAGTCCCTCCCCAACCCCGAGGGAGGACACGTGTCCACCAAACAAAAGCCCGCTCCCCCCTCCATAAAGTCTATCCATCGGACCCAGCTTTGTTAGACTGTATTTTATGTTAGGCTTCTCCGCACACCCTGGAAAGTTAACCTTTTATCTAAAGAATGTTAAGATCTGCAGAAACTATTTGCATAAGGAGCAGTAAAATTATGCATCAGCAAAATGTCCCCCAAAGTCTCCAGTGTTATTGAGTTAATTTCAGTCCATTAGTAGTCTAAAGGGTTACATGGCTAGTTATAAGGAACCAAAGCAAGTTATGATCCCAGCCACGCTCCCAATCTCTGCTCCATCCCCCATCCACAATTCAGAGGCAGTCACCAGGATGAAGCCCTATAGAAATCTTCACTTCCTCTTGAGGAGTGTCAGCAAAGAGAAAAAATTGAGTTGTACAAAATAGAATACTCATCAGTTCAGGTTGCAGCATCTGAAGAGGGGGAGTCAACGCGAGGAGCAGCTTGTTGATCAGCTCCCTGGGGGACATCTTTAGAAAAAACACTGTCCCACACAGCATTGATTTCCCCTGTTCACGCAGGTATTTTTAAGTCCCTTCAGTTCTTCCTCACGAAGGACCCATCTATTGCTCGAGCGCCATCTTTGGGGATGGGGACACCATGCTTTCTGGCCCAGCTTACAGCTTCATCTACTTCTTGGAATTGCTGCCACCCCTCTGAGGTATTTATTTTTATTTTTGCTGGATACTCAAGTTGAGCTTGAAACATAGAAACATAGACTTTGATGGCAGATAAGGACCGCTTGGCCCATCTAGTCTGCCCATTTCCCTACCTACAGGATAAGCAGCAGATCCTAGTTAACCAACAGCCTATTTCTTCCTACCCCCCACAAGAATTGCCTTATGTCTGTCCCATGCATTCTTGAATTCTCCCACAGTTTTAGACCCCACAACCTCCTCAGGAAAGGCCATTCCATGCATCCACCACCCTCTCTGTGAAAAAATACTTCCTCACATTGCCCCTAGGCCCTCCCCATCTTCAAATTGTGTCCCCCTGTTCTTGCACATCTCTTTTTCTGAAAGATGCTACCCTCTTGGACTTTGTTGATTCCACTGAGGTACTTAGAAGTTTCTATCATGTCCCCCCTCTCCCTCCTTTCCTCAAGGGTATACATATTAAGCTCCTTTAGTCTCTCCTCATATGGCTTCTCTTGCAGACCCTGCACCATTTTAGTTGCCCTCCTCTGGACTGCCTCCATCCTGTCTATGTTCTTGTAGAGATGGGGTCTCCAGAACTGGACGCAGTACTCCAGATGGGGTCTCACCAACTGTCTGTACAGAGGGATAACAACTTCCTGTTTTCTGCTGGTGATGCCTCTCCCTATACGTCCCAGTATCCCCCCAGCCCTCCCTACTGCCTTCTCACATTGCTTGCTAACCATGAGGTCATCTGATATGATTACCCCCAGGTCCCTTTCCATTTTTGTTGTTGTAACTACCTCCCCCCCACATTGTGTAATCTTCCCCTGGGTTTTTGTTTCCCAGGTGCATTATTTTGCACTTCTTTGCATTGAATCCAAGCTGCCACACTTCTGACCATTCCTCCATCTTTGCCAAGTCCCTTCTCATCCTTTCCACGCCTCCTTGTGTATCAACCCTGTTGCACATCTTTGTGTCATCTACAAAGAGGCATACTTTTTCTTCCAGTCCCTCTGCAATGTCACTTATAAAGACGTTAAAAAGGACTGGACTCAGTACTGAACCCTACGGTACCCCACTAGTAACCCCTCTTTCTTCAGAGTGGACTCCATTTACAATTACCTTTGGTGTCCTGTTGTCCTGCCAATGGTTTACCCAGGCTACCACCCTGGGACCCACTCCCAGTCTGGTTAATTTGACTATTAATCTTTTGTGTGGGACTGTGTCAAATGCCTTGCTAAAGTCTAGGAAGGCCATGTCCACAGCCCCTCCCTGGTCTACTACTTTGGTCACCCAGTCAAAGAAATCAATTAGATTCGTCTGACATGACCTTCCTGCTGTAAACCCATGCTGTCTTGGGGCCTGTGCCCCACTGACCTCTAGGTACTCAACAGTTCTTTCCTTCAAAAGTGATTCCATCACTTTCCCTACCACAGAGGTCAAACTGACAGGTCTGTAGTTTCCTGCTTCTGTCTTGCATCCAGTTTTGTGAAGGGAACTCACAACCGCCTTCCTCCAGTCCTCAGGTACCACACTGTCCTCCCATGATTTGTTAAAAAGGGTAGTCAGTGGTGTCACTAGCTCTCCCTTTAATTTTTTTAGAATTCTGGGGTGAATTCTGTCAGGCCCCATCGCTTTGTCCACCTTTAGTTTTAAGAGTTCTTTCAGAATCCTTTCTTCTGTGAAAGGACTGGGATCGACCTCCCTATCCAGAGTGCTTCTGTTAATTGGATTAGGCACCTCCCCCCTTCCTCTTTTGTGAGTACTGAGCAGAAGTATTCATTCAGTATCCCTCCTTCTTCACTGTCACTCTCTGCCCACCCACCATCCATTCTATTCAGCCTCACTATCCCTCCCTTTGTCTTTCGACGCTGACTGATGTGCTTATAAAAGGTTTTATCCCCCTTCTTAACCAAGGTGGCTATCTTTTCCTCAGTTTGGGCCTTTGCTATTCTGACTTTCCTCCCTGCTTCCTTCTGCCTTAACTGGTACAGTTCTCTGTCCTGCTTCTTCTGTGTTTCCTTATACTTCCTAAATGCTATCTTTTTCTCCCTAACCTTCCCCGCCACCTCTTTTGAGAACCATAGTGGCTTTTTCTTTCATTTTTATTTGTTAATTTGCTTCACACAAATGCTTGTTGCCTCTGTGATGGCAGTTTTGATGTTTTCCCATTGTTTCTTCACCCCTCCTTCTAGCCTGTTTGCTAGTGCTTTTCTAAGGCACTCTCCCATCTCGCCAAAGTCACCCCTCCTGAAGTACAGTACCCTCATTTTTGTATGGCTTGACTCTGTAACTGAGTTTATCGTGAACCACACTGTTTGGTGGTCACTTGTTCCCAGATGGCTACCCATTTCTAGATCTAAGATCCTCTCACTGCCCCCCATTTGAGAGTACGAGGTATAAGATTGCTCCCTCATGAGTGGGTTCCAAAACTAGCTGTCTGAGGCATGCCACCTGTAGGGCATCGAGAATGGCCCTGCTCTTGGACATGGCTGCGGCAACGGTGCTCCAGTTAACATCTAGAGCATGCTTGGTGGACTGCTTGTTGGATTATTTTTTAAAACAGCATATGCTTTCTGCCTGCAGGCAAGGGTCTGGGGGGCATAATCTTGGTAGAAAAATAAGTGGACATTAGGAAAGAGGACTTGCTTTTTAGACCAGGCTATGTGAAGAATTTCTTCCTTGATCCCATAATCGGTGAAAGCCATGATCACTGAGCGAGGTCTAGCCTTAGGATCTTTGGGTTTTGCAGTCAGTGATCTATGGGCACGTATGATAGTCGGGTCTCTATCCCCGTCTAGGTTCAGGATTTCTTTCAGAAAGCTGTTCATAAACTGTGTCATGGGTCCAGTCTCAGTACCATCGGGGAGGCCATGTATATGTAAATTGTTCCACCTATTGTGGTTTTTGAGGTCCTCAAGTTGTTGTTGCATGACCATCTCCCTATGGTGTAAGTCTCTCAAAGCCGCATTGTGAATGTCTGAGACGGAGGTGTATTCTGACACTATGTCTTCTAGATGAGTTGTTCTTTCACCCAGTTCTGTTAAGTGTTGCCTGTCCTCCATGGCTCTTTGCTCCAATCTATTCAAGGTATCGCTCATTTGTTGTAGAGTACTGGATAAGGTTTTGGATGTTATGGTGAAGTTTTCCTGTGTGCTGTCCAAGGTCATGGGAGTTTGGGATATTAAATCAGCAATTTCAGTGTGGGGCGCAGTCTGCTGCTGGGAGCCCTGATTAGAAAACTTCAATTTAGGATGCGATCCATTCACTCCGTCTTTGTGCAGCGGTATAGGAGACGTCATAAAGTCAGTGATGCTGTGATTTCTAGACAGGGTTTCAGTATTTAGAAGCTGGATTCCAATGGATTAGTGTTGGTTGAGTTGGGAGGTCTGAAATTAAGTTTCTATTTTCTAGGCAACCGGAAGTCCAACATTATTTTTTAATCTTTGGCTTATATTTTTACAATTTGTATGCTACATTTGCTGCGACTCACTATGCCTAATCTGAAATCTCTTCTGAATTCTCTACGATGCTCCTTCATTTCTTCTATGTCTGCATTCCCTTCTCATATTTCTAAGCCTTCTCTTGAATTATTTTCTGCCATTTGCTGTAAGACTAAACTCTGCAGTCACTTACAGTTTCTTTCCAAATGCCGCCACCTGGGTATTATTCCTAAAGGTTTCTGTTTGAAATTTCATCCTTGTTCATTTGGATCTGAGACACGTTTCCTCTACTAACAAGCTTTTGAAAACTTTCTCTAGGAAACTTATCATGTACACCATTCTCTCCATCAAACACAGCTGATCTCTGTGGACAAAACCATTCAAAGGCAAAAGGATTTCCTGCAGCGAACGGCCCACATAACCTTCCTTTATTAAGCACTGCATCCAAAACCTTAACTCCACTCTCTTCAGTTTCTCAAGGATACCAAATCTGCAAAACTCCAGTCTCTCACCCAGCAGATCAACAACCAACATGAGCCCTCGAGTCAGACACAACCTAACAATTTGGTATTTTGTATTCCTCGGACCTTCCCCTGACACAAGATGAGCAATCACTCCTTAGCAAAGGTTCTCTTTTGTGCCCACACCCAGATATCTTGATGCACCAGGTTCAAGTTGATCTGCAGTGCTTCTATCGTGAGTATCGCCTTGCAGCTCATTTTTCTAATATGACTCATCTTCCACAGATGATGACAGTATCCCAGAACTATCAATGACATCAATCCCCAGCGAGTGCATGGACACCCCTCCAGGACGTTTTGCTGCTGTTGATTATTTTGTTAACCAATGCATGGAAAACACCACTAACTTTAATCTTCATTGCAGGCACAACCATTCCAACCTGACACCTGGTGAGCTTGCAGCCCTCAGATCTCTACAAGGTAGGAATGACATTGTTATTAAACCAGCTGATAAGGGAGGTGCTGTTGTGGTCTGGCAAAAGGAGCTATACATCAAGGAAGCCACACAGCAACTCTCTGACACCAAGTTTTATTCTTCTCTTCCACAGGACCCCACTGCTGACTATCAGACGGAGGTCACCACCACCATCACCTCTGCTATTGAAAACAATGAGCTCCCTGCTTCTGCTAAGAGACTCATAGTTCAGCATCCCCAGACATCCAGGTTTTATCTTCTTCCAAAATCCACAAAACAGGTAACCCAGGTCGTCCCATAGTGTCTGCCTGCTCCTGCCCCACATCCCACATCTCCGCATTTTGGATGGCCTCATGAGACCCCTTGTTGAGTCCCTGCCCTCCTATGTTAAAAACACTAACCATGCTCTCCAGTTATTTCACAGGTTCAGATTCAGTGACTCTCATCAGCTCATCTTCACCATGGACATCAAATCTCTTTACACAGTGATCCCCCATGATGATGGTCTGATAGCCTTGCAGCATTTCTTGAACAAGCAGGAAGTCCAGCAGCCACACACACACACACTAACTCATCTGGCAGAACTGGTTCTTACACTCAATGCTTTTTCTTTTAATAACAGTTTTTTTCAGCAGGTCAGTGGAGTTGCCATGGGTACCAAGATGGGTCCCAGTTTTGCTAATCTGTTTGTGGGTTGGGTGGAGGAACGTTTTTTTCTCTCATTCACAGGGACTGTGCCTGAACTCTACAAATGCTACATTGATGACTGTGTGGGGGCCACCTCCTGCTCCAAGGAGATCCTCCAAGTCTTCCTTGACAAGTTCACCACGGCCCATCCTTCCCTTCAGTACACTGTTGAAGTATCCTTCTCTATACTGCCTTTTCTGGATATCCAGCTCTCAGTCCAGAACACTGGTCTGAAGACATCAGTCTATTACAAACCCACTAACTCTCACAGTTTCCTCCTCCATAGCTCCTTCCATCCTAAACATGTCAAGAATGGCCTGCCTTATTCACAGTTTCTTAGGCTTCGCAGGTTATGCAGTGAAGAGGATGATTTTGCTGAGCAGACTCAAATAATGCATAGTTTTTTTATCAACAGGGGATACCCTAAAAGCACAGTGGACAGAGCACTCTCCCGGGTCAGTAACATGCCCCGTAATCTTGACCCCCGCAGGAGGGATACAGTCACATAAGAACAGCGGCGAATTCCACTAGTTCTTCCTTTCCATCAGAGCACAACTTCTCTTCACAGGATCATCACTAGTAACTTTCCCATTTTGCAAACTGACCCTAACATTGGTGCTTCCTTTACAGAACCACCTATTGCCTCCTACCGTCGGCCACCTAACCTGCGGAATCTCCTGGTTAAAAGCAGCTTACCCACTCCTAACAGTTCCTCCCCTCCGGTACCAAACCTTGCAACAGGGCTCGCTGCTACACCTGCAAATTTATTTCCAGTGTGACTGAGATTCAGGGGCCTACAGGTGTTTTCACATCACCAAGGAGTTCTCATGCACCTCCACTAATGTGGTGGATTGTATTCTTTGCAGGAAGTGTTCAGCTATTTACATCGGAGAAACTGGTAGGCGTCTTGTTGACCGTTTCAGGGAACATTACAGAGCAGTCAGGAATGGTGAAACTGCTAAACCCATTGTATCCCACTTTATCTCCAGGGATCACAATGTCAATGACCTTTCTGTTTGTGTCCTTCAGCAGGGCTTCGGGATCCTGACCATAGAAAAACATGGAAGCCAAGCTGATCATCGCCTTGGCTCCCAGCAGCCTCTGGTTTAAATGATAGACTTATTTTCCACTAACATCTTTCAGCCATCCCTTTTTTCCCTAAAGTCAATTTGTTTTGTACTCATTTATTTTCATTTTCACCATATGTCTCCATTTCTGTCTCCTTCCCACACATTTGTCACCTTTCAGCCTTCTTACAAGGCCCTGTTAATTAGTCTCCACCTGGGAACTTCCCCAGCTCTTTCTCTCCCATTATGCTTTATCTTTCCCATCATCACCTTTTTGTTTCACAGATTCTCTCTTAATCTTACTATTTATCACTTCTTCTCCCTTAGCCTCCCCCTTCTTCTTTCTCCACATATATATCTCTCTCATTGTACCTGTCCTCTACACTAACTTGGTTTTTTTCTCTTTTAGATATTTCCTGAAGAAGACCTAAGGTCAAAACATAGATTTTTAACTCTATTTTCTATTTTCAGCATGCATTTACTATAACCATTTTGTTTTGCTTTTAGACCACATGCTGACGCAGCGCCTTGTTTTTGTTTTTTTACAACTTATATATATATATATATACATACTGTATATGTGTGTGTATATATGTATATATATATAGATAGATATAGATATAGATATAGATATATACACATAAATATATATACATATACATATATACACATATGCATTTTATCTCCTGATCTCCCCAGCAGCCCCATTCCAACCAACACTCCCCCCCAGCTCTGTGACTGGCTCCTCTGGGAATTATCTTCATTAGCATCCTCTGCCACAGGATTGTGGTTGTGCCCAGCCACTAGTGCAGGGCCTCCGGAGGGTCGGTCATCATCATTCCTGCCTGGGTTGGTTTTTCTTCAGATCTTCTCCCTAGGCCACACAGAAGTGCAATGGGCATGGTGTCCAAGATCTGCTTCCACAGAGATGGCCCCGGCATCCTGAATATGGGATCCCTTCCATACGGGGTGGCATGCATGTGCTGGGTGTCAGGTAAGCAGTGTGGCACACCCCCCCCCAAGGAAGGAGAGCTGCCTAGGGATGCTTGATCCTTCTTCTTCTCCCTGCTGGTCCCCAAGCAACTCGAGTCGGTTCCGGACCCCAGGTCACCAGTGTGGCAGGAGTTAAGGCACCCAACGCCTCAGCCCTCCATGCCACTGGGCCATTTAATCTTTGAATTCTTTAAAGGAATTCCTGATATGTCATCTAAATTGCCTTTTTTTTTATTTTATTTATTTTTTTGCTGCAAAGAGGAGTCCATAGAGCACTGCTTGTGACTTCATAGTTACTCCCATGGCAACAGATTGTGATGTCACAATAGAGGATTATGACTTGAAGTAGGGAGTAAGCTATAGAGACAGACGGACTCCAAAGGATCTCTAAGGGATACATATCATATATTCATGCAAATTTCCTTAGTAATAAATAATGGGGAGGAGAAATATATAAAATATAAATGGAATACAGGCAGAGTTGTACCTAATTATTATGTTTTTTAAAGTTTTCTTTGAGGCGTCAGTAGCTCTTTAATACTGTAGCAATAAGGCCCTCTGCATCAGACTTAACAGTCAGATAATGCCCTGAGTGGGATTCACCTTGGGCAACTCTATACCCAACAGAGACATTGCAGGACTGGTAAGACCCTCTCTATCAGGCCTTGTTGCTTAACTATCACTTTGTACACCAGACAAAAGAAAGAAAACACAGATTGAAAATAAATTCATCTCTCGCCCATGCACCCTAGCTTAACCCTGTTGACTAGGGTCTATTGTGTTTCATTCCAACAAGAACCCCTAACCGTGACAACTCTAAAACTAAGACTGAGAAATTGAGTCAGTTCTGAGTTTTTCATTCCCTTCATCCACCCGCCATGGTCCAGTGGCAGTATGTCAAAAGGGCAGGAAGAAAGTAACATACTTGCTCAACATCCCTCATTTTATATTAGTGAGAGGCAATATAATCTAGAGGTTAGAGCACCAAGCTGTGAGCCTGGAGACCCAGTTAACCTTAATTTGAACCCCACAACTATCACTTGCATGCTGTGCAACCCTGAGCAAGTCATTTAAAGGGATTCTGCCAACCCTTTTTGCATCCTATATTAGTTTGAGTTGTAAACACATTTTATGATTGCTTATTATCTGTAAAATTCATCGATTTTGCTGTTTTTCTATCTGTTCCCCCTTTAGTAGAATGAAAAAGCATGCTAATTGTGGAATTGTACTCAGCCTTGTTTGGTTTCAAGTCCTTGATCTGTACTACACACTTCCTGAACAATAGGAACACCCCCAAATAGTGCAGCCACTCATTCTGCAATCGTTTTCTCTCCACCCACTGCATCATGAGTGGCTAGACCCCAGCGGTGGCCTTTTACAAAATGACCTATTTCCTTGTTTTATGGTTACAAATTCACCTCCCTAAAATGCCATTTCAATGAATTAATTCTGCCTCTCCCTTGGCATAAAATAAGGAGGCAGATTATGGTACACAGAGCATAAAGCACAGGGCTTCCCTGAAGTGCCCTTTTTTAACTGTTTAAACTTCTATTCAGACCCTATGGAAGCAGATGTGAATGACAGAGTACCCACTAGGTCAGCCAGCATGCACCATGTGTCTGATATGTACCACTGGTAGTGACACTTACATATCTTCCCTGCCAAGCCTTTTCAATTATCAGCTTGACCCATCCCATCCACCTGCCTAGTTGTGGCTCCATCTGGACTGACCAAGCCCAACATTGGAATGGAGGAGTGATCAGTGTTTGTGGTGGTGGTGGGGGGGAGGGATCCAGGTGTGATTCTATAAAAATTACTATGGTAAGTTGCTTTCTGAGTTGACAGAATCTTCTCTTGCTGCTTTTGGGGGGGGGAGAGACAGCAAGATTACTGATAATGCGATTGGGATCAGTGAAAATATAATCAAGCATTCATAAAAAACAACATGCTGGCTGATTCTAATGCTGGGCGGTAGTGTGTGTAGTGTGAATACACACCACAGCACATCCGCCAGCGTGATCTTGATGTTAAGGACAGGAATGATTTATTTTTCACTGATCACAATCACATCATGAGTCATCTTCACTTCTGATCCCCCTCCATAAGCAACAACATAAGAGAAAACTCAGAAAGTAGCTTTTTTATTTTAATAAGATCACGCTGCCCTCCGCCCCCCCACACACACACACATACACACACCTGCAGAGCTGAACAACAACAGAAAGCATTTTGCTCAAACTATGCAGCAGGCACCAATGCATAGTGTAAGAGACTTCTCAACTTCTCTGTTCCCTTCACCTCTACATTTTCCTCTGGAGTCCACTTAGCCTATGACATACAGAGTAGCACTGCTCCCCATCACCATCCTGGCACCCACCAAACCCTGTCAGCAAATGAAATTGACATTACCACCACTCCTCATCAGTTTATCAGGAACATTACATCACAGAAGATGACCAACTATTAACCCTTGCAGCACCGCTGATGGATATATCTGTCCAGAATGCCAGTACGTTGTAACTCTGTTGGCAGTCAAGGGTTAAAGAAATGTACAGAGACAAGGAAGGCAATACAGAGCCAGTAACATAGGGCGGGGGGGGGGTTGGTGTGAAACAGGACACGAGAGTGAATGACACAGCTTGAGGGACTTCTGCAAAATTGCAAATATATGTGTGTGGGGGGGTGAAACAGGACACATGAGTTGGACAGAAAACATATGCTACTGGGTATGTCTTTCATTTTGGGATAATAAAGGAGGGAGTTGGGACAGGAGTTGAGAATAGACTAGCTGGCTTCTCTGTCATGCATATCAAGTAAGGGCAATAATGACTAAACAAAAATACGGGGCCAGATATTCAAAACTTTACCCTGGGGCTAAATTAGCCTGCCCAGCGTGCTAAACTGGCCCAGAACCAATAGCCCACTATGTTCAAAAGGGATAGCCCTGGTGCTAAACCTGCTGAATACAGCATGCTAAGGAAGCTGGACAAACTGGGTAGGAAGTTCAGTGCAAAAATAGACCAGGAAATAAGATAGCTCTGGTTATAGCAACCAGGAAGTGCAAACCACAACAGCAGCCCAGTGCACAGCAACGTGAAGGAAGGTAGAGGTGAACCATGTGTGTGCTAACAAAGGAATGGATTCAGTAAAGCTGCAAGTACCAGCGCATGTGAAATTCTGCTGAAATGTACCATGTTTCCGAAATGTCTGGGCGGCACAAACGTTTACCCAGGATAAAAATTTGTTATATTCAAAAGTAACATGCAAATGAACCTACTTCGGCAGTCTGTGGGCAAACATCCAGATTAACATCTCATTATGTCGTGAGTTGCATGCAGTTTGCCCAGCACTATTGCAGAGTCCCACAGCTCCAACTGTAGGTCAGTTTGGAAGTGCATGGTGGTAGCTGCAGGCTACAGTTGTACAGAACCATATAGAATACTGTGCCCCAGGGGACTGTACAGCACAGGCACAAGTGGTGGTGCTGCATGCAATTGTCAAACTGTAGTTCCTGCTACAGTGCACGGCAGACACCACAGTAACAAGGGGGCCAGTAGTGTGAGGGACAAAGCAATGCCTATTGTGGTTAGGGCATCAATGACTGCTGCACTTTACACAGTGACAGGCCCATCCTGCAGGTGTGTACTGACAGTGGACATTACTGTTATGCTGTTGTGTGACTCACAGATGCTGCACCACTGGCATGGGATACTCACAGTACATATACGTGGCTAGCTGTGTATGCTGTGGTGTCTGTACAAATGTGTGGTATGTGGCCTGGGGGGGGCACATACAATCAGACAGGCACACTAGTGTTGGCGTATTCCCTACACTGGACCATTTGTACTACGTGGATTGTCACTGCCTTGTGGCTGCATCCAGTATGTGGTGCAGACTGGCCACCTGTACACCCTCCTCTCAACACCCTCCATGCCCCCAAGTGCTACATGTATGTGCTGGATTCTGTTGGTGTTCACCAAAGGGTGGTCTGCAGGTGTGTGCTGTATGGATACACTGCCATGGTGTCCACTGGGTGCCTGGTCACCTCTTAATGCCTGGCATGGCTGGGACCAGTGGCAGATGATGGCAAGATAGGAGATGCCATCCGTAGGCAGCATGTTTCTTCTATGTCTGGTTTCTTTCTATGTTTAATATTTACTGGTTAGGGTCAATAAACCACCACTAGCAGACCTTTGCAAACTCCATTATTCACACTTGTGAATTACTGAGTTCCATGAACCATGGTTCTATGTTGCGCAATGTCGCATAAAGCCGCACAAAGCCACAAAGTTGCGTAAAGCTGGTTTGCCCAGATTTAAGACTACCTTTTCCTGGACAGTAATTTGCACTACACAAAGTGTCGAGCTGAGTCATGCAAAAACACTTTGCATGACGCTAATACACTGAATATAGCATTGCACCTGTATTCATGTACACGCCCCCTCTTTTGGCCCCTTGCTTACATTATACTTTTGCCCAGTGCTAATGCAGTTAGCCTGTGCTATTTGATCTTTTCTATTTTTTAATATTTCTTTCTCCCCTGGGACTTCCTGGTCAGCATTGGTGTCACCGCATCCCTTCCTTCCATCCGCCGTCTGACCCACGCCAGTCTCCAGTGAGGGCAACCACCCAATTAACCTATGGCTTAACCCCCCCATGGTGAGGTGGAGGGGGTTGACCAACTCCCCCACTGAACCAGATCCACACCTGGTGGTCCCCTCCAGAGCCAGCGCAGGTACAACTCAGATGGCCATCAAGCCACAATGACTGGGGCACCCTTTTTTTCCTTGTGCTGCCTCAGAGGCAGGGCATTCAGTGCCAGCAGTGGGCATACTGCACATGCATCCGCATGCTGCACGACCACCCTAATCTAACAGGATGGACGTGTCAACACCTAGCTTCTGCTATGTGTCAGGCTGCACCGGTCCCTGTACCCCAAACCTCCCTGGGAGAAAAGAGCTGTCCATCTGACACTCCATCCTCTCCTTCCCCTGCCGACCCCCGGCAACCCAAGCTCACACCCGAACCCAGGTTGCTGGTGCGGCGTGAGGTGCGGCAACCAGCGCCTCAGCCCTCAGCACCACCAGGCTGGCATTTGACCTTTTGGACATAGAGGACCCGCACAAACCCGGCGTAAATGGTTTGTGCCCGGCACAAAGTTTTGAATTGGCTTCTTTGTCAAGCACCTTCATTAAGGAGAATGCAGAGCCAGTCAGGAAGCAATGGGGGAGGAGAGACATTTGTCAACAGCAGCTTCCCTATCCCCCGGCCACCCCTTATGGACAAATACCGCTGATCATTAAGCATGCCTTAAGTGAAAATAATACCCAGTGAAAGAAAAACACTGAGATACACATCAGTGATCTCTGCCTATTAAAAAAAAAAAAAAATGTACTTGTTTTGGCAGACATGGATGTATACCTCACTGACTACAGAATGCCACCACTGGGGATTAGACTCTGTTGGGGTTGTTCCCAAGTCCAAGAAAGATGCTGTGTGAGTTCATCAAAGACTGTAACCAAACACTTTTGTGTGGCAATGGTTTTTCACTTTTGAAAAGAAAAAAAGGAATCAGAATCAAACCACCAGCTACATCAGCAATCTCTACAGAATGTGACCAATCATAAAACTTGTTTTTTAAACTAGAGGTGCTCTGAAACCTAAGGGGGTTCAAAGTATCACTTAAACCTCCATATGCTCTTCGGACTGTCTGGAAACAGGCTTAGGTTCAGTGTAATGTCTTATAAAAAATTGTGTATGGTCAGGGATTGATGTGTATGGAAATCCTTAC
Source organism: Neoceratodus forsteri (assembly GCA_016271365.2). Lineage (NCBI taxonomy): Eukaryota > Metazoa > Chordata > Ceratodontiformes > Ceratodontidae > Neoceratodus > Neoceratodus forsteri. The sequence goes on along the minus strand of CM057451.1, from coordinate 368,840,945 downwards.
CACTCAAAATTCTGTTGTACCATAGTAGTGATGTGATTACTGTGGTACAATGACTTTTCGCTGTACCACAGTAGCTATGTCACAAAGCCAAGCATGCCCAGTAAAACTGCTCTGTGGAACTGAAACAACACCGTGGACTGCTTGAGTTTGTGTACAGTTTACTCTGTCAGGTGGCAGGGTGAGTAACTTAAAATACAGTCACAGTATATAGTCAGGGCTTACTATGTATGGAAAGCAGCCCCTTCGAAATCACTGTCATGCACATCTGAACTTGTTGTATACATTCTAAAGATCTTATGTGCATGTTTTATCATTAACTCAATTGTGTTTACCCCTCGTGGTCACCCTGCAACTTTCGGTTTCTCTACTCTGCACACACACACACAAAATGTGGCCCCCCCCTTCGTGTTCGAGGTCCATATGCTGTTATCGCAACCCCTTGATGGAAACACTGTCTCACTGTGTATAGTCATCCGTACATTATTCCTTATTTAAAGTATAGTGGACCTTATATGCTATTTCTGTATTACTTAATTTCGTTTGACTCCATTGGAATGCCTGTACTGTATCTTCTTGTTGCTCCCAATCCTCTCTTCCCCAGGTCATAGCTGGAAACAAGCCCATCTGAACTCTGCTTAGCTGGTGAAATATTTTACGAATAAATAAATAAACAAAATAATATATATGGTCAACCAGACCAACTCGGCCAGGTTTCCATCTCAGGGATTGTGATGACATCAAGGACCTCTCGAGCTTCGCTCTGGAGTTCTCTATCATGTCATCACAACCAGGGGTGCCAGGTTTTGAAAATGTTTGTGGGTGCTCAGGGTCCTAATAAAAGGCTGGAGGTCTGGGAGCTACCTAGGCCCCCAGAAGCTATAGGGTTTTTCATGTTTTCTGGTGCATTTTTGGGGATATTTTGATGCATTTTGGAATGAGTATGCTACCATCACAACTACTCCACTGTAGAGGATGCCAGGGTGCCATTGGGAGCTCTTTGATGCCTCCAAGTGCTGCAAGAAGATATGGAAGTTCCTTGTCTTTTTTCAGCACCTGGTGGAGGCAAACTAAAATCTCAAAGGGCATCCTTTTAGCACCTGGAGGCATCAAAGAGCCCTCCAGGGCACTCTTGCACCCTGTGGAGTGGTGGCACTATCTGCAACCTAAAATCCCAAAGGACATCCTTAGAGCACCTGGGGGCATAAAAGAGCCCTCCAGGGCACTCTTCCATGTCTTCTTGCAGCTCTGGAGGCATAAAAAGAGCCTTCCAGGGCACTCTCCCATGTCTTCTTTCAGCACCTGGAGGCAACAAAGAGCCATCTAGGGTACTCTTGCACCCTGTGGAGTGGTGGTGCTGTACCCTAAAATCACAAAGGATATCCTTAGAGCACCTGAGGGCATCAAAGAGCCCTCCACAGTACTCTTCCCTGGCTTGGAGGTTTCTTTGATGCCTCTATGTGCTGCAAGAAGACACAGAAGAGTGCCCTGGAGGGCCCTTTCATGCCCCCTGGTGCTCTAAGGATGTCCTTTGTGATTTTAGGTTGCAGTGCCACCACTCCACAGGGTGCAATGCCTTGGAGGGCTCTTTGATGCTTCTAGGTGATGTAAAAGGATGTCCTTTGAGATTTTAGTTTGCTTCTAACGGGTGGTGCAAGAACACAAGGAACTTCCATGTCTTCTTGCAGCACCTGGAAGCATCAAACAGCCCTCCAGGGCACTCTTCCATGTCTTTTTTGCAGAACCTAGAGGCATCAAAGAGCCCTCCAAGGAAAGAGTGCCATGGAGAACTCTTTGATGCTCCCAGGTGCTCTAAGGATGCCTTTTCTGTCTTTAGGGTACAGCGCCACCACTCCACAGGGTGCAAGAGTGCCCTTGAAGGCTCTTTGTTGCCTCCAGGTGCTGAAAGAAACATGGAAGAGTGCCGTGTATGGCTCTTTGATGCCTCTAGGTGCTGCAAGATCACATAGAAGAGTGCCCTGGAGGGCACTTTCATGCCCCCAGGTGCTTTAAGGATTTCCTTTGTGATTTTAGGTTGCAGACAATGCCACCACTCCACAGGGTACAAGACTACCCTGGAGGACTCTTTAATGCCTCCAGGTGCTGTAAAAGGATGCCCTTTGAGATTTTAGTTTGCCTCCACCAGGTGCTACAAAAAGACAAGGAACTTCCATGTCTTCTTGCAGCACCTGGAGGCATCGAAAAGCCCTCCAGGGAACTCTTCCTTCCATGTGTTCTTGCAGCACCTAGAGGCATCAAAGAGCCCTTCAGGGCACTTTTCCATGTGTTCTTGCATCACCTGGAGGCAAGAAAGTGCCCTCAAGGGCACTCCTGCACCCTGTGGCGTGGTAATGCTGTGCCCTAAAATCAAAAAGAGCACCCTTAGAGCACCTGGGGCATCAAAGAGCCCTCCACAGCACTCTTCTCATGGAGGGCTCTTTGATGCCTCCAGGTGGTGCAAGAAGACATGGAAGAGTGCCCTGGAGGGTGCTTTGATGCCACCAGGTGCTCGAAGGATTCATTTAGCATGTGTCAATATAATGGTATTAGAATTTTTAGGAGCAGCCAGGTCAAAAGCAGGAGTACTTGTGAGTTGTTAGAGACAGTTGCTGATGATTTTCAAAGTAAACATAACTGAAAATGCTATGAATGATTACACATTATTTGACTATATAGAAGGTGTTCTTGCAAACTGTTGCTCTGCCAATAAACTCATCAGCTATTTTGTCCATGTCTAATGCATTAGTGTGTTCCTGATGAATGTGAAGCAGAGCCACACTATTTAAGCATCTCTGTGACATAGTTGATCGAAGGTATGTTTTCAGTCTCCTTAGTCCTGAAAAAGAACTCTCAGCTGTGCAAGTTGACACTGGTACTGTCAGTAAGATCTGAATAAATTTTACAAACTCTGACAGTAAATCATGAATGGATTGTTTTTCTGTGATGACAGAGTGCACATCTTGCAGTGAAGCAACAGTTTTCCCACTAGCTTTTGCAATGTCAAAGAACATGTCATGATGTAGTTGCAGACGCCCTACATCTAAGTCATTGCCATAAAAATTGGATATGGGATCTAATGGCCCTTGACCTATCGCAATTTTTTCTGCATCTAACATGAGTTTCTGAGCTGGAGACTAAAATCTATCTTTGAGTGAAACAACAACCTGGTCAATCACTTGGAAAAATATTCTCCTGAAGTGTTCTATTGGGGTTGCATCAGTGACTGATTGAGAGCCATCATCTATACGTCGAGGAACTTTGCGTTGATGCGTAAGAACTGGTTCATCTAACTGCAGTTCCTCTGCTCTTCCTTCCACCATACTCCAGAAGCTGTCAAACTGCCCTCTGTATAGTTGCATAGTATCAAGAAGAGTTTGAATCATACCATTAGCTTTTAGAAATTAAAGAGAGGTTGCCTGAAGGGATGTGTTTACGCTGTCACAGTGAGAGAAATTTTTTAAGAGAAGACTCAAGAAGAAAAATCCTTTGAATGATTGTAGCTGTGCCAAGAACCCTCCTGCTTTTGCCCCATACTCCCGAGTATTCTCTGAGGACACACTGTCCAGAAATTCCAATAACACTAAATAGTTTTTTAGAATAGAATTTAAACTATTTGCCCTAACTGTCCATCTTGTAGGAGCAAATGGTCGTAAAGAACCAGGCCTAGTGTCTTCCATACCACTTTGTATGTTTTCAAAAAAAGTTAGCCATTTTTTGGTCATTTTTCTCCCCCTAGGCCCCCCAGTCTACCTACCTCTAGTATGTCCTGGCATCCCCTCAGGTCTTCCGGCCGCCATCTCCAGGGACCCCCATCTCCCATTCAGGTCCCACAGCTAGTACCCCTGCAGAGGGGTGGCAGCGAGCCCCCTTACGCCCTCAGCTGAGACCAGATCCAGTGTTCGCTACGTACCCTCGGAGCCATACGCTCCCATAGGAGATGGCCATCATGCCGCCACCACCGGTGGCACTTTTTCCATTTTTCCTTGTTCCCCATGGCATGTGAGGCATGCAATGACACCAAGGGACAGACGTGTGCATGCTACCGGCGTTGGTCCCAGCACATCCCCTTGACTGCCTGTGCTACTGCATTGCCCCCAGTCATTGCTAGAGGCCACCAGTGCACCGGTGGCAGCATACCCCCCTCCCCAGGGAAGGAGAGCAGTCCAATGGACTCTCGATCCTTCCCTGTCCCCACTGACCCCCAATGACCCAGGCTCATTCCCGAACCTGGGTCACCGGCGCAGCGCAAGATGTGGCGCCCAGTGCCTCAAACCTTAGCGCCACCGGGCCGGAAGGTTAGCCATTTTGGAGAGTCTGTAATGAATGTTATGAGTTCCTGTAACTGATTTAGCATGTCTCGACATTCTTGTACTTTGCTGATGCAGTCCTGTACTACAAGGTTCAAAGAATGTGCCAAACAATGTACGAAAAGGGCCCCAGGCTCAACAGCATTTAGTCTTGCCTGCACTCCAGAATGAATCCCAGCCAGAGTAGCAGCTCCATCATAACATTGACCCCAACATTTATGTATATCTAAGTCAAAATGTAACAGGACATCTTTCGGGATATTGAATAGTGTAGCAGCATCTACAGCTGGCATTTCATGAAATCCTAAAAATGCTTCTTCGATTCCGAAATCCTCACTGACAAATCAAAAGCACATTGAGACTTGCTCATGAACAGTAATGTCCATTGTCTCATCCATCATTACAGCAAAATACTGAGCTGCTTTGATTTTAGAAACAATTGTGTTTTGCACATCTTGTCCCATAATGTCCAGCATTTCATTCATTATGTCATGAGACAACCACCTGTAGCTATCCCTTAACAACCACTGCTGCAACTGTGGACAATCAGTGGCTCGCACTTTTAGCACTTGCATGTAATTTGAACTCTCATCTGTATGGCCCCATATAGCAAGCCTGTGTCGGGCCAATAATCTTAAAGATGTCATCATTTTTAAAAGTGCAATCCTTGCATCTACTGCTCGCTGCCTACTGGCATCAGACATAATGCTGTACACATTTTGCTTGCCCTGTGGTTTCATTACAGCCTCACTGTGACAGCCAGTTTTCTCATGGGATTCAAATCTTTTTATTGCCTTAAGCCATGCACTATAACCAGTAACTGTGAATGCTTTATCGGCTTTTGTGGAAAATGTCAGCAGTTTTTTTTCTCTTGCCTCTTTACACACTGAACAGAAGGCCTTTTTTTGATTTGAATCGTACAGTAACCATTTGAACCGGTCAGTCCACCATTCTTGAAAGGTTCTGCCTTTTTTCTTGGAGACTACTACTGATTCCTGTCTTGGTTTTTCTGTTACAGACAGAGCTCTGCTGCTGCTACATGGCTCCTCAACATCGACCACATCCACATCTCTAGCAACGTGAACTTGTGCAGCTGCTATTTCCTCAGCTTCAGCCTCAGAAATTGCTACGTCACTTGGTGCTGCTGCAGTGCTGCTTGCCTTACTTTGTTTAGCCCATTTTTTAATAAACTTGTCCATTTTAACTTACAATGTGTGTTTTTCTTGTGTTGATCCCAAATAGGTTACACTGTTAGTTGCTGGTCTGGACAGAATGTGATTAAAATATTGGAGAGTCACTGGAGGTCAGAATAGCACTACACAACCAGTTCACAGTACTTTGTTTTTGACACAATGATCCCTCTTAAATCCTAACAGTCTGACTTTATTTTAATTTTTTTCTTGGTTTTTGGATGGTCAGACACTGGCAGGAACTGTACGGACAGGACAAGAGGAGGACTGTGACAGGCTGGATAAGTCTCAGCTTTTCACCATCACCCAGAGTTCACAGGCACCCACAGACAGAGGACTGCCTATTCACTTTTATGGCACAGAAGAGAATTTAGACCACCCTGACTTGAGTCTAGTGTCATCTGACTCTGAGTGTTAACACCACACTCTAGTCTCTCAGATTGAGATTTTAAATTATTTTAGTAAATATAACAAAATGATATGCTGGCCTGGTACTGGCTGAAGAACTTATTAAGACCATGCTGAGTCTAGTACCACTCCACAGACAGTGACCCCACAAATCACAAAAACAATTCAGTTTGCACGCAGACTGAATTAGTTAGTAGTCTCCACTCTCCTGATCACTCTCCATGGCTCCTCCAAATGGCAAACAACAACGAACAGCCGGACGCTATTTTGCTAATACTCCCTCCCTCCCTGCAGCCCTGGCCCCTGCCTCCCTCAGACAGACAGTACAGAGACTTCACTACTTGTTTGTCCCTCTCTTTTCCACCACTATACTGCTGCTGGCTGCTGCTAGTACTCGTCTCTCGCCTGTCGCCTCTCTCTCTACTTTACTAATTACAAATCTTAATCTGTCACTCTGACTGCTCGCTCATGGCTCACCTCCAACTCCAGCTAATACTGCTAGTCTAGGCTCCTCTGCTAGTCCACTCCTAAAGCCTCCATCCACCACAACAACCACTCCAACCCGACTGAACTCTCCGCAATATCTGAGCATGAAGAGATAACATGACCATCTGCTTACAGCCTGTACAGGTCATATGTTTCTTCTTGCACTCAGCTCTGCTCAGACTTCTTCAATCCTGGTGGACAAGCGGCACTGGCGGGCATTCATTGGAGGAACCCATTCGGTAGGAGTTGCCTGATGATGGCCAGACCTGACTCGTCTCGGATAAACTCAGTGGCAGACTGTTTCGGCAAGTTGCTTGGTGGCCGGCGGGGGATTTAAAGTGCCGGTACAGTACACATCACCAGCAAGTGTTCGGCAACACAACGGGGGGAGGGTGCATGGTCGGGCAGTGGGGGCTTACAAGGAGGAGTGGTGGGGGAACAAAAAGATAAAAGGTGGTTTTGAGGGTGCCATTTTTTGAGAATACCTATTTAAAATTTGTGGGTGCTCAAGCACCCAGGCACCCACACTGTCGGTGCCCATGATCACAACCCCCTGATGGAAACACAGCCTTGTTGTGCATGATTGCCCATACATTATGCTATACATTCAGAATTTGTGGTCTGTACAGGCACAATGAGCAGAAGCTCATTTCCAGCTGTGACCCGTTAAGAGAAATTAAGCACAAGGAGGTTAAGCGACTTCTCAAGATCACACAGTATGCAACTGGCGGTTGTGGGATTCAAACCTGAGTCTGCTGGGTCTCCAGGTTCACAGCTGTGCTCCCCTCCCATCAAGCTTTTTATCCACCAGTACCAGTCTGCCTAGGCTTCACATTAGGGTTACCCAAGCGACCTACCAAACTTGTCATCTGCTTTTCTTTGCCATTTTCTGATGAGGTCCATGCACAGCAGGGCCTAACCATTTAAACATAGCATTGTGGGGTTTTCTCCATTTTTCTTTCTTCCTTTCAAGAAGTAACATGACCATTATCATCTCCCACACACACCACTCTTCCCCCAGTCCAGTACTGCACCAACTCAAGTCCACGTTCTGCACATACCCACAGTAAATATTCCTAAACTCTGTTGCTAAAGGCCCCCGTCCCTGTCACTTGGTTTGCAGAGCCCCCCAGATCTACAGATTCCTGTATTTTACAGGAGAAATTGAGTTATCTACAGGAAACTGGTCCCATGGTCATGCACTGGTATACAGGAAAATAATTGCAATCTACAGGAAAAATACCAAAACAATCTAGGAACACTGGGTTTCTAACTTACAGTAGGTCTCCATTACTCTATCCCTACCAACATATCCCTACAGTTTAAACATCCCAATTTCTAGCTCTCTCCCCAGCTTCTGCACCTTCTTCATTCATACCACTTAGTCTCCCCATCTGTACCGTGCTACAACCACAATACCAATTTGTGCTCCAGTCTCTGTCTTTCCACTCCATTCCCCAGACCCCACCCTTCCACATTTCTTCCCCTTCTACCTATTTGTGCCCAATTTCAGCCCCCTCCCACCCAACTCCTGCCCCTCCCTTTTTATATTGTCTGAATGGACGATGAGCCCAAAAGTTTGCAACTACCAATTAACAGCGAACACTCGAGAAGGCAGAAAAAGGGTAGTCATCAAAAAGCTGTGGGGGTAAATATCATTACTCATCTTGCAACCCCTCCCCTTCTCGCTGGCTTCGCTCTTTCTTTTTATCCTTCTCTCTCTCACTGACGGCATCTCTCTCTGACATGGAGGAATGTGGAAGTGAAAAAGAAGACATGTTTGCTGCTGCCGCTGCTTCACCTTCTTTCCTGCACACCAACCCCTCAGCAATTCCTCACACAATGTACACATAAACCTCACAACACATTAAATAACCAAAACTTACAAATATTCCCCTCCTCAAACAACACAACCATCTCTCTTGATGGAATACTGCCCTTGTCCTTCTGACCATCCCTTATTTTGCAATCCTTCCTCTGTGTTTTGCTGCCTTGGCTGCCGCTGCTGCCCCCCACCTTAGCACTAATGATATCGGTACCGAAGAGACTCATCTGACCCCAAGCAGCACACACAAACCATAAGAAGAGAGACCCATCAGCTGCCGCTCTTTACTCCTGCAGTCCTCTTGCGGTCTCGCCTCTTCAGTTTTGCTCACCTTTGCCATCTTTTTTTTCTTCCTTCAATACCTGTGACCCAGCAAATCCATCCAACTTGGCTTGGTTCTTTCCGACTCCCTCCTTAAATGCCTGCTTCACTATCACTGTGCTGCTTGTCTCTTAGCTCAGTCCCTTGCTGCCACCTGCCAAAACCAATCAGCCGCTCTACCACTGTGCAAGCACTAATGGGGAGGGGTGGCAATTGCAGTGGGCACCCAATGGCTGATTATACAGGTGGAACTGCAGAAATGAAGGTGGTGGTTGGTGGTCACAAAGACACAAAATTTGGCCATATAACTTTCACAGTCCAGGTGACTGTCATGAAAAAATATATATATATATATATATATATATATCGTAAAAGGTGGAGCTCTGTTTCAAGGCATTTTCTATTGCCTGGTGCCCTAGGAGGCCACCTAGTTCACCTATCCTTAAGGCCGGCCCTGGTGCCTTATCCCCATGTACCCATGCCCCCACCCCATGTGCCTCTTGTTGGGAGTGGACTTTAACCTGGTCATGGAATCCTGCACTGACAGATGTTCCAGTCTGCATGCATCTAATTTCAAAGCCAATTACCTCCTTACCAGAAAGGCAGAGCTCGCTCGCTTCAAGGTGAAGCATGCTTTTTTGGGGGGAAGCTAGCAAACTGCAAGCTTATCATATAAGAAAACGGCAAGCAGAGAGGCACATTCCTAGTCTAAGGGATGATAAGGGGGCTGTACATAATGAACCAAAGAAGTTGAATAGCATAATGCAAGCTTTTTATCAGTCCCTATACAAGTCCCCATCTCTGCCTGAGTCACCAGTCATCTCATCTTTCTTATACAAGCTGCCCATTCCCAAGATGGCCCCTTTCATGACCACTCAAGTAGTTGCCACAATTAGTCTGCATGAAGTCATGCAGGTCATAAACACCTTGAACAAGGGGAAGGTAACAGGTGGGGATGGTATCCCAACTGATTATTATCAGCTGGTAAATGAGGTCAGTCGCACTCCATTGAAGGTGTATCAGGCTTCTCTGAACTAAGTACCCATGCTTTCTGCAATGAGAAAGGTGGTATCACCATGCTCCCCAAGAAGTGAAAGGATGCCAACAATCCTGGGAGCTACAGATCTATCTCACTTATCAACACTGATGCTAACATTCTAGCTGGGTGCAGACAGTTCAGAGGAGGGCAACTAAAATGGTGTAGGGTCTGCAAGAGAAGCCATACGAGGAGAGGCTAAAGGAGCTTAATATGTATACCCTTGAGGAAAGGAGGGAGAGGGGGGACATAATAGAAACGTTTATGTACCTCAGTGGAATCAACAAAGTCCAAGAGGGTAGCATCATTCAGAAAAAGAGATGTGCAAGAACAAGGGGACACAATTTGAAGATAGAGGGGGGACGGCTCAGGGGCAATGTGAGGAAGTATTTTTTCACAGAGAGGGTGGTGGACGCATGGAACAGCCTTCCTGAGGAGGTTGTGGGGTCTAAAACTGTGGGAGAATTCAATAATGCATGGGACAGACATAAGGCAATTTTTGTGGGGGGGTAGGAAGAAATAGGCTGTTGGTTAAATAGGATCTGCAGCCTATCCTCTAGGTAGGGAAATGGGCAGACTAGGTGGGCCAAACGGTCCTTATCTGCCGTCAAAGTCTATGTTTTTATGTAGCTAAAATCTTAGCTCAACATCTTGAGATAGTCCTACAGGGCCTTATTCACCTGACTCTGGTGGGATTTGTGGAAGGGTATCACAGCAAAGATTATTTGGGAACACCACTTACCCTCATCCATGTGGCACAGAGAACCCTCATCTAGATGGTAGTTCTAGCCATAGACCTCGGAAAAGCTTTTGACTCCACTGGGTGGTGGTATCTGCTATGCACCATGGAACTAATGGGGGTAGGCCTGGTGTTCCTACAGTGGGTCAAAAACCCTATATGTTTCCCCTAAGGCCAGTATTCTCACCAATGGCCTCCACTTATCTTCTTTCCCACTGCAAAAGTGTAGCAGACAGGGTTGTCCACTATACCCGCTTCTCTTTGTTTTTGTTTTTGTTTTTGTTTTGGTTTTTTTGTGTTTTTTGACTTTTTTGTTTTCCCCCCAGGACACTGGCTGGGTCCTCCTTCCACCCTCTGCCAGTCTCGGTTCCCATTCAAGACCCCACCTCTCACCTGGCCAGGCCTCTAGGCCAACCTGCAATGCACTGCTGTGCTGCCCCCATGGCATGCCTTTCAGGGCCAAGGTCACCTTCCGCCACTTCAGCTACTTTCCCCACTGTCTATCTGACCATCCAAAGTGGAGGTGAAGACCTGGAGGATTTCTGGCCAGGATGGTGTGAGTCCAACTGTGAACATGATGGGTGGTGGGCAAGAGTTTTGTCTGCCCATGCAGTCCTGATTTGTTTCCAATGTTTAGATCCGCCCCCCCAAAACATGCTGCAGCGTTGGTGGCCAGTGAGCTGTCACAGCCAACACCCTATGCTCGCGCTAAGTTCCCCTGTCTCACACTCTCCCCCTGCACCACCACCCATGGTCACCCAGGTGATGGTAACATAGTGAAGCAGTGAAGCCCCCTTCCCCAGAGGAGGAGATTATTCAGTGGGACACTTGATCCTCCTTCCCCAGCCAGCCCTCCATTGGCCCTGGCTCATTCCCGAACCCAGGCCATCAGCACTGCAAGTGATAGTGCTACTGCTGCACCAGCAGGCCAGCCGCCTGCTCCTCTTTTTCATGGTCATAGAACCTCTAGTATAACCATTCCCAAATCAACCTAATCTCATAGTACAAAAGACCAGGGACTCTGAATACAGAACCCTTTTGTATAAGTGATTGTCTGCTAGTCATACAAGAGGACTGGCCGTCATCTCAGCAGCCTCTCTTGGACCTCCTCCTATAGTTCTCTGCTATCTCAGGCCCTGAGTTAATCAGTCCTAAATGGAGGTTCTGCCTTTGAATGACATCAGCATGCCGGTCTCTTTTGTATTGAAGGGGGTGTAAAAAGGTACATAAAGGGCTAACATACTTGGGGATTACCATGCACTGGTCTTCACAAGATGTAACCCTGAATCTATCCTTGCTGTTCAAAGGAGTTAGAACAGAATTGCATAGGTGGAAGCATTTAATCGTCTCTCTAGCACAGAAATTAGAGACTTCAAAATGATATTCTTACCTAAAGTAATGCACCTGCTCTCTCACCTCTCCATCAAGATACATAATGTATGGTACATCAAACAGGATAAAATAACTGGGGGCTTTTTTTGGGACGGGAAACCACCCAGGTACAGCAGGGACAAATTACGCAGTCACTGGGCCAGGAAGGGGTTACCACGGTTTCTGGGGTATCATATGGCATAAGTTGCCAAACAAACATTACAATGGTTTTGTCAGGAGGTCTAAACCCTCCACCTCAGGTTCTTGGTGATAATAGAGATGCAAAAAAGTCACAGACAAGTTGCATAGAGTAATAAATCTTGTTTATTACTACCAAAAGGAAAATCACAGTTGCCCTAAGCAGTTCTTACCATTAGGAACTGGGAGCCAATGCTAGGCATTCCCTATACATCGAGGAGCATAGATTATCTCAGGGGTCTCTGAGGTCTCTCCGAGGTAGAAGACATAATGTCTTACATTATATACCTAAGATAGTTACCATAGTTACTGTACGATAGAAACATTTCTAGTTACAGAGAAGAGCCCTATTGGCTAACTTAGAGGTGGCCCCACAGTCCTAGATAACACTATAACATTTTGTTATAGTCATCACTTTGTGTGAACAATGTAAGTACAGTTCATGTACATGGCAGTGTAATAATACAAATCACCAGAAGATGGTAATGCCGACTCATATATCATAATACTACAAGGACACAGGTGTCCTAACATCTTGTAAACAAGAAATACATGTGTATGTTAGAAAGTAAAGCATATAGCAATTATATGCATATATATCCTGACATCTACTCTTGTACAGTAGATGTCCATAGCCCTATAAGTTAGTATAACTTATACCTAAATGCTAGTTGTCTGTGGTGTACCTCTGGGGGTATCAATTAGGGTGCAAGGACCTAGTGTAACATTCCCCCCCCTTTGTTGCTTTAGAAGGGGCAACACCAAGACTAGGGAAGTGAAGATGGAGCAGGTATAGTTTACAGACCCGATACGCAAGCCTTGTAAAGGAATTCCAGCTGCTCGCCGAGTTGGCGGAGTGTACGCCGTAGGCAGCAAAGCATGATAATCAGAAAAAATATCAAAAATGCTTGTATAATAATATAACCTTTGCAGGTTAATTCTAGCCAAGTGTTAGTAAGTGCACTATTGAAATGACCATTGTTTATAAGATCATAAACTGCTTCATTAGCTTTGGTCATATTATTGCTGATGTGGATGAGGTGTGTATCTTTCCTGTCTAGGAGTGATTTGAGAGTAAATGTCAAGGGATCTATGTGAACCTTGAATTATGGTAAATAGTCTGAAAGAGCAAGGAGGTAGTCAGGGTCACTATCAATGATATCAGGGGTCCACTAGGGGAACAGAGGTTATAAATGTGTGCCCAATAATAGTGGTTTGGTGGGGTACAAGGTAAAGATTGAAGGGAACAATATCACATACTTTTTCACCATAAGTAAACGTTTTAAAATTGGTAACAATACAGTACTCGCTGTCAGAACTGTATTGGCAATCTCCATTTTTGTAGTTGAACTGGGCAGGTGCAGGTCTGGTTGGAAATCCATGTTGACAGCTGATGAACCTCCTTCCAGTAAGCTTGGTACAATCTAGAAGCGTCTGGAGCAGATGTTGAGTCCTGGTATTCTGTGCCGTTGGTGGTGATGTCAGCGTCCATAGAAAAGGACCAGTCAATACTATCTGGGGAATACCCACATACAGGTTTAATAACATCAAATACATCACAACGACACAAATAAATATTTCCTTTCTTCACACAGCAATCCATGTGCGGAATAGCTCATGCGTCCAGAGTAGGATGAAAGACCAGAAGAGGTGGCAAGTTGATTCTTTCTCTGTAGAGGTCTTCGTCGAGGTGCCCAATGGAGTGTACAGATGCCAGTTTATCAAAGATTGCTGTACTGGGATCAAAATGTGGTAAAGACACACTAAAAGAAGCAAACATAGTATCCTTAATAGAACATTTCTTAGAAGTAAAACAAGGACCAGTATTTGGGTGTGTGGTCACAAACCCCAAATTCCTAGCAGTAGAAATAGGAAGTGAAACAGATTGTAGCATACACATGGCAACACAGTTAGAGGATTTACACCGGAGGCAGTACCATTTGGAGATACGCCTATCATGGATAATGTCAGGTATATGTCTGGATTCTAGATCATGGAAAAGGTTATTGATGGTGGTGATGATATAAGAACCATAAGCAGAGCATAGAATTTCACAGGCAATATACTGCTTGTCTGCTTTCTTCTTATTTTGTGCAATGAGTGCATTCATTTTTTCTTTAGAATCTGTAAATGCCTTAGCAATGTTGTGCATATTGTAAACAGTGTATCTTTCTTCCTGATTAAGGCCATCCACACCATGCAATAATGAGGGTATGATGTCATTGATCATACCAGCTTCAAACTTTTGTGAATGTGCTTTGATAGTAGCAAAGTCCACTTTGTTCTAGATAGACATTGTAATACCAAAGAGACCAATAAGGGTGCCAGTTGCACCAATGAAATCAGACGTGTCACATGTAGTTCTTTTATGGCTTTGTGAATTATCTGATTGCAAATCAGGTTTCTTTCTAAAATTGCCTCTATGCTAGGTGGTGTGTGCCCCGGCAATAGGGTCTTGATTATGAATTTGAAAAGCTGCTAAACTATCCAATAACAAAGTACTATGAAACAGTGAAGTATTAGTAGTATGACACATTCCAAATTCTTTCATATTCCAGTACGTTAAATTAAACAAAACAGGTATATGCATATACTGTAAATAGTTAAAAAGTGTGCCAGGTAAAGCAGTGGTAGTCAAACCACTATGGGGGCCATTTTGTTGTTTGGGACATTCAAGAAGTTCTTTCTCAGTGTAGGGGGTAACACAGATAAGTGCATAGCAGCTGAGGCCATGTTGTGTATGGCACAAAATTTCCTGGTAGAGTCTTGGGAAAGTGAATCACAATACAAAGGATCAATGAGAGCGGTGATATTATATAAACCTGAATGTCTGAGAGAGGTTTGGTGCAAGGACAAGGTGTCATTTGGGGATAATTTTGTGTTAGGCCATCCAAGGAAAGTTCCCTTGGAGAGTTTGGCCATGGGGAGTATTTGTCCTAGCGACTTTGTCTGCCATTCAATTTGTAGGTAGATTTATCGGAGCCACAACCAAGGCAGTGAGGTAGGCACCTGAACCCACCTGGACCATAACCAAATTATTGGGGATATTGATAGAGACTCCTTCTGGGTTGGCAGCAGGAGAATCAAGATGAGGAAGGATGTGTTTTACCGTGTCTTGGATGCAAAGGAAAACTCCTGAGATGAGGAGAAGGGAGTACAATATAGCCATCTTGTCAGCATACCTGTAAAGAAAAGTAAAACATTAACACAGTTATTACTATTCTGCCCAGTGGGGTTAGGAAAAGTAATTATACTCCTCTGTACAATTTCAACTGGTTTGCATGTAACCATTTGCCAGTCAACTTGTTGTTTTGCATGAGTCTGACTTGATAGACTGCTGGACTGAGTTGTTAACAGTGGGGTAGGGTCCTTCCCACTTACTGGAGAAAGAATCTGTTGGGTGAGCAAACCTGAGAACCATTACCTGATCTCCAGCTTGCCAGTCTACTTCTTGTGCATGTTTGTCAAATTGAATTTTGGGCTGTTGCTGGGCCTCGCCCATGCAGTCTGCAGCATACAAATGAGTGTGTATTAGATCTTTTCTCAACTTTTCCACATATTTGTCCAGAGACATGGTCTGCAGTGGGAGTATGCAGGTCAAACCAATGTTCAGATAATCTCATACTTCTGCCAGTCATCACCTCAAAGGGTGTCAACTGAGTGGTGGCTGAGGGTGTACACCTAATTGTCATAAGGAGTAATGGCAGTAGGGAATCCCAATCCTTGGGATTGTCCTCAATAAATTTGGACAGCATTTGCTTAATCCACCTGTTGGCTTTCTCTACTTGACCTGAAGATTGGGGATGGTAAGGGATGTGGAATTTCTGGTTAACTCCAAGGAGTTCAAAGGCTTCTTTCATCAATTCACCTGTAAATCTGGTTCCTTTGTCAGAGTCTACCTTAAGAGGTAAACCCCACCTGGAGAAAATCTGTTCAACCAGGAGTTTAGCAGTGGCTTTTGCAGTACATGTCTTGGTGGGGAAAACCTCAAGCCACTTGGAGAAAAGGTCAGTGACCACAAGGGCATATTTGTTGTTTCTGCTGGTATTAGTCAGGGAGCCAATAAAGTCAATCTAAAGGGCATGCCAAGGGCCGGAATGCCTTTGTGGTAGGAGTTTGGCATTTCTTTTAGTAGGGATGGGGTTGTTTTGCACACAAACAAGACAGTTGTCAATGTACTGTTTGACATCTTTGGTGAAACCAGGCCACCAGGCGGTGGTCTTCAATCCTTGGAGAGTGTTTTCCGCTCCCTGGTGTCCACCAGTGGGGGTGCCATGCACCTGGTGCAAACATTCAGGCCTCAGATGATGGGGAATCACCCATAATTTAGTGGTGGAATCATCTGGTTGATACCAAATTAGCTTGTCATCTGGGGACAGATGTAACTTACCTTCATGCCTTCTTTAGGGGTTATGGACAGGTAGGTTCTTTTCAGTCCTTTTGTCCAGGAATCTGAACACATCTTTGAGTTCAGAGTCAGTATGCTGGGCTTCTGACAAATCCAAGGGGGGAAAAGGGTTCAGGCTTTTTCCTGACTGCTGCAATGTGCACAGCTGCTCTGACTTCCGGATGATCCATCATCCAGGTGTCCCCCCCCCTCAGGCACCTTCCTTAGCAAGGGTATCAGCTGTATCATTAAAAGCATGGTAGGGGTCATGTATGGAGTGTGCCTTAACTTTGTGTACATAGAGTTTGTGTGCAAATTTCTGAGCCAGTGAGTGAATGTAGATTACCAATTCCTTGTGCTTCACTGGGGTACCATCAGAAGAGGTGAAGGAGTTCTTCTGCCAGAAAGGGAGAAATTCAGTTAGAGAACAACAAACCCAATTAGAGTCTGTAAAAAGGATGGTGTCCCCGGTTCCATGCTGGATGAAGTCAAGGGCACAGGCCACCGTTGCCATTTCTGCATATTGTGATGATGCTACACTGCAATGCTTAGAAATCTTAACAGTATCAACAAAGGGGTAGACTACCAGTATACCCTTTTCTGCTATCTGCTCTCCCTGGTAATAGGAGGCAGATTCATCTGTGAACACATGACACAACAAGGTGTCCTGCAGTAATTTCGGACTGGCAGGAAGAAAAGCACCTGGATCTGGTAGATCGGTGGCTGCAGTGTGCAGTCATGGGGATCTCCATGGAAAAGGAGACCATGGGCCAGAATGGATGGCATTTTGGTTGGGTAGACCTTGATATCCCTGTCCTGGAGAAGAAGGGACCAATGGGTCAGTCTAGTGTTAGAAGCTGATCCATCCTTCACTCTGTCTGAGAGCAAAACTGTGGTAGGGGTGTGGTTAGCGCTGATAATCAGTGGTGAGTACCCAATGATAAACAAGAAGTGCTTGACTGCCCAGTAGGTGGCCAGAAGGTTCCTTTCACAAAGGCTGTACTTCTGTTCCACTGGCGTCAAGATCTGGGATGCATATGCAATGGATATTAGGGTGCCATTAACCTTCTGGGCCAAAACTGCAGATATGGCAATGTCTGAGGTGGCAGATTCCAGATGGAATGGTAAGGCTGGATTGGGGTTGAGCAAAGCTGGAGCAGAGCCCAAGACCTGCTTCAGTGACATCACAGCTTGGGTATGTATGGGGCCCCAAGTCCAGTGGATATCCTTTTTCAGTAGTTCATACAGAAGAGTGGCCTTCTGAGCAAAACAACAAATAAAATCTCTAGAGTAATTTACCATACCCAAAACTCTCCTAAGGATAGCCATACTGGTGGGAAGTGGCAAGTCTTGCAATCCCTGTATCTTCTTCCAGGCAGAGCTCCTGCGTTTGTCTGTTATATTCTGGCCAAGAAATAGTACCTCCTTCTGGCTCAATTGTGCTTTTGCTGGATTGCATTTAAGGCCTGCTCTCTGGAAGAGAGTCAGTCGTTTGTCCAATAGGTCCAGGTGTTGTTCCTGGGTGGCTGTTGCCAGGAATATGTCATCCACATACTGCAAGAGGCACTGGGGTGTAGAGGAACCCTCAAGGGCATCCATCATGTGTAGATGGAATAGGGATGGGCTGTTGTGGGTAAGCAGGTCCATGTGTACTGCCTACCTTCAATGATGAAACCAAATTTGTATTGACTCTTGGGGGTCAATGGCAATGACCAGAAACCATTGGAAATGTCCAGGGCACTAAACCATTGTTGGTCAGGGGTTAATAGTCTTAGCACATCTGGTGCTGATGCCACTGTTGGTGCACAGCTGGGTGTGACCTGGTTCAGTCTTCTGTAGTCAATTGTAAGTCTTCATGCACCTGTAGGTTTCTTTACAGGCCACATGGGAGAGTTTACAGTAGAGACACATGTTCTGATTACACCTTGCTTGAGGAGGAATTTTTTTGTTTCTCTGAGAGATGGCAAGGCCTCAGGTGGAAAAGGATATTGCCTTTGCCTCTCATAGACTGGGCCTGGCACTTCGAAGACCGTATGCATTTTGCCACAGTCATGCTTATTGATGGCAAATCACTCCAGGTGCCTTTGCAGGATGGGAAGAAGCTTTGAGAAAAGCTTGTGGTTCTTGAACAAATCTATGACGTCGTACTCAGTCATTCGCAGTGATTGCTGCAACCACGTGAGAGTCAGGGATCATTACAGTGTGATATTGTCCCTGAATCTGTATCAACAACATGTTGGCTAAGTCCACCACACAGCCATGTGCTGCAAGGAAATCAATTCCAGTGATACTGGGATGAACATGTAGTACCATAAACTGGAAGGTGTGGTACACCTGAAGGTGTCCCATTGTTACAGGTAGTGGCAATGAGCGATATGTAGATAACCTGGTGCCATCTACACCTGACATATTTGTCCTCCATCTGGTGGACCAAGGTGATGTGGCTCGGTTGTCATCATGTAATACAGACACAACCAGCCTGTATCCAACAGTACTGTAAGTAGGTGGCCCCCCAACCTCGGCCTCTGTGCAGGGCCTTCCATTTGCATCCAAGGCCAGCTTGTTTACAATCCAGACTGGGGCCTGTAACTGTCAATCTGTACCAGCGGAATCATGGGGAAGCTCCTTGGAGAGCACCCAGGTCTGGTCCCTGTGGACAGTCTCACCATGCTGTACCGATGCTATATAGGGAGCCACCTCAGGGTTCAGGCCTGGATGGACCAGAAGGCCTGGGCTACCAGTATCCCCATGGCCTACTGAGGCCTGCCCTCCTGGTTGTACTGCAGCAAAGGGCCGAACTGGAACAGTGTCTGCTGCGGAGCGCACTTGCCCAAGAAGGTCTCGGAGGCTTCGGTTCTCTTTGGCTATTTCCCTATATGAAGGGCCTGGTCGTTGTTGTTTACCCTTATTGTTTTTGTGATGCTTCTTGTTTCTGTGATAGTTCTAGTTCCCACCCCAGGACTGTTGCTGTTGGGCCTGCTGGGGTTGTTTATTGTCCGCAGGGAGGGGCTGTTTCTCTTGGGCCTGTTCCTCCACCGTGTAGCGCATCGTGGCTTGTGGGGTAGTTTCCATGGCAGCTACTTTCTTGGAAACTGAGCCCAAATCATGGATGTAGCACTGATAAACTCTCTCCACTTTCCAAAGGATGTCAGAAAACTTATCTGTTGTGGGATAGGTGGTTGGCTCTACCTTCTCTCGTATTGCAGGGATCATGTTCCGAAGGAACAGGGTTTTGTACTCAATAAGGTCTGCATTCACAGCCTCCCCTGCAGGATTCTTTTCTGCTCAATAGGCCATCCAAACCTCTAGTGGAAGGTTGCTAGACTTTTCTTCGCATTCTGCTTCACAGGGTTTGCGAGCATTACTCCTACCACACCTGGGTTATGTGCGGTAATGAGTTCAGCTGTAACCTCGTCAAAAGTGGTGTGGCTATCCGGCTATCCAGCGTTGGGGAGTTTTGCCCATAGGACAGGATCAAAGGTCTGGTGTAGGCTCTGGACTTGATAGTCTGTAGCGAGATTAAGCATTTCACCTTTGGAATGCACCTTTTCCAAGTGGCAACTGAGGTTGTCGGACGGGCTCATCTGACCAGTACTGTCAGCTATTTGCTGAACAAAGTGGGCCATTTGTAGGGGATTACTGGGATGATCGTTCAGAGGTAGATTATCTCGGGTACCCTGGAGGGCTGTCTGAGCTGCGGTGTCAGCCACAGTACGGACTATCTGTTCCCAGGTAGTACTCTCCTGCAGCATCAGTCTGATCGGCAAGCGGAGGGTCCGCTTGCTTCTCTCGGGAAGGATCACATTGCCTAAAGCATTATCAATCATTTGTTCTATCTCTTCCCTATCATCCACAGAAATAACGGTGATTGTTGGTGCCATTGGGACTAGGCCTAGGCCTGCTCCCCCCTTATCCTGGGGGTCACCATGTTGGCGTCGCCCATGATGGTCATCATGCTGTTGATGACGTAGGGACTTGGTGTCATGAGACGGAGGTCTGCCATGTTGTGGATGGCAGGGCAGGGTATCTGGGCCATAGCAGGGGCATGACTGGGTGTTGTACTGGGAAATGTCATCCTCGGACTCCTCCTCTTCAGACGACATGGCTAGGATGGGGGCCACACCTCCCATCGCCTTAACATGGCCAGTCAGCACCTCCAGCTGATGACGCAGTTTCACCATCTTGGATTCACATTCATCATGACTAACTTTTGCAACATTCTGATCCACACCCTCCTGCAACTGTTTCTGTAACACTCTATACGAGGTGCTCAATTCGCAATTGTCCTTAGCAGCTATTCCTAAATCATTACATACCTGGTTTACCTCATCCTGGAGCTCTGCCAACTCTTCACAGATCTGGTCATTAGTTCTACTTAATATATCATTCATTTGCAATGCCTGCCTCTTATCCTGTCTCAAACTTTCACATTCCTACTTCAACATACCAAGTTCCTGCTTTTTCCTGAACAGAACAGTGCAAAAGTGAATCCTTTTCATTTCTCAGGGTTTGAAGAGCTGACTCCAAATCCTGCTCATGTTTCAAACTTTCAGTACCCTGCACTCCCATCTCTTGCTTAAGAGATGAGATCTGCAGTTCAAGGTTCAAAACCTTGCTTTGGAGGCTTCCAAAGCAGCATAGAGAGCTGCGACTAATGGCCCTTTAGCCTCATATTTTCAAGCTTTTTGTCTCATCTCTGAGTACTGGGTTGAGGTCCCCAGCACAAGGTTGTCAGATTGACTTGCATCCAGTGCAAAGTCAGCCCATCCTCCATGAGAAGCAAGGAAGTTCGATACATCAAGTCTCAAGTCTGCGCAGATATTTGATACAGTGGCCATTTATACCGGTAGTGGGAGGGAACATAAAATCAACCTGTAAAAAGGTGCCGTATTGTGTATCAATCCACAACAGGTGCATTTATAAACAGGAGGGCTACTTGCTCTCATAAGCTTGCAATTCAAAACTGCCATGGGGTGCGTTGAGTCGGCATTGACCACACCCAGTAAGCAACCAGACTTTGCAAGGAGTTACAGAGTACTGAAAAATGGGAGAGGTGATGTAGGTGTGCACACCTACAGTCCCCACTGGGAAGGGAAATTAGTAGCAACAAGTGAAAACTTTGCAAACTCCAAATCGCTGCATGTGGTTGCCAATTGTCAGGCAGTCTAAACCCTCCACCTCTGGTTCTTGATAATAATAGAGATGCAAAGAAGTCACAGACAAGTTGCATAGAGTAATACATTTTATTTATTACTACCAAAAGGAAAATCACAGTTGCCCTAAACAGTGCTTAGCATTAGGAACTGGGAGCCAATGCTAGGCATTCCCTATACTTCGATGAGCATAGATTATCTCAGGGGTCTCAGAGGTCTCTCCGAGGTAGAAGACGCAATGTCTTACATTATATACCTAAGATAGTTACCATAGTTACTGTAATATAGAAACATTTCTAGTTACAGAGATGAGCCCTATTGGCTAAATTAGAGGTGGCTCCACAGTCCTAGATAAAATTATACAATTTTGTTACAGTCATCACTTTGTGTGAACAATGAAAGTACAGTTCATGAACATGGCCGCGTAATAATACAAATCATCAGAAGATGGCAATGCCAACTCATATTTCATAATACTACAAAGACACAGGTGTCCTAACATCTTGTAAATAAGAAATACATGTGTATATTAGAAAGTAAAGCGTATAGCAATTACATGCATACATATCCTGATATCTACTCTTGTACAGTAGATGTCCATAGCCCTATAAGTTAGTATAACTTATATCTAAATGCTAGTTGTCTGCAGTGTACCTCTGGGATATCAATTAGGGTGCAGGGACCTCGTGTAACAGTTTAATCCAGCCACCCACAGCATGCCACAGTGGCTTTAAATTGAGAAGAATACAGCACAAAATCCTCTTGCTGTTATTACCTTGTACAACAAATATACCAACCCCCACCACCACCACCACCAGAAAGATTACCCTACCATAGCTGTGTCTAGGGAAGTCCTGATTCAATCAATCAATCAATCAATCAAAATCTTTATTTATCCAGGTGAACATCATTGAGCAGAGCTCTTTTGCAAGATGAGCCTGGTTAGGTTAACCTGATACATATGTACATAAATTACCAGACAAGGTATAACATGTTGTTTACAATTTACAAAGCAACATACAACAAACATGGATAGGCATAAAGCTTTACATTATTTACAAATATAACATATGTACAAAATCATGTTGCAGTGATATCAGCTTAAGTAACAGGTGGACAGAGTTTGAGTTCAGAAGGTGAGATGGTAGGGGTAGTGACTATGTGGGCCTTGGGATACAGGGACAGACAGTATGGGGAAAGGACACCAGCTAAACAGGACCAGTAAGTTTGATCCCAGAAATAGTGCTAGATAAAGCTGATAACAGTTGTGTAGATGAATTAACAGAAGTGAATAAATAGTAGTAAAATGTAGTACAGTGATGGTAATAACTGGATAATAGAGCAGGTTAGAAGACAGACTACATGGAGATGCTGTGGGAGTTGATTCCAGCTAGTGGCGTGGATAGCACTTGCATGGTTCCTTCAGGAGACGTGAGTAGAGGGTCTTGAATGAAGCAGTGCTGATAACTGAGCTCAGTTTTAAAGTTTTCTGCAGATTGTTCCACATTATTGGCAGTGTAAAGCTAATGGATGCTCTGCCACAAGCATTCTATAAACATAAAGCCATTCACACACACCCAACCCTTTCTATTTCACCCCTCTATGGGGTAATTAGGTACTCTGCATAGGAGGTCTCCCCCCCAGTATGGACATCGTGGGCACAACACAGCATTTCCTGGAAGACTTGACTATTCCGGATGGTAAACATCCTGACACTGTCTCATTCCTCCAAACTAAATACAGCCTGCCAAGGCAGGACTTTTGGGAACACTTACAAATTCAGAGTTTGCTAGAGCCCAAATTGAGCAGGTGTCAAGAAGAAATCAGCTGTGGGTCTGTCTACCTGATAATAATTGGGAACAAACTCAGGAGGGGGAGGGCCAGTCTTGCATACAAATGCCTTAGGAACTCCCTACCAAACCAATCTCTACTATCCGGGGTGACCTGAGAAACTGATCTGAATACTCCCATGTTGGAGGATGCATGGTCAGTATGCATTTTCCAGGATTATAAAGCATGTAAAGAAGGCGGAAGTCATCTAATACAAAACAAAATACAACTTAAACGGTATCATACTACTACTGTCGTCCATAAGATGGATTAATATTTATTTTATTTATTTATTTCTATTTAATATTTGATCACTGGGTAAGAACCCTAGGGAATCAAATGCCCATTTGAGACCCATACACATAAAACTACAGTACAGTACTGTACAATACACACTTATATTAATTATAAACAAGAATATGTCGAACGAATAAAACAAAGCTGCTTCAGGGATTTCTTAAAAGCAACAATGAATTACATGTTAAAATATCATTTAGTAAGTCATTCCAAAGTCTTACAACACAAAATATCTGATATTTGCCCCAAGGAACATCTATAGGAAGGAGGGTTCAATTTTCCAATGTTCACTGATCTAGTACAATAAGTATTTGCAGTATAAGCAATGCTAGACATAAATGAAACAGGAGTTTGTGCAGACAACAACCTTCTAAAAAACAATAAATTAAAATAATTCACACTTTGCTCATATAAAAACCAGCCTGAAGTATTGTATAATGTACATTGATGAGATGAACAAGAGGCCAAACTTGCAAATCTGCAAACTGAGTGCAACAATGTTTTTAAACAAGACAAGTTAATAGTAACAGCAGATGAATAAATCAAAAGACCATAATCAATAATGGAAAATAATAAGGATTGAGCCAGTACCCTTTTAGAATAGGCTAAAAGACAATTACTCAATCTATAGAATTACCTTAACCTGGCTGGCCCGTCGGCACAGCGGTTGGAATTTCGCTTGCAACCGCCAGTGACCCAGGTTCAGGAACAGACCAAGGGAGCTGGAGGGCCGGCCGGGGGAAAAGGATTGAGCACCCTTCGTGCTGCTTTCTTTCTCTGGGGGGGAGGGTTAGGTGAATGCCGGGTGCATGTAGGACTCTTGGCAGAGGCCAGGAGGAATCGCAAGCACCGGCATCTAAAGCCATTGAGGGGCAGGGTGGATGCTGGACGTCATTGCATGTCCCGGCCCCTGGGGACTCAAGAAAATCCCTGCTCATGGCTGCCATGTAGGACGCCTGCCCCTGGCCCTGATTAGCTTTCAGGCCAGCTCCCGATCTAGTCCCACAATTGCGGCACTGAGTTCAGGTGCCGCAACCCGACCCCAAGGGGGAAAGCCAGGGGCATCTGAGTCACAGCCAATGTGGAAGTGGGGGTCCAGGGGCCCGTGACCAGAGTAGATGTGTTGGCAGCTGCGGGCAGCAAAAAGAGAGAATTAAAAAAAAAAAAGAATTACCTTAACCTAGAGTGTACTGTCTTAATAACATGATTGATATGTTCCGGCACGGAGTCATAACAGCATATACAATAATAGCGCGGCGACAAATTCCGCTAAGCAAATGGTGCACTATAATAAGGTCAGGAAATACATCCACCTACACAAAAGAGTACATACTGTTGAAATAAATGACTACTTTTTTTTATGGGGTTTCTGGAATTTTAATTTCCAACGTAGGAGGCATCACTACCTATACTCCCAGAATTAAAACAACAAACTCCAGGAGTGGGTGGACTCAGGAGATGGGGAGAAAGTTGGGAGGGAGGAACTTTGGGAGATTTTTTCCCAAAAAAAAATGACAGCAAAAGTAGTAGCACAGGAGGACCTGCAAGGAATCAGACTACATCCCCAGGTCTCCTGAGTTTGCCATGTGCTGGTGCCTTAACTGCTCCACCACAGGAGTGGCTGGACCAGGCTCCCAGCACATGGTAACTTGATGCCTTCCTAGTAATTCATAAAGCAACAGGGGTAGCGATAATACCCTATTGCTGTTGTACCCATTGCTGTAATTCGTAGTGAGCTCTTCACAACACAGTTAATACAATGCTATATTCCATGTGTGGTATTGACCCAGTAGGATATGTTTCTGATATGTTAAGTACTGATCTAAAACAAAACCCAAATAATGAAATTATGTAACTTGTTCAATCTGAAGGCCACTTAAGTCATGAAAAATAGGTAATGAGCCCAATCGAGTTAATTTATATTGAGAACAAAAAAATAATGATTTAGTTTTAGTAACATTAAGCATCATTCCATTATCCAATAACCATTGTTAAACCCTTAGAAACTCCTTCTGTAAATGAGTGATAATCTCCAGGGGGATCACCTCCAGCCCGATATAAAACAATATCATCTGCGTACATATTAATAAAGGTATTTTTATCCTGTATAACAGATGGCAAAGCATTCAAGAAAATACTAAACAAAAGGGGCCCCAGAATCAATCCCTGGAGAATGCCCATTTGTGTATCTATCAAACGTGAAATAACTGAACCTAAGACAACAGACTGTTTTCTATTACTTAAATAGTTTAAAAACCATTGTACCGCATTAGCAGATAATCCAAGTTCCTCAAGATGTACTGTACTTGTAAGCACCCGTAATTAACCAAATCAAACGCTTTCAATAAATCAACTAATAATGCTCCAACCATGCCATCTCTGTCCAGGGTTCTGTGAAACAGATTGGTAAGTTCCATAGCAGCTGTTGAAGTACTATAATTTTCCTTAAAACCATGCCAATATGGTATTAAATTCCCAGAATCGAGGAATACTATACGTTCAAGAACCATGGACAGCGGGGCTAATTATGAATTTGGCCCAAAAGTTTTGTGAATTAGTGCAATCACCAGACTTAAATATAGGTACCACTGTGGCCTGCTTCCAAAGTTGCGATATTTCAGCGTGGAGTGATATGATTTAACAAAATATTAAATGGTAAAACCATAAGATCTAACACTAATCCAAATAATCATAAGTCGATCATGTCTGGCCCCATATGTTATCTAAGTTTAATATCCTTAAAGTAGTGAAATGTTTGCTCCAGTAATATGAGCTTAAATTCAACATTTGGAAAACCAACATCATTGCACATTTTTTTTCCTATTTATCCCTGCCCCAACCTAGCACTGTCACCCAACTACCTATTCACCACTGCCTCTTCCCATCGAGACTCCCTCCATGGAGCCCTGACTTCATCCCCCCAGGAGGGGACAGTGGGGACACAGTGGGGGGGAGGCACCCTTCAGACCCTCCCCAGAGGAATCAAGTCTTCGTCAGGAAGCCCTCGTCAATACTGCAGCTGCCGGTAAGTGAGGACCCCTGATTGAGTCCTCCTGTTGGTGTCATGCTGGAAGAGGCATTTTCTCATGTATGCCCTCACAGAGCATGATGCACCACAATACCAAGGCTTTCGCCGGTGTCCTTCGTGCTCTCCCCCTGTCATCACAGGCATCAGGGCTGCGATACCTCGGGTTGTCATCAGAGATCAGACTACCCCGAGCCAGTGCGCCCCCCCCCCCTTTCCATTCAGCAGACACTCAGACATCCTCTCCCCGGCTGGCCTTCTGGCTTCCAGGTCCGCTCCCGAACCCGGGTCACCAGCGCATTGCACATTATCTTAAAATCAATTGTTAACTAACAAGGGGCTAACTTAGAAACATTCGTAAACACTCAGTTTAACTCCTTAGCAATTCCCAATTGACCAGTTATACTACCATCTTTAGCAATAAGTAAGGGGATACTAGTTTTATTTGCCTTTCCCCGCAACTTATTAGGCACTGACCAATGTTCTTTTTGATTCTTAAAGCTTGAAAATTGATTTTGCAAGAAAAATTTGTCTTTAGTTTTCCTGACTAGTTTTTTACCTACATATTTTAATTGTTTTATTAGTATTATATTGTAAAAGATAATCTGTTGTATGAAGTTGACAATAATGATGCCAAGCAGTGTCTCTTTCTTGCATTTTATAAGGCAGCAGCCGTGGTTCCACTCAAACACTCGTGCCAGGTAATAAATTAGAACTTGTAGTCACTAACTGAAATGGCACCGAACATCAGGTTAAAATGTATATACTTTATTTATACAAAAGATAAAAATCACACTTACATGTGTATTGCAGGCAGTGCAAAATACAAACGAAGAGTGTAGCAAGACCTGGCCAGTTTTGCTTCAAGTTTTATCAAGAGTCCCTATACCCAGGAAGTGGCTCCCTTTTATGCTAGTGGAGTCATAAAAAGACAATGCTCAATTCATTAAAAAAACTAACTAATTAGTTTTAGTTTAGCTTACCCCTTACAAGCTAAGGGGTATGTACTCACTTACTACACACAGTTAACAATTCAGTGCTGAGGTATGTGTTTTGTTTGCCATAGTTTAACAATTCTGGCTTCACCTATGTATCTATAGTTCTACTTAGCCTTCATTTTAATTTTACAGGTTTATCATGTACATTTTTTTTAAAGTTTTTTAAACTTTATGTTTACTGAGTTTACTATAACATAAAGTACAAAATCCAGACATAGAGCACTGTCAATTTGAAAATATAGCATTGTGGGCACTACTCCTCTTAATACACATGACAATATATTGATCTATAGCATAAGATATGTCTTTGGGTGGGCAAAGTCTACTATATGCACTGAAGTAGTCTATAAAACAGATCTGCTATGTGAATGAGCCTAAGAACGGCACAGCTAATATCAATTAAAAAAGGTGTAAGAGCCATTTAAATTTATGCCTCCATTACACGAAGGAGGGAAATATGCCATGTAAATGTAAAATTGTCCATAATATATGTGGGATCAGACTACAGCATCTTATATACTTAGACAACAAATAAAATAGTTAGGCACAGGATAAGTGAAATAAGGAAGAAAATCCAACACAGCATAACTGCGGCTAGTAAAAACAGTTACTAGAACTGGGCAGTCTAAACCCAAGACCCCCCTCCCAAAAAAAAAGGCAACACCGGGAAGAGAGAGTAATACAGTAAACAGCTAATGTCTCAAAAAGTCTTGGTAAGGTTCTGCCACTGAGTTAGTGGTTAACAAAGTCACATTGGCAATTGAATTGTAAACGAAAGCGAACAGCTGAGAAGTCAAAAGTGCTCCATTTGGAGAAAAGGAAAGTACTTAACTGAAGGCCCCTGGAGCAAGTCAGTTTATTCAGGTAAGGTCTTCAGAATCGGAATCCAGATCCTCTACTCGAGCTGGTGGACGACTGGCATGTTTCTGAGCCACCGAAGGGCATCCGCCAGATCTGTGAAAATATAAACCTTATCATATAAATTTCTGATTCAACCTTGAGATGCACAGTCCTGTATAGTTGGTACTGAATGAGTCAGGCAGCATAATGCCTCACCCATGTGAAGGCTTGTTACACTTTCAACTTACTCTGTAACTCTTGGTGACCGACAAAAGCAGGTACCTGGTAGAAAAAGAAGAGCATAATTTTGTTAGCAGAAGGAACAAATGCTGATACAATATTCATTTTTTCCTCATTAGTGCTGCTGTTGCCATACAATCATTCAAACCTGGTGGGTAATGTCCTCCCAGTTGGACATTAGTTCTCGTTTCAGAACCAGACTTTACAAATCCCTTCCCCTCTCTCCCAACATGACTCTTTAAATCCCACAGTATTTAAATGTGTGTATAGCAGGGTCCTGTTGGGTATGCACATGTATGGAGAAAGTATTTGTGGGGTCACAGTGCTGGACCACCTTTTGGTGCCCCCACCCTCAATTTGAAATTCCGGTTTGTTTTTCCCATATAAAAGGCCCCATTTTATTTGTTAAGTCTGCCATTATCCATTCTTGACATCTACTTTTAACCCTTAAATTACACTTTAGAGCAATGTCCACAGACTGTTGCTGGAGATGCCATTAGCTGGGGGCCCACCTCAGTAAAGTAAGATTGTATTTGTTAAATGCCCCTTCGCTGAGATCCAGGGCACTGTACAAGGTCATAGACAATAAAGCATAAGCATTCATAAAAATTTTGAATTAGCAAACATACAAAGAACAATTATAATATCATATAAGCAAACACTAAAATCATCAGACAATAAGATGGGAATATTAATAGAAACATAGAATTTGATGGCAGATAAGGACCGTTTGGCCCACCTAGTCTGCTTATTTCCCTACCTACTGGATAAGCTGCAGATTCCAGTTACCCAACAACCTACTTCCTCCTACCCCTCACTATAATTGCCTTATGTCTGTCCTATGCATTCTTGAATTCCCCCACTGTTTTTGACCCCACAACCTCCTCAAGAAGGTGATACCATACGTCCACCACCCTCTCCATGAAAAAAATACTTCCTCACGTTGCTCCTGAGCCATCCCCCCTCCATCTTCAAATTGTGCTCCCTTGATCTTGTACATCGCTTTTTCTGAAAGATGCCCCCATCTTGGACTTTGTTGATTCCCTTGAGGTACTTGAAAGTTTCTATCATGTCCCCCCCTCTCCCTCCTTTCCTCAAGGGTATACATAAACACTTTTAGTCTCTCTCCATATGGCTTCTGTTGCAGACCCTGCACCATTTTAGTTGTCCTCCTCTGGACTGCCTCCATTCTGTCTATGTCCCTGCAGAGATAGGGTCTCCAGAACTGTACACAGTACTGCAGATGGGGTCTCACCAACTGTCTGTACAAAGGGATAACAACTTCTTGTTTTCTACTGGTGATGCCTCACCCTATACATCCTAGTATCCCCCCAGTCCTCTTTACTGCCTTGTCATATTGCTTACATACCTTAAGGTCATCTGATATGACTACCCCTAGGTCCCTTTCCATTTGTGTTGTTGTTGTTAATACCCCCACCTCCCACCTGTGTACCCTTCCCCTGGGTTTTTGTTTCCCAGGTGCATTACTTTACACTTTTTTGCATTGAATCTAAGCTGTCATATTTTTGACCGTTCCTCCAATCTTGTCAAGTCCCTTCTCATCCCTTGCGCCCCTCCTTGTGTATCAATCCTGTTACACATCTTTGTGTCATCTGTAAAGAGGCATACTTTTCCTTCCAGTTTCTCTGCAATGTCTCCTATAAAGACATTAAAGAGGACCAATCTCAATACTGAACCCTGTGGCACCCCACTAGTAACCCCACTTTCTTCAGAGTGTACACCATTTACTATTACCCTCTGGGTCCTGTTGTCTGGCCAGCTTGTTATCCAGGCTACCACCCTGGGACCCACTCCCAGGCTGGCTAGCTGGTTTATTAATCTTTTGTGGGGGACTGTGTCAAATGCCTTGCTAAAGTCTAGGTAGGCCATATCCACAGCCCTTCCCTGGTCTACTACTTCAGTTACCCAGTCAAAGAAATCTATTAGATTCATCTGACATGACCTTCCCACTGTGAATCCATGCTGCCTTGGGTCATGTGCCCCTCTGGCCTCTAGGTACTCAACAGTTCTTTCTTTCAGAAGTGATTCCATCATTTTCCCGACCACTAAGGTCAAGCTAACAGGTTTGTAGTTTTCTGCCTCCACCTTGTTCCCACATTTGTGAAGAGGAATCACATCCGCTCTCCTCCAGTCTTCAGGTACCACCTCATTATCTCATGATTTGTTAAAAAGGGTAGTCAGTGGTGTCACTAGGTCTCTTCTTAGTTCTCTTAGAATTCTGGGGTGAATCCCATCAGGCACCATCGCTGTGCACACTTAGAGCTTTAGGAGTTCTTTCATGACCCTTTGTTCTGTGAATAGACTGGTAGCAACCCCCTGTCTAGAGTGCTTTTATTGTTTGGTTTAGGTACCTCCCCCTCTTCTTTTGTGAATACTGAGCAAAAGTATTCGCTCAGTATCTCTGTCTTTTCACAGTCACCCTCTGCCCACTCCTTCCCCTTTATTAAGCCTCACTGTCCCTCCCTTGGTCTTCCTTCGCTCCCTGATGTACCTATAAATTATCCCCCTTCGTAACTGAGTTGGCTATCTTTTCCTCAGTTTGGGCCTTTGCTATTTATTTTATTTATTTATTTTTATTTTGTTTTTGTTAACCGGGTAAGTGCACTAGCCAGCAGGTGACTATTTTCAAGCACGACCCAGGAGAGTACAAGACAAGATACACAATGAGGATGCATAACATAGACAATACAGGCAGTACAATATAAAAACAGAGAAGCTAATTTGGCTAAAATAACATAGTGTCCACTAATCTAAGCAAAACATTGTTTTGTATAGCATATACAGGCAGAGCGGGTACTGGTACAAGGACAGAGTAATTCTTTGATTCCCTGGTAGGCATAGATCAGGATGCGGAAGATGGAGGGTAGAAGAAGTGGAGGAGGTTTAGATGAAAAAAAAGGGGGGGAGGACCACAGCTTGAAACAGCTATGCCGCTCAGTTGTACAAATACGGCATTGGCGGCTCAGGGTACTACCAAGCGGCCGGGCTCATGGAACTGCTCCCTGGGAACGAATACAGCAGCATCCCCTGATAGCAGACTAGCCCGGGGCATAAGGCGAGAACCATTTCTGTTGGACATCTGGGCAAAATAATATGAGATTCAGGTCCTTGAGGGTGTGGTGGAACCTCGGCAGATCTGGTGCAAGGGAGGAGTGAAGCAAAGTCTACTCAGGAGAGATTAGGAAAGAATTTCGCTGGAATTACAAAAATTTTTGGCTATAGCGGCTATAAGTCGGGACAGTCAGCCAAACCCATGGTTCTGTAGCCGAGCATGAGAGCAGCGAACAGCTGGGGTTTGGAGGGTGTAAGGGCAGTCTTACGGCTTTGGCGGCTAGATGTGGGGACATGTAATCGGGCTCATGGTACCGATGGCGGGCAGGAGAGTGACATGCGGTCGGGGTTTTAAGGGAAGTTCGGCAATCTTACGGCTTTAGCGGTTAAGCATAGGGATAAGTAGCCGGGCTCATGGTACTGTAGGCGGGCATGAGAGCGATGTTCAGTAGGGTTTAGCAGGAAATGAGGCTGTCTTACGGCTTTAGCGACTAAGCGTAGGGACAAGTAACCGGGCTCATGGTACCACTGACGGGCATGAGAGCAGCATGCGGCCGGGGATTTAGTGGGAAAGTTGGCAAACTTATGGCTTCAGCGGCTAAGCATAGGGGTAAGTAACCGGGCTTGTGGAACCATTGGCGGGCGTGAGAGCGGCGTCCGGTCAGGGTTTTATGGGAGATTCGGCAACTTTACGGCTTTAGCGGTTGAAAGTAGGGACATGCAGCCGGGCTCATGGTTCCGTCACCGGACATGAGAGTGGCAAACAGTCCCGGACCACGGGCATCCAGGGGAGAAATACGTTAGGGGGGCAGGAGAGAGTCAGGAGTCAAGGACCCTAGTTGTACCAGTACCTATCTAATCACAAACAGACCTGTCGTATAGGACAGTGACTGCCTTCCCTGTTTCCTTCTTCTTTAACTGATACAGTACTCTGTCCTGCTCCTTCTGTGATTCCTTGTACTTCCAGGCACAGGGGCGGGTGCAAAGTTGGTGAGCTGGGTAGGAAACTGGCTTCAGGGAAGGCAACAGAGGGTGGTGGTGGGTGGGGAGCTCTCACACCCAAGGGTAGTGATGAGCAGTGTTCCACAGAGCTCGGTGTTGGGACCAGTGTTGTTTGGGATATTCATTGCAGACATATCATGGGACATCAAGAGCAAGATCAGTCTGTTTGCTGATGACACCAAGGTAGGAGCAGTGGTGGATGACCTAGGGGGATGGCAGGGGTATCAGGATGATCTGGTAAAGCTTGAAACCTAGTCAGACACTTGGCAACTGGGGTTTAATGCCAAAAAGTGCAAGGTGCTGCATTTTGGGATGAAGAACCCAAGGAGGAGTTACCAGCTGGGGGAGTGCAGCTAGCCCAGACAGAGGAGGAGAAGGATCTGGGGGAGCTCATTACAGGGTCAATAAATAACTTGGCACAATGTAGGAAGGCAGCTGCAAAGGCCAACAAAATGCTGGGTTGTATTGCAAAGGGTATATCCTCGAGGAGGGAGGAGGTGATTCTGCCACTGTATAGATCAATAGTTAGACCACACATGGAGTACTACGTGCAGTACTGGCGCCCGTATCTGAAGAGGGACATTAAGTTACTGGAGGGGGTGCAGTGCACGGCGACAAAGATGATCAAGGGACTAGGGGACTTATCATACGAGAGGAGGTTGAGGGAGTTGAACATGTACTCACTGGAGAAGAGGACAGGAGGGACAGGGGGACATGATTGAAACCCTTAAATACATGAGAGGAATAAACAAGACAGGTACAGAGGGACTGTTCAAAGTAAGGGAGGGGAGGAACACCAGGGGCCATGATATGAGACTGGAGGGAGAAAGATTAAGGAGGGAGATTAGGAGACACTTTTTTTACAGAGAGGGTGGTGGCTGGGTGGAATGCGTTACCTGCAGAAGTGGAATCCAGTAGAACAGTGGACTGCTTCAAAAGGGGATGGGACAGGACAAGGGGGAGGGTTAATGATGGGGAAGGGTGGAAGGGAGGGGCAGCTGCAGAATAAGGGGTGCTAGCTGCACATTCGAGCAGACTTGATAGACTTCTAGGCCTTTATCTGCTGGCAAATTTTGTATGTTCGTATGTATGTTTGTATGTTCCTGAATGCTATCTTTTTCTCCCTAGCCTTCCCTGCCACCTCCTTTGAGAATCATAGTGGTTTTTTACTTTGTTTTATTTGCTTCACACAAGGCTTGTTGCCTCTGTGATGGCAGTTTTGATTTTTCCCCATTGTTCTTTCACCCCTCCTTCCTGCCCATTTGCTAGTGCATTCCTTAGGCACTCACCCATTTTGGCTAAGTCAGCCCTCCTAAAGTCCAGGACCTTTGCCTTTGTATGGCTTGACTCTACTGCTGTGTTTATCGTGAACCATACTGTTCGGTGATCGTTAGTTCCCAGATGGCTGCCCACTTCTAAATCTGTGATCCTCTCTCCATCTCCATTTGAGAGTACCAGGTCTAAGATTGCTGCCTCCCAAATGGGTTCCTATACAAGCTGTCTGAGGCATGCCCCCTGCAGGGCATCAAGAATTACCCCACTCTTGGATGTGGCTGCAGCAAATGTGCTCCAGTTAACATCTAGCATATCCATGTCCCCAATCAAAAATATCTCCCCTTTTCTGCCATTCTAAGGAAACTTGACTATAAGGCCAATATCTTCTGGGATAACCCATGCCTCAGGGCAAATGAGGACGAAACACGTGTCTGTGTCTGCTGTTCTTAGCCTTTGCTGATTGCATCGTGAGGCCTTCTGGCACCATGCAATTCTGCTTAAAGCAGAGCCAGTCCAAATGCTCTCATGGGGATTTGCATATGTTTCCCATGATGCATTGCATTATTGGGATATGTGCAATTGTGTTTCCTGTAAAACTTGGCTGTAAGGCCAATATCCTCTGGGATAACCCATGGCTCAGGGCATTTGCTCTAGGGTTCTTTTGTAGTTCTTTTCCTTCTCTATTCTGGGGTCCCCTTGACCCAAACAAATAACATTTCCCTTAAGGGGTGGCTGGCTGGCACCCTCTACCTGGGCTAAGACACAGATATGGCACACCGATAAGCCCAAATGAGGATGAAACATGTGTATGTTCTTAGTCTTTGCTGATTGCATTGTGAGGCTTTCTGGCACCATGTCTCAGGGCATTTTCTCTGGGGTTCTTTTATAATTCTAAGGATACCTTCTATCATTTCCTTGTCCATTTCCTCCTCCTGAGATGGGGGTCTGTATACAACCCCCGTGCAGATTGTGGTGCCATTGTCTGTCTCCAAGTTGTCCCACAGTGCTTCTTCTCCTCCCTGTTCACCCTTTAGTTCTGTTGCTTTGATCCCTTTCCTTATGTAGAGAGCTTTTCCTCCTCCTCTTTTACCCTCTCTGTCCCTCCTGTAGATTGTGCACACTGGTATGTTTACATCCCAGTGATGGTTCTGTGTATACCATGTTTATGTGACTGCCACAATATCCAGGTGTTCCTCTTACTTTTTCCTTTTTTTTTAAATTCAAGTTTATTAACTTTTTCTACAATAACATGTCATGACATGGTGTTCATACATATACAGAAGTGAAAACTGACAAACAGCCTATACCAGACTTCCCTCCCAGCCCAACCCACCCCCAGCTTGGCATCTAAAGAACAAAAGAGGAGAGAGGGAAGAATTACCATGCTTCATTCCTGTTGCTTCGGGAAACATTATTATCCCCCCCACCCCCACGAGAGAGGGAACAACTGACAAGTGGAGTGGTGGGATTGTGGGGATTAACCCTAGAGTTTACACCAAGACTCCATCTATAGAGCACCCAGTTTGAAGCAAGTATAGGGTGTGAAAGCTATCCCAAACTCTTTTGTATCACGACATCAATCCCCAGAGGCTAGCTTTCAATTGCTCTATGTGAAGATTAAAGAGAAGTTCCTTTAACCATTCAAGATATGATATGTCCTGCCCATCCAGCCAGTGATGTAGAACAATTTTCTTCAGGGTTAAAGTTATAAGGGCCATATGATACTTCCAAATCCACACAGGAATCTGGGAAAATCCCAGAGTAAACATACCTCAGGGGTGAACAAATCCTCTATGCCCAGCAAGGGAGCTGTCCTATTCTTAATTGGATCCCACAGATTCTTAATCCACGGGCAATTTCAAAAAAATGTGTTTAAGGGTACCCTCTTGCTGCCGACACCTGTTACAATGGGTGTATGGGGTTCTTCCCAGTTTCTGAAGTTTAATGGTAGTTCAGTGCATATAGTTTAAAAGGTGGTACTGGGTAAGCCTCAGTCTGTCTTTCGAAATATATGTAAAAGTAGCTTTCCAGATGTGTTCCCATCTTTCAGACAAGCCGGGAAAATGATCCGACCAGGCCCGAGGGATACCACATTGAGGATCTAGTGATTTTTCCTGAAGTAATGAATACACCCTGGAAATAGCATGGGGTGTTGCTGGGAATTGGCAGGGGAGGGAGAGGATTGAGCGTCTGGAGGACAGCTGTCCTCTCCTGGGAGGGACAGAGGTCCTGAGTCGGTGCTCGGTTGCCCTCTGGCAGAGACCGGAGTTGCAGCAAGCGCTGACGATGCAGAAGAAGGAGCAGGGGAGTGGCAGTTGTCAGTAACATACCTTGACATCAGGGCACTAGCCACTCCCCAAGAAACAGGGAAAAACACCCTTCAGCTCCGGCTGAGACAGAGCACCGGACCTTGCCCTCAATCTGCGGCCACCCGACTGATGCTACTGACTGCTCGAGGTATTAGGGGCCCACCTCATCCCCTCCTGGGGGGGGTAAACTGACGCTACATGGGCGAAGGAGGATTGTCCAGGCGGGGCGGACTGCAGAGGGATGACTCCTTGGTGTCTCCTGAGGAGACCAGAGCTGAGGGGCGGAGAGGAGGAATAAACATGAGAATAAAAAAAAAAAAGAAATATCATGGGGTTTACCACTTAGGTTAACCATAAGACAAAACCAGTCACACATTCCTGGGTATACATTCAGATCCATCGGGAAGTGTAGTAAAAGATGGTGCAACTGGAAAACTTTGAAAATCTGAGGCTTGTCCAACTTAAACTGGGCCATAATAGCCCTTGGGTCCATACATACTCCCTCTGGGAAGACATCCATTGTCTTGGATCCCCTAAGGTGGGGTAACCTTAATGTAGCGATAAACTGACCCCATATTTTGAGGTTAGGATTACCTCCCACAGGCTGCATGGGATCTCTGGTGTTTTTATATCGTAGGAAGGCACACAACTGTGCATGTATTCTAATGGAAGAGACAACTGGGGAGTTGGCAAAAGTAGCAGGAAGAGCTTTTGCAGTGACATGCAGCATGGCCTCATGGGAAATATTAGCATTTGGTATCTGCCTTCTCTACAACTTCAACCACTCAGGCACATAAGTGCAGGAAGCAATCTCCTCTTGGGGTGGTGAACCACCTCAAATGTTTAACTGCCTGGCTGGTCCAGAAATATAGGCTAAGGTGGAGGAGCTCCAGTCCCCCACTAAATGTGGAGGTTGCCAGCTTTCTATAAGCACATCTAGGGCATTTCCCAAGACAAATAAAAGAGTAAATGATAGCATGTGCCTTTTTAAACCAACTTAATGGGATCCAGGAGTTTAGCATGCAGAGGAAATAAAATAGCCTGAGCAAGATGTTCATTTTAATTATATTAATGCGCCCCCAAATCGATATCGGAAGAGATTGCCATCTCTTAAGATCCTGCTGGATGGTGAGAAGAAGGGGATCTATTTTGGGGACTCCACTGCACCCCAAGGGGCTCTATTTCCTGTTGGTAAACCTATGGTTTAGAGGGAAGACTGTGGTTTTCCCGAGGTTGACCTTATAATTGGATACAGCCCCATACTTTGTCAAAAGGGAAAAGACTTCTGAGAAGGTTTGATCGGGGTGTACTAGGTGGAGAAGAACATCAGCATACGCCGAGAGCTTGAATTCCTGAGTTCCTACCTGGACACTCCTAACCTCCACATGTAAACATAGTCTGGTCAGTAAAGGCTCAAGATAGATATTAAACAAAAGAGGGGAGAGGGAGCAGCCTTGCCTAGTACCAGAGAATAGGGGGAACAAACCTGAAAATACCCCATTACAGCAAATACAGGCATGGGCGTGCTGGTAGAGAGAAGAGACCCACTGGACAAATTTAGGAGGGAAGCCAAATCGATGCATGGTTAAAAATAAGAACTGCCAGTTCACTCTATCAAACACTTTCTCTGCATCCAGGGAAAGCAGTCCAGCCGGAATGTCAGAGTTCCTGGATGCAGAGAAAATATGCGTAAGTTTACGGAAGTGTTCGGCCGAGTGCCTGCCCTCCATAAAACCCACCTGATCAGGATTGATAATACAGGACAGAACATTTTTTAATTTGTTAGCAATTACTTTTGCCAGTATTTTGATGTCACAATTTAACGGTGATATGGGTCTGTTGCTGCGGACGTTTTCTGGATCCTTACCTAGCTTAGGCAGCACAATAATTAGTGCCTCTAGTAATGAGTAATCCAGAGGATTGGCACCTAATACCCAGTCAAATAGCCGACTTAACCAAGGAATCAGGTTTTTATTGAAGACTTCATAAAAATTAGGGGAGAAGCCATCGGGTCTGGGAGCCTTATCAGAGGCTAAAGAGGTTATGGCAGCCTGGATCTCTGCCTCAGAAATCTGGGCAACCAACATCTCTTGTTGTTCCTGAGTAAGGGAGGGAGGGGGGTACTCTGAGATAGTTCTGAACTACTCTTTTCTAGGAGATTAGTCATGGGGCCATATAGCTCTCTATAGTATTTGGTGAATTTCTCTGTTATTTCTCTGGGTGAGAGGCAAAGAGACCCATTTGCACGGGATCTTATACTTTGAATCACTCTAGAGAACTCTGCCTTCTTAAGCCATAAAGCAAGGAGATGCCCCACTTTCTCCCCTTGATCTACGTATCTTGTGCCTGTTTTTAATATTGCATATTCTGCCTTCGCTCTCAGAAGGTGAGAATTTTTATCCCTGAGCCCTATCAGAGTGGAATGATCCACTTCTATAGTGTTGGGGGACAACGAAGCTTCTATACTATGTATTCTGGTCAATGAGGAGATCGGTTTTTGGTCCCTTGAGCATTTTCTCTGCAATGCCATCTTAATAAAAACTCCTCGCAGCGCACATTTTAAAGCCCCCCATTCCAAATTCGGTCTGCATGTGGAATTTAGATTTGTCTTTGTGTACTCACTAATTTCTTGATTTATAAGGTCTACAATTTTTTCTTCTTTGAGTAATTGGTTGTTCAGTTTCCAAACTGACTCTTTGGGAATGTCTGCAGAAAAAGATATGCAACATTCCACTGTAGCGTGGTCAGAGATCACACCTGGAACAATTTTAGAATCTAAGAGGTCCCCTAACAAGGAGTGACTAATCATGAAGTAATCTATCATGGACGTGGATCCATGAACCCCTAACCTAAAGGAAAATTCCCTTAGAGTTGGGTACAGAATCCACCATGGGTCACAGAGCCCCGAATGATCCCCCAGTTTCCTGAGAGATCTCTGTGCAGGGGAGAGGCCTTTTCTTCTCACACCAGCCTTATCAATATCAGTGGAAAAAGGAAGGTTCCAATCCCCTCCTAAAATGACCAGGAGGGTGGTAAAGGGTGCCAGCACCTGTAGAAGATCGGTGAAAAACTGGGGTGTATCAGCGTTCAGGCCATATATACTTCCCAGTACTACGGTCCGCCTATCCAGAATACCTTTCATGAGAATATACCTGCCATGTGGGTCTCCCAGGATCTGCTCACTGATAAAAGAGGTTTCTTGGGCCACTAAAATGGCCACCCCCCTACTTTGGGTACTGTTCCCAGCGTTAAAAACTTGCCACACATATTGCCTGAGAAGTAAGCTCCCCTCAGCTTCTAAGAGATGTGTTTCTAGGAGTTGTACAATGTCCTCTTTAAGTAGTCTGATATGCTTAAGTACCTGGTACCTCTTAGTTTTATTTCTCACCCCACAACATCCCATGAAAGAACTTTTTTAACACTTGTCATGCCAAGCTGCGGTAAAAATGAGAATACAGTAATTTCACCATCCAAACAAAAACACCCCCAAATGAAGATCCACGATGCCAATCTGAACCCCCTCCCACCACTCCCCCTCGCCCCATACTCCCCACAATACACAGAACCCAATGACAACAACACGTCCCTCCCACACAATCCCCAATAATAGAAGTTGACCCCCCCACCCCATCCTGCTTATCATTAGAGTACATAATGCACCTTCCTATAATTAACCCAGCTCCTCCCTCCCCTCTTCCCCAAACACCCTGAACCATACAAAGTAGACCCCTTCACAAATGTATAAAACTTAAATGTAAGGGGTTCCCCTCAACTCTACCGACTGGAGAGCCTGCACAAATAACTTCCCAGCGTAAACTGAATAATGCCCCAACTTATAAACCGAATAATTAATTGTAGTCAACTAAAAAAATACATGCTGGAAAGTCCCAAGGGCTGTACGGTGCTTTTCCCTTTTTACAAAACAAAGAACCATCGAGGTGATCTCAGTAGAAGTAGTCTATTTGGTTATTTTTTTAACCAGGTATAGCACACTAAGCTGAAAGCTTTTTTACAGGAGCGACCTGGGAGCACAAGGAGGTCAAGTGACTTGCTCAGGGTCACACAGTATGCCAGTGGAAGCTGTGGGATTCAAACCCAGGTCTGGTCTGCTGGATATCACCAGATTTGCAGCTCAGAGCCTTAGACCACTGCGCTATACTGCCTCTCGCAGTCTATTAAAACAAGAACTCATAGGGGCCAATAAAGGAAATGATTTTGCCCCAATGCATAGTAAATAGAAAGCAGACCCAACAGTCACAACAAACAGTCTCGAATCAGGTCCCCTGCGGGCAGAGGATGAGCATTCATCTGTGGAGTGGAGCTCTACCAGACGCCCCACAGAGCTTCCAGAGAAAATCAAAACATTACCCCAGTTGGCCTTACAGCAGGCCTTACCTTCCAAAAAATTAAATCTTCCTGTTCTTTGTTGCCGCTCATTGAACGCAACCCAGGACTGGAGAGAGGATTAGCCATCAGAGGGTCTGGAGCTTCTTTGCTAACCCCATTATAGAGCTGCATTCCCCTACTGGTGGGGTGGCCTCCATGCCCAGTTATCAGCAGACTGAAACAAAGCCATAGCAGCATCAAAACGTTCAATCCCAACTAGCTGAGTAAAATAGTAATCCCAATAGCTGATTACACATGCTCTTCAGTGGTCCTTGAATAACTCAGGGAACAATTCCCCTAAAGCTTCCTCTGCTGTTTTTGGGTCATCAAAAGACAGCCAGGACCCGGCTACCAATTCTTGAAATCAGGCAGGATACCCCATGTGGAATTTGATGTTAGCTGCAATTAATTTATTAATGATAGCATGATAGGAGGATTTTTTTTGTCTGACCGAAAATGGGAGATCTTGGGCCAAACGAAGCAAGTTCCCTTCCCAACGGACTTCTTTTAATTCCTTCACCTTGGACAGGACGTGTTGTCATTCTTGGAAATTCAGGAATTTCAAAATAAAAGTCCGTGGAGGAGCCATGGGGGGGAGGCATAGGCCTTAATGCCCTGTGAGCTCACTCGATTGTATACCCTGAACCGAAGGGTGATGGTCCTGTTAACTTGGTCAGGAACTTTTGCATGAATAGCACAGTGTTTTCTCCCTCTTACTTCTCAGGGAGCTCGATTAAGATTAAATTATTTTGGTGGCTCCTCCCTTCCTTCAAGGTCCTCGATCTTCACCTCTAGTTTAGCAATACAGTTCCTTGTAGCCACCATTGCCGGGTCAAACGCTGCAATTCTCTTCTCCACTGACACAATCCTAGCATCATCGTCACTGGTACGCCATGTGAGATCCTCCAAGGCCCCATACACATTTTTGAAATCTGTGGCCAAAGAATGTAGCTCTTCCTCGAAGGGGCGAAATTCCTGCCGAAAAAGCTTGAGTGTCAGAGGGGTTTGCTATTGGTGCCCTGCAGCCGCTGCGATTGAGGAGAGTGA
Organism: Neoceratodus forsteri; assembly: GCA_016271365.2. Lineage (NCBI taxonomy): Eukaryota > Metazoa > Chordata > Ceratodontiformes > Ceratodontidae > Neoceratodus > Neoceratodus forsteri. Next base: position 368,799,206 of record CM057451.1, on the reverse strand, counting down.
GCCTGGACTTTTGTCTTCTTGCTCACTTTCTTCAGAGTACTTGGCGGCGTGTGATGAGGTACCGTGGGTCACACTTCAGTCTCCATTTACCATCTCCGCTGCCAAAATTGAACTCGGAGACTCCTGACAACTACCTCTGCTTTCACAGATGCACCGAACCAAGCTAACGGAACATGTTGATTTTTTTTTTTGTGATTTATGAGAGGGGCAAGCGGGAGCACCTGGAGAAAGGTTCTATCGAGTTGGCTGCATCATGTGATCCCCAGGTGTTCCTTTTCCATCAAGACAACTAGTTCGGGAAGCTTGTTACTCAGACTATGGGCATTGGTATTCATTACTCTCCATTTTCTGATGGCTTTACCTCTTTTTGCCCCATCTCTGCCCTTACTGACTTTGCCTTCACCATTTACCTCCTGTCCTGCTCCCTATTGACCTTTCTACCTTGGTGTTTACCTCACTAACTACCCTGTTTTGTGAGGGGAGGCTGGGAATTCCTTCCTTTTTATCAGTGCCCCCCTTGGCTAGTTTAAAAGCTTGTCACTGAAGCATTTAAACCTATCACCCTGGAGACTGGTTCCCCTCCATGACAGATGCAGACCATCATGCCAGTATAGGTTAGTATCCCTCCAGGTGGGACCCCAGTCCCCAGTGAAGCCAAAATCCTGTGCTCCACACCAGTTTTTCAACCATTCATTGACTCACATGCTGTGGCATACCCTTGCCTCACCCATGCCATAAGCAGGCAGCACCTCTGAGAAGGATACTGTGCATGCTGCTTGTCTAAAGCCCCTCCCCAACTCCACAAACTCCTCCTACACTGCTCTGATCCCATGCCCAGTCAAGTCATTTGTCCTTAGGTGGACAATGACATCCAGCTCCCTCTGCCATGCAGCTGCTCTCATGATCCTAAGGATTCACTTCCTGTCCCTCCAAACCATGGCGCTGGGAAGGCACCTTACTTCACTTTTCCCTGCCTCCCCCAGTTATACACCCCTAGTAATTGAGTCCCCCACCAGATGCTGCTTACTTCCCTTCCCTTCTGGTGTCCCATGCCACCTTCCTGTGGGCCTCCCTTGTGGCAGTTTCCAGCAACCTCCTCGGTCTTCACTATGGGTGCCTCCATGGGGGAACTACGCTCTACCATAATGGTGTATGGATTTTGGAGCAGGACAACTGGAGGGATGCGCCTCTGTTCCACCACACTCACCCTCCCTGAGCTCACCGTGGTCCTACCACTCCTGTTTATTGGCAACCTCTGAGGCAGTGGTGGTGGACCTGAAGTTCTCTGGGTGGTGGAGGCTCCCCTACTGCTATCCAGTTTGGCCTGGAGATGGGCAACCTCCTCCCTCAGAGCAGAGAGTTGCCTGAAAATAGGGCACCATCACAGCCTCCAGAAAGTCTCCCAGAAGACTGCTGCCCCACAGCCAATGTATTTAACTACTCCCTACATGTCTGTCTTCTTTCCTGTTTATCCTGTTTAAGTGTTTTTTGTTTGTTTGTTTTTCAGTTAGTGTGCATGCGTTTTCCCTCAATGCAGTGTGCTGTGCTGGTAAGAATATGACAGTTGTATGCCCCTTGCGCTTTGAGGAAATGATGTCAGAACCCCTGGTATAAAGGAAATGACACTTGGGGGGGTGACAGGCAGGGAGGGTGGGGCCCAAGCCATGCCCTCCGGCAACAATCAGCTACAAGCTCTGACCCACCACTACGATGATTGCTGACCTTCCTTTCAGCAAGAAAACCTGCACAACAATTTAACAGAAAATACCCAGCAAAACAACAAACAATCAGAGAAGCATCAAGCAATTGAGCCCAATATCTGTGATGTAAGCCTTCCCTGAGCCAATACAACCTGGTATGCTGTGCTCTGAAAGCAATCGGGGGAACCAGTTTCCACCACCTGAGGCACTGTCTGGGTTCAAATACACAAAATGCAGGGTTTGCAATGACAAGTCCTTAGCCACCAGTAATTTATTTAAAAATAGTTTGATGCAAACTGTCACAAAATACTAGTAGGCAATCCAGCTAACCACAAGGGAAAATTAAATGTGCAGTATTTCAATCCTTCTGAAGTTACTCACAAGATAAGAAGTTTTGCAAACTCCCTTCTTGATTAAAAAATAAATCAATAAATAAACACAAATACCAAGTGTAAGAGTTGAAGTAAAGTAAGGTACACCTCCCTCAGATTTGATCAACAGTGAGCTTTCTTTCAGATTGATAGTCCAATATAGTGTCTCCCACACAGCTCCCAGTTGTTTCAAAACAGTATGCTTCCAACTTCAAGAAGATAACTAAACTAAACTCTAAATGCCTCCCTAAACAGATGTGCCTTCAATCCCTGCTTAAAGGCCTCCGATGAGGGGGCCTTTCTCAAAGGTTGGAAGTGAGTTCCACATGGCTGGTCCTGCTACTACAAATAAACGGTCACCCGAGAATTTAAGCTGGGCCTTGAGAATTGCTAACAGGCCTGTCTCAGAGAAATGGAGAGAGCGCTGGGTATAGTAAGGAAACAGGAGGTCACTCAAGTAGCCAGGGCCCAGTTTGTATTGGGCTTTATAGGTCAGAAGACCAACCCTAAAGGTGATTCTCCGCATCATCAGAAGCCAATGCAGATCCTGCAGTACAAGGGTCACATGACTAGACCTCACAAGGCCCATCAGCAACCTAGCTATTGCATTCTGTACCAGCTGCTGGTGACACAGGACCCCTCCCCTAATCTGAGGTAAAAGGCACTACAGTAGTCAAGTCTGGAGGTTACAAAAACAGGTACTCATGACAGCAGGTCCTCAAGCAGGATTAAGGCTTTAATCAGGGAAATATTCCTGAGATGGCAAAAGCCACTCCAGACAACTGATGCCTGAGCCTCAAATATCAGTCTATTGTCTTGAATGACCCCCAGATTGTTCACCTTAGCAAAGGAAGTAAGTAGGGAGAAGCCCAGCATTACACCATTACCTACCCTGTCATTTCTGCACCCTACCAGTGACCAGGCTCAATCACCTGCACCTCCGGCTTGCCCAGGTTGAGCTTCAGCCAGTTAGAGGACATCCAATCCTGGATCTCGGCCAAACATGTGTCCAGTACCTCAACTGCACCATGTGTCCCAGATGCAAATGACATATACAGCTGGGTGTCATCTGCATAGCAGTGAAACCCCACACTGTAACTTCTGTTGAGCTCTCCCAGGGAAAGCATGTACACAGCAAACAGCATGGGTGTGAGGATCGAGCCTTGAGGAACTCCACAAGAAAAGGGCTTTGGGAGTGAGGAGGAATTTCCCATCGCCACCCTCTGTGTCCTACCTATGAGAAAAGACTCGAACTAGCAGATGACAATACCGGTGAGTTCACAGAGCTCCCTCAGATGATTCAAAACACCATGGTCCTCAGTGTCAATGCTAAAGAGAGATTGAGGAGAATGAGAACTGACCATTTCCCTCTATCTCTAGCCCTGAGGAGATCATTATGCACCCTGACTGGTGCAGTTTCAGTACTATGTCTGGACCTAAATCCCAACTGGAAAGGTTCATAGATGTCAAAGGCTGGGGAATGTGCTTCGAGCTGTGGAGACACTATTTTCTCAATAACCTTCCCCAGAAAGGAGAGGTTAGAGACCAGTCTATAATTCACCAAGCAGTCCGGGTTCAGAGATGATTCCTTCAGAAGGGGCTTCACCAGTGCCTCTTTCAAGGCACTAGGGAACAGACCCTTCAAGAGTGAACACTAGATAATCTCAATGAACACTAGGGCCATGGACCCCACACGTCCCACCATAAGACAGGTTGGGCCTGGAGCCAGTTCACACTAAGTGGGCCCCAGATTCGAGATTTCTTCACGAGCCTCTTCCACCTCCACTAACCTAAACTTGCTCCAGATAACTGGGGTGCTTCTAGCAATCACTGTTCCCTCTACTGTAGCCGTCACACATATTCTATGGGAATGTCCTCATGTACAAGAATACTGGGTGGGCATCAAAAGGGTTTGTGAAACCACTGTAGGTCCAGGGTTCCCCCAAGATGGCCCTCTTTTCCTACTGGGCCTTATGTCCCCCAGTCTGCTGAAGCATTCCCCAATAGCACAGTGGTTAGCGGCAATTAGCATATCTACCAAGAGACTCTTGCTCTGTAATTTAAGATCTTCTGATGCCCCAAGGACAATATAGTGTCTCAATGCAGTGGGGCAATGACTCTCTAACAAAAATGCAAGTACACTGTAGGCCTATCAGGATTTTTTGGGACCCATTTCTCAGGACACCTTACTGCCATAACAGTATTCCTTGCAAGTCCAACTAACAATGGGATTAACAATGGGAATACTCTATTTTTCTTAATAAACAAAGGATTCTGGCAACCAACCTGGAGAGTGAGGCACCGTGGAGATATAATACAATGCTAGTAACTCTAGCCATTCTATTCATTGTGCTTTCTTTATATCTTGCACTCCTTTTGGATCATTATACTGTATGTATAAAATGCCTTCAGATATTTATAGACCTCCAGTTTTTTACGATTCCGTGTTTATTGTGGTAGTTTGTGCTTACAGTGGAACCGTCTTACAACGGACACGTTTGTGTAAGCAGGTTGTGTCCATTATGCCTTATACGGTGTGTCCGCTATGTCCTAAAATCTTAAAATATGAATCTTTTTTGCCCCCAGCTCACTTACCAAAGTTAACATTGTCATAACATACCCCCTCCTCTGCCAACCATGGGTATGGGGAACTCTATTTGCAGCTGACTGGGGAATGAGCAGTAAACAAGATTGATAAGATTTTGCTGTACATTGCCTGTGCTGACTTGGGGATCAGTGGTGGAGGAGCAACTATCAAAGGGAGGAGGGGGAGGTTACATGGACAGGCAACGTGTGCTGTAGAGTAATCCCCCGGAGTAAAGTGTCAGGTATTAGGCATCAGGTGAGTTGAGTGATGCCTCTATAGTGCTATACAAACCAGCTGAACAATAAAGGGAGGATTAGCAGGCTGTTAGTAGGCAGTTTACAACTTGTACTGGGGCATAGAAGAAGCTGACAATGTCTGCTATACAGGGGTTGCAGAGAATGGCATGTAACCCGGGTGCAATGTACCAGGAGACTACTACGTATGCCTGGTAGGCCTCAACCAGGTTAAGGGGTCTGGGCTCTGTTTCTGATGGAAAAAGGGGAAGGGGTTCTTCCCAAAGATATAACATAATTAGTGTGGTGCCTCCACCCAGAGTTAAAATGCAAAGTTGGCCAGATATTTAGCAGTACAACGCCCTAGGATTCTGTACCTCCCCACCTCCCCACACTGTCACCCTACTCATTGATTACCATAAACCAAAACCAATTTCAATATATTGGCAATTATTGACTTAACCTAATAATATACTCTAATAATATGCTCATGAGACAGATGTAAAAGGTTAACCAATAATTTATTTACATGGGGAAGGGCTAGGAAAAGAGAAAATGGATGTAGAAGTTAGGCAACTTTTAGTATTAGCATTTTGTAAACTCCATTAATTCACTATCTGTAAACCCAGGAACATTTCAAGTTCCTGCCTCCCACCAGCACGTAAGCAGATACAGATCTATACTCTCTATCTAACTAGCTGCCTAGGCCAGATAACTACACCCCAACTAGTACCAGTTCACAGTCAGTTGGGTAACAGCCCCGACACTCTATCCCTAGTTACTCAGCCTTTGAAGGGTTGCAGGCCTGATATGTTGCAGCTGGTTGGCCAGCGTCGGAGCACTTAACAACAAATTAGATTCAAACCTTTTTCCATGGTTGCAGTAACTACTTGATGAAACTTGATCCTTTAGCTGGGCAGCTAAACTCAGAACTTAAGTGGCAACTTCAATTTGGTTATTGAAACTTAGCAACTATTTACAGTTCCCCAGATGCAGGGCAAGCCCTGAGTTACTCACAGTTTGAAGAAAAGTCTCTTGGCTTGTGCAGCTGATGACATGTAGACTGTAGACATGGGGCAATTGAATCAGTAGGGCTTGGATGCTTAGATTGCTGAGATGAGCAGCAGGAACATTGCAGCTTTGGGCCTCCTCTTGGCTTTTCTTGCAGTTTTGGTAGGCTGGACATCTCTCAGCTTTTCTGGCAGCCTGCCATCTTCTTCTTTCGCCATCACAGAACTGGAACCCGCTAGTAATGGAAACCCCGGCCAGCATGCCCAACCCCCATGTTTAGGCATAAACCCTAAGTGGGAGACACATCGGTAATGCCTAGCAGTGACACAACCTAGCTGATTTCCCCACGCTGACCTTGGAAGGCAGTCACTCTTTTTCTGGTACTCAAGAACATCAGCTGTAGAGCTTCAGCCACACTGCCAGCCTGCAGTGGTGGCTCACTCACCAACAGGGCATAGTCTCTGAGTTTCCCACTAGAGGTTAATGGAAAATAGTCTCTCAGACTCAGACATTAACTTGCAGAAGATGGGCACATCTTCTCACCTCCAAGGCTCAGATTTGTACAAAAGAATGAATTTTCTCACTTGGAAACTCAGACTTGCACAGAAGAATGAATCTTCTCACTTCAGAAGCTCAGACACATTGTGCCAGCCTGGTTGCACCGAGGGTTGAGGCGCTGGATGCCACACCTCATGCCACTCCGGCGACCCGGGTTCAGGAAAGAGCCCGGGTCGCTGGGGGTCAGCAGGTGGGGGAAGAGATTGGGTATCCATAGGACTGCTCTCTCTTCCTGGGGAGGGTTGTAGGGAAGCGATCACTCCTGGAGTGGCCCCTGGTGGTAGTCGGAGGCACCCCGCATGGTGGCGCAACGGACATATGGGGCAGAATTTGGGGCATGACTTTTCCTTCTTGAGCTGCGCTCTGAGGGGGACACCAAAAAAAGAAGTAAAAACCCCATTCCTGGGGCTAGATGAAGGCACCTTGGCCTCCTCAAGCCCACACTCCCAACTCAGGACCGACTGAGTCAGACTGACTTTGATTTGTCTGTTGGAAGCTGAGAACCTTGCTACACCACAAAGAACAAACTGTAACTCCATTTAGGACCTGGAAACCTGGTAAGGCATAATATTGTTGGGGGCTTGTTAAGGAGGGGAGCTACGCTTTCTACAAAAAGTTTCATTTTTTTTCCTTATTGGCATTAAGCAGAGAATTGCAGGATTCCATTAAAAGTGTAGTTATTTTATAACCAGAGGGAGTGAGATACAACTGAATTTGCTTGATTGCTGGGGTTGAGACCTAGGATTTGGAAGGATATTTTTGCAACATTTTAAGAGTGTCCTGCTGGCTGAGGAGTGAGTTCATTTTTATCCCTGGACTCAGTAGAGTGATTTGTGTAGGAGCAGTGGTCTAGTAAATTGTGTGTTAGTTGAATTACTATAAAGGCAGTACTCACCAGGGTGGTGGAGCAGTTGTGTATTTGATTGTTTCTAACAGTCACCAGTGGCTGTGGACTACCCACCCACCCCTTCCCCACACCCCACACCCCAGGCGGGCATTTCTTTGTTGCCACAGTTCTAACATCACTTCCTCAACAGGTCTTGGGACAGAACTATCATATTCTTAATAACCCAGCACAGTGCATAAAGGGTAGATACACACCACAATAATAATAAATATATATATATATATATATATATATATATATTACATATTGTATATTATAAGGGAGAGGGACATGTGGGGAGTGGTGCAATGCACTGGCTGTGGGGCAGCAGTTTTCCGGGAGACATTCTGGAAACTGCGTTGCTGTCCTATTTGCAGGCAACTGTCAGCTCTGAGGGAGGAGGTTGCCCACCTTCAGGCTGAACTAGCAAGGACTAAGGAGGCCTCCCCCACCCAAAGAGTACCACTGCCACAACCACTGCCTCAGAGGTTGCCAAGTATGAAGAGCAGTTGGACCACAGTGAGTTCTGGGAGGGTGCGGGTGGTGAACCAGAGGTGAAGCCCCCTAGTTGTACCTCTACACAAATCATATGCCATTCTGGCAGAGCAAGGTTCCTCTATGATGGCACCCTCAGTGGCGACCCAGAAGAATGCTGAGGACATCCACAAGGGAGACCCACAAAAGGGTGGCAAGGAACACCACACGGGAGAAACAGCTTCTGATGAGGACTTAATTGTTAGGGAGTAAAACTGGGGAAGGGAGAGGAAGGAAGTAAAGGCCTGCCTGGTGCCATGGCTTGGAGGAACAGGAAGTGAATCCTCAGGATTGCAGAAGCAGCATCACAGGAGAGGGAACTAGATATCATTGTACACCTTGGGACAAATGACCTAGCTAGGCATGGGATCAATGCAGTGCAGAATGAATTTGTGGAGTTGGGGAGGGGCCTCAGACAGGTAGCAAGCACGGTAACCTTCTCAGAGGTGCTGCCAGTCCATGGCAGTAGTGAGGCTAGGGTTCTGCATACCATGCAGTTTAATGAATGGTTGCAAAACTGGTACAGCGCACAGGGCTTTGGCTTCATTGGGGACATGAGGTCCACCTGGAGAGATAAAGGTCTATACTGGCACGATGGTCTGCATCTGTCCATGAAGAGAACCAAGCTCCTAGGTGACAGGTTTAAATGCTTCCTTGGCAAGTTTTTAAACTAGCCAAGGGGGGAGCTGCTGATAAAAGGCAGGAAATTTCAAGCCTCCCCCCACAAAACATGGCAGGTAGTAAGGTAAACACTGAGGTACAGAGCTCAACACAGGGCAGGACAGGGGTAAATGGAAAAATAGACAATGGCAATAACAGCAGGGATGGGGGAAAAAGGGATAAAGCCAACATTAAATGGAGGGCAATGAGTACCAATGCCCGTAGTCTGGGAAACAAGCTTCCTGAGCTAGTAGTCCTGATGGAAGATGAACAATTGAATATTGTGGCAGTCACGGAAACATGGCACGCAGAGAACCATGACTGGGATGTCAACATACCAGGGTACACAATCTACAGAAGGGACAGGGAAGGTAAAAGAGGAGGTGGAGTAGCTCTATACATAAGGGAAGGGATCAAAGCTACAGAACTAAAAAGTAAAGGGGGGAGGAGAAGAGGTACTCTGGGTCACCTTGGAGACAGGGAATGGCATCACAATCTGCACAGGGGTTGTATACAGACCCCCGTCTCAAGGGGAGGAAATGGACAAGAAAATGATAGAGGACATTCTCAAAATGGCTGAAAAAGGGGAGATACTGTTGATGGGGGACCTGAATATGCCAGATGTTAACTGGATGACATGTACTTTAGCCACATCCAAGAGCTGGGTCATTCTCAATGCCCTGCAGGGGGCAGGCCTTAGACAGCTAGTGTTGGAACTCACTCGGAGGGAGCAATACTAGACCTGGTACTCTCAAATGGAGAGAGGATCACAAATTTAGAAGTCAGTAGACATCTGGGAACAAGCGACCACTACACAGTGTGCTTCACAATGAGCACAACCATGGAGATAAGCCATACAAAAACAAGGATACTGGACTTTAGAAGGGCTGACTTTGGCAAAATGGGTGAATACCTGAAGAATGCACTAGTAAATGGCCAAAAAGGAGGGGGTGAAAGAACAGTGGAGAAAAATCAAAACTGCCACCATAGAGGCAACAAACCTTTGTGTGAAACAAACAAAGATAACAAAGCGGAGAAGAAAACCACTATGGTTCTCAAAAGAGGTGGCAGGGAAGGTTAAGGAGAAAAAGGCTGCATTCAAAAAGTATAAGGAATCACAGAAGGAGCACAACAGGGAACTGTATCAATTAAAGCAGAAAGAAGTGGGGAAGGCAGTCAGAAAAGCAAAGGCCCAAACCAAGGAAAAAATAGCCAACTCAGTTAAGAAGGGGGATAAAACCTTTTATATGTACATTAGGGAGCATAGAAAGGTTGAGGGAGGGATAGTGAAGATTAATAAAGGAGAAGGGGAGGTGGGCAGAGGGAGACAGTGAAAAGGCAGAGATACTGAATGAATACTTTTGCTCAGTATTCACAAAAGAAGATGAGGAGGAGTTACCTAAACCAGACAATAGAAGCACTCTGGGTAGGGGGGTTGACACCAGTCCATTCACAGAAGAAAGAATCCTGAAAGAACTCCTAAAACTCAAGGTGGACAAAGCAATGGGGCCTGACGGGATTCACCCCAGAATCCTAAAAGAACTAAGGGAGGACCTAGTGACACCACTGACCACGCTTTTTAGCAAATCATGGCAGGATGGGGTGGTACCTGAGGACTGGAGGAGGGCAGATGTGATTCCCCTTCACAAAAATGGGAGCAAGGCAGAAGCAGGAAACTACAGACCTGTAAGTTTGACCTCAGTGGAAGGGAAAATTATGGAATCACTTCTGAAAGAAAGAACTGTTGAGTACCTAGAGGCCAGCGGGGCACAGGACCAAAAGCAGCATGGATTTACAGCAGGAAGGTCATGTCAGATGAATCTAATTGATTTATTTGACTGGGTGACCAAAGTAATAGACCAGGGAGGGGCTGTGGATATGGCCTACCCAGACTTTTAGCAAGGCATTTGACACAGTCCTGCCACAAGAGATTAATAATCAAGTTAGCCAGCCTGGGAGTGGGTCCCAGGGTGGTAGCCTGGGTAGCAAACTGGCTGCACAACAGGACACAGAAGGTAATAGTGAATGGAACACATTCCAAAGAAAGGGGGTTACTAGTGGAGTACCTCAGGGCTCAGTACTGGGTCCAGTCCTCTTTAACATCTTTATAGGTGACATTGCAGAGGGTCTGGAGGGAAAGGTATGCTTCTTTGCAGATGACACAAAGATCTGTAACAGAGTTGATACACAAGAGGGGGAAAAAGATGAGAAGGGACTTGACAAGGTTGGAGGAATGGTCAGACATATGGGAACTTAGATTCAGTGCAAAGAAGTGCAATGTAATGCACCTGGGAAACAAAAACCCAGGAGAAGAGTACACAACAGCAGGGGAGGTACTAACAACAACAAAAATGGAAAGGAACCTGGGGTAGTCATATCAGATGACCTAAAGGTGGGTAAGCAATGTGAAAAGTCGGTAAGAGAGCCAGGGGGATACTGGGATGCATAGGAAGGGGCATCACAAGTAGAAAAAGGGAAGTGGTTATCCCTCTATACAGACAGTTGGTGAGACCCCATCTGGAGTACTGTGTGCAGTTTTGGAGACCGCGTCTACGCAAGGACATAGACAGGATGGAAGCAGTCCAGAGGAGGGCAACTAAAATGGTGTAGGGTCTGCAACAGAAGTCATATGAAGAGAGACTGAGAGAGCTTAATATGTATACTCTTGATGAAAGGCGGGACGGGGGGACATGAAAGAAACGTTCAAGTACCTCAAGGGAATCAACAAAGTCCAGAAGGGTAGCATCTTTCAGAAAAAGAGATGTGTAAGAACAAGGGGGCACAATTTAAAGATAGAGGGCGGACGGCTCAGGGGTAATGTGAGGAAATTTTTTTTCACGGACAGAGTGGTGGATGCATGGAACCACCTTCCTGGGGAGGTTGTTGGGTCTAAAACAGTGGGGGAATTGAAACATGCATGGGACAGACATAAGGCAATTATAGTGGTGGGTTGCAGGAAGTAGGCTGTTGGTTAACTAGAATCTGCAGCTTATCCAGTAGGCAGGGAAATGGGCAGACTGAGTGGGCCAAGTGGTCCTTATCTGCCATCAAAGTCTATGTTTCTATGACCTCTTCTCCATTGGGGCCACTCGTGTGCCCAGCACTTTGCCCTTAGATAGAACGCCCTGGGTGGATAGGGCAGCCTTACCTCCGGAGGGTTCAGACCCAGAGGTGGTGCTGGGGTGCATGAGTGAGGAGGGGAGATGAAGTCATGGAGGGAGGTAGAGGCGGGGAGCCCCAAGGATGCTGGAAAGAGTTCTCCAGGCAAGTGGAGATGAAGTTAAAAAAAAAAGAAGCTCAGACACAACAGAAGAACAAATCTTCTCATCTTGCAAGTTCAAACATAAATAGAAGAAAAAATCTTCCCACTTTCGCTTTCCATCCAAGGCAGCATGGATTCACAGCAGGAAGGTCGTGTCAGACAAATCTAATCGATTTCTTTGACTGGGTGACCAAAGTAGTAGATCAGGGAGGGGCTGTGGATATTGCCTACCTAGATTTTAGCAAGGCATTTGACACAGTCCCACACAAAAGATTAATAATCAAGTCATCCAGCCTAGGAGTGGGTCCCAGGGTGGTAGCCAGGGTAAAAATTGGCTGCACAACAGGATACAGAGGGTAATAGTAAATGGAACTCACTCCAAAGAAAGGGAGGTTACTAGTGGGGTACTGTAGGGTTCAGTACTGGGACCAGCCCTCTGTAATGTCTTAGGAGACATTGCAGAGGGTCTGGAAGGAAAAGTATGCCTCTTTGCAGATGACACAAAGATCTGCAACAGAGTTGATACACAAGTGGGTGTGGAAAGGATGAGAAGGCACTTGGCAAGTTTGGAAGAATGGTCAAAAGTATGGCAGCTTAGATTCACTGCAAAGAAATTCAAAATAATGCACCAAGGAAACAAAAACCCTGGGAAAGAGTACACAATGGGGGGAGGTACTAACAACAACAAAAATGGAAAGGGACCTGGGGGTAGTCATATCAGATGACCTTAAGGTAGGCAAGCAATATGACAATGCAGTAAGGAGAGCTGGGGTGATACTGGGATGCATAGAGAGAGGTATCACCAGTAGAAAACAGGAAGTTGTTATACGTCTGTACAGGCAGTTGGTGAGACCCCATCTGGAGTACTGCATGCAGTTTTTGAAGACCCCATCTCCGCAAGGATATAGACAGGATGGAGGCAGTCCAGAGGAGGGCAACTAAAATGGTGTAGGGTCTGCAACAGAAGTCATATAAAGAGAGACTCAGAGAGCTTAATATGTATACCCTTGAGGAAAGGAGGGAGAGGGGAGACATGATAAAAGCTTCCAAGTACCTCAGGGGAATCAGCTAAGTCCAAGAAGTTAGCAACTTTCAGAAAAAGAGATGTGCAGGAACAAGGGGGCACAATTTAAAGACGGAAGGGGACAGCTCAGGGACAACGTGAGGAAATATTTTTTCACAGAGGGAGTGGTGGATGCATGTAACCGCCTTCCTGAGGAGGTTGTGGGGTCAAAAATAGTGGGAGAATTCAAGAATGCATGGGACAGCTATAAGGCAATTATAGTGGGGGGTAGGAGGAAGTAGGCTGTTGGTAAACTAAGATCTGCAGCTTATCCAATAGATAGGGAAATGGGCAGACTGGGCGGGCGAAGCGGTCCTTGTCTACCATTAAAGTCTATGTTTCTATCTGCAGGACACATCAGGCAGGCTCCCTTGGCTATTCGGTTATGTAAACTTCCAAGTAGGCCTCCATACTTTCTCAGGTATCCTGGGCAATTTCTCTTCCCTCAAGGAACTCCCAGCCAATGACCGTAACACTGGTCAGCAAATGACACTTTCATTCTATCGACATTCTCCTTCCAGCCATTGGAAGGCAAAGCAAGGCAACTTGGAGCACCTCCTGGGCTAGCAGCCATATAAGCCCCACTGGTAGGTCTCCTTCTTCACCTGACAATCGCAAAGAAGCTTCCTCTCCCTTGGGAACCTCTCAGACACTTTCTTGCTTCTGGTCAGCAATTCAACACTTCATCCTCAGCAGCTCCCTCCAGACATTAGGAGGCAAGCACAGGGACTCTGGGCTGATAGCTCTGCAAGCCCCCAGGCAAGCCTTCTGCATCTCTCTGGAGCAAGAGCCAGAGCCCCTTTCCCTCAGGAGGGGCTCCAGCTGAACTGAACTGAACAGTCTTTGTCATCTGGGTTTCAGGAGCTCAGGGCAGCTCCTGATGCAGGCTGTCCATCAGAAAATTAATATTTATTAGGCTTACTCGATGCCCCATTGGTTCCTTTCTTGAGCACCATTCATTGCCCTTGCCTCTTTTCCCAGGAGCCATAGCTGCAGTGCCTTAGGGCTCCTGGCTCTCTCATTGGCTGGCTTCAGGGTCAAAAATGGGCAATATGGATGCTGCAATACAGTCCAAAGTCCCAACACTAAAAGTCTCTTTGCAGCCAAACCATACTGTTTTAATAAATAAGGATCCCATTGTCCACTTACTGCTCCTCTGATGTGGTGTCCGGTGGTAGAATGGATTCTGAAAAGGGCTTTCCCTGCCCATTGCTGCTGCCATTACACAGTCCCCCTTGGTGTCAGGCAGGCTCATGAATATTCATATAGCAGTAATTGGCTGTTCTTAAAGTACTATTGCCTTTTATCAGTGTAGCTTTATGATCGCCAGATTTAATATTTTATTTTGTTCTCCTCAAGTGCCTCTGGACCCCTTTTATTATCTTAATGCCCACAGGGGCCAAGGCACACACAAAGAACGCCAGAGGAGCCGCTAAAGCTGTTTTTACATATTTAGCGCTGTAACGCTGTTCTGCACATGCGCGGCAGCCAGCTCGCGCATTCATGATGTGGCTGCAAGGTGGTCACACATCTTTGCTCCTCTGGCCCCTCTTTTACAAGGAAAACATTGCTGGGGCTGGATGGAGACCTCAGAGGCACCATAATAGACCAGAACGGGCAGTGGTGCACTGGCAGGAAGCAGCAAGGTAAGCCCTACCCACTGGGGAGGTTAGTGGTATAAATGGGATTTTTTAACATTATGTACATAGTGTTTGATTTTTGGCAAGGCAGATCTATCCATTATAAGCAGGTGTCCACCATAAAGCTGTCCACTATAGGTGGATCGGACTGTATTAGACCTTGTAATGATAAGCTCATTTCCAGTCAATCTTGTATGTCTCCAACATGTAACAGAATGTACTTCATGCTGTATAACCTGGAAATATTGCCAATAAATGGATTAACTGAAAGAAAAAAGAAACAGAGTTCAATAACTGCCTCTATTATATCTCACCCCTGACTGCTAACATTATGTAAGATGATCACTGAAGGATTAAAAAACCCATAGCCCTGTTTTATATTGATGACTGTAATGGCCACCAAAGGTCACATGGTGGGTAAAATTATTTTTCGGCAACACTTTACACCCAGTAGTATAATACTATGTAACCCCTAGGTGGCACTATCCCAAGGGCTACTACCCCTGCCTGCTTGGCTAGTAGCAGGTTAAGGGGCCTGAGTTCTGAAACAGGTGCCTCCACCCGGAGGTCAGGGTTGGTAGTGGTCAAGCTAATCTGGGCACAGCCCTCCGGGACACTGCAACCCTCCTCTTTCCTTCCTAGTGGCCAGAACAATAGACAATAATCACTTTCACAATACCCCTGATACACCACACAAGTACCCACAGTGTTTGCACTTACCACCAGGGCTTTCCTCTGGCCCGGCCCTGGGGACTCCCTGTAAAACAAGGTTATATACACAACAAGTAACAGCAGTACAGTACTCTTGCACAAACTGGAACCACAGTCAGGGTAAATGCAAAAAACAGTTAGATCTGATTTATTTAAGGGACTTGAACAAGGGAGGGGTGTAATCAGGTTAATTTGCTTAAAGGCTGTATCAATCAAACAGTTATGCAGCACTTCAGGGTCCATAAACAGTCACACACTCTGGGTACCCAGATGAAGAATGGTGGGCTAGCCAGGAACGTTGCAGCTGGTTGGGGCCCTGTGATGGAAGAAAACAACATGCACAACACACACTATTTGTAATCTGGAGCCAGAAGGCTCAGTTCGTGAAAAGAAAACAAGACAATCAGATGACACGCTTTTAGACTAGGCTGTTGTTGGAGGGAGCTACCCTGATGATTACTCATGATACCCAAAACTGGACACAGGCTGGACGAAAATCGAGACAGCAGGTGGTTAATCTGGAGTACCAGGAGAAGTAGGACCCACACGAATCGCCGAGGCATCATTCCTGTTCAAGCGTGGAGCAGGGGTTTGATCCCCAGGCAGGTCTCTCGTCGATGGCTTTCGCTGTGCAGTGGGTAGTCTGGCTGGGCCAGTGTGGCAAGGCCCCGGCCAAATGGAGACAAATTCGGATACAGTCTGTTTTGGGCTGGATACAGCTTCCAGGAAGCAATACACAGTTCACACAGTGGGGAATCAAATCACGACCCACTGACAACTCACAGCACATTTACATGTAAGGAAATTCTGCTGTACCAGGCAAACTGCTTTTCGAACACGATCGCAAAGTCTCTGCACTAACCGGGGATTCAAAAGCAGCTGGAAATCCTGACAGGCCGATCACATTCAGCAAAATCTTCGGTCTTCTTCAGGTATAAGCCTGGTAACAAATCAGTGGCTTACTTTGTTCTCACAAACTTGGATTTAGTCTGAAATAATTCTATTCTCTCCTTCTCAGGGGCAGCAGGCAGACATGCAGGCCACAACTCAGGCCTTTCCATAGTTCTCCCGCGTGAAACTACTCAGAGGGCTGCTTGACTGTCTCAAGCTGTTGCTTCTTCAGCTCCCAACTTAGATCTGACTCAACTGCCAGCAAGCCTGAGACTTTCCCTAGAATCCAAAAAGGTTTGGTTGACTGATATGTCAGTCACAACAAAGGCTCCCCCTTCAGATGCAAAAAGGCACCAAAAGCCGAAAACTACAGTTCCTACAGATTTTGACTTCAGACAGCTCCTGTAGTCCGGCTCCATTTTAGGTCCCGCCAGTACTGATTGGTCCATTTCGGCACTCCAGGACCAAGATAGTGGAGATAAACAAATCAGTCCTTGCTGCAAAGAAGGCAGGTTAGACAAACTACATTATCATTATTACTCTAAATGATTTTCAGCAAATAGTCACATCTTTCAACAGAGCTCCCACTCAGATTACTTCTGATTGCAATCCAGGCAGCTCTTAAAGAGATAGCGCAGAGAGGCTTTACAGGCACTCTCTGGCAATCACATTTAAACTGCTAAAATGCAAGACACCAGCTTGGCAGTGAGCATTTAGGCAAGCTCAATGAAGACTTTTCGGGATCCCCCATTTGTAGGGGGGTTACACCTATAAGAAAACAGACCCTCTAGGGGTCGCCACAGTTTGTGTCCTCCAGTGTCATGTATTTTTCAGCACTGACTGGGACGCCTTTAAAGATATTGCTTGGGCAGGGAAGATAAAGCATAATGAAAGCGGCAAAATCCATGCTAAGATTCTCAACATGAAAAACTGACGTTTTACTCTCAAATCACTACATCATTATGAACACTTTTTAGGAAAATCTAAGTATTTGAAAGTAGTAGATGCCAATTCTGAAAATGAGCTAAAACGTTAACACTGCTTTGCAACAGACAATAAATATGTACTGCACTATGGTCAGAATTTGCATGTTACCTGTCCCTCTGATAGTATTTTTAATTTGAAGAAAGAAAAGTCCTGAACCCAAGTTCTAGACTGTTTTGGTCTAGGTATTTTTAGCCATGCAGTTAACAGGATATGTTTTTTTTTTTGGTTTTTTTTTTTTTATTTCTTAGTGAATGCTTCCAATTCCCTTTCCTAATTTTTGCTGAGAATCAGAGAAATCTCTAGTCCATGTTGTAAATTTGTGGGGCCTGTCAGCCTGGTGGTGCTGAGGGCTGAGGTGCTGGATGCCATGCCTTGTGCCACACCAGCGACCCATGTTCGGGAATGAGCCAGGGCCATCGGGGATCGGCAGGGAAGGAGAAGATTGAGTGTCCGGAGGACTGCTCTCTTCTCCTGGGGTGGGATCCAGGGAGTACCGAGCTCAGTAGTGGCACCTGGTGGAAGCTGGGGGCATTGCTCAGTAGCAAGGTTCTGCAGAGGAGTTGGCATTGGCAAGATGTCTGTGGGCAGACCCGCGCTGACATCCATTGCACGCCACGCCAAGGAGGAAAGCACAAAGAAAAAATTCCTGCCTCCTGATAGGCGAAGGATGGTCCGGGGGCTGGCCACCACTCCCAATGTCGGGTTTCTCGGCTTGCTTCTTTGCTCCTCCCTGCCTGGTCGCTCGTCTGGATTATAGATAGAGCGCCAGGAAGGAGTAATGGCGGTTCCGCCTCGGGGGAGCCAGAGCCGGGGAGGGGGTTGGATGACTGGGTAAGTGGACGGAGAGTTGAGGCCCTTAGAGGAGTCGAGCTGAGGACGTCAGGTGGGCAGGATCAGGTACAAGCCGTGAGTCCATCTGGAGAGAGTTCAGGGTAAAGGCAGTGCTACCAAAAGAGTTTGGAAAAAAAAATTTGTGGGGCCTTTTTAGAAAGTCTGATAGACACTATACAGCACACAGTATGTAACATCTTGAAATTTCAACACCCCTACTCAGCAGCTTTCTCCATCCCCCCAACCACCAGACCTTCTTCTAGTTTGCTGCACATTTTCCCTTATGGACCTCTTCAACTGGTCCACTAGACTGATTTCACCTCTGGAAGGGTCACCATTGACTCCCAGTCATCACACCATATTCCTTGACCACTAAGTGTGTTCCTACCCAGGCTGCCCTTTACATCATGACTTGAGGGGCCTACCGCCAGGGCTATTTAGCTCCCTGCTGCACCACTGAAGTAGTTTTTCCATTAACAGTGGAATGAGCTCAGGATTCTGGCACCACAGTTGGGTGGCCACTGAGCATGGCAGCTTCCATCTACCATGAGGGGCTCTCTGCAAGTTTTTCTCCCTGGTTCCATGTCTCTGAGGAAGCAAAGGGGTGAGTGAGTGAGTGAGTACTGCAGTAGCAACACTCCAAACATGCCCCTCCCTCACTGGTGATTATGACCGCACTGCTACCTGCAGGCACCCAAGTGCCAGTAACACAGCAGGAGACACTAACTATCCTTCCAGGAAGAGAAAGTCCTTTTGGGATGCTCCTCTTGTCAGCCTTCATTAAGTCCTAAGCTTTGGGCACATATGACAGACCCCATCTCCACTTCTGTCCCTGCCCCTCGATAACGTTCTGATGTGGATTATTTATTTAGGAATTGATAATGAGGAAAGGCACACAGAGCCAAGACTCATTACCAAGTGTGACTGGGGATAGAGTAAAAGAAATGGGACAAAACTGCAACAGATATGGAATCCTATAAACTAGGTACACACCTACTGAAGGACATAGATGGGATTGAGAAAGTGCAGAGAAGGACAACCAAGATGGTGCACAGTATGCAGGAGAAGTCATATGAGGAGAGGTGGAGGGAATTGGATCTGTACCCACTGGAGACTAGAAGGAAGGGGGGGGGACATGACAGAGACATTTAAGTATGTGAAGGGGATCAATAAGGTAAGGTAAGGAAGGGTTGCTTATTTAAGAAGAAGGCGGGAGTTAAAACTAGAGGGCATAGTTTAAGATTGGAGGGAGGAAGATTTAGAGGCAATGTGAGGAGGTGTTACTTTATGGAGCGGGTGGTGGATACCTAAAATAAATTACCGGAGGAAGTGGTGGGGGCAGAAATGGTGAAGAGATTCAAAAGGGCATGGGACAGACATACGGGGTTGGCAAGTGGGGAAAGGGGAGGTCCCGTGACATAGGTAATGAGTAAAGGGGGGAAGGGGCAGACACGATGGGCCAGAGGATCCTTTTCTGCCACCAGATTTCTATGATTCTATGATATGATTCTATGTTTGTATAGCATACCTGTTTCACTTCTGCATATGAAGCAGGTTGGGTGGGCATAATGGATACAGGAAAATGGCCTGTGTTCACAGTGCAGGATCCTTGCAGCCGCCCTGCGCTAAGCAAGCCTCCTACAAGGGCACACTCAGTAGGATAAGGCACACAAAAGTGAAAAGATTCAGTCTGCCAAATAGAAATATTACAAAAATAGAATTTATTTCACCACTCAACAATCAGATACAAAAATACCAGCGCTCAAACACTGACAGGTGCCCTGGCACTTCGACCAGATGGGTCTTCATCAGAGGATGGGGTCCTGGAAAGGATATGCCCATTTTATATCCCTCCAATCAGCTAGGGATTGAAATCATTGGCTAAATCCACTCATAATAGGAAGGTTAAAAGGCCATATCTGGGCAAACACAAATACATTGCAATAATAGTGTAAGGGAGTCAAATAAATTGGGGGGGGGGGATAATTTTTACACACATTTGTTTTTCTAATAACCAAGCAGTACTGCAGAAAATACAGGCAAGACAATACACTGTGAATAGCACAAGAAATCATGAAAACCAGCATTAAATACAAAGGTTGAAACAGTCAAGCAATAAACTGATGTAGCAAAAATGCTGATTTGAAAAATCTCAAAGTGACATGGATGAGAGGCACCACTCCCAGGACGCAATCACCCACACCAGGCTTTTAGTTAAACAGCTGCAAGATGCGGTATGCCAACCTGACATTGGCCTAAAAGAAACAAAAGATGAAAATAATAAACACAGGGTAGCATATTAGACTGTTACATATAAACCGTGACTGGGCATGGACAAAATATAAATCTTCCCTCTCCCACTCAGACCTCTCTGTCACTCCCTAAGAAACTGCAGCACCAAAGCGATTTGCACTGCAAAGCCACACTACTTCAGGACCACCTTTCGGCAAAATCAAAACTTACTTCACAAATTCTGACAGATCGTCTCATTCCTCTTCAACCCCCTTAATCCGCACCCCTTCTCATTGATGACAAGCTAGTCACTCACCCTCTTACTACTGCCTCCTCTTTGAACACCTTCTTCACCACCTGTGCCATCTCTGCTAGCCCCACAAACTCCCCCAACCCCCTCACCAAATGGCTTTCAGTTCTCCCCCATCTCAGCCCAGGAGGTCCTCCGTGCCCTTCTTTCTTTGAACCCACACAGATCTAGTCCTGACAGTATTGACCCTGTCCTCCTTCATATCTCAGCTCCTGTCATAGTCCATCCCCTGTCCCATCTGTTGAACCCCTCACTTACCCTTTGTACAGTCCCCCAGACCGGGAAATCTGCCAAAGTGATCCCCCTTCACAAAGGAGGCAATCACTCCTCACCTGGAAACTACCACCCCATTTCCCTCCTTTCTGTATTAGCAAAGCTCCAAGAGTCCCTAGTCCTCACTAGACTTACCAATGTCCTCTCATCCTCCAACTTTTTCTCCCTCTACCAGTCCAGCTTTCATAAAACACATTTGTCAGTTTCCTCCCTTTTCTGTGTCTGATGCAATCCTTACTGGAATGGACCAAGGACACCTTACCTCTGCCATTTTTACAAATCTAACAAAGGCCCCCAACTCCATATCTAATCCTCTCCTACTATCCAAACTTGGATCAGCTGGCCTTTAAACCTCCACAGTCGATTGGTTCAGTTCCTATCTGTCTTGTTACACCTGTGTTCTAGCAGGTAACACTCCCCCCCCCCTTCCTATACTTGCTGGAGTTCCCCGAGGGTCTATCCTTGGCCCCATTCTCTTCTCAAGTCTTTCTTAATGAACTCCACTCTGTCTGCTCCTCTGACAAAATTCACCTTTATGCTGACAACACCATTCTCTATACTTCAGGCCCCTCTGCCCCCTTGATGACCACTCATCTGCAGAGTGACTTTACCCATGTTCTGCAATGGTCCCAAGCCATCCAACTTAAAGTCAATGTGAAGGAAACAGTGTCCATGAACTTCGGGACCTCTTTTCCCACTCCCCTCCTTTTCCATCCTTGATGGCACCACCCTGGATGCAGTCACTGCCTATAAGTACCTTGGTGTCTGGCTGGACAGCAGACTCAACTACTCAACCCTCCTCGACTACATTCACTCTAGGCTCCGCCCAAGACTTGGTGCCATGTACAGAAACAAAGATGCCCTCTCTTTTCCAGTCCACCGCGAACTGCTCACTAAAACTATCCTGCCTATTTTTGACTATGCAGACGTCGTCTATGGGTCCACCTCCCTCTCCAGACTGGACTGACTTTTCAACACTTTCTATCATTTTGCCACACCCCCCCCCCCACACACTCACCACTGCACCCTTTACTCCTCCCTCTCTCTCCCATCCCTCTCCTCCTGCCGACACCTTCATGCCTCTTCACTCATTTCCAAATTTTGGTTCAGGTCCCTCACCCCTTACCTCTCCACTCTCCTTTCTCCATCCTCCCACTCTTCCTACTCTATCTGTTCCAGGGGCTATTGCGCCTTTGACCTTCCCCACTGCCACTCTAACTCTGGGCAGGCTGCTTTCTCTTACCGCCTTCCCTGTATCTGGAACTGTCTCCCCCCAACCCCGCTCCATCTAGCTCCCTCACTCCACTCATTTAAATGCACCCTCTCCCACTCCCTCCCCATCTCTTGTATGTGCCTGTCATATCTTTAGTTCCCTCTCCTGGCACAATATTTCTCCTCCTATCTGTCTGCTCCCCCCCTTCTAACTTTCTTTCTCTCCCATTCCTCCCCACCTCTCACCTCCTACTCCTATCTACCACCAATTTCCCCTCTCATGCCCCTTCTCTTCCTGTAGCTGATTCAAATCAGATTCTTCTCAGCTCAAGCCCATGATATATATTTGTTAACTACAGTGACTGTAACTTGTTACCTGTCAGATGCAGTAATATCTTATGCTACTTTGCTCATTGTGACACCTCCTCAATGTATTTTGTTCTACTCGTATAGAATACTTTCCCTTACATATATTTTGTATCTATGTATATATTTCAAAATTGTACATTGTATTTCCTCCTGACTTGTTTAATTGTTGTATTACCTTCCTACTCCCCTTTTCCCAGATCACACCTGGAAATGAGCCTTGGCTCAATGTGCCTCTCCCGGTCACCAAACTTTAAATAAGATAAAAATAAATAAATAAAATAAATATAAATGTAATAATCACAGGAGCTTGTGGGACTGATAAAAAAGCATATTAAATGTAACTCCCTAAGTGATAAATCAGTGTCCTTTAAACCAACAAGGTAAGGTAAGCACCAAATTTACCAAATACTCATCATCCAACATGAACCATCATGAACCAAGCAAAGAATCCATATAAATGGAGTGCAAAAGCTGGGACTTTATTTATTTATTTTTGACTTTCTTTATTACTCCCAGACCCCGGGCATCCTTCAGAACTGCCCACTTGGATACTACCCTACTCCCAGCCTGAACCCCCATCTCCCAGGATCTCTCCCCGACGGCCGCCAGGCAGGCCCGACCCCCGGTATCACCTCCGGGGCTGGTTCCGCCCTTCCCCCTGGTGGTCAACTCCTAAGTGTGAGGTGCCTTACCTGGGGCCAAACGGTCTGGCTATGGAGAGATCCGGGCGTGTCTGGGCCGGCAATTGGGATGTGGGTGTTCCCCTGGGGCCACCGTCATCTCACCAGTGGTCTAGGAGGCCTTTTCTTGTGTTTTCTCCCTGAGCACAGTCATGCAATGGCATCAGCATGCAGGTGAGGGCCCGTGGGCCTCCTTGGGCCTCAGTCATCTGCTTGTTCCCATGCAGGTAGTATCCCGTTCTCCACCGGGCCACTACTGTGCCGGAAGACCCTGGATCCCTCCCAGGGAGAGGAGAGCTGTCCCTTGGATGCTCAATCTCCCTCTCGTGCCAACCCCCAGTGCCCGGGCTCACTCCCAAACCCGGGTCACTGGCGTAGCACGAGGTGTGGTGACCAGCGTCTTAATCCTCAGCGCCATTGAGCCGGCTAAAGCTGGGACTTTATTAGGGTTTTAAATCCCAGATGTCATTCATACCCCTAGTATTTTTGTTTTTTGTAATTTCTATTTATTCTCTCTTCTCACTCCACCCAGATTTCTTCAGGTCCCCACAAGGCCACCCAGCCATCCATCTGACCTGCGAGTTCTGAGGTGATGTACCCCCATGGAGCCCTGGCTTCCCCCCAGGCAAGGATGAGGTGAGGGGCTGACCCTCTAGCTTTCTCCATTTTGTCAGAATGGCACTCAGATGGCAGGAGAGGATCATGCTGGTGCTCAGAGGACCATCGTCTCCAGGCAGGGCTACTCCTTTTTCAGGTCTTTCTCCCACAGGAGTCATGTGGGCAAGGGCTGCAAGTATGCACGTCACCAAGTGGCATCACACGCAGCCAGCGTGACTCCTCCCACCCCCTAGTCATGATGAGCCCGACTGTCCCCTGCATTCAAGGGGCAGTGTGGCATCAACAAATGGGACCCTCCCTTCCCAGGGAAGGAGAAGGTCCTCTGGGACACTCAATCCTCCACCACCACCCCCAGCCAACCCCTGATGACCCAGGCTTGCTTCCAAACCCAAGTCACTGGCATCGTGAATGGTAGCTCTACCACTGTGCTCATGGGTCAACCATACCCCCAAGCTTAAGGCTGTTCAAACTGAAAATCCTATACATTTCTCACTGAAGCAGCCTTGTTAGTCTGCTGCCTCTCCTTTTGTCCATAGAAGCCACCTCTAACTCCATGAATTTAAGTAGTTGGGCATTGTCACAATGCACCTCTTTGAAGTGGGATCCTACTTGGGCATCAGATTGTGGGTTTCTGATGCTGCACGTGTACTCCAGAATCCTTTTATGAAGTGGTCTAATACTGTACCACACATAGAGTCTTTTAGCAGGGGCACCACAACACATAGACCACAAATCTGAACTACAGTTGATAAACTCAAGTACAATATATCAATGGATTTGTCCAGGTTCTCTAGTTTAAATTCTGGGGACAGGACATGACATGTGCAGACAATGCAGTATGAACACTTGAACACCTCCTGAGGTGGAGGTGGCAGCCAACTGTGGAATTCTGGAGTGGGTTTGGGGCTATTAAAGTGGCTGTGGCCAAATCTGTCCCTAAGACTAGATGCTTTCTTAAGTGACACAAGGGGCTTTTCACCAATAACAGCTCCAAGTCCTAGGTCCCACTTCAGAACTGGCTAGTACTGTGTAATGATACTCCCTATTTTTCCAGCTGTACTATTGCAGTCACTCTCAAAACAAACATCTTCCTTAGTCCTGTTTTTTTGCTTGGGTTTTAGCAGCTCTTTCTCTCTAAGGATCTGGCTTTAGAAGCTGCCATCATAACCCCACTCCTGTCATAACCTGTGCTTATAAATCTTTCTTTCAAGTTTGCAGCTTGCTACTCAAAATCTGGCAGAGATAGCTTGCCCACCAGTGCAGCAGTACTGCTACCGCTTAAGGCACCAACTGCCTGGATTCAGGAATGAACTTGGGGCATTGGAGGGTCAGCCAGGGGAGGGACAGGGATCGAGCATCCAGGGGACTGCTCTTCTCCAGGGAGGGAGTGGCATAAAGACTGGTGCATGCTTGGCCTCTAGTGGCAGCTGGGGGGTAGGACATCGGCAGCAGCAAAAAGAGGGTGAGGAGAGAGATGTCAGGTACACTGCGTGCAGAAACGTGTGTGATGTTACCCTAGATGTCATTGCATGCACACTCCTCAGGGGAGGGACACAAAGCAGAAAACCATCCCTGGCTGCCAGCATGAACACCAACCCTCCGCATACATGGCACCAGTGACCCAGGCAGCTCCTGAACTCGATCCGTTTCCAGCAGGTCCAGAAGAATCCCCATCACAGGGGGCAAGCTATGGGGGGACTCAGGAAGGCTATGTCCAGAAGAAGATGGGTGATGGGCTGGGCAGGTTAGTGTGAGGGAGGCAGGTCAGAAGGGGATAAACAGAATACGAAAAAAAATGTCTGGCAGAGGTAAACAGTTCCTCCTCAGTCTTAGAAACTGCCCTTATGGAACTGAGGCTATAAGACTGAGTGAGTATGTACCGTCCACCTGTAACAGGTTATTTGTAGCCATAGACTTGCCACATGCACTGGTGGAAACCGTTAGATTTCCTTGTGACTTTTAAGCTAACGTCCAAAAAAGTCAAGAGGTCATTTATTCATTTTACATGTGAACCTCAAATTCTGCTCTGTTATTTTTTATTAAGTTGTGTTGGTAGTTATTTCTGCACTGCTATTTTTCATTAAGTTGTTTTGGTAGTTATTTCTTCACTGCTGTTTTTTATTACTGTAAGTTGTTTTGGTACTTATTTCTGCACTGATATTTTTCATTAAGTTGTTTTGGTAGTTATTTCTTCACTGCTGTTTTTTATTAAGTAGTTTTGGTAGTTATTTCTGCACTGCTATTTTTTATTGAGCTGTTTTGGTAATTATTTCTGCTTTTTCTAGCTTCATTAATCTTCATCTATCCTACTTTTTTCCCTACTGTCTCTGTTTGTTTGTTTTTTAGTGCTCGGCCTCTGTAATTCTTGGTTCTCTGTCCCCTCCCTGTTATGAGTGTTGAAATCTTTTCCTCTCCCCTCCCCCTTCAGCCATTGGTGCCCTCTTACTTAACTGCAGGGGTTAATTTCTTTTGTCACATTCCTTTACAGGATCTGAGGGCTAGTTTATGGTTTTAGCCCTCTACAGCTCCTTGCTGTGATCACTGCCGAATTCCCCAGTGGAGCCAGCCTGCTGCAGTGAAGATACAGGACGAGCTTACATCTGAACTTGGTGCCTTTTCTGGCGCACTCATGCCTGAACAACTGAATTTAATCCCCTTAATTCTGTACCAGCTCCTTAGGAGTTGCTGCTTGTCCTGAATTTAATCTCTGTAATTTGTGCTAGCTTCATAGGAGCTGCTGTTTGTCTTTGACTATTTTTTGGCCTGTCCACTTACCCCCATTCTCTATTAAATGCACTATTGCTCAAACTTCCCTCCCTAATTTTGACTGGAAGTACTGTAGTAGGTGGGTCCTTTCCTGTCCACTGGATCTCTACTGCTACCTGTGAGAGCTCAACGGAGCACGAGGAGGACATCAGGGACCAACCCCAGCTCTCCAGGCCTGAAATATCTGGCTCAGATAAACCCTACGAGGATATCTACCTCACTCCTTCATCTTCACCTACTTATCCTGTTAATGCTGGCACACCTAACTGGCCTGCATGAGGTCATGCATCAGCCCCAAAGTCATCACGTATTCTCAGGCTACATGCACTATGCCACTGGCACATCAACTTCGAACTCCTTTAATGGAAAAATGGTTTCAGTAACTGCTCTTGGTACATTGCTGCTACCCCTGGTAGATTAACACCTAGTTTTGAACATCATCTCGCATACCTGCTTACTTTTTCTAACTTCACAGCAACAGCCAATAAATTTAGCAGTACCTCCTCCTGGAGAAGACAATGGAAACAGCACTTTAAACACCTAAAGGCATACCTACTGAAACTAATACTACTGCTTCTGCTCCTGTCTGGAAATGTGCACCCTAACCCTGGCCCTGCTAGGGCTATGGACCGTTGCAGCACAAAAATGTCCTGTACGCTCTCCCTTGCATCTATCAACATATGTAGTCTTCTTTGCAAGTTAGACAACCTCATGGTATGGATTGCACAACACAACTCAGATATTCTTTCTGTTGTAGAAACTTGATTGTCACCCAAAATCCCTGACTCTGCTATCGCCCTACCTGCTACTCTATTTTTATGCAGGATGGGCTCACTAAAAGAGGCAGTGGCTGCATGATTTACTTGAAAGAAACCCTAATGGGTCATGCCCTTGAACTGCCCTGCATAGGAAACTCTTCTCAGGCCCTGGCCATCAAGGTACACCTAGGGGCCCAAAAGAAAACAATAACCATGCTATCTATTTACATAACACCCAAGGAATCTGCCTCTGGCTTTCATAACATCATGGAATATATTCAGAGTGTGCCTTAGAACACTGAAACCATAATACTGGGAGATTTCAATGTAAACTGGCTCTCATCTGACATTGGACACATTAAGGATGCCATCTCTGCCTTGCACCTTACCCAGCTAGTTAACACCCCCACCAGAATTAACTATAGAATTGGATCAAGTATTTTACTGGATTGGGTTCCATCTAGTCACCCAGAATGAATCACAAACATCTCTGTACTCTCCAACACCCTAAGCAACTACTCCCCTATACTTTGTAGTTGGTCCAACAAGTTCAGCAAATCTCCACCTAAGGTTATCCTTAGTAGGGTCCTAACTCCAGGACACCTGGAGCCACTCAGATCACGCCTTCAAGAAGGGCAGAAACACAGGTATGCAGATCGCGATTTGGAGGAAGAACGCCAGGGCTCTGAACTGTGTGTTTGAACAAAGGATCTCGCTGTTTGGCGCCTGTTTAAAAAAAAAAAAAAAAAGACTTTCACATTCTTGTCGGCAGAGCTGTGCAGATAGTTTTTTTAGCTCATGCCTGTACTAATATGTCTACAGATCCTGGCCATGGTAAGTGTGCTTTAAGAGGACTGCTGGTAGCTTAATACTTTGCTGGAATTTTTCTTTTATTTTACTAAGAGCCTTAACTTGGCTACCTTGGCGACTGACCCTTAAGCCCTGGCATCTGCAGCAGTGATAGCTTATATATTTTACAGCCAACCTTTAAATGTGTACTAATTGCTCAAGAATTACAGAGTTATGCATGCTCTTGAATTTTAGCTGAGGGATTTTCAGTAATTATTTATATCAGTGGAGCCAAGACAGCGAGCTCAGTAAGTCCTGTTAATGTAATTTGCTGGGGGGATACAATCAAATTTGAAGTACTTGAACCGGAGCTGCTTTCATGCTGCATCATGGTGCTAACCCTGCTAACTACAAAAGGGCATTTCTTTGGGCGTTAATACGAATCTGAATTTAGTTACCTTATATGGTGCAGCTTGTAGATCCTCTCCCTTGCTAACGCCTACATCTCCTTCTGCAGCCTTATAAATCCACCCCGTCCTTTCTCCACAGGCAGCCCTGGGTCGTGAGGGACTCCTCAGGTAGCCCTCCCCCTCACCGGAGCACTGCAGCCGTCCAGAAGGACAAAGACACAGGTACGCAGATCGCAATTTGGAGGAAGAATGCCAGTGCTTCTGAACTGTGTGTTGTCCACGGGCGCCTCCTGCCGCTGCCCCACCATCCCCACCACCACCCTTGGTGAGCACAGAGTTATACAGAGCGCACCATGTGACTGTCAGAACCTATCAGGCCTCTCTCCCATAAGCAGATTATCTGTACTCACCTCTAGTGGCCGCCCTACTGACTGCATATAAACCAAAAGCACTATACTGACTATAAATCTATCACTATTTTGCCTGCTTATACCCCTAGCCTCCCTTCCTCCCTCCTGCCATCTACCCGGAATGGCAATAACCCCCCACCACTGTCTTGTCCAGTACAGCTCCCAGACCCAAAATTACAACCTCCACCCCGAGCAGAAGCACCATAGCCCTCTGAACAACTGGGTTCTTGGAGCTTCCATTCTGCCACCCTCCTTTCACACTGGGCTAACAGTTTTACATATCTCCACTTTCAGCGGCACCCCACAACCCTGCCAGACCCCAGCAAACCTCCAAGGGCCATGGTCATATCTAAACAGCTTGTAGTGCTGCTGCTCCTACTGGCAGGGGATGTTGAACCTAACCCAGGACCCAGCCCTCCCAATCCCACTGCCCCATCTACCTTACCAAGAGGACTTAAGTTAGTGCACCTCAATATCTGTAGCATCCTAAACAAAATAATAGCACTGTAACCACTCACACTATCAATTCGTCCAGATGTTTTAATCATCTCTGAGTCCTGGCTGATGCCTCACCACTCGATCGCTGAATTCTCTATCCCTGGCTACTCACTCATTAGACACGATTGCCAGGGTAAAAAAAGGTGCAGAGGTACTGCCATGTACATTTCCTCCATGCTCCAGTTCACCCCTGTCCTGCTTTCTAAACCTTCGCAGGACATAGACACCTTACTAATTAAACTATCACTCCCACACTCTGCCCCCATTTATGTAGCTGGCTCCTATTGTGCCCCCAACACCCCCCTACCCACTGTCCTGGACCACCTGGTCTCCCTAAAGGTGTGCACATCAACAGATGAGCTACATATTCTCAGGGACTTTAATTTTAGTTGGCTCGCCAATGCGAGCTCCAAGCTTCGCAGCAAGATAAATGCCCTAAACCTCACCCATCAAATTTCCCAACCAACCCGCCTAAATCACAAATCGCAGAACCATTCTCTCTTAGACTGGGCCCTTGCCTCACATCCCCATTGGATAATTGAAGCAGGTCTTCTTCCCGACTCCTTAAGTGACCACCACATGAACTACATGGTCAGAAAGGTACACAGGCCCACAGCTCCACTCTCAAGGACGCTGCTCACTAGATCATACAAATCTCTAGATCAAGCGGCACTCTTAAACGACCTGGCTCATGTCGACTGGTCCTTTATCCCTAAAGCATCCTCCATCGACGCTGCCCTGGATCTCTTTAAGTCCTGTTTCCTAGCAGTGTGGGACCTCCATGCGCCCCTCAGAAGGACACGGGTCAGGGGTGCCCACCTCCCCTGGGTCTCCGCCTTTGTCATTGACAAATTCCACCAGGACCAGGCTTGGAAAAAGTACAAGGCTACAGGCACCCAGGGATCACTTAAATTGTACCGTGCACTCCGAAACTCCTGCACTAGACTCATCCGGCAGGCCAAAGCTAATTACTTCAAGACCGTTTTCAGCTCAAATCTCAAACACCCAACGAAATTCTGGCAAACAATCAAATCTCTTCACTCTCCCCCTGCTCAGCCACCAACCCCGACCCTTACCGTCCAAGGCTCCACTGTCTCAGATCATGTTGAAGTGGCCTCTGTTTCCAACACATTCTTCACTAGTTGCGCGGCTACTCTATTATCCGATCTACCTCACCCCCCCCTTGTGCACAACTCCACTAATGCCACCCACCTCCCTGACCCCTGGCTTCTCTTTCCAACTGGTCACCCTGGCTGAAGTACTAATAGCACTGTGGGCACTCAGTCCCAGCAAGGGAAAATGCCGCACAGGACTGGACACAAAAATGCTTTACCTGTCAGCACCAGCCATCACCACACCGCTAGCTGCTCTCTTCAATCTCTCTTTTACGCTAGCTGACATCCCAACTGACTGGAAGCATGCCATAGTCACACCCCTCCCTAAAGGGGGCGATTCCTCCTCGCCAGGTAGCTACTGCCCTATCTCCCTTCTCCCCATCCTGGCTAAACTTCAGGAACATCTTGTACTAGCCCAACTCTCCTCCTTTCTCAACTCTTCTGCCTTCTTCATCCGCTACCAGTCTGGGTTTCGGAAGTCACACTCAACCATTACCTCCCTTCTAAGGTTCACCGACGCCATCCTCACTGGTATGGACAAAGAACACACCACCTCAGCCATTTTCATTGACCTTGCAAAGTCCTTCGACACCATCTCCCACTCCCTACTTGTATCCAAACTTAAGAGGGCCAGACTCTCTGGATCTGCCACCATTTGGTTTCACTCATACCTATCAGGTAGATCACAGTTGTTAAAAATTGGACCCCACACTTCTAACCCCCTCCCGGTCACTACCGGCATCCCCCCAAGGCTCAGTCCTAGGACTGGTACTCTTCTCCATTTTTCTAAATGACCTACCCTCTGTATGCCCATGCATTTCCATTCACATGTATGCAGATGACACTGTCCTGTATGCAACAGGCCCCTCCACTGCTGTAGTGGCCTCTACACTCCAGGAGGACTTCAATGCTATTCAGCTCTGGTTCTGCTCTAACCAGCTCTTTCTCAATACTAAGAAAACTGTCTCCCTAACTTTCGGCTTGCGTCAAAGACTCTCCCATCTCTCCTCACGCCCACCTTCCCCACCCTTGATGGGACCCCCTTGGAGGCTTGCACCTCCTTCAGATACTTAGGACTCTGGCTCGACCAGCACCTTGATTTCTCCATACACATTGACTTGATCCACAAGAAACTACATTCAAATTTAGGAGCCTTATATCGCAACAAGGACTGTATCCCCCCGTCACCTGGAAGGAAATTGTTCAGAAGATGATCCTCCCTTTACTTGACTATGATGATGTAGTCTACGGCGCTACGCCCATATCCTCCCTTGCCAGTCTTGACACACTCTTTCATTCCTTCTGTCACTTCATCTTGGACTGCCCCCCTCCCCACAACACACCACTGCGACCTCTACAGGTCCCTTGATCTGCCCTCACTCCACGATCGCAGGCAGATGCACTGCGCCAGAACCATAGCGAAATACTGGGCACTGTCCCTTCCACCCTATCTTGAATCCACCCTCTCCACCCAATCACCGCCTGCCTACTCCCTCAGGAGCACTGACACCAGGCTCTTTCATGTCCCATACATGGGTTCAGCTAAAGGCCAAGCAGCTTTCAGATACCACATGCCCAAACTTTGGAATACGCTGCCGACAGACATCAGACTCATTGCAAACTCTCAGTAGATCAACCACCTCCTAAAAACACACCTCTCTTCCAAATGCATTTGCACCTACGACCAGCTAGTGGTGGCACCCAACGCCACACAGCTATAGCCTCATATAGCAGGTCCCTTGCACCTTGTATGGTATGCACCGCATCCTTGAACATGGGCTAGGCAGCCCATAAAATCCTACCGCTGCTGTCCCCACCACAGTATATAATCATCCTGAGCAGTGTTAGGGTTTCAGATATCAAATGTGCCTCAGCACTATCACATTTTTCTGTTGTACAGCTTTGCTGTTGCTAGTTGCTTGTTAAGCTATCTTGGTGCTCTCATGCTTGGGAGCCCTGTTAATCTATTGACATGCTCTATGTCCCTGGCACAATTCTGTAAATTTGTTTGCCCCTTGCACAATTCTGTAAACTTGTATGCCCCTTGCACAATTCTGTATACTTGAATAATATTTATTTTCTGTATTTAGCTCCTCTTCCCCCTTCCCCTAAGATGCATCTGGAATCGAGCGGTATCTCCACTTAGTATGCCTTCCTGGTGAAAAGCTTAAATAAATAAAAGCCAGAATTGGTCACCACTGGACTACCAATGACATTAATGAGGTACTTGATTTCTTCATCAACCACTTTAATGCTGCCTGTGATAACCACACCCCCCCACACACACAAAAAAGCGGAAAGTTAAGGGGGTGTGCAACCCTTGGATAATACCTGAACTATTAGGACTCATAAAGACTAGGGACCATCTCTGGTACCAGGCCAAAGCCACAGGCAAGCAAGCAGATATTCAGGCTTATAAAAAAATCCAGAAATGTTTGTACTAGAGCCATCCATTTTTCAAAAAATCAATACTTTAGGGAGGTGCTCTCCAGCTCCTGGGGTGACAGTAAAAATTTCTGGAGCAACATAAAGGATGTCACTGGCAAAGACCCCAAGAGAGCACCCACCATACTTAACATTGATGGAAGCCCAACTCTAGACCCAATGGCAATAGCCAATATTTTTAACAACACCTTTACGGACCCCAGCAGTGTCCTCCCTCCCTGATTTTTTCATGGTCTCTGCCCCCCACCACCACCCTGATGCTGAGCAACAGTACCCCCCCCCATTTTACTTCAAAGAGGTTACTAAGCATGAAGCTAGAAAGTGCATATGCAAAGTACTCGGTAAATCAAGATTCAGTGGGGATAATCTAGATCTCAAATTTCTTGACCTCACCCTTGAGGAAACTCTTACACCTCTTACCAAGATTCTGAACCTTTTCTAAGATGTGGGCAAGTCCCTCAAAAATGAATAACAGGCCTTAGTATCCCCGGTGCACAAAGGTGGACATAGGGCACACCATACAAACTACAGGTCAATCTCCATTCTACCTCCTCTGTCAAAAGCACTAGAGCGTATCATTGCAGATCAGGTTGTGGAATACCTGGACAAATACAATATTCAATGTTCCCAGCTGCATGGCTTTCGTAAAAAATCATAATACTACCACTGCACTGCTAGAATTCACTGATTTCATATATAACTCACTCGACCAAGGCCGTCTGGTAGGTGTAGCCTTCATAGACCTGAAGAAGGCCTTTGATACTATGAATCATTCACTGCTATTCGGGCAATTATCGCTTGCAGGGGTGTCGAATGATGTGGTCAGCTGGTTCAAAAGCTACTTAGAAGATCATTCACAGCAGGTCAAAATAACTAATGTCCTCTCCGAAAGGAAGTCAGTCCATTCTGGAGTGCCTCAGGGATCTATACTGGGGGTCCCTTCTCTTCAGTATCTTCTTGAATAAGCTCCCACGAGCCTGTCAAGAACAGATTCTGCTCTACGCAGACGATGCCATGATCTACTCCAGCAACCCCGACCCTAAGATCCTTCAGGATAAACTTTAGCACAGTTTCTCGGAAGTGAAAAAGTGGTTCAGCACTCAAAAACTGATGCAAAATTATAAAAAGACCAAAGTGATGCTTTTTAACAATATCCATAAGAAACACAAGTCTAAATCCTTGATCACCACAAACTGCATTGGCACCCCACTTGAACAGATCCACTCCTTCAAATATCTAGGGGTCACTGTTGGTAGCTCACTCACCTACTTGCAACATATTGATAACGTAGCCCAAGCTGTCAACATAGGGATTGGCTTACTCCACATGCACAAGCATAGCCTGACTTTTGAGGCACTAAGAATAGCAATTTTCAGCTCCGTCATTACCATCATCGATTATGGTCTGGTTGTTTATGGCTTTGCCTCTGCTGCATCCCTTCACAGGATCACTGTTGCTCTTAACAAAACATGCAGACTTCTCACTGGGGCTGCCCACCTCACACACACACGTGACCCTATATGCTCAGACCGGGTGGCTTCAATTATTCAGCTGGATCCAATATCAAACCTGCTTATTTGCCAAGAAGGCACACCTTGGATTGCTACCCTCTGGGGTCCAACACAGTATGCAACGTATTCGCAGCTCGGCAGTTCAAGTCCTTACTGTTCCCAGATGCCGCACCACCTTGGGTCAGCAATCTTTCACTTATAGAGCCCCCCTCTGGCTCAACTCCCTGGGTAGGGACATGTCTGCTGAGTCAAAACGTGGCCCTTTCAAACACAAACTCTGGCAGCATCTATTAGCAAACAGTATATGTGACTGCCGCTCTTAGCAGCCTTCTGCTTACGTTATCTTTGTTCTTGTACTTTTTGGCACTTTAACTCTTGGCACTTCATTTCAATCCTACCCTTGAGCCTTTTTCCCTCCTCCCTTCACCCCTGCTTCTTCCCTGCTCATGCATCTTTGCGGTCTTCCCTTGCTGCTCCTCACCTTCCCCCTTCCATCCCACCCATTCTCTTATCTCATGCCACTTATTTTGCAACAGTCTTCCCCTCCTCCCACCTACGTTTCTCTGTCTTACCTTCTCTCCCACCCATATTACTCTATCTTGGGTTTTCGACAAGGCCTGCTAGGCTGCCCCATCCCTTGACTAAACACTAACTTTTCCCCCTCTACTATTCATTTGTCTCCCTCCCACTCCCTTCGCCAGCATTTCCTCCATTCACCCCATTCCTCTCTTCCACCTTCCCTTCCTTCATCTCTATCCCCATCACCTCCTTTCAACTCTCTCTTCCTCCCACCTCCTGCACAACTCTCCTTCCTTCCTCTCATTTCTCCATGCCCCCCACCTTACACCCCATTACTTTCTCTCCTAGATTTTGACAAGGCCTCCCAGGCTGTCCACTCCTCTAGCCCCCTTTACTGTTATGTTGAGTAACATTCAGTGCTATTTTGATTGCTTTCAATGTATTCAATTTTTTTTTAAGTACATTCTTGATGTCCGCTATTTTCTTACCTATTGTTTACCTTGTTTTGTTTTTGTACTGCTGACATGGAACCTTTGTAAATGAGTTGTATTGCTCAAAGGTGTTGTAATTCAAGACTCAATAAATAAATAAACAAAATTGTAGTGAGAAAGAAATAATGTGACCCTAATGGGAATTGAACCCAGGTCCTCAGAATACCATTCCATTACTCTAACCAATAGACCACAGACTCACATGGTTGGACCTGATATTCTCGGACACACTTCCTTTCTCTGGTATTGCGTATCCTGCAACTAGGAATAATCAAGATGACAATTTAAATCACAAATCGTAACGAGAAAGAAATCATGTAACTTGCTGGGTTGAACCCAGGTCCCCAGAATACTGTCCTAGTGCTCTAACCACTGAGTTTCAGGCTCACATGGTTGGACCTGGACTTTCTGG
Source organism: Neoceratodus forsteri (assembly GCA_016271365.2). Classification (NCBI taxonomy): domain Eukaryota; kingdom Metazoa; phylum Chordata; order Ceratodontiformes; family Ceratodontidae; genus Neoceratodus; species Neoceratodus forsteri. The sequence goes on along the minus strand of CM057451.1, from coordinate 368,763,463 downwards.
ACACGCTTTTCTCTAGTACTGCATATCCTGCAACTAAGAATAATCAAGATGACAATTACAATTAGATGTTTTTACTGCCCCAAAAAACATCTAATTGTCATCTTGGTTATTCCTAGTTGCAGAATATGCAATACCAGACAGCAACAACATGAGCCTGTAGCTCGCTGGTTAGAGTGCTGGGATGGTATTTTGGGGGCCTGGGTTCAATTCCCAGCTGATCCCATTATTTCTTTCTCACTGCAGTTTGTAATTTACGTGTCATCCTGAAATTAAGATCATTAGTGTTTCACCATTTTACAAACATTTCAACCTCATGCTCAGGTCCCTCCCACACACAGGCACATCACCAATATATCAGTGCCACTTGATGATGTCGTCTGTGTGTGGGCTGATGTCCTTGTCACACACACCCCTTTCTCCCATAGGCCTAGAAAAAGCTTGACAAATGATGGTGCCATAGAAACAAGAAACACCCATAATGGTGTCACACAACTGAACAAAAACGTTGCCATCAAACTCAAAATAATTACTATACCAGGCTATTCTCTGTTCAGGAAGTACTGGGTGGGAAGTAAATGAGTGTGTGTGGTGCTTTATGTGAGGGAAAGCAAAAAAGTGATGGAGATACAGGGAATGCAAGGGGAGGCAGAAGTACTGTGAGTCATCCTGGAGACGGGGAATGGAATTAGTTAAGGTAATGGTGGAAGCCACTAGCAAGATAGCAGAAAAGGAAGAGGTGCCCTCTGGTGGGGGATTTCAACCTGCTAGATGTAGATTGGAGTCTCCCAGCAGTGGTTTCAGCTAGAAGCAGGGACATCTTGGACTCTCTACAGGTGGCGTTCCTCGGGCAGCTAGTCAGTGAACCCGCTTGTGATGGGGCAATACTGGATCCGTTATTCACAAACTGGGATAGTGTCGCAGACATCAAGGTGGGAGGACACCAAGGGACCAGTGATCACTGTATGGTGTGGTTCAGTATAAAGATGGCTACGGAATCAAATCACAAACATGTGAGGGTCCTGGACTTCAGAAAGGCAGATTTTATAAAGATGGGTGAACACCTCAGGAATGACCTGTCAGGGTGGGATGGCCAGGGTGGGATGAAGGAACAGTGGGTGAAGCTAAAAGAGAGCATAGTACAGGCAACAACCTCTGCATCAAACAAGCGAGCAAAAACAAGAAGAAGGGGCCGGCCCGGTGGCGCTGAGGATTCAGGCGCTGGACGCCACACCTCGCACCATGCCGGTGACCCGGGTTCGGGAGCGAACTCGGGCCACTGGGGGTTGGCTGGGGGGAGACAGGCTGGAGTGTCTGACAACAGCTCACCTTCTCTGGGAGAGGGAGGGTTCTTCAACCCGGCAAGCGGTGACCCCTGGCGGAGGCTGGGGGCATGATGGCAAGCTGGGGTCCCATGGGCTTGATTGGTTGAGGGCTTAGGTCAGTGACCAATCAGCTACAGGGACTACTCCTTCAAGGAAGGAGGGGGCGAGACGTTGCCAACATCGGTGCTTGCACCCTGACATATGGGCCCACAATATCCCACAGAAATGTGGAAACACCCCTACTGGAGCCAGGAAGACAGAGTCCCAAGCCAGGGTCTCGATGTGCTGATGCATGCCTGTGGCCTCAGGACCTTGACACATGCACGATTCGGGGGTCTGCCCCTACTCTGACCCCGCTCGGGGGGTATCCAAGGCAGGATGGAGGGACCAAGACTGACAGGTAAGGCATGGGCAGAGACAGGCTTGAATGGTGACTCCCGATGGTGCAGCTCCAATGGGGACGGCAGGCAGGGATAAATAGAGATTACAAAAAAAAACAAAAAACAAGAAGAAAAACAGATCTGTATGGCTCTCAAAAGAGGTGGCTGAAAAGGTAAAGACTAAAAGGGTAGCATTCAAAAAGTATAAGGAGACACAGAGTAAAGAGAGTAGGGAAGTATATCAGGGGAAACAGAGGGAAACAGGGAAAGCAGTGAGGAGTGCAAAGGTAAAAACTGAAGAGAGAATTGCCTAGGAGGTAACAAAAGGGCACAAGATATTTTTTAGGTATGCAAGTGAAAAGAGGAAGACCAGGTGAGATTGTAAGGTTAAAAAGGCAAGGAGAGACTGTGTAGAGTGGGGCCAGGAAAAGGCAAACATCCCAAGCAAATACTTTTGTTCAATGTTAAAAAAGGAAAGAGAAAGGGGGGGCACAAAAAGTAATATAAGCTTTGGAGAGAGGAAGGAATACACTAGCCCTTCTTTGGAGAAGAGTCCTGAAGTGACTGACTAATCTGAAGGTGTACAAAGCAATGGGGCCAGACGGGGTACATCCAAGGGCATTGGGGAGATCAGGGAGGTACTGGCTGCACTTCTGATAGTCCTGTTTAACAGCTCACTAGAAACAGGAGCGTTTCCGGAGGACTGGAGGATGGCAGATTTAGTCCCACATCACAAAAGTGGTAGCAGGGAGGAGGCTGGCAATTATAGCCTAGTCAGCCTGACATTGGTGATTGGAAAGTTAATGGAATCACTGCTAAAGGAAAGGATTGTTGAATAGCTTGAATCCAGTTGGTTACAAGACCCGAGGCAGCATGAGTTCATGGGTGAGGTACTGTCAAACGAATCTGATAGATTTAATTGACTGAGTCATAAAGGAATTAGATCAGGGTGGAGCGGTGTACATGGACTACCTAGATTTCAGTAAGCCTTTTAACACCTTGCCACATAGGAGACTAATAAGCAAGCTGGGTAGCTTAGAAGTGGGTCCAAAGGTAGTAAACTGCATAAGAAATGGGTTAGGGGATAGGTGGCTGAAGGTGGGGGTAAACGGAGTTCACTTTGAGAAAGGGAGGGTGATCAGCAGGGTCACTGCTGGGACCAGTCCTGTTTAATGCTTTATAGAGACACTGCAGAGGAGCTGGAAGGGAAGATCTGCCTCTTTGTGGATGACACCAAAATCTGCAATAGGGTGGACACTCCAGGGAGGGTGGATAGGGTGAGCAGAGACCGGAGAAAACTAGGAGTGGTCAAAAGTATGGCAGTTGGGTTTCAATGCAAACAAGGGCAATATAATACACTTAGGGCACAGAGCTCAGGGATGGAGTAAAAATTGGGTGGAGTGCTGCTGAGGACTACCAAGCAGGAAAGAGACCTGGGGTTAATCATATCTGATGACCTAAAGGTGGCCAGGCAGTGCAACAAGACAGTCAGGAGGGCTAACAGGATGCTGGGGTGTATAGGGAGGGGTAGCACCAGCAGAAAGAGGCAGGTGGTGTTGCCTCTGGCCCAGATATTCAAAAGGGTTGCGATGACATCAGTGTTGCTTACGCGCCAACCCATTGATGCACCCCGCACGACATCTAAATGGGATTGTGCCTGGCACAAACCCGGCGCGCGAGTGCATCAGTAATGTATGCTACGCAGGTAGGGCATGCCCATGCATACCCGCGACATCCCGATATTCAGCCCGATGCTGGAGTACATGCATGTGCAACCCCTACCGGCGCTGCACACAGGTGAGCCAAAAAAGAACAATGGCTGGCCACCCACAGGTGAGAGCTGCCATATTGCAGGGTGGCAACACGGGCAGCTGCCACCTGTGGGTGGCCACTTGAGCTCTGGCTGCACCTCCATGGCGGCGCTCTCCATGCCCGATCGCAGGCATTCGTTTAAATTAAGAATGTCCTATTTCCCCTGGTGGTCCAGTGGACCGCTGTCAGCCCGATCGCGGGCTTAAGTATAAAACAATAGCACGCCCTATATCCCTAGTGGTCCAGTGGACCGCTCATAGCCCGATCGTGGGCATAAGTATAAACTAGGAATTCCAATTTCCCTGGTGGTCCAGTGGACTGCTTGCAGTCTGATTAGTGGCTGAAGTTAAAATAAATGAGGTCCATTATCCCTGGTGGTCCAGTAGACCACTGTCAGCCCCCGACGCAGGCTTAAGCATAAAACAATAGCACGCCCCATATCTCTGGTGGTCCAGTGACCGCCGCATTCTATCGAGGCATAAGTATAAAATAGGAGATCTAATATCCCCTGGTGGTCCAGTGGACTGCTTGCAGCCCCATCGGGGCTGAAGTTGAAATGAATGTGTTCATCCCTGGTGTCCAGCAGACCGCTGTCAGTCCATCGTGGGCTTAGGTATGGAGGTTACTATCGTTCTGATCTCTTGGTGGAAGCATGTAGCTATCAGGGCATTTGTATGAAAAATTGTTCATCTCTTCGGTGGTCCAGCGTATTCTCTCACTCGCTCACTGAGCTTCACCGCCTCATCTTCCTCTGTCAGCAGCGGGCGGTAGCATCACTCCACCTGCGCCACCTTCGCTGTTCATCGAGCTGACACCGAGAAGGTATGCCTGGCTGGTCCACAGCATGAGCCAATGGCGTAGCCTGTGTCGGTACTGCACATTCCAGATATGTGAATGCATCCATTCGCCATAACTGAATGTTTAGTACGGGTATCGTTACATGCCCATTGGCTCACGCCTGGACCAATGAGCATACAGCCCTACTCACGGTGTCAGTCGGCGATGGCGAAGCAGCAGGCGGTGGGGTGCTGCTGCCTGCCGCTGACCGTGGAGCGGGCGTGGGGCTCAGTGGGCTGGTGGGAAGGGGGCTACCACTGGACCACCAGGGATATTGGACTTTAATTTTATAATACAAATGCCCGCGATTGGGCTGCGAGCGGCCCACTGGACCACCAGGGATATAGGACTTTAATTTTATAATACAAATGCCCATGATATGGCTGCGAGCGGTCCACTGGACCACCAGGGATATTGGATGTTATTTTACATACTTCAGCCCTCGATCGGGCTGCGAGTGGTCCACTGGATGACCAGGGATATCGGACGATTTTGAAAGCTTCAAATGCCTGCGATCAGGCAGAGAGGTGCATTGCCGCACTGTGCAGGGGGCGTCGGTCCCCGATGGCTGCTGCCTGGCAGGGCACCAGGCGCAAGTCGCCAGGGATCGGTAGCACCTGATGCAAATGAAGAATGACATGCAAATGGCCCCATGGTATCTTGTATATTATTGCCCTATTTGCATGTGCACTTTTGAATATTGTGGTTGTTGCGCATAGCTCAACGGAACTTGCGCTGGCGCATTCCCCTGATCCACTCTGGCCACTTGCGCTGGCGCAGTGTCACTGCACCATGCACACTGCAGGTGGCCAGGGTGTGATATTCAGCAATGCTGTGCCATGGCACAGCTCCATTGAATATCGCCCAGTCATCGCCCCGCGCAGCCAAGTTGCGCTCTGCCCAGACTTTCACCACAGCCTGGAGCAGTCTGACTATCCAGGCCTCTGTATAGATCACTGGTAAGACCCCACCTGGAGTCCTGTGTCCACTTCTGAAGATCACATCTCTGGAACGACATAGAGTGGAGGCGATCAACAGGAGGGCAACTAAAATGGTGTAGGGTCTGCATCAAAAGCACTGCAAGAAAAGACTAGAGGACTTCATTATGCATACCTGGAAGGGAGGAAGGAGAGGGGGAGTATGATACATACCTTTAAATACCTCATGGGGGTAAACAAGGTACAGGAGGGAAGTAAATAGGTGATCAAGAGCAAGGAGACATGCTATGAAGCTGGACGGGGTAGAATCAGGAGAGATGTGAGGAAGTACTTCTTCATAGAGAGAGTGGTGGATTCCTGGAACAGCCTTCCAGCAGAGGTGGTGGGGGCAAAACAATGGTGGGATTCAAGAATGCATGGGATAGGCACAAGGGAATCATAGTGGAAAAGAAGGGAGGAAGGAGAAAGAACTGCAGATAACGAGGGTCTGCAATGATAATGTATGTAGGAAAAAATGGGCAGGTTGAGTGGGCCAAGTGATACTTATCTGCTGTCCAATTCTATTTTTCTATGTTTATTGTGACTCAGTACAAATCTGAGAGCTTCCAGCAGGAATATTTTGGGGAACTCCTGCTTGATTGGAGGCTGTAATAGGAAGTATTCACATGCCTTGGCACCAAGATCATGACCAATGCATGTGTCTAGGGATTCAACATCTATTCCCAGAAAGATGTGATCCAATTTTCATTGGAACATTTCCAATCTTTCAGGTACTTACACTGTGTCATGTACATACAAATCAAGCCTATGTACATGGACTTGGAGATCCTGGGGAGAAAGGGGGAAAGGGAGGATCGGGGGGGAGCTCAGTAGTGGGTGTAATACTGGGCAAACTAGATGGTTCATGGGGGTCCTTATCTGCCGACATTATGTATGTATATATGCATGTATGTATATATGTATACAGTACTTCAAGAAAAAAATCAACAAACTTACACAGATTATTGGTTAATGAGCCAATGCCTGATATTAGAAAAGTGTCCTGAGAGATCATGTATATCTTCATGGATTTTGAGTAAGATGTACATAACTGGTATTACAGGGCAGTCATTCCATATAAATCTGAATTCTGACTGTGTAATATCACCTAAATTTTAGCTCTTTCTAGCAAATTCAGCAGCTCTTTCTGGAATATTCTGGTCGGATCACCCTGAAACCTTTGGTAATTAGATTCTACATCCAGTAGTTCTCAGACCTTAGATTTATAAAAGTCACTTCATTAGTACTACATTCCCCCCCTTATCTACAAGTTTAGTCACTATGTTCAGAAGTTTTTTTCAGTTCAACCACAGCCAAGACTTCCTCAGCTGTGAGATTCCTGCAAATGGCGGGGACTGTACTAGCAAAAACCTTGTCAACCTCCTGTAAAAAACGTGTTCAAACCTGATTGGTGCAAGGTGGACAGAATGAGGATTTTCCTTAAAAACACTTTTTCTTAGTCTCTGCCAGCAAATGCAAGCAGTAACCTGTACACACTACTGAGTTTATTGACCCACCACCATCCATATTGGAAATATTGTCATTGTAGCGTTCTTTTACTGCTGCATTGTTTTCAAGATCTTGCTCTATTACTTCATCACTTGTGTCATCAGTTACTATAAAGGTTATTTTTTTTTTCAAACTTCTTTATTGCCTTAGTCATACTAAGTACACAATACTGACAAAAAAGTAGGACAGTTGTACAGAATAGCATACATAAGAGGTCTATATTCCTGTTTCTAAATTAATATGGGATACATTCTTTAGCAATTTCTACTGAAATCAGGACCCTCATGAAGAGTCGTGATGCAGCCTGGAAGACCTATAAACACAGCCTCCTTCATTCTGATTGGCTATATTATTGACAGCTGAGAAATAAGTGTAAAAATAGGATACAGCGTGCTAAATGTACCAATCTCCGCTCACTTCAGACTGAGAATCTCAGCAAGTCCAAAGAATTCTGGAAACATATCAAGTCTTTGATCAAAGGTAAAGCGACCCAATATCCAAGCTCCATACCATCTGGCGGCCACCTCCTTCAAGATCCCCTGTCCATTGCAAAAGGAATTAATCAGTTCCTCACTGACCTTGATAGGTACACAGCTCACCTGCCGCCAGTCTCAGATTTCTCTATCCCTACTCAGTATCACGCCACTCTTGGCTCCTGACCCCATTTCCACCCAAAAATAGCGACTAGAAGAGAAGTCCTCAGGCTGTTATCAAATCTTAAGTCAGAGAGCTCCCATGGTCATGACACATTAGAACCCAGGTTTCTAGGGCAGCAGCACTCGCCGCACCTGTCTGTGATCTTCTAAATAAATCCATCCTCTCTGGTGAAGTCCCAAGTCTTTGGAAAGTGGTTGTGGTGGTCCCCCTCCATAAGGGGAGGACCCAGGCTGTGGAAAATTATAGGCCTATTTCAAGTCTCTGCCCACTGGCTAAGAGATCCTGGAGCAGATCCTGCACATTCAGCTACAGTCCTACCTAGACTTACATCATCTTCTCACAGACTGCCAGCATGGCTTCAGGAAGGGCCATAGTACCACCACAGCCCTTGTCAAATTCTCGACTGACATTCTTAATGCAAGTGATGCTGGTCTTCTAACCGGTGGAGTATTTGTCGACTTGACTTAAGCCTTCGATCTAGTCAACCACCACCTTCTCCTTGGTAAATTGCATCAATTAGGTCTAGATCGCTTAGCACTCACATGGTTCCATGACTAATTCACTGGAAGATAGCAAAAAGTAAAATGGTCTGGTTCACTCTCTTCTTCAAGGCCTATCTCGCACGGAGCACCCCAAGGTTCTATTCTTGGCCCGATACTATTCTCGCTTTTTATCAACGAGCTCTCAACTTCTGTGGCGCCCGAGTGCAATTATATGCTAATGATGCAATCTTATACTTGCTCATCTAACAATATAGACTGGCTTAACCAAAGCCTTAACTCTGATTTCATTGTTCTTGAGACCTGGTTCTCTGACAATCACCTAATTCTAAATATGAAAAAAACAAAAGCTATGCTTTTCCATAACCCGTCCCCCAAACCTACCAAACAGCTCCAGATCAGTACACAGTCAGGAGACCCCATAGAAGTGGTTAGTACTTTTAAATACCTTGGGGTTCACTTAGATGCCTCCTTCTCAATGGAGCATCATGCAACTCAGCTTACCAAAATAGTAAACCAGAAGCTCAGGTTATTATACCGCCTCCGCCCTTTTTTATCCAATGCCACCTGTAAAAAGATTGCATCAACATCCCTTCTACCTATTTTGTTCTATGGTGCCCCTCTACTACTCTCCACCCAATCATCTTCCCTTGCACAGGTGCGGCAACTCTATCATAGGATTGGACTCCAGAAAACACCACTGTGAGGCCCTGTATTCTCTTCAATGGCCTATCTGTGACTCAAGGTTACAGTTTCACACCTTATGCTTTGTATTCAAACTTATCAAGCTCTTTAATCCCCCTTGTCTAAGAGGAATCATTTACAAAAAAACACCCACACGCACGCTTAGATCTACTTTCTTACCCTTATTAGCAATCCAGAAGACACAACGCCTATCGGGTAAGCGCTCATTCACCTCCTCAGCTCCCTCTGCTTGGAATTCCTTCCCCCCTAACTTACTCTCCTGCCCCACCCTATCCTCCTTCAAAAAAGAGCGTACCTCTTTCCTACTAACCCCTCTCCTCTGTAATTGCTTTAAATAACCCTTATAGTGTCGTTAATGCCTAGTCTATATTACTCTGATAGATGTATCTTGTAATCTACCTGGTCTCATGTTCCTGCTATGTATATATTGTATAATATTAGTTATTCTGTTTACTTATATACAGTATGCTTAATGCCTGATCAGTTTTACGTTACTTACCTGGCTTTCCACTGTAAGGATTTTTGCAGTATTGTTAAATCTCTCTGTATCTTGTATATTATTATTGTATTTATCTATTGTACTGTGTTCATCTTGGTCACTGAAAAAGGGACTGCATGGTCTCAGTGAACTTACCCGGTTACTAAAATTCTAATAAATAAATAAAATAAATAAATAATCTTGAAGATAGCAAGGGTTCAGGTGGAGATAAGTCCATCACAGTTTCAGCATATGGTGAAATAATCTCCTTCATAATGTATGACTTGCTCTGTTATTGATGCAATTAAATACCAGCATAAAAACCCTACAGATATATAACATAAACAAGGAGAAAGAACATATAACTTCATGAAGCAGAATAAGTGTAATAGTTTCATTATATTCTATAATAATGTTCCACTGCCCGGGTGTCACAACTAGGATGTATCAATACATCTCTGCCTGCTGGGAAAGGACCATTCTCCCTTCGAGTTCTTTAGTTAAGCCCATAAATGGGAGCCAGACCACCAACAGTTTATCCATCTGGAGACGGAGGTCAGCAATGATTTTTTCCATTCAATATATAGTTTTAACAATAGAAATCCAGTCTTTTAGTGTGGGAGGAATTTGGGTTAGACATCTGTTAGTGACTGCTTTACCTGCTGCTGCCAAAAGGATACCCAAAAATGATTTTTAACATTTTGATCTTTTACCCTTGGGAAGCTGACCTAAGAGTCAGATGTGCAAAATCTGGAGTACCAGATATCCCTGCCACTGGGACATACTTTTGCCCCATCTCCATCCAAAGACTGACTCTGGGGACAATCCTAGAAGATGTGGTAAGGAGTGTCCACCACACTACATTCCTTCCAACAATAGTCAGTGTTGCCCCTCATGTAATGCTTTGTTCTAGATGGAGTGAGGAAGTATTGGCTCACAATCTTCCATCTAAATTCCTTTCAGTTACTGGAAGCTGAGGTGTGATATACTCTCTCCCAAATGTACTTCCACTCCTGAGGGTTAAGGCATAAGCCCAACTCTCTTTCCCATGCCTGGTGAAAAGGAGGTGGCTGCTGTTTCCTATGATGTGAAAGGGTTTAGACAAGCAGGGAAATACAGTTTTTTCATATTTGTCCATCTGCTGCATGTTCAAAAACCTGAAATATCATATGTGGAGCTGTCTGAATTTCCCTAATCCTGTTGCCCATCCTGAGGAAAGATACTACCAGTAGGTATCTGAACAGATCAACCCTACGTAGTGTAAACTCTGTTTGCATTTGTGCAAATGTCTTAGGTATCTCCTCCCACACTAACTGTAAAAAATGAACAAGACACAGTCTCTTCCACCTAGACAAGGAGGAAACAGGTTGTTAGTTAACTAGGATCTGCAGCTCATCCATTAGGTAGGGAAATGGGCAGACTAGGTGGGCCAAGCGGTCCTTATCTGCCGTCAAATTCTATGTTTTATGTCTATGTTTCTATGTTCTGTGTTTCTGTGTTCTATGTTTCTGTGTTCTATGTTTCTGTGTGATTAATTCTCAGAGTAGTGAATTCCAGGTATCTTTGTATGTGAGTAAAGGATGTTAAAGAACTGGCAATTTCAAGATCCCTCCTGACCATTCCCCAGGTCCGATAGAGCTGCTGTACCTATGGATTTGTGGCAGCTGAGAGAATCAGTCTATCCATTGGAGCACCAAACATCTCTAAGGGATGGTAACCTTGATTATTACAAAGTTCCTCTGAGATCCAAACATTGTCTGGATTTTTTTCTTATAGGCTACCTGAGGGAAAAACTAAGCCATCTGATAATAAACTTTGAAGTTGGGGAGCACCACCCTCCTTGATTTCTTGGTCCCTGTAAGTCCTCCTAGCACATCCTAGCTGTTTTCTTACCCCAGATAACCCGAGGTAGTGCTTTATTTAGCTTGTTCCAATCCGTCTGGGGGATGTTTAGGAGAAGTGATTGGAAAAGGAAGAGGAACCTGGGTAAAACATTCATACAAATGGATGCCACCTTCCCCAACATAGCTGGGGGGAGCAATTCCCATCTGTTGAGATCTGTGAGGACCTCTTTTATTTGCCATAATTTGCCTGATACAGTCCCATCAGTCCTACTTGAATGTGTTTCCCCAGGTAACAGATTTGAGAAGTAACCCATCAAAAGAGAATGAACTGCTCAAGTGTGGGCATCATGGTACCACTAATAAGAACTACCTCAATGTTCCCTTAATTAATTTTGAATCCTGGCACCCTACCATATTCTTGTAATATATCATATAGTATTGGGAAGGTGAGAATTGGGTTTCTTAAACATAGCATAGTGCCATCTTCATATAGTGATATCCTGGTTTCCTCCCCTCAGTGTAATGACTTCCAGGTCTGGATGAGACGTCACCATTGCTGCTAGGGGTTCTATACTAAGCACAAACAGCAAGGGTGATGATGGGTATCTTGCCTAGTGCCACAGCTGATTGAAAGCGAATCTGATAAAGTGTCATTTACCTTGACCCTAGCAGTGGGTACAAAGAACAAGTCCTGAATCCAACAACAAAAATGGTCCCCAAATCCACATTTTTTCAGGGTTGCAAAAAAAGTCCCAGCTAAACTGATCAGCATCAATCACGATGGCAATTTGTCGGACTTTGGCCTTTTTCCCCACAGGAGAAACACTGAGGCAACGCTGTATGTTATCTGTTAGGTGCCAGTCTGGGATAAACTCAGATTGATCGGTATGGACTAGTTTCTAAACCCTATTAACCCTTTGAGTTGAAACATTTGTGAGTATTTTTGAGTCCACGATTAGCAAAGAAATAGAATGGGATTTGCAGCAGTCTGGTGGCTCACCAGGTTTATGAATTACTGCTATGAAAGCAGATTGTCAGGAGCTTGGGAAATCACTCGTACCTCCTCCCACATTAAAAGCTTTAATTGGTAGTGGTACTAACTGCTGCCAAAATGTTTGGTAGGATTCAGTGTTAATCCCATCTGGGCCCAGAGATTTTCCTGTGTGCATATCAGTGATTATCCTCCCTATTTCTTCTGGTGTTAATGGGGCATCTATCATGTTTTTCTCCACCTCCGTTAGGTTGGGAAGTGTTATCTGAATTAAGCAATGTTGCGTACCATGCCCAGGTGATTGTTCTGGCATATTTTTTTGGTAAAGAGACTGGTAATACTGTTGGAAAGAGGCCACACTATACAGGTTATGATGGGTTCATTATTGCAGTGTATCACCCCAGCCGTTCCAGGGATCACTCGATCTGACAATAAATTTCCCTGTCCAAAACAAACAGGTCCCATATTGTTGTTTTCAGGCCCATTTTTGAGAAGAAATGTTTTTTTAAACTAAAATAGGCAGCACCGCTCAATTAGTATTGCTATAAAAACTATGTACGTTACAGGTTTTGTGACAGAAATTGACAATTTTATACTTTTTGTGGTGCTTTTTTGGTGTGGTCCATTTTCCAAAAGTAGCTTTATGTTGAGTCAGCATGCCTCCAGACTGCTGATGTCATTTGTAGTGCTACTCAACCATGCCTGTTAATTTGTACTCTTAGTAGTAGTGTAATATCTATAATTGCTTTGCTGTTGGTTCATTGCTGCTTTACAAACGTTTTCTGTGTTAATTCCTACTAGGCATGAATATGTTAGTACTGGTAAGGTGATCTAGCCAAGCCTGAATCTAAGTCAGTAAAAACCTGTCCAGGAGAAAATTAGGCTGGCTACTGTACAAAATCTTTTAGTACGGTTTCAAAACAGCATTACCTCTTTCATCCCATTTACAGGCAGAAGGGATAATTGTTTTAGTGCCATCCTGAGCAATTACCTCTATTGAATGTCAGGTGTGAGGGATTATGCCAGTCTTTGTCATGACAATAGGACTCATGCCTTTCACCACAACAGACAGATTCAAGAATCTGTGGACCTTATTGCAATGTGCCATTATATATCATACCCTTTATTGTACTCCGCAGTCAATACCAATGGGATATTCCCTGTCCATCCTATAGGCTGATGCACGATCCAATCAAATTTGAGTTGGCGGGAGTCCAACTCCCAGCCCATCCTGGCAGCTCCAGTTTACTTTGTTCATCCAGAGAGGTTGGTCGTAATTCCAGTCAGCTTCCAACATATCAGGTACAAATTATGAATTATTTCACCTTCCTCCTAGTATTTAGCCCCAATTTCACTAGGAGTCTTGCAACATCATTAGCACAAGTAGGGATCTTCAGTTACATGCTAGGTTTCTTCATTTCTTTCCTTCTTGAACACTCTGATCTCTCCAGCATAGAGATTCAGGTTTGTGGGCCAGGACCTAGCCATGCAGCCCCACTTTCAGTCCAACATACACCTATAAACTGGGACTGTAGCAGAGTGGCATGGAGACCCTCCTGTAGTGTCCCCCTACTATAACAGATATGATTCACCTCAACAGAAACAGTGCTCAGTCGAGACCCACTTAGTGTCTGTGCCCCCCTCCCCCCAAGCTGCAGCACTAAGGCTGTGTGAGGACCCTCCTGTATCATCCTCACACAAACTTTTGTAGTCACGTATCTCTCTGTCAGGTGAGGACCCTCTTGTAGCATCCTCACGCTGAATACTGGCATCCTGTGCCAAAGAAGCAGAACCTCCAGTAGCGTCTACCACTACTCTTGGGAATTAACTGTTTCTACCCTCCCGGCCAGAACACTTGAACCTTGAGTGAACTGTGATTTTAAGTACCTGAACTCCTGCTACTTCCTGCCTACCTGTTTCCCTACCTTGTGATCCAGTAAGCTGGCTGGTTTTCCTCAGCATGCCACCTCCTCCAGCATGAAGGCTTCAGGCATTTTTAAATACACCACCATGCTCTAAGCCTGGGCTGGGTCCTCATCATTCCTCCTTCTTCTCAGGCCATTGACAAGATTTCATCTGAAATCTCGTGAGAACTCCAGTGGCCATATTGAACTGTATACAAGGGCCCTATTCTCCTGCCTGGTCTCGCAAGATCAAGGCAACCATCTTACCTGGATCTGCTCAATGAACGTTGCAGACTACATTGGATTTAGGCGGCCATTTTGTGGTTGGAGTTCTGATGGCAATCTTAGTTTGCCTCTTCTTCTTGTTCTACAGTGCCAATGGCCATCTTAGGTTTCCACCTCCCTTCTGATTTACGTAGTCGGCATGGGGAACAGCCACTTTGGAGCCTGCTTATGAGGCAGCACAGGGAGTGGCCATTTTGTTGATGGCTTATTCTCCCCTCAGCCATACCTTAAAGGGGCAGTGGGGTGGAGCATTGCTCAGGGATATAGTTTCTGGTTCTTGTCCCCCATAACTCTCTCAGGGGCCTCATAGGACTATCTTACAAGAGTATGCATGCACTTCTGGCTCTCCTGACAAGCCTCACACAAGTTTCATTCCTTTTTTTTAGAGCTACCACTCAATTTTGTGTACATACTGTTTATGACTTTCTGACACATCTGATCCACTATTCTCTGTCTACTTCTCACAGAATCACACAAAGATAAATAATCATGGCCAAGTGTGAGGAATGTGGAATAGTTTTCCCAGAATCCCACATAGGAGAAAAGATTTGCATGGTGTGCATCATTACAGATGGCCAGTATCATCAAGATGCTGGATCATGCCAGCAAGAGCAGGAGGTTTCTCCAACACAGCTACTGCATCTTCAGATAGCCCTGTTGGCCCTAGATGCCAATCAGGCTCAACTCCTTGTCCAGTTACTGGAAAAAATTAAAACAAGTGCACCAACATCTTTGATGAAGAAAGAGGTCTAAGATTCATCATCAGGCAAACCCACCTGCAAGAGATGAAAATCGTCACACAAAAGAATCTCTAATCTACACTGCTCAGAATCCGAAGAACAGGAACCAGACAAGTCCAACAGACTATGCCATGGCAAAAATACTGAAGAGTTAATCAGGCTGGTACAAGAAACACTGAGATCGCGGAGGAGGCCCCAAAACCATCTACCTCAATGGGCCCTCTACTTGCAGCAGAAGATTCATCCTCTAGACCACATTTTTCTGTCCTACCAAGCAATTGGCATAATTATTAACAAAGAACATGAGGCACGAGAACTAGCCAGGCTGCCAGAGAAGCACATGGTTGAAAATCATGCCCAGTGTTGGCATCAAGGAAGAAAGCCTGGCTCAAGGCATCTAAAGTCAACCAGCCGGTATCTGCACTCTCCAAGCGCACAACCATCCCCACAGACAGCACAACTACCTTGAAGGAGCCTATGGATAAAAAATAGAGGAACACCCAAGAAAGATCCATGAAGCATCAGGGATGATATCGTCAGCAGACACAGCTGTCTGGTTAACCAGCCGAGCACTATTCAGATGGACGGAGTCCCTGGCAGAATCTGTCCCAGAAGGGTAAGCATCTGTGGATATGTGGCAAAATGCGCCTTACAGGTGGTAAGATATTTAACAGATGCTTCATCTGACATTCCCAAATTTAGTTCTAGGATCTCCGTTCTGGTGAACAGAGCTAGATGGGCCCTTTGGTTACAATCTTGGCAGGCAGGCAACAAATCAAAGACCATGCTAATGAAACTGTCATTCAAAGATGGACACCTTTTTGGTGACAGGCTCACTCCCTTCCTCAAAGACACATCTGGTGGGAGGAAGTCTAAAAGGGTCAAAGACCAGAAACTTCCATCTGACCACCCATTTCAGCCCAAATTTAAAGCTTTCAAGCCAAGAGACTGACCCCAGAATAATCAGGACTCCAGACAATGGACTGCAAAACCGAAGTTTCAACAGAGAATGTCAGGCAACAAGTCAAGATTCAATGGCAACAAAGCTTATAACAATTCTGCTACCAAGCCCAATTTCCACAGCAGCTTCAAGAAGCAGTAAGACAGCGTGGGCCTAGGCACATCCCCAGTGGCAGGGAGACTACATCAATCTACATCACAATGGATACACATGACAACAGTTAAATGGGTGAGGAAAGTATTGTCTCAGGGGTACATGATGGAGTTTCAATGCAGGGCAGTGCCACACAGACTTATCATCTCCCTTGTCCCAAGCTGCCCCAAGAAATGAAAGGCCATAGACCTGGCAACTGTGGATATGATTCAAAACAGGGCTATATTGCCAATACCACTGGAAAAGATCAACATCAGAGTCTACTCTTTATTCTTTGTAGTACCGGAGAAGATGGGATGCATGCAACCAGTACTGGACTTAAAATATCTAAACCAATTCATAATACACAAGAAATTCAAAATGGAGGCCCTGCTATCAACACTACTGGCTATCCAACCCAGAGATTTTCTGACTTCAATAGATCTGAAAGGATTTACCTACACATCCCAATACATCAAACCCATCAAATATCTGAGACTCACCATAAAGGAGGAACATTATCAATACCCCTGCCTCCCATTCGATCTGGTGTCGGCATGCAGGGTCAAGACGTTAGTAGTTCTATCTGCAGCACTATGCAAGAAGGGCATGCACATCATCCCCTATTTGGACAACTGGCTACTTCAGATGAGAACAAGAGATGAGGCTCCAAAGAACACATATCTGGCAGTAAAGTGTCTACAACAACACAGGTGGATCCTCAATCTAAAAAAGAGCCAACTAATGTCAACTCAGTGCATATCACATCTAGGAGTAAAAAACAGTATGCTCCAGGATCAGGTGATGCTTACAGGGGAAAAGATCCACAGTATAATCAACCACATCAGCAGAATCAAATGGCAACCCCTCAGGCCAGCGTGGGACTACCTTCATATGCTGGAGTTCATGGCGGTGACAATTGACAATGTCCCATGGGACAGGCTCCACATGAGACCACTACAGAGGTTTATAGAAACATAGAAGCTGATGGCAGATAAGGACTTCAAGGCCCATACAGTCTGCCCATTTCTTTTTCTACCTTATGACTGTGCCATCGGCATTTTGCTCTGTCAATGTCCTATCTATTCATACTTATTTGTACTGCTCCCTTATGCCTATCCCATGCCTGTGGAAGCCCTGCACTGTATTCATATCCACCACTTACTGAGGTAGGCCATTCCATGCATCCACCACCCTTTCTGTGAAAAAGAACTTCCTCACAATATCCCTTAATCAGCCTCCCTCTAATCTCATGTTGTGTCCTCTTGTCCTGTTATTTTTCTTATATTGAAACATGTTAGACTCTTTCACCTTGTTAATGCCCTTCAGGTGTTTAAATGTTTCAGTCATATCACCTCTCTCCCTCTTTTGCTCTAGGATATACATATTGAGTTCCGTTAATCTGTCCTCATATGTTTTCTGATGCAGTCCTTGCACCATTTTTGTTGCCCTTCTCTGGACTGCCTCAATTTGGTTAATGTCCTTGTGAAGGTGTGGCCTCCAGTGCTGCAATGAGTACTCAGATGGGGCCTAACCAGTGTCTAGTAAAGAGGATTATTACTCCTCTTACTTACTTGTGATACTTATTAATGCACCCAAACATCCCCTAGCCTTACCTACTGCTTTAGTGGTCTGCTTGGATGATTTCAGGTCATCTGTGATGATGATGCCCAAGTCTCTTTCTTCCCTTGTGACTGCCAGCAACTCCCCTCCCAACCTATAGGTGGCTTCAGGTTTCTCTTCCCTATGTGCATGATCTTGCACTTCTTTGCATTAAACCCCAGTTGCCACTCTTTTGACCATTTTGCCAGTTTATCCAGATCTCTTCTCATTCTGCCCACCCCATCTGGATCATCTACTCTGTTGCAGATCTTGGTGTCATCTGCAAACAGACAAACCTTACCCTCCAGTCCATCTGCAATGTTACTGATGAAGATATTGAAGAGGACTGGCCCCAGGACTGATCCCTGAGGTACCCCACTTATGACTTGCATCTCTTCTGACTGTATACCGTTTACCACCACTCTCTGTTTTCTGCCTGTCAACCAGTTTGCCACCCAGTTGACCAACTTCTGACCCACCCCGAGCCTACCCAGCTTATTAATTAGTTTTCTATGTGGAACAGTATCGAAAGCTTTGCTGAAGTCAAGGTAGGTGACATCAATTGCTCCCCATTGGTCCACCACTCTGGTTACCCAGTCAAAGAAATCTATGAGATTAGTTTGACAGGACCTTCCTGTTGTAAACCCATGCTGTCTTGGATCCTGTGTTCCTATGGATGCCATATGTTGCACTATCCTTTCCTTAAGGAGTGCCTCCATAATCTTGCCTACTCCTGAGGTAAGACTGATTGGGAATGTAATTCCCTGCCTCCTCCCTGCTACCACTCTTGTGAAGCAGGATCATATGAGCCCTTCTCCAGTCTTCTGGGACCTCTCCTGTGTTCAGAGACTCACTAAACAGTTCTGATAATGGCTCTGTTAGTTCCACCCTTAGCTCCTTTAGTACCCTGGAATGTATGCCATCAGGTCCCATTGCCTTGTCCACCCTGAGCTTATCGAGCTCTTGTAGGACCCTTTCTTTTGTGAAGGGACCAGTGCACACCTCTCTCCCCCTGTGTCCATGGTGCTGATCTGTGGTCCCTGCCCTGCCTTCTCCTCAGTAAATACTGAGCAGAAGTATCTATTTAGGATAGATGCTTTTACATGGTCCTCCTCCTCACACGCCCCCTTATCCCCTTTGATCTTAGCAATACCCCCTCTGGACTTTCTCCTTTCACTGATGTATCTATAGAAAGTTTTGTCACCTTCTTTTACTGTTCGTGTTAGTGTTTCCTCAGTTTGGGCCTTTGCCTGCCTTACTGCCTTCCTTGCTTCCCTTAGGGAAGTTTGGTATGCCTCCCTATCTTCATCCTGCTGCATTCCCTTATATTTCCTGAAGGCCAGTCTTTTGGCTCTGACCTTTTCTGCTACTGTTTTTGAGAACCAAAGTGGGTTCCTTCTTCTTTTGCACTTCCTTTTCTCTCTAACACAATGGGATGTTGCTTTAAGTATTGCATCCTTAATACTTGCCCACTTTGCCTGTACCCCCTCACCTGTATGTCTTCTTGCCAGGGCTAGCTTAACTCTGTTGGCCATCTTATCAAAGTCAGCTCCTCTGAAGTCCCATATGTTTGCCTTGGAATGGGATGATTTAGTTCTAGTGGCCAAATTGATCCATACCATGTGATGGTCACTGGCCCCCAGGTGACCTTTTACCTGGAGATCTGTGATCCTTTCCCTATTAGTCAGTACTAGATCTAGGATAGCCCTGTCTCTTTTGGATTGTTGTACCAGTTGTTTGAGGCCCTTCCCCTGCAGGGAATCCACTATGTGTCTAGTTCTGGCAGATGTTCCTGCTGGTATTATACTTGACATGTGGGATCAATCTTCTCAGAATTTCCAGTACCAGATACCATCACCCACAAAGATCATGATCTGCTTATGCTGGTGGACAGTAAGAGAAAACCTGATGAAACGGCAAACACTGTCCCACCCAGACAAGACCACGATTACCACAGGTGCCAGCCTATAAGGCTGGAGGGCCACCTGCAACCATCATGTCACCCAGGTGTGTGGTACCCACCCAAATCCTCACTTCCAATCAATGTCCTAGAAATGAGGGCAGTTTTCTGTGCCCTGAAAGTCTTCCAACCACTTACCTCTCAACAAGCAGTCCTGGTGAGATCAGACAACCAGGTGACAGTTGCATACCTGAACAAACAGGGCGGCACATGCAGCTGGGCAATGATAAAAGAATCACTGAGAGTATTTCACTGGGCAGAACACCAGTTCATCTCAATTTCAGCAACATATCTGGTGGCAAAGGTCAACATACAAGCAGACTTGCTCAGCACGGTAACCCTAAGTTCAGTGGAATGGAGACTCAGTCCAAGGGCTTTTTTTCCTTTTTTTTTTTCATATTCTGTTTCTGCTCCTCATTTGCCCCCCCCACCGGAGACCCACAACCAACTGATCCCCCCAGCTCCATCAGCCGGCTTCCCCCAGGGCTTACCTTACACTGATGGGCCTGGCGAGGGACTGTGGCACATGCCCAGCCGCCGGTGTGGCACCTACGAAGGGTCTGTCCATCAAGTCTCTGGAGGGTGATTTTTCTCCATTTTCTCCCCTTATGGCCCCAAGGATCTGGCAACATGGTCACGCATGCGCATGGAGGTGCGCATGAACACTGGAACTAGCACTGACCTCGATCCACCCACCCCTGGCCTATCACCAGGCCCCTCATTGCCTGGCACTACCTCCAAGCATCCAATCAGAGGCAGCCAAGAGCTGGGAAGGCCTACCTCCCTCATCCAGGAGAGGAGAGGAGATCTGCCAGATGGCTGCTCAATTCCAGCCCCCCCCCCCCCAGCTGACTCCCGGCAACCTGGGCTTGTTGCTGAATACAGGTCACTCGCATGGCAGGAAGTAAGGTGCCCAGCTCCTCAACACTCCACACCACTGGGTCAGCTTTGTCCAAGGGCTTTTCAGAGAATCTAGCACAAGTGGGGTCCCCTACAATCAGACCTGATGGCTTCCCACAGCAGCACACAACTGCTACAGTTCCACTCATGGTTCCAGGATCACAGGGCATAGGAAATAGACAGCCTTTAAGCAAGTTGGAACTTCAGGAGAGCTTATGTGTTCTCACCAATGGCAATGGTCCACAACATACAAACCACTGGCACAACAGTCGTATTGGTGGCACTGCACTAGTCCAGGAGACCATGGTACTCCTTAATTCAAGCAATGTCTATAGATAGACCGTTGCTACTACAGAACTGGCCAAACCTTCTGAGCCAAGGTCCCGTGCTGCATCACAGTCCGAAATCCCTCTGGCTGATATCATCACCAGATGGCTGAGATGTACCATAGCAGAGGCATCAGGGCTAGCAGTATAGCCTAGAGATTAGAGTAACAAGCTGAGAATGCGCTTGGTACATCCATCAGACAGACCTAGGTTTGATTCCTACAACATTCACTTGCATACTGTATGACTCTGAGCAAATCACTTAACCTCGCCAATGCTCCCAGGTTACCCCCTGAAAACAGGCATCTGTGCCTAGTGGGCCTTACCAGGTTACCAAAGAGTAAAATAAAAAATAAAAAAAATATAGAGGGGCCAGTCTGGACCCACCAGCCAGCTCGACTTGAGTGGTAGTCACTTCCTGGACTGAGAGAGGGCAGGTATCTTCTGCCATCATCTGCTCAGCGGTCACCTGGTCATCCATTCACACCTTCTCAAAACACTACCACCTGAATGTGGCATCTGCGGACAGAGCCACCTTTGGTAGGGCAGTTCTACAGGTGGCTTCTGACCCACTGTGACGCAACCTGCAGCATTCCTCACCTCCAGCAGAATGTAAGGCGCTGCTTCTAAGGTCCCATTGGTATTGACTGCAGAGTACTATAAAGGGTACAAAATATAATGGAATTTACTCACCTGGTAAAGGTGATTATAGGAGTACACTTTATAGAACTCCACAACCCCACCCATTGCAGCCTGCTATCAACAGTGGGTAATATCAGGAAAGCCACCATGCAATGACTATTTAATTGTTTGTTTTTTTTTGTTTTTTTTTGTTTTGTTTTTTTTAATTCATATTTATTGCAAAGCTTGAGTACAGATTTAAAAACATAATCACCTGCTGAGGTGTATTATACTAAGCAACCATTAATATTATGGCAAGTTCCATTATCCTATTATAGAAGAGCATGTTTAACCTTACAAAGCATTACAGCCAGTGGTAGGCATAACATTTAATTCCTCAGTATCATTAATTCATAGTTCTGGCCATGCACGAGAGATATAGACTGGGATGAGGAACTATGAGGGAGAGGTGTAGTCAAGTAAGTGGATGCCTAATCACACATTCAAAAGGCTAGCTGGGGTTTGTGCAAGACTGATCTCTCTGGAGGGTCCAGTGAGCCCATCTCCTCACAAATGTGGGGAGTCTCAGACTGACTTTAACGGTCAGTTCCTCCATTGTTTGTATGTCATGAACAAGGTCCAGCCAATGTTGGAATGTTAGAGGTTCTTCTTTAAGCCAATATCTGGTCATGGCCTTGTGGGTGGCCACTAAACGAATGTTCCATGGGTATATATCCGGTCTTGCCCTGTGACCTCTGGTGGAGGTAAACCCAGAAGTAAATGTGAAATATTCAGAGGGGTACTGATTGAAAATAGGTCTTGAATTGTGTTTATTATTTGTTGCCAATATGGTTGAAGTATTGGGCATGACCAGAATATATGAGAATGGTGTGCCCTTTCCTCTCCACATATTCTCCAGCATGCCTGCGAACGGTGTGAAGACCACTTACTTTGTATGACCATTGTATAGAAATAACGTCCTTACCTTCCAGGCAAATTCTTGCCACAAGGGGGAGCTGGTTGTTTTTACTGCTGATCTAAAAATCCTCTCCCAATTGTCATCCATTAGAAGAATATAATTTTCCCACACTCATCCCTGTTTTATTTATGTGGTGATATCCCTGTGCAGATTTCTCAGAGCAGGGCATAAATGTTGCTGCCGTAGTGTCAAACAGTGATTTTACTTGGGGGTGGTTCTATGTAGCATTGAGACAACTTGTCATATACATTCTTAGTTGGAGAAATCAAAAGTGGTCCGAGTTGGACAAGTTAGAGGTCTTTCTGATAGTTTGAAAATCTCAGATTACACCTTTACTCATAAGTTGTTTGGGGAAACACAAACCTTGCCTCGCCCAGCTACGAAAAGTATGATCTACCTTGGAGGGCAAGAAAGAGTCTGACCAGGTGAACCACTGGAAAAGCCATAAGTAGGTTGTCAACCCAAACTTTTCCAAGGTTCTGTGTGTCACACCTGCTGTGCCGACTGAACAACAAAACTGTGACGGTGAAATCCGTCACAGCAACAATTTCGACAGGTTTAGAAATTGATGCTGTGGGGGACCTGAGAGCATAATTTAGCCTTTCACGTGTGTCACCCCCTTCAAATCAACTCCGACTAGAGTTGATAATCTTTAGAAAGGGGCGAAGGGGTTACAGCCCCCTATGAGAAGCACTCCAGTGTCGGACAGGCGAAATTTGGCCCGTCGACATTGGGGATCTCGCTATGCTGAACTTCCATAACGATGTTGTCGATTCAGCATAGGTAAACCATCACACCTAAAGTATTACAGGCAGCTAATAAACAGAGGTCACTGTTCACCGCTCTAAATAACAGATCCATAGCTCTGGCTCCCAGTGGCGGGCCACCTTCCTCTCTCTGTTCTATTTACTTCCAAGTGGATTGGGGTGCTCCAGAGTAGCATCACCCTCAGGTGTGCAATGAGGTAATAGTCCTCCAGATCTGGGAGGGCTCTTCTTCCATATTTTGTATCTGTCTCTATGATGGGGTACTTAATTCAAGGGCACCTTGCACTCCATATGTATTTGGTTATGATTTGACACCATTTTTGGAACCGCATTCTCGGGATATTTATGGGGAGACACTGAAAAAAGTATAAGATCTGGGAAGGACATTCATTACTATGGATTTTATTTGTGAGTACATAGGGAAGTTTAGGAGGGACCATTTATTAATGTTCTGTTGCAGTTGTTTAAGTAAGGGGTCAAAGTTTGCTGCAAACAATTTGGGTAAGAGTTTTAGGAATTTGTATGCCTAAGTACTTAATCTCAGCAGCATTCCAACCGAGAGGTAACAACTGGGTGATAAAAGGTGAAGGCCTGTAAAAGAGTCGGAGAACCTCCGTTTTTGTTTTATTGAGGGTGTAACCCACGTGATGTCCGAATTACTCTAGGAGTGACCATACTCTAGGGATGGAAGTCTCCAGTTTAGCCAGATAGAGTAGGACATCATCCGCATATAATGAGGTCTTTTGGTTCGTCGTCCCCCCCACCTCGATCCCTGTGACTTGAGTGTCATCCCTGATGCTTTTGGCTAGGGGCTGAATGTATGAGGCAAAGAGGGGAGGGGGGAGGGGGCAACTCTGCCACATTCCCCTGTGCAAGTTAAATCTGTCAGAAATGCCTCCATTTACCTGTATGTAAGCCCACGGGGTGTTATATAAAGTTTGCACCCCATCTATAAAGTCTGTGGGAAACCAAAGGCTTCCAAGACAAGAAAAAGAAAGCTCCAGATCACCTTGTCAAAGGCCTTCTCCACATCGAGACTCATTACACAGGCCAATGTTTGGGTGAGGAGGATTGTGTCTAGAATATTTATTGTACGTTGGACATTATTTGGAGCTTGTCAGCCTGTGACAAAGTCCATCTAGTCAAGATGCACTAACATACTAACATACTAAAATGCCAGCAGAATAGGCCTAATGGTCTTTCGTGTCTGCTCGTTTGGTCAGCCCCCACCCTGGGTGCTGACCTTGCTGTCCCCCTCGCCTTCTCTGGCTTCTCCCTTCCCAGTTCCGGATATTCTTGCTGCATTGGATTTTGCTTCCTGAACCCTTCCCCTGTACCTGTCCCACCCTCTTGAACCCCTCCACTGTCTCTGCCTCACCAGCCCCCTAGATAGTGCATTCCATGGCTCTACCACCCTCTCTCAGTGAAGTAGCACCTCCTCCTTCTCCCTGAATCTTCCCTCTCCAGCTTCCACCCATGCCCTCTAGTGGCCCCTTCCTCCTTCCTTGAAGCACCCTCACTGTTCCTCCCTATTTACCCTCTTCATGTACCTGAAGACCTCTATCATGTCCCCCCGGTCCCTTCTCTCTTCCAAAGTGTACATATTTAACTCTTGAGCCTCTCCTCATAGGTCCTGTCCCCCAAGCCCCAAATCATTTTGGTTGCCCTCCTCTGGACCATCTCCAGGAGGTTAATGTCCTCTTAAGTGTGGCTCCAAAACTGCACGCAGTACTCCAGGTGCGCCTCACCAAGCAGTTATACAGAGGAGTATCACTTCCTCCTTCTGGAGGTGATCCCTAGCGATGCATCCCAGCATCCTGTTGGCCTTGGCTGCTGCCCTCCTACAAGTCTCAGAGTTGTTCATCTTGACATCCACCACCACCCCAGGTCCCTCTCAGCCATTGGAGACTTGTAGTATCCCCCAGGGTGTACACTTGGCTGGGTTTCTGGCCCCAGGTGGAGTACCTGCATTTCCCTGCATTAAACCTCAGCTTCCACTTTCTAGACCATCTTTCCAGAGCCTCCAGGTCCCCTGCAGGGCCACCCTCCCTCCTCCCCATCCACCACTGCCCCAGTTTCGAGTCATCTGCAAAGAGACTCATCTCACTCCTGATTCCTGTCCTTATGTCAGATCACGTGGCGTTGAACAGAAGGGGCCCAAGGACTTATCCTGGGACCCCACTAATGACCCTCCTTGGGAAGAGATTATCCCACCAACTACGACCCTCTGGGTCCGGGTCCTGGAGCCAATTGCCTCATCCATCGGATCATCTGGTTTCCCACCCCATTTCTCCTAGTTTATCCAACAGGCCCACATGAGGAACAGAGTCAAATGCCTTGCTGAAGTCCAGAAAGAGGACATCCACTGGTCTACCCAGGTCCAAGGCACTTGTCACCCAGTCATAGAACTTCACCAGGTTTGTCTGACATGATTTCCCCGGGATGAATCCATGCTGTCTATCGTCCAGGCACCCTGACTTATCCAGGGCCCCCCCTAGCCTCTCCTTGACAATGCCCTCCATCACCTTGCCCACCACTGATGTCAGGCTGACAGGCCTGTAGTTCCCTGCCAGCTCCCTTGATCCCCCTTGTGGATAGGCACTACATCGCCACCTTCCAGTCTTGGGGCACCCACCCTGTCCTCAGAGAGATGGTGAAAAGCTCTGCCAGGGGTTTCTGCCAGAACATCTGCAAGTTCCTTCAGCACTCTAGGATGTAATTTATCTGGCCCCTGCAAGCTTTCTCCTGCCTTAAGGGAGCTGAGGGCTTCCTCACTCTCTCTGCTGTGATTTCCACTTCCAGTACCTCTCTCTCCTGCTTAGCCCTCCCCACCTGCCAGTGATGCCCCCTCCCCAGACCTGCCGATTGGTAAGGGCCCCCCTCTCATTATCTCTGTCTCCTCCCATGTATGATGCAGCATCCCCATTTTCCCTGGTGAAAACTGAGGTGAAGTACTCATTTAGTACCTCAGCCTGCTCCTCTGGGTCTTGTGCCCATCTCTCCCTGATTTAATCCTGCTAATCTGCCCTTCACCCTTCGTCTTTCCCCAATGTATCTAAGAACCCTTTTCCTCTCCAATTTCCCTGGCCAGGTTCTGCTCCTTCCTTGCCTTAGCCGCCCTCACCACTCTAGTGGCCCTTCTAGCCAACAGCTCATACTCCTCGATCCCTTTCACTCCTTGAGCACTTGAATTTCTTATAGGCTGCTTTCTTTCCCATACCACCTCCTGGACCTCCTGGTCCACCAACAGGATTTTTGGGCCCTACGCATTTTCGTCTTACTCTTGCACAGGTGCTGGTAGCATCCTGCACCCTCTCCTGATTATTTCCCACCTACTATCAGTGTCCATGTCTGACCCAATCCCATCCAAATGCTCCTAAGGATCCTTCCCATTCCTTAAAATCCACCCCCTGAAGTCGGTTACTCCGTCTTTGTGCAGCCTTCCTACCCCTCCTAGGTCCAGGCAGAACCAGACGTGGCATGGTCACTCCCCGCCAATGGGTCCCCTTACCTCCAGGCCCCCAATCTGGTCACTGTCTGCCAGGACCACATCCAGTACCTGCCTCCTGGTCGGTTCCCTCACCTGCTGAGTTAGGAACGCGTCTTGAAAGACATCCAACAACCTCTGTTCCCTGGTCAGAGGATGTCATAGTCTCCCAGTCTGTTCCTGGCATGTTTAAGTCCCCTAACACCACCACCTTTCCTCTGCCCAGTCTGCAGTGTCTCCCAACATCTGCCACCAGACTGTCCTCCAGCTCCTCCGCCAGGGCAGGGGTCTATACACCACTCCTATTTTACCTCTTGCCCCTCTTGTTATCAAGGTGACCAAACGCCTCCGGTTCCCTCCGCCTCAACTCCCTATGCCAATGCAGTTTTACTATCATTGCTACCCTCCTCCTTCCCCTCCCCTGTCCTTCCTGAACATAGTGTAACCCTCCAGGTTCAGGTCCCAGTCATGTCTTGCAGTGGCCCAAGTCTCAGTGACCGCTGCCACATCCACTGCTCCCTCAGTTAACATCGCCTGGAGCTCAGGCATTTTATTGCCAAGCTCCTGGCATTTAGCAGGACTACCTTCCACCTTTCCTATAGTTTCATTTCCCCTGCTTGTGTTCCCTTGGGATTCTGTTTTCTCTGGTCTGCACTTTGCCAGTTGGTCTTTCCTGCAATCCTCCTGGTCCCCAGGGGTGGAGACAGAGTCCTCCTTGCCGCATCCCTCGACTGCCTTTCTCCCATCCCACCCCTTCACAAGTTTAAACCCCACTTTCACCAATGAACTCCTCCATTTTCAACTTAAGGATTCCCTCCCTCCAAATTGAGATGTAGTCTATCTCAGCATACAGCTCCTATCCTCCCAGGTCTCCCCCAATCTCCCATCAACCCATACCCTCTGGCCTCACACCACTCCCTGAGCCACTGGTTTATCTCCTAATTTTTCTTTGTGTTCCCCACTAGCCCTTGGCACTGGCAGGATTTCTGAGAAAACTGTGCATCCTATGTCATGACAGACCCGGCGTAGCTCCCTGAATCTTGCCTATCTCTAGCTCGCTATTTCCTCAATGTCATTTGTGCCCAGGTGGACCAGTATGTCTGGGGAACCCCACAGTCCTTGCCAGCTGATATACCTCGTGCTTAGCCCTGTGCACCGTTAGTCCAGGGAAGCATCTTGTTCTAACTGGCCAGGCTTCTCCTCCCTATCCCATTTGATACCCCTGATCATAGAATCCCCAGCAGGAGCACTCTGACCACCCTTTTCCTCCATTTCCCCTTCCATGTCCCTCATCCTTTCTACCGCCCTCCACCCAGCTGGCTCCTTGTTCCCCATCTCTGGGTGCCACATGCCACCCGCTCCTTATTTACCATGGCCACTCCTCCCCTCCAATCCTATGCCTCCTCCTCCTCCTCAGTATCCTTCTGTACCTTGTTAATTCCCCTCACTGCTCGCAACTGGTCCTTCTCCCCATCTGCTAAACTAGCCTGGCTCATCCTCCTTCCTTCCTGTCTCCATTTAGTTCCTCCTTGCTCATCGTGCTCCCTGGCCTAACCCTCAGCTCTCTTTACTGAATCATCCTTGTACTTCTGGTCCTTCTTACTTTCCTCCCAACTGGTCCTTCTCCTTGCGCTTTCCTCCCTCTTCCCCTGCTCGATTTACTGCTCCCCATTCTCCTGCATTCCAGGTCCCCCTGTTCTTCCTGCTATCTGGCCCTGCCTCCTGCCCCCACTCCCACACCTCTTTCCGTCTCTAACCACCTCTGCCGTGGCTACATCCCACCCCCCATCCTTGAGCAGAAGAAGAGAATTGAAGGGTTACTAAGTATAAGGTCTGATCCACCTCCTGCCTTGCTTGCTCCGTCCAGCACTGCTATCCGCCTACTTCCTGAGAATGTTGTCCCTCCGTCCCTTTGTGAGGTCCCCAGTTACCTGCCTGCTTCCTTGGTAGTGTCCTTTGGGCTCCCTCTGCCAGGGTCCCTATGTGACCCCAGTATTCTCCTGCACTCATTTCCCTGCCCATGCCCCCCAGTGCTTGGTGCAACCCTGGGAGATTTTCAGCCCCCTTCCCCAACCATACCACCCCCTTCCCCAGCTTTCTCCCCTCATCCCAAACCTCCTCCCTAAGCTGTGCCAGCTGGCAGCACACTGGGCAACCACCAAACTTCCAAGCCCAGTCCAGTATCATGGCTGCTCCACACCCTGTGCACCCCACCACCCTCCCAAAGATGCCGCCCTAATGATGTGTGGTTCCATCCCTTTCAAATAGTTTTCCTTGGGTGAGCCACCAGGTTCCCCTATTCCAAGATACCCTACTCTGCCTAATCAGGTCACCCACTAATCCTAGAGACAGTCCCACTGTACACCAGTAACTCTTTTACTAGGTGCAGTACAACACATTATACATGTAAGGAAAATG
The DNA here is from genome assembly GCA_016271365.2 of Neoceratodus forsteri. Lineage (NCBI taxonomy): Eukaryota > Metazoa > Chordata > Ceratodontiformes > Ceratodontidae > Neoceratodus > Neoceratodus forsteri. The sequence goes on along the minus strand of CM057451.1, from coordinate 368,734,369 downwards.
AACTCCTAAGCTCTCTCTCCGGCCTTTAAATCCAACCCCAGTGGCTAGAACTACATGAGCAGCTGCACCAGCAGCCTTTTCCTCCAATTGCAGGGCAGATCTTCCTATAAACTTGCAGACTTCTGGGGAGGGAGGGGTGGGGAGGGTGGGTCTTGGGCAGACACCTGACAAGAGAGAGTGTATCAGCCCCTGCCTCCCTCCAAGCCCAGCAGCTAAAGAACCATCTCCAAGCAAATCCCACCAAACAGGTTTTAACTCAGAAGAAATAGGCTCTACCAATGCAGCCTGTTACAAAGTGAAACATCCACAAAAGAGCCCCACTTACAGCCACTAAAATCAGTTTACAAACATCCAGGATCCCCAGAACAATACCCTGCTAGCCCCTTTGAAGCAAGAAAGAAAAGAACTAACCTACCAAGTAATATCCACAAGAACCCTGTGAAAACAGCAGCAGCTACTGTCCTGGAACACAACTGATCCTGCCCCCTTCCAGTTCTTTCTGAGAAGACAAAGCAGCTAGCACCTCAACCTGATTCAGCCCTGCCTCCACTCAATTGGCTGAGTGAGACCTGGCCAGACCATTAACACCCTCCCCACTATGACTAACCTTTACAGCTAATGGAGTCAGCATCAGGAATCAAAATTCAAGTCAAAGCCCTCAAACTATGTTTGCTGCCAAAGGAAACAGGTCTCCAATTTAATCAGCTTCACTAACACCAAATCAAACTAGGCTTGAAATTAACAGATATAGGTCTCCAATTCAAATAACCATCTCAACAAATCCACCAAACAGGTTTTAACTCAGAAGAAATAGGCCTCTACCAATGCAGCCTGTTACAAAGTGAAACATCCACAAAAGAGCCCCACTTACAGCCACTAAATCAGTTTACAAACATCCAGGATCCCCAGAACAATACCCTGCTAGCCCCTTAGAAGCAAGAAAGAAAAGAACTAACCTACCAAGTAATATCCACAAGAACCCTGTGAAAACAGCAGCAGCTACTGTCCTGGAACACAACTGATCCTGCCCCCTTCCAGTTCTTTCTGAGAAAACAAAGCAGCTAGCACCTCAACCTGATTCAGCCCTGCCTCCACTCAATTGGCTGAGTGAGACCTGGCCAGACCATTAACATCCCTCCCCCACTATGACTAACCTTTACAGCTAATGGAGTCAGCACAGGGAATCAAAATTCAAGTCAAAGCCCCTCAAACTATGTTTGCTGCCAAAGGAAACAGGTCTCCAATTTAATCAGCTTCACTAACACCAAATCAAACTAGGCTTGAAATTAACAGATATAAGTCTCCAATTCAAATAACCATCTCCAAGCAAATCCCACCAAACAGGTTTTAACTCAGAAGAAATAGGCCTCTACCAATGCAGCCTGTTACAAAGTGAAACATCCACAAAAAGAGCCCCACTTACAGCCACTAAATCAGTTTACAAACATCCAGGATCCCCCAGAACAATACCCTGCTAGCCCCTTAGAAGCAAGAAAGAAAAGAACTAACCTACCAAGTAATATCCACAAGAACCCTGTGAAAACAGCAGCAGCTACTGTCCTGGAACACAACTGATCCTGCCCCCTTCCAGTTCTTTCTGAGAAAACAAAGCAGCTAGCACCTCAACCTGATTCAGCCCTGCCTCCACTCAATTGGCTGAGTGAGACCTGGCCAGACCATTAACATCCCTCCCCACTATGACTAACCTTTACAGCTAATGGAGTCAGCACAGGAATCAAAATTCAAGTCAAAGCCCTCAAACTATGTTTGCTGCCAAAGAAACAGGTCTCCAATTTAATCAGCTTCACTAACACCAAATCAAACTAGGCTTGAAATTAACAGATATAAGTCTCAATTCAAATAACCATCTCCAAGCAAATCCCACCAAACAGGTTTTAACTCAGAAGAAATAGGCCTCTACCAATGCAGCCTGTTACAAAGTGAAACATCCACAAAAAGAGCCCCACTTACAGCCACTAAATCAGTTTACAAACATCCAGGATCCCCAGAACAATACCCTGCTAGCCCTTAGAAGCAAGAAAGAAAAGAACTAACTACCAAGTAATATCCACAAGAACCCTGTGAAACAGCAGCAGCTACTGTCCTGGAACACAACTGATCCTGCCCCTTCCAGTTCTTTCTGAGAGAGACAAAGCAGCTAGCACCTCAACCTGATTCAGCCCTGCCTCCACTCAATTGGCTGAGTGAGACCTGGCCAGACCATTAACACCCCTCCCCCACTATGACTAACCTTTACAGCTAATGGAGTCAGCACAGGGAATCAAAATTCAAGTCAAAGCCCCTCAAACTATGTTTGCTGCCAAAGGAAACAGGTCTCCAATTTAATCAGCTTCACTAACACCAAATCAAACTAGGCTTGAAATTAACAGATATAGGTCTCCAATTCAAATAACCATCTCCAAGCAAATCCCACCAAACAGGTTTTAACTCAGAAGAAATAGGCCTCTACCAATGCAGCCTGTTACAAAGTGAAACATCCACAAAAAGAGCCCCACTTACAGCCACTAAATCAGTTTACAAACATCCAGGATCCCCCAGAACAATACCCTGCTAGCCCTTAGAAGCAAGAAAGAAAAGAACTAACCTACCAAGTAATATCCACAAGAACCCTGTGAAAACAGCAGCAGCTACTGTCCTGGAACACAACTGATCCTGCCCCTTCCAGTTCTTTCTGAGAAGACAAAGCAGCTAGCACCTCAACCTGATTCAGCCCTGCCTCCACTCAATTGGCTGAGTGAGACCTGGCCAGACCATTAACACCCTCCCCACATACTAACCTTTACAGCTAATGGAGTCAGCACAGGAATCAAAATTCAAGTCAAAGCCCCTCAAACTATGTTTGCTGCCAAAGGAAACAGGTCTCTAATTTAATCAGCTTCACTAACACCAAATCAAACTAGGCTTGAAATTAACAGATATAAGTCTCCAATTCAAATAACCATCTCCAAGCAAATCCCACCAAACAGGTTTTAACTCAGAAGAAATAGGCCTCTACCAATGCAGCCTGTTACAAAGTGAAACATCCACAAAAAGAGCCCCACTTACAGCCACTAAATCAGTTTACAAACATCCAGGATCCCCCAGAACAATACCCTGCTAGCCCCTTAGAAGCAAGAAAGAAAAGAACTAACCTACCAAGTAATATACACAAGAACCCTGTGAAAACAGCAGCAGCTACTGTCCTGGAACACAATTGATCCTGCCCCCTTCCTTGGGGGATTAATAAATTCAATAATTTTGCTATGATTGTGGTAAAGACTTTATAGTCAGTGTTAAGAAGGGATATTGGGTGGTACAATCCACATACAGTTAAGTCTTTGCCGGGTTTAGGAATAACTGTGATGGTGGCACAGTGCCAGGAATGTACAAGCTGTCCTCTCTCCTCTCAGATGTCGTTATATACTCCATGTAGGAGTGGGATGGTTTCTTTTGAGAGTACTTTGTAGAATTCTCCACCAGAGCTATCAGGGCCTGGACACTTCCCTGACTTAACATTTTTGATGGCCTCTAAAATTTCAGTGAGGGACAACAGTGTAAGTAAGGCTTGCCCTTGTTTGGGAGTTAAAGTGGGGGAATTTAGTTGTTGTAAAAAATACCTCTTGGCCAAAGGGTGAGGAGGAGTCCCTTTACGGGCTATATAATATCTGATAATTAGAAACAAAGGTGTTAGCTATTTGGTCTCCCCTGAATACCATTTCTCCAGTTGCAGGATGTTTCATTTTTGTAATTGTAGCATTAGCCACCTGATGTTTGAGATGTTAGCAAGAAATTTGGTGGCCCGTGCACCACCCTCATAATATTTTTGTTTCAGGTACCAAAGGGCTTTTTCTGTTTCTCTTTTTTTTTTTTTGTATATCCTGAATTTTAAGTTTTAGTTGTTTCAGTTCCTCCTCCATTTGTCTGGTCCACTTCTGTTTTTGTTTAGATTCTAGTGACCGCATTTGGTCTGTTAAGTCCTCTAGCTGTTTTTGCCTCTCTCTTTTTTCTTATACATTGCTATTGATGTGATCTTTCCTTTAACCAACATTTTAATGGTAACCCAAAGTATCTGGGCAGGGTGATACCCGGTTTAGCGTTATTTTCTACCGCCATTTTGATCATGTTTTTTATTTCCATTACAGTAGTCTGGTCACAGAGGAGTGAGACATTTAGTCTCCAGTGCATTTCTTCTGTGGAATATGGAAGTTGATTTCCAAGAATATCAAATGGTGGTCTGAGAGGGTGGATGTTTCCACCCACATGGAGGGGAAGAAGCACGCATCCTTATTATAAGTAGTAAAGGTGTCTAGCCTGGAGTAAATCTTAAATCTGGGGGAACGGTATGTGTGATCTTTAGCAGTGGGGTAGTTTATGTGCCAGATATCCTCAAGGCCCAACTCAACCAGCAGGTTCTTAAATGTTTTAGCAGTCCTATTAACTGGATTGGGAATCTGTAAGGTGGTGTCTAAGGTTCTATTAAAAATCAAATTCCAGTCTCCTCCCATTGTGAGAAGTCTCTTCAATTTCTCCAATACTAACTTAACCATGTTGGAGTAAAAGCTTAATGGAGAACCAGGGGGTGCATAGACATTTACTAAGGTGACCTGTGTGTCTTGCACCTGACCTACTACCATTACGAATCCAGCCCCCTGGGTCTTGTCGCTACTTCCCTCTCTTCAAATGGTAAGGAGGCAGGGAGCAGGATCATGACCCCCCCTTTTCTTACCCCACTCCAGGAAGGTATGATAAACACTGGAGTAACCCTAACACTTGAATTTTTCAGCCTCTGGAGGAGTAAGGTGGGTTTCTTGGAGGAAAACAACATCATTCCTTTGAGTTTTGGGGTACTTAAGTAGCTGTTTCCTCTTCACCAGACTGTTGATGCCATTAATATTGTAAGATAACATTTTAGAATAAGGGTTAGCCATTACTATTTAAGTTTGGGTTGGATCCACTTATCTAGTAGGAGATGGTGCAGAACGTTAGTAGGAGTCTGAGTGGTTGCTAGTAAAACCAAACTGTACTCTATTTTTATAAAGTAAGAAATACTAACTTGTATAAACATCAAAGCAAACAGTGAACAGCACAAAACCAACAGTAAACAGATGTCAAGTGGCAATTTGTCTTGACATTGCTGGAGTAAGCACAGTAAAAGTTTGTGCTTTGTAGAATTACCATAAGGGAGCGGGTGGGGGCACTAGAGCCTGTGTCCCACGTGCACCCCAAAATTGGCTTCCTAGGTCAAACTGGGAAGGTGTCCACGGTCTGAAGAATGCCACACCTGTGACATTACTTTTTCCACAGCAGCAGAAAAGGAGCCAGTGCACTAGACTCATATACAGTACATGAGCCATGTGCCCCTTGGCAGATTTGACGTCAGTAAGATCCACCCCACTGATAGAAAGGGGTCATCACTGGGCACCTTCAACAGCTTCATCTCCTGCCTCCCCCCGACCAAGTAGCAGTTCTTTAGGATGACTGCCTAATCTAATTGGTTCCATGCCCGCTATGTTAAGTTTAATGTATACCTATTAGTAATGAAGAATAAATTGGTGTTGCCCAATAAGTGTTTGAGATGAGCCGTTAAGGCATGTCCTCTAATTATGAGGTCTATGGGTAAAGCAGTGGAACCTGTTATGTCTTGTCTGCTCCCCCCTCTGACTGTTGAAGACTTGGGGTTTTGTCTGGGTCTAACCCTCCTAAGGAAATGGGGGCAAGTCCATTTGCTAAAGCAAAAAGGTCAAGATTTCTGACTTCGCGGGTGGGGACTTCCAGTAATATGAAGAGATGAAGCAGGTGATCTTTACTTTCCAGGCTGGGGGTCCCCAGAAGAGGATCTACCCAATCAATAGAAAAGTATCTACAGTATTATCTATAAACAAACAGTAATCTGAACAGTAAAGTCTGACACAACAAGTGTAACAGTGGTACAACTATGATTCAGCTTTTATAGCAAGTTCTTTTGTCTGGCAAACGCAACAACTTAATAGCGAAATCACTTGGCTGAGCATGCAGTATTAAAGAGCAGCTGACACCTTCAGGTAAACTTTAGCAAAACATAATCTTTAGACACAGTCAAGCTTGTATTTCACATTAGTTCTGCATTTCTCCTCCCCATTATTTGTAAGTGAGCTCATTTGCATGAAAACAGGATCTTTGCTCCTGAGGAGTTTATCTATTCCTGCTGCTTTCTCCCTACCTAAAATAATAATGCATCCCTTGTGACACCATAGTTACTCCCATGACAGCAGATTGTGATGTCACAACAGAGGATTATGACCTGAAGTAGGGAGTAAGCTATAGAGGCAGATGTACTCTAAAGAAACTCTTAAGAGCTAAAGATCATGTATTCATGCAAATTTCCCCAGTAAGAAATAATGGGGAGGAGAAATAGATAGGATATATATGGAATGCAGGCAGAATTGTACCTATTTATTGTTTTTTAAAGTTTTCTTTGAGGTGTCAGAGGCTCTTTAAGATCAGTCGGTTGCCCATTTTTCAGCACGTATTGGTTGGAAGCATGTTTTTAAAGACAACGAGCAGTCAGGCTCAACCATGAGCTCCAGGGTAGTCTAGGGTATACACTTAAGTCATACTGATATCCACATTCTGCAAATAGGTCCAAACCCGGATATAAGTCATGACATGGTGGTTGAGAAGCAGTACAGGAAAGCATCTAGTTATCATGAAGAAATGCGTTTCAGTTTAAGTCTTAATCCGTGTATAGAGGTCATCTTTTCACTGTGTATCATTCTGGGGATTATCTCACGTCTAGTAGTGGTGTATTATCATTATTCAAACAGCACTCACAGAGCAGGTCTGCTGCAGAGACATGAAGTGGCCAACTGGTACAACAGAATATTGCCCTCAATGCACCAGAAGCCTTGATCAAAGAAGTGACAGTGTATTTGCTGTGTCAGAAGGGGACATTTAGAAAGTAAAAGGCCTTGGATATCCAAGTTTCAGCCTCCTGCCCCCTGCATATATATGTTGGAAAAAATCTATATGTACTTACTAGATATGCTTGTTCAGGGGGATAAGTCTGTACATGAATAGAGCCAGGTCCAGTATAAGGTAAGTACAGGATAAGCCAGCAAATGTGGGATGCTCTGTGGCAACAAGGCATGTTTTGAGGCACTGGTCAGACCTCTTAATGTAGGGTCTAGCATGCGTTAGGAGAGAGGTCAAAGTTCAAGTCTCTATGAAGACGTCTGGGTTGTCCTCCAAGGTGATGGGAGTCACTGGGAACTCCTGGGATTGTGGAGGTGTACCTGCTGTTATCAAGGGTGCCCAGTAGGTTTTCAGTAAAGTGCCAGTATCACCACATAGGTTGATGGACTTCCTCTGCAATGATCCTCCACTTCACATGTGTCTTTTTTGTGCAACTGACCATGTCGACTGCAGGAATTCTATCTCCAGGTGTTCCTTAGCTAAAGAAAGTAAAGAGATCCCCGGCTCCTCCAGGTAGGATGAAGCCTCTAACAGGTCTGAAAAGGTCTGTGGTCCCTTCTCAGTCTCCACTCTCAGTTTGGCGGGATACAGGATCTGCACTCGGAGGTTCCGGGCACTTGGTTGTTTTAAAATGGGCCAGAGACTGTGGTGGCTTTCCTGTACTGCTGTAGCGTAGTCATTATCCAGTGAAATTTTATTGTTTTGGTACTACAGGTCTCTATGCTGCTAGACTCTTTTATGTAGCTCTTCTTTCATAGCATATGATGCAAGCTTGGCAACACAGGAGTGAGGGCGTGCTCCAGCATTGCTGGGCTTAGAGCTGAGTGAACGATGAGCCTGGTCCATGGTAAGATCAAAATCAGCCAGTAGGTGCAGGACCTCTCTGAGCAAAGTCTGTAGAAAAACAATGGTGCTGGTGGCTCTGGCTTCTGCTCCCTCTGGAATGCTCCCTCTGGAATGCCATATACCCTAATGATGTGCCGGTGGCTGTGCCCTTCCAAATCATCAAGCTGGTGAGTAAGTTCCCTGTCTCTTGCCGGCAGGTACACGAGTAGCCGATCATGCTGTCGGCTTGCTCGGAGACTGCCGTTGAGCATTTTTTAACTTGATTAGTTCTTAACTCAATCACCCCAATGTCTGTTCTTAATTGTGTTAACAACTGGTCAATCTTTGTGACTATTTTTGCAGTTTGAAGAATAATGGCGATTAGATCTGGGCCTTCATTCTCAGCTGGTTGGGTATGATCCATGCAGCCTTCAGAACTGACAGAATCAGATTTTCAGGACTGGCAGAGTCGGAGATTTTTTTTTTTTTCCAGTACTAGGAGCTCCTTCAGCTTTTGTGCTGGCATCTCCGGATTCCTTGGAGGGAGGGCTATTAAGCAGATGTTGTTTGATTTTAGTCGGGGGGGGGGGAAGACGGAGCTGCCGAATCAAGCAGCCATCAAGTTGCTGACATCACCAGACTATTATTTAGGTTTAAAGCTGGTAAATGAAGAATGTATATAATATCTGCTGATACAGTCCAGTCCACTTAAACTGCCCTTGGTATCCCAGGCAGTCAGTTATTTGGGGTAATTTCTTTTTAACTTTTTATTTATACTACTCTCTCACGCCGGGACGCTGCTTCATTGGGAAACGCTCGTGTGTCAGCCCCTCTTCGCCTCCTTACCTGACTCCGCGGCAGACCCCCATGGAGCCGTGGCTGTACCCCCCCAGGTGAGTATGAGGTGGGGCCTGTACACCCTGAGACTTCTAGTTTCATCAGGTCCCTGGTGATTCAGGCAGGAGGGAGCCATTAGGGTCTGCACTGGCGCTCCTTCCTCTCGGTGTTCCAGAGTTGTTTGTCCCCTGTTCTGGGAGCGTGGCGTGCACCCAATGTCAAGGCATCACCGCCAACATCCACTACACCCCAACTCTCTCTGTCTGCTCTTTGCTTGCTGAGCCTCCAACTTCCGCCAGAGGCCAGTCAAGCGCTGAGCCTGGTCCCCCCTTCCTCCCGGAGAAGGTGAGCAGTGCTACGAATGCTCGAGCCTTCTCCCCCTGGCCAGTCCTCTGCCTCCTCAAGCTTGCTCCTGAACTCAGGTTGACAGCATCGCAAGCAGTAGTGCTACCGCTGCACCAGTGGGCTGGCTTATTTTGGGCATTTTCTGTTTGCATTTGCCACTCCCATAGGTGATAATAGTAAAAATCACTGGTTATAGCATCTTAGAGCTGCCGCCTGTTTCGAGAGGATTTAACCAAAGTAATGCTATCAGCAAGTGTCAACTGACTCTGCCAGTAGGTGTGAATGACACTAATTACAGTATCTATTTCCACTGGGTTGCCCTAATAAGTGGTGTGGCTCTCTTGTTTAAAAAAAAAAAATCAACGTGGCCAGACAGCATTCACCTTGGGTGCTCCCTCCCTCACCTTGGCGACTCGATCTTCAGACACATATCCTCTGCTGGCTGGTCTGTTCGCAGTCTGGAGTTCCGTTGTCGTACCATTTATGCCCTTGCCACCCCATCCCTGGCGAAGGAAGGGAGGGAAGGAGGGAGAGAGGAAATAAATATGGCCAGACAGTGTTCACCTGCTGGCTGATCCAGTCTCACTGTTTCTTGCAGCCCCATTCCTGACTCTCTTTTTAAAACAGAAGACATCAACGTGGCCAGACAGCATGCTGGCTGGTCCAGTGCCTTCTTGCTCAATTCCTGGCTCCTGGTTTCCAGTTCCTGCTCCCCGGATCTTTGTTAACTAACCAAAGTTACTAAGTTTCATATTGTTTCTGTGACATTTTGAATCTTATGGTTTTAGCGTCTGCTGTCTGTAGCATCCAAAACTAACTTACAGAAATGTGCCCGGTATAAGTGGTGGGGACTGTAGTACATAGAATGTTGTATTATCGCATCATACATCTTGTCTGCAATATGATGTTTAGACAAATTAATAGATGCCTCAAGACACTATCAACGTGTCATCAAATACTTTAAGATGGTATGATACATCAAGGTCTACTGAATGATGTATTTTGTTTTTTGTTTTTTTCGCCTGTTCTTTCTTCTCCTTGCTAGGGAAATATCACACTGGAGCTGCTAGGTTGGGCTGGGGGGGTTGGCCTCCAGCCAACTCAAATTTGATTGAATGGTGCATCAACCTATAGGATGGACAGGGAATATCCCACTGGTATTGACTGTGGAGTACTATAAAGGATACTCCTATAATATCCTTTCCCGAGTGACTAAATTCCAATCTCCCTAACTTCACAACTGACTAAGATTAATTTACACCATTTGTGTGCATGACTGCCACTGAACATGATTAAACCACAATCAAATCAGAGGATTAGCTTGTAGTTCTTGAAATAGGCACAGAGCCAGAAAATAAAATGTGTCTTTACAGATTTCACCAATGTAACAAACTCCTTGACTTTTTCATAGCTGAAGCACAATAGCACCACAAATGACGTCACCAGGGTGAAGACATGCTGATTGCCAATTTGCCACAGGGAACAGCAAGTCTCAGCCTCTTGCAATGTGGGTGAAGCAAAGTACACAACAAATGCCTAACAATGGCATATAAAACACCAGGCAGACACTGTTTTTTATAACAACATTTAATGAATGGGGTAGGATCTATGTGATAAGGGTGAAAGCCCAATTGCGATTGGCAGCAGGCTGAGGGTACACCACGAAAATCAATTTTGGTGATAAGCAACCCAAGCGCATAAAGAAATGGCACTGACTTAGATTTTAATTGTTCGTGCCCCCATACCCCTCTACTTAACTCCAGGGGTGCATGTTGGAAAGGGTGCAAATCTTGAAATAAAAATTCGGGCAGGATGCACAAAAATGGCGGCCAGACCCGAACTCAGAACCCTTGGCATTAGGGCTGCCACCCACCCACCATGCTATAGCCAGAGCGCAGCCCCACACCAACCATGTCAGGCCAACCTCCCTCCCTCCCTTCCATCACGCCGCTCCCCACACACAGCGTATACATATAATGATGTCCTGTTGCTATATGCACCCACCTCCCCCATCCGTCTGCCCTTCCTCAGCGGTAGCCCCATCAACATGCGCCGGGATTGAGTAGCCGTTATTGCAAGCGCTCAATCGCCGACTCCCATGTCGCAGGCTACTGTGCTGGCCAGTTTAATCTTTGAAAATTTAATTGCACGTGATCTTTAAGGTACAATTTTCAAAATAACTTTTGAATGTCAATTTGCATCAGGAATTTGTCTACCATTTTTGCAGCACAAATGATAAGCTATTAGACAGAAAGAGTTTGGGCAGAGCTCAGAATAATTTTTGTGAGGTCGATTATTTCTGTATTTTCTTCCCCGATGTCCATGGGCCTTGTTGATCTCTTCCTGCTGCCTCACCTTCCCCTTCTGGGTTTATGTTTGCTTCTCCCTTTGATCTCTGTTGTTTTTTTCTTTTTTTCCCCCTTTTCTTTTGTGCTGACTTCACCAGTAAAAAAAGACTCTACTCTGGCTGCTGTTTCTTCCTGTGACTCCTCCCCACAGTACTGTTTACCACATCAATTTCTTGCTGTCTCTATTCTGCATTTTTTGTGGTATTGTTAAATTAAATTCTGTCTCTAGACCTCTTGCAGCTTTGGGAGTGTGGCCGCCTACCCCAGTTGTACACTTTACCCTCTCTATAGTCAGTGTCATCCTGCTTTATTTTTTTTTTTTTCCAAAATCCTCTTTGTATTTGACTAATCTGTTAATTTACAGTCTATATTGTTAACCCTTGCTGTGCCACGGACTGATATTTCACTCCAGATTTCCTATACACTCTAATTCTGTTGGCAGCCTAAGGGTTAAAAGTTGAGCAAGCTGTAAACTGGGACAGTTCTTGCTTAATAACAGCTATCTCAGCCCTTACCTCTTCTTGCTTTGGTGTGTCCTCATCGATCAGCAATTTCAAAAATCTCCTCGAGCACTGTGCAGCTGCTTGCTCCCAGCCTTCTTTATTCTAACACTATCCAAACCACCGGAGGGGAAGAAGGAGGAGGGAGGTGATGCAATTGGAGGAGTAATTGATAAATGCCTGGACCAAACCGGAGTGGGGAAAGTTCTACTGGGAGAATTGCAACAGGGGCAAAAGGGGAAATAATGTGCAGGAGGAAGAAGAGGAGCCAGGAATGAGATATGGAGATGAATGGAATCAAGCAGGGAGTAAGAGGGGTGGAATCTTAGTGCTGGGGGACTCAATACTAAGAGGAGTCAGGTGGGGTAGCAAGGGGGAGAGGCATAGTTGCATTTGGGTGGAGGCCATGCCAGAAATGACAGCGGAATGGGTGGGACAATCTGTTCTGAAATATGCTAGAAGCGGAAGGGACAAGCCTCATTTAATTACACATCCTGGGACGAATGACCTGGCTGACAAGACAGTAGATACAGTCCAGAGGAGGGTTGAGGAACTAGGACAATTATGTTAAGGGGCAGGAAGATCAGTAACTTTTTCAGAGATACTTCCAGTGCCCAAGGCAAGCACAACAAGAAAACTGAGAATAGAGGAATGTAATGGATGGCTAAGAACCTAGTGTCATGCTAAAGAGTATGGGCTGTTGGGGGGTGGGGAGCGACCTGGGAGGACAGTAGTCTCTATGCCAAGGACAGACTACACTTGAGTGAGGAGAGGGAAAGAAAGTGTTGAAACAGAGGATGGAAGAGTACTTAGAGGAAGTTGGGAATTTAAACTAGGAGCAGGGGGTGGCAAGTGGGCAAGAGATATGCAGAGACCACAGGTTGGGAAACCATATGAGCTTACACCCCATAACAGTGACAAAGGACAAATGGCAAGCACTATTGGTGATTCTAGTAAAGGAGGGCAGGATGGGAGGGGGGAAAGGGTGGAAGGTGGTTACCCTTAGTGCTAGGAGCCTTGGGAGGAAAACTGCAGAGTTACAGGTGCTCATGGCAGAGGGAGAGGTGGACATTGCAGCCATCACAGAAACATGGGCAACCCAATACAATGACTGGGACCTGTCTGTACCAGGGTACAGGTTATTTCATAGGGACAGGGTGATTGGGAAGGGGGGGGTGGCACTATATGTGAAGGAAGGACTGAAGTGAGTAAGGGAGGAAGGGGAGAAGGGTAGTACAGAGTCACTTTGGATGCAAATCCAGGATTCCAAGAATAGGATTCTCAGAATGGGAGTGGTGTACAGGCTGCCCTCTCAGACGGAGGAGTTAGACAGGGAACTAGCAGGACAGATCAGGAGGACCTGCAAGAAGGGTCGTGTGGTGATTGTGGGGGAGTTCAACATGCCAGGAGAGGACTGGAGTACCCCAACAACCAGGAATAGAAGGGAGCAGGTACTGCTGGATGCCTTCTAGGACAGCTTTCTGCTACAAATGGTCAGTGAACCAACCAGGTTAGGGAATACCCTTGACCTTGTGCTGGCAAATGGGGACTTTGTGAGAGAACTTACGGTGGAAGAACCGCTGTCAGGGAGTGACCACCACTCAGTATGGCTCACATTGGATATGGGCAAGGAAGGAGTGGAATCTGGCACAAGAGTGCTGGACTTCAGGAGGGCCGACTTTGGGAGGATAAGGGAAGTGGTGAAAGGGTACCTGGCCAGAATTCAACCTATATGGGCACTAACCAGAGGTGGGAGCTCATAAAGCTGGGGATAGTGGAGGCAACCAAAACCTGCTGCAAGGCCCAGAGCAAGAAGGCTGGGGCTAAAAAACCGAGCTGGTTGGGCAAGGAAGTCATGGAAAGGGTAAGGAGGAAAAGAGCTGCCTTTAGGAGGTACAAGAAAACAGGGAGAGGGGAAGACAGGGAGGAGTACCTGATGGAATCGAAGGATGTGACATGCACAGTAAGGGGAGCCAAGGCATCTACGGAGCTTGGGCTGGCACAAGGCATTAAGAAGGGGGAGAAGGACTTCTTTAGGTACATCAGGGAGAAAAGGAGCTGTAAGGACCACATAGTAAGGATTAGGAAGGAGGAGGGTTGGGTAGAAGCAGGGTGCAATAAGGCAGAAGCATTAAATGATTACTTCTGCTCAGTATTTACTAAGAAGAAGAGGGGGGTGATACGCAAGAGGGGAGGAATGTCAGAAATGGGGGGGAGGGGGTGAAAGATGGGGAAATCATGGAGGGCAGAGTTTGGGAGGGTTTGAAGGCACTGAGTGTGGACAAGGCACCAGGCCCAGATGGCATCCACCCCAGGGTACTGAAGGAGTTGGCAGAGGTCCTTGCGGGACCTTTGGCGGACCTATTTAATGCCTCACTACACTCAGGGTGTGTACCTCAGGACTGGAGGATGGCTCATGTGGTGTCCCTCCACAAGAGTGGCCCCAAGGATGAACCAGGGAACTACAAACCGTGAGCCTCATGTAACCCTAGATGGCGCTATCCCAGGGGCTACTACCCCTGCCTGATTTGCCACTAACAGGTTGAGGGGCCTGGATCCGATGGCGGTGCCTCCACCCAGAGGTCAGGGTTTGCAATAGTTAAACTAATTTGGTCACAGCCCTGGGACACTGCAACCCCTTCTTCCCACTAGTGGCCCACACAGTATATCAGAATTACCTTCACAGTATACACTTACCCCCAGGACTGGTTCAGGCACTGGGACCCCCTGTAAAGTAATAAGATACAATGCAACAATCACAGTACAATACTTTAAATAGACAAATACCTCAGGCAGTATAACTTTGCTGAAACAAGCAGCTCTGATTTATTTAGGGGATATAACAAGGACAGGGGAAATCAGGTTAATTAGCTTATCACTTTACTCATCTATACCATGGCTCTGTGCATAGGCCTATCCCTACCAGTTACTGTCCCTGGGTACCCAAGCCCCAGTGGCTAGTCCAAACTGTGGCAGCTGGTAGGCCCTTTCACAGAGAAAAGAAAAATTAGTTAAACAGTCAGCAGTACAGTAATTCCATTTGGATTTAATGTGGCAATTCAACAGGAGTGACCCTGAATTAGTACTCACGACCTCCAAACAAGATAGGGTCCTTCAACGTCAGCAGGGCTACTCTTGAGCTCCACGAGACTCTCACACATTTATATGACAAACTGCAACAGGCAAAAGTCCTTTAATGGCAGCAGGATTCACTTGAGCTACACAAGCCTCCTCACACATTTATATGGTAAACAGTAACAGGCAAAAGTCCTTTAATGGCAGCAGGATTCACTTGAGCTACATAAGCCTCCTCCACACATTTATATGGTAAAAGAAGTACTATACCAGGCAGGCTGCTTCTCTATCCCGATCGAATTACTGCACAATACCGGAGAACACACGAGATTCAGTTCCTGACAGACGGCGCAATTCACGCAATTTCTCCAGTCTTCTACAGGGTGAGCCTGGTTTCTACTCTTCAGATATCCTTTGATTCTCTTCACAGGACGGATTCAGTCCTAACAAGCAGTTACACAAGCTGCAGACCGAACTCGGGTCTTACACACGCTTCCGACTAAAACTGCACATCGAGAAAGCACAGGGCTCTTCCTCTTCACTGCCAGAGCTCAACTGAAATTCCAGCAGACAAAACCGGCACTTCCTTTGAGTTCCTCCCAGTTCTTGGCTGGATTGGCTGTCACTCAATAGACTGCCCCTGTTGGTCAAAAGGCACCAAAGTCAAAACTACATCTCCCAGAGTCACTGCCCATACAATCCTCTTGTGGCTGGCTCAGATTATGAGTCCAAGTTCTGATTCGTCCAAGGCACCATTTTAGAGCTACCTTAACCCACACTGATTGGTCCAGTTCAGCAGTTCAAAACTAGAATGGGAACTAGGCAAACACAGTTCTGACTGCAAAGAAAGCAGGTTAGACAAACTGTATTTCATTATTACTCTAAATGATTTCTGGCAAACAGTTACATCTTTCAGATAGGTTCCCTTTGCACTCTAGTGACTGCAAAATGGAGTAATTGGCAGCAGCTCGAGTGGTACTCAAGCAGAAAAGCACACAGTCCCCCCATACAAACTAATTATGTCTGCAAGCAGACAGCTCTTAAAGAGACAGTACCAGAGGCTCTAAAAACACTCACTGATAAATGGCTTAAACGCCAAACACCATTCAGGCTTGGAGCATTCAAGCAAGCTCCTGGAAGTCTTTTGGGAACCCCCATTTGCAGGGGGGTTACACTCACATCTATTGTGGGTAAGCTGATGGAGACTATCCTGAAGGAGAGGCTGGTGGCCCTCCTAGAGGTCAAAGGACTACAGGACAGCAGACAGCATGGCTTCATATGTGGCAGATCCTGCCAAACCAACCTGGTGGAGTTCTATGACTGGGTAACAAGGCAACTGGACAGGGGCCATGCAGTGGATGTCCTGTATCTGGACTTCAGTAAGGCGTTCGACTCAGTGCCGCATGGGAAGTTGGAAAGTAAGTTAGAAGGCACAGGGACGGGTGCAAAGCTGGTGAGATGGGTAGGGAACTGGCTTTAGGGAAGACAACAGAGGGTGGTAGTGGGTGGGGAGCTCTCACACCCAAGGGTAGTGATGAGCGGAGTTCTGCAGGGCTCAGTGTTGTTTGGGATACTCATTGCAGGCATATCATTGGACGTCAAGAGCAAGATCAGTCTGTTTGCTGATGGTACCAAGATGGGAGCAGTGGTGGATGACCTAGAGGGATGGCAGGGGTTGCAGGATGATCTGGAAAAGCTTGAAACCTGGTCAGACACCTAGCAACTGGGATTTAATGCCAAAAAGTACAAGGTGCTGCATTTTGGGGTGAAGAACCTAAGGAGGAGTTACCAGCTAGGGTGAGTGCAGCTAGCCCAGACAGAGGAGGAGAAGGATCTGGGGGTGCTCATTACAGGGGCAATGAACAACTCGGCACAATGTAGGAAGGCAGCTGCAAAGACCAACAAAATGCTGGGTTGCATTGCAAGGGGCATATCCTCAAGGAGGGAGGAGGTGATTCTGCTACTGTATAGGTCATTAGTAAGACCGCACCTGGAGTACTGCATGCAGTACTGGCGCCTGTATCTGAAGAGGGACATTAAGTTACAGGAGGGGGTGCAGTGCAGGGTGACAAAGATGATCAAGGGGCTGGGGGATTTATCATATGAGAGGAGGCTGAGGGAGTTGAACATGTACTCGCTGGAGGAGAGATGGGACAGGGGGTCATGATTGAAACCTTTTAAGTACATGAAAGGAATAAACAGGACAGGAACAGAGGAGCTGTTCAAAGTAAGGGAGGGAAGGGGAGGTACACCAGGGACCATGATATGAGACTGGAGGGAGGAAGGTTCAGGAGGGAGATTAGGAGAAACTTTTATACAGAGAGGGTGGTAGCTGGGTGGAATGTGTTACCTGCAGAAGTGGTATCCAGTAGAACAGTGGACTGCTTCAAAAGGGGATGGGACAGGACAAGGGAGAGGGTCAATGGAGGGGAAAGGTGAAAGGAAGGGGCAGCTGCAGAATAAGGGGTGTTAGCTGCACATTGGAGCAGACTTGATAGACCTCTAGGCCTTTATCTGCTGGCAAATTTTGCATGTTCGTATTGAATCATGGTAACACAGAGACCCCTCAGTAAATATGTTTCAAGTGGGATCACATTACACAGTACACATCAAGCATTCCAGTTTATTGAACAGTTGTTTTATTGCAAGGCCTCCTGCTGGACTGTCAGTATCTGACAGGCCAGCATCAAACTTCTTGCATGCAGCTGCTTTTATAGCATTCAAATCTTTGGTATTCTCTAGGCAGCTGGACATTTCCAGTGACATCACATTGGATGAACTTTTCCCTATTCAAAGGAACAGATAAGTACGAGGTAATTCCTCAGCCTTTAAACTTTTTACCTTTTGTTTCCATCAGTCACGATATGGAGAAGGAGACCACTAGTATCAAAGATGTTGGCTCCTCAATGTCCACCCTTGAGGGGTGCCAGCATTCACGTGGCCTGAAGCTCAGCAATGATGGATGCAGGAAAATGGCTCATGACCACAGTGCAGGATCCTTAGTTCTGCCTCGGTGTAAGCAAACCCCATACAAACACACACTGAGCAACATGAGGTGTACAGAAGCAACAAGATTTAGTCCACCAAATAGCAAGTCAAAAGAATTGGGGGGGGGGGGGTAATATTTTTGCTGTATTCATTTATTGCTTGACTGGTTCAACATTTGTATTAAGTGCTGCTTTTCATAATTTCTTGTGCTATTTCCATAGTGTGTTGTCTTGCCTGTGGAGGTGACATGATACAGACCTACAAGTACCTCACAGGGGTAAACAGATTGCAGTGGGGGGTCTCTTTTAAATGAGAAAGAACACCAGGACCAGGGGTCATGTGACGAAGCTTTGGGGGGGTTCACAAGAGCTGTGAGGAAATATATTTTCACCGAAAGGGTGGTAGACACCTGGAACAGGCTGCCAGCGGACGTGGTAGAGGCTAAAATGGTGGGGGGCTTCAACCGTGCATGAGATAGACACAGTGGCATACTGGAAAAGAGGCAGGGAGCTCGCTGGAGGCCAGATAGGGCCTGCCGAAATAGATTAGGCAGGGAACAGCACAGTGGCTCAGTAGGTAGCACACTCACCTCTGAGGCCGGGAGATCAGAGGGCCGTGGGTTCAGTTCCCACATCTGGCACTTGGGTTAATATCCCAGTACTGACACTGTAGTGCAGCATGAGAGGGGTGCTGCACTTCTGAGGTGCCATCTTTTGGATGATACGTTAAACCGAGGTCCTATCTGCCTGGATCGGTGGTAGTTCAGGTGGATGTTAAAGATCCCATGGCACTTATCGAAAAGAGTAGGGGAAATTTCCCCGGTGTCCTGGACAAATTTCCCTCATTCACTAAAAATACCACCAACAGCTTAATCTGGTTCAAGGTCAGTTGGCTTTTATCTGTATCCCCTCCCCCGGGTCGTGCCTGAAAATAGGCAGGATTTGTCTAGTGCACTTACCCGGTCAACAAAAACTAAATAAATAAAAATAAATAAAAACTGGATGGGCCAAGCCACAATCC
Source organism: Neoceratodus forsteri (assembly GCA_016271365.2). Classification (NCBI taxonomy): domain Eukaryota; kingdom Metazoa; phylum Chordata; order Ceratodontiformes; family Ceratodontidae; genus Neoceratodus; species Neoceratodus forsteri. Next base: position 368,715,480 of record CM057451.1, on the reverse strand, counting down.
TTGCCGAAAAAAAATCAATGTTTCTGTTTTCTGCTATAATAACTGGTTATTTAAACAAGCATTTGTCAATGCCAAATGTTTGCTTGTTGGTATTGGCATTGGGAATGCAGGAGTTAGACAGATGCAGAATAGGATTGGCAGTGAAGTATTGAACCTCACGCCGACCCCACCTCCATCCTGCAGAGAGGGACAGGCATTGGGGTATGCATTTGGGTCATCGCCCATAACGTTCATGCCATTTCATCTCACCCTATCCTGCAGACACTGACAAGTGCTGAAGTGTGCCTTGGGGTGTTCGGCTTTACAGTCACCCCATTCCAGAAGGACATACACTGAAATGAGTGCAGTATAAGAGAATGGGGTGAACCCTGGAGCCGAAGAGTCCAAGGCACACCTCAATGCCTGTCACTGGCTGCAGGGTGGGGAGGTGGGGGTGGAATGGCATGAGCATTACAATTGGCAGTCCAAAGGCACACCCCTGATGCCTGTCAGTCTGTACAGGGTGGGATGTTATGGTTAGAAACCCTAACACCATGGGCGTTTGGTGGTATTTGCACTACAAATTTTCAACATGGCCTTTTTGTGATCCACACCTCATGAAAACATTTGGGACCTCTTCTCATGAACAGTGGCACTGTGATTTTGTTAATATGTCCCAAACTTTTAGTTCCCACAGCAACCGTTCCATTCTGCGCTAGATGTATGAAAACACAGTTCGGGCAGGATGTGAAGAATGACAACTGTAGCACCCATATGGAGGTGTGAAGAGATAGCTATGCTGAAAATCTGTAGTGAAAATATTAAAAATGCTTGAACTTCCTAGTGTATGTGGGAACTGCGCAACGTATGCATGTAACAGTCATTTAGTGGAATTATTTCACCAAATTTTCAACATAGGCATTTTGTGACCTCTGCTCATGAACACTGTCACTATGATTTTCTTAATCTGTCCCGAACATTAATTTCTCACAGTGACCACGCTATTCTGCGCCAGATGTGTATACACATATTTCAGGCAGGATATGAAAAATGACAGCTGTACTGTTCATAAGGAGGTGTGAAAAAATGGCAATGCTGAAAATCTGGAGTGAAAATATTACAAATGCGCAAAATTACAAGGGTGCATGGAAACTGCGCAACTTAAGCTCATAATGCAGTCATTTCATGGACTTTTGTCACTAAATTTTCAACATAGGCATTTTAGCACCTCTTCTCATGAACAGTGTCCAGGATGTGAAAAATGACAGCTATACTGTTCATCAGGAGGTCTGAAAAAATGCCAATGTTGAAAATCTTGAGTGAAAATATTACAAGTTTGCGAAGTTACGAGGGAGCATGGAAATTGCACAATGCACGCTCATAAAACAGTCATTTTTTTGGATTTTTTTCACCAAGTTTGCAACATAGGCTTTTTGAGAGCCCACCTCATGAGCAGTGGCACTGTCATTTTAGTTAATCGGTCCCAAAAGGTGACCCCACGCAGTGATTCCCTAAATCACCTTTGGGACCGGCTACCACCATGACAGTGACTGGTTCATGAGGAGGGGTCCCAATAACCCCATGTTGAAAATTTGGTGGCAAAAGTAAAAAAATGGCCGAGATATCCACATAAGTTGAAAAAACTTATTTATGCCATTATACAGCTTACGGCATTTCTTCAGTTCACGGTCGGCTTTGAAGAGTGCAGACATGTTCCCGGTCCACGAAGATCGGTAGCTGACTCTGGAGGTAAGTATGGGGTGAGGGGGGTGTGGGGAGGTGGGTGCTCAGTGGGTGGGCGCTGGTTGTGGGAGGGGGCACAAAAGACCGCGAGGAACCGTTTTTTTTATTTCAGGGGCAAAAATAATAAAAAGGACATCGCTGGAAGGTTTTTTTTTTTTCAGGCTTCATTTGTGCACACTGGGGTGGGCTCCCAGTGTGCCACCTGTGTTTTGGGGTCAAGTTGGGCTTAAGCCAATGGTGATTGGGCCCCCCATCGGCAAATAAAGACTGTTTGGGGGGGCATGATGCTGAGGGGGATTGAGCACCCCCTCAGCACACAACAAATGGGGGGGCACATTATGCCAAAGGGGAGTGGACTCCCCCGTAGATAAATGAATTGGGCAAATGAGCACTTGTCACACACTGTAAAGTAAAGGAGCTGTTTATGACAGCAGTTCGGATGCAGTGGTGATGTGTAGGCAATTTGCTTACACGTTACCACCACTGGTTGTAACAGTGGTTTTCTCTGAACTGTATGCCACTGCATCAGAACTGCTGTCATAGACAGCTTGGACATTCATTGGTGCAGTGCAGCCGTGCCTGCAAAAAGAAGCAGGGCATTGGAAGCGGGGGTGGCACACCTACGAAAACTCGTATGGTGGCACTATGTTTCTTGCACATGCGTGCAAGCAAACATAAAAAATGGTGTATAAAAATAACTCTGACTCTAATTCTTTTGGCTCACACTATTGTTGCACTGTATTTTTTATTTATTTTTTAAATTTCTTTTTATCCCCCGCCTACTCTCTCCGAACTCCACTTCTTCGGGAGCTCCAATGAAGGACTGCTCCCGCTCCAGCCACCTACCTAGTCTCACAGTCGAGCCCCCATGGAGCCGCAGATCTTCCCCCCGGGTTGGGACGATGAATCAACTTTCGTCGGGAGACCCTGGGACCAGGCAGGTGGGAGCTATTAAGGGTCTGCCTTGGTGCTCCATCTACCCGGAGCTCGGAGAGTGCTTTTCCCTGTTCATTGTGGGAGTGGTGCATGCCCGATGCCAAGACATCACCACCGACGTTGCAATCCCCCCCCCCAGTGTCAGCTCCACACTTGCCATGCCTCAGGCCTCTGCCAGAGGCCGATCAAGCACCAAGCAGGGACCCCACTCCCTCCCAGGAGAGGAGAGCTGTCCTCTGGATGCTCAATCCTCTCCCTCCCCTGCCAACCCCCGATGGACCGGGCTTATTCCCGAACCTGGGTCGCTGGCATGGAGCGAGGTGTAGCATCCAGCACCTCAACCCCCAGTGCCACCGGGCTGGCCCTTGCTGCACTGTATATATGTATGCCCAGCTGTGTCCCTTTAAGCCTCCTATTGTGAGTGAATTTAGCCAATGAATTCAATCCACAGCTGATTGGGAGATGTAAAATGGCATGTTCTTTCAGTAAGCCTACCCCCTGATGAAGCCTCATCTGGTCAAAGCATCAGCGCACCTTGTCAGTGTTTCAGTACTAGTATGTTTGTCTCTGGCATTTGGATAGTGAAATAAATTCTATTTTTGCAGTATTCCTCCTGGTGTACTGAATCTTTTTGCCTGAGTGTGCCTCATCCTACTTAGTGGGTGGATATAATGGAACTAGAGTTCCTTCGAACCTTAAATTACTGTGTTACACAAAAATACAAGGGAATTACGGAGGACAAATAAATGTAATTGATAACAACATACAAAGGACTTGTAAGGTTAAAATAAGTAAGCAAAAATTGCCGAGCACCCACCACCTCACATTACATGGACACCAATCGTATTAAAATAAAATTTTTATTATTAAAAGGCACAAAACACCAGCCCGGTGGCATTAAGGGTTGAGGCGCTGGACGCCACACCTTGTGCTACACCTGTGATCTGGGTTCAGAAGCGAACTCGGGCCGCCAGAGGTCGGCAGGGGAAGGACAGGATCAAGCACCTGGATGACTGCTGTCCTGTCCTGGGAGGGAGGGGAACACTGATCCTGGGCTCTGGTGACTCCTGGTGGTAGTGGTGGGTATAGCAAGCTCACAATCCAGCAACCACGGGGATTGGCTATGGCGGCGACCCTGTAGGCACGCACAGCAGTGTGTGCACCCACGCTGGGATACATTGCATTTCCGAGCCAAGGAGGAGGGAACTAACAAGGAAAAACCCTGCACCTCTGGAAGGTGACTGAGGCCTCCAGGAACCAAGGCACTCACCCAATATCGGATTTTCCTCTGGCCATCATCCCAAGCCTTCACCTCTCCTCCGGACTCGGCTGCTTAGATTTCAGAAAGATCACCCAGGTTAAGGAGTTGGGTGGTCCCTCCCCAGGGGTGCTTAGATCCAGGGGTCAGCCGAGCTCTGGGGAGAGAGGTGGGGTGTCTCACATACCCAGTGAGGCCAGGGGGAGGTTTCAGGTGGGAGGAAGATGCCAAGGTTGAGTGTGGCACTCCTGAGAGATGCCCCAAGGTTGTATGCAAGAAAAAGAAGATGCAAAACCAAAAAAGGCACAAAACACACAACACGTTTCAGATCTAAATGAGATCCTTTATCATTTAGATCTGAAACGCATCAGGCATTTTTTACCATTTAATAATAAAAATGTTATTTTAATATGATTGGTGTCCATGTAATGTGAGGGGGTGGGCCCTCGGCATTTTTTGTTTACTCTGCCTTTTTTCCCTGGAGCATCACTGACCCAGTGCAAGACTTAGTAAGATTATAAAGATAAAATATAAAATTAATATTAAATCCCAGTAGGAGATAAAGCCAAAGCCATCAACTTCATGGAAAGGAATTCAAACCTGGCCTCTTGAAATACAAGGTCAGTGCATTAAAGGGAAATGTCTGTCATCAAAGCCCCACATTTGGAGCTGTCCACAAATAGCACTTTCAGTGTATACAGTACTTCTTTTTATTCACATAGCTGCAGTAAAGATTACTTTGGTCTTCATGCTGCATCTTACCACCCAACTTATGTCAGCAAAGGCACTCTGGCAGCATCAGAGAATCATCTACCACGGACGTCACCAATGGACATCTCACAAATCTCCTCTTAGACACTGGGGAGGGCTGCTCATGGATGCTCAAGCCACAGTTAGTGTAAGCTATCAGTCTTTAAAATTTGTTTCATTGGGGGGGGGGGTCACGTGATGCAGCCAAGCTAAACACAGCTAGGCTACTGTAGCTCCATCCCATGGATTATATTTTTTGTATTTGTCCCCATCCCAGTCTGTAATTTCTTGTAGCTGATGGTGCAGCTAGTGTCCGGACAACACAAGAATGCCCAAAAGTGAGAAAGCTGGCTCATCGATGAAGAAAAAATATAATCTCGCCACCGAACCCTGCTGGAGGGCCTAGCAGCATGCTCAGCCACAGGTAGAGCGAGAAACCGAGTCGGACCTGGTAGCAAAGGAGCTGAATGAAATTCAAACTTTTATGAGTGGCATTAGAGCAGACCTGGATAATATTACTGTTACTTGGCTGCGGTAAAGATTTCTGTAGAAGCACTGGGGCACAGAGTACAACAGGTGGAATCCATAGTTGGACACCCACCCAGCAAAGAGGTGCCTCAGCTTAGTTGAAAGGGAGATTTGAATGCTGTGGGAGGGGCTCGATGATCAGGAGACCCAGAATCGTCCAAGCAATGTTAGGATTTTTGGTCTGCCTGAGGGCTTGGAGGGCAGCAATATTATTTTCTCCAATAAATGCTGCCTAGGTGGATTAATTTGAGGACTGGCTCCCTGATTGAGATAGAAAGGGCACATCAGGTTCCCACAGGGCCCCCCCCCCCCATGAGGACCCCACTGCAAGACCTCATCCAGTTGTGCTAAAGATCCTTCTATACCAAGATCGGGAATGAATTCTGAAGGGCGCATAGGCAGCTAAGGAGATTAAGTGGCAAGGGGCTAACTTACCGTTCCACCCGAACATTCTCAAAAGAGTCATCAAAAAGCAGAAGGCATTCAACCGAGTCCGGGACTTGGAGAAGGACTGTGGTATTATGTGCTTTTTGGCCCCTCCAGCTACATTGTAGGTTTTTGTGGCCTACCAAGTGGAATCCTTTACATGCTCTCAGGATGCTTATCTATTTCTACTGGACATCTCTCGCCTGAACCAAGGAGACAAAAATTAAAGGTAGTCAGCACCTCTCAGACCCTAAACCGCAAGGGGTGCAGTCATCTCAGCCTTCAGCAGGAAATAAAGATGCTCACCACTCCCCACCTCGATTGCCTGTCCAGGAAGAAAACTCCACGGTTAATACCTCAATTCAGTGGCATGGGACAGATCTCTCTCTCCCATCTATGGAACAGCTGATATGAACTGTTTAAGTTCTTACTGTCCATGATCAAAAATCTTGTTGTTGTGTAATTTGTTTACCCTTGTACTGCCAGCCTCTTCTATACTGGGGTTATATCTGTTGTAAACTAGGACGCCACTAGAAGTAAGTATCTGGCTTTCTTTTTTTTACTGCTCCTTTTGGGGCAGAATTAGGCTGCCCTTTTGACAAGTATATTGGGCACGTCTGTTACAACCTGGATGAATAATGCGGGTTCCGACACCTCATCTGGTGTTTTAAAACCTACTCCCTTTGCTTCTGTGAGTGCCCAGCATGCTTGATAACCACCTTAGGGCTGTTAGTGATGGGCTCAACTGTAATTTAGTTGTGTCTCGGCTGATCCCATTCCCTATTTTCCTCTCCTCCCCTCCTTAGATTTTATGTAGCGACCTGGTGGATAGGTACAGCTGGCAGCTCTGCTTGGCACTGGATGCTTAGCTGGTCTCCTCCACAGCTGGTTGCCTTCTTTGTGCTTTCTGTCTGGCTGTATGCAGCACAGGTGGCAGGAGCAGTTCTAGGTGTATGATGCACCTTACCTCATATGCGCGAGAAAACAACAGTCAGCCTCCTCCAATCTGAAGCTCTTCAAACATGCTAAATCTTACAGGCCTGATTTATGTTATTTTTGTTGCACATATGTCCCCAGACAGCCAATGTGCAGTAGGGGATGGTCTCCAGACAAACTGGGTTTTGGCATGCTATGGAGGGGAATGGGGGGTGGGGTCTCCCAGCCAGCCGCTTATTGTTTGTTTATTGTTTATTGGGAAATATTCAGAAAGACCTTTGAGTCAAAGACTCATTTTACAAAGGTTCCACGTCATACATTAAGGCACAGAGCAAACAATTGCTAACAGAGATGACAGTACAGTATAATACATAATGAAGAATTACATCACATTTCATTACATGGCAGTCAAGGGTTGATCAGGAGGAGGTCTAGGTCAGTACAGTAATTGAGTCACATTTTAGCACAGCCACATAGTTGCAGAAAAGACTGTAACTGGCTGATAGTCCGATAGTGAGATAGGAGAGAATTTGCACCAGAAACAGAGAATGTTATGGGCACTAAAAGGACAGCATGCTGCAGGACTGTGTCAGGGGCAATCACATACGTTAGAGTCTTGGAGGAGTACCCTTAGTCTAGCTTTAAAAGGACCTAGCCTTGTTTCTTTGGCTATTTGGATAGGTCCTTTGCTGGGGACTAAGCACCTCCAAGACTCTAACGATGTATGCCCTGGACACCTTTGTTCAAGAGTCCTCACTAGGTATCGTGGGGAGTATCTCTTTTATGAGTCTCTCTCCACTAGATAATGGATCGAATAACCAGATCTTTATTCTGCACCCCAGCCATCTGGTAATGGTGTATTGCAATACTGTGATCAGACTTTTGTTCCCAGCGGTGAGGCTTGGCATTTATTAATGACCACCATAGCAGGGGGTTCCTCCAGAGAGGAGACAGGGACTTTCATTCCTGGTGCGATTTCAGTGTGGGACAGGTGCAGTGGCCCTAGGCATACCCACATGCATGCAATGAGACTTGCTCAGAGCAATACTCCACTATTTAATACTGTCAATTTGACTACAGTTACTGTTGCCACGTTCATTTGTTCTAGTTGCTATTTTGATTGTTTGTCTAGGTTTAGGATGTTTTATACTTAAACTGATACCAAGGGAATGGTGGGGGCATGGCACAGGCCTAGGGTCCACTTGATGGGTAGATATGACATAGAAGGTAGTGTCATGGAATGTACAGGGGATAAATGGCCCTCTCAAATGTAAAGAGTTTTTTCTCATGCTAAAAAGTTAGGTGGGCACATAGTGTTTTTACAAGAAACTTATTTCCTTAAAAAGGAAGTCAATGGAATTAGAACTGGATGGGAAGGGCAGTTATTTAAGCCTTGTATACATCTAAAAAGAGCAGAGTTATGATATTACTAACTAAGGACGTCAACTGGGTCACTAGACATGTAGCTAGAGATCATCAGGGAAGGTGGGTCTTGGCGGTTAGCACCCTGGGTAGTTCCCTGTATTACATAGCCTCAGTTTATGAGCCAAATAATAGTTCCCCTTTCTTTCATAAGCTGTCAAAGAATCTTCACAATGTAGGGCAGGAGAAAGTAACACTCGGTGGTGCTATAAACAAAGTTTTAGATCCAGTATGTGAACATAGAGGCAACCCTACCAAGATTGATACCCCTGGTTCCAGGGCTTCACAAAGACCCCAGGATGACCATGGGCTCCTGAATGTGTGGAGACTGAATCACCCTGTTGTTAGGGATTACACTTATTTTTCTTCACTACACCAGACTTATAGTAGGACTGACCTTATTTTGGTATCTCACAACCTCATTAAAAGAGCATTGGTCACCACTGCTGAGCCCATGATCATTTTGGACCATTCTCCTATTATCTTTACATTCCAAAAGGAGGGTGTGGGTACTGAGATAAAGTGCTGGTGTTGAAACGCTGGTCTACTGAATGACCCCCAGTTTACGAAGTGACTATGCACAGAAGTTCTGGAATATCTTTTGCTTATTAATCTGGGGAAAACTGCATCTAGATGGGTGTGGCAGGGTCTCAGGGCCCACCTCTGTGACAAAATTATTTCTTAAACATCAACACACAAAAGAGAACAACACCATAGACTCCAGGCATTAGAAACGCAGCTGCACAATCTTGAGCAGTAACATAAGGTGGGTAAGAGGGGACCCCTCCCTTATCCATAGAAACATAGAATCTGATGACAGATAAGGACCACTTGGCCCACCTAGTCTGCCCATTTCCCTACCTAACGGATAAGCTTCAGATCCTAGTTAACCAACAGCCTACTTCCTCCTACCCCCACTAGAATTGTCTTATATCCACCAAAAGGGTTATTCGGTGCTACTTAAAAGAAAATACAGAGGCACTTTCCAGACCCAAATATTTGTGGGATGCCTTAAAGGCTGTTGTGAGGGGGCACATGATAGTGTTTGCCTCTCATAGACACAAACTACATCAAGCCCGCATACAGGAGGGTCTTACCTCTATTGCTGATTTAGAGGCAATGCATAAACGTACAGGGTCCAATCTCATCCTCAAAAAACTGAGGAAGGTCCGGGACTTATATAATTCTTTATTACAAAGACAGGTGGAGAACTCCCTCAGATATGCTGGGCAAAGGTATCACGAGAGGGGAGAGAGGGCAGGTAGGCTGCTTGCACAAAGACTTCGGAAGCAGGCAGCTGATAGATATGTGGCTAGGGTTAGTTCAAACCCATCTAATCATACCCACAGGATTCTCCCTGGTGAGATAGCGCAGGAGTTTGCTTATTTTTATAAGCAACTTTATGCGGCAGAGGAGTCACAAGACCATGGTGAGAAAGTTTCGAATTTTTTACAGAGATTGGAGCTCCCTGTCCTGTCTCGTACTCAGAGAGAATCCTTGGAGGCTCCCTTCACTGAGAGCGGGGTGGGGGCAGCTATCAGGGTTCTCAGGTCTGGCAAGGCCCCCGGCCCAGACGGGTTTACATCGGAATTTTATAAAGGGTTTCAAGATGTGTTAACCCTGTTGCTTACTAGGGTTTGTAACATGGCGCAGTAGCCGGGGGCCATGCCGGACACATGGGGGGAGGCCCTTATATCAGTATTGCCCAAACCAGGGAAGGACCCTGCCTCATGTGCTGGGTACCGGCCTATCTCGCTGCTCAACCAAGATGCAAAACTCTTTGCTAAGATCATTGGAGAATGACTACAGAAGGTGTTACCCATTCTTGTTCACCCAGATCAAACTGGGTTTATACCTGGTAGACACATCCAGGACAACATTAGATTGCTGCTGAATGTCATTTCATTGACCCAGCTCCCCATGGACTCTCCACTTTCGGCAATTTTATCTTTAGATGCTGAGAAAGCATTTGACCGTTTAAATTGGCACTATTTAGACTTGGTCCTGGGGGGTTTTGGGTTCGGGGATAAATTTCGGTCCTGGATTACCAATCTGTACACCAGACCTAGGGCAAAGGTCCAGGTGAATGGGTCGGTCTCCACTCAATTTGGGATTGGGCGGGGTACCAGGCAGGGCTGCCCTCTCTCCCCTCTCCTGTTCGCCCTTAGTTTGGAGCCTCTAGCAGCATACATTCGATAAACTGATATTTTTCAGGGTCACCAGGTCCGGGGGGGTGGAGGTCACGGTCTCTTTATATGCCAACGACACCCTGTTATATATTTCAAATCCAGTAATGGCTGTTCCCAAGATCTTTGACCTTCTCACCGAATTCGGAGCCCTCCTGGGCTACAAGGTAAATCTTGGTAAATCCGAGCTGTTTCCTCTGGGGGGGGGGGTCCCCTGGATCAACCCCTACCAGAGGCGCAGCGAATCAAGTGGTGTAAATCTGGGTTCAGATACTTAGGGATATGGGTCCCCAGGGACTTTAAGGCTATATACTCCACAAATCACTTAAGGGTGCTCCAGGAGATTCAGGAGGACTGCAATAGGTGGAGGGAGCTTCCCCTCTCCATTTCCGTTAGGGGGGAATCTATCCACATGAATATCCTCCCTCGCTTGTTGTTCATCATGGGTGCTATTCCCCTCAGACCCCCAAAGAAATTTTGACAGGACCTGAACTCCACTTTCTCCAAATTTATTTGGTCTGGGAGGAGGCCTTGAATAAATTGGAGGGTCATGTTGGCCCTCAAAGAAAGAGGGAGTTTTGGGATCCCAGACATCCAGAAATACTTCTGGGTCTCCCAGCTACAACCGTTGGTTACCATGGCTCAGGACTCCCCTCCTAAGTGGGTTCAAATTGAAATGGCTGACTCCCCTTTGGGCAACATTTCAGACCTTATATTTCTGGATACTTACAGATTGCGCTTGCTGGATTTCAGGAACCCCTTCACAAGGGTAGTTTCTCAAATGTGGAGGGACATGAATCTGAAATTAGGCATCTCCCTAAAGATTAGCCAATCCACGACAATACTAAGCTGTCTTGGCTTCAGCCTTCTGAAGTGGGACCTGGGTTTTCACTGTTGGGGTAGAAACAGTTTAAATAATCTGGGTCAGTGCTTTAATGAGAATCAAATAAAATCCTTCCAACAATTAAGGACTGAATTTAACCTTCAACATACTGATTTTTTTTGTTATCTCCTGCTTAGGCATTATATCCGTTTAAATGAAATAGAGTGAAAGTTTAGAGAGGAACCAGTAGATAATCCAGAACAATCTATTCTATCTTCCCTGATTAAGTTCCCTCACCAAAAAAAATTGATCTCGAAGCTAGTGCAGGGTATGAATTCTGCAGAGAGGGACCCCCAGACTCAAGTTAAGGACGCTTGGCACAGAGACCTTGGGGTGGTCCTCTCAGATATGGATTGGATTTCCATCTGGAAGGGTATCCAGAGCACCTCATCATCCCTTTTCTGGTGAGAATTTCGATGGAAACTGGCTGTTAGATTTTTTAGAGCCCCAGTTGTGACAAAACACTTCGGGCTACATCACTCTGACCTTTGTTGGAGAAACTGTCAGTTGACCGGATCCTACTTTCATATCTATTGGGAATGCAAGGTTATTCAGGAATACTGGAAGGAAATGAAATATATTTTGGAGAAGATTTTTGAGATTGTGATGCCAGAGACCCCCAATACTGGTTATTGGGGTTGCCCCCTTTTCACTTCTAGATCCTCCCGCTATCTGTATGGAATCCTAGTAGCGGCAGCCCTTAAGGCCATTAACTTGTTGTGGCTCACTCCAGATAAGTCTACAACTACTTCATGGTATGATATTTGTACCAGGATCTTAGATATGGAATACCTGATGGCCAAATTGAGATTATCTTTAGATAAATTTAAAGGGATATGGTTACCATTTCTGCATTTCATGGCTTCTCGTGAGGGGAAACCTATTTTAGAGCTGTTGGCTAGATATATTTAGTAGGTGTCTCCAGATGCAGCTGAGATATACTAGCTGAAAAATGTAGATAGGAGGTCACCCCTCCTCTGAGGTCTACATCTGTCATGTCACAACTTATACGGTATATTCTATTTACCTTTCATATTTAATATAGGTGTTTTTTACTGGTTTTATTTTTTGGGGGGCCTCCTGTATATGTAGTGGCATTTATTCTTATGGGAGCCAACCAATTTTAGGCTGCAACCACAATGTATGACTGGTAGCCGATAGCTATATAAATATAACTAAAAAAAAAAAAAAAAAAAAAGCAAAAGCTCCCCTTCTTTATCTCCCTTTCCTTAGTTGTAAGGGTACTCTCTCTTCTCACTCCTCCTTTTTGTGTTGCTTGCACACATGTGCAAGAAACATAGTGCCATCATCCGAGTTTTCGGAGGTGTGGCAGCCCTCTTCCAATTCAGTCAGTGTGTTAGTTGAGTGCGGCCCAGTTCTCCAATGCATGCTGGAGCTGTCTATGACAGCTCAAATGCAGTGGAGTACAGTTGAAAGGGGAGCTACGCTTCAGTGAGCAGCGATAGATATCTTCTGCCCTGCGCTCCCCTACACACACACACACACACACACACACACACATACAAACACACAGCTGTGCTGCCCCACACTGTATAGCCGAGTAAGGTGCCCAATCCCCGTCGGCTCCAGCCCCCAACCAGTTTTCCAGCTGCCACGCTGGGAGCCCACCCAGCGTGGCAAATGTCCCAAGTCATCTTTTAAAACAAAAACAAAAACCTGTAAATAAAAGAACGGTCCCTCGCAGTCTCCCTGCCTCCCCACAACCGCACCCACCCACTGCGCATCCTGCTTCCCCACACCCCCACACCTCATACTTACCTCCGGAGCTCAGCGTGACGATCATCGGTGGACCAGGAACACGTCTGCACTCTTCAAAGCCGACCGCGAACTGAGGAAATGCCGGTAAGCTGTATAATGGGATAGATAGGGTTTTTCAACTTTGTTGCATATCTCAGGCATTTTTGGGAATTTTGCAAATTTTCAACATGGGGTTTGGGATTCCTCCTCATGAATTCCTTGCACCGTCATGGCGTTAATCGGCCTGAAGGGCAAGTTGCAGTCACCAGCGAAATCACCTTCTGCACCGATTAACAAATGACACTGCCAGTATTCATAAGGTGGGCTCTCAAAAAGCCTACATTGAAAATTCCTGGAAAATTCTAAAGATGACTATTTTACGCAGCTGCATGCGCAGTCTTCTACACATACCGTAGTTCGTGAATTTTCATTATTTTCACTCCAGATTTTCAACATTGTCTTTTTACCACACCTTCTTATGAGCAGTACAGCTGTCATTTTTCACCTGTCACCCAAAATGTGTTTCCGCCTATCTAGCGCACAATGGCGCAGTCGGTGTGCGAAATCACTGTATGGGACACATTAAGAAAATCACAGTGACAGTGTTCATGAGCAGAGGTCTTAAAATGGCTATGTTGAAAAGTTGGTGACAAACTTCCTAAAAATGACGGTTTTACAAGCCTGCATTGCACAGCTCCTATGCAGGCTCGTAAGTTTGCAAATTTTCAATATTTTATTTATTTTGCTTTTGTTGACCGGGTAAGTGCACTAGACAAATCCTGCCTATTTTCAGGCATGACCCAGGGAAGGGGGATACAGATGAATGCCAACTGACCTAGAACTAGATTAAGCTGTTGGTGGAATTTTTAGTGAATGAGGGAAATTTGGCCAGGACACCAGGGAAATTCCCCTACTCTTTTCGATAAGTGCCATGAGATCTTTAACATCCACCTGAACTACCACCAATCCAGGCAGATGGGACCTCGGTTTAACATCTCATCCGATTGACGGCACCTCAGAAATGCAGCACCCCTCTCATGCTGCATTACAGTGTCAGTACTGGGATATTAACCCAAGTGCCAGATGTGGGAACTGAACCCACAGCCCTCTGATCTCCCGGCCTCAGAGACGAGTGTGCTACCTACTGAGCCACTGACACTGCTGACTTCCAAATATCTACACAGCACATACAAGCAAGCAACATTCGGCATTGACAAATGCTTGTTTCTTTCCCTTTCCTTTTCTTTTCCTTTTTCTCTCTTCTGATGTTGGCTATAGTATTGTTAATGAGGATAGAATTTGGTCTAATGTCTGTCTGTCCATATATGTACTTAATGGAAAAAATTCTCCAATAAACTTCAATTTCAAAAAAAAAAAGAATTTACTACAATAAAAATAATATTTGTATACTTGGCATGTGGTTTGTGTTGCAAATTAAAGAGGAGATAAAAAAAAAGATTTGTCTTACGTCTGTTCCATGCGTTCTTGAATTCCTCCACTGTTTTTGACTCTACGACCTCCTCATGAAGGCTGTTCCATGCATCTACAACCCTCTCTGTGAAGAAATACTTCCTCACATTACCTCTGAGCCGTCCCCCCTCTGTCTTCAAATTGTGCCCCCTTGTTCTTGCACATCTCTTTTCTGAAAGATGCTACCTTCTTGGACTTTGTTGATTCCTTGAAGTATTTGAAAGTTTCTATCATGTCCCCTCTCCCTCCTTTCCTCGAGGCTATACATCTTAAGCACCTTTAGTCTTTCTTCATATGTCTTCTGGTGAAGACCCTGCACCATTTTGGTTGCCCTCCTCTGGACAGCCTCCACTCTGTCTATGTCTTTGCGGAGATGGGGTCTCCAGAACTGTACACAGTACTCCAGATGCGGTCTTACCAACTGTCTGTACAGAGGGCCAACAACTTATTGTTTTCTACTGATGATACCTCTCCCTATGCATCCCAGTATCCCCCAGCCCTCCTTACTGCCTTCTTACATTGCTGACCCACCTTTAGGTCATCTGATATGACTACCCCAGGTCCCTTTCCATTTTTGTTGTTGTCAGTATCTCACCCCCATTGTGTACTCTTCCCCTGGGTTTTTGTTTCCCAGCTGTATTACTTTGCACTTCTTTGTGTTGAATCTAAGCTGCCATACATTTGACCATTCCTCCAACCTTGCCAAGTCCCTTTTAATCCTTTCTACCCCACATTGCGTATCAACCCTGTTGCAGATCTTTGTGTCGTCTGCACAGAGACATCCTTTTCCTTCCAATCCCTCTGCAATGTCACTTATAAAGATATTAAAAAGGACCGGCTCCAGTACTGAACCCTGCAGTACCACACTAGTAACACCCCTTTCTTCACTGTGGACTCCATTTACTATTACCCTCTGTGTCTTGTTGTCCAGCCAGTGTTTTACCCAGGCTACCACCCTGGGACCCACTCCCAGGCTGGCTAATTTGTTTATTAATCTGTTGTGTGGAACTGTATCAAATGCCTTGCTAAATTCTAAGTAGGTCATGTCCACAGCCCCTCCTTGGTCTACTACTTTGGTCACCCAGTCAAAGAAATCAATTAGATTTGTCTGACATGACCTTCCTGCAGTGAATCCATCCTGCCTTGGGTCCTGTGTCCCACTGGCCTCTAGGTACTCAACAATTCTTTCCTTCAGAAGTGATTCCATCATTTTCCCTACCACTGAGGTCAAACTGACAGGTCTGTAGTTTCCTGCCTCTGTCCTTTGTGAAGGGGAATCACATCCGCCCTGCTCCAGTCCTCAGGTACCACACCATCTTCCCATGATGCAAAGGCATCTCCTACCATCTGCCCTTCTGCCAAACAGATCTCTCTCGCTCGCTCTCTCTCTCTCTCTCTCTCTCTCTCTCACTCTCACCTCCTCGTGTTGCTGACAACTAACAGGCTCCTGTTGGGCACAGTTATTTAGTCCATTCCTGTATGTATCTGATTGTGTTTACTTATTCCAGTTTTAGTTTTCACTGTATTTTTTGCATTCTTTTGTTTAAAGACCAAATGTACCTAAATGTTCTCATTCTAATTCTATTGCCTTGTTTGTCTCAATCCTCTGTATAATCACCTACTTGTTCTAAATGTACCATCGTGGAACCTATGTAAAGAGCTCTAAACTCAAATGGTTAATCCGAGATCTGAAATAAATTAATTAATTAAAAAGAGTAGTCAGTGGTGTTACTAGTTCTTCCCTTAGTTCTTTTAGAATTCTGGTGTGAATCCCATCAGGCCCCATTGCTTTATCCACCTTCAATTTTAAGAGTTCTTTCAGAACCCTTTCTTCTGTGAAAGAACTAATATCAACCCCCCTATCCAGAATGCTTCTGTTGACTGGATTAGGCATCTCTCCCTGCTCTTCCATTGCGAATACTGAGCAGAAGTATTCATTCAGTATCCCTGCTTTTTCACTGTCGCTCTCTGTCCAGCCACCTTCCTCTTTATTCAGCCTCAGTAACCCTACCTTAGTCTTTCTTTGCTCCCTAATGTACCTATAAAAGGTTTTATCCCCCTTCTTAACTGAGTTGGCTATCTTTTCCTTGGTTTGGGTCTTTGCTATTCTGACTTCCTTCCCCTCTTCCTTCTGCTTCAACTGGTACAGTTCTCTGTTCTGCTCCTTCTGTGTTTCCTTATACTTCCTGAATGCTATCTTTTTCTTCCTAACCTTCCCCGCCACTTCTTTTGAGAACCATAGTGTTTTTTTCTTTCATTTTAATTTGTTTATTTGCTTCACACAAAGGCTTGTTACCTCTGTGATGGCAGTTTTGATGTTTCCCCATTGTTGCTCTACCCTACCTTCTTGCCTGTTTGCTAGTGCTTTTCTGAGGCACTTTTCCATTTTGACAAAATCAGCCCTCCTGAAGTCCAGACCTTCACTTTTGTGTGGCTTGACTCTACAGCTAAGTGTATCATGAACCACACTGTTTGGTGGTCACTTGTTCCCAGATGGCTACCCACTTCAAGATCGGAGATCCTCTCTCCATCCCCATTTGAGAGTGCCAGGTCTAAGATTGCTCCCTCCCGAGTGGGTTCTAAAACTAGCTGTCTGAGGAATGCCCCCTGTAGGGCATCAAGAATGGCCCTGCTCTTGGATGTGGCTGCAGCAAAGATGCTCCAGTTAACAACTGGCAAATTCAGGTCCCACATCAGCAATATCTCCCCATTCTCTGCTATCCTAAGGATGCCTTCTATCCAACATATTAGTGACCTTAGATTCCAGATAAACTCATTAAACACACAAGTGAAGTTCGGTCCTTATAGGACTAGACAAGCTTACTGGGAAGGAGAAGAAAGGATCAGCCATTTGTTAGCCTATTGACTTAAACAGATGGAAGCGGCCAGCAAAATTCCTGGAGTCAAATAGGGGGACAGTCTGATTATGGACCCAGAGGGGATTAACTCTGCTTTCAAAGATTATTACCCTCAGTTGTATACATCTAGGAGACCACTGGGACCTAGCCAAGGGATATACAGGAGTTCTTGGAGCCCCTCTCCTCACCCTGCCTCACTGACGAACAGTGGAGGGACATTGACAGTCCAGTTACCCCTCAGAGATACAGACAGTGGTAACACAACAAGGTAGCAAAGCCCCAGAACCAGACAGGTTCTCTGTCGAGTTTTATAAAACCACTGGGACTTGGTGAAACATTAGCTGATGCCTGGCAGAAAGGTGAGCTACCATCAACTATGAATGATGCAATCATTACAGTATTAACCATAAAGCTAACACCACTGTTGTCCCTGATTTAAATTCTCAGCCAATGGACCTAACTGAAGAAGAAATACCCCCACTTGAAACTGAAGAATCAATACCTGCTGAAAAAAAAACATAATGAGCAGGACATACAGAGGGCTCCTTTATTGGCTTCATTCCCGGTAGTCACACTGCCAGGAACAACAAACAATCAAAACGATACCACACCCAGGGATTTCCAAAATGGTGAACATCAAAACTCAACCTTGGAGAAAGTGTCACCCCCGCCCCCCAAAGCGTCAAATTTTTTTGTCCTGGGTAACTGTATGATAAAACACTCAGACAAAATCGTATGTAAACAGGACAAACAAAATCATACTTGTAGTAGTTTTAGAGGTGCCAGGATAAGAGACATCACTACTATGTCCAAAGACATATTAGGAAATGCAGGTGACAATCCCCTTGTTATTGATATATTGTCACAAATGATATCAACAAGTCTAATATCGAGGTAATCCAAAGAGTTCAGTAAAACCCTTGTTGAGTTGGGATGTGAAATTCAAATTTCTGAGATATTACCTGTCCCTAGGGCAAGTTATATGAGACAGAAAAAAATAAAGTCTATCAACAAATGGCTTTGTAAATAGACTCTGGCAGAAGGTTTCTCATGTGTGACACACTGGGAAACCTTGGAAAACTACTATAGCTTATTCAGCTGGAACGGTCTTCACCTGAAAAGAAGGGGTTCTCACTTATTAGGGAAGAAATTTGAACAAATCATCACAAGTTCTTTAAACTAAACAGGGAGGGGGTCACGGGGGTTAAGCCAGTTCCAGACCACTATAACATAAAAGATGCTAATATGTGTACATTCTTAATGGCTAATGTTAGAAGTCTTAATTCCATCAAAAAGGCCAAGTTGGAAGCATTTGTTATTAAACACAGAATTGATATTGTTATGATAAATGAGAAATTGTGGGATGATACCAACACATGGATGAGTGGAATTCCAGGCCTTTCCTATAGAAATAGACTAGAGAAAAAGGATGACAGTGTGTATTGCTACTCCAGAGATCATATACTGTAAGTTGTCATCAAATTAACAAATTAGGCAATGTAACTGTACATACGGAGACCATATGACTCCAACTTCCGTTTAAAAATAGGAACAAGCTTATACAGGGAAATTGTTACAAACCACCAGCCTGTAGCAAGGAATGTAATATTTCTTTACTTCAAGAAATAGGGTTAGCTTCAGTATTAGGAGACATCATAGTATTAGGTGACTCTAATGCACACAATATAAACTGAAACACCTCAAAAGGCTCTTCAGCATTTGAAGGATACCTTTTAGAAACCATTGTCTCAAATGACCTTGAACAGTTAGTAAATGAAACAATGAGAGGTCTAAATATCCTTGACTTGGTGATTACAAATATAGAAAATGAGATATCGAACCTAAGCAAAGAAAGTCCTGCATGTCCCTGCACCTTGTAGCACACTAGCGGAGCCCCAATTCTCCCCCCAGGCTGCTAGGGTGGGGGCCTCAGCGCTAATTGCACTTATCCTCCTGTAATTGGTTGAGTAGCTAGTACTTGACTACCTGCCCAGTGCACCCTTCCCCTGCTGGCACTTATTTTTAGTCCTGATTACTCTGGTCGAACCTGTTATGTATTCTGCCGTTCGCCTTCCTAATCCATCCTGTATGTACCACTACTGTACTGATCACGTGCCAAGTTGTTCTCAAATGCTGTTAGCTGCCTAGTTTAATCCCTGTTATGCCTGTTATTTTCTGTATGTTTAATTTGATTGCTTTACTGTTCTTGTACGCATCTACCTTGTAACCTTCCCGGGTCGCACCTGAAAATAGGCACTTGGCTGTCTAGTGTGCTTACCCGGTTAACAAAAGCAAATAAATAAATAAATAAATAAATAGGTACAAATGACCACTGTATGGTCAAATGCACCTTGATGGCGAGCAAATCTACTTTAAATAATACCACCCTTTTTAAAGATTATAACCACGCAAACTGGAATGATCCTGAAATACTCTTGCATCCATAAATTGGGAACAAACATTGATGAGTCTAAATGTGGAAGGTTGCTGGAAAAAAATAAAAAGTACAATTCTAAGTTTGGAAGACAAACATGTTCCTATGACAAAAGAAAACACAACAATAAGGAACAAATACCATTATGGTTAACATGTTCAATGAAAAGACAAATTAAAAGAAAAGAAAAAGCATACATACAGTATAAAAGAAATCCCACAGTGGCAACAAACAACAGATGCAAACTTGAATAAAGGAATCTGAAGAGTATGATTAAAAATGGAAAAACAAAAACTTGAATGTAGACTGTCACATACAAGAGACAATAATAAAGTATCTTATGCTTATATAAATAATAACAAAACAATGACCAAAACAACTGGTCCCCTATAACAAGATGACAAGATGATAAAATCGTAACAAATCCCACTGAGATGGTATATCTTTTCAATACATACTTTTGTTCCATATACAATAAGGAATTACAGACTAGTGACAGGCTGGATATCACCATCAACATTAACCAGTGTTTTATAGAGGCTGATGTCTTGAGGGTATTGCACAACAAAAAAAACACCTCTCTTGGGCCAGATAACATTCACGCCATGTGAATTCCCTGGCTCTCCCTCTTATGATTCGATCTAACAGGTCCCTTGAATCTGGGGTGGTTCCGATTGATTGGAAAAGAGCACTGGTGGTGCCAATTCATAAGAAAGGAAATAAAAACAATGGGCTGGATATTCAAAAGGGTTGCGCCTGCGCAAGTCTGAAATTGCACCATTCTGCCATATTCAGCAGGAGGCAGTTGCACCCCCCAAGTCAAGCTGAGCAACAGTGCAATGCTAATGAAGGCATGCTGAAACGGAGGGGGAGGAACCATGCATAAACTGCACAACCCGATATTAAACGGGCTGTGTAGAGTTGTGCAGGTGCAACCCCCAACCTGCGCCTGCACAACTTTGAGCCAAAAAAATAGGAGTAAGTTGAAGGCCACCCACAGGTGAGCTGCTGCATTGCAGGCGCAACACAGCAACTGCCACCTGTGGGTGGCCCTCAGCGTACTCCTGCCCCCTGCAGTCCAATGGCACATGGTAACCCCCT
The DNA here is from genome assembly GCA_016271365.2 of Neoceratodus forsteri. Lineage (NCBI taxonomy): Eukaryota > Metazoa > Chordata > Ceratodontiformes > Ceratodontidae > Neoceratodus > Neoceratodus forsteri. The sequence continues at coordinate 368,694,812 of CM057451.1, read as the reverse complement.
CCCCGACTGGCCCGATCGTGGGCATAGTGTAAACTCCGCCCCGACTGGCCGATCCACGGGCATAAGTGTAAAACTCCCCTCTGACTGGCCCGATCACGGGCATAAGTGTAAAAATCCCCACCCCACCCCCGACTGGCCCGATTGCGGGCATAAGTTTTAAAACAACCCCCACCCCCACTAGCCCGATCATGGGCATAAGTTTAAAAAAACACCTCCCACTAGCCCGATCGTAGGCAGCAAAGAGGTTAAACAACCCCCAAGAACATATCCCTGGTGGTCCAGTGGACAGAAGCCCGATCAAGGGCAGCAAGAGGTCAAACACCCCCAAGGGACCACCCTACCCTGGTGATCTAGTGGCCCCCACCTCACCCACCCACGGAGCCCCACCACCCCGCCTCCTCCCCATCAGCCGGGCGGGTGGCAGCATCCCACCCTCCTGCCATCCCGCCGCCCGCCGACTGACTGCCCGGTAGGGCTGCACGCCCATTGGTTCAGAGCAAAGGCCTTGGACCTAATTTCATCTGCTGGGTCCAGATCATCTACTCTTCCCCTCATGCAATGGTTCTCACAAATGGCAGAGTATCCCCCACTTTCCATCTAAGCAGGGGTACCCGTCAGAGCTGCTCCCTATCGTCGGCTCTCATCTTATTAGCAATTGAACCCCTTGCTCAAAAAAATCTAAGAATCTCCTGACATACAAGGCCTAGATAAGGCAAGAACACCTATTAAACCATGTTATTGGCCGAAGATATCCTTTTGACTATGAAAAATCCTGCATCCTCTTTCCCCAGTTTCACTAAGCTTTTTGACTACTTTTCATCCATGTCCGGTCTTCGAAACAATTGCAGCAAGACAGAGGTGCTCCCCATGAATGGCCCCTGTGCTGAACATGCAATATTTAACTCTGGTCTAAATTGGGCCTCCGGTCCCGTCAAATATTTAGGTATTAATGTCTCTCCCAACTTACAGAAGTGGCCCTCTTTGAACTTTAATCCGATACTTAAAAAACTTAAGGATGAATTGGCCAGATGGAAACATCACTTAATGTCTCTTTGGGGTAAAGTATGATGGTCCTTCCCAAAGTACTATATGCCATCTGCAGTTTGCCTCTTAAAATCCCAGACATCATATGGAAGCAATTTTCCTGTGTCATATCGGGCTTTTTGTGGGAGGGTAGCAAGTCACGTCTTTCTTATTCATGGCTGATTGCCCCATGTACAAAAGGTGGATTTCGATCCCCTTGGTTTAAGGGATATTATGTAACCTTCAGCCTCCTCCAAATCTGGATGTGACTGCATGCAGAAAAACTCAGATTCACAGCTTGTTGGCTAGACCTGAAAGAGGACATGTTGGGTGTTCTTCCCCAGAGAATATCCTTTGGGACCCGAAACAAGTATCTAGGGCCACCCCTACTCAGGTATATGCCTCCCAAGCATGGAAGGCTGCTAAGGCTTTTTTAGGCCCCAAGTGGGATATTCCTCTACAATACTGGCCCCTTTGGTTTAATTCTCAGCTAAAAAGAGGGGGTGCACCTCTGCATTGGCCATTGTGGCAACAAGGGGGTCTGAGGAGGCTTGGTGACCTCTTCTCCCCCAATTCTCAGTACCTAGAATCTTTTATCAGCCTTCAGAGAAAGGCCTCCCTTCCTTCTTCGCATGATTGGTGGTACCTCCAACTCTGGCACCTTTTGTCTCATTTTCTTTCCCCCTAGGCTGGATGTCATCTACAAAGCTTTACTGGAAGATTATACCCCTGATACAAGTTGATTAAAATCCCAGTGGGAGAAGATGTTAGGCAATACTCTTTCTGATGAAGAATGGGCCAATGCATATGATGGCTGCAAAGACACTGCAGTACAGTTGATGCAGCTGAAGACCTTACACCTGTGGTACCACCCCCCCAACCTTACACAAAATGCAATTACTGCAAAATCCAAACTGCTGGCGATGTGATAAAGCAAAGGGTACCTGCTCCACCTCCTGTTGGAATGTCCCAAAATCTCAGATTGGTGGAATCAGATATTCTCCCACTTGGAATCGATACTTGAATTAAGGATTCTGAAGGATGACTCTATTAGTGCTGGGCAACAATATGAAACTTCTGACAGAAAGTAAATCCCAGCAGGACTGGTTTATATTTGCCATCACTGAAGCAAAAAGACTTCTCCATAGGTGGCACAAAACTGATATACTAACTTTTGAGGACTGGATAGATGGAATATTTAAACTAGCAAGGTATGAAAGGTTGTCATATCATGGCAGGCAAATTTTGGCATTTCCAGCAAATTTGGCAGCCTTTTTTACTTCATCATGGGCCCTCACTAAACTCAGTGCTGCTTTTAATTGCCCACACACACACACACACCACTTCTTTTTTTGTAATATAATCTTTATTAACATTTTTATAGAAGACAACAAATCTTGTTTCCTTCAAGTCATACATTCTGATTAATGCGAATTCTTATTTCATGAATCCATAGAGTTACAGGAGGTCAGGGGATAAAGTTCCATAAACAGAGGGAGCCCTCTCCTTACACAGATTCTGGAGAGGGCTATACTCAGTCTTGATGAGGAAGAGTAGTACAACATTTTGCTTTCCCCAGTCTACTCCCTTCACCATATTAACCTTAGCAGCTGGAGGTGACGCCGTTCTCAGGTGTGGGCAGTGGGGGGGGGCATATGGACTCAATTGTCCACAAAAGGGGCCTGAGTACTATTTCTCTCCTCTGGCCACAGGTATGGGTAAACATCAGGCTCGGCTAGAGAGCACTTTCTTCGCTCAATGCCCCTATCCAACATTACTTCTACTCCTAGGGCACAAACTCGGGATCTTTCAACATCACATGCATAATCCACCTGTTCCATCTATTGGAACACAGACCTTGTTTACCATTTAGTGTGTGCGTAATCCTTTCCATCCTGTATATTTGTATAACTATGGATTGCCACTCTCCCACAGTAGGGACCTTTTCAGTAAACCACACCCTGGTAATCGCCTTCTTGGCTGCTAACAACAGAATGTCCATCAGATATCAGACATGTCTGTCTCGAACGCCTCCAGGGAGGATGCAAAACAAAAACACTTCTGCAGTTAAGGGGATTGACCCAGAGAATATTTCTTCAAGTTCTGCCTATATATGTCTAATATAGGGGCAAGCTTAGGGCATGTCCAAAAATTGCGCAAGTGATATGCTTCGATGTCCCCATACTGCCTCCGGTACTGTGCTGTGCTAGGTACGTGGATGTGGGCAGTTATCTTTGGAGTTCTAAAAAACCTAATTTGCTTTTTCCGTGAGAACTCCCACCACTGGTGTGAGCTAGTAATTTTGGAGATTGTACTACAGGATAGGGGCCACTACTGAAGTGGAATCTGCAACCCTAGCTCTTCATTCCACCTTAGGAGGATATATTTAGTGGAGTCCCCCTGAGAGTCAAGCAACGCTCCATACAAGACTGAGACCAGATGCTTTGAGTTCTTAGTTTGCAATATTGAGACAATGGTAGAGATAATAGGGGAATATGTATGCGGGCTGCATGCTCCCAAGGGCAGGCTATAGTAGTAATGCCAAATTTGTAGATATCGATAAAAATAATTTTGTCCTATGTGAAACTCCAGCTTGAGTTGCCCATATCATTTGAAAAACTTACCCATCATCAGTTGAAACAAGCGAGTCAAGCTAGACTGCTCCCATCAGTGGAAAGCAGGGTCAGTGAGGGCTGGTATAAAGTGTTCCAAGTGTGCTATAGGGCAGATTAGGCCTAGATAAGGGTTCAGATGCAACATCTTACGTATGTCAAGCCACACTTGGGACTGGTGATGGAACCAGGAGTATGAGGTCTGGGCTAGTCTTAGAGTATAGTCTAGATGGTACAGGGCATCATTTAGCTCTGCCATGGGGTAAACTGCATCTTCTATCTCCCACCACCTGCCACTCATCGCCCACAGATGCCTGTGCAGTATGAATACAAGGTGAGATGCCCAAAAGTGCAGTTTCAGATTGGGTAGAGCCAAGCCGCCCTTTTCCTTTGGGAGAAACAGGGTGACCATTTTTATTCTGGGGCGACGCCCTGCCCAGACGAATCTGGATATAGCTTTGTTCCATTCCTTAAATATTTTGTGTCAACAATAGGGGAATGTTTTGAAATAAGTATAACACCCAGAGGAGCGTAACCATCCTCACCACGTCTACACTCTGAGCCAAAGTTAAGGGCAATAAACTCCACCTTAGGAAATGCTGTTGCATTTGAGTAAAGAAGGGAAGGTAATTGTTCTTAAAGGCAGAGGAAGGGTTCCTGAAGAGATACACACCAAGGTATTTCATTTTATCTAACTCCCATCTAAAGGAACACTGCATTCAGAGGGAGTCTGTGGGTTAAAAATGGAAGGTAAGGGACTCTGTCTTGGATGCATTAAATTTATCCCCCCAGACAGCTCCAGAGTTTTCTATAATTTGGAATACCACTGGCAGTGAGGTGGGAGGGTTTGCTAAATATAGGAGGATGTCATCTGCATATGTAACCCCCCTGCAAATGGGGTTCCCAAAAAGCCTGAATGGTGTCTGATGTTTAAGCCATTTATCTGTGAGTGCTTTTAGAGCCTCTGGTACTGTTTCTTTAAGAGTTGTCTGCCTGCAGACATAATTAATTTGGATGGGGGTCTGTGTATTTTCCTGCTTGAGTCCAGCTCGAGCTACTGCCAAATCGCTCCATTTCTGCCATCGCTAAGTGGGCAGAAGGAGCACTCTTCAAAGATGTAATTGTTTGCTTGTAACCTGTTAGAGTAATAATGAAAATACAGTTTGATTTAACCTGCTTTCTTGTAGCAAGGACAGTGCAGAGTAGCTCCCTCATGTTGGTTCTGAACTGCTGAATTGGACCAATCATGGTGGGGATCCTTTAAAATGGAGCCTGCCCTGGGCAAATCAGAACTTGGACTCTCCTCTGGATCCTGCTGTAAGGGGATTGTATGGGCAGTGACTCTGGGAAATGTAGTTTTGACCTTGGCGCCTTTTTCCACCAACAGGGGGAGTTTACTGTGATTGACAGACAAACCAGCCAACTTTACTGGGAGGAACTCAAAGGAAATGCCCGGCTCTGTCTACTGGAAAGATGAGACCTGTGCTTCTTCAGTGTAAAGTTTAAGCTCAGGAAGCACGTGTAAGGCCCTGAGTTTTCGGGCTGCAGCCTGTGCAAGCACCCGTTTGGACTGAATCCAACCTGTAGGAGAAGAAAGGAGATCTGAAGAGTAGAAACCAGGCTCACCCTGTAGAAGACTGGAGAAATTGCTGAATTGCACTCGGTCTGTCAGGAACTGAATTTGCTGTGTGTTCTCCCGGGTATCGTGCAGTAATTGCAGCTGGGATTGAGAAGCAGCCTGCCTGGTATAGTACTTTCCTTTTACATATAGATGTGTACAGTGCTTGTGGGGAATCGCTTTTCAAATCCCCAGTACAGTTAATTGAGTGCATGAAGCTGGAAGTAAACCCCAGCTTAATCCAGACTACATCTATTTGCTCTAACCTGCAGTGGGGTCCAGTCACAAGGACCTTGTCCACATGGCCTGCTCCTCCTGACAATCCAGGACAATCTGCCTTCCATCCAGTTCCCACCATTGAGTTTGTGAGTACAAAGCAGGGTAGCTCCCTGCCATCTGTGTACCAAATTGCAAGTGTGTCATCTAATTGTTGTTTTTTCATTTCTTTACGAACTGAGCCACCTGGCCTCCGGATTACAATTGGGTATTGTGCAAGTGTTTTTTTCCATCACTGAGCCTCAACCAGCTGCACCAATCCTGGCTAGCCCCCCCCATCCTGGGTACCCAGTGAAAGTGGCAATTTGGGACTCTGAATATGCGCACAGTACTGTGATTATTAATGTGTTTAACCTAATTAACCTGATTTCCTCCTTCCTTATTACAGCTCCTTAAATAAATCAGATCTGTTGGTTTCAGCAAAGTTACATTGGCTGAGGTATTCGTTTATGCCAAAGTATTGTACTGTGGTTTTTGCACTGTATCATCTTGTTTTACAGGGGGTCCCCAGAGTCCAGTCGACAGAGCCAGTCCTGGGGGTAAGTGTACATTGTGAAGATATTCCTAATGCATTGTGTGGGTCACTAGTGGGAAGAAAGGGGGATTACAGTGTCCCAGAGGGCTGTGACCAAGTTAGTTTAACTACTGCAAACCCTGACCTCTGGGTGGAGGCACCCGCCATTGGACCTAGGCCCCTCAACCTGTTAGTAGTTAAGCAGGCAGGGGTAGTAGCCCTTGGGATAGTGCCACCTAGGTGTTACACATATAAAGCTATGCGATGGTCCGCCCCTCCAACCACAATGCCTTCTATGGTAGTTGACTCTCTAATTGCCTGTGCTAGGGGTTCAATGTAAACGGCAAATAACAGTGGGGACCGTGGGCATCCCTGCCAAGTGCCTCTATTCAGGGGAAATTATCTGAGTGGTGCCTGGAAATATTTACACAGGTCTATTTTTGGGGTGGACTGTTCTTAGTTTTAAGTTTTAACTTTAATTTGCCAGGGAGGAACTGTAGCTGGGAGATATTTGCAGTCAGTTAAGGCACTCCCTGGGGTGGATGGTAAGAGTTGTAGGTGATTGTTTCTAGACAGCATAGGTTTGTTGGAGGTTGAGCGCTTCCTAACAAAACCCATCTGGTCCAGGCCTATCAGGGAGGGAAGGATTTTATCCAGCCTGTGTGCCAGAATTGACATTAAGTATTTATAGTCAGTATTTAATACTGAGATAGGCCTATATGACTCACACTGCAAGGGGCTTTTCCCATGTTTCAATATGATGGATATGGCTGTGTATGATCAACTCGGAGGAGGGGGTGTCACCAGTGAAAACTTCATTAAAGACTTTCTGCAGTATGGGGAAAACCTGTTTTCTAGTGGCCTTGTAGAATTCTGCTCCATAACCATCTGGGCCTGGGGACTTCTGATTTTTTGACCCAGTGATTGCGTTCGCCACCTCCCCTGCCATTATTGGGTCCAAGAACTGCTGCTGTTGCTCCTCCGAAAGTGTAGGCAGGGAGAGATTTGTTAAAAATTTGGTAATTTCAGTGGGGTTCGGGTCTCTCTCTGGGGTATATAGCGTCTGGTAGTATGTGGTAAAGGCTGCAGTTATTTCATGAAGGTGGGAGTGGTGTGTACCCCTCACTGGGTGTGTTATGGAAGGAATCATAGAGGTCTATTTCTGTTTTTGGAGCCTATAGGCCAGCAGTCTGGATGCCCTAGGACCTACCTCATAATAGAATTGCTGTATAAATGTCAAGGCTATTTCAGTCTGTTGGAGGCTGAGGGCATCCAGCTCTGCTTTTACTGATTTACGTTGAGGCAAGAAGGAGGTATCCCCTTGCTGATGAGCAATTTCTCAAAAATGTAGGGTATTCTGTAGGCGGTGCTGTTTTTCTTTCTGTGTTTTTGATTGGGCCAAGGTGTACTTAATGAGGTGATCATGGAGGACTACCTTCAGGGTGTCCCATAACAGGGACTGAAAGATTTCCAGACTAGCATTATCTCTAATGATATCCTTTATGGAGACCATCAGAAATTCCTTAAATTGTTCCCCTTTTAGGTAGTATGGGTTAAATCTCCACCAGGTGCTTCGTTGCTCTAACTCAAAGTCCCACTGGCTGATCACCAGGGCATGGTCAGATATGGCTATATCCCCCAGAGTGCACGCACAGAGGGAAGTCAAATACTCACTCTGTGTAGCATAGGTCTATCCTCGAGTATGTGCCATGCACCGCTGAGAAATGGGTGTAACCACGTGCCCTAGGGTGAAGGAATTGCCATGTATCCTCCAAGCCCACCTCTTGGAAGAACCCCTTAAACAGTTTTTGTGCTGGAGGTTGCCTGATGGTAGCCATCCTAGCAGAGTCCAGACTTGGGTTGGGGGTTATGTTGAAGACCCCTGCAAGTAGGAGTTGCCCCCTAGTCATGGTTACTACCTTGTCAAGGAGCATCTTAACAGTAGGGGAGTTTGCACTGGGAGGAAGGCATAAATTTGCTAGGTTTACCTCCTTGCGACTAAGGAGGCCTTGTACAATTATCAACCATCCCTCCGGGTCTGCCCACTGTCCCTTCTGTACAAATGCGGTGTGCCTGGGGACCAGGATGGCCACACCTCTCCTCCTACCACCCTCAAAGGAAGAGAAAAACACCAAGGAGAACCCTAATCAGTTTAGCTTTTCATGTTCTACCCTGGACAAGTGGGTTTCTTGAATGAATACTACGCCCGAGCCTGTCTTTCTAAGGTGCGACAGGATTCTGGTATGCTTAATGGAACTGGAGAGGCCATTCACATTAAGTGAATACAACTGCAAGTTCTTTCTAGACATGTTAGTTCTTAAACCCTCCCCCCAACCCACCACCTCCCAGATAAGACTGTCTGGAATACACACATGGTAATACTGTGATTTGCTTCCTCTACTATAACTATATACATTAAACTTAACATCTAAAACTGTATGCTGCATGCTATATAACAACTGTAGCTTTTGTACAAATGGAATAAACTTCTTATATCCATGGGTGTGAGGGTGGGCTAACCCCACCCTGCCTGTTCTAGTAATTAAAATGGGTACTTCCATAGGTTCAACTCCAAGTGTGGAGTGAACAATCAAGGTAACAACCAAGATTATTAGGGCCTCTATAAAGGAGCCTGAAGACGTTTCTATGTTGGGGAAGGGGATTAGGGAAGTGACGCACCCACCCCATCTCATTAGGACCAGAAGTCTCTTGAAATGGATGGATGCATTACAGCAATACGATTTTATGGTTAGGAGTCTGCAGACCATATAAGGATGGGCTCCAACTGGTCCCAGATTCAGGGGAGTCCTGAGTTGGTTAAGCCAGGCAGTTAAGGAGGACATTAGTGCAAAGTAAATCATGTTGGGCATCCAGAGGTGTTACCCTCAGGCCAAGCAGGTAGATTAACCAGGTATTACCTAGAGAATCCTAAGGGGAGCATCCCCAAGGCACACTCAACCTGCCTACAGGCGTTTCCTGTGGAGGCTCTTTGGAGTACTAAAAAATCTAATTTGTTTTTTCCATGAGAACTCCCACCACTGGTGTGAGCTAGTCATTTTGGAGATTGTTCTACAGGATAGGAGCCACTACTAAAGTAGAATCTGCAACCCTAGCTCTTCATTCCACCTTAGGAGGATATATTCAGTGGAGTCCCCCTGAGAGTCAAGCAACGCTCCATACAAGACTGAGACCAGACTCCACACTTCACCATTCATGGAGGGGGAGGGGTAGTAACCAATCCCAGTAAATACTCCCCGGGGGGTAAAGGTCCAGCCAGGACAAATGCGCTGAGACAGGTCCCTCAGGCAAGGATGCTGTTCCTACCCCAGAGCTCAGAGTGCCGTCCCACCCCCACAGGTTACCAGGCCCAAACAAGACTCCCAGGCAAGATCCCCTGCATCTCTGTTAATTATAGCCTGGAAGAGGAGAAAAATGTATAAAAAAAGAACACTTTTAAAGTCCAGCTCAACCACTCATGTTCTGGGTGGCCCTCTATCATTTCTGCCATGGTGCCCAAGTTAGACTAATTGCTGTAGCCCTTCAGTCCCCTACCTGGCCTAAAGACATCTGAGCTCTTCGCATCTCTCCCCACTACCACACACGCTACACCTCAGGGTGACTCATGCTCCCTGTCCTCCGACCAGCATCAATGTTTGAAAGTATTATTTAGAGAATAGATTACATATTCCATTTGGTACTAGCACTGAGGACAGGACACACATTGCAGGTGGGAAGGGGGGGTCAAGCATAGCATAGTGTGCAAATCACCAAGAGACATCAAAAAACCCAATCCAGGCAACCGAGAGTAGGAAACATTGCAGGCTTACCTGAGCACCAAAAGTTGAGGAATTTCGGTCCAGTATAGTTTGGGGGAAGCCTTTGTGCTGGCACCCAAGGAACAATCTTGCAGTTCAGTCACTATCTTCTGAATGGCGGCCACTCCATCTCAGCCTCTTTGCTCATGAGGTGGCAGTTGCTGCCAAAGTTGCTGGGCCAGCTTTGAGGCCAAGGATTTCAGCTGGTTGGAATGCGGGACCAAGACTGTGATCTGGAGGTTTCTATTTGTTAGTTCGGTAGCCACCTCCGCTGCAGATTTTAAAGTCTTGGGGCCATCTGGGAAATAAATCACCATCTTTAAGGATATGGGGTCTTGAACTTTATCTTCTCTTGGTGCAGTCTCTTCATGATGGGAGCATAAGCTCTGCACCAGGCTACCATTACAGGAGGATAATCATTGTTCACATAAATTTGCTGGGTGTCCTAGAGTATTGACCCCTTCTGCCAGGCTTTATGAAAGATCTGCTCCTTGTCCTGGTAATGCAGGAAGTGCAGTATCATTTCATGGGGCCTTGCTGATGGTGAGGTCAGTCGGGGGCCCAGTGACCAGTGTGCACAGTCAATTTCAAGAACCCTATATTCTGGTAAGTCCAAGGCTTTCTGTAAAAAAGTTTGGAGGAAATGTATCGGGTCCTCACCCTCCACCCACTCTGGAAAACCGGAGAGGTGGAGGTTGTTCCTTCTGTTGCGGTTCTCCGCATCTTCAGCCCAGTCTTGCAGCTCTGTGATGGATTGCTGTAGCTGCACCACGGCTCTCTCCAGCATATCAGTCCTGGAGTCTGATTTTGTCAGCTGCTCCTCCTGGGTGTCAAGCCTTTTTTCTATCTTGGCTATGTCTGTTTGGAGAGCAGCCATGGTGACTCGAGTCCATTTCTAAAGTCCCTTAGCTCCAAAAGTATGAGGATCATCTTCTTGTGGAGGGACTTATTGTCATAGGGCCCTTCTTTGGGCCTGCCACAATGTGAGGAGAGTTGTGAGCAGTTACTGTCAGATGCTCCAGCATCATCATCCAGCGAACTCTCAGGAGATAAAGGTCTGCCACACTGTCCTCTTGGCATCCTACGATTGCTCCTATCAATGCTGCCTGGGTAACATCTGCTATTTTGCTGGTTAGAAACATAGAAACATAGACTTTGATGGCAGATAAGGACCACTTGGCCCACCCAGTCTGCCCATTTCCCTTCCTATTGGATAAGCTGCAGATTCTAGTTAACCAACAGCCTACTTCCTACAACCCCCCACTACAATTGCCTTATGTCTGTCCCATGCATGTTTGAATTTCCCCACTGTTTTAGACCCAACAACCTCCCCAGGAAGGCGGTTCCATGCATCCACCACTCTGTCCGTGAAAAAATTTCCTCACATTACCCCTGAGCTGTCCCCCCTCTATCTTTAAATTGTGCCCCCTTGTTCTTACACATCTCTTTTTCTGAAAGATGCTACCCTCCTGGACTTTGTTGATTCCCTTGAGGTACTTGAAAGTTTCTATCATGTCCCCCCTGTCCCTCCTTTCATCAAGGGTATACATATTAAGCTCTCTCAGTCTCTCTTCATATGGTTTCTGATGCAGACCCTGCACCATTTTAGTTGCCCTCCTCTGGACTGCTTCCATCCTGTCTATGTCCTTGCATAGATGGGGTCTCCAAAACTGCACACAGTATTCCAGATGGGGTCTCACCAACTGTCTGTACAGAGGGATAACCACTTCCCTTTTTCTACTTGTGATGTCCCTTCCTATGCATCCCAGTATCCCCCTGGCTCTCCTTACTGACTTCTCACATTGCTTACCCACCCTTAAGTCATTTTATATGACTACCCCCAGGTCCCTTTCAATTGCTGTTGTTGTTAGTACCTCCCCTGCTATTGTGCACTCTTCTCCTGGGTTTTTGTTTCCCAGGTGCATTACTTTGCACTTCTTTGCATTGAATCTAAGTTGCCATATGTCTGATCATTCCTCTAACCTTGACAAGTCCCTTCTTATTCTTTCTACCCCACCTTGTGTATCAACTCTGTTACAGATCTTTATGTCTTCTGCAAAGAGGCATACCTTTCCCTCCCAGACCCTCTGCAATGTCACCTATAAAGATGTTAAAGAGGACTGGACCCAGTACTGAGCCCTGAGGTACTCCACTAGTAACCCCCCCTTTCTTCAGAATGTGTTCCATTCACTATTACCTTCTGTGTCCTGTTGTGCAGCCAGTTTGCTACCCAAGCTACCACCCTGGAACCCACTCCTAGGCTGGCTAACTTGATTATTAGTCTTTTGTGTGAGACTGTGTCAAATGCCTTGCTAAAGTCCAAGTAGGCCATATCCACAGCCCCTCCCTGGTCTATTACTTTGGTCACCCAGTCAAAGAAATCAAATTAGAATCATCTGACATGACCTTCCTGCTGTAAATCCATGCTGCTTTGGGTCCTGTGCCCTGCTGGCCTCTAGGTACTCAACAATTCTTTCTTTCAGAAGTGATTCCATCATTTTTCCTACCACAGAGGTCAAACTTACAGGTCTGTAGTTTTCTTCTGCCTTCCTCCCACTTTTGTGAAGGGGAGTCACATCTGCCCTCCTCCAGTCCTCAGGTACCACCCCATCCTCCCATGATTTATTAAAAGTGTGGTCAATGGTGTCACTAGGTCCTCCCTAGTTCTTTTAGGATTCTGGGATGAATCCCATCAGGACCATTGCTTTGTCCACCTTGAGTTTTAAGTTCTTTCAGGACTCTTTCTTCTGTAAATGGACTGGTGTCAGCCCCTACCCAGAGTGCTTCTATTGTCTGGTTTAGGTAACTCCTCCTCATCTTCTTTTGTGAATACTGAGCAAAAGTATTCATTCAGTATCTCTGCTTTTCACTGTCTCCCTCTGTCCACCTCCCCTCTCCTTTATTAATCTTCACTATTCCTCCCTTAACCTTTCTATGCTCCCTAATGTGCATATAAAAGGTTTTATCCCCCTTCTTAACTGAGTTGGCTATTTTTTCTTCAGTTTGGGTCTTTGCTATTCTGACTGCCTTCCCCACTTCTTTCTGCTTTAATTGATACAGTTCCCTGTCGTATTCCTTCTGTGATTCCTTATACTTTCTGAATGCAGCCTTTTTCTCCTTAACCTTCCCTGAGACCTCTTTTGAGAACCATAGTGTTTTTTTACTCCACTTTGTTTTCCTTATTTGTCCCACACAAAGGTTTGTTGCCTCTATGATAGTAGTTTTGATTTTTCTCCATTGTTCTTCCACCCCTCCTTTTTGGCCATTTGCTAGTGCATTCCTCAGGTATTCACCCATTTTACCAAAGTCGGCCCTTCTAAAGTCCAGTATCCTTGCTTTTGTATGACTTGTCCCCATGGTTGTGCTTATTGTGAAGCACACTGTGCAGTAGTCACTTGTTCCCAGATGTCTACTGACTTCTAAATTTGTGATCCTCTCTGCACTTGAGAGTACCAGGTCTAGTATTGCTCCCTCCCGAGTGGGTTCCAACACTAGCTTTCTAAGACCTGCCCCCTGCAGGGCATCGAGAATGACCCTGCTCTTGGATGTGGCTGCAGTACATGTCATCCAGTTAACATCTGGCATATTCAGGTCCCCCATCAACAGTATCTCCCCTTTTTCAGCCATTTTGAGAATGTCCTCTATCATTTTCTTGTCCGTTTCCTCCCCTTGAGATGGAGGTCTGTATACAACCCCTGTGCAGATTGTGATGCCATTCTCTGTCTCCAAGGTGACCCAGTGTGCCTCTTGTCCTCCCCCTTTACTTTTTAGTTCTGTAGCTTTGATCCCTTCCCTTATGTATAGAGCTACTCCACCTCCACTTTTACCCTCCCTGTCCCTTCTGTAGACTGTGTACCTCGGTATGTTGACATCCCAGTCATGGTTCTCCATGTACCATGTTTCTGTGACTGCCACAATATCCAATTTTTCATCCTCCATCAGGGCTACTAGCTCAGGAAGCTTGTTTCCCAGACTACGGTCATTGGTACTCACTGCCCTCCATTTAATGTTGGCTTTATCCTTTTCCCCCCCATCCCTGCTCTTATTGCCTTTGTCTGTTTTTCTATTTACCCTGTCCTGCCCTCTGTTGAGCTCTGTACCTCAGTGTTTACCTTACTGCCTGCCATGTTTGTGTGGGGAGGCTTGAAATTTCCTGCCTCTTATCAGCACCTCCCCCCTTGGCTAGTTTAAAAGCTTGCCAAGGAAGCATTTAAACCTGTCACTTAGGAGCTTGGTTCCCTTTGGACAGATGCAGACCATCGTGCCAGTACAGACCTTCATCTCTCCAGGTGTATCCCCAGTCCCCAATGAAGCCAAAGCCCTGTGCTCTACACCAGTTTTGCAACCATTCATTAAACTGCATGGTGTGCAGTACCCTAGCCTCACCCCTGCCATGGACTGGCAGCAACTCTGAGAAGGTAACGTGCTTGCTACCTGTCTGAGGCCCCTCCCCAGTCCCCAGCTCCACAAATTCATCCTGCACTGCACTGATTCCATGCCTAGCTAGGTTATTTGTCCCAAGGTGGACAATGATATCTAGTTCCCTCTCCTGAGATGCTGCTTCTGCAATCATGAGATAGCTGCTTATAATGGTACCGGTATAGACAGAACACTTGATTCAGGCTGCAGCCATTTGGGTGACATCACCAGAAGTCTGCACAAAACTTCTAACTTCTTGCTAAAGGCATTATTTGTTGATTGTTTAGCTAGCTGGTTGATAACGATCTTGAACGTTTGTCACTGAATAGGCTGCTACTCCCCTCCACCTTCCCTCTTTTGTCAGTAGGGCTTACCTGTTTTTCTTGTTAAACTGATTGATATGTCAAGGTAGTATGCATATATTATTAATGTTATGCTGGAGTCTGTCACCATGTTTCTTCCTATACTAGGTTTACTTCTAGTTTAACTAAGCACTGGAATTCTTTTGAAATTGCAAGTAGATCGCCATGGATGATATGTAGCCTGATCCTTCTATGGAAATCAATTCTTGATTAACTTTCTGCAGCTTATTAGTTAGATTATTTACTAGAGGTGTGTTTCTACTGTATGATAAGTTTTGGAATAGAAGCTGGTTATTATACAGTTTTCTATCGTTTATGGTGCCCTTTTGTATCGATTCTCATGTACCTATCTAGATTGTAACTCCAAGGAGTAATAAACACTCTGGCTAGGTTTTGAGATGGTATAGTTGTTTGCAATGATTGTTACATGTTTGAAGATGTCAATAAAATATTAATTATATAAAAAAAAGTTTGTTTCGCATGCTGTGCCCTGTTGAAACTGCATGCAAGGAGCTAAAGTAGGCTGGGCAGAAACTTCCAAAATTACATTACAATGCCATGAACATATCTGTCCAACCAATTAGAGGCATGACAATGCAAGCAAGGCATTTTATTTTATATATCACCCTATTCTCAAGGGCTCAGCACTGTACAAATCAAACCAGAAAACAAAACATTTCTCAAGGTACAGCATAAATTATATATGCAGGAAAAAAAATAGCAATAAATATAACACTGAGATAGTAACCTAGTTAACATTCTAGATTAAATGCCTCTACTTATTCTGCATGGTGGCAGAATGGGTAGAGGCCCCCAGGGAATAACTCTGCTGGGGACCAATTACCCATGGTTTACACCAGCTGTGGGGGATTCCAGAATGCTGCCAGCTGAGCAGCTTTGTTGACATAACGTCAGGGCAAGGGATGGTAGGATCAACCAGATAAAGTTAATCTGTATTGCAGCTATATAAGAAAAAATATATGTTTTATGCACAGCAAGTGCAAATCAGGAGCAATTCCACACATTAGGTGTGGTGCTTTGATGACAGACATTCCCCTTTAACCTAAAATGCATCACTTCTTCACATTTGCTAGGCTTTCAAATTGAATTCCAGTTTGATTTGGAAGAAATGCACTGACAAGTTTAAAATCCATGCAAGTAAATTTAGTTCCATATAGAAGTTGTTTAAGTAGCTTTGTAGCAGCACAAAAAACTCCAGTTGTGGCAGGCTTTGCCATAAAGACTACAAAAACATTAAGTCACTATTGCAACAGACCCTGTGCTCTGGTACTGGGCAAAAAGCAGTGGCGTCATGCTCATAGGGCCTGAGGTCAGCCACCCCAAAATCATTGATCAAACATTAAAAATTACATATATTTTTTTTATTTTATTTTCCACTAATCTGAAGGTCCAAAACAATATCGCTTTTTTTGAAGTCATTTGTGGTGGGGGTGGGGATCTGCTTACTCAACTATGACTTCAAAAAAAGCATATATGCTAGCTGGCTGCAGTTTTAAAAGTGATGGGTGGACCGTAAAATTGTTTCCATGGATAACTTCTCCCATTTGTGCTGTCAGTCTGCCTGTCAACTGACACAGCATCGACGATGTGCCGCATGGCAAAGTGTGCATTTTCTGGTGCTATTTCCACTGTGCGCATGAGGAGTACAGACAGAATGAGGAACAACTCATTGGTTAGTACTCCATTCAAGTAAGAAGGCTGAGATATTTTTTTACGTGGCTGCTACAAGAGAGGCCAAGGGAGTCTCCCTCTCAGAGACTGAGGTGAGCGGACAAGATTGAAACCTGGGCTCCAGATACTGTATGCCTACTGTTTACTTGTATGTTTAGTAGTTTACAGTTACTGTGCTTACCCTTGCTACCTATTATTTCTTCTCTGTGCCCCTCCATAAGAGGAGAATGAGTTAAGATGCCTACATCGTTGTACATATAATAATGTAGTATTCAGATTTGTGACTCCGAGCAGTGGCAGTTTATTGTAATTATGCATTACTATGTTTACCTAGCTGGAGATGAAAGTATTTATTTGATGTTGCCAGATCTTGAAAGTGGGATGTAGAGATGGAACACTTAATAAACGCAGATTTCTGGTGTGTCTCTTACTTTTTGGGGGTAATCTACTGAATTCGAGCAGGGGCTCTTTTTCTTAAGATGGCCTTGGCTGCAAGTCTGGGAGATGGAGATTTGTGCTTTATGCTCCTTTCTGAGCTATGCTCTACACTTAACACTCCTCACTCCATCTCACAAGGGCATACTTTCCTACTCGATTGTTTCAGTTTGACATCATCTAAAACCTTGCTTGCTGAATCTTTAAGAACTTCTGGTAATTGAGGATTTGTTCTTGTTCATGTTTTATACGCCGATGTCATAGTTTAAATCTTCTTCACCAGATCCCTGTCACAGTATTAACATGGTTAGATCAAATGTTATAATGGTTGTTGTTTACAAATTAATCAAAGTCTCATAGGAGTTTCTGAGTACTGCATCTATCACATTTCTGGATCCGATTATTTAATTATTTGGGTTCATGGGCTCAGAAAGTCATACTTATTGTAACTTGTATGCCCTGTGACTTAGTAGACCATGTACTATGCTCTGGGACTTTGTGGACAATATTTATCATTATAGTCCATGATCATGACTGATAATCACATTTCAATATCATCTGTTGAAGTACAATGGTACTAATGGAATTCCCCTCACATGAGTATCTCAGGATGTCAAATAATGCACTCCGTTATTTTGTTGTTTTCTCAAATATATATTTTGTACTCTGAGGTAGCATAGTGGATAAAAATAAAGTTTAAACAATTGAAAAGGGGCACAAGAGGGGCAGTGATGGCAGGCACAGAGAGGATTTATTTTTTATTTGAAAATTGGTACCTGGGAGAGGCACACTGAGCCAATGCTTGTTTCCAAGTGCGACCTGGTGGAAGGGGAAGAGGAGTAGAATAATACAGCGTACACAGTATCAAAGTGACAGTATAGGGCAAAGTGCGAAAAGCAATACGGTAACAATGAAAGGAGCCAAACTGTGGTACAGTGAACAGCACTGATGTGCAGTAAAGTGTTGGTGTAGGCTTTTTTTTTCCAAGTTATGTTAGTTTCTGTTTTTAACCATGTGTAAAGTATATCCTACATATGCAGTGTAAATGAAAAGGTGCCACATTGCTAGTACTCGAAGCAGGCTGTAGTTGCACTTTGCAGGTCAGTCATGTA
Source organism: Neoceratodus forsteri (assembly GCA_016271365.2). Lineage (NCBI taxonomy): Eukaryota > Metazoa > Chordata > Ceratodontiformes > Ceratodontidae > Neoceratodus > Neoceratodus forsteri. The sequence goes on along the minus strand of CM057451.1, from coordinate 368,676,934 downwards.
TTGGAGCTGACTTAGAGGGGCAGTGCAACACCCCACTGAAATCTCCAGGCAGCTTTCACTTTAGTGCAAGTGACTCCTGCTGGTTCGTATACAGTATATTAGCCTTCCCCCCACCTCCCAAAAAAACAAAAGAAAGGTTGGCTCTTGTTCAGAGGTTATGGGGGTGGTTATTGACTGGGGTAGGTTATTTCCTCCACCCAACCCCCACCCCAGGGTTGTCAGTCAGTGGGTTGTATTTATTGTCATTTGTCTGTCTCTATTTGGAGGGTTTGCGAGAGGATGTCACTCATCTGGGTTTGGTGTTACCACCCCAGTCATTTGTCAGTGGTAGAGGGTTATTAGTAAATGTATTAATTTGTTGTTATTACTAGGAATGCTCTGTTTTAAGAAGCCAAAAGTAGTACAGCACACTTTAGCCCGTTGCAGGATAAATCCAGGTCCAAACGTATAGGTGCAGGTAAACTAAATTATTTATTGTATCCAAAGAAATAACACGGACCAACAGGCAGAACAGAAAACAAAGCGCTGAACGTGCCGCAGCGCTTCGACTCGTCAATGAGTCTTCATTCTTAAGAACCTGCTGGATGTGGGGTGCTCTTGAATGGAGTGTAATTTTTTTTTACTTGGAGTGGGTTATTCCCCCAGGGCAGTAGGGATTTTACTAATAATATTATTTTTTTTATTATGGTTGCTCTATTTAGAGAGCCTGCAGGAAGTGGTGTGCTCTTAAATGGAGTGGTATTTATTGGAGAAGCTAACCCTGTCTCCCTTTGAACCAATCACGACCTGAGATTTACGTTTTCTCTTATGGAAAACATTGTTTTTAGATGCCATTACATCTGCTTGAAGAATTTCAGAGCTCCGGGCCCTCCGGTCCCCAGGAGCCTTATTTGATTTTGCACAAAGATAGTGTATATTTGCACTCACACTCTATAAGTTTCTGCCCAAGGTGGTATCTGAGTTTACCCTCAATCAGCCTATCCACCTTCCAGTTTATTTTCCTGAGTATGTCAGTTAAAGGGAAGCACTACTCATTGCGTTAGATGTGTGCAGATCATTGAAGTATTACCTACTTTGGATCAAAGAGTCAATTACGTCGAAGAAGTTGTTTGTTTCATTCATAGAGAGTGTTTCTGTTTCCAAACAATGTTTATCCACATGGTTGGCAAATTGCTTTGTGTTCTGCTACTACAAGTATGGCAAGGATCTTCCTGGTACTGTCAAAGTTCATTCCACCAGAGGCATGGCTACCTCTTTGGCTTGTTTCCAAGGGGTCTCAGCTGATGACATCTTTGTGGCTGCCACCTGTGGTACAGGCCACACTTTCACCAAGCACTGCAGACTGGACAGTGCCTCTAGGGCCCATGCAAGATTTGGCAAGGCTGTGTTGCAGGGCCTCCTGACTATTCAAATGGTGCATTTCTGTCTTTTAGCAGGTAGTGAATCAGCTAGGAATGGACTATAGCTAACTGAGTCATTGTATGGTAAAAGATACCAAAATGCACCATTTTCGTTCAATTTTTTTTAAAATGTCTTCAAAAATATAAAAGGTCACAGTCTACAGACTGAACAAAGACAGAAAAAATGTATAACTGCTCTATTATTATGATGACATTTAGCATGTTAGGGAACTGATCTGCTAAAAGTCACCAAAATGCACCATTTGACTTCAATTTTTAAAACTTTTCCCACGGGAGCATGACCCTGAAACTCCCTGGAGAGGTTGGGATTTTGTGCCCCTCAAAAATTTCTGATTGCATGATGCCCCTGGCAAACAGGAAGGAAAATGAAAGCAAATGACCTAAAGTGCTATCAGCTGTTGCATCAAACTAAGACAATCCACAATATTCTGACGTGATGGGGACACAAAACTTGCTTTTCCTGTTTCAAAATAACTTGAAATGAGAGCATGTGTGTAGTCTTACTAGCCTTCTAAATCTGCAACAAAAATCAGCATCAGATAGAGGGAATATCAATCAATCAAATCTTTATTTATCTAGGCGAACACCATTGAGCATAGCTCATTTACAAGATGGACCTAGTTAGCACAGGAACACAGGATATATAATATATGAACAGTCACAACATAACACCTCAGTAATATTATACAATACAGAGATACAATAGTTAAACGTAGTCATAAGTGGAGAACAGTTTGGAAACAGTGGTTCAGTTCCTTTGTGGTGTATAATGAGTCTAGTAACAGTAGCTGGAAGTACTAACAAGGACAATTGTTAGGTAATAGTATATTACATACAGTGCCATAAGTAACAAGACAGACAGTGAGTTAAAAAAAGAAAAAACAAACAGTGTAGAAGGGGGGTGTGGTAGGTGAGGCGAGATAGGATACAGGCAGTGTGGTAGGAGATAGACGAGGGACAGATGAAGCCTCGGAGAGGACACAGGGCAGGAGGGCGGGGAGCACAATTAGGTATTAGAGAAATGTGAAGGAGAGGCCAAATGAATAAAATGCACAAAAAGCATCATTTGTTGTCCATAGTGTAAAAATACATGCCTCACATTACCCCTCGATTAGTTGGCATGTGCGTTACGTTGTAACAGCAAAACCGGTTATGGGGTAATATGAGGACACCATTTTTAATTTTGTACATGGGCACTTTAAGGTATGTATTGCTTTTTGTGCATTTTATTCCCGTGTCTAGTTCTGATTTTTGTTGCTAATTACATGTTTTCTCTGGCCCAGACACTTTTTGCTGTTGGAGCCGTAAGTTTGTTTCTCTGCTAGCCTTCTAAATCCCCTAATGTATTGTTTTTTTTGTTCACTTTAAAGTAATCTTGTTTTGTTCCCCTGGGCACCTCTAGCTGGGATCTCCTTAAGACAATGCCAGCACAGCTGACCCAGTGGCACAGCTGTAATGCTACCATGTGCCACGCCAGTGACATGGGATTGGGAGCGATCTCTGGTTGCTGGGGGCTGGCTGGGAGGAGGACAGGATAGAGCTTTGGATGTACTGCACTCCTCTCCTGGGGAGGGAGGGTTTCTGGCTCTGCCACATGACTGCCACCAGGTGGAGGCCTGCTAGTAGGATGATTAGGGAGTACCATGAAAGGAGGGTGCCGTGGGACTTCTACAGTGTGCATGCCACCACACGCACATGCCAATGTGCATGCCTCAGCAATAGGGAGGGAAAAAATCAAGGTGGAAGAAACCATGGGGAAAGGCTCATGAAACCCTGCCCTTGTAGTCTTGGCCCCCCTCTACCACCTAGCCAGGGGCGATTTGGATATGTGTGTTCTCTGGAGGGGAGGATGACCTTCCCCTCACTTGCCCCACTGCAAGAGGTGGGGGATCTGCAGGGGAACTGGCCCTTGGCTGGAGGAGGTCAGAGATAGCTGTGACGCATGGGGACAGGGCTGACAGCCTCCCATCCTGCATCATCGGATGATAAAATCTTTTGTGAAAAAAAAAAGACAATGCCAGCACCAACATCCTGTCCGTAAAGGTTCCTCCTTACCTGGAGTTCCAGGGGCTCTCAACCACCAGTGACACACAGCTGCAGGGCCTGCCTTCTGTGCCTTGGCAGCTTAATCCCATAGATGCAGCCATCCATGGTAGAGGTGAAGCTTGGAAGTAATCCTGGAGCCATTAGGGGAGAACCTGATGATGGACATGGTCAGGGGTGGGCAGGGTATCACCAGCCCAGCCAAAAGCCATCTTCCTCCCTTATCTCCTTCCCTGGAGATGCTGCAATGCAAAGATGTACACAGGTGCACAGCTGCCCATGTGCAGTCAGCACTGGCAGCATTGCATTCCATTCCATTCCTTTACCCTGCCCTGTTCCATGCTGAGCTGCCACCCGGCATTCACTGGGTGGAAGTCAAGTGATGGAACACGTGACCCTTTCTCCCCTGATGGAGGAGAGCAGTCCTTAGGATGCTCAATCTTTTTCCCCCCTGGTTAACCCCTGATTACTCAAGCTCATTTCCAAACTCAGGTTGTCAGTGTAGCATGGGGTAGTATTACTGCTGCACTACTGGGACAATCTTCTTCCTCCATTCTTAAACAGCAAATCTGCACTTCAGCATGTAATTTCATAAATATGATGTTTCAGCTCTTACAGTTACTAGAGAATAGTTTTTTTTTACTGTTCAATGTTCCTTTCCAAGGTGTACAGCACATCTTGGTAGTCTATCCAGAACATTTGTTTAAAAAATATAAGCCTTTCCCCAGGTAACCTCAAAATGCATTTATGTATGACATCATAGTACACACCATGACAAAAGACCATGATGTCACAAACTGCAATTGAGATGTAAGCAGAGAAGAGTCAGATAAATTTTGAGAGACTCCAATACATACGTGATTGCACTCCATGACTGTCAGATGGCGTCTGGCCGAGGAGGTGAGAGGAAGGATATGCTGGTCACCGATGTTATGGACCATTTCAACTGAGGTATGAAGGGGTGCAGGGATCCATGGAGGTTGGGGGGTTTCTGAATGGTTTAGGGGTGGGGGACCACTATACTACAAGGGATTACTGTTCTGCATATGGATGGGTGACAAGGGGTGGGGGTTTGGGGGGACCACTACACCATCAGGGATTGCTATTCTACATATGGATGGGTGGTCAGGGAGTGGGGGGACCACTACACCATCAGGGATTACTGTTCTACATATGGATGGGTGATCAGGGAGTGGGGGGCCCACTACACCATCAGGGATTACTGTTCTACATATAGATGGATGATTAGGGGGTGGGTGGATCCACTATACCACCAAGGAGGGATGTTTGACGGCAATGTGGGCACTGATGGGCTGCTGTGCCACATGTAATGAGCAAATAATGGGCATGCAGATGCCCTCTTGCATGCCCTGTAAGCTCATGTGCATACTTTGGCTGAATATTGCCCACTGGAAACCTGGCACTATCCCATTTCGGGCAGCACTATCTCCTGAGGGCCATATGCAGCCTTGGTCTATGTCAGCACAGTGCAGATTCACTTAGCACTGCGCCGACATGGCCCAATATTCAGTTGGTTAGCACTGCTCTGTTAGTGACCACTAACTGTCAGAACATCACTCAGAGTTGATCATGCACAATAATAAGCGCAGCACTAATGACCCCGCTGCAACTGCACCCAGCCCTGAATATGGGGTCCTAGCTTTTTAAGGTCAGAAGGGATTCTAGGTCCATTAAGTCTTTCCACTGCTTCATAAGAAGGAACCAGCAAGTATGCTGTGCAAATGTACTTATTTATAGTTATTCCCCACCCTACTACCCAGGGTACCCTGTGAGAAAATTAATTGGTTTTAACAAATAGACGTTGGCTTTAGTGGGGCTACTAGCTGTGTTATAATAAGTGGTATACCTGTTCCACTGTGCCTGTATTATGTACTGCATGTCTTTTTCTAGATGCCCTTTCCTTAGCCCATTTCTATACTCTCTTATTTAGTGATCCAACATTTTTGTGCATTGTGTGATGTGTGTCCGATGGTGGCATCAACCTGCAGTTATCTTAACCGGATTCACAACACTGAAGTATTCTCCACTTTGTGGTGAGAAAGAAATAATGTGAGTTGCCTTCTCTTTCTTTGTAATCTGTAGGTCCAAGAATGAGACAGTACAGGAATCACACTGTAGAGAAAACTTTAGTTTGAATTACTACTTTCCAAGTATTTTACAAAGGCCTGTAGTTCCTCCAGCATACCACACCACACTATTAAAATGTCATCTATAAAATGATGCCAGATATCAATCATATCGAGAAAAGGATTGTTCTCGCTGTCATACACTGTTGTTTTTTCCCATAAGCCCAAACAGAGATTGGCATAATTGGGGGTGAAAGTTGCCCCCATGGCCATTCCCTTAAGCTGCAGATAGTACATGTCCTGAAAAAGGAAGTAATTTCTAGTGAGAACATGTTCTGCACATTCAAGAAGAAAGTTTCTCTTGTGCGGGTCAATACTGTTGTCCAGTTCAACCAACAATAGCTCAGGGCATTTAGGCCACCTTCATGTGGTATGTTGGTGTATAGGGGCACAATGTCCATTGACACCAAGTACCAGTGAGCTTCAATCTGCATGTCTCCCAGGTCCTCCAATATTTGTGTGGTATCACATATGTAAGAAGGCAGAGAGGTCACATAGTCCCTGATATATTCATCTACATATCTGGAAAGCAGCTAGACTTGTCACCCTATACCTGTCACAGTAAGTAAACCTGGGTGATTACGCAAATCTTTATGAACCTTCTGGAGTACATAAATCGTGGCTCATACAGGGCAATCAACAGTGAGAAACAATACCTAGGATGTACTGACTGGACCAGGGTGCTTGAAGCCTCTGACCCCTCAGTGGCAGCCTCCTGCTTCATACATTCCTTTGGTGTTCTCCAAGACAGACACACCCCCAGGGTCACCCGGAGGGTGAGGGGAACAGCCACCTTCTGGCTGAATGGTGACTTACTTGCCCAGATGCGGGAGAGAGACAAATGCTGGGCAAGTACTAAGGGTTCCAGAGATCCTGCTAATCTCCTGAGATATCGGCAACTCAGGAATTGGTGTAAAAAAGCCATTAGGGCTGCCAAAAGTAACTTCTGTAAATCGGCACTACTTAGCTCTGTCAGAGATCCTAGGAGGTTCTGGAGGAACATTAAATCCCTAGTCAGTGGGCCTCTCACTCCAGGTGTCGTGGACATGATTATTGATGGAATCTCGTGCAATAATCCCCACTGTAAGCTGACCACCTCAATCTCCACTTCTCCGACCTTTCGGCCTCACCTCTCATTTCCCGACCGATGAAATTGGCTCGGCTTATATCCCTCTGATGCAGGTGAACATCCTCCTCAGAGAGTATTTAATCTTAAGGCCGGGTCTGTCCTGATGTTCGGAACCGCTGGCTGCCCTCTCCAGCACTCCAGTGCAGGGCACGACAACCTTGAGCCCAGGCTTCTCAAGCTGGGAGCAGCTTACATTGCCCTCTGATTGCCCATATCTTTAACCTATCCCTTAGCTCGGGGATAATCCCTGACATCTGGAAGGAGGCAAGGATAGTCCCTGTTCTGAAGCAGGGAAATCCCAAACTCCCTGACAACTATTGCCCTATTGCTATTCTCCCATCCCTTGGTAAACTCCTGGAAAAGGTTGTGGCGGAGCAACTCTCAGAGTAAGTGGATACCCATGAGCTGCTTTCTGGGGCCCAACATGGTTTCCGGAAGGATCATAGTACCACTACTGCCCTGATTACTGTAACCTCTAGTATTAGATCTGCCATGGATCAGGGCAAACTGTCAGGTGCTATATTTATTGACTTGTCAAAAGCTTTTGACCTTGTCAACCATGACCTACTGGGGGAGCAGCTCAGGGCTCTCGGGTTCTCTCCACATGCCATGAGTTGGATGATGGGCTACCTAATGGGTAAAAGCAGCGCACCTGCTTTAACAAGGTCCTCTCGGAGCCTAGGGCTGTGACCATGGGAGTTCCCCAGGGATCGGTACTTGGACCTCTCTATTCTCACTTTTTATTAATCAACTCCACAGGTGACCTCTAGTTTGCCAAGTCACGCTTTATGCAGATGACCTCGTGCTAGTGGCCCATGCTCGTAATGCTGCTGACCTTAACCAGTGCCTATCTGAAGACTTCAGCAGAGTCTCGGCCTGGATTACCAACCATAGACTGGTACTGAATCCTAACAAAACTCAGGCCATGCTCTTTGGTTCCACGCCAAGTTAAAAGCCCCATCAGCTATGCTCAAAATAGCTTGTGATGGAGGCCCCTGTTGCCAACAGCGAGCTCAATTAAATATCTTGGGGTCACCCTCGACCCACAACTTGATATGGGAAGCCATATCCAAAACATCTGCAGAGCCACCAGGTGTAAGCCTGGCCTTGCCTACAGGGCCAAATACAACCTGACTCCGGGCGCGAGGCTGGCACTTGCGAGGGGAGTGCTTCTCCCCTCCCTTAGTTATGGATACCACCTATTTGCCAGGTCACCTCAAAACCATCTTAATCGGTGGAACACGGCATATAATGATATCTGTCAGTTTGCACTTGCTGCTCCCAAACTCACCCACCGATGTGAGCTCTATGACAAACTCAACTGGCTCCCCCCTGCGGAATTCCTGATCCTTGGTGTAGGAAACTTCACCAGGAAAGTGCTTGCCACGGGCATACCATCGGGACTGGCGCATCTCCTCCCAAAACTGGACGCCATCTCCTAACAGCTCAGGTCACAGACCACCGAGTTGCTTAAAGTTCCCCCTACTCGGACCCTTATGGGGGATCGTGACTTTGCCGCTTTTGTGCCTAGGCTCTGGAACTCCATTCCGGACTCTGTTCGCTCTGCCCCTTCCCATGGGACCTTTCGCTCCTCCCTGTGGTCCCACCTAAAACAAACAACAAGATGTGACTGCTCCTAGTCTCTGTAATGTAATACTCTGCAGTCCACTATTGTCCACTCTGAGTCCATGATGGTCTATGAAATATATATTCAGTGATTCTAATGTCTATCTATGTCCTGTAACAATCTGTACTATGTGTGGCAGTATCTCTGCCCTTATACAAGCGTGGTTATAGCTGTTTTTTACTGTATCATGCTGTTTTGCCAATGTTGCCATGTATGTTTTGTGCTCTCCCGGGTCGTTCCTGAAAATAGGCATACTACTTGCCTAGTGTACTTACCCGGTAAACAAAAGCTAAATAAATAAATACATCTTCATGGTCAATTATACCATCTGATTCTAATTCAAACAGGAAAGCATCCACATCTGTTTTGAATTTAGCTGCAGTGTCAAGGGTCAGTAGTTGATAAAATTTCACACTGTCAAGTTGTCTCTTGATTTCATTAATGTATGTATATGCGAACATCACCAGCACTGACCCTCCTTTGTCTGCAGATTTAATTGTCAAATCTGTATTGTTCTCCAGGCTTTTTAAAGCCTCTGCCTCTCTTGATGAAATGTTGACATAAGATGGCCTACTTTCTTGTTCCAGGAGTAACTTAAATTGTTTCTCACATGACTTTTCAAAAACCCTTATAGATTCATTATAGGGGGGCATAAAAGTGGACTGTGGTTTAAATTTTCTTACCTCAGTTACCAATGTTGCAGTCTCTTCTCCCTGTAGAGCTTCTGTTCTTCGGTCCTGGCCCATCTTTGCTTTTTCAAAAAACACCAACAGATTGAGATTTCTGGTGAATCTGTGTAGATCTACATGCAAATCCAAAAGCTTTAGTATCCAAGGTAAGTATTAATGATAACCCTTTCTGTAATACTCTTAGCTGGCCCTTGCTTAGTTCTAATGGGAGATGTTAATCACAATATTTTCTTCTCCTATAACTGCTAGCCTCTCCTGCCCTGGTTTCTTGTGTTTATGCCCCCTTCTCCTCGTTCAACAGGTTTATTGTATGTTGGATGCTCTTGACCATGTCTCCTCAAGGTGTGCTGCTCCTGTGCTGGTTCCTGAAACTGGACTGTCCTCCGGAGGTCTAATTGCTAGGATTCCTCCTCTAAAAAAGGATCCTCTGGTTCTCATTCACTATTAAAGGTGTTATAATTAGAAACTTTTCTCCTATTATGGACCTCTGTTGAGACGCTGCTCGGTTCCCACCTCTATAGTGGTTGCAGTTGCCAGTAGACTGTTTGCGATGCTTATTCCAGTCCCACACCCTATTGTTTAAGTAATCTTGTCTATTACTCTTAAACTTGGTAAGTTTAGTCGTTTTAATCTTATTTTCTTCCCTATGGATTGTCTCTTTAAGTTTTTTTCTTGAACATGTTAAACTTGGGATGTTCTTTAAATGTAGAGACTACATCTTGTTTTTTAGTAATATCCAGCGTCACTTCCTCATGTTGTGCTTCATAGTCTCTTATGATTGTTTTCATTAATGTATCCATTCCAATCTGTAGAGATGTGTGCCAATCTGTCATGAATGCCTCCCACTCCCAACCGAATCCATGTTTATTAGTCAATTTGAGGCCCCTCGTCGAACGGCCAACTTTCAAGTAGGCCACAAGGGTCTCTTTACCCCAGTAATGTCTACGGCCTCTCAGCAACGGTCTCTCCAGCTCCAAAAATGCCCCTTTATATCCAAGCCCTCCGATGTGGGTCTCGTCCCTGTATTCATTTCACTGACCTTTGCACCAGGAGTAGTCATAGTGTCCTTAAATAGGTTCTCCTCCCCTGTTGTAGTACATACATAGGCAGCAAATGAGCCTGTAGCATCTCCAATATGGATATTATCAAACCCATGGAAAGTCATTCCCACTCTATATTTTCAAAACGTGGTTGTAGTCTGACAAATAATGAGCTGTCCATCTGTTACTCTAGCATACATTTCCAGTGCCGAACTCCCATTGTCAATATGCTCACTCCCTATTGCCAAACAAAAGGTGGGTTGAATAATCCTGTGGTTTGTGGAGAAATGCTCAAATTCAAGCCAGCAGCGAGCACGTAAAAAAGTTAAACAGTACAAGCGCTCAATACAGCTCTGCTACTCACAGACGTGTGACAGATACTCGTAACAGAAGGGACAGTAAATAACCACACCCCTCAACTGGAATTCACAATTATGAGCTTTATTAAATGATTTTAAAACATATCACCATGTTGAAAGGAAATCAGGCTAGCCACTGAACAAACCCCAACCGGTTTCATACATCAGTAAGTCATTGGGGGGATGAGTTTCAGGCACTAGTTGCAGGTTTAAAATGGCAGAGCTTAAAGTAACAGTGCTCAATGCATGTTTCATATGTGTAATGATCACCGAGGAGGGCATGGCCCCTTGAGGCTGCAAAGGATGGTACTGCTTCCCTAGTGAAAAGTAAGACGGAGGCAGGATTGATAAAATGGGAGCCAGTTGTGGTACCAGCTGGGGGGCCAGCACTCCCATCATCAAAGGAACAGCCAAGGGTAACAATGAGGGCAATCAAGCACCCAGAAGAGAGTGGCTGTTGCTGGCCAGCAAAGGCCCAACACCACCACCTGTGTGCACCCCTTGAGGAGGAAGGGGGGGCTTTCAGCAAGGGCAGATGCATCAGAGGGAAAAGAGGAAGAAGCCCCAATGATGAGGGCCTGGGGTCAGAGGATCCCATGGGTCACAGTACCAATGTCCCCCCCTCCTGATTCCTACAGGGTGAGGGAGGCAGTAGGAATCATAGGTGGGAGGCCAGATAGTCCCATTGATGAGAACCACCACTGGACTGACTAGCAGAGAGTGCTGCCAGCACCATCCTAGTAGTTAAGAGGGCTAGAGAGGCAGAGGGGGTCATCGCTGACCCCAACTATGACCCCGAGGTGGACGGCACAGGACACAGTGACTAAGACCGCTCATGGGAGGAGGTGTCATCCTTGTCCCAATGGTGGTGCTTCCCCAGCGACAACTTATCTCGGGCCTTTGTGGGTTGGGAGCCTGAGGACGGAGCCAGGGAAGCAGAGGGGTCTTGAGCCTGAAGCTCCTTTTCTAGAAGGGTGACCTTCCACTCCATCAAAAATGACTATAACTCTTTTAAACATCAACTGTGAGTGGCCTTGTTGAACTCACTGCAGATGTTACAGGCCTGAATGTTGTGAGTGGCACCCAGGCAATGAACACAGGTGTTGTAGAAGTCTTTGTTGAAGATCTTCTGTTCACACCAACAGCAAAGAAATAGAGATGTCAGAACAACAGGCTAGAGTATTATTTAATTATAAGCACTTAGCTCAGCCTCCAGCCCAGCGTCATAAACCATGCAAACCATATAAAACAGTGTAAGACTGGCTCAGATCCTTACTTCACAACCTATTGCATATAAAAGTTCTGATAACTATGAAATAACTTTTCTGTGACACTCTTGGAATTATATAAATATAGCTTGAATTATCTCTATACAATACACACTAATAACTAGGAACAGTATATGGCATAAATATCAAGTCCAATAAATATTACACAAAGCCAAAATAACACAAAGCAGTGACTTAAAAAATTAACAAGAAACAAAAGTAAACAGACACAATATGAAGTCTTAATAAGCATTTGAAAATAGCAAATTTGTTCATGCACAGACCCTTAAAGGCTCTTTGCATAAATATTTTAGATTGTTTCTTTGTATATAAAAACTTGTTCAAGTACTTCTTTGCATGCAAAATGTTTAGATGGCTTCTTTATATACCCATATTCTAATATTTAAGAAATGATTTCCCTCATGCAACCCCTGGCTAAGTTAAACAAAAATATTGTGAAAATATAGAAGTGAATACTCGCTATACAATACACGCAGGGAACACCAGGGCCACCACCTCTGCCTCAGAGGTTGTCAAGAAGAAGCAGAGGTTGGACCACAGTGGGCTCAGGGAGGGGGAGGGTGGTGGAACAGAGGCACACCCATTCAGACATACGACTCCACAATCCATACACCATTCTGGTGGAGCATAGTTCCCCTATGGAGGCACACACGGTGGAGACTGAGGTTGCTGGCAACCATCACAATGGAGGCCCACAGGAAGGTGGCACAGGACACAGTAGGGAAAGCAAGCCTCTCCTGGTGGGAGACTCAATTATCAGGGGATAGAACTGGGGGGCAAGGGAAAGTGAAGTAAGGTTCCTGCCTGGCGCCGTGGCTTGGAGGGACAGGAAGTGGATTATAAGAATCACGACAGCAGCTGCACAGGAGACAGTGCTGGATGTCATTGTCCACCTAGGGACAAATGATTTGGCCACGCATGGGATTACAGCAGTGCAGGAGGAGTTTGTGGAGTTGGGGGAGGTCTTAGACAAGTAGCTCATACAGTATCCTTCTTGGAGGTGCTGCCTGTCTATGGCATGGGTGAGGTGAGGGTACTCTGCACCATGCAATTCAGTGAATGGTTGAAAAACTGGTGTAGAGCACAAGGTTTTTGGCTTCATTGGGGACTGGGGTTCCACCTGGAGGGATACCCACCTATACTGGCATGATGGTCTGCATCTGTCCAGGAAAGGAACCAGTCTCCTCAGTGACTAGTTTAAATGCTTCATTGGCAAGCTTTAAAACTAGCCAAGGGGGTAAGGCACTGATAAGCACCAGGGAATTCCCAGCCTCCTCCTCCCAAACAGGGTACTAAATGAGGTACAGACCAAGGCAGAAAGGTCAGTAGGGAGCAGGACTGGGGTAAATGGAGAAAGCAAAGTCAGTAAGGGCAGGGATGGGGCAAAAAGAGGTAAAGACATCAAAAAATGAAGAATAATGAGTATAAATGCCCACAGTCTGGGTAACAAGCTTCCTGAACTAGTGGCCTTGATGGAAGAGGAACACCTGGATATCGTGGCAGTCACAGAAACATGGTACACACAGAACCATGATTGGGATATAAACATACCAGGATATACTATCTACAGGAGGGACAGGGAGGGTAAAAGAGGAGGAGGAGGAATAGCTCTCTACATTAGGGAAGAAATCAAAGCAACAGAACAAAAGGGTAAACAGGGAGGAGAGGAAGCACTGTGGGTCAACTTGGAGACAGGCAATGGCACCACAATCCGCATAGGGGTTGTATACAGACCCCCATCTCAGGGGGAGGAAATGTACAAGGAAATGATAGAAGGTATCCTTAGAATGGCAGAAAAAGGGGAGATATTGTTGATGGGGGATTTGTATATGGCAGATGTTAACTGGAGTGCATTTGCTGCAGCCACATCAAAGAGTGGGGTCATTCTAGATGCCCTACAGGGGGCGTGCCTTAGACAACTAATATTGGAACCCACTCAGGAGGGAGCAATTTTAGACCTGGTACTCTCAAATGGAGATGGAGAGAGGATCACCGATGTAGAAGTAGGTCGCCATCTGGGAACTAGCAACCATCAAACAGTATGGTTCATGATAAACACAGCAGTAGAATCAAGTCATACAACTGCAAAGGTCCTGGACTTCAGGAGGGCTGACTTTGCCAAAATGGTTGAGTGCCTAAGGAATGCACTAGCAAATGGGCAGGAAGGAGGGGTGGAAGAACAACTGGGAATAATCAAAACTGCCATCACTAAGGCAACAAGCCTTTGTGTGAAGCAAATAAACAAAACAAAACTATGAAAAAAAACACTATGGTTCTCAAAGGAGGTGGCAGGGAAGGTTAGGGAGAAAAAGACAGCATTCAGGAAATATAAGGAATCACAGAAGGAGCAGGACAGAGAACTGTTTCAGTTAAAGTAGAAGGAAGCAGGGAAGGCAGTCAGAACAGCAAAGGCCCAAAACCAAGGAAAGAATAGCCAACTCAGTTAAGAAGAGGGATAAAACCTTTTACAGGTACATCAGGGAGTGAAGGAAGACCAATGGAGGGACAGTGAGGTTTAATAAAGGGAAGGGGGTGGGCAGAGGGTGACTGTGAAAAGGCAGAGATACTAAACAAATATTTTTGCTCAGTATTCACAAGTGAAGAAGGAGAGGTAACTAAACCAAACAAAAATATTCTGGATAGGGGGGTTGATACCAGCCCATTCACAGAAGAAAGAATTCTGAAAGAACTCTTAAAACTGAAGGTGGACAAAGCAATGGGCCTGATGAGATTCATCCCTGTATTCTAAAAGAACTAAGGGTTGAACTAGTGACAGCACTGACTACACTCTTTAACAAATCATGGGAGGATGGGGTGGTACCTGAGGACTGGAGGAGGGCAGATGTTATTCCACTTCACAAAAGTGGGAGCAGGGCAGAGACAGAAAACTATAGACCGGTTAGTTTGACCTCAGTGATAGGGAAAATGATGGAACTACTTCTGAAGGAAAAAAATGTTGAGTACCTAGAGGCCAGAGGGGCACAGGACCCAAGGCAGCATGGATTCACAGCAGGAAAGACATGTCAGATGAATCTAATATATTTCTTTGACCGGGTGACCAAAGTAGTAGATCGGGGAGGGGCTGTGGACATGGCCTACCTAGACTTTAGCAAGGCATTTGACACAGTCCCACACAAAAGATTAATATACAAGTTAGCCAGCCTGGGAGTGAGTCCCACGATGGTAGTCTGGGTAAATAACTAGCTGAAGAACAGGACACAGAGGGTAATAGTAAACGGAGTCCACTCTGAAGAAAGAGGGGTTACTTGTGGGGTACTACAGGGTTCAGTTCTAGGACCGGTCCTCTTCAGTGTCTTTATAAGTTACATTGCAGAGGGACTGGAAGGAAAAGTATGTCTCTTTGCAGACGATACAAAGATCTGCAACAGGGTTGATACACAAGGTGGGGTGGAAAAGATGAGAAGGGACTTGGCAAGATTGGAGGAATGGTCAAATGTATGGCAGCTTAGATTCAACACAAAGAAGTGCAAAGTAATGCAACTGGGAAACAAAAATCCAGGGGAAGAGTACACTATGGGGGGTGAGATACTAACAACAACAAAAATGGAAAGGGACCTGGGGGTAGTCATATCAGAGGACCTTAAGGTGGGCAAGCAATGTGAGAGGGCAGTAAGGAGGGCTGGGGGGATACTGGGATGTATAGGGAGAGGCACCACCAGTAGAAAACAGGAAGTTGTTATCCCTCTGTACAGACAGCTGGTAAGACCCCATCTGGAGTACTGCCTGCAGTTCTGGAGACCCAATCTCTGCAAGGACATAGACAGGATGGAGGCAGCCCAGAGGAGGGCAACTAAAATGGTGCAGGGTCTGCACCAGAAGACATATGAAGGGAGACTTAAGGAGCTTAATATGTATATCCTCAAGGAAAGGGGGGACATAATAGAAACTTTCACAAGAGGATAGCATCTTTCAGAAAAAAAGGTGTGAAGAACAAGGGGGCACAATTTGAAGATAGAAGGGGGGATGGCTCAGAGGTAATGTGAGGAAGTATTTTTCCATGGAGAGGGTTGTGAATGCATGGAACGGCCTTCATGAGGAGGTTGTGGAGTCAAAAACAGTGGGGGAATTCAGGAATGCATGGGACAAACATAAGGCAATTCTAGGTGTTGGGGTAGAAGGAAGTAGGCTGTTGGTTAACTAGGATCTGCAGATTATCCATTAGGTAGGGAAATGGGCAGACTGGGTGGGCAAAGTGGTCCTTATCTGCTGTCAAATTCTATGTTTCTATGTACTCAGACATTTGGCTTGTTGCAGAATTTGGCTTTTTCTTCTTAATTTCAGAATATTGGTGAGAGTCCTCGTCCCTCTTGCTGTCAAAAATGTTCTTTGGTCCTGTTGGCCTCTGACTTAATATCCACATGGTTTCTGGAAGTCTATTGTGGTGTAGATGCATGAAGATAGAGCAGCCTCTTTTGTTGCAAATACAAAAAGAATGATTTGGTTTCTTCTAGCTTGACCACAGAAAGAAAGTACCAGGTTTTGGCAGGAATGGCAGATGTTGGTAGCCTTAATTAGCATAACATTCATGGCACAAGCTGCTAGGGGTGTGAGAGATGTCCGTCGGGGGCTCTGCAGCTATTATGGATGGAACATATCTTTTTAATTAAAATTCTGAGGCAGCAGGTAAATTAAAAAATTACTTTTATGTTAAAAGCCATACTTAGGTATTTCTGCATCCACTGCTGCACTTAGGGACTCTATAGGAGTTTCCCTTTAATAGATTATCTCCAAATCTCTTAGCACAGTACATATTTGTAAATAACTTATTTTCCCCAGCAGTTGAACTTGGGATTCTTAGTCCCCTGGAAGGTAAAAATGCAAGTTTTTAAATGATGTGGTTTGAATACCTGCAGCATCTTGGGTCTTTTGGCAACAAAAGTATATTTTCAACATAAATATATTGAGGCTTCCCTTTGTTCCAAGCATGAAATCCAGCTGTACTTTGTCAGTCGTCAATCTTGGTGTACCAGTTGCTATGGCTTCCTTATCTCTTCAGGCTGAAAGAAACTTTAAGGTTGAAACTTAAGAGGCCCATTTGAGGAAACAGCAATTTTAAAATGCAAATTGGATTTTTTTTTCTTCCATGTTCATCCAAGATAGCCACTTTTAAAGCCAATTTGCAGTGAAGTCGAAGACATAATTCTTAGCCTTGACACCAAGAAAAGTGCAGGGGACAATGGCCTTGAATCATTTTTCTTACGGCTAGGCTATTCCCAGCTCACATCCCCCATTCTTCACATCTTCAACCTCTCTATTACTACAGCCATTGTTCCATCCTGATGGAAATCTGCCCATGTTCTTCCTCTCTTCAAATCAAGAGATCCTTGTGACTTAAACAACTACCGTCCTGGCTCTGTCTTGCCAGTTCTCTCCAAAGTGCTGAAAAAACTTATATACAACCAACTAAAAAATCACCTTGAAGCGTACTCACTCCTAAACCCGGCCCAATCTGGCTTCAGGTCGAAGCACAGTACCATCTCAGCCTTGGCTAAAGTCTCTAATGACTGGATCCATGCTATGGACACCAAGAAGGTTACTGGTGCAGCCTTTCTAGACCTTAGTAAGGCCTTCGACACTGTAGACCATCACCTCCTAATCACCTGTCTTGCCTACATAGGTGCTACTCCACTTACCTTACAGTGGTTTAACAGCTATCTCACGGGAAGGATACAAAAAGTAAAAGCTGATGTCCTACTATCTGCCCTCCTTCCAGTTGCCAGAGGAGTCCCTCAAGGCTCCATCCTAGGACCAATCCTTTTTTCCCTGTACATCAACAACCTTGACTCCCACATAAAGAACTCTAGCATGCATTTCTTTGCGGATGATACGGTTTTGTACGCATCAGGCTCGTCCTTAACTGAAGTCAGAGAAGCACTGCAAGCTGACTTTATCCAGTTAGAAAGCAACCTTATCAATGCCAAGCTTCTCTTAAATGCCAAAAAAAACCAAGACAATGATTTTTTTGAGACTTGCCTTGTCTGGTGCCCTACCTACCCCACCTAAAAACTTCATAGTTACCTCCCTAGGTGAACCCTTGGAAGTCATACCTAAATTTAAATATCTAGGTATGTGGATAGACAACAAGCTTTCCCTGACCATTGAGGATCTATCAAAGAGGCTTAAAAGCACGCTTAGGTTTTCTTCTTTAGAAATAGGACCCTCTTTTCTCTCACGACCCACAAAAGACTTGTCCAAGCAACATTCCTTCCCTTGCTTGACTACAGAGACATTATCTTTATCTCCTCCCCAACCTTGAGCCTATCTAAACTGGACATACTCTATCACCGTGCTCTTCGCTTCATTACTAACTCTGTGTACAGGACCCACCACTGTGATCTTTATGCAGCAGTTGGGTGAACCTCTCTTGCCACCAGATGCCTCCTGCATGCTGGCATTTGGACCCTCAAATTACTACTCCACAAACTGCCTGTCTATTTAACGTCTCTCATACACATCTCGCATAGCGCCTACTCCCTAAGGAAATCCAACCTTATCCTACTAGATGTTCCCAGGACACATACCACAGCTGGCCAAAGAGCTGTCTCATACACCCTCCCAAACATTTGGAACCAACTACAAACCATGCTGAAGCTAACCAGCATCGTATCAATTAACTCCTACAAAACACTAGCTATTTCTAAATTTAAAGACATATGTAGGTGCTACTAGGCCCCCCAACGCCAAGTCAACTTCCTAGGTACCAACTGGTCCTCTACTTATTAAGCTAAAATGTGTTGCATAACTTAGGGCAAGGTTAAAGCTGGAATGTACTGCATATATAGCATAAGGACTTCTGTTGTGTATACCTCTTGTATTATATATTTTTTTCTTTGTTGTTCTACATTTTATATCTCCTGTCTATGTAATTGCGAACTGTATGTGTATGTGCCTCAGGACCTCCTTGTGAGTGAGCTTGCTCAACGGAGTCTTTCCTGCAATAAACTTGAACTTGAACTTGAATAATTTGAAATCCCATTTTTTTTCTCAAGTCCATCCAGGGAAACTGACCCTTTGGAGTCTTTGAACCACTTGTCTAGTATCACGTCACAACAAATAACCACATAATATTAACTAGCTAATATAACTAAATAGTATGACTAAATATTAAAAAATATTTTTGCAAATTATAGTTTTGTTCCTACATTTTCGTTGTTTTGAATTAAAAAATGTATTCTGAAATAATACATTTGCTAAATTCAAAACTGTAATCCTACTATATGGGTATATAGTTAAGCATCACACAAAACATATAACATGAGCATGGAGAATTTGAATCATATGACAAAAACAGTATCATCATGTGTCAGCTTATGACATAATTAATGCATGACATCATCACATGTGACATAATTAGATATGAACATTTTTTACACAGAAAATCAAACTACTACATAATTAAACATGATTACAACTATGTGCACTTTTCATTCTACTATTTCAATGTCTTTGACACACTGAAATTATTTCAGACATCTTACAAGTAGGATATTTCTTATTCTTTGTTTGTCATTTACAGATATCAGTATCACAATTAAGCCTTCCAATATATCTAGCAGTCATCATTTTCCCCTTTATATTCAATGGAGACATTGTGCCAAATGTTCTTGTGTTTTATGGTATTGTAACAGCCTAGATAGACTGTTCCACCAAGAAAATAGGGACAGCCTAATGTTTTACTGTATTTACAAAATAATTAGTCAAGGACGCAGGTTTGAGACCCAATGTAGGTAGGAGCTGCCAGAGAAATATAGGGTAGCCCCTGCAGTGATAAAAAGACTAGATTCAGTGTTCATAATTATACAGTTTTAGAGATTAACAGTTTTAAATAAGTTTGTTTGTAAAATATACTGTGAGCATATCATGAATTATAAACAGTGGGATGCAGCACAGGGGGGAAGTGGAAAGGACTCCTGACTCTGCTGTTTTCTCACACACATGCAATTTTACATACATTTTTGTGTTTGGCATCATTTTTGTGGTAAAATATTATAGTATTTAATGTTAAAATAGTTTATTGTAAGATTGGTGACCAGTGGGCTATTAGCTGATTGCTCTGGCTAGTTATTCAAGTGCTGGTAGCCCAGTGTAGAATTCGAATGCTTGAGTTGCCTGTGGAGATTTTTATAGTTAATTAAATATTTTATATATATGCAATCACTCCTGAAGCAATAGCTGCTCTGTGGTTAATTTCAGAGATGCAGAATGGCAGCCGCGGGTGCTACAGGCACCATAAACATGAATGAGAAGGAGAATGAGTGACCAAGCAGTGGTCCCACAGTGACAGCGCTTGGTGCTCGGTAATAAAATCCTTGGGTCTGACTTGGGCGGCCGCCTCACTTGACAGCTGTACGGAAGCTAGGCTTTGGCCTAGCTGACTCTCCTGCTATATGCAGTGCTGAAAGGCAGCAGCATGATGCGCTCCTCTCGAGGCAGGATCAACCAGATAAATGATTCCCTTTCTTTAGTTGGCAAGCGAAAAGAACCAGGGAAAGATGTTAGGGACTGGCCCCTAGTAATACAAATAAATAAATATAAAAGGGGGCACAGTCTGAAAATCAGGGCTCAGGAAGCCCAGACATAGCAAAGGAGTACACACACTGTATTTAGAGCTCCCAGGAGGAGCCACTGTGTGCGTTCAAGGGTGCGATTGTGGCACAGGGGCTCAAGGTTCACATACATGGAAAACACACAGAAAGTAAATAAATAAATATATAAAAAAGGATGTGGGAGCTATAGGGGAGTCCTGGGCACAACACAATAGTATTTTAAAATTACAAAAGTGCTCAGAAGCAAAACAGAGCACTGTGAAGCAGACACTAACAGAATATAAAGCCAGTCATGCTGCAAACAGTATGGTCATGTTCAGAATTGAGTTGCCAATCCAATTTTTGCCAGAATTAACCCAAACTTGGTACACACATTCCTTAGAGTGTCCTACACAAGGGGACATAGTTTCAGATGCCTAAAGTACAAAATGGAAGAGCCGCTAACCTTAATAGGGTCAGTGGGTCCTGAATGAAGCTAATCCGTGCAAGCAGTTCCACTGGAGGTGGGGCTTAGCGTGGAAAAACAAATATTTAATGTCTGAGAGAAAACAACTGTTGAACTAAGAACAGTTAAAGGGGAAACTACTGTTATGATTGGGAAAAAAGATAAAGAAGTGTTCAGAAGTGATTATTTTAGTACTTTAATGATAAAAGAACAGTAGTCTTAGTGACTCAACTTTCCTAGGGGCTACTATGTGCAGAAAAAATTCAGCAGAAATCTTGGGAAGTCAGCTGTCCAGCCATTATATTGAAATAGTGCTTAACCCTCAGGAAAATGCTTATTTTTAGTGACAAAGAAGATGTATTTTAAAATGACCAAAAGTCATAAAAAACAGGGGAAGCCTTAGAATGTTCAGCGGGGCAGTTGAGCTTCAAAACTGAGGATTCCATTGTGGCTTATGCTGCTGCAGGAAGACATTTGATTGGTGCTGAGCTGCTGGACAGGTCAATGTCCACTCAGTGACCACAGATTTAAATATGCTAATGAGATTTTGTCTATAAAAAGAGCTGTACAGCCAGTGTGCAGCCTGAGTAGAGAGAGTGACCAAGAAGGAATGTGCCCTTGCCAAGGGGGGTCTGTCTGAAGAGGCCTAGTGAAGAAGAAAAAGCCTGACAGAACCAGTTTAATTTAAATACAGTGTAGGAACAGGGGATCATCTGTATCCCAGAATAGGGTCAGATAGGCAGATAGGGCAGTAAGTGAGAACAGGTCCAAGAATTTTTTTTTTTTGTTGTTTTTTTTTTGCTAACTGGGTAAGGATACTGGAACAAGTCCATTTTCAGGTCCAACCTGAACATAATGTATGAATACACAAGAAAACATAAAAACAATTGAACAATACAATACATAATTATTACAAAAAAACTAGTACAAACATCAAGTTCCTGTAAAAAAAAACATTTTAGGTTTGACTTAAAACTTTGAAAGGAGGAGGTGGATCTAACATTCTCAGGTAACAAATTCCAAAATGGAGGGGTAGTGTAAGCAAAAGAATGAGACCCAGCTTTGGTTTTAAAGGGAGGTGCATAAAGAAGGGTCCCTTTAAAGGACCTTAAGTTTAAGGCAGTATCACGAACAGTGGCCAGACTACTCAGAAGAAATAACATATACAATAGAAAGCCTATTGCTTCAAGTGCCTGATGATCCTGTGTAACAAGTTTTCCTCACAGAAGAAGGAAAGCTAAAGATCTGTAGAAATCATCACTTTTCCTCACAACAATATTATCCTGCTGACTCAAAGGGGGCCCTCCAACTACATCAAGCTGCAACATCTTTACACAGAATTTCTTTAGTAATCCCAAATGAGTATGGTGTAGTAAAAACCTTGTTAATACAGTTTGGGGACTATTTTAAAAGCCATAGTGACACTGTTTTACAGAGAATTTACCTCAATCCTTCTGAATTTAGGAGACTACTGTCAAAGTGAAGGACTGAACCTGAAGGGACGGAGGGGGAATTCTGTCACAGCTCTTAATGTACCAGCATGTAACATTGTTTAGTGCCATTCCTCAGCTTAAATGTTTTACAGTGATGATTTTATGAAATGTCAACTGATTGTGAATGATTTTAGAGTTTAAGAAGTACAGCATAGTAAATGTGTAATTGGATACTTGGGTGGGAATTGGGCAGAATGGGTCAGTGGGCTGACTGAGGCAGATAAGGCCTAGTAGTCACTATATGTTCTTAAGGCAAGTGAAATTGGATACCAGGGCATATCTGGCAAAAGGGGTCAGTGGACTGACTGCTCGGAGTTATGGCCCACTAGTCACTGTATTTCTTAGATCTATATATAGAGTGTACACAGTAATTGGATACCAGGGAGGGTATCTGGCAGAAGAGGTTAGTGGACTGACTGCACAGAGGTGGACCCAGTAGTCACTATTTAGTTCTACAGTAAATAAAGCTTGGGGATTAAGGCCTAGGTGGGCGCTTATCCTGGGTAAGTGTAATATCTGGAGGCCTGGTGGGTGGTGAGTGCCTGCAGTCTCCAGGGGTGATTACAAGGTGATTAGTGGGGTGGAGGTGCCCTGCTGGTATATACAGTATACAGTAATTCTAATTTATTTGTTTATTTATTTCAAAGTTTGGAAATACACCTTTGAACAGAAATGCTCATTCACAAAGGTTCCTCATCAGAATAACAATTTGTTTACACCATGTCAAGGACAGTATTAAAAACTGATTAACAATTGTTTATGGGCATGGGGGGAAGGGAGGGGGGAGGAAGGTTTAAAATGAAAAATGTGTTAACCAGCAAAAATGACAACGTATACTATTGTACTGAGAATGTAAATGAGGGGTCAGTGAATCAGCTAGTTAGAGTCTTAGTGTAAAATGGGACAGATACATTTTTTGATCTGGAATGTCAACAGACTCAAAACAGTGGTGAAACGAAAAAGAGTTTTTTATTTATTTTTATTAATTTATGACTTTGTTTACTGGGTAGGTGCACTGGTCCGAAGGACCGTTTACAGGCATGACCCAGGCCAGAAGGCATAAATTCATAGAAGAATCACAGTGTAAGTACAGGTGGAATACAGCACAATAAAACAGCAATATCAACAGAATAATAAGACAATATAGTCGATATACACAGTGTAGGTACAGAAATAGTACAGTGCAAATAACACAGCAGTTACATACAGCATTAGTAACATAATGAGGACATAGCAGGTATGGTAAACAAAAGAAAGGAAGTAGGTGAAAACATAAAATGGCTACAGGTACGATATGTAAATAACAATAAGTGCTGGCTGGAGTAAGTCAAACATCATGAGGGAAAACTAGGGTATCACAAACCCCAAGCCCCAAGATCCCTCCCCAGAGATGAGCCTCGACAAGCCCAAAGACCAAACAAAGGAGACAGAGAGGAGGAGGAGGGTGAGGGAAGGGGGAGTGGTAAAGGCTAGAACAAAGTGGGGGTGCTACTGGTGGAAGCAAGTGCAGGTGTCACGGGCAAGGAGCCAGGATTTCAGGTTTAGCTTAAAAGTATGATGCGTATTGGTTGACCTAAGGGGTGTGGGAAATGTATTTCATAGTGACGGGGGCTACAACAGAAAGGGCATTGGCACCCGATTTTGGTGGAGGGTCTCAGAATCATCAGGGGTGGGACAGCAAAGGATCGAAGGTACTTCGGCATGGTGTGGTGCTCACAAAAGGGAAAAAGGGGGGAAGTGGGGCCACTATGAATGATAGTGTCAGTGAGGCAACCAAGGGTAAAAATCAAACTGCCCTGGCAGGAAGAGTCAGCCTAGGGAGCTGTATAGGTTGCAGTGGTGTTTGGAATAGGTGGCAGACAGGGCAAAGCAGCATACACTATTGTACATGGCCGAGGGTCTGGCCCGGAGCACAGAGGATGCAGGGGAGTAGATAGGAGAGCAGTAGTCCAAGATAGGGAGTAGGTTGCCTAGAGCTATGGCCAGGTGAGCCTCAGCAGTCAGGTAGGGTTTAACATGATGGGCAGCACCAAGTTTCTGATTTATCCTCTGGACTACAAGATTAATGTGTTCAGTGAAGGAGAGGGTGGGATCAAGTGTGACTCCCAGGTACTTGAAGCAAGGAACCACTTTCAGGGGAGGACCATCGGGCAGGAGGATGTGAAGAGAGGAGCTTGCTTTCTGGATGTTGGCTAGGTAACGTTTAGACTCGAACAGCATAGCTTTCATTTTCCTGGCATTAACCAGCATCAGATTGGAAGAGAACCAGTTCTGGGTGGCACAGTAATTCTGCATGAGAAGAGAGGAAATGTGTGGGAGGGATTTGGCACTGTGGAAGATGACCAGGTCATCCGCATAGAGGAGGGACTAGCAGGATAGGCTGTCGGAGGCAAAGGTATTAGCAAATTTAGTAAAAAGCAGGGGGTCCAGGATGGAGCCTTGGGGAATCCCAGAGGAGACAGGCAGAGGGGGACACGTGGCAGAGCCAATGCACACCAACTGGGATTGATTAGACAGGTAGCTCTGGAACCAGTTTGTAGTCCCTGTGGAGCAGCCAACAGAGTGTAACTTGGAGAGGAGGAGAGGCTGGTTAACAAGATCAAAGGCTTTGGATAGGTCCACGAATACTGCACCAGTTGCACACCCTTGGTCCATGTTCATGAGGATATCATTGGTGAATAGGGTTAGGGCAGTAGTGGTACTGTGAAGCCTACAGAAGCCATACTTCTGGCTATACAAGATGTTGTGGTTAACAAGGTACTCAGATAACTGCTGGTGAACAACCCATTCGAGGAGCTTACTAAGGTGGGGGAGAATTGATATAGGGCGGTAGTTGTCAGATAGGAGGGGGTCCCCAGATTTGAAGATAGGAACCACCTTGGCAGATTTCCAGAGGAGGGGCATGTGGGAGGTAGTTAGGGCAAGGCTGAAGATAAAAGAGAGAGGTTTGGCGATGACAGAGGAGAAGAGCTTAAGAAAGATGGGGAGAGAGCGTCGGATCCTGGACTACCATGTTTAGGTAGACTCTTAAGGAGCTTGTAGGTATCCTTAGGGAAGATGGTCTTGAAGTAGGAGTGTGGCTGGAGGGGACACCTGTCGGGGAGGAGGAAGAGGAGGAGGAGGCGTGGGGGAGCAGGGCCCTGGTCGGGGGACCGACTAGGTGGAGGGCGGGTGGTGTGAGAAGGGATGTGTGGGGAAATGGATGGTCCCTAGCTAGGGGGGCTTGCTGAGGAGGGCTGATGGATCACTGAATTTGCTGTTGAGCACCCTGGTGACCTCAGCAGGGTCTGATGGGGTACCAGTGGGAGAGGTTAGTTGGATGTTGGTACTGCCAGTGCAAGGAGTGAGGAGAGAATTGATGGAGTCCCTGGATTTTCTGGGATCACCAAAGCTCTGATGTAGGTTGGTGAAGTAGTGGTATGGGTAGATTTATAGTGCTCGGCCTTGGCTTTGCATATAGCCCATGTACATTTGTTCTGGGCCTCTCTATACCTCTGCCTATCAGCTGAATGGCTGGTCTCGTTTGAGAGGTGCCAAAGGGAGTCACGAGTACGCATCAGGGCAAGGAGACGGTCAGAGATCCAAGGGACAGGGTTACCTTTGACCATCCTTTTGGTAAGCGGGGAAAATTGGTCACAGATGGTGTTGAAGGTGCGAATGAAAAGGTCAAGGGCTAGGTCAGGGTCTAGGGTATTAGTTAAGAAGGACCAGTCCAGTGTCCTGGGATACAATTTTAGGAGGGCAAGTTTTGCTGGGCCAAGTTTGCAATGGAAGATTACCCTTGGGGGGATCTTTTAGTTGCCCTCCTCTGGACTGCCTCCATCCTGTCTATGTCCTTGTGGAGATGGGGTCTCCAGAACTGGACACAGTACTCCAGATGGGGTCTCACCAACTGTCTGTACAGAAGGATAATAACTTCCTGTTTTCTGCTGCTGATCAGCAAATTTAGATAACTGACTATTTGGAGAGACAGGCATGTCACTTATAAAGATGTTAAACAACAAGGGACCAAACACAGAGCCCTGGGGAACTCCACTTGTGACCATACCAATTTGTGAAAAGGAACCATTAATTTTTACTGTTTGGATCCTGTTTTGCAATCAGCTTGCAGTCCAGTTTACTAGATACAGTGAAAAAACAAATTTGAGTAATTTATTAATTAAGAATTAGGATAGAATGAGATAGTTTATCAAAACCCTTGCTGAAGTCTAGTAATATGACATCAGATGGAATTTTATTGTCTAGGTATTTGCTAATATTGTTACAGAAGGAGATTAAATTAATGGAACACGAATGGCCTTGTTTAAAGCCATGCTGGGTATTATCCTTAATACCTAAGTTGTCTATTTCTATTTCAAACCGATCCTTAATTAGCCTCTCCATTACTTTCCCCTAATATAGGTGTAAGGCTAATAGGTCTATAATTCTGGATGTTGGATTTATTTCCTTTCTTGTAAATAGGGACAACAGTAGCAAAGCGCCAGTCATCTGGGACAGCTTTTTCGAGTAAGGACTTGTTGAACAACAACACTAATGGGATGGCCAATGATTTAGCAGTTTCAAATATAAACCCTGGGTAAATATTATCAGGACCTGGACTTGAAGTTTTATTGAGCATTAGTAATGCTTGGAGAATCTCGTCATAAGTAAAGGAGGGAATATGAGACATATCATTAACAGTTACAGAACAAACATCTGGTGGATTGAAAACCAAGCAAAAATAGTTATTGAAATGGTTAGCTGCTTCAACATCATTTGAAACAGGATTCCCATTGTACAATATTGTGCTCACAGTGTTATTATTACCTTTCTTACTATTAATGTATGAGAAAAAAGATTTTTGACTTGTCTTAGAATGAGCCAATGTAAATTCAAATTTTAGTTTAGCATGTTTAATTGCTGATATAAGGGAAGAAACCACGGTTTTATATTGAAGTTTAATATAAGAATTTGAATTCATTTAAGTTTTTTGAACAAATTCTCCTTTCTTTTGATTCATTTATTAATGGATTTATTGAACCAGATAGGGATTTTACCTTTTTTATTATATTTTTTTTGGTATTGATAAAATTATTTTCCAAATAATGTATATAGTCCTTTAGTTCAGTCCAGGCACAATTTACTGTTCTATTCCTAAATTGTTCTTCCCAATTAATTTCAGTGATTTTTTTATTGATTATATCAAAATTTGCATTATTATAGTCCTTGTACGTAGTATTATTAATGGGTTTAGGGATGTTGTAGTTAATACTGAAATTAATTGAGTTATGATCACTATTTCCAATTGGAGCTAATATTTTCACATCGTGGATCAAGTTCTTAATATTGGTAATGACTAGATCAAGTAAATTTGAACCCCTAGTGGGTGAATCTACTAATTGTTCAAGACCATGGTCTACCCAGGTAGTGACAAATACTTTTTCTTGTTCTGTAGCACCAAAGGAGGATAACCAGTTAATACCTGGAAAATTGAAGTCACCCATGATTAAAGTATCTCCCTTACCAGCTATATCAGAGATAACATTAATTAGATCAGAGGTATAAGACATGTCTGCAGATGGAGGTCTGTAGCAAACACCCAATATAAACTTAGGGTGACCTTTAAGTTGAATATTAACCCATAATGATTCTGGGGAGGTGGGAGTAGGAATTTCATATGATTGAATGTCTTTCCTAACATATAAACAAACTCCTCCTCCTAACCGATTTTCTCTGTCCTTATGATAAAGCTTAAAGTTGGGTATTTCCCTGGTCCAACCTGAGGAGGAATCCCACCAAGTTTCAGTAACTGCTATGATATGAAGTTCCTGTTGAATACATTTGAGCTCAAGTTCTGATTTCTTCAGCAGGTTTAAAGATCTTGCATTAAAAGGACTCGCCCCCAACCCCCCTGGACTGCATAGGGGTTCCAGCATCCGTTGCCAAGACCACAGAGGGTCGTGAGGGCTCGAGAGTCTGCCCTCCCTGGAACCTCCACAGAAGGAGTCCCCCACCCCTGGACTGCATAGGGGTTCCAGCATCTGTTGCCGAGACCACAGAGGGTCGTGAGGGCTTGAGAGCCTGCCCTCCCGGGACCTCCACAGAAGAACTCACCCCCATCCCTCTGGACTGCACAGGGGTTCCAGCGTCCGTGCCGAGACCACAGAGGGTCGTGAGGGCTCGAAGCCTGCCCTCCCAGGACCTCCACAGAAGGACTGGCCCCCCACCCCCTGGACTGCATAGGCATTCCAGCATCCGTTACCGAGACCACAGAGGGTCATGAGGGCTCGAGAGCCTGCCCTCCCCAGGACCTCCACAGAAGGACTCGCCCCCCCAAGCCCCTGGACTGCATAGGTACGCCTTGCAGAGTTCGTTGTGGAGCAGCGCTTGGCTGCCTGTAGAGAGCGTTCCTTTGTCTTCCAGCTTTGTTCAAACGGAGCGCATTTGGTGCCAAACAGGACCTGACAAAGACTTTTTGATTTTTTTACTGTTTAAAATTTGAATTTCACCACCATGCCTTAATTGTCGGTGCAGCAATACAGATACTTTTTTTACAATGCAATTTACTGTGCCAGGATTCGGGGTTTAACTCTATTCCCAGAAGTTACTTTAATTGTTTGCCTGCAATTTAGTGCCACTGTTTAGCTGTTATTTGCAACCAGAGTGCTCAGCATTGTTTATAAGGAAAGTCAGCCCATTACTCCAGTGCTGGGTCAAGTAATCTTAAGGAAGAACCCCATAGTCAAAACGGGAGTTGAACAGAGCCCCTCGGTACCTTTAATTTAACTTAAGTTAATTTTAGTGGTAACAGTACAGCCTCTCAGCCTCGGACAGTGTTTTTCCTGCTTAGCAACGTCTGCAGACTGTACTGAGCTGAGTGCTGGAACCCGTGCCACTCAAGTGCAGGGAAATCGCACCATAGCCATTTTTCCCGTCTCACACCAGCCCTCTAGCAGGACGCCCTGAGCCAAACACCTGTGACCTGCAAGAGGCTGTTTGCTGAGCCCAAAATTATCTTAAGCTGTTTCACTCATAACAGCTGTTCAGTTACAGCACAGCACTAGATTTTAAACCCCTGTGCTGTGTAATTTTACTCACCAGACCACGCCTCTAGCTTTGTACTTAAAAACCACTCTCTCTCTCCTCACTTCCAGGGGTTTCAGCACCCGTTGCTGAGACCACAGAAGGTCGTGAGGGTTTGAGAGTCTGCCCTCCCCAGGACCTCCACAGAAAGACTCACCCCCCACCCCCCCCTGGACTGCAAAGGTACGCCTCGCAGAGTTCGTTGTGGAGCAGCACTTGGCTGCCTGTAGAGAGCATTCCTTTGTCTTCCAGCTTTGTTTGGCCCCACCAGCACTGTGCGCCGGCTCCCCACCACCCCAACCATCACCCTTGGTCGGCACTCTGTTTTATAGCTATAGTCACATGGGGTGCCAGAACCAATCAGCCAACTTCTCCATTTGCAGGTTATATCTCCTCAACACTAGAGGGAGCCTGCTCTCTAAGCTTATGTTTACTGCTACAAAACCACACACAAGCATGTCACTTGCAATACTATGGAGAATCTCATCACTCATCCTGCTACTCCACCCACCCACCACCATGGATCCCTATAAATCCCCCACATATGTGCCCATGCCTGTATCCCAGCCCGTCCAGATGGAGTATCTCTATTATCTCCATTATCACAGCCCATGTACCCTAATGCCCATCTTCACCAACCCATCCCGCACACTGGACCACCACTCTGACCCCACCCACCCACCGCCAGTACACAACCCTCTGTCCCCCGAATACTGTAGCCGATGGTCCCTCTCCTCACTAGCTACACCTGCACTTATCTTGCTCCCTATCCCATGCATCAACCACCGGAGATCATGGCAACCTCGAAAACATCTCACCCACACAACCACAGCCCCACGATGCATCTAATTACCCTACTCCTCCTGCTCTCGGGAAATGTGCACACAAACCCTGGGCCGGGCATTACTGCAATGCCGCTGCCCAACCCTGGCAAAGGTCTCCGTATTGCATTTATGAATATATGCAGTCTCCCTAAGAAAACTGCAGCACTCCAATGCTGGGTTGCACAGCACACACCAGACATCCTTATGTTAGTGGAAACCTGGCTCTCCCAGTCTACTCCAGACTCAGCTGTCTCCCTCCCAGGCTTCACCCTGTTCAGGGCTGATCAGTTGGGTAAGCGTGGAGTGGGGTGTGCAATCTACCTGCTCGACTCCATCCTAGGCCATGTGTTACCAACCCCTGAGCTTGGCCATGGGGCAGAAGCTATTACCTTGAAAATCACCCCGCACCCCGGTCATGGTCCCCTATACCTTACCACCGCCTACATACCCCCACGAGTGAAAAGCATAGCTATCCACTCCCTCATAGACTATCTCTCCACCCTGCCACACAAGGCTGAACAGCTAATTCTGGGAGACCTTAACACCAATTGGCTCAGCCCCCATCACAAAACATAAAGGATGACCTTGTGGCCCTTGACCTACCACAATTGGTCACCCAGCCCACTAGATTTAACCAAGCAAAGGGGACCAGGTCCCTCCTAGACATAGTACTCTCTAATCGACCACACAAATTGAAATCTGTTAACGTCCTAGCAGACTCACTCAGTGACCATTCCCCTGTTCTATGTTTCTGGTCCTCCCCCACACTCAGCCCTGAGTATAATAGCACCCCTAGTCATCATTTCCACCCCAGGGGCCTTGACAATCTCAAGCAGCACCTTGCACAACTCGACTGGACCCCAATCACCCTTGCATCAGACACAAATACTGCCCTAACCTACCTCACTAGTGTCTTCAGCAATGCCTGTGACCTATTTGCTCCCATCACCATATCTCGCCCAAAAAGATGGGCTGCTGCATGGATTTCCCCTGCACTGATCCAGCAACTAAAACAGATGGACAATATATGGCACATTGCAGTCGAGTCCGGCAGAACGGCGGACAGGCAAGCCTATGGAACAGCCCATAACCAATGCACCTGGGCCATCAAACAAGCAAAAGCCAGACATTATCAGGCAGCTCTAACATCTTCCTGGGGCTCAGCCAGAGCTTTCTGGGATAATATTAAAGAACTGAATGGCAATACCCGCTCCCTCCCCCTCTCAGATCGTTATCAATGGGGCTGTTTTGATGGACCAAACATTCATTGCAGACTGCCTAAACAAAACTTTCTCTGACCTTAGTGTGGTTCTTCCTGCCCAATTCTTTGACACCGTCCCCCCATCCACCCACACCACTACCTCCCGGCCCCTATTCCACTTCAGAACAATCTCAACCCGTGACGCCAAACCTTTCCTCTTAAAAGCCCTCACCTCCCACAACCTGAGCAGTGACCCCCTTGACTCCAGGATACTCCGCCTCACACTGGATGTCATGTTAATCCCCCTCACGAATGTCCTCAACCATTCCCTATGCCTTGGTCAATTCCCGGATGCATGGAAACAGGCTGAAATCACCCCTATCCATAAGTCCAGAGACCGAACACTACCAAATAACTACAGGCCCATCTCCATCCTCCACCCCCCCCAAAGCCCTGGAGAAAATAGTATCCATACAGCTCATAGAATACCTATCTAAATATGACATATAATGCCCTGAGCATCATGGATTCCACCCGGGTCACAGCACATCCACAGCCCTTCTGGAATTCTCCCACCAAATCCACTCTGCGCTGGACGCTGGGAAACTTGCAGGTGCAGTATTCATCAACCTATCTAAAGCCTTTGACACTGTGTGTCACCCTCTGCTGCTAAACTCCCTTAGCCAACTGGGTTTCTCACCTGGCCCACTGAACTGGTTCTCCAGCTACCTACAAAATAGATCCCAAAGAGTCAAGCTGAATGGGACCTTGTCTACTAACCTACCAGTACGCTCTGGGGTCCCCCAAGGCTCCATCCTTGGGCCTACCCTTTTTACTCTCTTCCTAAACACCCTCCCAAGCTCCTGCACTGAGAAAATACTTCTATACACTGATGACGCTGTCCTCATCGCATCACATTCAGACCCACTCTCGCTCCAAAGCACCCTGCAACGCACCTTCAGCCAAGCAGAAAAATGGTTCAACAGCCATGGGCTAGTCCTAAACCTGAAAAAAATTAAATCGATGCTTTTTGCACACCGACAAAACAGCACCAGTGACTCTCCCCTTCTCATCACCCCCAGCACACTCCACCCACTTGAACAGGTAACAACCTACAAGTACCTGGGCATCACCTTTGACTCAGGCTTTACCTTCCACACCCATTTAAAAGCTCTGTCATCAGCCATGAACTCCAGGATTGGTCTCCTCTATCGCCACAAAGACTGCCTCCCTGAATTTACCTTAAAACTGGCCATCACCTTGTCTGTGCTGTCTCTGGCAGACTACGGACTCCCGACATATGCAGCTGCAGACCCTACCGCCCTTACTAAAGTCCAGACCTCAATTAACAAAGCCTGCAGGCTCCTGACCGGTGCCCATAGCAGAACCCACACATGCTTGCTATACTCTGCCTTGAACATACTCACCTTTGAGGAAAGGCTGAAACACCACACCTGCCTGCTGGCTAAAAAGACCCTATCTGGGCTATGCCCCCCAGGGGTCACTACATCCCTGCAACAGGCCACCCGGCCTGCACTCACCCGTAATTCCCGTACATGATAGATACGTTCAAGTACCTCAAGGGAATCAACAAAGTCCAAGAGGGTAGCATCTTTCAAAAAAAGAGGTGTGCAAGAACAAGGGGGCACAATTTGAAGACAGAGGGGGGACGGCTCAGAGGTAATTTAAGGAAGTATTTTTCACAGAGAGGGTTGTGGATGCATGGAACAGCCTTCCGGAGGGGGTTGTGGAGTCAAAAACAGTGGTTGAATTCAAGCATGCATGGGACAGTCATAAGGCAATTCTAGGGGGTGGGGGTAGGAAGAAGTAGGCTGCTGGTTAACTAGGATCTGCAGCTTATCCATTAAGTAGGGAAACGGGCAGACTGGGTGGGCCAAGCGGTCCTTATCTGCTGTCAAATTCTATGTTTCTATGTTTCTAATTCCACTAAAGCCACCTTCCTAGTACCTAGAGCCAGCACCTCACTCTGCCAAAGATCCTTTCACCACAGAGCACCGGTCTGGTATAACTCTCTCCCAGTGAACATCACAGGCATTCCCAGAATTGGCCAGTTCAAAATAGCCCTTCAAAAATACATTGTCGATAGTCGGAGCTGTAACTGCCAATAATTGGAGTCTGCCCCAAATAGTACCTCCCAGACTTTCCTGGGATCCCATAGACTTCTAAGCACTGGTTTCTACTGCAGAGTATGATTTTGCCTTGTATAGTTAAAACAACTTGTATTTGTTTATCTATGCCTGTATCTCACTTGTATTGTTACCTCTGTCTAAACTTCACATGATTGTTTGTCCACCCTCCCTGCGATGAGGTACCTTTGTAAACGGGTCTCTGACTCAAAGGTTGTAAATCTGATTATTTGAAATAAATAAATAAATAAAAAATAAATGATAAAAAAATTTCAGCACTTATTACTAGAATGTTTGTTGGTCCCAGTTAGAGAATAGGCAGAGTGACCATTCTCCCCCAAACTTGTTAGTTTAAATGCTTGTTTATGATGGAGCTTATAGATTTACCCAAAATTGTACTCCCACGTCTGCTGAGATGGAGACCATCCCAGCAGAAAAGTGAGTCCCTTCCATAAAAACTCTCCCAATGTGTGATACAGTCAATGTTCTGTTTAAGACACCACTTTCTTAACCATTCGTTTATAGATTTAATGTTGGCAGTGATGATATCAGTCGCTCTTGGCACTGGGAGAATTTCAGAAAAACAGACTGTACATCCCTTGTCAACCAGTAAATTGTAGATAGCAACATAATCGTTCTTTATTTGTAAAGGGTGCATACTGTTGATGTCATTTATACCTGCGTGTATTATAACAAGTGGATTGGGTCCTGCATTGGAGATAATATTAGGTAGCATTTTTGTAATATCAGACATTTTAGCTCCCCTGAAACTAGAACATGTATGGTTGGCTTTATCTGAATTGCAAACAGCCCTACCCAAATGTTTGATTATAGAATCACCTAGAACAAAAGTTTGATAAGACAGATTTTTTGGCATTGGTGACTCACAAACACCTGGGAGGGTGTTAAGTTGTGAAAGAACTGTGGGAGTATTAATATCCATCCCTAACGTGTTTAATGATAATGACTGTTAGATGGTAATACTTCATTGCCCAGTTGGGGAATAGAATAAGTATGGGACTTAATAGGAACTGGTAACAGTGGAACTGGGGTGTTATGTACTACCATTGTGTTCTCTTGTATACCTCCCCCTGATCCGTGCTGGGTAAGCAGAGGCCAGCCGACTCTGCTAATACTGAGAAAGCATTCTGGGTTGGTAAGAAAAACTGTTCAGCTTTACGGCCCTTTTATATGCTCTACTTGTTGGGACCTGGGACCAGTCAGTATTATAGTCTAGGTCTTCTTCAGTGTCATCAACGACATCTCTTCCCCGTTTCCTATGTTGATTTGTTGATGGAATGTCATCCTGATCGATGGTGACATTATTAATAAGTAAGGGATGAGAGCTAGTAAGAAATGTATTATAATTAAGGCTCTGGATGGAAATACCTGGCTGTAGACCATCAGGCAAACTTTCAAACGATGTGCAGTTTGGTTGGGGAGTTTTATCCAGCTGGGTAAATCTAAGTAGCATATCCTTCTGGCTGTTTTCTAATTGGACTAGCCTGGCAGTAAATGTGGCAATCTCTGTGTTAAGTTCCTTGTTAGTAATACATTTATCACAGGTATAGGCCGAATCTGCACAGGGCAAGCATTGAATCAGCTGATACATAGAGCACAGATTACATTTAATACCCATATCACCATCTAATGTCATGATGGTAATGGCAGGGGAAGGCACAGCAGTTATACAGGACAGAGTAGGGGTGTCTATTAAAGTGCTCATTGTGATAATGAAACTAGGCTAAAATATAAAATTCTGGACAACGTGACTCACCCAGAGTAGTGCCAGGATTAATTGAACAGCCTCCTTAAATGATTACTTAGGAGCACTCACTGCTTCACACGCTGAACATGCCAAGCATGTGCTAGACATGCGTGTCTTTGCGCACATCTTCATGCACCACGACAAGTGCTTGCCCCGCTCGTGCTCACCCTGCTCGTCGCAGGGCTTGCTTAAGTACTGCTCACAGGACCCGGA
The DNA here is from genome assembly GCA_016271365.2 of Neoceratodus forsteri. Taxonomy (NCBI): domain Eukaryota; kingdom Metazoa; phylum Chordata; order Ceratodontiformes; family Ceratodontidae; genus Neoceratodus; species Neoceratodus forsteri. The sequence continues at coordinate 368,641,470 of CM057451.1, read as the reverse complement.
TGGAAACTACAAGTTACGGGGCAGCTGTGAACTGAATCTGCAGTTCAATTTAATTAAAGGAAAGTAAAAATCACAGGACATTTTATCAGTTTTGGTCCTAAAAAGAACCTGAGTGCCCCAAGATATTTGCCAAGCAGCACAGGCTAACAGGCAGACATTTTGGGACTCGGTTTCTCGAGTTTGTACTTCAGTTGAACAAAAGCACAACTCCTCTGCCTGCACTTAGTATATCAGCAGGGCTCCACTACATATCATGCTAGGATCAAGTTCAAGCACAAAATACAAGTTTCATTCATAAAAGCATACAGGAGATAAGTTTCATGCAGTAATCAGCCAGCAACACTAGCTACTGCAATAATGATTTCTCCTCGCCGCGGGGCTTGCTTATTAATTTTTTGTGTGGGATTGTGTCAAATGCCTTGCTAAAGTCTAGGTAGGCCATGTCCACAGCCCCTCCCTGGTCTTCTACTTTGGTCACCCAGTCAAAGAAATTGATTAGATTCATCTGACATGACCTTCCCGCTGTGAATCTGTGCTGCCTTGGGTCCTGTGCCCCACTGGCCTCTAAGTACTCAACAATTCTTTCCTTCAAAGTGATTCCATCATTTTCCCTACCACATAAGTCAAACTGACAGGTCTGTAGTTTCCTGCCTCTGTCTTGCTCCCACTTTTGTGATGGGAATCACATCCACCCTCATCCAGTCTTCAGGTACCACACCATCCTCCCATGATTTGTTAAAAAGGGTAGTCAGTGTTGTCACTAGTTCTCCCCTTAATTCTTTTAGAATTCTGGGGTGAATCCCATCAGGTCCCATTGCTTTGTTCACCTTCAGTTTTAGGAGTTCTTTCAGAACCCTTTCTACTGTGAAAGGACTGGGATTGAACCACCTATCCAGAGTGCTTCCGTTAATTGGATTAGATACCTCCCCCTCCTCCTCTTTTGTGAATACTGAGCAGAAGTATTCAGTCAGTATGTGACCTCAGATGGCTACATGAGGCACACACCAGAGCCATGAGCAAACTGCAACAAATAGCAAACTTCCAAAGTGCGGCTACATGGTGTAAGTGCCAAAGACCGCTCAGCTTGGTCTAAATATGAAAAAATGCATTTATTCAACATAAAAATACACACAGTAGCAGCAGCAACTCCTCACACGTCCACACGTCAAACGTTTTCACATCGACTGACACTTTCTCAAGACATAATCATAGGCTTCCCAATAGCCCTTTTTAAGGACAGACAATTAAAGTGACAGTGCTTCAAAAACCACATTTATACTAGTGCATATAGTAAATCAGTAATAGATCAGCAAAGAAAAAGCAAGGGAAGGGGAAGAAGGGAGGGGAAAAAGGAAGGGGGTGATAAAACGGGGAAGGGAAGGGAAGAAAAGTGGAGAAAGGGGAAGAAGAAGAAAAAATCCTGACATATCAAATATTCCAGCATATACTTACACAAATAAATAATGTAGAGTAACAGAACACATTATAAGTATTTAAATCCTTTTAAGCATATACATATACTAATAAATGGTCTAAAACAACACAGTACATTATCAATATTTAAACCCCACTGAGAAAAGGAATGACTAAACATAGCATTTAAACCAAGTCCACAATGTGCTTTTAACATATATTGCCACTTGCTCTCAACCTGCAGCAGTCTATTGTTCAAATCACACCCTCTAATGTTTAAGGTCACTTTTTCTAGCCCTTGAAATTTAAATGTATGGCCAGGACCTTTCTGTAGCACATGTGTGGCCAAAGCATTAATTTTATCCTTGTGTTCAATGCTCCTTAAATGTTCAGCTATACGGTTCTTAAATAGTATTTTAGTCTTTCCTACATAAAAGGAGCGACACTCACAGCTGGCCACATATATCACATTTGTAGTTGAAAAATTATTAAAACGTTGACTGTGAAAAATTCTACCTGTCGTAGGATGTTGAATAGATGTTCCTGTTTTGACAAAAGTGCAAAATGAACAGTGTCCACACTGAAAGGTCCCACCTGGTAATAAAGTTCCAACAGTGTCTGCGGGTGCCACATATAGACTTTGTGTAACCAGGTCTGCTAGATTTCTTCCTCTCTTGTAAACCATTCTTGGAGGGTGTACTATCTTATTTTTAAGGCTAGGTTCCAGGGAGAGCAAATTCCAATGTTTTAGCAGTATGTTACGGATTTTATATGCTTGTGGGTGGTATTCCGTAACAAAATTAAAAGACAAAATTATTTGAACGAGAGTCTTTCTTCTGCAACAAAGTTGATCTATGATTTACATCCACTGTTTCTTTAGCTTTAGTTACAATTTCATTTCTATATCCTCTGTTGACAAAATTCTCCTGCATTTTCTCTGCTTCTTCATTGTATTCCAATTCAAAGTTGTACAGTAGTATTGCGTTTAAGGTGCATAAATTGCCCCTTTGGAATATTTTCCAAAATGTGTCTGGGATGACAACTGTCATAATGTAATAAAGCATTTCTGGAACAAGGCTTTCTAAACAAACAGGTGCCCAAACCACCTATCACATTCTTTGAAATTTTTAAGTCCAAAAAGGCAATTTCTACACTATCAGTATGCATGGAGAAAGTTAAATTATGATTTGTGGATTCTAGATATTTCACCAAATCAGGGAGTTCCAATGGGGCCCCCTCCACACCAACAAAATGTCATCAATATAACACTTGTATAGATGTAATTTCTGTCTGTATGGATTTAGTTCAGACAGAACAAAACAGCGTTCCCACTCAGCCAAATATATATTAGCATAGTTCAGTGCAAAGGAGGCCCCCATTGCCGTACCCTTTATCTGCAAATAAAAACTCTGGTCAAACAAAAAACAATTACATATCAAAACCTTTTCTGTTAGATTCACCAAACATTCTATTATTTTTGCACTTTTATCAAAACAGGAACATCTTTTCAACACCCTACAACAGGTAGAACTTTTCACAATCAACATTTTATTAATTGTTTAACTACAAATGTGATTTATGTGGCCAGCTGTGAGTGTCGCTCGTTTTATGTAGGAAAGACTAAAAGACTATTTAAGAACCGTATAGCTGAACATTTAAGGAGCATTGCACACAAGGATAAAACTAATGCTTTGGCCACACGTGCTACAGAAAGGTCCTGGCCATACATTTAAATTTCAAGGGCTAGAAAAAGTGACCTTAAACATTAGAGGGTGTGATCTGAACAATAGACTGCTGCAGGTTGAGAGCAAGTGGCAATATATGTTAAAAGCACATTGTGGACTTGGTTTAAATGCTATGTTTAGTCATTCCTTTTCTCAAAGGGGTTTAAATATTGATAATGTACTGTGTTGTTTTAGAGCATTTATTAGTATATATACATGCTTAAAAGGATTTAAATACTTATAATGTGTTCTGTTGCTCTACGTTATTTATTTGTGTAAGTATATGCTGGAATATTTGATATGTGAGGATTTTTTATTCTTCTTCCCCTTTCTCCCCTTTTCTTCCCTGCCCTTCCCCTGTCTTATCACCCCCTTCCTTTTTCCCCTCCCTTCTTCCCTTTCCCTTGCTTTTTCTTTGCTGATCTATTACTGATTTACTATATGCACTAGTATAAGTGTGGTTTTTTTGAAGCACTGTCACTTTAATTGTCTGTCCTTATAAAGGGCTATTGGGAAGCCTATAATTATGTCTTGAGAAAGTGTCAGTCGACGCGAAAACGTTTAACGGGTGGACGTGTGAGGAGTTGCTGCTGCTACTATATGTATTTTTATGTTGAATAAATGCATTTTTTCATATTTAGACCAAGCTGAGTGGTCCTTGGCACTTACACCATGTAGCTGCGCTCTGGTAGTTTGCTCTTCATTCAGTATCCCTGCTTTTTCACTGGCCCTCTCTGCCCACCCACCGTCCATTCTATTCAGCCTCACTATCCCTTCCTTTGTCTTTCTATGTTCCCTAATGTACCTATAAAAGAGAGGGGTTCCCTGATAAGGACAGCAACACCGCCTCCCTTTTTTTGCCCGGCCTGTCCTTGTGCAGAGTGGAGTAGCCAGAGGGTAACAACATTGCATCAGAGTGGTGTGGCTTAAGCCAGGTTTGTACCCATATTAGAAAACTGAAGGGGGATGTTATTTTTTTGCAGGAGCTGCACATGACCCAAAATGAGGCAGATAGGCTTGCATCCTCTTGGGGAGGTACCCTGTTGGCAGTGCCTTTTAATTCAAGGTTATGGGTGGCAATATCATTCAGGCCCTCATTAAGGATAGAGATTCATTCAGTTTTAGCTGATCCTCAGAGCAGATACCTTATAGCAGATGTTTCTTTAGAGCAAGCCTGCCGTACACTAGTGTCCTTTTACGAGCCCAATTTTGATTCTCCTGATTTTATACAAATAATACAAAACAATCTCCTGATTTTTTCACCACCTTTTGGTAGCCCTGGCCCCCTACACTGGCTGCTTAATAATTGGGGGAGACTTTAACACATACTGGGACCCAATTTTGGATTACTCTGCTACTCGATGTAGGCCACCTCCAAAAAGTGCAGAAGTCTTGAATAATATGATGAGGGAAAGGAACCTTATGGATATATGGAGATATAAACATCCGCAAGTCAGGGAGTACTCTTTTTACTATCAGGCACATAATGTTTACACAAGACTGGATTATATTTTCTGCCTTGTGGGTACCCAGGGAGGGGTGGTGGAAGCTAGTTATGGACCCATATTGTTTTCAGACCATGCTCCACTCACAGTGTCCCTCCAGATAAACCCAGATGCCCTCCTCCCACCCGTCGCGGAGAATGGATCCCATTCTGTTGACAGATTCTCAATTTGTGGCATCCATCTCCTCTAAGCTCTTGGAATTCACTGCTTTTAATGACACTGTGGAGGTGACCACGCTAGTGGTCTGGGATGCCATTAAAGCATTTGTTAGGGGGGGAAGCAACAGCATATGCTGCCCATGTCAGGAAACAACAAATTCAGGAACAGGAAGCCCTACAAAAATACTTTAAAGAACTAAAGAAACAAATTTTGGCTCAGGGCACCTCAGATGGCATCAGTAACCTGGTACATTTGAAGGGAAAGGTTAATCAAATGTCATCTCGTCGGAGAGAAAGAGACCTCCTAATTTTCCACTCTCACGTATATTTTGAAGGAGACAAATCAGGAAAATTTCTAGCCTAGCAAATTAAGAAATAAAGAGTGGAAAGGACCATCTTAGAAAGAGAAAAAGGTGACGGCACTATCACAACTAACCAACAATAAATTAGTGCAACATTCTGGGCCTTTTATCAAGACCTTAATACCTCCCACGCCCCAAAGGATCTCTCTCTCTCCAGATACCTTTTTAAATACAATAAACCTCCTGATGTTGTCCCCAGGGTGAGAGAAACAGCTGGACTCCCCCATTCCACTCAAGAAGTTGAGGCAGGCAATGTGGTCCACTAAACGGGGTAAGGCTCCTGGGCCAGATGGAATCCCATCAGAGTTTTATAAGGCAGTCTGGGATACGCTGGGCCTTGTGACGCACAAGATGGTGAGTTCATCCTTTGAGGCGGGCTCCCTCCCTCAATCTCATCTTATGGCCACCATCACGGTGCTGCTTAAGCCTGGTAAGGACCCTTGGAAGTGTGGTTCTTATAGGCCAATCTCTCTGTTTAATATGGATTACAAAATTATGGCCAAGATACTGACTGGGCAGCTGGAGGGGGTCCTTCCAGGCCTGGTCCATTCAGATCAGGGGGTTTTGTTATAACCTGAGACGCACCATTAACATTATTTATTACTGGTCGGGGAGAGGAGGAAGTGGCTGCCAAAGCCTTCTTGCATTCGATACAGAAAAGGCATTAAACTGCGTCGAGTGGCCCTTTACATTTGAAGTTCTTCAAAAATTCCATTTTGGACCTAATATTAGGTCCTGGATTGGCTCTTTCTGTAATACCCCCAAGGCTCAAATTTTAACAAATGATACTGTGTCCACTCCCTTCTCTCTCACCAGGGGTACTAGACAGGGGTGATCCCTGTCCCCCCCTTCTATATGTTCTCACTATTCAGGCCCTAACAGTTGCTATTAGGAAACACAAGGACATACAGGGTCTTCGTTGGTGGGGAGAGAATCATGTAATATCGTTATTTGCTGATGACATTCTTTTATTTCTGGATAAGCCGGAAAGAGTCCTTTGGGCTCTCACACACACCTGTTTTCTGTATATGGCCCATTGTCAGGACATAAAATTAACTGGAGCAAGTGCAAGTGGATGTTGTTGGGCTCCTGGAGGGATCCAGTGGTGGTAGTTGGGGCCCAGATTACTCCAGTGACCAAACTTAAATATTCAGGAATTAAACTTACTAATAAACAGTCTAAACTAGCTGAAGTCAACTTTAAACCCTTAATTCAAAAAGGTAAAAGTGACTGTACAAGATGGCAGGCTCTTCCTCTAACCTTACTGGGGAGGGTGAACCTGACTAAAGTGTGTATTCTTCATCAGTGCTTATACCTGCTTCAATCCATACCCATTCAGATCCCCTTGAAATATATAAAGGCTTCAGAAGGGGCTATAAGCACCCCGAAGCTATGTAATAACAACCCTCAGTGAGTTTCACCTAAAGCTCACAGACTTCTTCTTGATGCTATCAAGAAAATCTTGCTGCTCTTGTTGTTATGTTCTGGTAATGTCAAAATAAACCCTAGTTCTCCTGCAGCAAACTCTTTGCTTGACGACCTAGCCAGTATAAAAGGATTGAGCTTTATACATATTAATGTGTGCAGCCTACCAAAAAGGTTTGCCTCTATTCAAGCATGGATTTCCCATACAATGTCTAATATACTCATGGTCACTGAGACTTGGCTCAGATCTGGTACCCCAGATAGTGAGGTGAATATCCCATCTTATACTCTGTTCAGAACTGACAGACTCACCAGAGGAGGAGGAGGAGTAGTTGCCATCTATGTCAAGGAGAAATTGTCTGCATCAGTTATAGATTTGTCCTCACTCCCAAAGGAATTTAAGAGCCTGACTCTCAATGTCAAGTTATCTTCTTCTGTCTCAATATGTGTCCTAGGATGCTATAGACCTCCATCCACGGGGCTACAATTCCTGGGCCATATAACTAATATGATGGGATCCCTTCAATTTGAGATTATTATACTAGGGGACCTCAATATGGACTGGTACTCCAATAGTTCCTTACCCCTAAAGATTATTTGTGACTCCTTTGGTCTTTCCCAACTCATTTCTGAAGCAACACGTCCAAACAAAAAGTGACCTAAAAATAGCACACTTCTAGATCTCATTTTAGTAAGCAAGCCCCATCTGTTTTCACATGCAGGAGTGTTCTTCTCGGATTTCAGTGACAACTGTATTACAGCAGGTGTAAAATCTGCTTCAAACTACCATCCCTTTCCAAATTCTCACTCAAGAGGAAACAGCATAATTTTGACATCTACGCATTCCTCTCTGACTTGCGAGATTCCTTGAGATGGCAGAATTTTTACTTGGCCAACTCAGTGCCTGCAGCCTATGATATCTTTCAGGAAATTGTGTTAGGGGCTCTGGATAAACATGCACCATTGGTCCAGATTTGTTCTAAAAATAAATCATGTCCTTGGTTTACAGCCCAATTAAAGGGCTCCCTATTGCACAGAGACTAGCTTTGGAAAAAAGCTCGGAAATCAAAACTTCCACATGACAGAACATCATTCAGGAAGGCTAGAAACCACTGTACCAATCTGGTTAGGGAGGCTAAGGCTAGCTATTTCTGCAAAGAACTGGACACTTTCACCAAGTGCTCGGTAAACTTCTGAAAAACCATCAAGGATATTGAAGGACACGTGGCTATGAGCAACTTACCCACAAAAATCACCACTGGCGCAACTTCAGTGTCGGATAAATTGACTATCCTTGACATTTTTAAAAACCATTTTGCTACTGCAGGTCTCGCATTTGATGCCTCCCCTGCCAATAACCTCTGCTCTAGTCTTGGAGCACCAGACTTACCAGATCCAGTCACAAATGCGGCCTTCTCCCTCCAGCCTACCACCCTGAGAGAAGTTGAGGATCTCCTCCTACAGTTGGATACCAGGAAGTGTGCAGGGGCAGACCAATTGGGCATATTCTTCCTGAAGCTTAGTCTTCACGTCCTGGCTGTGCCCATTATGCACCTTTTTAATCTCTCCCTTTCGAAGGGCGATATTCCTCCCAAATGGAAGACGGCTCACGTAATCCTCTTTTTAAATCTGAAAACCCCAGCGACCTGAATAACTACAGACCAATATCTCTACTTTCCACCCTTTCCAAACTGTTGGAGAAAATAGTGAGTGTGCAGCTCAGGAACTACCACAAAAGTGGGAACCTGCTTAGTCCTTATCAGTTGGGATTTAGGCCTCATCACAGTACTATTCCAGCCCTTGCAAAAGGCACCAATGACTGGCAGTGTGCCTTTGATTCGAAGAACATTGTTTGTGCAGTATTTCTAGACTTAAGCAAGGCATTCGATACAGTTGACCACGAGCTGTTCCTTGTCTCCCTCAGAAACATCGGCAGCTACCCCCCATCGCTGAGGTGGTTCTCAAACTATCTAACAGGGGGACAGCAGCAGGTCAAGGCTGAAGGGGAAATCTCATCCCTGCAAACTCTACTGAAGGGTGTACCACAAGGCTCTATACTGGGTCCATTGCTTTTTGCAATTTACATTAACAATATTGTCGCTGACATCAAATCTGCTAACATCCACCTATTTGCCAATGACACTGTACTTTATATCAGAAGACCCTCTCTGGAAGCAGCTTGTAGGGATCTACAACGGGAATTTAATCTTCTACAACTTCAACTGCTGTAGCAGAAACTGCTCCTGGACACCAAAAAAACAAAGGCAATGCTTTTTTCTCCCTTTTCATATGTTAATAACCCCTCAATTCAAGGTAATATTTCACAGATCCACACTCTTCTCGGTGAATTGCTGGAATATGTTACTAAATTCAAATACTTGGGGCTGTGGATTAACCAAAACTTTCCTTTTATGATCACATTGAGGATCTCTCAATGAAGCTTAGGCAGAGGCTTGGCCTCTTCTATAGGATCAAAAATGTTCTAACACTGGATGCCAGGAAGAGACTGGTCCAAACTACATTCCTTACCTTATTGGACTACGCAGATTTCCTTTACAGCCAAGGCCCCGTGTCTGCCCTGACTAAATTAGACACACTCTACCATCGGGCCTTGAAGTTCATAACTGGTCTCCCATTCTCCACACATCACTGCTCCCTTTACGCCGCAGTAGGTCGGTCATCCCTTAACTACAAAAGACAGAGGAATGCAGCTCTCTGGACATTTAGGGCCATCACGAAGATGTTGCCTCAGTACATCTCAGATTGTCTTCCTCTAGGTGTGACAGGTAAATATACCTTAAGGAGTTTCTCCATTATCTCCCTTGCAATACCAAAGTTCAAGTGGCGCTTTGGCAGGTCTGCCATATCTCACGCTTTACCCTCTCTCTGGAACAACTTGCGAAAAACCCTGAAGTTGGCTCACCCAAACTATCAGCCTTCAAAGCACTTTATTCTCGCTCTATCAAGGAATCCTGTAACTGCTTCCCCTGATGTCACCTTCCCCTAGCCTCAGCTCCATCTGCTCCAGTGCATCTCTTTACTGGTATTTCTTTTCCACCCCTCTTGGCAATGTTACAGCCTATAAGAACTTACTTGACTGCTCCTTCTTTCCCGACCCTGTGTTTTTTCCTTATTGTTAGTTCCTTCTCCATGTCTCCCTGGCTCCTACCTACACTACTTGCTTACCCCCCTTAATACCATCATGGTGTTTTGCTTTCCACTCTCTAACTGTTGCCACCCTCACCCCTGCAATCACTACATGCCCTTGTGGGCATGTACCGTGTACCTCTCCTTACTCACCCTCTTGCGTCCCCCTCCCCACCCCTCCCGTGTCCCACCAAGCTCCTTCAATCAATAATTATGTTCAAGGGTGCTTCAAATGCACACCGTAATTTTAGTTGCTTATGTTTAACCTGTATGTACTGTACTGCAGTTGCTATACTTTTTAGCTGCATAGTCTTCATGGTCTTAGCTTAATGGCTCTTTTTAATACTCTATTTCGTGTGTATTATAAACTTCCTGTGTATAATTACTGCTCCTTGTAAATACTATGTAAGTGGGAATTCATTTTGCATATATTGTTTACTCAATTATGATGTAAACTGAATATTCTTTTGTATGTATTGTTAACCTCTCCTTTCCAGGTCCATCTTGAAAATGAGCTTGCTCGATGATGTTCGCCTGGTTAAATTAAGATTTTGACTGATTGATTAATATGGCAGGGCAAACATCCTAGAATTAAGAAAGAGTCTTTGTGCCCCCCCCGGTGAGGGAAGGTGGTCTGAACCTGCCTAACTTACGTTTATATTACCTGGCCACTCAGCCAGCTTTTTTTGAAGATTTGGTCCCCGGGAGGGCTAGTGCACACACCTGAACATACTTAGAGGTGGTGGAGGGAGGACTTTACCATTCTCTTCTGTCCCCCAGTTTGATCAACCAGGACTATGCTAAAATTAGGAACCCTCTCATTAGGAACCTGGTCAAGATTTGGGTAAATGCACATAATATGTTGGGACAGCTTAATATCTTTTCTCTGGAAGCCTCGATGGGAGCTATCCTAATGTCCCGGGGGATACATCCTCTGGACTTGAGAGAATACTGAGGGAATGTGCTGGTAATGGCCTGGAACATCTTTCACACCTGTATGATGCTGATGGTATGCTAGACATTCCACAGCTTCTTAGGAAATATGGTTTGAAGGTTTCCCACTTTTTTGTGTATTGTAAACTCAGGCCCAGACTTCTTTCAAGGAGGGTACAGAAACCTCCCTACTGCGCTCCCCTAGAAGAAATGTTCATGTCAGCTTCCCCACTAGCCAGAGCCTGGCCACTGAGTCAATGTTGCAAATTATTGCTGGAGACTCTATCACACCCACTTTCACAACTTAAACGTAGGTGGGAAGAAGATCTGGGTTCAAGTGGACTAACGGGGGGGATTGGGACAGCATTTTAAAGCTGGGTATGGAGTGCTCTGTTAACAGACTATGAGCCATTCATATGAACTATCTTCATAGAGTTTACGTCACCCCTGTACTTGCACACAAAATTGACCCATTAGTTTCTGAAGAATGCCCGAAGTGTAAGGCACACACTGGTTCCTTTTATCCCCTAGTTTGGGCTTGTCCTAAAGAATAAGCATTCTGGGTGGAGATCAACAGGATCTTGGCATCTGCCTTGAATGTTCCTGTGAACCTGGACCCGGCAGAAATTCTGCTGGGACTCCCCAGTAGTTGGGGGCATAGGAGTAAAGAGGGATATCCCCTCATGTCCCTGGGGTATGCTGGCGAGAGGGTCCTAGCCCTGCACTAGGACTTGATTCCATCCCTACAGTTGCTCAATGGGCTCAATCCCTGCTCCAGTGCATGAAACTGGAACATGCTCAGTATTCGGTGAGAGGTTAGTTAGATAAGTACCATTCAAACTGGGACACCCTGGAAAAAGTCTTAAAAAATTACTGGTTTCCTGTATTTTGAAATAGCAGGTCCTTTGAGATGTTGACATCCAGGGTTTCATACCACCAAATGGTCTTAAATACCCAAACAGGTTCCTGTCAGGGTCCACTTGGTTGGAACTACTGCTACTATAGCTGGTTTAAAAAGGTTTTATAATCCTAATGGTATAAATGGGATGTCTTATTTGACTCTAATGATGTTTTCATCTGTAAGCTTACTTGAACTGTGTAATGTCAAACAAGAATGGAAAATGCAATTGCCTTATCAACTATGTGTATTTGATTTGCTCTGCTTTGCTGGTTTTACTTAAAGTTTACAAAAAAACTGATTAACAAAGGCTAGACAATACTCATTCAGCGACAAACAAAACAGAATGAGTAATATAAGTACCATTTTGACAATACAGAGTCAACAAAAGTTAACATTCAACAGGTCAAATTATACAATGCATAACATAGGCACTAATAGCTATACAAAAGTGGTAGCCCATCTGGGCATTGTCAGTGGTTAAGTCTGTGCGCTTTTGTGGCACATTGGAATGGAGGAGAAGCACATGTCTCAGGAGACCGTGAAGTGGGTAAGGTGCTGGCATCATGTGCACGTGTAAGGGAGGACCTTAGGGGGAAGAAGAACCATGATCAGATGGTGCAAGGGTTGGGTAGGGGTGCAGCTGGCAAGAGACAGTGCATGGGATGAGGTTTCATCAGGAGAAGCAGCTACATTTGGAGCCAGGAAGGAGTAAATTTAGAAGTTCCCATTTGAAAGGACCCAGTTTAGTTGGTGTCTTTTGTATTACCTGAAGATCATGAAGCCAGCTTGGTGCCCTGGTTGCAAAGGAGCATTTGGCTAGAGCTGTTCAGTTAAATGGAACAGCCAATGTACCAACAGTTATGCCTCTGGTTGGGTAAGGATTTTGAGCAGGTTGTAGGTGACCTTGCAGCCCTGGAGAGTCAGGCCCATGAGGGTTATCATGCCTAGTAGGCAGGTTTGATATTTTATTCTGTTCTGCAGGGGAAGCCAGTTTGTGAGAGAGTAAAGAGTGCATCTGTGCATGAGTTTGTCGCCCCAGTTACAAAGCGGCAGGCTTTGTTCAGGACTAACCAGTTCTTGTTTAACACAGTGTCTGTGGCACTCCCATAGACTGTAAGGCCATAGTCAACTATGGGGAGGATGGAACTTGTAACTGCCACTGTTTTGGCTTCCGGGCCAAGGTTGTGCCTATGTCTATATAGTGCTCTTAGTCTCCTGTTAATATTGCAGATGATTTGATCAACATGGTGCAAATGTAAAGAGTCTTGTTAATGGTGACCTTGAGGTATCTGAAAGTTTCTACCTGTTCTAGAAGGTCACCCTTACTGTTGAGGATGTTGAGCACTTGTACCTTAGTACTTCTGTGCACTTGAGAAGAGCATTGTTTTGGTCTTCTTGTAGTTGAGCACAAGCTTGTTCTGCTGGAACCAGTTCCAAGGGATGCAAAGTTGCATTGGAGGTCTCGAGTAAGTAAGTCCTGGCATGAGTTACTTGCACAGATGACTGCATCATCTGCATTAAGTAAGACAGTGGAACTAGGGCAGGCTTCAGGAAGGTTATTGATGAAGAGGCTGAACAAAAGGGGCCCCAGGATGGAGTCTTGTGGCACTCCTGATGTGGCAGGCCTGGCATCATAGAGCTCCCCATTTATCTTAACCTGTTGGGATCTGCCTGAGCGGTAGCTTTTAAACCAGAGCACAGTGTCCGCAGAGAGACCTATTGTGGGTAGCTTTGTTATTAGTGATGTGTGGTTTACTAAATCAAAGGCCTTGGTGAGGTCTGTGTGGATGGAGCCCACTAGGTGTCCTTTGTCAAGAGCTTTGTGTAGTATGCTTGCGTATTCGATTAGTGCAGTGGAGGTACTGTGCATTTTACAGAAACCATGTTGTTGTTCACAATGGACATTGTACTGGCTGAGGTATGAGATGAGTTGGTCAGATATAATTCTCTCGAGTGCTTTGGACAGTGGGGAGAGAATGAATATAGGCCTGTAGCTCACAGCCAATGTGCAGTCTCCACTTTTATGGATGGGGGTGACCAGGGCACTTTTCTATTCCTTGGGGAACTATGAGAATCTGAGGGAGAGGTTAAAAACTTTAGTCAGAGGGATGGCGAGCTCATCCAGGATCAGAGCAACTAGTTGCATGTCAAGTGAGTCACTTCCCATCCTTCTTTTCCCCAGTACTTGCTTAACACAGCACATCATGTCCTTTACCAAGAAAGATTTGAAGTGGAATTGTGGCCTACATTGGTCTTTTTGGGTGTTGTCATGGGATCCAGTGGTGGCAGTGTATTTTTTTTCAGGGGGGAGGATGGCATTAAGGTCAGTGAAGGCTTTATTGAATGAACTATCTCAGCAGAGTTGAGTGTGATGCTTCCATTTGAGTTGAGCATTGTTGGTGACGTTTTATCACCCCTACCCCGAGATCCTTTAGCAATTCCCAGAAAGCCTTCCCCTTTCCCCAGCAGCTAATTTGCTTCTCTTTGTACAAGTTAGTCTTAGCATGTATGATATTCTTAGTACACCTGTTTCTAGCTGCCCTGTATTCCTGCCAGTGTGCCTATGTGCTGGATTCCTTGGCTTTATGCCATAGGTTTTTATTTATTTATTTATTTAGTTTTTGTTGACCGGGTAAGTGCACTAGACAAATCCTGCCTATTTTCAGGCACGACCAAGGGGAGGGGGATACAAATGAATGCCAAGTGACTTGAACCAGATTAAGCTGTTGGTGGTATTTTTTTCGCGAATGGAGGAAATTTGGCCATTGCACCTCAAGGTTGTCTCTGTCCCGCATTTGAACAAGCAGTGATGGTGCAACTCATGTGTCAGAGTCCCCTCAGATGAACCGCTTCTTGAAAGGGGCAAATTTATCTGCATCGGCATTAAACACAGTTATGAAGTAGTCGAAGGAATTTATGTGTTTGAAGCGTTATTGTTGCCTGATTTTAAACTGTGCCATTTGTGGCTGTGATTACAAAGATTTCTTTCATAATTTCAATAAACTTTTACTTTTTTGCTCAACTACCCAAAAGTTAGACTCCTTGCTTGCAGTACCAGCGTCACATTACTCTCCAGGTCAGTCCGGTGCTGCATTCCCTACTCTTAGCAGCTTATACTGTCACTATAGCGACAGGAAAACAGCAAAGACCATCACAGTGACAGAATTGGCTGTTCGCTGTGATGGTCCGCTTGTTTGCTGATGCTGCTGTCTCTTGGGAATTCACCCTCTTCCCGAACCAACTCCAACTCGGAGTTGGTAATGTATGGTGTGGGAGGCAGAACCCCTGCATGGGGGGTGCGGTTGGGGGAGGCAGCGAAGCCCCCTGCAAAATAAAAAACTTTTATACGTACAGTGACGGCACAATGTCAGTTGTTGCTGTAATGATGTTTGCAAATTTCCTGTCACTGCAGCAACATGGCACCTCTTGGCAGCTCTTAGCTACTCCAGTTGGGGAGGTAAGGTGCTATACTCAGGTAGTACCCAACTGAGAAAGGGTTGTTACAAATGAAGGAACAAAGAATCCTTGATGTCACCTATCTCTGTGTGGAATGGTCTCATCTGTGGCCAGAGTTTAATACAGTAGGTGGGTGGTCTGTCATAGTATGGCCTCAACTGATTAATATGAACCCACTTAAGCATCACTACAGCAGTGTTCTTCTTCTTGAGTTCAATTAGGTATGCCACAGAATAAACTTCATCTTTAATTAAAGATGTTCCCTCCCAGCTTGGAAGGAACTTTTTGACCTGAGCCTTGTCCGTGCTGTAGTTAAAGTAAAACACCTTATCTCCAGCTTGATATTCTTTTGAATTAGTTCTTCGGTCATAATATTACTTAGAACCTTAAACACTTTTCTCTAAGTTACTTTGAGCAAATGCAAAGGTTTCTTGCAGCTGTTGTCCTAAATGAATTACAGTACATGATCATGTGCTGTAGTAGCACATACCAAATTTATATTCCCTGTTGTGTACAGGAGATGCAAAGGTAACCATTTGTCTTCCTGTCATCATTTCAACAGGAGATATGTCTGTTGACTTACTAGGAGTAGCATGTATTGCCATTAACACCAGTGGTAATTTTACAACCCAATCCTTTCCTGAGGAACTAAGATATTTCTTTATTATATGCACAATTGTTTGATTAGCACATTCCACCTGTCCAGATGATTGTGGATGGTGGGACACGTGGTTTTCTCTAAACCCCTAGCATTTTCCACACATTGTCTGTAACTTCATCTGTAAAAATGGGAGCCTCTATCAGATTCCACTCTCGTTGGTAATCTCCAGTGGCTAAACACGTGGTTTAATAACAACAAAGCTGTGGTTTTAGCTGTATTATCTGAAGCAGGTAGACATTCAACCTGTTTTGTAAATAGACACGTCACTGTCAAAAGGTATTGGTTACCTCTTGAAAACCTCATAACAGGGCCAGTACAGTCAATTTGGATCAGACCAAGGCATTGTAATTCCTTTTAACTGCAGTGACGCTACACAGACACATAGAACTTGATGGCAGATAAGGACTGCCAGGTCCACCTAGTCTGCCCATTTTCCCTACCTACTGCAAAAACCAAAAACCTTAATTGATCTCTGGCTTTGTGCTCCTACCTATTGCTAGAGTACCCTTATGTCTATGCCACACATTTTTGAATTCCCCTACTGAATTTGCCCCCACCACCTACCCTGGGAGGCTCTTCTGTGCATCCACCACCCTTTTTTGTGTATAGAAATACTTGCTCATGCTACCCCTTAGTCTACCCCGTCCAGCCTCATGTCATGCACCTTGTTCTAGAACATCTCTTTTTCTGAAAGATGCTACCCTACTATACATTATGTCCTTGACATATCTGAAGGCATTTATCATATCCTCCCTCTCTCTCCTCTGCTCCAGGGTGTACAAGTTGAGCTCCTCCAATCTCTCCTCATATGACTTTTGGTGCAGGCCCTGCACCATTTCTGCTGCCCTTCTCTGAACTGCCTCTACTCTATGTCTTTACAGAGATGTGGCCTCCAGAACTGGACACAATACTCCAGATGAGGACTCACTAATGATTTATATAGAGGCATCACCACCTCCTTTCTTCTGCTGGTGATACCTCTCTCTATGCACCCCAGTACCCCACTGGCCTTCCCCACAGCCTTGGTACATTGCCTGACCACCTTTAGATCATCTGATATGATTATCCCCACATCTCTTTCCTGTTTGGTAACCATCAGTATCTCCCCCCCAGCATGTCAGCCTTCCCTGGGTTCCTATGCCCCGAGTGCATGATTCTGAACTTTTTTGCATTGAATTTTAGCTGACACATTCTTGACCATTCCTCTAGTTTACCTAGATCCCTCCTCATTTTTTCCACCTCTTCTGGAGTGTCTTCCCTATTGCAGATCTTAGTATCATCTGCAAAGAGGCACACCTTTCCTACCAGACCCTCTGCAATGTCACTTATGAAGAAACTGAATAGGACTAGCCCCAGAACTGACCCCTGTGGCACCCCACTGGTTATCCTCCTTTCCTCAGAATGAGCTCCACTTACAACTGCCCTTTGTGTTCTATTCCTCAACCAGTTTCTAACTCAGTATACCACCTCAGGGCCCATTCCTAGGCTGCCTAACTTGTTTACAAGCCTTTTATGTATAACAGTGTCAAAGGCTGAAATCCAGGTAGGCCATATGCACCACTCCCCCCCCCCCCATCCACCTCCCTGATCACCTAGTCAAAGTAATCTTTAAGATTTGTTTGACATGACTTCCTGCTGTGAATCCATGCTGCCTCGGATCCTGTGCTCGGTTGGATTCAAGATGTTCCAGAATCCTTTCTTTTAGCAGTGATTCCATTATTTTCCCCACCACTGAGGTCAGGCTGACTGATCTACAGTTTCCAGCCTCCTTCCTGCTCCCACTTTTGTGTAGAGGGGCTACATCAGCTCTCCTCCAGTCCTCTGGAACCACTCCTGTTTCCAGCGATTCATTGAATGGTGCTGCCAGCACCGCCCTGGGCTCCTTTAATATTCTGGGATGTAGCCCATCTCTTCCCATTGCTTTGTCTACTTTTAGTTTTGTGAGTTCCTTTACAACTCTCTCCTCTGTAAATGGATGAGTGTCCACCTCCGTGCCCTTATTGCACCTACCACTAAATTTTGTTCCCTCACCTTCCCCCTCTACTGTGAACACTAAACAAAAATACTTGTTCAGGACTGATACTTTTTCCAAGTCCCCTTCCACACACACTCCATCTTCCCCCTTAAGCCTTACAATCCCATCCCTTGTCTTCCTCCTTTCACTAACATACTATAACATGTCTTGTCCCTTTCTTTACTGTCTGGACTACTTTTTCCTCTGTTTGTGCCTTTGCACCCCGGATTGCCCTCCCTGCCTCACTCTGCTTCTCCGGGTACACTATTCTGTCCTCCTCCTTCTGTGTTGCCTTGTACTTCCTGAAAGCCAACCTTTTTGCTCTTACCTTCCTGACCAGTCATAGAAACACAGACTTTGACAGCAGATAAGGAACAAATAAGCTGCAGATCCTAGTTAACCAACAGCCTATTTCTTCCTACCCCCCTCCCACAAGAATTGCCTTATGTCTGTCCCATGCATTCTTGAATTCTCCCACAGTTTTAGACCCCACAACCTCCTCAGGAAGGCTGTTCCATGCATCCATCACCCTCTCTGTGAAAAAATACTTCCTCACATTGCCCTTGAGCCATCCCCCTCCATCGTCAGATTGGGTCCCCTTGTTCTTGCACATCTCTTTTTCTAAAAGATGCTACACTCCTGGACTTTGTTGATTCCACTGAGGTACCTAGAAGTTTCTATCATGTCCCCCCTCTCCCTCCTTTACTCAAGGGTATACTTATTAAGCTCCTTTAGTCTCTCCTCGTATGGCTTCTCTTGCAGACAATGCACCATTTTAGTTGTCCTCCTCTGGACTGCCTCCATCTTGTCTATGTCCTTGCAGAGATGGGGTCTCCAGAACTGGATGCAGTGCTCCAGATGGGGTCTCACCAACTGTCTGTACAGAGGGATAACAACTTCCTGTTTTCTACTGATGATGCCTCTCCCTATACATCCCAGTATCCCCCCAGCCCTCCCTATAGCCTTCTCACATTGCTTGCTAACCTTAAGGTCATCTGATATGATTACTCCCAGATCCCTTTCCATTCTTGTTGTTGCTACTACCCCACCCCCATTGTATAATATTCCCCTGGGTTTTTGTTTCCCATGTGCATTATTTTGCACTTCTTTGCATTGAATACAAGCTGCAATACCTCTGACCATTCCTCCAACCTTGCCAAGTCCCTTCTTATCCTTTCCATGCCTCCTTGTGTATCAACTCTGTTGCAGATCTTTGTGTCATCTGCAAAGAGGCATGCTTTCCTTCCAGTCCCTCTGCAGTGTCACTTATAAAGACATTAAAAAGGACTGGACCCAGTACTGAATCCCACGGTACCCCACTAGTAACCCCTCTTTCTTCAGAGTGGACTCCATTTACTATTATCTTCTGTGTCCTGTTGTCCAGCCAATGTTTTCCAGGCTACACCCTGGGACCCACTCCCAGGCTGGTTAATTTGACTATTAATCTTTTGTGTGGGACTGTGTCAAATGCCTTGCTAAAGTCTAGGTAGGCCATGTCCACAGCTCCTCCCTGGTCTACTACTTTGGTCACTCAGTCAAAGAAATCATATAGATTCATCTGACATGACCTTCCCGCTGTGAACCCATGCTGCCTTGGATCCTGTGCCCCACTGGCCTGTAGGTACTCAACAATTCTTTCCTTCAGAAGTGATTCCATCATTTTCCCTACCACTCAGGTCAAACTGACAGGTCTGTAGTTTCCTACCTCTGCCTTGGTCCCATTTTTGTGAAGGGGAATCACATCTGCCTTCCTCCAGTCCTCAGGTACCACACCATCCTCCCATGATTTGTTAAAAAGGGTAGTCAGTGGTGTTACTAGTTCTCCCCTTAATTCTTTTAGAATTCTGCAGTGAATTCCACCAGGCCCCATTACTTTGTCCACCTTCAGTTTTAGGAGTTCTTTCAGAACCCTTTCTTCTGTGAAAGGACTGGGATTGACCCCCCTATCCAGAGTGCTTCTGTTAATTGGATTAGGCACCTCCCCCTCCTCCTCTTTTGTGAATACTGAGCAGAAGTATTTGTTCAGTATCCCACCTTTTTCACTGTCCCTCTCTACCCACCCACTGTCCATTCTATTCAGCCTCACTATCCCTCCCTTTGTCTTTCTACGCTCCCTGATGTACCTATAAAAGGTGTTATCCCCCTTCTTAACCGAGTTGGCTATCTTTTCCTCAGTTTGGGCCTTCGCTATTCTGACTTCCCTTCCTGCTTCCTTCTGCCTTAACTGGTACAGTTCTCTGTCCTGCTCCTTCTGTGTTTCCTCATACCTTCTAAATGCATTCTTTTTCTCCCTAACCTTCCCCGCCACCTCTTTTGAGAACCATAGTGGCTTTTTCTTTCATTTTGATTTATTTGCTTCACACAAAAGCTTGTTGCCTCTGTGATGGCAGTTTTGACATTTTCCCATTGTTTCTCCACCCCTCCTTCTAGCCTGTTTGCTAGTGCTTTGCTAAGGCACTCTCCCATCTTGCCCAAGTCAGCCCTCCTGAAGTCCATTACCTTCACTTTTGTATGGCTTGACTCTGTAGCTGAGTTTATCGTGAACCACACAGTTTGGTGGTCACTTGTTCACAGATGGCTACCCACTTCTAAATCTGAGATCCTCTCACTGTCCCCATGTGAGAGTATGAAGTCTAAGATTGCTGCCTCATGAGTGGGTTCAAAAACTAGCTGCCTGAGGCATGCCACCTGTAGGGCATCGAGAATGGCCCTCCTCTTGGATGTGGCTGCAGCAAAGGTGCTCCAGTTAACATTTGGCATATTCAGGTCCCCCAACAACAGTATCTCCCCTTTCTCTGCCATCCTAAGGATGCCTTCTATCATATCCTTGTCCATTCCCTCCCCCTGATATGGGGGTCTATATACAACTCCTGTGCGGATTGTGGCACCATGTCCAGTCTCTAAGGTGACCCACAGTGCCTCCTCTCCTCCCTGTTTACTCTTCTGTTCCATTACTTTCATCCCATCCCTTACGTAGAGAGCTACTCCTCCCCCTCTTCTCCCCCCCTCCCTGTCTCTCCTGTAGGTTGTGTACCCTGGTATGTTAACATCCCAGTCATGGTTCTCTGTGTACCATGTTTCTATGACTGCTATGATATCCAGGCATCCCTTTTCCATCAAGGCACCAGTTCAGGGAGCTTGTTGCCCAGACTACAGGCATTGGTATTCATTACCCTCCATTTCATGGTGGCCTTACCCCTTTTGGCCCCCTCTCTGTCCTTATTGCCTTTGTCATTTTGTCCATTTATCCCTGCCATTAACTAGAAAACCACAGTGGTTCTCTTTTACCTTTATTTGCCTAATGCAAAGGTTTGTTGCCGCCACTATGGCTCCTTTCAGATGGGCCCACTGCTTCTCACCCCCCCATCCTCCCTCCCTGCTAGGGTCTTCCAGAGACATATCCCCAACTTTGCAAAGTCTGCCCTTCTGAAGTCCAGGAACTTTGCTTTTGTGTGGCTCGACTCTGCCGCTGCACATATTTTGAACCACACTGCACGATGATAACTGGATCTCCCAGGTGCCCCCCCACCATAACATCTGCAATTCTGTCCCCACTGGTGAATACCAGGTCCAACATCACACTTTCATGGGTGGGCTCTAGCACTTGCTGCCTGAGACAAGCCCCTTGCAGGGCATCCGGCAGGTCTCTGCTACAGGCTATGACTGCGGCTGGAGTGCTCCAATCAACATCTGGCAGATTAAAGTCACCTACTAGCAGCACTTCCCCTTTAGTTGCCAATTTATGGATGACTTCCACTGGAAGCTTGTCCATCTCTTCCTCTTGTGCTGGCAGTCTGTAGATCATGCCAGTGCGAATAGCGTTGCCATTGCCCAGCTCTAGGGTGACCTACAGGGCCTCCATCCCCCCACAATCCCTGTATCTCAGTTGCTTTTATACCCTAACATAAAGAGCTACCCCTCCTCCCTTTTTGCCCTCCCTGTCTTTCCTGAACAGAGTATAACCTGGGATAGCTATATCCCAGTCATGGTTCCCATTATACCATGTCTTGGTAATAGCGACAATATCCAGGTCAGCCTCTGCCATCAAGGCCACCAGGTCCAGGATTTTGTTTCCCATGCTGCGAGCATTCACACTCATGGCCTTCCATAGTTTGTTGCTTCCCCTCCTGTCATCCCCCCATTACCCTTATGACTACCCTCATTAACCCTGCCACCCACCTTTAATCCTGCCTCTTCTTTTGTCTGCTATTTTCTCTTTTCCTAGTTTACCATTGGTGATTTCCCAACTTAAGGATCCTTTCTGCTGACTGCATTAACCTGTGGGGGTGGATAGTTTGATTCTCCCTGCTACCTTCCTCCACCCTCTTCCCTTGGCTAGTTTAAATGTTTGTCAATGAAACATTTAAATGTCTCACTAAGGACATCAGTCCCTTCCCTGAACAGATGCAGGCTGCCACCCTTGTACAAGCCCACATCCCTCCAGGTAGGTCCCCAGTCCCCAATGAAGCTGAAACCCTTCTGTCTGCACCAGTTCCTCAACCATGTGTTGAAGTGCCTGGTGTGAAGATTCCTAGCTTTCCCATTGACGTGGACAGGTAGAACCTCCGAGAAGGTCACAGAGCTTGCTACCTGCCCAAGACCCCTCCCCAACTCCCTGAACTCCTCCTGCACTCTCCCTATCCCTGTCCCATCCCTAGCCAGGTCATTTTCCCCCAGATAGACAATGACATCCAGCTCCTTCCTCCTTGCTGCCACCTCTGGATCCATTATCCATCCCTCCAAGACATGCTTTCCGACATGCACTTTACCTCCTTCTCCACCCTGCTACCTGTACCCAACTCCACTCCCCAGACTATGGAGTCCCCCATTAGGAGTTGCTTCCTCCTCCTCCTCCTCTGGGGTCCTCTGCTACCCCCCTTGAGGTTTCTACCCTGAAGGACCTCCACATCCACCCCAGCCACTACTTCAGGTGCCTCTGTGGGACTGTCCCGCCCAGCCAGTGTGGCATAAGAGTTCCACAGTGGGATGGGAGTAGAGATGTGCCTTTGCTTCACCACTGTAACCTTCCCCAACCCACCACTGTCCATCCACTCCTCCTTTCTGGCATCCTTTGAAGAAGCAGAGGAGGACTTGGTGGTCCCTGAGTGGGGTAGTAGGTCCTCCTACCCAAGCCAACTCAGGATTGAGTCTGGCAACCTCCTCCCTCAGCCCAGAGAGGTGCCTCCTGATGGTCTCCCAGAAGACTGCCACCCCACAGCCGCTGCACTGCACCACTCTCATCATGTCTGCACCTTTTTGCTAGATCTTACCCGCTACCTCTACATAAAAGCAAAAGTTTTTTTTGTTCCCTCCCTACCTAACGTTTGAGGCAATCAGCTCAGTATGTCAGACCTTCCCTTTATGTGGCCTTTTGGTTCCACCCTTCCTGCTCCTTGACAGGACATTATCCCTCTGTCAATCAAATCCAACTGCCTATAAATTGCAACTAGACTTGGGTGGATGGGTGGAGGGATTGGAGTACCAGTCCCTAGAAGAAAACAAACTGCACAGAAAATGAACAACTACACAAACCTGCTTCCCAGTGCTGTCTTAGTTAGCAGTTAAGTGATTGGGGTGAGGGAAAGCTATAGCTGCTATCCCAGTTCCTCTCCCAAATCTGCTGCTTCTAAACACTCAAAATGGAGCTGGGGCTCAGCTGACTCTGCTTTCACAGGTCGCAGGCCCCTCCCAGTTAGCTGGCTCAGTTAGCAGTTAATTGATTGGGGGATCAGAAGCTATAGCTGCTTTCCCTGCTCCTCTTCCAAATCTTCTGTTTCTAAAGGCTCAGAATGGAGCTGGGGCACAGCTGACTGTACTTTTACAGGTCTCAGGCCCATCCCAGTTAGCTGCCTCAGCAGTTAAGGGACTGGGGGGAGGTAAAGCTGCAGTTGCTTTTCCGGTTCCTCTCCCAAATCTACTGCTTCTAAAAGCTCAAAATGGAGCTGGGGCACAGCTGGAACTATGATTTAGATTTGGAAATCCCAAAAGATCAGTGGTCAGCCATGGCACTTTGAGCTGTGAAGATCACTTTTTCCCATATCTGGAGAGAATTCTCCTGGAAATGTAGATACAGATTTTTCTGGTCCCCTGCGAAACTAATAAAATACCTGATGGGAAGTTATGGCTACTGTTGGAGGGGCTGTGGCTGTACGTTGGTCGACCTCACTCATATCATGTGGCAATGCCCTCATCTCGTGCCATTTTGGATCTCCTTACAAAACAAACTTTCACTGTGTCCAGGAAAAACCACAGAACTCACAGCTGAGATGGTACTCTTGGCCATATACCCAGACCATTCCCCCTGATGGGCTAAACACTGCTCCCCATATATTTGTTAGCAGCAAAAAAAGGCTCTAACCAGAAAACGGGTGTCGCCTGACATCCCCACAATACAAAACTGGAAAAAGATAATGAACACCATTTATCAGCCAGTATGAAAAACCAGTCACAACCATTTACAGAGAAATGGCAGAGGTGGATTCTCCACCATTCAGAATTAGAACCAGACGTTTGCCCTTGACTTGGTCTGGAAGTACAGGGTAGAGGCAGATGGTGGAAAATGTAGTTAGAAATCAAAGTCTAAAACTGATTGTTAAATATATGAGGAAGACTTTATGGGTGTTATATATAATGAAAGAATAACCTGCCACTATCTGTATGAAAACATACTATTTAATGGTGTAACAAGATGTATGACTGCTGATGTAAAGAAAACGAGATGCTGTTCTCTCATGCATTGCAACAGAAAACAAACAATACTAGTACAAATTAAATTAAAAAAAAAATGGAGCTGGGGCACAGCTGATTCCGCTTTTACAGGTCACAGGCCCCTTCCAGTTAGCTGTCTCAGTTAACAGGTAAGGGATTAAGGGGAAGGGAAGTTGTAGATGCTTTCCCTGTTCCTCTCCCAAATCTGCTGCTTCTAAACACTCAAAATGTAGCTAGGGCACAGCTGACTCTAATGTTACATGTCACAGGCCCCTCCCAGTTAGCTGTCTCAGTTAGCAGTTACGTGATGGGGCAGGGGAAGCTGTAGCTGCTTTCCCTGCTCCCCTCCCAAATGTGCTGCTTCTAAAAGCTCAAAATGGAGTTGGGGCACAGCTGACTGCTTTTACAGGACACAGGTCCCTTCCCAGTTAGCTGTCTCAGTTAGCAGTTAAGGGATTGGGGGGGGGGGAGAAGAAGCTGCAGCTGCCTTCCTAATTCCTCTCCCAAATCTGCAGGTTCTAAAAGCTCAAAATGGAGTTGGGGCACAACTAACTCTGCTGTTACAGGTCAGTGGCCCCATCCCAGTTGGCTGTCTCAGCTAGCAGTTCAGGGATTAAGGGGAGGGGAAGCTGCAGCTGTTTTTTTCCTGTTCCTCTCCCAAATCTGCTGCTTCTAAAAGCTTCAAATGGAGCTGTGGCACTGCTGAATCTGCTTTTACAGGTCACAGGCCCCTCCCAGTTAGCTGTCTCAGTTTGCAGTTAACTGATTGGGGCAAGAGGGAAGCTGCAGCTGTTTCCATGTTCCTCTCCCAAATCTGCTGCTTCTAAACACTCAAAATGGAACTGGGGCACAGCTGACACTGCTTTCATATGTCACAGGGCACAGGCCCCTCCCAGTTAGCTTTCTCAGTTAGCAGTTAAGTGATGGGGGATGGGGAAGCTGTAGCTGCTTTCACTGCTCTCTCCCAAATCTGCTGCTTCTAAAAGCTCAAAATGGAGCTAGAGCACAGCTGACTCAGCTGTTACAGGTCACAGGCTACTCCCAGTTAGCTGTCACTGTTCACAGTTAACTGACTGAGGAAGGGGAAGCTGTAGATGCTTTCCCTGTTCCTCTCCAAAAGCTGCTGCTTCAAAATGCTCAGAATGGACTGGGCCACAGCCGACTCGGCTGTTAAAGGTTACAGGCTACTCCCAGTTAGCTGTCACTGTTCACAGTTAACTGACTGAGGGAGGGGAAGCTGTAGCTGCTTTCCCTGTTCCCCTCCCAAATCTGCTGCTTTGAAATGCTCAGAATGGACTGGGCCACGGCTGACTCTGCTGTTACAGGTCACAGGCACCTCCCAGTTAACTGTCTCAGTTAACAGTTCAGGGATTAAGGGAAGGGGAAGCTATAGATGCTTTCCTGGTTCCCTTCCCAAATCTGCTGCTTCTAAAAGCTCAAAATGGAGCTGGGGCACAGCAGACTCTGCTGTTACAGGTCACAGACCCCTCACAATTAGTTGTCTCAGCTAGCAGTTAAGGGATTGGGGGGAGGGAAAGCTGCAGCTGCCTTTCCTGTTCCTCTCCCAAATCTGCTGATTCTAAACCTCAGAATGGAGCTGAGGCACAGCTGACTCTGCTTTTACAGGTCACAGGCCCCTCCCAGTTATCTGTCTCAGTGATTTGGGATGGGAAGCAGTAGCTGCTTTTCCTGTTCCTCTCCTAAATCTGCTGGTTCTAAAATTGTAAAATGGAGCTGGGGCACAGCTGACTCTGCTGTTACAGGTCACAGGCCTCTCCCAGTTAGCTGTCTGTTTTTTTTTTTATTTCAATGTTTTATTAATGTATAAGCACAGAAAAGACTGGTTACAAACCATAGAATTAAATAAATAAAAGTCTAAAAATTGTAGCTAAATAATTCTTCCTCAATATAATATGTATGAGCAGTTCATATCTGATTACTTTTACTCCAAGTCTATTTTCTGGGGAAGCCTGTAAGATACCACCAGCGGAAACATCTGTAACATAGTTTATATGTATAGTCACTTATCATTTTGGTGGTTCCTATTCTTGCGGCTATTTCAAATAAAATGTCCATATCTCCACTTCCTTACACATGGGAATGGCCCACAGAGTCTGTACGAAACTTAGAGCTCAAGCCCAGACACTTTTTTAGTCTGTTCATCTCTACCTCAAAATAACAGAATTGAATGTGAATAGTGATTAGTCTTAATTAGTCTTAAATCATATCCACGTTTGGGCAATAAAATAGTAAAAATATGAAAGAAAAAATATATGGGGAGAAAGATCGCGGACACATCACTAATTCAAGGGGGAGGAGCCTAATTTGAGAGGTGAGCCCCCTCCAGGTATGAGAGATGGGAACCCTTCACGGCCCCCCCCCAAATAGTCCCACCAAGAAGGTGTTCACTCCATCGTCTCACAAGCGGCAAGCTTCTCCACAAACTAAGGAACAAAATCAGTATAGTGATTACGTTGATACATGACCCACCTATGCCATCTAAGGTCAAAGGTCACCACCCAGTTCGGTAGTCTGGCTGTTAAGCACTCTAATCCATATATTTCTCTGACCAGGACACACCAAGCCTCCTTCTTTGGATTTGTTTTTGTGTGCCACAGCTGAGTGATGACCTTTTTAGCAGCAAGAACAAGCAAAGTGATTTGTTTATAGCTGGCCTTATCCACCTTGATGCCTGCCAAAGGTGTGACTGACAGTATATTAGTGGGGTTAATAGTTCATGGCATTCATAGATGTCTGTTAATTCTTGGATAACCTCTTTCCAATAGGGGCCAGGGGTTCACATCCCCACAAAACATCCACACTCTCTCCAGCATCTCCCGAGGGAGGGGGTCAGAAAATTTTGCCACTATGGCTGGGGTACAGAAAAAATGAGTTCAGAGCATCCACGCATATTCCCTCCAATACGGGGAGGTGGAGACTTTATAGGCTGAAAGAGCTGATGTGATCCAGTTCTGGGCAGGAATGTCGACCTGTAGTTCCCGTGACCATCTGATCCTGACTGATTGAGTCCAATCCACAGGTCTCTCCCTAAGAGCCTTGTATATGGAGCTAATCAGATGCTCAGTGAATGTGCCACTTACATGGGACTGGAGTAATGATACCAAAAGTGAGACTTCTCTGCTATACTTGAGACAGCCTCCTCAGATTATCACAGATGTGATTTAAGCTGCATATACTGATGGAGGCTTGTCTGTGATAGCGGATAGGTAGAGTGCAATAAGACAAATGGGAGTATGCCAGTGGGTTTGGCCAGTTGGAATACATATTTAGCTCCATCCCCTGATCCCCCACTCCCCTTCTAGCTACTTCCCTATCTCTAATATCCTCATGCAGTGTTCCCCTCATGCCCTACGCACCCTAAACCCTCTCCCTACTTCTTTCTCCTGCACTACTGACGATGCCTCCTGGGCTGATGTTTTCCACCCCCCGTTCTGACTTCTGGCTCCAGCCTATGCTCAGTTTCCTAAGTGCTGTAAACTACTGTGTTCCTCTGCACTGGTCGATTACCCACTGCCAACTCCTTTCTGCACTTGCTCCCACTCGTACAATGATCTTACTCTGCGTATCATAGTTGTCTCCTAAGCTGCTTATTTAATGACTGTGATGTACTTATGTAGCTTTATTTTTTTTCCTTGTTATCATTTTGTATAACCTCTGATGTGGAACCTATGAAAATAGCTTGTTCTCAAAGGTAATAATCCAAGATCATAAATGAAAAATATTTTAAGCCTTGGCTTTGCCAGATTCCAAAGGCCTTATCAATTTTATTCAGAGGGAATAAGGTGTCATCTGCTCTAAAATAATATGTTTCGGGGGGGAAGTGAAGTATTTATGAAGCACATACTGTAGAGCCAATGTTGGAAAGGTGCCACGGTATATTGAGGGAATTTAGAGAGTGGGATGCAATGCAGGTGGTAGCCGAAGAGATATCTGGTAAGATCAAATAAATCACTCAAGCTGCTTCTAGTGAGCATCATTAGCAGTTAGGGATTGGGAAGATGGGAAGCTGTAGCTGCTTTCCCTGCTCCTCTCTCAAATCTACGGGTTCTGAAAGTTCAAAATGGAGCTGGGGCACAGCTGACTCTGCTGTTACAGGTCTCAGGCCCATCCCAGTTAGCTGTCTCAGTTAGCAGTTATGGGACTGGGAGGAGGGGAAGCTGCAGCTGCTTTCCCTGTTCCTCTCCCAAATCTGCTGCTTCTGAAAGCTCAAAATGGAGCTGGGGCACAGCTGACTCCACTTTTAGAGGTCACATGCCCTTCCCAGTTAGCAGTTATGGGATTGGGGGGCAGGGAAAACTACAGTTGCAGCTGCTTTCCCTGTTACTCTCCCAAATCTGCTGCTTCTAAAAGCTCATAATGGAGTTGGGGCATAGCTGACTCTACTTTTACAGGTCACATGCCCCTCCCAGTTAGCTGTCTCAGCAGTTAAGAGATTGGGGGGGGGAGGGAAAGCTGCAGCTGCTTTCCCTGCTCCTCTCCCAAATTCATGGTTTCTGAAAGCCAGAATGGAGCTGGGGCACAGCTGACTCTGCTGTTACAGGTCACAGGCCCCTCCCAGTTAGCAGTTATAGGATGGGGGATGGGGGGGCTGCAGCTGCTTTACCTGTTACTCTCAGAAATCTGCTGCTTCTAAAAGCTCAAAATGGAGCTGGGGCACAGCTGACTCTGCTGTTACAGGTCTACCGTCTCGGGCCCACCCAGTTAGCTGTCTCAGTTGGCAGTTAAGGGACTGGGAGGAGGGGAAGCTGCAGCTGCTTTCCCCGCTTCTCTCTCAAATCTATGGTTTCTGAAAGTTCAGAATGGAGCTGGGGCACAGCTGACTCTGCTGTTACAGGTCACAGCCTTCCCCCTGTTAGCTGTCTCAGCAGTTAAGGGATTGGGGGAAGGGAACGCTGCAGCTGCTTTCCCTGATCCTCTAAAAATCTGCTGCTTCTAAAAGCTCAAGATGGAGCTGGGGCACAGTTGACTCTACTTTTACAGCTCACAGGCCCCTCCCAGTTAGCTGTCTCAGCAGTTAAGAGATTGGGGGGGAGGGAAAGCTGCAGCTGCTTTCCGTGCTCCTCTCCCAAATCCATGGTTTCTGAAAGCCAAAATGGAGTTGGGGCACAGCTGACTCTGCTGTTACAGGTCACAGGCCCCTCTCAGTTAGCAGTTATGGGATTGGGGGGAGGGAAAACTGCAGCTGCAGCTGCTTTCCCTGTTACTCTCCCAAATCTGCTGCTTCTAAAAGTTCATGATGGAGTTGGGGCATAGCTGACTCTGGTGTTCCAGATCACAGGCCCCTCCCAGTTAGCAGTTAAAGGACTGGGGGAGGAGAAGCTGTAGCTACTTACCCTGTTCCTCTCCCAAAAGTGCTGCTTCTAAAAGCTCAAAATGGAGCTGGGGCACAGCTGACTCTTAGGCCCCATTCACACTGCACCGCTTGTACCCCATAATGGATAGAAACAGTTATAACCGGGGAGTGGTGCAGTGTGTTCACACTGCCATGGTGTCTGTTACAGGACCGGCACGCGATCCACACTTCAACAGCCGGGGGCCGTGCAGGCAGCGCGGTCCCACAATGCAGCTCACGCTGTGCTAGGGGACCGGTGCCACATGTCCACACTATGCCCGGAAACCTTACCGACGTGTAACTGGTTTCATAACCATAGTTGAAACCACCTCATATGTGGTTTCAACAACGGTTACGAAAACGCCGTCTGTAATGTTGCAGGTGTAAATGCAAACTGTTGCGGTAACGGATTGGGCACTCTATAACGTTACAGAGGGGTAGTGTGGAGAGGGCCTTACAGGTGACAGGCCTCTCCCAATTAGCAGTTAAGGGATTGGGGAAGGGGAAGCTGCATTTGCTTTCTCCATTCCTCTCAATCAATGAATCAATCAAAATCTTCATTTAACCAAGCTCATTTTTGAGGCGGACCTCTCCCAAATCTGCTGTTTCTAAAAGCTCAAAATGGAGCTGGGGCACAGCTGGCTCCACCTTTAGAGGTCACAGGCCCCTCCCAGTTAGCTGTCTCAGTAGTTAATTAAGTGATTGGGAAGGGGAAGCTGCTTTCCCTGCTCTTCTCTCAAATCTATGGTTTCTGAAAGCTCAGAATGGAGTTGGG
Organism: Neoceratodus forsteri; assembly: GCA_016271365.2. Taxonomy (NCBI): domain Eukaryota; kingdom Metazoa; phylum Chordata; order Ceratodontiformes; family Ceratodontidae; genus Neoceratodus; species Neoceratodus forsteri. Next base: position 368,610,935 of record CM057451.1, on the reverse strand, counting down.
GCACAGCTGACTCTGCTGTTACAGGTCACAGCCCCCCTCTTCTGTTAGCGGTCTCAGCAATTAAGGGATTGGGGGAAGGGAAAGCTGCAGCGGCTTTCCCTGTTCCTCTCCCAAATCGGCTGCTTCTAAAAGCTCAACATGGAGCTGAGTCACAGCTGGCTCTACTTTTACAGGTCACAGGCCCCTCCCAGTTAGCTGTCTCAACAATTAAGGGATTAGGGGGAGGGAAAGCTGCAGCTGATTTCTCTGTTCCTCTCCCAAATCTTCTTCTAAAAGCTCATAATGGAGTTGGGGCACAGCTGACTCTGCTTTTACAGGTCACAAGCCCCTCCCAGTTAGCTGTCTCAGTTAGCAGTTAAGGGATGGGGGGAAGGGAAAGCTGTTGCTGCTTTCCCTGTTTCTCTCCCAAATCTGCTGCATCTGAAAGTTCAAAATGGAACTGGGGCACAGCCAACTCTACTTTTACAGGTCACAGACCCCTCCCAGTTAGCTGTCTCAAGGCGCTTTTACACACAGGTTTATGTAACGAATAACTGTTACGGAAACAGTATTCCGATACATCCCTTGTGTGTACAGTGCATCTGTTTCGTTCCATAGGCGAACGTTAGTCCATACCGCAATCTCTGCTTTTTGTGGTTTGCACCGTTGTGTTCCGTTTCATTGGGCTGTGTAAAACAGTCATTCCAAAGCGGTTCACAAACAGCAATAGAGCAGCAAGCTCTGTGGAGGTGCCGAAACACAAATGGAGGTGGGAGCTGCCGGAAAACTCGTGGAGTGTAAAGGGATCCTAAAAACGCAACAGAGCACAATGGTGCCACAGGTAACACTCATTTCATTTTAAAAACCTGTGTGTAAAAGCGCCTTCAGTTAGCAGTTAATTGATTGGGGGATGGGAAGCTGTAGCTGCTTTCCCTGCTCCTCCCCCAAAGCCACAGTTTCTGAAAGCCAAAATGGAGCTGGGGCACAGCTGACTCTGCTGTTACAGGTCACAGGCCCCTCCCAGTTAGCTCTCTCAGTTAGCAGTTGCGGGATTGGGGGGAGGGAAAGCTGCAGCTGCTTTCCCTGTTCCTCTCCCAAACCTGCTGCTTCTGAAAGCTCATCATGGAGTTGGGGCACACCTGACTGTTGTTCCAGGTCACGGCACCTCCCAGTTAGCTTTCTCAATGTGCAGTTAAAGGACTTTGGGGGGGGGGGAGCTGTAACTGCTTTCCTGTTCCTCTCCCAAATGTGCTACTTCTAAAAGCTCAAAATGGAGTTGGGGCACAGCTGACTCTGCTGTTACAGGTCACAGGCCTCTCCCAGTTAGCAGTTAAGGGATGGGATGGGATGGGATGGGGGCTGCTGCTGTCCCAGTTTCTCTCCCAAATCTGCTGCTTCTAAAAGCTCAAAATGGAGCTGGGGCACAGCTGACTCTGTTTTTACAGGTCAGAGGCCCCTGCCAATTAGCTGTCTCAGCAGTTAAGTGACTGGGGAGATGGGAAGCTATAGCTGCTTTCCCTACTCCTCTACCAAAGCTGCTGTGTCTTGGAGAAGGCTGAAATCTGCAACATTTTATACACCCTTGTACATACTTTGTAATGGTATCCAGTGATAATAGCACAACACTATAAGCACGGGGGATATACGCGCTGTTTAATCAGCGTTTGTAATATTAGCGGCAACAACATTAAAGCACTGTGTACATTACAGTGATCAGCCTTATAGTGCCTCCGCTATGGAATGTGTCTTTTTTTCATCTGCATTTTTCTAATGTTTACCTCTATATACTTCGCCCCCCCATTGTGGTACTGAGCTGTGTACAATTACATCCCTGTCCCATCCTGTTATGAACTATTCACAGTCACTCAGCGTACCATCTGATGACAGGCTGATTCTATGGGGTGAGTGACAAATGGTAGTAGTTTGAATAAAAAAATGCAGATCAAAATAAAAACACATTCCATAGCAGAGCAGGGCAAGTGAGAAAAATGCGGATCGAAATAAAAATGCGGTTCAAAAAAAACACACCGACAGGCTGATTCTATGGGGCAAGTGAGAAACAGTAGCGGTTCAAATAAAGAATGCAGACTGAAATAAAAACACATTCCATTGCAGTGGTTCTTCAGTAGATCAGGGACTATGCAGCGAGTGAGAAATGGTAGCGGTTGATCATTTGTGCACTGAATATTAGTTGGGGCTTCACTGTTATGGTATATCACCGTACAGTACAGGTGCTATAATTAGCAGCGCCATTAAACAAGCACTAAGATATCTTGCACTATTGCTATTATCACAGTAATCCCTTTGTAACATCACTGTACATGTAAGGCAAGTAGGCTACTTTTAATGCTTCATAAGTTTTTCTGTTCCCCCTTATGTGGTCGAGATGGTTCATCATGAGCATGTTGTAACATAATTCTCATGTGACCTAAAGAAACTACCCATTTGGGCCCTTTCCTTGTGACTGCACCAATTTTTACCAGGAGACCATTCCTTAAAGCGATTTACCAAGTTTGGATATATGAACACATATACTGCAAGGTGACTGCATACAGAACTGATTCGCAATGTATTTTGATAGATGTCTAGCCTATTTTAACAAATTAAATCAGGTTTTCACCCTCACAAACCAGGTCATGTCATTTTGTGTATTGGAGCCTGTATTTGGTGACCTTTGACACTCATTACCTTTGCAATGTCACCACAGGGAGATCTGTGCTCTGCAATTAAAATTAGTTATTGGTCACAGCAATTCTGTCTTGATAACAGAGCTCTTGGTCGCAGTATGCAGCACGACAATAGCAATGTCAAACAGTTCATTTTCAGGGTCCGATGATGAAAGCATTATGTTGTCCTGCACTAACAGTGATCTTTCGGACACTGACATAGTGCCACAATTTGACAGCCACTGCATAGTAGATCCCCATAGAGATGACCCTATTTATTTATTTATTTGCTTTTGTTAACCGGGTAAGGCACACTAGACAGCCAAGTGCCTATTTTCAGGTACAATCTGGGAGGGTTACATAGGTAGAAGCATACAAGAACAGTGAAGGAGTCAAGTTGCATACAGTGATATAACAGGCTTAACAGGGATTGGGTAGGTGGCTGACAGTATAAGTCAGATTTAACATACAAGAAAATAACAGACATAACCGGGAATGAATAGGAAGCAAAACAGCATTAGAAACGATTAACACATGATAAATACAGCTGTGGAACATACAGGGAGAGCACGGCAGTGAGTAGCATAATACATAACTGGTACAGTTAATGCAAAAAGGAGTAAGTGCCAGCAGGGGATGGGGGCAAGATGAGGGGGTACACTGGGGTGGGGGGGGTGTCTAGATGGTCAGGTGAAGGCCTTAGGGGAAGAGGGCAGGGAGAGAGCATGGTGAGAGGGTGTCTATGACAGCAGCGAGAATGATGTGGGCAGTAGCTCAGGCAGTCACAGCAGTAGTTCCGATCCATTTCAGTGCAGCAGTGAGAGCAGACTTAGCAACATGGAGTGTTAATATTATATTTTGCTACTTAAGTGCTACAGCTTGGTTCCCGTCATTGCTGTCATTTTATTGTGCAAAATTGAGGTATGGTGTGTGTTCTGTTACTCCCAGCATCGATGTGCCCACACAAATGCTAGTGATAGTACCCTGGGTTTTTATATTTTTTTTTGTTTGGGAGAGTATTGCTTTCCCTATGCTAACGAGTTGTTGGCCACTCCAGCTTGACACTGAGAGCACGGCTCGATCTGGTGGCATTGCTTGAGTAGGAGAAATGGATCACAATTTGTCCAAATCCAATTTGTCCAAATTCCTCACCTGGTACTAGTTAGTAATGACCTCCCACCAATTGATTTATCAGTCACTCACTGTGATGGAGCACAGGGTGGAAATTACAAGCAGGCACCTTGTACCCCAACCACTCCAACCCCACCCCCGCTGCACACATACACTTAGAAAAATGCTGCAGCATAGAACTTTTATTATCTGTAAATTATTTATACTGTTTGGGTCTGTCTTTGACCTAGTGCCAACTGGTCTACACTATAGCTTTCTTCTCCGTGTATGTGTGTGTTTGGGGGTGGGAGGCCTGCTTGTACTTTCCCCTTTAGAGGTATCAGTGATTGAGTGACATGTTGAAATCACCGGTTCTGTACGGCATGCTATAAATTTAAAACTACAAATTATTGCACCAGCTTTGTGTTACCTCTAAGCGCTCAGAAACTATACAGACTGCAGCTGTCATTAGTGTCTGCATAAGCATCTGTAATACCATCCTGGCATTGGCTTATTGCCGCTACATGTGTGCCTCCAGGTGCATTATGAATTGAGCAAAAAATACACAGTACAGTCGGTGATCGTCCCCCACCCCCAAGATTAAAAATGACACTGCCAATACCCTTCTCATGGAGAAAGAGACCACATTTATGTTTAGATAGCCTAAGTACCGTTTGATTGGTCCACTACAAAAAGGGACATATCCTTGTGGTAGGTACTCAAGTCTTAGACTGTATTTGAACCACCTTTCCTCACTTATGTCACCATACTTTATTACCGCTTCGGTCTGTGTCAAGCCATTTGTGTTTTCCCATTTTTTCCATTAGAGGGGATCTCTGATGCACATGCGTAAAGTGTACAGTAACTACAACAGATGCTGCTCTATACTGTCTCCCATGCCTTACCGATGGCATGGTACATTGTGTAGACTCCCTGTTTTCACTGCTGTGTAGCCCATATTTTGGTTCAGTCATTATTCCCCAAGTATGCCAAACTGACTAGCACACTTTGCAATATAACACCATAGAAGCCGTACATTGGTACCACAGTGTCATGAAAGGATGGCAACTGCACTCTCCTTTTGCTGATGCTCCGGAGCACATACAATGATGCTATAATCCTAATTATAAATAAAGACTGGGGCCCAGATAGTTAAACTGCGCCAGGCTGTGACGCAAGCATGGGTGCAGCTCAACTTGGCTGCGCAGGGGTGTGGACTGGGCGATATTCAACGGAGCTGCGCCATGGCTCAGCAGCGTTGAATATCGCACCCTGGCCACCCCCAGTGTGCATGGCGCAGTGGCACAGCGCCAGCGCAAGTGGCTAGAGTGGAGCATGGGGATGCGCTAGCGCAAGTTCCATTGTGCTATGCACAGCAACTGCGATATTCAAAACTTGACATACAAATGGGGCCATAATGTATGCAAGGCACAAATGGGGCCATTTGTGTGTCATTATGGCCCCATTTGCATGCAGGTGCGCTGATCCCCTGACCACTTGCACCTGGCGCCCTGCCAGGCAGCAGCTGTCGGGGACCGACGCCCCCTGCAGCCGGCAATGTGCTCCGCATCCCGATCGCGGGCTGAAGTAAACTATAGTACAGTCCAAACTCCCTGGTGGTCCAGTGGACCACTATCTGTCCGATCGTGGGCATTTGTATAAATATAAGTCCAAACTCCCTGGTGGTCCAGTGGACCTATCTGCCTAATCGCGGGCATTTGTATAAATATAAGTCCAAATTCCCTGGTGGTCCAGTGGACCGCTATCTGCCCGATTGCGGGCATTTGTATAAATTTAAGTCCAAACTCCCTGGTGGTCCAGCAGACTGCTATCTGCCCGATTGCAGGCATCTGTATAAATTTAAGTCCAAACTCCCTGGTGGTCCAGCGGACTGCTATCTGCCCAATCGCAGGCATTTGTATAAATATAAGAATAAGTCCAATATCCCTGGTGGTCCAGTGGACTCTTGACTGCCCGATCACGGGCATTTGTATTAAAAGAAGTAATAATCCACCATCCCTGGTGGTCTAGGGTACCTCCCTCCCCACCCGCCCACTGAGCCCCACTGCCCCGCCTCCCCACCCCGGTCAGCCAGCGGGCGGCAGCACCCCACCCGCCTGCCGCCCGCTAACTGACACCATCGGATTGTACGCCCATTGGTCCACAGCGTGAGCCAATGGGCGTGCAGTCCGTACCGTCTAACACATTCCAGATATGTTTATTTTATTTATTTAGTTAGTTTTTGTTGACTGGGTAAGTGCACTAGACAAATCCTGCCTATTTTCAGGCACAACCCGGGGGAGGGGGATACAGATGAATGCCAACTGACCTTGAACCAGATTAAGCTGTTGGTGGTATTTTTAGTGAATGAGGGAAATTTGACCAGGACACCGGGGAAATTCCCCTTCTCTTTTCGATAAGTGCCATGGGATCTTTAACATCCACCTGAACTACCACCAATCCAGGCGGATGGGACCTCGGTTTAACGTCTCATCCGAGAGACGGCACCTCAGAAGTGCAGCACCCCTCTCATGCTGCACTACAGTGTCAGTACTGGGATATTAACCCAAGTGCCAGATGTGGGAACTGAACCCACAGCCCTCTGATCTCCCGGCCTCAGAGGCGAGTGTGCTATCTACTGAGCCACTAACACTGATAATGAATGATTCATTCACATATCTGGAATGTGTAGTATGGTACGGACTGCATGCCCATTGGCTCACGCTGTGGACCAATGGGCGTACAGCTCTACCGATCAAGTCAGTCGGCGCATGCTGCCACCGCCGGCTGACCGGCTGGGGAGCAGGTGGTGGGGGCCCAGTGGGCGGGTGGGGTGGGGGACCTAGACCACCAGAGATATTGGGATTATTACTTTTTTTAATACAAATGCCCGCGATTGGGCAGTCAGCAGTCCACTGGATCACCAAGGATATTGGGATTATTACTTCTTTTAATACAAATGCCTGTGATCAGGCAGTCAGCGGTCCACTGGACCACCAGGGAGTTTGGACTTATTCTTATATTTATACAAATGCCTGCGATCGGGCAGACAGCAATCCACTGGACCACCAGAGAGTTTGGACTTATTCTTATATTTATACAAATGCCCGAGATAGGGCAGATAACGGTCCACTGGACCACCAGGGATATTGGACTTATTCATATATTTATACAGAAGCCCGTGATCGGGCAGATAGCGGTCCACTGGACCACCAGGGATATTGGACAGATTTATTATTTTTTTATTACAAATGCCCGCGATTGGGCATGGGGGGGCACCAGGTGCAGCCGGAGCTCGGGGGGCCACCCACAGTTGGCAGCTGCTGTGTTGCGCCGTGCAATGTGGCAGCTCACCTGTGGGTGGCCATCAGTTCCTTTTTTTTTTTGGATCAACTTTGTGCTGGCGCAGGTAGGGGTTGTGCATGCATGGCTCTGCATATCCCGGGCTGAATATCGGGCTGTGCAGGGTATGCATGGGCACCCCCTAACTGCGCCTGCAGACATACTGATGCACTCCGTGCATCAAGATTTGTGCTGCACTTTTCCTTTTGAATATCGCACTGGGTGTATCAGTGGTTACGCATGGTGCAACACACTTTTGCCCCATACATATACATAGATACATAGACAGTGTCGGCAGATAAGGGCCTATGGCCCACCTAGTCTGCCCATTTGAGCTTGTAAGTTCAGTTTGTTTTCCTAGAAGTCTATTTCCCTTACCCTGACCTCTAGAATTCCTTTATGTCTATCCCATGCATTCTTAAATCCTGTGATTGTTTCAGCCCACCACTTCCTCTGGCAGGGTGTTCCACTTGTCCACCACCCGTTCTGTGAAGAAATTCTTTCTCATGTTTCCTCTGAATCGTCCTCCTCCAATTTCATCCCATGCCTCTAGTCCTGAAACATCTTTTTCGCTTAAAATAGTGTTTCCTGCACCCTGTTCCTCCCTGTAAGATACTTGTATGTCTCTATCATATCCTCTCTCCTCCTCTCCTCCAGGGAGTACATGTTCAGTTCCTTCAACCTGTCTTCATAGGACTTGTGATGCAACCCATGCACCATCTTTGTTGCCTCCTCTGAACCTTCTCTACCCTGTCTATGTCCTTACGTAGGTATGGTCTCCAGAACTGTACACTGTACTCAGGTGGGGCCTCACTAGTGTCTTGTATAGCGAATTATTACCTCCTTTTCCTGCTGGTGATGCCCTGCCTATACATCCCAGCATCCTATTTGCTTTACCTGATGCCTTGTCACACTGTTTCCACCTTTGAGGTCATCAGAAGACAACCCCAAGATCCTTTCCTGCTTGGTGCATGCTATATCCTCACCCCCAACTGATATATTGTACCAGGTTTTGTGCCCCATATGCATTATCTTGCACTTCTTTGCATTGAATTTCAACTGCCAAACCCTTGACCATTCTTCAAGTTTCTGCAGGTCCCTTCTCATTCTGTCTACACCCTCTGGTGTGTCTACTCTGTTACAGAGCTTTGTGTCATCAGCGAACAGTGAAATTCTGCCTTCTATATCCTGTGCAATGTCACTGATGAAGATGTTGAATAGGACCAGTCCCAGCACTGATCCCTGTGGTACCCCACTGGTCACTCTTCCCTCTGTGGAGTGACAGCCATTTACCACCACCCTCTGTGTCCTGCCACCCAGCCAGTTACCTACCCACCACACTACTGTCCTGCCCACACCCATATTCCCCAGTTTGTGTAATAGTCTTCTATGTGGCACAGTGTCAAAGGCCTTGCTGAAGTCCAGATAGGCCATGTCCACTGCCCTCCCCTGATCCACCTCTCTAGTCACCCAGTCAAAAATTCATGACATGACCTTCCCTGGTGAAACCATGCTGCCTTGGGTCCTGTAGTCCATTGACAACCAGATGTTCCACCAATCTCTCCTTCAGTAGTGCTTCCATGATCTTTCCCACTACCGAGGTGAGGCTGACTGGTCTGTAGTTCCCTGCTTCCTCTTTGTTCCCACTTTTGTATAAGGGGACTACATCTGCTGTCCTCCAGTCTTTGGGTACCTCCCCTGTTTCCAGTGATTGGCTGAACAGGATAGCCAGAGGTTCAGCCACCACCTCTCTTAGTTCTTTAAGGACCCTGGGGTGCACCCCATCTGGCCCCATTGCTTTATCAGCTCTTATTACTTCCAGTTCCTTCAGGACCCTTTCTCGTGTAAAGGGACTTGTGTCCATTTCTGCACCATTCTCACCCCTTGTACTCCCTTCAGACCCATTACCCCCTCTTCCTTAGTAAAGACTGAGCAGAAATACCTGTTCAATATGTCAGCTTTACTGTTGTCATCCTCCACGCGGCTCCCATCCTCCCCCTTCAGTCTCACTATCCCTCCCTTTGTCTTTCTTTTTTCACTTATGTACCTGTAAAGGTTTTGTCCCTTTAACCACTGATTTTGCAATGTGTTCTTCTGTCTGAGCTTTGGCTTCCTTACTGACTTCCTGCCTCCCTTTGTTTCTCCTGGTACTTCTCCTATCCCTTCTGCCTGTGTCTTTTGTATTGCCTGAATGCAATCTTTTGGCTTTCACTTTCTTTGCTACCTCTTTGGAAAACCATAATGGTCTCCTCTTTCTTTTCCTCTTGCTAACCTGCTTAATGCATAATTCTGTTGTTCTTATAATCCCTATTTTAAATACTGCCCACTGTTCCTCAATCCCTGATTCCTGTCCCATTCCCTTAATGCCTCTTTCAAGCATCTCCCCATTTTCCCAAAGTCTGCCCCCCTAAAATCCAGGATACGTGTTTTGTGTGGTTTGGTTCTGCTCTTCTGTGATTTCAAACCACAATGACTGGTGGTCACTGTTACCCCCATCACACTGTCCCTGTTTGTGAGCACAGGTCCAGTATTGCCTTCTGCCGAGTTGGTTCCATGACCAGTTGCTTGAGGAAGGCACCCTGAAGGGAGTCCAGGATAAATCTGCTCCTAGTTGATGCTGCTGCTGGGATGCTCCAGTCCACGTCTGGTATATTGAAGTCTCCAACCAGTACTACCTCCCCCTTGTCTGCCATCATTTGGATGGCAAGCATCAGCTCCCTATCTGTTTCTTCCTCCTGGGCTGGTGGTCTATAGACCACACCTGTGCGGATGGCTGGCCCCATTTTCCTTTCCAGCTTAACCCACAGTATCTCTCCCCCATTTTGTTCCTCCTGGATCTGTGTGGCCCTTATGTCATTTAAATGCGCAACCCTTTTGAATATCTGGGCCCGTATGTTAAAAAACTAAGTGTTTTTAATTTTGAGATACACTGTAAACTATGTACGGTATAACTATGTACAGTATATAACTGATTTTATTGCATTCATTTATAAACTTAGCGAGGAGCTGGCAAGCTGGAAAAACAATTCAGTGCACCATGTCCCTTTATTCATGCACATCTAAGCATACTTTGGTGATCAGTGTTATGGTGCTTGCATGAGAACACCAAATGAGCCCAAGAAAACACAGGAGCACAAGAAAAGATATAAACTGTCTATAATGATGGTGACGATCAGAAATGCAACAGCAAAGGCAGTTTACTGAAGCAATCACACTGGAAGCAGCACTTGCCAAAAATACACAGTTTATTGCACTGTTCTCCTGGGATTGGACTGTGCAACTCAGTGCTTATACTCTTGTTGCACATTACAATTCTGAACTGTTGAAAAAGTCCTCCATTTAACACAGACCTCTATGTACCAATACTGAAAAGCTTAACTTCAATTTATAGATCTGCCCAGTTCAAAAGTTGTCCTTTTGTGTCCCAATACGCTACAGATTACAGCTCCACTCAGTTAAAAAAATGTATTTTTTATAGACTTGTTATAATTATGTACTTGCAGCACTTATTAAAACTGTAACACTGTACTCAAGCAATGTAGACTGTGATGTTCCTAGAACCGATGGACCTAGGACACAGAGCTTAGTCAGATGAGTAAAATTTTAAATCAGTAGAAATCACCACTTCTGTAATCCCAAAAGCAAGTATAACAGCTGCCAATATAACAAATCGTTTCAGTGATCAGTGCTGTCATTTTCGCCAGTTCAGTTTTGATCTGCACTCACTGAGACTGGGTCCAGGAAAGATGAATGAACAAGCGGTGAGAAAATTGCAGTGGGAACACTTTCCCTGTGCTGGTGTCACTCATGCATGTGGATGCACTGCTCATGTGTGAACTTCAAACGAAAAAAACATGCAGAGACAACTGTGGCACAAGAATGTTAAAAAACTAAGCATCTGAATATATTTAATACTTAACTTCAGGGCAGCTGAGCTTTGCATCACTCAATGAAGGGAAGGTGATCTGTAAACATGACATCGGGGGAAGTTGGTAAATCACTTTAATTGGAATTTACCGTTTTGGTCATACATGGCTTTCAGTTCACGGTCCATTTGTAGATCACTTTCAGGAATCGTATTTCCATTGGGGACCTTAATGAACGCAATAAAATTTTTCTGTTTTTTTCATCTAGTTGCATTTTCACCAAATCAAAATCAGGTTTCTAACTATATAACTGCAAGACCTTATTCTCTTTCTCCTGTTGTTTTTGTTGGCAAATAACCATGTTCACATTAAGTTAGACAGAAGAAAAAAAGTTTCATGCTTCTGCAGTTAAGGTACCTTCCGTAGCTAGAGCATCTGCCAAGTCATTTCCAGTTTTATCTGGTTACTGAACTTCAGAATGTCCCTTTACCTTTTTCCAATAAACAGCCACGCCATGTTCCTAAACTAACTGATCTGTAGCTAAGTACTGTATGCATCACCCTTTTACCTCTTGAACTGATCATGTCAATAACCTTCCAGAATGGTAAATGTGCAAGGAAGCAATGTTTAGCATAATCAGAATCAGTACAAATCACAATGTCGGGCAAGTTATGCTGCACTGCAGTTTGTATGGCTGTATGGACGGCTGCTAACTCTACATATTGGTTAGACTTGGAACCAAGCTGGTATTTGACAGGAAGACATGGTATATTTTCATGCCATGCCTCACCTAAGCCAGAATACTGGCTGAATGTACAATCATCAACATATGCTCTTGGAAAATTCCTACACACATTTTCATTATAACTGTGGTGTCTGTGTTGTTTTTGCACTATTTCCAATTCTGGAGGTTGTTCAGGATCTTGTACTTGATGTTCATCTACTGTACAAGCATGCATCTGCAGATCTGCTAACCCTTGAGCTACAACATTACTTTTGTTCTTAGCATATCTGATTTGTAAGGTAGGCCCTGGAGTGTTAAGGTCTAGGCCACAATCCTGCTACTTGACACATTACCATCCTTCAGTTTCTGGCTCCCCAGAAAAAACAATGGGTTGGTGACACGTTTCTACAACAACTTTCCTACCACAAATATAGTCTTTGAACCACTGTACTGCACATGCAGTAGAAAATAATGCCTTCTCACATTCTGGAAACTCCTCAACATCACTTAAAGTTTTGCTGGCGTAATCAATAACACAGTTGTATGAATCATGTTTCTGATAGAACACCACAATGACACTGCTGTCAGTGTGCTCTGTTTCTAGCTAAAAATCCTTATCCATTTGGGGGTAAGCTAGACATGATGCTTGACTCGGACTTTTAAAGCTTGCATGGCTTTCTCTTGTTCTTCCCCACCATACCCAGGGTTCTGTCTTTTTCCGTAGCCGGATGAGAGGATGGGCAATTTCAGCATCGTCCTGAATAAACTGTCTTGAGTAATTACAGATTCCAAGGAAGCTGTGTAACTCCTTTAAAGTTTTGGGTGGAACGATTTTTTGAACTGCTTCTATTCTATTGTGCTGAGGGCGCAGTCCATCAGGCCCAACTTCATATCCAAGACAGTTTACCTTATTTCTGAACCACTGTCCCTTTGTCAAAGACACTTTGGCACCAGCATTTTTCAGCTGATTTAACACACACTTTACCTCTTTCAGGTGTTCCTCAAAATAATTACTTTTGATTAGCACATCATCCACGTAAACCAGATTTCTTCTACTTTCAGCATCAGGCATAGCCTTATACAGAAAGATATTAAAATCTGCTAGGGAATTTAAGTACTAAAAAGGATACCTGTTCCATGTGTATTGTCTTGTTCCAAAGGTAAAAGCCAATTTGTTTTGATTTTTAGGGATCTACCTTCAATGGCCAAAATCCATTTGCCATATCTAGCATAGTGAAATATTTTGCACCCTCAACTACGCCGGCAATCACCTGGCTTTCAACTGACAGGCTGACGTCTTCTCCATCTAAGGAAATGACCAAGATGGTCCAGGCTTGGCTGATCCCAGCATCTCCACTGATTCTTGTCGAGCCGCTGCCTAAACAGCTGCTGACTGGCACGCTGACCAAGGAGTCTCAGCTGACCAAGGGACTTCCCCATCGGCTGTTGGTCACCATCACCCTTGATCATTCACAAAGGGTCAGTGGGGACTTGGGGGGGTCAACCCCTCTTTAACAACTGCTCAAAGAGGGTTCCTTCCTGCACTCCTGTCCAGTTGACGTGGAATCAGTGGGGGATCCCTTGATGGATGAAGGCCCTTCTTTCTTTATGGGCCTTCTCCTCCTGATCTCCGAGTCCATGGGTATGAAAATGGAGCCCATCCAGAAACGGGCTTGTTACCCATTTACCGAGATTCTCGACCAGGGACATACTACAGAGGCCTTCCTGGTGGTGCAGTCCATTCTTGGCCCTGCCCTGAAGCTTTGGCAGTGCCCCACTTCCTGCCCTGCACCATCTTCCTGGATGGCCTGCAAGTATGCAGTACCTACCAGTTCCCTCTCGGGATTCACAGAACACCCCTTGGCCAAGGGGCTGGTGGCCAGTTCTGTGTTTAGGTGCTCCAGCAACACTTGGGATGTTGACAAGCCACCTGACAAAGAGTCTAAGAAATTGGACCACGTGGCTAAAAAGATCTATGCTGCCGCCTTGCTTGGTCTTTGCCAGGTGAGCTCGGCCCTCCTTATGGCCTACTTATTTATTAAATTTTGTTAACCGGGTAAGCCTTCTGGACCCCGAAGGTCCTTTTTTCAGGGGCGACCCGGAGTTAGTTACATATAGTTTGCCTATACAGGCAGGTAATACAGTTTAGAACATATCATACAGGATTACAAAGGCAGTAACACAGTTTTTGTGGAAGAGGGCAGTAAATACATCACATTACAGAATACAACATGGCAGCAGATAGATGTGGGGCACTAAACGCATTAAGTACACACAAGAAATTCAGTGTAGGATAGGGTACAAGGTTATACAGTCAGGAACCATTACCCTTAAAGGGGAGCAGTTTTGTACAACACAAATGACACAATCAGTGGTGGCTACATTACGAGCAGTTTTGTATGACACATTCAGCGGTAGGTACATTACAGGGGTGTGGAAGGTTAGCCATCAGAACTTGCTGGGCAACCTGGATGAGGTGCTTCCTCATCTCCTGATGGACCTCCAGACCATGGTCAAACAGGTCCAGGACCAGGGCCGGGACAGCTATGGGCTTGGCTGAGGATCTCGACCTTCATGGCAGACATTCAGCACAAGCTGGCAGATGCCCCTTTCCTGGGCACCGGCTTGTTCAGGCCCAAGGTCGAGGATCACCTCACTAGCATCTAGAAGTCCAATGCCACCTTGGACTCTGCGACATCTGTCCAAAAGGACCCCAAGGCAAGACATAAATTAGTGTCGGAAACTTGATTAGCGGCCTTCGCTAATCAAAGTAAAAAACGATAAGCAACTGTCCGAAGTTGATTAGCAATTACCAAAAACTGATATTTTTGCTCAAAAACCCAAAAAGTGTACTTATCTTGCTCTATATTGATAAAATGCACATTTAGACAAGTTTCTGAGACTGATATCTTTTTTATTTGCCAGTTCCAGAAATACAGCAATGTGCCGCAGCACACATACATTGTAAGAGCCGAGACAGGATGTCTGCCAAAGCAGACCGTGAATTCCATGCATGAGGGTGAGTCGTGACAAATTAAACAAAATGAACCCCTGCGCCAGCATAAAAACTCTAGCACCTGGGACCACGATCGACTACACAGTTACCAACAAGGATTGGGTGCAATCTATTTTGCTACTCTTCTCCATCAGGCAGGTAGCCGGTAATTCTGGCCTGTTTTTTTTTTGGGGGGGGAAGGGACCTGGGGGTGGTCCACCATCCTCAGCTGCCAAATCACCAGGACATCTTGTTTTAGCACTAAAAATATGTCTACAGCCCCTTCTGGGTGAATTCAGCTGGGGGGGGGCCTGCTTTTTAATGCAGATCAATGTTTCTACAGTATTCTCTGCCAAACTTGCTCTCCAGTCAGTTCTTACCTTGTTCACAGTTGAAAAACACCTTTCTACAATTGCATTAGACACAGGAAATACTCTCAACACATTGACAAACTTCAACAGATTTGGATGAGTTTTGGAAATCACATGCCAGCTTTGACCAGATAGCAGAGGCAGAAAGATTGATGAAATTGGTTTGAACAAAAATCTTAAACTCTTGCCATTCTGCAAGTAGCAGAGTACTGTCACAGTCAGGCTGCAAAAGTGCTGAAGATGTCACTGTTACCATACAGCTCCAGTTCTTTTCTGTCTGTAGCTGGCCAAAGTCTGGTATCTAACACTTTTGCAAGGTTATAGATATTACTTTCATCAGTCAAACCAAACCTTTGTTCACAACAGTTCTCAATGTTTGTAATGTATTTCTTAATTTGCTGTTTAAAAATGTTAACTTGGCCACTAAAATGTGTTAATTTCACACCCTCATATGTGACTTGAGCACATGCTCCTGAAAGAGCATCAGACCCATTTTTTAAGAAAATGTCAAGTTCACTGCCACCTATGGGACCACTCTGCTTGGCATGGTCGAGTGTTTCTCAAAGTTTGAATAGAGATAAGTAGCTCTGGCATTTCAACTACTTCTTTTTGAAGTGCTAGTGAGAACCTGGCAAGTGGCTGAAGCAGCTGTTCAAAATAAAAAAGGTGTGCCACCATTTGGAATTTAGTCATAATTTTCAACACTCCCTTGGCTTTGGCCTGGTCATGAGTTGGGTCTGCGACCATAGATTCTAAATGGGCACAAATTATGGGGAATTATTTGGAACAGCCCGGGTGGCAAAAAGTTTATGCTGCACCCAACGTGCGTCATGGGCCTTCTTGGGCTTTTCAACTGATATCTCCATAGCCTGGGCATGGGACCATAATTCTCTGAGTCTCTTAGGACTTTTCTGATAGAGATAAAACAGTTGAGTCAGAAAGTTTGAAACAACATTGAAATAAGTGTTATCCAAAGCATCTTTTATGGCCAGTTCTAATCTGTTTGAGAAACAATGAACACCAACTAACCACTGTATGTCTTCCCTTAAAAGAGCAGCAAGATCCCATCTTACACCCATGTTGACAGATGCCCCATCAGCCCCAAACCCAACCATGTTTTTTATATTAAGGCCAGACTCTACACATTGTGAGTTCTTTCCCTCTAACAGCGTTAATGTATTTATTGCCCAAATGAAGTCCATGGCACTTCTCTTGTTCTGCTATCACTTCAGACTTTTTAATAGGGATGTCCTCTTTGGCCATCATATACATTATCTCCATCAGCCTGCCTAGAATCATTCTATGCTGTTCCTCTGCATTACTGAAAGCTCTCCCTGCAAATAAATTAAATAAGTTTTAAGTCTCGGTCCAAACCCCTAATACCCCCCTTTTTTAAAACTTACCAATTGTGGTATGGCGATATATATCAAGTGGTGACTTTGTTCTACCAAATTTGAAAATGTTAACAGCTTTCTTGTGCTGCTGGGGACCTGTAATCCCTGCAATTATTAATGCCTCACTGAAGTTCCTCAACCCACATAGCTCATCTCTGTACTCACAGCACAATTTGCAACTAACATACACTGCACAGTCTCCCTCACTGCTAATCTGTAGCCAGTTTTTTTCTGGATCATATTTTTGGCACCATCCCTCTGCAGTTGCTAATTTAACTCCAGCCATGTTGGACTGTAATTATTAAAAAGTTTGAAGTTAGCAAAACAAGGTGTCAGGGTGTGCAACTACTTAAATTAACAGATGATGAGGATTTTCCTGAAAAAAAGAAAATGGCAGTGAGCAGATGTGTCACCCCCAGCCCCGTCGCTGGTACTTCTCAGACCAAGCCCTGTTCCTCACTGGAGCAATCCCTCCCATTGTGACTCAGGGCACAAGTCTTTTTAGTTCCTGCATGGATTTCTGCAAAGGGCAGGCACATAGTCTATTCTGTGTGTTCACAAGTTTCTGGTCCCCTTGGATTCTCTGCAAAGCTGCAGGGCATAACTTAGTCTTTTTCTGTTCCCAAATTGTTCACTGCAAGTGCAGGGCACACGTCATTGACAACATCAGCACTGGCACATAATTCTTAAGTGCCTGGTTCCCCCTTATCTCTGCAAAGCAAGGCTTTTTTTTCCAAATGTTCACTGCAGATGCGGGGCACACAACATAAGCAGGGCACAATAAATATTGGGCAGAGTACAGATTTCTGCAAAGCAGGGCACATTAACTTAGTCTTATTCTGTTCCCAAATGTTTACTGCAGATGAAGGGCACACAGGGCACATTAAAGAAGTTCTGGTTCCCCCAATCTCTGCAAAGTAGGGCACATTACTACTTAGCCTCTTTCTGTTCCCAAATTGTTCACTGCATGTGGGCACACAACTAGCTGCAGGGCACACAGATCTCTGCAAAGCAGGGCACATTAACTTAGTCTTATTCTGTTCCCAAATGTTCACTGCAGACGAAGGGCACACAAGCAGAGCACATTAAATAAGTTCTGGTTCCCTCAGTCTCTGCAAAGCAGGGCACATTACTTAGCCTCTTCTTCTGTTCCCAAACTGTTCACTGCCTGTGGGCACACAACTAGCTGCAGGGCAAACAGATCTCTGCAAAGCAGGACACATTAACTTAGTCTCTCTTCCCAAATGCACTGCAGATGAAGGGAACACAAGTCAGGGCACATACAATTTAAGTTCTGGTTCCCCCAACCTCTGCAAAGCAGGGCACATTTTACTTAAAGTCTATTTTTCTGTTCCCAACTTCACTGCAAAGTCAAGAGCAGGGCACACAACTAGAAGGGAATATTACTTCTTGGTTACCAAGATCTCAAAGCAGGCAGGGCTGCTTACTTAGTCTTTATCTGTTCCCAAATGTTCACTGCAAAGACGCAGGGCACACAACATAGTAGTAGGGAACATTAAGTTCCATTTCCTCCATAATCTCTGCAAAGCAGGGCATAGTCTTTATTCTGTTCCCAAATGTTCACTGCAGTTATGTTCACTGTTTGTTCCCAAATTCACTGCAAGCAGGGCACAAACTTAAAGTTCAAGGCACGGCACCCTTTCATGCCCTTGTTCTCCCACAGTCCAGCTCTAGGCCTTGCTCGTTCGTTTCCATTATGGCCCCCCCCCATCTGTGCCCTGAAGTCCTTGTGCCCCTTTTTCCTCCTCCAGGCTCCCTGACCAAATGGCAATGTTTAACTTGTTTTGCTGCTGAGCTCCCCGAATCTGTTGCTTTCCTCTGAATCTGCCCGTCCGACCGTGCCTCACCCCATGATGCAGCTGCCTGCTCTCCGCTCTGTCCAGGTGGCCCCGTGCCCTCTCGTGGTCTCAGCCAGACCTTCTCCCTCCGGCTCCTCCACGGTGTGGCCACCACTCCTCCTGACTCCGGCTTGTCTCCGACCACCTGCAAAACAAAAAGACACAATTATTTAGTTAACCAGATGACGGAGCAACGATTAAAAAAAAAAAAAGTGAAATAAAATAAAACTCACCTTTGGACTCCTGCTCAATCTTACGACGTCTGCTTCCTCTTCTGGGCGCACTGCAAAAGGACTCAGTCACGTTTCTACCATGCAGAGACTGGGTGGTGGAGCAAGAGCATCACTGGACCGATCAGGGAACAGCTTGGGGTTCATGGGGTGGGGTGCAGAGGAGAAGGAGGGCAAAAAATGGACACCAGGACAAAAAAAAATTATTTTAGTGACAGTGCCCAATAAGACACTTTTACAGGACCCAGGATAAGTTGGCAATGATTAGCAATGACTGCTAATCATTGCCAGATTTGACTAGCTTTTTAACGATCTTGGGTCACAAATTGTGATGCAAACCCGCTTATTTTATGCCTTGCAAGGGCTCTAAGCAGCAGAAATGGAAGCCCTTTTGATCCACCTCTACCCCTATGACCAAACCAGCCCTGCGCCAGACTGAAAAGCAGGCCCAGACCTGGTGACACTGACCAAAGTCTGTGGTCTCAGTCATACGTAAGCCTGGAGGGAGAGGCACCGGTGTCTCCTCCGCGGGATCCTTTTCCTCTTCCTCCAAGCCTGCCTAATAATAGGGACAAGGGGTGCATCCCTCATGCCCGTCACACCTCCCCTAGGTCCTCCCATGGAGGACCAGTTCCACCACTTCATTTCCCCCGGTCCACTGTCAGCAAGGACAGATGTGTCCTCGAGATGGTGGGTCAGGGTCTAATCAGGAACAGAAGGTGCTGTGCTCAGGAACCAGGGCAGGGTGCGAGTGTAGGGCGGCAGCCCAAAAGTTGACAACAGCAAACAGGAAGAACACTCGCACTCCAGAGCCAGAAGCAGGAGGCTCCAGTGAAGGAAATACAAATTTACAGGTTCTATTGGAACGATGGAGTTTGTCTCTGCCTAGCTCCAGTGAATTACAATCTGCCTTACTTTGCAATTGTGCATAATAAATCTTTGATTTTCACAAGAAATATTTGTATTTCCTTCACTGGAGCCTCCTGCTCCTGGCTCCGGAGTGCGAGTGTTCTTTCTGTTTGCTGGTGGGTCAGGGTCTGCCTCTGGAATTCGAGCAGCACTTTCCTTGCTGAGCCTGCGCCCCACAAGAGGACTTGGTATCTGCAGACATTCTGTTAGTTCTCAGAGATGACATAGCCCAGCTCCTCTGCAAGGAGGTCATGGTTCCTGTCACAGATCTTCCAGAACACCCAAGGTTTGTCTCCAGATACTTCCTGGTGCCAAAGCGGATTGGGGGGGCTGGCGCCCCATTCTAGATCTGCACAACCTGAACAGGTTCCTCATGCCACACACCTTCAGGATGGTAACTCTGTCTCAATCATACCATCTCTACAGCAGGACATGTGGTTTTGCTCCCTGGATCTTCACAATGCATTCTTCCACGTCCCAATCCGTCCGTCTCACTAAAGATTCCTCTGCTTCTAAGCTGTGGGAATCCTCTACAAGTTCCAGGCCATGCCATTCAGCCTGTCCTTGGCCCCCAGGATCTTCACCAAGTGCATTGCAGTGGTGGCAGCTTACCTGAGGCACCGAGGGGTGCAGGTATACCCCTGCCTAGACAACTAGCTGATGGCAGGTCCCTCCAGGCAGGAAGTGGAGCGATCCAGGGACCTGGCCCTCCAGACCTGCATCAAACTTGGACTCGTACCTTTGCAGGTGATCCACTTCATCGGGGAAGAGCTCGACTCTTGCAGAGCCAGAGCCCGGCTCCCTGCGGACAGGGCGGAGGCTCTCTCCTCCTTTGCCCAATCATTTCAGGTTGGGCAATTGTACCCTGCCTGGGGCTTCCTGTGCCTGCTGGGTTACATGGCAACCTGCAGCAGCATGTTCCGATGGGCCCACTGGAGAATGCACACCTTGCAGTGGGAGCTGGACAGCCAGTGGTTTCATCACAGGGGTCACTTCGACCAGCTGGTCACTGTGACCCAGCGGATGTGGGACACCCTCCAGAGGTGGTTAGTCCCAGCGCATCTGCAGGAAGGGATCATGTTTGTTCGCCCACAGCTGATGGTCATCCTGACAATCGATGCCTCTCTCATGGGCTGGAGTTCCCACCTGGAGGAACACACAAGGCCATGGGCTCTGGATCCCCGAGGAGTCCCAGTGCCACATCAACCTGCTGGAGCTCTGAGCAGTTCGGCTGGCACTGACTACATTCACTCCACACATCTGGGGCAGGTGGTCCAGACAGAGACCACAACCATGTACTAGCTCAACAAACAGGGCGGAACATACTTCCTACCACTGTGCAAGGAAGCTCTCCACATGTGGACCCTTGTGCACAGCCTGGAGGCCGATCTCCTAGCCATCCATGTGGCAGAGGCCTCCAACCAGCTGGTGTATGCTCTCAGCCGTGTGGGTGAGGCATCTCACAAGTGGTCCCTCCACCCAGAGGTAGTATACAGTCTGTTCTCCCAGTGGGGCACCCCTCAGGTGGACCTGTTCACCTCCAGGGAGAATGCAAAGCTGAGGCTGTTTTGTGCCCATCCCCCTTAGCAGGGAATGCTGCAGGGGGGATGCCTTCTCGAGGCCCTCAACCCCAGGCCTTTTCTATACCTTCCCTCCACTTCCATTGATTCACAAAGTGTTACTAAGGCCAGGAGGGACAAGGCATGGGTGATCCTGGTGGCTCCGGACTGGCCCCGCCAGTTCTGGTACCCCGATCTCCTCAGCCTCAGCAGGAGACATCCAAAGCATCTTCCTCTCCACTGGGACCTGCTCTCCATCAATCAGGGGAAGGTACTCCATCTGGACATTCAGTCCCTGCACCTGACAGCCTGGTTTCTGAGCAGCTAGAGTTCCAGGCTTTGGATCTCCCCGATGTCCTCATGGTTGTGGAGGCATCTTGGAAGAAGTCATCTGGCAAGATATTTAAAGCGAAAGGACATGCCATAATGTGAGGATAAGAACAACATATCCACATCCCTAGAAATGCTATTCCTTCAAGTGGAAAAGGTTCTCCATTTGGTGCCAGGACAAGGCGCTGGACCACTTTTCCTGTACAGTGGCTAGCGTCCTTGATTACCTGTGGTCCCTAAGTCGGGCCTTCGGTCGATGACCCTTAAGGTGCACCTGGCAGCCATCTCTGCTTACAGAGCGCAAGCCGGTCAGCAGTCAGTGGCACAGGAGAAGGTGGTCTAGCACTTTTTCAAAGGATTTGACCACATTTCCTCTCTGGTGCATGAACCACCACCACTGTGGGACTTGTTGCTGGTTTTGGCAAAGCTCATGGGCAAGCCATTAGAACCGATGCACACGTGTGACATGTCTCACCTGTCATGGAAGGCTGCCTTCCTGGTGGCTATCACATCAGCCAGAAGGATCAGTGAGCTCCAGGTGCTTTCGGTGGAGTCTCATCTGGTCTTCCACAAGAACAAGGTTGTAGTGCGCTGCAACTCGAAGTTCCTCCCGAAGGTTGTGTCCGAGTTTCACCATAACCAGGTGATTAATCTCCCAGTGTATTTCGCCAATCATATCTTGGAGGCCGAGCACAGGCTCCATTCTTTGGACCTGCAGCGAGCGCTTGCCTACTATAAGAAGTGCACAGCTGGAGTTCGCGGAGAGGTTAGCCAGCTATTTGTCAACTATGCTGAAGCCGAACCTGGCAGACCGGCAGCTAAGTGGATGACTGCAGGTGGATTGTATCCTGCACTGACCTCTGCTATTGGTTGGCAAGTAGGCAGCCTCCTGGAGGGCTAAGAGCTCATTCCATCCATCATACCGCTGCCTCGGTGGCTACTTCCAGGGATGTCCCTATCCAGGAAATCTGCAGAGCTGCTACCTGAAGATCAGCACATACCTTCATTTCCCATTACCACATCAACCTTGGGTTATTCCGGGATGCTGGTTTTGGGGCCTCAGTTCTCCAATCTCTGTTCCCTAAGTAGGGGGTGCATGCCTTGCCTCCCTGCTCCCAGAGAACTGCTAGGAGTCTGCCAGAAATGTGGATAGAACATCCTATCCATGTCCCTACACATTCCTATAAAAACAGGTTACTCACCTGTAACAGTAACGGTGTTGTTCAACGTCTTCATCAATGACACTGGAGATGGCACTAAGGGCATCTTTGGTAACCGGGTAAGGCCCACTAGGCACAAGTGCCTGTTTTCAGGGGTGACCTGGGAGCACTGGGCGGTTAAGTGACTTTCTCAGAGTCACACAGTATGCAAGTGCAGGTTGTGAGAATCAAACTCAGGTCTGGTCTGCTGGATGTATTACGCTCGTTCACACCTCGTTCCTCTAACCTTTAGGCTATACTGCCAGCCCAATGCAAATGCAAAGTTATGTATATTGGAGCCAAGAATCCTAGGACAGAGTACTACCTGGATGGAGTCTGAGTATTTGCATCAGAGGAGGAGAAGGACCTGGCAGTGATGATCGCTAGTGACATGAAGCACACCATGCAGTGCAAGAAAGCAGAAGCAAAGGCAAACAGGATGCTGGGATGCATATCTAGTGGGATCAGTAGTAGGAGAAAGGAGGTTATACTGCTCTTGTACATGTTACTGGTAAGGCCGCATCTAGAGTATGGAGTTCAATACTGGTACACACACCTCAAAAAGAAGGGAGGCAGTATAGCGCAGGTGGCTAAGGCTCTGAGCTGCAAATCTGGAGACCTGGGTTTGAATCCCACAGCCCCCACTAGCATACTGTGTGACCCTGAGCAAATCACTTAACTTCCCTGTGCTCCCAGGTCGCACCTGTAAACAAGCTTTCAGCTTAGTGTGCTACCATATCTCTCAAGTGTCCCTGATTTTCAGGGATGTCCTCAATTTCACCTCAAAATTTTACTCTGTCCCTCCTAAAATCTGTGTTCCTCTGACTAAACAGTGACTACTGTAAGAATAAAATTATGTCAAACAATACAGTTGCAGACTTCTTTTTCTTCAGAAAATGTATTATACACTGAGCCCCTTATTCTGTCAGCTTCCTGAGTGGATAGCATCAATTTTAAAAATGTGTCCCTGATTTTGGGCCTTTGTCCCTGATTTTTTTTAGCCTTGTCCCTGATTTAGGAGGCAGGAGATTGAGAGGTATGTGTGCTACTCCTGGTTAAACAACTGAAAAGAAAAAAAAAAAAAGGACCTTAACCTGCCAGAGAAGGTCCAGAGGAGGGCTACAAAGATGATAGCCGGTCATTAGGGTAAGGCATAAGAGGAGAGGTTGAGGGCACTGAACATGTACTACCTGGAACACAGGGGAGAGAGAGAGAGAGAGAGAGAGAGAGAGAGAGAGAGGGAACATGACTGAGACCTTCAAGTACCTGAAAGGGATAAATAAGGTTGATAAGAACAGTCCCTTTAAGCTGAGTGGCAACCATGAGAGGACACAGTCTTAAGCTGGAGGGTGGGAGGTACAGGAGGGAGGTCAGGAAGCACTTCTTCACGGAGAGGGTGGTGGACACTAGGAATGCGCTGCCAGAAAAGGTAATCTCGTTGAAGATAGTAGGCAGCTTTAAGAGAGGCAGAGACAGGCAAAGGAAGAGGGTAAGGATCATGGGTAGAGAGGATAGGAGGAGTGGGGATGGAGGGCAGGGACATTAGCTCCAGCTATGGACCCTGCAATATGAGCAGACTTGATAGATCAAATAGCCTTCTTCTGTTGGCTTCTTTGTATGTATATAGTAGTTCTAGGAGTGGTATATGATGTTCATCCACACGGACCCACCCAATCTCCCCCCCGGCTTTGGCGCGGAACGCTGCTGCCAGCGGGCAAGATCTGGCATCATGGGGCAGAGCCGAGGGAGTTACCACCCGGGTGGGAGAAGCCAGCTTGAAGACATTTCTGGCAAGTCTTAAAGGGAACGACAACTGTCAGAAATGTGGATGAACATCATATACGACTCCTAAAATTGGTTACAGGTGAGTAACCTGTTTTTTTCACCTACTTCTACCTTATCTTTAATCACATCAGAAACATTTTTAGTGTCAACTATATGTACTTCTTCAAAGTGCTCTGTTTCATGAAAAGTAATGGACAGTACAAGACAATCATCCTCAGCTTCACATGCATGTATTTCTTTCTTGTCTACTGGGCAGATTCCTTGCAGAATAATTAAACCATTGGGGAAATATTTAACATCCTCATCTGTCTCTTTCTTTTGGGTAATATTTTCTGGTAGTTCCCCAATAACTGGAACAGCTAGTTCCAAATTGTAAAATGATTTACCTTTTGCTGTTCACAACTCACAGTTAGCTTCTATAGTGCAGGCTCTGCTGCAGGATTATGTAACAAAATGTGCATTACTCTAGTGCTCATGTCCAAGCAATGTGTGGAATGGATCTTTAAACCCGTATCACGGAACTTCTGGTTAGGCACAAACAATGCAGTTTGGTCAGGCATTTCCTGGCCTTTCTTTACATTAACCCTAATGAAAAGACCCTTACATTACCTGGAACTGTTGCATTGAACTCACTCACCACCAGACACACTTGAGGATAAGTTTATCCAGACCTCCAGGCTTGGGGCGTCACTTTTATTGGGAAAGGGCCCCCCTCCCCCCCATTCGTGACCACAGAATATCATTGGCAATATACACACACCTAGTCATATAAGGACATCTAACCCAAGGCACATGGGAGATTGATTTCAAATCTTGTATCACATACACAGGGTGTTGTATACTCTTTTTTTTCTCTATTTGGAGAATCAAGGCACAGACACCTATACATTTCAGGCTACCTTTATGGTTTGGGACATTTTGCAGTCACTTTGGTTTAATTACAAATGTCAAATTGGCCCTTTGCCTCTTTAACATTTGTAAAACTGTTTACTGATGAGAGAATGCTCATAGCCTAAGTACACCACAGAACTGGTTACCTGCGAGTTCTCTCTTCCAACAGGTACCTTAAACTCACCTTGCTCTGACTCTGGCAGAGAAAGGACTTATGATTCAGTGGCATTTCCTTACCACAGTTCTCGGAGGAGGTTGTGTACTCAGAACCTAATGTCTCTGCGTCAGAAACAGAATGGGATTCTGAGAAAAAGTACAGTTACGTAAGAACTTACCGTAACAGCAGATCTTCGAGAGAAGTTCTTGCAGCAGGTAACACAGTTAGGACTGTAGCCAGCAGGTGACAGGACCCCACGACAAACTTGTAGCCAGCAGTACCAGGTGGGGACCGCCCCTGATGTTCCACATGGTATAAACGGAGGCGGTCCCCTGCGTGCCCCAGTTCTTGCTCTGTCAGAGACTCTGGCATCCGGATACGATGAGATCCGTCTAGGGAACCTAGGGCAATACCTCATAAAACAGGTGACTTATTGGCGAAAAAGGTCACATGCAGCAGGAAATCTCAAGGGGGAAGGAGGGTGGGAAGTATACCTGCTGCAAGAGCTTCTCTCGAAAATCTACTGTTATGGTAAGTTCTTATGTAACTACTATCTTACTTTGAGAGTCAGCTCCTGCAGCAGGTAACACAGTTAGGACCGATTCCCAAGCAGTATAAACTTAAGACGACTTGGGTGGTAGGGAAGTAGGATAAAGAAGGAAGAAATCCCCTACAAGGTAAGGTTCTGCAGGACAGCAAGCCCAAAGCCTGCTCTGCGTCTCAAGGCAATGTCCAAACTGTAGTGGCGAATGAAGGTGAGGATAGTGTGCCACGTGGCTGCCGCACAGATGTCTGAGGCTGAGACTTTTTTTTTTTTTTTACCTGTTGGCACCTTCAGTCTGTATTCCCATCCCGGCATCTGCCGGCTGGTCTTCCCCAGCCCCCAGTGAAGCCCCCACTGTCATTTTACCCCCGCAGCTTGCCCCCCGCAGTGGGGTGGCAGAGCGTCCCCCTCACTCCCCACCAAACCAGGATCCAGTATAGACAGTGGTGCCTCCAAGGCCAGGTGTCCCATAGACGGCCATCAAGCTGCCGCAACTGAGCACCATATATCCCGTTTTTCTGGCCAGCATGAGTGAGGGCATGCAATAACGCCGAGGGGGCGCGCGCACGCATCCACACGTGCTCCCTCCTGGCGCCATGCCCCCTCACCCCTTTCAGTGCAATGCCAGCTTCACCGCCCCAGCCTCTGCCTGAGGTCACAAGCACGCCGACAGCTAGTAATCCCCCTCCCCAGAGAGGGAGAGCAGTCCCACGGACACTCAATCCCTTTACGCCCCTGCTGACCCCCAGCGACCCGAGTCTGTTCCTGAACCCGGGTTGCCAGCGTGGAGCAAGGTGTGGCGTCCAGTGCCTCAACCCTCAGCGCCACACGGCCAGGTGGCTGACACATTTTTCAGTGCAGCGAAAGAGGCTGCTACACCTCTTGTGGAGTGACCCCGTATCGGTCCAGGTAGGGGTTTGTTGTACTTCTGGAAATAGAAGGAAATGCAGTGCACTAATCATCTGGACAGAGTCTGTTTGGTCACAGGTGCTCAGAGGGCCCTAGGAGCAAAAGAAACAAATAACTGATCAGAATGCTCATTACCCTTGGTTCTGGACAAACAGTATCGTAAGGTGCGATGTACATCCAAGGTATGGAGAAGTGCCTCACGCCTGTTCGTGTAATTATGGTAATAAACAGGAAGTTGGATGTCCTGATTTAAAGTAATTTCGGACACCACCTTGGGTAGAAACTTAGGATTTGTTCTCAAAGCTACCCTGTCTTTGTGGAACACCAAATAAGGCTCTTTACACAGCAGGGCCTGAAGCTCAGAAATCCTTCGAGCAGAAGTAGCAGCAACTAAAAATTTCCAAGAGAAGAAACATAGCTCACAATCTGCGGCAGGTTCAAAAGGTGGTAAGGTCCAACTTCTCCAAAACAAACAAAAGATCCCAAGGGGGAACAGGGTCCCTTATGGGAGGTTTAATGTGGAGCATTCCCCTAAGGAAAGTGTGAGTTACTGTCAACTGAGCCACTGTTCTGCCCTGGACAGGGGTGTGATAGGCAGAAAGGGCAGCCAAATGCACTTTTATTGAGGAGTAGCCAAAGCCTGACTCCAAAAGGGTCAATCGGTACTCTAGTAGGATGTTAACTGGACAGGCCAAAGGGTCCAGGTGATGAGCCATGGCCCATAGACAAAATCACTTCCATTTCATGGCATAAGTTGCTCTAGTGGAAGGCTTTCTAGCCGCCACAAGGACTTCAGTGACCTTTTCAGAAACACCGAAGTGGAGCCTGACTAGGTCCTCAGGAGCCATGCATGTTGATGAAGGGACTGCAAGTTTGGGTGGATCAAAGTCCCGTTGTCCTGTGCCAACCCAGTGGCACTGAGGGTTGAGGCACTGGACGTCACAGCTCGCGCTACTCTGGCGACCCGTGTTCAGGAATGAGCATGGGTCACCAGGGGTTGGCAGGACTGGGGAGGGATCGAGCATTTGGAGGACTGCTCTCCTTCTCTGGGGAGGGAGGGTCATCAGCAGTTGGCATGAGGCTGCCCGCTGGTGGAAGCTAGGAGGCAACACTGCCGATGCTGCAGTAGCTAGGGGCAAGAGGAGGCTAATACCGGAAGGAGAGCATATGGTAGCATGCGTGCTCCATCCTTGGCGTCTCTGCACGCCTTCTCTGGCCGGGGAACTACACCAGAAAAATCTCCAGCAGCATGAAGGCTGCTCACTGGCATCGCAGCGGTCCCGTGTGAGACAGCTCCTTCCTGGATCTGCCCTCCTGGTCTCTGTGGTGGTGGGGTAAGTACCTGCCACGATGCGACCAGGAAGGGTTGCGATCAGGAGGTCAGAGCTCTGTCCGGAATGGGGGGGCAGCACCCAATCTAGTTGGCTGGATGAAGGGGGGAGGAAGCAAAGGCACAACCTCCCCTCTGCCGCAGAATTACAAAGAAATTAAGGGGAAAAAAAAAAGTTCCGTTTTCCTGGAAAAGCAAGAACGTGCTCAAAGGAAGGGTGATCAGAGGTTCCGCTGCTAATTGTTGCAACAGTGGAAACCAGATTTGTCGAGGCCATAGTGGTGCCACCAGAATCATTGTTGCACCTTCCATTTGCACCTTGAGGAAGACCCTCTGAAGGAGCAGAAACGGAGGGAAGGTGTAGAGGAATCTCCCGTTCCAGGAGAGGGACAACGCATCTTGCCAGAAAACACCAGGCGCGTGATCTAGCGAGAAGAGACTGGGCAGTTTTGTGTTGGTAGGGGAGGTGAAGAGGTCTAACTCTGGTGTCCCCCATTTGACAAACAGGTTGACTACCGACTGCAGAAGTGACCATTCATGTGCTTTTGATCTTGTTCTACTGAGAGCGTCTGCCAAGATATTCTGGACTCCGGGGACATGAACCACTCAGATCGTCAGGTACTGGGATATGGCCCAATCCCACACTCTCATTGCCCCTCTGCAAAGAGGATAGGAGTGACTGCCTCCCTGTTTGTTGATGTAGAACACCACCGACATATTGTCTGTCTGTACAAGGAGGTGTTCCGGTTTGAGAACCATGTTCTAGGCCTGTAGTGCATAGAGAACGGCCCTCATTTCTAGAACACTGATATGGAGAGATTCCTCATTCACGGGCCAGGATCCCGGAGTCCTGTGAATGCTCAGGTGTGCCTCTCAACCCATATTTGAGGTGTCTGATGTCAGGACCTGATCTGGTGCCTCCTTTTGGAGTGGCACTCCTTTCTGCAAGGAAGGTGATGTCATTCACCATTGGAGTTCTTGGTGAACCGGTCTTGTGATGGAGACCGGGAGGTCTAGATTGTCCCAACTCTGGTCCCACTGGACTTGAAGGGTCCACTGAATCATCCTCATCCAAAGTCTTGCAAAGGAGACTGTGATGATGGACGCAGCCAAGTGGCCAAGCAGCTGCAGCAGGGTTCTAGCTGGCACTGTTGAGGCTGAATAGATTTGTCTGGCTAGGACCTTCAGCCGAGCGGCCCTGTCTTGTGGTAGGAAGGCTCTGCCTCTTACCATGTTGAGAAGAGCCTCAATAAAAGGTAGGTTCTGGGATGGAGTCAGAGATGATTTGGGGGCATTGATGGTGCTACCTAGACTCTGGAAAAAGAGTACAGGTGTTCCAAATGGACCTTTGAAACTGTTTCTTGGACTGTGCCGTAAGGAGCCAGTCATTCAAGTATGAGAACACATAATGCCCCATCCTTTGAAGTGCTGCAGCTACCACTGCAAGACACTTCATGAATACCCTTGGTGCTGAAGACAGTCCAAAGGGTAGCGCTCTGAACTGGAAATGCCTTCCTTGAAAGGAGAATCTGAGATATTTCCTGTGGTACCTTGCCACTAGGATGTGGAGGTATGCATCCTGCATGTCCAGTGATGCTAGCCAGTCCCCTTGGTGAACCATGGGGAGCAGATTCTGGAGCGTGACCATCCTGAATCTCTTGTACTCCACCGAGCGGTTGAGTTCACTGGGATCCAAAATGAGTCTCAAGTCTTCTGTCTTCTTCGGGACCAGGAAGAAGTGAAAGTAGAATCCTGTCCCCCACTGGCTTGGAGGAACTGGTTCTATGGCCTTTTTGGAAAGCAGTTCTTAGATTTCTTCGCGAATCAGACCTGCATGTTCCGTAGAGTAATGGGGAGCCTGTCCTGTAGTAAGCTGACGAACTCTATAGAGTGACCGTTCTCAACGACTTCGTGGACCCATTGATTGGAGATCACTTTTCACCATGCTGCCGCATAAAGAGAAAAGCGTCCTCTGACCACCTCTCCCGACAAAGTGCTGTGGGGAGGTAGGTCCCTTAAGGAGTCAGGCGGTGGGAGGGGGTGGAAATGCAGGTTGATCTGGTTTAGCTGGGTGAGAGGCAGGTCCCGCAGATCCTCTGTGGGCACCTCTCCCGCTGTAGCCTTCCCATTGAGAGTGTTGCTGCTGAAAACGGGGCTGCTGTTGTTGATGTCCCCCTTGGCCACGAAAATGAGACTTTCAAAACTGTCTCTGTTTCAGGCAATACATGGACTGCACAGTTCTGACGGATTTGCTGGAGTCCTGAAGTTTACTGATTATCTTCTCCATATCCTCATCAAAGAGGACGGAGCCTCCAAAGGGTGCATCGAGGATGTTAGACGACATCTTGTACAAAACCTGAAATCAAGAATGGCGATGAAGGCATATGCCAGTGGCTGCTGCCCTTGCTGCTGTGTCCTCCGAATCATTAGCAGATGGTAGGACATGTGTGCCCACATCCGATCCAGTTTGCAGGTCCTTAGAAAGTTCAGCTTTTTGAGGGCAGTCCGGCATCCCCTGAAGAATGTCCAATCCCTGTTCCCAGAGGGCATTCTGGAATTGGACCATATGGGTCATAAAATTCAGGCTTCTTGTGCTGCAGGTGGCAGAAGAATATACCTTGCGACCCATGGAGTCCCAACTGCTTTCACTCCCTGTCTGGAGGTTGGGTGCTAAGGTGTTTCAGCCTTTGTGAGCAGTCATGTGCCACCAAAAATTACCACTGAGTCAGCAGTGGGTGTTCGGCTAAAAAAAGGTTGCTCCTTTGGGGCCCTGTATAAGCAGCCAGCCTTCTTGGGGACAGTCGCAGAGGAATGAGGGTGTCTCCATTCTGACTGGGTGATGTCCTCAAAGGTGTCAACCACAGGTGGGATGACCACTGGTTTGGGGTTGTTCTGCCTGAGGTACTTAGCCAGACGCATCCTTTCCAGGTCTAAGTCGTCAGTGTCCCAACCCATATTTGTCTGTATGTGCCTCATGACCTCCATAAAAGATGGGTAATCAGGAGGTGATTTTGGTGTGTCCTCTGGATCCATAGGGGATAAGTCCTCTATGGAAGACTGAGATGAATCAGAGGGCTGGTAACAGTCCGAGGAGGAGGAGATGGATGAGGATCTGCGCTGCCTCTTCCTGTGTCTATGCCTGTCAGAGGAGCTGGACGAGCTGGGGCTCCATGATCTGGAGCTGTGGTCTCTCTCTTTTTGGAGGTCTTCCTTTTGGGCCTCTCCAGTGGAGTAGGCTGTTTCCCTCAGTCCTCATCCAAAGGTGGCTGAGGAATCACATGCAAGTCCAGAGATGGGGAGAAGATTTACGTGAGTCCCCCCATCCGGAGTTTGTGTCAAGTCTGGGGCCACTGGAGTGGATGGTTATGGTTTTGGGGGGAGGATGTCCGGTCTAATGGTCTCCCACTAATGACTAAACAAGTTTTTTACCTGTTACAAGTTAAGCTTCAATGGGCAAATCAGTCTGGCATTGGTACCACCGCTGGCGCCAGTACCAACGTCGGTTCTATCTGGTGTCGGTGGGCCTACAGGAGGTGATGACGGGTTAGCATTATTTGTGTCATCAGGCGCCGAGGGGTCCATATGGACTGGCGTCTGATCTGTCCAATCAAGGTTGTCGACAGTCCGGACATGGGTGGCAATGCCGGAGGCGACAGTGTCCTTGCCGGCACAGCCAGCATATGGCAGACCTTGGAGGTGACGTCTGAGGTCTGACATTGGTGTTGGTCCGACGAGGACTTAGATGCTTTGTCAGATGAGCGCTTCTTAGACGGCGGTTTGGAAATTTTTTCTGCTTTTTTTTGGCCTGTTTGGGCGGGAGAGAGGACAATCTCCCTGAAGAATTGCTGGAGGTCTTAAACTTTTCCTGGGAGTCGGCGCCACCAACAGAGGCTGACTGGGAATGCTGATGCCCCTTACCTGGTTCAGAAGAGTGGCCTGTAGCCTGAACAGCAGGCCAGATCTTGAATGGCTGAAGGGCTGTGCAGGAGGATCCTGAAGGCTTCTCTTTAGCGCCCAGGATATGGGCTGTAGCCGCGGGGCCCTGACTATGGTTAAGACAGGAGTCATGACCGAGTGATTCGGGCAGAGTGCGACCCGGAGGACCTGGATCGCGAATTAGATCTCTCCCACTCTTTTTCCCACTCCTTATGCTTGAAGGATTCTTTGTGTGTAGATTCTCTGTGCTTCCCCAACTTCTTTGAACGGTGGAAAGACTCCCTCTCTGAGGAGGAATCCCGCTGCATGGTGGCCAGTTACTGCTGGGCGAGGTAGGCCTGTAAGGTTTTTTGACATCAGATCTGTGTCCGGCTGTTGAAGCTCTGGCAGTGCAGGCCGGACTGGGTGTCGTGGTCAGGGCACAAGCACAGCAGGCAGGCCCGAATGGCCATCTTTAGCTGGGATCTGCCTCCCACAGGCGCACTTATTAGTGTGCCTAGAAGAAGGTGACTAGGGAGACGACATACAGGAAAGGAAGACGGTGGGAGCAGGAACTTACAAAGAAAACAAGAAAAATGTCGAAGACAGATAAATGGCAGTCGGACTGGCACGAGTCAAGCCATGGAGCCGATAAAAGCACGTCAATGGCAGGAAAAGAACTGGGGCACGCCGGGGACTGCCTCCCTTTATACCATGTGGGACGTCAGGCGAGGGCCGACGTCGGGGGCAGTCCCCGCCTGGCACTGCTGACTAGAAGTTTGCTGTGGGGTCCTCTCAGCTGCCGGCCACAGTCCTGTGTTCCCTGCTGCAAGAGCTGACTCTTAAAGTAAGATTCGAGTTTACTTCCCTCATGGAGAAAGACAGGCCTCTTGTGTTAATCTCAGATCTCACCACCTCTTGTTTTGACAAGCAAACAACATGATCTTTACTTCTCCATGTAGCCAGATTTTCAGAGTTACCCAAAATAGATACATTAGAACATACAAAATTCAGTTTAATCATTGCATCCTCTTTCCCAAGGTTAACATTCTGATTGCTGAGGAACCCTAAGACTCTTTTCAAATGAATATGCCTCTTTACTTGTAACCACAAAACTCCAAGAAAATAGTCAATAACACGTCTAAACCTTTTCAGAAGGTCATCTCCAATCAGAAAATCATCACCTGTTTCGTTGGTAACATATACCAGATGGGTAATTTGGGGGGGAGGAGGCAGTATAGTGCAGTGGTTTAAGGCTCTGAGCTGCAAATCTGGAGACCTGGGTTTGAATCCCATAGCCCCCACTTGCATACTGTGTGACCCTGAGCAAGTCACTTAACTTCCCTGTGCTCCCAGGTTGCACCTGTAAACAAGCTTTCAACTTAATGTGTCTCACCTGGTTAAATTGGGGGGAAAAAAAAATTTCCAGTTTGCCAAATTTTATGGGTAATTTCCATTTTGCCACATTTTAACTTCAATCAAACTTTACCTAAGGGCTTCCTCTCCATAACCTACTATCTGTAAGCCATCAGAGAGGTTTCTTAGCACCTTTGAGTCACCTAAGGCCTCAGTTTGTCAAAAGAGTGTCTAGACATCAGGGTCACTTCTGCCCATGAGTTCAGCAGAGCTTCACAGTTCAAACTGTTCTCAATGTTCATGTCAAAGTAAAACCTTTCTGCTTTTCCTTTGGGTGTTAAGTTGCCCAGGTAGAATTTGTTTTTCTTCACCCATGGTAACAAAGCAGTTTCAGTATGACCTGGCTCCGCCATAGATGCTTTAAACCTCCGGTAACTTACACTGGAACCCACTCGACTAAACTATAAGTCACTATAAGTCACTAAACCACTCCCTGCTTGACCTAGTCCTCACCTCCCATCCCCACCATGTAGTGGCCTTGGGACTATTACCCGACTCTATCAGTGACCACATGACCTTTGTAGTGCGTAAAATACATAAATCCAAGCTTCTAGCAAAAATGATTCTCACTCGTCCTTTCACATTTCTTGACCTGCAACTTTTGCTTCAGGATCTCGCTCAAACCAACTGGTCCCCCCTCTCCTCAGCTGACATGGCCCTTGCCCATTTCAGCTCCAAGTTCCTACAAATTTGGAACTCCCATGCTCCGCAAAACTACGGCAAGTGGTGCGCAACTACCTTGGGTCTCACCTGCGCTACTGGCCTGCCAATGAGCTTGCGACCTTGCATGGCATCGGGCTAAAGCCACCAACTGCACTAGCGACCTCAAATGTTAACGTGAACTCAGACATGGCTGCACTAAAGCCATCCGCCTAGCCAAAGCTGAGCATTTCAAGTCCAACTTCCAGATTAACAAAAAACAACCCATCCAAATTCTGGAAGGTTGTCCAATCCCTCCTCACCTTCTTCAAACACTCCACCACCTATCCTCAGGCACAACCACGCTGTCCTTACTGAACCTATGGCCACTGCCAATTGCTTCAATTCCCACTTTGCCACCTGTGCCTCTGTGCTGCTTAGCACCCTCCCAAACCCCCCTCTTGTCGCGGTGTCCCCGTCTGCCTCCCCACTGCTCCCCTACCTGCCCCTATCTCATCCCCACAATCTGCTCTCCTCCCCCTGCTGTTCTGGCCCCCTACTCCATCCCTCACCCCTACCTCCCCCCCCCCAGTTCTCCTTCTCTCCTGAAACTACTCTATCAGCTCTCCTGGCACTTGATTCTACCAAAGGCTCCTTACCTGATGGCCTTGACCCTAGGCTCCTCTCCCTCTCTGCTCCTGCCATCGCCTATCCTCTATCCTTGATACTAAATCTCTCCTTTGAGTCTGCCACTTTTCCCTCGGCTTGGAAACATGCTGTAATCCTCCCCCTCCCTAAGGGGGGGGAGACTCCACCTCTCCTGGGAACTATCGACCTCTCTCCTTCCTACCTTAGCCAAACTCCAAGAACACATAGCGCTCAACCAATTTTCCTTGTTCCTCTCTGACTACGCTTTCTTCACACCTTTCCAGTCTGGCTTCAGGAAAGCCCATTCCACCACCACCTCTCTGTTTTTTTTTTTTTTTAATTTTAATATTTTATTGTTGGATTTTGCCATACATTCAATTATGCCATAGAGAGATATCAGTACATAAGCATAACAGATGTCTAAATGCAGACAGAAAACGTGACAGAAGGTGACAGACCTAATGTTGTAGTCAGTTGGAGTGTTCCCATTAATAAAACAGGTATTTCATAGTAGCCGAGATTGTGGTAAGTACAGCTTATTTATACAATTATTTGATCACAGCATCTTCCTGTACTAAAGTGATGTGGGAAAAGGGTAAGGAAGAGGGGGAGGGATAGAGAGAGAGAAGAGAAGAAGAAACATTTTTTTTTTTATTTTTTAAGAAAAGATGGGGGGAGGGGGGATCCCCCCCCCACATCAAGGAGGGGGGGTAGTGGCTAGCTGCTCAGCCATCTAGATGCTCCTTCAGAGAGCTCCCATAACTTTGTGTATTTATAACTAAAAATATTCGATTTAAAATCTGTTTGGTAACTAAAAAAGTAAACGTATCTGATTACTGAAGATTTCTGTCCTCGCAGAGGTGGAGCTGCTGAATATGGGACGGAAGACTGCAGAAAATAAATCCAATTTCTTTGCACCTTGTGGTGGGGCCGCGAAAGCACAGACATCCTCGGAGCTTGCACTGGAAGAGCCCAACAAGGAGGGCTCCGCTCCCAGCATCGTTAGACTCGCTGCAACAAGCTCTCTGACCCTAACTAAAGCGATTCAACAAATGGATAAAAATGGACTCATACCATGAGCTGATGCTCACAATGGAACACCGTATGGATGGATTGGTCGAGACTGCGTGTGCTGAGAAAAACTCGAATAAAGCAATGGCTACAGCGTCAACTTGTGTAAGAGAGCACGCTCTACTACATAGCAGACTGGAACACCTAGAAAATGCGATAAGGGCCACACATGTTCGAGTGCTGGGGATTCCCGAAAATATAGAGGGTGATGACATATGTGCATTTATTACAACTTGGCTGGAGGAGACCTATGGATTAGAATTACAGGAGAATATCCTCAGAGTTTATCGGATCACACCTCATAGAGCCAGCGAGCAGAAACCAGAATCTCGCACTATCCTGGTAGTCACAGCATCAACTGTGACCCGAGATCGAATACTGCAAGCAGCTCGAGCAAAGAGGAATGTGCACATCGAAGGGTCCAGAGTTTTACTGTTTCCAGACCTCTCCTATGCAACCCGAATAAAACGAAAGGGTTTCGACGCTGTGAGGCGGAGATTCCGCGAATTAGAGGTTCCTACAAGCATGCTAATGCCGGCTCGACTACACGTGAATATTGGGCGCAAAACATATGTGTACACTGATCCGAAAGAGGCCGGGAAAATGGCAGAGAAACTGGAGGTGGAAAAGGCGGTCCGAGAGGGAGAGGGAGAAATGTCTTCAGATTCGGAAGAAGGGGTTTAAAGGAAGATACTTGGACTGGGCTGAAGGTAACGCCCGAACTAACGGGGACTTATTACTGGTCTAAAAAACAGATATGGTAAATGACATTTTAGGGCAGAGTTGGAGATACCAATGACTGGCAAATACCATGTTATTTTTGTACTGTAACCTTTGATACGCCAGACTGAACTTTAAGTTTAAATATAACTCCGTTGTGGTGTCTCCTTGCCCTGTGGATAACTCAGTGTTAGTTAAAATGGCGATTCTGACATTACTGTGTTCTTTAGATCTCTTAAAACTCTGGTTATAGATGTGAAGAAAAATGTTTTCCTTTCCTTTTTTTTTTTTAAAAAAAAAGGTGACCTTGGGAAATAAACAGTTTGAAAGTTAAAAAAACACAACTTGTTGTTAACCAAGCAGACTAAGGGAGCATACTGAAGGGGGAAACTCTTGAATTAAATAATTATGGGGGCATATAAATAAAGGCTTAGATAGCCGTCTTCACATGTCTTTAAATTTTTATTTGGTCATGTTAGTTTAAGGCGATTAGCAGCATTTGTAGCCATTATGTATAATTTCTGTATAATTTGGGGTTCCCCTCCATGTCTTGTAACAAAGGTAACACTGTCTCAAATCACCTAATATCAACTTTATCTGAAAACATGCTGTATGCTCTGTTCCGAGTTGAATTCTTGTACTGTAAAGTATGAAAATATAAATAAAAAGTTTAAAAAAAAAAAAGGAGGAGGGGAGGGAGGGGAGAGGAAAGGAAGGGGAAACACGAGTATAATATTTACAACATCATACATAGTTGAGATTTCTATCAAGTCGTCCAAAGCCCTTTACATGAGGAGTTAACAAGCCCCCTACCCAGAGTCTAAAGGGCCTTCCGCCTGCAGCCACATTATCCATCTTGTCCATCTTTGAACGTAGGAGTGAGATTTATTGTTTATTTTAAAGGTCAACTCTTCTAAATCAGCAATATTTTCAACTATTAAGATCCAATCCTGTTTTTGGGGTATTTGGTGGCTAAGCCACAGTCTGGTTATGACTTTATGAGCGGCTGCAATTAGAATTGCCCACAAACACAGACTGTCAGGACCTCTGAGGTCAGGGGGTAATACCCCCAGGATCAGTTCCTCCCAACCCAGGTCCTGAGTGAGGGAGAATATGCTTTCAATAGCCTGCCTAATGTCCTCCCAGTATCCAAATAGCTTTGGACAACCCCACAGTACATGGAGGTAGCCCGCCTCCTCCTCCCCACAGCCCCTCCAGCAGCAGGCCGATACATTAGGATTTCTCTTATTTAAGGCTGCTGGGGTATGGAAGAACCGAACCCTGACTTTCCAAGCATATTCCTGCCATAGTGGGGATTTGGTGGTGTGGTTCACAGTATTGAAGATCACTTTCCAGTTTACTGGAGTGAGGGCAGGGAGCACTCCCTTTGCCAATGCTCCTTAATCCTTATGATGGGGTCTTTCTTTGTTGATCTAATAGCTGCATATAGGATCGAGATGGAGCCCTTTTGGACCGTAGAGGATTTTATCTGTTTAAAGGCTTCCAATAGGGGCGTAACCTTATCAAGGGGTACCCCCTTCTTCTGTAGGGTTAGTATGTATGTTCTGGCCTGCAAAAATCGGAAGTGATCCGTATTCTTGAGGTTATATCTATTTTTGAGGAAGTTGAAATCCAGAACCGTTTCCCCTTGGATAAATTGCCTGAGGTGTTCAAGACCTAACCAGCCCCACTGTTTGTAAGAGTGGTCCATGCGGTTAGGTGGGAAATCTTCAGCCCACCCCAGTCTTTTTAAAGGCCACAGCAAAGGCAGTAAACTGTATTTTTTCCATAATCTGTGGATAGCCCAAAGTGTTTCCCCCACTACATTAAGTCTAGGTGTAGAATGAGTGTAGGTCTGGGGCGGAGCGACCATTCGGTCCACGAGAGGTAGTCTATCATCCCCCTCCTCCTCTGCCTTCTCGATCTCCCTCCAGCTAGGGGCAGGACCATGGCCAGCCCACTGTAAGGCGTTTTTTAGTTGTGCCGCTAAGAAATAGTCCTCAAGGTCTGGGAGGGACCTGCCCCCCTCTGCACGATGGGTCTGCAGTATCCTAAGATTTATCCTGGGCCTCTTATTGACCCATACAAATTTAGAGATCAACTTGTGCCAGTGCTGGAAGTGTGATTTATGGATATGCAGTGGGATACATTGGAACAAGTATAAAAATTTAGGTAGAATGTTCATCGATATGGCTTGGAGTCTGGAATACATGGGCAGGTTGGCAATGGTCCATCTCTCGATGTCTTTCTTGAGGGAGGACACCAGGGGGGCATAGTTTGTGTTAAACAAACTAGACGCTTGTTTAGTTAAGTGGACCCCTAGATATCTCATATTATCAGCTGCCCAGTTCAGGGGCAGTAGATGGTGAGTGTCCTCAGAGGGATGGAAGAAAAAACCAAGGGCCTCTGTTTTAGTTTTATTCAGTGAGTAACCTGAGTGTCTCCCAAATTCTTCTAGGATGGGCCAAACCTGGGGTATGGATTTTTGTGGTTGTGAAAGGCATAATAGGATGTCATCCGCATAGAGCAGGATTTTTTTTCTGAACGTCACCCACTTCAATTCCCTTAACTCCCTCCGCTGATCTCACAGCCTCTGCCAGTGGTTCAATGTATAGGGAAAAGA
The DNA here is from genome assembly GCA_016271365.2 of Neoceratodus forsteri. Classification (NCBI taxonomy): domain Eukaryota; kingdom Metazoa; phylum Chordata; order Ceratodontiformes; family Ceratodontidae; genus Neoceratodus; species Neoceratodus forsteri. Next base: position 368,571,754 of record CM057451.1, on the reverse strand, counting down.
GCAGGGGGGAGAGGGGGCATCCCTGTTGGGTGCCCCTTCCTAGGTGGAATCTAGTGGATAGTTCTCCGTTCACTCTAACACACGCTTGTGGGCCCGTATATAAGGCTCGAATGGTGTTTATAAAGGACTCCGGGAAGCCCCTTTGCTCGAGCACCAGGAAAAGGAAGTTCCACGAGACCCTATCAAACGCCTTTTCGGCGTCTAGACTTAATAAACATGCTGGGGTTCAGGAGCGTCTGATCTTGTCTATCATATTTAGGGCTAGACGTACACCATCTGGAGCCTGACGGCCCATGACAAAACCGGATTGGTCCTGTCCAATTAATTCAGGCAGCAAGGGATTAAGTCTTGCTGCTATTATAGATGTAAATATCTTATTGTCCTGGTTCAACAGTGAAATGGGGCAGTATGATTCACATTTTGAGGGGTCTTTGCCCTCTTTGTAGAGGACAGTAATGGTCGCATACTGCCAGGAGGGGGTCCTCCCTCTGTCCAAACTCCAGTAAAAACCCTGAGGAGTAAAGGGGTAATTTCAGGGGCTAGGGTTTTATAAAATTCGGCTCCAAACCCGTCCGGGCCCGGGCATTTGGCTGATTTAAGGTTTTTGATTATGGTGCTCACTTCAGCCTGGGTAATGGGCCTAGTCAGGGTCCCAATAGCGTCGAGTGGAAGCCGAGGCAGTGGAATGGAGTCGAGACAGCTTATTTTATCTTGCCTGGTAGAGGTCTCCTCCGCACTGTACAATTTCGTATAATAGTCCACAAAGGCCTCTGCTATTTGTGTAGATTGTCTGACAAGTTGGCCAGAACGGAGGGAAGCTATTTTAGTGATTGTGGCCTTTGCTCTTGATTGGCGGAGCCTGTAGGCCAACAGTTTGGTACCACGGGGCCCACCTTCGTAGTATTTTTGTTTCAGGTAAAACAAAGCTTTCTCTGTCTCGGCCTTTTGGATCTTTTGAAGTGCTTTCCTACAGGAAATTAGTTCACTGTTTCGGGAGTCATCCCACTTTTGTTTTTGGGCACCCTCCAACTCTCTAATTCGAGACATTAAGCTTATTTGGTTTTGTCTCGCTTCCTTCTTTTTACGTGAGGCTAGTGCTATGAGTTTACCCCGTAGAATGGATTTAATTGTATCCCACAGGATCTGGGGGAGATGTCTGGTCTGTCATTATCCGCCAGGGTAGTTTTAAGGGTTTCCTTGAGGTCCCCCAAGATGCTCCTGTCTTGGAGTAAGGAGGCGTTTAGACTCCAGTGTGTGGTGCGTTTGGGTAAACCCAACTCCACTTCCAGGAAGACAGGGCTATGGTCTGACAGGATGGTTGTGCCCACCCACATAGAGAGGAATCTCCCCAGGTCGCCAGAGAATGTAAAGAACATGCCTAAGAGGGAGAAGACCTTAAATCTGGGGGAAAAGCATGTATACTCCCTGACCCTAGGGTATTTCTCCCTCCAAATGTCAATCAAGCCCAGTTGTGCTAACTGGGTCTTGACCAACCTCGCCTTTGTAGCGTCTACTTTTGGGATCTGGGAGGTTGAGTCGAGGGCTCTGTTCAGAATTATGTTCCAGTCTCCCCCTAGGATTAAGATGCCCCTGGCCTTTTCAGCCATTATGTGGAGAATATTAGAGTAAACTCCGAACGGTGAGCCAGGAGGGATATATATATTAGCCAACGTTATTTGGGTGTCCTGAATGGAACCTGTGACTATCAAGTACCTGGCTTCTGGGTCCTCTATCACCTTCTGCTGTTGAAATTGGAGGGCCGCTGAGAGGAGAATTGCCACTCCCCTTTTCCTGCCTGTAGGGAGAGAGGAACTGAACACCTGGGGGAAGGCTTTAGAATTTAGTTTTTGAGCTTCTGAGGGGGAAAGATGGGTCTCCTGGAGGAAAACACCCCCACAACCCTGAGACACGATGAATTGTTGGATCCTTTTCCTCTTAATAGGGCTGAATGACCCGTTCACATTAACGGACATAAATTTCATAGAATAATTAGCCATAGTCCAAGATAAATAGAGTAACCACCACCTTCTGAACCAGTAACTCTCTAGGCATTAGGCACATGAACCAATAACAAGTCAGCAAAGTTTCAAACCTTTTAGAACAAACAATATTCAAACATGAGAAACAGTTATTTAGAACTTTAAACAGGGGCTCAGGTCTCCATCTCTTTCGGACCTTGAGCAAAAATGAATGTCGGTCAGCCCCTGCCAAGACTCCTCTTGGCAGAGTAAGACCGTAATCAGAGTTCAAACTTCCAAGGGAGTGCTGAGTGGTGTTAATCAGCGGAAGGGTGTCTGTAGTGACAGAACAAGGCAGGTCACGTAAGAGTGCAGTGCATGTTCCCTGCAGGGCCCTGGGTATTCCAGAGTATGTGCCCCTCCTTTCCAATAGTCTTGAGGGGCACCATAAGTACCCGCAGCCAAAGGGCTTCCGCAACCCCACCACCAAGGGTCAAAAAGAAAGCTAATGGAGTACTAGGACTCCTGATGGCCTGTCTTTTGTACTTTGATCATCCTGATTTTGGCTGACCCTATATCTGTCTTAGGGAGGTATCGTCTCTCCACGGACCACACTTACGGTTTCATGTCAAATGCTGTTAGCATGTATAATCAATATGGGGAGTGCCAGCCAGATGAGCAGAAAGACACGCTCCCAGTACTGCTCCAGTTGTGGGAGACCACTGCCAGCGGTCCCACGCTAAGGTTCCCCATTCACCCCGATCCCGGGCCATTCCAGGCACCGCCTGAGAGGGAGAGTCCCTCCAGATACCAGGACATGCCTCGGGGGAAGAGAGAGCTCTCTCCCGGCTGAGAGTCCCGAGCGGAAAATCATAGAGCCCAGGAGTCATATGGGGTTAACCAGAGAGCTCCTCCAAAGTGTCATGCTCTGCTCCCTCCCGCTATTACTCCCTCGCCCCCAACCCCCCATCATCCAGGACTGTTCGACCGGGTTTTTAAATTATTAAGCAAATGAGGAAGGGTCAATAAAAAACCGCAGGTTCTGGCAGACTGTATTTCCATCCCCACAGCCAGGCCGTTATAGTATGTCCTCCCCTAATAGCATACAGAGGATGTTGCATCATCACCCCAGTAAGCCAACTCTGCAGTGAATGTTTCCGTAAAGCAGCAAGCACTACAAGCCTCTTTCGGGGGGGGGGGGTGTTCTGACAAGGCAGCCCCACAGTTCTAAATTCGTATCTCTGGGAAACAATCAAGCAGTGGGATCGCTACACCGAGGCCCATTTTTAAGATCTGCTGCCTCGTGTCCCCCAACCCCGATTCATCACAGCTAAACAGTGAATAAAATTCAGTCATGCATGCCTTTCAAGAAGTAAATTGCGAGCTGGTAAATAGGGGATTCAGGGCTACCAGTGCTGACTAGTTTGAAAAACAGAGGAGGGTGGAGGGGCAGATAATCTCCAGTCTGTCCCGTTGGTTAGTTTGTCTGCTGGATAAAAGTCACTGGGTACTCACTGCGACACCAGAGGGATCCAGCCTGGGGGGAGGAGGCCAAAAGCCCGAGGGGTGGGTTAAGTGCAGTCAGGACTTAGGAGCGTCTCTCAGTGGGGCTAGATCTCCCGTTTTCAGAAACCACAGATGAGCACCTCAAGAACCGGAGGTTTCAGCTAGGTTGGGTTCTCGGTTTCAACTATCTTCGCTGTTGACTTCAGGTGTGGTGCATTCCTGTTGATTACGGCAGGATCTCACAGCCTCCGAAGAACAGAGCCGATATCAGCCCGAAGGGTGGCGTGAGGAAGCCGCTTCGTAGTTCCCAATTTTGTAGCGCCTTTCTGAGAGACGGACCAAGCCGAGGCTAGAAGATCTCGCTCAAGCTTCTCCTTGGTAAGGGCCGGTGTGGTAATCCCCAGCTCCTCCAGATACGGAACCACAGACATCAGGTCTTTAAAAATTCTGGTACCTTTATCCGTTGTGACCTTCAACCTGGCAGGGTGTAGGATATGGGATTTAATATTTCTGGTTCTTAGTTGTTTAACGATTGGTCAGAGGGCTTTTCTAGCCTCCTGGACTTCTGAAGTGTAATCATTATCCACTGCTATTCTGTGCCCCTCGAATTCCAGGGGGCCCTGCCGCCAGGCTCTCTGTAAAACTTCCTCCTTGCTATTATATAGGGTGAATCGGACCACAAAAGACCTAGGTCTGGCTTCCGGGTTGCTGGGCCGGGGGGCGAGGGATCTGTGGGCTCGGTCGAGGCCTAGGTCGAGATCTTCAGACAGCTCAAGGACCTTCTTAAGAAGTTGTTGTATAAATTCGATAGTGCTTGTGTATCCGTCCTCTAAACCCTCAGGAACGCCATGGATTCTAATATTTTGACAGCGACTTCGACCTTCCAAGTCATCAAGCCTATGGGTAAGCTCACGGTCCCACGCCAAAAGGTACAACAGGAGCCTATCTTGTCTATCTGTCTACTCCGAGACTGCGGTAAGGCCCAATTCAATCTGATCGGTCTTGTGGTCTACTCTACTTAAATCTGCCCGTAATTCTGTTAGAGTGCGGTCGATTTTGGAGACCATTCTTGCTGTTTGTTTGATGGTCTCCAGGAGGTCATCCTCCGAATCCTGTAGCTCTGCCTGATGTTCGGCCTGGTGCATCTCCGTAGGGCCGCTTGCCTCCTCGATGTATCTGGGGTCTTCGTCCCTCAATAACACCCTAAGTTTCTGGGCAGGGGTTAGATGAGGCTTCCCTGCTTTATTCCTGCGCTGTTTAGCCGGGGATGCCATCGATGTTCAGGCGATTAACGCTGTTTTTGGTGGGTGGGTGACGGAGCAGAGGGCTCAGGCTGCCATATCAGTTTCTGACGTCACCGGAAGTCCCCCACCACCTCTCTGTTGAGGCTAACTGAGATCATCTCCTCAGGTTTTGACAAAGGGAACATTACCTCGGCTATCTTTGCCGACTGGAGAACTGCACGCAGTACTCTAGATGCGGTCTGACCAGCTGTCTGTACAGAGGGATAATAACTTCCTGTTTTCTACTGGTGATGCCTCTCCCTATACATCCCAGTATCCCACCAGCCCTCCTTGCTGCCCTCTCACATTGCTTGCCCACCTTTAGGTCATCTGATATGACTACCCCCAGGTCCCTTTCCATTTTTGTTGTTGTTAGTAGCTCACCCCCGTTGTGTACTCTTCCCCTGGGTTTTTGTTTCCCAGGTGCATTACCTTGCACTTCTTAGCATTGAATCTAAGCTGCCATACATTTGACCATTACTCTAACCTTGCCAAGTCCCTTCTCATCCTTTCCACCCCACCTTGTGCTTCAACTCTGTTGCAGATCTTTGTGTCATCTGCAAAGAGACATACTTTCCTTCAGTCCCTCTGCAATGTTATAAAGACATTGAAGAGGACCGATCTAATACTGAACCCTAGCGGTACCCCACTAGTAATCCCCTTTCTTCAGAGTGGACTCCATTTACTATTACTCTCTGTGTCCTATTCTCCAATCAATTCTTTACCCAGGCTGTCATCTTGGGACCCACTCCCAGGCTGGCTAACGTGTATATTAATCTTTTGTGTGGGACTGTGTTAAATGCCTTGCTAAAGTCTAGGTAGACCATGTCCACAGCCCCTCCCTGATCTACTACTTTGGTCACCCAGTCAAAGAAATCTATCAGATTCGTCTGGCATGACCTTCCTGCTGTGAATCCATGCTGCCTTGGGTCCTGTGCCTCTCTGGCCTCTAGATACGCGACAATTATTTCCTTCAGAAGTGATTCCATCATTTTCCCTACCATTGAGGTTAAACTAACAGGTCTGTAGTTTCCTGTTTCTGCCTTGCTCCCACTTTTGTGAAGGGAATCACATCTGCTCTCCAGTCCTCGGGTACCATCCCATCCTCCCATGATTTGTTAAAGAGGTAGTCAGTGGTGTCACTAGTTCTACCCTTAGTTCTTTAGAATTCGGGATGAATCCCATCAGGCCCCACTGCTTTGTCCACCTTCAGTTTTAAGAGTTCTTTCAGAACCCTTTCTTCTGTAAATGGGCTGGTATCGACTTCTGTATCCAGAGTGTTTCTACTGTTTGTTTTAGGTACCTCCCCCTCTTCCTTTGTAAATACTGAGCAAAAAATATTTGTTTAGTATCTCTGCCTTTTCACAGTCACTCTCTGCCCACCTTCCCTCCCCTTTATTAAGCCTCACTATCCCTCCCTTGGTCTTCCTTTGCTCCCTGATGTACCTATAAAAGGTTTTATCCCCCTTCTTAACCAAGTTAAAAGGAGCGCTCCTTTTATTATTTCAGATGTGAAAAAAGTACTAAAGCAGACTCAAATTCTGGAAGTAGGGGTATCATACAAGTCAGGAGGTAAATGGCAATCTAAAATAGCATAAAAAAGCATAAATCAAAATTTTCACCAGATTGTTGCACTGCTGCTTTAAGCTGTTGCTTTGTGTTATTTTTGCTTTGTGCAATATTTATTGGACTTGATATTTATGACACATATTCTTATTTGTTAGTGTGTACTGTATAGCGATAATAAAATCTATTTTTATACATAATTCCAAGGATGTCACAGAAAGGTCATTCATAATTATTTGCACCTTTTATATGCAATAGGTTGTGAAGTAAAAATCTGAACCAATCTTATACTGGCATGATGGTCTGCATCTGTCCAGGAAGGGAAACATGCTTCTAGATGACAGGTTTAAAGGCTTCCTTGGCAAGCTTTTAAACTAGCCAAGGGGGGAGGTGCTGATAGGAAACAGGAAAGTTCAAGCCTCCCCCCAACAAAACATGGCAGGTAGTAGGGTAAACACTGAGGTACAGAGCTTGACAGAGGGCAGGACAGGGACAAATGGAAAAATGGACAAGGGCAATAAGAGCAGGGATGGGGTAAAAAAGGATAAAGCCAACATTAAATGGCGGGCAATGAGTACCAGTGCTTGTAGTCTGGGAAACAAGCTTCCAGAGCTAGTAGCCCTGATGGAAGAGAAACACTTGGATATTGTGGCAGTCACAGAAACATGGTACACGGAGAACCATGACTGGGATGTCAACATACCAGGGTACACAATCTATAGAAGGGACAGGGAGGGTAAAAGAGGAGGTGGAGTATCTCTCTACATAAGGGAAGGGATCAAAGCTACAGAACTAAAAAGTAAAAGGGGAGGACAAGAGGAACTCTGGGTCACCTTGGAGACAGGGAATGGCATCTCAATCCACTGGGGTTGTATACAGACCCCCGTCTCAAGGGAAGGAAATGGACAAGAAAATGATAGAGGGCATTCTCAAAATGGCTGAAAAAGGGGAGATACTGTTGATGGGGGACCTGAATATGCCAGATGTTAACTGAGCGACATGGACTGCAGCCACATCCAAGAGCAGGGTCATTCTCGATGCCCTACAGGGAGCATGCCTTAGACAGCTAGTGGTGGAACCCACTTGGAAGGGAGCATTATTAGACCTGGTACTCTCAAATGGAGAGAGAATCACAAACTTAGAAGTCAGTAGACATCTGGGAACAAGCGACCACTGCACAGTGTGCTTCACAATAAACACAACCATGGAGACAAGCCATACAAAGACAAGGATACTGGACTTTAGAAGGGCTGACTTTGGCATAATGGGTGAATACCTGAGGAATGCATTAGCAAATGGCCAGAAAGGAGGGGTGGAAGAACAATGGAGAAAAATCAAAACTACCATCATGGAGGCAACAAGCCTTTGTGCGAAACAAATAAAGAAAACAAAGCGGAATAAAAAACACTATGGCTCTCAAAAGAGGTGGCAGGGAAGGTTAAGGAGAAAAAGGCTGCATTCAAAAAGTATAAGGAATCACAGGCCGAACACGACAGGGAACTGTATCAATTAAAGCAGAAAAGAAGTGGAAATCAAAAAGCAAAGGCCCAAACCGAGGAAAAGATAGCCAACTCAGTTAAGAAGGGGATAAAACCTTTTATAGGTACATTAGGAGACAGAAAGGTTAAGGGAGGGATAGTGAAGATTAATAAAGGAGAGGGAGGTGGGCAGAGGAGACAGTGAAAAGGTAGAGATACTGAATGAATACTTTTGCTCAGTATTCACAAAAGAAGAAGAGGCGTTACCTAAACCAAACAGTAGAAGCACTCTGGATAGTGGGGTTGACACCAGTCCATTTACAGAAGAAAGAGTACTGAAAGAACTCCTAAAACTCAAGGTGGACAAAGCAATGGGGCCTGACGGGATTCACCCTAGAATCCTAAAAGAGCTAAGGGAGGACCTAGTGACACCACTAACCACACTTTTTAACAAATCATGGGAAGATGGGGTGGTACCCGAGGACTGGAGGAGGGCAGATGTGATTCCCCTTCACAAAAGTGGGAGCAAGGCAGAAGCAGGAAATACAGGTTACTCACCTGTAACAGGAGTTCTAGGAATGGTATATGTTGTTCATCCACACTGTCTGGCAGGTTCCTTGCCGCTTTAAATCTTGCCGGAAGGTCTTCAAGCTGGCTCCTCCCACCCACCCGGCTGGTAAAACTCTCGGCTCCGCCCCATGACGCCAGATCTGGCCCGCTGGAAGCTCAGGTTGTGCGTTGAAGCTGGGGAGGTCGGGTGGGTCGTGTGGATGAACAACATATACCATTCCTAGAACTCCTGTTACAGGTGAGTAACCTGTATTTCTAGGGACATGGATATGTTGTTCATCCACACTGTCTGGCAGACTCCTAGCAGTTCTCCGGGAGGAGGGAGGCAAGGCGCACACCCCCTACTTAGGGAATAAAGACTGGAGAACCGAGGCCCCAAAACCAGCATCCCGGCGTGACTCAAGGTCGATGTGGTAATGGGTAATGAAGGTGTGCTGACTTCCAGGTAGCAGCCCTGCAGATTTCCTGGATAGGGACGTCCTGGAAGCAGCCACCGATGCAGCAGTATGACGGTGTAGAATGAGCTCTTATCCTCTGGGAGGCTCCATGCCCGCCAACTTATAGCAGAGATCTATGCAGGAGGTGACCCACCTGCTTATCGTCCGCTTGGCTGCAGGTCTGCCAGGTGCGGCTTCAGCGTAGGTGACAAACAGCTGGCGAACCTCTCCCCGAATTTCAGCCGTGCGCTCCTTATAATAAGCGAGCGCCCTTCTAGGGTCCAAAGTATGGAGCCTATATTCGACCTCCGAGGTGTGATTGGGGTAGAACACCGGCAGAGTCAACACCTGGTTAAGGTGAAACTCCGACACCATCTTCGGAAAGAATTTCGGGTGGGGGCGCAGGACAACCTTGTCCCTGTGGAAGACCAGGTAAGAAGACTCGATGCAGAGCGCCTGGAGTTCTCCCATCCTTCTGGCTGACGTGATAGCCACCAAGAAGGCGGTCTTCCACGACAGGTGAGACAGTTCACACCTGTTTATTGGTTCGAATGGCTTGCCCATGAGCTTTGCCAATACCAGCAGTAAATCAGGGGTGGGTTCTTGCACGGAGGGAAATGTGATCAAGGCCTTTGAAAAGCGCCAGACCACCTTCTCCTGTGCCTGACTGCTCCCGGCCCGCCGCCCGGTAAGCAGAGATGGCTGCCAGGTGCACCTTTTAGGGTCGCCGACCTAAGCCCTTGACTACAAGGGACCATAAATAGTCAAAATGCTTGCCAAAGAACAGGAGGAAGGGTCCAAACCCTTGCCCTGACACCAGATGGAAAATCTCTTCCATTTGAAGGCATAGCATTTCCTGGTCGACTCCTTACGGGACGCCTCAACAACATTGAGGACCTCGTCGGAAAGACCCAAGGCCTGGAACTCTAGCCGCTCAGGAACCAGGCCGTCAGGTGCAGGGATTGAAGGTCCGGATGGAACACCTTCCCCTGATTGACTGAGAGCAGGTCCGGGCGAGCTGGAAGCTGCCTCGGGAGCCTGGAGCTGAGGCTGAGGAGATCTGGGTACCAGGACTGGCGGGCCAGTCTGGGGCTATCAGAATCACCTGCGCCTTGTCCTCCTTGCCTTGAGAAGCACCTTTGTGGATCAAGGGAAATGGGGGAAAGGCGTAAAAGAGGCCCGGGGTCCACAGCCTCGAGAAGGCATCCCCCTGCAGCGAGCCCTGTTGAGGGGGGCAGGCATGAAACAGCCTCAGCTTCGCGTTCTCCCTGGAGGCAAACAGGTCCACCTGATGTGTGCCCCAGTGGGAGAACAGATCTTGTACTACCTCCGGCAGGAGAGACCACTCGTGAGATGCAGCCCCTATCCGGCTCAGGGCATCGGTCAGGGTGTTGGAGGCTCCTGCCACATGAATGGCTAGGAGATCGGCCTCCAGGCTGCGCACGAGTGACCAAATGCGGAGAGCTTCCTTGCATAGAAGCATGGAACGTGTCCCGCCCTGGCGGTTTAGGTAGTACATGGTCGTGGTATTGTCCGTCTGGACTCGGACCACTAGACCCCGGAGAAACGGAGCAAAAGCGGTGAGAGCTAGGTGGACCGCTCGGAGCTCCAGCAGGTTGATGTGGCATCGGGACTCCCGCGGGGACCAGAGGCCGTGCGCTCGGTGTTCCCCAGATGGGCACCCCAACCCATCAGAGAGGCATCGGTCAATAGAGACCGTCGGCAAAGGCGGACAAGCAGGATGCCCTCCTGCAGATGAGATGGAGCGGTCCACCACGGAGGCATTCCACAGCTCCTGGGTCACCATCACTAGCTGGTCCAATGGATCGCATGCGCTGTGACCACTGGCTGGCCAGACCCCACTGAAGGGGCGCATGTGCCACCGTGCCCAACGGACCACGCTGGTACAGGCCGCCATGAGACCAGGGCGGCGCAGGAAGTCCGGGCAGGGCGCGATTGCCCAACCAGAAATGATTGGGCAAAGGAGGTAAGAACCTCGGCCCTGTCCGCCGGGAGCCGTGCTCTGGCTCGAAGAGAGTCGAGCTCTGCCCTGATAAACAGAATCACCTGCTTCGGCTCGAGTTCCGACTTGGCCTCGTTGATGAGGAGGCCGACTTGAGAGCAAACCTGGAGGGCCAGATCTCTGGACCGCTCCACCTCCTGTCTGGAGGGGGCTGCTATCAGCCAATCGTCCAGGTAAGGGTACACCCGGACCCCGGCGCCGCAGGAAAGCTGTCACCACTGCAATGCATTTGGTGAAGACCCTGGGAGCTGAAGACAGGCGAAGGGCATGGCTCGGAACTCGAAGAGGATCCCTCCGCTCGGCGAAGGAATCTCCGATGTGACGGATGGACAGGGGACGTGAAAAGAGCGTCCCTGCAGGTCCAGAGAGCAGAACCACCGCCGTTTCAGAGATGGTATTATCTCTTGCCAGAGTGACCATCCTGAAGGTTCGAGGCCTTAAAGGAACTTGTTGAGGTAATGTGTAGGTCGAGTGGAATGGGCGCCACCCCCCGTCGTTCGAACCAGGAAGTACCTGGACACAAACCCCGGGTCTGAGGGGGATCCGCTACCTCCCTGATCACCTCCTTTTGGAGGAGGAGAGCGATGTCGGCCCGACGAGCCGACAGTGAGGCTGCGGACCCCGAGGCCCCCCGAGGTGAGACGGCTCTGAAGGGCAGGGCCTGCTCGAATTCTAGAGGCAGGCCTTTTCCCACCACCTCCAGTACCCACCTGTCCATGGTAATAACGGACCAGGCGGAAAGGAAGTGTCGGAGCCGCCCACGGGGAACCAGGGTGGTGGACGGGATGGCGCGACACCCTCAGCCCGTCACTGGGCAGGCTTGGAGGAGGGACCGCCGAGGGACCTCCTGAGCCTTTCCTCCCGCTTCCTGTTGGAGGAAGCTGGCGACTTGGGTTTGGGATGCCAAGCCCGAGCCTGCGGGCCCTACGTTGCTGGGCCGGGGCGCGCGGGGTGCAGAAGGGCCGAAAGGGCTTAGGCTGAGGCTTGCGGCCTTTGTCCTTCTGGGCGGAAGGACCCGAGTCCAAGGTAGCCTTGGACTTCTCGATCCTCTGCAGGTGACCTTCCACCCCAGGGCCGAAGAGTCAGTCCCAAAAGGGCGATCCGCCAACATGCGGGGTATCGAGTAAAGGTGGATATCCTCAGCCAAGCCCGACGGCCGCATAGCCACTGCGGCCGCCACAGACCTGGCACCGAGTCCCCGATGTCTAAAGCAGTCTGGAGCTGCTGTTTGGCCACTGCCCTGGTCCCGCACCTGCCTGACCGTAGTCTGCAGATCCGCGGGAAGATGAGGGCGACCTCATCCAGGGAGCCCAACAGGGCATGAGAAAATGTGCCATGAGGACGGCTGAACTGGCCTGGCGAAGGCCGAGAGAGGGGCGCAGCATAGACTTTTCGCCCGCATAATCCAATTTCTTGATTCTTTGTCGGGAGGTTTGTCCACATCCTGGCATTCCTGGCACGCGAAAACGCTGCCGGTAACCAACCCTCAGCAGAGGGTGTTCCAAAAACCGGACAGGGAACCCGGTAGGGGACGCGAACTCCTAGCCATCCTGGCCGAGGCGCAGGGCAGGAAGCAGGGCACTGCCAAAGCTCCAAGGCCGGGCCCACTATGGCCTCGGCCACCGGAAAGGCCTCCGTAGGGGAATACCCTTGGTCCAGAATCTCCGTGAGGGGATACCTGGCCCGTTTAGAAACAGGTTCAAGCTTCATCCCGGTGGACTCCGAGATGAGCCGAAGTAATCCTAGGAAGAACGAAGGGCTATCGTCCACCGACTGTCCTCCTGAGGACTCCAAGTCCATTCGCTTGGAGAAAAGGGAGGAATCGTCCTCGGACTCGGAAGAGTCCTCAAAGAGCTGCCTCGGGCCTGAGCCACCCTCCACCTGCCGAGGCTTATCGGGAGTGAGGGTGACAGACAGCCTATGGGGCAGTCCCTGAGCCGACCGAGAATTTTTGGTCGGAGCCCCAAATAACGGCTGTGGAGGCGGAGGTTCCACCAGAATCGGTGGGGCAGCTGGAATTTGCCGAACAACCGGCCTGGGAACACGCTCCTTGGCTACAACGAGGGGTTGTTTCGGCTGCTCCGGTGACAGCCACTTAATGGCCGGGGAAGACGACTGGGTCGGCTTATTCCCGGTCAGAAGGAGCTGTTGCCACATGAGTTCCTCATACCTCCGACGCAACTTGCGCCGAAGTCTCCCCTCGTCCGAGGAGGAGGAAGAGGAAAACAGCGGCGCCGCTTGCCACGGTGCGAGACTGAGACCGCCTATGGCGGCGGGATCGCTGGACCGCCAAGACGCCCGAGACCAAGACCTAGATCCAGAACCTCGGCAGGCCGAGGACGGTGAGGAGGTGTCCGAATTGGCACTTCGGTTCGGAAGATTCCACCAAGGCTCCGGAACCGAGGCACAGACGAGCCGCGGGACCCTCAACTCCCACCGGGGAACTGGGAGAGGGATTCTCAGCTTCTCCAGCCGACAACCCGTCCAACGGGTCGAGAAAAATCTCGACCGCGTCGACGGGAGTCTCGGTCAACTGGCCTGACGGGGACACCGTGAAGCCAGTGGCCGAAGCCGAGGGGTCAACCGAAGTCGACTGTCGACTACTGGGGAAGGGGGATCTTTCCCGCTCCCAAGAGCGTCGACGGTGAGACTTACTTTTGCTCTTTTTGGACTGAGAAAAAGGTCCAGAAGAAGTTGGACCCTCACCTTTCGTCCAGAGGGTCAGACAAAGCTCCTTAAAAGAAGCCGAGTACGAGGCACCGAGAGAGAGCGGGACAAATGCCGCAGCTGAGGTAGAAGCGGCCCGCGCCGCCTCCTCTTCGAGGGCGATCATCTGCTCGAGCTGATCCGCTGAGCCCGCCGCCGCGGACACCGCCAACCGGGCCTCTTTAGACTTAACCAGAGGAATTCTTTTCTCGGGACGCCCCAGCTGTAAACTGGCAGCACGGTCTTCGAGGACGTAGACCGAAAAAGAAGAGCACAGGTCGCAAGCCTGCGGGTCGTGCTCAAGGCCTAAGCAGTAGACGCACGGAGTGCGATCCGCCTGAGACATCTTCTGCCCGCAAGGGCATCTCCGAAACCGAGTCGACGTGTCCACGAGCGCGAGGGAGAGAAGACCAAAGTCTTTTAGCAAAAACTTTAATTTCAAGATTTGAAGAGTTAGGAACCAGTCTTATACGCAGAGCGTTAAGGAGGAACCTGAGCTTCAAGCGGTAAGGAAGATCTGGCGTCATGGGGCGGAGCCGAGAGTTTTACCACCCGGGTGGGTGGGAGGAGCCAGCTTGAAGACCTTCCGGCAAGATTTAAAGCGGCAAGGAACCTGCCAGACAGTGTGGATGAACAACATATCCATGTCCCTAGAAACTAAAGACCTGTTAGTTTGACCTCAGTGAAGGGGAAAATGATGGATTCACTTCTGAAAGAAAGAACTGTTGAGTACCTAGAGGCCAGCGGGGCACAGGACCCAAAGCAGCATGGATTCACAGCAGGAAGGTTATGTCAGACGAATCCAATTGATTTCTTTGACTGGGTGACCAAAGTAATAGACCAGGGAGGGACTGTGGATATGGCCTACCTAGACTTTAGCAAGGCATTTGACACAGTCCTGCACAAAAAAGATTAATAATCAAGTTAGCCAGCCTGGGAGTGGGTCCCAGTGTGGTAGCCTGGGTAGCAAACTGGCTGCACAACAGGACACAGAAGGTAATAGCGAATGGAACACATTCTGAAGATAGGGGGGTTACTAGTGGAGTACCTCAGGGCTTAGTACTGGGTCCAGTCCTCTTTAACGTCTTTATAGGTGACATTGCGGAGGGTCTGGAAGGAAAGGTATGCCTCTTTGTGGATGACACAAAGATCTGTAACAGAGTTGATACAAAAGGGGGGTAGAAGGGATGAGAAGGGACTTGGCAAGGTTGGAGGAATGGTCAGACATATGGCAACTTAGAGTCAATGCAAAGAAGTGCAAAGTAATGCACCTGGGAAATAAAAATCCAGGAGAAGAGTACACAATAGCAGGGGAGGTACTAACGACAACAATAATGGAAAGGGATCTGGGTGTAGTCATATCAGATGACCTAAAGGTGGGTAAACAATGTGAGAAGTCAGTAAGGAGAGCCAGGGGGATACTGGGTTGCATAGGGACGGGCATCACAAGTAGAAAAAGGGAAGTGGCTATCCCTCTGTACAGACAGTTGGTGAGACCCCATCTGGAGTACTGCATGCAGTTTTGGAGACCTCATCTACGCAAGGACATAGACAGGATGGAAGCAGTCCAGAGGAGGGCAACTAAAATGGTGCAGGGTCTACATCAGAAACCATACGAAGAGAGACTGAGACAGCTTAATATGTATACCCTTGAGGAAAGAAGGGACGGGGGGACATGATAGAAACTTTTAAGTACCTCAAGGGAATCAACAAAGTCCAGGAGGGTAGCATCTTTCATAAAAAGAGATGTATGAGAACAAGGCACAATTTAAAAGTTAGAGGGGGACGGCTCAGGGTAATGTGAGGAAATTCTTTTTCACGGAGAGAGTGGTGGACGCATGGAACCGCCTTCCTGGAGAGGTTGTGGGGTCTAAAACAGTGGGGGAATTCAAACATGCATGGGACAGACATAAGACAATTATAGTGGGGGGTGGCAGGAAGTAGGCTGTTGGTTAACTAGAATCTGCAGCTTATCCAATAGGTAGGGAAATGGGCAGACTGGGTGGGCCAAGTGGTCCTTATCTGCTGTCAAAGTCTATGTTTCTACGTTACATTGTTTTGCATGGGTTATGATGCTGGGCTGAAGGTTAAGCCGGGTGCCCATAATAAGTAATTGATATTTAGCCTATTGTTCCGACAGTTTTGGAATTTGAATATAATGAGAATATGATTCCGGACGAGCCCCCAATTCTGTTGGAACAATAGACTAGACTATTATTTGTTTATTATGGGCACTTAGCTCAGCCTCCAGCCCAGCATCATAAACCATGCAAACCATATAAAACAATGTAAGATTGGCTCAGATTCTTACTTTACAACCTACTGCATATAAAAAACTGATAATTATGAATGAATTTTTCTGTGACACCCTTGGAATTATATAGAAATACATTTTATTATCTCTATACAATACACACTAATAACTAACAAGAATAAATGGCATAAATATCAAGTCCAATAAATACTGCACAAAGCAAAAATAACACAAAGCAACAACTTCAAAGCAATCAGACACAATACGCAGTCTTAGCTTTTGAAAACAGTAACTTTGTTCAAGCACTTCTTTGCATGCAAAATGTTTAGACAGCTTCTTTATATACCCACATTCTAATAGTTAAGAAATAATTTCCCTTATGCAACCCCTAGCTAAGTTAAACTAAAATATTATAAAAATATTAAAGCAAATACTCAGACATTTGGCTTGTTGCAGAATTTGGAGAGGCTTCTTCTTAATTTCAGAATATTGGTGAGATTCCTTTTTCCTTTTGCTTTTAAAAATCCTCTTTGGTCCTGCTGGCCTCTGGCTCAATCTCCACATGGTTATTGGAAGTCTATTCTGATTCAGATGCATGAAAATAGAGCAGTCTATTTTGTTACAAATACAAAAAGAATGACTTAGCTTCTTCTAGCTCGAACACAGAAAGACAGTCCCAGGTTTTGGTGGGAATCTAGTTTTCAGCCCTAAACTAACCAGTATAGATCCATTCAGCATCAAGGTCATAGGCTTTAGCTCTCTTCAAAATGGCCAAATATTTTATATCATTTTGCCAGAGCGTCATCATGACATCATACCCTGCAAAATTTACCAACTTTTCTTTGGTAACTTTCTTTTCTCCTGGTCACCGGACACCAGGGCCTCTTCAGACAGGAACCAACTGACAGATGCTACCACCTTGCCTGAATCCCACCCAGCGAGGAATCAGGGGCAGCTCCTCCCCTCTGAGGCCCCATACAGAGGAGAGGACCTAGGAGACTCGAACGGGTAAGGACCAGCGTTGGACGTGTGCATCTGCCCCGGGGACCGCCGTCTACGTCCTGGTGCTGAGGTTTTCCACCTTGGATGGTTGCCCGAGGCGGTGGATGTGCAAATGATGTCGGCATGGTGAGCAAATGGACAGCCCCTCCCGCAGACATCTGCCTCCCCCGACTTGCGTGCCCACCTTGTGTAGTACCCCCGATCTCCACTGGGAGGTGCTGCAAGGCAGGGAATTCCCCTAAATCCCACCCCAGGAGAGGAGAGCAGTCCTCCAGATGCTCAATCCTCTCCTCTCCCGCTAATCCCCGACAGTCCGAGTCTGCTCCCAAACCTGGGTCGCCGGTGTGACGACAGGCGCCTCAACCCTCAGTGCCACCGGGCCAGCAAATTTACCAATTTTGATTGGATCATGCAAATGAAACATAGAAACATACATAGAATTTGATGGCATACATAGAATTTGATGGCAGATAAGGACCGCTTGGCCCACCCAGTCTACCCATTTCCCTACCTAATGGATAAGCTGCAGATCCTAGTTAACCAGCACAGAACTGTAAACCTGGAGTCACAGATCCACATTTGTATCTCATAACCACCATTGTATTACCCTGATCAAGTAACTTAACCTCCCTGTGTTTTTCTCTCTTTGATGGTTATAAACATTGTTTCCAGGCAAATGTCTTTAAAAAAAATAGCAATCATCTTATGTCTCATGTCTTGAGCTTCAAAATTAGGTATCTTTCATTCAAATCCATCTTCAGAAAATCCTTGAAAAGCACAAAATTCTTTTTGAGAAAGTTTTTTTCTTCGTCTAGAGATTTCCCGGGCTGGTAGCTCATAAATGTCCAGGTGACAGGTTGTATACCAAAGCAGTCTGAAGGACTTCCAAATGACATAACTCAACCTTGCAGCCATCTGGATGCATAAAAGTCATGTTTTTGGATGTCTCACAAGTTAAGTTTCCAGGAAAGTCCCCACACTAAGAGATTATCTACAAAATTCTTAGCACAGGCCATATCTGTAAATAAAGTACAGTTACGTAAGAACTTACCGTAACAGTAGATCTTCGAGAACAGCTCTTGCAGCAGGTTACACCATTAGGACTGAAGCTGGCCGGTGTCAGGACCCCACAGAAAATTTTCTAGCTAGCAGTTTTCAGCGGGGACCGCCTCCGACATTGGTCCCGCCCCCGACGTCAGGCGTAGTACATAAGGAGGCAGTTCTGCCAGAAGAAAAAATTACTCACCTTAGTAATGTTGTTTCTTCTAATGGAGTCTTGCTATATTATGACATATGCAGTATAACCCCAGGTTAGAACTGCTCCGGAGGTGAAAGAGTTAACTTCCATGCAGGGCATGGAATCTTGAGCGCAGGCTCAGTTGAACACTCTGTCTGTTGAAGCTCAAACTTAAACTGTCAGATCTTTACGAGCAAAAACTCACTAAGGTTCTGTGTGGAAGCCATGAAGCCTACACTAGCAACTGGCTACTAACTACAAAAACACCTTTTTGTTCTTGATCCCAAAACAAAGACTCAAGTCGGGGATTAAGAAGGAAAATTTAAGCATAACACCTAAGCACCCTAGAAGGGTGAAAAAGTGGGCCTCAAAGAAGTGCCAACATTGCACCCCACCCACATCCCAAAAACAGAGGTTCTGAGAGGGCAGGCTGGGGAGGTCATAATATGCAAGACTCCATTAGAAGAAACAACATTACTAAGGTGAGTAATTTTTCTTCAAACAACATGAAGTCTTGCTATATTATGATATATGAACTACACAGCAGTACCTCCATGGAGGAGGACAGAACCTACTTGGGAAATAGGCTCTGAAGCACAGCTGTGCCAAATCGAGCATCACTCCTAGCCTGAATATCCAAGGAGTAATGCTTAGTAAAAGTGTGAACTGTTTTCCAGGTAGCTGCTTGACATATCTCTAGGATAGGAATGTCCCTGGCAGCAGCCAGAGGCAGCTGTACCTCTGGTAGAGTGAGCCCTCAGGCCTGAGGGAACCTTACCCAGTTTTTCATAACAGAATTGGATACAAGAGACAATCCACCTGGCAATGGATCTTTTAGTGGCAGGTTTCCCTTTACCAACCTCACCATAAGTGAGGAACAACTGGAGGGATTCGAACCTGTGACCCTTGGTACGTTCTATATAGTAACTAAGGGCTCTTTTGACATCTAAACTGTGCAATCTCCTCTCACCAGAGGAGGAATGGTCAGTGAAGTACACAGGAAGAGACATGGATTGATTAAGGTGAAAGTCTGAAACCACCTTAGGCAAAAACTTCCTGTTAGTCCTGAGGACTACCTTATCTCTATGAAAGGAGATAAAATCAGGCTCCACTGACAAGGCTTGTAGCTCACTTATGCGCCTGGCAGAGGTGATGGCTACCAGAAACACAGTTTTCCAAGTCAAGTACTTCAGCTCAGCTGAAGACAATGGCTCAAAAGGGGGTTGCATAAGTTGAGCGATGCAAATATTAAGATCCCAAGCAGGGGCAGGATCCCTGAACGGGGGGTTGGTGTGAAGCAACCCTTTAAAAAACTTGGAGAACACAGGGTGAGCTGATAAAGAAGAGGGCTTACCTGATGACAAGAAGACAGACACAGCTGCCAAGTGCACTTTTAGGGTAGCTGGTCTCAGCCCCAAGGAATTCAAATGCACCAAATAATCCAGGATCGTGGGCACACCAGCAGATTCTGGGGAAATATGTTTACCAGCACACCATATGGAAAATCTCTTCCATTTTGAATTATAGGTAGCCCTGGTGGAAGGCTTCCTAGAGGCCTTCAAGATATCCAATACACCTTGAGAAAGGTGTAGGTCAGCAAACTCTAACTCTTCAAGAGCCAAGCCTTGAGATTGAGAGATTTGAGGTTCGGATACCAAACTCTCCCCTGGGCACAGGTTAACAGGTTGTGATTTCTGGGAAGACATAGGGGAGGGTGGACTGCTAAGGACATGAGGAGTGGGTACCAGGGCTGCCTGGCCCAATCTGGAGCAATCAGCATCATCTTGCAGGATTGAGATCTGATTCTGACTAGCACTTTGAAAAGAAGGGGGAAGGGAGGGGGGGAAAAGCATAGAGAAACTTCCCATCCCAACTGAGAAGGAAGGCATCCAGAGGGACTGAGCCCAACACTGGGGGCCTGCAGCAAAAAAGGGGAAGTTGGTGATTGTCTGGGGCTGCAAAGAGATCTATTTGCGGAGTGCCCCATCTGGCAAATATTACCTCCAGTACTAGGGGATCCAGTGTCCATTCGTGATGGCCCTGGGAAATCCTGCTGAGAGCATCCGCTAGGACACTGTCCTTGCCTGGGAGGTGAACTGCCGTAAGGGAGGCGTTCAGAGAATAAGCTAGAGACCACAACTTCATCGCTTCGGTGCACAAGGCCGTAGACCGAGTGCCCCCTTGCTTGTTGATGTACCACATTGTAGTGGTATTGTCTGTTCTGACCTGAACTACCTTGTTCTGGACAGATGTGGAAAAAACCTGGAGTGCTAGAAAAACTGCTCTGAGCTCCAGCAAATTGATGTGGAGCAGAGATTCCTGAGGGGACCACAGCCCTTGGGTGGAAAGGTCGCCCATGTGAGCTCCCCACCCCAAGAGGGATGCATCTGTAGTAAGGGTCAAGGAATGAGACTGGGGAGTGAAGGGAACCCCCCTGTCTCAGATTGTTCTGATCCTGCCACCACTGAAGGGCCTGGATCAGGGTTCGAGTCACTGGAATCAATTTGGTTAGGATCTGTCCTTTGAGACCAAAGAGCTCTCAAATGGAACTGAATGTCCCTCATCTGAAATCTCGCTCCTGCACCACTGCTGTAGAAGCAGCCATGTGCCCCAGGAGCTGTAGAAAATGCCTTGCTGGTCGAGAGACCTGCAGGGTGAAAGAGGAGGCCAGAGACACCAGGGTCCTTGCTCTTTCCAGAGGAAGGAAGGCTCTGGCTTCTTTTGTGTTCAGTTCTGCGCCTATAAAGGTGAGAAGCTGGACAAGCTCCAGAACTGACTTTGGAAGATTGAGAAGGAAACCTAGAGATGTAAGCAGCTGGGTTACTTGTAAATGCAGTTTGACCTGTTCTGGAGACTGGCCTACAATGAGCCAGTCATCCAGATCAGGAAAGACGGCAATCTTTTGCCTTCTTAAATGAGCAACTGCTACTGCCAGACATTTTGTGAACACCCTTGGAGCCGAGGAGAGGCTGAAGGGCATTGCTCTGAACTGGTAATGGCCTGAGGGCAGTTCGAATCTGAGGTACTTTCGATGGGAGCTTCTGATGAGAACATGGAAGTAGGCATCCTTGAGGTCCAGGGAGGCTAGCCAGTCCCCTGGCCTTAGAGAGGGTAAAATAATCAGCAGGGTCACCATTTTGAACTTTGGTTTTAAAAGGTGCTTGTTTAGATACCTGAGATCCAGAATGGGCCGCCATTCTCCTGTCTTTTTTGGGGTAAGGAAGTACCTGGAGTACAACCCTTTGCCCTGGTGTAAGGGTAGAACCCTTTCCACGGCTCTGAGAGCCAGGAGGGAAGAAACTTCTGCTTCCAGGGCAAGTGCCTCTGAAGGGTTTGCAGGTGGAAAAGACCTGGCTCTCATCTTAGGACATTTTTTGAAGCTGAGAACCAGTCCCTGGCTTACTACTTCCAGGACCCACTTGTCTGATGTTAAAGACTTCCAGTCCTGGACAAAGTAAACCAGCCTACCCCCTACCGGTAGTGGAGAATCGGTCCTGGCTACCCCATCAGGGAGCCTGTTTTGCAGGGGCTTTGGGTTGAGTGGTAGAAGCAGGCTTACTAGAGCCCCTTCTGCCCCTTCCTCTAAAGAACCCCCTCTGGCCATAAGCAGAAGAGGAGGTGTGGGCTTGGTAAAATGGCCTATGAAAAGGCCTGCCCCTGCCCCTGACATGCTGCCTTTGAGGAGTGACTTGCCTTTCTTTGGCCTGTGCACTCCTATAGGTGGTCCTATACTCATCCATTTTCTTCATATAATTCTCTGTCTGCTCCCCAAACAGAGAATTTCCCACAACAGGAAAATCCATAGCCTTAGACTGGGTATCCTGTGACAGGGCAGTACATCTGAGCCAGGCCATTCTACGAAGAGACACAGATGTAGCCATAACTCTAGATGAAACATCATTAGAGTCTACAGCAGCATGAAATTGCACCTTGGATGCCTCAATACCATCCGCAGCCACCTGCTCCAGCTCCCTGGCAAGCTGTTCAGGGACCTGTTTTGCTAGGAGCCAGGACAGTATCCCACCTGGATTTCTGGTACCTAGCTGCGTAAGCCATATAATTTGCCTGTCTGAGTCCCAAAGATGCTGCCATGCACTGCTTTTTGCCATGGCATCCATCCTCCTGGAATCCTTTTCAGGAGGGTGAGAGGCTAGAGGAATATTAGCCTTGTCACAGGCTGCAGCCTGCACTACCCCCACATGGCTGCACTGCTGGGATAGGAACTCCATATCAGAGCCTGATAAAGCATACCTCTTGTCCATCCTTTTATCCACAGGGAGGATAGAACGAGGAGTTTTCAGAATTTTTACTGTCTGTTTCCTAAAAGATTTATGCAAGGGAATAGACAGTCTCCTAGACTCTGGAATATCCATCATTTCCACAAAATCAGGCTCTTCTTGATCATCAACAGCTTCCTCAACAGGGAGTTGCAGAGTGTCAGCAACTTTCTTGTAAAACAAAAAATGAGAAGGGGACTCAGATAGCCTGGGAGGGGATACTCCTGAGGGTCTGTCTGGAGAGATGTCCGGTTCAATGGGCACATCCAGACTGTCAAAATCACACTCACTCTCCTCGTACCCTCCTCCCTTCCCCTGGTTCATAAAAATCTTCAAAATCATAATCTTGAACCGAGGGAACCGACCGAACCAGGCGCTTGCCCAATGGTGTCGGTTTGGACGGAACTGGGGAAAGAGACTGGACAATTTGAATAGCTTTGGCTATTTCCTCAGCGAGTTGGAGAAAGAACTTTGGCCCAAACTAGCTGACCTTCTAGCCCTTTAGTTGGAACCCGGCTCCTCAGAGCTGGCTCTTCATTGCTCGAGGAAACATCGCCTGGTCAGAGGGCACTTCAGGTTCGGTTGGAACCGAACCGGGCTGGCCATCCGGGTCAGCGGACTTTTTGGCCTCCCTTTCCCTGAGCCTACCAACTCTTTTTTCCACGGTGGCAGCAGGAAAATTCTTACAAATTTGGCAGTCTGCACTGAGGTGGTCAAACCCCAGACAATATACACAAATGGTGTGTGGGTCAGCCTTGGCAAAGGCTTCCCCACAGAGGCCACAGTGCTGAAACTCAGTGGGTCCGGTTTTTCTTTTGGGTTTCTCAGACATAGTGCCAGCCTAACCAAAACTTGCCCGTTAATGGCAATCCACCAAGCAAGACTCTCTTATCGGTTCCCAACCGTGTCACGGGTCGTGGAAAAAACGTAATAAAATCCGTTTTTTTTTTAGAACCGATAAGAACCGGGAACCGCACTCTAAAGGGCTAGAAAGTAATTTTAAAACCCCTCTGATCGGTTCAAACCGAACCGAAAAAGACGTTACAAGTTCCACACAGAAGAAAAATAATAAATAAGCCTATCTATTACTTACAATATCACAGACAGAGCTTGGAATAACGATTGCGTGTTAAATTTCAGTAAAATAAACCGAGAATTACACTTTAAAACCGAGAAACAAACCGAGCAGCAGGAGGAATCTCCGGAGTGACTGTTCAGTGAGGCGGAGTAAAGAATCTGACAGTTTAAGTTTGAGCTTCAACAGAGTGTTCAACCGAGCTCGCGCTCAAGATTCCATGCCCTGCATGGAAGTTAACTCTTTCACCTCCGGAGCAGTTCTAACCTGGGGTTATACTGCATATGTCATAATATAGCAAGACTTCATGTTGTTTGAATCCCCAGTTCTCCCGCTGGAGACTTCCGGCCGCTGGATGACATCAGAAGAGGAGACCGAGGACCCGCCATCAGATGGCCAAGATTAAGAACAGACCTTTCTGATCCTAAGGATAGTGTTAGGCTGGAACCTACTTCCTCCAAGGGGGAATGGTGGGCGGGAAAGTACTTGCTGCAAAAGCTGTTCTTGAAGATCTACTGTTACGGTAAGTTCTTACGTAACTGTACTATGTTCTTCTAGGTACAGCTCTTGCAGCAGGTTACACCATTAGGACTGATTCCTAAGCAATGGCGCCTTGAAAAGCCATCGGGAGGAGGCAATACGGAGATCCGGACCCGTCC
Source organism: Neoceratodus forsteri (assembly GCA_016271365.2). Taxonomy (NCBI): domain Eukaryota; kingdom Metazoa; phylum Chordata; order Ceratodontiformes; family Ceratodontidae; genus Neoceratodus; species Neoceratodus forsteri. Next base: position 368,547,723 of record CM057451.1, on the reverse strand, counting down.
TGAGCCTAGGACAGGAGGCCCTGAAGAACAGCAAGGCCAAAACCCGCTCTTCGCCTTGAGGCGATATCCAGGCTATAATGACTGAGAAAAGTGTGCACCTAACTCCAGGTGGCTGCAGCACATATGGCCGACGTAGAGATGTTCTTCAGTGCCGCAAAGGAGGTAGCCACTCCTCTAGTCGAATGGCCCTTGACCACTCCAGGTAAGGGTTTCTGACGCTTGTCATAGCAAAAGGAAATACACTGGATGAGCCAGCGTGAAAGGGTTTGTTTTGAAACCGGGGCCCCTTTCATCCTCTCAGCGAATGAAATGAACAGCTGCTCCGCTTTCCGGTGCTGTTTGGTTCTGGTCAAATAGTATCTGAGACACCCGTGCACATCCAGGGTGTGAAGCAGTGCTCCTCCTCGATTGGCGTACTTAGGGAAGTATACTGGTAAATCGATGTCCTGGTTGAGAGTAAGGGCTGAGACCACCTTAGGCAGGAACTTAGGATTCGTCCTCAGGGACACTCTGTCCTGATGAAAAATTAATTAAGGCTCCTTGCACATGAGAGCATGGAATTCGGAGATTCTTCTCGCCGAAGAAACTGCAACCAAAACCAACGTTTTCCACGACAGAAACCATAGCTCACAATCTGCGGCAGGCTCAAAGGGTGGCAGCATAAGCTGCTCCAAGACAAAGGGTAAATCCCAAGGAGGGACGGGATCCTTGATGGGCGGCCTAAGGTGGAGGACCCCTCTTACAAAGGCACAGGTAGTGTCCAGCTGGGCCACCATGCATTGGCCTATGGGGGCATGATAAGCTGAGATTGCACAAAGGCGCACTTTAATCGATGAGTAGGCTAACCCAGATTGAAATAGGAAGAGCAGGTACTCCAGAACCAGCTTCTTGGGGCAGTCTAAGGGCAAGAAACCGCGAGACTGAGACCACAGGCAAACTCTGCGCCATTTCATGTACACGTTGCGTTATTCGCTGGTTTTCTGGTGGCAGAAAGCACGTCCGCCACCTCTTCACGAGACCCGTGTCGCCAACATGGCTATGTCTCTAGGAGCCAAGCATGCAGGTTCAGTGAACGTAAGTCCGGGTGGACTAGTGAACCCTCCTCCTGAGACAACAGGTGGGAGTTGATTGGTAAAGCAAGCGGAGGTTCCCGGGACAACTGATTCAGCAGCGGGAACCAACTTTGTCTGGGCCAAAAGGGCGCTATCAAAATAAGCGTCACGTGCTCCCTGCAAAGTTTGAGAAGGACTCTCTGGATCAACAGGAAAGGAGGGAAGGCGTAGAGGAATCTGCCCGCCCAGGAGAGGGACAACGTGTCTCGCCAGAAAACACCAGGCCCTGGATCTAGCGAGCAAAAATTGGGCAGTTTTGCGTTGGATGGGGAGGCGAATAGATCCAATTCTGGAATACCCCATCTGTGGAACAGATCCTCTGCCACTTCCTGTAGAAGTTCCCACTCGTGGACTCTGGCCTGGGGACGACAGGCTGTCTGCGACCATGTTGTCCACCCCGGGAACGTGAACTGCGATGAGGTTTGCGCCGTGTTGTATTACCCATTCCCACACCCTCATTGCCTCCCTGCAAAGGGGGTAGGAGTGTGTGCCTCCTTGTTTGTTGAGGTAATACATCACCGCAGTATTGTCTGTTTGTAACAGGAGAGTACTGGGTGGAATCTCCAACTGGAAGGCCTGCAGGGCATAAAGGACCGCCCTCATCTCCAATATGTTGATATGGAGATGAGATTCCTGGGTAGTCCATGTTCCCCGAGACCTCACCCCGTTCAGGTGCGCTCCCCACCCCAGCCCTGAGGCGTCTGTGGAGAGTGTCAACACCGGGACGGCGCTGTGAAGGGAACCCCCACTGAGAGGGTTCCTGAATCTAGCCACCATTGCCAGTCCCGAACCACGGTCTGCGTGATTCTGACTGGCTGCTGCAGATGGTCTTGCCTTTAGTCCCACTGCACCCTTAACATTCACTGGGTTACCCGCATGTGGAGTCTTGCCATCGGGACCGTTGGAATGGCCGCAGCCATGTGTCCGAGCACGAGAAGGACCAGCCTGGCCAGGACGTTTTTCTTCGCTGACATGTCCCTGATGAGGGATTGTATGCGTTCCGCTCTGTCTTCGGGAAGGAAAGCTTTCCCTTTGACAGTGTCCAGAACTGCGCCTATGAACTGCAGCTTCTGGGACGGTACCAGGAGAGACTTCTCGTACTTGATTAAGATGCCCAGAGACTGGAAGAGAGCCTGGGTGTGCTGAATGGCCAGCAGCAATGCTTCCTTGGAGGAAGCCATGAGAAGCCAGTCGTCCAGGTACGGGAACACATAGTGACCCTGTCTCCTCAGAGACGCTGCCACGACTGCCATGTACTTGGTGAATACCCTTGGTGCTGATGACAGCCCGAAAGGAAGTGCTCGGAACTGGTAGTAGCGACCGAGAAACTCGAAGCGCAGGAACCTCCTGTGCGCCTGAGCGATGAGGATGTGAAGGTAGGCGTCCTGCATATCCAGGGACACCAAGAAAGCGTCCTTCTTCAGCATGGGGATTAGTCCCAGGAGGGTCACCATGCGGAAGCGCTTGTAGACGACCGATATGTTGAGGTTGCTGAGATCCAAAATTGGACAGAGGTCCACTGTCTTCTTTGGAACCAGGAAGAAGTGTGAATAATAGCCTGCTCCTATCTGGTTCCCTGGAACGTGCTCCACAGCTTCTTTCTGCAGAAGCGCGAGCACTTCCTGCTTGATGAGCACGGCGTGCTGACCTGAGTAACGGGAGAGCAGAGGAGGCCTCATGGGGGGCTTGTCTAGGAATTCTATAAAGTGGCCTTTTTCGACCAGTTGTAGCACCCACCTGTCGGTGGTGATCAAGCGCCACCCTGGCAGGTGGTCTGCAATGCGATCCCTGACCTTTGTTTCCCGTTGATCCTGAGGAAGGGCGGGGGCCGGGAAGGAGTCATGTTGTGGCAGCAGAGGGTCCTGCAGGCTGGGCCAACTTGGAAGTGTGCTGGCCCCTACCTGAGGACGTTTTGACCTGGGCTTTCCGGGAAAAGGAGCCCCTCTGATGCTGGCCGGAACGGGGTTGTTGCCTCTGAGTCCGGCTGCGAAAACGACTCTGGTTACTATGAAAGGAACTGAGTCTAGATCTGTACATGGCCTGGACAGATCTAACGGCCTTCCTGGCTTCCTGTAATTTGGTGGTGACCTTCTCCGATGCTTCACCAAACAAAAACTTCGCCATGAAAGGGGGCGTCCAAAATGTTTTTCTGGATGTCCGGGGTAAACCCGGAGACACGGAGCCATGAGTGTCTCCGGAGACATACGCCTGAGGCTGCCGCTCTGGCCGAAGAGTCCGCGGAGTCGTACGTGGCTCGGAGCACCTGGGTCCCCATGTCTGAACCCGTGCGGAGGAGCTGGAGAAGTTCCTCCTTTGGGCCACCGTCTGGCAATTTCTCTACCAGATCCTGCCCCTGTTCCCACAGCGCATTCTGAAACTGAACCATGTAGGTCAGGTAATTCAGGATCTTATGGCGCAAGTCGCGGCCGCGTAAGTGCGCCTACCCAGCACATCCAGTTGCTTGGATTCTGGATCCGGTGGCTGTGTGCTCAGATGTTGCGGTTTCTGAGACCGGTCATGAGAGGCTGTGATGACCAGGGGAGTCGGCCAGAGGATGATTAGCCAGGTACTGGTCCTCCCTAGGGGCCTTGTACAGGTGGTCAGCCTTCTTTGGCATAGCCGGAGTCGAATGTGGACGCCTCCACGCTGCCTTGGTGACGTCCACGAAGGTGTCCACCAAGGGTGGTACTACCACAGGCTTAGGATCCTTCTGCACGAAGGTAACGGGCAAGGCGTAATCTTCGGTCTAGTTCCTCCGCATCCCATCCCATGTTCTCTTGGATGTGTCTCATTATCTCAGAGAACGAGGGGTCATCCGGAGGAGACCTAGGGAAGTCGCGTGGGTCCGGAGAAGGGATGCTGATCAGTGAAGGAGACCTGGAGCATTCAGAGATGTCAGATCTGGAGTCCTCCGTAGACGGCGAATACTGACGTCTTCTGGGTCTCTTGGGGCTGGGTGACCCTGAAGAGGATCTAGACGGAGGCCTTCTCTTCTCTGTAGATCTGCCCCAGAAGGTGCTACTGGCTCCTGAGGGGAAGGTGCTCGGCCTGCTGCCCCTTTGGGCGAAGGAGGGGGCACAGGTGTCGGTGGTGCCGTGGGTGCGGGAGGAGGGTGCGTGGTGACCACATCCTTTTTGATGGTGTCCCACCAGAAAGTGAAGAGCTCCTTCACCTCTGCCAAATTGAGTCCCGACGACGGGCTGGGCGCCAGTGGTCTGTCGTCGGCTCCCCGGGGGTCTCCGGTTCTGGGGAGGGTTCCCGTGGGAGCTCGACGGGTCCGGAGTCTCCCGCCTGGTCTTCGGGTTGAGTGGACTCCTCCCCCGATAACGCCTCCTGACCGACGTCGGTAGGCGGCGGTGTGGCTCTTCTGTCTGCGGCAGCAGGCGCCGGTCCCCTGGGCGGCGTCCTGGGGGGAGAATGCCTGACCGGCGACGGGTGACGAACTGCTGCCGGTTCACGGGAGTGCTTGTGGACCTTGGCCGACGTCGGGTCCGACGTCCGCCTAAGGAAGGTCGGCTCCTTGGTCTTGCGTTGGGGAGGCGGAGGCAAGGAGACAGACCAGACGTCAGAGGCCCAGTGCCGGGACGAAGACTTGTGATGCTCCCCTGACCTGGACGAGGCCTTGGCAGAAGAAGAGGGCCTGGAGGCCTTGGCAGGCCGCAGAGTCGAAGAGCCGCTGGCAGATTTGACCACTACCGGGGAAGGCTGAGAGTGGGCCCTCGACAGAGAACGGTCCAACCTGGAGCCGGAGCTGCGGGAGTCCGAGGCCCTAGAGGGGGATCGAGGTATCACCTTCTCCCGATGTTTCTCGTGGTGCCTGTGGGACTTTCCCCGAAGGTTCCCCCCTGGAGGAAGGTTCCATGGCCTTGAGCTTTTCTTCTAGGAGGAAAGCCTGGAGAACCTTCTGTCGGCAGATTCTGGTCCGGCTATTAAAGCCCTGGCAGAAGGAGCAAGCCTGGGTGTCATGGTCCGGGCCCAGGCACCGAACGCAGGCCGAATGGGGGTCTTTGAATGGGATCTGCTTCCCACAAGCACACTTAGAAGGATAGCCCTCCACTGAAGCTGGGGAGGACATCAGACGAAGAAAAGTAGTGTTGAAGAAGAATTTCTTCCGAAGTTTCCGATTTGGAAAGGATTTCCTGGACGTCGCACGCTAGTACTAACCGAAGAGGTCGAGACATGCAAGTCGACGGCGGGAAAGAACTGGGGATTCTGGTGGGACCGCCTCCTTATGTACTACGCCTGATGTCGGCGGAACCGACGTCGGAGGCGGTCCCCGCTGAAGACTGCTAGCTAGAACATTTTCCGTGGGGTCCTGACGCCGGCCGGCTTCAGTCCTAATGGTGTAACCTGCTGCAAGAGCTGTACCTCAAAGATCTTATTTTCCCCAACAGCTGCACTTCTGAATCTTAGTCCCCTGGTAGGTAAAAACACAAGCTGATGATGTGATTTGAATGTTTGCAGCATCTTGGGTCTTTTGGCAATAAACAAAAGTATATATTCAACATTACTGTATTAAGGCTTCCATTTGTTCCAGACACTAGATCCAGCTGCACTTTATCAACTGTCAGCCTTGGGGTACCAGGTGCTATGGCTCCCGTATCTCCTCAGGCTGAAAGAAACTTTAAGATTGAAACTTAAGAGGCCCATTTGAGGGAACAGCAGTTTTATAATTCAAGTTGGGAGTTTTATTTTTTCTTTCATGTCCATCCAAGATAGCCACTTTTAAAATCCCCCTTTTTTTTCTCAAGTCCATCCAGGGGAAACCAAACCTTTAGAGTCTTTGAACCACTTGCCTAGCATCGCATTGCCCCAAATAACCACATAACTAAATAGTATGACTAAATAATATAAAATATTTTTTGAAAATTATAGTTCTATTCCTACCGAGGCTCTGACATCAAGAAAGGAGAAGAAGAGGGAAATCACTTTAGAGTGCACTAAAGTGACTGGAAAAAACTAGAGGGAGAAGAAAAAATAAACCGAGGTTAGTCAACAAGGTTTAGAAATGGCGGTCGACGGCAATGATGGTGCTCCCAGAGTCTGTCGCAATGGCTGATGGGAGAAGAACTGAGGAGTGTATGGGGCACCCACGACTATATAGGTTAGCGCCGTGGTGACATCGATGTTGTGGGCGGCCCCAGGAAAACTGCTAGTGAAAAGCTTCCGTGTGATCCTGGTGCCTGATGGCAGGGGTTCCTAGTGTGTGACCTGCTGCAAGAGATATCCTCGAAGAAGATAATCATCTGGTGCATGTACATTTTCTGTTGTCGGTCAGACCCTGTGGAACTCGCTTCCATGGTCTTTAAGAGAGGTCCCCTTGGCAGAAGCTTTAAAAGGGGTCTTAAGGCCCCCTATTTAAGAAGGCATTTTCTTTGGATTACCGAGTTGCTGAATATTCATTAATGAGATTGTGTTTAATTAGTTTATTGTAAAATGGGTTGTATGCTATATTTTACATCCTGTTTTTGTTTTATCTTGGACTATTGTATTTTATTGTATGTTTTATTTTTTGTACCGTACCTAGACCCTCCAGGGATGGTGTGCTTTATAAACAAAATATTACTTACTTATATTGTTTTTAAAATTCTGTCATTCACTGTATCCCAAACAGTGGTACAATCCATGAACAGCTGGCAGCAACCAGTAGGCATGCGGGGGGTTAGGTACAGTGACAGAGAGAGAGAGAGAGAGAGAGTAATTAAACACAGGGAGGTAAAGTTATTTGCTCAGGGTAACACAATGGTGGCTCTGACTACTAGGCCCTACTACTTAGGTCACTAGGGTTTATTAGTACTCCGAAAACCTTGGTAACAGACAATTTTTCATTTCTACTTTTTAATTTTTTTGTACTTGTTAAATGATGAACAATAATGCCCATTTGCACGAGCGACAAGTACAGAAATACAAAATTTACAGTGACAAACAGTTCACAAACAGTTACAAATACACATTAAAAACCATTAAGTACTAGAGCATTCATTTAATTGCTTAAGATACCAAAGGGTTGCATTTGTAAAGAGAAAGTCTTTGTTGCAACTTCAGTGACATCATGCCATTTCCCATGGGATGCTGCGGCACCATGAGCTTGGAGGAAGAGAACAGTAAAACATTTCATCAGAAACTATCGTGTTATAAACATATCTTAAATTGTAAAGCAAAACAAAATGCAGTTTTTTGTTTAGGTGACGATTTTTTAAGCTGTTTTTTGCCCCCTCACATACATCCCTGCATAGCCAGAGATCACCCAGTCTCAACAGCCCTCACTGCACTCTATGGCCTTCCCCTCGTGATGAGGCCCTTCGAAAAAGAGCATTTTGCACTGCTCTGGGGGATGGCTTTCGGCTTGAGGCAGGACGAGTGTGTGCCTGCTACCATAACAGTGTTTGGGGGTTGGTACTTCTCCCTCATATGGCTGTTCTGGGCTCATCACGCATACACTTCACATTGGTGCCCTTTCCTGAACCACTCTTTTCCCTGCTGCACCCGTGCATAGTTCACAAAGGAACCTGGGCACACATGACAATGGTAGGATGACTGTCCCTCATAAGGGAGCAAGCTGCTCAACCCACCAAGAGGAGTCACTGCAGCACCAACCCTCTCACTGTCAAGTACATGCTGCCACAGGCATCGTTCTTCCCAGTTCTAGACACCTGGCTGCAGGCACTGGAGCTACCTCCTGAACCTAGGACAGCAGCATGGAACTACACTACGGCTGCCGGGTGGCCCAGTGCAAAAGGAAAATATGCTCACTTGATAGTAGGAGGAAAACCTAAGGCCTAACACTGTTACCCACTCTGTACTCCACTGCTGGATTCTCCAAAATTGCATTTCAGGACAAAACTTTTCAAAGACTGGATTCAGGTGTAAAGGGAATCGGCTATTGCAGGAAAGAAGACATTTCTTCATTCTTACCGGAATTTCCTTTTCTGTCAGCTAAAATATTGTCAATGGGTATTCACAACTGGGTATACCAGGGGAATGGCACAGCCCAAGCTTTAGAATGTTGGGCATATGAGGATTCCAAGCAGCAGCAGCAATTTCCCAGTCACTACTGACCTCACAGTGCCTCAAACTACCATATTTGCCTATTTTATAGGAGAAAACAAATAGCGAATTACTTGTATGTAACGTTCTTCCTACACTGTAAGTAGAAAACTGTCTTACCTTATGGCACACCTCTGAAAGAAGGTATACTCCATACTGGACATAAGGCTTGGTCAAGTACATCCTTTTGTGGAAAAAGGCAAACAGACAACAAGGAATGTCCTGCACCAGCAATCTTCTGAAATCTGACACTGACAAACACAACGATGAACTTTGGCAGGCAACACTGTATGCAGTGAGACTACTTGTAACAAGGAAAACACCTTTAATGATAGACAAGTAAACCTAACATGCGTAGTTGCAGTCTGATTTAAAAAAAATATATATTTTTAAAGGAATACAGCGCAGCAGGATAAATAGGGGGATGCCCAAGTAAAGTCATAATAGGGGTTTTGATCAAAGGACTTCTTCCACGGGAATACTGGATAATATTATTCCACAGGAGCAAGGCTCCTGGGATGGCCCCATTGACAATGTTAGAGCTAACAAAAAAGGAAATTACGGTAAGTATGAAGAAATTTCTTCTTTCAGTAGTGCTCCACATTGTCGATGGGTATTTATAACAACTGGGTTTTAAGAAGCAATACCCAGAACAGCCAGGAGGGGGGAGAATATTATCCCATATGCCAAAGCAAGTACCGAAGAGAGATTACTTGTGAACTGATGCCTGCAACACTTTGCGACCAAAAACTGCATCAGCAGAACTCTGAACATGCAATTTGTAGTGTTTTGTGAATGTGTGGATGGAAGACCACTTACCTGCCTTGCATAACTCTAAAACCGATGCTTCACCTCTCTCCAGCCAGGATGCTGCTATGGCCCTGGCGGAGTGGGCCTCGATTAGGGCTGGAGACCTCCTCTTTTCTGTGACATAAGCCTTAGTAATGCAGGCCCTCACCCACCTAGCTAGGGTGGCCTTGGAGGCTTTTTGACACTGCTTGGCCACTCCGAAGAGAACAAACTGGCTATCTGATTTCTGGAACTCAGGCATCCGTTTAAGGTACAGTGGAACCCACTTAAAACAGACACACTTGTAGCAGTCACTCGCTTATAATGGACAGATCTGCCTTCTCAAAAGCCAAAAGCTATGCCAGTAATGTTGAAAATCCCATTCATACTATACTCTGCAACCCCTGTATAGCGGACACGCTGAGCTCCTCTGTACCCATTATTACATGCTGCATATTGCCTGCTAATTTTCACCTGATTATTCAGCTGGTTTGCCTGGCACTATGAAGACATCACTCACCTCACTTGATGCCTGATACCTGACACCTCACTCCAGAGGATTCATCCTGCACCCTCCTGATCACCCAATCAGCACAGGTTATATAAAGCAAAATCTTAGCAATCATGTTTACTGCTCAGCCCACTGATCTCGGTGAGCACAGGTACTGTACAGCAAAATCTTTCCAATATTGTTTACTGCTCAGTTCCCAATGAGCTACAAATAGCAGTTCCCCATATCTCTGGTTGGCAGAGGAGGGGGCATGTTCTCATTTTGACTCCTGTGTTTGAGCTGTGGTGGAGGAGATTCATATTTTAAGATTTTAGGATATAGCAGACACCCCTTATAATGGACAAAACCTGCTTGCACAAATCTGTCCTTTATAAGAGGGTTGCACTAACGGCCTGATGCATATCCAACTTGTGCAACTCCTTCTCTCTTGGATGAGATAGATGTGGATAGAAGGTTGGACAGCATATTTTCTGGAGCACATGGAAAGTTGTGGGCACTTTTTGGGATGGATGATGGGACCGTTCTGAGTACCACCTTGTCCTTACGCATGACAAGGGATGGTTCCTTGTGGGATAAGGTCTGGAGATCGCTTATCCTCCTGGCTGAGCACATTGCAACCAAAAAACACACCTTGTAAGACAACACATCCAGCAAGATGGATGACAGTGGTTCGAAAGGCTCCTTACAAAGAGCATTCAGAACCAGATTTAGATCCCATAGGGGATCGGAACACAGGCCTCCCGCTAACCGCATGCAGAAAACGAATAACCTCTCCAATAGTCCCTACAGAAATGCCCAAGGGAGCTCCAAAAGTGGACACCTGACCTCTCAAGAGTGCTCAGTGCCAACCCCTTCTCCACGCCTTCCTGCAGGAAATCCAAAAACTGTGGAATTGAGGCCATGGATGGCTTAAGATCCTGCCCCCTGGCCCAATACAAAAAGGTGGTCCATACACAAGCATAAGCTGTGGAAGAAGTTGTCTTCCTGGCAGCCATCAAAGTATCCACTACTTTTCTAGAGAAACCTAATTTTTGGAGTCTCCTCCTTCTAGGAGCCACGCCACAAACTGCATCGCTCCTGGATCTGGGTGCTGAATGGAACCCTGAGACAGAAGGTCTCCTCGCACTGGACACCAAAAGGGTGCTTGTTCAGCTAGGTTCACTAAGTTCGAGAACCACGGTCTTCTTGCCCACGCCGGAGCTACTAGGAGGAAATTTCCTCGAGTGTCTTATTTTTTGTATGACCTTGGGGAGAAGGGGGGGGGGGAAGGCTGAAGAACCCTGGAGCATGAGCACTGTAGCTGGATGCGAACAGATCGATCTGTGGCTGACCGAACCTGTTGCACAGGTCGAACACCTCCAGGTTCAACCTTCTCTCCCCAGGGTGAACATTTCTGCAACTTAGCCAGTCCACTTGAATGTTCAACTGACCTGCTAAGTGTACTGCTGACAGAGAAAGAAGATTCTCCTCTGCCCACCTGAGAAGATCAGAGGCCTCTTTTAGCATCTCCCTGTTCTCTGTGCTGCCTTGATTATGTATGCCACTGTGACGGCGCTGTCTGACCTTATTTTTACCGCTCTGGTCTGCAGATTCTGAAATTCAAGCCAGGCAAACCACCCTGATTTCCAGAACATTTATGTGGAGGAGTTGTTCCTGCACTGACCAAGTTCCCTGAGTGTGTAGTTGTTTCAGGACTGCCCCAACTGTGCAGACTGGCATCCGTTATTAGAATAAATTCTGAGGGGAGTTCCAACGGAACCCCTTTGCTCAGATTCTGCATACTTACTCACCAACTCAGGGAGTGTTGTAGCTGAGGGGGGAGAGGGAGATTCTGGCATGATAATCTTCCAGTGTCTAAGCCTGGGCCGTCAGCAATCCCATTTGAAGGAGCCGCATATGAAAGAGAGTCCATGGGACTAAATCTATCGGTGCTGCCATAAGGGCCCAGGATACATAGCAGGCTGATGACAGAGTCCTGAGTTACTGAACATCCATCAATAAAGTCTCGTTTTGGGAAGGTGAGAGGAAGATCTTCCCTTCTTTCATGCTGAAGATTGCCCCAGATGTTCTAAGGTCTGAGATGGCTCGAGAGAAAGCATTTCACCTGGTTCACCACCTAGCCATGGGATTTGAGCATCTCCAGAGTCCTGAGCACCAACTTCCCCGCCAAGGGTAATGTCGATGGATGAATAAGCAGGTCGTCCAGATAAGGATACACGTGATGCCCTCCTGTCAAAGTTGAGCCACCAGGACTATCAGCACTTTCGAGAAGACCCTGGAGACTGATGCAAGTCTGAAGCGAAGTGCACTGTACTAGAAATGTAGGCCCTGTATCGAGGACCTGAGATACTTCTGGTGAGACTGACGGATGGGAAAGTGAAAGTAGGCATCTGTCAGATATACTGAAGCTAGGAAGTCCACCAGCTGAACAGCTTGGGTGATTGACCTCAGGGACTCCATCTTGAGGGTTGTGTGGCACAGGAACTTGTTCAGATGCTTCAGATCCAGGATGGGCCTGACTCCCTTTCCAATTTTTTTGGAACTACGAAACAGATTGAGTAGAAACCCTGACCTTGCTTGCCTGGCAGGACCGGCACAATGGACCCGATCTGAATGAGTTGGTTCAGGGTCTCTGCCACCGCCTGTCTCTTTGCAGATCCTGGGAGACCGAGGATGGCAGAAAATGTCACCTTGAGGGGACTGCTGAAAATTCTACGGCATAGCCCAAGTCTAGAATTTCAAAAACCTAGACGTCTGACATTGTTTGGGCCCATCTTGAGTAAAATTCCTGTAGTCCTCCACCAAGGAAAGGGGGGCAGGGATGGGCCCATGTACCCTCACAGTGAGGTACCAGGCTTTTGGGTTGTGCCTCCAGGACAGCGTCTGGCCAGAGCCCCTCTATTTCTGTAACCCTTGTTATCTGAGTAGGCTCCTCCATTCTCTGGTCACTGAAATTCCGAGAGGGATGAAAAAAACCTTTGAGACTGTCTGCGCTGGCCGTCACCTTGACCCCTTTGGGTTGAGGTAATTTTACGATGTTGTTTTGACACTGGAAGATGGCCCTTCTTGTCCTGAATATCCTTTAAAATATCATCCAGACCAGAACCAAACAACAAGCCTCCCTCAAAGAGGAGGGTAAACGGCTTAGATTTTGAGCTCGATCAGTGGCACAATGCCTAAGCCATACGCCTCACATGGCTGATACAATGTGGTAGGCTGCACGGACCGACCTGTGCTAATTCTCCACTGTAGAATCAACTAGAAATGTAACTAAGAGCAAAATGCTCGCTGCTTCTGAATCAGGAGGAATGAAACTGCCCAGAGTAGTGACCCACAAGTTTAATGCTCTGGCAACAATAAAGGAGGCGTAAGAAGTACGTAGATTTGTGCAGTTAGAGGTGAAAGCCCTCCAACACATTGCATCCACCCATTTGTCATGGGAATCTGTTAAGACCAGAAAGCCTTCGACAGGCAGGGTGGTGTGTTTGACCAAATTACAAACAGCCTTGTCTGCCAGTGGAGTGGCTTCCACCTCGATTTTTGAAAGATACTTTCTATGATCCACACCAGCCCATTCTTGCAGAATAATTTGGTCACAGTGAAAAAAACTTGGGAAACACTTTCTTCGGACAAGAGGAGGAAGCAGACAGTACTGGATTGATATCCACTACCTCCACAGACTGTTCCTCCTTATGCTGAAAGGATCTACATGCCTCAGCTATCGAAAAAGACAGGGACTTGTCAAACAGTTCTCACTGTGACACACCTGGACGTGCCTGTGTGGGGCCCCCCGACCTGAGGAGCCTGGTTTGGGGTTGGGTGTGTCTGTTGGAATGTCTTGCGCAACACTGGGACCCAAAAGCTTGCCCAGGAGCAACAAAAGTTGCTTTTTGCAATCATTCTTGCCACTACCAACTGAAGAACCAGGTGCCCTCTTCCCCAGCTCGGAGGACCGGCTGGGGGAAACCCTTAGGGAATATTACGCTGAGCAACACAATGAGGGCAATAGGAACCCAAGGAAGAGGGCCTCATCACCCACTGCAGGTCTTACATCATTTCATAACTGTCTCCGATAAGCCACGGTGCCAAGTATATGTTTATCATTGTGAATGCCAAAAGTACTGTGGTACAACAACTACCAGAGAAAAAATAATTAGCCCCATTAGCTTGCCTACGCTGATGACTCTCAAACCGAAATTGCAGGCAGGGATCAGTGCGGCTAGATAGAGCTAACTAGGCATGCACGCTCACTAACAGGAGCACAGTCGATGTCCTACATGACATTAGTGTGCTAAGTGCGGGCGTGCGCGCACTTGCGATTGTGCAAGCCCATTAGCGTAATGGAAAAGATAGCCAATTGCATGCACTAACATGCTGCGCTATGTGCGCACCATCTGGTGCATGAAAACCAAGCATGGGAAGGCTGAGGAAGAAGCATGTGCCCAACCATCACCACGGCTTAATGGCAGCTGCACAAATGTGTTCAGAGGGCTAAGGTACAGAAAACCTCCTAAGACACTCTGATCGCAACCCAAGTCAGGAAAAAAAAAAAAAGAGTAACACACAACACAAGCACTTAGCCAGGTGATTAAATCCCCAGCAGCTCAGCAATGAAATGCTGCCCAGGGAACATATCTGTAGACTGCCAGGGAAGAAGCCAGGCAAAATCCCTAAGGGACAAGTTCCTTAGGACTCTAATTTTAATTTTTTTTTTTTTTAAACAAAAATTAGCCACACATAGCCGGCCCGGTGGCACTGAGGGTTGAGGCGCTGGACGCCTTACCTCACGGCATGCCGGCGACCCAGGTTCGGGACTCAGCCCGGGTCGGCAGTGGAGGGGAGGAAGGGTGGAGCTGGATAGAGCTGCCGGCAGCCAGGCTCTCCTCTCCTCTCCGGGGAGGTGAGGAGGCATCCCTTGGCCAATGGCAACCCCTAGTGGAGGCTAGGGGTGGCACAGGCTCAGAGGGGTGCCGGGCGCTAGGCCATGGGGTGGGGGAAAGGGGTTGTGACCGGGGCTGTAGGCACATGCGCACCTCCACGCGCATGTGCTCCTACTCCTGGGCGAAAACCTGAGGACGAAAATGCCGGCGGCAGCAGGATGATTCCGACTCCTGACAGGCTCCGATCCCGGGCTGGGCACAAGGTAAGCGCTGGCTAATCCGGGTGACGGCGCTGGGGGGGGGGTCTGATGGGGGCAGCCGACTGGAGAAGCATAAAGAAGAAATAATAAAAAGAAATTAGCCACACAGAAACCTGAAGCTGGGGGTGAGGGGTGGGGAGCTGACACAAGAGCTGAGGGAAACCTCCCACACCTTTTTTAACAAAGCCCCCACAGGGCCGCTGCCCACATCCCGGATCCCTCACCCCCAACTCTCTACATCAATTTCACTACGCAGATGGATGTGGCTCCCTGGCTAGTGAAGATTATACCTTTGTGCCTAGCCTTTGGCTGTTGTAAATTATACCTGTGTACCTGACAATGTCAGGCCACGTCATGTTTCTTTGCACTTACCAGATAGCTTATGTCTCTGTTAGTAATGTTTCACCTTTGTAATTTGCTTACAGTGGGGCTCCACCCTCCTTTGTTTTCTTGTTCTCAACTGTTCACACTTTGCTGTACGTGACGTGGAACCTTTGTAAAAGAGCTTTTGCTCAAAGGTAATGTCCGAATCTTGAAATAAATACCCCCCCAGGAGCCCTACGCTACCCCAGAAATAAGTAAAATGAACCTACCTATGGCACCTTTTTCTTTTAAACGGAGACCATTAGAACACCTTAGCATGACATAAGTCCACGAATGGAAATAGGTAAAGCAGGTTAATCAATTTGAAAGCCGCAGCTTAACAGGCACAATTTTATTTTAGGGGTGCTCCCTGAATCCAGGTAGACCCAATCTACTATGCAGAACTGCAGCCCCAACAGAAATCTTGAAAGAAGAAAAAGGTAGCTGTTTTCCCTTTCAATGACACAGCTGAACTGGGGAATTGCTGCTTCTTGGAATCCTCATATACACAACATTCTAAAGCTTAGGCTATGCCATTCCCCTGGTAGAGGTGCACCATACTCAGTTGTCGTGAATATAATAGCCGTCAAATTCTGTGTTTCTGTTTCACTGACAATGTGGAGCGCTACATAAATCTGAGTTTTCATCTGTTTGAATTATTAGATACACTCTTGAGCACACAATTTTCTTTTTTTTCTTGTATCTTCTCTCCTGGCCATGCCCGGCCAGGTATCTTCTCTGGTCAGGCCTGTTTGTTTTCCTGGCTCACCCCCGAGTCCCCATGCCCTTGCCAAGGGCCCCACTATTCCCCCACAGTGGGGGGCCCAAGAGGGAGGGGCATCCTAGCCTCTAAGGCAGCTCACTAAGTGAGACAGGACCCAGGAAACCCAGGCCATCATAGAGGAGGTTCTATATTCCCCCCCTCCTTTGTTTTTCTCTAAGCCTCCCTCTTCCCATGGCGTGCACCAGCAGCCGGGCTTTAGAAACACACAGCGACATCCCTGTGAAGAAAGCAAGCTCCTCTGGCCCACCACAGGGGTTGCTGCAGCATCAAGTGTGCAGCACTAATCCTCCCCGACCACAATGCACTACTGAGTGACAGCTGCTGCGATCAGGCACGCCTCCTAGACTCCATCCAGAGCTTCATCCTGCGCGCGGGTCATCTGCACTGCAGCATGATGCACTGCTGCTGAGTCATCATGGGGAGGCATGAACACACAATTTTCAATCAGAATTTTAGACTAGTAAATTATAAATTCATCTTTATTTCAAAATATATATAAAGGTAACAATCTGTTTTCATAAAACATTAGTGTCAATCAACAGTGGTGGCCTGGTGCACTGAACGAATACAGTGTACTATGCAGCTCAAACAGTGCACCGTAACCGGTGTCTGCAGAGGTCTGTTGCACTATGACAGGAGAGACAGTCCACAGAAATGAAAGGGGGCACTGGAACAACAGGGTCCAAAATTGGCACCAGCCATACATTTGTTAATATGGTATCAGGCCAGTAAAAAATGTCATTGAACTGCCACTGCTGGCTTGTAATGGAGGAGGTCGTCATTCAATACGTGCAATGGTTCACCCCATGGAATGTCAGGCCACTGGATGTTCAGTTCTGTTGGCCAGTGGTTGCAGAAATGAACTCTGACCCCTGTGGTCATGTCTCAATAAACAGAACTTTGCTCTATATCAGAGTTGACTGAAAGAGGCTTCCATTTTACTTAATACTCTACCCCAGCACAGAACGGCCAGAAACTCCATCACTGCAACTGTACAAAGGCCTATTTGTTTTTGTATTTTAAATCAAAGTTTTCACCCCACCCCACTACCATCAACTTCTTTCATGCCTAGATCAGCAACCTCTCAAGTCAGACAGCCGCAACTCTGCTTTGTGGCATGGTGTCCCGAGTATACCAGCACCAATAATTGACAGAGGTGACCTGGGCTCATTTCTGAAACTGGGTTATCTGCATGTGAGCAAGATGCACTACTGCTGGGCAGTGCTTCACCCTTGAGTGTGTGACTAGGCAATGACTGCAGTTCATTCCCCTCCATTCTCAGAGTTCCCCCAGCTCGCAAACCTCCCTATCTGTAGGCTAAGTGATGAAACAGTGATGAAGGAAACTATCTTTCTCAGAATCTAGGTCAATGAAACTGTAATCTTCATTCAACAACTGGAGGAAAAAGGAAAGAAAAAGTGATGCATGTCTGTTGTTCTGGGTTACATATAGAGATATGTATCAATATATTGTTCCTTGGATTTTTCTGGGCCTTTTTTACGGAGAAGTAAGCAACATTTATATTTTTTTCTTCTCCCCAGACCTAAATTTTCAAACAACAATTTATGCCATATCTGCAGGTGATTAGGGTTAAAAATTTCACATGTGGACATGTTATGTGAAAAGCTCTGGTCCTTTTCCTTTTACACACACACTACAGCATGAAAGAACAAACGGTCATGGAAATCCAAGCAGAGAACAAGGCATATTTTTGTTTAGAGTATAGGTTGAATTTTATGGTTTCTATTACAAAACTGCACTGAAGTAGTGCTGTCTCACAGAACCCGTCTGCTTAAATAATGCAGTTCAGTGATGAACGGTATGCCAAGCTGGTAGCGCACGTAGCATCTAAACATGCAATAGAGGACCGGGTATTATGAGGCAGTATTGCAGACTAGTACCTGCAAGAAGTCTGGTGGTATATAATGTAATCTAAGAGACTTATTCTAGCTGGCTAACCCTAAGCAACTCTGCAGAATTCCAGTTTAACGAAAATACTGCACTCTGAGCTTCAACACAGAACTTAGAAGTCACTGTGCAAAGTGAGATGCTTGCAAACTGCTATTCAGCAAAATCAATTGTCAGACTTGTCCCATTATAGTGCTGTCTGTGCTCTTCATTCTCCTTGAAGATACTGTTCTAAAGCTGCCATGCCATACAGATTTGCTTTTTGTTCTCCACCTTTTGACAGGATTAAGTCTTTACAAAGCCGGCTGCTTTTTGCTAGTTGTATTAAGAGACCCTGAAAGGCAGTGACAAGCTCCATGTCCACCGATGTTGGTGATGCTCGATCCAGCAGGTCCAGAATGTTTCCCAGCCACCCAGATTCCAGGACCAATTCAGGCAACCATGGTAACGACGTCAGACAGCTTGCAAAAGCTTGCATTCCTAGAAACCATAGTTCTGAAATCTGATCCCAACATCCACAATACTGCTCAGTTACGGCAATATTAGGCTCCTCCTCTTCTGGACTCGTCTTTATAACGTGAGCCTTTGACAAGAAATGAACTGCAGCTTTAAAAAACTTCGAAACCTCTGTTGCCTGAAGAACTGAAATCAAAAAGACATAATGCTGAGTAAAGCAAAACATAAATGACAAGACTACTCTATACAGTTAAATGTATTTTTTTTTAGTTTAAGGACCATAAGAAATGCTAGATGAAGCTGTCCCGGTGGCACTAGATGTTGAGGCACTGGTTGCTACACCTTGCGCCATGCTGGTGGCCCAGGTTCGGGAACGAGCTCAGGCCACCGGAGGAGAAGATTGAGCATCCGGAGGACTGCTCTCCTCTCTTGTGGGGAGGGAGACTAGTCGTCCTGCTCGCTGACTGCCCTCTGGCTGAGGCTGGAGGGCAGTACAGGTTGGGAGGCTGGAAGCCGATGTCCTTGTGTCGGAGGGGAGGGGGGACGGGTGAAAACTGCAGGAAATCGAGCCTGGCAGGCTCGATAATGGCCCACCGCTCCTGGTAGCAGTACCCGGATTCTGGATTGGGGCTCCAGGAGAAGCCAGCAACCTCCTCCCAGCCCTGTTGTGGGGGTCAAGCCTCGGGGGAATTTCCGGGGCACTCCTAGCACAGGAGCGGTGGGACCAGACCCTACATTTAGAGGGCCGAAGCTGCCTACCAGGGCTCTAGGGCAGATAAAAATGCCTACAAAAAGAAATACTAGATAAAAAAAATAAAGGAGCAGTGCGTTCCTCTCCTGTCATCCAGACTGCTGAAGCATTCAATATAATATAACACACCACTCACTCTATTCTAAAGGCGGTGCAAACGTGGATAGAAAATGATGCTCCATATAGGTCAAATGCCCAGCAGCAAAATCATGCACTTCTTGTACAGCAAAGAAAGTAAACAGTGCTGGATAACTTAGTGTTTTTATATTATAAATGCATTACCTGCAATTACACAGTCCTTCTATCTCACAGACAGTACAAAATAAACAGCCTCAGAATGCTGATCAAAGCATTACCATGGCGGCTTCACTCGTAAAAGGCCATGCCCCCTGAGGAAACTCTTACAAGCAAAGTGCAGGGTGGTGCTTTGCTCAGGGTAACTCTGTGATTTAAAGTCTCTAAAGCTGTTTATTTTGTATGCCAGATATAATGACTGTATAATTTTGGCTTATAAATTTGTGGTGTAGATCACAAAGGTATCCAGCACTTACTTTCTTCAGCATACAAATGGGTGCAGGATTTTGCTGCTGGACATACCTATAATGACTGTTAAATGGGAAGTGCTACCACTACATATTATGGACAGTGGCACTGAGGAAAGGAGAAACTGCCAGTGGTGGAAGCCTCTTGGAAGCAGCATTCAGTTCATCCACCATTTCCACCTGGGCATACAAAAGTTACAATGACCTAAGCTCTCCATGTCCCCCCGCCCCCAATTAAATGCTGTATCCAGCAAAGCTATACTCATGAGGAACTGATCCAATTTGAGTTTAAAAGACTGCATACTCCCCATTTGCACTGCTGCCTTTGGGAGCTTCTTTCCTTGGGATGTCCACACTCTAGGTAAAAACAAATAAAAGGCTGCCTCACATTATGCCTTATTCTGTCCCCCCTCAAAGGAGAACTGTGCTGAACCTGCAAGCCATTTTCCCAGTAGAAGCTATGAAGAACTAGTTACACAGGTTTTTTCAGTAACCACAGTGGGCATTTCTGATTTACCCTCTGGCAGTATCATTTTAAAACTGTATGATGTAACTTGTGTCCCTCCCAGCCACACAATTCAATTGTAGAACATGGCTGCACTACACTACAGAAGAGCACAGCAGGGAAATAATCTACATCATACTGTTCTAAAATGCTCCTTACCAGCAGGATGTAAAACAGACACACTCATCAGCACAACCAAACAGCCCGTATAGATGGCTCAATAAGATCATTTAACAGAACTTCACAGAACGGGTGGTGGACAAGTGGAACACCCTGCCAGAGGAAGTGGTGGGGGCTGAAACAATCACAGGATTT